>CAWUFW010000165.1:2823717-5647434 GCA_963921515.1 Calotriton arnoldi
TCCCCATCCCAGAAGTGATGCATCTGTTGTGATTGTTATCTTCAGGATTGGATACTTCAAGGCTCTCCCTGCTAATATGTTTGGAGTGTTCCACAACAATAGAGCCTGATGAACCTTGGGTGAAACCAACACTAGATCTTCCATGTTCCGTCCAGCTTGTGACCATTGAGATGCTAAACACTCCTGGAGGGGTCTCATGTGTAGGCAAGCATGAGGCACTGTTGCTATGCAAGATGCCATAATTCCTAGTACACACATTATTGTTTGACTGGTAGGTGATGATGTGGCTGCAGAAAACGCTGCAGTTGGTTCTGTAGATTGAGAACCCTTTTGGGATTGGGTTAAGCTGACCCCGAGATGGTACTGAGTATTGAATCAATCAATCAATCGGGGGCTTTTAAAGCGCGCTACTCACCCGTGAGGGTCTCAAGGCGCTGGGGGTGGGGGGGTGCAGTTCCGGGTCAGCCGAAATGCCAGGTCTTGAGGTTCTTCCTGAAGGTGTGCAGGGTAGGGGAGCGCCTGATGTTGACTGGGAGCTCGTTCCAGGCCTTGGCTGCGACGTAGGAGAAGGCTCTTCCACCTGCTCTGGTTCTTCGGATGCGTGGGTCTCTGCTAGGGTGAGGTCGGTGGATCAGAGGCTTCTATGGGTGCGTGGAAAGAGATTCTTTCGTTGAGGTATTTGGGTCCGATGTTGTGTAGGGATTTGTAGGCGTGGGTGAGTAGCTTGAAACTTACTCTCTTCGCAAAGGGGAGCCAGTGAAGGTCTCCCAGGTGCTGGGTCATGTGCTCATGTCGTGGGGTGCCGAGGATGAGTCTGGCTGCGGTGTTCTGGATGGTCTGGAGTTTGTGAAGCAGGGATTTGTTGATTCCCGCGTAGAGGGTGTTTCCGTAGTCCAGTCTGCTAGTGATGAGTGTGTGGGTGACGGTCTTTCTGGATCCACTTGAAATGCTTGCGGAGGATGCGGGGGGAGTTGAAACAGGTGGAGGCGACGGCGTTGATCTGGCGAGTCATGCTGAGGGAGGAGTCCAGGATGATGCTGATGTTCCGGGCATGGTCCGTCGGGGTGGGTGGGTGGGTTTCCAAGGGTGAGGGGCCACCAGGAGTTGTCCCAGGCAGTGGGGGAGGGTCCAAGGATGAGGACCTTTGTCTTCTCCGAGTTCAGCTTTAGGCAGCTGTTGCTCATCCAGGCTGCTACGTCTTTCATACCTTCCTGGAAGCTGAGTCTGGTGTCTTCGGGGTTCTCTGTGAGGGAGAGGATGAGCTGAGTGTCGTCGGCTTGGGATACTATGCTGAGCCCATGCTGTCTGTCGATGGCGGCGAGGGGGGCCATGTAGATGTTGAAGAGCGTGGGGCTGAGCGATGATCCTTGGGGTACTCCGCAGTTGATCTCTGTGGGTTCGGAGAGGAAGGGTGGGAGTCTGATCCTTAGGGTTCTGCCGTCAAGAAAGTAGCGGATCCAGTCGAGGGTGGTTCCCCGTATGCCGGCGTTGTGGAGTCTGGCTGCAAGTGTTCGGTGGGAGACGGTGTCGAAGGCTGCGGAGAGGTCTAGCAGGATGAGGGCTGCGGTGTGTCCCTGGTCGAGTAGCATGCAGATGTCGTCAGTGGCGGCGAGGAGGGCGGTCTCGGTCTCCTGTGGTTGCTGCGGAATCCAGACTGGGAGGAGTCGAGGATGGCGTTCTCCTCGATGAAGGTGGTCAGTTGTGCGTTAACGAATTTCTCTGTGACTTTGGCTGCGAAGGGAAGGAGAGAGATGGGCTGGTAGTTTTTCAGGTCCGTCGAGTCAGCCGAGGGTTTCTTGAGGAGGGGCTTGACCTCAGCCCGCTTCCAGTCATCGGGGAAGATGCTGGATTTGAAGGTGGTGTTGAGGGTGCGGCGTAGTTCAGGCGCGATGGCAACGGCAGCTCTGTGGAAGACGTGAGGTGGGCAGGGGTCCGTGGGGGCTCCTGAGTGCGTGCTCTTCATGGTGGTGGTGGTGTCTTCGGTGGTGACCGGTGTCCAGGTGGGGATGGTGTGCTGGCTGTCATTTCTGGAGGGGAGGGTGGCTTCTGGAGTCTGTTCTCTAAAGTTGTCGTAGAGGGCCTTGATTTTCAGGTGGAAGTAGGATCCGAGCTTGTTGCAGAGGTCCTGGGACGGTGTGATGTCCGTGGCTTTGCTGGGGAGTTTGGTGAACTGCTGGATGATGTTGAAGAGTTCCTTCAAGTTGCTGGCGTTGGTGAGGATTTTGCCCCGTATGAAGGTCCTCTTGGTGGCTCTTATGAGTTGGTGGTATTTCGTCATGGCGTGTTTTTAGGTGGACAGGTTTTCGGTGATTTTGCTGTTTCTCCATCGTTTCTCGAGATGTCTGCAGGAGCGTCTGGCTTCTTGGAGGTCGGTGGTGAACCTAGCGGCTTTCAGAGGGCGAAGTCTGTCGGGGTGGCGGAGGGGGGCGAGCTTGTCCGCGCAGCTGGTGATCCAGCGGTGTAGTTCCGTGGCTGCAGAGCTAGCGTCGGACGTGGCAGAAGGGGGTCGTGGACGAGGGTAGAGTTGAGGTGCTCCTCTGTGACCTTGCTCCAGTTCCTTTTTTTTTTTTTTTTTAACGGAGTTTTATATAGCGCGAACTTGACCCGATATCGGGTATCAGAGCGCTTTCCATAGCACCAGTTGCGTTACATGAGGACACATTCATTTTTGTTAGGCACGGGAGATTAAGTGATTTGCCCAGAATCACAGGATGTTCAGCGTCATTGCCGAGACTCGAACCCAGTTCCCCAGATTCGAGGTCGACCGCCCTAGCCGTTAGGCCAACTTCTCTCCCTTTGTGGCGGGCACGGGTGGGCTTGTGTGCGGTGGTGGTGCTGAAGGAGAAGTGTACGCAGTGGTAGTCTGTCCAGAGGGGCTGCGAGGTGTGGCTGAAGTGGATGTTTGTATTGAACCCAGATAAGGTTGAATTTGGGATGGTTGGAGATGTGATTTTGTCACATTGATTGAGAAATCCAATTGATGTAATGGATGTATTGTCTTTTGGGTGTCTGATAGACAGTTGTTCTTGTTTGGACTCTTGATCTGCCAATTGTCGAGGTAGGGAAACACATGAATGTTTTCTCATCTCAGTTTTCCTGCTACTACTGCTAGGCATTACGTGAAGACTCTTGGTGCTGTTGTTACTCCAAAGGGTAGTACTTTGAATTGATAATGACGTCCACTTACCACAAACCTCAGGAATTTTCTGTGTGCTGGATGGATTGGAATGTAGAAGTAAGCGTCCTTCAGGTATAGTGCAGTCATGAAGTCGCCTGTTTAAAGTAGTGGTATCACATCTTGTAATGTGATCATGTGAAAATGTTCTGATAGTATGTAGCGATTGAGTGGCTGCAGATCCAGAATGGGTCTTAGGGTTCCATCTTTCTTTGGTATTAGAAAATAAACGGAGTACACTCCTTTGTTTTGATACTTGTGTGGGAATATTTTGATGGCCCCTAACGGAGTACACTCCTTTGATTTGATACTTGTGTGGGAATATTTTGATGACCCCTTTTTGCGGTGATGCCTTTACTTCTTTGAGCAGGTGTAGATGCTGTGGATTTAAGACCTGCTTTTTTGGTGGAATATTTGGTGGTTGTTGAAGTTGTTCTAGGCAATATACTTGTCTGACAATTTCTAAGATCCATTGGCCTGATTTAATGTTTTGCCACAATTGATGGAATTGTTGTAGCCTTCCCCCGACTGGTGTTTTGTGGTCGGGGGGGAAGTGTGAGCAAGTCATTTTGGTAGGGGGGTGGAGGTGCCCTTGTTGGGGGTGCCTCTGCTTTTATTATTTTTGTAGCCTCCACAGTAGTAACCACGACCCTGCTGGTGGTATTGTTGCTGTTGACGCTGATAGGAAGTATTTTCTGTGGTAGAGGCTTTTGCAGCTCCTCTACCTAGGTACCGCTGAAAGGGCTGTTGTTTTTGTGTTGTGGTTTGTAAGGCACCTATTGACTTAACATTGTCGGTGTCCTTTTTTATTTTATCAAGCTGTGCGTCACAGCTGGTTTAAAGAGATGTTCCCCATCGAAAGGGACAATTAAAATATATTGCTGTACTTCGGGTTTGAGCCCGGAAATGCGTAGCCATGCATGTCTTCTGAGTATGATAGATGTGTTTATGCCTCTAGCAACGGTGTCTGCTCCATCCATTTGATGGTAGCGTTTGAAATGAGTTTACCCTCGTTGACTAGATCTTCTCCCCGCTTTTTATATTATTCTGGAAGATGTTGCATGAGCTCCTGTATTTCATCCCAGGTTGCTCTGTTGTAACATGAGAGCAGGCCCACAGAATTGGCAATTCTCCATTGATTAGGATGCCCGGTGGCAATCCTTTTTGCAGCTATGTCAATTCTTTTACTCTCCTTATCTGGAGTAGGTGCCTCTCATGAGCCTTGTGCAGCTGCCCTTTTTCTAGCAGTGGTGACTACAAGGGAGTCTGCTGGTGATGCCCTCGAATGTAGATTGGGTTGGTTGGTGAGGGTCTATATTTTGTATTAATTTGTGGCGTTAGGATCCTTGATTTCACTAGGTCTTTGAACACCTCCTTGAAAGCATTAAGAATGGATACAATCATAGGCAAGTATTGGACTTTACGCTCTGTGCTTGAAATTGTTCCACGAGAAAGTCACTTTCCTCCTCCGTAGAATGCATTGGGAGCTTATAATACTCTGCAGCTCTCTGTATGACACTATAATAAGATGAAGTGTCATCAGGGGGAGAAGGTTTTGTAGGCACAGGTGGTTCAATATCTGGATCTGGTAGGACCACGTCGTAGTCTTCCCATGGGTCAGGTGTGTGATCAATATCTTGTGTGCCCTGGGAATTCGTGGCTTGCATTACTGCCTCATCTTCTTGTGGAGAGGGTGAGTGATCTTGAGGTGTGGCAGGTGAACTAAAAATTATAGGCCCTCTGTTCCTGTCGTAAAAGTTTTGGTGGAGGCTGAGGAAATTGGCCCTTCTCTGCCTTTCTCTTTGTAGCCTCCTTGTGTTTCTCCTGCATAAAATGCTGCAGTCCCTCAAATATTACCTCCTGGTCTTGAGTGGTTTTGGTAGTTTGTGTTTTCTGTTTCTTTGGTACCTGTGGTGTGTCTTTAGAAACAGTCTGTTGTTTTGAAAGCCCAGAGCCATGGATTTTCTTCTGGTTAAAAGAGTATCTGTGCTGTTCTTCAGCCCTCCGTTCCGAAGTGTGTTTCGGTTCCATTCCACTCAATTCCGAGTGTTTTTACGGTTCCGATGTCTGCTTCTTGGAACACTTCGGTGCCAATGTTCTTGTCGGTTCTGAGTGATGCCTTGGTGTCAAAGGCTTGGTCGGTGCTGATTTACTTTTAGATGCCGGCAGCATGCCGGAACCGACCCTTTGTTGTGGCCTGGCTGCCCGATCGGGATCAAGAATATTCTCGTCCCTTCTCGGCTCCAAGGCTTGGACACGGTGTCGGCCTGAACCTGTAGGTTGTGTCGCACCATGACGGGGTAGTGGCAGTGGTGAGTATAGTATTTTTTTTGCATGGGGGGGTAAAAGTACTTGGTCTTTGGTCCGGAGTCGGTGGTCAGCGTTGGCGATGTGGGCTGTACCGGAGCATGTTCGTCCCCTGATGATGTATTGGACGTAGTGTAGTGTGGGCTGGCTATGACCTTCCTGCCTCCTGTCGGAGCACTGGCCTAGCTGCTCACGTCACTGTCGTGGCTGAATTCTGCCTCGGCTGCGTGTTCCAAAGAATGTGCGAGGCATCGATCTGGTTGTGTCCGAAGAGTTTTCTTATTCTTGAACAATGCGCAGGCGGCACACTATTCTTCCTTGTGCTCTGGAGACAGCCAAAAATGACATACGTCAATTTGTGTCGGAGTGGGCCTACTTGACTCCACACCGAGGGCACCATTGGAATAGTTCTTTCTTTGTATCCATCACCCGGAGACTGTCATTCTCGACGGTCAACTGTTTAGACGCCGGGAAGTATTTCCCCGTGTGTAGTCACTTTTCCGATCTTCGTTGTTTTTCCCATAGGTCGATTGGCGTCTAATTCTGCAGAGCTTCGACGCAGTCTGTCCAAGCCCAATGGGGGGAAAAACTTTCTAAGGAACAAAGCGTTCAACATGCACAATGCCTTGAGGGGGAGGAGAGACGACACACGACGCCGATCATAAAATTTCCTTGAGGAAAAACAACTTGCAGAGTGCGGGTACAACACTAGATGGCAGGAATCTGCATAGCATGTGTATCTGCATCCAACACATGCGACGAATAGTTACTTTTCATTAAGATTTATTAAAAAACTGACTTCACTTTTGAATTGGATTCTTAATAACTATTAAAAATAGTGTTTTCATTATTATATGAATGATTTTTCCTTTCCTGAAATAAGGAATTAGTATTTAATATTGTTTCCCGGTGTTTCTCTATGGCCAGCCAGCCTTCCTAAAGTGAAAAATAGCTTTTGGGTGCTAGTCGCTCTAAGGACATGTTAACATTATATTTCTACATGTCACACGTTTAAATACCATACACTCTGCTTTGTGGGCAATAAGGTCTACAGAGGGGTGACTTATTAATATTTAAAATGGAGGTTTTTATGTGTCTAACGGATTTATTTTGAACAGCTGAATTGCAGTTTTTAGACAGCTATAGTCAGGCTACATTGGTAGACTTGAAGCCATGTTTGCACTGCCACTATAGTGAATGGCACAACAGGTGCTGCAGTCCACTAGAGGCCCTTAACATCCAGGTCCTGGGTACATTTTGTACCGTATGCTCGGGACTTGTAAGCAAGTTAAATATGCCAATTAGGAGTATTCCAATTTAACCATTTTTATATGTGGGGCACAGGCACAGAGTTCTAAAGCCAGCAGAAATATAGGGTTCAGTAAAAGATGAAAACCCCGGGGTGACCACCCAGAAATGGCAGATTTCTTACAGTGGTCAATTTGTCAGCATCGGACAATGTTTTGATTTGTGCTTCTGTAGATTCCAGATGTTGATCAAATGCTCTGATGTCTGCTATGACCTCTGTTATCTCTTTACAGAGTTCTACTTGTAGAATGTGTAAGTTGTCTACTATTGATTTGTCTATATCTGTTTTCAGCTCTGCTAAACATGCCTTAAGGCCTCCTTTAATAAATGTGCCCATTAACTTTGCTGCCATGATGTCTATCAAAGGGGAGTCGGGCATTTGCACGGTACTGGTAGGCAGAACTTCTGTGATTTTACACTCAGTATTTTTGGTAATATGACTTACATACGGGATAGACAGTGTTCCAAAACTGGTGAGTCTTAAGGGGGTAGATGGTCACCTGTGAATGTGCATCATATGTAAGTCCACCCCTATTATGAAGGGCTGTTATCTCTAGGCCTCCGCCACCGAGTATTCAACAACAGTATTGAGTGCTCCTATCTGCAATGTTCATTGAAATTGTGGCATCAGGATCAACACCCCTTTGAATTCACATTCCTAATTGCCACCTTGCTTTGTGGGTTTGCTGTGTGCAATTGGAAACACAGTGCAACTGGGTGATTTACTACTGACTACTCACAGATATTTGTGAAAGTTACTTCTTGGAGGCACAGGCACCTTGAGGACTCTCAATATTGTGCGGCTGCTCATTCATATTACCATCATGGGTGCCAGCCAGAGCCAGCTAGGATCGTCAGTGGTAACTGCAGGTCCGAGATGGCTCTGGGGCTATTCATCCATATTGGGTTGTTTATGCTTCAATTGTGCCAAGCGTCGCCTTCCCCTCTATGTGTATCCTGTAAGCAGTTCCTTTTTCAAAATTACATAATTTTCCAGGCAAAAAGTGGGGGCTAACCATGTCCAAAAGAGGCACTTTCATACATGACCCCCCAAACAAAAGAGTATGAGACTAACCTTCCCTAGAGAGTCTTCATCATCTAAGTGGAAGAACCTGGAAAGGTCATCTGCATTGGCTTGGGCAGTCCCAGGTCTGTGTTCCACTTCAAAGTCTATTCCCTGTAGAATATGGACCACCTTAGAAGTTTGGGATTTTCACCTTTCATTTGCATTAACCATCTGAGAGGCCTGTGGTTGGTTTGAACAGTGAGGTGAGAGCCAAACAGGCAGCCTCAGCTTCTTCAGGGACCAAACCACAGCAAAGGCTCCCCTCTCAATGGCACTCCAATGCTGTTCTCTGGGGAGTAGCCTTCTACTGATGAAATCCACTGGCTGGTCTTGACCCTGGTCAATTATTTGGGCTAGGACTGCTCCTATCCCAAGTTCAGAGGCATCAGTCTGCACAATGAATTGCTTGGCTTAATCTGGAGATTTCAGAACAAGTGCAGAGCACGTTGCTTCCTTCAGAGTGTCAAAAGTCTTTTAACAGCTCACTGTCCAGTTCACCTTTTGCAGCATTCCTTTGGAGGTCAGTTCTGTGAAGGGTGCCACAATGGTGCCATAATCCCTCATAAACCTCCTATAGTACCCAGTCAAGCCAAGAAACGCCCTGACTTGAGTCTGGGTTGTTGGAGCCACCCAATCCAGAACGGTCTGGATCTTGGGCTGTAAGGGTTGAACTTGGCTTCCACCAACAAGGTGGCCCAAGTATACAACCTTCCCCTGCCCTATCTGTCACTTGCTTGCCTTGATAGTGAGGCTTGAACTTCTCACAGCCTCAAGTACTTTTCCAAGGTGGATCAGGTGATCCTGCCAGGTTGAGGTAAAAGACAGCAATATCATCCAGATATGCTGCAGTAAAGGATTCAAATCCAGCAAGGACTTTATTCACCAACCTTTGAAAAGTGGCATGTGCATGCTTCAAACCAAAGGGCATCACTGTGAACTGATACTGCCCATCTGGGGTTCACTATGCAGATCTTTCTTTTGCTCCTGGAGTCAGGCCTATCTACCAGTACCTTGATGTGTGATCAAAGGTACTCAGATACTTGGCTGTTCTCAACCTGTCAATCAGTTCATCTGCCCCTTGGAATTGGGTGTGCATCGGTTTTGGTCACAGCATTGAGGCCCCTATAGTCCACACAAAAACTAATTTCTTTCTTACCACCCTGGTTATGAGGCTTGGGGACTAAGACAACTGGGCTGGTCCAGGGGCTCTCAGATGGCTCTGTGACTCCCAATCCCTGCATCTTGTTTACTTCAGCTTTGATTCTCGTTTTCACATGATCAGACTGCCTGTATATTTTATTCTTGACAGGTAGGCTTTCACCAGTGTCCACATCATGGGTACACCGTCTAGTCTGACCAGGGGTCAAAGAGAAGAGCTCAGCAAACTGATTTAGGACTTGCCTGCAATCACCCTGCTTTTGGGCAGTGATGGTCTCTGACAAGACCACTCCTTCCACTGACCCATCTTTTGGATTGTTGGACAGGAGGTCAGGGAGAGGTTCATTCTCTGCTTCCTGATCCTCAGCTATAACCATGAGCATGGTCACATCTGCCCTGTCATAGTAGGGTTTTAGGCGGTTGACATGGATGGCCCTCCTGGGGTTCCTGCAACATCTAAGGTCCTCTAGATAGGTGACCTCTCCTTTTCTTTCTAGGATAGGGTAGGGCCCACTCCATTAGTCTTGGAGAGCCCTAGGAGCCACTGGCTCAAAAACCCACACCTTCTGCCCCGGTTGGAACTCAAGCATAACAGCCTTTTAGTCATACCATTGGTTCTGGAGTTCCTGGCTGGCCTTAAGGTTTTTATTTGCTTTCTCCATGTATTCAGCCATCCTGGAGCGGAAGCCAAGCACATAGTACACTATATCTTCTTAGGTTCAACGAGAGGTTTCTCCTATCCCTTCTGTACAAGGCACCGTGGTCCCCTGCCTTGACAGGTGGGTCAGGAGTTACAAAACTCCTTCACCTTCTGGTGCATACCTGCCCAGTAGAAGTGGCTGACCAGCCTACTTCAAGTTTTGTTCTGACCAAGGTGTCCAGCTAGGGTGATGCCATGGGCCAAAGTTAGGAGGAATTCCCTAAACGTCTAAGGCACTACCACTCTCCTAGTGGCATCAGGTTTGGGATCTCTGGCCTCAGAGTAATAGATTCCCTCCTCCCAATAGGTTCTGTGGAAACCACTGACATCACCTCCTTCCTGTGCAGCAGCTTGCTGTCGCAGGCTTTCAAGAGTGGGACAGGTTTTCTGCCCCGGCACAGCTTATCCTAGATGATCCTTCTGGGCCTAAAAGCTCAGCCTGGTAAGGCTCCAGCTCCTGAGGCTCAGTTCCCTCTAGGGCGACTCTTCTTCCTCCTGAGGAGAAGGGTCTAGTGTCTGATTGGAAGCTGGATCCCGAGTCTTCCTGCTTTTTCTCTTGGAGGGCTGGGCCATTCTTCCAAGCTCCAACACCTCTTTTTCACTCTGGGCTCTGCTATGTGGTCTGCTTTTTACACACACCCTGTGTGGGATTCCAAGCATTTCTGCGCGGATTTTCAGTTCTGCCTCAGCCCAGGCTGAGGACTCCAAATCATTGCCAAGCAAACAATCAATTGGTATCGACGAAGGGACTGCTACCTCTTTATTTCCAGCAACCCCTTCTCAGTCAAAGGACACCATCGCCATAGGATGGGTTTTTGTCACATTGTCAGCATTGGTGATTGGATAGGTCCTTCTACTATGGTCTGGCTCTGGGTTTTTCGAGCCTCCCTGAACCTGATTCTATACTTTTCAGTGGTGAATCCAAAGCCCTCAATTAGGATACCCTTCATGAGGTCAAAGGATTCAGCCTCTTTCTCATTGAGTGTCAGGCGTCTATTCCTGCTCTTTCCTGAGAACATTTCCCATAGGATAGTGTTCCACAGGTTCCTGTGGATCTGCCTACTAAGACAGGACCTCTCAAAAAGAATGCACCACTAGGTAATATCATCAACCTCAAAGAATGTTAGACAATCCCTATGGGGATTTTAGGGTCAACAGAATCTACTTATTCCCTATTCATTATTGTGCTGCCACCAGAAATGGGTCCTAGGCCCAACTCTTTTCTCTCTTTCTTTATAGCTAGGAGTTGGGCTTCTAGAGTTGCCCTCCTGACTAGTCTTTCCAGGGCAAGCTCTTCATCTGAAGGTGCTTCTCTGTCTTGGGTTGTTACACTGTCACTCCCATTGTCAGTGTTTTGATCATCTGTAAGATCAGAGTCATCCTCTGGATGCTCTTTGTCATACTCTGCCAAAAGCTCCTGGAGCTGGGATTTGGTAGGGTTTGATCCAGGCTTGAAGCCATAGGTTTTACACAAGCCTCTAAGCTGTTTCATGTTTAGAGACAGGTAACATGTGAGGTCGAGTTCCTCCACCTGGACCAGCTCTTCTGAGTTACTACTTCTAGAACTCATTATTTTTACTAAGTTGGCAAAGTTTTTGGAGAGGAAATAACCTAACAACACTGGTTTCCTAATTACAGTAAGGTTTAGACTTTTAAAACAGTTGTACTAAAAGGGACCTAACCAGGGCCCTGACAATTATTTAAAAATTTGGAAAAATAGTAAATTTGCAAAAATACAATTTAACTAAAGGCAATTTCTGGATTTATTCCTGTGGTCACTTATTGTCAGAGTGGTCCAGCAAACGCAAAGTCGTATACCCCACCGCTGATCCACCAATGTAGGAAGCTGGCTCTCTAGATATTATCAGGGCCGTTTCTACCATTAGGCAAGACTAGGCGGCCGCCTAGGGCGGCAAAAGGGGGAGGGCGGCAAAATCTTTAAAGTTCTTTTATATCTAATGCACAAAGCTGCCAAGGTTTCAGATTGCCATGTGGGCTAGGTAATTAACGAAAGAGTGAAGAAAGATTAAGAAATGAAGGGGCGGTCTATGAAAGAATTGTTAACGCAGCAGAGGAGGCGGGGGCAGGGAGGTCAGGAGCGGGAGGGGTAACGCAGAGAAGGAGGAGATACAGGGAAAGGGGGAGAATGATGGAGGAGGCAAAGATAGCAATAAAGGGTAAGGCAGCGTGCAGGAGGCCTCCGAAGAAGTGGTATGCAAGAGAGGTGAAGCTGCACACGAGACGACAGCGCGTGAGGCAGAGGGCGAGAATGGGTCCGGCGCGCCTGAAGAAGTAGGGGTTTGCATGAGAGGTGAAGCTGCACGAGACAGCGTCGGCGGTCTGCAGCGCGTGAGGCAGAGAGCGAGGCTGGAGTCCGGCGCACTCTGCGCGAGGAAAGGATCTGGCGCGAGGCTGGAGCCCTGGAGCGAGGGCGGTTGGGAGGGAGGGCGCTAGATGGCCGCGTGGAGAGGACAAGGCTCGGGGACGTGCAGGAGGCACTGCGAGAGATGGCACAGCGGAGCGGGGATAACGGGAGGGAAAGGAGGGCGGAGGAGCCAGCTGAGGTGTTGCGGTGATTCGGGCGAGAGAGAGGGGAGGGGGGTGAAGAGGGAACGGGAACTGTAGGGGGCGGAGGGGGGGTAAAAGAGGCGTAAAAGACGGTTGGGGGCACACAGCCTATTTGTATGTATATGAGGCTAGCGCCGAGAGGGGCACTGGGGCAGGGGAGGCGCTGGAAGGGTGGGCAGAGAGGATCAGAGGAGGAGGGCTCAACGAAGGAGTCACGGAGAGGGACACACACCCGTGGGGGGCCACCCCTGTAATATAAATACTGAGGGAGAGTGGCTAGAGAGGAGGGAGAGCAAGAGAGGAGGCTGGAGAGAACGAGAGGGAAGGAGGTAGGGGCATACAGAGGAGGGGGAGGGGTGAAGGAGGCAGAGAGGCAGGACCTGGGAGAGGACAGGCCGTAGAAACATGGAGTAGGAAGAGCAGGGCAGTGTGGAAGACCTAGGGGCAGAGACCAGGGGAGGCGGGGGCTGAAGGTCTGTTGTGGATAGGAACGGCAGAGACATGTAGGCGGGTGGGAAGGAGGGTATGGGGCGTAGTGTGGCGGATGAAGGTTGCGGATGGGGTAGAAGGTAGGAGCAGTGGTGGCAAGGAGGAGGGCTGAAAGTTCAGGGGTAGAGTTCCGCCCCATTGAGCTAACCAACACAGTAGCTCTGTCTGTGAGACTCGGCAGCACATCTGGCCATGATGCTGCAAGGCTCATCCGTACAGCGGAGGATTCATCAGCACACCCGGCCATCAGGACAGTAGGGATTCCCATAAAACCCTCCCACATACCTGGACATACCTTGGGGCTCATCATCATATCAGGGCTTCATGAAAGACGTATCCATACAGCATAGGAAACCCAAGAGTCATCAGCACGCCCAGGTATGCAGTTAGACTCGTCAGTAGCACCGGTCGGGCTCTAAGAGGCATTAGTATAACAGTGGACTGAGTAAAACTCATCAGCACTTCCAAACTCATCAGCTGGTAAATCGGCTGCGCCACAAGATTAACCAGCACAGCAGGGACACTGCGCGATATATCAGCAGAGCAGCCTGTGCTCCAAGACTTTTTAACATTGTTAACACAACCCAGCCTTCCAGGAGGACTCATCAGCACATATGGAGTTTCAGCTAGGTCCTTCAGTGGCAGGATATCGGATGTTGGCATGCGGTGCTGCCAATGCCATATTCATTGGCAGGCAACAGGCCAGTGTGCGCCGTCAGTAGCATTAAGCCAGGTGGTTTGAGGCGGGTCGAGCCCATCACGGGAATCGCCAGTATTGGACCCTGATACCGCGGAGGGGCAAGGTGCGTTGCATTGCTCACTCTCGGCTATGCAGTCTAGGCACGCAGGTTATCGGTCCCGAGACCAAGCAGTGTGTGGCCTCCACCCTTATCCCTGCTGCCGTGCGGACCAGTTGCTTTGCCCCTTTGCCCCCTCACAGAGTTGGGGCAGCAGCACCTGCTCCAGTCCAGGCGCCCAAGGCAGGAGTCGATGAGCGGCTCAGCCAATCCCTGCAACCGGTGCAATATAATCAGCCGCGGCCCTAGTCGCCACTACCCGGGGCTTCTCCCGTCTCACCTCCTATGCAGCGCATGGATGCACGCTGGGGGCCGCAGGCAGCAATATCATCAGCCCCCCCTCCGAATATCAGTTCTGGGGGTTGACGGCCTTGGTTGGGAGCCTCTACGGTCTCGCGGCCTTTGTTCCGATCGTAGTGTGGGACAGGCTCTGGCTGGCCCTCTCCGTTTGAGAAGCCTGAGATCTGCCCCTGAGCTGCACTGCACAGCAGCAGCAGCCCAAACCTTTTGAAGAACTGCTGCGGCGACCCGCCTATTGTTTCAGAAACAACTCTGACTGTGACGTCTATTAATTACTTTGTACCACTTTGTAGGCCGAGCTCTAGCAGCTGAGCCAGAGCCCCCGAGCCTGTCAAGAGGACCACACTGCCACTGCAGCTGTAACTGGTGCATTATAGCAGCCCCCCCGGCGCTTGACAGCTGAGGCACTATAAGGCGTGACATTGCATTTCAGTACGGTGATGCCGACCACCACACTGAAATGCGTTAGTCTAACGCCTGATGCGTGATTCTTGACAGGGCTGAATGCATTAATTCTTCTAGCCTGGATGACAGGAGGAGAGAGTGATGGTAGTAAAAGGGAGGGGGCGGCATTTTTCAATTCTCGCCTAGGGCGGCAAAACACCTAGAAACGGCCCTGGATATTATACCGAAAAGAGGTATAGTGTGCAGAGAGTCTAGTGGGTCCCCAGAGGCTTCACAGAGGCTAAAGTAGACAATACTAATGCTATCTTTTGTGGTAGCATAGGTGAGCAGTAAGGCTTATCAAGAGGCAGTGCAAAACATTTGTTGTACTCACAGATGCAATAAATGAGGCTCACACTCAATGAATAAATCTGAGACCAATTTATAAAAATAATACTTGGTTATATTTATTTTGTAGAACCACAGAACCTCATCTTAGTTAAATACGTTTTGCAATAGAAATACTTTTCAATGTCAAAAGTGGACACAGTGTAATTCTCAGACTTTGCAATGTTAACCAATGGGAGGAAGAAAACATTCAGCATACAGATAGGCAACATTGACTTACAACACCAGTATTGGGCAAGGTTAACTTAAGCACCAACAGTACACCACCAGTGGCTCAGGGGCGGCCGGGTGCAGGGTGCAAATACGGTGTCAGGCGCCCAATACAACTCTATGAAGAATGGGGCAATCGGACAGAGGCTGCTTACAGGTAAGTAGCAGTGACTTGGGGGACCAGTCTGCGGGGGTTGAAGCAAGCACTGTGCAGGGTCCAAAGCAGCACCAACAGTTCACCACTAGCAGCACAGGGGCGGTCGGGTGCTGGGTGCCAATGATAGAGCGCCATGTCCTTGTGAAATTGTAGGGGTGCAGCATAATCACTGGTAGTTCGTACCCAGTTATATCCAGATGTGTATCCTATATATATTCAGATATATTCATGTATGTTTAGCACAGAGAGTAGATAATTCACAAGTATCAAAGTGAATCAGTAGAGTGATCGTGCTACGATAATCATGCAATGTAATGCTTTATTGAATGAAGTGAAAAATAATGCATGGGTGAATCGGCCCATGTGTAATTCAACTGCAATAGTTTAACGTGTACTATATTAAGTTGCACACGTAGTTTATTTTTCGAATATGCAATGTAATGAATTAATGCTTATAGAAGAAATTAAGTTGTGTGTTTAAATGTGTAAAGGCCTGACTACATATACGACAGGGAAAGGCCTGGTTTGCTCTTATGTTAGCTTATTTTGCAGGCAGGGAAAAGTTTCTCTTGGAAAGGCTCTCTGGGAACCAACGGTAGATTTAATTAGCACAGTAGAGGGTTTTTGTTGAACGTATCTTCTGTTGCAGGTGCAAGGACACATGCCTCGTTAGTAAAGACTGGCTCTTTGTTTCACAAAGTTAGAGAGATGGGAGGCATGGAACTGGGAGTGCAATGGAATTTAGGGATGATACTTTCAGCGGAGAAGGTGCCTGGGACTCAAGGTCATCGCAACCGTCCAGGATGAAGTAACCGTTTCGATGGAAAAATACAAGAAAGAAGACCTGGCCAAAGAGGCGTGACAAAGGCGTGTTCAATTGTATTGGGATTTTGTATTAGGGATAGTGCCCCGAGGGAGGAGGTAGGGGAGACCAGAGAGAAGGACAGAGAGGGTCCTGATGAAGGAGCATCTAAATTTCTGAGCATAGGTACTAAGTGATTGCACTTCTTAGGAAGTCTTCACAGCTGACACCTTTTCTTTTATTTACTCTTGCTGGGGAAATCGTTAAGTAGGGATGTCACTTATTGTTAGTGTAGGGACAGAGATTGATTTATGCTTATTTAGATAAATGAAGAGCAACATACAAATTGGAGCAATCATTGCTTGTTTGATTCTCTTAGAACTATCAGTCCTCCTTATTCTGAGTCGGATGAGACTCCTGCGTAGATTATTATTTGTATTAGTTCCCATTTATTTCTTTAACCTCGTGTTGAGGTGCTTACATGTTCAGTTATTTTTGGCGATAATAAATTCCTAAAGTTGAATTCGGAGTCAGTGGTCCTTTCAGGTAAACTGGACAAATTGTTATATAACCAGATGAGATTCTCTCCTTTACACTATTCAACAGGTAAAAAGATCCTGGCGACCAGAAGGTTCTTATAGGTGATTAGATAAGAATCGGCGTTATCAGTTGGTAGCAGAGTAGGATGGTTACCTTTGATGGTAAGGGGAGATCTAGATGAAGATAAGGAGATTAAGTTGCCCCATAGAGCCCGAGTGATGCTGATCCAGTGAGTCGTAGGAGAAGGACGTCGGCGGTCAATGAAAACTGACGGAGAGTGACGGTGTGGCGGAAGTAGCAGTTCATGGTAGAGTGAGTATGAAAAGAGTGGTGGTTGATAGATTGCGGTGTTAATTGTTGTGTGATGTCTTGCGGAGTTAGAATGAGAGTTGTGTGACTGAGGATCGGACCGTGAGCGCGCGCGGGACCGAGAGATTTGATATTGTGGTGTAGAAGACACCCAGAATTGAGAGCGTTGACCAGAGGTTGTGGGGGTCATGAGACGTCGTTGACAAACCCACTGAAGATAGTGTGTGAATAACCAACGCAGGTCGTAGGTTATTATCGATTGTGTTAGAGGTGATTGTCCGGTCGTACTGCGGACAGACAGTTGCCAGATTGAGGTCAACAATCTCGAGAGGCTGATCGGTCATTGATAGACTGACAGTCAGAGAGGTAATTGTTCGGTAGGACGGACATTGCTTCAGAGTATGATTGAGACAAGAGTGAACGAGAACGAGTGAATTAGGAAGGAGGGGAACTGCTGCGAGCGGAGGAAAAGTGACGTCAGACAAGTGCCGCGCTGTGATAGGTCGGTTAGTGTGAGCCGCGCTGGCATTGGTGGATTAAAGTCAGGAAGTAAAGCTGACATATTGAGTGCGAACAGAAAGTTGATTCATCATGAAATGTTTTAAAGTTTTACGAGAACTCTGTAGAGGAGATAGACATGTGGTTGTTCGGGGAGGAGAGGAAGCCCCTCCAGAGGATACGCCAGCACATTATATGGCTACGAATGTAGGATTGCATACCATAATTTGGCTTGAAAATTGGCACAAAATGACATTTGGAGAGGAAGAATTGATTTTCCCACGCTATGGTACTTTCAGGTTAGAGGTGTTGTACCAGCTAAAAAGTATAATGGCTTCTTTACGACCACTGCCTAGACCGACACAGTTTGAAGCGCTACATGCATGGATTAGAGCAGCGCATGAAAGAAAAAGAGACAAGAGTCAGGAAAGGGTGAAGAAATCGATCAGGGCATTTCAAGATGCGAAGTGGGATGCACTGGAGAAAAGGTGGAGGGTGGAAACGATTGAAGGTGATAAGTTATACCCACTGCTAATACAAAATGGGAAAATAACAAGAGTCGAAGAAGACGACAGTGATACAGAGGCCAGTCTTATAGATAGGCTGCTAGCAGAGAGACCACCCCCATTTAATCCGGATTCGGCAGAGGGAAAACCAACGTTGGCAATAGAATCGGGTGAAACGCAGGGTCAGACTAACATGAGGGTAATGGGAAGAATTTCCACAGGAACAGAAGGGGCGACAACACCTTTGATAACACAGCCTCCCGTAGGGAACACCAGGTTACCGGACTCCTTGACTGTACCGGTTACCATCGGTCCTATAGTATCGGTATACGACCCAGATCGAGTGAGAGAAGGGAGTTCCGTACAGACGGGAGGAGAAGAAATAACCAGTGGGAATGGGAATGGGTTCGGAGTACGAGTGGTACATTTCCCAAGACCACTAGAAACAAGTACGCCATTACCAGCTACTGCAGACTCCTCTTTTAGACAGGAGGATGAGAGATCAGTCAGACCAAGGTCTTTACACGAATCCAAGTCAGCGTTGAGGATGTGGACACCAACAGTGAGAAATCAAAGTGATAGGATGCCAGGAGATAGGGAACAAAATGTTTCAGAAGATAGGCCAAGCTCTAGAAGCATAAGCGGATAGATCCCAAGGACAGAATAGTGACTATGGTGAGCGAGAGGGCGCAGCTTGTCGAGAAACACTCAGGAGCGCAGTACAGGCAAGGTTGCTGGACGTGGTGAGACTGAAAGCAGAGGTAGACGAAATGATTAGTGGAAGCCTGCCTTTGGAAAGAATAGAGATTTATGGGCCAGATGAGCTGCTGTTTTTAGCAAAGGATGTGACTCGAAAAGCCAGGATAGCACATGAAAACTTGACAGCATTAGCCAGGAGATATGAGGTAGATTTGAATAAAACAAAAACGTTGCAAGGACCGCATAGGCTGCAATACAGTGACCAGGAGCTGGAGGAGAAAAGAATTACGGGGTTAAGGACGCATACCAGAGATCTGATCGTAGGGATGCGGATATGGATTATGTTAGACAAATGGGAAGAAAGGTGGTCAAAGAAGAAAATAGCAAAGAAAGCCGAGGGAGAGACGCCGCCTCCGGGAGGGGGGGCAACAGGTGTTGGAAACTTTCCTTTACGGGAAGTACAGAATGGAGGGTACGTGCATGTGCCGTGGAGTAGAGGTGATTTGGCTGCATTCACAAATGATTTTCCTCGGCTGAGGGAGAAACCGGTAGAGTGGTACAAGCAGGTTGAGCGGTTTGTGAAAATTTCAAAAGTATTGTGGATTGATTTGAACACCTTGTTTGACATAGTGGTGCCGGGAGATTTGTGGACAGCTTGTAAAGTCGCGGTCGAGTGGCCGACTTCTGAACCTGACAGGGATGCTGTCACAAATGGTCCGTCACCCATCGTTATGAAAAAATTTGAACAAGTGATTACATGGTTAAAACTTAAGATTTCACCCCAAGATATAGATTGGGTTAAGATAGACCGAACTGTGCAGGAACCCAAAGAAACGGTGCATGAATACTACGAAAGGCTTTTGCAAGCTTTCAAACAGTATAGTGGATTAGATACGTTAGACCCCAAGGACATGGGACAGTTTGTTTCAAAGTTCGTGTTGGGTCTGAGATCAGAAGTCAGCCTCATGATACAGCACCATTTGATCTGTTGGCAGAACAAGCCGGTAGATGAAATTTTGCGGTATGCAAGGTACTGTAGTGATGAGGTGGACTCGAAACATCGGAAGTTAAAAGACAAGTTGATGCTCGTTCAGATGCAGACAGCACAGTGTCAGCCCAATGGAGGGACCTTAGGAAGAAAGCAGGGAAATTTCCAGACGAATCAGAATGGACAAGGACAAGGAAAAGGAAAACCAATAGATCCCAAGACGGGGGTGGATGTGGCGACACTGAAGAAGACCACTGCGTGTCATCTTTGTCGCCAGGTCGGGCACTGGAAACGCGAGTGTCCCTTGAACCCAGCTAACCAATTGCAGGAAGAGGTAGAGGGGGTCCAGGCACCTGTGCCGGAGGCAGTTAACACTGTGACGAGGCCCAGGTTGATGAAAGGGGGGACATACAATCCTCAAGCACAGGTTCCCCAGGCTCCGAGGATCCCGCAAGGAATACGGACTTACCAACAGATGCCCCTGTTTGAAGGACATGACGAGTATAGCTTAGACCCTTTATCCTGACGGTGCCTGAGGGGGGAGGAAGACTGCACACTTGGAGCGGTCTTGGAGGTAGACCAGAGGGGACCTTTTGTGGAGGCAGACATTAATGGAAATCCTGCTACACTTTTGGTCGACACTGGTGCTACCCGGTCTACTGTAAGATCAGCAGTGGTCCCTAACCTAACCCTCTCGGGACAATCAATCCAGGTTGTTGGAGTGGCAAATAAAAGAATAAACAGCCCGTTGACAGAGCCGATCTCAGTAAAGATAGGTTCCTTCCAGACCAAACATCAGTTCGTGGTGTGTGATACGAGTCCAGTTTGCCTTTTAGGAAGAGACCTATTGTGCAAGTTGAATTGCACGATTTATTGCACACCCCAGGGAGTGGAGGTTCAGACGAAGGATGATGATGCTGACTTTAAAGTTGCAAATCAGCATCTATGCATAGATCTGTACCCAATGGTGACCGTGGAGGAACTTCCACCGGATTTGAGAGACACGGTGTCGTCTGAGGTGTGGGATTTCACAGGCGAAGAAATAGGACTGATTAGAGGGGTTGAACCGGTGCGGATAGAGGTGAAACAGAATGTTGATTTCCCCAGGACACCGCAGTACAACCTGTCGCCCGAAACGATCGCAGGGATTAAACCTGTAATCGAGACTTTCATTGAGAAAGGCATTCTGAAAGAGATCAGAGGTAGCCCATGTAATTCACCTATTATGGGACTACAGAAACCGAGCGGAAAGTACAGGATCGTGCAAGACCTGCGAAAGGTCAACACGATAGTTGTTCCTTGTTGTCCAGTGGTACCGAATCCGTCAGTAATATTGTTTCAGATCCCGTGCGAAGCTGAGTGGTTTACTGTCATCGACTTGTGTCAAGCCTTCTTTTCGATACCGCTCCATGAGGAAAGCCAATTTCTTTTTGCATTCAGGCTGGAAAATCGTGTGTTAACATGGTGTCGTATCCCTCAAGGGTATACAGAAAGTCCGTCGATCTTTAACCAGATCCTGAAGAAGAATCTTGAGAGTCTTGTATTGCCGCAGAACTCAGTCCTCGTGCAATACATAGACGACTTGCTTATTGCCTCGGAAACGGAGGATGCTTGCAGAATAGACACGGTAGCCCTGTTGAATCACTTAGCAGAGAACGGACATAAGGTGTCCCCAAACAAGCTGCAGTACTGTTTGAATGAAGTACAGTACTTGGGACACAGACTGGAAAAAGGAAAGAGGAAGGTGTCACCAGACCGAATTGAGGCAATAATGAGTATGGCAGTACCCACCACACAGAGGGAAGTCAGGATGTTTTTGGGAATGGTCGGCTATTGTCGGCAGTGGATACCTAGTTTTTCCTTGAGAGCAAAGCCTTTACAGAGGCTTACGCACAAGGATGTGAGTGATCCGGTACCATGGGACGAGGAGTGCTTGATGTCATTCCTGAAACTGAGAGAGGAGTTGTGCAGTGCCCCAGCACTGGGGATGCCTGATTATAACAAGGCCTTTTCATTGTTCTGTTGTGAGAGGGAAGGATGTGCATTAGCAGTCTTAGCTCAGAACCATGGAGGTGTCCGTAGACCAGTTGCCTATTTCTCATCTACTCTAGATCCAGTAGCTTCTGCGTTGCCCGGATGTCTAAGATCCGTTGCTGCAACAGGTGTCAGCATTGAAAGGTGTGAAAGCATTGTAATGGGTCACCCTTTGACTGTATATGTGCCACACTCGGTTGAGTTATTGATGACCAGGACTAAGACCCAGCACCTGACCAACAACAGGTTAACCAGGTACGAGCAAGTCATACTTGCCGCAGAGAATGTGATTCTGAAAAGGTGCTCTGTCTTAAACCCTGCGACATTGATGCCCGTACCGAATGCAGATGATGAAGATTGTGCGGACCATGATTGTCTCGATGTGACTGACCTTTGCACCAAACCGAGACCTGACATTGTCGATGAACCACTGACTGACCCAGATGAAATTTTCTTTGTCGATGGTTCATGCCTAAGGGACAGTGTCGGCCAATTAAGAGCAGCGTTTGCTGTATGTACCATTTCTGGAGTGGTTGAGGCCGCTTGCCTAGAAGGAGTACGCTCCGCGCAGGTAGCTGAGATCATTGCCTTGACCCGTGTCTGTTTGGCCGCTGATCAAATTCGAATCACGATTTACACGGACAGCCAATATGGGTTTGGTGTGGTGCACGACTTCGGGCAGTTATGGTCTCAGAGGGGATTTTTGACATCATCTGGCTCACCCATTAGGAATGGAGAATACGTAAGACAACTGTTGGATGCATTACAACACCCAAAGGAGATTGCTGTTGTTAAATGTTCCGCACATGGGAAGGGGGAGGACTTTGTGTCTTTGGGCAATAATTATGCGGATGAAGTTGCCCGTTTCTGTGCAGAACAGGGATGCATATTTACAGACAGATACGCAGGGGAGAGCCAAGAAAGAACCGAACTCAACATGATGTTGGCCATGGCAGACACCTGGGAAGAGCTCAAACGGCTGCAGGATGAGGTCTCAGATCAGGAACGAGAGGGATGGATCAAAGCAGGGTGTGAGAGAGGAGATGTGGATGTGTGGGTCTCCAGTGATGGGAGAGCTGTATTTCCAGAAGAGTTATTGAACCCGATGGCAAGATTGATACATGGACCGGCACATCTTGGCAGAGATGCAATGGTGAGGGTGTTTAGACAGACGTGGTATAGCCCGCGATTTCGTGCAATGGCAGAGACAGTGTGTCAGAGGTGTGTTACGTGTCAGCAGATGAATGCTGGAAAGAAAACTGTAGTTACTTTGAGTCACATTGGGAGGTCAGGAGGGCCTTTCAACAGAATACAGCTAGACTTCGTGGAAATGCCTAAGTGCAATGGGTTGAGGTACATTTTAGTGCTAGTATGTGTATTCTCACGGTGGGTGGAGGCTTACCCAACACGCAGGTGTGACACTCTTACAGTGGCTAAGTTATTGTTGAGGGAGCTTATCCCTAGATTCGGGATTCCGACCTCTTTGGAATCAGATAGAGGAAGGCACTTCCACAGTGAAATTATGAAGTTACTTTGTGTTGCATTGAACATCGACCAGAAACTTCATTGTAGTTACCGACCAGAGGCTTCTGGGATGGTGGAACAGGTTAATGGAACTTTGAAAGCCCGGATGGCAAAAATGTGTTCTTCAACATCCTTGAAGTGGCCCGATGCTTTGCCGCTCGTGTTAATGAGCATGCGAAGTGTCCCAGACAGGAGGACTGGGTTGTCACCCCACGAGATACTAATGGGAAGGGCAATGCGGTTGCCGGCAGTACCAGCTACAGCTTCGATAAACATCACTGATGATTTGATTCTCGATTACTGTAAAGGACTATCTGATGTGGTCCGTTCTGTATCCCAGCAGGTGCAGGCTACAGTCGTTCCAGCCTCGAATGATCTGTGTCACGACCTGTGTCCCGGAGACTGGGTGCTTGTCCGGAAACACGTGAGGAAGAGTTGCTTGGATGCTCGTTGGCGAGGCCCGTACCAGGTGATCCTAATCACGAACACAGCAGTAAAGTGTGGAGGATTGCCGAACTGGGTGCATGCCTCCCATACCCGCAGAGTTTCAGCACCCTTGGAAGAAACAGCTCCTCTCGTAGATGAAAATCCAGCTGATGTGGCAGGGCCACATGAGGGGACAAGTCAAGCTGTAAGGGTTGCTGACACAGCTGGTGGTGCACTAGAGCAAGCTGAAGGGGGTTTCAACAGCTCGAACCCTGACTCAGACCCCGAAGACAGAGATGGTGCAGTGGGCGGAGAAGAGTCAGATTCGACAGAAAGAGGAAGTAGTGCACTGGGTATAGAAGAGGAAGACAGAAGAACGACTAGAGCTGAAGAGGGTTGGCCTGAAAGACAGAGGCGGTTGAATCTGAGGTTGGCACCCGAAAGAGAACTTGCTCCGGTATCTGAGGTGTCTGAAACAGAAGCAAGTGACGAAGATCAGACTCAAGAGAGCCGGCGAAGGTCGAAAAGAACAAGAGTACCCTGCCGGAGATACTCTACCCCTGAGTGGACTTACACAGTGTTCGATGCAGGGGGTAGTGAGTACGGGGAGACGAGACTGAGGTCGGTGTTGGTGTTCAGCCGAAGCCCGAATGTGGTAGTGAAGGTGGTGCTGTTGTTGCCAGGGCTCGAAGTCGAAGGAATACTGACCCTCACAGTTCCGAATCCCCCGCTTCTGAGTAAAGTCCGACAACTGGTTTTGCACCGACTCGAATTTTCGTCATTTGGATTTGAGCCGTCTTCACATGAAATGATAATCTTGCGTCTTGAACTTTTGTATCACGTTTTGGAAGTGCTCAACGAGGATCTTATTATGGATGAACTATAAACTGTGTAAATAAAAGTCTAAAGGAGAAGATAACCTAGGCCCGAGTGGAAGAAGAGTAAACTTAGGGACTTTCCATAGAAGAGGAACGAAAACTAGGGAAGTCTTTTCTGGACTGTGTAAATAAGGTTGTGACCGAAAAGGGAAATTCCAGAGATTTCATGGTTGCTCGAGCTGGTTAAGCAAGTCACGAGTTGAGGACACAGAGACTTTTGAGTGTTCACTGTTGAAACCAAGAACTTTTGAGAACTTTCGAAACCATGGAGGCTGGAGATCCCAATCGTAGATCGAAGTTGATTGTAGGCATACTTATAAGTAGTGTAATAGTTTCTATAATCATAGTAATCATAGTCTCATATACTGTTCCACACAAGCTAGAAGTGGAGGGGGTGCCAGGGACACCTACACCTACTACACCTAGCCAAAGAGAGGTAAACATGGGAGCTGACAGAGCTTTGCTATTAGAAGAAAGTCGTAGGTTACATGTAGATTTGTCTAGGAGTGATTTTAAGCTTAATGCATATGCCAAGCTGCTATATGAATATGTTGATGCGATGAATGCTAAAGATTGTTATGTGTGTATGCAGTTGCCTGCTTCAGTGGATGAGGGTATTAGGTATCACCATCTTCCACTGACATATGGAATTTCATGTAGTCTTTTGCTTAGTATATTTTATGAAAGAGATCAGTTTGAGTATTTCTTTTCCAATTACGATGCTGTGCTTCCTGAAGTCCCAGCTTACAAGCATTTGAATAAGTACGATTATTATAAGACAGAGGATCGACTCAGGAAGTTCTTTATACCGTCTTTGGAGTTGGATACCGCATTCGCTCACAGACATAATCTGACGTGCTCTTTGTCAGATGTGGAGAAGAAGTTTGTAGATCAGGTGGAAGACAGGTATAGGAAACTGACTCACTCACGAGACACAGGGCATAGCAGACTAGATTGGACAGATGAGGAAAAATTGCATAAGACAAAGGGAAGTTATGGTCCTATAGCGTTAGATAAGGAGCAGAGGGGCAAGCTTTGTGTGAGGCGTTATCAGACTTATTATGAAAAGGTTGCAGTAGGACAGAGCACTTGTGATCACGTTTTTACTATGGCAGATGTAGCAAAGAATTTTCTCCAAGGCCCTGTACAAGTGATACCAACGGTGTATTTTGTGTGTGGAAAGAATGCTTATGTGAGGTTACCTGCGAACTGGTATGGTACATGTTACTTGGGAATAATATTTCCAAAGATTTACCATACGGAGGACTTGGAACTTCTGGAAGGTGGGAAGCATTCAAGAACGAGAAGAGGTGCGAGTGCAGGGATCGTGGTGGGGGATATCTTTGGAGCCATGATACCCAGTTTGGGAGTGATCTTGAATGATGTGAAAATTCGGAGACTGGCGACTGTGGTAGACGAACTATCAATAAATACAGCAAAGTCGTTAGTACTGGTGGAGGGAGAGATGTTATCGATAAGGACAATGGTTTTGCAGAATCGCCTTGCTTTGGATGTCCTGTTGGCAAAAGAGGGCGGAGTCTGTAAAATATTGAAGGTTCAAGAGTGCTGCACTTATATACCAGACATTAGCAAGGATCTGGAGAAATATATAAGTAACATCACTACAATCCACACAAAAATAGCGGATCTGACCGAAGAGGGGGTTTGGGAAAAAGTTAGCAAGGGATTTGGTCAAGTGGGAAGCTGGTTTGCAGACCTGGGAAAGGGATTCCTTGGGTATGTTCTGAAACCCCTCCTTATCGTGGTGGTTTGTCTGTGGGTCTCGATCAAGGCCTACAAGTGGTATCGAGCAGGCCGAGTTGAGAGAGCTTTGAGGGAAAATGAGATGAGACTGGCAAGACTGCAGGACAGTCAATATCAGAGGCTTAAGAGAAGGGAGAATCACCGATCAGGAAAAATGGCAACGAGTTCTGTTTAGGTCGGTTCTTTCTCCAAGGGAGTTGAATAAATTGTGATGACAGGTGTCATCAAAGGGGGGAACTGATAGAGCGCCATGTCCTTGTGAAATTGTAGGGGTGCAGCATAATCACTGGTAGTTCGCACCCAGTTATATCCAGATGTGTATCCTATATATATTCAGATATATTCATGTATGTTTAGCAAAGAGTAGATAATTCACAAGTATTAAAGTGAATCAGTAGAGTGATCGTGCTACGATAATCATGCAATGTAATGCTTTATTGAATGAAGTGAAAAATAATGCATGGGTGAATCGGCCCATGTGTAATTCAACTGCAATAGTTTAATGTGTACTATATTAAGTTGCACACGTAGTTTATTTTTCGAATATGCAATGTAATGAATTAATGCTTATAGAAGAAATTAAGTTGTGTGTTTAAATGTGTAAAGGCCTGACTACATATACGACAGGGAAAGGCCTGGTTTGCTCTTATGTTAGCTTATTTTGCAGGCAGGGAAAAGTTTCTTTTGGAAAGGCTCTCTGGGAACCAACGGTAGATTTAATTAGCACAGTAGAGGGTTTTTGTTGAACGTATCTTCTGTTGCAGGTGCAAGGACACATGCCTCGTTAGTAAAAGACTGGCTCTTTGTTTCACAAAGTTAGAGAGATGGGAGGCATGGAACTGGGAGTGCAATGGAATTTAGGGATGATACTTTCAGCGGAGAAGGTGCCTGGGACTCAAGGTCATCGCAACCGTCCAGGATGAAGTAACCGTTTCGATGGAAAAATACAAGAAAGAAGACCTGGCCAAAGAGGCGTGACAAAGGCGTGTTCAATTGTATTGGGATTTTGTATTAGGGATAGTGCCCCGAGGGAGGAGGCAGGAGATGAGGTAGGGGAGACCAGAGAGAAGGACAGAGAGGGTCCTGATGAAGGAGCATCTAAATTTCTGAGCATAGGTACTAAGTGATTGCACTTCTTAGGAAGTCTTCACAGCTGACACCTTTTCTTTTATTTACTCTTGCTGGGGAAAATCGTTAAGTTGGGATGTCACTTATTGTTAGTGTAGGGACAGAGATTGATTTATGCTTATTTAGATAAATGAAGAGCAACATAGAAATTGGAGCAATCATTGCTTGTTTGATTCTCTTAGAACTATCAGTCCTCCTTATTCTGAGTCGGATGAGACTCCTGCGTAGATTATTATTTGTATTAGTTCCCATCTTTAACCTCGTGTTGAGGTGCTTACATGTTCAGTTATTTTTGGCGATAATAAATTCCTAAAGTTGAATTCGGAGTCAGTGGTCCTTTCAGGTAAACTGGACAAATTGTTATATAACCAGATGAGATTCTCTCCTTTACACTATTCAACAGGTAAAAAGATCCTGGCGACCAGAAGGTTCTTATAGGTGATTAGATAAGAATCGGCGTTATCACCAACACAGCGTTGGGTGGTCAATGTTAGGCAATAGAGATTGGCAAAATCAGAAAAGGGCTTCAGACTCAGGCCAGGAGGCCGGTCGAAGGTCCGCTTCACCAAGGCCCAGGGCCGGCGGGTGCAGGGGTGCCTTTTGATGTTGGGAACGGCTTGCCAGAGCAGGTCACTGTTGAGGGGGTCTCCGTGCAGAGACTGCAGGCGACGTCCAGGAGTCCGGGGGGGGGGGAGGGGTCAACCCACGATGGACTCGGGCGCTGGGGAACCTCGCTGGAACCGGTGGGCCACTTGGACTCGGGAGAGAGGCGTCAGTGCAGAGGTGGAACTGGGAGCAGGGTTTTGCGGTTCTTCAGGTCACAGAGGCCGTGCTTGAAGCTTGTTGCTGGTGAACAGATCCGCTGTTCTCGGGAGGTCTTGATCTTTGTCGAAGGTAGGCAATCTTCCCAGGGTTTTGAAGGTCGCTGGGCTGCAGAACGAGTCGTCTTTGGCGCAGGATCGTCAAGGGCTGCAGACAGGCTGGTAGAGTCAGTAGTTCTCTGCAGTCTTCTATGCTGGTGCGGCTCTGAGGTGTCCGGCTCTTCTTAGGTTGTCAGGAACTGAAGTTCAGGGTCTGGGGATGCCACCTAAATACTAGATTTAGGGGCATTACAAGGGAGTGACAGGTAGTGGCCAGAGGGCCCCTTACCTGGGGTGTCTACACCCTGTATTATGCCCCCTCCTGTGGGAGGGGGGAATAGCCCTAGCCCTGATCGGAGGGCTTCCACCATCTTCAAGATGATGGGCACTAAAAAGTGAACTTCACCTCGCCTCCAGCACCTGAGGGATGGAGTGGGCAGAAGGGGGCACACCTCCTATTCTTTCTAAGTTTTCACACCTGTCCTCCCGCCATAAGGGGGTGAGAACAGGAGGGGGGCTGCTCTTTCTAACAGAAGAGGCTGGGGTCACGTTAAAAAAGCGGAAAGGCCTTTGAAGCTCCCCTCCACAGATGGCTCTTCCTGATCTCTGAGCACGAAGGCACTAACCCCATGACGTCAGAACTCGTCTGGTGGTAGCAGGCTGGCTTAGGCCAGTCGGTGACCACACTAAGGGTTGGTAGGCTTCAGGGGACCCCTCTTAGGGGTCCTCTGAGTGCAATTTTTAATAAACCTGGCACTGAAATCAGTGCAGGTTTATTATGACTAGATGTTTGGTACCATACATCCCATACTTCAGTGAAGCCATCAAGGAGCTGGAGAACTCGTAATGACGAGTGTCCAGCCCATGTACTTACTATGGCTTCCCTGGTCACTTACAATATCCAGGAATCGACATGGCATATTGATGGGCATATCTCCTCATGCAGATATGCCTTCACACAGGAGATATAGTGCACCCTGCCTTACGGCTAAGGCCCTGTTAGAGGGGTGTCTTACCTATATTCCATGCAGTGTATGTGGGCATGGCACACAGGGATTAGTGCCATGCCGACTCTTCAGTTTTGTCTGCACCAAGACACGCAGGATGCAGTGTGCATGTGCTTGATGAGCGGTCCCTTTGGTTGGCACAATTTGGGCTTCAGCCCTTAGACACCCTCTTTAGCCACAAGGCCCTTGATACCAGGGGTACCTTTTACAAGGGACTTATATGTGAGCTAAAGTGGTGCCAATTGTGGAAGCAATAGGTACAGTTTAGGGAAGGAGCTCTGGCACAGGGGTCCTGGTTGGCAGGAACCCTGTGCACTTACAGGCGAAATTACATCATTTTCCAGGCAAAAAGTACGGACTAACCATGTCCAAAAGAGGCACTTTCCTACACGCACACAGACCACTTTTGTTTTCTCAGGCCCTCCCCACCCAGAGATCCCCCATTAAATCACCCTGCCCAGAGACAGACCACCACTCAACCCTCCTCCCACACTGTAAGGGTAGGAAGACAAGTTCTCACTCCTTTCCACTGATTCCGAAATAGATTTAATGGTCTCTCTTTGAGACCAAAATAAAAAAATAACAAAAATGATTACTATGCTAAGACAACAAACAAAGCCTAAAAACAAGGCTGAACTTTCTATGGCATAGATAGCATTGATCCAGCTTTCTAAATTCTGTGGCCCATCAAATATAAACTAGTGCCACATGTAGACATGGTAACATGATGGGCAGCCTGATGTTTGCCTAGTCAAGGCACAACAGTCATCTTGGCATTGCATTACCTTACAAGCTTGGACATTGAGGTAATATAAGTATGTATTTAGGAAACCAGCAGCATAAACAGAGCTCCATCACATGCTCTCCAGTAATTTCCACCTCAGCCCTCTAGAATTTCTGACATAGTGTAGAACACCCATCTCCGCAGCAATGTGTGACAAGAATGGAGCCCCACAGGAGACAAGTGTGAAGACTAAGTAGACCTACACTGCCACATTATAACTGGTATGTTTATCTTCTGCAGTCCTTCTGGCACATCTTGGTTCATCTCTTGGCTTACCAGCAATGGCAGAACTTAGAGTAGGGCGAATCCTGTTACTGGTAGCCCTTGCACTCTGGCAGCCCCTGCACACTGGACACCTTCTCATGGGCTTAATGTAAGGAAGGTGCAGACCAAAGGATTACAATTGAAATAACTGCACTGAGTAGACCACCCACCATTGAAAAAACTGCAGTAAGTAGACCACCCGAGAGGATGTCTTGGCTAAAACCAGCACCAGTTACCCAGGTCATGTAAAGCACACTTACTTGAAACACTAGGTTATTACTTCCAGCCTAAGGCACACGAACCAAGAACTTCATCACACATCATACCTTCATCACACATACCTTGGCTACTGGCTTACCAACCCAACGAAAAGTGGACCTTGGGATACCTGATTTTTTTCAATAATCCATAGAAAGGGCTGAAAAGCTTGGACATGTCTTCTCGCCTTCGCTGCAGGTTGAGAGGTCCATCGGGGAAGAGGAGTAACCCGCTAGAAAAGACCAAGGAATAGATGAAGTGGAAGGCAGAGAGGACAAGAGCTAGAATTATAATATACATTTTTGTACTGATTTTATCAACAACCATAAATCAAATTGGCAGTTGTATATAAAAAGAGACAGAGAACAATATTAGACATCAAAGTCACTATGTAGCCAAAACACAAAATGCAGCACATAGCAGGCATCGCTGGACCCCAGAGTAAGGCTCTTCTCCATTGAGCCTCCTTCCCCGTTATCTATTTATTTGTACTGATTTACCGACAACAATAAACACAATCAACAGTTGCGCAATTGAGACTCGTTCCCCATTATCTTTAATCTGAGAGCCATCTACATTCACTTCAATCCTCCTCGCACAGGTGCTCCAGAATATCCTCCATTCTTCTCACACATTCCCTCCTGGGTGCACTCACACCAATACCATACCCTTTTACCTGATAATGGAGAGTCTGGGGATGGTGAACATGAGTTGAGGTTCACAGACGTCAATCATATCTTGAGTGAGATAACCCAGTTTTAGGGCTCTAGCAAAAGGGAAGGAAGCACAAAGATAGCACTTGAGACCCTTGAACATCATGAGTCACCAACGACCATATACGGATGACATTAGCATTTACACTCTAAACAGAAAAGACATACAGGAGTAGGACATTAACAGTGAAAAGAAAAAGCACTCACCTTGTTATAGTTTCACAAAAAAGCACAACAATCTCCTGCTGCTTGAAAATCTCTTCTGGTGTTTTCACCGAGACGACCAATGAGACATACCTGAAAAATCAGGGCAGATGTTACATTGTAATCCATCTAGAAGCAAAATTGAAGATTTCAGCCAAATCTCTGCCTTGAAAAAGCTCATCTCTGGCCCACAGAGGCGCCCGGGTTCTGCTTTCGCAGCAGAGCCGAACACCTACTGTTAAAACCGGGGCATTGTAGAGCAAAACACAAACTAAGACAATCCAAGGAAAAGAACGAACAAAATGACCAGAAAAGCTATATAAGAAAGTCTACCCAGTCACAACAAGGAAAACCAGAATAGAAAAATAATCAGCAATAAAAGTGCTAAACAAACCAAAGACAAATCCAGTAACTGGTTACAATAAGGGAATAGTTACAGTCAGATACCAGGTCAAGAACCAGTTCCACTCTCCCCAAGTCAACACAACACATGCTAGAAAACAGCTCAGCACTACCATTGGAAGAAAAGGAATCTTGCCTAATGATTCAAGGACAAGAACTTTTCAAAAAAGGTACAAGTGCTATTTTTTTGTCATCAGTGCAAAAATCACAAATATTGACACATACAAATAACCTATCCAATCACACCAAGGCAAGAATTCCATTTGCCAACCTAAAGGCAAAAAACTAAGCAAGGCATCCAAAGTACAATTAACCACACTCATTATTCCACATAGGCCCAACAACATAAAATACAAGAAAAGTAACCGATAACATGAAAGTAAGAGTCTTGCTCAAATGTACCAAGCTGCGACTACTAGAGGATTGATTGCTAAGTCACTGGTCACAGAACAAATGCTCCCCCCCCGATTGTATTGCCAAAGCACACTGGAAGGCCGATCTCGCTGAGGTGATCTCCGACACTGTCTGTAAATTTTGCTGTTAGCAAACTAATTTGTGTCCATTAACTACAGATACCAACTAATTAATTTTGCCATTTATTTTGCCATTTATTAACTTTATTTCGGCCTCATGGGCCATAAAAGTACGATTTACAATAAAACATGACACATAAGTTAAAAAAATCAACAGCTCATAACTATCTTTTTTACACAAGGTGTCAACTTACACAACAGTAAATGTAGATCTCGCTAGGGGTATAAAATTATACAAAATATTTTTCAGACCTTAAAAACACAATAAAAACAACCCTTGCATACTAAGCTGCGATCTTAAAAAAAAAGGTTATTCACAAGATTAAAAAATATATAAACAGAAATAATAAAGCCCTAGGCTCAACTACACATTCACTCTATCTGTATAAGTCGAACACACTGATTCCCCGAGGGGAAGCTACTTTAAAAAGGCCCGCCGAGTGTGCCACATGGAATTTAAAAAACGCGATACAGCGAAAACAATTGGTGGATACTTTAGGACTCTGAACGCTTCTACACAGCGGACAAAACCTAAGTTCTTGCATACTTGAACTAACCAATACTTGCGCGCTGACAGGTAAGCTGGACAAAATAGCACTACATGTAGGTCAGTCTCTTCTTTATACTTGCAAGCAGGACATTCACCCGAGTACTCTTTACCCCATTTGCTAGTGTATGCCTGTACTGGTAAAGTCCCTATTCGCAATTGCATATACAATTTTCTAGCCATGGGGGGGTAGATGAAGTCCAGGAAATTTTCCTTGCTGTATAGATCTTTAATTTGCAGGAACTCTGTGGTTAGGCGACCATGTGAGGAACTTTCGTGTATAGCCATCAGGTTGGTCTTTCTGTAGTGATTAACTAACTCCAACCTGGAGACCCTGACGCACACTACCTCAGGAGTCCTCCACAGGTCCACTCTACCTAGCTTGAGGGCGGAATCCCTTATGTGGCAGAGCCACAGAATTTTATGGATAGCACAGTTAGATAAAAAGCTCTTTCAACTCGTCCCTCAAGACTGACAATTCCGGAGTCACCCATAGTCGTCTCCAGTATGTAATGGGTCTCAGGGCAATTTCTTCATCTATGGGCCTAATACCCAAATCCATCCTGAGGGGAATAAGGGGGGTACTACAGGGTAGGCCTATTAGCTGCCTCATAAAATTATTCTCAACCATCTTCAAATTAGTAACAACAGTGTGCCCCCAGAGCTCTGCCCCATATAAGGTGGCGCTCCTAGCTTGTACTTTGTAGATTTCCACCACAGGGGCCGCTGGTTTATAGGTCGAGGATCTATGTAGTTTCATCATACCTCCCACTGTCTGGATTAGCCTAAGTTTCGCTTTGGCCACCTGCGGCCACCATTCGAACTTCTCTGACAAGGTCACACCCAAATATTCAAAGATCTTCACTCTCTCTAGAGGTATCTCGTGTAATGAGGGATTTGGGCGGGTCGAATTGGGTGGGTTAAAAACCATATATTTAGTTTTTTCCAAGTTGATTTCCAACCCACGCGATTTACAAAAATTGTCGAAGCCATCAAGAACGCGCTGGATACCCATTGAAGTTTTTGAAAGTAAGAGGGTATCATCTGCGAACATTAGCGCTGGGACCTTGCCAGAGGCTAACTTGGGGGCATCATTATCCTTGATTTGTCTGAGGTGGTCAATAAGTCCATTATTAAAAAGACCGAATAGGGTAGGGGCTAGGACACATCCCTGCCGTACCTCCTTATGAACTGGGAAACGTGCAGTAAGTTCTCCATATTTTCCACATCGTACCTGGGCAAAATTTTGTGTGTGGAGCCTCACTATGACATTAAGAAGATATGATGGGGTCCCGAGGTCGCTGAGCACTTTCCATAATTTTGTCCGGGGAACAAGGTCAAAAGCCGACTTTAAGTCAACGAATATTAAATAAAGACTGCCCCCCCCTAATTAATTTTAATTTCTTAAATAGATTTTATTACATCCCCGCCCTGATACACAGGATTGACCCCCGCGGCAGAACATCTCAATATCGTCCTTACACTGACTTATATTTTGAAATAAATAACATACACACACATGGTGAGCTACTATTACTTAAAAAGTGATATTTCAATTAAGTACACTGTTAATATTTATTCTTATATCTTTTTCAATATTTTTATTTAAACAGTGTGTAACTATCATTCTTTTCCAAGTAACAGAATACAATGGCATTAATAAAAACAAGCATTTGGAATGCAACAGATCTCGCATTTGTGAAAGCTAGAGCTCTTAGTGTTGAAAATGACAATGTTTTTTACTTTTGTTTTTTTGTATGCAGTGGAGTGATGATATTTGCATAGCACTATTGCCATTCGTATGACCTTGCGCCGCCAGAGAACCACAAAATGGGAAATAGGTTATGAGGGAGTGGAGGCAAGAGTAATATGCTGGCTGGAAAAAAAAGTAACAACATCCTAGAAATAGCAAACCCTCATAGGGAATGGAAGATTAAGTAAAGCATGTGAAATGTAAGCAGGAACAACATAGTTACATTAACGCTTTTACACTTATTATTGAGAAATCATTGAGTGTTTTTGCCTGAAAAGTTAAGAATACGACTACAGGACTGGAAGGGACCTGTTTCAATGTCCATTGCTTTTATCCTTACAAAACGTAAGCAGTATGGTATTAAAAGACCACATCCCCAGAGAACCGCGGTACACATTTTATAAAGTAAAATGAGGGAAACTGCTGATAAGGCTCTTGCTTACTCCCATAAAGAGCAGAAAGCCTAACACACGAAATATCACCAGTGCGCTGTACTTTAACAGCAGTGCCTTTTCAGTGGACACATTAAAATATTCAATGTGCATTCCAGAGCGCAGTGCTTATATACAGGCACGCCAATATTCTCCACTGTGCTCACATAGACAAGGCAATATAAGCAAGCCTGCTCAAAAACCAAAATGTCAGCTTTCAAGCTTATAGCAGTATCTTTGTTGCATCCTCAATTCAGTATATTAAAAACAACATACACTTTGCAGGATTGAAGATATATCCTCAAAGATATCTATTGTACCCTGCGTTTCATGGCTGGCTGTACCTAAACTGAGTAGGTTTAAGCAATGTTGGTGAAAATAAATGTAGCCCAATGATATTGATTATTTGGAACATGTGTAAACATGCTGTGGTACCGGGTGGACCCTGGTTTTATGCTTACTACCCTTTTAAAAACTGGGGCTGCTAGATATCAGCACCTGCATACCCCTGAGCAGGTGACGTGGGTCTGTGGGGGCAAATAGATGCCACATAGCGGTATAAACAGGAAACAGCAGTCACCCGAGTGGTGACAAATGAGGGACCCTGTTGCCTTTTAGGCCTGTGTACCCACTGAAGCACTGTTGTGCACTTGGTCAGCGTGGTGTGAACAAATATGCATTTACCACGCCCACTGCTTGTTTATTCCCCAAGGCTCCTCTTGTTGCACAGATTACGTTCACAATAATTGTGACTTACGGGAGATTTGCGTCTGAGGCTACCTAACCGGTTACTGAAAATGTACATAAATACCTGTATGAGAGCGCTGAAAGCCCCCTTCCGCCTCGGCGTCCTCAAATACCTCTGCCCGACACATGGAGGCCAAAGTGTTGTTTTTTGGATCAATTTCACAGGGGAACAAATCAAAGAGAGGAAAGAGGGGTTAAGAGCGGTTGGCTGCAGTAATGGTTTTCAGCAAGTGAGGAGGATTGAGACAGAGACAAAGAGGGAATAAGAGAGGGGGGAGGGGCAGCAGCATAGAGAGAGATGTGAACTCTGTTTAAAGAAAGGTGATATTAAACGAAAATAGCGCTTCACTGGCAATTTCTGCAAAGTGGCGCTAAAAATGTGCTTTGTTGTGAATAAAACCAATCTGGCCACTTTTCGTATTTTTAACCTTTTTTGTCTCCATTCCAAGGCTGCACTTTGGAACAGAAAAATGTCGGAAGAAGACGACATTTGCAGCCAAAGTGTTTCTTTCTTTTTTAGATCCATTTCACAGAGGAACAAATCGAAAAAAGAGAGGGTAAGAGCCATTTGTTGAAGTCATGGTTTTTAGCAAGTGAGCTGAGGAGTAAACCTAATGCCGTCCGATGTCCTTGCTGGAAAATGTTATCGCGGCGAGCTGCTACTTTGGAACTAGAGTACTGGTGCTCACCTAATGCACTCCAATACCTTCTGGTCAGGTTTACTTACAACTGCAAAACAATCTGCGGGGGGAGCGTGTCCTGCCGGCAACAGCAGGTAGGAGAAAGTCTGTTAAGAAAATAGTGCTCACAGACTGTAAATAAAACATACCGAGTAACAACACATGTAACAGGGGCAGTCCTCATGGGAGGTTACAACAGGAGAAAAGGAGGTACTAAGGAGGGACTACCAGTGGCGGCTGGTGGATTTTGAAAGTGGCAGGGCGCAATTTTTTGTGCCTGAGTATAATGAGCGAGCGAGCGAAGCGAGCGAGCCCGAACTGCAAAGGAGGGTGCGGGGGGTTCTCCCCCGCAAGAAAATTTTGAAAAAAATGGATTCAAATTGTGGTTTTTACGCCACATATTTACCGCAAATTGTTGAAAAAAGGGATCCAAATATAGCATTTTAAAGCACAAGTGTGAAGAAAACATTAGAAACAAATAAAAAATGTGCCCAATCCTCAAACTGGTCTGCTTGCAAAATGACCCCAAAGCCAAGCACACCCAACCAATGGAAACAGGCCAGCATGAAAAGCGGAGGATCTCTTATACTGCTAGATGCCATGTGTGCAGTGCAGCTACTGTAGGACGCGAGTGAAGGCAGGGTGAACAGACCAAAAGTCAGTGGCCAGATCAGTGCCTCTGATAGGCTGGAAGGGATGGTATGGTGTCAGTCATATGTCAGATCAGTGCCTCTGACAGTCCGACAGCCTGGGCAGGTTCAGCTCCTTTGTTTACGTCATACAGTCTCTCAGATTTACTGAGGTTGCAGTTCTGACTTGCTCTCCCAATCCTTGTGTTGGAGGCATTAGTTATTTTGATGAGCCTGCCTGGTCCAAACATTGTTCTGCCCTATACTAACCCTTTAGAGGTTTGGAGCCTGGCACTACCTTCATGAGCTCAGGTGGGTAGCCACCCTAGTGACCCGGGGATGCATCTGGTAAACATGGGGGCGATGCGGCCTTTCCTCTGGACTGTTTTTCTGAATTCTTGGTACTGTAGTCAATGCTTTCTGGGTTATGTCACGATAGTGCGGGATAGGGTAGGCTGCAATGGGTCCGACAGGCCTAGCAGGTTAGGGTACTGCAAAGAAGGAGCCCAAGATCCCCCTCGGACTGCACATGATCGCAATGCGTTTGTGCACATGGGTGCACAGCAGTGTGCAAGCAAAGGCGTGTACCAACCAAGCTCAAACTGTGAGCTTACTTGACACATCCTTAAGATGTTTGAGGGATAGTGTCTTTTCATTTGTCTCAAGTTTTACCTCAAAATGAAATTACTTAAAATGTAAATGTCTGTAAATGAATTCAGCAAATATTTCAGAATTAGCAAAGCACAAATCAACCACTTTTGTTTGTAATCCTGAAATTTGCTGGAAGCAAATATTTTAATACGATCAATACAAATCAATACAGTAGGTGATGCCATTTCCACACATTTCTGTTTTGCCAATGCTTGTTTTTCCAAGAGACCACAGCAGACATGTTAACATGCACTTGCCCTCCCTCCAAATCAGAAGCCTTCAGTGGCTTTTGTCGCAGGCCAAAATTACCTTCAAGATTCTATAAGTCACCTACAAAAGGACCAGGACCCAGCTACCACCTGAAAAAAACTTAAAACAGTACCAATCACATCCACTCTGATTAAGCCACCATCCTAGAGATCCACAGGAGCAAGGAAAAGCAAAGGAGATAAGTGATTTTTGGAGGGTGGTCCACATCTCTGGATCAACTTTCCTCATGAGATGAAGAGCAACACTGAAAATCCACATATCCCCCTTTCATCACCAGAGTTCTAGATACAGCATGTAAATCTTATTCCAGGTAAGAAGTCTATCATATGTTGTGACTGAATAAAAGCAAGCATGCCCTTTTTTTGGGGGGGGGGGGTGTTATATAGCACAAACTAGATCCGAAGGTATCAGAACACCAGTTGCGTTACAGACGGGCACATTCATTTTTTTTGTTGGGCAGGGGGAGATTAAGTGACTTGCCAAGAATCACAGAATGTTGAGCATCTCTGCCGAGACTCCAACCCAGGCCCGGTTCCAGGAATTTTGATCTGGATAGGCCAAGGGTTTGTTTGGGTGGGCCAATGTGGGTCCAATTTTTGTCAATTCAGTAATCCCAAGATTTACATCATATCTTCTTCCAAACATGCATACAGAGCATCTAGAAAGTTATTTTAGAGTAGCAGCTGATGCCTATACTCAACAGCTCAACTCTTATAATTTCCAGCAGGCTAGGCTTTAGCACCAGCACCAGGCTTCCAAGCAGATTGTAATAGCAGTTTAAGGTTAAGGAGGTACCTGTTACCACACCTGAGCCTTGACATTTCGCACTAGGAAGACAGGCACTGAAAGCTTCATCGGGGCTTGAGCCTGAAGCCTGGCTCTGGCTCAGCTTGAGGTCCTGTTGGAAATTCGAGCCCATAATGAGCCGAACTATTATGTACGTTCTGCCTGCCACCCGCAATCTACCCAGGATGTGGCGTTACAGCGAGAGCTTCCAACTTTGGAACTGAACAAGCTAGGTTTGAGTCATGGCGTTGGTTCAACATCCTGTGATTCTGGGCAAATCTCAAGTGCCTAAAAGAAATGAATGTGACCTTGTATAATGTAACTGGTGTTGGTGTGAAGCACTTTGCACTTTAATATCTCCAGGTAGAGTTCACACTATATAAAAATCGCAGAAAACCTGGGAGGCAAAAACAAAGCATTAGCATAAGAAGGAGAGACAAATAGCCATATAGCGGCTGATTTGTAAAAAGTGAAAACATAAAACCTGGATAAATTGCAGCATCTTCTCTTAAAGTGTGTGAGCTTGGGCAAATATTTTTTCACCTAAACTCGATTTTCTTCATATTTGCGCATAAAAGCATATTCAAATACTTGAATCAGAAAACCAACTATACAAAACCTATTGTGTTGTATTTAATAGACTAATGTTGCTCTTTAATAATCCAGGCCACATACAGGGTCCACGTGACAACTGTCTTGCCTGTTGGTTCACTAATAGCACTGTCACCATTTTGAGGACAGGGCACGAATGACTGACTCAAAGCTCATGTTTAAAAACTATCACTTTTAACAAGTGCTTCTTAGTGCAGCGCTATATTGTGACATATTTATGTCAAAGCTTCCTTGTGTTAAAGAAATAGTCTCATCAAAATTTTAAAAAGTGTATCATATTTTACGTGATGCATGCTGTATGTTTTACATAGCAAACATTTTCAGGGCTCGGATTGTGCGTGGGCTCTAAGAGCCAAGCCAGAGCCTGAGCTCGGCTCTCCCTGTTAATTTATTTGCTCGCCCACCTCTAACCCCAAAACCCAATTTCAATTTTAAAGAGAATGAAAACACAATTTCGACGTTCTGACATTGAGATTGATGAAGCACTTAACAGGTGCCTTCTCCGTGGCCTCTACTGCTGTGATTGGGTGGGCCAAAGGGCATGTGTGGGTGGGCCTGGCCCACCCGGCCCCCCGCTAGAACCGGGCCTGCTCCAACCTGGCTCCCCAGCTTGGAGATTGACCGCTCTAGCTGTTAGGCCACATCCTCTGTCTGCCCTTCTAGCTTCTACCACATATCTTTTAAAGATAAGGCCAACAAAACCAATACTACATGCTCCCTTGACCTACCTCCTGTGGTGTAGGCATGGCCCACACTATCTCCCCAGATCTCTCTCTTTCTGTTCTCACTCCGTCTTTCTTGCGCTCCACAGCTCTCTCCTGATCTCTTACCATGTTCACTCTCTCATGCGGCCTGTCCCCCTCTTGCTCTCCTTGTGCCTGTTCTGCAGTATCTCCCGCTTTCTCCTCCTCTTCCCTCCTCTCTTTCGCCGATCTCGCGTCCTTTCTTCTACTCTTGTTATTATCCTGTTATCCCACCTCTCCCTTGCTCGCTCTGTTACTCTCATGCTTTATCTTCTTTCGCCCCTGCTCCCTCTCCTGTGCTCTTGCTGTGTTCTCCTTTCTCTAACCCTCTTTCTATCACGCACTCTCCTGCTCTTTAATCTCTCTCCCGCTTTACCTGCCTTCCTTCTTCTCCATGTATTCTTTCCGGTCTATATTGTGTTCCGGTTTTCTTCTTTTCTTGCCCGCTCTCCCGCTCATGCACGCCCTCGATTTTGCTCTCTTTTTTCTCGCGCCGTGGCAGTGGCAATAACAATTCCAAAAGGAACTTGTGCAAATTACACACCTAACACTCGCCCACCTCTAACTAAACTAGATTGTGTAGTGCCTGGAGCACTTGTATTCCTGCCATCGCCTTGCTTGCACGACTGCCTTACCTTGCATTTTTTTTCGGAAAGGAGAAGTTACAATCGCCTCAAACATTTTTATTTCACGTCCCTGGGCTTTACGTTTTTTCACCGGGCCCTTCTCTGCTCCTGAAAATGGCAATATAGTGCGCATTAGGTTACTGTAATTGTTCCGGTCATGGGCAGATGGTGCGTATATCTTTTTTTTCATCCCAGCAGTGGAACCGCGGCGCTTTTTCTCATATGATTCAAGGACACTCAAAAAGAGTGTGCTCTGCCTTAACTCCACAATATGGCCTTTCAAATCCTGCACAACTGAAAACAAGCACTTGCATACTTTGATTAATAAAAATGTCAGCGCTCAGGTTGTGCACGGCTTTTAGAGCCAGTGCCAACCCTTGCCTCTTTAATGTTTATTTCAAGGACACTTGCCTGAAATTTATGCCAGTGTCTGGGAAGGGTCATCGGATGCCGAGTGAAGCTAAAACTCTGCAGCGCGATCTCTCCAGGCAGCATGATTGATAACGAGGGAAGCTGTGAACTGGCGTCTGCGCAGTGGATTCCATGAAACTCGGGTGGATTCACTGCGCAGAATCCAGTGCTCAGCTTCTTGCTTCCAGACTATAACCCCACCCTTGCCCAACTACTAACAGAGTGGGGTGGGGGTCAGTGAGGCTCCCTGACTCCACCCCATTCTATGACGAATTAGGGAAGGGTGGAGTGGTGAGGCTTCAGTCCTTGACTGACGTGAAGCTCTGGCGCTGCAGGGCTTTAACCTCAAGCGCCCAGGGCAAACTTCTACAAAACGTCATCAAGGGGTGGAGCCCGGCACAAGTGGATGGTGCTTTGCCGGGCTGATGACCTCACAGGCTTCAGGGCTGTGAGATCGTCAGCCTGGCAATTTGATCGGTAGTAGGCTGTGCAAAGTGCGCATGCGTACCATCCGTTAATTTTAGGGACGGACTGGACTGATGGTGAGTTTTCTGCATGCATGCGTGTGTGTGTGTGTGAGAGTTGCTACGAGTGACTGTGGCCATGAGTGTGGGAGACTTTAAGCTTGTGTGTGTATGTGCATTTTTGTTTTTAATCTCCATTACGTGTTTTTCCCAACTTGGGACAGGAGTGTGTTTGAGACAGGAAAGCACACAAAATAAACAGGGGGGGCGCCGCTCCAGCGCCCTCTAGGGCCAGCCGCCCCTGGGGACTACTAAACCTATTCACGAATCAAAAGCCGCCATTTAAAAAGGACAGTAACAGGAGCCTATTGAAAAGTTGGGTGGAGCTTAAAGTCCATGCCTGAATACAGCATGTCCCTTGACACAGCATAAGCGCTGTCTAGCGTGACCTAAGAGCATGTAAAGTACATATCACAGGTAAAACTGATTCTTTGTATCAAGGATGTCGGATCTTCAAAACATGTTCATCAGTGTTTACACTATTGTTAAAAATCAGTAAGAACTCTAGGTGAGGGTTATGTCCCATGTTTTTGATCATGTAGTCTCTTATCAAGTTCAAATATTATGTTTTTGTTTGGAATGGTAGATTTTTAATAAATTAATCTATTTAATACAGTATTACATATGTGGGATGTGAATTGGTTTATATTTTATGTTCTGCTCTTCTTTGCTTTCAAGATGTTTTTTTCTAATAAATTGATTTGCCTATGGATTCTGTAATGTTTATTATTAAAATAAGTATGTTTTTGGCTTGGATGAGGAATAATAAAAATAGAACGAGATGGATATATATTAAGGAGAAATTTTATAATTTCTTTCTTTGGGAGTTCAGATTTTGTCGTAAAAATCAATCCGTTTTGATATATATGTTATTATGTTTGTTACAGCACTGAAAAAGCAGCTCACAACTGCGAAACATATGTTGACGATCGACATCGTTGATACTAAAACTCAGTGTTACCAGTGTTTTTGATATGCTCTTTACATGTTGTTTTTATTAATGCCACTGTGTTTTGTTACGTGAAAAAGAATGATAGTTGCACACTGTGTGTAGGAAAGTAGGATCTGCTTCTTATGGTTACCCCCACGTTTTGCTTGATGTTACACTGTTTTTGACTAGTCTGACTGGGATCCTGCTAATCAGGACTCCAGTCTATCTGCTTTCTCCCAAAAATGTTATGTCATGTACTTAGGTACACTCCAGATTGGATACTGGGGTACCCTTGTCAGTCTCTAGTATATGGTACACCTGTACCCAGGGCATAGGTACCCCAGAGGCCTCCCATGGGCTGAAGCATGTATTATGCCACCCATGAGAGGCCATGCAAAATGGATCTACAAGCCTGCCATTGCAGCCTGTGTAGGTTGGTGCATGCACCACTTACTTAAGATATATGTTTACTGTATCTATAGGTCACTACACTTAAAACCTATCAGTCACCCCTGTAGCAGGCCTTGACAATCCTGAAGGCAGGGTGCTGGGTTTTACGTGAGAGGGTGCCCCCGCATGAGCAGAGCACCCCTGCAGCCTTCGGAGACCATTCCCCCGGGTTGTCGGTGATGCAGCCAGACATATAGGTAGAGGTGCATTATATGCTCATGTAAAATGCTATCTCGAAAACGGCTGCAACAAACCATGTCGTGTTTGGTATCCACCCTTCTGAAGTGAGCTTCGTGGGGTCCCTGGTCTTCCCAGTACCAGCCTTCTCGAGCCGGACAGCACAAAATGGTTGCTGTCGACCAGAGACACATTTCTGCCCTCCTGCTGCTGAGCCAAGCTCGAGCAGGGGAAGGCAGCACAATAGGCATCCTGTCACAGGGAGGTGTGAGCAACTGCCAGAAAGGATTTAGTGTATTGGGGCTGGGTGGGTGCACTTCCAAAGTGCCTGAAAGTTTGCACGAGGGGCACATTTGGTGTCCCTGTGCATAGTCCAGTTCAAACCAGTCCTGGGAGCCGTTGGCTCCTGCTCTGGCGCGAAACTGGACAAAGGACATGGGAGTATCCTCCCCACTGTCCTGACCCTCGCCTGGGAGGGTCCCCTGAATCTGTCCAACCCTCTCCCGTGGGTACAGAAGGGCTCACCTGGCTGTAGGACCCTAGATTTGACGTGGACAAGATTCTGAACAAGAAACCACTGACCTTCGACCGTCTGGACACTCTGGACTTCGCTGGACTTCCACTGGGCCCGACTTCACCTCCCTCTCCGTCCAAAGCATCGTCTGTGCCCGTGCACCATACAGGCTCCGTGCAGGACCTGTGGAGCATTAAGGACAACTGAAGTTATCTCCCTTGGGGTGAAGGAGTCACTCCCCTGCATTCGCAGGCACCGTAACGCAACTGGCCGGTCTGCTGATCCTGAGCTCCTGCGGACTCCGAAGGCTCCAGCAACACAGGAGGTGGGTTCCTACGTTCCTTGAGGTCGAGCTGATCTCTCACCACGTCTGAGGCCAGTATCCCTCGTGGGGACCGCATAACCCATACCCCTGTGCACCGCGTACTTTTGCAAGTGCATATGCTTGTTGGCGTTCCCCAACTAAGTGCATTGGGCTATCGATAGCCCCAACCTCTGCGCACATTTCGTACAAAGGACTTCACCCTCCTCGCACTCTGTGCCCTGCAAGCTGTTACTTTGTGAAACTGCTAGAGGTCCCCTCGCGCCTCCTGTGCCTTCGGCCTGTGGGTCCATTTGAGGGACAACACTGCTTTTCTTGGGCTCCCCTGGTTGCTCCAGGCCTGCCCTGACTCCCCTTGCTGTGGTGAGTCTCCTGGTCCTTGCTGGGCCAGACCGTACCCTTACTCGACCTTCTTCGTGGGTTGCCGCTGCCAAGGCCTGTTGGTGCTCCCACCGGACACCGACCCCTCAGCACTCGACATCCTTCGTGGGACAGCTCATATTTGGCTCCTGGTCATCCTCGACGTCTCCTGGTCCCTGCAGCTGTAGAGTCAAGGTCTCCATCATCACACCTGAAGCACCCATCATCGGTGGGCATTCGTCTACTGAGCCCCTGGTCACTCCTGAGTGACCCAAACTCTGTCCCCTCTGCTTTCAGGTTCCTTCCATCAAGAATCCACCTGTGGGTTCCACCGGACACTTTTCTTCTTTCCAGCAGTGGCATTTCTTTGAAGACTCCCATTGAGATCGACTGCGGTTTCCGACGTCACTGCGACCCTATGCACCCGGCTTCCCTAGGATAGGTAACCCTGGTACTTCGGTATCCACGGGTGGGGTGGCTCTCCAACCTTCTAGGTTCCAAAGGGTTTCTTCGTAATCCACCGGGAAGGGTCCTTAAACTGTAAAACTGCAACCGTGACTCTCCCATTGAATTGTACGTAGCACGCGGTTGTGTTCTCACACTGCACCCGTCCTCCGTGGGGACCCTACTTACTCGCCTTGGGTGGTTCCTTGGGGTCCCAGCGATTCTACAACCTCTAGACACTGTCTTGTCTCGAGTCGTGGTTCTTATACCACAATTTTAGTATATGGTTTGGTCTCCCCCTGGAGCCCACTGAGTATTAGTGCTACTTATATTCGTTTCTGTGCTACAGTATTGTGTGCTTTGTGTTTATCTGTGTGTAGCAGATACTGTGAGGTATTTGAGGTGTGTTATGATAATAAATACATATTTTTATAACTACTGTGTGGTTCTCCTTTCATTTAACCAATACAATAAGGTTGCATTCTGGTGAAACAAGCTGCTTAACATTCCTTCAAGACTAAGCCTGAAGGCTGCTCTCCACAGCTACCACTTGGATAGCTTTCTAAGGTTATCTTTGACCTCTTAAATCACCATAAGGGTTGTTTGGACTGCTGCAAGGTGCCCACTTTAATTAGTGGACATCATATACCAGGCCAACTTCTCGCATTGGTGGCAGCGGTGGGATTCAAGCCTGCATTGTTTTACCAGATAAATCTTTGTATTGATTAACTGAAAACCACTAAGTACTAAGTACATATAATACTAGCTTAGAATAAGTAAGTTCTAATGAACTTAGGGTTGGGTAAGTCAAGGGTCTAGCACACCCTTTCTCCATCCTCAGAGAGTTTAGTTCCCACTAGGTTAGGTAGGTGCAACACATCACCACACTTGGTGTGTCTTCTAAAGGAGATGCCAGTGGCTCTCTGCCCTCTAGATACAGTGAACTTTCATTCCAAGAATTGAAAGCCCTGTGTGCCTCTAGAAAGCTGAAGACGGGGAGAAGTGCCAACACTCAACGTCTCGTAGAGACATTACTTCTTGATGACCTTAGGAAGACCCCTGGGTCAGATGAACAGGAGAGAATAAGTGGGACAGGGGATGAGGACAGGTCAGGAGGTGACACCTTTTATGACCTAGACTCAAACCCTGGCCAGGAGGAACAGGATGGTTCCCAACTGGACAATTAAGATCTTCAGGGAGTTGATGGAGAAGGCCAAGAAGGCCCCCTCTTCACCCCTCCTGGAAGAGTGCAGAGTTTACCAAGGAGATCTAGATCTCCCTCAGCAGAGCCTAATCACTCAGGACAGTCTGTAGGAACCTCTGTATCTAGCAAGAGGGACCACTCTTATGACAGGGAGTACCAATTTCTGGAACTTGAGAAAGCTAAGCTTGGGCTCAGGCAACAGCAATTGGCCCTGGACAAAGAGTCCCTAGAAGTCCAGAGAGCTAGAAAAAAGTTGGGACTAGAGTCCCATGGTGGCAGCAACAGTGTCCCTAGAATTAAGGAACATTCCTTTGATAATAGGAACCTGAGCAAGATTGTCCCTCCCTACCATGTTGGGGATGACATCCATAAATGGATAGCTGCTTTAGAGAGGGCCTGTAAAGTTCAGAGGGTCCCTCAGGAGCAGTGGGCAGCTATCTTGTGGCTCTCCTTTGCTGACAAAGGTAGATAAAAGCTCCTCACTGTTAGAGAAGAGGATGCTGACAATTACTCAGTTCTGAAGAGTGCTCTCATTGATGGGTTTGGCTTAACCACTGAAGTTCAAAGACACCCAGAAGGCACAGAATCAGGACTGGGTAGACTTTGAAGATAGTGTCATTAAGGCTCTGGAAGGCTGGTTGCTTGGCAGCAAAGTGAATGATTTCAAGGGATTGTACAATTTGATTATGAGGGAGCAGATCCTTAATAATTGCCAAAATCAGTTGTTGCATCAATATCTGGTTGACTCTGATCTGACTTCTCCCCAAGAATTGGGCAAGAAGGCAGATAGGTGGGTCAGAACCAGGGTGAAGCAGAGAACCCAGAACCATGGTGGTGACCAAAAGAAGCAAGATGCTAAAACTTCAGATAAGGGTGGGGACAAGGGTAAAGATGACAGGTCTTCATCAGGGCCCCAAAATCCTGCATCGGGGGGGGAGTCACAATCCAACAAGGGAAAAGGCAAAAAGAAACCTTGGTGTTACTTATGTAAAGAGAGGACCCATTGGACAAAAGAAGCCAATTGTCCAAAGGCCAAGGATTTAACTCCAACCACCACTGCCCCCAAGGCAACTGCTCCCCCTAGTACAGTTTCATGTGGTGGTACAGGGAACAAGGGATTAGTAGGTTTAACCTTGGGCTCTGAGGTGGGTTCTGGTTAAGTCAGAACTCCAGCTCAGGCTGTGCTTGTCTGTGATGGTGGCATGGATATTGCCACCTTATTTGTCAGCCCCAGTAACCTGGGCAAATACAGGCAGCAGCCTTTGATTAATGGTAAGGAGGCCATGGCATACAGGGACAAAGGTGCAAGTGTCACTATGGTGACAAAAGATCTTGTGGGCCCTGACCAGATCATACTTGGTGAGATGTACCAAGTGACCAATGCTAACAATGTCAGGACTGATCATTCCTTGGCAGTTGTTAATTTCAGCTGGGGAGGGGTAACTGGCCCTAAGAAAGTTGTGGTTAGCTCAGACCTTCCAGTGGAATGCTTGTTTGGCAATAATTTGGAGACTTCAGCCTGGGCTGAAGTGGAACTTAGGACTCATACAGCAATGCTGGGCATCTCTGCAGATGTGTTTGCTGTGACTGGGTCACAGGCCAAACTGACTTCTACTGAACAGGCCCTGGATTCTGAAAAAATGGACCAGGTGCCTTCCAAGAGAAGGAGCAGGAGAGGTAAGGCTGTGTCGTCCCCCCGGGCTCAGAGAGAGGATCAGTCTCTTGAGGGAGATGATCTCTATCCCTGTGAAGGAACTGTCTCAGATGAACTAGAACCTGATCAGGTTGAGTTCTTGGGGACAGGGGGCCCTTCCAGGGCAGATCTGAGTCAGGAGCAGCGAACCTGCCCCTCTCTTGAACCCCTCAGGCAGCAAGCTGCTGCTGAGGTTTCTGGGAGTGTCAGTCGGTCCCACAGGATCTATTGGGATGAGGGACTCCTTTACTCAGAGGGTAGGGACCCCAAGCCTGGTGCCACCAGGAGGTTGGTCATACCTCTGAAGTTTAGGGGCTTCCTACTCACCTTGGCACATGACATTCCATTAGCAGGACACCTAGGCCAAAGTAGGACTTGGGACAGGCTTGTCCCTCACTTTCACTGGCCTCACATGTCAGAAGACACAAAGGAGTTTTGTCGCTCCTGTACCACCTGTCAAGTCAGTGGTAAGTCAAGTGTACCACAAAGGCCCCCCTCATACCACTACCTGTGGTGGGGGTTCCCTTTGAGAGGGTTGGGATTGATATCATTGGTCCCATGAACCCTCCTACTGCATCTGGGCACAGTTACATACTAGTGGTGGTGGACCATGCCACTAGGTATCCAGAGGCAATACCCCTTATGACCACCACAGCTCCTGTGGTGGCCAGGGCCCTCCTGGGAATTTTTTCCAGAGTGGGTTTCCCTAAGGAGGTCTTAACTGACAGAGGTACAAACTTCATGTCAAGTTACATTACTGCTATGTGGAAGGAGTGTGGAATGAACTACAAATTCACCACACCCTATCACCCACAATGCAATGGGTTAGTTGAAAGATTCAACAAAACCCTCAAGGGCATGATCATAGGCCTCCAAGAAAAGCTCAGGTGAAAATGGGATGTCCTGTTGCCCTGCCTTCTCTTTGCCTACAGAGAGGTCCCACAGAAGGGGGTTGGCTACAGCCCTTTTGAACTTCTGTTTGGCATCCAGTTAGGGGTCCCCTGTGTTTAGTGAAGGAGGGATGGGAGTTACCTCTCAAACCACCCAAGCAAGACATTGTGGACTATGTACTTGGTCTCCGCTCCAGGATGGCTGAGTACATAAAGAAGGCCAGCAAAAACCTTGAGGCAAGTCAAGAATTGCAAAAAGCTTGGCATGACCAAAAGGCTGTACTGTTTATCAGCCAGGACAGAAAGTATGGGTGTTGGAGCCTGTGGCCCCAGCAGCCCTCCAAGACAAGTGGAGTGGACCCCATACTATTCTTGAGCAAAAGGGAGAGGTCACCTACTTGGTGGACCTTGGAACTCCCAGGAGCCCCCATAGGGTGCTCCATCTAAACAGGCTCAACCCCACAGGGCAGACATGGGCTTGCTCATGGCTACTGATGAGGGACAGGAGGAGGAGAGTGACCCACTCCCTGACCTCCTCTCACAGAACCCTGATGATGGCTCAGTTGATGGAGTGGCCTTGGCAGGCAGCCTCACTGAGCAACAGCAGATTGATTGCAGGAAGGTCCTCAATCAATACAGACACATGTTTTCTTCGACTCCTAGTCAGACCACCTGGTGTACCCATGACGTGGACACAGGTGAGAGTCTACCTGTTAAAAATAAGATTTACAGGCAGCCTGACCATGTCAGAGATTGCATCAGGACTGAGGTCCAAAAGATGCTGGAATTGGGAGTGATTGAACCCTCAGATAGCCCTCGGGCTAGTCAAGTGGTCCTGGTATCCAAACCTCATACCCAGGGTGGTAAGAGAGAAATGAGGTTTTGTGTGGACTACAGGGGGCTCAATGCAGTCACTAGGACTGATGCTCACCCTATTCCTAGGGCAGGTGAGCTCATTGACACTTTGGCCTCAGCCAAGTTCTTGAGCACATTTGACCTCACTTCTGGCTATTGGCAAAATAGACTAGCTGAGGATGCCAAAACAGCATTTTCAACCCCTAGTGGGCATTACCAATTTATTGTCATGCCCTTTGGTTTGAAAAATGCACCTGCCACATTCCAAAGGCTGGTGAATAAAGTCCTTACAGGCCTGGAAGCCTATAGTGCAGCATATCTTGATGATCTAGCTGTCTTTAGCTCCACCTGGGAGGATCACCTGGTCCACCTGAAGAATGTTTTGGAGGCTCTGCAGAAAGCAGGTCTCACTATCAAGGCCACCAAGTGCCAGATAGGGCAGAGTAAGGTTGTGTACCTGGGCCACCTTGTGGGTGGAGGCCAGGTTCAACCATTGCAGAGCAAAATCCAGACCATCATGGACTGGGTTGCTCCCACTACCCAGACTCAGGTCAGAGCTTTCTTGGGCCTGACTGGGTACTACAGAATATTTGTGAAAGGATATGGGTCTATAGTGACTCCCTTGAATGATCTTACAAAAAGAATGCCCAAGAAAGTTCAGTGGACAGAAAGTTCAGTGGACAGTTAGCTGTTGGAAGGCATATGGTGATCTCAAGCAGGCCATGTGCACTGCTCCCATTCTGCAAAGTCCTGACTATTCCAAACAATTCATTGTCCAAACAGACGCATCAGAGTTGGGGGTAGGGGCTGTGTTGTCACAACTTAATGCAGAGGGTCAGGATCAACCAGTAGCTTTCATTAGCTGAAGGTTGACCCCGAGAGAGAAACGTTGGTCAGCCATTGAGAGGGAAGCCTTTGCTGTGGTTTGGGCTCTGAAGAAGCTGAAGCCATACTTGTTTGGCACTCACTTCATTGTTCAGATAGACCATAAGCATAAGCCCCTCTTATGGCTAAAACGGATGAAGGGTGAAAACCCCAAACTTTTGAGGTGTTCCATTTCCCTACAGGGGATGAACTATACAGTGGAACATAGACCTGGTAGTAACCATGCCAATGCAGATGGACTTTCCAGATATTTCCACTTAGAACATGAAGACTCAACTGGGCAAGGTTAGTCTCATCTCCTTACGTTTGGGGGAGGGGGGGTTGTGTAGGAAAGTAGGATCTGCTTCTTATGGTTACCCCCACTTTTTGCTTGATGTTACACTGTTTTTGACTAGTCTGACTGGGATCCTGCTAATCAGGACCCCAGTCTATCTGCTTTCTCCCTAAAATGTTATGTCATGTACTTAGGTACACTCCAGATTGGATACTGGGGTACCCTTGTCAGTCCCTAGTATATGGTACACCTGTACCCAGGGCATAGGTAGCCCAGAGGCCTCCCATGGGCTAAAGCATGTATTATGCCACCCATGAGAGGCCATCTAAAATGGAACTTCACTTTGATGACCCCTCACAGGCGGCTGCAGCTGAAATAACTAATGACCTTGCAGCTTATCAGTTTCTCCAAAAGGTTACCAATCCAACCCATATGAAAGGACATTTATTAGATCCTATCTTCTCCAATTTGGAAGATTTAGTAGGAGGGAAACCCATTCCAGTACCTTGGTCTGATCATTTTCTTATCCCATTTTTCTGGACCCCCAACTGCGCCACGCCCCCTATTAAGCCGATTAGAACAAGGTCAAGTCCTTGGCCTAAACTCTCGTCAGAACAATGGGTTCTAGAATTAGAAAAAACAAAGCCGATCCCTGACCCAGATGCCATAATTGCTAACGAAAATTTTAATAAGTGGATAGAAAGCTCTTTAGATCAGGTTCTCCCTATAAAATCGACCCAGATGAAAATTGGAATTAATAGAATGGCTTGGTACTCCCCAAAGCTTCGGGCGTTAAAACAAACTTGCAAGAAACTCGAAAGAACTTGGATAAAGGATTTCTCCTCAAATAAGAAACTGGAATATAGGGAGGCCATTAAATTGTACAAAGAAGAAATTAAACTGGCCCAGGCTGCCTACTATGAAGAAAAACTTTCCTTCGCAGCTAATTCTGCACGTGAAATCTTTCGCATTGCGAAAACACTGCTCAGAGCCCCTCCACCCCATGTGATTTCGGATGCTACGGGCTCACGCTGTAATAACCTAGCAGACTTTTTCCTTGATAAAATTCAAGCCATCTATACATAATTCCCCCTGGCAGATGGCCAAACATTGGATATCAGTCCTCATAGCAGGGAATTCTATCTGGAGGCAATCCCCCTGATGGACCCTGAGGAGCTCGAAACCATCTCGGCACAGGTGAAAAGCGGGTCGCCCAGAGACGCAGCACCTCTTAATATCTTGAAACAAGTAGCCGGAACTGTCTCCCCCATTATATTGGAGTTGATCAACGCCTCACTCTCCACTGGAATGGTTCCCCCTCCATGGAAGAAAGCGATGGTGAAGGCACTACTAAAAAAGCCTAGCCTTGACCCTGATTTCCTGGGAAACTATCGTCCCATCTCACTTCTCCCAGGGATCAGTAAAATAGCAGAAAAACATGTCAACTCAGTGCTGTCTGCATTCCTAGAGACTCATAATCTCCTCCACCCGTCACAGACTGGCTTCCGACCACTCCAAGGAACAGAAACTGCTCTGTTAACAGTAGTTGAAGAGTCTAAAAAAATCCTGGACGCCGGAGGTACCACTGTGGTCATCCTCTTGGACCTCAATGCAGCCTTTGACATGGTCAACCACCCAATTTTGGTCCGTAGACTTATAAGTCTGGGGGTGACCGGGGTTGCTTTGGCATGGCTGCAATCCTTTTTGGATGATAGATCCTTCCAGGTCTTTGAAGCCAATGTGGCCTCAAAACAAGTGCCCCTCCGCTGCGGAGTTCCGCAGGGATCATCCCTAAGTCCCACCCTATTCAACATTTATATGAGCCCGTTAGCGGAGATTGTGCTGCCTTTTGGGGTACATATAGTGACCTATGCAGACGACACCCAACTTGTAGTGGGACTCAACCATTCTGACAACTCCTCTCCCAGCCTCCGTCCTTGCTTGGAAGAGGTAGCCAAATGGATGAATAATTCCTATTTGAAGTTAAATGGAGAAAAGACTGAGATGATGATTTTAGGGAACTCGGCCCTTTTTTAACCTAAAATAATGTGGCAGGCCGGCCTGGGCCCTGTTCCGGCCCCCAAGACCCAGATGAAAAGCCTGGGTATTTGGCTGGATCAAGACCTGAGTTTTAAGGTTCAGGCGCGTAATGTGGCGGCCTCCTGTTACAGCATCCTAAAGATGCTTCGCAAAGTCCTTCCACTCCTCCCCTTCCAGGCAAGGAAGCTCATGGTCCAGGCACTCATCCTATCGCGCCTGGACTATGGGAATGCCCTTTATTTAGGGGCCCCATGCGCGACCATCTCAAAACTCCAGACAGTTCAAAACTGCGCAGCCAGGATACTTCTGGAAATTCCAAAATGCCAATCTGCAAAACCAGCCCTGAAATCTCTCCACTGGCTCCCCATCAAGGAGAGAGTTAATTTCAAGGCTATCTGTATTGTTCAAAAAGACGCTAGCAGGGAAGGGGCCTTCCATCAATCGCTCTATTGTTCGGCCCTACCTTGCTAACAGACGCCTCCGTTCGGACGACCTACGTCTTGCCGCAGTTCCCAGGATTAAGAAAGCTAGAAGTGGTGTTCGTCTGTTCTCTTATAATGCTGCTAAGTTCTGGAATACTCTCCCACTTCATTTGCGTAAGGAATCCAACTATCTGGCCTTTCGTAAACTGTTAAAAACCTGGCTCTTCCCCTAGTATGATTGTGGTGTCTACTACTTGCCGCTGTCAGCGCTGGGATGCCCCCGGGTAGCTACGCGCTTAATAAATGTCTTTTCATTTCATCTACAGGCCTGCCATTGTAGCCTGTGTAAGTTGGTGCATGCACCACTTACTTAAGATATAGGTTTACTATATCTATAGGTCACTACACTTAAAACGTATCAGTCACCCCTGTAGCAGGCCTTGACAATCCTGAAGGCAGGGTGCTGGGTTTTACGTGAGAGGGTGCCCCTGCATGAGCAGAGCACCCCTTCAGAGACCATTCTCCCGGGTTGTCGGTGACGCAGCCAGACATATAGGTATAGGTGCATTATATGCTCGTGTAAAATGCTATCTCGAAAACGGCTGCAACAAACCATGTCGTGTTTAGTATCAAACACCTTGGAATCATACCTCCACACCGGTAACCAGTGTGGGAGGTATGATTCCACCCTTCTGAAGTGAGCTTCGTGGGGTCCCTGGTCTTCCCGGTACCAGCCTTCTCGAGCCGGACAGCACAAAATGGTTGCTGCCGACCAGAGACACATTTCTGCCCTCCAGCTGCTGAGCCAAGCTTGAGCAGGGGAAGGCAGAACAATAGGCATCCTGTCACAGGGAGATGTGACCACCTCCCAGACAGGATTTAGTGTATTGGGGCTGGGTGGGTGCAATTCCAAAGTGCCTGAAAGTCTGCACAAGGGGCACATTTGAGTCTCCCTGTGCATAGTCCAGTTCAAACCAGTCCTGGGAGCCGTTGGCTCCTGCTCTGGCGCGAAACTGGACAAAGGACATGGGAGTATCCTCCCCACTGTCCTGACCCTCCCCTGGGAGGGTCCCCTGAATCTGTCCAACCCTCTCCCATGGGTACAAAAGGGCTTACCTGGCTGTAGGACCCTAGATTTGACGTGGACTAGATTCTGAACAAGAAACCACTGACCTTCGACCGTCTGGACACTCTGGACTTCGCCTGGACCCGACTTCGTCTCCCTCCAAAGCATCGTCTGTGCCCGTGCACCATACAGGCTCCGTGCAGGACCTGTGGAGCATCAAGGACAACTTAAGTTATCTCCCTTGGGGTGCAGGAGTCACTCCCCTGCATTCGCAGGCACCGTAACGCAACTGACCAGTCTGTTGATCCTGAGCTGCTGCGGACTCCGAAGGCTCCAGCAACACAGGAGGTGGGTTCCTACGTTTCTTGAGGCCGAGCTGCCCTCTCACCAAGTCTGAGGCCAGTATCCCTCGTGGGGACCGCATAACCCGAACCCCTGTGCACCGCGTACTTTTGCAAGTGCATATGCTTGTTGGCGTTCCCCAACTAAGTGCATTGGGCTATCAATAGCCCCAACCTCTGCGCACATTTCGTACAAAGGACTTCGCCCTCCTCGCACTCTGTGTCCTGCAAGCTGTTACTTTGTGAAACTGCTAGAGGTCCCCTCGCGGCTCCTGTGCCTTCGGCCTGTGGGTCCATTTGAGGGACAACACTGCTTTTCTTGGGCTCCCCTGGTTGCTCCAGGCCTGCCCTGATTCCCCTTGCTGTGGTGAGTCTCCTGGTCCTTGCCGGGCCAGACCGTAACCTTACTCGACCTTCTTCAAGGGTTGCCGCTGCCAAGGCTTGTTGGTGCTCCTGCCGGACACCGACCCCTCAGCACTCAATATCCTTCATGGGACAGCTCATATCTGGCTCCTGGTCGTCCTCGACGTCTCCTGGTCCCTGCAGCTGTAGAGTCAAGGTCTCCATCATCACACCTGAAGCACCCGACATCTGTGGGCATTCATCTACCGAGCCCCTGGTCACTCCTGAGTAACCCAGACTCTGTCCCCTCTGCTTTCAGGTTCCTTCCATTAAAAATCCACCTGTGGGTTCCACCAGACACTTTTCTTCTTTCCAGCAGTGGCATTTCTTTGAAGACTCCCATTGAGATCGACACCAGTTTCCGACGCCACTTCGACCCTATGCACCCGGCTTCCCTGGGATAGGTAACTCTGGTACTTCGGTATCCACGGGTGGGGTGGCTCCCCAACCTTCTAGGTTCCAAAGGGTTTCTTCGTAATCCACTGGGAAGGGTCCTTAAACTGTAAAACTGCAACCGCGACTCTCCCATTGAATTGTACGTAGCACGCGGTCGTGTTCTCACAATGCACCCGTCCTCCGTGGGGTACCTACTTACTCACCTTGGGTGGTTCCTTGGGGTCCCATTGATTCTACAACCTCTAGACACTGTCTTGACTCGAGTCGTGGTTCTTATACCACTATTTTAGTATATGGTTTGGTCTCCCCCTGGAGCCCACTGTGTATTAGTGCTACTTACATTCGTTTCTGTGCTACAGTATTGTGTGCTTTGTGTTTATCTGCGTGTAGCAGATACTGTGAGGTATTTAAGGTGTGTTATAATAATAAATACATATTTTTATAACTACTGTGTGGTTCTCCTTTTATTTAACCAATACAATAAGGTTGCATTCTGGTGAAACAAGCTGCTTAACATTCCTTCAAGACTAAGCCTGAAGGCTGCTCTCCACAGCTACCACTTGGATAGCTTTCTCAGGTTATCTTTGACTTCTTAAATCACCATAAGGGTTGTTTGGACTGGTGCAAGGTGCCCACTTTAATTAGTGGACATCATATACCAGGCCAACTTCTCGCACTGTGTAAATAAATGATTGCAATAGATATATATGAATGAAGATTATCAGTGTACTTAATTGAAAATCACAATTTCTGTAATAATTGCTCCTTGTGTTCGTATAGGTTATGAAGAACATCTCAATGGCCTAGATGCTCTACTGATCCTGTTGACTTTTTCCACTTAGCTTGGCTATGTCCTTTAGTTTACAGTTTATGGGTGGAGGTTGCACGTACCCTTAGAGACAAAACTTCCTCTCCACTGGATTGAAAGTCAACGGTCATGGTGCTGTTGTGATCAGGTGAGTCAGAAGATCTCCTTGTCTTATGCTGGTCCTATCGAAATAAAGAATTGCTGGGACTTGGACCAGAGGCACAGGATCCAAAATAAAAGACTGGCTCAAGGATGCTGTGCTACATAATGATCTTTCAGAGACAATTGTGTCAATCTGGCCTATAATGGCTAAACTGAAAGACATACGAGTTCTGTTCAGTGAGTACCTGTTATATGAGGACACAGTGGAAATATAATCAGATGCCTGAAGCGCACATATATCACTTACTGATATGTAACATGTCTTCATATATATGGGGTGAAGGATGTGGACCCAATGCCATGACGTATCGTCCAAACCCGTCTGTGATCTGGAAGTTTTGCTGTGAGTTAGATCTGTGACTCCGCTGGACTACTATACACAATGTGTGATATACTGCTCTATCACTAGCTAACGGAATGTGAAAGCGCCTACCTGTCCCTGTTTTATGCTTGGTTTAAATGACATGTAAACCGTAACATTCTGTATTAAATTATGGATTATTGCAAGAGGGACAGGTATGTTATTATGCAATTATGTTATCTTTCCTTTTTTTGTTCCCTCTTGTATTTAATGACACTGCTCTTCCAAGATGCTGTTAAAAACGTATTGAACAGATGATAATAAAAAAGTAAGAATCTTGTCAACAATACACCAAAGGTGTCAATCCTGCTCAGCATCACAAATACATGCAAAAGCCCACCCAACTAAACCAAAGCAATATTCAACCGAGAATGCCCTTGAATAATACCGGTAAGGCGAGTGAGCTTGGAAATAGCTCTCTCTTTTGGAGGGTAGTAAACAGGCCCTGTTTCACGGAGGGAACTGGCCTGGCAATTTGCAATCATATCTCAGAGCAACAATGGGTGGACCACTTTGAAGGGATCTATCATTTTAGAGCTGTGGGTGAGGGTGTGATTAGGGTATTATTATTTATTTTATTAAAAAGTTTTGTACAGCGCGAACATGACCCAAGCGGGTATCAGAGCGCTTTACATGAGGGTTGAGGAGGATACAGGTCGATAAGGCAATTAGGCAATATACATCAGGAGCAACATTGACATGAATACGGGCAAAAATGGGTCGTGACAGAGGCCAGGTAGTAGTTACGACAAATTACATTGGGGACAGCAATAACACAGTAGCGGGCGATACAGGGCCGTAGCATAGGGCAGTTGGTAACACATTACGCTAAAACAGGCAGGGCGGTGAGGGAGAGAGGCTACTAGTTCAGCGAATTGTTCATCAGTAGAGCCTTCACTTCCCTTTTGAATGCAAAAGTTGATGTAATCAGTCTTGTTTCAACAGGTAGGGAGTTCCAGATTCTCGGGGCAGAGCCGGAGAAAGTGCGTTTGTAGGTTTTCAGTTTTTTAAATTTCTTTGGCTTAAGGAGCAGAGTGCTGGTGCTCCTTGAGGCCCGAGAACTACCAGATAGTTCGAGCTTATTTTTCAGATATAGAGGGGTGTTGAAGTGAAGTGCTCTATGGGTCATACACGCAATTTTTAATTGTATCCTTGCCTCGAATGGGAGCCAGTTGAGTGATTTCAGGTCTGGCGAGATGTGGTTGGATTTCTTGGGTAGAAGCTGGGAAGAACAGTGCTAGTGTAGTTTTTGCACTAGATGAAGTTATCCAGGGCATCTGAGTGCTATCACGAAACAAGGCTCACGGCCTTGATGGGATACCCTTGGATGTGTTTCTGGATGATATTGAGTTCTGGGGCCCCCTTTTAACTCGGGTGTTGAATTCTGCAGCGCGGGTAGGGGAGTTGTCCTTATGGTCTACGGTGGTGATTGTGCCAGTTTTCTAGAAGGGGGGGGATAAGGACCACCCTCAGTGTTACCACCCTATCTCATTGACTGATGCAGTAGTTAAGGTCTTAGGGATTGTAATCCTTAACAGGCTGCTGGCGTATACAGATGCCAATTACATTTTTTCTGATGTCCAATATGGTTTTAGGCCAGGCAGGTCGACATCCGCCCAATGTAAAACTTATATTTGATCATTAAAAAGTACACTGTTGCCCGGTCGGAATCCCTTCATCTGGCATTCATGGACCCCACGTCCGCTTTTGATAGGGTGAACCATGCAAAATTGTGGGGTCTGCTTCTTGCATTAGGGGTGGACCTGAACATAGTGGCACTCTTATTTGACTTACACTCCGGCACTTCTGCATCGTTGTGCTTCTCGTTAGGAGCTGCCCGCACCCGGTCTTTTCCTACTAGTAGAGGTTTCCCCCACAGGTGCATCCTTGCGACCTTCATGTTCACCCTTTATATTAGTGGCCTCGGGCAAGCTCTCCTTTCTGCTAAGGCAGATTGCTCAAGGGTGGGACTGAGACCACTCCTGGTCTTGATATATCCGGATTATCCGGTTCTCGTGGCTCAAACGGCCGTGGGGCTGCAGTTACTCCTGGACAAGTTTGTCGCCTTTATCCATAGTTTGGATCTGGCCGTAAATTTTACCAAATCCTATGTCATTGGCCTTTGGTCCACAAGTTCTAAGACGTTTAAGGTGGCTACCTATATCCTGACAAAAGTCCCGGCCTTCTCTTACTTAGTACTGTTATACGACATGAGTAAAAACTGGAAGCCACTGAATGAGGGGAGAAGATCCGAGCTTGTCAAAGCTACTGGAGCAATGGCTAGCTTTGAGCGTAGGCTGGGTTCTTGGCCTCCAGGAGTCTTACTCAAGAATTATCAGGCCAAATGTGTGTCCAAAATCCTGTATGGCAGCAAGGTCTGGGGGTATATGAAGATTGCCAAAATCCAGCCCGCGGAAAGTCAATTTTTAAGATGGTTGGTGCAGGCCCCTCAAAGTACCCCCTCCTTCGCAGTCCATGTGGTGCTTGGAATAAGTCATCAGCTGACACAGTTGCCCTTAGTCTTTTGTTGTGTTGGATTAGGGTTTGGTCTAAGGAGGATTTAAAGCTTAACAGACAGATTCTCTGGGACTGTCTGTCTCTTGATTTTGAGCATAGAATACCTTGGGTTGCCTATGTGAAGGCAGCTTCTGCCTCTTTAGGAAGAGCGGATATATTTTCTGATCCCCACTCATTGTCGCTCTCTGATTTGAAAAGTGTAAAGCTTCTGTTCTTAGGGCGTGCCTTGCTAGCCAGAGAACTGGCAGAGTTGTTGAAACCCATGGTGAGGGGACACATGCTTTTGAATACTGTTCAGGGTATAGAGTCCAACCTAGCACAGGTACGCAATATGAGGGACCGATTGGTGCTGACTGGGTTCAGATTCAACCTGTTACACTACCTCCTGGCTTCACCTAGTGGATGGGTTCAACCTGGTCTTATGTTGTCCTGCAGGTGCAACAATAGGTCCCAGCAAGACACTTTACACTTTGTTATGTTCTGTAAATATTTTAGCAAGCCTAGAAATCAATTTATTGTTTCGCTGTTGAAGACTATGAACTTTACTCAAGTACGTCCCGCACTCATTTACCTGCAGATGCTCCCTAATGAACATGTTTTATATGCTGTTTCTTGTTTTTTTACAAGCTGCACTGAGGTCCAGGCTTTCCAGACCAGATTGATTAATGGACTGCAGCGCTTGGGGTGTCTTTTATCCTTTTGTTGCTTGCAATTAATTAAAAAGAAAATTGTATCTTACGTGTATGTGTTTCACAAGTTTGATTTTACGTGATGTGCTTTTTGCTCTTTTGCGGTTGTTTTTGACAACCGAATTAAGATTTTATGGTGATGAATAATAGCAAGTCAAAAATCAAAGACCATGACATCAAGGACAGTACCCCATCCATTGGCATTGGCAGAGCTAACCCTGATCAATTATGCAAAGGCAAAAAATCAAACCGATCACACCAAGACAATAAACCTGTCAGCAGGCACAATTGTAATTACTTTCAGAACAATACCAAAACAAGAACATCGACCAAAGACACTAAGGGCCCGATTCACAAAGGGCCTTCGCACTCGTGGCGTGTACTGCAGATACCGATTGTGGAGGTCCTGCCATGAGTGCAGGGGCCCTTTGCGAATTGGCCCCATTGTCAAGAAAACCATCTAACGACTCCAAGACAATAAAGCCATCCAACAACACGGTAAGAAACTGTTTAATGATAAGAAGGAGCATAACATATACAATGACCCAATGAGAATCCATCACAGAGACACCAGGGGAGGAATTCCACCCAATAATACCACTGCAAACCAGAAAGGAAAGCTGCTATTGACACCAATATAAACCAGGATAGTAACCCCACGCAAGAACACAGAACCGAAGCAGGATAGGAAAACCACCCAATGACATGGGTGAAGCCATTGGTGGTAACTCAACCAAATTCACCCACTAAAAGCAGAAAATTCATCAAGAGACATCAGGGAAAGAAACAGCATAGCAGGAGTCGAAAATAAAACACAAATCTGCTGGGCGGAATGTAATGGTCTCATTCCAAAATCTGGAGTTAGGAGCAAACTATGTTTGTGCCTAATTTCAGATGGTGCAAATTATAGATGTTTCTGGGGATTTTACCAGTGTAAATCCTTCCAGGACTGGCCTGGGGGAAGTTCTGGGGGAACAGGTGGTAAATGGAAATCTCGTCCGAGTTTATCGGTCATTAAAACAGAAACTGCATGTTATTCCCTATTCTGACCTGGCAAACTCGGGTATAGGTGGCAAAACAGTCCAAAGATATACAGTCACTGTGTAGCACTTAATTGCGTTCCATTCGTTATTTACAAATGGTGGTTAGTAAATCTGCTAATGAAAAATGGACATTTAAAGCACGGAGCATGACTTTTGTAATTCTGTCCACCAAGCATAGTCAGCTTTGGATGAGCTCTGCTGGTCTCGTTAGGGGTCTACCCTGTGTTTGAGGAAAATAACAATGCTTTCAATAGCACCTACCTGAGTTCAAACTCTGCAGAGAGGGCATCAAACTGGATCAGCGCTTTATGGATTGACTCTGTGTAGGAACTGGGATCTGTCAAACTCTGCTCTCGAAGAAGAGCACGCAACTCCTCAAGGCTGTACAGTACCTCTCTGGCAAGTGGGCTCAGAATTATCCCATCTGCTTCATCCACCTCGATATAGGTTCCTGATACCAGTAACTGTGAGTTAGCAGAAAAAAGTACTGTGAAAACCAGGCACTGCAACCTACATCTGGATTACAACATGGTGAACCCCACCCAACATCAGCACCGAAAAATAAAAGTCAGAACGGGGGTCCTCCAACCAGGATCTATAGTAAAACATGGAGACTGATATTAAATATACTTAGTAAGGTAATGGTAGATGCACACCAAAAGCATCAACTGCGGTTTAGCAATTTGAATTGATATTCTGCGTGCGACATGGGTATCGCTGACTGATCCACCAGCATAATGGAAATAAATTAAGAACGTGTTATCCCACCGGGTAACGTCCCCTGATTGCACAGCCAAACTCCCCAAGGAGGTTCATCCAATGTTGTTCAACAAATAGACAGTAAGTTGAGGTCGAATAATGTTTATTCTACACATTAGTTGAGATCAAATTCGAATTCTTTCAAAGAATAGTATCATCATAGACGTAAATGAGTCAGGTTGTTCAAACCCAATGCATAAGGGTTAGTAGTGAGGTACAAAGCCAATCAATACTGTGTGCTTAATCCAGACAGGATAAAAAGATACGGGAGGCGCAAAATGGTGCAGGGTGAACAAACGTGAATACTGGAACCAAAGATCATGCAAAAACGGCAATGACAAGGTGCGCGCAGTCACAGGCCTTCCGCTGAGGGAGGAACCATTGCAGTGCCTACTGTCCCATTTACGCAGGCATAAAAAACGGAAACTGCCCTATGAATTAATTCAATTGATGCTTGTCTTGGCCAGACGCAGGGTGGCCATAACGTGGATGGGGCAAAGAGGCCCAGAGGTAACGGTGTGGCTCAGAGATGTCAGGGAGTGGGCACTCACCGAGGAAACGCACATGAAGCTTACACGTAGGGATGAAGGGGTACAGGCAGACCTACTGGAATGGAGAGAACTGTGCAGTGCAGGCCTATCCGCGGGAGAGAGAGGGTTCGAGCAAAGTGCTTCTGAAAGTGGTGGGAGTGATACGGGCGGAGAAGATCACCAAGAGAGTGAGGGAATGGAAGAATAAATGGTACAAGTGCATGCCCTATGGTAACATGTCCTAATCTGATGTCCTCCATGATATTGCAATGAAAGCCAGCATTACTGTGGACTCCAATAGACTTCATGTGGCTCCCAGCACCGCAACTCCATCTTCAAGAGGCTTACAAATTACCGTATGCTGTAATGTTGGTGTTTTAATGTCATGCAAAAACAAAAAAATAAAGTTTAAAAAAGAAAATGCCAGTTTCATAAAACCACACTCAGCATTGTACTGGGCTGGGAGGTGGGTGACCCGGTGCCACGTGGTGAGGCCTGCGCTGCAATCGCTGCGGACAGGAATGCACACACACACAGGTACAGCAGTGAGGGCAAAGGCCACGAGCGGTCATGCGCCCGTTTATTTATCCCTTTTGGGCGAGCCCGCCCTCCAGGGTGATACAGGATGCAACACTGTATAGTGTGGGCCGGGTGGCTCCCACACTACACCCCTCCTTTTCTTTAGCTGCTCACTGTCCCTCTGTTCCATGATCCTTCTCACGGCATGCAGCATACAAAGTCTCTCAGCCTTTGGCTCAGGGCAGGGTTTGGCCGGAGACATACGGCTGGCTCCGAGAGTTGGAACTTGCCCCTGCCCTGACAGGGCTGTCGGAGAGGGACGAACGGGCCTGGATTGAACGAGGTAGATCTTCATGCGGGACTGTTCCTTCCGTCCTCTCAGCCCTGGATGGATCGTCACCCGCCCTGAGTCGGCGACAGGGCCATGGTTTCTTCCTCAATCTCGTCCTGCTCAAAGTCTTCTCCTCCTTCTGCCTGCGGTCCGTCCACCTTCTTGAACCACAATATGTTGCGCGCTAAGGTGTGCGAGCCCCTCCTGGCAGAGACCATGGTCCCACACACGTCGGTGACATCCCACACTTCAGGCTCATACGGTGTCCGGAACTTCCACCCTGGGTGTCGATCTTTGACAACCACGTGATCACCCACACGTATGTTAGCCGGTTGAGCCCTCCGCATCAAGCTTGCCCTTTGATTGTTGGCCGTTCTCCTGGCTTGAGTGGCCTCGCTGTCCAAGTCCGCAGGGCACCATGCGGGGTCTGTCAGTATACTGTCCCGTGGAGCCATTCGGAGCAGCACATGTGATGGAGCACAACGAGTGGTGCAGTGTGGGGTCTGGCGGTACGCGTTCAAGAATCGTTGGAGACACTCCTCCGCATCCTCCCCCCTTTCCACTTCCCCATTGGCATGGGGCCACTGTGGAGTTATCTTGCGGTGTCGGGCGGCATGGGCCGCCAGATAGTCTTGGAACTCCTTCCCTTGGAATGGTGGACCATTGTCAGACTGTATTTCATCAGGGAGGCCCATCATTGTGAAGGTCCTGTCGAGAACTGCCTTGACCTGCGGGAATGCTGAAGACGAGACCACTTCTACAATCGGGAACTTGGAATGAGAGTCTATTCGGATGACTGTGCTGCGCCCGTCTGGAAAGCATCTAAAGTCAATGCTGACCTGTGACCACGGCTCACGGCATGTCTCTTCTGTTAGAAAAGGATGCGGCACGGGGTCGCCGCCTGTGATTGCACATGAGTGGCAGGTTCCGGATCATGTTGTCCACTATGGCATCCATTCTGGAGAACCATACTTTGCTGCGGAGGCGGGTCTTCATCTTGGCTATCCCCTGGTGTCCCACATGTGCAAGATTGACCACCTGCTGCTGCAGACTCCGTGGGACCACGATGGCTGGGCCTCTCAGTACTACCCCGTTGGGGCCTTCACTGAGTTCACTGCGAACTCTCCACAGCAGCCGTCTTGCCGCCTGGTCCTCCGCGTTCAGCATCCGGGCTCCATCCAGGAAGTGTTGCCATCTCCGGTTGGCTAGTGTGTCTTTGGCTTTCCCCAGATTCTCGTCCAGTGTTGTCGCGACCCCTATCTCCTCCAGGGTCAGTGCTTTGGGGCACGCTTCTTGTGTAATCATGCTCACAATTTCCTCAGTGTCTTCTTCGTCGGCAGGCGCTGACGGGCGTTCCGACATGATGGGATGACGTGACAAGAAGTCGGCCGGATTGTTGGCCCCGGCCGAAACACCACTTCGAAACGGTACGCCTGGAGCTGCACCGCCCACCTCTCAATCCTCGGTGGGGCTAGCCGTGTCATTCCTGCAAACAAGGGAATCAGCGGTTTGTGAACCGTCACCACTCGGAAGTCAAGCCCATAGAGATAAAGGTGAAAATGTTGGCAGGCCCACTTGATGGCGAGGGCCTCCCTCTCTATTTGTGCCTATCTCGTCTCCGTCTCTGACAGTGCTCTGCTAGCATAGGCTACAGGGACCCATTCCCTGCTGGTAGTTTCTTGGAGGAGAGCAGCACCAAGCCCGACGGGGCTGGCATTGACGGTCACCACAGTGCTGCGTCCTGGGTGAAAGTACGCCATCACGGTCTTGTCCATCAGAGCCTCCTTGATGGCTTGAAAGGACGTGTTGGCCTCGCTGGTCCAGTTCCACGGCACCACGTTCTTTGTGAGGGCTCTTGAGGGTTCCGACAGGGGTTCTAGGTTCAGGATGAAATGGCTGCAGTACGTGGCCATCCCCAGAAAACTGCGGACTTCCTTCGGAGAGGTGGGCACTGGCGCTGAGCGTATGGCAATCACTTTCTTCGGGTCAACGTGCAGATGTAGCCAAAGAAATCGACCGACTCCCTGTAGAAGGTGCATTTTGATTTGTTGAGGGTGAGGCCAATATCTGCAAGGCGTTGAAGCATGTTCCTCAGGTGCATGTGGTGTTCCTCGAGGGTCCCTGAGAAGACGAGGATGTCATCGCTTAGGTTAATTACTCCTTGCAGACCAGAGAGGGTCTCGTGGATGGCATTCTGGAAAACCTCCGCCGCTGATGAAACCCCAAAACTCAGCCATTTGTAACTCCTCAGCCCGACGTGCGTGGAGAAGGTGGTTATGTAATTGCTCTCCGGGGCAAGTTCGAGCTGATGGTATCCGGCATTCAAGTCGAGCTTGGAGAACCGTTTTGCTCCTTTGAGGTCTGCCACGATGTCGTCCATCGTGGGTGTCAGGTGTCGCTCTCTCTTTACCACCTGGTTGGGAAGGTGCATGTCGACGCACAGCCTGATGGCCCCCGGCTGCTTAGGTTTGGGGGCGACTACCAGAGGGGATACCCACGGGGTGGGGCCTGAGACTGTCTCAATGACCCCCAGTTGTTCCAGCTTCCTCAGTTCTTCCTTAACTTGCGGGCGTAGGTGAAAGGGCACCCTTCGATGCCTCAGTGCGTCTTCGGCCGGACCGAAGAGTCGATGTGTATGTTGAATTGTTTTCCTTTGAGACGTCCAAGACCTTCAAACAACATGGGGAATTCCCGCAGGATGGAGTCTGCATGGGAATTGTGGACTTGGTTAGCAAAAAAGACCAGCTCCAGGTCTTCGGCTGTGTGACAGCTGAGGAGGGTACCTCTCTTCCCTTCAGTGACATGGAATTTCGCAGGGATAAGGTGTCCTTTGCTGGCTACTTCCACCTCAATTACCCCTCTCAGGGGAAACGGCTCTGTTTCACCGTACGTGTAGATTTTTCACCTTGGATGGCGAAAGGGGAGGCCGGGGTGAGAGGCGTTCGTACTGCACACTGTCCATGACATTGACGGATGCTACGGTGTCAATGAGTGCCTCTACTGCGGAGCCTGCCATGAGGATTGAGCACATGGGAGGTGGTCTGTGGCGCTGGTCTGCGTGGCTGACGAACCATACCACGAAGACATCTTCGTCGCCCACATCCATGCCAAAACTTGGGCCTGGCGGGGTGGTGTCTTCCTGCCCAGGGGGTCATCCATGGCCAGTTGTCTGAGGGCCGCCGGCATCCCGCGCTGGCCGGTTGTGGTCACTCTCGGCCTCCCACTCCGGCATACCGCGGCGAAGTGATTTGCCTTGCCGCACCGGGAGCATGTCTTGCCCTTTGCATAGCAGGGGCTTGTCGGGGGATGCTCAATGCCACAGTTTCTGCAGGGACCCTTCGTAGGCACCTTTGAGCCAATGGGGCGTCTTTGGATGGTGTCTACCCTCTCTTCCTTGATGGATGGCAGTCGAGGTGAGCCAGACGTGGCCGGGTGCCTGTTTAGGGCTGCTTCCATTTCGTCTGCTCGTGCATTTGAGAGTTCGTGAGACCTTGCCAGTACCAGTATCTCATCAAGCGACATCCTTGGTTGTCTGAGGATCAAACGGCGTAGCAGCACTGACCTGCATCCTTGAATGATCTGTGCCCATATCTCCTCCCGCTGATCCGGAATTGTGCAGGATCTTGCCAACTTCCTCAGCCGGGTATAAAAGACATCAATCGACTCGGTCTCTGCATGTTTCACTTGCCGTAACTTGAACCGTTAAAATTCCGGATTGATCTGAGGGTCGAAGTGTCTATTCAGTGCCGCCACTGCTGCATCGTAGTCATTACTGGCCCCTGTGTTCAGGAGCATTTCGAACAGATCGTACAGTTCTCCTCCTCCGTAGCACATGAGCAGCGATCTTTTGACCGTTCCGTCAGTCTCTCTCATGCTGGTAAAGTAGTGGTCCAGATGACCAATCCACGACTTCTAGCGTGGGGCCGCTGTAGCGGGGTCTGCGAGCTCGCTAAACGGTGGGAGGGGCGACACTGCCGCGTGGCCCGAGGGGCGGTGGTGGGGGTTGCAGGACATCTGCCTGCGGGCCAGCAGCTCCTGCTTGAGCCTGTGTATTCATATCTCTGTGTGGGGGTGCACGGGGCCCGAGCTTTCTGTTCCTTGTGAGCCTTGCTGCCCAGGATTTTCGCTGTGTTCCCACTCTTGTGCGGGCGTCTTTACAGTGCTTTCAGGCGGGTCTCTTTTGCTGTGTATTGCACTTGTCTTGGTGTCCACTTTAGCCCTTTTGCCACAGTCTTCCTTTGTAGCCTGTAATTACCTCCCCCACTTTTCTTTCTTATTTTTTTTCTTCTTGTCTTTGCCAATGTTTGATTTATTTATTTTTGTAGCGTATTTGATCCTCAGTAGGTGGCCATGCCGTGCGAAGCAGAGAGGCCTGCACGCTCCTGCTAGGAAGTCCCTTGCCGTGCTGCGCGATGCTGGGAGGGGCAATAAAGAGCTGGTGGAGGCAGGAGAGGGAGCGAGAGAGATGGAGCAAGTGGCGGTAGCTGCCGCGTGTGCGCACACTTTCGTTTACTGACCTTGCGCACTGAGGAGGAGCCAGCACGTCTTCGCCGGCTCAGAGGCGCCAGGAGTCTCGCGGTGCTCACACCCGCCTGCTGGATGTGCCTTTTGGCCTGCTGCCGGCTTGGCTTCTCCGTAGCCTCCGAGGGAGGGAGGAGCGGCGGGGCACAGCCGGGACTGCGGCGACGATCGTCCACCGGGGAACACCAGAGATCCAAGGGGCGGCCGCATGGACGGGAGGAAGGAGCCTCTCCCGAACCACCGGAGTTGCTTGTCCGCCTGGAACAGTGGAGGCGCAGGTAGGAAACCGCCCTCATCGCAAATGCAGTGGACCGGGAGGTGGGTGACCCGGTGCCACGTGGTGAGGTCTGCGCTGCAATCTCTGCAGAAAGGAATGCACACACACAGGTACTGTAGTGAGGGCAAAGACCACAAGCGGTCATGTGCCCGTTTATTTATCCCTTTTGGGCGAGCCGGCCCTCCAGGGTGATACAGGGTCCAACACTGTATAGTGTGGGCCAGGTGGCTCCCACAGTACAAGCATCATGACGGGCGGGGAAAAGGAAAGAAGAGAGCGACTGTGAGTAGGAAAGAGCATTGGAGAAATGGAAGGAAACCTAGAGAAAGAAGGGAGAGAAGAAACAACGAGTGGTGAAGAGCAAGAGATTAGGAAAGGAAGAGTGAGAAGAGCATCGGAAGCGAAATTCAAGGCCATTGAGCACTGAACTGGCTAGCAAAGGGACAGAGCGAATGGTAAAAGGAATACAGAAAGTAAACAAGCCGGGGGAGAAGGGGGGTCTCAGCACATAGCCAGCGACTGATGCTGTTCAGCTTATTTTAGAAAGGTTGTGACTTTCGTACACCATCTATCTTGTTCTCAAATCTTCCACTAGCAGAGTGCCCAGAGGCTCACAGCACTCCTGTGTCTTGTTAACAAAGCTGTAGTTTAGTGACCTTGCCGAAGGGTTTCATGAGTGGTGCAGCTGTTGTAAGGCAGTGGTAAGGACATAACTGCTTTGTCAGAGCTCAATTTGTAAAATAATGAGTGCGGATGCCCAAAGAGCTGCTCAGAAGCCCAGGGCCGGCGCTAGCAAATGTCAGTGCGGCGAATAAGTAGTCATGAACCCACCACAGGCCTCTTTAATTCACTGCCAGACACTCCCTTCTCCTTTATCTCACTCTTGTGGGTTCCTGCTTTCATCCTTTGTGATGTTTTTAATTCTTTCTTCTTTCACTTCTCCCTCTCTTACTCTCAGGAAATGTCTGCTGAGAAAAAATAAGTACTGGTCCCCAAAAATGAGTGCTGTGGTCCCCACCAGCAACCACTGTCTCAAATTAAGCACTATGCCTAGAAAGTGTCACTCAAAGTGTTACGCATGTGATATGAAATAATTCACACATATTCCGCTGACAACATGAAAATGTCGCACATAAGCATATCGAAAACTTGACTGCCATGTAAGTATTGTGTTCTGCAAATGATTCTTAGCTGGGAAAAGCAAAGACCTGTGATAATGACCTTCCTCAGAGTGTGCATTCCCACCGGTGCCTAGTAATCTGCCCATGGGAATGCTGGCCCTTAGTAGTAACTCGCTGAGTGTCTCCCACTTACTGTCCACCAAGAAAAGGCTAATTTGGTCTTGCAACTCCTCTTAGTCTTCTGTGTCTCCACAAGCTTTGAAGACAAGCTGCATGACACGGAAAGCCTCAGGAAATAAGTCTGCAGATGCCTCAAGGAGGTCTTTTTCCTGGCTTTTCAGCTTTTCCGTCCATTTAGTCCAGTCATTTCTGTCAGACTGGTCATCAAATTTCAGGTGAGAGGTCTGGTCCCAGCCACCCATGCTGTGCATGGGTTGGCAGAGGGCCTGTAGGGCTACAACACCGGAAGCACCCATAAGAGCTGCTCCACTTTCTCCAGCGACCATTTCTCGACTGATTATAACACAGACGTTCTACTCTTACACGTTTGTAGTTAACAGTCAACCAATCAGTTGTATATGCAAACAAGACACAGTTACCTCATCAGCTCTTGCATCATTCTCTCTTTCTGAAAAAGCTACATGCTTTCCCACCTCCTAGGCCTTTAAACATGTGCCTTATGTGGTGCTCTGCTAGCACACCAACTGCTGCAGTCCTCAAGTCCTCACATGCAAAATCATACAGACCATTACTGAAGGAGGCCCTAGAGTTAACTTCTCTTTTTGAGGGGAGATTCAAGTTTATTGCCCTGCTGCCTTTTTGCGAGAGCTGCTGTTCCACCTCTTGTGGTTTCCCTTTAAAGGTGTGAGTCAGGGGCGTAACTTGGTCAGTAAGACTAGGGGTGAGCTTCAGATTTTCCGACAATCACACATCATGTTAACTATTATATGAGAAGCAGAGCATGAGGGGGCGTTAAGGGACAATGAAAAGGAAAAGGAGTGCAGATTGTGAGGGGTACTTAAAAGACAGTATTTTGTAAAAAATACCCATGTTTTAAGACCTTCAAAACAGAAGAGAGTGTTTGTTTTTAGGTCTCGCCTGAGCCAGCGCTTAGCGCTGCTCTGGGCGAGAGTTTTAGTAAGCGGGTTTTGGAAGTGCAAACAGCACTGGCGACCAGCTTGCGTTCACGTGAGCGTGCACGCGCGTCACGGGTCATTAAGTGCATCGCGATCACTTTCACTTTCACGGCTTCTTTACTTTTGCTATAATCGCGGCACCCGCGCTTTACTTTTAATGTTAAAAGTAAAGCGCCGGTGCCGCGATTGTAGCAAAGTAAAGAAATAGATTATTTTTCTATTTCTTTACTTTTGCTATAATCGCGGCACCCGCGCTTTACTTAAAGCGCGGGTGCCGCGATTGTAGCAAAAGTAAAGAAATAGAAAAATAATCTATTTCTTTACTTTTGCTATAATCGCGGCACCCGCGCTTTACTTTTAATGTTAAAGCGCTTTACTTTTAATGTTAAAAGTAAAGCGCGGGTGCCGCGATTATAATGGTGTAGCCAATAGGTCTCGCTTTTGGGACCTTATAAGTATTTAGTTATGCAACTGTTGCATGGCTAAACACTTATAAGGTCCCAAAGGCGAGACCTATTGGCTATGCCAATGCTTGTTGTCTGAGTGAGTATTTAAACATCCCAGGTGAAATCCTACAGACACCTTACCATACCCGACTGAAAGCTCTTGTACCCAACTATTTACTAAATAATACATTTATTAGGAGGAGTGTAACACCCCAAACATCCCCCTGAAGCTATGCCCCTGGTGTGAGTAAGTCAATCAGTCTGGCATCCGTTTCCAACTGGCTGTCCTCTGTACAGTATTCAAGGTAAACACAAAAGCCGCCTGAATTGGGGGGCGAGGGGGGAGGTAAAGATGTGGGCTACATAGTCTTCAAGAGGGAGACAATGATTCTAAAAGCTAGAAGACATGTTTTATTGCAATACATTGTCCAGCGATCATCTGTACCCAGGGATCTTATTTGCAGAACAAAGGTATCCTTCATCAGCCAAAGATTCATGCACCATCATGCTGTGTCTGGCCACACAAACAAACACCACAGGTGGACCTGCAAGGTCAGGCAGAGCATGGTTCTTCAGCCAACCTCTCTGCGACCAATCTAGGTATGGAATGTCCATTAATGAGGAGGTTTAATGAGCTCCTAATTAGTAAGGCCACTGCCACCAATAAGGAGGCGTTTAGGTGACATCTATTGGTTATGCGAGTTCCTTAAAGAGAATGCTTTAGCGTTAGACAGTGTGGAGCTTGGATAGTAGGAGAAGACAGCTTACCTCGGCTGCAAAAAGCATGTGAGTGCTCATGTTGTCATTGAGGAGCTCGTCAGGGAACTTCATCTGGTATTCCCGCCTGTGGAGCTGCTCTGGGATGCACTGCTCCGAGATCTGTGCAATCAGTGTCAACATCCGCTCCTGGGGGAAAAAAAGGAGTAGAGGGAGGTGTTCAGGCAACGCAAGATGTGTGGAATAAAGACATGAGGGACAACAGCGAGAGAGCTCACTGATACCCTCCTCCAGGTACAACTACTGTCAGCACGGCCCGCTCCCACCTTCAGGAACAATCTGTACTGTGCCCAAGCACATTAATGGCTGAATGCGCCTTCCGCCTACCTCTATCCACCTGACAGGTAGACTGACACACAAACATGGCACAATGGGACTCACTCAACTCTCTCACAGATCAGGCGTTCTTTTGATGGTTGCTTCCTCCCCCCTCAAAGCAAACCTGCAATTGCCCAGACATAGACAGGCCCTTTGCACGCTTGTCTTCACAAGGCACACACCTGGGTCGAATGCAGTTGATTCAGCAGCGACAGGTAATGTTGAGGGTCCTTCTGCATCTCCAAGCAGTGCAGCTCAGAAACCACCCGCGTCACATCCTCGTCAGCATAGAAAAACTGAGCCAGGAGCCTGGTGTCAGACCTCTGAAAAGCAATGGGAGGGTATTCAGAGCAAGCATAACAGCACGACCACGTGTTCACTAGAACAAACATGAAGGCAGCTGCCCTTTAGTCTGCACTTGTGTTTCTACGGACCAAGCCATCAATTAAGCATCAAAATTTGCAGACAAAGAGACAGAAACAATGCTTGCACATTTATGTCTAACTTTGCGGTAACATCATGATGCCAGGTTGTGATAACACTATTAACTATTAATGAATTATGGTATAGAAGCAAAATGGGCAACATTCTGTAAATGACTCTTTTAGTGGGGGGATGCTCATTTCTCCCAAGTTGCAATGCAGCACAGCTCCACTGTCCATAAATAGCAGAATGCAGTCCTGAAAAAGCTCCCACTGATGCCCTAAAACATTATTGTAACTATTTAAAGAGGTATCCTTTTCCATGTTCCTCGACGCCACTATGGGCCTTATAACAACGTCCCTGATATAATCTGGTAACTCCTCCCCAGAGTTCTCGATACTGAGGGCACTGATAACTGTCACGATAAAGATTCTGGGGATGTGGAACCTGCCTAAGGTTTGTGTTGTTGTTTTTGAATGCATGGCAGTGTTATGAGGTTTGCTGCAACTGTCGGTAGAAGCGGACGGCTTCGTTGCTTCACGCGCTGCTATTTCCTTGCTAAAGCGACTTTTATGGTTCTCTTGATGAAATAATTTTAAGAATTTATGTGTTCTGATGTGCACCCTTGATTGGTTTTAAATTTTTTATATTAATCGTTGCTTTTTTACCGTTTTTTAACCTTTGCGCCTACCTGCTGTGACAGTGTGCTGCGTGGTCTCTGCACCTCCCCGGTCCACCGCAGCCATTAGGGCTGATTGTTGTGGAGGGAGCACTGCTCTGACCCGGCCGGTGTGGTTCTTTTCATCCACTTCCGGTTGCCGTTTCACTGCCGCCATTTTCCAGGGGAGGTGGGCTAGTCTTCACACCCCCCTGCTCCAGGACACACTATTTAGGCTGCCCATGGCGCGGGAGCGCACTTAATTGCTGCAGCTGTCGGTAGAAGCGGACGGCTTCGTTGCTTCACGCGCTGCTATTTCCTTGCTAAAGCGACTTTTATGGTTCTCTTGATGAAATAATTTTAAGAATTTATGTGTTCTGATGTGCACCCTTGATTGGTTTTAGATTTATTATATTAATCGTTGCTTTTTTACCGTTTTTTAACCTTTGCGCCTACCTGCTGTGACCGTGTGCTGCGTGGTCTCTGCACCTCCCCGGTCCACCGCAGCCATTAGGGCTGATTGTTGTGGAGGGAGCACTGCTCTGACCCGGCCGGTGTGGTTCTTTTCATCCACTTCCGGTTGCCGTTTCACTGCCGCTATTTTCCAGGGGAGGTGGGCTAGTCTTCACACACCCCTGCTCCAGGACACACTATTTAGGCTGCCCATGGCGCGGAAGCGCGCATCGGGCGCGCCAAAGGCAAGCCCGTCTGCGCCCGTCCGCGCCTGGACGCTGCCAGACGCCAGACATGCTGTCGGTTCTAATTCAGGGGTGCCAAGCTATACCAGGGAGCTTCTGATGTCCATTGGTCAGCGGATAAGCCCATGTGGCTTGCACCTAGGGGTTGCAATGGAAGGGCCTTTTTGTTGCCGCAGGTGTGGTTATAACTCCTGCCCCTCACTGTCCCCTACCCCATGCAGACCCACTATGAAAATTTTACACCTTAATGTTCGCTCCTTGGTTAAACACTACATGGAGATCTATGACCTTATAGAGGATGAATCTCCTGACGTGTTCTTTATAACCGAATCATGGCTAACTGATGCCACAGTGGCTGAACCAGGCCTTGCACTCCCCCCGGGGTTCAGTATTCTGACTCTTAATAGGGAGACTAGAGGCGGGGGCATAGCCTTTATCTTTAAGTCCCGCTTCCACTGTACATTTGTTAAGGAGGATGTAGCAGGGTGCGAATGCGCACGTTTTTTTATTTCCTTTAGTGCACATTCCTCTATCACCGGTCTATTAGTCTACCGCCCCCCTGGACCTATCTCGGAATTCAAATCAGCCATTATTGAGACTGTGAGTTCCTTGGCGTTGACTGCTGCGAATTTTAGTCTTATTGATGACCTTAACGTACACTTTGACCGTCCCTCCGACCCGGATATCAGCAGCTTGCTCGCTGATTTTGATGCCTGTCAATTAAGACAGCTAGTGGTGGGCCCTACTCACACTGCTGGGCATTTACTTGACCCGGTTTTTTCTAACATCTCTTCTCTTACGGTCAAAACACCTAGCCCGGTATGCTGGTCCGATCACCTCCTAGTCTCCATCTCCCTCCCGCTCTCCGAGCCAGTGCCCAGAACTGACCCCCAGGCCACCTTCAGACGTTGTTGGCATAAACTTAAACTAGAGGACCTACTTGCCCGCCTGGCATCCTGTCCCCCTATTCTAGACACTGACCCAGAGCAATCTTATAAAGCACTCTGCGACTGGATACTACAGGCACTAGACACTCTTATCCCTGCTAAATGGTCCAAAGGTCGCTATTCGAGTTCCAATCCCTGGTACAATGACTCTCTAGCCGTTTTGCGTAGCACATGCAAAAAGCTAGAACGGGCCTGGAGAAAGGAATACGACCTTGCGGCTAAAAAGTTGTACCAGGATGAGATTAAACGATACCACAAGGCCATACATCTGGCTCGAGCGGCCTACCTTACTAACGAGATCAAGTCCAGCAAAAACCCTGTGAAAAGCATTTTTAAAATACTCAATGACTTTAAAAACAGGAAAGATCCCCCCACCTCGATGATCACGTCTGGGCAGCAATGCGAGGATCTGGCCACCTTCTTTGTTCAGAAGGTAGAAGCCATCTATAAATCCTTCCCCATATGTCCCATGGACCTCGTGGCTCCACTAGCTTCTCCTTCTACTGCTACTTTGGCAGTAATACCCTCTATCTCTCAGGATGAGCTTCTTACATTGAGCACTAAGGTCAAATCAGGTTCCCCTCTGGATCCTATGAGACCTGCCCAATTTAGAGACTGCTTACCGATACTTCTCACGCCCTTGTGTCAAATGATCAACCTTTCTTTCACCACAGCGGTGGTGCCTTCGCCATGGAAGCAAGCAAGGGTGATCCCCTTGCTGAAAAAACCCTCATTGGACCCCACTAAGCCGGAAAATGTTCGACCTATCTCTCTCCTGCCTTGGGTCGCTAAAATTGCTGAGGCCCACACTAATAAAGTCCTTTCGGGGTTTTTGAACAACAGCGGTACCTTAGACCGCTCCCAGAATGGTTTCCGCCCCGGTCATAGTACCGAGACGGCGCTTTTAGCAGTGAGTGAACACCTGCGGACCATTCTGGATGAGGGACAAACTGCGGCTCTGATACTGCTCGATCTCAGCGCCGCGTTTGACACGGTCTCCCATCAGATCCTCCTGCATCGCCTAGAGGAGGCGGGGGTAGTGGGCCTGGCACTGGATTGGTTCCGGTCCTTTCTGTCTGACAGAGCTTTTCAGGTCTCTGCCCCTCCCTTCCTCTCTCACGCCCATTCCATTAAGCAAGGGGTTCCTCAGGGCTCGGCGCTTAGCCCTGTTTTGTTTAACCTCTACGTCCAACCCCTGGCGGGAGTGGCGCGGGACCATGGCTTGACCATGGTTTCCTATGCTGATGACACGCAGCTGGTGGTGGCCCTCTCTGATGACCATTCTCGGGGCACCATGCAGTTCCGGAACGGGCTAGAAGCAGTCGCACGCTGGATGACCACCAACTGCCTTCAACTTAACGCCAACAAGTCAGAAGTGCTGTTGGTGGGGAACGACAAGGGGCTCTGGAGTACGCAGTGGAGGCCAGCGTCCTTGGGCAGAGCCCCCACTCCTAAGCCGGTGGTAAAGAACTTAGGGATCTGGTTCGACTCTACTCTTGGGTTTCAGGAGCACACCAAAAAGATCGCTGGTACCTGCTTTGGACTCTTACGGGGTCTGAGGCCTATATTGGGTTTCTTTGACCCAGCCACACGCCAGCTGATAGTACAGGCGACTATTTTGTCCAGATTGGACTATGCCAACTCATTGATGTTAGGCGCCAATAAGGCGGAATTGAATCGCCTTCAACGAGTCCAGAATGCAGCCGCTCGAGTCCTGCTCAGGCTCCCAAGATCCTGCTCTACGTCGGGTGCTTTGCGGCGCCTTCACTGGCTACCCGTTCCCAAGAGGATCGAATTCAAGGCACTATGTTTGGCCTTCAAAATACTAAAACTTGCATCCCCTGAGATTCTATCTAATTTGTTGGTCCCCTATGTTCACGCACGACAGCTGCGCTCCGCTGGACAATTTCTGGTCACGGTCCCCCGGGTGAAGCGCATCAGAGCGGGGGGCCGGTCCTTTCGCTGTCTTGCCGCTAAATTGTGGAACTCTCTTCCTGTTCAGATTCGCCGCTTAGACTGCCTGTTACCCTTCCGCAGTGCCATCAAAACCTACTTGTTTCCTACAGTCTAGCCCCTGCTCTCTACCGACACTGCTATCAGCGCCGGGACGCCCCTTTGCTGGGGCAGCTGTGCGCTTTACAAGCTTACCTAACATAACATAACATAACATTGATATTATAATTAATAATTGACTGGTGAAATACAACACACTAATGTTTTGTCATATAACTGTACTGGAGCAAGATGCTAACCTCACTTGGGTACAATCTGGAGAAAAAAGCTGCAGCGAGAGAGGTGTGGATAGAGATCCAGGGATCACAAGCGGGACTTTGAGGACCATTTTAGAAATGAAGAATTATCAGAGGAATCAGTAATTTACTACCAAATTCTTCCCAGTATTTCACCCATAGGCTTCCTATAAGGCAGAGTCCCTGAGTAAGTGGTAAGGGCTCGAAAGGAGTTTGTAGGGTTCAGAGAGGGGTAGCTTTAAAAGTTAGTAGGAGCTTTTCAGGGTTCAGGGAAAAGTAAGCATTAAGGGGTAGGAAGGATTTTTAGGGTTCAATGAAGGGTAGCATTCCTGGGTAGTTAGGGTAGTTACAGTTCAGGGATGAGTAGCAATAATGGGTTTGTAGTGTTTAGGGAAAGGTAGCGTTAAAGAGTACTAAGGGTTTTTCCAGGTTCAGGGAAGAATTGCCGTAAGGGTAAGAGTTTTTTAGGGATCAGGGATGGGTAGCATTATGGTATAGTGGCTGGTTGTTACGGTTCAGGGAAGGGTAGCCTCACTGGATAGTACATTTTTAGGGTTATGGGAAGGGTAGAGTTAAGAACTCAGAAGGGTCTTAAAGGTTCATGGAACGGTAGCATTAATGGGTAGTGAGGATTTTTTAGGGTTCAGGGAAGGCTGGTATGAGGGGCAGTAAGGGGTTTTTAGGATTCATGGAAGGGTAACTTAATATTAGGCATTAGAAAAAAAGAACATTCTCTCAAAGAGTGCAATGTTAGTTAAAGTATCTCTGAAGTCAATGATGGAAGAAAAGAGGGGGAAGCAGCTGGGACGGCAAAACAGCAACACATTCCTCCTGACTGCCCTCTTCACAGCTGTGCTGCTGTCAGAGAAGAAGAAGCACCATTATTTTCTAATTATCTAGGCAATATATAGCATTGCAGTGGCATGTGTTTGACCTAAAGGTCAAGCGCTGTTGTAATAGAAAAGCTAAACGTGATTAACAGCTCTGGCTCACGGATCTTGATAAAGATTACAGATCTTGAAAGGTAAGCACTTTTTCTGTGGAAGCAAACAACATTTACCCAATCAAAACATGTACTAATAAACAGCATGTGGGCGGAAGCAAAAAGTCCCAGTCTGTAGCACTACTTAAAACTCTTTTTTAGGTTGATCATCTAAGGTTTGGCAACAGCTGCACAATGATATTAGGATGAAATGAAGCCATCATCGACATGCAAAAGCAACTTTCCAAGAGGGAAGGCTAAATCATACAAAGAACTTCAACCGGGATGAAACAAGCAGCATAAAAGTGCTAACCAGGTGAATTGGAAGAAATGCTTAGGGCTAGCCATCGGTGCAATGGTTGAACACACAACCGTGAGAAAAAAAGGATTTAACATAGAATACTACAGAAAGGAAAACTAAAGTCGTCTCTAATGACATATATGATTTAAACAAGCTAAACTAGTTCTGTCTAACAGTTTCCGAATTACAAATTGGTCACCAAACATATAAACAGTGGCGGTTTCTCTATGAGGGCGTCGGGGCTCCGCCCCCGTTACATGCTCAGCAGTCATTTATTAAAAAAAAATACCCGACGACGTTGCACGGCCAGTCAATCATTTAAAAAAAATACCCATGATCAGTTTATGAGCTGCCAAAAAATGCCTTGAACGCGGGGCACTGTATGCCCCACACTCACTCACCGATATGTATCACCACTAATGTGAGTCACGTCACGTGACTCACCCTGCCTGCCCTGTTGTTTGATCGCTAAGGCTACGTGTTTGCCGGCTGAGAACCTCACAGCCTGGAGGCTGTGATGTCATCAGCTCGGCAAAGACCTAGCTGCAAGCAGTAGGGTCCACCCCCTGATGGCGTGGAGGTAAAGTTAGCCCCGGGCGTTTTCAATACAAGCCCGGGATCGCTAACCCTCTACGTCAATCAGAGAGAGTGGAGCTTGTCACCACACCCTTTCCCAACTCGTTACAGGGCGTGGGTGGGACCCCTTCCTGTGACGAGTTGGGAAAGGGTGTGGCAGGCGGGAAGCAGGAATCGAGTCTGCGCAGACTCGACCACCTCAGGCGTCCCGCGCATGAGTCTGCAGTGACTGTGGCAGTTGCCGGTCGGAGTTCCTTTTGTGACTGCGTCATCAAAGTAACGAGGTAACACTTGCCGCTCCCAGGTCTGCCCCATCTTGCTTTGGGTCCCATTTCAAACCTCTTCGACGTGCTGCCCTTTGCCCGTCATCTCTTCCTGCCTTTCTTTCATCTTTCTCCCTTTGTATTTGCCCCTTCCAACTGTAATTACTCCTCAGTATGACCGCCATCCCCCCCACACTAGGTCTACCCATTTAAAATCTGCCCTTTCCGTGCCGTTTGTCCCCTGCCCGGCCCCGTTTATCATGCCCCCTCCGTCCCGTGTCTGCCCCTCCATCTCAACTCCGGACTTCAATTGAGAGGATTACTCTGGGCCTAAACGACATGGAGCTCGTCCCATTCTTCTGTGGCTTTAAAGAGAAGGAGCGAGAACCTGAGTAAATCTCTTCATACTGTACTTTCATATAGAGATAATTACACTCTGCCCTCAGGCCCTGACTGGCTGCTGAGACGCGCAGACACTTTCAAGAGGCGCCACGAATTGTGTAAGGCTCCGACCTGCTGGGGGGGAGCCTGGTTCACATCACAGCGATCTCCGACGGTTTTGGCACGGCCAGGTGGGAAGGTGCCCTGGGAGAGGAAGAGATAGAGCGAGGAGGAAGCTAAGTCTGTGGAGGAGACGGAGTCCATCGCGCAAGCCAGTGGATGCGCAGCAGGAGGTGTCCCTAGACGTCAGGGTCTCCAATAGTTCAGTAGGTCTTGGGACGGAGTCAGTCATGTGTTGGTTGAGTGCAAACGTGTTATTTTAGGACAAGCTGGCGTCTCTAAAATAGGGTTAGACAGATTATTAACTCAATCTGGCAGTTTAAGGCTGCTTCACTCTAAGCCTCTCTAGCAGATTTAAAGGTAAAAAGTGCGTAAAAAGCTGTGTATTGCAGTACACCATATATGTTGTAGGTTAGTTCCCACTTTTACCATGTAAACAAACTGGTCCCTCACAGGCACCTATGCGCTGCTTATGTTTGCAGAGAGTCAGGCCGCGAGACAGGCATCCAGCCTAGACTCCAGAGGAATCCCACCACTGCTCTAGGCCTCGGAGTCGGTTACAGATCAGGTGATGGGAACCGTGTACATTTCTAACATGCCACTGACTTCACAAGGCCAGTAAGCCTGGACCAATATCAATCACATGTCAGGTTTGTGTGTGTACCTAATCTGTAGATCTCTCTTTCGAATTGTTCCTCAAGTGAGATGGCAATTTCTCGATTTCTGACTTGTAATAACCTTGAGAACCCCTTGTGACAGTTTGTCGATGCATTTCACTCAAGTGAAATAATTAGGGTACAGTGCCATGCTAGTCGGTCAAAAGCAAAGTTTGTTTGAGAAAAAAAGCATTTATATAGAGATGGTAGGTGCATTAGGCCCGAAAATATTTTTGATGATAGCGTTTAGGACGTTTCCCAGGTACAAAGTGACTATCAGTAGGAAAGATGACGACTTTTTATGACCAGTTCGCTAAAGACCATTACCTCATGATATTTTATTTATTGGTATTTTATTTGCACTCGATTTCATCCCCAATCACTCCCGCTCCTTGAATGCACTTTGGTTTATGTTTCAAGATCCTGGTTGCCCTTCCTCTCGTCTGCACGTCTTCCCCATCTCATAGTGACGTCAGGCTCCGCTTGTTCCCCTTTACTTTATGCTTTCAGAGATACAAAAAACGGGTTGCAGAACTCAGCCTCATCCGGTAATGCTGTACACCATTAGAGTACAGAGCAGTGAATTGCAAGTTTGTTTTCTGCCTCCAAAATTGAAACAGAGCAAAGATTAGCAATGCAGTATTGTGCATGTGTAATGACACACATTCTCGCTCTAATGTCTGTTTAAGGAACTGTTTGCAAGTTAAAAATCCATGTAACAATCTATTGTGGGAAAGTTGTCAGATTTTCAGTAAATTATTTTCCTGTTGTGTCTGATCGAACAGGGACAGGGTGCACTGATGACGTTTTTTCATGTTGAATAGTTGCAGTTTATTTAGCGCCCACCAAGAATGCGCATTGCTTCTTGGCTCTTTTATTGAGGCGTTATTGTTAGCTGGAACAATGAATGGGAGGGTTCAGTCGTGACCTGCTGTGTAAACAACAGTGCATGCATGAACTTGGCAAGCTCTTTTACTGGGGTTCGAATCTGTGATCTGCCTTAGTGAGGTGGCACGTGCGTTGATCTGGCGAGCTACCTTACTTGGGTTCAAGTGTGCAACCTGCAGATTAAAGTGGCAGATTCAACTCGTGGGGGCAAGGCGCCGGCTGCAGTCACATTGGGTGGGATTGGTACGTGTGGCTGCAAGGTTCACGTGGATCTATGGCGCAGGTGTATTAACCCACTGAGCCCCCACACGCTGTGCGGTTAAGGAAGGAATCAAACATTACATTGACTGGCTTTGAAAAATTGTGTAATGTAACATGGCTGCGCATTTGACAATGGTGGTAAAAAGGCCTTTTTAGGGGCACACTTGCACGCAGGATTTAGAAATATTGCGTGGTTAATAAAGAGTATTATATTTTCATGTATGAATTTCTGCTTTCAGAAGAGTAAACTCGTTCTATGTAGAGCACACCCTGTGCCTCACCTCTGAATGGGAGATGTGGTGACCTTAGGGCTTCCAGTGTTGCACTGGTGGTGCTACAGCCTCTGGCTTTATAGATCACTTGTGTATTCCAATTCTGAAGTTTAATAAACGGTTGTTTTTTTAATACAAGTTCAAAAATGTATCATAGCTATACGTCTGTTCCAGTTATATTATACTTTATTCTCCTGCATATTCTTTTAAATCTGTATTTTCACAGGGGGGGGGGGACAGGGAGGTTTATTGGACCCTTACAATATGGAGGGAGTTCAGGCCAGGTCTCAGCAACGTGCCATAACACTGTCTTTATCAAAAAGCATTTCTATGACCCGGATATAGTCTATGTTCCATTAACAATTGACAGTGTCCACTGGCACAGAGGAACTCTATGGTCAAAGCGGAGAAGGTAATGCCCTTTCCCAGTGGGCCCAAAGCACCCATTAGACCCCAGGGGCAAACCCACTGATTTCTGCTTGATATTGGACACTCATTGGCAACCACAGACTGAAGCCCAGCTCCTCGACTCAACCTCATTAAATATCCGGTTGACCTCTGTAGTATTCTATAGTTGTGCACAAAATAAACACACTTGCAGTTGTACATCTGCTTTAACCGTACATTTGTGCTCTGGCCAGACCATGTGCTGGCAGCCTGCAGTGGAATTAATTGTAATTCATACCTTACAGTGAGTCATTTCATAGTAAGCACGGGTCTCTTCCATACCAAAGTGCTCAGGAGAATGGTGCCTGCTCACAGTATTCCTGGAAAGTCACAAAACGCCCCTCCCCTGCTCCTAATGCGCCAGGCCCTCGCTGTGCGATGCGGCACAGGGTTCTAGAAAGCCAGGTTTATGAGTCACTGCTCTCCAGGTTCTGGGCAGCAGCATGTGTGTTACTGTTGGAATTCAGCGGCGACGGTGGTGCAGGAGTGCCAGCCAAGGTAGGCACCGTGACAGCAGAATGTGCCAGTATATAATGTACCATCTTATTTGACCTCCTTAAGGCCGTCATGCAAACTTAAACTTCCAATTATATTTGTTTGTATAGTGCACACTGCAGAACTTAATTGATTGTAGGCGCTTCAGAGAGCTTTAATCTGGGGTTAGGGGTCACAGTTACCATAACTGACCCAGAGCTTGAGGCTGTAAAATGAACACTAACCAATATGATATTCAATTCTATGTGGAATAAGTAGGCATTTTACTCTGTTGGGCCATCTTGAATGCCACTTTATCTCACGTAGGCACTGGCTCAGTAGACAGATCCAACCTATTTATGCAACATTGTTAAAATTAATTGTGGTTTATTGCAATTTAGAATGGCTCATTCATGAGGCCTTGGAACTGACGATAGTTTGAGGGAGGCAGTGGCCTGTTTCTGTTTAGCACAGTGGCTCCCGAAAGTCTTGAAAATGCACCATTTGCCCACTCATTTTTCAAAATTTTCTCGGGGGGAGAACCCCCCCGAACCCTTCTTAGGTCGTTCAGGCTCGCTCGCTCGCTACGCTCGCTCGCCGCGGTGTGCTCCACCACTAACTTTACACCCCACCACTAACTTTACGCCTCACCACTTTCAAATGTCACCAGCCGCCACTGCATATAAAGCATCTCTACGGGAAAACTGAGGCCCACCCAATCATTCACAAAGGCACTGCTTTCCAAGGATTCACTGCAAGATCAAAAGAAGGCAGGAGTTTACTAACATTGATAACACCTACAGGTCCTCAGTCCTAGGCCTACAGGCACACCTATCAGTAACAAAATAGTATACATGAAAGTCTGTAAAAACTATAAAAACGTGTCTCCAATATTTCCTTATTACAGCCTAGTTGTGACATCATGACACACCTCTAATAAGCTACCCTCCATTACTACGTTATTACAGCTGCCAGCAAACAGTGTGAAAGGCATTTTTGGAAGCAGTATCACATCCACTGTTTAAACATTTAAAGTGTTAGCTTTCCAGCTTTTTCTTCAGACCTTTTTTCCCTAAAACTTTACAGTTGTTAGCTGATGAGGAGGCATGTAGGGCAGTCACTTTAGCGTTCCATGGCTTAATAAAGGAACTTGGCCTTTGGCCTCATTCCTGTATATCATCGGAGAACTCCTCAGTAATTTGGAAAAACTGTGTATTGTATGCGTACAAATGGTGGTGCACTATCAAAAACAGAAGCCTATCTCTACTTCCATTATTAAACTTGCACACATATTCCACAAAAATAAATAGGCAACCTTCCCTTGAATGTAGAAATTTAAGTAGCAAAACAAGTATTAAAAAAAAGTAACTCAAAAGAAAAGAAAAAAAGACAAAAGGGAGAAGAATAGTAGAAAATACAACCAGCTGTCATAGCAACCCTTTGTTAACTATGGGCCAGATGTACAACAACACGGGTTTGCCATTTTCTAATAGCGAATTGTTGCGATTTGCTATTAGGAAATCATAAAATGCGATGTAGTACAGTGTGTATAACACTGTTTGCGAATCCCAAATGGGTCTCAAGGGACCTGCCTCATCAATATTCATGAGCAGGGATGTGGAATTCCTATAGCCCGACGCCCAGGACATATTGTTTGGGGTCAAGGGCAACAAGTTTTCGTGTGTATTTTGTCCTTGGGACAAGTAGGCCCAACCCCCTGCAGCACAAACCCTTTGGCTGCCAGTTTGAAGTACCACATTATGGATCAGGGAAGGGCACTGTCTGCAGTTAAGATAATATTTTTGCTCATATGTTAATGCTGTTCAAACTTGCATTAATGGTTCATTAATTGAAAGCCTTTATTATTCGGCTGAACGCTCTAAGTAAATGTTGTAAGCTCCGACAGCCCGTTTTCTTTAGTGGAAAACGGGATGCATTTCAAAAATAAAATTGAAACGCTATCTTTTCATTTTTTAAGCGTAGGCAGTGGTCTAAAAAATTTTGGTGCCCAATTTCACAAAGGGGATGGGGTCCCCTGGGGACCCCTTCCCGTTTGCGAATGGCTTACCACCTCCTTCACGGAGTCGGTAAAATATGAATGTTTTGCGACCACATTCTAGTTGCAAACATTCATACATGCTCCTGCGACTCGCCATTAGGAGTGGATGCCCTTGGCATGCCCCTTCCTAAAACAGAATCGCAAACCCTACTTTGCGAGTCGGTAATAGGTTAGCGACTCGCAAAATAGAGTTGGCACATGCTAAAAGCAATTTTAACGGTCACAAACAGCCCGATTCTCTGTTTGCGACCGCTAAAAATGGTCGCACATCTGGCCCTAAGAGTGGAGAGAGAACTAGTACCCATAGGTGACAGAGCTGGCAGCCCAGAATAGCAGATTGCTCACAAATTGCTTTGGTGCAGCCCTCACCTCCAGAGTATTTAACATCCTACCTCCTTTCACTTAAGTCTATCTACTACTTGGGCACTCTGAGGTATTGCTAATCTAGTGCAATACAATTTTCAAACTTTATGCTTACTATCTACACTCTGTTACAATCACAGGAGTTCCTGTTCAGCAATTAAAACCTTATCCAGAATTACTTACCTGCTACTGAATAAGTAAAAACATTCCTTGTCCAGGAATTTACACAAGTTAAACAAAACCGTCCATTGTTCCCATAAGATCTATTAAAAAATGGTCTCACAATAGGCTGATGATTGCATTACCAACCTCCACCTCTTTCAAAACCTCTGCCTCCAGTTGGCACATGAATCGCTTGTTATTTTGTTTGCATTAATTTGTGTTCTAAAGGGGGGCGCTAGAGTGCGCACGGCAAGATGGCCGCACCCTAGTGAGGCTCTGCCCGGCTGATCTCTCATCCGACCAATATCCGCCCGAAATTACTGCATCTCAGTTCTGAAACAGTGAGATCTGTATCGGGGTGCACACCTGCCTACACTAGCGGCAGTTTGGATTCCTGGAGGCCGCCACAACGTCCATATCTCGGACACGACTGGGCCCTGCGGTGTTTCGGCAAAATGGCGGCGGCCACGGAGGCTTAGCTGTCTGTGAGCGCCCGCTGACACTCGCAATACAGGAGGCAAGAGGAGCCAGATCGGCAGATTCCAGTGCTGGAGGGGTGAGTGGCGAGCTGCCTGTGAGCTGCCGGTGCTGTGTGATCCCTGACGCTGCTGGAACAGCGAGAGGGCGCCGTAGCCCGAGTGGAAAGCTGCACGTCACTGAGGCCCAGCAGGAGTCAACGGAGCCCGGGAGAAGGCGTGGAGAGGGCCGACAGAGACTTCGCCGTCACCGGTGCCGGCCTTGGTGAGTGGGGCGCGGCCTGGCCTGGGCTGGTAACTGCGGCGGCGGGTGCGGGCCTGGGAGCGACCCTGCGGGCTGGGCTGGGGTGCGGGAGAGGCGGGGGCCGGAGCGTTCTGGCGCCATCTATGTCAGGTGCCGCTGCAGCTGCCAGGCGTCGGCGGACTTCGGAGCCCACGGTGTATGTCTGAGACGGGCGTGTGAAGTGCCTGAACCTGTGTTGTAGTCACCCGTCGGCCTGGGGGTCCCACACGGGTGCCCACGAGTTGCGGTAACACTGCTGCATGCCGCCATGTGCGCCTCACACCAGGATTGATCTGCGCAGTATTGCCCCTGTTTTTGCGATAACACAGGGGGAGGCCCGTCGAGACATTGAGTATTAGTGCCCACTGGTGATGTGACTGCCTGCTTGACCTGGGCGCCCCTATACTTAATCGCTGCAGCGGTACAGTGGTAGTTGGCTTGGACTGTGTCAGGGGGCTCTGGGCACTTTTCGTGGGCTGCAGAGACGGACTTGTGTGTCATTGGCTTCGGGGCATATCGGCCCACGGCCCTATAGTTGCTGCCTCTCATATCTCTGCCGGCATTCATGCTGCCGCGTGCTGGACTGCCAGTATAACGCCTGGTTTGCATCTAGCGATTTCGCCCCAAACCTACTTCTCTCTGTATCGTGGATTGTTGGGATGGTGAGACCTGGGGCCTGCATGGGACTACATTGCTGCTTTGTGCGGCCTGCTATTGGGCTCTTCCCCCGAGCATAGGCGTCGGATCTGTGTGATCACGCGTGTGCACTCCTTCTGCAGCAGCGGTGCGATTACGCCACGCGCCCACTCCTGAAGTGGATCTGCCTATTTGCTGGGCGGGCAGTGGGCCTTGTGGCACTGGGCTCTGGGGCTGCAGGGCTAGGTAGCCCGCTGGGCATTTGGTGCCTGGCGCTGTGGACTGCTGACGAGTGCTGCCTTGATGGGCCTTTGACTAGGAGTGTCTCACTGCGTGGACCGATCTTTCCCAACTGCTGCGCCCACCATCTACCATGGGGAAAACGGATAAGACTCAGCCTCGCCTCACGTTTAAGGCGCGAAAATCAAGCAAAACCCAGCAGAAAGCGGCCTCTGATTCAGAGGCGGAGATTCAGGGAGAGGGCCCCTCTACGCTGGAAACCACGTTGATGGTTATTCAGAAGAGCCTTCAATCAATTGAGGGAACTGTGTCAGCTATGAATCATAGACTGGACCACATGTCTGCACAATTGGCACAGCAGAACGTGAGAATGGGCGAGGTGGAGCAGAGAGTCTCAACAACAGAGGAGGGTCTAAGTGAGATCGCGGGTAAATCACTCATTATGGAAAAGGTTTTGGCGCTGATCCAGGTGAAAAATGAGGACTTGGAAGCCCGATCCCGCCGGAACAACATCAGAATCACGGGCCTTCCGGAGTCCACGAACACTGGTAGGATGGAAACCTTCATAGAGACTCTGATAAAAGATCTCTTTGGCCCCGAGAATCAGTCCTCCATGTTTATAGTTGAACGAGCCCATCGTTCACTGGCAGCGAGACCGGTGCCGGGTGCCCCGCCTCGCCCCATAATTTCCCGAGTTCTGAACTATAGGGACCGCGATACCATACTGAGGTTGGCAAGGGAAAAAGGCGCCATCGACCACCAGGGGAAATCACTGTCCTTTTTCCCGGACTTTACAGTTGCAGTCCAATCTGCGCGTCGGGAGTTTGGCAGCGTGAAGAAACTCCTGCAATCAGAAGGCATTCCATACGCCATGCTGTACCTGGCTCGCTTGCGTGTAGGCCCGGAGGGGGACTTCAAAATTTTCACCACGCCTAAGGCGGCGATGGAGCACGCTAAAAAATTGAAACGCCGGCACCGCGACGCCCAGCCTGAGATGGACGAAGGAGATCCCTGAGCCATCTGTACTGAGACTGTAGGACTGCTGATCAAATAGCCTCCATGCAGGCCCAATTAAGTGTTCCCTGTGTGTAGGCCCAATGTTCTATATGATGGTCCTTATTAGTTTATATTTGATTGTTGACTGCGATGCAATAGCACCTAATGTCTACTTGTTCGATCCTAGCACAGATACTAGATCTGATCAGCCACCTCCTGCATAGTAGGAGGCTAGTAGCACTCTATTGCCCGCCCGTATGGGAGTTCCCCACGCTATGCAAATGTTTGGTTGTTCATGTTGGGGGTTTTTCACTCAGGGATGGGATGGCTTTGGCAAGTTGGGCACGCTGAAGTGGGTGGGGGGAGGGGGGGAAGGGGTGGGCAGGGTATGGAGGGCACTTCCTGTTGCACTAAGTATGGTCCTGGGCGAGATAGTCATGCTGTATGTTCGCTCTCTTGCATGCCCATGATGGTAGCCGTGCTAGACCTCAAACTATATCTCATTATTATACAAGACACGCACTGGTGGTAGCATAAAGTTCCTTACATGGAACGTGCGAGGCCTAAATAGTCCCAAGAAAATTCGCTCAGTCTTTGCCCATCTGGACAGGTTGGGTGTACAAGTGGCCTTTTTGCAAGAAACACATCTCACTAAGCTCTCTGAGAAAGGTATAGGCGCACGCTGGGCCGGGGTGGTAGCAGCCTCCTCCTTTTCTTCCTACTCCAGGGGGGTGATGATCTTGGTAAAAAAGGGGGTTCCCTTCACGGTACTTCGCTCCGAGACTGATGTGCATGGAAGGGTGGCGATAGTGCATGGCAAGCTTGGAGGTGTAGGGGTCCTCCTGGTGAATGTGTATGGTCCGAATATCGATTACCAATCGTTCTTTGCGGATGTCTGGCGCCGAATCTCCAAGTTCCCCACCGTGGAGATTTTGTGTGGGGGGGGACTTTAACACCTGCCTGGATGCGAATGTGGACAGATCGGGGAGTGGGCCCGTGCGACACAGACAAGCGACGGATGCTATATTGGGGATGCTAGAGGCTGGAAACCTTTACGACATTTGGCGTTTGAGGCATCCGGAGGCGCGAGAAAGTACCTTTATTTCCACGGTGCATGGCACATGGTCCCGCTTGGACTATTGGCTCGTCTCGGAGAGAGTGTGCTCGTGGGTAGTGAATGTGAGTCACTTGGTCAAAACGTTGTCAGACCACTCCCCCGTCTTACTGGAGATGCAGATGCCGGAATGCGAATGGCCCCCCTTCACGTGGCGCCTGCAGCAGTCCTCTCTGACAGACCCAGTTTTTAAGTGCAGGGTTGGTGAGGTGATCCGCAATTTTTTTAGGGAAAACGAAGGTACTGTGACGAGCGCTGGTGTCCTCTGGGAAGCATTTAAAGTAACCATCAGGGGGGTCTGTATAGGAGCACAGGCCGGAGTGTTGAGGGACCTGCGACGGCGGATCAGTAAGCTTGCCGCGGAGATTGCCGCTTTGGAGCGGGATTACGCGTGTTGTCCTGCCCAGGGCCGGACTGGGAACCCAAAGCAGCCCTGGCAATTTTGTCAGACCAGCCCCCGGGGGGGGAGGGGGAGGGATAGAGGGGTGGCAAGTGTAAAGCACTGCTGCTTTTGTTGCAGGGGCCCAATATTGCAGCACTGTCGCAAAACCGGCCCCAGTAACAAAACAAGCCCCTGCCACTACAAACCCAGCCCCTACCTTTCCAGCCTCCCGGGGAAACGCACAATGCCCGGCATGATCAGTCCGGCCCTGGTCTTAATGCCTGGGCACGCTGGGCAGTTGCCGGGGGCCCCGCGAGCATAGGGGCCCCATGCAGACCAGAATTTAACACAAATATTCCATTAAAAATGTTTATTCCTGTGAGGGGTTGTGTAGGCAGGGCCCAGTGTACTGCTTTGCCCGGGGGCCTATAATGCTGTTAAGATGGCCCTGCCCTTGCAGACTGCTTTCTCACATAATCAACTATCTACCCTCACCACGACCTTCTCATACCACCTCCCACGCACCCCGCATTCCCACATCACTTACCAACCACTTCTTATAGGTTTTTTGTTTTCCCCAACCTTTTCTGCTCCTTGTATCCCGAGGATCTGAGTTTAAATCTGTCCCAGCTTTGGTGTTTTCGTTTTTTAACTTGAGAGGTAGTGTGCGTGTTTTTATTTTAGTTTCAGTGGCAAAGCAAGGGTGCCATGCCCTGGTGCGAGCAAGGAAAATGGGCCCAGCTCCCCCTGGATTTAGGTAGTAAAAGATAGCATGACCTGATGAGCAGAGGGCCCCTCACACTACTGGGCCACAGTGAGATTATAGCCACACCTCCTGCCAGAAAGCTTACACCTGTATCTGCAATAATGATGTATTACTTGCTTAAGTCCAATAAAACGTAGCATCACCTTGACACCCTGATCTTCCTCATCTAGTTTCCCCATCTCCCCCTGGATTTAGGTAGTAAAAGATAGCATGACCTGATGAGCAGAGGGCCCCTCACACTACTGGGCCACAGTGAGATTATAGCCACACCTCCTGCCAGAAAGCTTACACCTGTATCTGCAATAATGATGTATTACTTGCTTAAGTCCAACAAAACGTAGCATCACCTTGACACCCTGATCTTCCTCATCTAGTTTCTTAAAAATCAGACTCTTCAAGCTTGAGACTCAGTGCACTTTCCCTCTCACCCTTCTCTTCTTCCACTCTCAACACACTCTGCTTCGGTCTCTAACTCACATTAACCTATTTCCTCTTTTACCTCCCATCACCTTGTTTTTTATCCCTCGCCTTCCTCTTCCGGCTTCTATCTCCATACTCTCCCATCATTATCAGTTTTCACTCCAAATTTGTTTTTCACCCCTGATTGGCTTGGTTCTAAGATCCGATAGAAAAGCAGAGCTGGCAAAATGCCAAATGAATAGCTTCTCACTTTCTGTCACCTTTGCTCCATCTCGCCATTTTCCTGGTCTTTCTTTCACCCTATTTCTTTCTCTCGTGCCCTATAACGCCTCATGTCTCTGATTCCGTCTTTTTTTCTTTTCCCTCTATCCTGTGTCTCTTTCTAGCTCCCCTTTCTCTCAGGGCCGGACTGGGAACTGAAAGCAGCCCTGGCAAATTTTGTCAGACCAGCCCCCGTCCGGGCCGTGTAGCGAGCGAGCGCAGCGAGCGAGCCCGACCACTAGTAGTGGGGTTTTCCCCCCAAGAAAATTTTGGAAAAAGACAGACCAAAATGGTGAATTTTACAGCACATTTTTCATTACATATTCAATTGTATCAACTTTGAAAGCACAGTAAATAGTAGATGATGACCTTAAAGAGCACCAGGTTACCCACCCAGTCATATGTACCCACAGACATTCTTTCAGAGAGCACCAAAAATAGACACAAGTAGTGAATCAGAGAGAACAAAGTAAAAGTGAGACCAGCCCCCACTACTAGGGGGAGTTTGGGGGGGTTGTCCCCCCAAGAAAATGTTGGAGACAGAAAGGCCAAAACAAAGCATTTTATAACATATTTTTCATTGAATGTTTACTACAGGAGAGAGTTTACGGATGCATATTCTTTAAAGTTCTTTTAAACTATTCTGAGTGTTATGTGAAGTAGATTAGCAGATACGTATGTCCATTTACTTTGAGGAGTTAATAATTGGCATATCCCACTGCCATTGTATCAGCAGCAAATAGTTACAGACCCTACCACCAACCATTTAGCCCAACCATGAATATGAAGCATAGGTTGTCCTCAAGGGGACTTATGTGACAATTCACTTGTGTGACAACTTGTAGGACACTTTATGACAAGCATGTGCTTTACATGTGCATCGCATGTGCGCAGCCTTTTGAATCTCAAAAGAACCTGGAGGGGACTACGGAGAGTAATCACATTTAAATGGATGGATATATGGATGGATGGATGGATGGCTGGATGGATGGATGAATGAATGGATAGATGGATGGATGGATGGATGAGCTTTGCTGAGAGGACAAAGATGTCTGCGAAGGACATTGTAAGAGTTTGGCCCGACAGCTTTATCACAGTATATCTAAGATAAAGCCCTCGCAGGTTCAAAATACAAACAGTGCACCATCATATATTATAATCGCACAGCCTAAGTACTCATTGTGTTAATGCATTCAATTAAAAAATCTGGGTTTACAATCCAGCAGATCTGTTCCGTCTCCCACCCGTACAAAGCCGAATAAAAGCGTAGTAGCCATCTTCACTTCTTGTTAGGGCGGACACAATGCCTGCGCGCACCAAATCAAAATTTTTAATTATGATGATTGTCCCATTGCTAAGGTATTTAAAATGATCATTTGCCCTTAGAAGGGTAGACACTTCCTCTACGTCTATATGGTCCCCTGCTATCAGCATATACATCGTTTTCTCCCATTTAACTAAGAATTCAGACGTGTCACCACATATATCCCATATATGCATATCTTGGCAAAGATCGTTCAGGGTCTTCTATGCATATTAAAATATTATCCGCATTTAGCAAAATCCTGTCTTCCTTGGATGACCCTTCACTGAAACAAATGATCTGCACAATAGCACCGGACCCATGCGACTGATTGTTCAATAACCTGTGTAAACAGAAGGGGCAGGAGGGGGCACCACTGCCTTGTGCCCCTTTGGATGGGGCAGGGGGAAGACAGACAGGGTCCTATTAACCCAGACCGCCGCCAAGGTGTTCTTAGTGAGGACCCTCACATGCCTCTGAAAAAGTTTACCAAAATTCATCCGGGCTGGTAGTTGGAACAAAACCAGTGCATTGAGTCAAAGCCTTCTTAAAATCAATTAAGACAAGGGCCCGCTCTTATTGCAGTACTGGGATCATTCCAGGGTAACAATTAGACGTCTTAGTCTAGAGAGTGTCTCATACTGCGACCGGGTATAAGGGCTATGGCGTTCTGGTCACTGTGTATCAGTGACTGAGCAGCTTTGCACAATTTAGTTGCTAGAATTTTGGCCTAGATTTTAGCTTCCAGGTTAATGAAAGTGATGAGGCAACAGGAGGAGCATTGTGCTGGGGGCCTCCAGGATAACTAAAGTTTTTGCAGCACATGAATCATAAGGGCGGCAGTGTCCCTGCCTGCGCGGGCCGGCCCCAGTGAGTGAGTAGCCCTCGAACTGCACAATGCTCCCCCCCTCGTGGCTCTAATCATCAGAGGTGCAGCTTGGGCGAAGCCAGAGCTAGACTGCTGCACTGTGGCCCTTCAGAATCACTCTGTGTAAGAGTAGGAGCTGTCTCTAAATTGCTACGCAGTGACAGAAAAGGAACGTTTGTTGCTTGCACCAGTGGTGCATGAAGGTAAGTTTCTGATGAAAAGCTACTAAGGATACAAATAGAAGTCATCATATCTTATTCAAAGACTGACACACGCCTTGGCGATCAAAACCGCATCTACAAGTTAAAACAATAAAAATGGGGCAAGCCCATGGGTTAGTAGAGCAACGCAATATCAGAAGATGTGTATCGGGACTACAGACTGTAGCACACACCTCTCAGATTACAAGTGAGCACGCACGGATATCCTGATGGGCACAGGTCACAAACAAGGTATTGGAGCACATATATGGACATTCACTAGATAAGACAGAATGAAACACTTCCAGAACTAATGCAGCCTTCAAGATAGACAGCTCAGCCAACCCCTGCTTTCGCTCTCTTATGCACACTAGACTATGGCAGCAAAACTTTCCAGAGCCCTATAACAAAGAGTACCTGAAGATCTTTGAAGTTTGCAGTCTCTCTTTGTCAAGTGGATTCACTACAGAGTATAACTAATAGTTTTAGTCAAAATATTATTCGAAAAGCCTGTGTGGCTTTAGAGCGAATGTTCAGCCTCACTTGTTTATACAGATCTCTTAGGGTACGTTTGAGTTCCTGTTTTTCATTTATGGGAAAGACGCATGTGCTCTGCCATCTGTAGGTCTACCGAAGGATGTGTATGCAAAAGATAACACAAAGGATTTGCACAAAGTGTTTATACGACACAAGCCTTATTAAATGCACCAGGATGTAAATGTGTCGACAGACGTCATTTGCATCACAAACATAAAGCAATCCTTTCTTTTCGATTAAGCAATAATAAAGTGCCCAGAAAGCCTTTACAGTAAGGGACTTTCCCAAGCAGTTCTCTCTTTCTCCCTCTCTCTCAGCGAGATATTTAAGCCCAAAGATAATTCTACAAAGAGAAAGAGGCAATTTGCAAGCAAAACAAACTGGAAATGACACGAGAGATCTCTCTGGGTGAATTCCTGTGCCATCCATCTTAACAGAAGCTATTAAAACTTCACCTTTTCTCTTAATTTAAACGTCTTCCCTATGCTTCATGCCGCTGCGGGTAACGCTTCCCAGTTCCTGCGCACCGGGACTCTCAAACATAAATTCAATTTACAAAACGAGTACAAAGCTTAACACGTCTCTGGAATGAATCCGTTTCTGTCATTATTACCCGGTGAGACTGGAGAGGCCTACTGCCCAGTGCTTGGCTCCTACTGTAAAAGGGTCACACAAATGGCGCAGGGAGGGAGGGGAGAAGGACCGAGGACGGGCGGACGGCTCCTCTATGTGACGCTGACGCCGTTTTGGCTGATTGAAGGGAGTTGGTGTTACTTTCAGGGCGAAGCAGAAGGAAAAGGCATCGAGGCTCAGGCAACACCAAAGTTCACAGATCCACCACGTCACACTGCATGTACATCAGTCTGCTTCTGTAAGTCATTCACACCCTGCACTGGCACTGCACTCCATCACTAGCAGCAATGAAAGTCCCTGATGTGCGCTGCATGCACCAAAGAAAGTACGAACTGCTCCCAGATAAATGGGAGGCCTCAGTCAGGCCACAAATGATTTACCATGGATCGGGGATATGTCCGCAAGGATTTCGGACGCCTGCATGGGATGGGACCGGACTTCACAACTGATTTAATTTTCCATGGATCGATGTGTACACTAGCATCCATTCTGGGTCACCCAGATGCCATGCTAGTGTACACATCATCGCTGCCGCTCCAGTCCTCATATGATAGCCTAGAGCCAGGCCAGCTAATAGTCTAGTATCCTTCTAAAGAGTTGACAGGGGACTCTTTAATATTGTAAACTGGTACTACAGTCGATTCATAGAGGTTATATCATAACCTGTTCAAACTAGAATACACTGCTTACACTTTTATCATAAACAGCTCAATATATGACTGGATTTGCCCCTGCCCTACTGGCAAAATGACCAGTAAAGACATTAGATAATTTCAGGCACAGCATTACTTATTAAAGCGGTGTTGGTCTGAATTATAGGCAAGACAAAAGATTTCATAGGGTAGTCTAACATTTGACCGAGCCTGCACTGGACCTTTTAAGCTCTCAGAGGTCTTAAATGCTTTGATTTTCCAAAAGACCAGTACTTTGTGGTCACCAACATTGTGCAAAAACTTCGTTTTCAATCTGCTGGTAGGGATCAGCGAATTATGGGGCAAACCTAGGAGGCGTAGGACAGATGAGTGAGACAGACGTATGTCGAATTAGTGTGTTCACTTAATGTGGGGGAGTACATGATTGTAAGCAATAATGTTGTTTTTGCAAAGGTAGAGTCCAGAAAACTCGAGTCAAAATGTTCAAAGTAAAAACATCATCAAGGGCTTTATTTTTTGCAAGTAACAGAAATTTCGACTTAAAAATGTCTATTTTTTTATTTTATTACCTCGTTATTCTCGTTTAGTTTCACAACCACATGGATCGGACAAAGAGGACACTTCCCTGCAGTTGTGTAATGTTGTTTATTTTGGAATAGCCCACATGTGTTGATCTGTATGTTGATCTGAATTCTTGTATCTAGAGAACCTTTTAAGATGGGTCAGAGAGGGCTTGGAGGCACCTAAGAACTAACCCATGGGCAAATGCTTGGAACTAACCATTTGCTTGCATATCTCTTCTTCCTGGTTGTCTAGTACCAGCATCGCCCTTTAATTATAATGAAAAGCAGAAAAGTTCAAAATGTCTAGGAAGAAAACGTAAGGGTACCCTTTGCTTTAAATAGTTTGAACTAGACATATTTATGCATGCTGTCTGTCTAGATAAAAGCTTTTAGAGTGATCAAATAACGAATTTGCCAAAACATAAGATGTTGAAATTCAATGGCAGCTCCCTGTCGATCAAGACAGCATTACTTAATCAATACTCAGAGGAAATCAAAAGGAATTCATTTGAAGGCTGTCAGGCATCAGTTCGGTTCCATAACCTGCATTTTACTCTGGCCCGAACCAGAGCACAGCAGTCAGGATTGTTTCAATGTATTTGAGCTAGATAGCATCCGTGGCTCACTGTACCGCTGTAGCGCTGAGGCAGCCACCACCTCACTCCGTCTCCGCCCTGCTCACAGTCACAAATCCACTGCGCTGGCTGCGGAACCGGGCCGGGGCCTAACCTTTTGCTTTTAATTCCGGCCCGGCCGGCCCCTCAGACAGTGCCATAATCAGGGATTGCATATTTGCATGGAAACGACTGGACTCACCTGCGGGCGGCAGACAGGGGTTCTAGATATAATTAAATTATGGGGCGCCTCTCCTTCTCAGCGTCGTCTCTCTGGCCTTGCTCTGAGATCATGAAATGCCTGCCTCCTCGACCTCGCCTCACCCAGTCACGCGCACTTTTTGTGATGATGATCATGCGCATTGGGGCTCGTGCAATAAAAATTTTATTGCGCTAGCCCCAATGCGCATGATCATCATCACGAGACCCACCCCTGCTAAGGGTGAACTGTAAGACCGCGGTGCGCAGAAGCGGCGGCGGCAGGAGACATCTGCGCGCTGCGCACGGCAATTAGGTGCAGCCAGTTGGATTTCTTTTAATAAAATTAAATTGGGTCACGGACACTGGCAGCATAGTTGTGTTTAAATGTTTGCTGCCTTGAGCGGAGCAAGGAGAGACGCGGCGGAGTATTAGTCTGTCTGTCAACACAGTCAGACTACTACTGACTCTCTTACGTCGGTCGGACGGTCACGGTCAGGGTCCAAATTGGCCCCAGCACAAAACCGGCCCCCTGTCTCAAAACCGGCCCCCACCCCATCCAGCCTACCGGGGGATTGCCCGGTGCCCGGCATTACCAGTCCGGCCCTGGTCCTGCCCCTGATAAGCTTTCTGCGATACGAGAATTGGTTACTGAACATAATGAAACTGTGGACCAAGAGATGGCGCACAGGTCTCGACGGAGCATAGCTCGCTATTTTGGTGAGGGGGGCAGACCCAGCCGGTCTCTGGCTCAGAAACTGGCGGCGCCCCGGAGTCAGGACTGTATCACCGAGATGCTAGACATGGAGGGCGTTCCGCATTACAATTCGCCCTAGATTAGTAAGGTGGTGCTGGATTTCTACTCCACGCTGTATAGTGATCATGCGCAAGTGACGGCCACTGATATTAATACCTACCTAGATGACATTGCGCTGGGATGGTTGTCACTGGCGCAGCGTGAATATCTCACGCAGCCATTTGATGTTGAGGATGTCAAACTGGCCATAATGTTCCTCCCCACGTGCAAAGCAGAGGGCCTTGATGGCCTCCCCAGTGAGTTCTACAAGGCATATGCGGAAGAACTTGCACCACGGCTGTTGGATGTTTTTGCAGAGGCGTATGACTCTGGAACGCTACCCCCCACTCTGAAGGAGGCGCTACTTAAACCGGACAAGGAGCCTAATAGGTGCGACTCGTACAGGCCTTTATCTATCATCAATATTGACGCCAAAATTTGGGCAAAAATGATAGCCAGTAGACTCCAACCTCTTATTTCCAAACTGGTCCTACCAGACCAATCGGGGTTTGTCCCTGCCAGATCTACATCGCACAATCTTCGAACTGTATTTGCCACGCTGCATTACTTCGAGCCAGACTTCCAGGCGGTTGCTGTACTGCTCGACGCGGCAAAGGCGTTCGACTCTCTGCAGTGGGAGTATATGTTTACCATCTTGCTTCGAATGGGTCTACCACCTTTCTTCCTCAAATGGATTAGACTATTGTATAATGCCCCAGTTGCGCGGATTCGGGTGAATGGTTGGGTCTCGGAAGCTATCCCTATTGCAAGAGGCACGCGGCAGGGATGCCCCCTGTCGCCGATGCTATTCGCGCTCGCATTGGAGCCCCTTGCCTGCAAGCTCCGCCAGAGACATGCACAGGCAGCGCTGCGTTTTAGACAGAAACAGCTGGTGGTGTCGCTCTACGCTGATGATATGTTGCTATATGTGCGTGAGTCTGAACGGTACTTTCCGGAGTTGTTGCGTGAATACGTGAAGTTCGAGAGGTACTCCGGACTTAGTATAAATTGGGCGAAATCCACGGTGTTCCCGCTGACGGCTGGTACACAAGAACTGGAATTGGACTTCCCACTGGCGTGGTCCTCTGATCCTTCATCGAAGAGAACTCCATCCTAGACACCTCCCAGTCCGGATTCCGCAGTAACCACAGAACCGAGACCGCTCTCCTCGCCGCCACAGATGACATCCGCATGCTACTCGACCAGGGACACACCGCGGCCCTCATCCTTCTTGACCTCTCCACAGCCTTCAACACCGTCTCTCATCGCACCCTTGCAGCCAGACTTCACGACGCTGTGATACAAGGAGCCGCCCTCGACTGGATCCAATCCTTTCTCTTCGGCAGAACCCAGAGGATCCAGACTCCCTTCCTTCCTCTCCAAACCCACTGACATCAACTGCGGAGTGCCCCAGGGCTCATCACTCAGCCCCACGCTCTTCAACATCTACATGGCCCCCCTCGCCGCCATCGTCAGACAGCATGGGCTCAGCATAGTTTCCTACGCAGATGACACTCAGCTCATCCTCTCACTGACAAACAACACCGACGGCAACAGACTCTGCTTCCAGGAGGGAATGAAGAACGTGGCAACCTGGATGAAAGACAGCTGCCTCAAGCTTAACTCGGAGAAAACCGAGGTCCTCATCCTCGGACCCTGCAACTCAGCCTGGGACAACTCCTGGTGGCCCTCTGCCCTCGGGAACCTACCCACTCCTTCAGACCACGCACGCAACCTCGGCATCATCCTCGACTCTTCCCTCTCCATGAACCGCCAGGTCAACGCCGTCGCCTCCACTAGCTTCAACTGCCTGCGCATCCTTCGCAAGACCTTCAAATGGATCCCCCCCGACTGCAGGAAGACCGTCACCCACGCGCTCATAACCAGCAGACTGGACTATGGCAACGCCCTATACGCTGGAATCAACAGATCCCTCCTTCACAGACTCCAGACCATCCAGAATGCCGCCGCCAGACTCGTCCTCGGGACTCCACGCCACGAACACATGACTCAACACCTACAAGAGCTTCACTGGCTCCCAGTCGAGAAGAGGGTCACCTTCAAGCTCCGAACCCACGCCTACAAATCCCTCTACAACATCGGACCCAAATACCTCAACGAGAGACTATCCTTCCACGTACCCAAGAGGAACCTCCGCACCGCCGACCTCGCGATGGCAGAAGTCCCCCGGATCCGCAAGAACAGAACAGGAGGGAGGGCTTTCTCCCACATCGCAGCCAAGACCTGGAACGAGCTCCCAGTGAACATCAGACGCTCCCCAACCCTGCACACCTTCAGGAAGGACCTCAAGACCTGGCTCTTCGACTGATCCGGAGCTCCCCCCCCAGCACCTTGAGACCCTCACGGGTGAGTAGTGCGCTTTATAAACCCCTGATTGATTGATTGATTGTGAAGTATTTAGGGATCTGGCTGCATAGAGATCCTGATGTAGTGATTTCTGAAAATTATGGACGCGTCATCTCTAAGATCACGGACCAGGCGGCGCGGTGGGCTAAATTGCCACTCTCCCTAGCGGATCGTATAGCAGTCGCGAAGATGTCGATACTGCCCAAACTTCTCTACCTGTTCATCAACATCCCACTTCGCCTTAATATTGTATTATTTAACACACTTCAATCGGCCTTGATAACCTTCGTCTGGGGTGGCAAGAAACCTAGGTTTAGTTGGGATGTGCTGGTGCAGCCGTTCGAGCGGGGTGGCTTTGAAGCACCTGACATGAGGCTCTACTACTTGTGTGCGCAGGCGCAGTATGCGCATTATTGGTATTATCCACAACGGTTCCAGCCCCCACACTGCAATTGAGACGGACTCTGTACTCCCTGTGCCACTGGTGGCGGCTCCCTTGAATGGAGGGGGTGGAGGGCTGAGGAACGAAATTAACCCCGTTCTATGCACGGCATGGGCGTGGAAGACACTTGCAAAACGGGCGCGGTTATCTTACCTTTATGCTCCTGGGTTACCGCTTGTGGCACACCCGGAGATTTCCGCGGCGAGAGAGCCGGCGGCTGTGAAAGCATTGAGGGCGGTGGGCATAACAAAGCTGGGTGACCTATATAAGCAGGGTCAGTTTCGGTCACTCTCCGACGTGCAAGCTGGCCGCGACCGGGGTATGATGCTGGGTTTTACATATGTGCGGGTGCGGCAGCGATTAGAGCTATTTATCCTGATTACCCAGCGGAACCGACACCATTGCGGGCACTGCAGGCGGTGCTGGCGGGTGAGGAGCGCAAGGGGCTTATAACGAAATTGTATAATGCATCTCTCCGGGAACATGAGCCTCTCGAGTCTCCCTCTTATACCAAATGGCATTCGGTGCTTGGGGATGCTCTGACGCTGGATGTTTGGCAGGTCTGCTGTACGCTCACTGGTCGCTTGGCGGCGAATTGTAATCTCCGTATTATCCATTTTAAATTCCTGCACCAGTTATATTACACGCCGCTTCAGTTGAAACGTTTTGGCCTGCATGAGAGTGCCTGCTGTGTGCGTTGTGGTCAGGATGATGCAGACTTCCTGCATTTGGCATGGGGTTGCGCTGGGATACATGCCTTTTGGACACGGGTCACGGGAATGCTTACTGACGTGGTGATGGAGCCTGTGTTATGTGATCCAGCTGTTTGCCTGTTAGGATGGGTAAAAACCCTTAAGCCATGCAATCAGAGACTGGTAGCGGTCTCGACATTACTTGCTAAGCGGGCGGTGGCACAGTGCTGGTGGGCTAAAACTATACCAACGCTGAAAAAATGGGTTTGAGACTTGATTTACTGCAAGGAGCAGCTGGGGATATATTCAGAGGAACTGCCTGAGGCCTCACTCGCCAAGGACTTTTGGGCCCCTCTTACGGGGTACCTTCTAGGGAATCCCGATTTACAGTAATTATGATGTGTTATGGGTGGGCTACATGAGGTCGCTGACTTGGGACTATATATGAGACTTTTTAGGTTGAGCCTAATCAGCGCGCAAGCGCTGTTTAGGAGTGACCTCTTGGAATCGGTCTGTACTTTTTGGAAAACTCGTGCATGTACTGCACTGTTTCCAATGAGCGCTTGTGCAAGTATGGCATACACCTTGCGGGAGCGAGCAGCGGCGCCATCTGTTTCCAATTATCGCGCCCGCGCTTGTTTCCATTTGCCTGTCTCGTGGTCGCGTTAATTGGAAACAGATGGCGGTCTTATCTTTCACTTTGGTGCTTTTCTCGTCCGCGCGGCATGCTTGTAATGCCTTCCTGTTTATGTGAACATCCTCAGCATCTCTTGCCATCGAACTTGTCTGCCTCTCTTCCCTCATCTCTCCTGTCATAGAGCGTCTGCACTCACCCCGCCCAAGATCCTTCCTTTGTCTTGTCTCCCTTTCCAGCCCAGCTGTTCAATCCGCCCTATTGTGGATCACTTCGTTTGCATGCACCGGTCCACTGAAGGGCAGCTTTGGGCAGTGTGTTCAGGCGCGCGCTCGAGCATCCGTTTCTTAGTTGCACAGGCTGCCCCTCGCCCCTCCTACCAGCCGGAGGCGGTCCCGCGCCGCACAGCCGCAGGCAACGGAGCCCAGGGACTTGGAAAAGAGCGGCTCAGGGCAAGGAAAGAGTAGTACCCGGAAAGGAGGAACAGTCAGCGCACAGGCGCATGGAGCAGCAGTGGGAGACCCGAGGCATGGAGCAGACTCTCGGGGACCTTAAAGAAGACAGGAGCTCCGAGGGCACCTGGGGCACGTGAACCTGAGGGGCGAAGCAGGCTCTCCAAGACTAGAGCTAGGCACGGCAAGAAGCAGACGTGCGTGAGGAGCGTGGAAGACTGCAATGCCTGACGCACACAGGTAAGGCCTTAGGTAAAGTTGGCATCTGGTGGTACCGCTATCACTGCCTCCTCCATTCCACCCCACCCCTGAAACGCCCCGCTTCTCTCGTCTGCAGACTGCGTCTGAACTCCCATCTTCTCATGCAATTCCTAACTCTACCAGTTGCACGATATTCGCCATCTCTTTAAACACCCTGCGGTCAATTCTCAAAGCCATTTTGCACTTCTTAAAGTAATGCTCCTGTAATACTCCCGTAGCGCTCATTTACATGCTGTTGATTGCATTTGTGAATTGGACCCAAAACATCAAAGTAGGAATAAAATGAGCATGTTAATGGAATATTCGTATAGTTAGCGCAAATTGGTGCTCTATTTGCTCTTTTACTAATAGCGACTTGGACGCCCTTCATCCCACTCTCAAAAATGCTTTTGTGACGTCCATCTGATCCACTGCCTATTTCCAGTTTTTTACATGGAACTATAGAAGTGCAGGTACTCATTGTGTTAAGTGCCTGATGGCTCCTGAGAAGTATACATCTTTATACATGGTGCTGTAGAGTGGTGCTGTAGAGTGGTGCTGTAGAGTAGGGCTGTAGGGTGTTGCTGTTGAGTGGTGCTTTAGAGTGGTGCTGTAAAGGGGTACTGTAGAGTAGTGCTGTAGAGTGGTGCTGTAGAGTGGTGCTGTAGAGTGGTGCTGTAGAGTGGTGCTGCAGAGTGGTGCTGCAGAGTGGTGATGCAGAGTGGTGATGCAGAGTGGTGATGCAGAGTGGTGCTGCAGAGTGGTGCTGCAGAGTGGTGCTGTAAAGGGGTACTGTAGAGTAGTGCTGTAGAGTGGTGCTGTAGAGCTCTTCAACATAGCTTAAAAACATTGCCAAAGCCAATCGCTCTGGCCAAAAACTTACAAGGTCCCAAAGGCGAGACCTATTGGCTATGCCAATGCTTGTTTTTATATTGAAGGTGTGCGCGGCTTTTGGATCAACCATATTATGCGAAGTGCCGGGAGGGGGTAATTAGATATACTGTTGCAACATGGAAAAATTGCTTGTATTTTACTATCCGCATGTAAATTATTTCTGAGGCCCAGACTTGGGGCATGTATGCTTTTGTTCAAGCTGTCTAATAAAAAATAATAAAAAAATGTGTGTTATAAAAAAGGAAATTGCAGCAATCAGCGGCAGGCAATAATTTTGAAGAATGGTCAGTCAATGGGGTGCAAAGAACCGGTGAATGTCATACAAAAGATTAGAACATTCTATGCTACACGTTAACATACGAGAACAGATTATCAAAGTTCATGAGTTTATAGTCAACTAGGGGCTATGATGTAGACTAAACCAGGCACTGTGAAAAGACTGGCAAGCCATGAAACACACCAAAGTGGCAGGGAAACCGGGAAGGGAGGGATCACTAGGACCCGCCTCATCACCATGCCTCCGGTCCAGGGTCCTCCTGTTAGTCATCATAGACAGTGAACAGTACAAAGCAGAAAATGTGGCATCTATTTCTGGAGAAAGGACTCCCGCATTTGTGAAAAAGACTCATTTGATCCTAAACTCTGGATGACATTAATCTCTGATCCAGACGGTGGCGGGGCGAAAGCGCCGCAGACCCCGAGAGGCGCAGCACTCTCCCGCACACAGGCTCAGCAGCGGCAGCCAACCTGGGAAAGCGGAATTACAGGAATCCGGGAGTGGTCCCCCCACCCCTAGAACCTGAGAGCCCCTGAGATCTTATCCCCAGGGACTGCACTACTCCGTGGCAAAGTATTAACAATGGGCAAGAACCGGAAAGAGACATACAGTCAACAGCTCGAATTAATTTTCACTCCAACATACGTCTCGCAAGGGGTGGCAAGATACACTAAACAAGTCCAATATATTACAATTATGTCAGCACATCCCTTAATTAAGTCATATAAAATCAGAGGATATCAGCAGAATACGATTTTCACCTTTGAAAATACATCAACTACATAGTCTGATATAGGATCCTGGGAATCAGAAGAAGTAGGAAACAAGGTACTAATGGAATCACCAAAATTTGAATAACAGGGAATTAACATCAAGCCCGCGGAGCCAAAGAGATATCCTTCAGTGTTACTCAGTCCAGGTCAGACAAGTGACAGAAAGCAGTCAGGCAAGTATTCTCAAAAGTTCAATATGCCCATCTACCCGGCCACAAATAGGGTTTACTCAAGTACGAGTTCATCTAAACATAAATAACAAAAGAAAATGCATCTCATATGACGCCCTCAAAGAAGTGTCCAAGGGAGACTGGAGTTGGCTGGCGCACACACTCTCTTCAAAGACTAAGTTGCACTCCTAACATTGGCCCCCACAATCAGACTGAAAACAGATCATTTGGAACACAAATTACATTAATATCATGGAATGTGGCAGGGCTCAAACAAACCATACAGCAAACGGATACCTCAGAATATCTGAAGACAGGGGACATATTATGTGTTCGAGAAACGTAGAGTAGATGTTCAGTACCAATAGATGGATATCAGGAATTGTATCATCCAGCAGAAAAAAATCATACGCATGAAAGACCATCCGTTGGGTTGGTGATCTATGTATCCACAGCCATAAACACGAAAATAACAGTTGTGGCACAAAATCAGACATATCCAGTGATAGTTTTCAAATGACACAAACTTGGCATATCAAATAAATTAACTCATTATTAACATGTACCGGGACCTGTTTAAAAAATCTCAAGATTAAATTCTAGGGAAATTCTGCGACTTACTCGAATAACTACTTTGTGCCATTCTAACATATGAGATTCTACTTCTAGGCAATTTTAATAAAAAAACCTTGCGCCAACTCAATTTTTCTGGCGCACATACTGCAGCATATATTACAGTCATACAACCTGCAATCCCTTCGTGTTACTTACTCCGGAATTAGTTCAAGAACAAGTAATCACAACACACACAGAAGAGGGTCAACATTAGACTGCATATTTGTATTAAAAGCTCTTAGGGAGTGTTGCAAAGACTTGTTTATTTCCTCTGCGAAAGGGAAGTGATCACTAGCCCCGATTGCCAACTTTATGATAACATGTGAGGAAAGAATAACTTTAGCAATAGGTGGTACCTCAGATGGTTCTGAGACTTGCAGGGAAACCATGAGAATAAAATGGTGTAAGGCCTCCAAAGAACAGTTTAACCAGTGTCAACTTACGTTTAAAAAGCAAACCACAAATTTCCCACAGAACAAGTGAAGCAACATATTACAAGATGGCCAGAAGTTGTCATCTCTGTACACAACTCTGTGGCGGGAAAGTTATCAATAAGAGCCCTGGTGTTGGCCACCGGAGACAAAAAACCTGGTATAATGGCACACCTAAAAAACAACGCAATGCTAAGGAAAGCAAACAAAATGCAGAAATCTAAAGTCACAAATGAAACAACGAAATACATGTTACTAGAAGTGAGGAGATCCTATCAGAAAGCTCTCTGGGAGGCCAAGAAGAAGCACCACGAAGACCAGAGGTGCAGAGTTCACGTACTACTGGGGAGCAATAAGCAGTTTTAACACAATTGATCCTGCAAATTATTGGCTGATAGCCTGACTTGACGTGGAAGCCAAGGCCTATGCAAGAATTCTTTTCAAAGAGCTAGAAGACTCAGCAGAAAAAAGAAAAATGAATTCCTCATTATCAAACAGATTCGAGCATAAAGCCTTGACGGTAGATAGTATTGTTGCCATGTCATGTCATACCTGGCTACCCGCACAAAGGGACCTTTCCAGCCACAGCTTTATGCTTGCTTTGTGGACTACTCAGCAGCATTTGACGGCATGGACCATGAAATACTATGGAAGAAGTTAGCTGAGTGGGTCATTCCTCAAACTTTACTTAAAGCAATTATGGCATTTTACTCCGACACGTGTACGAGTTAAATTGGGCCATGGAAACAAGATCTCAAGAAAGATCGTCAAAAATAAGGACATAAAACAGGGCTGTGTACTGACCCAGTTGTTCTTTAACCTATACACCGCCGACCGGGGACTGCAATAAAGAAGGCTAACAGATGTCCTCCAAGAATAGGGCGGTATAAGATCCAGATCCTACAATATGCAGATGACCTAGTAATTGTAGATCACACAAAAATAGAACTAAAGCAATTTGTAGGCAAGCTGCAGAAATATAATTTGAGTAATAAACTGGGGACAAAATCTAGTCATACAACCGTTTTCCTACTGTATAGTATGGACCCCACCCCGCTTCAGAGGAAAGTAAGTACATACCACACCAGAGCAAGTGTCTGCCAAAAAAGGATATCAGACCAAAAGAACAAGTTCAGAATTTGTGAATCAACCTTCTTTAATAAAAAATTCCAACCTTTGCGACTTACTCTCTGCTCAGTAAAAACATTTTCATGTCCACCTACAATTTTGCAACGCAATAAAAACACGGCTCTTCTCATTGAGCCAGGCCATGTGGTGCAACTCTCACAGTAAACAACACCATGTGTATTTTAAGGACCTGGGGAAAAAGACCAATGGGCACCATTCTCACTGCGTCCCACCTTAAGAAGACTGAAAGGAACCAACGGGACAGTCAGTGAACGCATAGTTAATTGTTAAATACCCTCGCTGACTTAGAAGTGCCTTTCTCTCAATGCACCAATATTGCAACATCTTTGATACTCATACATGTCAACACCAATAAGTAGCCCTCAATTACTCCGTTGGCATGCACCCTCCACTGGCCTTCTCACCATGACACCAACATTATGCAGGGAACTTGACGAAGCTCCTGCACCTTTTCTTCCGCAGGCATCCACACAATTATGTTTCTCTATGCCTACATGTTCAACTGTCCATGTCTAGCACCTCTGAATAACATAGGTGATGCACAGTTCATCACCCTCCTCTTTCACAAATACACAAACCAGGATTAATTGAAAAATTTGGTTTAATCTATATCTAAGACATGATGCATAATTCTCGCTGTACATCACAGGTCCACCCCTATTGGGAATATCCCAGCTGCACTCAAGCAAACCTCATGGCTGTAATGCACCAGTAAGTTGTCCCTCCGCCAACCAGTTGTTCCCTGTCAGAATCTCAGCCTCCAAATTTGCGATTTCCTATTAGGAAATCGCAAATTAGCAATTTCCTAAATTGCGATTTCCTAATAGCGAATCCGTAGGAATTGCTTTTAGGAATTTGCAGGTTACATGCATTCCCTTTTGCGATTCCCAAATAGCGATTCCTACGGATTCGCTATTTGGGAATTTCTGTACACATCAGCCTATATGTGTTCACTGTGAAAGGAAGACACAAGGTGCTGGTGAGTGAGGAAATCAGACCAAAAACGTGATCAAGAAGAAGATTATGGCGACAGACTATGTTTTAATCAACAGAGTACATTTGGTGACATGGGTTCTTGTAATTTGTTTTTAACAAAATGTACTCTGTAGAAAATACAAAATGCCAAAAGTAGGAATTGATGCCAAATCGTGTTGATGATGTTTTGATCCTTAGAGAACTTATCAGGTCATCATCAGGACTTAAGGTAATAGCGCTGAGCATATAATCACATCCAGTAAATATATTTTTACTGGCAGTTATGAATACAATATTTGTCTAAATGAATTTGAATCTTGGTGATGACTGGAGATTCAGATTCGTCCTTGTGGACTGGAAGAGTCAGGCCATGCATTACAATTTTTATTTTTCTCAAAACTCTTTTTTATTGAGTCAGCAGATAGAGTGATCACATACATTACAAAGTAGTGAAAGCATACATTAATCAGTATATCGGTTTCCAAGCAGGTGATTACTATATAGCATTTGTAAAGCAAGAAAATAAACCATTCGGGTCTGCAAACGACAGTCCCTAACATTCTTAACATCTGTGTCGTATACCGCATAACAAAGCACTGGTCATGCCCATCAAGCCCATCCATGTACGTCAAATCTGGTGTAACAACATTACTGTCCTGTGATATATCTCTATATGGTTTCAACTTCCGCAGGTTGTGGCGGAGGCGGTTCCAATATGAGACCCCTAAAATCCGCTCATCGCTTCCATATTTTAAAGTGTTTCAGAGGGCACCCTTGCGCTTTAAAAATAGGCTGCTCCTGACCCATACACCAGTCGAGGCCTGCCCTCCATTCGCCCAATTTAGGCGGAGCCGGATCTTTCTATGCCCTTGCAATATCCCTTTTTGCTAGGGTAAATCCCAAGAACAGTAAATGCCTTTTGTAGATGTTACCCCCGATTTCGTCAGTAATATGCAGAAGAACAAGCTTAGGAGAGAGAGGTAGGTCCCAACCTAATACTTCAGATAAACAACGAATAACCCCCCTCCAAAACCGGCCCAGTGCGGCACAACTCCAAGTTCTATGTAGTAACGTACCTTCCTCGCTGCCACATCGTAGGCACATAAGGGAATCTATCAGCCCCGCCCTCCAAAGTCGATATCTAGTAAAATAGGCGCGATGTAAATTTTTGAATTAGATAAGTATGAGACGGGATGCAATTGCGGCGTATCTCGAGGATTCCAGGGCCTCTCTCCAATCATCACTGTCTAAGGGACCCAAGTCTGTCTGCCATTTCTCCCGGAGGGGATCTAAAGTCGTGGAAAGGTTCGTCACTAATGTTTGGTAAATCTTTGCGGTTTTATGATCACCTAAATCCCCCATGAAAACTTTTGCCTCAATAGGGTTAAATTCGGGAAGGGATTCTAGATGCGTAATATATGGGGATAAGGCATGTCTCAATTGCAAGTATTTATAGAATTGTGTATGCGGCATGGCATATTCATGTCTGAGCTCCTGGCAAGATCTCATCATGGTGCCATGCATATCATTTCCCAGCATGGATATACCTATAGCATCCCATTGTTTAAACCCTACTAAGGCGGACACTTGTGGCATAAGGCCGCTCTGCCAGAGGGGGGTCTCCCCCGTCAACCGCCTCCACCACCCCATCTTACGCAGTGAGTCCATCCACACTCCCAAAATTACCCGTGTAGCAGGTGCCAGCTTACGCAGCTCTCTCGGCGTATAGAGCAGTCTGTGTGGCAACACATCCCCCATCAGCCATTTCTCTACCCGATAGGCCGGGTCATTGCCAAACCCATACCACCAGTCGTTCAAGACCAAAAGGTGGGATGCTGCGTGATACGATTGGATATTAGGGGTCGCTATACCTCCACAGTAGGTCGATTGAAAGCATGTTTTAAGTGGTACTCTAGCTGCCTGATCCTGCCACAGAAAGCGGCTCAACCTGGAGTTAAGCTGTCGGAACCAGGAGAGTGCTATCTGAAAGGGGTGGTTCTGCAGTTGGTATAGAAGGCGAGGGAAAGACACCATTTTGAATATTGCCGATCTACCCAGTATGGAAAGGGGCATACGCGTCCAAGACTCCATCTCTGTCTGAGTACGCATCCAGATGGGGGCAATGTTCTTCTCCCACGACACCGATTGAGTGTCCGAGATGTACACCCCGCGATATTTCAGTCCAGTTGTGGCCATTGTTACTTCTGCTGTCCAGGTGCCCATGTCCGAGCCACCACGGATAGGCCGGAGAATGGATTTCTTAGCGTTCATATATAGGCCAGTATGCTGGCCAAAAATCTGCATGATGCGGAGAATACGCGGTCCCGTCCGATGTGGATCCATAAGGAAAAACAGGACATCATCCGCATAAAGAGCGATCCGATCTGAAAACCCCGCCAGCCATTCGAAGCCCCTTACCTGTGCGTCAATTCGGATCCATGAGGTTATCGGTTTCATAGCTAAGGCAAATAGATATGGGGAGAGGGGGCACCCTTGCCGGGTACCGCGTCCGATAGAGAAGGGACCAGATAACGCACCGGCTACTCTAACCGAGGCCGAAAGGTCAGTATATAAAAGTCTAATATAAGACATGAGGCGTGGGCCTATGTTCAAGCGCTGTAAAAGAGCAAACAGATAGGTCCATCCCAACAAGTCAAATGCTCTGTCTATGTCGGCTAATAGCAGAGCTGCGGGGCCCCCCAGGTGATCAATTGCCGCTACTGCATTGTGCACTCGTCGGATATTATGACGGGTAGCCCGATGGGGCATAAAGCTGGCCTGATCCGGATGAACCCATGCATTACAAATTTAAGTCCAAAAATAGGAAATTCCGCCCAGGCCTGGAAAATTATTAATAGCACAATCGTAGGCAAGGTTGTATTCCAAGAAAAAAGCATAGCTCATCAAAGTCTGCATCTGCTCTGGGCACGGGCACATTAGGCTACCCGAACAGCAGGCCATCACAAACGTTGTGATGTCCTCCATCAAGACACCATCTTGTCCTTGGTTGGATCCACCTCCCCTGAATGACTATCATTTACTACTGCAGTCATCAGCTGCCTACCAATCTCCTCCTCATTTTTGAAGCCGAGTATTTTGCTTACAGATAGAATAATCGCTTTTCTCCAAGGTGCAGGGATAGCAGCTTGGAGCCCTGTGTCATATGTCCTGCAGATTGTAAACCGGCTTCAAATTACTTCACCTTTCTCAAGACACATGGTCATTACAGCTTCCAGGAATGGCTGCATCCATACCGAATATAGATAGTAAAGACAATTTGCAATCTACAGGTTGTACAACACAGTGCACTAAGGTGCTATCCCCATAACTCACAGAAAAGCGTGTGACAGTATGTCCCAAGAATGGTGAAGTTATTTGATGTCTACCCATAATGACAGACAGGCGTACACCACAGGCCTCTAGCACCTACCCGTGTACCTTGATTGTGCTATTCCTAAGCAAAAGAATAGTGTCAAAAAATGGCCATCACAGCTATTCTTTTTTGCAGGTGAAAATGCAACAACTTTAAAGGCGAGACTATATAAATAAAATGAGGGACAGGTTGGCTGTGCGCCCCCTTTAATGTTGACTCCCCGTTTGCGGTTGATAATGAAACTTTGTAATTGTGCTTCATTGAAATTATTTGTGAATACGACTCAAGTTGGGCTCCATTTTGATATGGTTTAGGTAATGTCCCCATTTATTTTATTGGACCACCTTATATTTTAATGTCTTCTTGTGAATTTTGATGGTGATTTGTTTTGTATTTGTTTTGATTTATGTGGTGTTTTTTGTTTTGATTTTCATCAATAAAAAGATTTTTTTTTAAATAAAATGAGGGACATATGCCGCAAGGACCATAAAAAAGGATAAATACAGCCAGGTCCAACTTTGTCCCTACAAAGGCTCCTTCAAACTTGCAATAAAGACCTTGAACTGGCTTTTATAAATCGGTCCCAGTTATCTTTAATTTATAGGGCTGTCTCCAATATAAAATCAGTGACTACAGTTATAGAGAATCTGAATATACTTATGAGATGTTTTTGTCTTTCCTCCCTTTTAAGCATGAACACTTTTTGGCACAACTTGGTGGGCACCTGTTCTATTTCACTTACATTATTTATTCGTACAAAATAATGTTTTGCTGTCTGTTTTAATATGTGCTATTTATCTGCCTTAGTTTGCCGTACAAATGTACGATGAACGCTGGTTCATGAAGATAATTATTACCTTTAAGACAAATGCTTTTTAGGTAAATACAGTTTAGTAATTATATTGCATTAAGGTTACTGATTTGCAGTTTACTGTCTCATATATTTGCATGACTAGTGGGATACATATTCCCTCTTTGTCCTTCAACACCAACAAGCACTGTAAAGTGATGAACAAACAGAAATCCTACTGATGAGATGAGTCAACCAGAGGTGAAAATGGTACTTTCAGCCCCTTATAATATTCATGGTGCCAAGAAACACTCTGAAGCGGCCTGGTATTCAAATGTTACAGCGATTTCAATGTTTTTTACTGCAGATTGCTGGTTGCTAACTATTGTTGCAACTTTGTCAAGGCTTTTAATGTCAGCGATGCAGTGTTGAACGTTATATAAAACCTCAAGGAATAAACTGTCCAGACTTCATGAAGACTCATTTTTCCAAGGCTACACCGAACATGTCAAATTCCTATCCTCCTCCTGCAGTTTAGAATAGGAAGCACGAATTATTCAACCCTGTCCCACAGCTTCTTAAGGCCACACTACTAGTCATCATCTGTAACATCTCCAATGCTATCTCCATCTACTACAAGAATGCCCATGTCTAGGTGCAAGGCAATTACTGAGGGCCTGATTATGAGTTTGGCGGTGCGGGATCGGACCGCCATGCCAGCGGGCTAGCTCCCGCACCAGCAAACCCATAGTCAGGCCGCCTTCCAGATTACGGGTTTCCTCGTGTCTGGTGGGCTTTTTTGGGGTGTTTCCACGGCGGTGCCTCTGAAAATAGGCACAGCAATGGGAACGCCAAAAACAGTTCCTCCACAGCATGGACTGTAAAGTCCCTGTGGTGCATGCACACAGGGAAGCATATGTTGTGACCCCCTGCATGCACCCCAGGGCCCAGAGGCATAAGGGAGCCTTGTAGGGCCCCCTTATTTCCTCTCCGCCACGATTTTCATGGAGGAGGAACCGCCATAAAAACCGTGGTGGAGAGAAAACTCGTAATATGGTTAGTGGGACAGCGGCGGACCTGCAAAGCATATTGCTGCTTCTACACCGCTGTGCAACCACCAGGGAACGGCGGTTCCCTGGCACATTCCCTGGCGGCCTCTGCGCAGCAATGGTGGTCTGATCGTCCTAGTTGTAATAGGGCGGTCGGAGCCCAAATTATATAGCTGGGTCATTTCGCTACTTTTCACGTGCATGCCCAGCACATTTATGATCACAGAAGGATGATAGTGTGAGCCAATTAATTGTGTGTACTGTATGAGTATCTGTCAGCAGAATCCATTTTGGATTGCTACTAAATGAATGATGCGCAAGATGGAGGTTGGTGGTAGCATGTCATATTAGCATTGAGTATTGCTAGCAGTCCTCATGCTTTTGTTGATCAACAAACTGTAGATGATGGAGATAGGTCTCCCTAAAGAGTTGTAGAAGTGCCCATTTGGTAGGGTCCTGCCTTTTATTATTTCCTGCCAGGACTAGACTGGGGAACCAAAAACAGCCCTGGCAAAAATGCTTAAACCAACCCTGTTCCCTTCCTCTCCTCGCTCTGAAAAGAGGGCTCCATAGAAAGGTGCAGAAGTGACCATTTTGTAGGGTATTACCTTTTGTCCCTTCCTGGCAGGACCGAGTAGAGAACCAAAAGCAGCCCTGGCACTAATGCCAAACCAGCCTCAACCCTTCCTCTTCTTGCTCTCTCTTTGCACCAATCCATTCTCTCTCAACCCTCTCTGATCTCTTGCTCGCTTCCCATCCTTCTCTCCTCTCTCATTCTCTTTCTTGAAGCTCTCTATGCGTACTACATTTTATCTCGGGCCCTGGGAAAAAAAGCAGGGGCACCAGCACCTGCCCTGGGCTTTGAGAACCAGCTTCCAGTGGCTCCATCCCGGTGGGGAAATACCTAATAGAAGGCCAGTCTGGCCATGCTTCCTGGAGCACATCCACTAGTTTAGATGGAGGATATGGTGAGGTGTAGACAGGATAAGACTTTCAGGTCGGACCATCCTTTTGTTACCTCAGAGTTGTTGCTCCCAAAGGGCTGATAGCTGGTGGGTGTGTAGGCTTCACTTCTCTTTGTGCTTGTGTTATGAGTACTCGGTGACAGCCCTTGTCAGTCCCCTGCTGCTGGACCATCGTCAGAAAATAAAAACTGTATCCTCTCTGGAGAACAGTGACACACAAAGTAAGGAACTTTCTATAAATATTTTGAGGACGAAGAATGAGAAATCAACAATCAATATCTGGAAATATAATATGAGAGTAGGAATGAATTAGACACAGAGGATTCCAGGATTTCTCGATGACTAGTGTGAGTGACACTCAACAGGGTATTGGGGAAACCTCTGAAATCCAGGGCTGATGTCACTGATGGCTGGTCTACCAGAGGTCAGCGGCATCACCTGAAGAATATTGCAGCTACTTGCTGGAGGATATCTCTGGGTCTGCCTTGGAAAGAAGGCTGTCGGGCCTGCTGAAAGAGGAGAGTAGAGTGAATTCCAGCAGGAGGAAGTCTGCCCAGAGTAGAAGTCTAGCTTTGATGGTCTGACAGAGGTGCTTCCCAGAAGACTCGGACTGAACTTTACACAAACTATCTTAACCTGCACCTAGGAGTGCTTCAGCTACCATTGTGTGCCTTGAGTGATTTGGACTCTTGCCCTAGCCTGGGAGTTATCGAAGTGGTAGCTGGCATTGCTTGAGAGGCCACCCATACTCCAGAGCCCTTGAGAGCCCTGGGATACTGCCTTTTTCTGATTCTAAAACTATTATCTAGTGTGATATCAAGGGGGGAGATTGTCCCGTGGGTCATAGACACAGTAATTTGCTTGTCTCCTCTACAGTGAGCCTGCACCTGTGAATGTTTCTCTGCATATAGTTTTAAATGCTTTTCCTGTGGAGCAGCTACATTTTGAATTCACTCTTACACATCACATATTTACGCTGATTTGTGCAGATTGGCACTTTTATATTTCATGTGGCCTAACAATTTAAAGAACAATAGAGTTTCAAATGTATTTCTAAAATGTTCCATGATGAGAATAATAGAATCATAATGTGTGCATCCTAATGTTAACATTTCTAGTGAAAAATGTAGTTCTCGTTCATAGCTATTCAAAGGAATATATAACACTCAGTCCCATGTAACCAAGATTTTATTCTACATAATATTAATTTTTATGTACCAATTGTAATCGTACGTGCACATATATTCAAATACCAAGTGTATTTTAACTGCTGTGCTAACTTAACGTAACCGGAGGCCTTTAGTTTCTGAGCTCAATGTTTAAACTTTCACGTGAGAATTGTTTTGCTTGCATGTTCTCTCCACTGCAGGTGAAGACTCAAGGCTTCATTAGTTAGTGAAAAGGCGTTGTGCACCTGTTGCGATAGTAAGGTATGGTAGGAAGCTTTTGGCAAGAAGAAGATGCGCTAACGAATTTGGAGACGGGTTCTCATGGCAGAGAAAGGATGCTCAAGGTTGACCGAATGTTCCCACTTGGGGGTGTGGGAGAAGAACAGAAAGTTGCCAATTTCTACCGAGGAAGATGGAAATGTACTGGAGATGATGACGTTGGTTACCCTGAAAACTTTGTGTGTTATTTGGTGTTGCATAGTTTGAGAGCAGAGACCTTTAGGATTTCACGAAGTGCAGACCTCTTTGATATTCCTCTCACGGTGTGGCTTCATGCTACACATTCTTTAGATTTGCAGTACTTTTACAGAAGGCTCCAATATGCTGACTCCTGTTCCTTGCTTTCCTTAGACTTATTAGGATTTCCTAAGTTAACATTTCTTAGATTTACTAATGACTAGGCAGGAGGCTCACATCTTGCAGTTTAATCTTCAGATCCTCTTCCATAGCAGCCACTGAGGTTTTAGAGTGTTTTTATTGTTTAGACTGAAATTCATTAGGAGATTCGGAATTATTATTGTGATATTGTATTCCTACCAGAAATCAAGAATGGAAAGACAGAAAGATTACAGTTCACTCAACGTGTCTCTCTGCAGCCATGATTTTGACTTTGGGCAAGTGAAAATCGGAGACTGTACTGAGTCCTTTCTAGCCTGAAGTAGGCAAGGGCAAATAGCTCTGAGGTGAGGTTGGCTGAAACTTGTCACTAGATTTTTCAGAAACAATCACAGCAACCAGAGTAGCCTGCTACTTGCCGAAAAGCGCTTCAACACCTCATCAGGGGTAGCAAGCGCTATATAAATGCAAACCCTTCCCTATTCTATCCTTCCATTATCCTTCTCAATCCAAAAACAGACTAACATATCCCCATCTCAAATTAATTTCATATTTTCACTATACTAATTCATCACTAATCCTTTAGTAGTCAGGTTTATGTTCTTCGGTTTGCATAATAATGGCAGTATTGAGCAAACATTCATATGTAACTAGACTTATTTAAAGATTAGAAAACTAGCAAACATCAGCAGGATGAGTAAAATTTGACAGGCGCCATAAGGGACAGTTGTTACATGATGCTGCCGCTATGCCATGAATTGTAGTTCTAGAAGCAGTGCTCTGTTGATAAACGAGTACTTCCAGCTTATGGTCATTACTACTACTAATACTAGAGACAGAGATAGAGTAAGAGTTAGAACAAATATGAGGACGTTAGTGTGTGCGTATGATCTATGTGTATTGTATTGTAATTGCATTTATATAGCGCTTACTACTCCGACGAGGTGTCAAAGCGCTTTTTCGGCGAGTAGCACGCTACTCTGGAACCCAAAAGGATTTCTGCAAATCTGAACTACTGTCCTCAATTGTTTTTCCTAAATGTTGGCCCTTTGTCTTCGATTTTTACAATCAGTTCCCAGTATAGGCCTCCGTGTCTGGTAGTCAGGGATTTAAATAGGGCGGCTCCTGTTGGGTGTAAAAAAAACTACTTTGAATGCCCTGTGTTAATGTTCTTAACTTTTACGCAAAAACACATATCGGTTTCTCAACAATTACTGTAAAACCATGTAAGGAAATCCATGTCAGTGACGCTGTCCCAGTTTATATTTCACATATTTTACTGCATCTTGCTTTCCCTAACAGTATTTGCTTTTTCCAGGTGTTTCTGCATTTGTTTTCATGCAACATATGACTCGATGTGAGGGAGCCCCCGTGAGTGTCGTTCCTATGAACAAGGTGCCCGTATCCAAAGACCCCTGGGTGCCTTACCGTTACGATCAGGAAGAGGACTACGAAAACCCGGAAGGGACTTCTGCAGTAACCAAGGGTTTTTCCTCCAACATACAGCTCAGTGAGGATAACCCGGAAGCGAGCCACCCCTGGAGGGGCGGAACGGAAACCCGAGACACCCAATCAGAAGGGTCTGACGCGACACCGTCGTGGCTGGAAAAGGAGGAGGGAGGCGTGTCGAGGTCGTCAGCTGTTGGGAGACGGAGAACGCGGGAGAGCAGAGGAAACGCTGGCGAATCGGAGGAAAACGCGAAGGAGAAACCAGAGACTGCTGTGGAGAACGGAACCGGAGACGGAAGAGACGGTGATCCGGAAAGCCCAGAAGTGTGGTCCGAAGACTGGTGGATCCCGGAGGAGGCGGATGAGCCGCCGCAACTCAGGAGAGTTGCGGCAGAAAGCGGTACGTGAATTGGGCGGAGGGAGGACGGAGGGAGGGGGTGAGAAAGGGGTAAACCACGGGACTGTTTCCCCATTGCCTTAGAAAACCCCACTGCACGTCTAACGTCCTAAATCACTCTCTATTGAGCACGTTGCCATAAACTCTCCAATACTTGTCAGTCATACACGCGGAGACGCAAATCAGCTACTCTTTGGTTCCTTGACCGGGTGTCTTTTCTTTTCCTTCTGTGCTCCCTCTAAGTGCTCCCTCACTACTTCGTCTCGTTCCTCACTTGGTGTGGTGGAAGCAGAAATAAACACCGCGAACACATACCCTGACCGCCACCTTTTTGTTTTCTTTTCTTTGAGAGACCGTCGGAACTTCGGGACCCTCCCAGTCCATCAGAAGGAAGCTGACTCCATGACCTGGAAGGACTATATCACCTGCTGCACCCTGTCACGACGACAATTTATTTGAGTTTCTCTGTGCCAGAATCAATAGACTTTTTGTTCCGTTATACCCTCCATCCTGATATTGATTTACTCCATAACCTTAATAAACCTCACAATATAGATCCCATACGGCCTCCTCGCTTCTGTTTCCGACCCTCCCTCCGACAGGTGGTGTCAGAAGTGGGATCGGAGGAAATGGAGGCCGTAGTGAGGAAAATGGCGGAAGGTCAGGACAAGCTGGAAAAGATCATGACCAGGTTCCTGGAAACAGCGGAGTCCGAAAGGGAGGCACTGCATAAGACCCTCACCGGGCAGGGACAGACTCAAGAAACCTCGATAGGGAGACTGGCTGAGGTATTAGGACAACCTCGTGGATTCACAGCACCTCCCTCTGTTGTAATTCAGAAATATGTACAAGGTGAAGACCCTGACTTCTTCCTCTCAAATTTTGAGAGAATGGCCAGAGCTGCCCTATGGCCAGAAGACAGGTGGGGTCAGTATTTGGGACCTCTACTCACAGGGGATCTACAGTCCGCCTACCAGGCCGCAAATCCTCTGGGGAACACCCCATATCCAGACATCAAGCGATGCATTCTGGAACGAATGGGTATTGATGACGAAACCCACCGGATGAGGTTGCGGCAAATCAAAGAGGGACCACAAGAAAATCCCAGAGCCTTATGCTACCGTATAAAGGATGTAGCCGACCGATGGCTCAAACCTCTCATCTCCTCTAAGGAAGATATCCTAGAAAAGGTTTACCTTGAACAGTTCCTTACGTCCTTACACCCACCCATACAGAGGTGGGTTCGACAACACGCGGATCTAACCTTAGAGAAAGCTGTTGAGATCGCAGCAGCCTACTTCAGAGCCCATGAATGGCAAAAAGGAAAAGACGATGGACACTGGAGACAACCCGGGAATCAAGCCCAGAGGAACTCCAAACCCCCTCACTACCCTCGAAAACCCGAAACCGTGATTGTTTCGCCAAACCCTGTTCCTCCAGCACTAAGACCATCATCTCCTTTAGGGCCCCAATGTTTTCATTGTGGTGCATTTGGCCACATAGCGCGAGTATGTCCCCAGAAAGATGAGCCTATGGAGGTGGGTTACACCCGAGCTTTGTATTGTCCCTCAGGGGGAGGCGCTCACCCTTTTCACAGGCAAATAGCTGTCAATGGAGAAACAAGAATCGCCCTGATAGACACCGGATGTCGCCAAACAGTTATGCGCCCACAGGCTGTCCCGGGGGGCCCACCTATCCCTATAGGGACCGTCAACATTCAATGTATTCATGGGGACAGCAAAACCTATCCCTTGACAAATGTGGTGATCCAACACCAACCCACCCAGACCCCTGTGAAGATGGAAATAGGTCTCCTTCCCCATTTGCCTGAACCCTTAATCTTAGGGACTGACTACCCCCACATACACTCCTTGCTCAACGAGACCTGGAAGGAAGGGGCCCAGTGGAGAGAAGAGGCCCCCTTTTCCCAAATTGCCGATCCTGGGTGGCAAATAGGAAAAGATAGGAAGAGTAGACAACAGAAGAAAAGAGAAAAAGAAACTGGAACCCTGTCCTTCTAACTGACACCGTTCCCCCTCTTTGGGAACATGATAGGAGTTTCCGTGCGGCCCAACAGGAAGATAACACCTTACAGGAGGCCTGGAGACAAGCCACCGAACAGGAGGACCCATTACAAGTGGGTCCCCAGTTTTTCACCAAAAAGGGGTTGTTATACAGAAAAGGGGGGAGGGATTTACCCGTTCAGTTGTTAGTACCCCTTCCATTCAGGGAGAAGGTTTTATACCTAGCACACAGCCATCTGTTGGGCGGACATTTCGGAGGTGAAAAAACCGAAAACGCTATATTAGCACAGTTTTACTGGCCGGGTATTTACCAACAAACAAGGAAATATTGTCACGATTGTGCGATTTGTCAGAAAACCAGTCTCTACACCCCTCCCCGGGTACCCTTAAAACCCCTACCAATAATCGACGTTCCCTTCTCTAGGGTTGGAATGGACATCCTTGGCCCTCTCTTACCCTCCCGCAGTGGCTGTCGCTATTTATTAGTCTTAGTCGACTATGCCACACGATTTCCCGAAGCCATTTCACTGAGACAGCCTAACACCACACAAGTGGCCAAAGCCATGATCACTGTTTTTTCACGCGTAGGCTTCCCGAAGGAAATCCTTACCGATCAAGGTACACCCTTCACCTCAAAACTCATGAGACAAGTCTGTCAACAATTAAAAATCTAGCAGATTCGCACTGCCGCTTACCACCCCCAGACGCATGGCCTGGTGGAACGATACAATTCCACTCTGAAGACCACCCTAAGGAAATTACTAAACTTGGAAGCCCGGAAATGGGAAGATATGCTTCCCTTGGCTTTATTTGCAATTAGATGTAGTCAGCAAAAAAGCCTAGGCTATTCCCCATTCGAGCTACTTTACGGACGGCCACCCCGTACCCTTTTGGATATGGCAAGAGAAGAATGGGAAGAAGAGACAGACACAACAAAACCCTTGTTAGAATACGTGGCCAGCCTGAAGTCCCAACTTAACCAAGTACGAGCCATTGTAAGGTCCAACCTGGAACGAGCTCAGACAAATCAGAAGAGGCAGTATGACAAAAAAGCCAAAGACAGGTCCTTACAGGTGGGCGACCGGGTATTACTGCTTCGACCCACCTCAGAACACATACTCTTGAGCCAGTGGCAAGGCCCCTTTTTAGTACTAGAAAAAGTGACCCCTGTCACATATAAGCTTGAAATGGACCCTATCACTAAACATACCCAAATATATCACATAAATCTGTTAAAAAAATGGGAAGGCCCAGCTCCTGTCCTAACGTCCATAAAGTCAGAAACATTGGCCGAACAAAGTATAGATCCCGCCTTGCCTATCCTTTTAAAACAAGAACTGGAAGAGGTCCTACATCCAGTCCACAAAGTATTCTCTCTGGTACCAGGTAAAACCTCCCTGGTAGAACACAAGATACATACCACTCCTGGAAAGACAGTACGTCTAAGACCTTACCGCATCCCTGAAGCTAGGCGAGAAGCCATTGATAACGAAGTCCTCCAGATGATTCAGCTAGGGGTCATCGAACCCTCTAAAAGCGAGTGGTGCTCTCCTATAGTGATTGTACCTAAACCCGACGGATCAATACGCTTTTGCATCGACTTTAGGGAGGTGAACAAAATATCTCAGTTTGACGCTTATCCCCTCCCTAGAGTCGATGAGATGATAGAAAGACTGGGTAAAGCGCGTTACATCAGTACATTAGATCTGTGCAAAGGATATTGGCAGGTGCCCTTGAGAGTCCAGGACCGAGAAAAGACAGCCTTCTGTACACCTAAAGGTCTTTTTCACTTTAAAGTACTGCCCTTTGGGCTTCACGGGGCACCCGCTACTTTTCAGCGCCTCATGAACATAATGTTACAACCCCACAGAGAATACTCAGCCGCATACCTAGATGACATTATCATCTATAGTACTACATGGAAAGAACATCTCCAACACTTAAGACAAGTCATCCACACCCTAGGCCAAGGTGGATTGACTATCAACCCTGCCAAAAGTCACTTGGCAGCTAACACAGTGAAGTATTTAGGGTACCTGTTGGGGGATGGGGGCATCCGACCACAAGAAGAGAAGGTGGAAGCAATTGTCCAAATCCCCTTCCCTAGATCCAGGAAAGACCTCCGAGCCTTTTTAGGTCTACTAGGGTATTATCGGCGATTTATCCCTTGTTTTTCCCAACTCGCTTCGCCCCTAACCGATTTGTTGAAGAAAACTGTACAAACAGAAAGACAACTCAAGAATCCCTCCCCGAATGCCCTACAGTCTTTTCAACAACTGAAACAGCATATTACCTCAAAACCCTTTCTGTTGAGCCCTGATTACGAGAAGCCCTTCCTGCTCCAAACCGATGCCTCCGACAGAGGTCTCGGAGCGGTGTTATCACAAAAAGACGACAACCAACAAGAACGACCCATCCTTTTTATAAGCCGCAAACTGTTTCCCAGAGAAACTAGATATGCGGTTATTGAAAAGGAGGCCCTGGCCATCAAATGGGCTATCGAAGCCCTCCGTTATTATCTGGATGGTCGGGAATTCCTTCTTTTCACTGACCATGCCCCTCTCGAATGGGTGTCCCGCAACAAAGGACACAACCAGAGGGTCTTACGTTGGTTCCTGGCACTTCAACCATTTCGATATACTGTACACCACCGGAAAGGGAAAGACCAGGCCAATGTGGATTACCTGTCCAGATACCCTAAGGACCCCTTTCTTGTGAACAAGAATGATAGGGAAGGGGGATGTGAGGGAGCCCCCGTGAGTGTCGTTCCTATGAACAAGGTGCCCGTATCCAAAGACCCCTGGGTGCCTTACCATTACGATCAGGAAGAGGACTACGAAAACCCGGAAGGGACTTCTGCAGTAACCAAGGGTTTTTCCTCCAACATACAGCTCAGTGAGGATAACCCGGAAGCGAGCCACCCCTGGAGCGGCGGAACGGAAACCAGAGACACCCAATCAGAAGGGTCTGACGCGACACCGTCGTGGCTGGAAAAGGAGGAGGGAGGCGTGTCGAGGTCGTCAGCTGTTGGGAGACGGAGAACGCGGGAGAGCAGAGGAAACGCTGGCGAATCGGAGAAAAACGCGAAGGAGAAACCAGAGACTGCTGTGGAGAACGGAACCGGAGACGGAAGAGACGGTGATCCGGAAAGCCCAGAAGTGTGGTCCGAAGACTGGTGGATCCCGGAGGAGGCGGATGAGCCGCCGCAACTCAGGAGAGTTGCGGCAGAAAGCGGTACGTGAATTGGGCGGAGGGAGGACGGAGGGAGGGGGTGAGAAAGGGGTAAACCACGGGACTGTTTCCCCATTGCCTTAGAAAACCCCACTGCACGTCTAACGTCCTAAATCACTCTCTATTGAGCACGTTGCCATAAACTCTCCAATACTTGTCAGTCATACACGCGGAGACGCAAATCAGCTACTCTTTGGTTCCTTGACCGGGTGTCTTTTCTTTTCCTTCTGTGCTCCCTCTAAGTGCTCCCTCACTACTTCGTCTCGTTCCTCACTTGGTGTGGTGGAAGCAGAAATAAACACCGCGAACACATACCCTGACCGCCACCTTTTTGTTTTCTTTTCTTTGAGAGACCGTCGGAACTTCGGGACCCTCCCAGTCCATCAGAAGGAAGCTGACTCCATGACCTGGAAGGACTATATCACCTGCTGCACCCTGTCACGACGACAATTTATTTGAGTTTCTCTGTGCCAGAATCAATAGACTTTTTGTTCCGTTATACCCTCCATCCTGATATTGATTTACTCCATAACCTTAATAAACCTCACAATATAGATCCCATACGGCCTCCTCGCTTCTGTTTCCGACCCTCCCTCCGACAGGTGGTGTCAGAAGTGGGATCGGAGGAAATGGAGGCCGTAGTGAGGAAAATGGCGGAAGGTCAGGACAAGCTGGAAAAGATCATGACCAGGTTCCTGGAAACAGCGGAGTCCGAAAGGGAGGCACTGCATAAGACCCTCACCGGGCAGGGACAGACTCAAGAAACCTCGATAGGGAGACTGGCTGAGGTATTAGGACAACCTCGTGGATTCACAGCACCTCCCTCTGTTGTAATTCAGAAATATGTACAAGGTGAAGACCCTGACTTCTTCCTCTCAAATTTTGAGAGAATGGCCAGAGCTGCCCTATGGCCAGAAGACAGGTGGGGTCAGTATTTGGGACCTCTACTCACAGGGGATCTACAGTCCGCCTACCAGGCCGCAAATCCTCTGGGGAACACCCCATATCCAGACATCAAGCGATGCATTCTGGAACGAATGGGTATTGATGACGAAACCCACCGGATGAGGTTGCGGCAAATCAAAGAGGGACCACAAGAAAATCCCAGAGCCTTATGCTACCGTATAAAGGATGTAGCCGACCGATGGCTCAAACCTCTCATCTCCTCTAAGGAAGATATCCTAGAAAAGGTTTACCTTGAACAGTTCCTTACGTCCTTACACCCACCCATACAGAGGTGGGTTCGACAACACGCGGATCTAACCTTAGAGAAAGCTGTTGAGATCGCAGCAGCCTACTTCAGAGCCCATGAATGGCAAAAAGGAAAAGACGATGGACACTGGAGACAACCCGGGAATCAAGCCCAGAGGAACCCCAAACCCCCTCACTACCCTCGAAAACCCGAAACCGTGATTGTTTCGCCAAACCCTGTTCCTCCAGCACTAAGACCATCATCTCCTTTAGGGCCCCAATGTTTTCATTGTGGTGCATTTGGCCACATAGCGCGAGTATGTCCCCAGAAAGATGAGCCTATGGAGGTGGGTTACACCCGAGCTTTGTATTGTCCCTCAGGGGAGGCGCTCACCCTTTTCACAGGCAAATAGCTGTCAATGGAGAAACAAGAATCGCCCTAATAGACACCGGATGTCGCCAAACAGTTATGCGCCCACAGGCTGTCCCGGGGGGCCCACCTATCCCTATAGGGACCGTCAACATTCAATGTATTCATGGGGACAGCAAAACCTATCCCTTGACAAATGTGGCGATCCAACACCAACCCACCCAGACCCCTGTGAAGATGGAAATAGGTCTCCTTCCCCATTTGCCTGAACCCTTAATCTTAGGGACTGACTACCCCCACATACACTCCTTGCTCAACGAGACCTGGAAGGAAGGGGCCCAGTGGAGAGAAGAGGCCCCCTTTTCCCAAATTGCCGATCCTGGGTGGCAAATAGGAAAAGATAGGAAGAGTAGACAACAGAAGAAAAGAGAAAAAGAAACTGGAACCCTGTCCTTCTAACTGACACCGTTCCCCCTCTTTGGGAACATGATAGGAGTTTCCGTGCGGCCCAACAGGAAGATAACACCTTACAGGAGGCCTGGAGACAAGCCACCGAACAGGAGGACCCATTACAAGTGGGTCCCCAGTTTTTCACCAAAAGGGGTTGTTATACAGAAAAGGGGGAGGGATTTACCCGTTCAGTTGTTAGTACCCCTTCCATTCAGGGAGAAGGTTTTATACCTAGCACACAGCCATCTGTTGGGCGGACATTTCGGAGGTGAAAAAACCGAAAACGCTATATTAGCACAGTTTTACTGGCCGGGTATTTACCAACAAACAAGGAAATATTGTCACGATTGTGCGATTTGTCAGAAAACCAGTCTCTACACCCCTCCCCGGGTACCCTTAAAGCCCCTACCAATAATCGACGTTCCCTTCTCTAGGGTTGGAATGGACATCCTTGGCCCTCTCTTACCCTCCCGCAGTGGCTGTCGCTATTTATTAGTCTTAGTCGACTATGCCACACGATTTCCCGAAGCCATTTCACTGAGACAGCCTAACACCACACAAGTGGCCAAAGCCATGATCACTGTTTTTTCACGCGTAGGCTTCCCGAAGGAAATCCTTACCGATCAAGGTACACCCTTCACCTCAAAACTCATGAGACAAGTCTGTCAACAATTAAAAATCAAGCAGATTCGCACTGCCGCTTACCACCCCCAGACGCATGGCCTGGTGGAACGATACAATTCCACTCTGAAGACCACCCTAAGGAAATTACTAAACTTGGAAGCCCGGAAATGGGAAGATATGCTTCCCTTGGCTTTATTTGCAATTAGATGTAGTCAGCAAAAAAGCCTAGGCTATTCCCCATTCGAGCTACTTTACGGACGGCCACCCCGTACCCTTTTGGATATGGCAAGAGAAGAATGGGAAGAAGAGACAGACACAACAAAACCCTTGTTAGAATACGTGGCCAGCCTGAAGTCCCAACTTAACCAAGTACGAGCCATTGTAAGGTCCAACCTGGAACGAGCTCAGACAAATCAGAAGAGGCAGTATGACAAAAAAGCCAAAGACAGGTCCTTACAGGTGGGCGACCGGGTATTACTGCTTCGACCCACCTCAGAACACAAACTCTTGAGCCAGTGGCAAGGCCCCTTTTTAGTACTAGAAAAAGTGACCCCTGTCACATATAAGCTTGAAATGGACCCTATCACTAAACATACCCAAATATATCACATAAATCTGTTAAAAAAATGGGAAGGCCCAGCTCCTGTCCTAACGTCCATAAAGTCAGAAACATTGGCCGAACAAAGTATAGATCCCGCCTTGCCTATCCTTTTAAAACAAGAACTGGAAGAGGTCCTACATCCAGTCCACAAAGTATTCTCTCTGGTACCAGGTAAAACCTCCCTGGTAGAACACGAGATACATACCACTCCTGGAAAGACAGTACGTCTAAGACCTTACCGCATCCCTGAAGCTAGGCGAGAAGCCATTGATAACGAAGTACTCCAGATGATTCAGCTAGGGGTCATCGAACCCTCTAAAAGCGAGTGGTGCTCTCCTATAGTGATTGTACCTAAACCCGACGGATCAATACGCTTTTGCATCGACTTTAGGGAGGTGAACAAAATATCTCAGTTTGACGCTTATCCCCTCCCTAGAGTCGATGAGATGATAGAAAGACTGGGTAAAGCGCGTTACATCAGTACATTAGATCTGTGCAAAGGATATTGGCAGGTGCCCTTGAGAGTCCAGGACCGAGAAAAGACAGCCTTCTGTACACCTAAAGGTCTTTTTCACTTTAAAGTACTGCCCTTTGGGCTTCACGGGGCACCCGCTACTTTTCAGCGCCTCATGAACATGTTACAACCCCACAGAGAATACTCAGCCGCATACCTAGATGACATTATCATCTATAGTACTACATGGAAAGAACATCTCCAACACTTAAGACAAGTCATCCACACCCTAGGCCAAGGTGGATTGATTATCAACCCTGGCAAAAGTCACTTGGCAGCTAACACAGTGAAGTATTTAGGGTACCTGATGGGGGCATCCGACCACAAGAAGAGAAGGTGGAAGCAATTGTCCAAATCCCCTTCCCTAGATCCAGGAAAGACCTCCGAGCCTTTTTAGGTCTACTAGGGTATTATCGGCGATTTATCCCTTGTTTTTCCCAACTCGCTTCGCCCCTAACCGATTTGTTGAAGAAAACTGTACAAACAGAAAGACAACTCAAGAATCCCTCCCCGACTGCCCTACAGTCTTTTCAACAACTGAAACAGCATATTACCTCAAAACCCTTTCTGTTGAGCCCTGATTACGAGAAGCCCTTCCTGCTCCAAACCGATGCCTCCGACAGAGGTCTCGGAGCGGTGTTATCACAAAAAGACGACAACCAACAAGAACGACCCATCCTTTTTATAAGCCGCAAACTGTTTCCCAGAGAAACTAGATATGCGGTTATTGAAAAGGGGGCCCTGGCCATCAAATGGGCTATCGAAGCCCTCCGTTATTATCTGGATGGTCGGGAATTCCTTCTTTTCACTGACCATGTCCCCGCAACAAAGGACACAACCAGAGGGTCTTACGTTGGTTCCTGGCACTTCAACCATTTCGATATACTGTACACCACCGGAAAGGGAAAGACCAGGCCAATGTGGATTACCTGTCCAGATACCCTAAGGACCCCTTTCTTGTGAACAAGAATGATAGGGAAGGGGGATGTGAGGGAGCCCCGTGAGTGTCGTTCCTATGAACAAGGTGCCCGTATCCAAAGACCCCTGGGTGCCTTACCATTACGATCAGGAAGAGGACTACGAAAACCCGGAAGGGACTTCTGCAGTAACCAAGGGTTTTTCCTCCAACATACAGCTCAGTGAGGATAACCCGGAAGCGAGCCACCCCTGGAGCGGCGGAGCGGAAACCAGAGACACCCAATCAGAAGGGTCTGACGCGACACCGTCGTGGCTGGAAAAGGAGGAGGGAGGCGTGTCGAGGTCGTCCGCTGTTGGGAGACGGAGAACGCGGGAGAGCAGAGGAAACGCTGGTGAATCGGAGGAAAACGCGAAGGAGAAACCAGAGACTGCTGCGGAGAACGGAACCGGAAGAGACGGTGATCCGGAAAGCCCAGAAGTGTGGTCCGAAGACTGGTGGATCCCGGAGTAGGCGGATGAGCCGCCGCAACTCAGGAGAGTTGTGGCAGAAAGCGGTACGTGAATTGGGCGGAGGGAGGACGGAGGGAGGGGGTGGGAAAGGGGTAAACCACGGGACTGTTTCCCCATTGCCTTAGAAAACCCCACTGCACGTCTAACGTCCTAAATCACTCTCTATTGAGCACATTGCCATAAACTCTCCAATACTTGTCAGTCATACACGCGGAGACGCAAATCAGCTACTCTTTGGTTCCTTGACCGGGTGTCTTTTCTTTTCCTTCTGTGCTCCCTCTAAGTGCTCCCTCACTACTTCGTCTCGTTCCTCACTTGGTGTGGTGGAAGCAGAAATAAACACCGCGAACACATACCCTGACCGCCACCTTTTTGTTTTCTTTTCTTTGAGAGACCGTCAAAACTTCGGGACCCTCCCAGTCCATCAGAAGGAAGCTGACTCCATGACCTGGAAGGACTATATCACCTGCTGCACCCTGTCACGACGACAATTTATTTGAGTTTCTCTGTGCCAGAATCAATAGACTTTTTGTTCCGCTATACCCTCCATCCTGATATTGATTTACTCCATAACCTTAATAAACCTCACAATATAGATCCCATACGGCCTCCTCGCTTCTGTTTCCGACCCTCCCTCCGACACTCTTCCATAGTGCATACTGTGATCCAAGCAGCGTCCAAGTGTTTTCTGAGAGTTCAGGTTGTGGGGCACGACTGACAACTCTGGCGCTAAGGTTGAAGGCAGTGTGAGTTTCTCATAGTGCCTGTTAGTGGATCATAAATGGATGTTAGTGTACATGTTTTAAGCTAGGCGCTTTATTGCAAAGACCCACCCCACTTAAAGCCGTGCAGGTGCTCGGTCATTCTATCTGGGTGAGCTACTCAGCAAGGAACTGGAAAACTTGAAAGCTTCATTACTGTGGTCAAAAAAATATATCAAACCAGGGGCAAGATGTATCAAAGGGTTTTACCAATTCTGTGTCTATGGAAAAATGTGTTCATACATATGGCCCTAGGACCCCTGAGATAACAAGGTGTGACTTAAACTTCGTCACGTTCAATGAACAACGCTGACTTCCTGATGAAAAAATAATTTGAAAAGTGACACTTCCAGGCTACCGGAAACAGCAGGGAGGGCTCGTGTCTGTGCAAGTCTGAGGACAGGTCGGACCCGGAAGCAGGCTGGCGGCGTCGTGTTACGCAACAGCGAGCGCAGCGTTTGTAAACGCACATTAGCTTGACTGTTTTATAGACTCAGAGTGTTGACTTTGGCAACACCTGAATGGCCTCCGTGCCAATAAAAGGTTCTTGTGTTATGTCGCGCCGCCTGAGGAGTTTCCATCGTGCACGTTGTCTATTCTTGAAAAGAAAGAGACGGAGCCCTTTAAAAGTGAGTCCAACTACACATTTTTGTAGTTTTGATTGAACCATTGTAATAGGCTTTCCTCAAAAGCACCACCAGCCTACGTTGCCTTAGGACAAAACGTTAGTACATTGCGGTCATCCGCGCGCATTTTTTGTTTGTTGCAGTTTTATATAGCGCGAACTCGACACGAAGGTATTGAGCGCTTTACATGAGCACCAGTTACATTACACAAGGACACGTTAATTTTTTTGAAGACACAGGGAGATTAAGTGATTTGCCAAGAATCACAGGATGTTGAGCCGACGCCGAGACTCGAAGCTGCTCAACATCTTGTCAGGTCGGACTTCTTCAGCCAATATCGGATTCCTAGTCAACAGCTCATTGCATGCAAGGACTTACAGACCCATACAAGGCACGGGGAAGCTAAAATACTAAATAATCGGCATCTAAAAGCCAGATCTGGACCGACGGAAGGCGTGGTGCACCTGGCAGCACTTTCCCAATATCTAGACGGCTCTTCCCAACCGCAGGGACCCCGCTTAGAGCGCCGACTGACCTGCCCTTAGTAGGGGAGCCCCGTTTACACTCCACCGCTGCCCCGCACAGGTCTCCTCGCAGTCTCTCCTTACGGTTTACTCATTCGCAGTCTTTTTCTGGATCTCCCTGATCCTGGGACTGTTTCCTCTCTCAGGCCAGGTGTCATCGGACCTCCACTCTTGGCCCTCTTCCATCAGATGTCACTCCGGATTTAACACCTCTGCCCCAGTGCAGAGGGGTTAATTCTGTCGTGGCACGCGGTAACCCCACTATCTCCCTAAATCTCACCTTCTTATCCCAGGTGTGCCCCCTCCACCCTCCATTTCTTTCCCGTAAACATCGCGTCTTCATATAGGGCCTCCTCGGGACTGCCTGTCTCCTTCACTTAGCTTTCAGCCCGACGAGCCCCCAGCCCCCCGCCCCCAAGTTCTAGTGGGTCACCTTTCTTACCTTGGGTCTGTTTAACCACTTCCTCACCAGTGCGGGCAGCATGGCTTGTCATTCAGAGTCTAGCTTCAGGGAGACGCGGCGCCCCTCCACCCGTCCTCTGCCCCTCGACTATACGATCTCCAAACTCCTCTCTGCTCAGCCTGTCCTCGGTATGTGGCTTCCACCGCGCCCCTCCCCCGAATCTTTTTCCTCTGTGTTAGTTTTCTATCAACACTCTTCATGCGTTTTTTTTTCCTTCTACAATCTGCCACTTCTTTACCCCGCTCACTTTTCTCCCCACTCGCCTACTACTACCTCTGTTTTCTACTCCCGTAGCTACTGAAAGTTGTTCCTGGTTTCCTTTTTTTCTCCGCCCCGAAAACTTTATACCCGCCCCGCATGTACAGCCAAGCCCGCGAGACACCCTGGGCGCTCCGGCTGCAAACGCCAGGTGTGAATGCCTCACTAGCAGAGCGATCTCATGTCCGTGCAGGTCAGGGTAACTCACCGCCCATGGGGCAGAAAATAGTCCCGTGCACCAAAATAAAAGAGCCCCCCATTAGTGAATCACATAGTTGGAGAAAGTGGCCCATATTTGCAAATATGCCCTATTTGCAAATATGGGCCACTTTCTCCAACTATGTGATTTTGAATTTGTAATGACACGTTTTTATAGGTATTTTTTTTTAACACTGGATTTATTGCGTTTTTCCAAAAAAAGAACAAAAGCCATAATGCACATAATGCAGAATATGTTGACATAATATTGATATGCAGAAAGCTTGATAAATGATAATGATGAATATGACATTGGAAATATTAAAAAAGGAAAAAAAGAGAAAACAACGCACAACTGAACTCACAGTGCAGGTGCATACTATAGTAACGCTAGATACATCAGTGCAATACAATTGGCTAGCTGTCGCAGCAATGATTATTGCAATGGGGGTCCCATCAGTCTGTAAGCTCAGGATGGAGCAGCAGGTAGGAGCGGAGTGGATAAAGTCAGCCTGCTCTGTCGCACATCTGGCAAGTATCTGGCTTAGTACGATCCATCTTTGCTAGCAGCATAGGGCTGAGGTAAGCTCTTAGTACATACTTAAAATGTAAAAGCTTATGCTTATAATTATTAGAAACATAGCGCGTCTGCTCACAACAATAAGTCCACACCTTATCTAACAAGGGATGCGACAGGTCCCGCTCCCAGGCCTCCCGCACCCCCCCACCGCCGGTCTAAGTGACTGTGCAAGGTGATATAGCCTTGAGACTAGGTGTGTACTGTCGGATGATGTAATTATTGTGGTGGTGAGGGGTGTAAGTTCAGGGGTTTCCGTTGCTAGGGGAAGCAGTACTGCGATCAGCGAGTCCCGCGTCCTGTGCACAAGGAAGCGGTCCAGCGCAGACGCACCACGGTCCTCCACCAGGTCCGCCACCAAGCGCACAAGCCCGTCTTTTAACATGTCCCCTATAGTTTGGAGTCGACAACGAGCAAGCGCACGCTGTGTTAAAGTCTCAGTAGTCGGAGGCAGCCACGGGTTGTTTAAAAGAGGCAGATGCGGAGAATACAGACACCCGGCCCTTAAATATTTGCGGAGACGCCCCAAGCCCAGCTCGTGGTTTGCAACGTGTGGATCTCGGCAGGAGTCCTAGTGAGCCCAAGCGGGAGAATAGTGGAAAGAGGACTAGGACGGGCCGGGGTATGTTCAGGTTTTAAAAACTGCAAGCGCGCATCCGGATGATACCAATAATAGGCATAGTGTGTCTGTGCCACTAGATAATATAAATAAAGGTCAGGGACCCCGAACCCTCTCCTTTCAAAAGGCTGAGTGTCTGCCATCCCACTCGTGCCTTTTCCCCCGCTCAAATCAATCGCGTCAGCATGCTCCGGAGGGTTGTGAAAAAGGTTACCGTTAGTGGAATCGGGATATCAAGAACAAATATAAAAAGCGAGGCAGGACCACCATCTTAATGATTGCAATCCGGCCAGCCATGGACAGTGGAAGTGCTATCCAGCGGTCTATCTGCCCCGCAAGACGGTCTATGGCCGGGCCATAGTTTAGACGGATGACCTCCGTAGCATTGCGATGTATCACCACACCAAGATATCTGGGGGGGTCATCACACCAGCGCAGGGGGAAGTCCAATGGAAATGGGAGGGTGGCGTCTATTAGAGGAAATACTTCAGATTTGGCCCAGTTAATGACCAGCCCAGAAAAAACACCAAAGCGAATCACCTCGCGTATGAGCGGGGAGAGATTAGTAGCGGGCTCTCGAACGAATAAACGGATATCGTCCGCATATAAGGAAGCCAGAAGGGGGCCCTGGTGGAATCCAATCCCTCGCTGGAGATGACGCTCCTGGAGATGTCACACCAGTGGGTCCATTGCTATGATGAACAATAGGGGCGAGAGCGGGCATCCTTGCCTGGTGCCGCGTGATAGGGAGAATTTGTCCAATATTCCCCCCCATTAATCCTGAGTTGCGCAACTGGGTTAGTATATAATATACGGACTAGGGAGCAAAAAGTCTGTGGGAAGCCAAGCTTCGTGAGTGCGGCCTGGAAAAAGTCCCACTCCAGGGAGTCGAATGCTTTTTCAGCATCGAGTAGTATCGCAGCAGTGGGAAGAGTGGGGTTTATCTGGTTAATGACAGCGAATAGCGTGCGTAAGTTTACCGAGGTCAAGCGACCCGGAACAAAGCCTGACTGAAGAGGAGAAATTATCTGGCCTATTATAAGCGATATTCGCGTCGCAAGGACTTTGGCTAATATCTTGTAGTCTTGATTTAATAAGGACAGAGGTCTATAAGATGCACATCTATCGGGCGGTTTACCCGGCTTAAGAAGTAGTGTCACAATTGCCTCTTGCATGGTATGAGGTAGTTCACCCGACTCTAGCACCTCCGCATAGACCTCTAGGAGGTGTGGGATTAGCAGTGACTTGTAAGTTTTATAGAACATGCCAGTATGGCCATCCGTGCCAGGGGTGCGGGAGCCGTCCAACCCGTCGTTGGCTTCTTCGATTTCGTCAGTGCCAATAGGGGAAGCCAAAAAGTGTTGTTGACCCTTTTCAATCCACTCCATCGCGATTTCATTTAAATAGTCGGAGAGTGCTGTGATGGTTGGCGGGGAGCATGAGGTATATAGCCGAGTGTAATAGGACAGAAAGGTGGAGAGAATGTCCGCGTCCCGCGTGACACAGGCACCGTCCGCAGTCTGGAGTTGGGTGATGTATGTGGCATGCTGTCAAGGAGTGAGCAGGCGGGCTAAAGTGCGACCCTGTCTCTCTCCCTCCCTGTACACTCGGGCACGCGCATACTTCCCCAAATAAGTGATCTCCCGTAATGCCAGATCTTGGAAGTCACCCAAGAGGCTCGCGCGCTGATGCAACAAAGGGGGGGCCGAGCCAGTCAATGTTTGGGCATCCAAGTCCCGCAACGCCAGCTCAGTAGCATCAAGGTCCCGACGAATTGTGTGCAAGACTCTGGCCTGTTTAGCTATGCAAACGCCCCTATTATATACTTTAAAGGCCTCCCATAAAGTTGCATAGCGCGGCAAAGAGCCCGTGTTAGTGATGAAATATTCTACAATCGCATCCTGCACTTCGCTCTTGAAAACGGTGTCAAATAGCGCATCAGATGGAAAGTGCCAGGATCTGAAGGGGCGCGCAATTGTGGCCAGGGTCACTGAAAGTAGTACTGGTGAATGGTCAGACAGGGTTTGAGGCAAGTAAGTCGCCTCTAGCAACGTGATCAGGAGGTCCGGGGATGTGTACCATCTATTTATTGGGGACCAGGTGCCATGTGGTGCAGAATAAAACGAAAAACCCTTATCTACCAGATGCAGATGTCACCATGCATCAGCCAGCAGGTGTGTATGTAGTGAAGCCCCCAGTTCCGCCGTAGAGTACGGCTTTGTAATGTGGCCTGCGCCTGTAGTGTCAACGTTTGGTTGCAATGTGAGATTGAAATCTCCCCCAAATATAATAGAATCAATTGATATTGCAGAAATATGAGTGGAGATACTGGAAAAGAAGCCACAGGCATCAACATTAGGGGCATAAACATTAACGAGGAGTATGTGTTTCGCGCCCAGACTCCCAGCCACCAGCAAAAAACGTCCCTCCGGGTTAAAAATTACTGATTTGGTCACAAAGGGGAGCGCTTTGTGGATGAGTATACAAACTCCCCAGGAGTAGGTGCTGGAACTAGCAAAGAATCTATTGTCCCCCCAAGGTAGCAGCAAATCGGTTGTCCGAGTTCGGAGCATAATGGGTCTCTTGAAGTAGAGCAATGTGTATTTTGTGCCTCGCCAGATAGGCCATAATCTGTCGTCCCTTGCGGGGGTTCGATAATCCCCTCACATTCCATGTGATGCATTTAAGCTCCATTCCCTCCAGCCCCCTGCCATTGCCTCTCACATTGGATATAACAATATATGGACTGACGCGCCTCTGCAATTGAATCTAACCAGCTCGCTAGTGAGTATGAGCGTATCTTGCACCATGCAAACAAAATTGAACTCATACAACCAAAACACCCTCCCACATCGGATAACCACCCAATCTGGATCCGGTGAATCCCAAAACATCTTTGAAAACAAGAAAAGAGAAAACAACAAGAATTAGGAGATCTCCTGGGGGGGTAGCAACGCCCCGAGCGGGCCACTTAACATGGTAACTATAGTACGCAAAATTACATGTTACTGCAGTCTTAAAGAACTAGGACAGTAGCTATGGCATCCATAGAAATAGAAAAAAGGTTTCTTGCCGCTTTGTCCTTAAAATGTTAGTGGATCTGTACCCACGAGGGCCACCGCTTGCACCCAATACGTTCCCTTCCAGCAGTCTGACTATGGTGAGCAACCAAGGATCATTTCCTAGGGGAAGGGCCTCTATTGGATTGGTGTCGTTTCCAAAAGTCAGCCGCGTCTGCAGGAATATCAAAGACTGAGGTTTTGCCATCAATCTGAATGTGAAGACGCGCCGGGTATAGCATTGCATAGCAAATGTTCGCATTTCTCAGGGTTCGCTTGATTTCCTGGAACTTGCGCCTAGCTTCCTGCACCTCTTGTGTGAAATCTGGGTAAATGGATAGCGACATACCCTGAAACTGCAGGTCTCCCACCTTTCTGGCCCTTCGCAGGGCGTTGTCGCTGTCCCGTTAATTAAGCAACCGTGCTATGATGAGGCGCGGGGGAGTACCGGGGGCCGGTCTAGAGGCCAGAGATATGTGGGCGCGTTCCACCGCAAATGTGGATGAGAAACAATCGCTGCCAAATAGTTCAGTCAGCAAGCGCTCCACATATGCCTCCATGGGACCTGTGTTGGTCGTCTCCGCTACACCGTCTATCGGGAGATAATTGCGGCGCGATCTCGCCTCCAAGTCTTCTGCCTTGGCCGCCGTTGTTTTCAGGAGACGCTCCGTGCGATCTAGGCGCTTGGCCATTGCTGCTTGTGCGTCTTCGACGTCCGAGATGCGCCTTTCTGCAGTGTTGATACGGGCCTCGTGCTGCTCCACTCGACCGTGTATGGTGTCAATACGTTTGCCCAGCTCATCAAAGCGCGCATCAATGGCCTTGCAGCTGGCCCGCAGCTCCGCCATTATGGCAGCAGTGCCCTCCAGTTGAGGTTGCTCAGGAATTGGTGGGTCAGCGTGATCCGGTGGATCTCCCCTCATGACGTCATCCCCACTCTCCCGCCTGGGGGTCTTGGCAGTCTCAAATGAGAGCTGCCGATATTTGGGGTCGTCGCGGCCCATGATAAATGAAGTATGCGCCCAAATGTGAATATGGTGATAGGAGAAAGGACCACCAGTTTAGTGTGTGTGTGTGGGGGGGGGGGGGCGGGTAGCGACCTCGCAACTAGTATGAGGCCCGGGAGGGAGTGCCAGCCGCACCAGACTTTTTTACAATGTGTTCGCGACCCAATTGGGCCCAGCAGGTTGCGTGCACTGAACCTAGCCCGATGGAGCCTCACCCCGACATCCCACACTGGTAGGAGAGATGAAGCATGTAGAGCGAGCGGGGGCTCAATCCAGTGTCATTAGCGCAGTTGTCCGCAGTCAGGAGCCATTTATCAATGGTTGCCGCCAGTAAAAATCCCCTGCAGCCCCGAGTGCATGTGATGCTCAGGCTTCATGTTTGGGCGCAGACAGGCGGTACACAGGGCTTCCGTCGGCGGGAGGAGTCAAATTGATGCACGCCACTCACCACCATCCACCGAGACCGGCCCCTCACTGTGCCGCCGTCCACGCAAGTCTCTCTCAATGGGCCTCCAAGCCCAGGTCTCGAGTTCTCTGGCGGCCGCACTCCGCAGCGGCGGCCCCGCCCTAAAGCTCACTCACGACCCCTGGCGGCGCAGGGCCTCCGAGGACCGCGTCAGACCACCGCTACGTCCACGGCGTTTTCGGGGGTCGGGGACATCTCCCTCGGTCACAACGCGCTCCGTCCCCGCCCCGGGGCTTTAGATGGCCGCGGCAGCACCCAGGGGCCCGGATCCTGTCAGCAAGTCACCGCAATGCAGCTATTTCATTGCGGCCGCTCGGGAGCTCCTGAATCAAGCCACCATCTTGGCGCTTGGGGTAAATTGGTGTGGAGTGGGGTAGACTAGAGTGGGGTAGATTGGGGGATTATAGTAGGGTAGAATGGGTTGGGGTAGAGTGGAGTGGGTTAGATTGGGGGGTGGGGTAGATTGGAGTGGCGTGGAGTGGGATAGATTGGAGTGGGGGAGTTCTGTATATTAGCGTGGTAGATTGGAGTGAGGTAGATTGGGGTGGAGTGGGGTAGATTAGCGTAGTTTAGAGTAGGGTAAATTGGAGTAGGGTAGAGTGGGGTGGGATATATTGGGGAAGATTGGAGTGGGGTAGACTGGGGAAGAGTGGAGTGGGGTGAATTGGGGTATATTGGAGTGGGGGAGTTCTTTATATTAGCGTGGTAGATTGGAGTGAGGTAGATTGGGGTGAAGTGGGGTAGATTGGAGTGGAGTAGATTGGGGTAGTTTAGAGTGGGGTAGATTGGAGTGGAGTGGGGTAGACTGGGGAAGAGTGGAGTGGGGTGATTGGAGAGGGGTACACTGGAGTCGAGTTGGGTAGATTGTAGTGGAATGGGGTGGATTGGAGTGCAGTAGATTTGGTGGATTATAAGGGGGTAGAATGGAATGGAGTGGGGATAGTGTGTGGTAGAGTGGAGTGGGGTAGATAAGGTGAGAGGGGTAGATAGGAGTGGTGTGGGGTAGATTGGGATGAGGTGGGGTTGTTTGGAGTGGGGTAGTATGCAGTGGGGTAGAGTGGGTTAGATTGGAGTGGAGTAGATTAGAGTTAGGGAGTGGGGTAGATTTCATTGGGGTAAATTGGGGTGGAGTGCAGTAGATTGGAGTGGGGTAGACCAGGGTAGAATGGAGTGGGATATATTGGAGTAGATTGGAGTGGGGAGGGGTAGATTGGGGAAGAGTGGAGTGCAGTGGATTGGGGTAGATTGCAGTGGAGTAGATTGGAGTGGAGTAGGGTAGAGTGGAGTGGGGTAGATTGGAGAGGTATAGATTGGGTGGAAAGATGCTTTTAGCTCAGGAGGTGAGCTTGAAGGAGCTGGATATGAAGGCCAAGTCCAGCACAGATGGTGGTGGCATTTCTTCAGTGCACTCAGAAGGAAAGGTACACACACCCAAGGATGTAGTGGATGATTATGTTGTGAGGATGACATTGACCAGTGATTTAGGGGATATGAAGTAGCTTTAAGGGCACACAGGGTCCCTGAGAGAGATTGGGGAGCAGGTCTGTGGAATCGCTTCACTGTGGAGGGGAGGGACACCTTGTTGGCCTTAGGAATAGAGGATTAGATTAGGTACCCCGCCATGAAGGAAGCCCTGGTCAGGAGGTATGGTCTTACTTCAGGGAGTTACAAAGTGAAGTTTAGGGAGAGTTCTAAACTTGTTTCACAAACCTGGGTTGAGCATGTTGATTTCTACTTCAGAGCACTGGATGGTTGGGTGAAGGGCAGTGAGGTAACAGACTATCAGGGGCTGTACAACTTGACGGCATGGGAGCCCTTGTCTAGTCGTCGTTTTCGAGAGATGTGCCAGCAAGCTTACTGACCGCAGGAAGCTTGCTAAGGAGGCGGACCGCTGGCTCAGCACCAGGGTACAAAAGAAGTTGTATGTGGGAGAACCAGCCAAGAAGGGTGGTTCAGGCTTTCACCAGCCAAGTCAGGGGGAGGTCAAGGGAGACATACAGGTCCCAGGGTAAAGGTGAAGGAAAGGGATCCCAAGCCCCTTCTGAGAAACAGGAGGGGGGGTTTCTGGTGGGCGATTGTCCCGGGCACCCCATTTCCAACCCCGCTGCTTTGAGTGTTCCCAGTTAGGGCACTAGCAGGGGGACCCTGTCTGTCCAAACAAACCATCCACTGGTGGTACCACTGCAGGGGTGGTTAATGTGGCCTTAGGAGAAGGTAGTCCCCAGGGGCAGGTCGTTGACCATGCCTTGATCTCCCTTAGTTGGGAGGTGGACTCAGAGGATACGTTAGTGATCCCGGAGGGTGAGAGTTGTCACTTCCATCAGGTGGGAGTGAATGGGGTCACAGACACTACTCTCAAAGACACCGGGGCTAGCCACACTGTGATGGTGGAAAGGCTAGTTTCTCCAGAACAGTACACTGGCCAGGTGTGTAGGGTAATGCCAGCCCATGGGCAGGACTTCTTCCGCCCTATGGCCCTGCTGTCCCTAGAATGGATTCAGGAGGTGACCCAGAGGAGGGTCATAGTTAGTCCCCAGATGCCCATAGACTGCGTTCTGGGAAATGAGTTGCCCACGGTGTCAGGGGAACTGGGAGGGGCGGCTGCCACCGGCGTCCTAACATTTCAGTTGTCTGGGGCTACCTAGCCCAAGCGGAAGGTACAGGACCCCAGAAGGAGGAACAGGGGGAGGGTGAGCCCCCCCCTGTCTCCTGTTCAGCCTCAGGGTACAGACCCTGGGCTGAGGGTCCAGCCTCAGGATACCACCCTTGAGCTGGTGAGAGGTGAAGTGGAAAAAGGGTGCAAGGCACCTTGGGCTACTGGCCCCCATTTTGAGAAACCACGGAGGTCAGAGACCCCTGGATGGCCCAGAGCCTCGCTCTTGACACTGACAGCTGTCAATGGCCTCTGTTGGTTGCTGTCTTTATGGACAGAGTTTTCCCTGGGTTGGGGACAGAAGTCAGACCCAAGGAGTGGAATAGGCCACATCACTTTGTTGGCCATGGTGGTACTATCTGCCTACTGGGATGCATCTGTGAGCAAGGTAAAGTTAGGTGCTTCACAGATGGGGTCCGTAGATGAGGAGAAGGGTTCACCATTGGTTAGCTTAGTAGGCCCTGAGAACATATACAGAGAAATGCTACTGGGTTCGAGAGGCATAGACATGGAACAGGCCCCTGCAGTTGCGGGCCGAGGTCCATGTTCTAGCGCCCTAAGCAGGGAAGTCCATCAAGGTATTGATTAGTCTACCCTGGCTTTAGCCTGGAGGCCTGTCTTTTGTCTTTTCACCTTCTTGAGTTTTGGAGACTGGTGAACCTTCTACTACCATCATGTCTCAGACTAGAGAATCATCAATTGCACCTACAGATTTGGTTTTTGAGGAGGATAGGTGAGAAACATACACTGTGTCTCAACTTAAGTCAATCTGCAAGGACCTCAAAGTCCAGTTTAAGGGCCTCACTAAAAAGGAGGAGCTGCAAAAGGAGCTGAGGGCCTGCGTTGCTGCCAGGAATGCAATTGGGCATCTGGAGGGTGAGGAGAAACTGATGGATGGTGTGGCGGAAAACATGGCTGGTGATCAAGTGATGGATCGGGCTCTGCTTGGAGGGAAGGTACTCTCGAAGGCAGGCAGCAGGGTTTCTTCCAGGGTCTGTCCCAAGAGGAGCTGGAGGACTGGCATGAAGCCAGGAGGCATGAGATGGAGCTAGGAAAGCTCAAGATGAAGCATGAGGAGAAGCTCCAGTTGGAGCTAGCAAAACTCCAATTTACACCATCCTAACTCAATCTATCCCACCCTAACACAATCTACCCCGCTCCAATCTTCCCTACCCCCTCTACCCCACCCCATCAAAATATACCCCACACCACTCTTTCCAAATCCACTCCAATATACCCCACTCCAATCTACCCCACTCTACTCCAATCTACCCAACTCTACTCCAATCTACCCCAATCCTCTCCAATCTATCCCATTCCTCTCCAATCTATCTCACTCCAGTCTACCCCACTCTACTCCAATCTACCCTACCACAATCCACCATGCTACCCTCTGCTGGAGAATAGTGGTCCCTTCAACAGCCCCCAACATATGTTGAGATTTGGGGTCTCCCTACCTTTTTTTTAAGTATCTGAACCAAACCGTCAAATTTACAAGAACAAAATACCCAACTCAGAAGACAGAACTATTGTTGTAGGGATTCTGCACATACACAGAGCTATGCACAGGATAATAGGACCTCGGAGTATAGTGGTGAGCCAACCATACACCGTAGTACCCACAATCCCAACCCAACTAGCATTAGCGTCTCATTAGCAGCGCAGCTACCAATGATTAGACAACCCAGAACACGGTCTCTCTTTCTCAGGACTCGCGGGAGCAAGGACACCCTTTCGTAACTCACTCATAGCTGTCCACAACGTGCGTAATAAGAGACACTGTATAGTTTAAATGTTTATTTCAACTATCGTGCTCTAAGATACAGTACACGTGCCAGTACTATCAGCATAATGCATAAGAATAAAATAATAAGCATAGTTACAATTCCATAGAATACAAACGGGGACAGCATTGTATAAAGACAGTGGATATAGGACTAAATAGCCTTACCACCCTCCCGTTCTAATAACTAGTTTATTATAAAAACAGAAGACCTCTGGGCTTTGGCTGGCAGACCCTCATACCTCGATATCTAGATGCAAGGTTTACATCATCAGACAAGCACAGCTCTTCTCTCTGGAAAGGTTTTTCTCCAAGTGCCTCCAACATTGAAATCACAATATTAAAAGCACACGAATTTCTCCAGTGCAGCTGCATTCAGTGTTATGTCTAAGTGCGAGGGGCTGACCAGATCAGCAAGAACAAGGGACATTGTTTTTCGACCTTGTACATGATGTGCAGACGCAACCCAAAGGGAACAGGAGGAAAGGTGAAAGGCAAACAGTTCTAAAATAGCAGAGGCTGGAAAACAAAGGCACAAAGTAACGTGTGCAAAGAGGCATCATGGCAGCCAGGCCTAAGCTAACTTAACAATGCAGTCCATGAGTCCACAAACCACACTACACCCTCCCCTGGTCAGTCCATGGCCAAAGACATAGGACGAAGACAGAGTTCAAATAGATGGAGCAGAATGGCAAAGTCTGGTCCGGAAAAATCCAGTGGGATAGGACGCTGAACGTGGAGACCCCCTTAATCAAAAAGAGTGTAAGTGCAGAAAAACGCCACACCTTCCAAGAGGACATCGTTGGAGTCGTCAGCAAAAAGAGATGCCATCCAGTCCAATAAATCAAAACTGCATTCATGTTCCTCGCAAGAGGTAGTAGCGAACAGCATTGCGGGACAACTTGCGTGATACTCAATATAACTTTGTTGTAGGAGAGTCTGAGCAGCCGCCCAGACATCCCATTGTGCCAAAATTCCAAGTGCAGCCGCACGCGCCATGTAGCCAGGTCCGGAACAGTCACGTTCATGGGGCTCTAAGGGACCCACCAACTGGACAAAATCCGGGCGAGACAAAGACGTATTGGAGAGGCAGTAATCCAAGGACCAGGAGAAAGGACATCGGATGCAAGACATCACAGGTTGCACGCAAGTGAAATACGCAAAGCGAAAAGAAAGTCTATAGGATACACCAAGTGTCGCCAATGGCAGGACGCCGAAGCCAGCGAGGAGGCGTTCACGGAGCACCCGAAGGCGACTGTGGTCGAGGTGGGCTCCAGGAAGTGCAGCCACTGCGTAGTAAACAAACCAAAAGCAATATACCAGCCGCCAAAGCGAGGATCAACGGAAAGCCGCCAAAGACGCTGGAAAAAATGGAATGAATAAAAGCCGGTATTACACCAAATATAGTTTGAAAGGAGGTAACAAGGCCAGAACCCACAACTTTAAAAAAGTGCACAAGACCTTCGGTGCGAGAAGCATTGAAAACACGGTGAATCAGTTCACCGAAATGTTGTGGGAGGTTGGTGTTCAACAGGGCCTGTATTTCACTGTGGGTACTTGCCACCTGGAGAATGAACGTCTCCCGGGCGGATGTGAGCATAACCTCCTGATTCAATAATAGTGCCTTTATTCTGCTCAATTTATTGAAATCTGCCTTCAAAGTCGGAATGGAAGGCCAAATGGAACTATCTACGATGTTGTGCGGGGGAGGAAAAAGCACATTTTTGCAGCAGACAACTCTGTGGGAAACTGTTACAATATAGGGAATGCCGGCAAGCATGCCACAGCAGTCCTGATTATTCAGAAGGAGATAGCTACCATTTGCAAGCACAGTGAAGGTAGGAGATATAGCAGGAGCAGGAATGCCTTTCAAAACACAAGCAAGATTTGGAGCCGAAACATTACAGGCCCCGTGTACTCTAATGTGTTTGCAAACAAGAGAATGACCCACAGTAGAATCGCATGACTCCCCCGTGAGAAAAACTTCTTTCCCGTCCCTAAGACATTTATACATGAAAGGCAGGGACCAAAGTTCATGCAGGAAAGCACTGCCTAAAGGCTGAAAGCGGCCAACAGGATAATGTTTCATGCAGGAACTGAACTCAAATAAAGAAAAAGGCAAAGTGATTACCCCGTGTACTAACCACACAGCAGAATCTAATTCTGCAACTGAGAATAGTAAGGGCTCTATTTTCTCGATATGTAACAGAGTGTATTCTGCATCTTTCATGGACATGAACTGCTGTTTTTCAGTCAAATTAAAAGGTAAGAATAAGGCAGAGGTGTTCAAAAAGTGCCAAGGAACTTTCCCCATTTTAAGGGTTTGCATAGTCCACGCAAACTGCATTACTGAACGCAATTGATTTTGACCATGATACAACACAGAAACATCATCTTGTACAATATCAACAACAGAGGAAATAATATTCTCTAACGTGTAAATTCGGGAAGACAGGGTATTAATACTATTGTCAACAACAGCAAGCACTTTTTCTAAATTTGCCTGATCAATTTCCCGAAGACTGGAAGCAGCTTCAATTTGCGAAAGCTTCCAGAGTTCATTGTAAGTCTCATAAATGAATCTCTTTGGTCGAGGACCACGAGGCCCCAGAACAAAGTCGGACAGATCAATGTTGCCTGATAGGAGGGACAAATGTTGTTTAACAGAATCTAAGGAAGAGTGCTGCAACCACTGTTTACACAATTTACCAACAGAATACGTTGTAATAGTACGAGAGTCAGAAAACCTTGGATCTGGCCTATCCTGTTTGTAGCCAGGATCTGTGTCATGAAAACGCAGTTGGCAGGCATTAGATGAAATGGGCCAAGCCAACCAGGGCGACTGAACAAAAGTAGACATATTAAACGAATTGTTCTGGAACAAAGCCTGCAAATTTGCAATGGAAATATTGAAAAACAAGCTTGCGTTGGGAGTAGAAGACAATACAGGAATGGAGGGTGCATTTAATGGTTTGGAAGTAGCCAATCCTCAACATGTCGTTTGATAGATGGTCTGATTTAAAAATAAAATTTGGGCTGGGATGAGACAAGCACGGTGCAAGGCTTCTGTGCCCTGCACCTGCCATGCTTTGGATCCCCAAATAGATTTTAAATCAATGGTGTCACGCCAATGTTCATACCCACCCACAGCCAAGGCGTTTAAAAAGGAACCCGAATACAGCAATTTGGTGTGGGTCAACATGATTTTCTGAGTGGCCGTTGTGTTTAATTTAAAATAATAGGACCCAGGGTTCGACCTATCAAAGTCTGTAAAATAAGTAAACTTATTTCTAAGAGTCTGGGAGCTACCTGGCAAAGGGGTTGGACAATGTTCCCATTGGGTATAATTAAAAAGACCCCGAAGGGTACTGGGTTTATGGAGAAAGTGGTTGCCCCAATGCTGGTAACAATATAAATCGGCATAACTTGCAGAATTCATGTACAAATCTTCAGCATTAAAAGCAGCATAATATTTCAAATCAGTAAATAACGATTCAACTGCATGTACATCTTAATCGTCAGAATGAATATTACTTTTAACGACATCACCCATTGAAACACGGAGGACATTTGGTACATTAATAATCTCGGTTGGTCCATGAATTTGGAAATTTACTGCATCCCATACGATGCCATCAGCAACTGGAAAAGCTGTAATGTTCACAAATGTGTGATCACGCTTCATGATGTGAGATGAAGAATGCGGAGCCAAAGTTCCAGCGACACAGTTCACAGCAGAGCGTTCGGGTAAATAGTGACCATTGATGAGTAGGAAAAAAACTGTCACAAAACCAATGGACATGAACAGAAAAATCAGGAAAAGTACCAACCAGATGTAAGTCCATGGTGGAATTAAAAAATTGTCTCTGAACCAGGATACAAAAATACTGAATTTGGACGGGATAAGTGCTGAGGTGGAATCCGAGTCAAAGGAATAACGTGTTGGGCTCAGTGGTATCGTTGGTAGATGAGCCACGGACTCAGTGGCGGGGTAGGTGTACTCGGTCTCCTCGTTGCAGGGGGAATCCGGGTCTTCTAGCAGGCGATCAGGCAAATCTACCATCTCAATGGCAACATCAGTGACCGTTCGGGCTGGAGGGCCACAAACATTTGTCCTGGAAATGACTGGACAAGAGACCGCTGGTGTTACACTATTCAGGATCGGCCAGATGTTGTAACTTGACATTTTCCACTGAGATGTATCTGTTTTCCTTGCGACCAGGAAGCGGTGGTAAGATGACTGTACGAGTACCCTTCAAGCCAAGGACTGGAACCGGTGCACGATAAGAGGGGCCAAATTCTTTTTTGTTCTCCACCTTCTCTCGGACCAGGTCTCCAACTTTCGGAAGCCAGCCGGCAACCGGAATCTGCAGCGCAGTGTCTGTGGCTGAAGGTAAATGTGCGATTGCTAGTTTGTCTCAGGCTTCTTGTAAGTCCTGTAACATAGTAGAATGATTATCTACGTCAAAGATTGCGGATTGCGCCGCCATGTCTAGACCATCAAGGTCAGGCACAAACATTCTTATGCCAAAGAGCATTTCGTATGGGGTCCGCCCACCCAGAGGTCTTCTAGGGAGATTATTAAGTGCACGTTGTACGCTAGACAAGTGGGCCAGCCAGTTCCTGCCAGTACCTAAGACTCTAGCTGTCAAGGATTGCTTTAAGTCACGGTTCATTCGTTCAACAATCGAATTGCCCTCAGGCCGATACGGAGACGAAAATTTCACCTGCACCGCCAGTGAACCCATTGCGTCCTTGTAAGCCTTAGAGGCGAACGCTGGACCTTGGTCAGAATGGAAGGTGCCGCAGGCGAAAATTCCCACAAAGACACGCAAATCCCTGATGACATTTCGAGCGTCAGCACTCCATTGTGGCCAGACCCAGATGAAACGTGTGCACGAGTCTACTGCAACTAAGATGTATTTATATGCAGTGTCAGACGAAAATGGACCGCAGTGATCCAGGTAAACGCACCCAAAAGGTCTGTTTGAAATGCAGAGCGGTGTTTGCGGTGGTCGTGTAACCGTAGAAGGCTTAATTTGTTGACAAACGTCACAAGAAAGCACATAAGTACGGGTTTGTTTATATAAACCACGCCACCAGTAACGCTGCTGCAAGATGGAAACCGTCGCAGACACACCAGCATGAGCCGAAGCAATGCCTTCTTGTGCGGCAGTTATCAAGGAAAGTCTGCGGTCCGCGTTGGGAATCAGCCAATCACCAACGTCTGGAATTCTTACGTAAGGAGCCTGTTCGGGACCTAATTGATAAGAGTATTTGGAAGGGAAACCCCGTGGGTAATTCGCACCTTATTTTGTCGCAGCAATAGCTGCCAAAATATCTTTATCGATTTTAGTCATGGATCTTGTAACTGCTGCTACTGAGCACGTGGCTACTGCTGATTTGGCAGCTTCGTCTGCCAAACCGTTACCAACAGCGTGTGCGCCCACACGCTGGTGGCCAAGAGTGTGAATCACCTGTGTGAGAGGCAGACGTTGTTTCAGATCTGCAACTCGAACCCAAAGCATTTTATGCTTAATTGTACTGCCTTTAGCATCTCTATAGTCATTTTGTGACCAAAAGAATAGATTGTCATTGAAAGACTGAACACAGTAGTAAGGATCACATACAATAAGGGTAGTCACGTCTGGATTAGCGAACTCAAGTGCGAGCACCAACGCGCGCAGCTCGGCCAATTGTGCAGTAATGTCTCCTAGTGCCTGAGTGTGCACTACAGTCTGTTTGAACTCACCGTTCACCATAGTACCTGCAACAATAGCAAATGCTGCTGAATAAGCATGCTTGGAACCCGTGGCCGGTTGTGCCGAACCATCGGTATAGATAATACATTCGTACTCCTCAAGCGGTAGCAAAGACAGAGGAGGAGGATGAACAAATTCATACTGTAAAAACTCCTGTGTCTGAAGTGAAGAATCAAAGATAAACGTGACATCCGGGGACGTCAGAGATGTAGCCCATTGTATCCAACGAGGGTGCAAAGCCTTAGAGTTCGGTACACTGGCTTTCGTCACTGCCTCAAAGGCAGGATATGGTATTACCACCAAAATGCGTTTTCTCTGTGCCAGTGCGCGTTCCTTTAGAATCGCCATTTGCACTGCTGTCAAAACTTTCTCCACAGAGGAAAATCGCAACTCTGCCGAAGTGTAAAGATGTGACTTGTATGCAATAGGTACTGTGTCACCTTCGTTAAAGGTTAAGTACGTGAAACCCACTGTCCCTGGTATGATTCTAATCACCAGGTTGGTGTGGTTGTCACGCGTCAACAAGAATTTAGATTCAAGCAGATCAGACTGCAAAGACTGCAGTATAGAGGAATGCTCGGGAAGCCAGCATGACTTCGAAAAGTTGGGTTGTATCAAGGCATAAAGAGGCTTGATACGCTGGGCATATTCGGGAATATAAGTACGCCCGAAGTTTAGAAAACCCAGTAAGGACTGAAGTTTCTTCAGTGTGGTTGGAGGGCACAAAAGTGTGCATTTCTCCAAGAAATGAGGGGCTAAGCCCTTACCTTCATTGTTGAGCTCATAGCCCAAAAACAAAATGGTAAATTCAGCTATGTGAGATTTGGCAAAATTAAACTTGTAACCTAAGACCGCAAACTCGAGAATAATGCGGTCCACTCGGGAAAGATGCAGGTATAATTCGTCGTCTGTCAGGTAAATATCATCGACGTACGAACATGCATCTGGGTCTATGCCGTCTAACAAAGAGACAACACGGGCAGCGAATACGCCTGGACTGTTTTTGTAGCCCATAGGGAGACGCCGGAATTTGAATTGTTTACCACCGGAGGTAAAAGCGCTCCATTGGCTACACTCCGTGGCTAAGTTGTGCGTGTAAAATCCATTGGATAAGTCAAGTGTCGTTTTATATTTTTTACGAACAAGACTGTCTACAAGCGCAGAACTATGGGTATTTTGCACCGCAAAGGTCCGAGAATGAGAGTTCAAGTGCCGGTAATCCAATACTAGGCGGTACGATCCATCGGGTTTAGAACCCGCGAAAAGGGGATTATTCATTGGTGATACGCATGTTTCAATTACTCCTTGGTATTCTAACTGTGTCAGAATTTCGAAAACGGGACCTTTGGCTTCCTGTTTGATGGGATATTGGGGTTGTGGCTGTGGCAGTGACCGCAAAGGAATATCATGGGGGGGAGAGTCTTCATCCCAGCCCACGTGGTTGCGGTATAACGCCGGAGCCAGGGACACAGCCCACTCAGCTGCGAGAGCCTCCGCTTTGTCCTTGGGGACATGATGGGAAAAGCTCGGAAGGATTACCTCCTCCCCTCTACGCGCAGCAAGTACGAATGGGGGCGGCCAATCCGCCTCCGCCAACAAAATGTCGTAAGAAGAGGTCAGATTCTCCCAAAAAATCCCTTTAACAACACGCTGTATGTCACCTTCAATTTGAATGACAATATTATATAGTCTGTCAGGGGGTGCCACTCTGGTGTCTGCTGTCTCGACAGTAATGAATGTTTCAGTTGCTGTCGCCTCCATATGAAAACGTAGTGCCTCCCGCACTATGGTAACTTCCGCGGCGCTGTCTAGGAGCGTCACTGCCCACGTCCAATTCAGGAGTCTCGTTCTCACCGTCTGTGGCATACCTCGCTGTTACAGCGGCAACTTTTTTCTTCTGAAACTGTGGGCGAGAACGTTGTAATTCTTCTGGTTATCCTGTGACTTGTTGTCGAGGTTGGTCTCGTCCTTGCGGGGCCTCCCGACCCCTACCTCTATCCGTGCGATCTCCTCCACCAGTCTGTGACGACGTTGGTGCCTGCGAAGAACGAGGAGAACGCGGGTCAGGGACCTGAAATCTCTCTGGAGATTTTATTCTCGCTCTATCGCGCAAATCATATGTGCGTTCAGAAGATACGGAAACTGGGGAAGCGCCTCGCGACCCCGGCTTCTTCTGTTGCTTACCCTGTTTTTTCAACCTCCAGCTCTTTTTAGTAAAGAACGGTTTCTCATCTTTCTCAGATTGAGTTTTTGGTTGTGGCTGCGATTGTGTTTGCGTTTTAGCAAAAGGCTTAACTCCCAGGCTATTGCGGCCTATGGTTTTATAAGCTTGTGCAATAATTTTCAGTAATTCGCGTGGCTTGTCCGGTTCTGGGACCAAAGCCAAAGCATTAGCTACTTGAAAGTTAACTGCATCACCCTTGACGTTAGCAAGGATTAGTTCAGCCACTACATCGAACACTCCCACCAGTCTCATCCCTAATTCCACAGCCGCTTCAGGGCCATGCTCATCCTGCACTCGTTTAATTACAGAGGGGAGAACTATCATGGAAGGAGTGCCGAAACACTTCGCATATACGGTGGCGAATACCTTACCCCAGTTGTTGCAGTCTGCCAACTCGGGGATCAAGTCTTTTGGCAAACTAATCGTTAAAATCCTGTGTTTTTCCACAGGAGATATATTAGGAAAAACGGCCTCCAGCTGGTCAAATTTTTTTGCAAGCCAATAAGGTAGATCGTCCTTATTTTGTGGGCGCTTGCCCATCACCGAATTAACCATGACGGGACTTATGGTTACGCCGCCAGGCCCAGCTGGATGTGCCGCAACTCCAGGCGGGGCTGCCTGGACGATGCCCGTAACATACTGTACTAAGGCTCTATGCACACGTATCAAAGATGAATGCAAATCACGCAGTTCAGCGAGCGGCAGCGTCATATAACGCGGATGTGGGGTATAGCCGGCCAAAACAGGCCAAGTGGCCCCTTCAATCGATAAGGGGCCTAAACGAACCGTTGTAACCGGTTGGGGGAGTGCGCCATCAAACCAAACACGGTGTTGCCATGCCGTGGGCGGTACCTCAATAGTCCTATATGGACTATAGTGATTAGGAGGTGCGGTTGCTGTATATTCATGGAACGTATTGTCAGTCCCATCCACCGCTGGAAAGGGAATCCAAGAGTAAAACACCTCCAAGTGGTAAGCTGGATCTGCTTGTACCACAAAGATCAGATCGACACCCGCATCAGGCACTCCATACGCTGCTAAATGAGCTTTAAGCGCTGCACGGCTATGTGCCACAATTTGGATAGCCATTTAAGGCTAAAAAGTATTCGACAATCTATTAGGAGGCAGCACAATATAGGGTTTTATTAAAACACCTATTAACAACTTCAAGCTTGAAAGAACCTATAAAAACGTCAATATAGGAGGTACTACCTTCACACACGCCTCCGGAAGCGTCCGTGAAGGGAGTTGTGGACAAGCACAAGAACTACTCAAGAGTCTCGCAGATAAGCAGCTCACTTCGTTGGTGGCGCCATGTCGTAGGGATTCTGCACATACACAGAGCTATGCACAGGATAATAGGACCTCGGAGTATAGTGGTGAGCCAACCATACACCGTAGTACCCACAATCCCAACCCGACTAGCATTAGCGTCTCATTAGCAGCGCAGCTACCAATGATTAGACAACCCAGAACACGGTATCTCTTTCTCAGGACTCGCGGAAGCAAGGACACCCTTTCGTAACTCACTCATACCTGTCCACAACGTGCGTAATAAGAGACACTGTATAGTTTAAATGTTTCTTTCAACTATCGTGCTCTAAGATACAGTACACGTGCCAGTACTATCAGCATAATGCATAAGAATAAAATAATAAGCATAGTTACAATTCCATAGAATACAAACGGGGACAGCATTGTATAAAGACAGTGGATATAGGACTTAATGGCCTTACCACCCTCCCCGTGCTAATAACTAGTTTATTATAAAAACAGAAGACCTCTGGGCTTTGGCTGGCAGACCCTCATACCTCGATATCTAGATGCAAGGTTTACATCATCAGACAAGCACAGCTCTTCTCTCTGGAAAGGTTTTTCTCCAAGTGCCTCCAACATTGAAATCACAATATTAAAAGCACACAAATTTCTCCAGTGCAGCTGCATTCAGTGTTATGTCTAAGTGCGAGGGGCTGACCAGATCAGCAAGAACAAGGGACATTGTTTTTCGACCTTGTACATGATGTGCAGACGCAACCCAAAGGGAACAGGAGGAAAGGTGAAAGGCAAACAGTTCTAAAATAGCAGAGGCTGGAAAACAAAGGCACAAAGTAACGTGCGCAAAGAGGCATCATGGCAGCCAGGCCTAAGCTAACTTAACAATGCAGTCCATGAGTCCACAAACCACACTACACTATAATGATGAATGACAGCTGCAGGGTCCTTTTTGCCACAGACAAATTATCTGAACGCATACGAAGAATAAACAAAAAAATCCCTTGCCTGTCGGGAAGATGGAGTTCGCATACAGCTTTTGAACTGCGACGCCTTTTGTATCCTTTACAGAAAGGCGAACAATGTAGCAAGGTTACAAAATACAGGGGTGTGGAATTTAATAAAATATCTACTTGTCCATGGAGCAGGTTGATTCATAAATCTACTTGTCCTGTAACAAGATACACTTGTCCCTTTGGTGCCATGTAGTGCGGCGACAAATTATGGCAGCAATCTCATTATATAAGAGCTCTGATATAGCCTTTCTGATTATGCCAGGGCTTGTACCATAGTAGTGTTTGAATACTTGCAATCCCGTTATGTTGCCACGTTTCTGCAGATCTACATACTGGGGCTGAAGGTAGTGGTAAGCAATAGTTCCAGGGTTAGAATGCCCTTTTGAGTCTGTGCAAACCTTCTAACTTGCATGTTTTAAGGGTTTTCAACAACTCTACTCTAATCTTTTCCCATACTGATAAATGTTGGAAATTTACTCCTGACAATGGCAGATGTAAACCTTCTTCCAGAGTTGGGAAAAAAGTGATTGGAGGGAAAGTTAACTTACAAACACTCAGATTTTCGCATGAGCAAATCTACACATGCATATTTGCTCATGCTAAAATGCAGTTCATAATTCTATTTTCTAGGAGTTCTATTTCTTGTCCTACTTCTGTAAATTCTTGGGAATTCACGAAAGCAGTATAGCTGCACTTAATGCAAGGACATATACCATGGGTGCACTTTTGAGACTTTCTTTAATAATTGGGCCCCTAATTTGGTCTGGTGTTGACCATGACCTTTTGTGTTTATTAAAATTCTGTCTCTCTCTCTGTATCTGCTGGCTTCACTGTGAGTGACAGCATTCTGCTCTTTCACAAGGAGCATATCGGCACACAAAGTAGTTTTGTTCAGTGCCAGTAACTACTGTGGCAGTGTGCGCTTTTTGAGACCAAAAACAATTTTTGCTTTTGACAATGTTTGTTATAATGGTGAGGGCCCGGCAGCTCCCACACCATTAAGGTTTTACAAAAACCATGCCAAAACAAGTCACACATTGACAAAACTAAAAAGCTGACCACCAATTTCAGACCTACTGGCTTTGCCAATGCTCGTTTATTTTTGTTTCCCATAATCTTATTGAAACTGGTTACACTGATTTTCCATTATGAATATTTTTGGGAAATACTAGTATGCATCAGAACGTTACTAAATGATGCTGCAAAGAAATGGTACCTGAAATTTTACATTAGTTTAGCAAAATATTCTTTTTCCTGCTTTCATTTTTTTATGAACATTTTATTTTGAAGGCAAAGAATCATCAATCTTGCTTTCAAGCTCCTGCAAATATTTGCATCAAATCAGAGAGCATCCTGGGAGCATTATACATAGCCTCATATTGCTATTGCTAAACTTTGAAAACGTGTGTACACATTTTTATACTGGAACCACTGTCAGTAGTACAGTCAGAGTTTACAACATTTACTTAGAGCGCTCACTCTAATAATAAAGGCTTTCAATTAATGAACCATAAATACAAGTTTGAACAGCATTAACTTTTGGACAAAAATATTACCTCAACTGCAGACAGTGCCCTTCCCTGATCCATAATGTGGTACTGCAAACTGGCAGCCAAAGGGTTTGTGCTGCAGGGGGTTGGGTCTACTTGTCCCAAGGACAAAATACACATTTGTTGCCCTTGACCCCAAACAATATGTCCTGGGCATAGGAATTCCACATCCCTGAAAATAGTAAAGAAAATTCGGCTGTTCGGGCTGGGTTCAACAAGATGAAAAAAACTTTTGCGGATCTTGATCCACTGTTACTGCAGGATGCGCTGAAATCGGATTCCCTACAAGCGCTTTAAAATCCCAGTGAGAAATCATTTAGAAATAAAGCACTGCACAGTTCTGACAGCAGGAATTCATTGAAAAAAAGCCTCTAGAGTAGACACCTGGGAAAAACAGATTCTACATTTTGCAATAGGATCTAGTTTCAAAGGGACAACTTATCATTAAAGTAAAAGCAGACCGGTGCAAATGTGAAAAAAGGACACGCAAGTAACAACCTGACATAGAGGATCACATTACACCTGTTTATCTTGTACACAAAACTTTTGGACTTCTTTAAGCGTAAAAATCTGAATTAATAAAAAAAAAAGAGAAATAGCACCTTAATCCCAGTGCAAGCAGCAGATAGCTAGCTGAGGAATACTAAAGCTAATTAATCTGTACTTGGTCCTTGCGCCACAGAAAGAAAAGGAAGTGACGAATGGCAAGCACTGCCCAATGAGAAGGCAGCCAAGAAGAGCGACAATGATGCCAACGAATGGTAAGCTAAGGGCAGGTTCCAAGACCATTATTAGGCACAAGAGTCTTGCAAGCAAGAGCGCATGTGCTTGTTGCTCGTGCTCTCCCAGGCTCAACCTAAAAACAACCCAAACACTGATCTGTCATACCAGCCTCTCGGGCACTGTGCTGATTTAGATTTGAATTCTGTGAGAGGTAATCCTGAATTTGTAAATGGGGAACAATTCTAGAAGTACTAATATCCCCCCACTGAGTGAGCTACTCACACTGGACTTTGGGCAACAAGAGTGCTGTATTATCTTGCATCCCGCCAGATACTCAAGTGCCCCCTGAGTCTCATGCTGGCATTTAGAAATGCAGCAACCCTTTTGAAACTCATCCAGACTCATTCCAGTCCCGAAGGCCTTACCTCTGAAACACACGGCTACCCACAAGAGGTACCCATCATCCCTGAGACACACATAGCTGACAAGTTTCAGAGGTCAATGTATTATGTGCTGTCCTAGTCCAGATTTTTTTTTTTTTAACTTTGATTTCTGTGACTTGTAGTCCAGTTTTGTAAAGGAATAAACACAACTACAAGTCCCAGAATGCAGTCCATCCCGCATGGACCTGGGAAAATTGGCAGGGCTGGACACCCAGCAGGGCCGGACTGGGAAGCCAAAGCAGCCCTGGCAATTTTGTCGGACCAGCCCGCACGGTCCGTAGTGAGCGAGCCTGACCACTACAAGGGGAGTTTGGGAGAGGTGCAGGTGTAAAGAAGCACTGGCTGGCCCTGGAAGGCTGGAAACGAAAGTGAGTGGATTATGATTGCTTGCTGCTTTTGTTACTAGCGGCCAATATTGCAGCACTGCTGCAAAACAGGCCCCCAGTAACAAAACTTGCCCCCACCCTTCCAGCCTCCAGGGAAAACGCCCAGTGCCCCGGTACGGCCAGTCTACTGCTGATACATATATCTGGTCACAGGCAAACGCACACAACCCCTGAGATACCTGCTCAACCACTGAGACGTGTACCCAGTTCCCAAGACACACAAGGTGGCAGGTGAAACACCCAGTGAGTTCCTGAGGCTCCCACCGACCACTTAAGCATTCAAGAATACCCCATGTCCTTATGACTTAGCCACAAGTTGCCCAAAATGTGCCAGTTTGTATTTTTTCTATTTCTATAGCCTATATTGTTATTAAATATGAAGCAAGTATATTTTATATTAGCCATACAAAAGTGAGGTTTTTGTAAAGGCCAGGTCCTTTACTAAATTACTTCAATGTGCTCAAACTGGAAGGAAAATGACACATATTGAAGGAAAGCGGGCACAATTAAGTTAAGAGGAAGCTGGGATTTGAATCCAGGATTCCATACTGTACATTGCAGAGACTGCATGGTTACATCCTTGCCTCCTTCGTTTAATGCCAGTACTTTCTGTTCAGTTATTCAATTTGTTATTCAATCAGTGTTAGTATATGGAGTTCAATAAACACATTTGTTACACACTAAATACAACTGACACTATACACACATACGTGTGCGTAGTCATAAGATTTAACGGTGTGCTTTTCTGTTCCCACAGACACTGAATATCAAACAGTGTTAGAACATACCTGTCTGAAATCATGCTACAGGGGTGTAAGGAGCAGGCTTTTTGCAGGTTTTCCCCCACTTTTTGCCCCCATTTTGACTACTAGCTGCTGGTTTTTCGACATTGAGAGTGCACTGAGGCCTGCTACCCATACCTCAGTGCCAGTGTTCTGACCCATCACAAAAGGTCTATCTAATTGGATGACCCCAATTGGAAAGTACTGCTTTACTTATAAGTCCCTAGTATATGGTACCCAGGGCAAGTAAGACATTGTTCCATCGGGGCTGCAGCACTAGTTGTGACACCCTGTGTGTGACCAAGTACAAAATGGAAGAGCAGTATTACACTGCTATTTCGAATTAACCATTTAAACTAATGGGAAAGCCAAGTCTCCCCTAAGGAAGGCCTATGGAGCCCTATGGAAGGGAGCTGTATATCATTAGGTAAGGCATATAGATTTATATATATCTTAACTGTAAAACCTTTAAAGTTTTTGCATTACTGAGGAAATGTTAGTAGCCCCATTGGCTTACACAGGGTTACCGGCTGGCACCCCAGCCTGGCTAACTTCTGAATGTGACTACTTAACTGGGTACTGTATGATATCGAATTAATCGTGGTATTAAATCCGACTTGATGCCCAAGTCGAAATTAATGTCACCATTAAAGTTAAGCAACTTTTAGAAAGTTGCCACTCTGTGACCAAGCTGGTCCAGTGGCCTCTCACAGGGCCTGTGTTGCATCTTGGTCTCCAGATGTTGTAATTGCATTCCAATAGAATGTGGAGGAAGATGACTGCTAGGGAGGTTCGGGAGTTAGGAGGACGGTTGCGGAGTTGGCTGGCAGCTCCCTCCTGGTGTTCTGGAAAACGTATAAATAAATCTACGTGACATACCTCGTTTGGTCTCAGTTTCACTGGCGACAAGTGTTGAACCCGCCGGGAAGAGATCACCCGCTTTGGGGTCAGCAGCTGTCTGGCAAATTTGTTTCATTTTCTTGGCCGTGCCTCCAGCACAGAGTAAGGAGAGCAGCGGCGCCAAGTGTGGCGAGGAACAGTCCGGTGGCCATATCGATGGCGGTTGTCAGAGTCTGGCGGTCATATAGACCGCAGTTATGGCAGACCAGTCCAGTGAACGTTTATGGTGAGGCCGCGCTCGCGCTCCCTTGGCGCAATAGTTGTTGGTGCTCATGTGCAGGAGGCTGGAACTCTGCGCTGGCACTCAGGCTGATGTCATCATTTCTGTATCTTAGCAACGCACAACCACCGTCTGCGAGAGAGCCTGCATGCTGGTGCTTGCATCCTGTTGCTTAGCAACACCTGTTACTCTGCACAAAATCTTTCACTGTTGGTGAAGCAGCCGGCATACTGTGCTTGCTTTTTGTCGCTTTGCAACTGCTGTTACAGTGCGCAAAGGAACATGCATAGTGAGTGCGTCCTACTATTACAGTGGGCTGTATATACGAGAACATAGAACACGCAGCCAGGCAGTTAACCCAAAGAAGAAGGAAAAACAATTAGCAAATCAAAAGTACAGAAGAACATTCCTGACCACTTGACGATCTAGTTCATTATAATAAAACAGCTTGATAACATATGATCAACTATTGTATCTAGGAAAAGTAACTAAGATACTAGTAGAAGTGGGTAGGAGGTACAATTGGGCATAACCACATTTTTTTGGGCCTAAGATTGATTAATCACTAGTACACTGTGTTGTGCCAGGGCAGTATATTTCTGGCATTACGTTTCTTCTGCTCATTCAGCTATTTCTGACCAAACTCCTTTGCTCATTCAGCCATTTAGACTAGACATTCTCAGCAGTTTTATTTTCCCCTCAAGTATGGATGGATTAATGGCACCTACACCATTTCTCAATTTACCTGGAGAACCTTTTGTTCCATGGGAGGATTGGAAGGAAGGGTTCCAGGCTTATGTCGAAGCAGTGGGATGTGGTATTTTTTTCGGCTGCACGTAAACTGGTCATGCTTAAGCCCTGTTTGGGGGCTGAGGGCAGGAGCATACTTAAACACATACCGTCCTTACCTGAGGAAGATGAAGAAGTCTCTGTTTGGGATGATTACAATATAGCAATTTTGAAGTTAGACCAGAACTTTGGAAAAATGAGAAATAAGGTGGGTGAGCGGTATACATTTTTGAAGAGGTCACAACTTCCAGGTGAATCTGTGGCTACAGTTGTAGTGGCACTCGGACTATTAGCATCGACCTGTAATTATAAGGGATTATTAGATGAGATGCTACACGACTAGCTAGGGTAAAAGCTGCAAGACAAAACAGTCCAAGAAGAATTGTTAAATTCGGAAGGTTTGACTTTACAGAAAGCTATCGAGATAGCGAAAAGGGTGGAGAGTACAGAAGAGGGGTTAAAAGAGATGACTGCTGGTGATACGAAAAAAATGGAAGGTGGATAAGGAGTTGTATGTAAAACTTCAGGAGAGAAAAAAAAGGTTACATTTACTGGAAAAAAGATTTGTCAACATTGGGAAAAATTTCCAATGTTACAAATGTGGTTATAAGGGGCATGTGGCTTCAGACCCTAGCTGTCCTGCTGTGGGCTGGGTGTGCAGAAAGTGTAAGATGAGAGGGCACTTCGTGAGGGTTTAAAAGGGATGGAGGTACCACAGTCTAGCACATCACAGGACAGGAACGTCATCAATGTATTGGAAGATGAAAGAGAGCTGCAAGAAGAATTTCTTCTGCAAGTGGGGGCAGTTGGCATTTCAGGGGAAAGAGACCACCCGTTTTGCAATATCATTGTTGATGGGGAGGTGGTACGAATGATGGCTGATTCTGGAGCGTAATATACATTGATTGGAGAAGAATATCTGGGAAAGTTTCCAGATAGAGAGTTGTGTGTCCCTGACATCAGATTAGTAGTCTATGGTAATAAATAAACCTATTGAGTTAGTGGGTTATTTTGAGGGGGCATTGGAATTTCAGAGCGTCAAAACTCAATCAAAGATTTACATTGACAAGGATGGTCCGAGTTTGTTGGGAATGCGACAGAAGAGGGAGTTGATGATTAGGTGGGATCCTAATTACCCTGACCAAGTGTTGGAGGCACAATCTTGTGTGATTACGTCTGGTGAGACGAAATGGGAGAAATAATTCCTTGGTGTATTCTAGGAAAAACTGGGCTTATTTAAAGGTTTTGCACACAAGATCATATTAAAAGATGGTATGTGTCCTAAAAGACGCAAGCCTCGGGATGTACCTTTGCTGTTAAAGGAGCTGTTGAGGGGGGTTGCAAAGATTATGTCAGGAGGACATTATTGAACAAGGTTAAACCTCAGAATGGTGTGCCCTGGTTGTTTTGGCGAAGAAAAGTATTGGGGACTTACGGTTGTGTGTGGATCTTCATGATCTTAACAAGTATTTGGAGGATCATCACCCTCTTCCCAATATTGGTGACATGCTGAATACAATCAAAGGAGCTAAGGTTTTCTCCACTTTGGATTTATCATCAGCGAATCACCAAATCTAGTTACATCCAGTGTCAAGACCACATACTTCATTTGTCACCCATTAAGGGGCTTATCGATTTACGCGTATGCCTTTGGGTCTAGCATCTGCAGCAGCAGTGTTTCAAAGGGCCATGCACCAATTATTCAAGAATGAAGAAAATGTAACGTATTTCAGGATGATATTTTGATTTTTGGGGGAAATGTGGAGGAATGTGAAAAAGCTTTGAGAGTGGTGTTAAAAACTTTACAAGATCATGGGTTATCAATTAAAAAGGACAAGTGCATGATTGATGGGAAGGGTATTGAATACTTGGGTCATTGGCAGGATGAGTCTGGTGTCACACCTAAGCTTAAGCTTGTGAGGGCAATAGAGGAAGCACCATCTCCACAGAATAAGGATCAGTTACGTTCATTTCTAGGTCTGGCGGAGTATTACTCCTGCGTTGTTCCAATGTTTGCTGACAAGACAGAATGTATGAGGAAACTGATGGCAAAAAACACTAAGTTTGAATGGAATGAAGTATGTCAAAGGGAGTTTGACATAATCAAGGAATGTATAGGCCTGGCTCCAGCATTGAAACCTTTCAATACATGGGACAGGTGCATAATTTGCACGGATGCCAGCAGTGTGGGTCTGGGGGCAGTGTAATGCAATACAGGAATGGTAGAGAGGTAACTATTGCTTATGCCTCGACACCTTTGAGGGGAGCTGAATTTATGTATTCCACCATTGAGAGGGAAAGCATGTTGGTGGAGTCTGTGCCATTTCCGTAAATTTATTTGGGGAGCGATTTTGTAATTCGTACAGATCATCAACCTTTGATGGATTGCGTTTTCTAAAAAAGGCACAGGTCAAATTTCATCTAGATTTACTAGGTGGGTGTTGAAGTTGATGGAATTTACTTTCAGAATAGAATATGTAGTGGCTGATTGCTTGTCAAGGTTGCCTATAGAAGGGATGGATGAGATAAGTGAAGCAGACGATAAGTGGTTGATAGCAAATGTGGGCACTCTCACTGAGGGCCGCCTATCTCATTAGGAGTGGGTTCAGTCAGTAAAAGAGGATGCTGTGTTGCAAGAGGTGAAAAAGTATGGGACAAGGGATTGACCCCAGCAAAGAGTAAAGCTTCGAATGGATCAGAATCGTGCAGGAATGTGAGTACTGAGTTGTCAGTGGCTTATATAATGATCCTTAGAGGTGAACTTTTGGTAGTACCAGAAGCGTTGAGGAGTCCCATTCTGAGGTTGGCGCATGAAGGGCATGCTGGCATGAGCCCGACCAAGCGCAGGGTGATGTTAGAATATTGGTGGCTGGGATTGTATAAAGATGTTGAGAGGGCTATAAAAGAGTGTGCACCATGTGCCTGGAGTACCCACCTGTCGAGAGTGACAAAATGGATGCTTTTTGGAGGTAAATTGGTCTTGACATTTCCGGTCCATACAGGGTGCTGGGTTCGTGCCCCATATTTGCCTTGGTAGCCATAGATTATTTTTCAAGGTGGCCAGAGATTAAGTTTACAATCATGTCACCACTCGGGATGTCATAAAGTTTCTGGAAGAAATTTGGGATAGAGAAGGGGTACCTGAGCAGTTAGTTACTGACAGCGGTGTACAGTTTGTCTCTCAAGAGTTGAAGGAGTTTTTGAGAGTGTATGATGTGGAACACATTAGATCTTCAGTCTATTATACTCAGACCAATGGGCTTGTTGAGAGATGGAACTGAACTTTAAAGGAAGGTTTGCAATTGGCCTTGAGTCAAGGCAAGCAAGGGAGAGTGACAGTAAAGAAGTTGGTTAGCACGTACCGCTATAACAGTGTCACAGGAAAGGTGCCTTTTGAGATCATGCAAGAAAGAAAATCGAGAGGGTTGATTTCCAAGGGAGTGGAAAGGAAAAATTGGGCAGAAAATGTTTCTGGGCTTAGAAATGATTTTGGGATAGGTGAATGGGTGCGTGTGTGGGAAGGGCGAAGGGAGGACAACGGTTTGGCAACGTTTTCAGAGCCCTTGCAGGTGGTGAAGGTGTTTTCCTATATAGTGTTGCTAAGTGATGGCAATGTGTGGAATTGCAAGAAAATTGTGAAAGTTGCTGACTGTGTGTTGAAGGATGAGATGAGTGGTGGGGAGGAAGAACAAAGGGTGCAAGAGGGACGGAATTCCTCTCAAGAGAAGATACATGGGGGAGAGCATGGTGATTATGTGATGAAATTAACCTCAGAGTGTGATTAAGAATAGTCCCTATACATTTGTGGAATACTCTATGGTGAACAGTTTTAGTCAAGAAATGTATATTTTAATTTGTATAGAGCACATGAACCGTTTTATTCAAGAAATGTATATTTTATTTCGTGCAGAGCATATTTTGTTTAGTATTAATTATTTCATTATGTTATGTGTATTTTCTTCTGTTTAAGGTTTTAGTTTTTCCCTGTTCTAATGTTATCGTTATTGTTCAAGATAAGGAGGAAGATGTGTTGCATCTGAGTCTCCTGATGCCGTAGTTGCTTTCCAATAGAATGTGGAGGAGGTTCAGGAGTTGGGAGGACGGTTGCAGAGCTGGCTGGTAGCTCCCTCGTGGTGTTCTGGATGACCTATAAATAAATCTACATGACATACCTTGTTTGGTCTCAGTTTCGCCCTGGCCAACAGACAACTTTCTGACCACCTGGAGAGATGTGTGAATAACTCCCAAGCTTAGGAACAAAGGCTGCTGCTGCAGGGCGAGCCGGTGTTACCTTCCCTCTCAGGAAGCCAATCAGGTGTTTGCTAAAAAGGCGAGCTTCAAAGGGGAAGCCGCCTTTGAAGGGCAAATGGTGATAACACTCACAAGTAGGCTGCCTTTTGTTTGTGTAGACTAGCTGAAGACAGGGCCAGAGAAGGAAAACTTGTCCCCAAACCAGTGGGTGTGTAGCCATTAGATAGCCACACCTCTGGGGTGGGCTACCCAGCTCCTCACAGTTGAGGGAAGGTTCAGACATCTTGAGAGTGGCAAGAATATTGCACTCTGGGATTGCCAAATGCCACAAATCACCAGAACTCTGTCACCAAAGGGTAGAGAACCTTGACCGTTTTGTCCCCTTGGGGCACTTTTCCGGGATATAATGGGCACCCTGAACTTTAGTTATACATTGGATTTGAAGAAAAGACTGAAAAAGGACTGGCTTACTACCCTTGATACCGAACACCGTCAGAAGGGCTGCACCTGCTGCATTTTGGGCTAGTGAAGTTTGGGCAGTGTCTGTGGCTCCTGGCTTGGGGAAAAGTTGATTCCAGCCCCAAATCAAAGCAGTAACTCCAAGGATCAGTCAGCTGGCCACCCTGTGACAGCCCAAGGGACATTAAAGCTGAAGAAGCCTAAACCGGCAAAGCAGTAGCCACTTTTGAGGAATCACCGCTGACCTCGGCCAGGCGCCCCAAGAGACTAAGCCACAATAGCTAAAAGATTAACCAGAGCCTGCTGGACCCGGGAGTGCTGTCAGATTTTGGATTTGTCCCCCAAGAGGGACACAATCAATCAATCAGGATTTATAAAGCGCGGCTAATCACCGATAGGGTATCCAGGTGCTTGCAGGTCCCGGAGGCTTATTCGAGCAGCCAGGTCTAGAGAGCCATTTGGAATTAAGGAAGTGAGGTGATGGTCCGGAGGTGCATGGTGAGCTTGTTCCAGGTCTTTGCTACAATATGGGAGAAGGAGCGTTCTCCATTTCTGCTTCAGTAGATGCGGGGAGTATGGGCAAGTGAAAGGGAGGCGGAGAGCAGTCTTCTCGATGGTTGGTGGAAGTTCAGGCGATGGTTAATGTTGGCAGGTCTTTGGTTGTGTAGAGAGCCTTGTGTGCGTGGGTCAGCAGCTTGAATTAGCATCTTTTCTGTATGGGGAGCCAGTGGAGTTTCCTGAGGTGGGGTGTGATGTGGGTTCGCCGGGGAAGGCAGAGGATGAGTCTGGCTGCGGCATTCTGTATGGTCTGAAGTCTCTGTAGGAGGTGTGCAGCAATTCCTACCATAGAGGGCATTGTCGTAGTCCAGTTGGCTGGTGATGAGGGCTTGTGTCATGGTGCGTCTCGTGTGTATGGGTGGCCACTTGAAGACCTTATGTAGCATGTGCAGAGTGAGGAAGCAGGTGGGGGAGACTGCGTTGATCTGTGATTTCATGGCAAGCTTGTTGTCAATGATGATTCCAAGATTTCTGGCGTGGTTGGAGGGAGTGGGTGCTGGTCCTAGGTTTGATGGCCCCCAGGAGTCATTCCATGTGTTGCTGCTGTTGCCAAAGATCAGCACTTCTGTCTTGTCTGTGTTTAGCTGCAGGCAATTGTTCTTCATCCAATCGGCAACGTTTGTCATGCATCTGTGGAAGTTGGTACTGGTGGGGTTGTCGGTGAGTGAAAGGATGAGTTGGGTGTTGTCTGCGTAGAAAAACTATGTTGAGACTATGGGATCTGATGATGTTGGCCAGGGGTATCATATATGCATTGAAGAGTGTGGGGCTGAGAGATTTCCTTGGATTCAGAGGTGAAAGGTGGGAGGTGGATCCTCTGGGTTCTTCCGGTGAGAAAGGAGGTGATCCATCTGAGTGCGTCCCCTTGGATGCCGATGTGGTGGAGTCTTTCGATCAGTGTGTGGTGGGATATGATGTTAAAGGCTGCCGAGAGGTCGAGGAGGATCAAAGCTGCTGTTTCTCCTCGGTCGAGGAGGGTTCGTATGTCATCAGTGGCTGCGATCAGGGTGGTTTTGGTGCTGTGACTGCTGCGTGCGGAAGCCGGATTGGGAGACATTGAGTAGCTGGTTCTCCAGGTGTGTCATGAGTTGATTATTGATGATCTTTTCCAGTACCTTCACTGGGAATGGGAGCAGGGAGATTGGCTGGTAGTTTTTGAGTTTGCTGGGGTCGGCGGAGGGTTTTTTGAGTAGTGGTTTGACTTCAGCGTGTTTCCAGGCGTTGGCAAATGTTGCGCTGGTGATAGAGGAGTTGAGTAGGGTGGCGAGTTCCTGGCCGATTCTTTGGTTTCCAAGGTTGAAGATGTGGTGCGGGCATAGGTCTGTAGGAGCTTCCAAGTGGAGGGATTTCATGGTGGAGGTGGTGTCCTGGGTGGAGAGAATATTCCAGGTGGTCAATGTGTAGTTCATGTTGGTTACAGTGGTGGCGTATCTGTCGAGGAAGTCCGTAGGTGTGGGTTGGGGTTCAAAGATTTTGTATATGGTTGCAAGGTTTTTGCACAGCTCCTGTGAGGGTGTAATGTTATTTTCGCTGGGAGGCGGGTTGGAGAATTCGTTAACAATGTTGAAAAGTTCCTTGGTGTAGTTGTTGGTGGTTTTGATGCGTGCTTAAGGGCTGTCTACATTGTTGCCTTCAGCAGGCAGTGGTAGAGGTTGTGGGAGGTGTCGGAGGTATCATTGCTTGGTGCGCCATCTCCTCTCCAACTGTTTGCTGTTCTGAGTTCCTGGGTGTACCAGCTGACCTTTTTAGAGGATTTTCTCTGGATGTTGCTCTTGATGGGGACTATGCTGTCTGCGTAATTGGTGATCTAGTTGTTGAAGTCTTTCACTCCCTGTTCGAGGTTGCTGGTGCTAGCAGGGTTGGAGGTGTTGTGGGCATTCACCCAGCTGGTCTCTGAGATTTTGTTCCACCTCCGGTGGGGGGCATTGGTCATCTTGGGTGTGGCGGTGCGGGGGCTGGAGATGCTGAAGTGGACGATGGAGTGATCGGTCCATTTGAGTTCTGTGACATGGCTATATTTGGCGCAGTTGCTGGAGGTGGACAATCTGGGTCAATCCAAGGCTGCTCATACTGTCGAGGGGGTGAGCATTGTTTTTGTCTTTGTGGTCTTTGATGTGAAAATTTAGGTTGCAGAGGAAGATGTAGTCCTTGGAGTCTAAGGCTAGGGGCGCAATGATGTCTGCGATGGTTGGTATGCGAAGGTGCCTCTGATGGTTGTCTTTTCGTCCGTGTGGAGCTTGAAGTTTAGATGTTCCATGAGGTGCTGGTAGTACACTATATGGTCTCTTGGTGGATGATGGCTGTTCCTCCTCCCGGCTTGTTGGTGCAGTCCTGGTGAGTGATTTTATATCCGTCGGGGATCGCTGTGGCAGTGTCTGGGCCGGATGTGGCGTTGAGCCAGGTCTCAGTCAGGAAGACGATGTCGGGTGCGAGGGTGGCAATGAGGTCCCATAATTCAGTGGAATGCTTGCATAGTGAGCGTGGAAGGGCGTATGCCAGTTGTTTTTGTTCAGGTGTTGTCTGTGATATGGAAAAACACACACTCCGCAGCTGACACAGGTCAAGCACTTAAATTCCAACAGTTCCAAGAATATCTTGCGAGTGCAGCTGCTTCCGACATCCGCTGCTGAAGGATGTCAAATAGGCAACAAAGTTCATAGAAAAGGAAGGCGCACTCTAATTGCAATCACTTCAAAAACATGTATAGTGCCAAAAATCATCTCTTTATTGATATTGCTTTAACTGTAAAATAGGCACACAGCCAACGCGTTTCGTTCCCTTGTGCCAGGGGAACTTCGTCAGGGCTAAATCAAGGTTGAATGAGACACCCCTTGACAATCATGTGGGTGTTAAAACGCCCGATTAAGACTCGTTGATACAGTCAAGATAGACGATATTTCAATCCAAAAAGTGTAGAAAGACATCTGGTAGTGTCAAAAGAAAACCAATCCAGTGTCCACATCAATATCAAATGGACAGCAGTCGTTTCAGACAAAAGTAACACGGTCTTCTCACTCCGTACACGACGACCGCACAGCGTGATAACTAGCGGGAAGTAACTTATTCCCTACCACGAATGCTCTGAAGACATAGCCATTAGTGATGTCAGTTTGTCATTTGCACTCTACCAATATCAGCCAGTATTGTTATTATATTTGGAGAAACATTTTCTCTTAAGCAAGTGAATTGTTCTATTTCTCACATCCTGAACTAATATACTGCTAGGGGCTCTCAGATATGATACTCTGTCAAAATGAGATACAGTGAAGTAAAGTTATTTACCCAGGATCACACAATTTGGTAAACAGGGGAGCAGGGATTTGAGCCATTCCGGAAGTTGTGTCTACTGTGCTTCACATTATCGCAAGACGCTGGCTTAACAGTACAGTGAGACCTTTTGGTGACAGCTGAACTCAATTCCTCAATCAAGCTGCTGGATTTAGATTGAGAGATCCTTGTTCATTAAGTTTATGCTTGGAATCCTTCTATTGGCCGCCTTCACTTCTACATGGAGTAAAAACCTTGCTATGCCCACTAAATTATGCCCTATGAGTTGCCAAAGTGTTGAAAAAGATGAACATGTATTATTTTTCTGCACTGCTTACGCAAAACAGCGTTCACGTTGGATTGCCCCTCTTTGTCTTCTCCTCCATTTAGATAATCGACATTTAGCCCTGAGGATCTGCAAGAATGACACTAGGCCTAGTGTTGTAAATTCAGTCTCCATTTGTTTACGTTCAATATGGCTTATCAGGCAAAAAGCTGTTAGGGCAAACTCCTTCTAGAGGTCACCACGACTAATATCCACATTGGCTCAAGCTTTAGTTTTAATTCTTTCAATGCACTGTGCACTTTATCACACTAATGAAACCTAGTGCTTTAAAGGAACCTCCAACCCAGACTACAACCGTAGTTGCCTGGATGGCATAGCGGGCCCTGCCATAACTTATTTTCGGCTATTGCTAGAGGTTTTGTGTTGATCTGCGGCATCAGCCGGTTGAGAGGGTATCCCTGTGTGTTTCTTTTTCTTTTTTAACTAAGTGCAAAGTTTGTGATTTGAATCTTTAAAGAAAAAAAAAAAGACTTTTGAAATTTGTTTGGGATTGTAGACCGACTGGGAGGGAGTTCCTGGTTTCTCAAATCCTGGGGGCACCTCACAAAACTTTACTTAGGCTTAACTTGACATTTCCAATTGCAGGTAATGTACTCATGCCCCCCCAGCTTTTCAAGATTTCACCACAAAATTAGGCAAGGGGCGCTCGTTGCTATTTGCTTTGCCGGTGCAATTTTGAAAACGTCCAGCCTTGGGAAACCCAATATTACGAATGACAGAAGAGAGTGGAGAGAGAGAGTGGAGAGAGAGAGAGAGTGGAGAGAGATAGAGAGTGGAAAGAGAGAGAGTAGAGAGAGAGAGAGAGTGGAGAGAAAGTAAAGAGAGACTGACTGACAGAAAGAGAGAAACTGACTGAGAGAGAGACTGACTGACTGACTGACAGAGAGAGACTGACTGACTGACAGAGAAAGACTTGGGGTAATAATCAGCCAAGACCTCACTATGAAGCCCCAGATTGGGTCGGTGATCTCTACCTGTTTTTTCCAACTCAGGAAAATAAAAAAGATCTGCAGATTTCTCACCCATGAAGCCCGGATTCAGGTGATCATCGCCATGGTCATGTCCCATGTCGACTATGCTAACTCGCTTTACTTTGGCATTCCCCTCTACTTATCCAAACGCCTGCAGATGGTACAAAATCAGGCCGCACGCCTGATTTTTCATCAACCTAGGCACCATCATGTCACTCCTCTTCTAAAGAAACTTCATTGGCTTCCGGTGGTCCAGCGCTTTGCCTTCAAGGTTGGGTGCCTCATTTTTAAGTCACTCAATGGAAGAAGCCCTAAATTTGTGAACAACTTGGTTAACAGGCATGCTCCCACACGCAATCTTCGCTCAGCACACAAGCTATTTCTGTCCACTCCCTCTTTTAAATTAAAGCGCCCTGGTGGTGCCAGGTTTGCCCCCATGTTCTGGAACTCCCTCCCCTCTGAAATCCGTTTCTGTACCAACCTCCTCGGCTTCAGAAGCCTTCTTAAAACTTGGCTATTCCGTCAGGCTTTTTGAATGTTCTCCAGGACTTGGGTGTCAATAAAAGTAGCGCCATGAAACCTCCCCGGTGTACGTGCGCTTTACAAATTCATTTTAACATAACATAACATATCAACTGACAGAGAGAGAGACTGACAGAGAGAGAGACTGACAGAGAGAGAGAGACTGACTGACTGAGAGAGAGAGACTGACTGAGAGAGAGACTGACTCTGAGAGAGAGAGAGAGATAGAGAGAGACTGACTGACTGACTGAATGAGAGAGAGAGAGAGACTGTGATGGAATTGGGGTCAAAGTGTGTATGAAGCTATGCAATGCCTCTTAAGATTGCTATTGTCTGCTAATAAAAATGTATTAGCAAAATGTGCTCTTTGTAGTTAAATCTGCTTTTGAAATATAGCATTATCGCATTGTCTAATGTTTTGAAACGGGTTTGATTTTTTTTTTTACTTTAGCCCCGCACCCCACTGACCCGCCCCCCACTGACCCCATCCCTACCGTTGCGGCCCTCGGCCACAAACCACGCTGTAATTTTGGCCCCCGACAGAAAGTTTGTGAGTACCCATGCTCTAGATAATAACTGAGTTTATCCACTACCCATTTTATAGCCAAACATTCCTGCTCAATGGATACTTCTGCATACTTCTGCTCTTGTGGAAATAATGTCCTACTGATTGGTCTGTCTTCCCCATTCTGATCCAATAATACCTCCGCAATCCTGTCATTGAGGCATCTGTTTGTAATATAAATGGATGGTCAAAGTTTGGGGACTACAGTATTGGTTTGGAGGCAATGATAGCTTTAAGGGATTTAAATGCTTAGTTACAAGGGTTTTTGTTTGTTAGTTTGTGACATACTTCTGTAATAATTCTGTCATGAACCTCCTATAGTACTCTAATAATCCCAGAAAGGCCCTCAGATATCTTTTGGTATTGTGGAAGAAGATAATGTCTTGAATGGTAGTAACCTTCTTCTGTGGTTGTATGATATCTTCAACTAGCATGTATCCTGAGTATCTTACTTGATCCGAGGCAATTTTAGCTTTTTTTTCAGATTAGCATATAGACCGGCCTCCTTTAAGGTATTAAGTATAGACCTTAGGTGTTGCCTATGATCTTCCCATGATTTACTAACATTACGATATCATCTAGGTATCCTGCAGCAAGGGAGATACGAGTTCTCAGCACTTGATTCATAAGCCTGTGGAATGCTGCAGGTGTTCCATGTAACTAAAAGAGTAGAACTGTAAAATAAAAAAGGGTTTGGGTAGTGTGGATGTCAGGGGTTGCAGATGCAGCCCCTGGCTTGAGTCTTGCTACTGCTGGCACTGACCTTGCAACTTCTGGCATCGGTCAGTCTCAAAGGCAGTGCTATAACCTCTACCCCATCCCCTACCCTGTGTGGCTATGTTGAAAATGCATATACTTTTCAGATCCGTGGACCAGAAGTTACATCTGGGTTTCATTTGTTGCAACATTCTAGGTCAAAGGGCACATGATGCCAATTTTTACACTATTACCAGGTTATAGATCAAGTTATGTCACTTCCTGTGATGTCATAAGGAGTCAAGGGGCGTATAAATCACTTGCGCTACACGGGCATGTTGGTAAATCGACATCTATTAGGGGTGGCAAAGGCTGTCTTCTATTTACCCATGGGACGAAGAGGGATTTGCCAATAACCTTTAATCAGATCAATTGCATTAATGTATTTGGCTTTGCCCAACTGTTCAATCAACTTATTTGTACGAGATAGGGGATAGTTCTAAAAAAAATTAATTTGATTTCTTCTCCTGAACTCAATACAAAATTGAATGGTTCCGTCTGGTTTAGGTACCAAAACAATTTGTGAGCACCAATTATTGATAGCCTGGACATTATCTTGCTCAGTTGTGTGAGAAAGACACTCAATCTTAGACTTTCTACGCCCCACTCAAGATTTAGGATTACCATCTATTCCATCCCAGAATAACATGAATGTGTTAAATTTCATCTGTGTCTGCTAAAGAAAATTCCGTAAAATGTTTTATTTGGTCTGAGTTATCCTTAAACGCCAAGCCGAATTATTTGTTTTTAAACCTCAATGCATCTGCTTTTTAGATAACACATAATCTCCCACAGTTAACTGTTCTTGCTGATATGACAAGGTTGCAGCGTAAAAAGCTAATTAAACAAGCTGTTGCTTTATCGCAATTTGAAGCTGACATGGAGAAATGTCCAGGGTATAGAAACAGCGATTATGTTCTTCATTCGTATAAACACAAAAGACAGGATTATTTAGACTCATCAATTAACCCTTTTATGAATAAAAACATTTTAAGGTTTCGGCTTTTATTATATTTCACTAAATCAGTTTGAGAGTGTATGGAACAAGATATTGAGTCAGTCCATGTTATGTTGTTTGTGCAATTTAAGGAATGAAAGGATTGAACATGTTCTCTGTATCTGTCCTAAACTACTAGATATTTGGAAAATATATTTATGACCGTTGTTTAGAGAGCATGGGATGCGAACAATTAACACTGCCACTAGATTTTGTTCTATGGGGATGTCAGGAAAAGTAATTTGGTGCGTGAATAAGTTTATTTCTGTTATGTATGAAGATTTTAAGCATGTAATTTGATCTATATTTATTACTGTGTTGTAAATGATGATCTGTAAAATGTGTACCTCGTTTTCAATTATTTATTTTTATTATGTACGAACGTTTTAACATGTAACTTGATCTATAATTATTGTGCGCTGTAAGTGATGATCTCTATGATGCGTACCTCGTTTTGTATTTTATTGTATATGATTTTAAGTAATCTAAACAACAAACTATATACCTACCTACCTACAGCCATGTGGTTCTGTTGCCCACAAGCCATCATCCTAGATATCTCTTCCTGAATAGCTTTCATATGAGCTTGTTGGATATGGCATGGTTTCTGCTTTACTGTCTTGACAGTTGAAATGCGATGGTATATAAAGATTTTACACGCCACTAAATCCAAAAATATTCACTATAAGGGTTCTAGAATTTTTGATAACTCCTAACTCTATGGGGGAGAGGTAATGTGTATTACATTTAATTGACAAACTGCATTTCCTTACTTTCCTGGGGAACCGTGTCCTTTAAATTTCTTTAAATGCTTTAAGTGAAAGATCTGTTCATTTTTCTTTTCAGAGAGAGTCACATGTGGGACATAACTTCATTTAGTTTTTTCAGACCTTGATAAAGCCCCTGCCATGCTCCTAACAATTTCCGCTCTTGAGATGGTAACAACAGCAACACCCTATTCCCTACTTGTAACTCTCTCAGTTTAGTACCTTTTTTGTACTGATTTTCCTGTTTATTTTGTGTCTGCGCCAATTTTTCTCTCACCAGCTGTCGTAATTGCCAAATCCTAGATCTCAAATGCATAATACATTCCAATAAACGTTTAATCTCGTCTTGAGTTTATTCCCAATATTTCTTAGCCATTTTTCGTTCAAACTCTGAGGTTTCCTTACAAACAGTGGTTCAAAAGGTGAGAAACCAAAGCTGGTTTAAACTTGACACCAGGTTGCAAAGCGGGCTAAAGAGAGTAATATTTCCCATTCTTTCCCCTCATTGCTTAGCATCTTCTCAGTTTGAAATTATGGCCCCATTGTATTATTCCATCAAACCATCTGTCTGAGAATAGTGAGTTGATGTTCTCAACTAAAGCATATCTAAATCTTTATGTAATTGGCCCATAAATTTGGAGATGAAGGGGGAACCCTGGTCAGTAAGTATCTCCTTTGGGAACCTACTCTTGAGAAAATTTCAATCATGGCCGAAGTCACCTGCTTGGATTTGATTTGCCTAAATGGTACCACCGGCAGGAATCTAGTGGCATAATCCACTATCACCAATCTGTATTTATAGCCTCTTCTTGTCGATACTAAGGGACCCTCCAATTCCATCCTAACCCGGGAAAAAAGGACCCTATCACAGGTATTTTCTGTAAAGGGGCTCTGGGTGGTTTAGATGTATTTTTGACCTGACATACCAGACATTCCTTGCATAATTTCATTAACTGTGCATAGATACCAGGCCAATAAAATTGTTCCAGTATACTTTGTCCATTTGTTATGCTCCAAATGCCCCAAAACAGATGACTGCGGGCAAGAAAAAGGATCGGCTACCTAAAAGGTTCTGAGATTAACAGTTAGGGATTTTGGTCTGGTCCCTCCATCCGGTATAATAACATACATGCCAACAGACCTGATTCAGGTGGAAGACTCCTGATTGTTTAAGCGAAAAAAGTCTTTATTTTAACTGTCTTCTATCTAAAATTGCCTTAGCATCAATGTATGTCAATTGGGAAAATTAAGCCCCCGATTTGTTTTGTTCAAAATCTGCCTCTTTTTAGTTTCAAAATGTTGGCATGTATGTAATAAGCCTCTCTTTATGACAAAGTAGGGCCTTACCTTGGGTCCTGCATCTTCCTCTTAGCCCTGCTCCCGGGCATTCTGAAGTGCTGGATCTTCCAGCTGTGCTGCCTGAAAGTTACGGTCACCCTTCCATATGTCCTGTGAGAGACAAGCATGTTGTAAAGGTCTTCCCTCTTTTTGTCATTTCTCCTCTCCTGCCTAGTGTTATACACCCTACCTGGACCAAAATCCAGGATTTTTTGATTATGAAAAGGGGCTTCTCTAACCATGTATTTGCTAAACACAAAGATTCTCTTAACAATACTTTAAAACCTTCTGAATAGGTGCCTAAAATGAAGGGTTCTGGGAGAATTTTCTAACACTCCTACTTCCAACTGAAACTGCGGCCCCAAGTGATGTTTCTGATGACACTGTGGTTAGTGGGTACTTCTTCTCATCTCCGTGCACACATTTAATGCTAAGGAGTTTCACAGGGATAATTTGTCGAGGAAACATCAAATCGAGAGGAATAATTGACAGTCTCCCCCCAGAGTCCAATAGGGCCCTCACTTCCCAACCATTCACCTTAGTATGACAATAGACCGAAGTCCCAAGAGTTTGTGTCCTTTATACTGGTCTTTGTGTCCACCCAGTCTCTATGGGCTCCCCCTCCTTCTTTCTTTTTTTTTGGTGTATAGATTTTTATTAGATTTTCAAGTTTCAACAATAGCATTAAATAGAATTATCTCGTCACATTTTGTTGACATGCACATCTTCATTCCATTTCAAGACCCCTTCCCTCCCTCAGGCTAACATGTACAGTGCAGGTTTAATACATCCTATAATATTATTCATATATCCCACCATTAGAGCTTGACAAATACTAGCATAACTTAGTAGTGTGTAGGACTAGACGAGGGCCCTCCCCTATCAATTACCATACTTCCATCTATCCCCGGTGTCAGGGCACCCTGCAGATCTAAGGGGGCAACTCATTTGGTGGCGTTAGCAACTTCGAAAGCATTGCAGTCCAAGCTGGCAGGTCATCCTCTAATTTTTCATCCCTAAGCGACTTGCTCATGTGGCTGCTCTCTGCAGTCATCCATTCAGCCATATCCGTCAACAAATCTGTCTCTTTCGGCGTATTCGGTGACAACCACCCGATTATTATTTTATGTTTTGACAGCACCAGCCCCAAAACAAGAAATTTCCTGCTCATCTTCTTTTTTTTTCCGCAAAGGGATGTGTCCCAACAGGCAGGGGCCCACCTCCCTAGGTATTACTCATCCCGTAGCTGTATTCAGCCTCGTCAGTACTGACTGGCAGTAGTCATCTATATTTAGGCACCCCAAGAATACGTGTAGGAAATCTGCCATTTGCATCGGGGGCACTCCGCGGAGTGTTCTGGGTTTATGGCATGTAGTCTATTGGGGGAAAGGTATACCTGGTGTATCAAGTTATACTGCAGCAATTTAAATCGTGCATTAATGAAAGTGGTTTTTACTCCTTCGTGGATCCCCTCCCATGCTCTTGACGTCAGGGGTGCCGCTAAGGCGGCATGCCATTTACTCCTCCTTCTTTCTTAACAGAAGTGTGCAATATGTCCCTGTTTCCCCCAATCAAAATACTGGGATTTTTTGATCCCTTATGGGGCTAATTGTTATGATGGACCAGAGGATGCTCTCCTCTTGGAAGATACGTTGTCTTAAATGGATGGGGCAGTGGTGCTGTACGTTTTGCTGGTTTTACTCTTCGTGATATTCCTGGGTCCCTGGGCCCGGGAATAAGCTGTGACTATTTCAATGGCTTGCGAAATAGTTACATCATTGTGCTGCCACAGCCACCTTTGTCTATGTTCTGGTAGGGATTCCAGAAATTGTTCTAAGTAAGTCTGAGCCATCATTTTTCCTATGTTGTATTCTGGGGACACAATCATTTATCAGCCCAATCCTTGATTTTATAGAAAAGGGCCTAAGAAATATCCTTAGTAGTCCCTCTTTCTCTCTTAAACCATAGTCAATAGTCTCTTGATCAATCTCTAATCTCTCCAAGGTGAGTTTCTTAATCTCTGAATATAGGGTGGTCCCTGATGGGTTAGTGACCTGATAGGCTGCTTGTGTATCACCTACCAACAATAGTCCCAAACTTTGGCTGCTTGCACAAATATTTTTTAAAAAGCGATAAACAGACGATTCAGAATCTTCCCCAGCGGTAAATATTTACAACACCACAAGAAAACCTGAGCCCCCTATCCCGGATCAAAGCTGGGCTTAACTGAGTTAAAGTAGCCCTCTGGTCATACAGTCGGTGATGTAGTTGCTGCCCCCTACCTTTGAAAGTTTGCTGTAAGCTATCTCAGGTGCCCCCACAATCCGATTTATGTATTTTAAATTTTTCGGCTTCTGTGCCAGTGGACTGCACTCATGGGTTACTCCCTTGCTGGGACATGCACGTGTGTTTTTCAGCATTTGAGCTGTTCTGCAATATTCAAAGTAGGCAACATAAGATGGCTAAATTCCTCTCAAGAGTTTTAATGAACGCAAAACATCTCAATGTTAAAAGATCAACCCATTTAAAATGAAACTGTATGGTTTAAATTAAATATTTCTTCATTGAACAATTATCAGTATTTTACGGCTAAAAGGTTAGTGAAAACCAAAATTAAAATTGCAGTGACAACATTTACGACAATCCAATAGGACCTCAGTGAAGGCATACACATTTGACGCGATCTGTGCTTCTTTGTTTGAGTGCTACCAACATCTTAGAAATGTTAATCTGCTATCGAACTCTCCTTATTAATGTACCCGTTTAAGCACAACATCAGGACTGGGATCTGGGAGAAGTCCGGCTGCTGCAAACTGTGTGAAGAAAGATAAGCCATACTGCAGAGGCGCAAAAGCGACCTCACTGACCTTGTCAGCGTATGTTTGCTCCCCCCACTGCGCAGCTCCACCTGATAGCGGTCTGTCCTCTTGAGCCCCAGGTTCGAAGTTCGAGGCCCTCCTCCACCCGCAGGCCCCTGCCTGTGCCTCATCCCTGGTGTCCCAGTGGTGACCTCTTGTTCTGTCTGCTGTTGTTTCTTTTCTATTCTTTCTATTCTATTGCTGTTGTTTCATTTCTTTTACTTTATTGCCTTTTTCTGTATTTCTTTGTGCTGCCTCTTATTTTCACTGTTCCCTTTTGTCCTTTACTCGCACTACGGTTCCCCCGTCCCGCCCTCGCCGCTGCTTGCTCCGCACGGCCCGCCCTCTTCCAAGTGCCGTTTTTACGCCTCCCAGCCGACCAGCCCTCCAACCTCCCCAACACTACTTAATGGCAGCTGCGCAGCAGGTGCACCGGTGGCGTGCCAAAGGCAAATAGGATCGCTATAACTCTTCATATTGTGATCTTTATGCATCATCCTTAACTTCCACTCAGTGGACTCATTCTTTTTCAAATTTATGTGGTCATCCCCATGCTTTATACAATATTTCATAAACCTACATGCACCAGCCCATATCCTTGCCCAATTATACGAGAGATGGGAGACTGATGATATGGACATCAATTCATCAAAAATGCCTGGGGTAGGGGAAGTGACATCATATGCCATGTGACCCCTGCCTGATGTCACAGAAAGTGACATCACACGAACTCTGACCTGGTGACATCAAAGGAAGTGACATCACCTGCCCTTTGACCAACGCCCGATGTCACAGGAAGTGCAAGCAGTGTAAAAAAAGAAAAAGAAAATGATAAAAACTCGCTGTTATTATCATTTTATTTTTCCTTTCCTAAGCCAGTTTTGGGGCGGGGCAAAGCTTGGCTGTCGTCTCAGGCTGCAGGGGGAGGAGTGGTATGTGCACTTAAGTGCGCATGACGGTTCGGCTGGCCGTCTTGGGCCGGCCAGTCATGCGCACTTAGCATGTTCTCCACCGGGCTGTAATGTATAGCCTGGGTGGAGAACATGCACAGGCTTGCAGTCCCCGTCTGAGTGCCGAACCACGGCGCTCAGACCAATCACATCGCTGCTGTCATGGTGACAGCAGTGTTGTGATTGGCTAGGGGGAGCCTGTGTGCTTCCGGGAAGGGAAGCGAGGACAGGCGACGGAGGAAGACAGCGGCCTTGGAAAGGTAAGTGAATTTTTATTTTTATCTCCCTCCCTCCCCCTCCGCCTCGCCGTTATATATCAGCCACCACTGCAATTAAGATAATGTAGCATTGATTAAGAACCTATCAAATAGTGTACAACAATGGGAAATACGGTAGTCAAGTTGAAATCGGCCATTATCAATATCAAATAGCTTATAAAATGGGATGGACCTATAATGTTCAAAACAAGTTCACTTTATAATTTGTTTTAGAAACTAAGAGTACCATGCAATTAAATCTCAGTCTTGGAACGTAGATAACAGTGCACAGGAAAAGTATTACAAGTATTAAAGTGCAGTTGTGCAGTTTTCTCTGGGCATCCCAGTGCCCTGTTGCCCTTGAAAGGTTCCCAGTACCTGTATGCTGCACCTTCCTGCCCTTTAGCCTCTTTCTGGTTTTATGGCATTCACCTATGGGTCCCTGCAGAGGGGACTCTGCTCAGGACCTACTCCAGCTCCTTCATGCAAAGAAGAGGCAGGCTGCGCGCCTACGGCTAGGAACCCCTCTTGTGTAAAGCAGCTCTCTCCTCTAAAACACCTAGCTCTCTTTGGTAAAGCACCTCTGTCTTATAACACACTTGTTTCCTGTAAATTCCACTCCTATAAAGTACATCTACTGTAAAGCATACAGCATGTGAACCACCTTTTATGTAAATAATCTCTTGATTCAAGCATCCCTCTCCGGTGAAACACCTCCGGTTGGTAAAGAACATCTGTTTTAAAAAGTAATCTGCGTCTATAAAGTACCCCTCTCCTGTAATAGGCCATACAGGATAAAACCACAGTCACACATGGTTAACAGATACCAGTGCTTTGTAGACTTGAGTTTGTCCCTTCCTGACATGCCCCTGGGTTCTAGGCCGAGACAGTGGTCATTCTCTTACTGAGCAGCATCTATGGCAAGGCACTAGGCAGGCTAGAAGACGGATTCTTCCATGTTAACTGTAACTCACTTGTGTACCTGTCTCTGACTGGGCTGCACGGAGGCAGTGTAGAAATGAGTCTTCCAAAATTAAGCTGGGTTATATGACCCCTGAAAGACAGCAGCATACACCCACTGAGAGAGTCTGCCTAGATTGTTACAATTTTGTAACAAATGCACTGCGCCTCGTGAAGATCCAGCAGCAGCAGATTTGTAAATGCACCGGGCAACAATTCCCTTATGCTTTCCGTGTGCATGGCTTTGCAAGATAAGTGGGGCAAAAATTGCTGATTTCTTTCTTATATTGATTTCAGCTCCAATCTTAAATACAGGTAAAAATGTAAGTGTATTTATTGTATTTCCCTACCAGGTGTTTTCCTGCTAGAGTTTCGGTTGCCTTTCTTCGTCCATCAGGCTCAGAACAGTTCCCAGAAAAATCTTTTGAGCACAAGACAACCTGTTTACATAAAATCCATTTCAGAGCAGGCTTCCCCACCCTGTGTCCCACCCTGTGTCCCCATCGGCTTCCCCGCCCCCTGTGTGGGGAAAGAAACAATGTGTACACAGCCATGTGACTTGAGCAGGCAAATGGTGCTGTTTCAGGCGATTAGCAGCAGTCTTTTCATTTCTCTGTTGCTAAATCTAAACAGAGCTGCAAACCCCTTTTTTCTTCCCTATCTGATGTGCTGACCTTGCTTCCTCTGATGCCAGGGGTCGCAAGGGCAGTGCTAGGGGTCACAAGGGGCAAGCCAGAGGTAGCAGTTGCGACCCCTGGCAATCCCTAAATGAAGTCCAAGACTGACATCTCCATAGTTCCACATAGTCCCTTTTGGCCACAATCATTGCCAGAATACAAAATATCTGAGTATAGTTAGATAGTGTTAAGTCCCACCATATCTTTGGTACACTAAATGGGGCGCAGCACCATCACTGTTGTTATCTGGTGGCAACTCCTCTTAAAAACATCTGGATTTATGAACCTTCCCAAAGGGTATAAATGAGTGTACCTAAGGCACTTATTTTCTGCTCTCCCCATTTTGAACACTGGGCTTTTTGTGTGATCGTCTTGATGCTGTATACTCAGTTGTACGAACCTTAATCCAATCCCTATTGCTACCTACCATGGGTGCCTACAAGCCTTCTCCAAGTCTTCATCTTCCAGTGCCCCATGTCCTGTTCAAAGTTAGTTTCAAGTCCATCGATATTTTTGATGAGTGTGCAGTATATTTGAGACAGTGTGTCATTGAAGGGAAGTCACCAGCACTTTATACTCCATCTGCAATTCGTTTTGATAATCTTAGAGTATATCACTTTACTTGGCCAGTGTATTTTTAACCTGCAAGTATGTATACCTTTGAGTACCGGCGAGCTCAATCTGTTGGTGTAAGTCCTTGAATGTCTTAATGTCTTCAGACCACCGTATATCGCCAGGTTTGGAGATTGCTGAGATATCCCACTGTTTGAAGCTTTCTAATCAACGTAAATACATCTTTCAGAATATTGGAGTCTCAGAGCAGTGTTTTTAGAGTGAGTTTAACTGCCAATGCTATCTCTCCTTTGGCAGAGTGCCATATTTTAACACTGTTGAGGTCTGAGCAGTGGTCGTTTTTGGGAATGTTCCTCCATACAGGGCACCTCGGCATCCCGTGGGTTCCACAGCTTTCCTATAAGCTTGAACCAACAGTTCTTGTTGTGAAGAGAATACCCAATCAATAATTACAATCATCTTGGAAGCACAATAATATATTTTGAGTTCTGGGAGAGCAATTTCCTCTTCAAATGGAACTCTACACAGAGTCTTTGTCACTATCCTAAGTGTACTTCTGTCTCACAGCAGGGCCTCGTAACACCATGTACTATTTTAAAAAAAATGGGAATTATCTATGGGGTGTTCTGAAGCCTGAACCAAGTTGTTGGCAATGTGATCATCTTATATAGTGATGCCCTACCAAACAGGGACATCAGAAGCCCCCACCAGTGTAGACAATTGTGTTTGCTCAACACTTAATGTACCTAATGTTCTACTGACTCTCAGAAGTATTTCAGAGACTTTCAGTTGGAGTTGGTAGACAAAAACCTGGGCATGGATGTCACAGTGCTCCTTGTGGAGTTTAATCTAGATGTTTCCCCCATAACCTAGAATTCTATCTAGAAAATGTCCACATGTGAATCTTTGCCCCATTCATGCACATTTGTCCTCAGACCTCATTTGTGCATATTGATGTCAAGATCTCGCTTCTCTTGTCAGTCACTCTGTGTTCTCATGCAAGGGTCTACGCACCCTGCTAGACAATGCCTCAGCCCCCTTTTTGTGTTTTAACTCTAAGAGAAAAGAGGTGCTTGACACAATCTTTCACAGGAGAACTAAGCCTCCAATGCAGTAAATGGATGGCTTGAATGCAAGGGTCATTATGAACATTCCCCACTACTCAGAAAAGCCTGCAATTCACTTGAGCTGCCACCACTAAAGGCATTGGCATTAGACCCTGCCTGTAAAACCTATTGGTTATGCTAATGCTACCTGTCACTAATCATCTTGTAATTACTTTTTTTAAACTTAAAAACAATTACTCTAGGGGGCGTGGCCTAGCGAGCCAACATGGTGGTCACGCTTTAGGCGAGCTCCGCCGAGCCCGTCTGAAATATCCTGAAATTATCCTGCCCCATCGGTCTTTCTACCGAAGAAACATGGTCGGAACGCAAAAGGAACTGTCGGGAACGTGGCGACGGCAAAAACCGGCCGGTTCCTTGATTTTGGGGCCAGTTCTCCGGAGGTGCGCGGCCTGGAGGCCCGGCTCGTGGGCGAGAGGCGGAGCTGCGTGAGCGGCGCCCGGACGTGGCCGGGACCAGGATCGTAGCGCGGCCCTGCTTCGCCCGAGGAGAGTCCTGCGGCTTGCAGACAGCCCCCGGAGGCGGATACGAGGTCGGGGCTGTTGCAGCTGAGGCTTCCATACGGAGGAGTCGTGACGGAGGCGGTCTGGTGAGTGTGCTGGGCCCTCCTGTTGCTCCCCCCTCCTGTTGCTCCCCCTGTGCCCCTCGCTGTATTTCGGCGGCTGAACCCGGGCCGCGCGAGGAGGTGAGCCTGCTGCTCGGCGGTTGCGGGGAAGTTGTGGCACCCCCAATCGGGATGGCATCTCCTGTTTGTGGCTGTCGGTTCCCGGTTTTCCCCCGCGCCTCCTCCCTACACTCCGGCGGCCGGATCGGGCCGCGTGAAGGGGTTGGGCAGTTGCTTGGTGCGTAGCGGACGGGTGTGGCACCCTGGGCCGAGTGGGCCATCTCTGCACAAACGGGTGGTGATCTGGTGGGCAATTGGGATCTCTCCCCCCCCTGCCTTTCCCAGGAGGTTGTCGGCGGTCGGTTCGGGCCGCGTGAGGGGGCTGACTACGTACCTCGAAAGTAGCTGGGGGCTGTTCTATTCCTGGCTGGCTGGGGCCTGTTTATTGGATCCTTGGTCCCCCCACTCCCCCCCTGTGTTCCCTGGCGGAGTTTCGGCGGCCAGATCGGGCCGCGTGGGGAGCGTGGGCCTGTGTTGTGGGGGTTGGGAGTGGGGGCGGTGCCCCTGGGGCCTGGCTCATATACCACGGTCCCTCTGTGTTCGTGCGGCGCCCGAGCTCGGTGTTCGCGGGCCGACTTGCATGGGTCTTATCCTGGCCCACTGGGACATGTGTATTGGGAGCCGAAAGCCAGGAGGTAATTCATTTGTCCCCCTCATCCCATTGCGGCCCGTGTTGGATGAAGTAGCTGCGGCCGCCTGATAGCCCCGGACAGATAGAGATTGCCCCCGGATATATGTGGATGCAGCTACTAGCGGGGGCTAGTTGAGACGTGGCATTGCAGACGCTTGGGCGGCTGGCGCGTGGACTGTTGGGGCACCCATCCAAGCTGTTGGAGACAGGTGGACACCCGTTAGGGGAGGGGGGAGTTTCGACTGCCTACGGAGGCGGCCGAGCGAGTGCTCGGTGCGGCTTGTGGGTGAGAGATCTCCGCCTGTGTCCTACCTCGTAAGGAACCGCCATATCGAACTTGGTCCATGTAGAGTGAGAGCGCGCAGGTGAAGGATCTGAACGCGTTGGTATTGGCTGCTATACCTTAGCTGGTGCCTCTGTCTGGGGGTCCGCCCTGCCTGCCACCCATTCCATTGGGGCCCCATCGCTATCATGACGAGAGACAAGCTGACAGGGGGCTCGGCGAAACAAAGCACGTTGGACCGCTACACTGGGCCGGGGGCCTCGACTGTGGACCAGGGGGGTGCTCAGGGTAGGGTCCCGGACAACGCAGCCCTCATGGCGGCCATTACGCAGTCCAGAACAGTCTTGGAAACGAAAATCGGGGAGGTGGGCTCGGAAGTATTACTCCTCCGACAGGATCTACGTAACGTGACGGAGCGCATCACTGAGGCCGAGACCAGGATCTCAGACGTGGAGGACTCTGTTACTACCTTGAAAAAGAAAGTGGCGACGCTGGAAACCATTACCAGAGGCTTGGCTTCTCGCGTTGAAGATGCTGAGGGGAGGGCGAGGAGGAGTAATCTGCGCTTTGTGGGGTTCCCGGAGGGGTGTGAGGGAGGGAACATGGAACAGTTCTTGACAACATGGCTTGTCAGTTGGCTCCCTCCGGAATCATTGTCTCGTGCTTTGTTATTGAACGGGCTCACAGGGCCCTCATGCAGAAGCCGCCCCCAGGTGCCAGACCATGACCAGTCATAGCAAAAATCTTAAACTACCATGACAGAGACGTCATCCTGAAACAGGCCTGACTCAAGGAACCTCTTCAATTGAAAACACTCGTATTCTTATATTTCCGGACTATACGTGACTGGTTCAGCAGAAGCGGCAGTCCTTTATGGCGGCGAAGGCGCCCGCCTTCGTGAACTGAAACTGCCATATGCCCTCCTGTATCCTGCCAGACTGCGAGTGGTCTATCAGATGCACACTCTGTTCTTCGAGTCGCCCGAAGAAGTCTTCACTTGGACGGATGTAACGGTGAGGGTGCGGCCGCACACGTCGCCCCAGCTGGATTCGGATTCCTCGACTAGTGGGACTGTCCGTAAACCGCCTAAGCCTAAACTCAAGAGGACCAGACGATCAAGATCCAGGCGCCGCTCCCAGTCTCATAGCGACGCCAGCAGATCTGCCTCAGTGACTCGGCCGGGGAACTTGGCCTTGTAAATGTATTGTTACTCTTTCACCGGGGGACCTCTCGAGTATAACCGCGCTGACCGATGAGGCGAGTGCAGGGGCTAGAACCCTCGTTTGGCCCTCTGTGATCCGGGGGAATGCCCGTAGCCTATGGGTGGGTTTTGTGGGATCCATTGGTGGGGGGGGGCGGGGGGCTCCCGTTGGGGACCCCTTGCGGCCTTCGCTGCGACAGATACTTCAGCTGTTTTGAGGTATTGGGGTGGGGGGTGGGGGTTAGTTGGGTTGATTACGTTTTTTGTATGCATTCTATTTTTGTTCTGTAGGATCACTGTCTGCACTCTAGATGATACTTATTTGATGCACCCTGATATGGGAGGTTCTTGTTATCTCACTGCACTGCATTGCCGCTACCTTGAACCGCTGTCTCCTCGCTGGTTGTTGCCTGTATTGCTCATTGATACTACTGGCTCTGTGAATGTCTGCCCCCACGGATAGATTGCGGACCCATGCTGGAGATATCCGGATTGTGAGCTGGAATGTTAGGGGTGCGCTGGACAAGGTGAAGAGGGGGGCCATACTCCAACAGGCTAAACGCTATCGGGCTGATATCTTGATGTTGCAGGAGACACACCTCTTGGGAACCAAGGCCATCTGCTTTCTTAGATACGGCTACTTGCAGGTGTTCCTTTCTGGGTTCACGAGGGGATCCCAGGGGGTCGCTATTCTCATTCACCGAAGGGTACCGTTTGTCCATTCTAAGACGTGGGCAGACCCGCAAGGGAGATACGTTTTCATTAAGGGTGTTATCTACGAGGAACAAGTGGTGTTGGGTAGTGTCTATGCCCCCCTCCATTGTCCTGGTCACTGGTTGAGCGCCTTACAACACTGTGGGCGGAGGTACCGGATGGATTGGCAGTTGTGGGAGGCGATTGGAATGATGTGATGGATATGGCTGTAGATAGATGGAGACGGGGAGGCCCGACCGCTGTTGGTCCAGCCACTAAATTAAGTTCCCTAGTGTCAGGATTGGGCTGGGTTGATCCTTGGCGTCGGCTGCACAGGGAGGAACAGGGCTATACATATCTTTCAGCAGTACATGACTCATTTTCAAGATTGGACTATCTCTTTGTACCATTAGGGGTAGTGGGCAGGGTGAGAGAGGCAGAAATTCTTTCGAGGGGTCTATCGGATCACTCCCCGGTTGCGATAATGTTACAGCTTGGCCCCTCGAAACCACCCTTTCGATGGCGCCTCTCCCCCTGGAATCTGCAGGATGATCAGTATAGGGACCATATAGGACAGGCTATTGACCAATATTTAGAGTTTAATGTGGGGTCGGTGGCAGGAGCTGAACCCCTATGGGAGGCAATGAAGTCGACTATACGAGACGTGGATATCTCATATTGCACCGCAGCGTGTAGGACTAGGAAGGAGTCCTTACTGAGGTCCGAGGCTCATATTATGGAACTCGAACGGGTCAGTAGGGGGGAAGGAGGTGCCATGGCGCATCGGCAGTTGCTAGTGGCGAGACAAACGCATGCAGACTTGCTGATGGATGAGGCCCGGCTGGCATGGTTGGCATCCCGTAGTAGGATTTACCAGTGGGGGGACAAGTCTAGCAAACTACTGTATCGCTTGTGCCAGGGAGCTCTGCGCCCCCTGGTCCTTCCCGAGATTTCGGGACCCGACGGGAGGACCCTTGGGGATCCCTCTGCCATTGCGGAGAGTTTTGCGCAGTATTATGCAGAACTCTATGCCCCGAAGGAGTCCCTACCGGCTGCTATGGTACACCGCTTCATAGAGGACCTTCCGCCCCAGACACTATCCGATGCGGCTCGGGCGGAGCTGGACCTTCCGCTTACGGAAGAGGAGCTGGGCTCAGCTCTGGGTGACCTTAATTCTGGAAAAGCCCCAGGCCCTAATGGATACCCCCGCGAGTTCTTCAAGAGATACTCTACGAAATTGGGGCCCCATCTCCTCTGGGTGGTGGAGGAGGCACGGGAACGCGGATGCCTCCAGCGGGACTGGAGGCATGCCGAGGTAGTTGTGTTTCACAAACCGGGCCGACCCCCAGACCAACATGCTTCCTATCGCCCTATTTCCTTACTGAATATAGAGGCTAAGATCTTGGCCAAGGCTCTGGCTAATCGCCTCCAGTCCCACATTACATCGCTGGTCCACCCGGATCAGGCCGGCTTTATGCCTCAGAGAGGGACGTGACATAATATTCGTCGTGCACACATCGCCATCGCCACTATTCGGGGGCTGGATGTGCCAGCTGCCCTCCTGTTGGCAGACATGGATAGGGCATTTGATTCCCTTAGCTGGACGTACCTATTTGCCCTGCTCGATCGGCTGAATATGGGTCCGCGCTTCCTGTCCTATTTAAAGCTGCTGTATACGGATCTTACGGCATCAGTTCGCATCGCGGGGTCTGCCTCCTTCACCTTCTCTATTGGTTGGGGTACCCGGTAGGGTTGCCCACTGTCGCCATTCCTGTTCGCCTTAGCTATGGAGCCTTTGGCGGCATGGGTCCGGATGGATGCGCAGGTGACAGGATTCGAATGGGCTCAGGGACTGTCGGATCGCATCGCCTTATACGCCGATGATGTCTTATTTTTTTTTTTGACAGATGTACACAGAACAGGACCGAGACTGCTTCGTATCATGTAAATCTTTGGGGAGTCGTCGGGCTTGTTTATGAATCCCTGTAAATCCACGTTGTGGACCCTTGGGCCACAGGTGGACCTGGGTGTTTGGGCATCGACAGTTCAGGTCACGGCGGTGGGAGTAAAGTACCTGGGAGTTTTCCTATCGGACTCACCGATTGTGTTCTGGGAACGTAACATCCTGCCGGTATGAGCGTGTGTGCGTGAAGAGCTGCAATCCTGGTCTCGCATGCCCCTTTCTATTTCCGGTCGATCGGCCATCTTCAAGATGGTATCGCTACCGCGACTTCTCTATCAGCTACATAATTGTCCTTTCCCCATCCCCCCTCATGGTTTCGCCAAGTGAACTCGGCACAGGGGCAATTCTTGTGGGCAGGAAGGGCGCCCAGAGTGGCGCTGAAGACATGTTTCCAATCGACATACTGTGGTGGTTTGGCCACCTCGGATGTCCAATCCTACTACATGGCCTCGCACTTATTGATATTACATGACTGGTGGTATGGGGACAGGTCTGACCCTGCATATGCGGTGGAACGGAGATGTATGGGGACCGCTACTCTACACACTATCCTTTACTCGGCCTCCGTGCGTAATACCCTGCCGACTGCCACTAGGGTGGTGTTCCAAGTGTGGAAGCAGGCTTTGCGGAAGATGGGGTGGTGGGGCAGGTTGACAAAAGAGACTCCGCTTTGGTTCAATGGGAGGTTGCCACAGTTAGCTGGTCTGGCGGGTTTCCGAGATTGGGACAATATAGATATCTCTACCCTGGGGGATGTGATGCGAGGCACAGTTCTCAAATCCTTTCAAGACCTACAGCAAGAACACCAAATGCCAAAGACTCAATTTTATAAATACCTTCAGTTCAGGCATGCCGTCCTCCCAAGTGTCGCGTGCTTGGAGTCTCTCCCTGATTTTAGCCCCATTGAAGCTAAATTGTTTATGGGAGACCTACAAGACCACAAAATCTCCAAGATCTACCAGTCTCTGGTGGCGAACTGCCCCACTACACTTGATAAACTGAGGGTGGCGTGGGAGGGGGACCTTGGCCCATTAGACGGAGAGGATTGGACGGAGGCTCTAGCCTCCCCCCGGGAGGCTGCAATTGCAATGCGGCTCTGACTAATTCAATTTAATTACTTACACCGGATATATTATACTAGAACCAGGTTGTGGAGAGCCGGCCTAGTGGCGTCCCCGCTCTGTCTCATATGTGGTCAGGAGGATGGTACTCTGTTGCATACAATCTGGCAATGTATGTCGATCGCGAAATTCTGGCGCGGGGTGTTGGCCTACCTTGCGGAGGTATTGGGGTGGGAGCTCCCCTATTCCCCTAAGTTAGTGCTGCTACATATAATGAAGGGTGTAGGGGGAAAGATATATAAGCGCCACTTGATGTTATTGGGATTCACCTTAGCCAAACGGGACATTGCACTTAAATGGAAGGCAGAGGCCCCGCCCTCCTTGTCAGCATGGAAGAATGGTCTGGATTTTAACAAGTAGCGGCTCCTGGTGGGAGTGCTACCGGGCGGTGACGTGGGGTGGGGGAGGGGCAGGGTGGGGGGTAGTAAACACCGGAATACAGATGAATGCAGGTAAGTAGACAATTAAATCAATAAAACGAATTTCGGTGCGCGCGCTGCATCGCATTTGGCGGTGCCGCGCGCGCAACGAAATTCGTTTTATTGATTTAATTGTCTACTTACCTGCATTCATCCGTATTCCGGTGTTTACTACCCCCCACCCTGCCCCTCCCCCGCCCCACGTCACCACCCGGTAGCACTCCCACCAGGAGCCGCTACTGATTTTAACATGGGTCTGGAGACTCCTATCTTTAAAGCACGGGGGTTCCCGCAAAAGCATTCCAAGATCTGGAAGCATTGGGCGGATTATAGAGGTCTTTACTTGGAGCCTATTTCTGCTGGGGATGCTGCGACTGTGGGGCGGCTGAGTGGAGCTGTGGTTCAGGGGATCAATGGTTAAGCGGGATTTGCCATGGCTGCAGTGGGTGCGGAGGAGACGCTTGAGATGTAGTGCAGAGACAGTGCATTGGGGGGATGTTGGGTACATTTTATTATTTCTTTTTGATAAATGTTTATATCAAATGTCAATGCAATATTTTGTGCTTCAAACTAGCAGATAGCCTCTGGGGTACAGGGCTCTGCATTGTATTTGCCACTTGACGCAATAAAAATTGTTTCTAAAAAAACAAAACACAATTACTCTAAGACAGTCACTGCATATTGCATGAGCCTAACAGCCATCTTTGAATGATTTTCCTTTTGCCTTTAGAAATATCTTTACAAGATGGCTGCTGTGTGTGCGCACACAAGTGTGAGGGCCTTCTTTGAATGATTTTTTTTTTCAAAGCAAAACAAAAATCATTCAAAGATGGCTGCCATACATGTATATTAGATGGCAATCTTTTTACTTTATTTGTACTTTGTTCTTTCAAGACAGAGGACAGGTATTATGGAACAGTAGTGGAAAGAAGCGAGCAGCCTCAGGCAGCGTGCAGATGCCGGACTTTCACAAAAATAATAAAAGGAAAAAGTTAAATAGAGACTGTGGCACATTGAGGGAAAAGTTAAGTATGTATACCTAAGGGACATTATCAACTGAGAGTCACTCTTATTACTCAAATTTTCAGTTCTTCTCTCATACTCACACAAACATCTTACCACACACAACTTTCTGATTTCCTCCAAACTCGGATAAAATATTGTTCTAGACATAGTTTTTGTCCTCTTCCTAATATTGAAACAAACCCCCTCTGGTAAATAACTTTGTGACATCACCTCCAATGCCTTAACATCCGATACCCTTCTAAAAGATATCAAACAAAGAAGCATGACCAATTTAAATGAAATACACTTTAAGTCTAAAAACTAATTTTCCATCCAAGTATTCAATTCCCCTAAAACCAACTCTACATCCCACAATGATCATATTTTGGGCCCGGTGGAAGGCGCATCTGCACACTCCTCAATAACCTCTTTACCGCATCATTCTGACCCACTGGTAAACTATTCACCAATTCATGGCCCGCCGAAATTGCTGATCTACAAATGTTCACAGAACTGTACGAATTCCCTTTCATAAAAATCTCTGTCAAATAATTCACCACTTCTAATACAGGAGCTGAAATGAATGGGATCCAAATCCTTTGCTATACACCAACAAAACCACCTCTTCCATGCCTACTTGTATGTCTTCGAAGTTCCTGGAGCCCATGACTACTTGATAAGCATTGAAGCCTCTGACGATAAACCTGACACCTGAGAGGCTCCTGAAATAAGCCATCCAGTCACTTTCAATTGCCTCTGTAAAATCTGGTCGTGTTTCTCTCCCAACATGTTCACTAACAGATCCGAAACTTCTGGAACAAGCACTGGATCGTCTAATAATAACTCCATGACGTCGAGATACCATATCTAAGACAGTCAAAACAGTGCTACCATTACCACTTACGCAAGCTCTCTCCTCACCTTCAACAATACTCTTTGAAACACAGCAAACGGAGAGAAAGCATAACTGTGCACACTCCCCCAATGCTGCAGAAAGGCATCCACTGCCTCCGCCTCTGGATCCGGTCTCCAACAATAAAACCTTGTCATTTGAGCATTTGCCCTATTCACAAACAAGTCCACACTCAGTGGCCCCCATTTGCTGTTCACTGCCCTGAACACATCTGTAATATCCTCGCATGCACCCGCATGCGACATTCTCCTAGCATTTTCTGTTTGTAGTTTGTAATTGCTCACATGTGCATGTTTTGATATATATTCCAATTCTATGTTGGATCTTGGAATTCTCAGTGAGCTCAAGAAAGCAGTTACATTGGACCTTCTTGAGATGCAGACGTGTTGCTGTGCTGCTAATAAATCTTCATGAAAACCACTACAAGGATCTATGTGCCTTACTTCCAATATTTGGCGACGAGCGGAGGAACACGCATGCCAACTACATAAAGCAGCACAGGAGCGGTGTGTTCCTGAACACAGATGAAGAATTTTACACTTATTGATAATTACTGGGAAGAAAAATAATTACAGAGACCACCTATTTCAAGTCGCTGTAAGGAATCTTTGGAATGCATGTTGTGTGCCAACTTTAAGATTTTTTTTTAAATTACGAGTTTCCAAACTCATCGCGTTTGGTTTAGAGTGCAAGCGCAGTTTGAGAGCGTTACAATTTCAAAAGTAAATACCTGGCATCAGCGTGATAACACTCTAAGAACGCCATCTTCTGAATCCTAATGACGAAAGAAGTCTCGCAAAGGATTGATGTACACGTCTGACAACGCGATGACGTCAGACGCAACGTGGCGGCCCTTTTGTGCTTCAATTACAAACTTTCAGGTTTCCATAGAAACGCGGTGTATGGAGGACTATACATTAGTATAGAGGAACGATACAACAAAGGAAATTAATGAAAGCACCGACTGGATTTGTTCAAGTCTCACAAGTAAGTTTTAATAATTAGAAAGGAAATATTTTGTGACCTTTTACAAAGCTTACCTGGCACAGTTCATACTTACATTTAAAACAAGCTACATTTAACAGGGAATGAGTTATTTAATGCAAATATATACAACCTTGAAATATTATTTAAATCAATCAATCAGGGAATTGTAAGCGCGCTACTCACCCGTGAGGGTCTCAAGGCGCTGAGGGGGGGGGTCCGCAGATCTGTTTAGCCGAAGAGCCAGGTCTTGAGGGTCTTCCTGAAGGTGTTCAGGGAGGGGGCGCGTCTGATGTCTGCTGGTAGCTCGTTCCAGGTCTTGGCTGCAATGTGAGAGAAGGATCTTCCGCCTGCTCTGGCTCTGTGGATGCGCGGGGTTTCGGCCAGTGCGAGGTTGGAAGATCGGAGGTTTCTTTGGGGTACGTGGAAGTTGATTCTGTCGTTGAGGTATTTGGGTCCGTTGTTGTGTAGGCATTTGTAGGCGTGAGTGAGGATTTTGAAAGTGACTCTTTTCTCCACGGGGAGCCAGTGGAGACTTCGTAGGTGTTGGCTGATGTGTTCGTGTCGGGGGATGCCGAGGACGAGTCTGGCAGCGGTTTAAAGAGATAGAGGACAGTGATAAACTGCAAACAAAACCACAAACAGTACGGCATTGGATTACTTAAAAAAAATAAAATGCAGTTTGAACCACCCGCAAAATGTTTGCAAAACAAAGGAGAACCTCCAGTTCCTTGGATGAGATGGAAGGAGGAATTTCTCACCTACATGAAAGCCATTGATGAAGAACGCATGGGAGCTGATAGGAAAAAGTATCTTGTTACACTGTTTGGGATCAGAAGGTCAAGTAATTTTTAGAGCTTTACCACAAATTACTAATGCAGAAGGGATTGTGGACAATAATGTATATAAAGAAGCTCTTTTAAGGATGGAACAAAGATTCAAGCCAACTACCAACATTGCTCTCAACAGATTCAAATTTTACACCAGAGCGCAAAACGAAAATGAATCTTTTGATGATTTTTTAACTGCACTAAGATCTCTAAGTATGCAATGCAATTTTGGTAACATGTGTGATGAGATGATAAGAGATCAAATTATTGTCCATGTCAGGAACAAGAAAACCCAGGAACAATTATGGGTAATGGGAGATCCTAAACTATCGGAGGCCATTTCCACAGCGAAGGCTTTGGAACAGTCAGAGAAGTGGATGCACACTGTAAGAGATGTGAACAATAAGACTGAAAAAGGGGAGGAAGTTTGTGCAGTAAAACGTGTGGAAGAACAACGCTCTGAATACCTTAAACATGGACACAACTTATCTCGCAGGAGTAGCAATGGTGGTTTGAAAGAATTTGATAGAGTAGAAAAAAATGGAGCATGTTATAGAACTGGTAGCAGAATGCATATGGCATCTTATGGGAGGTGTCCAGCGTTAAATAGAGAATGTAGAAAATGTGGCAGTATGGGTCACTTCGCAAGTGTGTGCAAGGATCAAAAGAGAGGTACAGTACAAACTTGTGGTAAAGTATCGTGCACATCAGAAAGATGTAACAATATACATAAGTGTGAATATGATGCAGGGAGAGAAAATGACAAAGGTTTTGTTGTGTCAATTATAGAGAAAATTTCAAATACAAGAGCACAAAGACCAAGGGTCTAACAAAAGAGCGCCCATGTGCAAAGTAGAAGTTGATGGTGTGGAATTAGAACTCATGGCAGACTCAGGGTCTCCCTGGACTATAATTTCGGGACAATATTATAAAGAAAAACTTAGTGATACATGCAAACAGGGAGATATGTTGCCACCTGACATTACAGCTGAAAGTTTTGATGGTGCTATAATTGATATGGTAGGGTACTTTAATGTTTCATTACAGTTCAAAAGCAGAGTTGCACAAGTAAACCTATATGTTGCTGTGAAAGGGGTAAATGTTTTAGGATGGAGAGACCAATGGAAATTGGGTATCATTCTCAATCCCCGTTCCAAGGAACCAGTTATGTTGGATGAAGGTAACTGGATTGAAAAGGTTGCAGTCAAAGGGTATAGTGACAAAGAGGCCTTCATCAAGGAACATTTTAAGGATGTTTTCTCAGAGAATTTAGGCAGATTGATAAATTACTCACATAGGATCAAATTTAAAAAAAACACTATTCCAGTCAAACAGAAATTAAGGGGGGTGCCCGTCAATGTTAGAGAGGAACTTAAAGTCATGCTCAATGAGTTAGTTAGCGAAGGCATAATAGAGCCTATTGAATCGTCCGAATGGGTTTCTCCCATTGTTTTGGTTCGTAAACCAGATCAAAAATTTAGAGTATGTGTGGACCTTAGAGCTCTTAATGCTGGTATTGTAGTTGACTGTCATCCCTTGCCAAACATAAATGAGGTTGTGTCAATGTTGGAAGGAGCCAAAATATTTTCCACACTCGATTTAAGATCAGCTTATCACCAGATTGAGTTGACTGAAGACTCCAAAATGCTAACGGCTTTCATTACACCTCAAGGATTATACCAATACACTAGAATGCCGTTCGGTTTAGCATCGGCAGCGTCAGTGTTCCAAAGGGTAATGTTCAATATTTTCAGAGATGTTGACAGGTTTGTAAAATGCTTCCAAGACGACGTTTTAATCTTCTCACCTAATGAGGAAGAACACATGAAGCATTTGATGGAAATATGTGATAGGTTGAGGAAAAATGGTTTAACACTTAAGGCTCATAAATGCAAGTTGTTCAAGGGTACAGTGGAATATTTAGGACATACTCTGTCAGGAAATGGAGTTGTCCCTAAGAAATCCAATGTTGATGGTGTTGTCAACGCCCCGCTCCCACCAACAAAGAACAATTGTTGTCATTTACTGGAATGTGTGAATACTACAGTAAATTTGTTGAAAGTTTTGCTACAAAAATGGAACCATTGAGACTGTTGTTGAGACATAAGGCTGTGTTTGAGTGGAAGGAGGAACAACAGCATGCTTTTGAGGCCATCAAGAATGATATTGTCAAGGCACCTACTCTTAAACCGTTTTACATGAATAAAGAATGTGTGGTTACTGTTGATGCCAGCTTGTATGGCATTGGTGGTGTGCTGTCGCAGAGATGTGGCAAGGAGGAGTGGAATGTAGCCTTTGCGTCCCGTACTTTAAATGAGTGTGAACGCAGGTATGCAGTGATCGAAAAGGAGTTGTTAGCCTGTGTCTGGGCGATAGAACATTATCGCAATTATTTGTGGGGAAGTAAATTTATTCTTAGAACAGACCACAAACCATTAGTAAATATCTTATCCCCTGGTGGTGGGTGGAATTCCACAGCACGCATTGCTAGGTTAACCTCCAGATTACAAGAGTACTGTTTCAAAACAGAGTTTGTGCCTGGCAAGAACAATGTCATGGCAGATTTCATGTCACGCCATCCATGTCAACAAGATGAATGTGAAATCTTGCACGAGTCTGATGTTGTTACTTGTGTACAGGATGTTGTTTCTGGTGACTTTGAAGAAATCTCAGAGGAAAAATTGAGATTATGTGAGAAAGAAGATTTGCTATGGCAGACTATTAAGGGGTACATTATGAATGGCTGGCCCAAGAAAAAGGATTTAAGTGCTGAAGTTATTCCAATGTTTAAAGTTGCAGATGAATTAGAAGTGGATGGAGAACTCATGTACAAAAATGGAAAATGTGTGCCGCCACTGGAGTACAAGAGCTAATATTGAAGACTGCACACAAGTCTCACCCGGGTATGTCTTCCATGAAACGATTAGTAAGGAATTTCTTTTGGTGGCCGGGTGTTGACCGCATGGTTGATCGCACAGTCAGAGAATGTGATGTATGCATGTCACATGAGAAAATGTTGAAGGTTAATACCCCTCCTTTGAAAAGCACTGAATGGCCCAATGAACCTTGGAAAAAATTAGCATTTGATATTTCAGGTCCATTCATGTGTTTACCTTGTGATTCAAGATATGCATTGGTTCTTGTGGAGTACCACTCTAAATGGCCGGAGGTTAAATTTGTGCCGCACACCACAACCAATATAGTGATGGAATTTTTCAAAGAAGTCTTTGCCAGAGAGGGTTGTCCGTTCACTCTTGTTACAGATAATGGTGTGCAGCTTACCTCTACGGAAATGGAAGAATTTCTTAGGTGCTATAATATCAAACATGTTACCACGTCATTATATGAACCGCATGAAAATGGTTTAGTTGAGCGTTTGAACCGGGTGTTAAAAGGATATGTTTCTGATGTCATCAAATTAGGTAGTGATTGGAAAAACCTTTTAAGAGAAAAGTTGTGGATGTATCGCATCACACCACATTCTATTACTGAAGTTAGTCCTTTCAAACTTCTCAAAGGGAGAGATCCTGCATCCAAACTTTGTCCCTGGTGGTTCAAGGAGAAGAGCGGATTGGGTAAGAATAATGAGAGTGTGGTGAGTGATGCAGCAGAGAGAATAGGACACAAACAGTTTAAGACCAAAGTGTGGTATGACAACAAGTGGAGAACTAAGACGCATGATTTTAAAGTGGGTGACTTGGTGAAGATCAGGAAACCAGGTTGGTTAAATAAGTGCTCAGAAAGGTTTAGTAAAGCTATCAAAATCACTAAGGCATTCACCAACAGTGTCATTACGCAAGATGGCAGATTATGGAATGTTAAACGTGTTGCAAAATGTCCTATTGGAAACTGTACTCTCAATGCTGATGAAGATTCCACTGAAAATGCTTTGTTAAGTTTCCGAGATATTTCTCATAGGAATGATCATTACATGGTCACAGGTACACCTTCAGATGATGACAATTGTAGTGGAACTTCTGTTGCTTCTAGAGTTAGAGATTTATGTTGCACTAGACAGCCTCCCAAAAGGTTGTCAGATTTTGTAAGATAGTTTTGTTGTTTCTTTTTGTTTCCTTATTTATTTTCCTCTTTCTGTTTGCTTATCTATATAAGGGAGATATGTAATATCCTCGCATGCACCCGCATGCGACATTCTCCTAGCATTCTCTGTTTGTAGTTTGTAATTGCTCACATGTGCATGTTTTGATATATATTCCAATTCTATGTTGGAACTTGGAATTCTCAGTGAGCTCAAGAGAGCAGTTACATTGGACCTTCTTGAGATGCAGACGTGTTGCTGTGCTGCTAATAAATATTCATGAAAACCACAACAAGGATCTATGTGCCTTACTTCCGATAACATCCCTGTTCAACATCCAGTTGCTGAAATCCTTCAACTTCCTTGAATTACAATATGCCACTATTGGTAATTTCTGGAATGTACTGTGCTTGTACCATAATGTCTTTGTTCAAACAGAAATGCCAGATCTTCATTTGCTAAGTCTGCTAAAGCCTTCGACCGAGGACCTCCCAACCTGTTGACATATCTTACTGTGGACACATTGTCCATTCTTAATAAAACACAACACTTCACTTGCTCCGTGACAAATCTCAGATAGTTGTTATGCATCTCTTTCTCCTTTCTCGTCCATTTCCCCCCTGTTGCAAGTAAACCACACCTTGCTCCTCAGCCCTCCAGGCTGGCATCCGACTCTATAACCACATCAGGAATGTCGCCCAAAATTGCCCTTCCTTTCCAGGCCTCCAAGTTCTCCTGCTACCACTCCAATTCCTCTGTCACCTCCCCATCTAACTGCACCTTCTGAGAATACCTCATTACCCTGCGTAAATACCTAGCTTTCGGCCTCTGCATGGCCCGATAATGTAAAGGGCCAGAAAAACTGCTTGTATCAATGCTGATAATAAGACCAGCACCCTGGCTATCTGACGTAACGTCACCTCTTTGTACGACAACATCCTCTTTATTTCCCTGCAAATCTTCTTTATCTTCTCTAGGGGTAAATTCAACATGCATTCCACGTCCAAATCTGAATTCCCAAAAATATAATTTCCTGATCTCGCTTCAGACAAGACTTCTTCTGGTTTTCTACAAAACCAAGATCTTCCAGAACTCACACAGTGAGTTCCGTCTGCTCCTGCGCCAACTCTTTTGTTTCTGCCATAATTAAATTGTTGTCTAATTACACTACTAGCCGGACACCCCTTGTCCTTAACCACGTCACAATAGGCCTCATCTCCTTGGGGAAACACCTGGGGCTGATGTCAAACCGGACGGAAGGCTCCTGAACCTCCACATAACCTCTCGCCAAAAGAATCTCAAAAGATCTCTTTGCTACTCCCAGACTGGGACCGTCAAATACCGTCCTTCAAATCCAGCTGTGTCAACCAGTCCCCTTTTCTTAACAGATCTCTCAACATGTGAATCCCTTCCATCTTGAAATGTTTGTATTGAACCCAATCATTTAAGTCTCTTAAGTTTATAACTGGTCTCATTCCCTTGTCTTTTTTTCCACTAAAAATAAATTGCTCACAAAACCTTTTATCACACCCTCTGCCTTTTCTATTGCTCCTTTCCTCACTAGAGCTCCAACTTCTTGATCCACCATCCTTTCTTCTCTCTTTGAAAATCTCAGGGCCCTTGGCCAACCCTCCTGTACCGGTCCCTGTCCAAAATCTATCCGATAACACTGCACAGTTTGCAAAACCCAAGGATCGCCGTAATCTCCTTCCATCTTCCTAAAAAACAGGCGAGTCTGCCACCCAATTTTACTAGGCTACACAAAGGGTCTTCAGCCAAACCATCCTTGCTGGCCTCTTGCCCTTCTGCCTCCTCTCGATCTTCCTCTTCCTCTTGTCTCTGGGGGTAGGAACGTGACGTCTGATATTCTGAGGGTCCGTATCCTCATGAGAACGAAGCCCACGTGATTCCAAAACCACGGCCTGGGAATCGAACCCGCATCCTCCGGGCCCCACCAAAAACCTGCCGGATATCTTTTTGAATTGAGGTGAATGCTCCAACATACTTTGCCTTTTTCTTGACAAATTCCTAACCAAAAAGCAGGCCTTTCGCCTCATGACCCGATTCTGTATGTCAAGCTCTGCTAGCTTTGGATCTACCTTCATAAGAAGACTCTATCTATGCTCATTACACAATGCTGCATTAGTGTTTCCCAACAAACACACAGCTTGTTGCACCCACTGCCACAGCTCCAAAACATCTATTGCATTCTCTTGCAGATATGCCTCCTCGCACATATCAAATATTTTAGTAATGGGACCACAAGCATCAAGCAAACGATCCTGACAACCTTTCAGGCATTTATCTAAACCTCTTCTAGGATCTCTTCCTGACTTCTTGAAAAAGACAACATCTTTGATTCCAATTCTGGAGTATAAGCCACCTTATTGGCTAAAGACTATCTTGGGCACTTAGACCGAAGTTTAGTTCTGACCTCTTTTGGCATCTCTCTCCTAATCTGGAACTGTGCATACTCCACCAAATGCTGTGCAGGAACCCACTGAGGTGACTAAGGGTGCTGAATGGTATGAAGGTCGAACATATATTCCCCCAAAGGGGCTTTCACCTGGTCAATCTCATCTTTACCCTCATCATCTTTTTTCGATCTCTTGCTTTTCACCTTTTCTTCATCCGTGTCTTCTAAACCAGAAGACCACAATATTATTACATCCCCACTACTGGAGGATTCATTACAGGCCACTGCTCTGTGATCCCTTTTTCCGGCCTTTATAGCCTTTCCACTCAACTCTATCCGAGTTGCCCTTTGACCACAATGTCCTTTGGTCTTAAACCCTCTCTCTTTCTGCAGATGCTTTCTTTTTTCCGTTACCGCACCCCCATCCTTTGCTCCACTTGCCACAGCAGCCTCCTCCAGGGACCAAAACTTTTCTTCCTCCACCTTACTACCTCCATACTTCCCTTCCAGCTTATGCATACAGACATCCAGTTTCTTGCCAAGCTGGCTTGCCAACGTAGCCACAGCTCTACTTACACACTCCTGAACTCTATCATCTAAACTCTGCTCAGATACAGTGTTTGGTTCCATCTCTTTTATTCAGGATAACAACAAACACAATGCACCAGTAATAACCTATTTTCCCTTAAATATGTCTATTGTATTGTATTGTATTGTTATTGTATTTATATAGTGCTTACCACCCCTGACGAGGTGTCGAAGAGCTTTTTTGGCGAGTAGCATGCTACTCCGAAACCCATAAAGAATTTGTGGTGAATTAGTATAGTGAAAATTTGAAAGTAATTTGAGTGGTGGATATATTAGTCAGTTATTTGGATTGAGAAGGATAGTGGGGGATAGAAGAGAGAAAAAGGTTTGCATTTATATAGCGCTTGCTACCCGTGATGGGGTGTTGAAGCGCTTTTTCGGCGACTAGCACGCTACTTCGGAACTCAGAAAAGATTAGTGGTGAATTAGTATAGTGAAAATATGAAAGTAATTTGAGTGGTGGATATATTAGTCAGTTATATTAGTCAGTTATTTGGATTGAGAAGGATAGTGGAAAGATAGTGTAGTGTAGCTCCTATTTCCCTAATAGGCTCTGCGCATTGGAATAATATATCCTATAGGTTTGACATAGGACTAAGGTCGGTATGTCCCTATCGAGTATATTAAACTTAATTACTTGTGCCAGCTAGCTCAGAGGCCACTAGAAACATCTTGACGACAAGAAGGGAGTAGTTTCTGGCAGCCGCAAAACATGACCACTTTGTTTCCCCTTAGAATCAGGACATGTCCCAGAGTCGTAGAAACAATAGATAACTATTTCACTCAGCTCAGTCGTGCATGTTTTAGTTACTCTCAAAGTTACACAGAAATAACAGACGGGCGTTTCAATAAAAGGTTTATTGAACAGTCTTGTTTCTGGTGTAAGTTAAATGTGCTGTTACGATCACAAGACAGTATGCGAGATAAATAATGTACAGAGTGAGCAGTAGAAATAAATAATACTGCGATAGCATTATCTTTTTAGCATATATGCATTTACATAAAATGACACAGCCTAAAAATGCGAGTACTCATACGATGCGTTTCTAGCCTAGTTCTACCCCAGTGTACCTAACCTATCCTAGGTGTAGGGAGAAGTAGAAGTAGGTGAAGTATTCCTTACTATAGTATACTAAGAGTATGTTAAGCCTAGTATGCCTAGTATGCCAAGAGTCCCTCTAGGTTCTAGTCTGCTCCATACCTGAAGAATGAGAGAGGTAGGAATCTCTTTCCAGACTCGAACTCCAACACCCCGCAAGGGAAGTTAGATCACTGGAAGCTGGACTCTCTGCGTGCAGGAATGACAGCGTCTTCTCAGTGCGTCCGGCCGGGAAACGGGCTCCTCTGAAGTCGAGGTCTCCTCTGATTTACAGGGGTTTGGGAAGGTATATTTATACCTGAGAATTACCGCAGAATGTTAGCATTGACGTTAGTTGGACAGCGGAAGACGTCATGAATGAACCCCTAAGGAATAAAGGTTCATGCATAATATATGAGTCCTTGAAGAAATCAATAGTCCTGGGCTATGGAAACTCCCGCTGCCTAAGGGTCTGTTTTTTCATGAACTCGTTGTGACGTTAGGGTGGACGGATGTCGGAGACCATGCCTGTATTTGGAGTGCACGGTTTATGCCTAAATAAGGACCGAGATTTTATGCCTATATAAGGGCAGGGCGAATTGTGCCTATATAAGGACATGATTCTGGAAAGCCCGTTTATGGACACCCTAGGAAGTATACAACACCCACTCCTCTTTCGTGTGTACGATAATACTAAATGTTAAACATTTAAAATGCTAAACATTAAAATGGAGTACTGCATATTAAAATATTTCCTAAAAACATATTAAAAATGCAAAAGGTACTGTACATCATTAAGCAATGCTTTTCACATCCAGCATAAAGTTCGAAATAAATGCAATTGGAATAAAATATATAAAAAGCAATATATACATATGACGAAAATGATCGATAAGTTGTTCAAAATCAAAGTCATTTCATGTCATGAAAATTTATGAAGTGATTTAGACACATAAGATGACTAAGTGTCCGTGGAAGTACCGCCAAGTCTGTATTATAAGGCTAGTTTTACTTTAAGCAGATTGAAGTGCCATTTTCGTTCGAAAAATGGGACAAAAGTTAAAAGTTTGGTAGAGTTCCAAGTTTTTGAAAAAATGAAGGCCAAATTGTTACTGCATCTCTGGAACACTGTATGCTGAATCAGAGTCAGTTTACGGGTCTGGTGTAAACATGAGATCATCTATTTCTATAGACAAAACATCATCCACTGTAGTCGGTGTTATTTGGAACACCTCGTGTAAAAGATTAACTGCACAAAGATGTGAAGCATCGCTCTCAGCAAAGGTCGCCGCAGCAATGTTCGCGTCCGTTGTTACCTGTGTGCCTGGAGTTCTTTCTCGTACCTCAGCAGCAGCCGGAAGCGTCTGTGAGATCTCAATGAATGCTGACATCAGGATTGGTAGCCTCTGGGGACAACACAGAGCATGTGCCGTTATCGGGACCAGCAAAGTATCGACATCCTTTGGCGTAGCTGATGGATATGTTAGGCAGACGTCCAACACGCATTCTTCACCGCATAGCAGGCATCGTAGAACAGGTAAGATGCAATCTTCCCAGATTGGTCTGAATGACAGGACCACGTGGTATTAAGGTCCCGTAGACGAGTCATGCCCAATAGCTGTACTATTCGCTCACGGCACTTTCTTTCAAGGAGAGCTTTCTCCATTTCGCTCGGAGTGATGTCTGCGAATAGGCTGGCCATAGCGCAATAGCAGGAAGAGAAATAGAATTCCGGCAACAAGTGCTAGAATTAATGGTATGCCACCAAACACCGAATGTGCAAAGTTCGGGATGATTCCAAGTATAGCCTGGAAAGGTGCTAACAGACCGGAGCAAAAGCTCTTAAATACATGTACAATTCCTGTTGTATCAGACATGTTAAAGATACGTGATATCATTTCTACAAAATGTATAGGGCAGTTTGTACGTATTAAAGTCTGTATCTCAGCCGAAGTCCTTGCTACTTGTAGATCATAGGTTTCTTTGGCCGAGGTCAAAGGCACTGTTTGCTGTAAAAGCATGGCTTTCATTCTGCTCAAAGTATCAAATCTTATAAAAGAGACGTTCAGCGAAGGCCATAGAGGCGACTCCCTGACTGTGTCTATTGGGGGAAACAATACTTGCATACAGCAAATGACCCTGGAGTTGACCGTTACTAGATATGGGATTCCTGGCAACATGCCGCAGCAACTCTGATCATTCAACATGAGGTAACTCCCATTAGAAAGTTGTCCAAACGCTGGATTAATCACAGCAGCTGGTGCACCCTGCTGATGGCAAGACAAATTTGCCACAGAACCATTACAAGCCCCGTGTAAGAAAATGTCCTGACATATAAGTGAACCGCTCAGTGCATGTTTACAGTTTGTACCGCTCAAAAACACTTCACGATCCCCACTCCAACATCTGTGTATACGGTAAATCCCAAGATGTCTTAATGTATTCCTTACCCAACCTTTCATATTTGCCTACTTGCATTTGTCTGAGGCAATATTGAAACTGAAAAGTAGTCACAGGTAATGTTATTTTGCCATGAATAACCCATTCTGTAGCTGGTTTTTCTGCCACTGTGAATGGTAATTTCTCCAGTTTTTCAATGCTCAGCACTGTATACCTTGCTCCTCTTTGTGCCAATTCGATCTGTTTATCAGTTAGATTGTATTCTGCAAACAGAGACGACGTGTTGATGAAACGCCAAGGCACATAGCCCGCTCGCAAAGATTGCAGCGTCCAGCTCAATAACACTATAGAACGTAATTGAGATTGACCTTGTTGTAACATCGCCAAATCTTGTTCTAGAATGTCGATAGCAGAGGATACAATGCCATCCAGTGAATATATTCTGGAGGACAAAGTTGTTAACCCATTGTCGACCACAGAGAGTGTTTTCTCTAAATTAATACGATCAAGTTCACGTATTCGTTCTACGGCCTCCATCTGTGACACTTTCCATGCTTCATTATAAGCAGCATAAATGCCGGCATATATGAAACGTTTTTGACGCGGTTTTCTTGGTCCAAGCAAGAATTCCCTAAGGTCTGCGTCATCTGCAAGTAAGGATAAGTGTTGTTTCACATCCTGTAGTGTAGATTTATGCAGCCAATCGAGGCATAATTTTCCTACACTGTATGTTGTTACTACCCCCGGATGCTGTCTTTGGACGTATCTTGGGTCTGGCCTATGAATAGTAAAGCCCTGAGTTTTATTCAGGAATCTTTCCTGACAGTTGTTTGTGTCTGTGGGCCAGATCAATCATTTCTTCCAATCAGGATTAGATCTGTTGAGTTGTAGTATATTGTCAACTGTCACCACTGCCTTTGTATCGTTATCACTGGCAGGTGTTGGCACAGAAGGTGTTCTCATCTCTTTGATCTTGGCTAATCCAAGACAAGATGTCTGTTGGACGGTTTCATTCAAAAACAGTATTTGTTCAGGGATGATGCAGGCTCTAAATAATGCTTCTATACCCTGTACTTGCCAATCTTTACTACCTCCAGACAGTTTTTGTCTCTATTGTGTCTTTCCATAAGTCGAAACCCTGTGTAGACAGTTGGGCAATAAATGCTGCAGAGTAAATCTGTTTCATATTAGTTAACATAATTTTCAGTCCTGTTTTGTTTACATTTCTATAGTAAAACATTTCTGGGTCAGATGTATTGTAACCTGAAAAATATGGAAACTTACTAGCAAATGTTTTTGAACTACCTTGTGGTGGTGTAGGACAATGTTCCCATTGGTTAAACATAAACACATTTCTTGGATATGCAGTTTTATGCAAATAATGATGACCATAGTGGTTATAACAATACAGTTGTTCATAGTCTGATGAACCCTCTAAATATTCATTTTTAGAAAATGCAGCAGATTTTTCTAGATCAAACATTATATCATTTACAGTCTCTAAGTCCCAATCATCTGAATAGGTACTGGACGTAATTAAATCACTTAGTGAAATTTTAAACAAATGTGGAATGTTCAATTGTTCCGTCGGTCCGAAAATTTCATAATCTGTTTTGTCCCACACTATACCATCCTGTATAGGAACAGCTGTGATGTTCACTGACGACAAGTCTCTTGCTTCACGATGGGAAGATTTATGTGGTTTCAAAAGTACGTTTACGTCTTTTCCTTCAATGTTCACATGGATGTATCTGCCACTTATAAGCACGCTTACAGTTGTTACCAAAGCTAGCCAGAGCAGGAAAACAAAAAGTCCAGATGTAATCCAGAGTTCAATCCATGGTGAAACCAGATAAGTCTTTTTCAGAAAGTGAATAAAGTCTTGTACTTGCTGCTTGAGTTGGAATGATGCTGGCGTCGTTTCAGGTTCGCTTGGATCTTCTGAGAACGTATCAAAGTCAATGAAATAGCCAGAAGCAGTTCTGTCAATTGTTGGAATTGTATCAGGATTTGTTGAAATCACAGGAGACAGTTCATCACGTGTCACGTTGGTGTAGACAGGTGTATTTGGACGAACTGTTACTTGGTTGTCAAGAGGGATGAGTTCCATAGCGTTGTTGCTTAGTCCTCCATCAGTTACAGCTGAATTCTCGAATGTTATCAGTCTTTCAGTCTGAACCTCTTGGATAGTAGCGAGAGGAGTGCGTCTGCTACTAGTTCGGAGTCCACGAGGCCTACTGTTCAGTATTGGCCACATACTGTGGTTTGATCAGGTCGATGGACACAAATCTTTTCTCCTTTCTTCCAGCAAAGGGCGGCAGAAGTACTGTTCTTGTTCCTTGAACTGCTAGAACAGGTACCGGTTGTCTGTAAGAAGGGCCAAATTCCTTCTTGTCCGCGATTTTTTCTCTGACTAGATCCCCAACTTTTGGAATCCAGACAGGCCTTGCTGGGACCGCCAATGTTTCCCCAGTGGTGGTTGGCTGTAGGAATACGTTGCTTTGTTGCGTTCTTAGTTTATTGAGTTCCTGTAAAACAGCCAAACGATCTTTGATATCAAATGGTTTATTTTCCACCACTGTGCCTACGTGTTCAAGGTCTGGTACCCACATTCTTGTCCCAAAAAGGACCTCATATGGAGTGACCACCCCTAGAGAACTTCTTGGCAGGTTGTTAAGTGTGCGCTGTACGCCATTGAGGTGTTTGACCCACCCATCACCCGAACCTAATACCCTAGCTGTTATAGACTGCTTTATGTCCCGGTTTTTCCTTTCCACAACAGAATTTCCCTCAGGATGGAATGGAGAGGAGTACCGCAATGCAACGCCCAGACTGGCCATGGTTTCTTTGTAAGCCCTAGAGCTAAACGCAGGACCCTGGTCAGAATGTAGCGTGCCTATTGCGTATGTGCCGATAAAGACTCGCAAATCTTTTATAACAGTTCGAGCGTCAGCCGAGCGCTGAGGCCATAACCATAGGAACCTAGAGCATGAATCCACTGCAACCATGATATATTTATAATTACCGTCCCTTTGCAAGGGGCCGCAGTGGTCCAGGTAAACACAAGCTAATGTTTTGTCTGAAATTAACAGGGGTGTCTGCGCAGGACGTTTCACTGTTGAGACTTTCATCTGTTGGCAAAAATCACATTCTAAAACATAGTTCTTAGTTTGTTTCCGAATGCCTGGCCACCAATATCTTTGCTTAAGTAAAGATACCGTCGCTGAAACACCTGCATGGGCAGAGGCTATCCCTTCGTGTGCTGCTAGGATTAGTCCTAATCTGCGTTCCTTGTTTGGAATTACCCTATCCCCCACTCCAGGGATTCGAGCAAAAGGAACGTTGTTCGCATCAATTACATAAGAGTACTTGAGTGGAAACTTTTTTGGTAACGCTGCACTGCTGCCTTTGCTTGAAGCATTGACAACCAACATTATCTCACCGTCTATTTTCGTTTTTGAACGAGTGATCGCAGCTACGGAAGCCGTCTGAACAGCCCCCTTTGCGGCTTCGTCAGCCAATGAATTCCCTGCAACGTGAACGCCATCACGTTGATGACTCAGTGTGTGAATCACGTGAGCCTTTGGTAGTTCGTTTTTCAACTGAACTACTTGTTCCCAAAGCAATTTATGCTTTATTGTGCCACCTTTCGCATCTTTGAAACCATTTTCAAGCCATGTTCGTATATAGTCATTATACGACTGAACACAGTAAAAGGAATCGCACACTATCAGTGTGGGGAATTCTCGATCCGTACTCTCAAGTGCCAGTTTGAATGCCTGTAGTTCAGCTCGCTGAGCTGTACAATCTCCTAGAGATTGAGTTTTTGTGACCATAGGTCTGAAGATGCCATCTCGCATGCGACCTTTAACGATAGCACACGCTGCACTGTAAGCTTGCTTACTCCCTGTTGCGGGCTGTGCGGATCCGTCAGTGTAAATTATAAATTCATACTGATCGAGAGGCAGAATCTCAGTGGGCAGAGGACATTCTTGTTCATATTGCAGGAATGCTTGTGTTTTTAAATCTGGATCAAAAACATATTCAACATCAGTTGCAGCAAGAGAATTAACCCATTGTATCCATCTCGGATGTAATGCTTTAGCATTTGGAATGCTTGCTTTTGTGACCGCTTCTAAAGCTGGTACTGGGGTAACGACAATAATGCGTTTCCCTTGGGCTAAGGATCTTTCTTTTGCTACAGCGGTTTGAACTGCTGTTAGAATTTTTTCAGTGGAACTGAAGTGCATTTCCTCTTGTGTGTACAAATGGGATTTGTATGCGATTGGTATTTTCTCACCCTCATTGAAGGTTAAGTATGTGAATCCACATTGACCCGAAATTATTCGGATCACCAAATTTCTTTGACTTACGCATGTTTGTAACTGATTTGTTGCTAACATGTTAGCCTGGAGTGAACGCAAAATGTCTGTGTGTTCTTGTGTCCAGTTTTTGATTGAAAAATCAGGTTTGATTAATGCGTAGAGAGGTTTAACCCTTTCTGCGTAATTTAGAATGTATGTTCTTCCAAAGTTTAGGAAACCCAGAATGGATTGTAAGTTTTTTAGCGTCTTTGGAGGTTGGAGCAGCGCACATTTCTCTAGAAAGTTAGCTGCCAAGCTCTTGCCTTCACTTGAAAGCTCATATCCCAAAAATAGGACATTGAGATGGGCAATTCGGGACTTTTGAAAGTTGAACTTGTAGCCCTCAGAGGCGAAACCCAGTATAATGGTGCTCACCCTGTTCAAGTGTTTTTCCAGGTCATCGTCTGTCAGATAGATGTCATCGACATAGGACAATGCCTCATTGTCATAAATTTGTAGTAACTCCGTTACCCTCGCTGAGAATAAACCTGGGCTGTTCTTGAACCCTTGTGGGAGTCGCCAAAAGTGACGCTGGGTCCCCATTATGGAGAATGCTGTTAAGTACCTGCTTTCAGGTGCTATGTTTTGACAAAAGAAACCATTTGAGATGTCTAATGTTGTTTTGTATTTTTTACGCACAATGTTATTCATTAATGCTGTGCTATGTGCATTTTGCACTGCAAAAGTTTTAGAACAAGTGTTTAAGTGTCTGTAGTCCAAAACTAGACGATATGTATTGTCTGGTTTGGAGACAGGAAACAAAGGATTGTTCATTGAGGAGGTGCATGTTTCAATCACCCCTTGGTATTCAAGTTGATCTAAAATCTCCCTGACCTGTTTTTTAGCTTCTTGCTTTATAGGATACTGCCGTTGTGCAGTTGGTTCATGTTTCAGATGTATTTTATGGTGAGGTGAGTCCTCATCCCATCCTACATGATTTTTATATAATGCTGGGGCCTGGGCTACTGCCCATTTCCTGGCATATGTATGTTTTAGGTGAATTGGAATATGGTTGGAGACGGCAGGCATAATAATGTCCTCGCCATGTGGGCACTCCCTGACAAATTGTGGTGGCCAGTCCTTTTCTGCTAGAAGTATGTCATAGCCTTTTGATAGTCTTTCCCAAAAGAGTGCTTTAACCTGTCTAGGTTTGTCTCCCTCCATCCGGAGTGTTATGTCATATAACTTTTGTGGAGTACTAACCCTGGTGTCTACAGTCTCTACTGTAATGTACTCATTCAAGTCCACTATCTCCAGAAGTTCCTTCAGGTTCTGGCGAGCTATTGTGACTTCTGCTGCACTGTCCAGCATTGTCTGAGCCCATTCTCCGTTCTTGAATTGTGTTCTCAGTATTCTCGGCATGTCTTATCTTCAGACCTGCTACTTTCTTTTTGGAGAATTGAGGTTTTGCTTTAGGTTTTGGAGCGTGTTTGTCATCTTTCGATTTCACGCGTTCTTCTCTATGTTCTGTTCGTCCTCTTCTTTCCGAAGTCTGTGATGAGATCTGAAAGGGACGAGAGGAACGTGTATCAGTATCTTGATACCTATCTGGTTTTCTCAAATTATCCCTATTCCTGAGGTTATACCTCCTTTCAGAGGGCTCCTTTTGAGGAGACCTACCTCGGGATTGAGAACGTTTCTCATTTGAATTTTGTTTATTAGTCTCCCACTTCTTTTTAGAAGATGTAGGAGTTTGTTTAATTGAGTCCTTCTCAGGACTTTCAGATAGTTTCGGTTTGACTGGTCTCCCACCCAAACTATCTCTGCCTAATTCTGCATAAGATTGTTCTATTATTCTGGGTAGCTCAGTTTGATGTTCTGTAACATCGAATTCCCTTAATTTTTGTCGGATCGCCACTGCTGCTGCCTCCCCTTTAATATTAGATAATATTATTGTTGAGACCTGGTCGAAATTTTTCAGTAATTTCATACCTAAATTTAAAGCAGGCTCTGCCCCGTATTCGTTTTGAATTTGTTTCAGGACGTCAGGTATTACCGCAATTGACGGAATGCTGTGTGTTTTAGTGTAGATGGCAGCAAAGACTGAGCCCCAAGTGGTGCAGTCTTCCAGTTGTGGTGTGATCCCCATCGGTAAACTGATGGTTAGGATTCTGTGTTTCTCATGCGGGCTAGTATTTGGAAATACTGCTTCGATTTGAGTAATTTTTTGAGCTATCCAAAATGGAATTTGCTCACGTTTTGTGGGCATTTTACCCATGACTGCGTATAGAGTCTGTGGTGTTATTTTTAGAGTGTTCCCCTAGTGAGGGGTTTGATTTGGAAGTGTTAATGGTGGTTGGACTGTGAAAGTTCGCATGACATATTGGACCAATTGTCTGTATATTTTTATTAACTCTGCGAGTTGAATAAGTAGTTCCTCATCTGACATTATGTCAAGTTCAGGATGAGGTGTGTAGCCGGCTAGAATCGGCCATGTTGCTCCTGGTCTACCTAGTGGACCGAGCCTGGTAATGTTTCTGTGATGTTTTAGGGCGCCTTTAAACCAGAGCTGATGCTCCTGGTATGTTAATGGAATTTCAATATCCTCGAAAGGAATGTATTCCTCTGGTGGTTCATCTTCTTTGTAGAAGTGAAACATGTGTGTTACTGAATTGGATTCAGGAAATATTACCCATGAATAGAATACCTCTGTCTGAAAGGATTCATGTGCCTCTATCACGAAAACTGCTCTACCTCCTCTCGGTGGTAGGCCATGTTTTATAAGTTTTAGAGTAATGGCTCTTCTTAAGTTTGGAGCGATGTCAATGACACCCTCCTCGGTTTCATTTAAACCGGTATTGTTAAAAAATGCTGGTTGGGCTGGATCAGCCGCAGCTCCACCGTTTCCGGCGGCATTGTCCCCGTTTAAGGACATTTTGTTTTGTGAAAAATGTAGAACAAATTTCAAGGAAACAAAGATAAGGTGCACAATATTTGTGGAACACTGTATCCTTCAACGTTGAACAAACCAAACAGCTAATATATAGGGTACTGCCCTATGTAGCCTTGGTGGATACTTAACCCTGCCCACTCCAGACGTCCTTTGGAGTATATGGGTAGGGGTCTCTGAGAGAAAAAGAAGAAGCACGGCTGAGTTACTCAGTATCTAACGTTGAATTACTGCCTTACCAAACCGTTGGGCGCCATGTAGTGTAGCTCCAATTTCCCTAATAGGCTTTGCGCATTGGAATAATATATCCTTTAGGTTTGACATAGGACTACGGTCGGTATGTCCCTATCGAGTATATTAAACTTAATTACTTGTGCCAGCTAGCTCAGAGGCCACTAGAAACTTCTTGATGACAAGAAGGGAGTAGTTTCTGGCAGCCGCAAAACATGACCACTTTGTTTCCCTTTAGAATCAGGACGTGTCCCAGAGTCGTAGAAACAATAGATAACTATTTCACTCAGCTCAGTCGTGCATGTTTTAGTTACTCTCAAAGTTATACAGAAATAACAGACGGGCGTTTCAATAAAAGGTTTATTGAACAGTCTTGTTTCTGGTGTAAGTTAAATGTGCTGTTACGATCACAAGACAGTATGCAAGATAAATAATGTACAGAGTGAGCAGTAGAAATAAATAATACTGCGATAGCATTATCTTTTTAGCATATATGCATTTACATAAAATGACACAGCCTAAAAATGGGAGTACTCATACGATGCGTTTCTAGCCTAGTTCTACCCCAGTGTACCTAACCTATCCTAGGTGTAGGGAGAAGTAGAAGTAGGTGAAGTATTCCTTACTATAGTATACTAAGAGTATGTTAAGCCTAGTATGCCAAGAGTCCCTCTAGGTTCTAGTCTGCTCCATACCTGAAGAATAAGAGAGGTAGGAATCTCTTTCCAGACTCGAACTTCAACACCCCGCAAGGGAAGTTAGATCACTGGAAGCTGGACTCTCTGCGTGCAGGAATGACAGCGTCTTCTCAGTGCGTCCGGCCGGGAAACGGGCTCCTCTGAAGTCGAGGTCTCCTCTGATTTACAGGGGTTTGGGAAGGTATATTTATACCTGAGAATTACCTCAGAATGTTAGCATTGACGTTAGTTGGACAGCGGAAGACGTCATGAATAAACCCCTAAGGAATAAAGGTTCATGCATAATATATGAGTCCTTGAAGAAATCAATAGTCCTGGGCTAGGGAAACTCCCGCTGCCTAAGGGTCTGTTTTTTCATGAACTCGTTGTGACGTTAGGGTGGACGGATGTCGGAGACCATGCCTGTATTTGGAGTGCACGGTTTATGCCTAAATAAGGACCGAGATTTTATGCCAATATAAGGGCAGGGCGAATTGTGCCTATATAAGGACATGATTCTGGAAAGCCCGTTTATGGACACCCTAGGAAGTATACAACAATAGAAGCGGGAAAAAGGTTTGCATGTATAAAGTGCTTCCTACTCTTGATGGGGTGTTGAAGCGCTTTTTCGGCGAGTAGCACGCTATTGACACTTTCCCAAGTTTCACAATCTACTCTTTTTAAAATGATCAAGAACACTTCCTTAATATTCTACTATGTCTCAAAAATTCCACTTTCCTGACAAAAAAAACCTCACCAACCACAATCCCTCTGTATTTCTCTCATGCTGTCGCGATAAACTGACTAAAAGTATCTCAGAAAAAAATGAACCTAACTGCCCAAAACATGGCCGCGCTGTGTACTAATAAAATCCCAAAGTGCAGCCCAATTCAAAATGGCCGCAGATCACCTGACCCCAGTAAGGCAACCAAGTTAATTAATTCTAAATTCGAGTTAGTACTGCGCTCACACTCCACAGGTAGGATTGACCCCCCCCATGCTTGATTTAGAGCATCATTATACAAAAGATTTTTGAGAGGCAACACAAATATTTCATATGCAATACATTCAGTGGTAAATATTTCACATTGAATTATTACTCGTAGTTCTTCATTGATTTACAGCCTCAAACCTAAGTATGCCTAAGCGTGATTCATAAAAAGCTAAGACTAAAATAGCAACAAGTAAAAAAAAAACACTTGAAGAATAGAGTGTCTGCCGCACACATCTATTCTTCGTGTGCCACATTGTGCATACGCCCGCGTGGTGAACAACAGAGCTGTTGCTACCCAGCCGCGCGCACAGTAAAATAACTGCTGTATTTACGGCAACTCGCCGTTTTGAAAACTACCATTAATATACTGAAACTGCTCCCATATCTGCTGCGCCGCACCTCCAGTACTGCCTCCTACGTTAGCGGCCTCCAAATCTTTCACTCCCTATCGTGGCACCAATGAAGATTGCCATACTTTGACAGCCTCAGATTGAATGTAGGCTTCAAGCGTCCCATTAAATAAAATCTACTAAAATAATTTCTAACTGCACAGAGACTTTCATATCTCTCAATTCAAACTTCAACATACACTCTGCCAATCTTTCAACAATCAAACTGTACTTTACACACACTCAAAGCCAAGGATAACTACACAGGAACTTATCTTGAAAGTGAGCAGCAACCAAGAAGGAAGATGGCTGCCTGACGGGATTATATTGGACTGGAATGTCCTAACATTCTTATTCTAAGTTCTATTGTTTGTTGAAGTTGCTGCTGTGAGTTGACAATAAAGAGGATATGCATAATATTGGCCTTTGTGCCTTGCCATGAAATCAAGTCATGTGCTTCCAAGGAGTACTACAGGGAAATTATCTATGTTGATGCAGCTTCTGTAGCATTGCCTTCTTGAGCTTGGTCGTTTGACTATGCTTTCTGATGTTTTTGCAGGCTTTCGTTGTACTTGAAAATTTAGGAGTCCATAGAAAATCCCAAAAAAATGTGACATTGTAAAAAATCTCTAGGAGTTTTTGTAATATTCAAAACCTGCACAAAATTCACAAACTTTGCTAAGAATAATGAAACCTTGGGATTTCAACCAAAAATACTGTGATTTCTGGCTATCCAAAACCATAGTATGACAGTCTAGTTCTATATTACAGTGTACTGCATTGTAGGCTTTGCAGAGCACTTACTACCAGTAGGTGGGGCGCTCAAGTCCTTGCCCACAAGGGTAGCACTGTACACCGTGTAGTGTGTGTGGTTGGTGGTGTGCTGTCATTGCTTTAACCCTATGCCGTGCGTTATGACCACCTAGGTTCAGTTACCCCTTTATGGGATGCAGTTCCTGCAGTGTGATGGATAAGAAAGTATGAGACAGAGACACATTTTTAGGTCTGCTGTTACCCAAGACCTTTTAATTTCACAAAACGTTTATGTAGAGTGTACTAACGTATTTGGGCTTACAACCAGCCCTCTTCATCCACTGGTCTGTTATTGTGTCATTCCCATTTTTCTTCTGCCCAATACAACACACAGTATGGGCAATAGGTCAGCCCACTTCTTCCTTTGGCTATCTTCACGATGAGAGATGGCAGGCCGCGCTTTCACATGGAGCACATCCAAACACATAGCAGTTCCCTGAAATGTCAGGGAAGCTAACTTCGACCTCCATCTGGTGTCATGCTAAACCAGGGGCATCCAAAATAGATCCCACTTTAAAATTAACAGTATGAGCCAAACTTGAGAAGGCATCTGCTCCAGCATTTTCAGAATATCCTTTTAAGATTAGCGCCCAGCCATTATTTTAAGCTTCCAATCCCTGAAGTGATCAGTTGTCCTTGTTGAAGCTGTGGTCTAGCGGTAGTCTAGCACAGCACATTGTTCACCTTATTCTAGCGTCTATCAAAAGTGCTGAATATAGTACTATCTTTACATGCAAATAATATTGCTTCTGTCTAGTCTTGCTTCCTCAAATCGCATGCTGTCTCAAAAAACGTCTTCTATGGTAATAAAATCCGGTATAAAAACTGATTGTTACTTTAAAATTCGAATTGTTGCTTCTCCTTTTTCTTTTCAAATGACCCTCTTTTGCTTTTTCTGACCTCTGCATGCCTTTTCTCCCTGGGCACATACCTTCTTTAAGTCACTTGCAAGTTTGCCTTAATCTTTATTTATATATTTCTGCAATTTACGCGCAACTCATTTCAAGGATCACAAAATCTCCTTTTTTTGAAAGCCATTCCTCAGCAACCAAACAATATCTAACCTTCTCTAGCTCATCTATAAATCCCACCAAACATCCCTATGAACTTACATACCACCCCCTACCCCGACCCTACTAATGGCAACATCTAACTCCTATTATTTAATGTAATCTACTACAAACTAATTAGAGTAAATGTATGGAATGGTATGCATTGGAATAACCACAGGTTCCAGAGCAACGTGCTTCCTATCATAAAGCACTCCAACGCCTCAGCAGGGGTAGTAAGTGCTATATAAATGCATATTAAATAAATGTTATTGTTTTAGCAATGTTATTGTTTGGTCGTCCTCCATTGCATTGTCCGCAGGGAAATGCCACTGTTGGTTTTTACACCATGTTGAAATGTGGTAATATTTGAATCTTGAAAGCATGCCGTTAGTTAAGTTTCTCCAGGTATCCCAGGGTAAACAATTACTTCCTTCCACTGTATCCCCCCAACGAACGACGCCCGCTGCTTTCAGCGGCTGAGATAAGGTGTCACGAAGGCACTCAGGATCCCACACGGGAGCCCATTCACTGTAATAGGGTATACCTAGACTTGAGCGGCAGTCAAACCATAATTTAGCAACAGCATATAGGACCTTCAGGCGGACTTTTAAAAAAAAATTGAGGGCACCAAATTTATACATAAAACCCTCATCTGGACTGTCCATCAACATAGCCTTAAACATGCAGCCAATCAGAGTGTCATCTGGCCTAAGAAGAAGCATCCTGCAGTTCTTTAATTGATATGCCCAACAATATAATTGTAGGTCTGGTAAACCCAAGCCACCATGCGAAAGCTTGCATCTTAACTTTTTCCAGGATAACCCGATCCCTTGCCAGCCCAAATAAAAGCAGAGATCCTTCCCTGGATTTTAACTAGAAGGTTTTTATCAAACATCAAAGGTATATTGTTAAATAGATAAGCAAACTTAGGCAGGACGCACATTTTAACCAAGTTTGTCCGCCCGTATTGTGTAAGAGGAAGACTCTGCCATCTCTTCAAAAGAATATTAACTTCCTTAGTGTCTTTACACCTTTGCTCTTAATCTGTTAAAGCAATGACAGAGGAAGTTGCTGTGTTGACAGGATCTCCTACACAGGTTTGGGGGTGGAGGGCAGATCCTGCATCTCAGTCTTCCATTGTTAAACTTAGTAATTTGACTCATTCTGTATGCTCATATTGACTTAAGTCTTCCCAAGACATGATGGACATTCTGAAAGTAGGTAAACATCCATAGACTGGAGCATGTACTTATTATAAATGATAGATATTGTGCATATGTGGCGTTTAGAACTTTTGCTATATCCACATGTCAGGAAGCGGCAATAAAGATCAGAGCTATGTATCTGATAATAAACCTTGCATCCATTACTGCCTATAGGGAAAAAAAACTTTAGCAAGGCAATTTTCTGAAGCACCAGTGATCAAGAATTTTTTTAAGTCAGAATCCTGCTCCTCTTGTGAAATGAACATTGTCCCCTCTAAACTGTGTCCTCCTTTTGAACGGAATCATAGAGCATGCTTGCAACATTTGACTTGCTGGACCCTATATTTCTTGCTGGTTTTAGACCTCTGTGCACTTTAACCATGCTAACCAGTGGTAAAGTGCCTGTGCTCACACCGCTAAGCATAGTCGAATTGGCATGTTCCTAATTGACATATTTAACATACATAAAAATCCTAGTACATGGTAGAGAATGTAGCCAGGGCCTGGAAGTTAAATGCCACTAATTGACTGCAGCGCTTAAGGTGCCATCCACTACAGTGATCGTGTAAAACATGGCTTAAGGTTACCTTTGTAGCAGTTTAAAGACTACAACTCAACCTGTCAAAGTAACCCTCTTGACAGATCAAAACCTCTCTTTTAAATATAAAGTCACCTTATATAGAGGCCTTGTAGCCTACAAGGCAGGGTGCATGGTATTGACATGTAGAAATTTAATGTTAACATGTCCTTACAGCGACTAGCACCTAAAAGCTATTTTTCACTTAGACAGGCCCAGCTGTCCTATGTAAAAAACCTGCGTACAAATTAAAATCCTAATACTGTATCTCTGGAATGGGACTAACTAGAAAAATATTGAAACAACTATTTTTAATAGTTATAAAAATCCAAATCAATTAACTCAGATTTATAATAAATATTGAGGAAATGTAACTTTTAGAAAGTTACATTTTCACTGCATGCAGTACCTGGAGGCTAATTTGCATTTGCTCTCAATATTCTCCTAGTCGGGGGTTAGCATCTGAATAGGGGTGAAAAGGGTGTGAAATGTTTCCCTGGAGCAAAGAATAGGTTGACCTTGAATCAACATAGATTTATCCTCTGAACCTCGCTGAATATGCAGGGTGGGGGCTGTGAGTATCCTTTTTCATATTAGTGTCCAATCCTGCTGGGTTTATATATACTACTTTGGGCACAATTGAAAGGCAGGAACCGGATGGCAAGACAATTCATGTGTATCCACTGTTTGGTTGCTAAGGAACCTGGCTTTGTCCTACCAGAAGTCTGCCTCTGGGTTTATTGTGTGTAGTGTTGCTACCCCTAACTGGATTTTGGTGCTCAATGTGGGAAGACACTGATTACTATATTACACTTCCCGCACACACCCAGCCCTCAGAGCTCAAGTTTAGCGTGGCCGCAGACTTTTATCATCTTGAAAATGTCCAAAGTGGGTAAGGGTGGCCTTGGAACTTTTACCCCATTGTTTATGGTGAGATCAGGAGTCATTCCCACCCACTTGCTTGTACCATTCATAAATGTGGCACCTCTAGGCATCCACTTCAGAAAACTTTCTGGGCTGGAAGAAGTTCAATTTTTGCAGCCCCAGCTTCTCTGTGCCCTAAACAGCCCAGTGAGCAAACGACAAAGAAGGTGGAAAGAGCAGACTCTGTGCTGTGTATTCTCAAAACTTTAAAACTGCTTTTTTCCTCTACCCCTTCACCGTTGAAATTTTGGCTAGAAAAAGTGAAAAGCAGTATTTTTAGTGGCTTTAGATTTGTGCTTTACCTGCAGGGTTGAACAGTAACTACAAAGTGTGGATTGAGCCTGTATGTATCCAAGGAGATTCTGACTTCAGGAGCACCTACCTGTCCCCTAGTTTGTGTTTAGGGCCACATACCCCTTCTATTAAGTTTCTTACTCGTTGTTGCATCTGTGCTCTGATTGGTTCCTAGGTCTAGGGTTTCTATTGGACCTAGGGCTTAGGGTTTGGCTTTTGATTGGTTGCAAGGGATAGAGCTGTGATTGGCTGAAAGGGCCAGGTCTCCCATTGGTCATAGGGCCTAGGGCTAGGGTTCTGATTGGCCAAAGGTCCCCTGACCTATTTAACCTTAGGGATGAGGGCGTTGAGGCTAAGATTGGAGATAACAAGGGCAGTTGCCGTACGGACCGGGTCGGGCCTAGGGCCAGAGATGCTGTCCTTTTTACCATTTAACAGCAACCACCTTAACTCATCAAGACCCTCAAACATAGCAACACACTCACAGCAAATGCACTCTACTCATTGACTTCAAACAACCCCTATCCACATTTCAATCTCTAAACAACCACTACTAAACCCCACAAACCATGCCTATAGACCATTCTACTCCATCTACCATAAAATGGCACCTTCTCTCACACACAAATCACCACTCTGTCCTATACCACTATCAAATCCACACATCACCAACACAACACAAAGCCACAATATACATAACTTTAATCCATCCAGACATGCATTCCCTGTTCATACAAAACACCAGCTCTACCCTCTAACTCCTAACAGACCCCTTTCTGTCACCACCAAACCCGTACTCAACCCTCCATCATATCATCCACCAATACCTTTCTCCTCTTTTTACCAAAAACACACAATCAAACAATCCTTAATCTCTACTCCACCACACATATTACCTCTCCCAGCTATCACCTCTAACACAATAACTTATAACTCCTGTCCATCCCCTCTCATATACCACATACACTTTTGTCTAAACGCATCACTACCCCTTTACCATTCAACTTCCAATCACCAACAGTATTTTACATACAAATCCTTCTCAGAAAACTACTACATCAATATCTACTCCCACTACTCCACAAAAACAAAACATAACGCACACACCAGCACATTAAAATCTCACACACCCACACACAATTTCATAATACATTCCGCCACAAGTTAGAAACATACAACCACTCCCACCCTCATGACTACACAAATAATATACATCCTAAACCATCTTTACTCCCACATTTTCTATCTTCACCAACACTTACCACAAATACGCCAGCACAACAACTTTCAGTCACCTGCCTCTCATTCATTGCACAATCTAGAGCCTTAAAAGATGACCCACATGCTCCGCAACCACCTCAAACCCATACACCTTCCACCCTAAACAGACGCAAACAAAATAAACAACATGCCACTCTTCACAACTTTGCATCTCCATGTCTATTACACAACAAGGCTACTCTATAAAAATAACACAGCTCACCAACTCAGTCTCAACCACCATCTCCACCACCTACACACCCAGACCCAACAAAATGGCTTCTAAGCCTGCTGGACGAGGAATACGATATAGAAAAACAACACTACTGCTATCCTCATACAGTTAATACCAGCACTAATGACACACCTGCTACAAGTTAAAAAAAATACTACTCACTCTTCTAGAAAACAGACACACCAAAACACAATCTCTAAACTGCCTACCAATAAATGCTCAGTCACTCTCTAAAAACAAGAACCACATCTACGACCTACTCACTGACTGACACACAACCTGACTTACTCTTCATAACTGAACAATGACTGGGAGATGCCATGGATCCAGTGTTGCATGAAGCTGTTCCTTCAGGCTATCAAACTATCATGGAAATGAGTATAGGCAAAAGAGGAGGTAGACTAACTGTTATATTCAAGCAAACTATAAATCTCACCAAAGCTTATGACATTCCCATACAAGGTTGTAATGCCCTCATCAAAGATGCTACCTTACACCTCCTTCCTCCTGTAACTTCTTCCTCCTTTACAGACCTCCACCTAGCAATGCCTGGTTGTGTATTGCCTGTCTGGGTTTGGATGTGACAGGGTCTGGGAAGTGTCCTGACCCCAGGAAGGAGTAGGTGAGACAGCAACAGGCTGGCCTGCGTTTGATGTGGGGGAAGGAGTAGCCCCCTGCATGTGAAGAGGGCTGTGTTGCTGCCCCCAGAGGATGGCTCCACCTCCTGCTGAGCGTCTGGGCCCCAGACCCTGACTATGAAAGGAAGAGGGTGTGCACTGGCAGGAAGACACCCAGGTCTGGTTTGGACCGGGGTCAGAGCCCCCTGAACACAAAGACTTCAAAGGCATTTAGGGGTATAAATGTAAGAGCTGAAACCCCTGAACGCAAGACTGAAATCCATACTGAAAAAGGATTGAAACTACTTCGTGATCAAGAAGAACCTCTGCCAAAGAAGAACAGCTGAAGAGAAGGACTGCCCTTGCTGTGTGTCCTGGGGCTGGCCTGCAGTTTGCTGATTTGACTGAGGAGAGGACAAGGGACTTTGCTGTGTGCTGTGTCCCCCTGCTTGAGAGGACTTTGTTGTGTGCTGTGTCCTGAAGTAACTTGTCTCCAAGGGCCCGAGGAGAGCTGGTCCCCTGTTGTGGAAACTCAGGAACATAAAAGTTTCCAAGTGTGTCTCAGCGACGCTGTGTGCGTGTGCTTTTTGCACGCCTGAGACTGCCGTGTGGTCCGTGGTGCTGTTTACGAGGTGCCCCGTGACCGCATTGCCCCCCGCAGCGTGAAACATCGTCCACGCTGCTGCATTGCTGTTTGTGGCCCGAGCCGTCATCGTAACTGAGGCTGTGAGTAAAGATCGCCGCCGCCGGCCCGAGCCGCAACGTGCTAAAGGCTTACTTGAAACTAAGGACTGTGTCTCAGCGACGCTGTGTGCGTGTGCTTTTTGCACGCCTGAGACTGCCGTGTGGTCCGTGGTGCTGTTTACGAGGTGCCCCGTGACGGCATTGCCCCCCCAGCGTGAAACATCGTCCACGCTGCTGCATTGCTGTTAGTGGCCCGAGCCGTCATCGTAACTGAGGCTGTGAGTAAAGATCGCCGCCGCCGGCCCGAGCCGCAACGTGCTAAAGGATTTCTTGACGCTAAGGAAGCTACAAGGTGGAAGAGATCGTGATCGTTGTTCGTCGAAAGGAATCTGCCCAAGATCGTCAACGAAGAAGAAGGCAGCGCCGTAACCCATCCGGCTACAGCGTCGCCTAGCAACAGAGCTGCAACGTGATCGGGATCGCCCAGCAGGACGACCGACGAGCGGAGAGAGAGAGCGAGGCAGCGCACCCCCCCAGGTAAGGCTTGGACTCCGGTCGGGAGCCGCAAGCGTGTATGGCCTGGGGAGGTGTGCAGGAGGAGTACAGGAGTGCTGCGAGCTCTCTCCCGCTTCACCGCGTTAGACGCGCTAAGTCCCCGAGCGGCCCGTACCTGCCCAGCAGTACCGGGGCCACCCCTTTAAGCTTACGACCGTTGTCTCTGTTGTTGGGGCCTAGTGGTGCCCGAGTTGACAGCGCAGATTGGCTAACCGCATTATTCTTGCATTACGAACTGCCTGATACTTGCATTACGAACCGCATTATTCTTGCATTACGAACTGCCTGATTCTTGCATTACGAACCGCATTATTCTTGCATTACGAACTGCCTGATTCTTGCATTACGAACCGCATTATTCTTGCATTACGAACTGCCTGATTCTTGCATTACGAACCGCATTATTCTTGCATTACGAACTGCCTGATTCTTGCATTAAGGACTGTCTTATTACTACATTACGAACTGCATTACGAACTGCATAGCATTGCATTAGGACTGCATTAGAGATCGTGAATTGCTCATTAAGACTGCAAGAACCTACAAGTAATTGCTGGACTAATAACCGGCAAAGCGAAATATTACGAATACGCATATGTTGGATTTCTATCGTTTGGTCTCATCGTATTCCTTTTATAAAGATACCGCTATTTTTATGAAACCAGTGTGGTGTCCACTTGTGGTGTTATCACTGTGTTACTGGGAGTGTGGTTGCAAATACTTTACACATTGCCTTGGCGATAAGCCTGGCTGTTCGTGCCAAGCTACCAGGGGGTGAGCAGGGGTTATCTAAGCGTGTATCCCTCCTTACCCTGACTAGAAGCAAGGGTCCCTATTTGGACTAAGGTACATACCTCAGCCAACTAGAGACCCCCAGTTCTAACATTGGTGGTCAGCGGTTGGGGATTTGAACGTGTATTTGCAACTGACTCACAGTGATTGTGTACATCACTCATTTTAGCGCAGACCACGAAGCAACCACATATTGTGTTTTTGATTTTTTGGTTCTATTTTTGAGCGACCTTTAAGCCACACATCATGTCTCAAAGGAGTCAAGTAGCCAGTGAGGCTGCAGAATTGGAATTCGACATTGAGGCATTGCTTACCTACAAAGTTGATCAATTGAGGCAATTCTGCAGAGCTTTGGGATGTCCCATGAAAAGTAGTGCCAAGAAGGAGGAGCTGCAAATGGCCTTGAGGGCCTGGTGGGAAGCCAAAGAGGCTCAGGAGACAGGTGATGCTGAGGTGGATGAGGATGACCCAGGGAATGGATTTGTCCACAGGATTTGCCGGTGGGAGGACCAGCCTCAGGGGCTGGTAGTAACCATTCAGGGAGGAGCTTTTCCCCAGAGGAGCTGGAGGAAAACCAAAGGGTCAGAGAGCATGAGTTGGAGGTTTTAAAACTTAAGGCTCAAGCAGAGGAGAAAAAGCTGCTCATTGAAAGTGAAAAGCAAGCAGAGGAGAGCAAGAACGCTCTCGCCTTGGAAGAGAAGAAGATTCTCTTAGCTCATGAGTTAAGCATGAGGGAACTGGACATTAAAGCTAAACAGGTGGAGTCCAGTTCGAATGGTGGCAGCGCACAGCCAGTGCCAGCGGGTAAGGTGTACATTCCCAAAGACTTAGTGCGAGATTGCCAAAGGGGTGATGAAATTTACGCGTGGTTCACAGCATATGAGATCGCACTGAGGATGAATGAGGTGCCTGAGAAGCTTTGGGGGGCGGGCCTATGGAAACACTTTGAGGCTTCCAGGAGGGATGTTTTACCACCCTTATAGAGGGCAGGAACCCTGACCTACGCCAATATGAAGGAGGCTTTAAGCCTCAGGTATGGGCTCACTCCTGAACAGTACAGGCAGAAATTCAGGAACTTCAAGAAACTGGAATCCAGTACTTGGGTGGAATGTGTGAATGCGTACACGCGTGCACTCGATGGTTGGATGACGGGCAGCAAGGTAACTGATTTTAAGGGCTTATGCAATTTAATTAGTTGGGAGCACTTGAGTAGTCTATGTGTTCCAGAGCTGCACCAGCATCTGTTAGACAGTAGGCTGACTGATCCCGGTAAGCTTGCTGAGGAGGTGGACCGCTGGACCAGCACCCGGGTCCACAAGGGGATTGGGGGTACCACTACCAAAGGTGTACAGGGTCTCCATCAGAAGGTGGGGGAGGACAAGGGTAACCACAAGGAGTTCTCTAAAGGACCCCAAAGTAGTTCCCAGATAAAAGGGTCCCAGTCCCCCAAGGCTAAGAGGTCCTGGCCCCCTAAGGGCAAGCGGGACCGCAGAGGTCCTCCTACTTGTTATTTCTGTAAAGAGGTGGGTCACATTGCCCCTAAATGCCCCAAGAAACCACCTGCACCCCCTGGTGCTCCAACACCGGGGTTAGTGAGTGTAGCGTTGGGGGAGGAATTGAGTCCTTGGAATGGAGAGAGAGAGCGAGGCAGCGCACCCCCCAGGTAAGGCTTGGACTCCGGTCGGGAGCCGCAAGCGTGTGTGGCCTGGGGAGGCATGCAGGAGGAGTACAGGAGTGCTCCGAGCTCTCTCCCGCTGCACCGCGTTAGACGCGCTGAGTCCCCGAGTGGCCAGTACCTGCCCAGCAGTACCGGGGCCGCCCCTTTAAGCTTACGACCGTTGTCTCTGTTGTTGGGGCCTAGTGGTACCCGAGTTGACCGCGTAGATTGGCTAACCGCATTATTCTTGCATTACGAACTGCCTGATTCTTGCATTACGAACCGCATTATTCTTGCATTATGAACTGCCTGATTCTTGCATTACGAACCGCATTATTCTTGCATTACGAACTGCCTGATTCTTGCATTAAGGACTGTCTTATTACTACATTACGAACTGCATTACGAACTGCATAGCATTGCATTAGGACTGCATTAGAGATCGTGAATTGCTCATTAATACCGCAAGAACCTACAAGTGATTGCTGGCCTAATAACCGGCAAATCGAAATATTACAAATACGCATATGTTGGATTTCTATTGTTTGGTCTCATCGTATTCCTTTTATAAAGATACCGCTATTTTTATGAAACCAGTGTGGTGTCCATTTGTGGTGTTATCACTGCACTTGCTGCTAGCATCTCCACAAGGGGAGAGGATGTAGCCTTACGGCTAGAGCGGTCGAGGTCGACGCTGGGAAACCGGGTTCGAGTCTCGGCAACGACGCTCAACATCCTGTGATTTTGGGCAAATCACTTAATCTCCCCGTGCCTAACAAAAGAAATGAATGTGTTCTCATGTAACAAAACTGGTGCTATGTAAAGCGCTCTGATACCCGATATCTTCGGGTCTAGTTCGCGCTATATGAAACTCTAAAACAAATATTTAAAAAAACATTCCCAGACACACTTCTAGACACAGTTTCAAACCTGATAACACTACACTCCAACCTATGCATTCTTGGTGACCTAAACATTGGGTTTGACAAACAAAATATGCCACATCCAAAAATAATCATCACTGGCCAAGTCACACTGAACCTATATCAGATCATACCCAAACCCACACACATCGTTGGACACATTCTAGATGTCAAATCTTGCAAATCCAGAACTAGTTACCTTTCAAAGGATTACTCCAGTCACATGGTCAGACCACCATTTGGTAGCTTTTCAACATAAAACACCACAAATCAACACACCTAAGGCCACCTTACATGCATCCAAGTATCGACCATGGAACAAACTCAGCTTTGAATACTTAGAAACACAACTAACATCCAACACAGATGTGGACACTATACATTTTTTCAAAAACTTTGAGTTGATACAGGAAGTTTTTGATATCCTACTACCACTAAGAACAACAAAACAGGACAAAATAAAACAAAATAAAACAAGCACCTTGGAAGGATAACATTTAAAAAAAGATATAACAACAAATTAGGACGCTGCAATGCACCTGGCTCAAAACAAACAGCAATCAAAACAAACTTCATCTACACAAACTTAACAGAATATACCAGTCAGCAGTCGAAAAAACTAAAAAAAAGGTACTATTTAGACAGAATTCAAAATGCTAAATGTGCAAATTAAGAATGTTATCAATTTTTTACATCCTAGATGTAAAATCTTGCAAATACAGAACTAGTTACCTTTCAAAGGATTACTCCAGTCACATGGTCAGACCACCATTTGGTAGCTTTCCAACATAAAACACCACAAATCAACACACCTAAGGCCACCTTACATGCATCCACGTATTGACCATAGAACAAACTCAGTTCTGAATACTTAGAAACACAACTAACATTCAACACAGATGTGGCCACAATAGATTTTGTTCAAAAACTTTGAGTTGATACAGGAAGCTTTTGATATCCTAATACCACTAAGAACAACAAAGCAGGACAAAATAAAACAAGCACTTTGGAGGAATAAAAAAATTAAAAAAGATATAACAACAAATTAGGAAGCTGCAACGCACCTAGCTCAAAAGAAACAGCAATCAAAACAAACTTCATCTACACAAACTTAACAGAATATACCAGTCAGCAGTCGAAAAAACTTTTAAAAAGGTACTATTTGGACAGATTTCTAAATGCTAAATGTGCAAATAAAGAATTTTATCAAATTCTCCCTGAATTTCGTAAACATAAATGCACAAAAGGAACTCATCCCATTACTCAAGAATTCACTGACACACTGGCAAATCATTACACAACCAAAGCAGAAACGTTGGACTCCTATTTAAAACAAAGGAAAACCACCAGCACAACCTGTTTCCAAAAAATCCCAAGAGTAGGCTAACCCAGCCTCTGAATTCCTTCAAGCAAATATCACAAAGTGAATTTATGGATCTCGTCAAAGCAAGTAGGCCAGCCTGCTGCCCTCAGACCCTTGTCCACCACAAATCTTCAAGAACATTCTTTTAACTCCCTCTGCTGCCACACAAGTAAGAAGAATCATCAATAATTCTTTAACTGCGGGAACCTTTCTAGAAGTCCTAAAAAAGACATACATCAATCAATCAGGGCTTGTAAAGCGCGGCTACTCACCCGTGAGGGTCTCATGATGCTGGGCGTGAAGGGCCTGCTGAATGGACTGGGTGGAAGATCATTTGACGACCTAGTTCTTGAAGCCCTTCCTGAATTGGGTCAGTGAAGCTGATTGCCAGAGGTGCAGGGGCTGGGAGTTCCATGTCTTGGCGGCGAGGTAGGAGAACGATCTTCCTCAGGTTCTGGTCTTGTGGATCCTGGGGATGGAGGCAATGGCGAGGTGGGAGGATCAGAGTTGTCTGGTGGGTGCGGTGGAATGTGAGGCGGTGGTTCAGGTACACTTGTCCTTCGTTGTGCAGAGCTTTGTAGGCATGAGTGAGGAGCTTGATAGTGACTCTCTTGTTGACTGGGAGCCAGTGGAGTTGTCGGAGGTGTTGCGTGATGTGGCCGCGGCAGGGGATGTCGAGGACCATCCTGGCAGTGGCGTTTTGGACGTACTGTAGTTTCCTGAGCTGTTTCTGGGTGACGTCGGCATAGAGTGCGTTGCCATAGTCGAGTCGGCTGGTGATAAGTGTGTGGGTGACCGTCCTTCTGGATTCTGTGGGCATCCATTTGAAAGTCTTTCAGAGCAGGTGGAGCGTGTGGAAGCAGCCTGAGGAAACTGCGTTGATTTGGCGGTCCATTGTGAGCAAAGAGTCCAGTAGGATGACAAGGTTGCGTGCATCGGGGTGGGGGGGGGGGCGCCCATAGGGCAGCTGGCCACCAGGAGTTGCCCCAGGCTGACGCAGTGGGTCCCAGGATGAGAACTTTGGTCTTGTCCTAGTTGAGCTTGAGGCAGCTGTCTTCCATCCATGTCGTGGCAGCCTTCATTCCACTGTGGAAGCTGGCTCTGGCGGTTGAGGGTTCATTGGTGAGGGAGAGGATCAGCTGGGTGTCGTGGGCATAGGAGACGATGTTGAATCCGTGGCTTCTGACGATGGCTGCGAGGGGGGCCATGTAGATGTTGAAGAGGGTGGGGCTCAGGGAGGAGCCCTGAGGGACTCCACAGCTGATCTCCGTGGGTTCTGAAGGGTAGTCTGACTCGCTGGGTCAGGCTGGTGAGGAAGGAGTGGATCAGGTCCAGAGCCCTGTCACGGATGCCGGCGTCGTGGAGTCTGGTGATTAGCGTGTGGTGGGAGATGGTGTCGAAGGCGAGAGGTCTAGCAGGATGAGGGCTGCTCTCTCGCCCCGGTCGAGAAGGGAGCAGATGTCATCTGTAGCAGCGAGGAGCGCAATCTCTGTGCTGTGGTTGCTTAGGAAGTCAGATTGCTGAGGTGTCCAGGATGTGGTTTGCTTCAATGAAAGCAGAGAGCTGTGCGTTGATGGCCTTCTCTATGACCTTGGCTGGGAAGAGAAGGAGGGAGATCAGTCTGAAGTTGTTGAGGCCCGTCGGGTCAAAGGATGGCTTCTTCAGCAGGGGGTTGATCTCGGCATGTATCTAGTCGTCGTGGAAGGTGGTGGTTTCAAAGGAGCAGTTGATCATGCGGCAGAGCTGGGGGGTGATGGCGGCAGCTGCTCTGTGGAAGATGTGGTATGGGCATGGGTCCGTCGGGGCCCCTGAGTGGATGCTCTTCATGATCTTGAGTGTGTCCTCTGTGGTGAGCGGGGGTCCAGCAGAGCATGGTCTGTTGAGGGGCAGCTTGGTTGTCTGCAATGGTGGCGGGTGTGGCGGCTGGGTCTAGGGTGTTGAAGCTGTCATAGATCTTTCTGATCTTGTGGTGGAAGAAGGTGCCGAGCTTGTTGCAGAGGTCTTGGGAGGAGGGAATGTCTACGGTCTCGCTGTTGGGCCTGGCGAACTCCTTGATGATGGTGGAGAGTTCTTTCCTGTTGTGGCATTGATTCTATCTTGGATGGCCATTTTCTTAGTGGTTTTGAGGAGGAAGTGGTGTGCATTGACGGCGGGCTTGAAGGTTGCATGAGTTTCCGGGGTTTTGTTGCTCCTCCATTTCTTCTCGAGCCATCTGCAGGTGCGTCTGGACTTGTGGAGGGCGGGGGTGAACCAGCTGGCTGCCTTGGATCATTGTTTGCCAGGTCTTCTCTAAAGGGGTGCCAGGGTGTGTTGGTGCATTTGGAGATCCATTGGTGGAGATTGCGTGCTGCGGCGTTAGCGTCCGTGGGCGTTGGCGGAGTGGTTGTGTTGAGGAAGTGGATGAGGAGTTCTTCGGTGGCCTTGATCCAGCTGCGGCTGGGGGGCGATGACGGTGGTGTACGGTGGGTGGGTCAAAGGCGAGGTGTACGCAGTGATGGTCGGTCCAGGAGAGTTCAGTTGTGTGGCTATAGCTGATGTTCACGCTGGCGGAGAAGAAGGGGTCGAGCGTGTGTCCGACTGTGTGGGTCGGTGATGTGACTAGCTGCTTCAGTCCGATGTTAGTGAGGTTCTCCAGGAGGGAGGTGGTCTTGTGGTCGCTGGGGTTGTCCAGGTGGAAGTTGAGGTCTCTGAGTAGGATGTAGTCGGTGGATGCGAGAGCCTGGAGTGCAATGAGGTCTATGATGAAGTTGGTGAAGGGGGGTCAGGCCGGGGAGGCCTGTAGACTAGGGTGCTGCGGAGGGTGGTGCTAGGGTTGGTCCGGATCTGGAAGTGGAGGTGTTCCATGTTTGTCTTAGGGTCGTTAGAGGGCGTGGTTAGTCGGAGCATGCTTTTGTGTACGATGGCGATGCCTCCTTCCAGGCAGTCCTTGCGGGTGATCTTGTAGCCATCAGGGATGGCGATGTCTGGTCCGGAGCAGGGGTTGGTCCAGGTTTCCGTGAAGAATGCGATGTCAGGGGCGGTGGCGTCTAGGAGGTCCCAGATTACTGTGGCTTGTTTGTGGAGGGACCGCATGTTGAGGAGATGCAGTTGAGGCAGATGGGTACGCTGTTGGTCGGCTGGGCGGCGAGTGGGGCTGGCGTGATGGCGTGGCTGAAGGTGCTGTTGCAGTTCCAGCGGGCGAATGGTCCAAGAGTCTTCTTCAGTGATGCTAGGTGGCGTGTCGTCCCGGGTTAAGGGCATGGAGGGTCCTGGCGTCATAGCGGTGGGGGGGGTCCAAGAGGCAAGGCCCCTGGCGCTGGGCGCGATCCAGGCACGGACGAACACAGATGGGCTTTCCTTTGGCACGCCAGTGGTGAGGCTGCGGGGGGGCTGTACAGCTGGGAGGCAGGAAATGCGAGAGCTGAAAAAGGACACTGGAGGGGGGCGGGCCGTGGGGATCGCAGTGGCAACGAGGGAGAGGGTGGCGAAAACGGAAAAACAGGAGGAAAAGTAAAGAGCCAGAGGAAGCAAGATAAAATACAAGGGCAGAGGTAGAAATAGAAAAATTAAAAAGAGGGACAGAAACTGTGAAAAGAGGGACAGGAGGGTAGTCAAGCAGCAGTGACGCTCTACCACTGGACCACCAGGGATGAGGCGCAGGCAGGACCATGCAGGTGGAGGAGGGCCTCGAACTTGTGACCTCCGGGTCAGAGGCACCAGCAGCAGCAGGAGGGGACCTCAGCAGCAGCTACCAGACAGCCCTGCGCTGTGGAAGGAGCAAGTCCACATACACCCATTATTAAAGAAAAGAAACCTGGACCTGCTTGACTCCGACACCTGCAGACCAATTACAAATGGACATATCCTGGGCAAACTGACAGAAAGAGCAGCATTTGTCCAAATGTCACAATTCAGTGACGATAACTCCATACTTTCTGACTACCAAACAGGATTCCGCCCAGGAAGAGGAACAGAATCTGCTGGCATCACCATCAGGAATGACCTTAAAAACACAGTAGACCAGAACGGGATTGCTGCACTACTTCTCTTGGACCTCTCAGTTGCCTATGACACTCTAATACAAAGACTCTATGAAGCCAGCATAGAGGGGACTGCTCTTGACTGGATCACATTCTACCTTCAAAACAGAAGAAATGTCATCCATACTCCCCCCTTCTCCAAACCACACTTCACAAAAGCAGGGGTCCCTCAAGGCTCTATCATCTCACCCATACTTTTCAACATCTACATGACATCATTACCATTAAAGATCAATCAACTGCAACTCACATGCTACAACTATACAGATGACACAAAAATACTTCTTAAACTGGAAAGGCCCAAAGACATTGAAAACTCAAAAATCTTCAGTTGCTTCAGAGCCGTTGATCAGTGGATGACACAGAGCCATCTCAAATTCAATGCTTTCAAAACTGAAATGCTCACATGTGGTGAGTGAAAACATTATGGCCCACTCTGCGCCTGGCCTGACGATCTGGGACCACCTCCTAAAGTATCTAAGAAAGTAAGAAACCTTGGAATTACCATGGACTCCAAGTTGTCAATGAATGCCCAAGTGGACAAATTAGCAAGATCAAGCTTCATTACTATGAAAACTCTGCAACACATCCCCCCCCCTCTGGGATTTCCACACACTGTCAAGGCCACTATCTCTCTTGTACAATCTAAACTTGATTACGCCAATGGCCTCTACAATGGATCATCTTTATCAACTATGAAAAGACTACAACAGATTCAGAACTCTGCTGACAGACTACTCCTACAAGTAAAGCCACAAGCCCACATCTCCCCTGCCTTGCAGGCCCTATATTGGTTACCGGTTGCCAGAAGATCCACCTTAAAGCAGCTTAAAACAATACATGGAACATGACCACTTTATATCCGGAATAAAATCACCAAATACAATCAACTAAGGAACCTCTGCAGATGCTACGCTTTTTTTTTTTTTAAAGGAACCTCTGCTCTAGATCGGCACCTCAGCTGAAAACCTCACCATGCAACAAATAAACATAGGTGGCACATCTTTCTCTGTTCAAGCAGCCAAACTATGAAATTCATTATGCCCAAATATAAGATCCATGGATAACTATCTTATCTTCAGAAGACTACTCAGGAGTTGGCTTTTTCCTACATAACCACCATACTCGAACACTAATGTACAGCATATCCCTGTGTATGTAAACATTAATAATTTGATTATATTTGTGTATCTAGATATGTGTATTTTAGTACAAATATGTATAACTACATGTTTTTAAGGCATATATAGATATTCTTTAGGTCAGCTTAACAAGTGTATACATTAATTATGGTTAAATATATATATATATTACCTACTGGCCGTTGCCAGTAGGTAGTTATAGTTAGGACCTATTTTCCATAGGAAATTTACAACATTCTATTTCCAATAACTTTGGCGCCGGTTGATGAATCTTCGCGAAATTTTCAAAACTCGTGGGGCGCTCCGGTCTGCTCCTATCCTGACAGTTTCGGGGTGATTCGGCAAGCGGGGGCCGAGAAAAAAGGGGGGGTCCCAAAACGTGTTTTCCCCATGCAATTTTCCATAGGAAACTTTAGACACGGCTACAGCCCGAACTGCTGAACGGAATTACACCAAATTTGGCAAAGAGGTAGTTCTTGGTTCAGAAAGAACCCTTTTGTTAAATGGTGTAAATCCGTTCAGTAGTTCCTGAGAAATTTGAAAAAGAAAACATATCGATATCTGGGCGGAGCCTAACCACACATGTCATCGTGAGATCTGATTGGCTGTCAGCACTTCATCCTGGAATTGCTGGCAGCCATCTTGGGACCAATATAAATGATAGTACCCCATTGAAATGCATTGTAGTGAATCGAAGATTTTGAGGGTTACCAAAAGGAGAACTATAAAGGGTGATAACAGACTTTAGTTACATTAGAATTCATTTGTTGATGGTACCATACTAATTTCAGGAATTGTGGTGTGTTCTAAGGTGATTTTACCCTGTGAAAAACCTTCTGCTGGGATATCATGAATCATGTTTGAGAGAAAACTATTTTCACATGCTTGTCCCATAGAGTTTTGGAAGGTGGTCCAGAAGCTAAAATGAGAGCATATTTTCTGTAAATTCACATTATCTTTCTCAGTCATGTGAGAATGAAGTCTGACATTCTCAGTAAAACATGTACATCCAACAAGGGCAGAGACTGTCAGTTGATTCCTTTGTGTTCTACTGCAGCTTCCCAGAGTGTTCTAAAGAACAACTAGAGTGCTAACAGCCTTACTTATGACAAAAGTATGGCACACCTGAAGCCATCTTGATTGGAATAAACTGGTAACACTTAAAACATTTAATTTAAAAAGGAACAAAATGATGGGGTTCATTTTGTCATAGAAATTATGGTTAGTGCTGTAGAAAGAAAAATTAGGACATGTTTCAAGTGTGATCTCAAATATCTTCCTGTTATATTTCAACAGGAGCAGCCTGTCAGTTGATGCCTTTGTGTTCTACTGCAGCTTCCCAGAGTGTTCTAAAGAACAACTAGAGCGCTAACAGTCTTACTTATGACAAAATTATGGCACACTTGAAGCCATCTCGATTGGAATAAACTGGTAACTCTTAAAACATTTAATTTAAAAAGGAACAAAATGAGGGGGGTCATTTTGTCATAGAAATTATGGTTAGTGCTGTAGAAAGAAAAATTAGGACATGTTTTAAGTGAGATCTCAAATATCTTCCTGTTATATTTCAACAGGAGCAGCCTGTCAGTTGATGCCTTTGTGTTCTATTGCAGCTTCCCAGAGTGTTCTAAAGAACAACTAGAGCGCTAACAGTCTTACTTATGACAAAAGTATGGCACACCTGAAGGCATCTTGATTGGAATAAACTGGTAACACTTAAAACATTTAATTTAAAAAGGAACAAAATGAGGGGGTTCATTTTGCCATAGAAATTATGGTTAGTGCTGTAGAAAGAAAAATTAGGACATGTTTTAAGTGAGATCTCAAATATCTTCCTGTTATATTTCAACAGGAGCAGCCTGTCAGTTGATGCCTTTGTGTTCTACTGCAGCTTCCCAGAGTGTTCTAAAGAACAACTAGAGTGCTAACAGCATTACTTATGACAAAAGTATGGCACACCTGAAGCCATCTTGATTGGAATAAACTGGTAACACTTAAAACATTTAATTTAAAAAGGAACAAAATGATGGGGTTCATTTTGTCATAGAAATTATGGTTAGTGCTGTAGAAAGAAAAATTAGGACATGTTTCAAGTGTGATCTCAAATATCTTCCTGTTATATTTCAACAGGAGCAGCCTGTCAGTTGATGCCTTTGTGTTCTACTGCAGCTTCCCAGAGTGTTCTAAAGAACAACTAGAGCGCTAACAGTCTTACTTATGACAAAATTATGGCACACCTGAAGCCATCTTGATTGGAATAAACTGGTAACTCTTAAAACATTTAATTTAAAAAGGAACAAAATGAGGGGGTTTATTTTGTCATAGAAATTATGGTTAGTGCTGTAGAAAGAAAAATTAGGACATGTTTTAAGTGAGATCTCAAATATCTTCCTGTTATATTTCAACAGGAGCAGCCTGTCAGTTGATGCCTTTGTGTTCTACTGCAGCTTCCCAGAGTGTTCTAAAGAACAACTAGAGCGCTAACAGTCTTACTTATGACACAATTATGGCACACCTGAAGCCATCTTGATTGGAATAAACTGGTAACACTTAAAACATTTAATTTAAAAAGGAACAAAATGAGGGGGTTCATTTTGCCATAGAAATTATGGTTAGTGCTGCAGAAAGAAAATTTAGGGCATGTTTTAAGTGAGATCTCAAATCCTCTTCTATTTCATTAGAAAATTCTGACATGCAGACTGAAACAATCACTTTCAATACCAGCAGTAGACTTCCAGTTAACTCCCTGGTGAGCAGTAGCTTTACTACAGTGATCTAATGAACAACTAGAGTGCTAACATTCTGAATTTATGGCAAATGTGTGACACATCTGAATGCCTTCTTGATGGAATCAAAGTAAAAAACTGCAAGCATTTCCTACTGAGGAGACTGCAGTAAATGACGAAATTAGGAAACTTCATAACAAATAAGTCTCCCAAGATGGCCACCAGAGAAAAAAGAGCCCAAATGTAGCACAAATATCACCCAGATGTAGCCCACATATAGCCCAATGACAGAAGTGTGCAAAACACTTTTTATTTTTATTTTTTCTGCAGTTTTATATAGTGCAAACTGGTCAGGTATTGGAGCGTTACATCTTACTTGGACCCCTTATTGCGTATTTTGCACGAAGTACATGAGATTGCTCTTGCGAAACATTGAACTTTACGATTCTGTTAACCTGAAGATGCTCTGAACCGGGCTTTGTAACACCCGTTTTTACCAACTGGTTTTAATTAATTCACACTGTATTGTATTAGGAAAGAGGATTTACTGTTTTTATGTACACTTTTATGATCTATGTTTCTAAATCAGATCAAATAAAGTTTAATGAATTCTATGGCAGGACGGAGGCGAGGATTATGCATATCTTTCCTCACTTTATTTGCATAGCAGTTCAAAGAAAACGTAACACAACAATCATTAAACAAAAGACTACACAACCCATGAACCATTAGGGGGTAGTCTCCAAGGCAACTATAGTCCAATCATATCACAGTCCATCGTATATAATATCGTGACGTCCCTTCTGCTTCCTCTTTCTTCACTGCTCGTCAGTTAAGTGCATTCCTTACATTCTTGGCTTAATCTGACGTTGTTGCTGTTTGTATAGGGGTTTCTTGTGCACGTTATTAGCATTATTGCCTTGGTATTGTTTCATATTCCCTGCGCAGCAGGCTCTTGCCCGAGTTCGTTCTCCCCCTCGCAGTTTCTCCCCCTCGCAGTTTCTCCCGCTGTGTGCTCTGCGCGCGGTGAGATCCTGTCAGGCGCGTCTGGTCCGAGCGAGGCAGCTCTGTCGAGCGCTACCGCTGGTCTTTACGCGCATTTGGGAATCCGGTCACTCCTTTAGTGTCCGCTTGATTCCCGACCAACCCTCGCCTAATTTTGACACCGCTACGCGGTGATTTCCCACACGGCCACGTTAGTGACCAGCGCCACCTGGTGGTGGTAATTGGTATTGCGCCTCAGTCTATTCTTATAACAGCTTCGGGGAAAGCCCAGCTGTTGGAGCACCGGCGAGGGGCGGCCTTAAGGATTTTAAGGGCATTTGTTCTGTGCTCACACCCTCTGCTATCATGTCTTCTCCAGAAGACCATTTTTACTCCTCCTACCAGAAAGTGGAGGAGGAATGGCCCCCCAACTTCTCCCTCCAGCAGTGGACCAAGCCCTCTCTCTGGCTATTTCTAGGGCGCTGGCTCCTCTTAGGGATCAGGTTGATAAGCTGGCGAAAAGCATCCCTGGGGTGTTCAGTGACCCAGATCTGGTGGTTGCGGGTCCCAGTAGCTCCCAGATGGGGAATAAAAGGGCCGTTAAGCATAACGCGGGGCACTTGGAAGGATATGATAAACTTACAGAGACCTTCCTCAAGAGTGCACGAACGCTAAAACATGCACCCTGCCGGGAGGAGGAGGGGCCCGGAGAAAATTTCGACACTGTCACCACTATTGTAGATCCCGACGGCGGGTTTCCCTTAGAGGGAGAGGGTGTATCGGAGGACGATTTCTCCTCCGATGAGGATAAGGACTCGGGGCGTCCCTGGCGTCCAGAGTCCCACTCCTCTCAGTCCCCGGTTGGGGACGGGGTCCACTCGGACATGTTCGACCCTACCCAAATTTACCATCCTAGGTCGGCGGAGTGGACACCTGACGCCAAAGTGGCAGAGTATGTGGTGGGGAAAATCCATCAACCCCTTGAAAGGGAGGTCAGGAATAGGATGAGGGGAGAATGCCCCACGCCCTCACTGAAGGGGAAGGTGGCACACACGCCTGAAATTGATGAGAAACTATGTACCTTTTTCTCCAAGTATATGAGGGATCCCAAGAAAGGAATTGATAGGTCTTGGACGTGGTAGGGCCCTTGACCCAAATTATTCAATTGACGGAGCGTTCCAAAGAGTCAGGATCCCCTTTGTCCGCGGATATTGTGGCTGGTTGGGCGCACTACCCTAAACCCTAAAACACTACCCCCAGCACGACACCCTACACTACCCAAACATAACTGCACTACCCTAAACCCTAAAACACTACCACCAGCACGACTCCCTACACTACCCAAACACCACTGCACTACCCTAAACCCTAAATCTACCCACAGCACAACCCCCTACACTACACAAACACTACTGCACTACCCTAAACCCTAAAACACTACCCCCAGCACGACCCCTTCACTACACAAACACCACTGCACTGCCTTAAACCCTAAAACACTACCCCTAGCACGACCCCCTACACTACACAAACACCACTGCACTACCCTAAACCCTAAATCTACCCCCAGCATGACCCCTACACTACACAAACACCACTGCACTACCCTAAACCCTAAAACACCACCCCCAGCACGACCCCCTTCACTACCTAAACACAACTGCACTACCCTAAACCCTAAAACACTATCCCCAGCACGACCCCCTTCACTACCCAAACACAACTGCACTACCCTAAACCCAAAACCACTACCCCCAGCACGACCCCCTACACTACCCAAACACCACTGCACGACCCTAAACCCTAAAACACGACCCCCTACACTACACAAACACCACTGCACTACCCTAAACCCTAAAACACTAGAACCCAGCACGACCCCCTACAGTACACAAATACCACTGCACTACCCTAAACCACTACCCCCTACACTACCCAAACACCACTGCACTACCCTAAACCCTAAAACACTACCCCCAGCACGACTCCCTATACTACCCAAACACCACTGCACTACACTAAACCCTAAATCTACCCCCAGCATGACCTCCCACACTACACAAACACCACTGCACTACCCTAAAACACTACCCCCAGCACGACCCCCTACACTACCCAAACACCACTGCACTACCCTAAACCCTAAAACACTAACCCCAGCATGACCCCCCTACACTACCCAAACACCACTGCACTACCCTATACCCTAAAACACGACCCCTACACTACACAAACACGACTGCACTACCCTAAACCCTAAAACACTACCCCCAGCACAACCCCCAACACTACACAAACACCACTGCACTACCGTAAACCCTAAAACACTACCCCAGCACTACCCCCTACACTACCCAAACACCACTGCACTATCATAAACCCTAAAACACTACCCCCAGCACAACCCCCTACACTACACAAACACCACTGCACTACCCTAAACCCTAAAACACTACCCCCAGCATGACTCCCTACACTACCCAAACACCACTGCACTATCCTAAACCCTAAATCTACCCCCAGCACGACCCCCTACACTACCCAAACACCACTGCCCTACCCTAAACCATAAAACACTACCCCCAGCATGACCCCCTACACTACACAAACACCACTGCACTACCCTAAACCCTAAAACACTACCCCAGCACGACCCCCTACACTACCCATACACCACTGCACTACCCTAAACCCTAAAACACTACCCCCAGCATGACCCCCTACACTACTGCACTACCCCCAGCACGACCCCCTACACTACCCAAACACCATTGCACTACCCTAAACCCTAAAACACTACCCCCAGCACGACCCCCTACACCACCCAAACACCACTGCACTACCCTAAACCCTAGAAAAGAAACCCCCACCCCATGCCCAATCCCCCTTACCTCTCACTCCTCGTGGTTCCTCTCTCCTCGTGGTTCCTGCTTCACGTCGTCTCTGAGGGCGGTGCACGTCGTTGTGAGGAAACGGAACAGCCTCTGTTTCCTTACAACGACATGGATCGTCTACATGTTTTTAGAACGCATGGTCATTTACCATACATACCTTTACAACAAAATTCGTTGTAAAGGCATGCGTGGTAAATGACCATGCGTTCTAAAAAATGCGTAGTAATGACTTCGTGATGTACAACGCATGCGTGGTAATGCATGCGTTGTAATGGTATCGCGAAGTAAAAAAGTTGTTGTAACGGCTGTTTACCGATCGAAGCTGGCCCCTGTTCTTCAGTGAGACGTTTATTTGATTAATTAGGAGGAAGGAATGTGGTTTTTTACCGAAAAGTGCATTCCCGGCTGTTGTATTGTTAAAGTGTCCGCGTGGCCTGGTTTCACTTCCGGTGAGAGAGTGGAAGAGTCTGTTTGGATCTAAAGGAGTTCTGTTGTTGGACGGGGCCGGCACGACATGTCATCAGAAAACATAGCTAATGGAAATCGTCCTCCCTGAAGTGTGGAGCAGTGCCATGAGAGGTCAACGAGTGTGCGTCCCACCGCAGTATGACCGTACCGCGTGACCCATGTGCCTCCTCCAGGGTACGGGAGGCAGAAGCGGCATCGCAGGTCCTCTTGAAGACCGTTGTATCACTAATTCTACATTTTGGTACTAGGGCATTTTAACTTCGTTGTTCCTGCCAGATACAAAGAGAAGATCCTGTGTTATTCAGTGCCCTCGTTACCCTTTTTTGTGGGTTGTGGTGCTTGTCACTTCGCTGCCCCGCCGGTGCACACGACTGGGCACCCCACCTCGTGTGCCATCTGCAGGGCCTCTGCCCTCGGATCACTGGTTTCGGTTTCTGGAGTGGCAACATAAACAGTTGCTCCCAAAGGACTAGCCTGAACACTTAGGTGAATATCCCCTGCACCAGCATTCCATGGAAATTCTTTCCTAGCTCTCCCATGTCAACGAGGACGTCATAATAGCACGGCTCCGCTCGCGACACAGTATGACGTCATCGGAGCCATAAGAGGACCTCGTCGGCGTGCTGACATCAGTTGCACCCATTTTTTCCGTGCCACTGAGGCAAACAGGGGACCGAGACATTTTCACATGTATACATAGTATAATAAATATATATATATTCACTGAAAAAACCATAGGTTTCAGGCACGTTATAGTTAGAAATTAGCATTTAAAAAACCTTAGAAATTCACTGAAAAAACCATAGGTTTCAGGCACGTTATAATTAGAAATTAGCATTTAAAAAACCTTAGAAATTCACTGAAAAAACCATAGGTTTCAGGGGCGTTATAGTTAGTTGGACATTTCACTCGTACAAAACCATAGAAATTCCCCTGTTATAGTTAGTTCAGCTAACTATAACTCGCGCACCCGCAATGCACTGCTGATGACGTCACGTATTACATCACTCATGACATGGTCGGTGACATCACTCATGACATCACTGATGACATCTCAAATGACATCACTGATGACATCACTGATGACATCATCCAGTGAATGTGTGTTTTTCTGAAAATTAAATATGTTTTATATATGTATATCTCAAGGTCGATGGAAGAATAAATGGGTATATAAGTGTCTAAATGGATGATTTTTTTTGTAAAATTGATTGTATAACTGACTAAGTGTATCTTAGTGAATACATGGGTTAGTGAGTAATGTTTAAATATGAAAATATCTGTATCAGTCTCTCACTTTGTGTATAAGTGGCTGCATGGGTTGGTGAGTAGCTACATGAGTGTCTATATGGGTTATTAGTTGGTTTTTGAGTATCAGTATGAGTGTCTGAGTGTCTGTATGGTTCGGTGGGGGGTATTACTTAGTGCAGAGATGCATGAATGAGTGACTCACTGTATGTGTTGAAGACAGCATGTGTGCAGGACTGTATAGGTGGATGAGTATGTGTATGGGTGTGTTAGTGAGTGAATGACTGTCTCAATAGTGTCTTTATGAGTAACTACATATGTTTTAAACTAGTATATGTGAGTATTGGTGTATATAAGTGAGTATATGTGAGAGTGAGAGATTGGAAGAGTTCCTGTACAAATAAGTAGGTGTTTCTATAAGTGATTGTTTAAGAGAGTAAGTATGTGTAAGTTTCTGTAGAAGTAAGTGTGGTAGTGTGTGTATAACTGTATATGCAAGTAAATGGATGTTTGATACTTTGTTTGCATGTGTGACTATGTGTGTGAGTAACTCTATGGATGAGTGGCGGTGTGTAACAGGATGTATAGGTGTATGAGTACATATGATGAGTGAGTACATGTATGAGTGACTGTATAGGGACTGTTGGTGAATGAGTGGATGTGTGTGTAGATCTTGGAATTACTGAATAGGTGTGTTGTAACTGGTATTGGTATGTCCATTGTTTTGAAAATGTTAGTTTGTATTTTTGAGTGTGTGTATCAAAGGTTATATTAGGGTGAGAGGAGGTCTGCCACTCTATCACAAGGATGATGTCATCAGTGATGTCATCAGTGATGTCATTTTAGATGTCATCAGTGATGTCATGAGTGATGTCACTGACCATGCCATGAGTGATGTAATATGTGACGTCATCAGCAGTGCATTGCGGGCGTGCGAGTTATAGTTAGCTGAACTAACTATAACGGGGTAATTTCTATGGTTTTGTACGAGTGAAATGTCCAACTAACTATAACGCCCCTGAAACCTATGGTTTTTTCAGTGAATATATATATATATATATATATATATATATATGTATGTATATATATATGTATATATATATATATATATATATATATATATATATATTCCTCTGTTAGATGCAGATTCCCTGGATTCTCTTATTTCTAGGGTAACCTCGGGCTCTCCCATGGATCCCACGCCTCCGCAGTACCTCTCATTAGTCACCAATGCTATTCGCCCAGTCATCTTAGATGCCTTAAACTCCTCCATTATTTCCGGCACGGTACCCCTGGCATGGAAATGTGCTCAGGTTAGAGCCCTTTTGAAAAAACCCAATCTAGATCACTCCAATATGGCCAACTACCGTCCCATCTCTCTCTTTCCATGGCTGAGTAATTTGATTGAGAGACACATAAATTCCACGCTGGTACAGTACTTAGAATCCAACAACTTGCTTCATGTCTCTCAAACAGGATTCCGTCCTCAGCTCGGGACTGAGACGGCCCTTCTGGCTGTAACAGAGGAGGCAAGGAGACTTCTGGACCAGGGTGGCTCAGCAGCAATCATTCTTTTAGACCTCAGTGCCGCCTTCGACACTGTTGATCATAATATCTTGCTTGAGCGCTTAAAAAATCTTGGAGTGACAAACTTGGCACTTACCTGGTTCCAGTCCTTTCTAAAGGATCGGTTCTTTCAAGTCTTTGAAGGAACTGCCACATCAAACCGGCGGCCTCTTAGCTGTGGGGTCCCCCAGGGTTCTTCCCTGAGCCCCATGCTTTTTAACACCTATATGGCCCCATTGGCAGAGATAGTCCTTCCATTCGGCATAAAGATCATCACCTACGCAGATGATACCCAATTGGTTGTGGCATTAAACCACCCTGAGGGATCATCCTGCGCCCTAGGTACCTGCCTAGAGGTGGTAGCCGAACGGATGGATCACTCCCACCTCAAGCTAAATGGGGACAAGACCGAATTGATGTTTCTGGGCAATTCTCCATCACCCTCCTCAACACTTATATGGCCGACCTGTCTTGGCCCTATTCCTACCCCAAAGCAGCAGATTAAGAGATTAAGAGCCTAGGCATGTGGCTTGACAGTTCTCTCTGTTTTAATCATCAAGCCACTAAGCTCTCTGCTACATGTTTTGGTCTAATGAGAATGTTAAGAAAGATTCTCCCCCTGCTCCCTTTCCAGGCGAGGAGGATTATGGTGCAAGCCCTCATACTATCCCGCCTGGACTACGGGAACGCGTTGTACTTGGGCGCCCCTCAGTCCACAATCCAGAGATTACAAGTGATCCAGAATTGTGCGGCTCGCCAACTTCTCCAGATTCCTCAGAGACAATCAGCAAAACCTGCCTTGAGGAATCTTCACTGGCTTCCAATTCGGTCCAGGATACATTTCAAGGCCATGTGCCTGGCCCATAGAGCTATGTGGAAATCAGGCCCAGCCATCATTCAGTCCCTGGTCACCCCCTATCAACCCCCTAGGAGTCTTGGTTCCAGTTCCGCTTTTCTTGCCACCCCAAGGAAAGTACGAAGATCCAGATGGGGTGGACTCTCTTTCTCCCTGAATGCCTCCAATCTTTGGAATTCTCTCCCCCCTACCCTTCGAGGGGAACCAAACATACTGGCCTTCCGAAAACTTCTCAAAACTCATCTTTTCAGTACTTCACGTTAGCATGACATACCTATCTGTCTGTTCGCTCCACAAGCGCTAGGAGGCCTCAGGGTAGCTACGCGCTATAGAAATCCAATTTCATTCATTCATTCACTTAACATGTTTATAGGTCGCTGCACTTTTTTCATATAAGTTATTTGATTAGATGCTTATGGGTCTCTGTTTTATTTATCTATCACAATATGTAAGTATTATCATAACTATTTTATCTACAAGTGCCTCACTATTGAAATATTGAGGAGAAGATCAAATTAAAATACAAAAATTAAAAAAATAGTTCTAAAAATACACAGATAAATTAGTTTCAAGTACAGCAACACTTGAAAGTCTGAGTTTATACAACACAACTCTAAATCTTGATATATTATCTTCCTTATACATGTATACCCTTTCTATGTAGTTATGTATCTATATATTTATTACTTTACTCCTACTGTAGAAGTAAAAAAAGAAAAAAACTTTGACTCTCTCCAATGCACTACTCTGTCTGACCCTATACCTCTCTCAATATATCCTCTACCTCCACTCTCTGACTCATCCCAAACCTCATTCTACTACTATGATCTCCCAAACAACACTTTATAGACTCTGCCCTCTTCTATACCTTTGTTATCCTACTCAATCCAACTAACAGACTCGCATTTCCACCGCTTAAATTAACTCACATTTCCCTATACTAATCCACCACTAATCCTTTTTGGGTTCGTGAGTAGCGTGCTACTCACCAAAAAGTGTTTCAACGCCTAGTCAGGAGTAGTAAGTGCCATATATAAATACAATTACAATACTATGGCAATGCGTGCTTTTCTTAAACTTTTTTTTTTGCTGTAAGCCAACGTTAAAAATTAATGAGTGCCTGGCTGCTTCCCTAACAACGGTAAGATTTTGCAAAGACCATGACAAAATAAACACCAACAAAGCCAAAAAGCTGGTGGGCATTGGCAGACCAATTGGCTTTGCACATGCCTGAGTAGTTTATAGTACACTTGCAACTCTGACAAGCCCTGCAGATCCACTTACAGTGTTCAATAAAACTGTGTTCAGGAAATGTAATGCACCCTTAATAACATCGTGCCTGCGATTAAGTTGAGGACAAAGAAACCTGAGAATAACATGCTCGCCGAATAAGATGCTAACTTCAGCATCATCTCCTGGCTAGTGTGGAAGTTGAAAATTTTTACGTAAATTTACCTCATAACAATGTAGAAATGTGCTTTAATGTTAACATAGAAAATGCATGTCAAAATAGAAAGTAAATGTACTATTATTAAATGTGCAAAAAGTGAAAATGCTGCTAATTTCTGCAGAAAAGTCCAATTTCTACCGTTCTTTCACTGATAAGCCTCAATATTACCTTGATTCTTTCCTATCCCTTTAATAAAATTAACGCTTTTTTTAATTGCTGATTTAACGTTATAACTGAACTGTAGAACTCGAAATCTTTATGAAATGTGCTGTTTGCTACAAAATGTATTTCTTTCCTTCCTCACACCATATGACTTCATCATATTTTAGATAGTTTCCTCTGCCACATGCTTATAATGAACAAGTATATTAATGAAAGAAAATGCTTGCTGTAGGTTTAAATTCTGTGATCTAACCAGGACAGGCTAGATATTAATGTTTCATTTCATAGCAGTCCATTATTGCAGAATGGGACACTGAACAGCTAACTGAGTAGTCTTGCAAAGGTTCTCATGAGAACCTTCCTAGATGTATATTTTTGTGAAATGCTGTAACCTCATTCAAATAACTACATGTCTACAAGGACATTTACTGTGGGAATTGAGAAAGAAGACAACAGACTATCAGAAGATCCTATCCTATTGGTTAGAAATGATTCAACATTCATAGTTTTCAACATGTTTTGTGCTTTTCTATATAGTACGTGTTCCTAGCTAGAGAGTTAAGGCATTCTAGGCATCCTTATCCTGTCATGCCTCTTAGCACGTTTGTGCGCTAGCTCAAATTGCCATAAGCCACTGCTAAAGGTGATTTCTTTCTTTTCCTCACCCTCTTGCGAGTAGACTTTCTATCTTCATGCTGATCATAGGTACTGCTGTGATTAATTCCTTTTACCTGTTTTAACTGTTGCTACTGCAACTGCTAGGGAACTCAGCTGAGTTTCCAGAACTACTCTTTATGGGGAGTTCGACCTTTCATAGCTATTAGTCTTATACTCCAAAAATTACTTGCTCTTTTCCAAAAGAATTCTTTATGGGTTCTTGCTAGGATAGGTTAGGTGCTTTAGATTAAGATAGGGACTATTTCTTTCATGGAACATGCTGTTATTTGTATACTTGTTCTAACCAAAATGTTCTCGATATTTCTGTAAACTGATTTATTTGACTAAACTGAATAAAAAAAGAAAAATACAGACTAATCTCTGGAAGAGAAAATAAAACTTTTAAAACTTCATCAAACCTCTCATCATTGACTGAACATTAAATGTTGTACGATAATGATTATTTTAGAGATGTATTTGGATTGTACTCCATTCTAATAGAGTGGCAAAGATTCATCGACCTGAAGAGGTTTGAAAATTGGAGGTTTGCTTAGTAAGTTAATAGTGCAGCTATTCCAAAACTTTTTATGAGATTTCCGCACCCCCAAATCTGGTATCGAGGATAGGTTTTACACCCTGAATGGAGCTATAAAAATGCTATCCGGAAATATAATTTAAAATTCCTGAATCTGATGTCCAGAACTTGAATATCTGGCAAAGCGGTATTCTAAGGCAGTTGCGGTTTTGACAGTGTATTAATAGGACAAATGTGTTTTTTTCTGGTTTGAATGTTTGATTAGAATGAGTGGGTAAGAAGAAGATAGTTGATAAGTGGTTAAAGAAGGTGTTTGAAGATTTCAGGCTCGTTCTAGTCAAAAGATCCCGGGATAGCTAAATAATTGTAAACTTGTTTGCTGAGATTTTAAGGTGTGGTGTGTGAGGTACCATCCCTACACCAGTGACATAGGGTTATTAAGTTGTTGTGCTTAACATTGATCGGTGTTAGTTGAACCAAATTGCGCAAATGGGGGAAACTATTGATTTGGGTGGTTTCACGCTGGTTGAGATTTCACTTGCGACTGTTGAAAATATTCTTGAATGTGTGGGAAACATTTTTTTCTTTTAGTAGAGCAAACAAGAAGATTTTTTATGGTTTAAATCTGTTTTATTGTCGCATTGGTATATCAAGATAATAATACACTTCGAGAGAAAGGTCTCTCTGAATCACAGAGTAATAATGCAACTTTTAAATCCCTTCAAGGAGAAACAAAAGAGGGAAAGAGAGAACAAAAGTAATAAAACTCCCCCCCTCCCATCCCACCCTAGTACCGCCTACCACCCCTCCCCAGTACCACTTGTAGCAAAAGCTATGATGTCAGGGTAATAGAAAGATGTACGTGTGTGTTTCTGTGATCTAAGTTGTCTCTAAGTCGGCCAGATGGAGTATCCGCAGATAACGGGGGCAGGTCAGCTCTCTGAATTCCTTAGTTAGTTACTCAAGGAGGGGGCGCCAGATGGTTCTAAATGTCTCGCTTTGTGACGTCAATGTAAGGGTGAGTTTCTCCATCCCCAATATGTCCCATAGGAGTCTGAGCCAAGCCACGTGGGAGTGCCCCATAGGGCCAGGATAGTCTGATAGGCGGCCCCCAGGGCTATGCTAATATGGAGTCCTCTACGAGATAAAAGAGGGTATGTGAGGGGGTTGGGGAGGCCTAGCAGTGTGTTTGATGGGAATCTAGGAAGCTGAGTAGCGAGGTGAGTGTCTATGTCGTCCAATACTGAGGCCCAGAACGCTGTGACCCCTGGGCACTCCCAGAGTAGGTGAGTGAGCGTGCCTTTTGCCCCACATTGGCGCCAGCATGCATCGCTACGGGCCGGGTTCCCCCTATGAAGTCGCACCGGGGTTAAGTACCAATAAGAAGTACGTTTGACAGCCGGTTCAGTGCTAGCTATGTTATAGGTGCTGTGTCTGGCCCTGTGGTATATGTCGCGCCATTCCCTAGGGGAAAGCGGACGACCCAGTTCAGATTCTCAGCGCTTCTGGGAGGGGGATTTGTCGTCGGTCACGATGGGCTGGAGTAAAACATATAACTCCGAAATGAGACGTTTGTCTGTGTGTTTGCCCAGGAGCCATTTCTCGTACGGTGTCAGCAACTTCTCTGCTCCCTGGCGAATCAAGAGGTGTGCTACCCAGTGTCTAATTTGGAGGTATCAGAAGTGCTCCGATTCGGGGATAGCATAATCTGTTCTTAGGGTGTCAAATGGGACCAGCCCATCCTGATCAAAAAAGTGTCCTATCGCCCTGAAGGGCGCCTCCTGCCAAACTTGGAATGGTGCTCACAATCCTGGCGTAAAGTCCGGGTTGTCAGCGTTTGGAGTCAAGGGGGGCGGCAGAGAAGTCAGCTTTCCCCTACGCACGCGTCCGTCCCACACCTGTAGTAAAGAGCGAGTTATTGGGGAGATGTATAAGCTAGGAGCACGATGGGCTCGTGGCAGGAACAGGACCTTCGCCAGCGATGTTCCGGCCAGGGCTCTGTCCATAAACAGCCAGTGCTTCTCTGACTCGGCCCTGGACCGTTCCACTAAGTAGCGAAGCTGGGCGGCATGGTAGTACCTAAGAAGGCAGGGCACCCCTAGGCCTCCCTCCTCCGGGGGAAGCCAGCTCCGCTCCTTGCTCATTCTGGGTCATTTACCAGCCCATATGAAGTGGCTCAGGGCCGTCTGAAGGGTCGTGATCGTTTCCGCCTGGGGGGGGGGGGGCAATGGTAGGGCCTGAAATAAATAGAGGACCCTGGGCAGGGTAGTCATTTTTATGGCCACAACCTGGCCCAGTAAAGAGAGTGGATAGTGTCGCCATTGGTCCAGTTCAGTTTGAATTCGACCCGTCAATGCTCCGTAATTTAGAACGTTTGTCTTCTCTAGTGTCCGGTATAGCTGGGCTCCTAAGTAAGGAATAGAGTCCGGTGCCCAACAGATCGCGTGTGCTCGCGTTAATGTCTCCAGCTTGAGAGGGGGGATTGTGAGGTTGAGGGCCTGTGACTTATGGAGGCTCATGCGACATCCGGATACCTGCCTGAACTCTATTAGTTCGGTTAGAAAGGGAGGCAAGCTCCTAACTGGGTTGTCTAGCATAACCCTAACGTCATCTGCGTACAGACTGATGCGATGTTCTTCCCCTCCCAAGGGAATCCCGCTAATTAGGGGATGGTCTTGCACCCTCTGCGCAAAGGGCTCCATATAGAGAGTGAATAGGAGAGGGGAAAGCGGGCAGCCCTGCCTTGTACCTCTGCGTATGGGGAAGCTCTCCGTTGACCCTCACCGAAGCTGACGGGGCCCCGTAGCCACTTAAAACCCAATATTGAAATTTCTCCCCGAACCCGAAGTGCGCCAGTGTCACCCGGAGGAAGGGCCAATGGACTCGATCAAAGGCCTTCTCAGCGTCCACTGAGAGTAACATGCTGGAGCCCTGTCTGCGATGCGCCTTGTCTATAACGTGCAAGAGTCTTTTGGTGTTGTCTGCACATTGCCTCTGCGGAACAAATCCTGCTTGATCGGGGTGGATAAGACCCTGCATCAAGGGGTTGAGGCGAGCTGCGAGGATGCCTGTGAAGTGCTTCGAGTCCGCATTTAAAAGCGATATGGGGCGGTAGTTAGCGCAGAACCGTTTGTCCTTTCCAGGCTTGGGGATGACGACAATAGTCACCTCAAGCATAGAAGCGGCGAGGGAGCCTGAGTCGGCGATAGCGTTAAAGAGCCGGCTGAGGATTTGGGCAAGCTCCACACAGAAGGCCTTGTAGAACCTGGAGGAGAAGCTGTCCGGACCCGGGGACCTCAACGGCTTCTGCCTCTAAATAGCGGAAATAACCTCGTCCACACGTATTGGCTCGTCCAGGGAGGACGCTTGGGAGTCAGTCAGCTTGGTCATGGGAGAGCCTTGGAGGTAGCGTGCTATGTCTCCAGTTGGGACGGGTTGGTCCAAGTAGAGCGTCGCGTAGAAGTCACTAAACCAGTCTGCTATGGAAGCGTCGCCCACCATTCCCACCTGTCAGGAGGGAATGGACTGTGTTGGCTTGTTGTTGGGCTCGGAGCTTGGTGGCCAAGAGTCTGCCACTTTTGTTCCCGTTCAGGGAGATTGAGTGTTTGAGGCGCAACAGAGCGTTTTCCTCTCTGTCAAGGTCCAGGCCAGCCATTTGTTTCCGAACGGCTCTAGCTGGCGCCAAACCCTGGGGGCACCAGTACGGTGGTGGATAAACTCCAGCTCCCTAACCTTATCCTGCAGCTCGGTCCGCTTAAGCTTCCTCTGTTTGTTCTCGGTGGCCGAAAGGGATATCAGCTCCCCTCCAAGCACTGCCTTCAAAGCGTCCCAGATGACCGGGAGTGGCACCTCCGAATTGTCATTAGTCTCCAAGTACTCACCAATAGCCTTCTTGAGCCTCGCTATCACCTCATGTTTCTGGAGCAGCGACTCCCTGAGCCTCCATTGCCGTCACGCGTGCTGCTTTTGGGGAGAATGTATCTCGAGAATCAAAGCAGAGTGGTCGGAGATGGCTCTCGGCTCTCTCTCGACCATGTGGAGGAGTTGGCGTAGGTCCCGGGTGCCCAGAAAATAATCTAGGCGGGCGTAAGATTTGTGTGCATGCGAGTAGAATGTAAAGTCCCGGGTGGCAGGCTGGGATGCTCTCCACAGATCTATTTGCCCGGCCTCCTTTAACCAGGCGAGGCCATCCGTTGACATTGACCCGGTGCTCCCCTCCCTGTGTGCGGAGCGGTCCATGTTCAAAGACTATGTTAAGTTCGCCCCCTATCAGGACCAGTCTCTCCTGCGATGTTAGAGTCCCCGCTAAAGCCTCCTGGATGAAACGCTCTTGCCATTCGTTAGGTGCGTAGAGGGTGCCTAGTGTTAGCGTCTGTGAACCCAGCTGTATTTGATAAACCAGAAGACGGCCTTTAAGTTCCATCATTTTGGGGCTGATTGAGCCTTGCAATGTGCGTGAAAATAGTATGGCCACACCTGCCGTCTTGCGCCCTGAGGAGGAGAACAGCTGCTGCGGGAAGGATCTAGATTTAAGCCGCTGAGAGTCACCCACCAAGAGAGACAGATATCTGCCCCAGTGTGCTCTAGGTAAGAGAGGATAGCCTTGCGTTTCACTGGGTTATTTAGCCCTTTGACATTCAGAGAGATCACCTTTAAGCTGTCGCCTATGGCCATTGTGGAAGAGTGGAATCTTGCTGTGGGAAACTAACCTGTCCCGTCAACCCCCCGCATGAGTTGTCGTGTAATACGGAAATCCGGGATGTGAAAGGTGGTATGGCAGTGTCCCTCAGTAGTGCAATACAGTGGTACATTTCTAGAAAACTTACGGAAACTAAAACCCAAAAAATCAAACTCCCTAGAATACAAGATAAAGTCTCTGGAAGGAAGAAGGCCATCAAGGCTGTCTCCACCCTCCGACGAGAGGACCACAGAATGGGGTTCTTGGTGGCCAGAGGTCTTCGTGGAGATCACCTCCCTCACAGCCCCAGAGAGCATCCGTTTGTGCCCCAGCGGCAGGCAGGGCAAGCTGTGCAGTGTCAGTTTGCACCCCCAGGCGCTCGCTCCCACGACAGACTCTCCAGGACCGCCCTCCTCTCCTGCACCATTGCTTTGGGATCAGGTTTTAGGGCCCCCTTGGCCTTAGGCCTCCGTCTCCTTCCTTGTCGCTCCCAGCGGCCAGCTCTGGTCTTTGATCCGGCCGCCCCCCCAGCCGATGCCTCCAGCTGCTCAATCTGGAGGAGGACACAGGCCGCACTGAGGGAGCTTATCTGGCGGGTTTTCCCTTCCCATATGAAGATCAGGTGGAAAGGGTTGGCCCAGGTGTATGAAATGTCGTGATCCCTAAGGAAGGAGGTCACTGGTCGAAAATCCCTCCTCTTCTGGAGCCTGATCGCCGAGAGATCCTGGTATAATTGAAGCGGGTGTCCTCGAAAATGTGTTACGTCGGCGCCTCTGACAGCCCGCAGGATGCGTTCTTTTAGGGTGAAACTGTGAACACAGGCCAGGATGTCCGGGGTTGGCATAGTCATGGCTCTGGGGGGTCCAGCCCGGTGAACCCTGTCCAAGCGAATGTCTGACTCAGGTGTGCCGGCTAGGATCTGGGCGAAAAGGGCCTTCACATATTCCTCCATGTTCCCTGCCTCAGCGGAGGTAGGAGCATTCCGGATCCTGATGTTGTTTCGCCTCGACCTACTCTCAAGGTCCTCGGCATGGGCCTGAAGCTCAATCTGTCTGTCTGAGAGGCTAATTATTTCTTGTCGAAGTTGCTCCAGTTCCTCTTTTCTGGTGGTCTCGTTCGATTCCGGCGTGTCCACCCTGTCCCCTATATCTGAAATCTCCTTCCTTACACCTTGCAGATCCCGGGCCAAATCTCCTTTGATTGATTGCAGGTCTTCTTTGAGCGACGTAAACAGGAACTCGAGGTCGGAGCGAGTAATGGGAGCCTCTCCGTCGTCCATACCCTTCTGGGGAGCAGAGGCTATCAGGGGATATGGGCGGTCCAGAGTCGGAGCCTTGACTAGCATGTCCTCGGGGGCCCGGGGGTCACCTTGTTAGGGAGGAGAGTAGTCCCCATTTCCAGGAGCGAAGTGGTGGGAGCGGGGCACCTGTCACCCCCCGCCCCCCCCCCCCAGCTCAGGACAGTCCCGCGGAGCGGGCCAATAGGGTAACGTGGGGGTGCCGGAATCCTGACACTTTTCGCCCCGGGACCGCTCAGTCCAACAAACAGTCCCAGCCCTTCCGTGGGGGATGCGGGGCGGGCCATCCTGTGCTGTTGTAATGCGATGGGGGGGGGGCGACAATGGGGCTCCTAGGGGGGCCACCAGGATATAGTGGTTTACTGTCTCCCACTCCTTGTTATTCAATCAGGCGGTGTCCTGCAGGAGCAGAGCAATGCAGCGCGCCGGGCCCTTCACCCCTGTTCTTCTCCTCTATCTGGGGCCACGTGCCAGTTGTCCTTAGACACTTGGAAGTGAGGCCCGCTCCTCTTCACTAATCAGGGCCTCCTCCCTCAGTGGAATGCGGCCCGTGATTAGGCCCTTTCTCCTAGGTCTGCCCCCCTTCAGGGCCCAGTGCCAATGGAACTCACCGCTCTACCCCCTTCCTCCGGACCTCGGTCCCTCGCCCCCTGCTGTCTGCAGGCTAGCGCTCGGGGTGACGTGAACGCTCCTACCTCCACAGGGCCGAGGGACGACCGTCTGCTGCAGTTCCAGGGGGCTCTCCTCTCAAAGCTCCGTCTTCCTCGGGTGCCGTGACTCCCTCAGGCCAAGCCCACGGGGAGCAGAAAGTGCTTTCGGAGACATCCCTGCTGTTGTGTGGGCAAGCTAGGCCCAGGTCAGACGTGGCCCACCCCCAGGAGCTCACGGCGCGCCTGCCATCTTGGGGAGGAGCTGGCCTCAGGGTGTCCTTCGGCCCAGGCCCAATTACTCTGCGTGCACAGGCTGGGGATCAGAGCGCCCAGGCGGAGGCGCTGGAGTGCGCAATCTCCCCGGTGGGCGCAGTGTCACGCCAGCAGGACTGCGCACTGGGAGGCCGCGAATGTCTCAGCGGGCCCCCCTCTTAGATCAGAGCACCCGGACGGAGGCACCGTAGTCCGCAGTCTCCCCGGCAAGCGCAGGCTCTCTCCAGCAGGGCAGCGCACCAGGAGGCCGTAGGTATCTCAGCCGGCCGCCCCCTCACAGCCGGTGTCTGTCTCCACTCGCCGCCCTCAGCTGCGGCGGGTAAGGCTAAGTCTTCCGGAAGGTCCGCGTACCACCACAAGGCCTCAGGATCAATCCCCTGGACCGGGCACGGGCGTCGCTGACCGGCACCGCAGGTGGGGCCCCGTGTCCCAGGCCCACCCAGGCAAAAATCCCCCCACTGAACCTTGAGGCACCACTATTTCAGGCGCTGATCCGGGGCCGGAGCGGAGAGATCGCCGAGCACGTCTGCTCACTCCGCCACCTTGGCCACACCCCCAAGAAGATTTTTTAAAGGTCGATAATTACAGTTGTGCAAGCACAAAGAAAATTGTAAAGGAGGGTGAGCTGCTGCGAGGAGTGAGGTTGTGCGTCATAGTGTTTTGTGCTGGGATTGGCCGGTTGGTGTGTTTTAACGCTGTGATTGGTTGGTGACGTTGCAGTGCTACACTGAGATTTGGAGTCCCTAAAAGTGAATACTATATTTGGATTTGTTGTTAAGAACTGTGAAAATAATAACTAGAATTCAATTGGTTCAACAAAATATTGACGTATATAGAACAAAATCATAACATTCAGTTTAATCGTGCTGTTTTAAATAGACCTGACATTATGAAATGTTTTGGAGATTTTAAGAATTTGGTGAGAGGGGATGTTACTATTCCAGTACGCAAAGGTGAAGAGGCGCCTCCTGAGGGTACGCCTGCATACATTATGACTACTGACCATGGTTTAAGCACGTCTTTGGCTTCGCCAATGGAGCAGAATTACTGAGAAGGAGGGTGCCTTGAGTTTTCCTAGGTTTGGAACATTTAACACCATGATTCTTGATCATTTGAAAGAAAAATTGTACTAAATGAAGCCACCCCCTAGACCCATTCAATATGAAGCATTTAATGCTTGGGAAAGAGTTGCCAGGGCAAAAGAGAGGGAAAACGACCAGAGGAGGACTAATAGAGCAACAAACAATTATGAAAATGCCCGATGGGATGAAGAGCAGTGTAGATGTAGAAAAGCTATTATAGAAGGGACTAGATTATATCCAGTACTTACCTCAGAGACTGCTAAGAAAGGAAAGGACGAAGATTCCTTCAAATCAAATCAAAATTCCTTTATTTCGGTCACAAAAGTGGCCATAAAAGTGCAATAGATAAAAACATTACAATAGATTTCAAGTAAAAAAAAATACATCACAGGTCAAAGCAATACAGTGCATATTAAGATTTTTTTTAAGTACATCAAAGATAAAAACAGGTAGATAAAAAGACAAAGGCATGGTTATAATGTTGCGGGTTAAGCGAGCATAAGGGAGGAAAAGAAAAAACCTACTAAAACAGCATTACGTTTCTCCTTTTGATATCACATTTTTAAAAGGAGCAGATGTTGATGCAGTTATAGGGGGGATCCAACAGTTTAAAACATTCTAGGGCAGCCAGAGAGGTCCTTAGGCCCTGAATTCTCACAAAGATTCCTAGTAGTGGAACAAATGTTGACTTCGAGACCCTCACCACATGTGATGCCTGCAGAGCAAAGTGAATCAAGCGCTAGTACTAGTTCAATAGTGCCTACTGCTCCTGCACATCAAGCTGCAACCCCAATTAAATGACCCCCTACAAATACTGCAGAAGACCTCACTGGTAATAGCTTGACTACAAGTTACCGTTCCAACGGTGACTACTACAGGTGCAGCTACTAGTATAGCACCAGTACCTGTTGTTAATGCACAATCTGTAACCAGGGTAGTAGCAAGTGCTCCTCCACTTATGAGACAAGACCTGATATTCAACTAGTTGCCGGAGGTTTACCCACCTCGGGAGTTTTCCCGACTTCCCAGAACTCACAGATAGTTGCCTGGAAGCCACCACTAACGGTGCAAACACTAATAGATGGAGGGATGTTAGTATTCACAGCCCCAATTTCACCAGAAGAAATAGTTGCAACTGAGGAGGGATATATATCAGCTTGGTTTTGATGAAAGAGCAGGAGCTAGTAAGGCAGAGAGTCCAGGAACTACTGAGAAATCAGAGGTTGAAGAGGAGAAGCCCATAAATGTTTCTCAACTGAAAGTTGAACTGGAGGAAAAGATAAGGGGATGTTTGGAGTTTGAGCACATAGAACAATATCAAAGGAAAGAATTAATGTACTTGTGCAAAGAGGTTACGAGATGGGCAGCCTAAGTTCATGAGAAATTAACTGAACTAGCTCAAAAATATGAAAAGGATCTTACAAAAAATGTGCATCTACACAGAAGCTATAGGGTTCAATTGGATGACCCAGCATTCGAGAATATGAGGATTGCAGGACTGCATTTGCATGTTATAGAATTGGTCAAGTGCATTCGCAGGTGGAGTGAGACTGAAAAATGTGAAACCAAATGGGCTCAGAAACATGAAAAGAAAAAGAGGGAAGCAGCTAATACAGTGAAGCAAGATGAAGGAAGTGAGGGAGAAGTGACAGTTTACTCACTTAAAGAAATTGCAGGAGGAACGTATGTACATGTTCCTTGGAGTCGCAATGATTTGGCAGCAGTCACAAACAACTTTCCCAAATTGTGAGACAAGCCAGTTCAGTGGTATGCACAAGTGGAAAGGTTCACAAAAATTTCAAAGGTGTTGTGTACTGATTTGAATACATTTTTTGATATTGTGGTGCCTGCTGATTCATGGGCTGAATGTAAGACTATTGTACAGTTGCCCAGAGAGGAACCAGCGAGAGTGGCTGGGTGTCGTGTAGTTCCTATAGTACCCCTGCAGGACCTGCGCGTTTGGATAACATAAACCGTGGGCTTGGTGTTAGACTGATTCTGTGCACCCCCACCGCGTATGTTAGCCGGATTTGCATTAGCTAGCTCACAGTGCCACTAGAATCTCCTCTTATCGGGGAGAGATTAGTTTCTGGCAACCTTAGATCATGACAACCCTGATCCCTCAGAATCGTGGAAACAATGTACTACTTTTCGCTCAGTCACTCGTGCTTACTTATTTGGTTTGTCTCAGAGAGTTACACAGAATAAACAGTCTGGGCGTTTCAATAAGTATTTATTGAACAGTTGTTATTCTAGTGTAAAATATATGTGCTGCAGGGGGGCGTGGCCAAGCAGCCGATGAGGACGGACGCGTGAGCTGGGAGCTCCGCGCCGACCCCGCCGATTATCCTGATTTGGGAGCCGGTAGAGCACAGCAGATTGCCCGGGATTGACCCCGCCGGAGCCGAGTGCTGACCACAGAGAAATCGGGTGGGATTGGACCCCCGCTACCGACCGGAGGGGCTACACGGAAAACCGAGCCCTGCCGGAGGGATTCCAAGATGGCACTGCTGGCGGCCGACTAGAGTCGGCAGAGAAGCTGAAGGTCGGCCTTGGACGACGGCCCCAACGTTGGCGAAGAGTTGGCCGCGGGTGGCGGGAGCCCAGCGGCGCTGGCCCTGGTGCGCTCTTTGGGAGACGAGCGGTGCGGGACCCGCAGCGCTGTGGGACCTGTGTCTCCTGCCTGGCGCCGGGGGAGCACGGCAGCGTGGCGCTGGCAACAGGGTGGTGAGTAGGTGACTGCATGGCTGGCTGCGGTCCCGATGCACGGAGGTGCCAGCAGGATTAGACGTTGCCTCTTCTGCCCGTGGTCAGCAACTGTGCTTTTGCTGAAGGGGAGGCCCGTGGACGAGGCCGCCATCTTGTGAACTCCAGTGAGTGGCGGACCCGTGATCGGGAGCACAGGAGAGGGCACCCTTGGCAGCACAGAAGGCATTGGAGCGAGACTGTGGGTGTGCAACACTAGCGGCACCAGTTGGTTGAGAGTGCCCCAGGGGGACTGGCCGGATCCCGACGGCAGTACCGAAGCGGCCGTGCTGACTGGCCTAGCGGGGGAGGAGCCCCTAGTGCACAAGAAGGTCAGTGGGGAGACGTGCGAGCAGCGAGGTGGTCGGGGACGGCGAGGCAAGGAGAGGCTTGGAGCGTCTCCCCCTGGGAGCCCAGAGGGTCACCCTGGTTGAAGGCGAGGTGAAGGACCCGTGGAGTACATCCGTGCGATCTGCAGGGGGAGGGGCCCACGGACGAGGCCGCCATATTGCGTGCTCTAGCGAGTGGTGGACCCGTGATTGGGAGCAAGGAAGAGGACTCCCCTGGTGGCATTGAAGGCGGTGGAACGCAGCTGTGAGAGTGCAGCAGTAGTGGCACTGGTTGACAGAGGGTGCCCCAGGGAGACCGTCCGGGTCCCGACGGCGGTGCCGAACCCCAGCACACCAGACGATCAGAGGGGAGACATGCGGGCGGAGATGCGGCTGGGGATGGCGAGGCGAAGAGGGGACTGGTGAGTCTCCCCCCTAGGAAGTTCAGAGGGTCGTCCTTGCTGGGAGCGCTGTGGAGGATCCTGGCTGCCGTTCTTACAGCATCTGGGTCGCAGGACATTGTGGCTGGGGGTGAGTTGAGGAGAATTCTTGGCGACGGCTGGGACGGTTCTCCGGGGCTGCTGCAGGGGATGAGGCACCAACAGCGAGCGCACTGTGGACAGTCGGTAGACGCGTTCATTGGAGCCTGCAGACTCGGACCTGACTAGTGCTGTGGAGCGGAGCCCTGGTTTGGGATTAGTAGCCGCTGAGTGGAGACCTCCCCCCTCTGAGTGCCTGGAGAAGAGGTGTGGAAGGCGAGGAGGAAGCCTTTTTCTGCTTGGGAAGCTGAGAGCGCACTAGGGCCACTGAACGGACAAGAGTGCAGGGGAGTGGTCAGGAAGTGGCGGTGGGCTCATTGGTGAGGCAGAAGTTGAACAGCGAGCGGTCTGCCATAAGCTCTGGAGAGCGAGGACCATCCTTACAGCGGGAGTTGACTGGCGTCTATGCCCGGCTCGGGCGAAGTAAGAGGAACCTCAGAAGACTGAGCAACAGGTGGGGACCTGAAGAGCCGCGACTAATGGGGAAACCGCGTGGGAAGCAGGGGGGAGCGCCCCCGGAGCCAGAGGAGGCAGGACGCTGGGGAGCCGCAACCTGAGGGGCTGATGCAGCAGCAGGTCGCTCAAATACTCAAGGCCATCACGGACACTAGAGAAGCCCTCCAGCAGGACATAGCGCAAGTGGCGCTAGGGTTGGGCCTCCTTAGAGCGGACCATGCAAAGCTGGCTGACCGCGTGAAGCAGACCGAGACCACGTTAGAGGTCCTGGAACCTACCCAGAAAGCGCTGGAGGCTCAGATGGGGGAGGTCAATTGCAGGTTCTGGAGCGGAGAGCTGAAGATTCTGAAGGGCGGAACAGAAGGAATAATGTGCGGGTGGTGGGGCTGCCGGAAGGAGTGGAAGGGGCTAATATGATAGATTATTTGGAAAATTGGCTGCGGACTGAGGTTGCCCCCGAGGGTCTGTCCCCATTCTACACCCTGGAAAGAGCACACAGGGTGCCGGCTCGACCGCTAGCGCCCGGACGACCGCCCAGACCAGTGGTGGCGCGGCTACTCCATTATAAGGACAGAGACTTGCTGCTGAACAGGGCCCGCTCCTCGGGTCCTTACAGGGTGGCTAATAATAATGTGACACTGTTCCCTGATTGTGAGAAGTTGGCCTGGCATATGCTGTCCACTAATTATAGTGGGCACCTTGCACCAGTCCAAACAACCCCTTATTGGAGATAGGTTAAAGACAACCTTTATTGAAAGCTATCCTAGTGGTAGCTATGGAGAGCAGCCTTCAGGCTAAGTCTTGAAGGAATGTAAAGCAGCTTGTTTTACCAGTCTATAATCTCTTGAGTGACCAAATGAAAGAGCACCACACCAGGTATATATTCAAAATATATGTATTTATTGCTAAACACACCCCTCTAGTCTCTTTATGAGGCTAGAGTTCAAGTACACAAGTTATAAGTTATTTAAACACAGTAATAGCACAAATACATGTTTGGGCCCTAGGGGCGTACCAAACCATATACCAATAAAGTGGTATAAGAACCACGACTGAACTAGACACTAGGCCTAGAGCCTCTAGAAGTGCTTGGACCACAAGGAACCACCCAAGGTAGTGACACAGGGGACCCACGGGAGACGCGTGCAGTGTAAATACACAACCGCGATACGCCGTTAACTTCTATGGAGAAAGTCGCGATCAGGAAATTAAAGAAAAGGGACACTTAAAGGAGGACTTGGAGCAAACCCTTTGAGAACTAGTACTTTGAAGAGTCTCTACCCACGGGAGCACCGGAGTACTCGTGTTACCTCACCCAGGGAAGCCGGGTGCATAGGTGCCTTTCGGGGTCGGGTTTCGTCGTCGATTTGAATGGCGATCTGCTGCAAAGTGCTGCTGGCGACCAAGTGGAAAGTGTCCGGTTGGATCCAAGAGTGGATCGGAGATCTGAAGAACCTGAAAGCAGAGGGGACAGAGTCTGGGTCACTAGCCAGTGACCAGGAAGGCGATGGACAGATGTTGCTTGCTTCAAGTGCGTTGACGGTCGTCTTGACTCTTCAGCCACGAGGTCCAGGAGGTGTTGTCGGCGACCAGGAGCAGGATTCGGGCTGGTACACGATGTCTGTCGGGTGCTGAGGTGTCGGCGACCGGATTGGACCCAACAAGCCTTGGCAACGGCAAGTCTCGATGAAGATGAAGATCGTCGATGGTGCAGACCAGCAAGGTCTGAGGAACTCACCCAGCGAGGGTAAGTGAGGGCAGGCCTGGAGCAACCAGGGTGCCCAAGAAGAAAAGGATTGGCCTTCGTGAAGGGCTACTAGCCAACGGGCCAGCGACCGCGAAGGAGCCTCGAGACGTCGCACGTGGATCTGGCTCACAGGACACTCGTGGAGTGGAGGCCAGTGATCTTCGGTGCAGTTGGTGCTGGAGGCTAGGGCTACTCGGAGCCCAAAGCACGACTTCGTGGGAGACCCAGAAGAGGATGCACTAGCAAATGCGTGCGGTGTCCAGGGGTCCAGGGGTCACGGTTCCACGTTACCCACGACAGCTACGGGCCTCAGCTTTGCTCAGGGAAGCCTTGGGGAAGTCTGGAAATCCACCTCTGGTGATGCAAAGACTTCGGCGTCCGACGGGAGCTTAGGCGATGCAGACCGGACAATTGCTTCTTTGGTGCCTGCCAAGCAGGGGAGTCACTCCTTGACCCCAAGGGAGATTCTTCTGTCCTCTAGTCTTTAGTAGAGCGTCGAAGGTCCAGGATTCTGTTTCAGAGTTTCGTCCAGGGATAATCTAAAGTCCTAAGGACTGGGTTCCTATACTTATACCAAGTTTAGGGGTTGGACTACTCTGTGGCCCCACCTATGGGTGGGTCAGGGCAGAGGGGTGGCTACACCCCTTTCCCTTTGTCCAGTTCGCGCCAAAGCAGGGGCTGCAAGCCCCTGATCCGGTTTGAACTGGGGTATGCACAGGGACACCAAATGTGCCCCCAGTGCAGGACTTCAAAGCACTCGAAAGTGCTCCCGCCCAGCCCCAATACACTTTATCCTGTCTGGGGAGGTGGTCACACCTCCCTGGGACAGGAAACCTATTGTCCAGGCCTCCCCTGCCGGAGTTTCGTCCAGCAGCAGGAGGCCAGACTCGTGTCTGTGGCAGCAGCATCCATTTTGTGATGCCAGGGCTTTAGAAAGAAGTTAACGGGCTAGCCAGAGTTAACATGTCTTTCCCTCTAGAAGGGTGGAATGCTACCCCCGCCGCCATAATTGGCGGGGGGGTAGTATTCCAAGATGTTTGACACCAAACACGACATGTTTAGGTGCAGCCATTCCAAAGTTAGCATTTAACGCGAGGTTATAATGCGCTAAGAGTATATGGTCAGGCTGCACTACAAACAGCATCAGAGAAGGGTCTCCGAACGCTGCAGAGGGGCCCTGCTCATGCAGGGGCACCCTCTCACATAGGAACCATGCACTCTGCCTTCAGGATTGATAAGGCCTGCCATAGGAGTGACTTATAGGTTTATATGTGTGTATGTATTTAGTGATATAGGTAACCTATATCACAGTAAGGGGTGCATGCACCACCTTACCCAGGCTGCAGTAGCAGACCTGTGGTGTCAGTTTGGATGGCCTTCCAGGGGTGGCATAATACATGCTGCAGCCCCTGGTAGGCCTCTGAGGTACCTATGTCCTTGGTACATAGTATACCATATACTAGGGACTTATAAGGGCACTCCAGATTCCAATCAGAGATGTGCCTAAGGCACATGGAAACCATTTTACAGAGAAAGCAGATAGACTGGGGCCCTGAATAGCAGGATCCCAGTCCAACTAAGTCATAAACCAGCAAAACACCATAAAAAAAAGTGGGGGCAACCATATAGTCAGATTCCACCTTCCTACACTGATTATACATACGATGTGCAGCGCCGCCGGGCTTCATTCATGGAGGTCAAGAAAGCACTCCGAGATGAGGGCATTCAGTATTCCTTGATGTTCCCCGCACGCCTGAGGGTGGCCATGGACGGAAAAGCATTTTTTCATGATAATCCGGAGGAGGCATGGACATGGTTGGAGTCTTATAGAGCAGGATCGGGTGCAGCAGGGAGCGGCACGGGGCCGCTGGCGGAGGCACAGCGCAACCGCAGGTCGCAACGTGCTGGACGACGTCGTCATGGTCCGCAGAGACCAACGATGACTCAAACAGAGAGAGAAAGATCGGCGGTGTTGCAGGCGGTCACGGAAATATCACAGGACAGAGGAGCAGCATCGCTGGTGGCGACGGAGTCGGAGAAGGGCTCGGCGGGGTCGAACTCGGATGAAACGGACACAGGAAGTGTTCAATTGCCACATGTAACGCCTGGGACGGCAGATGACCTAGTCGATGCATAGAGTTGTAAGACTTTTCCATGGGGACTCTAGGGGGGGAGTGTAGCCTATAGTTGGTCCCCTTCTAACCCATGGGTGTAGTTGGGATGGAGGACAGTAGTGATGGCAAGGGCTGGAGGGCTTTTGGAATAAGTGGCTCCCTCAAACCGGACTACCTCGTGAGAGGTTGGGATTCATTCAATACTGGGGTAAGGCGCTGGACATTGGAGGCATTGGGGACGAGATCCTCTCGGCTCTTGGTCGCCTCCCACATTTTTGCTAGTTGGGTGGTTCCCTGGTAGCTACCAGAGGAGCAGTTAGTTTGCTAGTTTGGATGGGTGCTAGAATCTTAGGGCCTGTTCTAGGGGGATTGGGGTTTCTGAGGGGGTGTTTGTTCAGGGATGTAGGGGCCACCGGTGTGTCTACAAGGAGCTAGCAGTTATTTATGGGGCTTGGAGCACAACATGGGGACGTTATCTGACTTGAAATGCATTACATGGAATGTACGGGGGATACATACGATGATGAGACGCCATAAGGTACATGCTTATTTGGTGCGTAGGGGAACACATATAGCCTTCCTCCAGGAAACCCACATTAATCGCGCAGAAGGGCTGGCGCTGCAGCGCAGATGGAGGGGGCAGCTCTATTACACAACGTACTCAGCTTTTGCCAGAGGGACCCTAATATGGATTAGGGCGGGGGTCCCATTCCAGATGACACAGCAGTTAGTGGATCCAGACGGGAGATTTGTGGTGGTGGCGGGACGCCTGAATGGGGTGGATGTGAAGTTGTGCAGTGTCTATGCCCCCAATGTGGACCAGGCGGCCTTTTTTGCTCACTTGTCAGTGAGGTTGGCGCCCTATTTGATTGGCTCGGTAATGATGGGTGGCGACTTCAACTCTATAGCAGACATCAATGTGGATAGGTCCCACCCCCCTTTGCCGGAAGCACCCATACATAGACTTTCTAAAATAAGACGGGATTGGCAGGAGAGATGGGGGCTAGTAGACACGTGGCACGCGCAGCATCCGGGGGACCGCGACTATTCTTTCTTCTCTGCATTACATGAATTGCATGTAAGGTTAGACGCAATATTATGCACCCCAGACATTCATGTAAAAGTGGGATACAGTGAATATCTTGCGAGAACGCACTCAGATCATAACCCGTTATTGCTGAAGATACACTGGGTCCAGGAGAGGCCTGTGATTCCGCTTTGGCGGTTGAGACCGGAGGCACTGGAGGACCCGGTCTTCCATGCCGAGGTTGAGACAGGTATTATTCAATACTTTCTTGAGAATGAGGGCACGGCATCGACGTTGGCACTGGAGTGGGACGCTTTTAAGGTGGTGGTGCAGGGGTTGTGCATTACTAAAATGGTGGGAGTACGGAAGACGTTACTACGTGATGTAGAGATGGCGGAGGAACGTTTGCGAATGGCGGAGAGGGCCCGCCCTGAGAACTTGGGAGTGCAAGGCGAAGCTTCAGACGCTAGAGAGGCAATGTCAGTGCAGATAGAACGGTTGCGCTGTTTCGATCATAGGTCTTACCTGGCGCGGGCACATGCGGAACGAGATAAAGCGAGTACACTGCTGGCATGGTTGGCCAACCCGGCCCCTAGGGGCACGCCCATATTGGAGCTGACCTCTGCAACGGGAACTTCGGTGTATACCCAGCAAGGGATAAACGGGTTGTTTTTGGAATACTACGCTGAGTTATATCAGAGCAAATTGCAGGTCACTGGAGAGGCTATAGGGGATTTCTTGGAGGGTGTAGAGTTGCCACGACTAGAAGAGGAGCAGGCAGACTTGTTAGGACAGGAGATCTCCCTGGGGGAAATAAGGTTGGCGGTTAAACACATGGCGCGTAATAAAACGCCGGGTACGGACGGGCTGCCTATCGAGTTTTACTCGAAATATATTGATTTATTGGCCCCTAAGCTGTTGGCTGTTTTTAAGGAAGCATGGAAGGCGGGTAGGCTGCCAGCCTCCGCCAGAGAGGCAGTTATTATCCCTCTATTGAAACCGGGGAAGGACCCATCGGATAGGTCGGCTTACCGCCCTTTATCCATGTTGTCTGCGGATTATAAAATACTGAGTAGGATCCTTGCAACTCGGCTCCTCCCACACATGGTACAGTTGGTACACTGTGATCAGGCCAGATTCATCCCTACTCGGAGTACGTCCACTAATGTGAGACGCCTACTCCGCATATTGGGAGAGGATCACGGCATGACCCCCGATGCGGCAGTCCTTTCGATAGATATTGAAAAGGCGTTTGACAGCCTGGAATGGCCATACCTTTTTCAGGTTATGCGTGTGTTTGGTCTTGGGTAGGCTTACGTGGGGTGGACGGAGATTCTTTATCGATCAGCGAAGGCTCGGGTACGGACGGGGACGACGGTCTCTTCCTCCTGCTTAGTGGGACGGGGAACGCGACAGGGATGCCCGCTTTCTCCGTTACTGTTTGCGTTGGCCATTGAGCCTTTGGCGGCACAGGCCAGATTGGGACGGCACTACGTCGGATTGGATTTGCGAGGGGATATGCAATATATATCACTATATGCTGACGACTTACTTATGTTTTTGGCTAATACGGCAGATGCATTGGACGGAGCGACAACATTGCTCCGCGCATTTGGTAGGGTCTCGGGGCTGGGGGTGAACTGGGTGAAGACTTGTCTGTTTCCGGTGAATCCATCAGGGACAAGTCCGGCTCAGGTGGAAGGCATTAGATGGGAACCTCGATGTTTGCCCTATCTTGGAACTAATATCTATCATACACCTGATGATTTATTGGAGGGTAATTAGGCAGAGCTGTGCGAGGACTTAGGGGCATTTTAACGTTTTGGGGTACTCTGCCACTTTCGGTGGCTGGGCGGGTGGCGCTGCTGAAGATGGTGGTGTTGTATTCCTCTTAGGGTGTCCATAACGGGCTTTCCAGTATCATGTCCTTATATAGGCACAATTCGCCCTGCCCTTATATAGGCATAAAATCCCAGCCCTTATTTAGGCATTAAACCGTGCACTCCAAATACAGGCATGGTCTCTGACATCCGTCCACCCTAACGTCACAACGAGTTCATGAAGAACAGACTCTTAGGCTGCGGGAGTTTCCCTAGCCCAGGACTATTGATTTCTTCAAGGACTCATATATTATGCATGAACCATTATTCCTTAGGGGTTCATTCATGACGTCTTTCGCTGTCCGACTCACGTCAATACTAACATTCTTAGGTACTCTCAGGTATAAATATACCTTCCCTAGCCCTTGTAAACTAGAGGAGACCTCGACTTCAGAGGAGCCCGTTTCCCGGCCTGACGCACTGAGAAGACGCTGTCATCCCTGCACGCAGAGAGTCCAGCTTCCAGTGATCTGACTTCCCTTGCGGGGTGTTGGAGTTCGAGTCTGGCAAAGAGATTCCTACCTCTCTCATTCTTCAGGTATGGAGCTGACAAGAACCTAGAGGGACTCTTGGCATACTAGGCATACTAGGCTTAACATACACTTAGTATACCATAGTAAGGAATACTTCACCTACTTCATACCTCTCCCTACACCTAGGTTAGGTTAGGTACATTGGGGTAGAACTAGCTTAGCAACGCATCGTATGAGTACTCGCATTTTTAGTCTGTGTTATTTATGTAAAGGCATATGTACTAAAAGATAATGCTATCGCAGTATTATTTATTTCTACTGCTCACACTGTACATTATTTATCTCGCATACTGTTTTGTGATCGTAACAGCACATTTTTACTTACATCAGAAACAAGACTGTTCAATAAATCTTTTTATTGAAACGCCCGTCTGTTCTTTCTGTGTAACTTGGAGAAAACAAAGCATGCACGATTGAGCTGAGTGAAATAGTTATCTATTGTTTCCACGACTCTGGGACACGTTCTGATTCTAAAGGGAAACAAAGTGGTCATGTTTTGCGGCTGCCAGAAACTACTCCCTTCTTGTTTGTCAAGGAGTTTCTAGTGGCCTCTGAGCTAGCTGGCACAAGTAATTAAGTTTAATATACTCGATAGGGACATACTGACCTTAGTCCTATGTCAAACCTATAGGATATATTATTCCAATGCGCAGAGCCTATTAGGGAAATAGGAGCTACACTACATGGCGCCCAACGGTTTGGTAAGGCGGTAATTCAACGTTAGATACTGAGTAACTCAGCCGTGCTTTTTTCTCTCAGAGACCCCTACCCATATACTCCAAAAGACGTCTGGAGTGGGCAGGGTTAAGTATCCACCACGGCTATATAGGGAAACACCCTATATATTAGCTGTTTGGTTTTGCTCAACGTTGAAGGATACAGTGTTCCAAAATATTGTGCACCTTATCTTTGTTTCCTTGAAACTTGTTCTACATTTTTCAAAAAACAAAATGCCTGACTCCGACATTGAAGCCGGAAATGGTGGAGCTGCGGCTGATCCAGCCCAAGCAGCAGTTTTTAACATTACAGGTTTAAATTAAACCGAGGAGGGTGTCATAAACATCGCTCCAAACTTAAGAAGAGCCATCACTCTAAAACTTATAAAACATGGCCTACCACGAAGAGGAGGTAGAGCAGTTTTCGTGATAGAGGCACATGAATCCTTTCAGACAGAGGTATTCTATTCATGGGTAATATTTCCTGAATCCAATTCAGTAACACACATGTTTCACTTCTACAAAGAAGATGATCCACCAGAGGAATACATTCCTTTCGAGGATATTGAAATTCCATTAACATACCAGGAGCATCAGCTCTGGTTTAAAGGCGCCCTAAAACATCACAAAAACATTACTAGGCTCGGTCCACTAGGTAGACCAGGAGCAACATGGCCGATTCTAGCCGGCTACACACCTCATCCTGACATTGAAGAGATGTCAGACGAGGAATTACTTACTCAACTCACAGAGTTAATAAAAATTTACAGACAATTGGTCCAATATGTCATGTGGACTTTTACAGTCCAGCAACCATTAACAATTCCAAATGCAACTCCCCAACAGGGGAATACACTAAAAATTACACCACAGACTCTATACGCAGTCATGGGTAAAATGGCCACAAAACGTGAGCAAATTCCGTTCTGGATAGCTCAAAAAATTACTCAAATCGAAGCAGTATTTCCAAATACTAGCCCGTATGAGAAACACAGAATACTAACAATCAGTTTACCAATGGGGATCACACCACAACTGGAAGACTGCACCACTTGGGGCTCAGTCTTTGCTGCCATCTATACTAAAACACATGGCATTCCGTCAATTGCGGTAATACCTGATGTCCTGAAACAAATTCAAAATGAATACGGGGCAGAGCCTGCTCTAAATTTAGGTATGAAGTTACTGAAAAATTTCGACCAGGTCTCAACAATAATATTATCTAATATTAAAGGAGAGGCAGCAGCAGTTGCGATCCGCCAAAAATTAAGGGAATTTGATGTTACAGAACATCAAACTGAGCTACCCAGAATAATTGAACAATCTTATGCAGAATTAGGCAGAGATAGTTTGGGTGGAAGACCAGTGAAGCCGAAGCTATCTGAAAGTCCTGAGAAGGACTCAATTAAACAAACTCCTACATCTTCTAAAAAGAAGTGGGAGTCTACTAAACAAAAATCAAACGAGAAACGTTCTCAATCCCGAGGTAGGTCTCCTCAAAAGGAGCCCTCTGAAAGGAGGTATAACCTCAGGAATAGGGATAATTTGAGAAAGCCTGACAGGTATCAAGATACTGATACACGTTCCTCTCGTCCCTTTCAGATCTCATCACAGACTTCGGAAAGAAGAGGACGATCGGAACATAGAGAATAACGCGTGAAATCGAAAGACGACAAACACGCTCCAAAAACTAAAGCAAAACCTCAATTCTCCAAAAAGAAAGTAGCAGGTCTAAAGATCAGACATGCCGAGAATACTGAGAACACAACTCAAGAACGGAGAATGGGCTCAGACAATGCTGGACAGTGCAGCAGAAGTCACAATAGTTCGCCAGAACCTGAAGGAACTTCTGGAGATAGTGGACTTGAATGAGTGCATTAAAGTAGAGACTGTAGACACCAGGGTTAGTACTCCACAAAAGTTATATGAAATAACACTCCGGATGGAGGGAGACAAACCTAGACAGGTGAAAGCACTTTTTGGGAAAGACTATCAAAGGGCTATGACATACTTCTAGCAGAAAAGGACTGGCCACCACAATTTGTCAGGGAGTGCCCACATGGCGAGGACATTATTATGCCTGCCTTCTCCAACCATATTCCAATTCACCTAAAATATACATATGCCAGGAAATGGGCAGTAGCCCAGGCCCCAGCATTATATAAAAATCATGTAGGATGGGATGAGGACTCACCAAGCCATAAAATACATCTGAAACATGAACCAACTGCACAACGGCAGTACCCAATAAAGCAAGAAGCTAAAAAACAGGTGAGGGAGATCTTAGATCAACTTGAATACCAAGGGGTGATTGAAACATGAACAATCCTTTGTTTCCTGTCTCCAAACCAGACAATACATATCGTCTAGTTTTGGACTACAGACACCTAAACACTTGTTCTAAAACTTTTGCAGTGCAAAATGCACATAGCACAGCATTAATGAATAACATTGTGCGTAAAAAATATAAAACAACATTAGACATCTCAAATGGTTTCTTTTGTCAAAACATAGCACCTGAAAGCAGGTACTTAACAGCATTCTCCATAATGGGGAACCCAGCGTCACTTTTGTCGACTCCCACAAGGGTTCAAGAACAGCCCAGGTTTATTCTCAGCGAGGGTAACGGAGTTACTACAAATTTATGACAATGAGGCATTGTCCTATGTCGATGACATTTATCTGACAGACGATGACCTGGACAAACACTTGAACAGGGTGAGCACCATTATATTGGGTTTCGCCTCTGAGGGCTACAAATTCAACTTTAAAAAGTCCAGAATTGCCCATCTCAATGTCCTATTTCTAGGATATGAGCTTTCAAGTGAAGGCAAGAGCTTGGCAGCTAACTTTTTAGAAAAGTGTGCGCTGCTCCAACCTCCAAAAACGCTAAAAAACTTACAATCCATCCTGGGTTTCCTAAATTTTGAAAGAACATACATTCTAAATTACGCAGAAAGGGTTAAACCTCTCTACGCATTAATCAAACCTGATTTTTCGATCAGAAACTGGACACAAGAACACACAGAAATCTTGCGTTCACTACAAGCTAACATGTTAGCAACAAATCACTTACAAACACGCGTAAGTCAATGCAATTTAGTGATCCGAATAATTTCGGGTCAATGTGGATTCACATACTTAACCTTCAATGAGGGTGAGAAAATACCAATCGCATACAAATCTCATTTGTACACACAAGCGGAAATGCGCTTCAGTTCAACTGAAAAAATTCTAACAGCAGTTCAAACCGCTGTAGCAAAAGAAAGAGCCTTAGCCCAAGGGAAACGCATTATTGTCGTAACCCCGGTACCAGCTTTAGAAGCGGTCACAAAAGCAAGCATTCCAAATGCTAAAGCATTACATCCAAGATGGATACAATGGGTTAATTCTCTTGCTGCAACAGATGTTGAATATGTTTTTGATCCAGATTTAAAAACACAAGCATTCCTGCAATATGAACATGAATGTCCTCTGCCTACTGAAATTCTGCCTCTCGATCAGTACGAATTCATAATTTACACTGACGGATCCGCACAACCCGCAATAGGGAGCAAGCAAGCTTACAGTGCAGCGTGTGCAATCATTAAAGGTTGCATGCGAAATGGCATCTTCAGACCTATGGTCACAAAAACTCAGTCTCTAGGAGATTGTACAGCTCAGCGAGCTGAACTACAAGCATTCAAACTGGCACTTGAAAGTACAGATCGAGAATTCCCCACACTAATAGTGTGCGATTCCTTTTACTGTGTTCAGTCGTATAATGACTATATACAAAACTGGCTTGTAAAATGGTTTCAAAGATGCGAAAGGTGGCACAATAAAGCACAAAATGCTTTGGGAACAAGTAGTTCAGTTGAAAAACGAACTACCAAAGGCTCACGTGATCCACACACTGAGTCATCAACGTGATGGCGTTCACGTTGCAGGGAATTCATTGGCTGATGAAGCCGCAAAGGGGGCTGTGCAGACGGCTTCCGTAGCTGCGATCACTCGTTCAAAAACAAAAATAGACGGTGAGATAATGTTGGCTGTCAATGCTTCAAGCAAAGGCAGCAGTGCAGCGTTACCAAAAAGTTTCCACTCAAGTACTCTTATGTAATTGATGCGAACAACGTTCCTTTTGCTCGAATCCCTGGAGTGGGGGATAGGGTAATTCCAAACAAGGAACGCAGATTAGGACTAATCCTAGCAGCACACGAAGGGATAGCTTCTGCCCATGCAGGTGTTGCAGCAACAGTATCTTTACTCAAGCAAAGATATTGGTGGCCTGGCATTCGGAAACAAACTAAAAACTATGTTTTAGAATGTGATATTTGCCAACAGATGAAAGTCTCAACAGTGAAACGTCCTGCGCAGACACCCCTGTTAATTTCAGACAAACCATTAGCTTGTGTTTACCTGGACCACTGCGGTCCCTTGCAAAGGGACGGTAACTATAAATATATCATGGTTGCAGTGGATTCATGCTCTAGGTTCCTATGGTTATGGCCTCAGCGCTCAGCTGACGCTCGAACTGTTATAAAAGATTTGCGAGTCTTTATCGGCACATACGCAATAGGCACGCTACATTCTGACCACCAGGGTCCTGCATTTAGCTCTCGGGCTTACAAAGAAGCCATGGCCAGTCTGGGCGTTGCATTGCGGTACTCCTCTCCATTCCATCCAGAGGGAAATTCGGTTGTGGAAAGGAAAAACCGGGACATAAAGCAGTCTATAACAGCTAGGGTATTAGGTTCGGGTGATGGGTGGGTCAAACACCTTAGTGGGGTCCAACGCTCATTGAATAATCTGCCAAGAAGTTCTCTAGGGGGGTCACTCCATATGAGGTCCTATTTGGGACAAGAATGTGGGTACCAGACCTTGAACACGTAGGCACAGTGGTGGAAAATAAACCGTTTGATATCAAAGATCGTTTGGCTGTTTTACAGGAACTCAATGAGTTAAGAACGAAACAAAGCAACGTATTCCTACAGCCAACCACCACTGGGGAAAAATCGGCGGTCCCAGCAAGGCCTGTCTGGATTCCAAAAGTTGGGGATCTAGTCAGAGAAAAAATTGCGGACAAGAAGGAATTTGGACCTTCTTACAGACAATCAGTACCTGTCCTAGAAGTTCAAGGAACAAGAACAGTACTTCTGCCGCCCCTTGCTGGAAGAAAGGAGAAAAGATTTGTGTCCATCGACCTGATTAAACCACAGTATGTGGCCAATACTAAATAGTAGGCCTCGTGGACTCCGACCTAGTAGCAGACGCACTCCTCTCGCTACTATCCAAGAGGTTCAGACTGAAAGACTGATAACAATCGAGAATTCAGCTGTAACAGATGGAGGACTAAGCAACAACGCTATGGAACTCATCCCTCTTTGACACCAAGTAACAGTTCGTCCAAATACACCTGTCTACACCAACGTAGCAAGTGATCGACTGGTTCCAGCGATTTCTACAAATCCTGATGCAATTCCAACAATTGATAGAACTGCTTCTGGCTATTTCATTAACTTTGATACGTTCTCAGACGATCCGAGTGAACCTGAAACGACGCCAGCATCATTCAAATTCAAGCAGCAAGTACAAGACTTTATTCACTTTCTGTGAAACAGACTTATTTGGTTTCTCCATGGATTGAACTCTGGATTATATCTGGACTTTTTGTTTTCCTGCTCTGGCTAGCTTTGGTTACAACTGTGAGCGTGCTTATAAGTGGCAGATACATCCATGTGAACACTGAAGGAAAAGGCGTGAACGTACTTTTGAAACCTCATAAATCTTCCCATCGTGAAGCAAGAGACTTGTCATCAGTGAACATCATAGCTGTTCCTATACAGGATGGTATAGTGTGGGACAAAACAGATTTTGATATCTTTGGTCCGACGGAACAATTGAACATTCCACATTTGTTTAAAATTTCACTAAGTGATCTAATTTCGTCCAGTACCTATTCTGATGATTGGGACTTTGAGACTGTTAATGACATAATGTATGACCTAGAAAAATCTGCTGCATTTTCTAAAAATGAATATTTAGAGGGTTCATCAGACTATGAACAACTGTATTGTTATAACCACTATGGTCATCATTATTTGCATAAATCTGCATATCCAAGAAATGTGTTTATGTTTAACCAATGGGAACATTGTCCTACACCACCTAAAGGTACTTCAAAAACATTTGCTAGTAAATTTCCATATTTTTCAGGTTACAATACATCTGATCCAGAAATGTTTTACTATAAAAATGTAAACAATACAGGACTGAAAATTATGTTAACTAATACAAAACAGATTTACTCTGCAGCCTTTATTGCCCAACTGTCTAGACAGGGTTTCGACTTATGGAAAGATACAATAGACACAAAAACTGTCTGGGGTACTAAAGATTGGCAAGTGCAGGGGATAGAAGCTTTATTTAGAGCCTGTATCATCCCTGAACAAATAATGTTTTTGAATGAAACCATCCAACAAACGTCTTGTCTTGGATTAGCCAAGATCAAGGAGATGAAAAATCCTTCTGTACCAACACCTTCAAGTGATAACAATACACAGGCAGCGGTTACAGTTGACAATATACTACAACTCAACAGATCTAATCCTGATTGGAAAAAATGGTTGATCTGGCCCACAGACACGAACAACTGTCAGGAAAGATTCCTGAATAAAACTCAGGGCTTTACTATTAATAGGCCAGACCCAAGATACGTCCAAAGACAACATCCGGGGGTAGTAACAACATACAGTGTAGGAAAATTATGCCTCGATTGGCTGCATAAGTCTACACTACAGGATGTGAAACAACACTTAACCTTACTTAAAAAGGACGCAGACCGTAGGGAATTCTTGCTTGGACCAAGAAAACCGCATCAAAAACGTTTCATATATGCCGGCATTTATGCTGCCTATAATGAAGCATGGAAAGTATCACAGATGGAGGCTGCAGAACGAATACGTGAACTTGATCGTATTAATTTAGAGAAAACACTCTCTGTGGTCGACAATGGGTTAACAACTTTGTCCTCCAGAATATATTCATTGGATGGCATTGTATCCTCTGCTATCGACATACTAGAACAAGATTTGGCGATGTTACAACAAGGCCAGTCTCAATTACGTTCTATTGTGTTACTAAGCTGGACGCTGCAATCTTTGCGAGCGGGCTATGTGCCTTGGCGTTTTATCAACACAACGGCTCTGTTTGCAGAATACAATCTCACTGATAAACAGATCGAATTGGCACAAAGAGGAGCAAGGTATACAGTGCTGAGCATTGAAAAACTGGAAAAATTACCATTCACAGTGGCAGAAAAACCAGCCACAGAATGGCTTATTCATGGCAAAATCACACTACCTGTGACTACTTTTCAGTTTCAGTATTGCCTCAGACAAATGCAAGCAGGCAAATATGAAAGGTTGGGTAAGGAATACATTAAGACATCTTGGGATTTAACGTATACATATAGATGTTGGAGTGGGGATCGTGAAGTGTTTTTGAGCGGTACACACTGTAAACGTGCACTGAGCGGTTCGCTTATATGTCGGGACATTTCTTTACACGGGGCTTGTAATGGTTCTGTGGCAAATTTGTCTTGCCATCAGCAGGGTACACCAGCTGCTGTGATTAATCCAACGTTTGGACAACTTTCTAATGGGAGTTACCTCATGTTGAATGATCAGAGTTGCTGCGGCATGCTGCCAGGCATCCCATATCTAGTAACGGTCAACTCCAGGGTCACTTGCTGTATGCAAGTATTGTTTGCCCCAATAGACACACTCAGGGAGTCGCCTCTATGGCCTTCGCTGAACGTCTCTTTTATAAGATTTGATACTTTGAGCAGAATGAAAGCCATGCTTTTACAGCAAACAGTGCCTTTGACCTCGGCCAAAGAAACCTATGATCTACAAGTAGCAAGGACTTCGGCTGAGATACAGACTTTAATACGTACAAACTGCCCTATACATTTCGTAGAAATGATAGGACGTATCTTCAATATGTCTGATACAACCGGAATTGTACATGTATTTAAGAGCATCTGCTCTGGTCTGTTAGCACCTTCCCAGGCAATACTCGGAATCATCCCGAACTTTGCACATTCGGTGTTTGGTGGCATACCATTAATTCTAGCACTTGTTGCCGGAATTCTATTTCTCTTCCTGCTATTGCGCTATGGCCAGCCTATTCGCAGACATCACTCCGAGCGAAATGGAGAAAGCTCTCCTTGAACGAAAGTGCCGTGAGCGAATAGTACAGCTATTGGGCATGACTCGTCTACGGGACCTTAATACCACGTGGTTCCTGTCATTCAGACCAATCTGGCAAGATTGCATCTTACCTGTTCTACGATGCCTGCTATGCGGTGTAGAATGCGTGTTGGACACCTGTCTAATATATCCATCGGATACGCCAACGAATATCGATACTCTGCTGGACCAGATAACGGCCCATGCTCTGTGTTGTCCCCAGAGGCTGCCAATCCTGATGTCAGCATTCATTGAGATCTCACAGCCGCATCCGGCTGCTGCTGAGGTACGAGAAAGATCTACAGGCACACAGGTAACAACGGACGCGAACATTGCTGCTGCGACCAATGCTGACAGCGATGCTTCACATCTCTATGCAATTAATCTGGTTCACGAGGTGTTCCAACTGACACCAACTACAGTGGATGATGTTTTGTCTATAGAAATAGATGATCTCATGTTTACACCAGACCCGTAAACTGACTCTGATTCAGCATACAGTGTTCCAGAGAGGCAGTAACAATTTGGCCTTCATTCTACAAAAACTTGGAACTCTACCAAAATTGAACTTTTTCCCATTTTTCGAACGAAAATGGCACTTCAACCTGCTTAAAGTAGAACTAGCATTATAGTATAGACTTGGCGGTACTTCCACGGACACTTAGTCATCTTGTGTGTCTAAAACAGTTCATTCATTTTCATGACATGAAATGACTTTGATTTTTGAACAACTTATCGATCATTTTCTGTCACATGTAAATACTACTGCTTATTTCATTCCAATTGCATTTATTTTCGAACTTTATGCCTGAAATGAAAAGCATTTGCTTCAAATGTACAGTACCTTTTGCATTTTTTACTATGTTTTTTAATGCTTTTAAGAAATATTTTTAAATATGCGGTACTCCATTTTATGTTTAGCATTTTAAATGTTTAGCATTTTAGTATTATCGTATACACGAAAGTGGAGTGGGTGTTGTATTCCTCTTAGGGTGTCCATAACGGGCTTTCCAGTATCATGTACTTATATAGGCACAATTCGCCCTGCCCTTATATAGGCATAAAATCCCAGCCCTTATTTAGGCATTAAACCGTGCACTCCAAATACAGGCATGGTCTCTGACATCCGTCCACCCTAACGTCACAACGAGTTCATGAAGAACAGACCCTTAGGCTGCGGGAGTTTCCCTAGCCCAGGACTATTGATTTCTTCAAGGACTCATATATTATGCATGAACCATTATTCCTTAGGGGTTCATTCATGACGTCTTTCGCTGTCCGACTCACGTCAATACTAACATTCTTAGGTACTCTCAGGTATAAATATACCTTCCCTAGCCCTTGTAAACTAGAGGAGACCTCGACTTCAGAGGAGCCCGTTTCCCGGCCTGACGCACTGAGAAGACGCTGTCATCCCTGCACGCAGAGAGTCCAGCTTCCAGTGATCTGACTTCCCTTGCGGGGTGTTGGAGTTTGAGTCTGGCAAAGAGATTCCTACCTCTCTCATTCTTCAGGTATGGAGCTGACAAGAACCTAGAGGGACTCTTGGCATACTAGGCATACTAGGCTTAACATACTCTTAGTATACCATAGTAAGGAATACTTCACCTACTTCATACCGCTCCCTACACCTAGGTTAGGTTAGGTACATTGGGGTAGAACTAGCTTAGCAACGCATCGTATGAGTACTCGCATTTTTAGTCTGTGTTATTTATGTAAAGGCATATGTACTAAAAGATAATGCTATCGCAGTATTATTTATTTCTACTGCTCACACTGTACATTATTTATCTCGCATACTGTCTTGTGATCGTAACAGCACATTTTACTTACATCAGAAACAAGACTGTTCAATAAATCTTTTATTGAAACGCCCGTCTGTTCTTTCTGTGTAACTTGGAGAAAACTAAGCATGCACGATTGAGCTGAGTGAAATAGTTATCTATTGTTTCCACGACTCTGGGACACGTTCTGATTCTAAAGGGAAACAAAGTGGTCATGTTTTGCGGCTGCCAGAAACTACTCCCTTCTTGTTTGTCAAGGAGTTTCTAGTGGCCTCTGAGCTAGCTGGCACAAGTAATTAAGTTTAATATACTCGATAGGGACATACTGACCTTAGTCCTATGTCAAACCTATAGGATATATTATTCCAATGCGCAGAGCCTATTAGGGAAATAGGAGCTACACTACAGTGGCACTCCCTCGCTTACTGTACTATTTTCGGACACTGCCGATTTGGGTCCCGGGATCAACCTTTAGACAGCTCCGGACAATGATCGAGGGATTTTTGTGGGGGACTGGTTGACGGCGGGTAGCATTGGCCACACTGATGCGCCCGAGAGCTGATGGGGGCTTGGCTGTGCCAGATTTCGAATTGTACTATCTGGCAGCCCAACTGCAGTGGCTTACTCAGGCGGTGGCTCGGGAGTTCAGGGGTCCAGACGGTCCTGAAGGTCGGTGGATACCACGCCATGTATTGTCATTTGTGGTACTTCAGCAGCGGCTGTGCCTTGGGACGCTATCTATTGAGGAGCGGACTTTGAGACTGTGTTGGAATCGGAGCCAGCGCAGAGCTGGGGTTGCCCGCCCTTATGCCCCGAAGATACCTTTGGGCATGTGTACCGCCCTCCCGCATGGAGGGGACTGGACTGCGTTGGCCGAGTGGGAGAGGAGGGGCGTACAAGTATTGGGGGACCTGTATGAAGACGGGGCTCTACTACCTTATCAGGCATTGCAGGACAGATATGGCATCCCACGGGGGGATTATTTGCTGCACTCTGCTCTGGTGTCTGCAATACAACGTCACTGGAAGGAAGGATTGCTGGAACCGCAGACGACCATGGCATGCCAGTATGTAGTGATGGCGGCGGGGACCTTTAAAGCTATTACTTGTCTTTATAGGCGCATGGTGAATGAGGGAATGGAACCGCTGCGAGAACTACAGAGGAAGTGGGAGGTGGACCTAGGTAAGGAGATCCCTGAGCAAACATGGGCCCAGTTGGTTAGGAGAGCATGGAAAAGAACCAGGAATGCTAGATTTCAGCTGGTTCATTTTTTTATATTACACAGAGCGTATTTAACCCCTGCTAAGATTAATCAATATTTTAAAAAGACTCGGCCCAATGCCCGCGTTGTCATCTGGTGGGGGCGGAATTACATCACATGCTATGGGGATGTCCGCAACTAGGAACGTTCTGGAAGGAAGTAGTTGATCTACTCTGCGGAGTTACGGATCGACGAGTGGAATGTGACGTGAGCACTTGCTTATTGCATTGGTTTCCGCATACATCTACAACGAAAGTAACGAGTAAGTTTCTGGATCTAGGTTTGTTGTTAGCCAAGAGGGATATTACAGCGCACTGGAAATCGAGACGAGGGCCTAACATTGAGAGGTGGAAAGCAGAACTGATTAAATGGGCAACGAGTGAAAGTACAGTCCGGCTGCAACACGCTAAGCGGGCCAATAATGATAAGGCGTTGGAGGCTGCTAGGGCGTGGGAGGCCATAGTAGCGGCACTGCAATTACCCGAGGCAGACTCAGAAGCTAGCTTGATCCTGGAAGGGCAGACGGGGTCGCCTTGAACCATGAGAATAGTCAGAAATCCCTAGACATAACCCTGTAATGCACCTGTAAAATTGACACAAGCGGAGGTTAGATTATTTTGTACCGCAACTACAGTAATACCTATTACAGAAGGAGTTGTTATTATCATGCTTATAAGCTGCTAGTAGACAGGGCACGCCGGTGGCACAGGGAGGGTGGGGAGGGGGGAGTGAAGGGGGGGTTGGCATTTTATCTGTTATAATATTCAGGTCACATGACAATCATGCTCACTAACTGTTAGCAGGAATAGACCTCCATCGGACACTGCTCTAATATAAGAGATAAGAAACGCATGGGAAATAGCCGGACCATTATGGACATACACAAAGGCGTTGCCGAAACGGGGAGGGCACCGGAGGTACTTGAGCAAAGATATTGATGTGACGGGATACAACGAGAATTAATAATGTTGTAATGTTTGTTTTTGGTTAAGAAAAATAATAAAAATAAAGTTTAAAAAAAAAAAAAAGTAAAATATATGTGCTGCAGTAACCAGCAGACAATAGCAGAGATATATTATCAGCAGTACGATAAAAGTGAAGGGATAGAACAGTTCTACCATATTGCAATAATCATGAATACATACATGAATATAAAAAGCATTATGAAAAGTGCACGTACTCCTACGATGCCTAACTAGATGTACCTGAGTGTACCTAGCATATGTGTAGGTCTAAAAGCCTAAGAGCCAAGAATCCTTCTAGGATTTAGTCAAACCCCGTTACCTGAATAGAGAGAGTGTGGGACCCCGTCCTGGTCTTGAGTTGGACACCCCGCAAGGGCTGTGTTAGACCACTGTCAGCTGGAGCAACTGCATGCAGGAGCCTCAGCGTCTCTGGTCAGTGTGTCAGTATGGAAGTCTCGGTTCTCTCTATCTTACCGAGGCAAGATGTGGTGTATTTATACCCTAAAGTGTCTCGTCCCTCAGTATGGTTTGTATTGGTCTTTGTTAGACATGAGGAAGACGTCAGGGGTGAACTTTGTACATACATATTACGCTGGAGATGTAGCTGGTGAATGCTCATGCATAATTTATGAGTACATTGTAGGCCTGTGTTCGGGAAAAACCCTGCAGTGTTCTAACCACAGACTAGATAACGTTCAACCCTCAGAGCTCGTTGTGTACTGTAGGGAACTAATGTAGGTGAAAGATCATGCCTATATTAGGGCATAGAAGACCATGACCATAATAGGGCATAGACGATTATGACCAAAATAGGGCATATACGAGTATGACCATATACGGCATATATGAACGCGTCTATATTAGGGCCTCTATATGAAACAATACACCCACTCCACTTTCGAATTGGATGACAATGACCATACTTAAAACCTGGACAATTTTTTTTAATTCTCTTAAAAACAGCTAAAAACATGGTCTTAAAAAGACATTTAAAAATTATTAAAAATGTTAAAAGTCAGCTATTTTTTGTTGCCACTTGAAAAAGTCAATTCTGTCTCACTTATAAAAGTTGCATTACTACAAGCAGAAGAAGGCCATTCTTTCTCAACTGAAAGTGTCAATTTAGGAAATGTTCCAAATTTAGATCGTTTATTTATGAAACGAAATGGAGAAGCCGAATTCTTTCCCAGGATGCGATGAGCCAATTCCAGATTAAGTGTCCTGGCTGGGAGATACAGCATTATTGGTGTCAGCTACTGCAGACGACAAATCCAACGCCTCACAGAGAACGTCAATTGCACATAGATGGAATTCAGCACTACCAACAGTCGGTGCTGCGGCAGTTGTTACCTGAGTGCCTGTGGAGGAGCCACCTAACCCAGCAGGAGCAAACGGCACCTGTGGATTCTCAAGGAATGCATTCATCAGAATTGGAAGACACTGGGGACAACGCAGAGCATGGACCTTTAGGGGGTCCAGCATGGCATCCATGTCCGGAGGCGTATCTGATGGAAACGTTAGACAGAGATCCAACGTGCATTCTTCTCCGCAAAACAGGCATCGAAGAACAGGTAAGATGCAGTCCACCCAGACTGGTCTAAACGATAGAAACCAAGAGGCATTCAGTTCTCTTAGGCAAGGTATTCCCAGAAGCTGTACCATGCGTTCACGGTACTTCCGCTCCATGAGTATGTTCGCCATTTCCTCGGAAATTGGGCCGTCCATCGCGTAGCAGTAAGATTACAATCAGGACTCCTGCAATTAGGAACAGGATAAGCGGGAGACCTCCAAACACGCTTCCCAATACGGAGTGTATAAAATTTGGGAATACTCCGAGGACTGTCTGAAAGGTGCTTAACCCGTTAAGTGCTTCTGTCGGCCAACGGCCGTCGCGAGCACTACCTCGGTAGTGCTGCGCACGTCCGTTGGCCGACGCGGCCCCGCCCGCTTAATAGAACGTTCCGCACTGGCGCGGAACGTTCTAAGCACTTAACCGGTTAATAGTCCTGACCCTATGGTCTTAAATAGGTGTACAATACCGCTCGTGTCAGACATGTTAAAGATACGACCCACCATTTCTGCGAAATGAAAGGGGCAGTTCATACGTATAAGCGCCTGTATCTCAGCCGAGGTCCTTGCAACTTGAAGTTCAAAGGTTTCTTGAGCGGAGGTTAAGGACACGGGTTGCTGTAAAAGCATAGCTTTCAGTCTGCTCAAAGTATCTAATTGTATGAAGGAAACATTCAATGAAGGCCATAACGGCACCTCCCTGACTGTGTTCAGTGGCGGAAACAATACTTGCATACAGCAAGGAACCCTGGAGTTAACTGTGACCTGATAGGCGACGCCCAGAAGCATCCCACAGCAACCTTGATCATTTAGCATCAAGTAACTCCCATTCAAGAGCAGCTGGAAAACCGGCGTGATCATGGCCGCTGGGGTCCCTGACATGTGACACGATAAGTTCGCTACCGAACCACTACATGCTCCGTGCAGAGAAATATCCTGACACATGAGAGAACCGCTTAAAGCGTTCTTGCAGTTTGTACCACTCAGATACACTTCTCGATCCCCATTCCGGCATTGATATCTATATGGTAACTCCCAAGTTTCCTTAATGTAACCCTTACCCATTTTTTAATATTTGCCTGCCTGCCTCTGCTCAAGGTAATATTGAAACTGAAACGTAGTGACCGGCAGAGTGATTTGGCCATGAATTAGCCATTCTGTTGATGGTAATTCGGCTACAGTGAAGGGTAACCTTTCCAGTTTCTCAATACGCAGCATTGTATTGTTGTATTCCGCTTTAGGTGTCCGTATATAGGTTTTCCTGAAACATGTCCTTATATAGTCACAATTCGCATTGCCCTTATATAGGCATAAGATGCCAGTCCTTATTTAGGCATTAGCCATGCTATCCAAATACAGGCATGGTCATCTACATCCGTCCACCCTAACGTCACAACGAGTTCTTAGAAACCAGACCCTTAAGCTCTTGGGAGTTCCCCTAGCACAGGATTATTGATTTCTCCAAGAACTCATTTATTATGCATGAACCGCTATTCCTTAAGGGTTCATTCCTGACGTCTTCCTCTGCCCGACTTTACGTCAATGCTAACATTCCAAGGCACCTACCGGGTATAAATATACCTTCCCTTGCCCAAGCAAGTAGGAGGAGACCTCGACTTTAGAGGAGCCCGTGTCCCAGCCTGATGCACTGACAAGAGACGCTGTCATCCCTGCTCGCAGAGAATCCAGCTTCCAGTGTTCTGACTCCCTTCGCGGGGTGTTAGAGTTCGAGACCCGGAAAGAGATTCCCACCTCTCTCATTCTCAAGGTATGGAGCTGACTAGAACCTAGAGGGACTCTTGGCATACCAGACTCTTGGCATACCAGACTCTTGGCATACTATAGCATACCATACTATAGAATACATCACCTACTTCTTACCTTGCACTACACTTAGGTTAGGTACACTGGGGTAGAACTAGTTAGAGAAGCATCTTATGAGTACTCGCATTTTTAGCTTATGTTATTTATGTATATGAATATATGTGTCATAGCTAAAAGATAATGCTAGCGCAGTATTATTTCTTTCTACTGCTTACGCTGTACATAATATATCTTGCATACTGTCTTGTGATCATAACAGCTCATATCTCTTACACGAGAAACAAGACTGTTCAATAAATCCTTTTATTGAAACGCCCGTCTATTCTTTCTGTGTCACTCTGAAGAAACTAAGCATGCACGATTAGCTGAGTGAAACGGTTATCTGTTGTTTCCACGATTCTGAGAGTGTTCCGATTCTAAAGGGAAACAAAGTTGTCATGTTTATGCGGTTGCCAGAAACTACTCCCTACTTGTTTACAAGGAGTTTCTAGTGGCCTTTGAGTTAGCTGGCACAAAGTAATTAAGTTTAATATACTCGATAGGGACATACTGACCTCAGTCCTATGTCTAATCTATACGGTATATTATTCCAATGCGCAGAGCATATTCGGGAAATTGGAACTACACTACATGGCGCCAAACGTTTGGTAAGGCACTAATTTAACGCTAGATACTGAGTAACTCAGTCGTGCTTTTCTCTCAGACCCCTACTCACATACTCCATAAGACGTCTGGAGTGGGTAGGGTTAGGTATCCTCCAAAGCTGAATAGGACAAAAATCCTGTATATTAGCTGTATGGTTTGTTCAACGTTGAAGGATACAGTGTTCCAAAATATTGTGCACCTTATCTTTTGTTTCCTTGAAACTTGTTCTACATTTTTCAAAAAACAATGTCCCTGAACGGGGATACTGCCACCGAGAACGGTGTAGCTGCGGCTGATCCAGTCGTAACAGCTTTTAATTTTACAGGTTTAAATGAAACCGATGAGGGTGCTATAACATCCATCCAAACTTAAGGAGAGCCATCACTGTAAAACTTATAAAACACGGCCTAACACCAAGAGGTGGTAGAGCAGTTTTCGTGATAGAGGCACACGAATCCTTTCAAACAGAGGTATTCTATTCATGGATAGTATTCCCAGAATCAAATCCAGTAACAAAAATGTTTCACTTCTTTAAAGAAGATGAACCACCAGAGGAATATATTCCTTTCAAGGATATTGAAATTCCACTCACATACCAGGAGCATAATCTCTGGTTTAAAGGCGCCCTAAAACATCACAAAAACATTACCAGGCTCGGTCCACTAGGTAGACCAGGAGCAACATGGCCGATTCTAGCCGGCTACACACCTCATCCTGACATCGAAGAAATGTCAGAAGAGGAATTATTTACTCAACTACAAGAGTTAATAAAAATTTACAGACAATTAGTCCAATATGTCATGCAGACTTTCACAGTCCAACCACCAATGACCATTCCAAATCAAACCCCTCAACAGGGGAATACACTAAAAATTACTCCACAGACTTTACACGCAGTCATGGGTAAAATGCCCAGAAAACGTGAACAAATTCCATTCTGGATAGCTCAAACAATTACTCAAATCGAAGCAGTATTTCCAAATACTAGCCCTTATGAGAAATACAGAATCCTAACAATCTGTTTACCAATGGGGATCATACCACAACTGGAAGACTGCACCACTTGGGGCACAGTCTTTGCTGCCATCTATACTAAAACACATGGTGTTCCGTCAATTGCAGTAATACCAGATGTCCTGAAACAAATTCAAACGAATACGGGGCACATCCTGCTCTGAATTTAGGTATGAAATTACTGAAAAACTTCGACCAGGTCTCAACAATAATATTATCCAATATTAAAGGGAGGCAGCATCAGTGGCGATCCGCCAACGCTTAAGGAATTTGATGTTACAGAACATCAACATGAACTACCCAGAATAATAGAACAATCATATGCAGAATTAGGCAGAGATAGTTTGGGTGGAAAACCTTTGAAGCCAGAACTATCTGAAAGTCCTGAGAAGGACTCTATTAAACAAAATCCTACATCTTCTAAAAAGAAGTGGGAAACTAATAAACAAAATTCAAAAGAGAGACGTTCTCAATCCCAAGGTAGGTCTCCTCAAAAGGAGTCCTCTGAAAGGAGGTATAACCTCAGGAATAGGGATAATTGAAGAAAACCTGACAGGTATCAAGATACTGATACACGTTCCTCTCGTACCTTTCAGATATCATCACAGACATCAGAAAGAAGAGGACGGTCAGAACACAGAGAAGAACGCGTGAAATCCAAAGACGATAAACACGTTCAGAAAAATAAATCAAAACCTCAATTCACAAAAAGAAGGTAGCAGGTCTGAAGATCAGACATGCCGAGAATACTGAGAACACAGCTCAAAAACGGAGAATGGGCTCAGACAATGCTGGACAGTGCAGCAGAAGTAACAATAGCTCGCCAGAGCCTGAAGGAACTTCTGGAGATAGTGGACTTGAATGAGTACATCACAGTAGAGACTGTAGACACCAGGGTTAGTACTCCACAAAAGTTATATGAAATAACACTCCGAATGGAAGGAGACATACCAAGAAAAGTGAAAACGCTCTTTTGGGAGAAACTTTCAAGGGGTTATGATATACTTCTAGCAGAAAAAGACTGGCCACCACACTTTGTCAGGGAGTGCCCACATGGCGAGGACATCATTATGCCAGCCTTCTCCAACCATATTCCAATTCACCTAAAATATACTTATGCTAGGAAATGGGCAGTTGCCCAGGCCCCAGCATTATACAAAAATCATGTAGGATGGGATGAGGACTCACCTCACCATAAAATACAGATAAAAAATGAACCTACTGCACAAAGGCAGTACCCAATAAAGCAAGAAGCTAAAAAACAGGTCAGGGAGATCTTAGATCAACTTGAATACCAAGGGGTGATTGAAACATGCCCTCCTCAATGAACAATCCTTTGTTTCCTGTATCCAAACCAGACAATACATATCGTCTAGTTTTGGATTACAGACACTTGAACACTTGTTCCAAAACATTTGCAGTGCAAAATGCACATAGTACAGCATTAATGAATAACATTGGGCGTAAAAAATATAAAACCACATTGGACATTTCAAATGGTTTCTTTTGTCAAAACCTAGCACCTGAAAGCAGGTACTTAACAGCTTTCTCAATAATGGGGACTCAGCGTCAATTTTGTAGACTACCACAAGGGTTCAAAAACAGCCCGGGGTTATTCTCAGCAAGAGTAACAGAGTTACTACAAATTTATGATAATGAGGCATTGTCATATGTCGATGACATCTATCTGACAGACGATGACCTAGATAGGCACTTGAACAGGGTGAGTATCATTATATTGGGCTTCGCCTCTGAAGGCTATAAATTCAACTTTAAAAAATCCAGAATTGCCCATCTCAATGTCCTTTTCCTAGGATATGAGCTTTCAAGTGAAGGCAAGAGCCTGGCAGCTAACTTTCTAGAAAAGTGCGCGCTGCTCCAACCTCCAAAAACGCTGAAAAATTTACAATCCATCTTGGGTTTCCTAAATTTTGGAAGAACTTACATTCTAAATTACGCAGAAAGGGTTAAACCTCTCTACGAATTAATCAAACCTGATTTTTCAACAAATCATTGGACACAAGAACACACAGAAATCCTGCGTTCACTCCAAGCTAACATGTTAGCAACAAATCACTTACAAACACGCGTAAATAAACGCAATTTAGTGATCCGAATAATTTCGGGTCAATGCGGATTCACCTATTTAACATTTAATGAGGGTGAACAAGTACCAATAGCATACAAATCACATTTGTATACACAAGCAGAAATGCGCTTCACTTCAACAGAAAAAATACTGACAGCAGTTCAAACTGCTGTAGCAAAAGAAAGAGCTCTAGCTCAAGGGAAACGCATTATTGTCGTAACTCCAGTACCAGCCTTAGAGGCGGTTACAAAAGCGAGCATTCCAAATGCAAAAGCTTTACATCCTAGATGGATACAATGGCTTAATTCTCTTGCTGCAACAGATGTTGAATATGTTTTTGATCTTGATTTAAAAACACAAGCATTCCTGCAATATGATCATGAGTGTCCTCTGCCCACTGAAATTTTTCCTCTCGATCAGTGCGAATTTATAATTTATACTGACGGATCAGCACAACCCGCTACAGGGAGTAAGCAAGCTTACAGTGCAGCGTGCGCAATCGTTAAAGGTTGCATGCAAGATGGTAACTTCAGACCAATGGTCACTAAAACTCAATCTCTAGGAGATTATACAGCTCAGCGAGCTGAGCTACAAGCATTCAAACTGGCACTTGAAAATACAGATCGCGAATTCCCCACACTTATAGTGTGCGATTCTTTTACTGTGTTCAGTCGTATAATGAATATATACAGAATTGGCTTCAAAATGGGTTCAAAGATGCAAAAGGTGGCACAATAAAGCATAAAACGCTTTGGAAACAAGTAGTTCAGTTGAGAAACGAACTACCAAAAGCTCACGTGATACACACTCTGAGTCATCAACGTGATGGCGTTCATGTTGCAGAGAATTCATTGGCTGATGAAGCCGCAAAGGGGGCTGTTCAGACGGCTTCCGTAGCTGCGATCACTTGTTCAAAAACGAGAATAGACAGTGAGATATTGTTGGCTGTCAATGCTTCAAGCAAAGGCAGTGGTGCAGCGTTACCAAAGAAATTTCCACTCAAGTACTCTTATGTAATTGATGCAAACAACGTTCCTTTTGCTCGAATCCCTGGAGTGGGGATAGGGTAATTCCAAACATGGAATGTAGATTAGGACTGATCCTAGCAGCACAAGAAGGGATAGCCTCTGCCCATGCAGGTGTTTCTGCAACAGTATCTTTACTTAAACAAAGATATTGGTGGCCTGGCATTAGGAAACAGACCAAGAACTATGTTTTGGAATGTGAAATATGCCAACAGATGAAAGTCTCCACAGTGAAACGTCCTGCGCAGACACCCCTGTTGATTTCAGACAAACCATTAGCTTGTGTTTACCTGGACCACTGCGGTCCCTTGAAAAGGGACGGTAACTATAAATATATAATGGTCGCAGTGGATTCATGCTCTAGGTTCCTATGGATATGGCCTCAGCGCTCGGCTGACGCTCGAACTGTTATAAAAGATTTGCAAGTCTTTATCGGCACATACGCAATTGGCACACTACATTCTGACCAGGGCCCTGCGTTTAGCTCTCGGGCTTACAAAGAAGCCATGGCCAGTTTGGGCGTAGCATTGCGGTACTCCTCTCCATTTCATCCTGAGGGAAATTCTGTTGTGGAAAGGAAAAACCGGGACCTAAAGCAGTCTATAACAGCTAGGGTATTAGGTTCGGGTGATGGGTGGGTCAAACATCTTTATGGGGTCCAACGCTCATTAAATAATTTGCCAAGAAGTTCTCTAGGGGGGGTCACTCCATATGAGGTCCAATTTGGGACAAGAATGTGGCTTCCTGATCTCGAATGTAAAGGCACAGTGGTGGAAAATAAACCCTTTGATATCAAAGATCGTTTGGCTGTTTTACAGGATCTAAATGAACTAAGATCGAAACAAAGCAACGTGTCCCTAAAGCCAACCACCACTGAGGAAAAACCGGGAGTCCCAGCAAGGCCTGTCTGGGTCCCAAAAGTTGGGGATCTAGTCAGAGAGAAGATTGCAGACAAGAAGGAATTTGGACCTTCTTACAGACAACCAGTAACTGTCCTAGCCATCCACGGAACAAGAACAGTACTTCTGCCGCCCCTTGCTGGAAAAAAGGAGAAAAGATTTGTGTCAATCGACCTCATCAAACCACAGTATGTGGCCAATACTAAATAGTAGGCCTCGTGGACTCCGACCTAGTAGCAGACGCACTCCTCTCGCTACTATCCAAGAGGTTCAGACTGAAAGACTCATAACCATTGAGAATTCAGCAGTAAGAGATGAAGGACTAAGCAACAATGCTATGGAACTCATCCCTCTTGAAACTCAAGTAACAGTTCGTCCAGCTACACCTGTCTACACCAACGTAACAAGTGATCAATTGGTTCCAGTGATTTCGACGAATCCTGATGCAATTCCAACAATTGACCGAACTGCTTCTGGCAATTTCATTAATTTTGATACGTTTTCTGAGGATCCAAGTGAGCCTGAAACGACGCCAGCCCTACAAAAAACTTTCAAACAACAAGTACAAGACCTTTTTCATTTCCTGAAAGAGACTTATCTGGTTTCACCATAGATTGAACTATGGATTATTTCTGGAATATTTTTCTTTCTGCTTTGGCTAGCTTTGGTTATGACTATCAGCGTGCTTATAAATGGCAGATACATTCGTATGGACACTGAAAGTAAAGATGTGAACTTACTTTTAAAACCACGCAAATCATCCCATCGTGAAGCAAGAGACTTGTCAGCAGTGAACATCACAGCCGTTCCTATACAGGATGGTATAGTGTGGGACAAAACCGATTTCGACATATTTGGCCCAACTGAACATTTGAACATTCCACATTTATTTAAAATTTCATTAAGTGATTTTATTACCTCCAGTACCTATTCTGATGATTGGGACTTTGAGACTGTAAATGATATGATTTCTGATCTGGAAAGGTCTGCTGCATTCTCTAACAATGAATACTTAGAGGGTTCATCAGACTACGAACAGCTTTATTGTTACAACCACTATGGTCATTATTTCTTGCATAAATGTGCAACACCTAGAAATGTGTTTATGTTTAACCAATGGGAACATTGTCCTACACCGCCAAAGGGTAGTTCAAAAACGTTTGTAAATAAGTTTCCATATTTTTCAGGGTACAATACATCTGATCCAGAAACATTTTGCTATAAGAATGTAAACAAAACAGGACAGAAAATTATGTTGACTAATACAAAACAGATTTATTCTGCAGCCTTTATTACCCAACTGTCTAAAAAAGGATTTGACTTTTGGAAAGACACAATCGACACAAAATCTGTCTAGGGTTCTAAAGATTGGCAAGTACAGGGGATAGAAGCTTTGTTTAGAGCCTGTATCATCCCACAGCAAATAATGTTTTTGAATGACACTGTGCAACAAACGTCTTGCCTTGGTTTAGCCAAGATCAAAGACATGAACACACCTTCTGTACCAACACCTGCAAGTAATAGCACTACACAGGGAGCGGTCACAGTAGACACAATACTACAAAACAACAGAACAGATCCTGATTGGAGAAAATGGTTGCTCTGGCCCACAGACACAAACATCTGTCAAGAAAGATTCCTGAATAGAATACAGGGCTTTACTATCCATAGGCCAGACCCACGTTATGTTCAACGACAAGATCCGGGGGTAGTAACAACATACAGTGTAGGAAAATTGTGCCTCGACTGGTTACAAAAATCTACACTCGAGGATGTGAAACAACACTTATCTTTACTTAAAGAAGACGCAGACCTTAGGGATTTCTTGCAAGGACCAAGAAAACTGTGTCAAAAACGTTTCATATATGCCGGCATTTATGCTGCTTATAATGAGATATGGAAGGTTTCACAGGCAGAGGCCGCAGAAAGAATACGTGAGCTTGATCATATTAACTTAGAGAAATCTCTCACTGTGGTCGACAATGGGTTAACAACTTTGTCATCCAGAATTTATTCACTGGACAACATTGTATCCTCTGCTATTGACATACTGGAACAAGATTTAGCCATGTTACAACAAGGCCAATCACAGTTACGTTCTATTATGTTATTAGGCTGGACGCTGCAATCCTTGCGTGCAGGCTATGTGCCTTGGCGTCGTCTCTGTTTTCAGAATACAATCTAACGGATAAACAGATCGAACTGGCACAAAGGGGAGCAAAGTATGCAGTGCTGAGCATTGAAAAACTGGAAAAGTTACCATTTACGGTAGCAGAAAAACCAGCTACAGAATGGCTTATCCATGGCAAAATAACTCTGCCTGTCACTACTTTTCATTTTCAGTATTGCCTCAAACAAATGCAAGCAGGCAAATATGAAAGGTTGGGTAAAGAATACATTAAGACATCCTGGGATTTACCTTACGAATACAGATGTTGGAGTGGGGATCGTGAAGTGTTTCTAAGCGGTACACACTGTGAAAATGCACTAAGCGGTTCACTCATATGTCAGGACATTTCTTTACACGGGGCTTGTAATGGTTGTGTGGCAAACTTGTCCTGCAACCTGCAGGGTACACCGGCTACTGTGATTAATCCAACGTTTGGCCACCTTTCTAACGGGAGTTACCTCATGTTGAATGATCAGAGTTGCTGTGGCATGTTGCCAGGAATCCCATATCTGGTAACGGTTGGCTCCAGGGTTACTTGTTGTATGCAAGTATTGTTTCCCTCAATAGACACAGTCAGGGAGTCACCTCTATGGCCTTCATTGAATGTTTCTTTTATACGTTTTGATACTTTAAGCAGAATGAAAGCCATGCTTTTACAACAAACCGTGCCTTTGACCTCGGCCAAAGAAATCTATGATTTACAAATCGCAAGGACTTCGGCTGAGATACAGGCTCTAATTCGTACAAACTGCCCTATACATTTCGTAGAAATGATGGGACGTATCTTAAACATGTCTGATACGAGCGGGATTGTACATGTATTTAAGACCATCTGTTCAGGATTGGTAACACCATTTCAGGCAGTACTCGGAATCATTCCAAACTTCGCACATTCGGTGTTTGGTGGTGTGCCATTAATTCTAGCACTTGTTGCAGGAATCCTGTTTTTATTCCTACTACTACGCTATGGCAAGCCCATCAACCGGCGTCACTCCCAGCAATTTGGAGAAAGCTCTCCTAGAACGGAAGTGCCGTGAGCGCATAGTACAACTTTTGGGCATACCTCGTCTACGGGAACTTAATACAACATGGTTTCTGTCATTTAGACCAATCTGGCAAGATTGCATCTTACCTGTTCTACGCTGCCTGCTTTGCGGTGAAGAATGCGTGCTAGACATCTGTCTAACACTCCCATCAGTCATGCCAACGGATATCGATACTCTGCTGGACCCGATAACGGCCCATGCTCTGTGTTGTCCCCAGAGGCTACCAATCCTGATGACGGCATTCGTTGAGATCTCACAGACGCTTCCTGCTGCTGCTGCTGAGGTACGAGATGGATCGACAGGCACACAGGTAACAACGGACGCGAACATTGCTGTGGCATCCTATGCTGAAGGCGATGCTTCACATATCTGTGCAGTTAACCTTCTAAACGAGGTGTTCCAACTGTCACCGACATCGGTCGACGATCTTTTGTCTACAGGAATAGATGATTTCATGTTTATACCAGACCCATACACTGACTTTGATTCGGCTCACAGTGTACCGGGAACGCAATGAATTTGGCCTCCATATTTTCAAAACAAAACTTGGAACTCTTCCTAAAAATTGAATTTTTTTTTTTTCTATTTTTGAAAATACATGGCAATTCAGTCTGCTTACAGTAGAACTATTCATATAGAACGGACTTCTTTGAATACTTCCAGGGACACATTGTCACCGTATTTTACTACAATTTCATTTAGTATCATGTTATGAAATGGCTTTGATTTTTGAAAACTTGTCAACCATTTCGTCATATGTTTATATTTCTGTTTTATCATTCATGTTGCATTTATTTCCAATATATGCTTAGAATGAAAAAATGCTTTAAAATGTACAGTACCTATTGCATTACATGTTTAGCAACAGTTTCTTTTAAAAACTTCTTTTAATATGCTTTTAGAAATGTTTTTAGCAACATGTGGTACTCAGTTTAATGTTTAGCATTTAATGTTTAGCATTTAGTACTATCGTTCATTCGAAAGTTGAGTGGGTGTTGTATTCCGCTTTAGGTGTCCGTATATAGGTTTTCCTGAAACATGTCCTTATATAGGCACAATTCGCATTGCCCTTATATAGGCATTGGATCCTAGTCCTTATTTAGGCATTAGCCATGCTATCCAAATACAGGCATGGTCATCTACATCCGTCCACCCTAACGTCACAACGAGTTCTTAGAAACCAGACCCTTAAGCTATTGGGAGTTCCCCTAGCACAGGATTATTAATTTCTCCAAGAACTCATTTATTATGCATGAACCGCTATTCCTTAAGGGTTCATTCCTGACGTCTTCCTCTGCCCGACTTTACGTCAATGCTAACATTCCAAGGCACCTACCGGGTATAAATATACCTTCCCTTGCCCAAGCAAGTAGGAGGAGACCCCGACTTTAGAGGAGCCCGTGTCCCGGCCTGACGCACTGACAAGAGACGCTGTCATCCCTGCTCGCAGAGAATCCAGCTTCCAGTGTTCTGACTCCCTTCGCGGGGTGTTAGAGTTCGAGACCCGGAAAGAGATTCCCACCTCTCTCATTCTCAAGGTATGAAGCTGACTAGAACCTAGAGGGACTCTTGACATACCAGACTCTTGGCATACCAGACTCTTGGCATACCAGACTCTTGGCATACTATAGCATTCCATACTATAGAATACATCACCTACTTCTTACCTTGCACTACACTTAAGTAGGTACACTGGGGTAGAACTAGTTAGAGAAGCATCTTATGAGTACTCGCATTTTTTAGCTTATGTTATTTATGTATATGAATATATGTGTCATAGCTAAAAGATAATGCTAGCGCAGTATTATTTCTTTCTACTGCTTACGCTGTACATAATATATCTCGCATACTGTCTTGTGATCATAACAGCTCATATCTCTTACACGAGAAACAAGACTGTTCAATAAATCCTTTTATTGAACCGCCTGTCTATTCTTTCTGTGTAACTCTGAAGAAACTAAGCATGCACGATTAGCTGAGTGAAACTGTTATCTGTTGTTTCCACGATTCTGAGAGTGTTCCGATTCTAAAGGGAAACAAAGTTGTCATGTTTATGCGGTTGCCAGAAACTACTCCCTTCTTGTTTACAAGGAGTTTCTAGTGGCCTCTGAGTTAGCTGGCACAAAGTAATTAAGTTTAATATACTCGATAGGGACATACTGACCTCAGTCCTATGTCGAATCTATAGAAGATATTATTCCAATGCGCAGAGCCTATTAGGGAAATAGGAACTACACTACATGGCGCCCAACATTTGGTAAGGCACTAATTTAATGCTAGATACTGAGTAACTCAGTCGTGCTATTCTCTCAGAGACCCCTACTCACATACTCCATAAGACGTCTGGAGTGGGTAGGGTTAAGTATCCTCCAAAGCTGAATAGAACAAAAATCCTGTATATTAGCTGTATGGTTTGTTCAACGTTGAAGGATACAGTGTTCCAAAATATTGTGCACCTTATCTTTTTTTTCCTTGAAACTTGTTCTACATTTTTCAAAAAACAATGTCCCTGAACGGGGATACTGCCACCGAGAACGGTGTAGCTGCGGCTGATCCAGTCGTAACAGCTTTTAATTTTACAGGTTTAAATGAAACCGATGAGGGTGTTATAAACATCCATCCAAACTTAAGGAGAGCCATCACTCTAAAACTTATAAAACACGGCCTAACACCAAGAGGTGGTAGAGCAGTTTTCGTGATAGAGGCACACGAATACTTTCAAACAGGGGTATTCTATTCATGGATAGTATTCCCAGAATCAAATCCAGTAACAAAAATGTTTCACTTCTTTAAAGAAGATGAACCACCAGAGGAATATATTCCTTTCGAGGATATTGAAATTCCACTCACATACCAGGAGCATAATCTCTGGTTTAAAGGCGCCCTAAAACATCACAAAAACATTACCAGGCTCGGTCCACTAGGTAGACCAGGAGCAACATGGCCGATTCTAGCCGGCTACACACCTCATCCTGACATCGAAGAAATGTCAGAAGAGGAATTACTTACTCAACTACAAGAGTTAATAAAAAATTTACAGACAATTAGTCCAATATGTCATGCAGACTTTCACAGTCGAACCACCAATGACCATTCCAAATCAAACCCCTCAACAGGGGAATACACTAAAAATTACTCCACAGACTTTACACGCAGTCATGGGTAAAATGCCCACAAAACGTGAACAAATTCCATTCTGGATAGCTCAAAAAATTACTCAAATCGAAGCAGTATTTCCAAATACTAGCCCTTATGAGAAACACAGAATCCTAAAAATCTGTTTACCAATGGGGATCATACCACAAATGGAAGACTGCACCACTTGGGGCACAGTCTTTGCTGCCATCTATACTAAAACACATGGTGTTCCGTCAATTGCAGTAATACCAGATGTCCTGAAACAAATTCAAAACGAATACAGGGCAGAACCTGCTCTGAATTTAGGTATGAAATTACTGAAAAACTTAGACCAGGTCTCAACAATAATATTATCCAATCTTAAAGGGAGGCAGCATCAGTGGCGATCCATGGCAACGCTAAGGAATTTGATGGTACAGAACATCAACATGAACTACCCAGAATAATAGAACAATCATATGCAGAATTAGGCAGAGATAGTTTGGGTGGAAAACCTTTGAAGCCAAAACTATCTGAAAGTCCTGAGAAAGACTGTATTAAACAAAATCCTACATCTTCTAAAAAGAAGTCGGAAACTAATAAACAAAATTCAAAAGAGAGACGTTCTCAATCCCGAGGTAGGTCTCCTCAAAAGGAGTCCTCTGAAAGGAGGTATAACCTCAGGAATAGGGATAATTTAAGAAAACCTGACAGGTATCAAGATACTGATACACGTTCCTCTCGTACCTTTCAGATATCGTCACAGACATCAGAAAGAAGAGGACGGTCAGAACACAGAGAAGAACGCGTGAAATCCAAAGACGATAAAAACGTTCAGAAAAATAAATCAAAACCTCAATTCACAAAAAAGAAGGTAGCAGGTTGTGAGAGGGATGGGCGGAAAATAAAGCGAGGAGGTCTTACAGGCCGATTAATGATGGCTTAATTTATTGTGAATACAGTCAAAGACCCCAGGATAGGTTAGAGCAAAGGGAAAAGAAGGGTCCAGGATGGTCGTCGTCTTCGTGCGGGGTGGTGATGGTGGCGGCACGTCTCCTTTTCCTCTCGTAGGGTAGCGATGGATCAGCCCCGGGGAAGATAAAGAAGAGAAGACGGTTAATGCGGCTGCCCCTTCCCTTAGGAACAGAAAGTGATCTAGAGCAAGCCGTCACCGTGATTTGTTCTGTTTTCGGGAACAGATAGGTAGGAGAGAGTGGGTGAAACACAACACAAAAGCCACCCAAATAAGAGTACCGCCACACGATGAGAACACCACAGTAGAGAGTGAAGAAATGTTCCGCTTTTGAGTTCCTGTCCCGTACTCCTCTCAGGAGCTAGGGGTGCGGAGAAGAGATCTAAAGGGGTGAGGGTTTGTGAGGGTATCGTGCACACAACACAAAGCGTCTAGTGAGATGTGTGAACCCTGAGTCCCTTGGACTCGCCGCCCCCCTCCCTCCCGTATTTACAGATCCCTTTCCCTAGAACCACGTACCACAGGGGCCACAACTCTCCTGAGCTGTGGCGGCGTCCCAGCGTCCTCCGGGGGTGTCCACCACTCCTCCGACCACTCCTCCCGTTCAGTATCGGTCTTCTCCGGGCGTTGCTGGAGTCTGTCGTCTGATCTCCGTCCTAGCTCCCGATCCAACTCGTCTACTTCTCGTCCTCGTTCCAACCCCGACTCGTCTGCTTCTCGTCCTCGCTCCAACTCCGACTCGTCTGCTTCTCGTCCTCGCTCCAACTCCGACTCGTCTGCTTCTCGTCCTCGCTCCAGCTCCGCAGTGCTCCCTCCTTCCTCAATCGAATCTCGCCTCCTAACCGCGCACACCTCAGCGTCTTCCGGGAACGTCCTTTCAGCTACACGCTCCTCCCCTCTTGTCCATGAGGCGTCCCTCCATTGGACGGTCCGCGTCAGAGGGAGTTCCTTCCCCTGTAGGGAAGAAGGGCCGAAAGAGATTAACTCCTTCCGAGCCGTCACCTTACAGTCATTAGATGTGTTCAGTCCCTCATGAGGTCCCAGGGGCTTTAAAGCGGGTCTGCCAGCCCGGTCCTCTTCACATCCCCCTTCCCTAACATTCTTGCCAGCAAGAACTGACTCAAGGGGATACCGGGATAGATAGTCGGCATTGGTCTGGTCCTTCCCTTTTCTATGTTTGGTGTGAAACCGATAAGGCTGCAGAGCCAGGAACCACCGCAGTATCCGGTCATTGTGTCCCTTATTCCTCGCCAGCCATTCAAGTGGGGCATGGTCCGTAAACAGGGTGAACTCCCTCCCCTCCAGGTAGTATTTCAGGGAATCCACTGCCCATTTAATGGCTAGCGCTTCCTTTTCTATGACCGCATAGTTTTTTCCCGGGGAAACAATTTCCTGCTTATGTAGAGCACTGGTCTCTCCTGTCCCTGGGGGTCTACCTGGGATAGGACGGCTCCCAGGCCTGTGTCGGACGCGTCCGTTTGTAAAACGAACTGTCGTGAATAGTCAGGACTCAGTAAAACGGGATGACAGGTCAGGGCGTGTTTCAGCTGGGAAAAGGCGTGCAGAAGGGAGGGAGAGGGGTTTCTTAGTTCTTTTTCGGTTTGTGTGTTCTTCTGCAGCAGGTCTGTCAAAGGAGAGGCTGTGTGGGAGAAGTTAGGAATGAACCTCCTATAGTATCCCAATATCCCGAGAAATGCCCTGAGCTCTCTTTTCGTTTTCGGGAAAGGGATATTGGAGATAGCAGCCACTTTCTCCGTCTGGGGTTTGATATATCCTTCCCCTAATAGGTGGCCCAGGTATTTCACAGAACGAGCCGCCAGTCGGCTTTTGGTCGGGTTTATGGTTAGCCCGGCGTCCTTTAACGCCTGGACGACTTGCTTTACGTGAGTGAGATGTTCAGCCCAGGTGGAGCTATATATGATTATGTCGTCAATGTATGCTGCTGAGAAGCCTGAACATGGTCTTAATACTGTATTCATTAACCGTTGAAATGTGGCTGGAGCCCCGTGGAGACCGAAGGGAAGGACCGTAAAATGGTATAACCCACTGGGGGTTGCAAAGGCTGTTTTCTCTCGGTCTCCAGGACTCAGGGGTACCTGCCAATACCCTTTGCATAGGTCAAGGGTGCTAATGTATTTGGCTTTCCCTAACCGTTCCACCAGCTCATCGACTCTCGGGAGGGGATAGGAGTCAAACTGGGAGATTTTGTTCACCTCCCGAAAGTCGATGCAGAACCTGATGGACCCATCAGGTTTGGGTACCAGTACTATAGGCGAATTCCATTCGCTATAGGATGGTTCAATTATGCCCGCTTTTAACATCTGTTGCACCTCTCTTTCTATGGCTAGTCTACGTGATTCAGGTATTCGGTAGGGACGCATTTTTACTTTGGCTCCCGGGGGAGTGGAGATGACATGTTCTGTCAAATGTGTTTTACCTGGGCACAAGGAGAATACTTCCTGTAGGGGTTTCAAATGGGTCTGAAACGTTTTTTTTTTCTATCGGTAGATCCGGGTCTATGCTCTGTACAAAGAGCGGTTCGGGATCCAATATGAACCCGACCTGCACTGGGATAGGCCCCTCCCATTTCTTCAGGAGGTTCACGTGGTATATTTGGGTGTTTGTTTTTTTCAGGGGGTCTAGCTCCAGGCGATATGTCACTGGGGTCACTTTTTCCACGACACGGTATGGGCCTTGCCACTGTCCCAACAGCTTGTGGTCAGAGGTGGGCATCATTATGAGAACATAATCATTGCAGTCAAATGCACGGGGTTTGGCTTTCTTATTGTATTGGGTCCTTTGGGTTTGTTGTGCCTGTTCCATGTGTGCTTTGACAATACTCCGTACCTGCCCTAGATGGGTTTTCAGATTCGATATATACTCTGGGAGTGGTTTGTCCCCCTCTGGCTCCTCTTCCCACTCTTCACGGAGCATGTCCAATAGGGTACGCGGTTGTCGTCCGTAAAGGAGCTCGAACGGAGAATACCCGGTGCTGCTTTGTTTTTGACATCTAATGGCAAAGAGAGCCAAAGGGAGCATGTCCTCCCATTTCCGGGTTTCAAGATTTAATAATTTCTTTAGGGTTGTTTTGAGCGTGGCATTATAGCGCTCCACCAACCCCATCCGTCTGGGGGTGGTACGCCGACGTACGGACTTGCTTTATGTTTAGGGAGAGACATACCTGTCGCATGAGGCGGGACATAAAGGGCGTTCCCTGATCTGTAATCAGCTCCTTGGGGAATCCTACTCTCGTAAATATGGAGATCATGGCCTTTGCGATTTGGGGGGCATTAGGTTGGCGTAGGGCCACCGCTTCGGGAAAGCGGGTGGCATAGTCAACCAGAACCAACACGAATCGACAACCACTCCTGGAAGGCAAAGGGGTCCTATAATGTCCATGCCAACCCTGGAGAAGGGTTCCTGTATGATAGGCAAAGGACGTAGCGGGGCTCTGGCAGGCATGGATCTACTGTTCTTTTGGCATATAGCACATTCTCTACAGAATTTTCGTACTTGGGAATAGACACCCGGCCAATAAAACCGTTTCAGAATGGTTTGTTCGGTTTTCTCGTCTCCAAAGTGGCCTCCCAGCAAGTGACTGTGGGCTAGAAACAACACTTTATCTCTATAGGAGTGGGGGACTAACAGCTGAACGGGGTTGTCCCTCCCCCCTTCTATAGAGCAGTCCCTTCTTTATAAAGAATTGTGGACCTACGTGTAGGGGATCCTCTTCAGCCGTGGCTTTATTCCAGGCTTCCACGAAAAGCAGGGTCTTCTCGTTGTGCCTCTCGGAACCCTTGTTCGTATTGCCACACAGGGACCTCCTTGTCCTGAGTCAGCATGACTTGTCTCCACATCTTTTGGTCCCTCTTTTTCTGTTTGCCACTCTTTCTCGACTTTCCTGGGGGCCAGTCAGGCTCGGGCTCTTGAGAAAAAGGAGCGGTCTTTCTCCAGTCCTCCCCCTCTGTCCAGGTTTCATGTACTAAGTCGGATAATTGTGGATAATCATTCCCCAGGACTAAGGGTTCAGGTAAGCGAGGGACGAGCCCTACTCTCAAGGGTCTGGCTGTTATTGAAGGATCATGTTGTACCTCTACCTCAGCAGTCGGATAACGTCTACTGTCCCCGTGTACACATTGGATGGTGACATACCCTGAGGGAGTCGGTTCCCCACCCGGAACAGCCTGGGGTTGGATCACGCTTTGTAAGCATCCTGTGTCGATTAGGGCTTGCCTTTCCTCCCCATTAACCCGTACTGTTCTATGGTAGGGAAGGTGCGCCCCTGAAAGATTACAATAATAGTTGTGTATCAACCCGACTTCCATAGGCTCCTCCTTTTGAGGGCAGAACCGAGCTATATGTCCTAAGATACCACAGTTGAAACATTTAGGACCTAAGGGTGGAGGGGCTCGGGGAGGTACAAAAGGGGTCCTGGGGCAAGGGAAACTATCTCCGATTTACGGGGTGGAGGGGGGTCTAGTGGTCTTCAGAGGGCCTCCTGGATGCTTCCAGTGTACGTCTTCGCGACCTCTTTGGGACTCTTGGGCTCGGTAGAAAGCGCTGGCTATGTCAACCGCCCTTTCCAGGCTCAATCCGGTGTGTTGTCTCACCCATCTCTGTACGTGTGGATACAGGGAGGACAGGTACTGCTCAAGGTATACCTTCTCCATTATCTCTTCCTTAGTCGAGGTACTGGGTTTGAGCCACCGGTCCGCCATATCCCTTACTCGGTACACCAAGGCACGGGGCGTCTCCTGTGGGCCTTCCTTGAGTTGGCGCAGTCTGATGCGATACGTGTCGTCATCAATGCCTAGCCTCTCTAAAATGCTCTTCTTCACATCCTCGTAAGGTGTAAGACCCGAGGCATTAACGGCCTGGTAGGCCGCTTGGAGCTCGCCGGACAATAGCGGACCCAAGTATTGTCCCCATTTCTCTTGGCCCCACCCAGCGGCTCGGGCCATGCGCTCGAAGTTCGAGAGGTAATAATCCGGGTCCTCCCCTTCCACATATTTCTGGAGGACCACGGAGGGGAATCCGGCTGTACTCCTCTGTTGTCCCAGTGTGTCGGCCAGTCTGACAATCACCGCTTCCTGGGTCTGCCCCTGTTCGGAGAGGGATTTATGGAGGCTCGCCCTATCCTCTTCGGCTACAGTCAAGAACCTTTCCATACAGCGTTCCAGCTTCTCCTGGCTTTCTGCCATCTTCCTCACGGCCGCCTCCATTTCCCCCGATCCCACTTCTGACACCAGATGTGAGAGGGATGGGCGGAAAATAAAGCGAGGAGGTCTTACAGGCCGATTAATGATGGCTTAATTTATTGTGAATACAGTCAAAGACCCCAGGATAGGTTAGAGCAAAGGGAAAAGAAGGGTCCAGGATGGTCGTCGTCTTCGTGCGGGGTGGTGATGGTGGCGGCACGTCTCCTTTTCCTCTCGTAGGGTAGCGATGGATCAGCCCCGGGGAAGATAAAGAAGAGAAGACGGTTAATGCGGCTGCCCTTCCCTTAGGAACAGAAAGTGATCTAGAGCAAGCCGTCACCGTGATTTGTTCTGTTTTCGGGAACAGATAGGTAGGAGAGAGTGGGTGAAACACAACACAAAAGCCACCCAAATAAGAGTACCGCCACACGATGAGAACACCACAGTAGAGAGTGAAGAAATGTTCCGCTTTTGAGTTCCTGTCCCGTACTCCTCTCAGGAGCTAGGGGTGCGGAGAGAGATCTAAAGGGGTGAGGGTTTGTGAGGGTATCGTGCACACAACACAAAGCGTCTAGTGAGATGTGTGAACCCTGAGTCCCTTGGACTCGCCGCCCCCCTCCCTCCCGTATTTACAGATCCCTTTCCCTAGAACCACGTACCACAGGGGCCACAACTCTCCTGAGCTGTGGCGGCGTCCCAGCGTCCTCCGGGGGTGTCCACCACTCCTCCGACCACTCCTCCCGTTCAGTATCGGTCTTCTCCGGGCGTTGCTGGAGTCTGTCGTCTGATCTCCGTCCTAGCTCCCGATCCAACTCGTCTACTTCTCGTCCTCGTTCCAACCCCGACTCGTCTGCTTCTCGTCCTCGCTCCAACTCCGACTCGTCTGCTTCTCGTCCTCGCTCCAACTCCGACTCGTCTGCTTCTCGTCCTCGCTCCAGCTCCGCAGTGCTCCCTCCTTCCTCAATCGAATCTCGCCTCCTAACCGCGCACACCTCAGCGTCTTCCGGGAACGTCCTTTCAGCTACACGCTCCTCCCCTCTTGTCCATGAGGCGTCCCTCCATTGGACGGTCCGCGTCAGAGGGAGTTCCTTCCCCTGTAGGGAAGAAGGGCCGAAAGAGATTAACTCCTTCCGAGCCGTCACCTTACAGTCATTAGATGTGTTCAGTCCCTCATGAGGTCCCAGGGGCTTTAAAGCGGGTCTGCCAGCCCGGTCCTCTTCACACAGGTCTGAAGATCAGACATGCCGAGAATACTGAGAACACAGCTCAAGAACGGAGAATGGGCTCAGACAATGCTGGACAGTGCAGCAGAAGTAACAATAGCTCGCCAGAGCCTGAAGGAACTTCTGGAGATAGTGGACTTGAATGAGTACATTACAGTAGAGACTGTAGACACCAGGGTTAGTACTCCACAAAAGTTATATGAAATAACACTCCGAATGGAGGGAGACATACCAAGAAAAGTGAAAACACTCTTTTGGGAGAAACTTTCAAGGGGTTATGATATACTTCTAGCAGAAAAAGACTGGCCACCACACTTTGTCAGGGAGTGCCCCCATGGCGAGGACATCATTATGCCAGCCTTCTCCAACCATATTCCAATTCACCTAAAATATACTTATGCCAGGAAATGGGCAGTTGCCCAGGCCCCAGCATTATGCAAAAATCATGTAGGATGGGATGAGGACTCACCTCACCATAAAATACAGCTAAAAAATGAACCTACTGCACAAAGGCAGTACCCAATAAAGCAAGAAGCTAAAAAACAGGTCAGGGAGATCTTAGATCAACTTGAATACCAAGGGGTGATTGAAACATGCACCTCCTCAATGAACAATCCTTTGTTTCCTGTATCCAAACCAGACAATACATATCGTCTAGTTTTGGATTACAGACACTTGAACACTTGTTCCAAAACATTTGCAGTGCAAAATGCACATAGTACAGCATTAATGAATAACATTGTGCGTAAAAAATATACAACCACATTGGACATTTCAAATGGTTTCTTTTGTCAAAACATAGCACCTGAAAGCAGGTACTTAACAGCTTTCTCAATAATGGGGACCCAGCGTCAATTTTGTAGACTACCACAAGGGTTCAAAAACAGCCCGGGGTTATTCTCAGCAAGAGTAACAGAGTTACTACAAATTTATGATAATGAGGCATTGTCATATGTCGATGACATCTATCTGACAGACGATGACCTAGATAGGCACTTGAACAGGGTGAGTACCATTATATTGGGCTTCGCCTCTGAAGGCTATAAATTCAACTTTAAAAAATCCAGAATTGCCCATCTCAATGTCCTTTTCCTAGGATATGAGCTTTCAAGTGAAGGCAAGAGCCTGGGAGCTCCAACCTCCAAAAACGCTGACAAATTTACAATCCATCCTGGGTTTCCTAAATTTTGGAAGAACTTACATTCTAAATTACGCAGAAAGGGTTAAACCTCTCTACGAATTAATCAAACCTGATTTTTCAACAAAACATTGGACACAAGAACACACAGAAATCCTGCGTTCACTCCAAGCTAACATGTTAGCAACAAATCACTTACAAACACGCGTAAATAAACGCAATTTAGTAATCCGAATAATTTCGGGTCAATGCGGATTCACCTATTTAACATTTAATGAGGGTGAAAAAGTACCAATAGCATACAAATCACATTTGTATACACAAGCAGAAATGCGCTTCACTTCAACAGAAAAAATACTGACAGCAGTTCAAACCGCTGTAGCAAAAGAAAGAGCTCTAGCTCAAGGGAAACGCATTATTGTCGTAACTCCAGTACCAGCCTTAGAGGCGGTTACAAAAGCGAGCATTCCAAATGCAAAAGCTTTACATCCTAGATGGATACAATGGCTTAATTCTCTTGCTGCAACAGATGTTGAATATGTTTTTGATCTTGATTTAAAAACACAAGCGTTCCTGCAATATGAACATGAATGTCCTCTGCCCACTGAAATTTTGCCTCTCGATCAGTACGAATTTATAATTTATACTGACAGATCAGCACAACCCGCTACAGGGAGTAAGCAAGCTTACAGTGCAGCGTGCGCAATCGTTAAAGGTCGCGTGCAAGATGGTAACTTCAGACAAATGGTGACTAAAACTCAATCTCTAGGAGATTGTACAGCTCAGCGAGCTGAGCTACAAGCATTCAAACTGGCACTTGAAAATACAGATCGCGAATTCCCCACACTTATAGTGTGCGATTCTTTTTACTGTGTTCAGTCGTATAATGAATATATACAGAATTGGCTTCAAAACGGGTTCAAAGATGCAAAAGTTGGCACAATAAAGCATAAAACGCTTTGGAAACCAGTAGTTCAGTTGAGAAACGAACTACCAAAAGCTCACGTGATACACACGCTGAGTCATCAATGTGATGGCGTTCATGTTGCAGGGAATTCATTGGCTGATGAAGCCGCAAAGGGGGCTGTTCAGACGGCTTCCGTAGCTGCGATTACTCGTTCAAAAACGAGAATAGACAGTGAGATATTGTTGGCTGTCAATGCTTCAAGCAAAGGCAGTGGTGCAGCGTTACCAAAGAAATTTCCACTCAAGTACTCTTATGTAATTGATGCAAACAACGTTCCTTTTGCTCGAATCCCTGGAGTGGGGGATAGGGTAATTCCAAACATGGAACGTAGATTAGGACTGATCCTAGCAGCACATGAAGGGATAGCCTCTGCCCATGCAGGTGTTTCTGCAACAGTATCTTTACTTAAACAAAGATATTGGTGGCCTGGCATTAGGAAACAGACCAAGAACTATGTTTTGAAATGTGAAATATGCCAACAGATGAAAGTCTCCACAGTGAAACGTCCTGCGCAGACACCCCTGTTGATTTCAGACAAACCATTAGCTTGTGTTTACCTGGACCACTGCAGTCCCTTGCAAAGGGACGGTAACTATAAATATATAATGGTCGCAGGGGATTCATGCTCTAGGTTCCTATGGATATGGCCTCAGCGCTCGGCTGACGCTCGAACTGTTATAAAAGATTTGCGAGTCTTTATCGGCACATACACAATTGGCACACTACATTCTGACCAGGGCCCTGCGTTTAGCACTCGGGCTTACAAAGAAGCCATGGCCAGTTTGGGCGTAGCATTGCGGTACTCCTCTCCGTTTCATCCTGAGGGAAATTCTGTTGTGGAAAGGAAAAACCGGGACATAAAGCAGTCTATAACAGCTAGGGTATTAGGTTCGGGTGATGGGTGGGTCAAACATCTTTATGGGGTCCAACGCTCATTAAATAATTTGCCAAGAAGTTCTCTAGGGGGGGGTCACTCCATATGAGGTCCTATTTGGGACAAGAATGTGGGTTCCTGATCTCGAATGTAAAGGCACAGTGGTGGAAAATAAACCCTTTGATATCAAAGATCGTTTGGCTGTTTTACAGGATCTAAATGAACTAAGATCGAAACAAAGCAACTTGTTCCTGAAGCCAACCACCACTGGGGAAAAACCGGGAGTCCCAGCAAGGCCTGTTTGGGTCCCAAAAGTTGGGGATCTAGTCAGAGAGAAGATTGCGGACAAGAAGGAATTTGGACCTTCTTACAGACAACCAGTAACTGTCCTAGCCGTCCACGGAACAAGAACAGTACTTCTGCCGCCCCTTGCTGGAAAAACAGAGAAAAGATTTGTGTCAATCGACCTCATCAAACCACAGTATGTGGCCAATACTAAATAGTAGGCCTCGTGGACTCCGACCTAGTAGCAGACGCACTCCTCTCGCTCCTATCCAAGAGGTTCAGACTGAAAGACTCATAACCATCGAGAATTCAGCAGTAAGAGATGAAGGACTAAGCAACAATGCTATGGAACTCACCCCTCTTGAAACTCAAGTAACAGTTCGTCCAGATACACCTGTCTACACCAACGTAACAAGTGATCAATTGGTTCCAGCGATTTCGACGAATCCTGATGCAATTCCAACAATTGACCGAACTGCTTCTGGCTATTTCATTAACTTTGATACGTTTTCTGAGGATCCAAGTGAGCCTGAAACGACGCCAGCCCTACAAAAACTTTCAAACAACAAGTACAAGACCTTTTTCATTTCCTGAAAAAGACTTATCTGGTTTCACCATGGATTGAACTATGGATTATTTCTGGAATATTTTTCTTTCTGCTTTGGCTAGCTTTGGTTATGACTATCAGCGTGCTTATAAATGGCAGATACATTCGTATGGACACTGAAAGTAAAAATGTGAACTTACTTTTAAAACCACACAAATCATCCCATCGTGAAGCAAGAGACTTGTCAGCAGTGAACATCACAGCCGTTCCTATACAGGATGGTATAGTGTGGGACAAAACCGATTTCGATATATTCGGCCCAACGGAACTTTTGAACATTCCACATTTATTTAAAATTTCATTAAGTGATTTTATTACCTCCAGTACCTATTCTGATGATTGGGACTTTGAGACTGTAAATGATATGATTTCTGATCTGGAAAGGTCTGCTGCATTCTCTAACAATGAATACTTAGAGGGTTCATCAGACTACGAACAGCTTTATTGTTACAACCACTATGGTCATCATTTCTTGCATAAATCTGCAACACCTAGAAATGTGTTTATGTTTAACCAATGGGAACATTGTCCTACACCGCCAAAGGGTAGTTCAAAAACGTTTGCAAATAAGTTTCCATATTTTTCAGGGTACAATACATCTGATCCAGAAACATTTTACTATAAGAATGTAAACAAAACAGGACAGAAAATTATGTTGACTAATACAAAACAGATTTATTCTGCAGCCTTTATTACCCAACTGTCTAGACAAGGATTTGACTTTTGGAAAGACACAATCGACACAAAATCTGTCTGGGGTTCTAAAGATTGGCAAGTACAGGGGATAGAAGCTTTGTTTAGAGCCTGTATCATCCCACAGCAAATAATGTTTTTGAATGACACTGGGCAACAAACGTCTTGCCTTGGTTTAGCCAAGATCAAAGACATGAACACACCTTCTGTACCAACACCTGCAAGTAATAGCACTACACAGGGAGCGGTCACAGTAGACACAATACTACAAAACAACAGAACAGATCCTGATTGGAGAAAATGGTTGCTCTGGCCCACAGACACAAACATCTGTCAAGAAAGATTCCTGAATAGAATACAGGGCTTTACTATCCATAGGCCAGACCCACGTTATGTTCAACGACAACATCCGGGGGTAGTAACAACATACAGTGTAGGAAAATTGTGCCTCGACTGGTTACAAAAATCTACACTCGAGGATGTGAAACAACACTTATCTTTACTTAAAGAAGACGCAGACCTTAGGGATTTCTTGCAAGGACCAAGAAAGCCGCGTCAAAAACGTTTCATATATGCCGGCATTTATGCTGCTTATAATGAGAAATGGAAGGTTTCACAGGCAGAGGCCGCAGAAAGAATACGTGAGCTTGATCGTATTAACTTAGAGAAATCTCTCACTGTGGTCGACAATGGGTTAACAACTTTGCCATCCAGAATTTATTCACTGGACAACATTGTATCCTCTGCTATTGACATACTGTAACAAGATTTAGCCATGTTACAACAAGGCCAATCACAGTTACGTTCTATTATGTTATTAGGCTGGACGCTGCAATCCTTGCGTGCAGGCTATGTGCTTTGGCGTTTTATCAACACGTCGTCTCTGTTTTCAGAATACAATCTAACGGATAAACAGATCGAACTGGCACAAAGGGGAGCAAAGTATGCAGTGCTGAGCATTGAAAAACTGGAAAAGTTACCATTTACGGTAGCAGAAAAACCAGCTACAGAATGGCTTATCCATGGCAAAATAACTCTGCCTGTCACTACTTTTCATTATTGCCTCAAACAAATGCAAGCAGGCAAATATGAAAGGTTGGGTAAAGAATACATTAAGACATCCTGGGATTTACCTTACGAATACAGATGTTGGAGTGGGGATCGTGAAGTGTGTCTAAGCGGTACACACTGTGAAAATGCACTAAGCGGTTCACTCATATGTCAGGACATTTCTTTACACGGGGCTTGTAATGGTTCTGTGGCAAACTTGTCCTGCCACCTGCAGGGTACACCGGCTACTGTGATTAATACAACGTTTGGCCAACTTTCTAACGGGAGTTACCTCATGTTGAATTATCAGAGTTGCTGTGGCATGTTGCCAGGAATCCCATATCTGGTAACGATTGGCTCCAGGGTTACTTGTTGTATGCAAGTATTGTTCCCCCCAATAGACACAGTCAGGGAGTCGCCTCTATGGCCTTCATTGAATGTTTCTTTTATACGTTTTGATACTTTAAGCAGAATGAAAGCCATGCTTTTACAACAAACCGTGCCTTTGACCTCGGCCAAAGAAATCTATGATTTACAAATCGCAAGGACTTCGGCTGAGATACAGGCTCTAATTCGTACAAACTGCCCTATACATTTCGTAGAAATGATGGGACGTATCTTAAACATGTCTGATATGAGCGGGATTGTACATGTATTTAAGACCATCTGTTCAGGACTGTTAACACCTTTTCAGGCAGTCCTCGGAATCATTCCAAACTTCGCACATTCGGTGTTTGGTGGTGTGCCATTAATTCTAGCACTTGTTGCAGGAATCCTGTTTTTATTCCTACTACTACGCTATGGCAAGCCCATCAACCGGCGTCACTCCCAGCAATTTGGAGAAAGCTCTCCTAGAACGGAAGTGCCGTGAGCGCATAGTGCAACTTTTGGGCATACCTCGTCTACGGGAACTTAATACAACATGGTTTCTGTCATTTAGACAAATCTGGCAAGATTGCATCTTACCTGTTCTACGCTGCCTGCTTTGCGGTGAAGAATGCGTGCTAGACATCTGTCTAACAATCCCATCAGTCATGCCAACGGATATCGATACTCTGCTGGACCCGATAACGGACCATGCTCTGTGTTGTCCCCAGAGGCTACCAATCCTGATGACGGCATTCGTTGAGATCTCACAGACGCTTCCTGCTGCTGCTGAGGTACGAGATGGATCGACAGGCACACAGGTAACAACGGGCGCGAACATTGCTGCGGCATCCTATGCTGAAGGCGATGCTTCACATCTCTGTGCAGTTAACCTTCTAAACGAGGTGTTCCAACTGTCACCGACATCGGTAGACGATCTTTTGTCTACAGGAATAGATGATTTCATGTTTACACCACACCATACACTGACTTTGATTCAGCTCACAGTGTACCGGGAACGCAATGAATTTGGCCTCCATATTTTCAAAACAAAACAAAACTTGGAACTCATCCTAAAAATTGAATTTTTTTTTTTTCTGTTTTTGAAAATACATGGCAATTCAATCTGCTTACAGTAGAACTATTCATATAGAACGGACTTCTTTGAATACTTCCAGGGACACATTGTCACCTTATTTTACTACAATTTCATTTAGTATCATGTTATGAAATGGCTTTGATTTTTGAAAACTTGTCAACCATTTCGTCATATGTTTATATTTCTGTTTTATCATTCATGTTGCATTTATTTCCAATATATGCTTAGAATTAAAAAATGCTTTAAAATGTTCAGTACCTATTGCATTACATGTTTAGCAACAGTTTCTTTTAAAAACTTCTTTTAATATGCTTTTAGAAATGTTTTTAGCAACATGTGGTACTCAGTTTAATGTTTAGCATTTAATGTTTAGCATTTAGTACTATCGTTCATTCGAAAGTGGAGTGGGTGTTGTATTCCGCTTTAGGTGGCCGTATATAGGTTTTCCTGAAACATGTCCTTATATAGGCACAATTCGCATTGCCCTTATATAGGCATAAGATCCCAGTCCTTATTTAGGCATTAGCCATGCTATCCAAATACAGGCATGGTCATCTACATCCGTCCACCCTAACGTCACAACGAGTTCTTAGAAACCAGACCCTTAAGCTCTTGGGAGTTCCCCTAGCACAGGATTATTGATTTCTCCAAGAACTCATTTATTATGCATGAACCGCTATTCCTTAAGGGTTCATTCCTGACGTCTTCCTCTGCCCGACTTTACGTCAATGCTAACATTCCAAGGCACCTACCGGGTATAAATATACCTTCCCTTGCCCAAGCAAGTAGGAGGAGACCTCGACTTTAGAGGAGCCCGTGTCCCGGCCTGACGCACTGACAAGAGACGCTGTCATCCCTGCTCGCAGAGAATCCAGCTTCCAGTGTTCTGACTCCCTTTGCGGGGTGTTAGAGTTCGAGACCCGGAAAGAGATTCCCACCTCTCTCATTCTCAAGGTATGGAGCTGACTAGAACCTAGAGGGACTCTTGGCATACCAGACTCTTGGCATACCAGACTCTTGGCATACTATAGCATACCATACTATAGAATACATCACCTACTTCTTACCTTGCACTACACTTAGGTTAGGTACACTGGGGTAGAACTAGTTAGAGAAGCATCTTATGAGTACTCGCATTTTTAGCTTATGTTATTTATGTATATGAATATATGTGTCATAGCTAAAAGATAATGCTAGCGCAGTATTATTTCTTTCTACTGCTTACGCTGTACATAATATATCTCGCATACTGTCTTGTGATCATAACAGCTCATATCTCTTACACGAGAAACAAGACTGTTCAATAAATCCTTTTATTGAAACACCCGTCTATTCTTTCTGTGTAACTCTGAAGAAACTAAGCATGCACGATTAGCTGAGTGAAACTGTTATCTGTTGTTTCCACGATTCTGAGAGTGTTCCGATTCTAAAGGGAAACAAAGTTGTCATGTTTATGCGGTTGCCAGAAACTACTCCCTTCTTGTTTACAAGGAGTTTCTAGTGGCCTCTGAGTTAGCTGGCACAAAGTAATTAAGTTTAATATACTCGATAGGGACATACTGACCTCAGTCCTATGTCGAATCTATAGGGTATATTATTCCAATGCGCAGAGCCTATTAGGGAAATAGGAACTACACTACATGGCGCCCAACGTTTGGTAAGGCACTAATTTAATGCTAGATACTGAGTAACTCAGTCGTGCTTTTCTCTCAGAGACCCCTACTCACATACTCCATAAGACGTCTGGAGTGGGTAGGGTTAAGTATCCTCCAAAGCTGAATAGGACAAAAATCCTGTATATTAGCTGTATGGTTTGTTCAACGTTGAAGGATACAGTGTTCCAAAATATTGTGCACCTTATCTTTTGTTTCCTTGAAACTTGTTCTACATTTTTCAAAAAACAATGTCCCTGAACGGGAATACTGCCACCGAGAACGGTGTAGCTGCGGCTGATCCAGTCGTAACAGCTTTTAATTTTACAGGTTTAAATGAAACCGATGAGGGTGTTATAAACATCCATCCAAACTTAAGGAGAGCCATCACTCTAAAACTTATAAAACACGGCCTAACACCAAGAGGTGGTAGAGCAGTTTTCGTGATAGAGGCACACGAATCCTTTCAGACAGAGGTATTCTATTCATGGATAGTATTCCCAGAATCAAATCCAGTAACAAAAATGTTTCACTTCTTTAAAGAAGATGAACCACCAGAGGAATATATTCCTTTCGAGGATATTGAAATTCCACTCACATACCAGGAGCATAATCTCTGGTTTAAAGGCGCCCTAAAACATCACAAAAACATTACCAGGCTCGGTCCACTAGGTAGACCAGGAGCAACATGGCCGATTCTAGCCGGCTACACACCTCATCCTGACATCGAAGAAATGTCAGAAGAGGAATTACTTACTCAACTACAAGAGTTGATAAAAATTTACAGACAATTAGTCCAATATGTCATGTAGACTTTCACAGTCCAACCACCAATGACCATTCCAAATCAAACCCCTCAACAGGGGAATACACTAAAAATTACTCCACAGACTTTACACGCAGTCATGGGTAAAATGCCCACAAAACGTGAACAAATTCCATTCTGGATAGCTCAAACAATTACTCAAATCGAAGCAGTATTTCCAAATACTAGCCCTTATGAGAAACACAGAATCCTAACAATCTGTTTACCAATGGGGATCATACCACAACTGGAAGACTGCACCACTTGGGGCACAGTCTTTGCTGCCATCTATACTAAAACACATGGTGTTCCGTCAATTGCAGTAATACCAGATGTCCTGAAACAAATTCAAAACGAATACGGGGCAGAACCTGCTCTGAATTTAGGTATGAAATTACTGAAAAACTTCGACCAGGTCTCAACAATAATATTATCTAATATTAAAGGGGAGGCAGCATCAGTGGCGATCCGCCAACGCTTAAGGGAATTTGATGTTACAGAACATCAACATGAACTACCCAGAATAATAGAACAATCTTATGCAGAATTAGGCAGAGATAGTTTGGGTGGAAAACCTTTGAAGCCAAAACTATCTGAAAGTCCTGAGAAGGACTCTATTAAACAAAATCCTACATCTTCTAAAAAGAAGTGGGAAACTAATAAACAAAATTCAAACGAGACACGTTCTCAATCCCGAGGTAGGTCTCCTCAAAGGAGCCCTCTGAAAGGAGGTATAACCTCAGGAATAGGGATAATTTAAGAAAACCTGACAGGTATCAAGATACTGATACACGTTCCTCTCGTACCTTTCAGATATCGTCACAGACATCAGAAAGAAGAGGACGGTCAGAACACAGAGAAGAACGCGTGAAATCCAAAGACGATAAACACGTTCAGAAAAATAAATCAAAACCTCAATTCACAAAAAAGAAGGTAGCAGGTCTGAAGATCAGACATGCCGAGAATACTGAGAACACAGCTCAAGAACGGAGAATGGGCTCAGACAATGCTGGACAGTGCAGCAGAAGTAACAATAGCTCGCCAGAGCCTGAAGGAACTTCTGGAGATAGTGGACTTGAATGAGTACATCACAGTAGAGACTGTAGACACCAGGGTTAGTACTCCACAAACGTTATATGAAATAACACTCCGAATGGAGGGAGACATACCAAGAAAAGTGAAAACACTCTTTTGGGAGAAACTTTCAAGGGGTTATGATATACTTCTAGCAGAAAAGGACTGGCCACCACACTTTGTCAGGGAGTGCCCACATGGCGAGGACATCATTATGCCAGCCTTCTCCAACCATATTCCAATTCACCTAAAATATACTTATGCCAGGAAATGGGCAGTTGCCCAGGCCCCAGCATTATACAAAAATCATGTAGGATGGGATGAGGACTCACCTCACCATAAAATACAGCTAAAAAATGAACCTACTGCACAAAGGCAGTACCCAATAAAGCAAGAAGCTAAAAAACAGGTCAGGGAGATCTTAGATCAACTTGAATACCAAGGGGTGATTGAAACATGCACCTCCTCAATGAACAATCCTTTGTTTCCTGTATCCAAACCAGACAATACATATCGTCTAGTTTTGGATTACAGACACTTGAACACTTGTTCCAAAACATTTGCAGTGCAAAATGCACATAGTACAGCATTAATGAATAACATTGTGCGTAAAAAATATAAAACCACATTGGACATTTCAAATGGTTTCTTTTGTCAAAACATAGCACCTGAAAGCAGGTACTTAACAGCTTTCTCAATAATGGGGACCCAGCGTCAATTTTGTAGACTCCCACAAGGGTTCAAAAACAGCCCGGGGTTATTCTCAGCAAGAGTAACAGAGTTACTACAAATTTATGATAATGAGGCATTGTCATATGTCGATGACATCTATCTGACAGACGATGACCTAGATAGGCACTTGAACAGGGTGAGTACCATTATATTGGGCTTCGCCTCTGAAGGCTATAAATTCAACTTTAAAAAATCCAGAATTGCCCATCTCAATGTCCTTTTCCTAGGATATGAGCTTTCAAGTGAAGGCAAGAGCCTGGCAGCTAACTTTCTAGAAAAGTGCGCGCTGCTCCAACCTCCAAAAACGCTGAAAAATTTACAATCCATCTTGGGTTTCCTAAATTTTGGAAGAACTTACATTCTAAATTACGCAGAAAGGGTTAAACCTCTCTACGAATTAATCAAACCTGATTTTTCAACAAAACATTGGACACAAGAACACACAGAAATCCTGCGTTCACTCCAAGCTAACATGTTAGCAACAAATCACTTACAAACACGCGTAAATAAACGCAATTTAGTGATCCGAATAATTTCGGGTCAATGCGGATTCACCTATTTAACATTTAATGAGGGTGAAAAAGTACCAATAGCATACAAATCACATTTGTATACACAAGCAGAAATGCGCTTCACTTCAACAGAAAAAATACTGACAGCAGTTCAAACCGCTGTAGCAAAAGAAAGAGCTCTAGCTCAAGGGAAACGCATTATTGTCGTAACTCCAGTACCAGCCTTAGAGGCGGTTACAAAAGCGAGCATTCCAAATGCAAAAGCTTTACATCCTAGATGGATACAATGGGTTAATTCTCTTGCTGCAACAGATGTTGAATATGTTTTTGATCCTGATTTAAAAACACAAGCGTTCCTGCAATATGAACATGAATGTCCTCTGCCCACTGAAATTTTGCCTCTCGATCAGTACGAATTTATAATTTATACTGACGGATCAGCACAACCCGCTACAGGGAGTAAGCAAGCTTACAGTGCAGCGTGCGCAATCGTTAAAGGTCGCATGCAAGATGGTAACTTCAGACCAATGGTCACTAAAACTCAATCTCTAGGAGATTGTACAGCTCAGCGAGCTGAGCTACAAGCATTCAAACTGGCACTTGAAAATACAGATCGCGAATTCCCCACACTTATAGTGTGCGATTCTTTTACTGTGTTCAGTCGTATAATGAATATATACAGAATTGGCTTCAAAACGGGTTCAAAGATGCAAAAGGTGGCACAATAAAGCATAAAACGCTTTGGAAACCAGTAGTTTAGTTGAGAAACGAACTACCAAAAGCTCACGTGATACACACGCTGAGTCATCAACGTGATGGCGTTCACGTTGCAGGGAATTCATTGGCTGATGAAGCCGCAAAGGGGCTGTTCAGACGGCTTCCGTAGCTGCGATCACTCGTTCAAAAACGAGAATAGACAGTGAGATATTGTTGGCTGTCAATGCTTCAAGCAAAGGCAGTGGTGCAGCGTTACCAAAGAAATTTCCACTCAAGTACTCTTATGTAATTGATGCAAACAACGTTCCTTTTGCTCGAATCCCTGGAGTGGGGGATAGGGTAATTCCAAACATGGAACGTAGATTAGGACTGATCCTAGCAGCACATGAAGGGATAGCCTCTGCCCATGCAGGTGTTTCTGCAACAGCATCTTTACTTAAACAAAGATATTGGTGGCCTGGCATTTGGAAACAGACCAAGAACTATGTTTTGGAATGTGAAATATGCCAACAGATGAAAGTCTCAACAGTGAAACGTCCTGCGCAGACACCCCTGTTGATTTCAGACAAACCATTAGCTTGTGTTTACCTGGACTACTGCGGTCCCTTGCAAAGGGATGGTAACTATAAATATATAATGGTCGCAGTGGATAGATGCTTTAGGTTCCTATGGATATGGCCTCAGCGCTCGGCTGACGCTCAAACTGTTATAAAAGATTTGTGAGTCTTTATCGGCACATACGCAATTGGCACACTACATTCTGATCAGGGCCCTGCGTTTAGCTCTCGGGCTTACAAAGAAGCCATGGCCAGTTTGGGCGTAGCATTGCGGTACTCCTCTCCGTTTCATCCTGAGGGAAATTCTGTTGTGGAAAGGAAAAACCGGGACATAAAGCAGTCTATAACAGCTAGAGTATTAGGTTCGGGTGATGGGTGGGTCAAACATCTTTATGGGGTCCAACGCTCATTAAATAATTTGCCAAGAAGTTCTCTAGGGGGGTCACTCCATATGAGGTCCTATTTGGGACAAGAATGTGGGTTCCTGATCTCGAATGTAAAGGCACAGTGGTGGAAAATAAACCCTTTGATATCAAAGATCGTTTGCCTGTTTTACAGGATCTAAATGAACTAAGATCGAAACAAAGAAACGTGTTCCTGAAGCCAACCACCACTGGGGAAAAACCGGGAGTCCCAGCAAGGCCTGTCTGGGTCCCAAAAGTTGGGGATCTAGTCAGAGAGAAGATTGCGGACAAGAAGGAATTTGGACCTTCTTACAGACAATCAGTAACTGTCCTAGCCGTCCACGGAACAAGAACAGTACTTCTGCCGCCCCTTGCTGGAAAAAAGGAGAAAAGATTTGTGTCAATCGACCTCATCAAACCACAGTATGTGGCCAATACTAAATAGTAGGCCTCGTGGACTCCAACCTAGTAGCAGACGCACTCCTCTCGCTACTATCCAAGAGGTTCAGACTGAAAGACTCATAACCATCGAGAATTCAGCAGTAAGAGATGAAGGACTAAGCAACAATGCTATGGAACTCATCCCTCTTGAAACTCAAGTAACAGTTCGTCCAGATACACCTGTCTACACCAACGTAACAAGTGATCAATTGGTTCCAGCGATTTCGACGAATCCTGATGCAATTTCAACAATTGACCGAACTGCTTCTGGCTATTTCATTAACTTTGATACGTTTTCTGAGGATCCAAGTGAGCCTGAAACGACGCCAGCCCTATAAAAAACTTTCAAACAACAAGTACAAGACCTTTTTCATTTCCTGAAAAAGACTTATCTGGTTTCACCATGGATTGAACTGTGGATTATTTCTGGAATATTTTCTTTCTGCTTTGGCTAGCTTTGGTTATGACTATCAGCGTGCTTATAAATGGCAGATACATTCGTATGGACACTGAAAGTAAAAATGTGAACTTACTTTTAAAACCACACAAATCATTGCATCGTGAACCAAGAGACTTGTCAGCAGTGAACATCACAGCCGTTCCTATACAAGATGGTATAGTGTGGGACAAAACCGATTTCGGTTTAAACAAAAGAGTTATGCTGTTCCTACAAGATGTGAGCCAAAACCAAGGAAGAGGAGAATAACTGGACCCTAATGGTTCACAGTTGGGAATCCATTTGATTAGATTATTTTGCCCTCACACACCTTCTCAGGTGTCATGCTTCATCATCGGGCTGCTCCTCGTCGGGTCGGCAGGTGCAATACCCGACGGGCTCCCTATAGTAGGGGCACTTTCTCGGAGATCTTTTTTCCAATTGCCGATGGGTGAGGTGGGAGGAAGGGCGCTAGTATGTGTAGATGAGGTGTGAGTAAGTGAATCTAAAATAGGGTTTGGAGTACTTCCGACAACAATTTTAATTAAGGGTCTCCTACCCTAACTAAAAACAAGAACTATAAGGCGCTGTGCTGAGTATTATGTCTCAGATCGTGGTGCTCTTATAGATGGTAGGTCAACATGTTTCACGCCTCTTGGATATTCTGTGGGCGCTTCGTCAGGACCGGGGTGAAATTCTATCTACAACTTAAAACCTGTGACGTGGTTACACACTCACATCACCATATGACTCAAAAGTCAGATACCTGGTAGTACTGGAACTACCACAAATTCAAGGAATGTCCAGGTATCACAGTACCCAGTAGGTTCACACACGAGGTTGGTTCCTCATGTGTTGTATGCCTTTAGCACGTCGTCTATACACCTACCCTCTGCTACCGGGACAAAACCGATTTCGACATATTCGGCCCAACGGAACTTTTGAACATTCCACATTTATTTAAAATTTCATTAAGTGATTTTATTACCTCCAGTACCTATTCTGATGATTGGGACTTTGAGACTGTAAATGATATGATTTCTGATCTGGAAAGGTCTGCTGCATTCTCTAACAATGAATACTTAGAGGGTTCATCAGACTACGAACAGCTTTATTGTTACAACCACTATGGTCATCATTTCTTGCATAAATCTGCAACACCTAGAAATGTGTTTATGTTTAACCAATGGGAACATTGTCCTACACCGCCAAAGGGTAGTTCAAAAACGTTTGCAAATAAGTTTCCATATTTTTCAGGGTACAATACATCTGATCCAGAAACATTTTACTATAAGAATGTAAACAAAACAGGACAGAAAATTATGTTGACTAATACAAAACAGATTTATTCTGCAGCCTTTATTACCCAACTGTCTAGACAAGGATTTGACTTTTGGAAAGACACAATCGACACAAAATCTGTCTGGGGTTCTAAAGCCTGGCAAGTACAGGGGATAGAAGCTTTGTTTAGAGCCTGTATCATCCCACAGCAAATAATGTTTTTGAATGACACTGTGCAACAAACGTCTTGCCTTGGTTTAGCCAAGATCAAAGACATGAACACACCTTCTGTACCAACACCTGCAAGTAATAGCACTACACAGGGAGCGGTCACATTAGACACAATACTACAAAACAACAGAACAGATCCTGATTGGAGAAAATGGTTGCTCTGGCCCACAGACACAAACATCTGTCAAGAAAGATTCCTGAATAGAATACAGGGCTTTACTATCCATAGGCCAGACCCACGTTATGTTCAACGACAACATCCAGGGGTAGTAACAACATACAGTGTAGGAAAATTGTGCCTCGACTGGTTACAAAAATCTACACTCGAGGATGTGAAACAACACTTATCTTTACTTAAAGAAGACGCAGACCTTAGGGATTTCTTGCAAGGACCAAGAAAACCGCGTCAAAAACGTTTCATATATGCCGGCATTTATGCTGCTTATAATGAGATATGGAAGGTTTCACAGGCAGAGGCCGCAGAAAGAATACGTGAGCTTGATCGTATTAACTTAGAGAAATCTCTCACTGTGGTCGACAATGGGTTAACAACTTTGTCATCCAGAATTTATTCACTGGACAACATTGTATCCTCTGCTATTGACATACTGGAACAAGATTTAGCCATGTTACAACAAGGCCAATCTCAGTTAGGTTCTATTATGTTATTAGGCTGGACGCTGCAATCCTTGCGTGCAGGCTATGTGCCTTGGCGTTTTATCAACACGTCGTCTCTGTTTTCAGAATACAATCTAACGGATAAACAGATCAAACTGGCACAAAGGGGAGCAAAGTATACAGTGCTGAGCATTGAAAAACTGGAAAAATTACCATTTACGGTAGCAGAAAAACCAGCTACAGAATGGCTTATCCATGGCAAAATAACTCTGCCAGTCACTACTTTTCATTTTCAGTATTGCCTCAAACAAATGCAAGCAGGCAAATATGAAAGGTTGGGTAAAGAATACATTAAGACATCCTGGGATTTACCTTACGAATACAGATGTTGGAGTGGGGGATCGTGAAGTGTTTCTAAGCGGTACACACTGTGAAAATGCACTAAGCGGTTCACTCATATGTCAGGACATTTCTTTACACGGGGCTTGTAATGGTTCTGTGGCAAACTTGTCCTGCCACCTGCAGGGTACACCGGCTACTGTGATTAATCCAACGTTTGGCCAACTTTCTAACGGGAGTTACTCATGTTGAATGATCAGAGTTGATGTGGCATGTTGCCAGGAATCCCATATCTGGTAACGGTTGGCTCCAGGGTTACTTGTTGTATGCAAGTATTGTTCCCCCCAATAGACACAGTCAGGGAGTCGCCTCTATGGCCTTCATTGAATGTTTCTTTTATACGTTTTGATACTTTAAGCAGAATGAAAGCCATGCTTTTACAACAAACCGTGCCTTTGACCTCGGCCAAAGAAATCTATGATTTACAAATTGCAAGGACTTCGGCTGAGATACAGGCTCTAATTCGTACAAACTGCCCTATACATTTCGTAGAAATGATGGGACGTATCTTAAACATGTCTGATATGAGCGGGATTGTACATGTATTTAAGACCATCTGTTCAGGACTGTTAACACCTTTTCAGGCAGTCCTCGGAATCATTCCAAACTTCGCACATTCGGTGTTTGGTGGTGTGCCATTAATTCTAGCACTTGTTGCAGGAATCCTGTTTTTATTCCTACTACTACGCTATGGCAAGCCTATCAACCGGCGTCACTCCCAGCAATTTGGAGAAAGCTCTCCTAGAACGGAAGTGCCGTGAGCGCATAGTGCAACTTTTGGGCATACCTCGTCTACGGGAACTTAATACAACATGGTTTCTGTCATTTAGACAAATCTGGCAAGATTGCATCTTACCTGTTCTACGCTGCCTGCTTTGCGGTGAAGAATGCGTGCTAGACATCTGTCTAACACTCCCATCAGTCATGCCAACGGATATCGATACTCTGCTGGACCCGATAACGGCCCATGCTCTGTGTTGTCTCCAGAGGCTACCAATCCTGATGACGGCATTCCTTGAGATCTCACAGACGCTTCCTGCTGCTGCTGAGGTACGAGATGGATCAACAGGCACACAGGTAACAACGGACGCGAACATTGCTGCGGCATCCTATGCTGAAGGCGATGCTTCACATCTCTGTGCAGTTAACCTTCTAAATGAGGTGTTCCAACTGTCACCGACATCGGTAGACGATCTTTTGTCTACAGGAATAGATGATTTCATGTTTACACCAGACCCATACACTGACTTTGATTCGGCTCACAGTGTACCGGGAACGCAATGAATTTGGCCTCCATATTTTCAAAACAAAACAAAACTTGGAACTCTTCCTAAAAATTGATTTTTTTTTTTTTCTCTATTTTTGAAAATACATGGCAATTCAATCTGCTTACAGTAGAACTATTCATATAGAACAGACTTCTTTGAATACTTCCAGGGACACATTGTCACCTTATTTTACTACAATTTCATTTAGTATCATGTTATGAAATGGCTTTGATTTTTGAAAACTTGTCAACCATTTCGTCATATGTTTATATTTCTGTTTATTCATTCATGTTGCATTTATTTCCAATATATGCTTAGAATGAAAAAATGCTTTAAAATGTACAGTACCTATTGCATTACATGTTTAGCAACAGTTTCTTTTAAAAACTTCTTTTAATATACTTTTAGAAATGTTTTTAGCAACATGTGGTACTCAGTTTAATGTTTAGCATTTAATGTTTAGCATTTAGTACTATCGTTCATTCGAAAGTGGAGTGGGTGTTGTATTCTGCTTTAGGTCTCCGTATATAGGTTTTCCTGAAACATGTCCTTACATAGGCACAATTCGCATTGCCCTTATATAGGCATAAGATCCCAGTCCTTATTTAGGCATTAGCCATGCTATCCAAATACAGGCATGGTCATCTACATCCGTCCACCCTAACGTCACAACGAGTTCTTAGAAACCAGACCCTTAAGCTCTTGGGAGTTCCCCTAGCACAGGATTATTGATTTCTCCAAGAACTCATTTATTATGCATGAACCGCTATTCCCTAAGGGTTCATTCCTGACGTCTTCCTCTGCCCGACTTTACGTCAATGCTAACATTCCAAGGCACCTACCGGGTATAAATATACCTTCCCTTGCCCAAGCAAGTAGGAGGAGACCTCGACTTTAGAGGAGCCCGTGTCCCGGCCTGACGCACTGACAAGAGACGCTGTCATCCCTGCTCGCAGAGAATCCAGCGTCCAGTGTTCTGACTCCCTTCGCGGGGTGTTAGAGTTCGAGACCCGGAAAGAGATTCCCACCTCTCTCATTCTCAAGGTATGGAGCTAACTAGAACCTAGAGGGACTTTGGCATACCAGACTCTTGGCATACCAGACTCTTGGCATACTATAGCATACCATACTATAGAATACATCACCTACTTCTTACCTTGCACTACACTTACGTTAGGTACACTGGGGTAGAACTAGTTAGAGAAGCATCTTATGAGTACTCGCATTTTTAGCTTATGTTATTTATGTATATGAATATATGTGTCATAGCTAAAAGATAATGCTAGCGCAGTATTATTTCTTTCTACTGCTTACGCTGTACATAATATATCTCGCATACTGTCTTGTGATCATAACAGCTCATATCTCTTACACGAGAAACAAGACTGTTCAATAAATCCTTTTATTGAAATGCCCGTCTATTCTTTCTGTGTATCTCTGAAGAAACTAAGCATGCACGATTAGCTGAGTGAAACTGTTATCTGTTGTTTCCACGATTCTGAGAGTGTTCCGATTCTAAAGGGAAACAAAGTTGTCATGTTTATGCGGTTGCCAGAAACTACTCCCTTCTTGTTTCCAAGGAGTTTCTAGTGGCCTCTGAGTTAGCTGGCACAAAGTAATTAAGTTTAATATACTCGATAGGGACATTCTGACCTCAGTCCTATGTCGAATCTATAGGGTATATTATTCCAATGCGCAGAGCCTATTAGGGAAATAGGAACTACACTACAGTATATTTGGCTCCCCTTTGTGCCATTTCTGTCTGTTTATCAGTTAGATTGTATTCTGAAAACAGAGACGTGGTGTTTATAAAACGCCAGGGCACATAGCCTGCACGCAAAGATTGCAGTGTCCAGCTTAACATCATAATAGAACGTAATTGGGATTGCCCGTGTTGTAACAAGGCCAGGTCTTGTTCTAATATGTCGATTGCCGAAGACACAATGTTGCCTAAATAGTAAATCCTGGAGGTCAAAGTTGTTAACCCATTATCCACTACAGCTAATGCCTTCTCTAGGTTAATATGGTCTATTTCCCGTATTCTTTCTGCAGCCTCCTGTTGGGATATTTTCCAGTTTTCATTATAATAGGCATAAATGCCAGCATATATGAAAAGTTTCTGACGTGTTTTCCTTGGGCCTAGTAGGAAATCCCTAAGGTCTACCTCAGGTGTGAGTAAGGTCAAGTGATGTTTTACTTCTGTGAGTGTTGAGGTCTCTAGCCAATCAAGGCACAACTTCCCAACACTATAGGATGTCACTACCCCTGGGTGTTGTCTTTGTACATAGCGTGTATCTGGCCTACTGATACTAAACCCCTTGGCTATACCTAGGAATCTCTGTTGACATGTGTTTGTGTCAATGGGCCAAATCAGCCATTCTGTCCAATTGGGATCTGACCTGTTGTACTGGAGAATGTCATCTAATCCTACCCCATGTGTAGTTGAATTCTGCCCCCCACCCATCTGCGATGGTGCTAGAAACCCAGGTATGTTCATTTCCTTGTTCTTGGCTAGTCCAAGACAGGATGTCTGTTGCACAGTTTCATTTAGAAATATCATCTGCTGTGGAATGAGGCATGCTCTAAAAGCGCTTCTGTTCCCTGGACCTGCCAGTCCCTAGAACCCCAGATTGATTTTAAATCTATAGTGTCCTTCCATAGGTCGAAACCCTGTGTAGACAACTGGGCCATAAAGGAAGCAGAGTAAATCTGTTTGGTGTTAGTCAACATAATTTTCTGTGCTGATGTTTTTGCCACTTTGTAATAAAATGACTTTGGGTCAGATGTATTAAACCCTGAAAAGTATGTGAATTTCTGTGCAAAAGTTTGCGAACTACCTTTTGGAGGTGTTGGGCAGTGTTCCCACTGGTGGTATTCAAATACATTTCTAGGTGTTATAGATTTGTGCAAGAAATGATGACCATAATGTTGGTAACAGTACAATGTATCATAGTCTGAAGTACCTTCTAACATTTAATTGTTCGGAAATGCTGCAGTTTTTTCTAAATCAGACATCATAGTATACACAGTTTCAGTGTCCCAATCATCAGAAAATGTACTGGAGGTAATGATATCACTTAAAGAAATTTTAAATACATGTTTAAGCTTTAAAAGTTCAGTTGGACCGAATATATCAAAATCAATCTTGTCCCATACTATACCGTCCGGTATAGGAACTGCTGTGATGTTCACTGAAGACAAGTCTCTTGGTTCAGGATGTGAAGACTGGTGTGGTTTTAAAATCAAATTGACCCTTTGGGCTGTAGAGCTCTGCTGGAGATATCGTCCATTAATAAGCATACTAAACGTTATAATTAAACCTAGCCAGAAAAGAAAAAATAGAATCCCAGTGATATACCATAGTTCTATCCAAGGTGACACCAGGTAAGTCTTTCTAAAAAAGTTCAAAAAGTCAGTGAGTTTCTGTTTGAGTGATTTTTTGGCTGGCGTCGTTTCCGGCTCGCTTGGATCCAGTGAAAACGTATCAAAGTTCATGAAATAGCCAGAAGCAGTTCGATCAATTGTTGGAATTGCATCGGGATTTGTTGAAATTGGATTTTGCTCTTGACGAGGCATGTTGACGTAGACTTCTGTAGTCGGTCTGATTGCAACTTGGTTGTTAAGTTGATTTTCTTCTTGTTGAAGTGGAACGAATTCCATAGCATTGTTAATTAGTCGTTCATTCCGTACCGGTGGCTCTTCAAACGTGATGAGTCTTTCTGTTTGGACTTCTTGGATTGTAGCGAGAGGAGGGTGTCTGCTACTGTGGAGTCCACGAGGCCTACTGTTTAGTATCGGCCACACAGTGTGGTTTGATTAAGTCGATTGAGACAAATCTTTTCTCCTTTTTCCCGGCAAGAGGTGGCAGAAGTACAGTTCTTGTGCCTTGGATTGCTAGGACCGGTACAGCTGTTCTGTAGGATGGTCCGAATTCTTTCTTGTCTGCAATGTTTTCTCTGACCAGATCCCCGACTTTTGGGATCCAGACAGGTCTTGCCGTTACTGCCTGGTCTTCCTCAGTTGCGGTCTGTTTTAAGTGGATGTTGCTTTGTTGTGTCCTGGATTCATTTAGATCCTGTAAAACAGCCAAACGATCATGGATATCAAATGGTTTTTCATCCGCCACTGTGCCTTCACAATCAAGATCAGGTACCCACATTCTTGTCCCAAATAGGACCTCGTAAGGAGTGACACCCCCTAGAGAGTTTCTTGGCTGATTGTTTATTGCTCTTTGGACCCCATAAAGGTGATCGACCCATCTACCGCCCTTGCCTAATACCCTAGCTGTTAAAGATTGTTTTAAGTCACGGTTTTTCCTCTCCACAACAGAATTTCCCTCAGGATGGTACGGAGAGGAGTACCGCAATGCTACGCCCATTCCTTCCATGGCCTCTTTGTAAGCCCGAGAGCTAAACGCCGGGCCACGGTCAGAATGTAACGTGCCAACTGCGTATGTGCCGATAAAGACTCGCAAATCTTTTATAACAGTTCGAGCGTCAGCACAGCGCTGAGGCCAAACCCATTGGAATCTAGAGCAGGAATCCACTGCAACCATGATATATTTCTTGGCCCCATCAGATTGTAGGGGTCCGCAGTGGTCCAAATACACACATGCGAGAGGTTTGTCTGATTTTAGTAATGGTGTCTGCACTGGGCGTGTTACGGTGGAGCCCTTCATCTGCTGACAGATGTCGCACTTTAAGACATAGTCTTTGGTCTGCTTTGTTAACCCTGGCCACCAGTAGTGCTGTTTCAGTGAAGAAATAGTCGCTGTGACGCCTGTATGTGCAGAACCCAAACCCTTGTGTGCTGCTAGAATTAAGCCTTGCCTACGATCCATATTTGGTATTACTCTATCCCCCACTCCAGGAATCTGAGCATATGGAATGTTTTGTGCATCTAACTTGTAGGAGTACTTGAGTGGAAATTTCTTTGGTACAGCTGTGCTGCCTTTGCGTGAAGCATTGACAGCTACCATAATCTCGCCGTCTATTCTCGTTTTAGAACGAGTGATTGCAGCTACGGACGCTGTGCGTACAGCCCCCTTTGCGGCTTCATCAGCCAATGAATTCCCTTCAACGTGAATGCCATCACGCTGATGACTCAGTGTATGTATCACGTGAGCCCTTGGTAGTTCGTTTCTCAACTCCACTACCTGTTCCCATAGCATTTTATGCTTAATTGTGCCAACTTTTGCGTCTTTAAACCCGTTTTGTTCCCAATTATGTAAATATTCATTGTACGACTGTACACAGTAAAAGGAATCGCACACAATTAGTGTGGGGAATTCGTGTTCCGTATTTACAAGTGCCAGTATCAGTGCTTTTAATTCTGCTAACTGAGCCGTGCAGTCTCCTAGAGATTGCGTTTTAGTGCAACTTGGATGGAACTTTCCATTGCGCATGCGACCTTTAACGATTGCACACGCCGCGCTGTAAGCTTGCTTACTCCCTATGGCTGGTTGAGCAGATCCGTCAGTGTAAATAATGTTTTCATACTGATCTAGAGGCAAAATCTCATTTGGTAGAGGATATTCTTGTTCGTATTGCAGAAATGCTTGTGTTTTTAAACTTGGATCAAATCTGTATTCAACATCCGTTGCAGTAAGAGAATTAGCCCATTGTATCCATCTGGGATGTAAGGCTTTCGCATTGGAATGCTAGCGTTTGTAACAGCCTCTAAGGCTGGTACTGGGGTCACGACTATTATGCGTTTTCCCTGAGCCAGAGCTCTTTCTCTTGCTATAGCGGTCTGCACTGCTGTCAGGATTTTTTCTGTTGAAGTAAAACGCATCTCTGCGTTTGTGTACAGGTGTGATTTGTATGCGATTGGTACCGTTTCGCCTTCATTGAAAGTTAAATAAGTGTACCCGCATTGACCCGCTATTACTCGGATCACTAAGTTGCGTACGTTTACGCGTGTCTGTAAATGTTTTGAAGCTATCATGTCTTCCTGTAGGGAACGCAGGATATTTGTATGTTCCTGTGTTCATTGTCTGATTGAAAAATCAGGTTTTATTAAGTCGTAGAAAGGTTTTACTCTTTCTGCGTAATCCAAAATGTATGTTCGACCAAAATTTAGGAATCCCAGAATTGATTGTAAATTCTTTAATGATTTTGGAGGTTGGAGCAGCGCACACTTTTCTAAAAAGTTAGCTGCTAGGCTGTTTCCTTCACTTGACAGCTCATACCCTAAAAATAGGACATTGAGATGGGCAATTTTTTATTTTTTTAAATTAAATTTATAGCCCTCAGAGGCGAATCCCATAATAATGGTGCTCACCCTGGTCAAGTGCCTCGGTAAGTCATCGTCCGTCAGATAAATATCATCTACATAGGACAATGCTTCTTCATCCAAATTTTGGAGTAACTCTGTTACCCTTGCTGAAAACAACCCCGGGCTATTCTTATACCCTTGGGGGAGTCGACAAAATTGCCGATGAGACCCTAGCGCTGAGAATGCGGTCAAATACCTGCTTTCAGGCGCTACATTTTGGCAGAAAAATCCATTTGAGATATCAAGTTTTGTTTTGTATTTTTGTCGCACAATGTTATTCATTAATGCGGCACTATGTGCATTTTGTACTGCAAATGTCTTTGTGCAAGTGTTTAAATGTCTGTAATCTAAAACTAGACGATATGTGTTGTCAGGTTTTGATACGGGGAACAAAGGATTGTTCATATAGGTGAGGTGCAATTTTCTATCACCCCCTGGTATTCAAGTTGATCTAGGATCTCCCTGACTTGTTTTTTAGCTTCCTGCTTTATAGGGTATTGCTTTTGAGCATTTGGTGAAACTTTTAACGGGATCACGTGGTGGGTTGAATCCTCATCCCAACCAACATGATTTTTGTACAATGCTGGAGCTAGGGCAACCGCCCACTCCTGCGCATATGCATGTTTTAAATGTATGGGAACGAGGTCGGAAAATGCTGGAAAAATTACCTTTTCTCCCTTAGGGCACTCCATGACGAATGCTGGCGGCCAGTCTTGCTCTGCTAATAGGATGTCATATCCAGATGACAGATTTTTCCAAAATAGACCCTTAACTTTCCTGGGCTTGTCCCCCTCCATCCGGAGTGTTATCTCATGTAACTTATGTGGGACACTTAGCCGAGTATCATGTGTTTCCACCGTGATATACTCACTCCACTCCTCTGTCACCAGAAATTCCTTCAGGTTCTGGCGAGCTATTGTTACTTCTGCCGCGCTGTCTAGCATCGTCAGAGCCTATTCCCCGTTCAGAAGCTGTGTCCTCAGAATTCTGGGCATGTCTGATCTTGAGACCTGCTACCTTCTTCTTTTTGAACTGAGGTTTCTGTTTTGTTTATCTTCTTTTTTAGGTGCGTAGTCCGCAGCAGCGTTGCGTGTCTCTGGACTTTGTACGCTCTTCTGACCGTCCTTCCCTCTCGGAGTTTTTTGATGAACCCTGAAAGGAACGAGAGGAACGTGTATCAGTATCCTGATACCTGTCAGGTTTTTTAATATTATCCCTATTCCTGAGGTTATACCTCCTTTCAGAGGGCTCCTGTTGAGGAGACCTACCTCTGGATTGAGATCTGCTGTCTTTAGACTTTTGTTGTTTTTTATTTTCCCACTTCTTTTTAGAAGAAGTAGGTGTCTGCTTTGTAGTGTCCTTTTCAGGACTGCCCACCAGTTGTGGTTTTAATGCTTTCCCACCTAGACTGTCTCTGCCTAGTTCTGCATATGCAGTTTCAATTATTTTGGGTAGTTCGTGTTGTTGATCTATTGGACTGAACTCCCTTAGGCGTTGGCGGATCGCCACTGAAGCTGCTTCCCCCTTAATGTTAGCTAGTATTATGGCTGATACCTGGTCAAAGTTATTTAGTAACTTCATCCCTAAGTTTAGGGCAGGTTCTGCTCCATACTCATTTTGTATCTGTCTCAATACGTCAGGTACTACTGCTAATGACGGGATACCATGTGTTCTGGTATATATGGCAGCAAAGACTGAACCCCAAGAGGTGCAGTCCTCGGCTTGTGGTGTGATCCCCATGGGCAAGCAGATTGTTAGTATTCTGTGTTTATCATAGGTGGTAGTATTCAGGAATACCGCCTCAAGCTGAGTTATTTTCTGAGCTATCCAGAATGGTATTTGTTTGCGTTTTGCGGGCATTTTGCCCATTACCGCGTGTAATGTTTGAATAGTAATTTTAGTTGCTGTACCCTGGAATTGGGTCCCGTTTGTTGCAACTGTTGTTGGTTGAACTGTGAGAGTCCTCATGACGAATTGTGTCAAGTTTCTGTAGATTTTAATTAAATCTCTGTGTTGTATGAGTAATTCTGGCTGTGTCATTGTGCCAATGTCAGGATGCGGTGTGTAAGCCGCTAGTATTGGCCATGTGGCCCCGTCTCCTCCGAGCGGGCTTAACCTTACTCTTGCTCTTAAGTGGGGTAGGGTGCCTTTAAACCAGTATAAGTGTTCCTGGTATGTGAGTGGAATCTCTATGTCATCGAATGGACAGTATTCTTCTGGTGCATCTCCTTCTATGTAGTAGTGAAATGTCTTTGTTACAGCGTCTGCTGCTGGGAATGTAACCCATGAATAGAATACCTCTGTTTTATTTGATTTGTGTGCCTCAATCACGAGAGCTACTACGCCAGCCCTTGGTGGTAAACCATTTTTTAATAGTTTCATGGTGAGCATATGTCTGAATTTGGGTGCAATTTAAATTCCATTTTCGGGTGGTTCTCCGGCTGAGACCTGCAGATTAACTCTTTCTTCATCGCTCTCAGTCATTTTGAAAAGAAAAGCTTTTCCAAGAGAACTTAGTTAAAAGGTTTTATGCACAATTTAGGAACTAAATGTCCTTCAAGCTTGATTAACCAACAGCCGATAAATAGGATATCTCGCCTACTCAGCTGTGGCGGAGTTTGTGCCCACCCACTCCAGACGTCTCTGGGGTTTTGTGAGTAGGTTCTCTGAGAATAGCACGACTGAACTACTCAGATTCTACTGTTAAATAAGTACCCAACCAACGTTGGCGGCGCCATGTCGTGTAGTTCCTATAGTACCCCTGCAGGACCTGCACGTTTGGATAACATAAACCGTGGGCTTGGTGTTAGACTGATTCTGTGCACCCCCACCGCATATGTTAGCCGGATTTGCATTAGCTAGCTCACAGTGCCACTAGAATCTCCTCTTATCGGGGAGAGATTAGTTTCTGGCAACCTTAGATCATGACAACCCTGATCCCTCAGAATCGTGGAAACAATGTACTACTTTTCGCTCAGTCACTCGTGCTTACTTATTTGGTTTGTCTCAGAGAGTTACACAGAATAAACAGTCTGGGCGTTTCAATAAGTATTTATTGAACAGTTGTTATTCTAGTGTAAAATATATGTGCTGCAGTAACCAGCAGACAATAGCAGAGATATATTATCAGCAGTACGATAAAAGTGAAGGGATAGAACAGTTCTACCATATTGCAATAATCATGAATACATACATGAATATAAAAAGCATTATGAAAAGTGCGCGTACTCCTACGATGCCTAACTAGATGTACCTGAGTGTACCTAGCATATGTGTGTAGGTCTAAAAGCCTAAGAGCCAAGAATCCTTCTAGGATTTAGTCGAACCCCCATTACCTGAATAGAGAGAGTGTGGGACCCCATCCTGGTCTCGAGTTGGACACCCCGCAAGGGCTGTGTTAGACCGCTGTCAGCTGGAGCGACTGCATGCAGGAGCCTCAGCGTCTCTGGTCAGTGTGTCAGCATGGAAGTCTCGGTTCCCTCAATCTTACCGGGGCAAGATGTGGTGTATTTATACCCTAAAGTGTCTTGTCCCTCAGTATGGTTTGTATTGGTCTTTGTTAGACATGAGGAAGACGTCAGGGGTGAACTTTGTACATACATATTATGCGGGAGATGTAGCTGGTGAATGCTCATGCATAATTTATGAGTACATTGTAGGCCTGTGTTCGGGAAAAACCCTGCAGTGTTCTAACCACAGACTAGATAACGTTCAACCCTCAGAGCTCGTTGTGTACTGTAGGGAACTAATGTAGGTGAAAGATCATGCCTATATTAGGGCATAGAAGATCATGACTATAATAGGGCATAGACGATTATGACCAAAATAGGGCATATACTGAGTATGACCATATGCGGCATATATGAACGCGTCTATATTAGGGCCTCTATATGAAACATAACAGGGTCAAATGCGCCGTCTCCTACGGTAATGGAGACGTATGAGGCAGTTATTACCTTTTTCAAAAGCAGAGTACCTCCAAAAGATATGGATTGGCTCAAATTTTTAAAAAAACACACAGGAGTTAGAGGAAACTGTGCATGAGTATTATGAGAGATTGTTGCAGGTATTTCAGCAGCGCAGTGGACTTGAATATCCTAAAGAGAAGGATATGGGAATTGTCGTATCCCAGTTTGTTTTAGGTCTGAAACCAGAGATCTGTTCTCACATAACTCAAGCAAGGGTATTGTTTGGCGTACAAGTATAATAGGCACAATTAATTACCATGGATTAAATCAAGAGGGGGAAAAAAAGCCAGGGAGAAAATTTTTGACGATAAATTGTATTTCAATTGCTGATCATGTTGGACATATTCAACTTCATATGTACAAACACATGAGACGATAGCACTGCGTTACATTTAAAAGGCATGTAACCGATAATATACTGTGTACAAGTGCTCGTGAAGTTTTGGTGACGGCGCAAGTGACATGTGATGCGGTATACACAGCGATTGTGGTGGGCGCAACAAAAGGTAAGTGAACTTAAAATTCTTTGTACAGTTTGAGATTCACAGCGAAACTTCTGGCGCCTTCATATACCGGATACCCTACCTTACTTCTCTCTATTCATGTATCATTTATTGTTGGGTATCTCAAATTGTACAAAGAATTTTAAGTTCACTTACCTTTTGTTGCGCCCACCACAATCGCTGTATATACCACATCACGTGTCACTTGCGCCGTCACCAAAACTTCACGAGCACTTGTACACAGTATATTATCGGTTACATGCCTTTTAAATGTAACGCAGTGCTATCGTCTCATGTGTTTGTACATATGAAGTTGAATATGTCCAACATGATCAGCAATTGAAATACAATTTATCTTCAAAAATTTTCACCCTGGCTTTTTTCCCCCCCTCTTGATTTAATCCATGGTATTTAATTGTGCCAATTATACTTGTACGCCAAACAATACCCTTGCTTGAGACATTGTTGTTTGTTACATACTACTACCCCAGTCTCCAAGCGGTTTAAGGGTTACCTCCTGTAGTCCGATACTGCTCACATAACTCAAAGCATGATCTGTTGGCAAAAAAAACCACTCGATGATATCCTGAGATATGCAAAATACGGCATAGATGAGCTAGACATAAAGCAGAAAAGGATAAAAGAGAAATTCATGTTAGCACAAACAAAGCTGGCTCAGAAAGGTTTTCAAAACCCTTCTTGTGTAAAAAATCAAGGAAACATTCAAGGAGTTGCATGCCATAGTCTGGTTTCCAGGGAAATCAAGGAGGAATTAATATGTCACACGGTAGAGGTAGAGGTGTTCCTGTGGGTACAGGATCTGGATCAGATATTGCTGCTATGAAAAAGATTACAGCTTGTCACATCTGTCATAGAGTTTGACATTGGAAAAGGGAATGTCAATATAATCCTGACAATGCTGGAGGAAATGTACAAATGCCGCAAGGTATTCAAACCCAAAATGTGCCCGCACAGCAAATGTAGATGCTTATGCCTATTTTTCTACCACACTTGACCCTGTAGTGGCAAGACTTCACAGTTGCCTTAAAGTGGTGGCTGCAGTAAGTACTAGTCTGGAAAAGAGCGAAAACATAGTGATGGGATACCCATTAACTGTTATGGTCCCACACTATGTGGAGCTATTGTTAACGAGAACAAAATCACAATATATGACCCATAATAGTCATACATGATACAAGCAAATATAATCTTTTCTGACAATATTGTTTAGAAACAATGTACAGTGCTGAACCCTTCAACGTTATTGCCTTATAACGATGATGATAATTGTGATGAAAGTGTGCACCAAACCCCGCCCTGACATTAAGGACAAACCCCTGATTGAGCCTGATTATGTGTTATTCGTAGATGGCTCATGCTTGAGAGGAAATTATAGCACACTTAGAGCAGCAAATGCTGGTGCACCATAAATGATGTGGTCGAAGCTTCATGGTTTCAAAGAGTTTTTTTGGCCCAAGTTGCTGAACTGATTGCTAACTGCTCAAATGAGAGTCACCATATTCACTGACAGCCAGTATGGATTTGGTGTTGTTCATGATTTTGGACAATTGTGGTCACAGAGGGGCTTTCTTACCTCTTCAAGTACACCTATTACAAATGGAACCTATGTCTAGGACCTGTTGGATACTCTACAATTACCAGGAGAAATTGCTGTGGTAAAGTGCTTAGCTCATCAAGGAGGAAGCGGATACATTGCCATGGGCAACAAATACGCTGACTCAGGGGCAAGGTATTGCACATTGTTAGCCTGTTTCTTTAATTTAAATTTCACATGTGAGTCCAAAGAGGAGAGTTCTTTTGCAATATTGATGAAAGTTACTGATACGTGGGATGAATTAAAATGGGTGCTGGAAAATGTGTCAGAAGAAGAACAGAATGGTTATGCAAAGTCAGGATGCGAGAAAAATGCAAATGACATCTGAATGTCAGCAGATGGGAGACTGGTATTACCGGATAGTGTGTTATTTCCACTGACACGATACTACCATGGGTACACACAATTAGGGAGAGATGCAATGGTGAGACTTTTCAGGCAGAGTTGGTACAATTCCAGATTCAGAATGTGGGCAGAAGAGATTTGCCATTGGTGTCTAACTTGTCAACAGTTAAATGTAGGGAAACGAACATGTCACTCTAACACACCTAGGGAGATCAAGTGGCCTATTCAACAGGATGCAGATTGATTTTAGTGAGATGTCTGTACATAACGGGCTGAGCTATATCCTAGTGATTATATGTGTCTTCTCAAGATGGGTAGAAGCCTACCCAACTAGAAAAAGCAGTAGTCTTACTGTAGCTAAGCTGTTAATACATGAATTAATACCCAGGTTCAGCATGCCAATTTCTCTTGAGTCAGATAGAGGAACACACTTCAACAATGAAGTGACGAAGATGATCTGCACAGCCTTACAAATTGAACAAGGTTTACACTGCAGTTACAGCCCAAAAGCCTCTGGTATTGTTGAGAAAATGAAAAGTACCATCAAGTCTAGATTGGCTAAGGTCTGTACATCAACCTCTCTGAAATGGCCAGATGCTTTACCTTTGGTGTTGATGAGTATCCAGAGTACCCCTGACAGGAAGACAGGGTTATCCCCCCATGAAATACTGATGGGCAGAGCAATGAGATTACCTGCCGTTCCTGGCAATGCTCTTTTGAATATCACGGATATTATATAAAATTATTGCAAAGGGCTGGCTGATGTGGTTCGTTCTGTCTCCCATCAGGTCTCAGCTGCTACACAAGACCTGCATCAAGAACAGAGCCACAGCCTCAATCCTGGTGATTGGGTCGTGATTAAGAAGTACGTTCTGAAGCTTTGCCTTGAACCCAGATGGAAAGGCCCCTTTCAGGTGATCCTCACTACACATACTGCTGTTAAGTGTGCTGGAGTCCCGGGTTGGATTCCTGCCTCGCACACCAAAAGAGTGAGCAATCCAGAAGAAGTGCCTTTGGTCTATGATCCTGCATGAAGAGCTTTCATGGTTGTACTGCCAATCGAGAGACCACCCAGGTCAACAGCACCAGTATGAGTCCAGCCACTGGCAGAAAGAAGGGGTGAAGATCAGTTGATGGAATGTCAAGTGCAAGTAACTGAAGTAACACAGAGTGGCATTGAGTTCTCTAATAGAGGAGAAGCAGAGACTGAGTCACAGAGAGAAAGTGTTGCTGACATGGTACTAAGTCAAAAAGACCCAGGCGAAGGAACCAGCATTGGAACGAAGAGAATAAATAGACAAGCAGAATGGCCACAGAGTTATAAAAACTAAAATCCGAGGAGAAGTTCTTCAATAGCTTGAAATCCAGAAATAATACCCAAAGAGGCTAAGTTTAGCGACAAAGGTGGCCTAGATCCGAATCAGCAAAATCTGAGAAGATTGAAAAGAACATGAGTGCCCTGTTGCAAATATTCAGCACCTGAATGGTCATACTTTGTGAACACCGCATTGAATGTCACATTGGAAGATTTGTGTAACGTGAATCCTGAACTATTTGAACCTCCCTGAAAAAGAAAAAGTGGGACTGATTTTTTTCTAAACAAATTTTATTGCCTTTTACATATATCTCTCACAGCACAATTTCCACTTTGCATATTAACATTTTGCAATTTCAGCTTATCCCATGTCCTTCATCTCCTTTACATGTGAATTGTTCTTGCATTATTATTGTCTCTGGTGCTATAATGCATTCCTACGCCCTGTATGCATTCAGTCCCCCTCCCTCTCCTCCCCCCTCTAAAACTTAACCTCAACTCCCCCCACCCTCCCCCCGGCACTGCTGTCTCCTATAGTTACAGGATGCCCCTTCTGATCACATCTATTATCTCTCATTGTGTGCATCTCTGCCATTCGGTTGAGAGAAAGTGGGACAGATGGAGATGATTTGGAAAAAAAAACACTTGAAACCAACCGGAATTGAGAACTGTGCTTATTTGAAGTTTGTTGTTTTAGTTCTTTGTTTTACAGAAGATCAAACTAGGCCCAAGTTGAAAGTTACAGAAGAATAGGGACAACATTTTAGAAGAACACAGAGTTGGGTTAAGGATTATCCGGTTAGAAGATTTACCCTTGAGAGAAGAAAAAAACATTTACCGCACTGAAGAAGCTACATACTGAAACTTGCGACAAGCTATTGAACTAAGTGCTTTGAACTGATTCAGAGAATGTGTTGCATTAGAAATAAGTGTAAATATATAATGGGTTTGATTTTTGTAATAACGATCACTATAGTACTGATAGGATTTTACCTTGCGCCAGAGTCAGAGCCTAAAGCTAAGAACATTACTAATTCACCTATTTACCATACTAAGGAAGACCCCTTTAGTTACTCCTTTGTAAGCTATAAGAACAATTACTATTCTACTAATGTTTATTCTAGGTTAGTACAAGAATACACTAATGCCATGGATGCAAATGATTGTTACGTATGCACACACTTACCTACATCAGTTTCAGAAGAAGTTACTAATCCACACATGCCTTTATCCTATGTTGTTATTTGCAGCATTCTATTGTCATTAGTTTATAGGCGAGGACATTTCGAATATTTCTATTCTAATCATGACCGAATACTTTCCAGTGTACCACTGATAGAGAACATGAATTTACACTCACAAGCAAAGGAGATGTACACAGCCTGGAACTAATTCTTTCCTCATAGACCCATAGATAGTATAAAGGCTTACAATTTGACCTGCTTAATGCGACCAATAGAGAAGGCTTATATATTGGCTTTAGAAGAGAGATACACTAACAAGACACAAAATAGTGACAAAAAGAGCAATGTTTTAGAGAATGCTTGGAAGAAAGAACGATTTTAGAAAAAAAAATTGTTTACCCTAAACTGAGACTGGACAGTCAAAAACAAAGGGAAAATTTGCATGTACAGAAGCGGGACTCCCACAAGGACTAGACGTGTAGCCGTGTAGTGATTAATAGTGGTGAACAAACTTATGAATTAACAGGAGGATCTTGGCAAATTTTACAGGGAGACGAAAATGCTATTCTAGGGGTTTACTACATTTGTGGACAGAATGCTTACTTCTTATTGCCAGCTAACTGGGAGAGAATCTGCTATTTGGGTATATTAATTGCAAAGATGTACCATGTGAAGAGTTTAGATGCACAAACATTAACACCCACACACAGACAGAAACGCAGTACAAACACACGAACTGGACAAGTAGGGGATATATTTGGAGCTGTCATTCCACCTCTATGCGTCTTCTTAAATAGAGAAAAGGTTAGAAAGTTGTCATCAAAATGGCAACTAGCACATCTGGAACTTTGCTTGTAAATAAAACACAACTGATAGCTGTGCGGTCGATGTTTTTTTTTTTTTCACAACAAAATTTTATTGTCAACAGCCAAGATATGCCTGTCAAGGCCATATACCATAACAGTAAAATATACATAGTAATTATGATGATGTCGACATTTTGTAGCCAAATGTACAAAAAAGAATCATATGCATAACAACATATTACATTAACAATCAACTGAAGTGTCATATGTTCATTATGTGATACGATGCATGTCAAGTCAGCCCCGTAGTGGATAGTTAAATTATGGATTCCGTGTACACCCCGCTTTGTGGTAGTTGTGCCTAATGTCAATCTATTGTGCGATCTGGTATAGGTTCTAAGTAAATCCCCCGGAAGTCTGCCCATCTCTTCCATAACTTGGGATGCTTCTGGGGACAGCCCCGCTCAGCAAATATAGGTATCTCCAGCCCCATACAGAAATCCAGACCCTTCTTCCAAGCCCCTAGGGAGGGCGGGGAAGTGTCCTTCCAGGCCCTCGCAATATCTTGCTTCGCGAGTGTCAGGCCCAGTAACAGTAAGTCAAAAGACACACAATTGATGGACGGAATGCATAACAAATCAAAACATTCACCCCCAGTCAAGAGATCTGGGTTAAATCCATCATTCTTTTGCTCACCATGCCACCCCAGTTTAGACCTGGCCATATGCAAATCAGTCTTGACCCTGTGCCTCATGGGAACAGTCCAGCCCGAACTGCCAAGCCAGGTCCTCCTGGACCGGAATCAAGCATCCTAGGACCGGTTTCGGGGTTTCACCCCTCTTCAGCCAGGATAGCTTGATTCCAGTGGCACAGTGAGCCCAGGACCCACTTCTGGGCATACCTGGCGCACTTAGGGCGAGAAGGCAAAAGACACCCAATTGATGGACGGAATGCAGAACAAATCAAAACATTCACCCCCAGTCAAGAGATCTGGGTTAAATCCATCATTCTTTTGCTCACCATGCCACCCCAGTTTAGACCTGGCCATATGCAAATCAGTCTTGACCCTGTGCCTCATGGGAACAGTCCAGCCCGAACTGCCAAGCCAGGTCCTCCCTGGACCGGAAACAAGCATCCTAGGACCGGTTTCGGGGTTTCACCCCTCTTCAGCCAGGATAGCTTGATTCCAGTGGCACAGTGAGCCCAGGACCCACTTCTGGGCATACCTGGCGCACTTGAGGCGAGAAGGCAAAAGACACCCAATTGATGGACGGAATGCAGAACAAATCAAAACATTCACCCCCAGTCAAGAGATCTGGGTTAAATCCATCATTCTTTTGCTCACCATGCCACCCCAGTTTAGACCTGGCCATATGCAAATCAGTCTTGACCCTGTGCCTCATGGGAACAGTCCAGCCCGAACTGCCAAGCCAGGTCCTCCCTGGACCGGAAACAAGCATCCTAGGACCGGTTTCGGGGTTTCACCCTCTTCAGCCAGGATAGCTTGATTCCAGTGGCACAGTGAGCCCAGGACCCACGTCTGGGCATACCTGGCGCACTTAGGGCGAGAAGGCAAAAGACACACAATTGATGGACGGAATGCAGAACAAATCAAAACATTCACCCCAGTCAAGAGATCTGGGTTAAATCCATCATTCTTTTTGCTCACCATGCCACCCCAGTTTAGACCTGGCCATATGCAAATCAGTCTTGACCCTGTGCCTCATGGGAACAGTCCAGCCCGAACTGCCAAGCCAGGTCCTCCCTGGACCGGAAACAAGCATCCTAGGACCGGTTTCGGGGTTTCACCCCTCTTCAGCCAGGATAGCTTGATTCCAGTGGCACAGTGAGCCCAGGACCCACGTCTGGGCATACCTGGCGCACTTAGGGCGAGAAGGCAAAAGACACACAATTGATGGACGGAATGCAGAACACAGGGTCAAGACTGATTTGCATATGGCTGGGTTCAAACTGGAATGGCATGGTGAGCAAAAAAACGATGGATTTAGGCCCAGATCTCTGTACTGGGGTGAATGTATGACATTGTTCTGCATTCTGTCCATCAACTGTTGTTTTTGCATTTGTCACCCTGAGTGGGACGGGTATGCCCAGACGTGGGTCCCGTGCTCTCCATGCCACTGGATTCAAGCTATCCTGGCTGAAGAGGGGTGAAACCCCGAAACCGGTCCTAGGATGCTTGTTTCCAGTCCAGGGAGGACCTGGCTTGGCAGTTCGGGCTGGACTGTTCCCATGAGGCACAGGGTCAAGACTGATTTGCATATGGCTGGGTTCCAACTGGAATGGCATGGTGAGCAAAAACGATGGATTTAGGCCCAGATCTCTGTACTGGGGTGAATGTATGACATTGTTCTGCATTCTGTCCATCAACTGTTGTTTTTGCATTTGTCACCCCAAGTGGGACGGGTATGCCCAGACGTGGGTCCCGTGCTCTCCATGCCACTGGATTCAAGCTATCCTGGCTGAAGAGGGGTGAAACCCCGAAACCGGTCCTAGGATGCTTGTTTCCAGTCCAGGGAGGACCTGGCTTGGCAGTTCGGGCTGGACTGTTCCCATGAGGCACAGGGTCAAGACCGATTTGCATATGGCTGGGTTCAAACTGGAATGGCATGATGAGAAAAAAAACGATGGATTTAGGCCCAGATCTCTGTACTGGGGTGAATGTATGACATTGTTCTGCATTCTGTCCATCAACTGTTGTTTTTGCAGTAACAGTAAGTGGCATTTATAAATATTACCCCCTATGTCAACAGTTATGTGCAAAAGAGTTAATCTGGGTAAATGTGGGATGTCCCAACCCAAAACCTGCAACATACATGCAATGACCCCACGCCAGAACCCTGAGAGTGATGTGCAGAGCCATACGGTATGAATGAGGGTACCCTTGGCCGCCTGGCATCACAAGCAGAGTGGAGAGGCAATAAGTCCCGCCCCCCTGACCCGATATCTAGTGTAATATACCCTGTGGAGGTATTTAAACTGTATATATCGGAATTGAGTCGCTATGGCAGCACCCCGTGGGGACACCAGCGCCTCGGTCCAGTCCTCATCATCCAAGGGGCCCAAATCTGTCTGCCAGGCCTTCCGTGTTTTAGACAGCGTTGTGTGGCTATTCGTGACGAGTGTGCGATAGATTTTGGAAATCTTGTGTTACCCCAATTCTCCCATGAATACATTTGCCTCAAGAGGACTAAAACCAGGTATGGTCTCTTGGAGTGTGAGATATGGAGAAAAGGCATGGCGAAATTGAAGATATTTGTAAAATTGCGATCAAGGCATCGCATATTCTTGCTGTAATTCCTGAAAGGACTTCAGGGTCTGGCCATGAAGGACGTTCCCCACGGTGGAGATTCCTATAGCCTCCCATCCCGAAAAGCCAGGCAACCCAGCGAGCTGTGGCAAGAGGCCCACCATCCCAGCTGCCAGAGGGTGCATTTCCATAGTTGAAAGACTGTGGCGGTCACTGGTGGCAAAGCCTTCCTGGTCGAACCCGCATAGAGGATTGTGTGGAGGGGTGTGGTGCCATCAGCCATCGCTCGACCGCATATACTGCAAATGCAGGGTCTGACCTATCTCCGTACCACCTATCATTTAATATGAGTAGGTGTGAGGCCGCATAGTACGCCTAGACGTCTGGTGTTGCCAATCCACTGCAATAGGCCGATTGAAAGCATGTCCTCTATGCTACCCGAGCCGAGCTGCCCCCCCCCATAGAAAATGCCGGAGAGTAGAGTTAAGTTGTATGAACCAACTAGGTGGTATCAGATATGTGTGGTTTTGAGCAGTTGATGGTTTTACAGGATCAACTTGCCTTAGACATCTTACTCGCAGAAAAGGGCGGAGTCTGCAAAATGCTTACATTTACTCATTGCTGTACATACATACCTGACAAGAGTACGAAATATGAGGCTTTGCAAAGAATATATCAGGTTACGAACCTGAATTACGTGAATTGGAAATACCAAGTTTGTTTGAAATTTTTGGAAAGGGAGTTGCTACAATTGGAAATTGTTTTTTGACAGCGAAAAAGGGTATATTGATGGCTATTTTAATGCCAATAGTGATACTGGGGCGTTGGCTAATATTTATTGATTATTTAATATTTTCTGAGCTGTAGATACATATTTCGCAAGAGAAAGGAAAGGTTGGAAAATAAATGGTATGAGAAGGGTTTGGGGTTGAAGGTATTATGAATGACGACTCTATAAACTCATTGAAATTTAGGGGATTGAAAAGAAAAAGACGAGACTCAACTGACGATTAAAGTGCACTCTGAAACGGACACACATGAGAAACCCAGATTTGTGATTATTTATAAAATCCTCAGACGGGGGATTGTGGAAGTTGAAAATTTTTACGTAAATTTACCTCATAACAATGAAGAAATGTGCTTTAACGTTAACGTAGAAAATGCATGTCAAAATACTGGTTAGAGAAAAATTATTTTTATTAAACGTGCAAAAGTGAAAATGCTGCTTGTTTCTGCAGAAAGCTCCCATTTATATGGTTATTTAATTGCTAGGTCTCAATATTTCCTTGAGTCGTTCATAACCCTTTAATAAAATACATGCTTTTTTTATTGCTGTTTTAACGTTATAACTGAAGTGTAGAACTGAACATCTTTGTGAAATGTGCGGTTTGCTGCAAAATGTATTTCTTTTCTTCCTTACACCATATGACTTCGTTATAAGTTAGATAGTTTCCTCTGCCACATGCTTATAATGAACAAGTATATTAATGAAAGAAAATGCTTGTTAAAGGTTTAAATTCTATGATCTACCTGGGACATGCTAGATATTAATGTTTCATTTCAAAGAGCAGTCCATTCTTACACAATGGGACACTGAACAGCTAACACAGTAGTCTTGCAAAGGTTCTCATGAAAACCTTCCTAGATGTATCTTTTTGTAATACGCTATACCCACATTCAAATAACTACATGTTGACATGGACGTTTACCGTGGAAATCAAGAAAAAAGACAGACCACTGGAAGATCCTTTCTTATGGGTTAGAAATGCTTCATCATTCGTAGTGTGCAACATGTTTTGTGCTTTTCTATATAGTACGTTTTCCTAGCTAGAGAGTTACGGCATTCTATGCATCCGTACCCTGCCATGCCCCTAAGCACTTTGTTATGCTAGCTTGAACTGCCATAAGCTACTGCTAACAGTGATTTCTTTGTTTTCCTCTGAGACTTTCTATCTTCATGCTGATTATAGCTACTGCTGTGATTAATTCCTGTTACCTGTTTTAACGGTTGCTACTGCAGCTGTTAGGGAACTCGGCCGAGTTTCCAAAACTACTCTTTATGGGGAGTTCGACCTTTCACAGCTAATAGTCTTATGCTCCAAAATGTACTTAATCTTTTCCAAAAGAATTCATTATGGGTTTTCGCTAGGATAGGTTAGATCCTTTAGATTAAGTTAGGGACAAACCTTCCAACTTCAACAAAAACCTCACTGTGTGAGAAGGGGGTGGGATCTTGGTGGGGGTGGGTCTTCGTGCTAGCAGTACCTAAGAATCACTTTTGCCCCCAACACAGACCCAAACCCCCTCCTCTAAAACAAAAAAAAGCTTGCTGAGACTTTTTCTGTTGTCCTCGACTGTTTTCACACCCATTAATGGACGTTGGCAGTTGAAAGCCTCTAAAACGAGCTGAAAACCACTGTTTACAGTGGTTTTTAGCTCATTTTCCCTGCCACCATGTGATATCGGCTCCTCAGCGGGTAACAGTGTGATGGGAGCCGACAGTGTGTCACACAGTACCACCATGTGAGTTGGCAGGTCTGTAGGGACTATTTCTTTTATGGAACATGGTGTAATTTTTTATGCTTGTTCTAATCAATTTTTCTGTAAACCTATTGCAGTGTTTTGTATTAGTTTCTTTTTACTTTTATTGTATCTTTACAATACTTTAGTATTTCTTCTATGTTGTATTCATTGTGCTTTATGTTCCATTCTCGGAATCTCATCTCCAGTTGCTAGTAGATAGGTCAGATCTCCTGGACTTTCTCCTGAGCAACTGGCGATAGCTGTGGGTCCTTGTACTGGGAATCTAATCGTTGGAAATAAACTTCTCTTGGAACTCTCTCCGTTTCCAGACTCGTCTGTCAGCTACCCCGACACTTCATTTGGTACCAGGAGTGGGGTAGTGCTGACTTTGGTTCCCTCTACTACTACGCTGTTCCTGCCTCCGGACCCACCAGCTTAGGGTGACCAGATTCCCAAAAGAAAAAACCGGGACAGGTCAGAAACATAGAAGTAGGACTACAGTTTACACTGGTGGATGGCTGGATCTTGGTGGAGGCAGTGACCTTTGACTCCAGTGAGCAGGGTCATGCTGGCGGTTTGGACATGCTGTTGCCCCCATGGCTGGCATAATGACATTCTTGCTGCGTAGAAGGGAAATCCCGAGAGAAAATGTTTCTCTTTAAAGGATTTCCCTTCTCACAACAACCTCATCTGGAGTGACGTCACGCTGTAATATTTCGAGAAGTGAGCATGCGCACATCTTTTTAACACCAGTGCGTACGCAGCCACTACTCAAAAACCGGGACATTTCTGTGCTCATCCCAGCCACTATTAAAACAAGCATTGGAAATGCAATAGGTCTCGCTTTTGCTTAAGTTAGAGCTATTGGCATTGTAAATGGCGTTGTAAATGACAATGTCTTTTATCCATGTGTTATGGAATGTATGTGGTGGGTAGTGAAATTCCCGGTTTTAGATTTACTTGTAGAGCTGTGCAGTGTTTGAAATAATAGTTATTTTTCGCAGAGTTCTTTATTGGTTCTTCCAACAAAAGTGTGTTACTGCCTCAATGCCCCAGATAGGCCTGCTAGTCTCAGGATCCGTGTATTTTTTTGAGGATGTTCCTTATTACCGATTTGGCACAAGTATTTAGTGTTTGATTCACTTACAATAATTTCTGTGAAAACCATCTTTCCTAGGTTGGCCGTGGGATGTGTGAGTCACATGCGTTGGATCTCCTGCTCCTTCTTCACTCGAACATGCTTGCTTCTCTCTGTCAAAGCGCTTAGAAGCCACAAATATTTGGTGCATAACAATGTATAAAACCTAAGTATGGTGTTCTCTCCTAAAGCTAGCATCCACTTTATTCATACTGCAAGTATTTAAATGTCTCCCTCATTGCTGCTCTTAGCGTTTTGCCCTGCTGCAGATAATCTCTCTTCCGGCTTCTCCTTTTACCTTTGATCCGTACCGGGGCTGGAGTTAAAGAAACCGTCCTTCCCACTGTTAAACGAGCTTGCCTTTAAAATGTATGCCTCCTCCAAGGGCCTGACCAGAGCCTTACCACCCGAATCTGCGGTGCACAGCATGCCGGGAACATGAAAGATATCATTGATGAACCCGATAATAACTGGGTTTTTTTGGAATTAAAAGTGATGAGAGAGTGGAATTTTGCAGCTGCTAAAAGAGCCGTAAAATGCTATCTAGATAGGACTGAGGTACTTGTGGATGCTGTGACTGACAGCAGTGGAATGCATGAAGCAACAATGATTCACCCCCTGTTGACAAACTGCAAGGGCCGCGGATACGTGTAGCAACACGCACTCAGACACACGGGCGGCCACGCGCATGCGACACTGATGTGCAAACAGGCACGATCGGCAACATGTGCAGCGCATGTGCACTGTGACACTTCTCTGCCGGCAGCCACACAATTTTATGGCAAGACCGGAGGCTCCTATTATGCTTATTTTTTCTTGCTTTATTATAACAGCAGCCAAGAAAAGTGAAAACTACAGTTCCCAGAGGGCCTAAGGGGCATAGGTCAATGGGAACAATAAAGAACAAAACATGTAACCAATGAGCAGTCAGCACTCCGAAACCACGTCACAATCTGACTGCGAATAGCCCTCTTTTCTTGCTGCTCGCAGTCAGATAAGTGCCTTCTCTTCATTGCTCCGTATTATGCATGATATTTAGTGTAATATTAATGTGTTTTAATTTTAACATACAGCGCTGTTACGGTATGTTCTGCTTACCGCTTCTGCCTCTGTTTATTTGCGCTGTTACGCTTTTCTCCCTCGTTCCCTGACCCGCGCGAGCACTTCGACAGTTCGGTCCAGCGGCGCGCGACGGCTTCGCCTTTCATCCCGTTAGTGGTGCGCACTTTGTAGCGCGTGTGCAGCTTAGCGCGAAACGCTCCCAGAGACTCCTCGGCGCGTCTGCTCCCTCGACCTCCTGCACGCTTCTGGAGCCTCGTCCTGCGCTCCGGTTTGACTCCGCCTTCTAGGGGAGTGGTTTTCTGCCTAGTTCTGCTCTTTTCGACTCCCTCAAGTTTTAACCCTTGCTTACCTGAAAGCTTCTTTTCCTCGTGTACAATGGAATTGGACAGTTCACCAAGCTCTGAGATGAATAATGATGAAGGCTTAGCCTTTAAATCAGATTTAAATACCTTCATTAACAATTCTGTAGAGAATGCTGTTGAGGCTTCAATGAAGCGCCTTTCTAAAGGCATGGAGAATTCTATGCTCAGTCTGTTGTCTAAAGCATTGGCCCATTCTGCGGGGGATAGCAGAAAAAGGAAATTGGTAACCTCAGTGTCCTCTAATACTACCAAAAGTGCGTCACGCTTGAGTGGCGAGGTTTCCTCGCTCCAGACTGAGGACTCTGTTCCTCCCAGGCCTCCTTCTAAGGAGGGGTTGTCTTCTGTTAACGGAAAGAAAAAAGCTAAGGTCAAGCACACAGAGGTACCCAAAAAATTGGTAATTTCCACTATTCTAGACACAGACGATGACCTGGGTGACGCAACTGATGATTTGCTTGATATGTTTGATATTCCTGATCCTTCTTCCCCGCCCTCCAAGAAGTCAAAATCCGACTCTTTTGCCTTTTCTCCTGTTCTGGACTCAGAGGGTGTCCCTATGTTTGATCCTTCCAACCTTCGTCATCCCAATTCCACGGAGTGGTTTCCAGCCTCCCATGTGGGCGATTACATCTTGGCTAGGCTCCGCCTTCCCTTGGACAAATCTGCCCGGGCTAAGTTGAAGTCCGAATGCCCTAAGCCTTCTTTACCCTCTAACATCACTGTGGCTCCTTCCATAGACCAGCCCCTTCTCACCTTTTTCTCAAAATTTGGCAAGGATCCCAGTAAAGGGGTCGATAAGGCTTGGTCTACCTGCCAGGACAAAGTTCTGGATGTCGTGGGTCCTTTGGCTCGCATTTTCGATTTGGCAGAAGCTGCCCGCTTGGACGGTCATGATCTCAGCGCCGAAGATATTTCCTTATGGGTCCAACGAGCCTTCTGTTTGCTTGGTAATGCCAACGCCGCGATCACTCACGAACGCCGTAAAGGCCTTCTCATCAAGCTAGATCCTAAACTAGCTAATCTAGCTCCGTTAGATCCTGGTATTAAGGCGGATGGTCTTTTGTTTGGAGACTCCCTCATCAAAGATCTCAGAAAATTTGTCTCGACCTTCGCCTCTCTAGACAAAGCTCAACAGTCTATTAAAAAGTCTTCTCCCTCGGGTTTTGGACGGGCCGGCAGAGGCAGGGGTCGCTCTTCCGGCCGTCCCTATCCCAATCAAGGCTCCAGAGGCTCCTTCAATTCAGGCTACCAGGACTACAAACCTCAATTTTACCCACAACGAGGTCGTGGATACAGAGGTCGCGGCCAAAGGAATTTCCGTCACAACAACTCCACCCAACAAGGTAGGTCTTCCCCCTGTAGGGGGTCGTTTAAAACTATTCATCCAAAAATGGCGCACCCTTACGGCGGACCCATGGGTCTTAAATACAATCCAAGGTTATCTTATAGAGCTTTACGCAAATCCTTTCCAGACAGTTTTTCCCCCTCCTTTAGTCTTCTCCCACGACATGTCTCTTCTCATTTCTGCAGAGATTCAAAATCTCCTCCAAAAACAGGCCATTCTAAAAGCTCCCTTAGATCCCTCAGGTTTTCTCAGTACCCTTTTCCTTGTCCGAAAGAAAAACAAGAGAATGCGTCCTGTTATAAATCTAAAAACGTTCAATCAGTTCGTGGTGTATCGCCACTTCAAAATGGAAACCATCATTCATTTGCGGGATACTCTCCGCCCCAACGATTGGATGGTCAGATTGGACTTACAAGACGCTTATCTAACCGTTCCCATTCACCCTTCTCATTCCAAGTTTCTTCAATTTCAATGGTTAGGTGTCTCTTACCGGTTTTGCTCCCTTCCGTTCGGCCTTTCCTCAGCACCATGGTGCTTTACAAAGATAATGAAACCAGTGGTGGCCTATCTACGTTCCCTCGGGATCAGGCTTCTCATCTACCTAGACGACATTCTTTTGATGAATGGAGACAAACAGAAGCTGTTGTTAGAACTGAACACGACTCAGTCGCTCCTTCTGGAGCTGGGTTTCCTTCTCAACACCGAGAAATCTTCTCTCATTCCATCTCAGAACATGGAATTTCTGGGCTTTCTAGTGGATGCCTCCACGTCATCTCTTCTTCTCCCTCAGAAAAAGATTTCGGCCATAAAGACAGAAATTTCTCAGGTCCTTCAATCCTCTCTGATCTCCCTCAGATCTCTAGCTCGAATTGTAGGTCTCCTCTCCGCCTCCATCCAGGCTATTTTTCCAGGGCCTCTTCACTATCGTGCCCTACAACGCCTAAAAATCCGTCATCTCCGGCAGGGTTTAGCCTACTCCGATCTCATCGCTTTAGATCACGAATCGCGCGACGAACTTCAATGGTGGATAGACCATTTAGATGCTTGGAACGGTCGAGCGATCTTCGCTTCGGCCCCAGATCTTGTGTTAGAATCCGATGCAAGCCTGTCGGGTTGGGGCGCCCGCTGTGGTCCAATATCGACTGGCGGTACATGGTCTCTCGTGGAGTCGAAATTGCACATCAATTGTTTAGAGATGCTGGCAGGCTCCTTTGCAATACAGAGTCTCACAAAAAACAGAGTACGCTGTTCCATCCTCCTTCGTATGGACAATGTTTCTGCGGTCCGCTACATAAACCATCTCGGTGGCACAAAATCCAGGCCCCTAGCGGACCTTGCAAAGAGTCTTTGGGAATTTTGTCTGACAAACAAACTTTCTCTCCAGGCAGAGTATCTTCCGGGAGATCTAAACTCCGTAGCAGACTGGCATTCTCGTTACCTCCGAGACTCCAGCGATTGGAAGCTGCTTCCATCCGTCTTCCAATCTCTGTCTCAAAAATGGGGTCCTTTTCACATCGATCTCTTTGCTTCTCGCCTCAACGCCCAATTACCTTTGTTCTTCAGTTGGCGTCCAGATCCTCTAGCTTCGGCAACGGATGCTTTTCTTCAAGATTGGTCCCTCCACCTCAATTATGCCTTTCCTCCTTTTCTCATGATCAACAGAGTACTTTCCCAGGTTCGTCGCCAAATGACCTCCCTCGTCCTCATAGTTCCCTTTTGGCAGTCACAGATTTGGTTCCCATCTCTTCTGGAGATGACAGTCGACTTCCCAGTTCTTCTTCCTCTTTCCGACGACCTGCTTCTGAATCCATTAGGTCATCCGCACGACCTCATCCTCAACAATTCCCTGGTCCTGTCTGCCTGGAAGGTCTCCAGCCTGTCCCTCCTGACCTCCTCATTTCACAAGAGGATTCTCTCTTCATCAGTAAAGCCTGGGCTCCAGGTACTTCCAAAGCCTACAAGTCCGCTTGGTCTTTATGGTCAAGCTGGTGTCTGGAAAGACATATCGATCCCCTTTCAGCCCCTTTAAATTTTGTAGTTAATTTCCTGGCTTCTGAAGCCAGTGCAGGCAAGTCGTATAGAACGATCAATCTGTATAGATCAGCTATTTCCCTCAATCATTGTCCTATCGAGGAAAACCTGTCGGAGTTCATCCCCTCATCTGCCGTCTACTTCGTGGAGTGCGATTTTCCAAACCTCCTTTGGCTAAGTATTCTAGTTTATGGGATGTCAACTTGGTACTTCAATTGTTTTCTGATTGGCCAGACTATTCTGCTCTCTCTCTAAAAATGCTCTCTGCTAAACTTACCATGTTATTATGTCTAATTTCCATCAAACGTGTGTCAGATGTTAAGGCTCTGGATGTTTCCTCTCGCCAATTTTCTCCTACAGGTGTTTTATTTCAAGTTCACAAACGTACCAAAACAAATTTGAACACTGTTTTCTACCCTATTTTCCTTCCCGTCCCAAACTATGTGTAGGTCAATGTCTCAAAGCATATGAACAAAAAACAGCTGATCTCAGAACGTCCTCTCATTCCCAACTCCTCATTTCTTTCCGTAAGCCCCATCGTCCTGTTTCCTCTGCCACTTTAGCTCGGTGGGTCCGATGGATCATGTCCCTTGCGGGCATTGACGTCTCCGTTTTCGGAGCCCATTCTGCCAGGGGTGCCATGGCCTCCAAAGCCTTTTGGGCAGGATCTCGTTTAGAGGACATTCTGAGATCAGCAGATTGGTCAAATGATAGTGTTTTCCGCATGTTTTATTGTAAACCGGTTGTTACTGCTACTTCTCTAGTTATCGACATGCTTTGAACAAGCATAATAGGAGCCTCCGGTCTTGCCATAAAATGTAGATTTTCCTAGTAGGTTATGACGGAAAGTCTTAATTTTATTAAAGACACGGAGGCGAGTATTATCCCACCTCAACACTGCTAATGTGTGTGTTTTCTCCCTCCCTACAGCAAATCCAGCGCTGCCTCCTGCATCGTCTTAAGAAGATCCAGGCTATTCGAAGTTATCCTTCCTCTCCTGGTGTTCATCCTGTTTCAATTCCAGTTGATGCCACATCGTTTCCTCATGCTGGTTCGTCTTGGTTGGATTTCGGTCAAGATTTGTTCTCCTGGACTTTGACCTTTTTCATCATTCTTTCTATTGCTCCTCTGTTTATGGACTCTATCTGACCTGCTCGTCAGCGAAAAGAGGGCTATTCGCAGTCAGATTGTGACGTGGTTTCGGAGTGCTGACTGCTCATTGGTTACATGTTTTGTTCTTTATTGTTCCCATTGACCTATGCCCCTTAGGCCCTCTGGGAACTGTAGTTTTCACTTTTCTTGGCTGCTGTTATAATAAAGCAAGAAAAAATAAGCATAATACTCGCCTCCGTGTCTTTAATAAAATTAAGACTTTCCGTCATAACCTACTAGGAAAATCTACATTAATTCATGCACTCACATTGGCTCGAATGCATGCACAGTGACACTTGCACAGGCAGACTCTGGGACACTCCTGCACAACGACACGAGCGGCAGTACTAACACACACGGTGTGTGTTGCCTACATAGAGTGCGCACCCAGGCACAATAGTTCTGCCCACCATACTCTTAGGCAAGTACCACAACTGCAGGACACACACCCCATCCAAATGAGTTTTATATTGCACAAGCCAACTCATGACAAGGTGACAAATACTGACTTCAGGCTGCGATGGATATATATGCCAGGCTCCCTCAAAACAGGCAAGGGGTGTGGATGAATCCCCAGTGCTATGTGGAAACGCACGCGCGTACAGCCAGCTCAGAACGTTTTGACGGTATAGCAAGGTGTGCAGTACAAATCACATTTTTTGCAACTTAGGAGTAATATTCATTTAATTATATGTGTGGGTGCAAACTGCAGTGTTACAAAAACCATATTTCACAGGCATTGTGTTTTTATTTCAAGGTTTCAGTACAATATGGATTTTTTTACACTGGGGGGCCTACAAATCTATTTTTTTACTTTTTGAACAATCAAGTAAAGCGCGGGTGCCGCGATTGTTGAAAAAGTCAAGAAATAGATTTTTTTCTATTTGTTTACATTTTTCAACAATCGCGGCACCCGCGCTTTACCTTCAGCCATGTTAAGCTAAAGCGCGGGTGCCGCGATTATAGCAAAAGTAAACAAGTAGAAAAACATCTATTTTTTTACTTTTTCAACAATCGCGGCACCCGCGCTTTAGCTTAACATGGCTGAAGGTAAAGCGCGTGTGCCGCGAAAGTGGAAAAAAAAGTCAATAAAAGCATTACACAAAAATATAATGCGTCCGTCTGACGCCGCGAGTAAAGCATCCAGTCCCCGCGTGCACATCTTCTGTCCGTCCGCGTGCACATCTGGAATCCGTATCGATTCCAAAAGGCCCTCGCATGGGACATTTATTCAGTTTGGAGGAAAGTGTCGGGACACTTCTCGAAAAACCGGGACCGTCCGGGGAAAACCGGGACGTCTGGTCACCCTACACCAGCTTCTTCTTTCATTTCGCCTGCATCTTGGCAAATATTTACACTACTTGAGCGGTTTCCCCTCCTTGTTCAGGTGCGTGATTTTTTAGGTCTCGCCTAGCGATGCAGCGCCATGCGCTGCTCGCCAGGCGAGATCTATTGTTGCCGACTTGCTTTGCGATGCGGGACAGGACAGGTGCACGCGTACGCCAAGTCCTGGACAGGAGATGTGCACGCGTATGGTGCGAGCAGAAGTTGTAATAACGCCGCAAGCCGTACGCGTGCACATCGACTGTCTGTGCTCAAGCTTAACAGACAGGAGATGTGCCCGCGTACGGCTCGCGTCTTTTACAACTCCTGCTCGCACCATACACGTGCACATGTCCTGTCCAGGCGCGGCATCCAGCATGCCTCCCGCTCAACCCCACTCACCGGCTCTTGTGGGGACTGTGCGATGCTCCCAGGCTGGTCTCCTCAATGGCAGGGGGACTCGCCTCTTCACCCGGTCACTGGCACAGCAACACGCGGGGCTCCGTCTTGCTCACAGGAGCCCCGCCAGAAATCTTGCTCCGGCCGCACCATGCGGCATTCACGAAGGCGGGGTGGGCTCCCGCCGGACTTCCCTCTGCGGGGTGGGCTCCCGCCTCGCTTCTCCAACACACGGGGCTCCCTCAGCTCACGGGAGCCCCGGACACCTCCGGCCGCGCGCTCCATGCCCCGCCCATGCCCCACGCAACTGACGTCGCCGGACAGCAGATGTGCACACGCACGGCGTCTCTTTGACTCGTGTGCTTCACAGCTGTGCCCGGCGCCGGACAGCAGACGTGCACACGCACGGCGTCTCGCGGGCTTCAGAGCCGCAATGTCGAGAGCTTGTTTTTATAGCAGTAACAAAGTGGCTTTATCGTTAACGGATTACGGCGTGTTCACAAGTGCTCCTAGCGCTTAGAATGGTCCGCGTGAGCACTATTAAAAAGTAGTAACTCTGGATGCTTCTACGCTGACTGGCCCTGCATGGCGTCCTCTTCTGCTAGTAAATAAGGAAAGAGAACGGTGGTTGCAGCAGGTACCCTATTGCTGGGATGGCTGCGGTGGGGGCATTGTTTATTTAGGGTGCTGGGGTGACATGTATACTCTGCTGTTGAAAACCAGGTCATGCTTGCGTAGTGTAGCGCTAACATGTGGGAGCGTTCAACCCACTACGAGTTTGATCTTGGGCAGAAGATACTATCCAAAGGCCGCCTCGAACACAATCTGTTTCATCTTGGGTTTCTCAGTGCGTCTCGTCATGGCGATCTGAGAGGGTCCCAGCACCTGCCTGGCGCTTGGTGTGATCCTCCTCTACGGACAGAGGCAGACTACGATGGAGCCCCTAGGCTGCCCCAGAACTGCGGGTCACCAAATGTACATAAACCACCCCCTTCTCCTCGCGCAGGCGCAGACGCTTGGCTGGCCGTGGCTGACAGCGGAAGTCACATGCCGGTGCCAGTGATCCCGTGATCGGTTGGATAGAAGCAGCGGACACCGCCGGGGCCCGGGGCAAGGCAGCTGGAACCCGGAGCCCTCACGGCGGCACTCGGCATCACTCCAGGCCCGGCTCCGGCACTGCCCGGGCCGCCTGCAGCGGACACCCTGGTGGAGAGGGGAGCAGGCAAGTGAAGTGAGGGCGTAGCGCCCAGAGGATGGAGACAGGTGTGTGAGGCGCTTGGCAGGCAAGAGCTGCGCCCAGTCTATAGGCATTGTTGTAGGCTTATTGGGGAGGAGAGGGGGTCTTTTCTATTAATAATGCACCTAGCCCTATTGGGGATCTTTTTCTGTGCCCAGAGGGTACACGGCTTTGAGGTTACGAAAGGATGCTAGCGCCTTGAAGCACATGATCCAGTCCTGCGCATTGTTTTTGTGTAACTTGTCAGGTGTGACACTCCAATTGGTTGCGTTGAAGTTCACGAAGACTACAGTCCCCAGAATGCATCTGCTTGATGAGAAAGCCCGTGCTCGTGTTCATCCTTGTGTTCATAATGTCAAGGATAGTGTAAGTCACACCGTTTATGCTTGTGCCAGGACCTTTGTTAGCTGGATACTACCTTTGTTAGCGGAATACTGTGTGGGTGCTCTTGTTTGTGGTGTTTTGTGCCCCGACCTCATTTTGAGGATACTTTTAGCGTTTTATTATAGCGCTTGTATACTTCGCACAGGTCTTTAGATCGCTTTCGTGGCGCTTAGTTTGTGTGTTTTACAGCCTGTTGTGTGCGAGAATCATTTTGGAAGTATTTTGGTGTCATGTGAGGTTTGGAGATGTACTTAATAAGGGGAGTGGGAAACTTACAATTTCTAAGGGAGGGGGGAGGGAGGCACCGACTGCACTAAGAACCAACCACGAGTCGAGTCGTCAAAAGATGTTAAGTAAGTTATGTAACAAATCTCATGAAAAAGGATAACTTAACTTTAAATTGGATCAAATGTATTTTCAACATTTCTCAGTGTCGTATTTTTTTTATGAGAAAGCCCCCAAGGCCTGATGGCATTGTCGCTAGTTATCTAAAATGTGTCACACTGTCATGCTTTCTGTTTAAATCGCTTATATTGTTAAATGCGAAGCGCAATTTTTTTTATATTAACAGTGTAATAGTGGGATCATGTACTGAATTACTTCAATGTGCTCTGTCTGATTGGTTAAAAAAATGATACATAGTGAAGTAAAGCAATGGCTGCGTATCACACAGTTTGGTCAAGTGGGGAAGCTGGGATTTGAGCCCAATATTCCTGGTTGGACATTGTGTATTTCAGGCAGAGACTCTATTCTCACGTCCCTTTCTCTTCTTTTGAACAGAAAAGATCAGTGATATTCAATTATTTAATTATTGTTTTGTAATTAGAGATAGTATACGGAGTTCAATAAATATATTTATAACTCCTTAAATCAAGCTTGCACTATACACATATATGCATAGTAATGAGATGTGAAGCTGTGCGTTTGTTTTTAATGTTTACAGAGACACTGGACCAAAGAGAACAACATGCTGCACTCTCTCCAGGCGACCCCTGGAAGGGCAGGCTCTGCAGGGCCTCGGAGGCTTCTGTTTTTGTGGATTATTTAACTGCTGTCATTGGCGTTAGGCCTTTCTTAAAATCGTTTCTTTTTCTCAGTCAGTTTACATAAAACAGCATCGCCCGCCTTGCGTTACTCTGCTGTCTTGACAAGGGGATTATAGGAGAGGTTCAACACGCCAGTGACCACAACTGAAGAATCAATAAAACAACATGGACTGCCTCCCACTCCCTCACAGCAGTTTCTCCCACTAATCACACTGCTTCAAGGAGGGGAAGATGTGTAGCAGGACTTCAGAGAAATGTGTTGTGACTGCCTCTGTTTAATCTCCAGTTTTTACTTTGGGGTGATATTACCCCCCATTAAAAAAATTGAGGGGGGTTGTAAATCCACCCGAAGCTCTGCCCCATCCCCCAGTTCCTACGCCCATGCTGATTACGTCACACAAATTTGCGGCTGTGAAGCAGAGCGGTGTAGGGATGCTGAAGTCCCATTCTCATTAGCTTTACATCCCCAGAGAAGCCATTTCTATCTGGGGGTAAGACCAGGGCCCTTCGTACACATGGTTGTGGGCGCGCCTTGTTGTATTTCTAAGGCCGCACCTTTTATATTGGTAGAGACAGACAGTCTTACATCACTGCCGGCTCTCACGTGGGCAGCACGTGTTCAAGGCAGGGCCTGCTTCAGTTCCACCTAACTCACACCAACCTCTTGGCTCAGGAAGAGGGGTGTCAGCCGTTTCTCATTGCCTCTTTAGACATTTGAGCTGTTGCTGGTCGCATTGTTCTGCTGTGTGTCTTTTCAGCACACCCCTTTGCTTACCCAGGGAGTGTTCATATTAGCCTGTTAGCAGTGAGATGCTCCCTCTGTCCTCTCACTAACTGGGCTGTTTCACCCAGTTCATTGCCTGAAAGAAATAAGTTGTGAGCTAAGTTGTGTTTTGCATTTCACAAGTCTGCCAATTGGCCCTGTCCATGGCAATGCAAATTGTTGTCTCTCCTGTAGTGGGAGGCTTAATACCAGGCTTCACAGCACATGAGCTGTACCAGCTACTCTCTCCCAGCATTCCTTACCAGTCGTTCCGCCATGCTTCAGCGCGATGCCCTGCAGCGTGTCCCCAGAGCTCACAGGGTGCTCGGTGTACCTCGCAGCCCATGCGGCCGCCGTCACTCTGGCCGTGTGTGTCTTCTCCGGCGATCCTCAGCTTACGCCTGGACAGCCGATGTGCACGCTCACGGCGTCTCGTGCGCTCCCACCGCGCTTTCACTTTGCGCGTGCCATGTGAAAGTAATGTCTTGCGTTATCTTGCGAGTAAAAAGAAATGAACGGCAAAATATTTTCTCAGGCTATAACATTGCACGTTGACTTCTCTGTGCCCCTTTGTCCTCAGAATTCATCAGTTTGTGGGTTTCCAAGGCAGGCAGGAAACGCGTGTCGGCTGCGATTTACTCCTGACGAAGCGGGAGGTCGCGCAATTTCCAGTGGGTCGTGTACCCACTATCATTTCCACATGTGTGGCTTCCCTTCTTCAGACTGCGCCTCGGTGCCAACGCCACTCTGCTGAAGTAAGTCTCAAGTGATCGCTTGGCAAAGCTGAGTGGGTTGTTTTCCGGCCGCATGCAACAAGGAGAAACAAGCATTTGCAATGCAATGTCTGCATTTACGCGAATTTAAGCTATTGGCATTGTAAATCACAATGCGTTTTATTTCTGTTTCAAAAAACAAAACATAAATAAAAGGCATTATCATTTACAATGCCAATAGCTCAAACTCGCGTAAATGCGAGACCTGTTGCATTGCAAATGCTTGTTTCTCTTTTGCAAGGAGAGACTTCACTTATTTATTTGGCTAATCTGAATAAAAAGAAAAATACAGAGTAATCTCTTGAAGAGAAAATACAACTTTTAAATCTTCATCAAACATCTCATCATTGAACATAAAATGCTGCAAGATATGATTATTTGAGAGATGTGCTTGGGTTGTACTCCGTTCTAATAAGGTAGCAAAGATTCGTCAACCTGAAGAGTGGAAATTGGAGGTTCGCTTAACAAATTAATAGTGCAACTATTCCCCAAAAAATTGGGAGATTTTCTTGCTCGCACTAGTCACGCCCTCTATTCAGTAAAGTTAGTGAACACTTATGTGCTCAATCTTTCCCTGTACACATTCGCCGTTTTACTAGACTTGTGTTCCGCGCTGCCTTCAAGGCTTCAAAAGCCATCGCGATTTACACAGCAAGTGAAACACACCTTTGCCAGGCACTAACCTCGGTCTCTACCTAGCATTTTGACGTGACAGCTAGCGAGCAGCACCGTAACTGTAAATATAAAAGAAGGACAAGAACGACCAAGCCGCTGCGCGCCTACCACAACCAATGGAAACGGAGGAACAAGGCTTAGCTGAGTTGATGCTGCCGTTGAGAGAAAGCGGTCGCCTCCTTAGAAGGTGGGCCTCTTTGGCCCGTTCATTAAAAAGATAGAAGTGGACTCCTAAAACTTGTGCTTATTATAGTGTTTTGAAGAAGCACACTCACATGTTCGCAAAAGCCTTCTGGGGTGTATTGAATACATCATTAGTTGATTATGTTATTTTCCAGCTATGATTACATTTAAAACCATACAATAAAGTACTTATTTAGTTTTTTTGTTAAATCTACAGCATTTTTTATTATCAGAAGAGTTTTTTTCCCTCCCGTCTCGTTTGCCAAAGCCAACCTCCGTTCCAAGATGGCGGCTCTTTTCCCAGGAGGTTCTAATCCACATTGAGGCTGGTCCGCTGTCGCTGTCGGTGGCGCTGACCTTTACCCCTCGGGAGCCCAACGTGCCGCCATATTGGCTGTTGTCTGTGCTAGTCCGTGAGATAGGAGCGGTAGAGGGAGTATCATGACCCGGAGGAGGAGCAAGCAGGGGGCAGCCGCGGGGGTGCGCCGGGGGTCAGAGCGTGGCGGGGAGGCAGTAGTCAGGGGAGGTGAAATGGATGGGGAACCTGGAAGTCGACTGCAGGAGGCGGTCAACGGCGAGGAGCAGGTGAGGGGCCCTATGGGTGTGTGCAGCGGAGAAGGCTGGGTGGGCATGGTAGCAGCGAGGGAGCAGGGGTAAAGTTAAAGCAGATGGGTGTTTTCATTTCTACTATGGGACAGGCGAGGAGGGCTCTTTTTTGGAAGGGACTGAGGCTTGTTCTTGTGTGTTGCTTGAGGCAGGAATGTTTGGGTGCAGGAAAGGGCAGGTTGAGGGAGTACATTTGGAGAGAGGAGCCGCATGAAATATTGAAGCTGTGTTTTTGGTTGCAGGTCTGATAGAGGAAAATCTGTTGGTCGGTGTTAGTATGAGGTTTGGAGATGCAGAGTGTCCGAGTAGCATGGGACGTTGCCGAGGTTTCCCATCTGTCGCTCGAGTACCCCGCCCCTTGCGGAGTCGCACAGGAGACTGTTGCCGCCCCTTTAGTATAGTTTATGCAAAGGCCCTGGATTATTGCAGTGTGCTGGTGATTCTCCGACATTGTAAGATGTCCCTTAGCACTAGCATGACCAGATGGTCCACCTGGATGGTGACAAAGTGATTAAGACAGTCTCCGGGCAACGTAGAACTGATAATGATGGTTTCGGACTGCTTCATATAGATTGGGCCGTGGCAGACGTTTTCCCATCAGCCTTGACCTAGGTCAAATATCTGTATCACCCATGGTCAGTGGGCTTCGTTTTGCATGGGCGATGTACTTCAAAGGGCTGCGGAGTACAGTGTCTCTATTTCCACAGTTCGTTTCTGTTGCTTCCCAAGTGAAGCAGCTTCAGCCTGTGAGCTGCTTACGACGTGTGTCTGAACAGGAGGCTGTGTTTTCAACTGTATCTCCAGAGGTCTGAAATTAACCACCACTTGCCTTGAAGCTCATGACAAAGTCCGATTTCAAACACGTTTTCTGTTTTGCTTTCTTCCCTTGCTTCTGTTTTTATTAGTTTTATTTTTTAAAGTAGAAACACCAATGTTTACACTATGAGAGAGGTTTTTAAACTTAATGCGATGTATACTGCCTAAAAACTATAGAGTTTTGAGTGTATCACAATTTGATCTCATGGATATTGGCCCTATCCCAAATGTAGGGTTGTATTAGTCAGTAATGGGATTATGCACACCAGGTATGTTTTGTAAATATTCGTGGTCCAATAAATCCTAGATTAAAGGTCTGTATTGCTTTTTCAATTCAATTTAGTTACACTTTTTTCCGGTTTCATTCAGCGGTAAGCCAACTCGTTTTGGGTTAAATATATAATAATCGATCAGCACAGGTTTAACTTGGGTGTAGACGATATTGAGATTTTTCAAGGTTCAGTAATAATCGCATGGTTTTTCGTCTTTGGTACTAGGATAAGATAATGTGATATTGGCTAACAGTCATACAGTTGTCTCGGTCATAGAATATTCAGCCCTTCTGTATGTTTTCATGTTATCTAGCCGACCGGATAGAGACTCTAGAATCTCTGCAGAACTGTCCTTCTGTCTACAACCCCTCTCTGAGATTGAAAGCTCATTGAAATCCTTACAGTGGTGATCTCTTTTGACCCCAAGTAGAACTTGAAGTTAAACATTATCTTGCTAATACATCACTTCATACTCTTACTAAGATGCTGCCTTGAACATTAACCCCTATCTTGCAGAATATAGTTTTAAGCAGTGATACTCAAAGTAAGGCCGGGGGCCACATTGAGCCCCCTGGTCAACATCAGCACTCTACTACTGATGTTTACGCAACTCTTTGCTAACATTAAAACGATGTTAAATAAACAGGCAAGCATGTATTTAAAGGTTAATTGAAGTTAAAGAAAGGAAAGTTCTGCACCACTTTAGAAGCACCTTCATTTTTAAAGATATCTTGCGGCATAATGGCAAAGTATGATGAAGTCTGGTCAAAATTTAAAGTGTATGTTATTAACTTGCAGAACCATTTCACCTTAGTACATCAGATTATATTATTTAAATGCATTAAAAAGTATATTTTTAATAGTGATAGTTTTCAAACATGAATTCAGAAACGTTCATTCTTCCCTCCACCCTCACTACAATACCAATACGGAACTAAGAGGCAAGTCTCCTGTTATGTCCACTCTTTGGGTGGCTGGGGTTTCTATTATACATGAACAGCATAGTTTTATTAAATCAAACACAGGAGAAGGTATTGTACAGCACACATCCTGAAGTCCTGTATTTGGAGGTCCTCTTATATGGTAAGGAAGAAACAGGAGGGAAAGTAAAATAAAACAATTGCCTGGGATCACACAGTTTGGTTAAGTAACGAAGCCAGGATAAATCCCAAGTTTTTGTATACACATTGTGCAATTCAGACACTAGATGTATACGGTTCGCTTCCAATACACCCAACTTAACACCGCCACCCCCAGCCAACCTGCTGGCATCAATGCGTCCCTCAATCACATCACATCACATCCAAACTTTTTGGCCCCAGGGAAAATGTTTGCGAATACCCATGGTTTTAAGAATGCCTTCCGGTCTTTTGTGACTTTTGGTGTGAGCATCACTTCTTGTAGGCTGAGCTTACTGTCCTGGATTTGTGATTGCAGTGCTTCAGGAGGCCATGTTATGGCAGCATTACTCTCTTTTGGCAGCAACTGGTTTAAATGTATCACATGGCTTCTGTTTGTCTACAGAGTTGCCTGTTTGACTGCAGGGCATGATTATTGTGGCCTATTTGGCCTCTGGCCATTGTACTTGGAACCTACGTTTTGGTGTGTTCACAAGAACCCTCGTGGTCAACATTGTTGTTTTATCTTTGTTTAGTAATGCTGTGGAGAACTAAACTATTTGCTGTGGTACCTAGGCATGATTTGTGCTTTTAACCAGGATCGATGAAGTGAAACCTTCGAAATGTCTCATTATTCTGGGCTATGTACTTGAAGAAACTAAGGGAATTGCAATTCTTTGTCAGTGCTAGCCTTAATGACACTCCATACCCTCCTCCCTCCAATCCTTTGCTACACTCTGCTCCAGAGTTGCCTACAACTTCAACTTGCTAGGCACGTTTCTCTCTTCCATAATAATTGGTAAATATCCAAACCTAAAATCAACCACAAAACCTGTTTTTTTGCATTTAATTCAAAAAAATAGTTTTGCAACTTACTGTTTAACAGCCTGTGTAAAATGACTCTCCTTGCTTGGCAGGGAATTCTCCATCCATCTTTTTTCCTGTGATCATTACAGTGTTTCAGTATGCACATCAAGTGCAAAATCACCCTCCAGATCTTTATGTACCCCATTTCAACAGGAGATTTGACACTTTAAGATAGCCATGCCGAAATCCACTAAAAGTTAACTTCTAAATCAGTGCATTTTTGCAGAAGCACCCCTCCCCCAGATATTGCAGCATTGATTTAAAAAATTTTGCAGCATAAAAATTGAATTTTTGCGGCACTCAATTTCATTTATTTTGGTTTTTGTGTGGTATATTCAGTGATTAAAATGCAACTTTTTAAAGTCTTTATTCTTTTTGGCTTACTTCTGCCAAAAGACTATTCCAGGCATCCTGCTTCTCGCAAGCCATCCCTTAAGACCCATATACTTGGCAGCCTCCCTCTCTTTCTACTCGCCCCAGAAGACTGTCTATTTTAGAAATAAAGGTGCTTGGATAATCTGTTGCACAGATTTAAAAATCTGTGCATTCTTGCTGTGTAAATATTTTTTTCTAGCTAGCCCTTTGTTCTCCTCTGGTGAACTTAACAATCGTGCTTATCCATTGGAAGTGTGTCCTCTTTCTTTGTTGCTGTTTGCCATCCATTTGGTGCTTGAGCGGCCAAGGTGTTTCCCTGTGTGTACTCCCAGATCCATTTGCTGCTGCATCTTTTACCAAGACTGTGTTGTAACTGAAAGTATTGGCAGTGTCTTCGTAGTCTAGAGTAGTAGGCCTTTGTTTCTATACCTGTAGGTGGAGAATGCCAACTGGCATTCCCTGCTTAAAGATCTATCAAGTCCCCATAATTGGTTTGCATTCCTTCATCTTTAAAAAAAAATCTGTTTTATTAGATTTTTACAAGCATGCATGGTTTGTACAGTTGGTCAAGACATTGCGTTGCATAGTGACTGGTTACAGAGGCATTACTATACGTCTTGTCAAACATAGTGTGTCTTACGTTGTGTTATGGAACATTTACATTATGCCATCAAAATTACTGCGTTACATAGCAACTGCATGTGTGGTCCTATTCTATTTGGCAAGCTGCGAGTATATGCTGTGGTTACAATTGCCCGTTGTTGTTGGGGCCTGCCTTGTGCGCCTGCGCTTTGCTTGTGCTTGATCATATGTGTTGTTGAACATGGAGGCGGGTTATAACTAAACAAGGACAAAATGATACTCAATAGGGAGTGGGTGTGAACTTCGGGACCTGCTCCCGTGCACCTCAGTACTTGCTTTCCTGAAGATGATGTGCGTGGCTTGCATTCCAGGAATGGCTATTAGCCTGGAGTGGGGCGTGCATGTGGGCCTGGCTTTTTAGGTCTCGCAGACCTGCGTTCTGCGAGGCTTCTTGTAATCGGGAAATTGCAGAAGTGGAGTTTAAGCCCCGCCCCCTCTTTCCATTGGCTGGCGTCATCGTTCATGCCAAACAGTGGCTTTTCATTGTAAAGGAGGCTTCTTAGTCCCTCTTTGTTACCGCCCTGTCTCCTTTTGGCCCCGCCCACCCGGACTTGATCTTTTACTTGCTGCGTTGCACAGTGTCTTTTAATTACCGGGTGAGCACTTTTTTTTTTTTTCTTCATTCGCGCAATGGCGTTCATGTAACACATCATGGAGGCATCGCAATCTGGCTTGGGAACATCTTCCTAGAAGAGCGTCGCAGCCTTGGCGGTGCTTGGAATACGGAATAGAACGCTCGAGGGAGCCCTGGAGGAAGAGATTTCGAGAGAATGCGGAAGCCGCGTGCAGCCGAGGAGACTGATGAGCACGAGCCTGTCCTGTCACCATGCGTGCTCAGGGGTCAGACCAGGCACGCTTTAAGCCCACGGGCCTTTCCCCGGGACAGGGGTTCCCGCTGTGATTCTCTTTCGATCAATTTTCGAGGTGCTTTGGCTATCAAGCGGAGCAAAGGGTTACAGATAAGCTATGCAGTCCAGGGAAGTGCAGGCTCGACTGTTACTTGTAGCGCCGGCCGGATCCCGGCTCCCAGCTAATGTTTATTCAGTGAGCGTCGCGTCCATGTTAATGACAACATTATGCAGATCACCCCTCTCTCTAAGCCTTTCCCGGTAGATGCTCTTCTGCAGTGCCGGGGTGCTCCCTCTGCAACCTCCATCCATATTTAAACCAGAAATAAACGACGGGTGTATGTGCGGGTGAGTGAGGGGCGATAGTTTCATCCGTTTGTGCCGTGAAATGCCTTGTAGACAAGTGTCATGAAGGTGTTAAATGCACGATAAAGCACATACATGATAGTCCCGCTTCTAGCAGAAAAAGCACATCTTTATCTTCATCCCAGACTTCTAATTCCTGTAGAACTAGAGGCCTTGATCAATGACCAGTGCATCCCGTTTTAAAGACGGGGACGTGAAAAAACACGCTCTCGTCCCTTCACGACTACCGTATTTCCACACTTCCGGCATTAGTAGCTGTGTCTTTTTTTCTATCATCCTAGAAGGGTCCAGGACGTTGAGGTTACTTGGCACGTAGCATTATAAGCAAGAGACTTTCAATCACAGTTCATGTTTTTGAGCAGTGCACAAGGTGTCACCATGGATCACCTGGGTCATGAAAGTCGCAGAGAAGGCTGGAAGAGGGTGTTTCAACTGAAGGGCTGCAGAAGTAACTTCCAGAAACAAGATGCATCAGTGGAGAAGGCACACCAGGCATAGGTCTTCAGCCATGAAGAGGTATGCTTTCTTAGTGTGAACGATGTAGTATGGATTATGGACATAGGAGAACCTTGCCTAGTTGAATACTCAGGAGAGTTGCAGCAGGGATTAGCCGGATTAAATAGCAGTGTGAATCAGATGTTTCTCCAGGGTGGGAGAATAGGGTGGGGGGTTGTTCACAAGCTCCAACAGGTGCGGTGAATAGGTTGGCAGCTCTCCCCAACTGGTGTTTCTATGATAAATGAGGCTATATGAGTTAATTGTTCAGTAACGTTCGATCTGGAACTAGCACAGTACCTTTGGGGAGAATTTACAAACATGTGATTCTCCTACCTAAGAACAATAATGACCACAGCCAGAAATAAGCACTTCCTAAACAGTGTTTATTCATTGTATTATTTAATTTATAACGCTCTTATGCAAATGTACTCTAAACAGCCAGAGAAATGGTAAATGAAATTAGAATGGTGTCACAAAACCGAATTAGAATGCAGAGAAAGATAAGTCACATTATTTTGTTAGTGGAAAGTTCCTAGGAAAAAAAACGCATAAATGTGTATTTCGTTAACGAGACACAAATTGTAAAATGTATTGGGAAGGAGTGGCCCAATATATAAAAGAGGTTGTGTGTCTGGTGCTATAAGAACAAGCATTGGCATAGCCAATAGGTCTCGCATTTGGGACCTTATAAGTTTAGCCATGCATTTTTGACATTGCAAATAACGCCTTTTATTTTTGTTTTCGTTTTTAAAACAAATAAAAGGCATTGTCATTTACAATGCCAATAGCTTAAACTCGCGTAAATGCGAGACCTATTGCATTGCAAATGCTTGTTTCCCTTAGTGTCTAGTGGGGACCTGTCCAGGCTGAGGCTCGGCTTCCATTGGGGTCTGGGGCGGTGTGTCAACGCTTTGTGGGAGGGTCAGGACAGATATGATTGCGTCCCAGCTAGTGGCGAGGGGAACCTTTCAGATTCCTAGTGTGTCCTCACGGCGGAGTGCGACGCTCTCCGCCTTGGCCCAGGTAAGCATCGAATTTCTCCACATTATGTTTTGGGGGTCAGGATGCTTCCCCCGCTTGATGATCAATCGTTTAGCCACTGCCATTCCAAGATCAATAAACCTGGAGGTGACTGTTGTTGCGGTTCCTGCGGTATAAATGTAAAGGATAAATGTGCCATTCGAGTGGCAGGGTGCGGGTAGTGCATTGTCAGTGTATCTGCCACTGCTGACCAGTATCCTGCTAGGGTGGGGCATTGCCATAGCATGTGCAGCAGATCCGCGTCTACACTTGCGCATCTGGGGCACGCCGAGTCTTCGCGCTTAAAGTACTGATTGATTTTTTTGAGGGGTGACATATACCCTGTGTATAATGTAAAATTGGATTTGGCGCAGGCGCGCGTTTCTAGTAACTTGCGTCGGGCTTGCCAGTACTGAGGTCCACTCCGGGTCTGTGAACTGGCGGCCTCTGTCCGCTTCCCAGTGTTGGCGGAGGGGCAATAGATTAATTGCTGTGCGGTGCCTGAGTGATGCTGCGAACCATTTAGTGAGGTGCCCCCCTTGTCCCATGACATGTAGATATTGTATTGTGAGATGTCGTCGGCTCGGCTGTTAAGTCTCGCCACTTAGCGGTAAGCGCCGTCAGTAGGGAGCGGTGGAGTAGGAACCGACCGGGGGGTAGGTCGGCCTTTTCCACCACTGCCGTGTATGGGATTAGCGTGCCTTCGCAGTATAGTTTGCTTGCCTTCATCATGCGTGGGCATAGGTGGAAGTTGTGTTTTGAAGGGTATATGGTTCACACAAGAAAGCGTACATTGTGGTTCCATTTAGACTTTGTGTACATAAGATGATGATTAACCTTTGAGAAGGCTGGGTATTTTCAGCCTAATACTTCTCCCCCGCAGCCAGTCTCCAAAAGTTGCTCTGCCAGCAGAATTGTTGTAGGTCACTAGCTCGTTTCTTTGCTAGAAGTAGTATGTCATAATATTTGTACAAAAAATATCATCAGACAGAAATATTGTCTTAAATACTCTTTACAAAGATATTGTGCCATTAGGTGTAGATGTTCTATTATTAACTCCAGTGGGATGATATTTTGGATACATTTAGTTGGGATTCAACATTCCTGTCTGACAAAATTTGGTTACAATAATCTGGTAGCATACTGCCTGAGTGAAATCCACCCATTCCCATCTTTTAGTATTATTGCTGGTCTTCTAGTAAATGGCAGAATATTGAGAGTTTTGTTTAGTCTATAAACCACCAGGACCAGACAGTACTGCACTGACCCGTGACACTTGGCTTTGTAACCAAGGAAAACTGTACAGTGACAACGAGATGCATGTTGGCCACCAGATGAGGACAAGCACTTAAGCCATTATTTGGTACATCGTCTATGCTATCAGGAGGCCTCTGGAGGATATTCCAGTAAAACCGTGGCCCTGCTAATTTCCATCCGGACTGACCAAAGTGCACAGATATATGAAACTGCAGCAGTGACTTGAGGATAAAAATATAGCTTATATGCCTGCATTAGGAGCTAGACCAGGGATCTCCAAAGTTTTCTGTATAAAGAGCTACTTGTGTTAAAAAAAAAAAAAAAATCACCCAGGGCTACTAATATTAGTCTTGTAATAGTGACCATATCAGTCACGATTACACTAGTGGCCACCCCATGCAAAATTGTGACTAGAGATCACCTCACTGCATCAGGCAGGGCTGCAAGCAGTAATGTGAACAAGGCTTTATTAATTTGGATTGCCGCTATGTGGGTAATACACAACAGCCATAGCTGCAATGCCCCCAGTACCACAGTAATAACATGAGCAATAATTTCCCCCCATGCTGTATGATTTATCTCTTAAATATCAGCTTTAAATATTTTTGGCAAATAGTTTTGGTATACATATATTAATTAAGCCAAGCAAAAGCCTCTAATTTAGTAGGCTGGGCTGCTCACAGGAGAGCTACCAGCAGCTCACTAGCTACTCGTTGGAGAAGCCTGAGCTAGACTGTGCATGTCAGGAGAAGCCCACTTGATCTTAGAAATGTCTGCACAATGCTTAGCTAACTGGAGCATGTGTATGGAAGATGTTCCAGTGGGCCTAGGTCGCTCAGTAGCCCAGATGGTCAAGAGTACAAATGAAAGAACTTTAATATGAAAATCTACTTATCGAAGGCAGGTGACAAGCCTCCTCTATCCATGCACTATCTTGTAACTGTAGGGGGCTATATAGAGTGGGGTGGATAGACACTGAGCCACAAACACATGAGTTGTTACAATTTACATACACACTAGTGAACAGGAAAAGACCTATGATTTGGTTCTGCAAAGCCTTTACGAACAGGACCAAAACTAACCCAAATGACCAGAAATCAAAATAGACTTCTGTAGGGACCTGGCCAACAGAGAATGGATACGAATATTAGTATATACATATAGTAGCAAGAAATGCGTGCTTGAAATATACACAATTTAATTTCCTACTGCGCACTTAACTCCCCCAAAAACGACATACTATATCTGAGACAATCTCATTGACCGGCTCGAGGTGCTTACAGGCACTGGGTTTTGCCATATGGTATGGACCGCCCCTGCACTTAGCCAATATACAGAGGGTTTAACAGCTTGAAGACTCAACATGGAGAGTGAATTTGTGCATACTGGGAAGGTCCCTGCTAGGCCGCTTCATGAGACCCAAGACTAAATTGGCAAAAGATTGTTGACTACGGCCTGGAAATCTCCCACGGCGCCACCTCTGGACCAATGGAGGCGATGGCCCAAAAATGGGCCGAAGCTAAAAGTATGACACTGCATAGGGAAGAACCTTGAGCCTTAAAGAAACTGTTGCACATCAGTGGTATGAAGTACTATTGGCATTCCTGTTGTAGCAGGTTAGCTTAGCTATAATATGGGGTGGTGTGGGACAACACGCTCAATTACCTTTTGTAATCCACACTGTCTGACCCAAAGGCATGATGAGTAATGAAGGTAAAAGACCAAAGCCTGGGCCTCTCAATTTTGCACACTGGAGACCCCCACGCTTGATGTACAAATCAAGCTCCCACTGGAGCACTCCTCTACCATGACTATTTGCAGACTACAGGTGACAGTAAATTTAAGCAGATATAGTGCACATCCCAGTTGTCGCGTACGTCATAGAAGGCATACACAACACTAACGCAGAATGACCAAACCTTTCATTAAGTTGAAAAGTTGCAACAACTGAATGGCTGTGAGCTCCAACCTCATTCCTACCAGAGAAAGGTTGCATTCTGGTTTCATCAATTTAAATTAAGACAACAGCGAGATAGCTACAAATGCAGAGGGCCAAATTTATCAGCACTTTGCAGTATTTTCCATCCTTTTTGTGACGTAAGCCTGGCACAAATGTTGATTTATGGAATTTACTTTCCAGCTCTAAAAATGATTTGCACAAGAAAGTAGCTTCAAACTAATACAAAGTAGCGATTTGTGCTACTTAACATACTTTGTGTCAATGAGGGATTCAGTGGGGGTTTACATGGGCATTGCCTTAAAACCATCAATGGGTTTTTTATTACAAAAATCCCGATCTACTAACATTGACGAGAGCTTTGTGAAAAACATATACATGTCCTGGAGGCAGGCGTAACGTTGGAGAAAAGTTTTTTTCTTTTGTCAATTTTTCTAAATCTGTATGTTTTCTGTACTGTACAGCAAACATACCGAGTTATACAAGTGTTAAAATGTCATAGCACAGTATTTTGTACTGGAAAGGCCCCATTCAAATACAAACCTATGCTTGGTTTAACTCACACACACACTCTTGTACTATGATGCAATTGCTATGTGAATTGGCTCCAGGCAGCCTGCAGTGCAGGGAGAGAGAAGAATAGTGTTATATCTTTATTAGATGTGGCACTGTTCTGCTCTCTCCCTTTCACGCAATGGATCACAGCAATTGTTATTGCTGCTCTGTGTTGCAGGAGTTTTGTAAATTTGGCGCACACACCGTATAGAAATGTAAACTGCAAGTATGAAAAAGTTGTACCAATATGGGTTTATGATAAACAGTTAAAACAATATGCTAAACAATTTTACTTTTTTTGCAAGTTTATTTTTGTTATATTGGATACAGCATGCACATTACAATGTTTACATACAGGAAGATACAAGTTTTGACAAATATACAAACCACTGCAGTTATCAACCTATTAATTTATCTAACAAGTGAAGTTTCACGATTTCTTTGAATGCAGTTTTATAGCACATTTCCTTGATCTTTGCCTTTTGTTTCAACAGTGTACAAGGTTTCTCTGTTTTGTTGCGATAAATGTCAGGAAGATAGCAGGAATCGGGCTTCACAGCTAATTTCGTGTTTATTATGCAAAATTGCGAAAAGCTGGAAGGTCTGTGTGCAGTTTTTAGGTCGAGCCTCGAGTAGCGCGCAATCGCTGCTAGGCGAAGACTTTATGTAAGGGGGTTTCAAAAGCTGATCACACGCTCGTGCGTCGTGGCCTTTTCCCTGCGGTTACGCGCAAGCAAAAGGCCATGGTGCACGAGCGTGTGGTCACGCCTGCTGCTAGCAAGCGTGCGCGACGTGCACTACAGCGCGTGAATACCCTCCTCCCACTCCCTCCTCGTCAGCTTCATTTTCCTTTCACTTTCGCGCCGCGCGGCCGTGTCACTTTCACGGCCGCGCGGCTATCAGCTTAATTTTTTTATTAACTTTCGGCGCGAGGCGCGCGCACCACTCGTCGCCCCCCTCCTCCCCGCGCGTGCCTTCAAATGCTTGTTTTTAAGGTGCAGTGAAATGAACCGGGTTCCAGCGGCTATCTAATTTAACTTATTGCGCTCAATATTGTCCGTTCTTCTAGCGCATCGGACTCGGTGTACACACACTCCTTCTCTATCTCAACTCCTCTGCTCCCACCCTCCCAAGATCAGCAGAAGACGTCTGGCTGGCTATCACTCCACTCAACGACGGGGGAACCAGAGGGAGAGACTAAATTTGGAAGGGGTGCTATGCCTGAGGGGTTGTGACAGCACAGCTCTCGAGGCCCGAGGGTTGCTGTTGTTGCTGACAGAAGGTGCGTGGGCATCCTGCAGATGCTGCAGTGATTTACTGAGCAGTTCCTGCTGGCTCGCAACGAGTAGTGCTACCTGCCTGATTCCCAGCCTGCACACAGCCTCGGCCACCCTCCTTCATCGCCCCCCTCCCGGGCATCCCCCCCACTCCGGCAAAGGTGGCTCGAGGCACTCCCCTAAGATGCGTTCATCTAAATGTGACAGCATGCGGCGCAGAGAGAGGGTGAATGGATGATCAGCGGATTTTGATTGTGGGTTCGTGAAATGAATCGATACCCTTTCCTATGTAGACTCGCAGGTCGGGGTCGATGGATGGCTATTATCCTCAAAGCTTGCCCCCAAATTTTCAGGGGCGAACCCTCTTGCTGCCCCTGCTCTGTCCTTTGCAGAGAGCTCCTGGGATGTGTAGCGTTCCTCTCATCTCCATGGTGCCGGAGTGAGTGAAAGCTGCTGGCTGGCCGTCTACATGGAGGCTTTCAGCTTTGGGAAGATTTCCAAGCAGTCAGGGTACGTACAACGTGCCCCTGGACCCCGGTACACAAATGTGTATTTCCATTGCCACCCATGCGGCCGTGATGCTGAGCACAAGGTCCTGTGCACGTGCAGCGAGAGTGAAAATTTGAGGGCTGGAATTTGGCAGCTCATCAAGTTGACAAAAGAGGAACGCACGGACCTGCTGTAGGGGGGCAGGCCTGATAACTTCCTAGTCTCTTTTTAGCACAACATTAGGAATTGATTGCACGTGCACAGCTGCAGTTTATGAATTGGCCCCTGAACAGAAAGGCGGCACAGTTTACATGATATTTGAGTGACTAGTGCGTGGGCGACTCGTAGATTAGTTGCTTGTTAATAGTAGAGATAATGAGCTTTAAGTCCTAAAATAGACCCCAGACTGTGTCCGTGGCTGTTGCCATTGGTCTCCCCCATGGTTTTCTGCATGCTTTGGCATTGCTTGTCACTAAAACCAGCAATCCCACTCAATACCACAGTTTAACATTTCTGCAGGTCCTTGCATTTAAAACAGCATGCCAGAATATTTACAGGGGTAGCGTTTGAGGGAACGCACAACACGCCACCTTTCTTGTGGTTCATAGACCATTGCATTTGCTTCGCAGTAGACTTTACAGGAGCTGAAATTCTTCTGAAAAGCCTTTCTTTTAACTTCATTAAAATTTTGTCTGCTTGAGTATTGTTAAGTGTGTATAACTGTTTGTGGGATTGTTCGCAGATTTATGTCTCACCCAGCATATTGCTACTACATTTAGAGGTCACCTCTAGCTTGTGGCCAGTTTTGGGTACTATACTCTAGAAGTGTTGATAACTAAACGTAGTATACATCTGCTCTAATTTGTCCAGTTCTTGAGGTCACTTATGGTGTATTATTTTTGCATATCAACACTGAAAATTTGTGCAGAAGTTTGTTTGTTGATGGGTCATTTGGCTGGTTTGAGTGGGGTTGTATGGATGATGTGGACACAGGTTGTGCATTGAAGAGTGGATGGATGTGCATGAATTGCAGGATAAGTAAATTCACGTACGGATAAGTTGGGTGTAGAAGTGAATTTCTGAGAATCGGGTAGGTAAAGTATTGTAGATGGCTGACCAATGTGAATGTTTTCTATAGTACATTTGTGTCTGGTGTTTTGCAACTGAGGAGCAGATAGATGAGAGGTTTGAGAGGATGGATTAGTATCGGAGTGAGTGGCTTGGAGGGAGTGTAGATAGGTTAGTTGGTGGGTGGGTGAATCGTTGCATGGATTGGATCAATGTTGGCTTGATGGTTAAGTAAGTTGACTTGGGGTAAGGCAGTGGTCTTCAAACTTTTTAATGCTGCCCTCCCCCAGTGAAAAAAATGAAGAAAACAAAATCATTGAGGCACCCCCTCAAAATGTTTCTATTAAACTGGCAATGTTTAAATATGCCTAGACTTATTTAAAAATTGCAGTTAAGTTCTGTTAATGTTTTAAAAATTCAATCAAATACGTGGTTGCCAAACATACTATTCTGGTCAGACAGGCCTTACTAACTTATAAAGTATCCACAGTGTGATTATCAGAAATGAGGGTGGGGGTTTTGAAGAATATTTTGGGTCCCTTCTTTTTTACACCTTTTCTCGCAGCCAGGATATAAAGGACAAGAGATATTAGTGATTGCTCATTACAGAGCAGCTTACCCACCCCCCTTTTTCCCCAGGGGATCACTTGAAGCCTCTGTTTGAACTCCCCTGGTGTAAGGGAAGGCAGCTAAATGAAAAATGTGTATTTGGATGAATGTATGTGACTACATAAATGATTAGGCAATACTCGTGGATTTCATGTCTTGACAGCTGTTTCTGTGGGTTCGAATGATCTTGGTGTGTTAATGTGCATTTTTAGTGTAGATGGAGGGATGGGCATGTGGACCCATATAGATAGATGCATGGATGTATTAGTGGTCTTGGATGAGGGCATATAGATGCAATCAACCTCTACGGATGTGGGCGCGAAAGACCGTATGAACAGAGCTTAATTCTATTTGCAGGATCAACTTGCCATCAGTCTTCTAGGCAGTGCCTGATTGCACCATATGGAAAGGTCTGCAGAAGTGCTTGTCCAACAAGCTCTGGCTCTGCAAAGGTTCTGGTCTATTGGGAGCGCTCCTGTGTATGCTGCAAACCCCTACTTGATGGGCTATATGATCTAGGGCCAGATGTATCGAATGGTTTTACCCATTCTGTGTCTATGGGAAAATGTGTTCTTACAAATAGCCTCTAGTGACTAAGGGGCTGATTCTCATAGGAATTTGACAATAGTGGTTTCACTTAGGAACACATCTGCCCTCATTATTAGTGTAGATTCTCATTCCTTATTCACATAATTTGGAATGTTAGGGCTTTGCTTTCATATATTTAATTCATCACATGAAAATGTCTGCTAGAATGAAATAATTTCTTAATTGAGCAAGTCTGCCCCCGGGATGAGCTTGTTGGCATTCGATAATAGGCCTACTTATAAAAGTTGGTGAACGGCTACAAACTCATACGTTTGTATATTTGCCACACTTTTGCAAGGAGTTTCCCACATTAATATTGATACAGATTTACTTGTATTAATGTGCATGAGGGCTTCTGTTTTCATAGTGGTATGCTTCCAAAATTGGCGTGAGATGTTTCTTCACATTGAACACATTTATTGGCTTCAACCGTATCTGTTGCTGAGGTTGAGAATTATTGGCCTTTGCTCTCGACCTTGTTTATAAATGTGCTTCGAACTCCATATTGGTTCATTGCCTGTTTTTTGATTTATAATTGGTTTTTTTTCATGTTCAGATGGGATATGCCGAGAGAGGCATAGGGGAAGTTGACTGATTTTTTGACCTTCACCAAGCATGTGTGCAGTAGTGCTCACCTAAGAGAGTGAGTCTGTGGTTAGATCATTTGAAGGCTTTTATGTTCCAGTGAGTGGCGAGGGGCATATTTATTTGATAAGGAGTGTCTTTTTATGCTTACTGTAATATTCACAGCAGATAGGATTCAGTACCCTCTTTCTTGACATCTTAACCTCACCCTAAGAACTCCTCTCCTGATGCGTTCCATGATTGATTAAAGTTAAATGGTATGGATAAGTGTTAACCATCTCCAGTTCGACAGACAGAAAACAGGGTTCCTTTGTCCAGTGTGATGTTTAGGTCTCGCCCTGAAAGCCAGCGCTTCAGCGCTGGCTCTGGGCGAGACATTTTGTAGTGTGGGCTTGCAGAAATGCGACCACAACTTTTGGCTGGCCTAGAGCATGCGAGAACGCGCGCAGTAACGCGCATTCCTCGCATGCTCCAGGCCATCTGCCTTTGATGTCACTTGCTCCTCCCCCTCCCCCACCACAGAGCGCTTCTCGGGGCCGCGCGGCCGTGTCACTTTCACGGCCGCGCGTCACTTGCTCTCCCGCTCCTCCCCCACCACAGAACACCAACCCAATTAGCCTATTGTGAAGCTTCAGCGCCAGTCCCTTTAAATCAAACTTATTGTCACTTTAGGCAGTTTTCTGCGATGTCCCGCTGCTCAGACCGGGGGTGTCTGGCTCGGTTTCACCTCCGATCATAAAAGCGCTCCACTGTTGCCCCGGGGCACAAGCACCGACTTCCTTCGGGCTCCCTTGGTCTTTGTGCACTGTGCAGTGCCACTGGGGCCAAAGCAGGCATCCATACCCGTGTGCCTTTGTGGTGGGGAGGGAGTGTCCGCATGTCTACAGTATTCATTGGGGCCACTGTCATTACCTGTTCCCGGGGCTGGACTTTGTCGAGTCAGAAGGAACAGCAGCCCGTTCGTGTTATAAGGGTGCAGTAAATTAACATTATGGGCCCCTTTATCGCTGCCTTTCTTATCACAAGGAAACGTTTTCTGTGAGTGACCTGATGGGAATCCACATGCGGACTTATGTTCGGCATTATTGACCTCTTATCTCTGGGAACACTCCTTTGCTTCGACCCCATGTCATCAAAGTTTGTTTTGTGTTTTCGTGGGCGTGCTCTGAGCGCTGGAAACTCACATGAGCGCGCACGGTATTTCATCTGCTTGTGGCCCCAACCGGACGCGCCGATTGTTCCAACAGTGATTGGTGTGTTGTGAGGGATTATAATCCGGTCTCAGTCAGCTGGACCCATGACTGGAGCTGCTCCTGCTACAGAAGGGCACAGTGGCCAGTCCGCCTCTGAAGATATGAGATCTCACTGGCTGAAGCTCTGTGCCTCATCCATTTCTGTTCTTGCCAAACTGTTCTGCAGTGCAATAACCTAAACCCCACCACTAGAAAACGGTGCTTTGTTCTGAGATTAGAACTGTTCCTCAATAACATGTAAATGAATTTTGTACAACTAGCTGCACTTTGTAGGTGAGAGGCACAATTACTGCCATTTATTCATATTTCATGTTTTCCACGCTACTCATTCATGCTTGTAAACAAACCAATGTATAAATGAATCGGGCGCAAGTGGTACAGGGAGCCTGGCAAAATCTGAGACTACCCTTTATAGGGAAGTCTCCTCCCCCCAACAAATGCCCACCCCCTACTCCCTCTCTCTCGCTCTCTCACTACTCCCCCTCTCACACACCGCTCTCACTACTCCCTCTCTCAACACTCTCTCGCTCTCACTTTTCCCTCTCACACCACTCTCTCTCTCACTACTTCCTCTCACACCACTCTCTCGCTCTCTCACTTTTCCCTCTCTCACACCACTCTCTCGCTACTCCCTCTCTCTTACTCTCTCTACTCCCTCTCTCACTACTCCCGCTCTCTCACACCACTCTCGCTCTCTCACTTTTCCCTCTCTCACACCACTCTCTCGCTCTCTCACACCACTCTCGCTCTCTCACATCGCTCTCTCACTACTCCCTCTCGCTCTCTCACTACTCCCTCTCACACCACTCTCTCGCTCTCTCACTACTCCCTCTCACACCACTCTCTCGCTCTCTCACTACTCCCTCTCACACCACTCTCTCGCTCTCACTACTCCCTCTCTCACACCACTCTTGCGCTCTCACTACTCCCTCTCTCACCACTCTCGCGCTCTCACTACTCCCTCTCACACCACTCCCTCGCTCTCACTACTCCCTCGCTCACACCACTCTCTTGCTCTCTCACTGCTCCCTCTCTCTCACACACCACTCCCTCTCTCACACACCACTCTTGCTCTCACTACTCCCTCTCACACACCACTCTCTCGCTCTCACTACTCCCTCTCACACCACTCTCACTACTCCCTCTCACACCACTCTCTCGCTCTCTCACTACTCCCTCACACTACTCTCGCTCTCTCACTACTCCCTCTCTCACACCACTCTCGCTACTCCCTCTCTCACTACTCCCTCTCTCTCACACCACTCTCGCTCTCTCACTTCACTCTCGCTCTCTCACTTCACTCTCGCTCTCTCACTTCACTCTCGCTCTCTCACTTCACTCTCGCTCTCTCACTTCACTCTCGCTCTCTCACTTCACTCTCGCTCTCTCACTTCACTCTCGCTCTCTCACTTTTCCCTCTCACACCACTCTCGCTCTCACTACTCCCTCTCTCACACCACTCTCTCGCTCTCATGCACTAATCCAGCATTTCTCACATTGCTCACTTCAGCTCTTTCAGCACAGTTTCTTTAACATAACCTTTTTAAAAGTCCAAACTGCAAATACACACTCCCCCTCTCTCGCTCTCACTAATCCCTCTCTCTCACACCGCTCTCTCACTTTTCCCTCTCACACCACTCTCGCTCGCACTACTCCCTCTCTCTCACACACCACTCTCTCGCTCTCACTACTCCCTCTCTCTCACACACCGCTCTCTCACTACTCCCTCTCACACACCCCTCTCTCGCTCTCTCACTACTCCCACTCTCGCTCTCACTACTCCCTCTCTCTCACACACTACTCTCTCGCTCTCTCACTACTCCCTCTCTCACCACTCTCTCGCTCTCACTTTTCCCTCTCTCACCACTCTTTCGCTCTCACTTTTCCCTCTCACACCACTCTCTCGCTCTCTCACTTTTCCCTCTCACACCGCTCTCTCACTTTTCCCTCTCACACCACTCTCTCGCTCTCTCACACCACTCTCTCGCTCTCTCACTACTCCCTCTCTCACCACTCTCTCGCTCTCTCACTACTCCCTCTCTCACCACTCTCTCGCTCTCTCACTACTCCCTCTCTCACCACTCTCTCGCTCTCTCACTACTCCCTCTCTCACCACTCTCGCTCTCTCATGCACTAATCCAGAATTTCTCACATTGCTCACTTCAGCTCTTTCAGCACAGTTTCTTTAACATAACCTTTTTAAAAGTCCAAACTGCAAATACACACTCCCCCTCACACCACTCTCTAGCTGTCACTACTCCCTCTCTCACACCGCTCTCACTTTCCCTCTCTCACACCACTCTTGCTCTCTCACTACTCCCTCTCACACACCACTCTCTCGCTCTCTCGCTCTCTCATTACTCCCTCTCACACCGCTCTCTCACTACTCCCTCTCACACCACTCTCTTGCTCTCTCACTGCTCCCTCTCACTACTCCCTCTCACACACCACTCTCTCGCTCTCTCACTACTCCCTCTCTCACACCACTCTCGCTCTCACTACTCCCTCGCTCTCACCACTCTCGCTCTCTCACCACTCTCGCTCTCTCACCACTCTCGCTCTCTCACTACTCCCTCTCTCACACCACTCTCGCTCTCACTACTCCCTCGCTCACACCACTCTCGCTCTCACTACTCCCTCGCTCACACCACTCTCGCTCTCTCACTACTCCCTCCCTCGCTCACACCACTCTCGCTCTCACTACTCCCTCTCTCACACCACTCTCGCTCGCTCACTACTCCCTCGCTCTCTCACTTTCCCTCTCACACCACTCTCGCTCTCTCACTTTCCCTCTCACACCACTCTCGCTCTCTCACTTTCCCTCTCACACCACTCTCGCTCTCTCACTTTCCCTCTCACACCACTCTCGCTCTCTCACTTTCCCTCTCACACCACTCTCGCTCTCTCACTTTCCCTCTCACACCACTCTCGCTCTCTCACTTTCCCTCTCACACCACTCTCGCTCTCTCACTACTCCCTCTCACACCACTCTCGCTCTCTCACTACTCCCTCTCACACCACTCTCTCGCATGCACTAATCCAGCATTTCTCACGTTGCTCACTTCAGTTCTTTCAGCACAGTTTCTTTAACATAACCTTTTTAAAAGTCCAAACTGCAAATACACACTCCCACTCTCGCGGTCACTATTCCCTCTCACACCGCTCTCTCGTGCACTAATCCAGCATTTCTCACATTGCTCACTTCAGCTCTTTCAGCACAGTTTCTTTAACATAACCTTTTTAAAAGTCCAAACTGCAAATACACACTCCCCCTCTCACACCACTCTCTCGCTCTCACTACTCCCTCTCTCACACCGCTCTCTCACTTTTCCCTCTCTCACACCACTCTTGCTCTCTCACTACTCCCTCTCACACACCGCTCTCTCGCTCTCTCATTACTCCCTCTCACACCACTCTCTCACTACTCCCTCTCACACCACTCTCTTGCTCTCTCACTGCTCCCTCTCACTACTCCCTCTCACACACCACTCTCGCTCTCTCACTTTTCCCTCACACCACTCTCTCGCTCTCACTACTCCCTCTCTCTCACACACCACTCTCTCGCTCTCTCACTACTCCCTCTCACACACCCCTCTCTCGCTCTCACTACTCCCTCTCGCTCTCTCACTACTCCCACTCTCGCTCTCACTACTCCCACTCTCTCACCACTCTCTCGCTCTCACTTTTCCCTCTCACACCGCTCTCTCACTTTCCCTCTCTCACACCACTCTCTCGCTCTCTCACTACTCCCTCTCTCACACCACTCTCGCTCTCACTACTCCCTCTCTCTCACACTACTCTCTCGCTCTCTCACTACTCCCACTCTCACACCACTCTCTCGCTGTCACTACTCCCTCTCTCTCACACCACTCTCTTGCTCTCTCACTACTCCCTCAAAAACACAGATGAATCTTATTGTGACCATGATTACTGCAGTAGGCGGTTTAGGATACATATGATATTGATTGGAACAGGAGCGCTTCCTCGCAGCTTTCCTCCATCTACTCGCCTCCAATTTCAGCTATTTAGCCGATGAGAATGGCCATGCGTGCCCAAGGGAGCTCTGTGGACAAGACTGCGTGAGCAGTGGTCGGCTTCCGAACCCACCCTCTGCATTGTTTGTTCATGCAAAGCTCGATACTGAAGGAGGTTGAGATGCAACATATTTAAAAGGCTCCATAAACATAAATGTGTTTTCTGTGAGCGCAATAAACAGATTATTATTATCGCTGAGTGATATTTACAATCTACACTTTACTTCTAATAGATGGCAATATTTTGAAGCAGAAAGAAAGGCATTTTTGAAAACTAAATTGTGGGAATGACCGGATTAACAGGATAATGTGCTGCATGGCTAAACACTTATAAGGTCCAAAAGGCGAGACCTATTGGCTATGCCAATGCTTGTTTTAATTTTGGAACCTCCACTCTTGCCGTTGTCTCTTGGCCCAAAACCTGCATTGCCCACCAGCGTGAAAACATAAAGATGTTAAAAAAAGAATTGTGGATCAACTCAACGCAGCAATAAAGACTTATTTTCAAGTTCCCTCATTCTGTATCTGCTCACTTTTTCTCTCAAGGTTCACATTAGAAGCACTTTTTAGCTCCTTGCTTCTTGACTACTATCTTGGTCCGCCTGACTACTTAGTTCACAAGTTTTAACTCTTTCAAAATTACCCAGCGAAATAGGTATTAAGACTTGAGATGAGACCAAATAACTCGCCTGTCTGTTCTCACCGCGGAGTCCGAACAACCTTGGCCGATGCCCGGTGGAGCTGTCCTATGCAGCTATAGAGGAGTCTGGCTAGGGTTCTCCCCCCTCTGCCGTCACCTACCCAGCCGGACATCGGACATTGTTCTTAACGGTGCTTCACGGTCTTGTCTATCTTTCACTGCTTGTTTCCCCTGAAGTCCCTCTTCCTACCCCCCTCTGGTCTGCCTGTCGCTATCTGCATACCTTTCTCCCTCTACCTTCCATTCCACATAAGACGTTTTGTCTTTGCTACGTAACGCGAAAATAACTTATGTTATCGTGTAATAGCATGTTTTTCGACTGTCTGTTCTCACCTTGGAGTCCGAACAACCTTGGCCGATGCCTGGTGGAGCTGTCCTATGCAGCTATAGATGAGTTTGGCCCTGGTTCACCCCCTCGGCCGTCACCTACCCAGCCGGACATCTGACATTGTTTTCCTCGCCTCCCCGTTATGTTTCCTTCCCCCTATCTTTCTCTGATGTCTATACTTGGAATCTGTAACTGAAGTAATTATGTAATCTTTAACTTGCTGATCCTCATGTAAAGCACTCTGATACCTACGGGTCTAGCCAGCGCTATATAAAACTTTGCAAATAAACTCGGGCACTGGCCTCTTTACACTGGTTTCCAGTGAAAGCTTGAATTCTATCCAAATCCGTGTGCCTGGTGCATAAAATAATTTTTTCCTCTCTATGCTATGTTCATTTCCTGTTTCAGTTTATATCCGCCTACCCGCTCGGTCAGTGTGAAGAACAAACTCCTTGTTTCCAAAGTGCATCTCCCACCTTTTAGTGTCTGTGCTTTTTCGGTAACAGTGTCCAGGTAGTACAGTTCTCTAACTTTACATCTTAGTAATGTTTCTGATCTTTATAAATCAGCAAGGAGCTAAAGCCATGACTTTTTAGACTACATGTTTAGCCTTTCATTCTCGCTTCTGCTTTGTTTTCTTGGTGAATATTCTTCCTGTATGAGTTAGTTTTACAGCATCGTGGTACAACTGTTTTGATAAATGTCATGCTATATTAAACACCCAAACTAAACTAAAGGCCTTTAAATAGAAAGACCTAAGTTGAGGACTGGAAACTATCCCCTCGCCAGGTCACCGATCGTGCCATACACATCTTGGTGGACACAAGAAGCTTATTCTAAAAGCATGGCTGGCAACCCAAGAACCTCCCAAAAGCAGCTTATAAAGTTGTAAAATAAATTGTACATGCATAATTGTGAGAGAAAATCCAGTAGGTTAAGTCTGCAGACACAGTAAATTGTATTTTTAGGCAACTTCGTTACCCATCTTAAAATATGCAATAATATGATCTTTATCAATTTCGAAATATTTATATTATCGTACATTTGACTTCTGAGGTTTTTTTTTTTTTGGGCATTTCCTTGACTGAAACAAGCTATGTTGTGATAGCAGTTTGGGTTGATCTGTAAGGGTCATGTGAAGGACAGTTGCAAACATTACACATGTGATGTGCTTGTGAGTGGGGTGTGTGTGGGGGTATGTAGAATGATCATAATGATTTGGTTACTTTAGCTGCTTTTGTAAGCAGATACTGGTCAAAGCTAAGCTAGTTGAGTTGATGCATTGTAAATGTCCCACTGTTTGGTTATAATCTTTACAAAATAGATTTGGGAGTCTCATGTAATGATTATACCAATTTACAGTTTTACATTCCTACTGGTAGCTCTGGGGTGTGGGCAGGGTGTCTTTAGGGTACAAGTCAATCGGTGTCTAAGAGGACTGGTTCCTGAAAACATATCGCGACCATGCCCCTTACTGTTGGATTGGGATTAATGTCTTTAAAGTGCAACCTTCTGTACTGCAGGTGCTCCCCGCCGTTCACCAGTCAGTGCAGACATGCTGCCTTCTTTGTCACAGAGAGCGCAAGGACTGTTCGGGGGTGCCTCTCAACGGGCTTGTATCTCCAGGGGACAAGTTGCCTCCCGAGTTTGTTCCCTCTCTGGCTCAGAACCTTTTGGGGGAGATGCCACTATGGATCTGCAGAAGCTGCCGGAAGAGTGTGGAGGAGGAGGAAAGGCGAGCGATGCAAGAACAGGCACTGGCAGTGAGTACTTTCTATATATGTTAATAGTGACCAGGGGATGTCCAGAAATCGGACTGTAATAGCTTACAGCACTAATACCTCCGAAATACAATTGAAATTTTAAAGGGCTTTTGCAGTGCTCTTTACTGTTTGCAGATATCTTCACCCTCCTACTCCTATCCTTCTCCACCATAGAAAAATTCAATTATTCCTTGAAACTTTGCCTCTCAGTTCTCTGAATACAGATCCCCAACGTGCAAATGTCATTGTTTCTTATGAGTAATATTTGGCTTTGCCTCCTCACTGCATCCCATTAAGTATTAGGATAACCAGGCAATTATCAAAGATTCAATTGATATTTTGTTGCCTCATAAGGGCAGCCAAAGCACTGTCTATGCCTGCAAGTCATGCAAATGTGTGCTTTAGAAATAGTTTTTTTTGTTGCTTCAAATGGATGTGCAAAGAATGTCCTTGACTGGAACACTTTCAGAGAAAAGTGACAAGCGTCTATTTTCTTTGTCCCTTGCATGACTGACTATTATTTGTTCACGTACTGTTTTCCTCCCTGTGGTATCTTCAGTGAAAACATAATTTTCTTTTCCATGTTTGCTGCAATTCCTCAATTTCCATACACTGCCATGTCATGAGTTCCATTTCACTAGAGAGAAATGCAGGCTTGTATGTGGAGTTGATATTATTAATAGCATTAGGCCGCTTTTATTTCATGGTGGCTGATGTGCAGAGATTGTCTTAGAAACTTAGTGACTGAAACATAAGACTGCAGACAATGGTGTGCTTCTCTGACACTGAAGAGCTCATTATGTACCATAGTGCAAGACCACTCACCTGTCGGTCCAATAAATCAGAAGTAAACCATGAAAAACTTCAACCTTGGACGAGCAACACTGGCTTGTTGAGGCACGCCACTTAATGCCACAGTAAAGGTACTAGACCCACTCCTCACACTATAGGTGAATAATTTGTTTGCTGCTGCCATCTCTGCAGGAACTGGCTTGTTGCTGCACTGCTTGGTCATGGCTTTACCATATTGGTGTATTTTTTTTTTTGTCCTAATCATGGTGTTTTGGAATTCAGTTCTGTACTTGCTGACTCTACCACTTTCCATGTCGGTAGGTAGAGGAAAACTGGTTTAAAAGCACTTGTATTTAGTATCTTCAGCCCTTGTCCTCCAGGAAGCCTACACCGTCATCTGTTAGGTGGTGATTCTTCTGGTTCCAGCACTTCAGTCTTCATCTAGTGCAGAAATGCAACCATTTTCCCTTGTAATTGTCTGGGCATCTTTCAGAAACCTAGATAAAGTAATGCCTCCTACCAGAGCTTTTACTACTTGACACCAATATTAGTGTTCGGATTGCTGAGCTTTTCCTTTTATTCTTCCTGCAGGTGTCGCTTTCTCACACGTCCTGCAAATCCCAAACTTGTGGTTCTCATTCCTCATCTTCCTCATCGTCATCCTCCTCTTCGTGCCATGGGACCTCTGGTGACTGGGATCCCAGCTCTTTCCTGTCTGCTCACAAACTCTCGGGTCTCTGGAACTCTCAACACCCCAACGGTCACATGCAGGACGGCTCCCTTGCGGTTCTTCCAGACCCAGTTGCAGGACATGGTGAGTACTCTTTGCAGGACATGGTGAGTACTCTAGCAGAAAAGAGCTGATCATCTTTGAAACAAACATAAACTGAACCCACAGTGTATCCTCTTGGTCCAAATCCAGGCCATTCACTATTGCCAGAGTGGCGTTTGTCCCCCCAAGGGAGCGCCCAATCATAGAAAGTCTTTGTCTGCCACCATCTGAGCTGCTATGTAATACGTTTTGAAACCCCATATCTACCCATTTGATCCCTGGGGTACATATAATAAGCTTAGGCAGACCAGAGGCTACACTTTCAGGCTTTGGACATAGGAACAGTTTCTTATGCTAAGCAGGCTCTGCCGACTTTGATCTTATCCAAAGAACTTTCCATTGGGCTACATGCCACTTGGGCTACATGCCACTTGGGCTACATGCCACTTAGTGTATAGTCTTGACAAAAGACTATCACTAAGGGTTTGTAGAACTTAAAAAAACTCCAGACATGGGCTCAGACACATATCGACACTTTAGGCTACAAGAGTCTCATGGGCTCTCTTCACGGATGTCGAGTGATTCTTCCAGTTATTAAATAATTTCCATTTTCACCTTCTACAATAGAATTTTTTGATTGGCTAGAGTTCTCTATTGTGGGATCATCACTGTTATTCATGAACACTGAATAGCTCGAACTGTTAGATTCCACAACAAACTGTTTCTGCTTGTAAAAATGTGTTATGGGATGAGTATTGTAAAATTATTATTATTTTTTAAAACGATGTTGGTATGTAATGCTGAATTGAGTCAACTTTTTTGGCCTACTTCTCTGTGCTAGGTAGAGAAGTGAAGCTGCTAATCGCAAGCGGGGTTTAATTGGAAACTTTTTTTTTTTTTTTTGTAACCTACAGTGATCTCCGATTTTCATTTAGGATGGAGTATTTCACTTGTCCCACCCCTACCTGCCTATCGTGTCTCCACTCTTGAGGTTATGCTTCCTGTAATAGGAGTTAGGGGGCTGAGCTTTCTTTACCATTCAGCGTTCATAAGGCCAGTGATGCTCTCATTTTTTTTGTAAACATATTTTATTGGCATTTGTTGTTCATTCCAGACATTATATACATAGCTATTCTCATCGTAGTAATCTTCTTGCAGCGGTCATTTCTTTGCTGCCTAGGTTACATCATTTTATATATGTGGTGACATGCATTGCTATTCTTCATGCCTGTCTGAGAATCTCAACCTTAAAAGTGTATAGTCATCTTGGATGGCTCTCATAGCTAGTGATGCTCTCATGATGGAGCGGGGAAAGATATTTCTTTGAAATCCTGTTTCTCCGCGAGATTTATAAACTGGCCAGCTACCTCTTGGAATTCATATAAATAGGCATGTGACCTTGAGTAGACTTGGACGACTTATTTCTTTAGCATCCTAATGCCTCATTTGTGCCACGTCTATTATGCTGGTCAGTTACCACAGCAAAGTTCTCCAAAATTTGAAGGTCGGCCATGGGGCTTGGAGACCCAGTGCATTTTTCTCTGTAATATTCTTCTGAGAGTCTGATCATGTTTTTACTGCTTCCCTTTAAAAATAAAGTTGAGCGGTGGTTGCCTCTGGTTTTTCAGTTTAATTTGTTACCTACTTAGGAAGAAAATGTGCTGATTGTTAAATAGTGGTTTCTATTGGAAAGTGTTTTGGAATTCATCACACAGGCGGAGCTATTCAGAATTTCTGATTTTAGGAAAGATACCCATGATGGAGAGCTGGTATTCACAGTAAGTAACTTCCATTTTCAAGCTTTCAGCTATAGGCTCCAACGTTTTTCCGTTTCCTTATATGAAAGGTTATTTAGAGTGCTAGACAGTCAAACTAATCCAAGTTTCACGTATCACTTTAAGCTATTCTCTCTGGTTGGTGTGGAAATGGTCTGACTAAGTTGTTCCTCTTTTTAAGATGAGCGATGCCTGAACATGTCCATGGACTGTAGCAGCGCAGCTCTGAATGCCGCAAACATGAAGATGTGTCCATACAGCCCTCTTGCCTGCCAGGGGAACGGTGTGTCTGTGCCAGGGTCACCTCTTCCTACCTCACACGACTTCTGTAAAACTAGCCCCAAGCAGTTCAAGAGCATGTGCCGTAGGCCGACTCCACCAGGTGAGCCAAAGAATTTTCTAGTAGTCTTACTAGCTTTTTTTTGTAAACAAACTTTATTAGGCATTTATAGTGCATACAACAATATAACAATCTTTTGTATAAGCATGCAAGTCAATGCAAAGTTATTGTCCGCATGTATGTGGCTTATCCCGGCTTTGTAGTTCTTCCTAACCAGTCAATAATAGTAGTCTTACTAACTTGATGGCAGTGTAAGACAGTGAGACTGATTACGGGTTTGAGGAAAGCATGAAAAGTTGGGGCATAGTGAACGGAAGCGCAAATATTTGTTTTCAACTGGGGCTCAGTGAGCAGGTTATCAACACTGTTGTGTCCAAGGGTCTCAAGTACCATGTGAGTAAGCAAATATGCTTTTGTGATTATGAGCAGTGTTGTCATAACTGGAAGAACTAGTTGGATGAGCTATCCGAAATCTGTGTTCCGCCACATTAGGAGGGTGTCTATCTTGCCAGTGTTGTGCAATGTCTCTCTTTGCCACCAAATAACCAATAACAATCAGCGCTCGGGTACTCTGTAGGCCCCCGAAGGTCCTTGATAATGCCCCACCGGATTATTTTGGGATCTAGAGTAAGTCCTCTGACAGTAACTCTATTGAGGGCTCTGTTGACTGCCTAAAAGTAATTGCTGAGGGTCGGGCACTCCCAGACCATGTGGAAGAATGTGCCCGGCGCAGTCTTGCATCTGGGACAGTTGCTGCTGCCAGCGTGGCCTATCCACCATAGGCGGGACGGTGCATAGTAGAATTTGTAGAGAAATATGAACTTGAGGCAAAAGCGTATAGATATGCTCAATATCCGGGGTGCCATCTATGCATCTACCCAATCATCAAGGATCCCTATGTATGCCTCCCAGCTAGCCTAGAATGGTCAGGGTGTGTTTATCAGTGGTTTGTATTGCCTGGAAATGCCCCCTGTGCCCAAGGGTTCTAGCGTGAAGTGGAATTTGAGGAATTGTAGTTGGGACCATAATGAGCGTGTCCCAGTACGTGTCGAGGGCATGTCGGAGTTGTAGAATTGCAAAGGATGGAAATGGAATTCTGTGATGAGCTTTTGGAAGGACCTAATATGGATACCCACCCACACATCCCCTAGGGTAGGGATACCGATTGGGTCCCAGCCCATGAATCCAGAGATGCTGAGCAAGGAAATGATGGATGAAATGCTGAATAAATCGAATATTCACCCCTAGTCAAGAGATCTGGGTTAAATCCATCGTTCTTTTACTCACCATGCCTCCACTATTTGGACCCAGCCATATGCAAATCAGTCTTGACCCTGCTCCTCATAGGAAGAGTCCTGCCCAAACTGCTAAGCCAGGTCCTCTCTGGGCCTGGAACAAGCATCCTGGGACCGGTTTCGAGGTATCACCCCTCATCAGCCAGGCTAGCTTGAATCCAGTGGCACAGCGAGCAAGGGACCCACGTCTGGGCATACCCATCCCCCTTAGGGCAAAAATTGCTGCGCCTGGCTGTACCGGTCCCATGGGGAGTAGGGTCAAGACTGATTTGCATATGGGTGGGTCTAAACTGGAATCTCGCATGGGCCCAGAGTTCGAAGCAAGTTGAAAGGTAGAGGTGCTGAGGATTTTTGACCAAGGCATTTTTAGCACGGCAGTTGAGGTGTTGTCCTGAGTAGAACAGGTTTAGGGTGGCCTTCTGTTGTGAGTGGCATTGTTTATCCTTGAGCATAGCAGTGTATGTCATAAGCGGTATCAGTGTTGTGAGCACAATGGTGGAGGCAGTGTTGGGAGTGGTAGGGCATGAGCATGCCACATGAAGTTAGTTTTATGAACTCAACCGTGGTGCTGTATTATTAGAGATGAATTGGGAATGGGATTTTGGATGAATAATGATGTGGGGATGAGGAACTTGGATGGAAATGTGGGACTGAACAGATGGATTGATGTGCCCTTGAAAATGCAACATGATTGTTTTTTCTCATCTGATATTGCTGCAGGTGAAGCTTTTCACACTTCAAAACACCACCAGCATACAGACCTCACAGCCCCTCCAAACAGCCCGACAGACCTCTCCTCTCAGCCTGTGCCGCTTACGCCAACACAGCAAATGCCTGCTCACCCGGGACCACTTGGAACTCCCCCTCCTGTCCATCATCATCATCATCATCATCATCACCCGCCAAGCCAGACGCCACCACCCTTTTCTACATCGGCCCCCAATCCTCATACTCCGGTGCCTCCTGCTGCGTCTCCACCTGTGCCTCACAAGCCAGGGTCTTGCAAGAACCCTCATCTGCCTGCCAACTCTCTGCCTGCAGTGAAGATGACGCCACCACTGCCACCTCTCACTGGTTGCACCCATTCCTGCAATGGGCACTGTGGCAGCACCGGCATGGCACAATTAGCACCACATCCAGTGTCTGGCTCCAACAGGTGAGCAATATCTTCAAGTGATGAAATGTGGAGGAGCCTCTGCTGGTAATTTTCTAGTGGAAGTTATTTGAGTGATAGTTAACTGTCCAGAGTAGGTTGAGTGACTGGGAGGAACCAAAGAAGCTCTCCCATTATTATCCACTGGGGTAAAGAAGTACTCCACAAGGAGGTGCAAGTTAGAAAAACCTTCTCAAATGAACGGTTTCACTGGTGTGATGTCAGTGCATTTCTAAGTGTTTTGTTATGTGCACATACCCTGAACCTTTTTTAGATTTAGGACGTGTGTGTATGGGGAAATCCCTCTAGTTATTTGTTTGGGAAGGATGGAACCTTCTTGATTTCTGATCATTAGGAAGGAGAATATTCTATCTTAATACATTCAGGGCTGTGCGATTGAACAGATTTTGTGCTGCTTTTGGAGTTGAAGTATTTATGTAATTGTTTTCTGGGGCGAGATGTCTCCTGTAAGAGTTTGGTGACTGCTACAGTTATTAAACACATTTATGTGGTTGATATTTTAATGTTTAAACCAAATTTGAGAATTAGCAGAATAATCCTCCCAGGCCATTCTTGCATCAGGAAAACGTATGAACTGCATGTCTTTGTGTTGGTGTCTTAATATTTCCTTTTGTCTCATGTAAAGAGGTAGTACATTAAGGGAGTTGCAATTACAGGCTTATAAACCCTATCTTCATGGCTAATTAATTGATTTATTTTATGTGGATAAATGCTTGTACCTTCATGAAACTTAAGTTAATTGAGTCCAATAGGAAACCAAAGCTTGATCTCCGATTCATTCAGGTAAAACTTAAAGTATACATTGTCTGGATTAAGAAGCTTAAGTTTGCAACGAAAGCTTGGGAACTATTCAAGATCACCAGGAATATATATTTTAGCATGTCTCCTTCCTACTGCCTCATCTTTTTACACTTGTATTTTCATCTCTGGTTACTGCAGCCTTCTGATTGGGTTCAGGCACATGTTCTCTGTGTAAAGGTATACACTCATTCCTTCTGTAAATTGCTATTACTTCCACTTTTGTAATTCATCTGTTTGTTATAAATATGGGAAGCATAGTGAAGGACAGGTTATCCTAACAACATTTAAAATTGTGTGGTTCATACCGTATTCTCCAGCCAATTCGTACAACAGGAATGTATGCTCTGCTTTGTAAAATGTAATGTGATATTTAATCTATAACCTTTTGAAAAGGAAGATCAGAATCCAATTTGCTCCATTAGGTAGCCTGGAAGGACCATTTATGAAGCTAGAATTCTGTTACACTGTACAAGATAGCAGTTAGTATATATGTTTTGCTTATATATGGTTGAAGTGCTTCCCAATAAGATCCACATTTCTCTCTGGATTAGCACTTATTTCAGACTTGCTCTGCTGTCCAGCAGCCATTTTAAAGAACTTTTACAAAAAGCACAGGATGTGAGAGTAGAGTTGCTTCTGGGCGTGGCAGAAACACAATTGCTCTGGAATAAAACTACAAAAAGCCCTACTGCGTTTATACTTACTGTTGCCCTTACTGTGTAGATGTTGTATGTCAAGAGTTGACTGAGGAGGTTGTTATTTGAAGCTTTCTGGGACACATTGAGAGGGATGATTGTGGAGCTGAGATACCCCTCCATGATGGATTTGAGATATTTTCATAACTTTGATCTCACAACATGCGTCCTAAAATAGAAAGTGTATGTAAAGCCAGGGAGTTTTATTAGCTTTTATTTGGTGTTTACCACTACCAATGAAGCGGCCTACTATTTAAAATATCCTTTGTGAGCTTATGCGACGAAAGACCCTGCTTGGAGTGGAAGTAAGGACAACAGTCTGTTGCAGTGAATAATTTATGACTTCCTGTCGGAGGTCTTGTCTCAACCCTTGCCTAGAATTACTGCCTCTGGCAATTTTCTCCAAAACTGGTAGTCCTGCTAGTTTCTGCCTTTGTGTTGTGTGCCACTGGATTCAAGCTATCCTGGCTGATGAAGGGTAAAACCCCGAAACTGGTCCTAGGATGCTTGTTTCCGGTCCAGGGAGGACCTGGCTTGGGAGTTCGGGCTGGACTGTTCCCATGAGGCACATGGTCAAGACTGATTTGCATATGGCCAGGTCTAAACTGGGGTGGCATGGTGAGCAAAAGAATGATGGATTTAGCCCAGATCTCTTGACTGGGGGTGAATGTTTTGATTTGTTCTGCATTCCGTCCATCAATTGTGTGTCTTTTGCTTTCTCGCCCTAAGTATGCCCAGACGTGGGTCCCAGGCTCACCGTGCCACTGGATTCATGCTATCCTGGCTGATGAGGGGTGAAACCCCGAAACCGATCCTAGGATGCTTGTTTCCGGTCCAGGGAGGACCTGGCTTGGCAGTTCGGGCTGGACTGTTCCCATGTGGCACAGGGTCAAGACTGATTTGCATATGGCCAGGTCTAAACTGGGGTGGCATAGTGAGCAAAAGAATGATGGATTTAACCCAGATCACTTGACTGGGGGTGAATGTTTTGATTAGTTCTGCATTCCGTCCATCAATTGCCTCTTTTGCTTTCTCGCCCTTTGTGCTCTCAGAGGCATTGGGACCTGTTTTCTGAAAAAGGCCCGCTTGATGGACGAACCGGCGTAATAGCCCAAGGTGCCTTGTTGCACTATATCAAATGTGTATCTTAAGGGGAACATTCAAACTTTAAATTTGTCTTAAGTAGACCGTAAGTTGTAAGAAAATGAGGTTGTATTACAATTTAGACATTTTTGGGAGAGGGAGAATAGCTGTCTGTAGAATAAAGTAACTTTTGACCCACACCTGATCACTTTTGGGGAATTCATTAACGGATCCTGATTCGGGGAAGAGGGGAGGTGTTATATCTACCGTATACAAAGCCTTGTTTGACACAAATGGGACTTTATAAGCGAAGTGTAACCCAAACTATAAAGAGACTTGGATTGCACTATTGAGGATGTGAGTCTGTTGGAGATGGTATGGCAAAGAATATGCGCTCTTTCCTTACCTGAAGTTAGTTACAACCAAATTTGTATTATAAACCCTAGAAATTGGGTTAGAATGGGACATGGTATGGCGAGCACTGAAGATGGCTGTAGCTTGAAGGAGCTCTTGGTTATATCTTGCCAATCATCCTGCATAATTACTTTCCATCTGTGACGAGACAGGCTTGACTGGTAGCACGAAGCATTTTTTTGTTTTTAATTTTTTTTTTTGTACCCTTTGTTAATTTGAGCCGAAATGGGCTTCCAAATCAGCCACAGTCACATCCAGAGCTGCCTCTAAAGGGTTGCACTGGTGGAGAAAGATTAAAGATGATGCTTAAAGAAGAGCATCATCTTTAGGTGCAAGAAGAGAGGACAACTGCGGTTTAAGGAAAGAAAGGACAAGCTTGGAAGAAGCCACACTAAAGGAAAGAGTGCCCTGGGATCTAATGGCAATAGTTAGGATGCCAGGAGTGGAAGACCTGAGCAGCACCTGGGAACAAAATCCCTTAAAGTGCATGGAGCACATCCCTTGACCCACACCCCCTCAAACCTTGCTCCAATTTCTCTGTCTGAGAGGCTGGGTGGTAATGTGGTTGGGTGCTATTATGCTACGAAAGGAAGCAATCCGAGTCTCTGATCAGCTCTGGTAAGCAGGGCAGCTGGGGATCTACTGGAGGAACCCCATCTTGCTGAATGCTTATAAAAAGTAGGCAGAACAGCTTTTGTCTCCCAATCATACAGGTCGGCATAAAGACTCTAGCACACAAGATTGGTGGTTTGGTGGGGGTGGACAGGATGGATATGGTACTGATCGGATGCTGGCGCAACAAGGTGGACGTGGTACCTTGGCTGACTTCCGCCATTGGATGGAGTACTAGTGATGTCTTCAGGCCCTGGTTGTGTCTGATTAACCAGAAGACGGGGAGGGGGTGGGGGTAGTCCTCCAAGCCCTCAGGAAGAGGCTCCCATCCTAAACTAATTTGCCCACTGGGAGAAAGTCATTAAATAAAGCCAACAAATTAACGCCCAGGTACATGTTCTGTGCAAAGTTAAGACTGAAGCGTAGTCACTACCTGATTGTAGATACACGTGTTTTGTGAGTACACTGCACCTTTATCCACTAGGTATTGCTCAGTCCCGGCAAAGGATGGATGTTGGCAGGTTGTGCTGTGTGATATTCCACTTTGATCCACTGGAGTGTGCTTGGTAGCGCAAGATGTGTGTAATGAGAGTAAGTCTCCTGCTCCCAACAATATAACTGTATTAATAAACGTGCCTTTTTAGGTCTCGCCTGAGGCAGCGCATGCGCTGAGAGACATTTAGTAAGTGGGTTTTCAAAGTGCTACCCCACACTTTTGCTGGCCTCCAGCTTGCGTTCACGATCGCGTGCACGCGCGCAGCCGCCAGCTTTCAGCGCCCGATCAGGCGACATCTGGCTTTCCTCTCGCTTGCTGTCTGAACGCTCCTCCGCCCCTCCCGCGTCGCATTAATTGTAAACATATGCTGCCTTCACTTACGCCGCGGCGAGCGCTCGCGCACCACTTTTGAAGCCGGGCTTGGCTTGTTTATTTAGGTTCCTTTATGCACAGTATTTGTTTTGTTTGCCTAAGCTCGTCTGTCAGCACAGTTCACGACATTTGCATTTTCAAACTGAGTTTGCTTTGTTCAGTTCAGCCGGTAAGAGCAGTCCCCATAAGCACCTGTGTTCTCACTAGCTCCTAGACTCCGAGCACCGTTTCAGTAAATGGTCCTATAAATCATGTTCTTAGAGATCAGCTGTTTTCAGAGGGCGCCTAATTTATTCAAAGTTGCTTTCTTTGGATGAGCTCTGCAGCAGATTAGCATGTAGCAAAGGGGTGCAGTTGCCATCGAATGACACTAGTGGACAAATTAAATGCTCATGTAGTAAGCTGTACCACACACACACGCGGCAGGCTGGTAAGTACATGGGAGCATGGTTAGATGCACGCTGTGAGCTCACAGGAAGCCGTTCTGACTCGTCTTTTCCATTAACCTCCACTCCTTTGAAGCACAAGTGAGCTGTAAACATTACTAAACTACGCCGATTTTGCGTTGTATTCTGTTGCCGAGTAGCTACGTTTGGTATGCAGAGCAAAGAACGCCCCAGTCATATTAATACGTTTCACAAACAGATTTGTCTGAAGTCTAGGTGCATGCGTGTCCAGTGTTTATAATACAGCTCTTCACTAGCTCGGTCTCCTGTAGCCTCTTTCCCACTCCCTCCCACCCGCTCCATCCCAATCCAGCCAGATGGCCCGCACATCTGAACGCTCCATTGCTCTGTTTCTGTAAACTGGGAACCAATTACACTGCTTTGGTACTGCCAATACTGTTTAAACACATTTTCACAGTTCTGGTATTTCCCTTCTGCAGTTGAAGTACAATTCTTTAAAGTAATTCAGAATCTGATATTGCCTTTCAAGGCAATTGTTTCACTAATGCTCCTGGATTAGCTTCAAGGCTTTTTAAAGTATAGCTATTTCGACCCATCTCCTCCTCTTACCAAATACGCAGACCTGTACACCTCAGCATCAACCATGCCCCTCTCTCACAGTTACACTACTTATGCGTTCTACTCCCACCCAGTCCACTGAGAGGTGTTCTATACCTCATTAACATGAAGCCTAGGCCCTATTAAGTGAGGTTGCCAACTCGTGATTGAGAGTGAGCTGTGCAGTGTTCTTTGGGCATCGCTATAGACCTGGACGGAGGCAGAGAGGAGTGCAACAAGTCACTTCTGGTGACAACCGGACTGAGACTGTAGACCACAACCTACAGAATAACATACTATGCTGTGGTTTCTCGGGCATTTTGTCTTTACGTCATGCTCAAGTAGGACTGAAATCACATTAAAAAGTGAATGCTGCAGGGAAGTTCTGGTTAAGATCAACGACTTCACGCAACTGCAATAAACACATTACAATCCAAATAATGCCACTTAATACCATATAATTCACCGCCACTAACACCATTCAATACCACACAAATACACCCCACATAAATTCCCTCTACCACATAATGAAAATAAAAAACTCCATACCATGCCACTTAATTCCACTCTCCACACTATTTCATGCCACACTATTCAACTCCACACATCAATTCCACACCACATAATTCAACACCAAACCACATTGCACTTCACATCATTCCACTACACGCCACATACCCAATTTACAACAATTCAACGTCGTACTGTAAAATTCAACAGCACACGACAATTAAACTCCACTATATACCACTTCACAAAATATAAGTTACACTCCATCACACTCCACATAATTCCAAACCACTCAAACACATAAGTACTATCCACATAATACAACTACACACCATGCCACATAATTCCACTATACAAACCCACTCCACACAATTACACGCCAGACAATGCCACACCTAACAATTCCAATCCAACCCACATAATTCCACTACATACCACATACATCCACTCCAATCCCTAACATAGTAAGAGATATTTACAACGCCAATAGCTCTAACTTTTTTTTAACACTAACACACAGATCTGGAACTTAGCGCGTACCTTTTTGTTTTTTGTCATCAAAAAGGAAAAGCTATCCACTCAATTCCACGCCACACAATTTAACTCCACATATTTCCAATCCTCACCACAAACACCAAACCACAATACAACTCAACACAATTAAACAACACACACATCCAATTCACACCACACAATTCCACATGGTGCCACAAAATTCAACCGCACACCATATAAATTAAACTCCACTACATACCACTCTACAACACGAAATAGTATTCCATATAATTACTCCATAAACAATCACACTCCACATAATTACAGCCAACTTAATATCACATAATTACTATCCACACAGATCCACTCCACACAATTACACAACTAATCCAATTCACATAATTCAACTACACACCACATGCATACACTCCATACTACACGAGTCTAAGACATTGCCATCTACAATGCCAATGGCTCCAACTCAAACGTGAGAACGATTGCATTTCCCATGCTTGTTGAAGCAAGGTGTTAAGGCTTCTCAAAAGCTTTCGACTAGAAGGGTAGCCTACAAGCAACGTTGTCCTTCCAGCCAACTACAATTAGCGTGTACTGTCTCTCCCCTGCCTATGTCACCTTCGCCCTCACTTCTTAAGCCTCGCCTCAAAAAAAAACGTTGTCCTTTTTGCACTATTCCTAAAATCTATGCCCTTACTCCCAAATGCCACAATGCAACATTGACGTTTTGGCTATGTAGCAAGCATGACTTTTACAGTCATTAGTGCGGAAAGGTCCATCTGCAAATCCCATTTATCGCCCTGTCTCGGGTCCTGTCACGGCGTCAGCTCACATTGTCCTTCCTCACAACCACAATAAGCCTGGACGTGCGCGCTTCATTATATTTGGGTACTGTCTCTCCCCTGCCTACCTCGCTCTGCCTTCTCGACCGTCTCCTCTTACACAACTTTCTCCATTTTGCACTCCAGTTTCTTCCTATCCAACTTTGGCCATTTTTTCACTATTTCTTTCTTCAATGGCCCTATTCCCAAATGCTACAATGCTACATTGACGTGTTATCTTTCTAGTAAATATAACATTTGCAGTCAGCCCTGCTTCAATTTAAAACTGTAGCTGCTGCATACGCACACATTTGTGCGTAAAGCTCCATCCGCAAACTCCATTGATCACCCTGGCTCGCCTCCTGTCACTAACTGTCTCACTCACAAACTAACTAACTCACTATCACTAACTCTATAACTAACTCTCTCACTAACTCTATAACTAACTCTCTCACTAACTGTTATACAGGTACTATTTCACAACCTTCACCCTCCCGTTATTTATGCCCCACCATAACCAAAAAAACCATAACAAGCAACCATTCGGACAGGCATATAAAAGTTGCACGCATTAAAAGGCCAAAAAAAAAAACCAACACATTTATTAGGGATAGTTTTTTAATATGGACATTCAGTTGTTCATAATGCTTTCTTCATCATATATATGGTAACAAAAATGCTTCTAACACTTTATTATAACTTTTTAGCATGCTGCACACTTCTATACAATACAAAATAAACACATAGGCAAAGTCAATATCGCTAGCTAAACACTTATAAGGTCCCAAAGGCGAGACCTATTGGCTATGCCAATGCTTGTTTATAAGAGTTACTGAGGAATAGTCCCATGGGATCAGGAACTAGTCAGAAACACTGCTGCTGAAGGGGGAGAGAGCCAGATGCACAACATCTTGGTTCTATGCAGGAGACACAGCAGTGGAGTAGAATATAGATTTAGTTAACATTGAAGCGAGTCATCTCCGGGACAACCTTCTGAAGGTCTCAGATTGGGCAGGCATGACTGCAAAGATGGTTGTAGGGATTATCCGCATCAGGAATCTTCAAGAAACCATGAAGAAATTAACAAATCAGACTTATGTCCTGATAATAAGGGCTGAAGATGCCAAAGGCACAATTACTTTCGGCTTTGGGGATACAGTGACTGGGCCGTATATGAGCTTTTTCTCGGGTATCATAGAAATCCTCAAGCCTTAACTAGTTGTCATTCTGTTCTCAGTTGAAAGGGAGCACAGTTTTCCTGTTCCTCCTTCCTTGGCTAAGGGCCCTCCTAAGGTAATAACTGCATACTTGGTAAAAAACAGGAGCAGCAATGCAGTGCTAGAGGCAGCCAGTGTGCATGGGCTAATAGCATACAAGAACATGAGGGTAGTCCTTTTCTCGTACTACTTCAATGCTGTTGAAAAGCCAAGGAAGAGTTTTGAGTTGATGAAGAGGGCTCTCAAGAAGAAAAGACTGAAATACATGATGCGCACCCAGCATGCCTAATAGTCCTAGCCTAGGCATCCTGGCCCATTTTGACACCAGAGGGATGTTGGGACTGGCTTGAGTCCTACAGGACCCTGGAGACACTCTTTCTTGTTTCATCTTCGCAGGATAGGGCATTGGTTGCTGTAGATCTCGGAGTTGGTACTCCTAATAGAGACTTCTTCATGGTCATGGATGATGCTGAGACCAGGCAAGAAGTAAGGGAGCTGTAGACCTTGATGAGGGTGTTTAGGCAGAATATCAGAAACAAAAATATCACGGGAGAAAATATTGTCAAGAATATCGGGGACAAATATTATGAAGGTAAGTTTCTATAGGTCAGCAAAGTTTTACTATCTATAACTCCACAAATATGTACCTTGACGATGTTTTTGCACTTGTGTTCTTGATATTTTGGTCCTTGGTATTTTTGACCCCCTGTGTACTGCCCTGTATGGGCTTTACTGGCTAGCAACAGTACTATTGATCGCATCAGATATTTACATTTCTACACCGTAAAAACAAGGAGATTTGTGTCCTAAACAATCTTATACAAAATTAAAATGGGGACTCGATTTTACAAGTTCTAAATTCATTAATTTGTGAGTCACCTGTGCAATTTAAGTGGAAATTGTGTGTAAAAGCGGAGGAGAGAAGAGGAAAAATAGAGGTGAGAAAAGAAATGGAGAAGAAAAGATGAGATGAAAGTGGAGCAGAGAAGAAAGGAAAAAAAGGAAGAAAAAGAGAAGAGAAAAGGAGAAAAAATCAAAAGAACATGACTTGGATGTATATACATGTTAATGTTGTCATTACAAATCAGTTAGACATATATCGCATAACTCATTATTATCCTAGGTGGACTGCCAATTCTTCACTACTATTCATACCCTGAGGGGCCTTTGTTTGTACATCTATTATATAACGGGATTAGAGTCTTCTCAATCTGAGAATTCTATCCCCTCCCCTCGGATTGGCTAGGACATGATCCATACAGAAAAAGGTCAAAAGGTCCCTATTGCTATTGTGCTCCTTACTAAAATGTCTAGCCACCGGATATGTGGCGTCCCCATTAGTAATGGTCTTCATGTGCTCTAGGATACAGACCTTAGTCGGATGGATTGTGCTGCCAATATATCTTAGTACACATGGGCATGTCAGACAATAGACCGTGTATGGTGTTGTGCAGGTCATAAATTTATTAAGGTGTTTGGGCTTGTCTATCCCGGGAATCTTGAAGGAAAGAGTTTTCTTGCTGTTGCAACATGCCTTACACTTCCCGCAGGGAAAGAAGCCATTCAGTGTTTTGAAGATGGAACCTCCAGCTTCTTTTTCTTGATGACTATGAACCAAATCATTGTTTAGAGATCTCGCTTTTCTAAAAGTTATTAAGGGACACAGTGGAATGTCTTGGCCAATGACAGGATCTGTTTTGAGGGTGTGCCAGTTATTGCGCATAATGCTTCTTAGATCATTGGCATTTTCAGAGAATGTCGTTATCCTGAATTTGCCAGTGTCTTTGGTATTCTTGGGTACATCCTTAAGCAAGTCTAACCTGGGCAGAGAATTAACCCTTTTCAAAGCTTCTGACAAGGTTTGGTTGTTGACCGAAATCTTGCCATACTCTCTTTAGCGGCTATTTGGAAATTGCAGTCTTTTGTGTTGTTCATTTTCAACCTCAAAAGCTCACCATAAGGGATGCTGCTAATGAGTTTGTGCGGGTGACTGCTAGTGGCATGCAGGGTTGAATTGCCTGCAGTAGGTTTTCTATAAAGCATGCTACACAGTATCCCTTTGGAGTCAGACTTTTCAATCCAAAAAGTTCACCGACAAAACACTAAACCTCACCCGTGAATTTTAAATTTACTTTATTGGAATTTATTACATCTATGTATGCCCTGGCTGTCTCAGGTGTCCCCCTCCAAATCAGGAAGAGGTCATCGATGTAACGATGCCAAGCTATTACATTTTGTCCAATTTGCATTTATGTCTGTCCATGCCACCTGCTCCTCCCACCAGCCCACGAATAGATTTGCGTAGCTGGGGGCAAAGCAGGTGCCCATGGCAGTCCCTGACATCTGTCTATAATATTGGTCTTGAAAAAGAAAGATATTATTATTATTAAGACAGACCTCTATCAGTTCAAGTAGCATGGCATTATGTCCCAAGAATTTCAGCCGGCGATTTATGTTTTATTTTTTTTATTTTTTATTTTTTGGAAGAATTGTGTTGCTTTTAGCCCATCAGTGTGTGCGATACAAGTATAGAGACTGGAGATGTCTAAAACGATCAGATGGAAACCGTCTTCCCATATGACATCATTGATACATTTCAAGAAGTCCTTCGTATCTCTAATATAGGAAGTCAACTTTACCACCTCTTGTGTTAGAAAATGGTCTATATAGATGGATAAATGCTCTGGTCAGATCCCCTTGCGAGGTGACAATTGGTCTTCCCGGCGGATGTTCCTTGTCCATGTGGATCTTCTGTATGTGATAAAATGTAGGTGTTATTGGATTTAAACACCGTAGCTATAAAAATTCATCAGTTTCCAACATACCATTTGCGTATCAACTTATGGTACTCAGTGATGCTCTGGTTGTTAATTTTGGAATTGATTTTTTGATAACAATTTTCGTCTGACAGTTGCCGTTGTGCTTCCAGAACACGACAGCCGAAACGTGTTTGTTTTGCACGAGTTTGGAAAATAAAATTTAGAACTCACCTGCGCGAGTGCCTCTCATTTAGGGTTGGATTTTCCTTGAGACTGTGGAGCTATTATTTATATATATATATCTATCTATATATATATATATATATATATATATATATATCTCTCTATCCATATCCATCCGTATGATGTGAAAGAGCACGGGACTCCAGGACATCTGTTATTCCTCAATCCTTTATTTTCTCAAGCAGAGTTATGGCACATCGGCTTGTTTCTGCGTACATTGCCTTGATCACAACACTGGCCGATATGTTTACTCTGTCTTTATACACTTATGTGACTTTTAAAAAACATAAACCCCGGGCTGGCCTGAGATTGCACTAATCGACGCCATCTTAGAATATGCATGTTGGGAAGAGAATGTGGCCTAACGGCTAGGGGCGGTCGACTTTGGAGCTGGAGAACCGGGTTCGAGTTTCGGCAGGGACGCTCAACTTTTTGTGATTCTGGGCAAATCACTTAATCTCCCCGTGCCTAGCAAAAAGAGAATGAATGTGTCCATCTGTAACGTAACGGGTGCTCATGTAAAGCGCTATGATACCTTTGGGTCTAGTTTGCGCTATATAAAACTCCCCCCCCCCCAAAAAAAATCCCAGGACATTTCGGTATTCCTCAAGACGCATGTTTCACAATATTTTCTGCTAAATAAGTGAATAAATCAAAACCTCATATAATATATCGGCATGCTCCATCACACCCTAAGTGGGCATGAAAGGTCAGTAAGACATAGTCATAATGCAAACTCAAGTAAAAAATTATTGTACCTCCTTAAATAATCCTCAATCAAAATGTGACATTACTTTTTCTGTATAGCATACTGACTTGCTGAATCATCCCAGCCCTAGTGGGTATGCATAGTCAGTATAACATACGATCATAGTAGAAAACGCAACCCAAAATGTCCGCAGGCATCCAAACCTACTGTTGTATCGAATCAAATTCATCCTGCCTAAACACTTCAATCCTTTCTCCCAGGCTGTAATTCTGAAAAACGTGTTAAAAAAAAATTTACAGCAAGAAACTGGCAGATAAATCCATTGCAGTCACAGATAGAGGAAATTGATGATGAATATGCATGTCCTCATCAATGTTTAAAGCGTATGGCTCGTTAGAGTCAATTTCTAAAATACTTGGATTCTAATCTTCTAAGATCCTTTTCCTTGTCTCCCCCTCTTGACTTTCTTGGTACACTATCAATGTCCGTATATTTCAGCTGTCGATGTTCCCCCCCTCGTGAAATCGTTGGAAGTGACTGGCTACTGGATAGTTAGCATAACTGTTTTTTATTGCCCTGAGATGCTGGAGGATACGTTTTTGCACAGACAATATAGGCTGACCACATACATCTTTGAACATGGGCAAAACAAAACGTACACTGCAAATTCAATTTTACAATTCAATGACCTTATCTTGATTCTCTTTTTAAAGGGCATATGGATTTCTGTCAAATTAATTCCATTCACACATGCCTTACATTTTCCACATTTCTTAAAAACCATTAGACTGTGTTGTAACCACTGTTCACTTCTTGTAGTAATTTCGCTTTGCACTAGCAGATATTTAATGGATGGTGCTTTTCTGAAGGTAATCTGCGGTCTCCTCATGTCTTTGCCTATTACTGGGTTATACCTAATAAGGTCCCAATGCTTATTCAAAGCCCTCCTTAATTTATCATTTTGGTCATGGTAGGTTGTGACTGGCTCTTAAAGTGTTTAACTGCCCTCATACCACCTTCATGACAAATACTAGTATATTGCGAGGGAACATCCAAACTCCTCATTAGCATATTCTCGTCCCACTTAACATCAAAAATGCTTTTTCAAACACTACTTTGGGCAGGGGAAAGCCTTGTATAACAGAGTCCTTCAGAGATATGAATATGAAGGTGACATCGCCTTGCCAAATATGCAAAAATATTATGAAGCAAAATGAGTGAGTGTGGTAAATGATTGGGCATGCGTAGATTGGGCTGACATCTTTTCGGCAAGATGGGAATGGGGCACAAAAGCTACCTGCACACGCTATTCTATACAGGGGCAGGCTGCTGCCTGAAGCAAGGCTAGCGACGGGGCCAGTGGTGAATATCTGGAGGAACCTGACCAGAGAAATGGGGTGGGACTGCAGGCTGACCCCAACAACACCATTGTAGGAGGGCTCCACAGGTTGTGTCCTGTCGTGGCTCTGTGAGGGTTTCAGGGAGTATCTGTCAGAGACGCAGTGGCGGTGCTATGGTCAATTGAGACAGGCCCTCAGGGAATGTGTGTTTCTAGAAGAAGAGGCGCAAGAAAACTCCCAGCTGGAAGGTAGACTCGGAGATGGAAAAGTTGAAAAGAAATGTATCTTGTTGACATATGGGACGGTGATGAGAAACACACAGCCCCCTCTACTGAAATTACAGGCTACATAGGAATATGATCTGGGGGAGCTAGATGAGGATGACTGGCAGGAGGCTCTGGAGTTGACTGCGATGGTGGCAATAAAAGCGAGTTTCTGCCTGGTCCAACTCAAGATCATAAACGGGGTCCACTATACACGCACTTTGTTATGTATGATAGGCAGGACTGGAGATGTGAATTGCCTTAGTGTTGTTACAGGTGGAAAACTAGGGCAGATTATTTGAAGGTTTAAGAATTTCTTTGGTTTGCTACAATGGACTGGTCTTTGGACTGCTTAGTTGGGATGAGTACAATTTTCTTAAAGTGAGTGATCCTAAGTTACCAGTATTTTACCTCATTCCTAAAATTCAAACCTCCTGGAAGACCTATCGTAGCAGCTATTGCTAGCCTCTTTAAAAATGTGTCAAGATATATTGACTATTTTTTTTTTAAACCTCTAGTTGTAAATTTTACCTTGTATATCGAGGATACACCTGAATTTTTGAAAAGGAGTTTTGATGAGTGGGAGGAGGATATTCTAATGATGAGGTTGGATGTTCCCTCGTTTATATACTAGCATTCATCATGAAGCTGGTATGAGGGCAGTCTCACTTCCTTGATGTGAGAATACTAGTGACGGATTAAAAACTAACTACAGTGTATAGAAAACCTATGGCAGGGAACAGTACATTGCATGCTAGAAGTCTTAATCCAGTAGATTTGATTGATAAATTTGTACAGCACACAAATGCCCAGGGGCGTCTTGGCGCTAGAGTTGGTAGGACAGAGTGATGCTGGTGTGGAATACAGGCTGAATGAGTTGGAGAAGAGCCAGGTTTTCAGCGCTCTTCTAAAGGACATAAGCGATGTGCTGCTCTTTATCGAGATTGGAAGAAGGTTCCAAATTTTAACTGTCCCTAATAGGAAACTTCTCCCACCCCAGCGGACCTGCTTGAACTTGGGTGTTTGTAGAAGTTTTGGATGGGCTGATCTTAAACTTCTGGCTGGCACATACCATTTCAGGTGTGTCCTCAAACTGTGGCCCTATACCATGTAGAGCTTTAAAGGCCAAGCATTGTGATTTGAATTTAATCCTTTTGTCCACTGGAAGCTAGTGGAGGGCTTTTAATCTGTGGGAGACTGGCTCATATCTGGGGATATCCAGTATTAATCTGGCTGCAGTATTCTGCAATCGCTGCAGTTTTAGTAAGTACTGGGATTGGATCTCCATGTATAGGGCATTACCGTAGTCCAGTCTGGAGAGGGCCAAGGCTGTAACAAGTGTTTTTAGTGCAGCGGGGGGGTATAAATGGGTGGATTTTCCTGATCATCTTTAAAATAAACCAGAAAGTAGAGGAAAGCTTATTAATCTAACTGTCAAATGTCAATTTGTCATCAAAGACTAAACCTAGGTTCTTAACCTTGGGGACTGGGGTTGGGCATTCACCCAGATTGGCAGGCCACCATCTAGGAGACCAGAGGGATGAATCGGATCCTAGCAGCATGACTTCGGTTTTTTTCGCCGTTCAATTTTAGGCAGTTAGACTGCATCCATGTGTTTACCTGAGTCATGCAGTTATTGAAACGATCGGCTGTCTCCTCCACGTTGTTTGAGACTGACACCACCACCTGGGTGTCGTCTGCGTAAGAGACAGCCGAGAAACCACACTGCCTAATGATCGAGGCCAAAGGAGCCACATATATATTGAAAAGTGTGGGGCTCAACGAAGAGCCCTGCGGCACACCACATGGCAGGTTGAAAGACTTGGACGCTGAGTCTCCTAATTCTACTGAAAAAATTCTATCCGTTAGGTAAGATGACCGTAGAGTGAGGGCGGTATCTTGAATCCCCAGCTCTGCTAGTTAGTATTTCGTGGTTCACTGTGTCGAAGGCCGCCGATAGATCTAACAAAATCAAGGCGGCCTTCCCCCCTGCATCCAGTTTTATCCTAAGTTCCTCTGCCGCCGTGACCAATGCCGTCTCTGTTCCGTGGCCCTCCCTGAACCCATATTGAGAGTGGTCCAGGAGGTTCCCAGCAGAGATAAATGTTGTAAGCTGTGTATTGAGCAGCTTCTCCAGTACCTTAGATGGAAATGGAATCCTAGAGATCGGGCTTGTAGTTACTAGGCTCCTTAGGGTCGAGGTTCGTTTTTTTTTTTTTTTGCAGAGGCAGGACTGAGGCTATTTTCCAAGCATATGGAAAAAGGCCTTACTGAATTATCTCAGTGAGCACTAGACTTAATTGTTCACTTAGTATTTCCGGGAACAAATGGAATACTTTAGGGGGACAGGGGTCTGATGGAGCTCCTGACTTGGTTGTTTTCACCACTTGAGTGATCTGTTCTACTGAGGGAGGCGAAAAAAAAGAAACCTGTGTTGGATGTACAGGTGTCTGACCCTGGCTTAGTAAGCTTAGAGTGGGTGCTGTCCTTAAAGGTTTTGTACACTGTCTTGACTTTATCTATGAAAAACTGTCCCAAAGTGTTACAGAATTCAGGGCTACTTGCCGTCCGAGCTTTAACTGGTAGATTAGCTAGTTATTTTACAGTAGCACTGAAGAATAGTATTCCGTATGTAGTTTTTTTTAAATTAAACCATTTTATTAGATTTTTGTTTTATCATTGCTCATGTTACATTGTCATATAACATCATGGTACACATTTTACATTTTATTTCCAATAGTTGTGTTTGAGTGTAGGTTGTAAGTTGGGCAGTGAATGTTTGCTGCAGTGAGGATCGCGTTCTCCCCCATGGGGAGTTATCATCCTCATCTCGTGTCCGGTGTTTAGAACTACCAGGAAATTCGGTGTATTATGAACTTTGGATTCTAAACTGTGTAGAAGTGGCTGGGAAGAGGAGGGTCTGTTTGGGTGAGCGGCTGTTATTGCTGATGGTTTTTGCTTTGGTCTTAATGGGACTTATGGGGGTTTCCATTTGCTCATTGCGTGCAAGGGGGCCCTGCGGTGTTTGGGATTCCGTGTGGGTCTCATCCGCCGGGACCTGTCCCGGCTCGCCTGTGGGCGTTAGTGCGTCTAGGCACTGTGGGATGTCTGTCGCATTGTGTCGGAAGCATTGTAGGAGCGTGACCCATTCCATGGAATTCCGTATGTAGAGTTAATGCAAGCAATGAGAATTTGCAGTAATGAAGAGAATTTTGAAGACTGACCGCAGGATATGCTTACTAAATTGTAAGCAAGAGGCTATTCTAACAGTGTTTTGACTGTAGCTAAGAATAGAATAGCTAAATCTAGTAGGAAAGATGTTCTTTTTAAGTGTACGTTTTGTTTTGTCCATGTCCAAAGTCGTATGCGGGCAGCTCTGTATTGCCTGTGCACAAATGTATCCTCCTGCACCTCACTGCAATAAAAAACAGAGATGCTAACTATCCAGTAGCCTGCCACTTCCAACAATTCCACACTGGGGTCCATCGACACTTGAAATATACGGTTGATAGTGTACTGAGGAAGTCAAGAGGGTGAGCCAGGGAAAATGATCTTAGAAGGCTAGAGTCCAAGCATATTTTAGAAATGGACTCTGAAGAACATTATGGTTTAAACCTCGATGAGATGTATATTCATCTTAAATCTCCTTTATCTGTGACTGCAATGGATTTGACTGCTTCTTTCTTGCTGCTTCTTTCTTGCTGCTTAAATAGTTGAAGTTGCGCATATATAGTGCTTACTACCCCTGACGATGCGCCAAGGCGCTTTATAGCGAGTAGCACGCTACCCCGTAGCCCAGAGTTAGAAACTAGTGTGAATGCATGGAATGAGCATGCAAAACTAACTCCAGTAAACGAATGGACTGACTTTGTGGTAAATTATGATCACAGATGTAGTCATTAGAGGGGGGGCTATGTGAAAAGCAATTGTTTGCTGGAATTAATAAGATAGTTATGGGTTTCCAAAAAGAGCTTAAGACAGATAGACATTAGGTTTAGAGTAACTTGTATACAGAAGAAGCAGGAAGAAGGGAAACAGTGGTGCACGTAAAAAAGAAAATGGGGGATGGAATTTGATAGAATGTAAATTTTCAGTGCAGGGTTTGAAGGAATATGGCAGGTGAATAATTTTTGCTTGCATTTTGTGGATATAAACCTGTTAAAACACTTATATTCTGCTCCTGAGAAATGTAGCTTACACAATCTTTCTAAAGCCACTTATGAGGTGACACGGATGCTTTCAACAGTGAAAAGCAAGCCCAGTGCTTGTTGGGACCCCTTTACCATCAAGCAGTGCGACAAATTAGCACATTCCGTTACCTGTAATTACAATGAGAGACCCAGAGAGACCCCTTTTATGTACCTACTACAGCAGTATATTTAATACTGGACAGATTTGTTACAGTTTATGAAAATCATATGCACATATAATATGGAACATGTTCTGTAAACACCCACCAACTTAAAAAATATAACAAAGCAATAGACGAACACATTGCAGTAGTCATTAGTATATTCAGTCCATGTTTATGACTCATTGAATACCTGGTTCAGAAGGTGTTGACCACTGTATCCAGCTGAAGAACACCCCCATAGAACAGACATCTGAGATCATTCACCGTTCAGCACCAACCCTGCTATAAATTGTTAGTAATTATTAAAGTTGCTTTTTATATATTTTTTCAGAAAAACCGCTTGGGAGAAAGGTTTCAAGTGTTTAGGCAGGATGGATTTAATTCAATACTACTTTAGGTTTGACTGGTAGATATTTTGAGAAGGTTTTGTACTGTGATCGTATGTTATACTGACTATGTATGACCACTAGGGCTGGGATGATTCAGCAAGCCCGTATGCTATACAGAAAAAGTAAGGTCACATTTTGATTGAGGATTTATTATTTAAGGAGTTAGAATAATTTTTGATTTCAGTTTCCATTATGACTGTATGCCTTATTGACCTTTTATGCATAATTGGGCTGTGATGATGGAGCATTGCCGGTATGTAATAAAGAGAAGGGATTAATATATGAGGTTTTTGATTTATTCTGTTATTTGGCAGAAAAGAATGAGAAACGTGTATCTAGATGAATACCAAAGCGTTTTTGGGATAACTACATGCGTATTCTAAGATGCCGTTGATTGGTGTAGTCTCTAGTCCATTATCTGTCTTTTAAAAGTCACTTAAGTGTATAAAGAGCGAGTAAGCATAGAGGCTGGTGCCATGAACAAGGCGATGTATGCCGAAACTAGTTGGCGTGCCATACCTCCGCTTAAGAAAATAAGGATTGAGAAATGACCGCTGTCTTGAAGTGCTGTGCTCTTTCACATCATAAGGAGAGAGATTTTTATGTAAGTGTTGTGGCATGAGCACAATTCACGGGCACCCCGGTGTTCTGGGGCCATCCAGCACACACCAATGTTGGGGAGATGCACACACACCACACACTGAAGGTTATTCCAAACCTCATGAAGACGCAAGAGTGCATAAAATACATAAATCCCGGCCGACACGTTTCAACAGAACATCTTCCACTGGGCCTATACTACATTCATGGTAGCCATTTTGTATTCACATAGTAGAACCCTTGTCCATCATCACTTTCTACAGCCCATCTATCCACTAGAGCACTAACATACTCGTTCTAACGGATTTCCTTAGCATCCATTTTCCAATCTAATCGGCACAATACAGACCAACATCATTATATATTTCAATGACATGAAACGTTTAAATTGTAATTCATAGAATTTTCTGCTGTTTGTATTCTTAGTTACGATCCACAAAGCACAAACTCATAAAAGGAATTGTTTGAAACCGTGCTTTTTAAACAAATGAGTATTCAACTCTTTTATTCAATTGGAGCAGCATTGGGGTGGTTCTTATGGTCCTGGGGATATTGTTCCAGAACCTGGCTGTGTGTGTGTGTGTGTGCGCAGTGATCCCCCAAAGATGTTGAGCTTGTCTGCAAGATAAGCAGCAGTGCTAGTATGGTTTGCTCTGTAAATGATGGAGCTAGTTTTACAGACTACAGGCCGGCAAGGGGAGAAATCCGCATTGGAATGATGCAATCATATTTCTTCGGACCCTCTAAGAGGCCATGAAGTAGGGCATTACCATCAATTTATGCTTTATTTCGATTAAATCAATCATAAAAGCCATTTGCCGCAAGTTACAGTGTTCTAATGAAAACAAAGACAATTGTATTCGTTAACATTCCCAAAAATCAAAATAACAATTCATGGATTAACAACGCTGTACACATCTTACGATAGACAAATATCTAAAATACAATAAAAAGCAAAAACTTTAGTCTTAAAACTAATAAAATATTTTTAAAAGTATGTAAAAAATCTTATAGTTCCTATTTTATCCTTACGTAAGCTGTATTATACTTCTTAAGTTTCTACCATGTGCTTAATTAAGTAAAATCCCTAACCAGGGATATGTCGTCCTCAATATTACCCATGGGGCCGATCAACTGTTTTTAAAAAATTTGCACGAACTCTCCACGACCAACCTAAAAATTTAGCAGTAGCTATTACATATGGCTCATTAGTGTTGGTCATTAAAATGCGCAGAGCTATTGCACTGGACCGTGTGCCCATGTTAAAGCAGATTGGTTTCAGCCATTTTTTACGGGGAATTTTGTATAGAGGACAGGCAAATAAAATATGTAATACTGTTTCGTCCTGTTCTTTGCAGTGCAAGCATTTACTTTTGTTCGTGCTAGACCACTTTCTAGTATAAAAATTTACCGGGAGGCTCCCTACCTGAAGTTGGAAGTATAATCTCCTTTCACAAGGTACAGTTATAAAATCCCAGAAGTTTTCATATTTGGGAACAATCTTGTGCTCCAAAAACATGCCAGTCAATGAGTTTATCTTTGTGGAATGTAGATGGTCCGCCTTGACCATCGACCAGTATGCCTCCTTAAATTCTTTTTTTGATGGGAACTGATTTGCAGCCGGATCCTCCCAAAGATGCCTCATGCCCATATCTACCAGTGTAGCCTTAACTTTTTGCAGTCAGACAACCTTGCATGATTTGTCTGCGTCTACTACATCCTTCGCTGCCATTGCATAATGTAAGAATTCGGGAGTAGACCACAATCGGCGCCAAAAAGCTACTGGTCTAAATCGTGCTTCCTCCGCCAACAAGCTGCAACCCAGATCTGATGGCAGAGGTGTTAGTGGGGTGCTTTGTGGTAATCCAGTCAGAGCTCTCACAAATTTGTTCTGGGCAAGAACTAGGGGAGAAAGATCGTTGAAGCCCCAAAGCTCTGCTCCATACATTATGGAAGTCCTGATCTTTGTATTATATATCTTAATTGCTGGACCTATGGGCTTAGTGTGGGAGAGATTAAATTCTTTTAAAAGAACCCCCGCTAGTTGACTATGTTTGAGAGCCATAAGATCAATTTGGGGCCTCCAGTTTAGATTTCTGCTCAAAGTAATTCCCAAATAAGTGAACACATCAGTCTGTTCGAGTTGCTTCCCATTCATTACTACCCTCCCGCTAACTACGTTGTGCTTGTGTAAGACCATGTATTTTGTCTTTTCTACGTTAACCACCAGGTCATGATCTAGGCAGAACCCCTCAAAACGCCTGAGTGCCCTATCCAACCCTGCCCGTGTCTTTGAGATGATCAAAGTATCATCCGCAAACATAAGTAGCGGTATTTTGGTGCCAGCAAGGGATGGAGCATCTGTCATATGTGTATGAAAATAGTTTACTACCCCATTGATATATAATAAAAACAAAGTTGGAGCTAAAACACACCCTTGCCGCACCCCTTTGGATTCCGGAAAGCGTGGGGTTACACATCCCTGATCACCCCAGCGCACCTGAGCGAAGTTATCCTCGTGCAATCGCACTACCATTGATAGAAGTTCTGCGGGCATCCCTAGGTGGTGCAGTACTTCCCAAAGCTTCTTACGCGGTACCATATCGAAAGCGGACTTAAGGTCAACAAAGGCTGCATAAATGGTACCACCTGCTATTACAACTGTGCGCCAATAGATCAATATAAACCGGAACACTTGGTCGACGGTGCTTGTGTGGGAAACGAAATCCTGCCTGTAGGGGGATAATATTTCTTTGGTTTCCATCCACTCCTGTATCCTGCTCAGCACTAACCTTGCGGTGATCTTTTGTATGGAGTCGATAAGGCTGATCGGCCTATAATTACTGGGACAGGAACAGTCCCCTTTTTAGGTCTCGCGCCTAGCGTTGCAGTGCGCAGCACTGCTCGCGCAGCGCGAGACCTCTAGAAAGGGCTTCTGAAAACGACCTACACGCTCGTGCGTGTGGTTTTGTTTACAGAAGCCCACATTGGCTGGATCGTCCGTTTTTTTTATGGGGGCGGCACGCGATTGGTCAAAGGCGGGCGCATGTCCCGCCTTTGCCGCGCCCATTCCCGACGGTGGCCAGAACGCGCAGCAGCGCGCGTTCGTCTGCTGTTGCGCTCCCTCCCCCGCTCCTCTGTGGTGCGCGCGCACCACTGTTTATTTTTTAACCGCGCGTCCGCCATTTATGCTCTTCGAGGCAACGTGACATGCTCATGTGACTTGCTGCTGCTGTTCACTTGAGCCGCGCATCAGGTCATCCTGGTGCGCGCGCGAGGAACAGTCCGTGGCACTAGCCGAGGGCTTTGTGGGCGACTGTCAAGGGAGCCATGTAGCCTGTCCCGGCCAGCTTCCTCCTGCAGCCGCCTGTCTTCCATCCGGTAGGTAGCGCGAGCTCTTGGGCACAGACACGAATAATCGCAGTCCGTGCGGCGCGGCATGTTCAGCACCTTTCAGAATGTTGGGACGTCCAGTATTTTTCGGAATTAATTGAACGATAGGGTTTAAGGGGACTTTTGCAGCGAAGATACATAAATATTCAGTAATCTACTTTGCTTCCTACAGAAACTGAGTGCCAGACGGGCTCTTTTGCTGTTGATATTACTGTCGCTGCTCGCCCAAAACCTGCTCCACCCCCAAGAAACTGGTTTAGGAAGTCTCTCTTGTTACACGCAGCGTCGTATGTTTGTAAATGTTTGCATATCGCCAAATAGTAGTTTTACTGTAACTTTTCCTACCAGCGTTAGTGTGGAGATAGGTTCAAACTTCCGACCTCCCTCGTCTCCCAGCCTATCCCTTTGTTCGTTTAATCTCTACTCCGCGCACGACCACATAGCTGCCAAGTTTATTTATTTATAATCACCGCATGTCTAAGTTCGTTCTTGATTTAGAATGCTCACATCAGTCACTTCCGTTTTCTATTTGTATTTGTTTTTGTATGCTGTTTCGCTTTCTTTCCATATAAGCAGATTTTTTATATATATTCCCTAGAGACTTAGAAAGCTGTTGTTTCCCGGGTGTGAGGATGGGAGAGGGCTGATGGCAGGACGATGATTTAAGACGATGTGTGGGCATACCACTGGGGGACAAATTAGCATAGGCAGTGTGCGATGGCATTGCAGAAAGCTGTCTCACAGGAAGTGAAGTCGCAGTCACAAGAAGCTCTTGCTTGACTTTTTACCGGGTGGGTGTTTTCCCTAATTGTTTAGTATTTGGTTTCTGGGGGGGGTGCAGGACAGGCAGTTGTGCAGCCTTCAGTTATCAGAGCAGAGGTTGAGATAGATGGTGTGTGTGTGTGTGTGTGTGTGTGCGTGCGTGTTTCCCCCCCCCGACCTTGTTCTAATCTAAGCCATGCCTTGTTCCCTTTTAGTAAGCATGGTCATTTGTTGTTTGCCTTCCCTTATCAGTAATGAGGCTGAGATCCCAGAGAGAAAAGTTATTATTCAGCATGAGTGCTGCTAGAGACTGTGTGCCTCTTCAAAGTGACAAAAATATCCCCCCAGAGATTGTGTGATTGAGGCACATTTGGTCTCAGGGTGTCAGGGAATTCTTAGGCCACCATGCACCCTCTCAAGGACCGGTCGATCTCCGAGGATGGCACTCCTCCCTGCAGTAATCCCCTGGCGCCGCAGCTGACCGGCAGCTCACTTTTCACAGGTTGGTTTCCTGCTAGTTACTTACTAAAGACCCTTTGCTCTCACGCACACACCAGTCGCTAAAGAAGACAAAAACACCGGTGTGAGCTCTGAACCTTTTGCTAATTGGGCCACGGGGGATAGTTTTCTAAATATATATGTTTCTCCCAAATGAAAACGGTAAGCTTCATTTGCTGCGCGATGGATTTAATGAAACACTGCAATGAAGCTTCAAAATGCAGGATTTTAGATAGCTGCGCCGTGTTTTACTATGGCAACCTGCATTTTAAACCTCTGCAGCCACAACCCTATAAAAGCTTTGCTCCATAACACAGAGAGGAAGGTTAAATTCTAAGGCCCATCTATATTATACGAACTGCACCTGTGACTGACTGACCGAGCTCCACCGACATTCCAGAGAAATCTCCTTGCATGATCTAACTATTTCATTATTCTGCAGCCAGCATTGAAATAATGACATTTGTGAAATACGATGCTCGCTTGGTGCAGCTTTTTGTTGGTAACCGTCAGGGACCAGAGATTCTGTCATCTCTGTGAAGTGGATGCTACTTAAGTTAATTAAACCCGTTGCCAGTCCCGCTTTATCAGCTTTATGGATTCCAGGCTAGGTGCCCTTCCCAGTTTGTTTACCTCTGTCTGCTGTGGGTCCTGTGCCAGCACCTTCTTCTCTTCCATCAGGTCAAACCCAGTCTTCCCTCTTCCGGTCCCTCCTCTTCTGGACATTCTTCAGATTTTAAAACTGCATCCCTCTCTGCTCTCTTCCCCTTCCTCATATATTCTCGTTTGTGGTAACGTGTTCTTCACTATAACCACTCGCCAACGATTGGCTGTGTCAGTGCATAATGTTTTCCTGTGTATGGAATGTTCCCAGCTCTCATTTTAATGATTCAGGCAAACACCTTTGGCTTTATCCAGTATATTATACTGGTCACTTGAGGCTTCCTTCAAAAACAGGCATACTCCACCCAGTTCCCTATTTAAGCTCTTACACTGTGCTTGCATTAATGTGTGCTTTTGTGTTTAAGGCTCCAGCTTCAACGCAAAGACACAATTCCACACCACACAATTCAAAACCACCCATCACAATTACACTACACATAATACCACTCAGCACAACTTCATTCAACAAATAACACTGCACACTACCACATAAATACACCCAACATACTACCAGTCTATACCACATAACATTATTAAAGTTTGAGCTATTGGTGTTGCATTATTTAGCAATGCCAATAGCTCAAACTTTAATAATGCGAGACCTATTGCATTGCAAATGCTTGTTTATAAATAGGGAGGATTTCGGCACCACGCCAAGTTTCTGGAATGGGGGCTCCATTGGCTATAGCATTTGCTAGCCAAAGAATGTACCTTACCCAATTCTCTTTATCATGGGCAAACAGATCTGCAGGGATGCAATCTAGACCTGGTGCTCTCCCCCTGGGTACTGCCATCAGAGCCTTCTCCACCTCTTCCTGAGTAAATAACGGGCTGATCGGCCATGGGAATTTGAAATTGGATGTCGTCATTTTTGGCTGCAAATTGCTCCTCAAAAAAGGAGACCCACATATCCTGGGCAACGTGGTTTTGCGGCTTTTGTCCTGACCCAGCATTCCCCCATTTGACCATATTCCAAAAAGACTGCATGTTTTTACCCCTGCTAACCTGGAGGAGCTCTAACCATCTTTGTTCATCCTATTCCCTTCTTGCTGCTGCCAATGTTGACTTATATGAGGTTCGGGTAGTTCTTATTCTCTCCATATCTTTTGATTTGATGGCTAAAGACAACTGCCTGTACGCTTCTCTACAGCCTTTGTTATACCACCTTTCCTGCCTCGCAATTCCTTTGTTATGTGATTTTATATGTTTTAGTAAAAAAGGAATTTATTTTTGCAAACAAAACATCATGAGCTTTGGTAATCATAGCACTACTTTTCTCTTGTTCAGACATAGTATAAAAATCTGCTAGCGTGCTCTCCACCGCTGCTTTCATTTGTATAAGGGAACTAGCATTTGTTACAATCCTATCCCATTTCACCCTCCTCAGATCATTACATATTAGGGTTTCTACAGTTTCACTCTCAGGTACTGTTCGCCGAGGCTCTTTAGTACCCGGGGATAACATTAATAACACAAGCGGGTTATGATCACTTTCATTACGCTCACTTACCACCATGTCAACAAGGGCTGGCCATTGTTCGACATTGACAAGAATATAGTCTATGCGGCTGCATCTCAACCCGTTACTATATGTGGGGGAACCCAGTCTATCCGACGGCATTCTACCGTTAACAGCCCTGAGGCCCTTCTCCAAGCATAATGCTTTTAGTTGTAAGGCGGCCTCGGTCCATTTTCTAATTGGTGGCAACTCTAGTGATGGAATACTCCATTGGGCATCTTCCTCCTCGCTAAGATTGCCATCATCCCTGTCAAGGGGTTCAAAGGTAGTATTAAAATCTCCTGCAATCGTCACATTATTTGCGCCTTAAGGTCCTCTAAAAATTGCTCTAATTTGGTAATTGTGGCAGATTGTCTACCGCCGGCAAGTCCTCTTGCGTACACATTTATCAATATTAGGTGACGCTTGTTTTTTAGACTTGGGGAGATGGCCATAATATCAGGGCTGTCAACATGGACTTCCTTGATTTCGTAACTTAAACATTGTTTCACCCAAATGGTAAGGCCTCCAAAAGATCTACCCTTCTGCCCCCTAGTGGCTGGTTAAAAAAAAAATTAAATAACCTGGAATGAAAATCAGGTTTAATGACCACGTTTCTTGGAAAACGCAAATATCATGTTTATCTATGAAGTTTAACCAATCCAAGGATGATACTTTAGTATGTAAGCCTGCAATGTTCCATGTGACGAGGGACAACTGATCAATTATTGGTAGAGAGAGAGTACTAACAGTAGATGAAGGTGCACCTTTTGTCACTATCCTCATACATTGAACAGAAACTTCGCTGGAACTGAGGTCGTCTTGGGCCTTCCTACTACATTCTCTCAGACAACACTTCTCTAACCAACCCACTCCTATTGCTGCCGATACGTGCTTGCGAAGCATTTTCTACCATTACCACTGGGAGTACAGTTGTCAATTGTCTTGTAGGGGAAATTTAATTCCTTAAGCATCAATCTATACTTGACAGACATGATCCCCCACTGGCCAATAAACTAGGGGCTGTTAGATTTTGCATTATCGGTGGAATTGGGGGATTATACTTCATTTTTATTTGGGTTGCGATCAGATTTGATGTCCTGATCTCAAAGGCCACCAAATTGTCCACCAAGTCCAGGGAAACCAGGGAGAGCCGAATGAAATCTAAATTTGAACCTTCTACCGAGCACCTTTTTGCAGAGGAGATATCCTCCCTTATGACAGATCTGCATTTGCGCACCTGTCCAAGCCAATGGATACTTTTATTAATCAAGGTGAATTCATCCTCTTTAGCTGAACTAGGAGATAACTTTGGCACGCTAGTTAGAAATATCTGGTTCCTCGAGGTTCGTAATGTTACCTTGTCCCATTTACTATTATTTTCGATATTTTCCAACCCGGAAAGTGGATGAGATCTCGGCAACATAGTGTGGACCCTACTTGTTCCCACACTTTGACTCTGGAGGCCCTGCTTCCATTGTATGTCATTTGAATCTGGGGGTTGATTGGGATTCATGCCTCTGTGATGGTTATGCTTATCATTAATAATTGTCAGAGGGTCAGTAACAAAGTTATTTATTGGTCTCTCCCCACTTCCCAATTTTTCCCTTATAGATGTACTCTCGTGAGGTTGCTGAAGCAATAGGGATCTACTTGTGCCAGCAGGAGTAACTTGCTGATATTTTCCCAATAGCTCTGTTAACTTCCCAACAACACTTTTAAGTGAGGTAACTTCCTCATTGAGTTTAGTGGTTTGTGATTTTAAATGGGTCAACTGCCCACGTAATGAATCTGAGCATGGGGTCTTACACAGACAAGATGGAATAACATCATGTGTTATATTAGCAGCCTCCTCAGCACATACTATAACAGGGCCTTCGTCATTCAGCGAGGTTAACACAGCGAACATGTTAGAACATTCAATAACTGGTTCCATATAACTATTTGTACTCAAAGGTGTAAGTTGAGAGTTTCTAATGTGTGCAGCTTCACTGCCCACAATTGATCCCTCAGGGACCACTTTTTTCTTAAACATGTCCGGTACATATAATAATGATTTTACACGATTGACACTAGTACTTGGAGTCGGTAACTCTTCTATCATGCTGTTAGCTGGACCCTATAGGATTAGGCGTTGTTAATATCACCTCACATTCGTTGACCAAGTCATCGATTCGTGCTATTACTTGGTTACTACTGTGCAAGGATGACCGTTTCCCCATTTTTTTAACCTTCTTGCCTTTCCCACTTTGGCCTTCACCCAGAACGTCGTTGGCTTTCCTTTTACCCATTATACCCTTATATTCCTCTTGCTAATAAACCACCAGTAGGTCTGGGCTAGGGTGAAAGGACAGTACCTTAGGACAGAGAGTAACTGATCGTTGCACAGGAGTCAGGGGGGTGGCCCAGCCTCTTCCGGGCGTAGACGGGCCCGCACTTAGTCCGGGCTTGGTCTGCGCGCTGCGTGCCGGCGTTGTGGGAGTCTGGCAGGGCTTTGAAGCGCCTCCAGGCGCTGTTGGAACTGGTAGCAGCTGTGCGCCTCGAGCGTGAGGCAGGCTGGGTGTTGTGGGTCCTCCGGGACCGATCGCCACAGGTCAGGAGCAAGAAAGAAGGAACCCGCGCTGCGGGAGTCTGGCAGTGTTTTTGAAGCGCCTCCAGGCGCTGTTGGAACTGGTAGCAGCTGTGCGCCTCGAGCGTGAGGCAGGCTGGGTGTTGTGGTCCTCCGGGACCGATCGCCACAGGTCAGGAGCAAGAAAGCAGGAACCCGCGCTGCGGGAGTCTGGCAGGGTTTTTGAAGCGCCTCCAGGCGCTGTTGGAACTGGTAGCAGCTGTGCGCCTCGAGCGTGAGGCAGGCTGGGTGTTGTGGTCCTCCGGGACCGATCGCCACAGGTCAGGAGCAAGAAAGAAGGAACCCGCGCTGCGGGAGTCTGGCAGGGTTTTTGAAGCGCCTCCAGGCGCTGTTGGAACTGGTAGCAGCTGTGCGCCTCGAGCGTGAGGCAGGCTGGGCGTTGTGGTCCTCCGGGACCGATCGCCACAGGTCAGGAGCAAGAAAGAAGGAACCCGCGCTGCGGGAGTCTGGCAGTGTTTTTGAAGCGCCTCCAGGCGCTGTTGGAACTGGTAGCAGCTGTGCGCCTCGAGCGTGAGGCAGGCTGGGTGTTGTGGTCCTCCGGGACCGATCGCCACAGGTCAGGAGCAAGAAAGAAGGGCATTACTACCACCATGCACGAGGACTTGGACAACAGTTCTGAACTCGCTGTCTGGAAGGTGTGGTTGGTCTTTCTTTAGAAGAGAGCATTGATACCAGGTTGTCTTTGTTTTTTGGCAATGTTGGTGTCTGGGGTGAATCCAAGGGACTTGGTATTAAGTGGACGTTGGGGCTCGAAGCCATCAAGTCTTATGTCATTGAGCCAAGTTTGTACTGAATCTTGTTTGTCCTTAGCAAATAATAGGAAGCCTGTCTTGGTCGGGTTGAGCTTCAGGTGGGTGCTAGAATTCCAGGTGTGGATGATGTGCAAGCAGTGTTTAAGGGCTTTGGATGTCTGAATCAGAGGAGTCTTTTAAGTAGAGTATTTTGTCATCTGCATATTGGTAAACCATGTTTCTTATATCTCGGAGTAAAGCATAAACCTGCTCCCTGTAAAAGTTAAAGATGACCGTACACACTATGGAACTATGTTTTTTGTGACCTGCAGATGCCCGTTTGTACAAAGTGGTCTCCGTTGGAAAGGTAGGAGAACTAGTGAAGAGAATTGATGGTGAATCTTATTATGCACTCCAGGGTGCATAGGAGGATGGGATGGTCGACTGTGTTGAAGGCAGTTGAGAGCCCGTTGTCAGCAAGATGAGCAAGCACAATCATTTCTTCAGGTCATGAGTGTCGCACGTTTCATACTTTATCAGTACGACTGTGTATTTGGACAACTTAAACGTCAAAACTGTGCAGGACTGACTCCACGCACATCAGGCTATGTTGGCCTTCGTTCTGGCTAGCTCACAGTGCACCCTCTGGACCACTAAACCATACAAGGTGCCGAAGGGTATGCGCAGCCTCAGAACATGACAACTGACTCCCCAAGGAAATTGTGGAAACGGATTCGTCTCTTAAGTTAGTAACTCATGAATACCCAAGGGGAGATGCCAGAAATACTCAAATTGGCATTTCAAAGATTTATTGAAGCTGTAAGATTCTTGTGTAAAATGTGTGTGCTGCAATAATTAATAGAAGGAAACAAGATCGAGTAATCCGCATTACAAGAATGGAAAAGCAAATGAACAGTTCAACCATTGTTGTTACATGGGTGATCTGCTTGCATATAATTATGCTCCTACCCAGCACTCCCTATTGTAGTGTGCCTAGGGTGGGTGAATCTGCCAGGATCCCTTCGGGTGATCTAACTCCCCAGTTAATTGTGGGTATGTTTCATGTGGGGACCCGTCTTGGCGTAGAGCTTTGCACCATCCCTCAGGAGGTAAACCGGAATCAGTTGAGTTGGAATACTAGCATAGGGCAACCTCAACGGTGTCCGTGAAATGTTCTCTCCCGTAACCATGTTACTATGCCGAAGCCCCAGTCAGGACGCCATTATTGATTCTATCTTTACAGAGCTGTCGCCGGGCGGACAATAACAAATCAACATTTTGCGCAGTGAACTTAGCCCTCGTACAGAATGCTCAAGGCTCTGATAATATGCCTATGGAGAAATGTAAATGTAAGCAAAGCCATTTCAGAGAATAGTATGCAATCCCTGCACGTAAGCAAATGTGTGTCAATGTTTAAGAAAGAAGTCCACTTTAAACGTGAACATGTAAAATGGTGATATTTTTGCCTGGGCCTAAGTGACCACATAACACCGACACCTTGGACGTAAGGTGGCTAAAGCTTCCTAAAACATTGCTAAAAATATATGTTCAAACATGCAGTAAAATCTTAAAAGCATTGTGCTCTTTCATTATTAAAGCATAGAGAAAGCCAAATTGTATTTAAAAGTAAATATAAGAAAGTGAATAAAGTACTGCATTTTAAAGCAATTTAGCAAGTAAAAACATGGGCGAATTAAAAAAAATCTCTACTACTCGAAACTGGCAAATTGTTTTAATATTCCGAGAAGCAGGTGAAACATGGCTGTTCCCAGCTACCGCAGACTGTTTCCGTTGACACCCTTCTCATACATTCCAATGAACGAACATGCTCATATCCAACCCCCTCAGCAGCAGGTCAAGGTGACGGCCAGCAGTGCATGCGTAGAGGATAAGCCAGGATCCAAAACTCCTGGAGGTGAAGAATTCCAGGATGGCTCCTAATATGCGTTTTTCAAGCACAGGCAATTGCGCAGGGCATCTGTGCAAGTGAGTTTTTAAGAGACTCGCCAGCATTTTTGTGTCCGTAGATTGGACCGGTTGCGTTCCTAAGCATATATCCAGGGCACACTCGAAAGTGCACAGTTGACAGCACAGCAGAATACGCACTGCACGCAATGTCGCCAGATAGGCCGAAAGGATCAAGAGCCTGTTCTCATTTAGTTCCTGAAGCAAGGGTGCGCCAAAAGACTATCTTTCTTTCATGACACAGTAGCACATGTGGTAGTGCCATCCCCATTTGGCCGCAAGATGTAACAACCATTGCGGAACAAATAAAATCAAATTAATATCCTGACAATGAGGTACAGGACAAAAGTGGTAAGCCCCCAAAAACTCTTCCAAGCACAGAGTGTATGGAAGATGGAATAACTCTGAAGACAGTCTGGAAGGTACTAACGAGCCAGGAGCCAATTGTTTTGAAAAAGTGCTCTAGTCTCGCAATATTCGAGGCGTTAAAAATGCGGTGCTCTAGATCACCAAAATGATGTGGAAGATCAGTGCGTAGTAATGACTGTATATCAGGAGAAGAACTTGCAACTTGAAGATCTAACATCTCTCATGCAGATGTTAAGGCCACATCCTCCTGAAACAATAAGGCTTTCAGTCTGCTCAAAGCATGTAATCGAAGGCCAAATTGTCGCATCCCTAACTGTACGGGCAGGTGGAAGAAGCATTTGTATCCAGTGGGTCTCGACCGCAGAAATCGTCACCAGATATGGTATTCCTGGTTTTATCCCACAGCAACCTTGATCATTCAACATCAGATAGCTTCCATTCGAAAGCAATCTGAATGCCGGACAAACTACAGCAACTGGGGACCCTATCAGATAACAGGACAAGTTCGCCTTGGCTTCATTACATGTGCCGTAGAGTGTGACCTCCCTGCAAACTAAATGACCTAAAGTGTTCTCGCAGTGTGTACCACTAAAAAAGACCTCATTTGCACCATGCCTACTCTGATAAGTGAATGGTAGGATCCATGCCTCATGTACAAATCCCTCCCCTGGCGCTTCATACCTATCTACCTAACTTATACTGTCGCAAGCAGTATTTGAGGTGAAAAGTTGAAATTGGCAGAGAAATAAACCTGTGTAGTATCCAATCTGCTGATGGTACCTCGGAAACAGTATACATGTGTAAAATAGTGTATAGTCACGTCTTTTCTGGCCATGGTACTCTGTTCTTTCGTTAAGTTGTATGGTAAAAACAAACAAGTGGCGTTTAAGTGCTTCCATGGAACGCAACCATTGCATAAAGTCAGTAGAGTCCAGCTTAGTAGCATAAGAGACCTAAGCTATGATTCCCATGTTGCAAAAGGGACGCCACTCTGTATTATTTCAATAGCAGACAACACGTTACCCAGAAAATATATCCTAGTGTATAATGTAGTCGTACCATTGTCAACCACTGCTAGAGCCTTTTCTAAATTTGCTCTGTCAATTTCACACATTCTCTCTGCAGCTTCCTGCTGTGTAACTTTCCATACCTCGTTGTATAATAGCATCAAGAAAGCGCTTTTGAGGTGGTTTTCTAGGACCTAACAAGAGAGCCTGTGAAACCATGTCATCAGAAAGGAGAGACCGGTATTGTTTCACCTCATTCAACGTTGAATCCAGGCACAACTTTCCGATGCTCCATGTTTTTTAACACTTCTGAGTTTTGTTTTCTGCACATAACGCGGGTCTGGCCTATTTATCCTCAACCCTTTCGTGTTGTAAAGAAAACGTGTCCGATATCTGTTAGTATCTAATGGCCACACAAGCCATCTCTCTGGACTGGAATGTGAAGAATTGTACGCACCATTTCGAAGCATGCTGTCAAATGTATCCTCCATGTAATTTGTGAATTACTCCTAATTCTCAAAACGTGCAAAAGTTGGAATGTTTGGTGTATTCATATCCTTTATCTTGGCCAAGCAGAGACAGGACGTTTGCTGCACCGTTTTATTCAGGAAAATGTGTTGTTGTGGTATAAGTCATGCTCTATATAAAGCCTTGTTCTCCTGAACTTGCCAATCTTTAGTTCCCCATATGGATTTTAATTCAATATTGTCTTTTCAAAAGTCATACCCTTGTGTCGACAACTGGCAAATGAAAGAGGCTGAACAAATAAACTTTATGTTCGTTAGCATATTTTTCTTCGGGGAAGGTGTAAGTTGATAATAATAGGACTCTGGCTCTGCTGTATTGTGACTAGAAAAATATGCAAACTTCTGCGCAAATGTCTTTGAGCTGTCCTGGGGTGTTGTAGGTCAGTGTTCCCATTGTGTGTAATTAAATACTGCCAGTGGAGTACTTGCTTTATGTAAACAAAGGTGATCATAATGGTGAAAACAAAACATTTAATCATAATTGGATATACCATCGTAAATGTCTTCACTTTCAAATACGGTACAATGCCCTAAATCATCAGGCATCTGTTTTACTGAGTGAATGTCCCAATCATCAGAGATACTGCCAGGATTGTTGACATCACTTAAAGAAATCCTAAAAACACATGGAACTTGCAACGTTTCTGTAGGTCCAAATATATCATAGGGTACCTTATCCCAAATAATTCCTTCAGGAATTGAAGCTGCTGAAATGTTCACAGGGGAAAGCTCTCTTCGCACTTTGTGTGATGAAGAATGTGGGTTTCAAAACCTTGTTTACCAGTTCAACAGCAGAGTGTTCTGGGAGATGGTGTCAATGCAGAAGCAAGAAAGACATTTACAAACCAATCCAGAGGAAGAGGAAAAGTAACGAAGTTGTAATCCAAATGTAAATCCAAGGTGGGATAAAGTTTGTTGTCTTGAGCCAAATTAACAATTCATGTGGTCTACTCTGTGGAGGTGGGTCTGACAATTCTGAAGAGAATTCATCAATGGCAACAAAATAGTTGGAGGCTGTGTGTACAAACGTGGGGGGCTCGTGGAGCTGTGTAGAACTGGTAGATAACTCCAATGGTGGGATGTTTTGAACAGCTTCATTGTCTGCTTGTTGTGTTGAAATCTGTCTAGTCCTACATGGTGATTGTATGGTGTTTGCAGATGTAATTGGAAGTAGTTAAACTTCAGTGTTGGCTGTCACCAGCCGGGGGAAGAAACTTCATTGTTGGTTAAAGCTTCTAACAGGATTTCTCGTAAGGTAGTGAGAGGAGGCTGGTATTTACCAGGAGCCCTTGCGGCCTACTATGTAGAACCGGGCCTACTATGTAGAACCGGCCACAAGATGTGGTTTGATGAGATCAATAGAAACAAATATCTTGTGTTTGCTACCAGCAAGAGGCAGTAAAAGTACAGTTCTGGTACCTTCAACAGCCAGGACAAGCACAGGCTCTGTGAGGTGGACCAAAATCTTTCTTGTCAACTATTTTCTCCTGCGCTAGATCACTGTGAGAAAGTGCTTCTTTTGCATGGTCAGCCCCTGACTTTTGCCTTGTTTTGATGTGGTTTCAAATGTAGTGCACAGGGTCCCTGCCAAACAGGTCCCCTGTGCCAGTGCTCTTTCCCGAAAACAAACTCCCAATTGGTACTTCTACCTCCTGTAAGTCCCGAGTAAATGGTACCCTGGGTACCTAGGGCCTGAGAGCTGAAGAGGGTTCCTTGGGACCCCTCACTGGGACCATGCCACTGCCCTTGCAGTCTGCATGCACCTGTGAGGGAGAAAACAACAGTCGACATGGCACCCTGCCTGGGTGCCATGCCAGCCAGAATTTCTGACCGCATAGGTAAGTCTCCACTCTAGCAGGCCTCACAGCCCCTAGGCAGGGTTCACTATACTACAGGCAAGGGCATATCTGCATGAGCAGATATGCCCCTAAAATATTGAGCACCATTTCCTAATATTGTAAGTGCCAGTGAAGCCAAAGATAGTTCATGGGCTGGGAACTGAAAAACTCTGATTCCACAGCACTATGATGGCTTCACTGAATATAGGGGTGTTTGGTACCAAACTACTCCTTTAAATAAATGCACACTGATGCCAGTGAAGGATTTATTGTACCATGTACCCAGAGGGCACCTCCGAAGTGCCCCCTGAATTCCTACCAACCCTGGTGTAGTCTCTGACCAGCTGCAGGCAGCCACCACCAGACATGCTTCTGGACCCCTGGGTATAGAGCCTCTGCTCTCTGGGACCAGGAACAATGCACATCCTTGGCAGGTGTCATGCCTACTCCCCCAGGAAGGCCAGTGCTCGAAGGGGGGACGCTTCAAAGGCCTGCTGCCTTTGTAATGCGACCCCCAGTCTCTGCTACTAGCAGCAGATGGCAGCTCCTGGTTTACTGCCCCACTTTGGGCGAGAAAACCGGTGGGAAAATTAAAAAAGATAGGAGGTATGCCCACCTCTGCCAACCCCACCCCTAAGGTGGGGGAAGCGAGATAAAGCACAACTTTCAGTCCCACCATCTACTAGATGGGGGAACCCCTCCAATCAGGGCTAGGTCTATGCCCCCTCCCACATGAGGGTAGCATAATAGAGTGGGTAGTCGGGTAAGGTGCCCATTGGCCCTACTAGTTACTCCCCTAAAACGCCTCCTAAATTTAGTATTTAGGGGGCTCCCCCAGACCTGGCCCTCAGAATTGCGACTACCTAAGAAGAGAGAAGACAACTGCCTTGGCACCAGCCCTACCGGCCTGTCTCCAGCTTGTATGACCCTGCGACCTGTCTTGCAACAGCGACCTCTGAAACCTCTGGGTGGACTTTTGCCTTCGAAAGACTCCAATCTCCCGTGAACAGCAGACCTGTCTAGAAGAAACCGACTCCAAAGACTCTTGATCCAGGCTGATCTGCGTTCCCAGCCCACTTTGCACCTGTCGCCAACGGCCTGAGACGGAGTGGCTCACCTGTGCAGTGAAGTCTCCCCAGCGATCCTAACCTCGTGTCTAGCGTTGGCTGACCTCTCCTGCCCACCACTAGGGCGCCTGCAATGTGAATCCAGTGGCTCTCCTGTGACCGGCTCCAGGAAGAAGACTCTGATGTCAAAAGGCATCTCTGCACCCGAAGCCCCTGGGCCTTGGTGAGCTGAACCAGCAGTGCCTCTACAATCCCCTACATCCCAACTTACCTCTTCTATCTTCTCCTGCAACCTCCGGTGCCACGCCTGCAGCCTCTTTGCCGAAAGGAGAATCCCCATTGAAAAGCATTGGGTGCCCGACGTCGAATTTGCACCCTGCACCTAGCTGCCCCTATGCTGCAGGTGGTGTACGTTTGGTGCTGCTTTGTGGCCTCCGTGCTTGTGCTAACCCCCAAAGCTTGGCCCCTGCAACTGATTTACTTACCTGCAAGCAGTGTGGCTCCAGGTACCCCCTGTCTTCATTGGAAAGCATTGGGTAGAACTCCCATTTTGACCTCTACACCCGGCCTCCACTGTGCCGCTGGTGGTGCAGTTTTGGTACCTACCTAACCCCTGGCACTTGCTGACATTTTGCTCTGAAGACTAAGATTGTAAGTTCAATACTTACCTGTTTAACCGCAATATTGCTTTCCCCATAGGATAACATTGGACAGTGTGAGAAACTTAATCAAGTGTTGATTTTTTTCAAAGTAAAAAGTATTTTTAATTAAAAACGTTCGTACCTTATTACGAAGACCTGGGTCTTAAAATAAAGTACAAACCAAGTATAATTTTATAATATTGGTCTGGATCTCCTTCTTGAGTCGTGTCCATTATTGATAACTGTTCTGCAATAAATGTCTTGCACTCCTCTGTGTTAGGCCTAAGGCTGCTCGCCCACACTACCTCTATTCGAGAACTTTGGGTTTTGCTTTGAACCCTGTACACTTTTGCGAAACCCCTGGACTCTGCAAGGTATTACCACCTAGTGGCAATATCATATGCAGAGCCAGCTTCCTACAATCACCAATCTTTGGAATCTAACCAGGAGCTGCCAGTGTTTCCTTCACTTCACCAGTGGCAACAGTTTTCTGTTGGACGTTGTTTGAGCATCTCTGAAGTAGTTCAATTCCTATAAAACATCCAAACGTTCACTGATAACAAAAGGCGTTTCTGCCTCCACTGTACTGGGACTGTCATGGTCTGGAACCCACCCACATCTTAACCCTGAACAGCACCTCCTAGGGAGTCCGACCCCCTAAGGATCTTCTTGGGAGATTGTGTAAGGCTTTTGTACCCCATACAGGTGGTGGATTTAACTGTGACTGTAACCTAATAATCTAGCTGTTAAAGAGAGCCTTTAAGTCACGTTTTTCTCCCCTCCACAATCGTGTTACCCTTAGAATTGAATGGGGAGGAGTAATGCACAGTCTTACCCAATGTTTCCATGGTGTCTCTGTAAGCCCTAGAGGCAAATGCCGGACCTTGGTCCAAATGAAATGTGGCTACTGCATATGTGCCAATCAAGACTTGCAAGTCCTTTAAAACTGTAGAGCGTCAGCTGATCGCTGTGGCCATACCCATAGGAATTAAGAGCAGGAATCCACTGCTAACATGATGTATTTATAAGACCCATCTGAGTGTAAGAGTCCGCAATGGTCCAAATAAACACAAGCCAGAGGCGTGTGTGAGATCAGTAGAGGTGTCTGCAGTGGGCGAGCTTTGGTAGAAACTTTTATTTGCTAGCAAATGTCATCACATTTAAGGACATAGTCTTTAGCCTGTTTGTAAAGACCTGGCCTCCTATAGCGTTGTTGCAATAGTGAAATTGCAGCTGCAACGACTGCGTGAGCAGATGCTAGACCCTCATGTGCTGCTATTAGTCCTAACCTGCGATCTGAATTAGGTATTCTATCCCCCACACCGGGAAGATGAGAAAATGGAATGCTTTGCTCGCTTAACTGGTAGGAGTAGTTTGTTGGAATCCTTTTCCGTAAGGGGGTGCCACTGCACGAAGCTATGACAGCCTTTATAATCTCACCATCTGTTCTCATGCTAGAACAAATCACTTCAGCCACTGCAGTAGTTTGCACTGTTGCTTTTGCGGCTTCATCAGCTAGTGAATTCCCTGCAAAGTGTATTCCTATAGTTGATGACTCAGTGTGTGAATAACATGAACCCGTGGCAAACTCGCTTTAAGCTTAGCCACTTTTCCCTAAAGCATCTTATGCTTGTTCATGTACCCTTTTGAGTCTCTGAATCCATTCTGGCTCCAGTAGTGTGAATACTCGTCAGACTGGACACAATAATACGAGTTGCACACTATAAGTGTGGGGAACTCGGGATTTGTATTCTCAAGTGGCAGAATTAGAGCTTTCAGTTCTACCAGCTCCTCAGTTCTATCACCAAGTGCCTGCATGAATGTTTTATGAGGTTGAAATTCTCCCCTCCTCGTTTTAGCCTTAACCACTGCGCAAGCGGCGGAGTATTGGTGTTTTGTCTCTATTGCAGACTGGACAGAACCATCAGTATAGTTTAGCAAATCATACTGATCTAGAGGCATTATTTCACTGGGCAGAGGTTATTCTTGTTCATACTGTAGGTATTCCTGTGTTTGTAGTGTAGAGTCAAAGACGTAGTCTACATCTGTTGCTGTGAGTGAGTTGGCCCACTGTATCCATCTTGGATGTAAAGCTTTCGTGTTGGAAATGCTTGACATCCTCGAAGGCTGGAATCGGGGTCACAACAATAATTCCTTTTCCCTGAGCCAATGATCTTTTCGTCACTACAGCTGTGTACTGCCGTCAGTATTTTTTTCTGCTGGTGCCAAACGCATCTCTGCATTTGTGTATAAGTGCAATTTTTATGCAGTTGGTACAGAGTCTCCTTCATTGAATGTGACTTAAGTATAACCTGATGTTCCTGCAATTATGCAGATCACCAAATCCTTGGTGTTGACACGTGTGTGTAAGTGTTTTGAAGCGAACATGTCAGATTGTACTGAACATAAAATCTGTGTATGTTCAAATGTCCACTGTGTACTTGAAAGTATGGACGTATTAAGTCATAAAACGGTTATACCCGTTGTGCATAATCTGGTATGTAAGTTCAGCTAAAGTTTAGAAAACCCAATATCGATTGAAGTTTTTTCAATGTTTTTGGAGGTTGTCAAAGCGCACACTTCTCTAAGAAATATGTCACAAGACTCTTGCCTTCACTTGACAACTCGTATCCCAAGAACAGGACACTGAGATAGGCAATCTTTCATTTTTTTTTTTTTTAAAATTTGCAACCCATGTGAGCAAATCCTAGAATTATGCGATGTACTTTGGTCCAATGTGTTGCTCAGTCATCATCTGTCAAGTATATGTCATCGACATAGGACAGTGCTTGGTCATCAAAATCTGGTAACAGTTCTGTTACAAGGGCTGAGAACAGCCAGCCTAGGGCTATCCTTATACCCATGTGGCAATTGACAAAATTGCTTTTGAGAGCCTAAAGTGCTAAATGCGGTCCAATACCTGCACTCGGGTGCTATGTTTTGGCAGAAAACTCCGTTTGAGATGTCTAGTTTTTTTTTTTTTTTTTAAAGCTCACTATATTGTTTGTTTATTAGTGCCGATCCATGGGCGCTTTGTACTGCAAATGTGCGTGTAGCGCTTTTCAATAGTCTGTGGTCTAAGACTAAGCCATAGGAATGATCTTGTCTCCTTACTGGAAACAAAGGATTGCTCCTCTGGTGAGATGCAACTTTCTATTACTCACACTATTTGAATATCGGGGTGTATCTCTCTAACTTGTTTTATGGCCTCATGTTTAATGGGGTATTGTGTTTGTGGGCTGGGCCTCATCGGTATGACCCAGTGGTTGCGGTAGAGTGCCGGGGCTTGTGTTAAGGCCCAGTCCTTGGCTTATGTGTGTTTTACTGATTCTGAAACCAGGTCGGAAAAAGTTGGTAATATTACTGTTTCTCCTGTTGGGCAATCCCTTACAAACTCAAGTGGCCAATATTTTTCGGCCAAGAGAATTTCATAGCAGAATCACAAGTTCTCCCAAAAGAGAACATTAATAGTGCGTAAAATATCCCCCTCCATCTGGAGTTGTAATTCATGTACTTGACTTGGGACAACTCAGTCTCTGGTCCGGTGTTTCCACCTGACGTAGTCACTCGCTGTTGCCGGCAGACTCTCCATAAGATTCCTGCAAACTATTGTCACTTCTGCCGCGCTGTCCAGCATGGTAAGAGCCCACTCTCCATTCAGAAGCAGAGTCCTCAATATTCGTGGCATGTTCAACTTTAATCCCAGCCACCTTCACTTTAAATTTAGTCTTTAACCATGTAAGTTTTCCTTCCTTTTATATTATGAAGTCAGAAGAGCGTTGCGTCCTTTTTTGGTTTCACATACTCCTCTAATCCTCCTCTCTCCGAGTCTTTTGAATGACTCCTGAAAGAAAAGAGAAGGCCGTGTATCAGTATCCTGATACCGATCAGGCTGTTTAATTGTATCACCTTTATGCAAGTTATAGTGCTTTTCTGAGGACTCCTGTTGAGGAGATCCACTCCGTCTTTTCTTTATTTTTCTTATTATTCCACCATTTTTTAGAAGATTCTGATGCCTGCTTCGAGTTATCCTTTTCAGAATTACCCTTAAGTTTATTAGGTCTGGCTCCCAAATTCTCTACCTATGGATGTATAGGTTTCTGCAATCATTTTTAGTAGTTCGCCCGCTGCATACTGTCAACGCTTCTGCTTCCCCTTTTATATTACTTGGTATGATTGAGTATACTGTAGCAAAATTCCCCATTAATTTTATCCACAAATCCAGGGCAGGGGCTGCCCCATACTCATTTTGAATCTGTTTAAGCACTTCTGGCAAAACCACTAATGATGGTGTACCATGCGTTATGGTATAGACTGCAGCAAAGACTGTGCCCCAAGTGGCGCAGTCCTCTTCTGGGGCATTCATCCCTAATGGCAGGCATATTTTGAGAATTCAGTGTTTGTCTTGGAGTCCTGTAGGGAGAACACTGTTTCAAGCTGATTCGTTTAATGTGCAATCCCGCCTGATGGGAACCCTATCCATTAATGCGTTAATGGTCACTGGGCTAATTCCAGGTGTAGCCAGTTGTTTGTGCAGCTTGAACATCCCTTTGTGGGATATTCCGTTATGGTTCGCATAACAAATTGTACTATACGTCTATAGAGTAACTGAATTACTCAGGGGACCCAGTCTGACATTTTCTACTGCATGTGGGAGGGAGCTTAGGAACCAGTTCATGTATTCTTGTTAAGTTAAAGGGATTTCTAAATCCACATATGCTTTATATTGGTTTGGTACTGATACTTCAGTGTATGTTTGAAAATTCCCTGTGTTGGCATTTGCTGCTGGGAATGTGACCCATTAATAGAATACCTCTTTTCTGTATGCTTTGTGGGCCTCTACCACAAAGGTAACTTCCCCACCCATCTAGGTGAGCCCATGTTATAGCAACATTTGTGTTAGTGCATGTATGCAATTTATTGGCAGAGCAACCCCTCCTGGATTAGCCTTTGGAGTATTTGGAATTCAGAGTGGGTACCTCTGTGGGGTGATCCTTTTTAAAGGTTCAAGCTTGAACAACCTGCATCCAGAAATTGGGGCTCGCTACTTAGCTGATTTTTCCTTAACACCAGACGTTTCTGATAAATTGGTGATTAGGGTCTTTGGGTGACCTATTAAGTAAATACCCAAGCTAGAATGTTGGTAGCGCCATGTCATACGGTTCATGCTTTATCAGTAAGATTCTGCATTTGGATAACCTAAACATCAAAACTGTGCGAGACTGACACCACGCACACCATCAGGATATGTTGACTTTAGTGCTGGCTAGCTCACACTACACCCTCCTGACCTCTAAACATACAGGGAACCAGAGGGTATGCGCAACCTCAGAACATGACAATGCTGACTCTTCGAGGAAATCATGGAAACAGATCAGTCCCTTTCCTTAGTAACTCATGCACGCCCAAAGAGAGACACAAGAAATACTCAAATTGACATTGCGAACATTATTTGAAGCAGTAAGATTCTTGTGTAAAATACGTGCGCTGCAATAATTAATAGAAGTAAACAAAACCGAGTAATCGGCATCACAAGAATGGTAAAGAAAATGAACAGTTCAACCAATGTGATGTAACATGGATGATACGCTTGCATGTAATTATAATTATGCTCCTACCTAGCACCCCCTATCCTAGTGTGCCTCGGAAGGGTAAATCTGCCTGGATCTTTTAGGGTGATCTAATTCACCAGTTACCTGTAGGTATGTTTCATATGGGGGCCCGTCTTGGTGTAGAGCAGGTGGTAAACAGAATTCAGATGGGGTTGAATTCCGGCATGGGGCTACCTCAACAGTGTCAGCAAAATGCTCCTCTCCCTCAACCAAGGAGCAATGTCATTTATGTAATAAACTTCACCCTTGTTACCGTGCTGAAGCCCCAACCAGGCCGAAATTGATTCTTTCTTTACAAAGCTGTTGCCGGGCAGGCAATAACAAACATCAACATTTTGTGCAGTGATCTTGGCCCTTGTACAGAATGTTCAAAGCTACAATAATATGCCTATCGATCAATGTAAGCAAAGCCATTTCAGAGAATATTATCCCATACAGGCATGCAAGCAAATGCGTGTCAAGTGTCAACATTCAAGAAAGATGCCCGCTTTAAACGTGAGCATGTAAAATGGTGGTGTTCTTGCCCAGGGCTAAGTGACCACATAACATGAGGTCTGATCATTTGTGACTCTGGTACGAGTGCTTTAAGAGCAATTGTGAAGGCACCTTCTGGGATGAATTGTTACATTTTCTTTAGTAGAAAAAGCTGGTACCAGGTTGTCTTGATATTCTTGTTAATGTGTTTGTGAGGGAGAGTTTGGTGTCTAGGAGGATTTCAAGTGACTTGGCACTGGGTGAAAGTTGGTTTCCAAATCCTTCAGGTTCATGTCTTGAACAAGGTTTGAATTAGTAGTTGCTTGTTTTTTGGTGAATAATAGGAATTCTTTTTTTGGGGTTAACAAAGGTAGGTGTGTGTTTGTTCGTTCGTTCTCCTTGCAGTGGAATATTGTTCCCAGACTGGTCCAGACATCAAAGATGTAACTTCTTTGCTTTGTTTGGGGAGTGTTTAACGTGTTGATTGGTATCCACCTTAGAATACTTTTTGGAGCTAGGATACCTAGTGTTGGTAATTGGTGAACAGGACATAGTTTCTCTAAATGGAACAGCACAGCCGTGTAGTGGCTGCTCTCTAGCGGTTAAACTGGTACTTTTCAGACTTTATATGAAACCACAGGATTAATAGGTGTAAAAGACAACAAAGGTGCGGAATTTAATAGAATATCTTCTTCTCCATGGGACAGGTTGTTTCATAAATCTACTTGTCCAGTAAAAAAAAATCCACTTGTTCCTTGGTGCCACATGGTGCAGCCACAAATTATGACAGCATTCTCCTTATATAAAAGCTCTGATATTAGCCTGTCTGATTACGCCAGGGCTCGTATTATAGTAGGGTTTGAATTCCAGCAATTCCCCATTTTGCCACCTTTCCGCAGGTCTACATACTGGGGCTGGAGGTTAGTGTTAAGCATTTGTTCCAGGGTTGGAATGCTCATTGGAGTCTTTGCAAACCTACTAAATTGCATGTTTTAGGATTTTTTGCCAACTTTTCTCTAATCTTTTCATATACTGAGAAAGGTTGGAAATTTACTCCTGACAATGGCAGAAGTAATACTACTTCATGGGTTGGGGAAAAAAAAGTGGTTGGAAGGAAAGTGAACTTGTAAACCACTCACCCAACCCTTCACAGGCAGTCAACCCCCAGTGCCCTTGGCCATGTAGTGGGGTGGGCTGCAGTTCTAGGCTTTTGCTCCTGATGGTGACAAATGCTCGTATGCCAATCTTGCTTCCCAACAGTACTCCTAGCAAACGTTTTAAGAATTCAATTTTTGCATGGCCAAAATATACTTGGATATATTTGCAAGTGGAAGATCTGCGGAGTATTGCAAATCAACTTTCCCCACACCACTGCCTTTCCCACCATGGATAAAGTTTTATCTTTTCCTGTCTGGGTAAAGATGGGAGAGAAGTTTGCGAATAACTCTTAAGTGTGTGTGTGTGTGTGTGTGTGTGTGTGTGTGTGTGTGTGTGTGTGTGTGTGTGTGTGTGTATATATATATATATATATATATATGTGTGTGTGTGTGTATATATATATATGTGTGTGTGTGTGTATATATATATATATGTGTGTGTGTGTATATATATATATGTGTGTGTGTGTATATATATGTGTGTGTGTGTGTATATATATGTGGGTGTGTGTGTATGTGTGTGTGTGTGTGTATATATGTGTGTGTGTGTGAGTATGTATATATGTATGTGTATATATATGTGTGGTGTGTATATGTGTGGTGTGTGTGTGTGTGTGTGGTGTGTGTATGTGTGGTGTGTATATGTGTGGTGTGTGTGTATATATGTGTGTGTGGTGTGTGTGTGTGTGTGTGTGTGTATATATATAATATACACAGTCTCTCAGACCATTTCAATCTTGCCTACTTTCAGCCCTTGTATTTGCTGAAATTTTACATAATCTGAGCCAAGCTATAAGTCAACTCCTTATATAATGTTAGCCTTGTCCTAGTCAGAGAGGCTAATATCAGATCTGCAATAATGAAAATGCAACTTTTGGGGGTGGCAGGGCACAAAGGTTCTATTACTGTGCCTCCATCTCGAACAGATGTCCAAGATTGTTTTTGTCATGATTTTTATGTCGCTGGTTAAACAAATTCATGATTGCATAGGACGGTTTTCAGAGCTGCATCTATTTCAAGAGGGAGTTGAAAAGAGTTTTTGCACCAATTGCCTTTTATTGTTGCGTAATTTAGTCCTCCACTGGGAAATAATTCTAGTGGCCCTTACCTTTATCCTAGTGAGCAGTGTTTGGCATGCATACACCCTCGGTGTTTAATTTAGGCACAGGTCATGGATAGGGGATATATTCTGAAATTCTTGTGGGCATAACAAAGTGGTAGTCTTTGTGGAAGGTATAAGTCTCACAATATTGCCAAACCCAAATATTGCTTGAGATCCCTCAAATACTGATAGGTCATGGATACCTTTTAAGGATTGTTTGGTTCACACACTGAAAGCTATAGAAAACGTAATGGTGTTTCTAAGACACCATTGTGGTAAGTTGTCATGTAATGGAACAAAACCAGAGCGTGTTGCACCCCTCCATAGAAAGGTTACAGTTGCTGAAGTGTGTGTGTGAATGCCCATTGATATTTAATGTTTTGGTGAACAATGAAGTACCAGTCCCCAATTCAGAAGTAAGGAATATGTAATTGTAATATATCTTCATGTCTCTGATTTTCCTTGCCATCGTTGACACCGGTCTATTCCTAGTCCATATCTTGTTGCAAGACCTGCAAAGAACCATAACTCACATACAAGTTCACCTAGCCACAGTTCTAATAGGTTTAATGTTTTGATACTTAAAGATTCCAACACTGAAGAACCTGGTTTTAACTTTCTAGCTTTGTAATTACATTTACAATGTTATTTTGAAGTAAAATAAAAATGCTTGTTGTAGTAAAGAGCCCTTTTATTGCATGGTTGCCCCCCACTTTTTGCCTAATGTTGATGTACTTTGACTGAGTGTGCCCTGTGTTCCTGCCAACCAGGTACCCAGGGCCTATGTTCTTCCCCTAAACTGCACTGTTACAAAACCCAATTGGCAGCTCTCTGGCCACCTGTAAGTCACTAGTAAAGGGTACCATAGGTACCAAGGGCACTGTGGCCAGGGAAGGACTCTAAGAGCTGCAGCACTTATTGTGCCACCCTTAGAGCCTCTGTACCTTTACCCCCCCACAATCCATTGCAGGCTGCGTGTCTTGGTGCAGAACAAGGTGAAGAGTCAACATGGCACACATACCTGTGTGCCATGCCTACAACCCACTGTCCTGGCATAGGTTAGCCACCCTTTTAGCTGGGTGCACTATACCAGTGGTGAGGGTACAGGTGCATGAGCCCTGTACCCCTACAGTGCCTAAGTCAATTCTTAGACCTTGTAAGTGCAGTAATGCCATAAAGAGTATATGGTATGGGAGTTTGTCATTATGAACTCCACAGCACTATAATGGCTTTACTGAAAACTGGGAAGTTTGGTATCAAACTCCTCAGCACATTAAACCCACACTGATGCCAGTGTGGGATTTAATGAAAAATGCACTCAGAGGGCATCTTAGAGATGGCCCCCTGAAAAAGACCTAACTCTAGTGTCCTGGCTGTGTGGCTGCTCGCCAGCTGCCACCACCAGACATGTTTCTGGAACCCTGGGTCGAGAGCCTGCCGGTCTCGGGCCCTGAAACAAAGCACATTCTGGGTCGAGGTGCCAAGCCGCCTCCCCCCACTGGATGGGCTGGGTTCACGAAGGGATAGCTTCGAAGGCTTGCCTCCTTTGTGAGCTACCACAGCCATTTGCTGCTCCCAGCAACTGGCCCCCACCGGTTCTGACCCCTACTTTGGGTGGGAGAATCGGTAGGAAAACCAAGTTATGAGGAGGGGTGTGCCCACCTTTGCCATTCCCAACCTTCAGGTGGGGAAGGCGAGGTAAAGCACAACTCTCAGTACCCGCCATCTTGCAGATGGGAGACCCAGCCAACCACAGTGCGGCTTATGCCCCCCCTCCCACTGGAGGGTGGCATAATAGGGGGTGTAACCACCCCAAGGAAGGGACCCATTGGTCCTGACCTGTACCTACCTGTAACGCCCCTAAATTTAGTATTTAGGGGCAACCCTGAACCTTGCCTCCTCAGAGAAGAAGAGAGCAGGACCAAAGAAGCCGTGCTGAGAGAAGAGGACACCAACTGACTTGGCCCCAGTCCTACCGGCTTGTCTCGACCTGCTCCAGCAAAATCCCAGTGTGTCCTGCAGCCAGCAGTCCCCAAGAACCTGGAGGACCTGCCCTGCCTTCCCAAACCAGACTTCGTCTCCCGTGAGCACCGGAATTGCTCACCCACTGACTCTCGCTCTGGCCAAATCCGCGAGTCTGCACCACTCTGCAACCGACACCCATGGCCCAAGTTCGAGAGGCCCAACGCCACGAGGAGGGCTTCCATGCAATTTCTGTTTCTCCTGAATTAATTGCTAGAGCACTTCTCAGGAGACTGCGTTTTAGGTAGCTTGTAAATGGATTCCAAAGGTTTTGCAGAAGTTATTGTTTTTTTTGCTTGTCACTCTGTAATCCTCTTCTGGCAGATTATTCACTTTTAAATTGTTTTCAATTCACTTTGTAATTATAAAAGGGATTTTTATTTAACAATTTATTACATCTTGGCTACTTCACTATGAAATATTACATGATAAACTGCTGTACATTTTTCAGACCTGTTATTATTTGCTTCAATATTACCATCTGTTGTACAGTCATTGCATGCCTCCCTCTGCATGACTTTGTAGATGGCATAATTCTTTGTTGCTCTAACTTAAGCTTTTCATATGGATTTCCCCAGTGGCTAAAGCTGCACATGTAGTCGATAACTTTCTGTATGCTGCACTTTAGACTTTTCTCTCTGCTTTCCTACCCATGATTGACCGTCCCACCCAAAACTCTGCTGCACTTTGGAGGGTTCCTGTCTCCCTTCTGCTTCTACACTGCACATGGATGGAGGGGGATACCCATCTGTGGTGCACGTTTTTTGGAGGCCAGGTTCTTTTTGCTGCCTTCTTTTTATGTCTTCTGCTCCTGTTTCTGCATGTCCAATATGGCTAATGCTATGTTTGCTGTACCCACCTTAGTCTCTGACAGAGCGAGATTTCTAACTCCGAGAATGGTCTTTCCAAGAAAGGTTCAAGGTTGATTTGCTAAAGTCAAACGGTACACTACATTCTCAGACAAGGAAATCCAAGCTCCTCCTGATGCATTAAATTTGGTCCATCTCTTCATATCACTGTCTTGCACCATCCAACTTAAACATCCTCTGTTGTGATCCTCGCTCCAAATCCACCATTCTGAGCATCTTTTCTGAAAGCTAGATGCAGATGCTTTTCCATGAGTTCAACTGAAAAAACCTTGAGTCCAATCTTCCTCTTTCTCTCCTCCAGGACTTCAAGGTAACCTTTACACTTACCCATGTCCATTTCTGTGTAGCTCTTACTGGTTTGCTGGTGTATGAAGGACATTTGTGATGCACTCTCATTTTAGTTTCCACCCTGTTAATCGTTGTGCAGAAGTTGGAGGAGGAGCCATGCTGTTTGGTACTTTAAAGGGCTGACACATTCTGAGCTAACTATGTCACTTCCCTAAATATCTTTATCTAAACAATAGAATGAGGATGCTTCAGTGTAATTTGTGACTTTCTTCTTGCTCTTGCTTATACTTGTATTTTCATCTCTTCAGAAGCTGGTGTGACATTCCATGTTATTCTCTCTTCACAGGGACCCACCATGCAAGGCTCACAAACTCAGCAACGGTACTAACTGCCACCCTCTGCAACCTGGGGAAGTTGACGAGGGCCTTGGGGAGGATGAAGACAGCAGCTCGGAGCGCAGTTCCTGCACCTCCTCCACCAATCAAAAAGATGGAAAGTTCTGCGACTGCTGCTACTGCGAGTTCTTTGGACACAATGCAGTAAGTTAATAGCGTTTGCCTCTGTGTAAGGTGTTCTTGTATTGTTACAAACATATTTCTATACCCCCATCCTTCTCCTAGAATTTCACCCCCTAAAAAAAGCCAGGGGGCTTGACAATGCAGTCTTTCCCTTCATCTTTCCGTATATAAGATGCTGCCTTCCCTTACTCTGGTTTTGAAGACAGGCTTACCATGCAGGTGCATCCCTTCCCCACCTTGAGCTCTCAAGTGAGGTGGTTTACTCTTTTGTTAATTCTTTCCACCGTGAAATCTATATTTTCACCATCCGTGTCGATGTCCACTAGTTATCCACACCAGCCACATACCCTTCTCTTCAGAGAGCATTGTCTTGTCTCCCACTCCACTGTAGAAATCAAAGCCTTCCCTTCATTTTAACTTATAGAATCCTGGTATTTCTCTAGTTCATCCTCACCCACGCCACTTAATCTTCCTTAAGTAACATATAGCCTCCCATTCTCATGTAGGATGGTCCGTCTCACCTGTAGATCGCTTAATCTCTCTGCTTACGCCTTCCCTGTGTGAAGTGCTTTTTATCTGCAATGCGCCCAGAGAAAAATCAGGGACGAGTCCAAACTGTGCATCTGTGCATGCCGGCTACTCAGATTATGTTCCCTGTCAGATAAGTTCAGCTCAGTCATGATTTAAGCTCTACCAGAGCTGAACCCTGTGCCCGGTTAGTGCCACGAACTGAGATGACTATATGACTATGTAATAGAAGTAATTGTATGAAGCATGTGCTGCTGTATATCATACCCTATGTTCAATCCTGCCATTGGATGTTTGGGCTTGGAACATTGCAGTTTCGTTTCTTCGAAGAAGTGCTTTCGGTTTCTTAGTGACTTGTGACTGCTCCCCTGGAACCCAAAAGGTTCCAGGACACAGACTCCACCTTGGATTCTTTTTTTTTTTTTTTACCTCCATAGTGTTTGGCCATGCTTTGAGTGCTCTGTAAAAGCTGCGCCTTGAAACATTTCAACACCAGGGGACCAGGGAAACAAAGAGCACTGTCCTTGCAATGAGCACACCATCCAGCTGTGACCGAGAGGGAATCGTGCTGAGGCAGGTCATACAAGAATTACTGGTATGGGGGCAATTATAGAAAACATTTCTTTAAAATTTTGCCCCACTTGCAATAGCGAGTTACATTGGTTAGAACAACATGGATTCTGTTACTTCTGTCTTTCCAGGAACCGTGGTGAGAGCACCTGTTCAGTGTGCAACACAGTTACAAAAAACATTCAGCTTTGGAGAAACCGAAGGTGAGCACACTACACCATAATGCAGTGCCAAGACTACTGATCCATCAATCCGCATGGTCGTTGTAAGAAACTGCCTCTATATATACTGCACCAAAGTGAGGTACAGTGTGTATAGAGTCCAAGAGTCCCCAAAGGTAGGCAGAGGTTAAAGTTAGATAGAACCTTACTCTCTAATAGTGGTAGCTTGGTCGAGCAGTAAGGCAGTATCAGAGGACAGTGTTAAGCATTTGATGTACACACTCAGTCAGCAAATGAATTCACACACTCAAGAACTGAACTCTAGGCCATTTGTTTTTGTATAAAAATATACTGTTTATTTTTAGAACCAAGCAAGCCTGGCACAGGTAAGCATTAAATACTTTTCAGTAATAAGTTACTGGATATAGAACAGTTGGAAAATGCAATGGAAATTGTACTTTGTTTGATTTACAGGGGAGCAGTAGTATGCAACACTTAGCAAATACAGTACATTGAAATGAATAGGCTTTTTCAGTAAATTGCAGGTAAGTTACTTTTACGTTACTTTTTCTAACTCAGTGCTGGATGCCTAGATTCAGCACTGGGACATTTCCTGCAAACAGGTGAGAAAACACGTTTTGGTTAATTGTACGATTTTTAAAGAATATCTTTAGTTTTCAAAACTCCACACTTGGTCGTTTTTTGGAAGAAAAATTGTCAATGTTATCCTACGGAGGAAAAACAGGTTATCGGTTTGCAGGTAAGTAAACGACTGTGGGAGTTAAGGTTCTGGGGTTAGAACAAGTGTTCCCCCAGGGTCAGTGATGCACTGTTGTTGCACCCTCAGCGGCACTAAACCGGCCGGGTGCAGAGTGTTGAGGCCCAATGTTATCCTATGGAGGATAGGGGGTCTCCGGTTGGTGTCTGCTGGCAAGCAGGCCACTGGGTTGTGGGAGCAAAGCTCCTAGGGTTTAGGTCAGGGCAATTGGGGAAACAAGTTGGCACAAAGTGCACCCTCAGCGGCACTGGGGCGGCCGGGTGCAGAGTGCTGTTTCGGCGTCGGATGCCCTGTTTTCTATGGAGAACCTCCGGTTTGAAGAAGCACTGCAGGCTCGGGGACTAGGATCTTCTGGGTGCGACCACCACTTCGAGGGGTAAGTTGGGATGTCTTGGGTTGGTTAGGCACCGTGGGTTTGGGCACACAAGGCCGTGGGGCGCCGGCTGCAGGGGTGCCTTTTAGGGTCGGATTTTCTTACCCACTCTGGTCGTGGTAGAGGGGATCCTCTGGATTGAGGCTGCAGGCGTCGTCTGGAGGCTTGAGGCAGGTCAGGAGTCGCCGGATCTCGGGTCCGCATCGCCGGGGTGACCACCTCGTGGTGTTTTTCCACTCGAGCGCGAGCCGGGTTCGGCGGGTGCAGAGTGGGCTGGATTCGCGGTGTCCGGCCGGAGCCAGAAGCTGCAGTTTAAACACGTCCGGTGTTCACGGGAGAAACAGTCTTGGAAGTGAAGGCAGGCAGGTCCTCCGGGGTTTGTGAGGTTGCTGGCTGCTGGACACGCCGGGATTTCGCAGGAGCAGGTTCGAGGGGAGACAGGCCTGTAGGGCTGGGGCCAAGTCAGTGGGCGTCGTCCTCTTGTTCGCTCTGCACGGCTCTTCGTCCTTCTTGTTTTCTTCTTGTAGGTAAGCTGGATCTGAGGAAGTAAGGTTCAGGGTGCCCCCTAAATACTAGATTTAGGGGCGTTACAGGTAGGTAAAGGGCAGGGACCAATGGGTCCCTTCCCTGGGGTGGGTACACCCCCTATTCTGCCACTCTCCATTGGGAGGGGGGCAGGAGCCTGTCCCTGGTTGGCTGGGTCCCCCCCATCCTCAAGATGGCGGGGACTCGTGGTTGTGCTTCTCCTCGCCTCCCCCACCTGAGGGGTGGAGTTGGCAGAGGTGGGCACACCTCCCTTCCTCACTTGTTTTTCCCGCCGGTTCTCCCGCCCAAAGTGGGGGGGGGTAGAACCAGTGGGGACCAGTTGCTGAAAGCAGCAAATGGTCCGGAGAGGCTCACAAAGGCGGCATACCTTTGAAGCTTCTCCTTTGTGAACCCTGCCCATCCTGGGGGAGGAGACTTGGCACCTCGTCCCAGGATGTGCATTGTTTCAGGCCCCCGAGAGCAGCAGGCTCTCGACCCAGGGGTCCAGAAACATGTCTGGTGGTGGCAGCTGAAGCAGCCACTCAGCCTGGACACTAGAGGTGGGTTAGGTTTCAGGGGGCATCTTCTTGGATGCCCTCTGTGTGCATTTTTCATTAAATCCCACACTGGCATCCGTGTGGGTTTAATGTGCTGAGAAGTTGGATACCAAACTTCCCAGTTTTTAGTGCAGCCATTATGGTGCTGTGGAGTTCGTAATGACAAACTCCCAGCACCACATACTCTTAATGGCAGCACTGCACTTAGTGTGTGTGTGTGTGTGTGTGTGTGTGTGTGTGTGTGTGTGTGTATGTATACACGTGTGTGTGTACGTGTGTGTACGTGTGTGTGTGTGTACGTGTGTGTGTGTGTGTGTACGTGTACACGTACACACATATACAGGGCCTCTAAGGGTGGCACAATATGCAGCCCTTAGAGGTCTTCCCTGGTCACAGGGCCCTGGGTACCTGTGGTACCATTTACCAGGGGCTGACCTGTGGCCAGAGTTGCCAGTACAGTTTTGGGGAAAGAACACAGGCCCTGGGAACCTGATTGGCAGGGACCCAGGGCACATCAAGTCAAAGTGCATCAGTGGTCTGGCAAAAAGTGTGGGGGGGGGGGGGTTACTGCAACATAAACCCACTTCCTTACAGTCATTGAAAACAATTGAGGAATTTTAAACCAGACAAGAATCTGGGGGGGGGCAGTGAAAGCAGAGTTCCATAACACTCCAGAAGACTGACTCCAGAGACGAAGATTCTCCAGCACAACCACTGAATCCTACAACCATGACTAAAATTACCTGATAATTTCATGACTTTGTCAAGAAGCTGCACAGCATACTGGGCACAGAGTAGACTCTAAGCATGCACGTGCCTTGACATGTTCTTGATTCTAGACCAAGGAACATCCTTGTAAAGAATGCCATGAAGTTTTTGAAAAAAAGCTCACCCTCCAAACGTACACCCACTTTGACGACCGACAGTGGAATTCTGAGCAGTCTCAACACCTTGATGACCCCGATCTTAAACTCCAGTTAGGGATTAGACCACCACCAACGGGAAACAGGAGTTAGGTGATGCCCCTCAGCCATATGTGGTGCAACATACAATTTACAATTGAAGCTGAGACAGGCTCCCACACCCTTTGACAGCCGCTCTACATAAATAAATAAAATAGTTTACATTTGAGCTAACTATCTCGGAGGAGATCAGTGCTTTCTCCATTTCTATGAAAGAGGCCATCATTCTAGCACCATCATCCCCACAGCTGCCTCGGCGTTACTCCGATTCAGTGGGAGACACCTCTTCAGACTTTTTTTTTTTTTTGGTCCCCCCCCCCATACCAGGCAAAGGAGAAGAGACTGATGTGTGGCATAATTATAGGGTAGATGTACAAGTTGGTGAACACTAGAGCCTTACTCGGTAAAGGCTCTCCTCCTGATGATTCTTAGGCATATAATGCATTAGTTGAAAGGGCTACACAATTGCACAAAGTCCCGCTTCAGATAGACTATTTACTGGTTTGAAACATACTCAAAAACAGCAATCCGTGTTTTCCATTGTTAATAGCTGTGCTCAAATCCTTGGTGGATAACTTCAAAGATCCAGTTCCAGTAAGACCTGTGATAGTTTGCAAATAAAAAGTTCGAGCTCACACCACCATTCAATGGTTGTACGTGCAGCCAGTGAAGCAACTTCCATGCGGACAGGGGAGATGCCATGTCCCCTCTATGGAAAGCAAGAACATTGACACAGCGGAGCAGGAAACTGAATCTGGTCGTCCATGGTGTCTGATTCTGCAGAATCGGTCAGTGGTTTCCATGCAACTGTGGCATCTTGATCTGCCTCTCCCCTAAGATCATTCAAACCGCAGTAATCACAGATTCGGTACCGAATCCTGCCCTGAAACCTGCTAGTGAAGAATGAAGAGGGCCTGGGATTCAACATAGCTCAATGCCTGACTTAAGTTCCAGGAACTTTCTGTAGAAAGACCATTGGGAAACTGGTCAATTATTTGCAAAAAGATCTGGATCCAGAGAAGCTTTTTTTATTTATTTATAGTAATGGAATAACTTGTGCAGGTTTTAGGCTCAAAAATCCGGTCCTCAGTGATGATGATGATGATGATGATATGGACCACAGCGTGTGTTTCCAGAATTAATGGTTTATTCAATTTGTCCAATAGAATATCAGCTCCAGCTATCCGGTCTGCTACTCCTAAGTAATACCAGACAGTCTGCCTCATCAAATTCACAAAACTGTTTAAAACTATTTAATTCCCGTGCTGTTGATCTTTTAAATTGTAATTTTGTTTGAGGAAGAATAAATCCCATCAATTTGTACATTAATTTTTTTTCTCTTCAATTTTGTCTTCGAGAAATTTGACACTTTTATTGCTTTGCATGACTTGACCGTCTTTGTTATGCCCCGGGTTGAGTTTTGAGCTCTTCTAATTGCTCAAACGGCTTTTGAAATATTGTTGGCCTTTAAAATAAGCTGAAAATAATACTTCGCTTTAGCAGTCTTTGTAGCTTTTTCTATTACCATTATTTCAAGCTCGCCTAGTAATTTTGTATAACTGGTGAGTCATTCTGATGCCAATAGTGTTCTAATTTGGCATGTTTTCTTTATTAAAACTGTCAGTTCAGTGGCGTATCTTCTGCCAGCACAACCCTTGCACGTGGTGACGCTTTTATCAGTCAACTATTATATAGAAGAAGCAACATGCAGATAAATGGGACTAATATATAAAATCTGCATTGGCTGTACCCATGCCTTTTCATGCAGATTCCACACAGGAGGATATCAACCGTTTTCATGCATTGGTAGGAAATGGAATTGAGGTGGTTTGATTTACCTGTGCAAGTCATGGATTCAGACTTTCTCCTCTGACTTTAAGGAGGGCACCCAGAAAGTCAGCTTAATTGATTCCCGTACTTGACCACATATGACCAGAAGGAATTAAAATGTTTCAAAAGCAAGCTGGTATCTCATCGTTGGTATCTAGGTTTGATTTAAAAGGTACAGATTCCTAACAGCACATCTTTGTCTCACTGGTCACACCGAAGCCAAACTCTGTAGATTGATGTTTTGCAGCGTGAATCTTTCTGGATTCACTATGCTGTGCATTATTCCGCGGTCTAGTGGTTGGGTCCGGAATCGTAGTCTTTTTCTTTTTTTTTCGTGTAGCCCAGGTGGGCGTCGACGTCCCACCATTTGGTGTCCTCCCGTGACGTCGGCGCGCTTCCTCCGGAAGCTCCCACCCTAGGGTGCCATCTTCAGATTCTTTTTTCCGCCGTTGTGTCTGGATCGTCGTGAAGAGCTCCAGAGTTGGAAGCGGAGAGAAGAAGTAAGAGAAAAGCAGAAAGAACCGAGAAAAATTGGAGATCTTCATCACAAGACAAAGAACATACTACCGGGACGACGAAGCTAGTGAGAGGTAGAAAAAACTTCGACGTCCAACGGAGAATGCACACACAGGGGGCTCCCTGAGCGCGGGAATGGACAAGACACCATTCAAGTTCTGTCGTAACTGCCACCACAAGTTCGCACAGAATGACCAACATCCAGTCTGCAACCTCTGCCTACCGATCGACCATCGAAGCGACGACTGCAACGCCTGCGCAGCATTCGCCACCAAGACCCTCAGGGTGAGGGACAGACAGAGGAGAGCAAACTACAGCATGCAGGGCCAAGGGCCACCTCCGTCGCTGCGGGACCTGGGCTTCTCCAGTGGGGAAGAGGACAACATCGCCGAGGGACCAGAGGACTGCACGGTCGTAGAGACCGATAACACTTCCAGGAAGGAGGTAAGAGACACGTCGACCCAAAAAACCCCGACAGACTCTCAAAAATCAGAGCCAAAGTCCTCAAAAAGAGCACCGGCGTCGAAGCACTCGACGACCGAAGCTGCATCCACGGACAAACAGCCCAGCGGATCCTTCGAAAAGGACTCCCGATCGGCGAAAGCTCTTGACACACCCAGGTCGTCGAAGCACGGTTCCGAGAAACCGCACTCGACGCCGAAGGGGAAAGAGCAGAAGGCACCTCCGACGTCAACTACGACCTCGAAGAGAACTGCCGAAACTCTCGACGCCGATCAAGCGGCGGAGATGGAGAGGAAGAAGAAAAGGCTCGAGGCCGAAATGGCCAGTATCATCCAAAAGAAGAAGGACTTCGACGACCGGATGAGTAGATACACCATCCCTTCGAAACCCTCGACGGTCGTCGACGGAAACTCAAGAGGAGTTCGACAGCACCGAGCCGCCGAAAACTCCCGAACCGTCGGAACAACAGGACGAAGAGGTCCTGTACGATTATACGGAGGGTGCTGACGACCAGCAGACGCACTTCGGCTCGACACCCTCGGAGGCTCAAGACCTGGAATGGCAGGATCTCGACGCCGAAGACCCGGAGGAAGCCGTGGAGACGTATCCGTCGAGGCCTTCGCCGCCGGACGACATAGGAGTGTACAACATGGTCGTCAGGAACGCGGCAGCCACCTATAGAGTGGAAATAAAGGAGGAAAAGCCTAAAGCCTGTTTTCTCCTGGAAACACTGCTACCAACACAAACTAGGAGCCAATTCCTTCCTATGCTCCCTAGTGTGCTAGATCAAGGCAGGGAAGCTTTCAAGGAGCCATCTACCTGCAGATCGGTCACACCCAGAACTGAGAAAAAATATAAACACTCTTCAAAGGATCCACCATATATCCAGGGATCTGTGCCAGCTGATTCAATTTTAACAGCAACAGCCAGGAAGAAGGCCAACTTTCCCACAAACTCCGGTCCGCCCCCAGACAAGGAGAGCAAGAGGATAGACCTCACTGGGAGGAAAATTGAAAGGAATGCGGCAATACATTGGCGCATTGCCAACTCCAACGCCCTTATAAATAGGCACGCCTACCAGCACTGGGAAGAAGTTGGGCAGTTACTCAAACTGCTCCCCACAGAAAACCAGCAGAGAGCGGCACACCTGGTGGAGGAGGGGAAGAACATGGCCAACACCTGCCTAAAGTCGGCCCTAGACGCAGCTGATACATCAAGCAGGCTGATGATGATGATTGGGGTGACAGAGAGGAGACATGCCTGGCTCAGGATCTCCGGGTTCAAGCCGGAGGTACAAAACAACATCCTGAAGTTGCCCTTCAACGGGGAAAAGCTGTTCGGCACGCCCGTGGACAAGACGCTGACGCAGCTCAAAAAAGATAACGAAACAGCAACGTCCATGGGAGCACTACAGTTCAGGGGTATGAGAAGGGGCACCCCCTCACGAAGACCAAACGGCAGAGGTGGAAACCAGCCGGGAACATCACACCAGGCCTTCCAGCAAACATTTCAGGGAAGCAGCCAGGCACAACAGGGTCAGCAGCAACAAGGCTGGCAGAACCAACAGAGGGGCCAGTCCTTTCGAAGCCGACCAAACGGACGAGGCAATACAAGAGGCGGTCCGCAACCCGCCCCCAAGTGACTCCACACTACAACACGTGCCCGCACCCCCAACATTACTAGTGCCGCGGCACAACAAAAGACACGGACAACATTTACAAATTTACCATCAAACAACACCCGTAGGAGGAAGACTAAAACACTTCTCCCAGGAGTGGGAGAAGATAACCGACAAGTGGATACTCAACATCATACAGTTCGGCTACTGCATAGAACTCGTAAAGAGGCCACCAAACAAGAGGCCAACAAACAAAAAACATTCAACAAAAGAGCTGTCACTATTGTGGCAGGAAGCACAAGAACTCCTCCACAAACAGGCTATAGAAAAGGTGCCGTACAGAGAAAAGGGCACAGGAGTGTACTCCAACTACTTCCTCGTACCAAAAGTAGACGAAACGTTAAGGCCCATACTGGACCTACGGTTCCTAAACAAACACATCAAAACTCAAAAGTTCAAGATGACGTCCTTACAAGAGGTCATACCTCAAATAAGGCACGGGGATTTTATGTCCACAATAGACCTCAAGGATGCCTACCTACACATCCCCATAAACCAAAGACACAAGCGTCTGCTCAGATTCACCATCAGCATGACGCACTACCAGTTCACGGCCCTAGCCTTCGGCCTCAAATCAGCGCCAAGAGTATTCACCAAATGCCTAGCTGCCGTAGCAGCACATCTGCGAAGACGGGGATACACGTATACCCCTACCTAGACGACTGGTTGGTAAAAGCGAACTCCTACAACCAATGCAAACTACATACTCAGCAAGTCACACAAACGCTGACAAAACTAGGCTTCTCCATACACAAGGAGAAGTCATCGCTGGAACCAGAACAAGTGAAGATCTTCCTGGGTGCGAAGATCGACACCATTCAGGGGAGGGTGTTCCCCAGCGAGAAAAGGATCCTCGCACTACTGAAGGAGACTCTCCGCTACCTGAAGGGGCAACGTCTGACAGTGAGCAAGCTCATGGGCATGATGGCATCCTGCATACATTTAGTCCCCAATATTCGGCTACACATGAGACCATTCCAGGAATGGCTGCAACAGCAATGGTCACAGGCAACAGGGAGTTGGGAAGATCTAGTGGTTGTAACGCACGCAGTGCAGGAAGAGATAGCATGGTGGAACAGGGGCAACATAACAAGGGGAAACCCATTCACACCACCAACTCCAACAGTGACCATCACAACAGACGCATCCCAAATGGGGTGGGGAGCGCACATGAAACTGCTCAAGGTAAGGGGTTATGGACACAAACAGATGCCGTCAAACACATCAACTACCTAGAACTCAAGACCGTGTTCCTTGCCCTAAAAGCGTTCCAGAAACAGCTGTACGGCCAAAGGGTGTTAGTACAAACAGACAACACCACAACGATGTTCTACATCAACAAGCAGGGAGGAACACACTCAGTGGTGCTCTCAGATCTAGCGCAACAGATATGGAAATGGGCAATTTCATTACAAATAGACCTCCTGGCAATACATCTGCCAGGGAAGGACAATGTGGAAGCAGACAGACTGAGCAGACAGACGTCAATCTCACACGAGTGGGAGCTCAACCCGCAGGAGACGCAGAAACTATTCAAGAAGTGGGGGACCCCACAACTAGACCTGTCTGCAACACACCAGAATGCAAAATGCCAATACTTCGCAGCCAGGCCATCAATCCCAAGGAAATGCCCTATGGATGAGCTGGTCAAAGACATTTGCCTACGCTTTTCCACCGATACCGCTGATACACAAAGTGCTCAGCAAGTGCAGAACAAGCAACATGACGCTAATTCTGGTAGCACCACAGTGGGCCAGGCAGTCCTGGTTCTCGCAGATCATGGAGATGGCACAGGGACCACCACACAAGTTCCCAAGAAGGAAAGACCTGCTCTCGCTACAAAACGGAAGGGTACTCCATCCAGAACCAGAGAGCCTCAGCCTAGCAGCGTGGCTCCTGAGGACTTGGAGTTCGCTCACCTCAAGCTTCCACAAAGCACGCTGGCAGTGCTGCGAGGAGACCCACCACACGGAAATGCTATGCAGCAACATGGAAGAGATTCACTGAACGGTGCATCAACAAAAAGCTCCACAGGAGAATGCCTAAAGAATCAACTGTGCTAAAATACTTAAAACACTTACTAAAAAGTAACCTAAGCTGCACTTCGCTAAGAGTGCACCTGGCAGCAATAGTAGCCTATACAAGAGGAGAAACAGGGAAAAGCTTCTTTACATCTCAAGTAGTAAAAAGATTCCTGGAAGGAGCCAAAAGAATAGCACCGCCAAAGAGGATGCCACCGCCTGCATGGAACCTCAATGTAGTTCTAACACAGCTTATGAAAGCACCGTTCGAACCCATCCACAAGGCATCGCTACATATGCTCACAATAAAGACGGCCTTTCTGGTAGCGATTACCTCGCTACGTAGGGTGAGCGAGTTGCAGGCACTCACACTACAAGAACCCTACATTCAGATTCACAATGACAGGGTGGTAATGAGGACGGACCCACACTTCATGCCAAAGGTGGTGTCCAGGTTCCATATAAACCAAACAATACAAATTCCCAGTTTCTTCCAGAAACCATCCACCAGCGCTGAAAGGGCACTGCACACTCTGGATGCCAGGAGAGCAGTAATGCATTACATCGAAAGGACTAAGGATTGTAGAAAAACAAAGCAGTTTTGTGTCCTTCGCAAGCAGTTTCCTGGGCAGACCAGTGACGAAAAATACGATCGCACAATGGATCGCACAAACAATTCAATACTGCCACAAACAGGCAGGCCAAGAGCTACAGGGAGCAGCTCAGGCTCACTCAACCAGGAAAAAGGGAGCAACAATAGCCTTCCTAGCAAACACACCTATCCAAGACATTTGCCTGGCGGCAACATGGGCTTCAGTGCACACATTCACTAAGCACTACTGCGTGGATATACAGATGAACAAGGAAGCACAAGTAGGTCAAAAAGTGCTTCAACATATATTCAACAACCAACGCTCATCTTCCACCCAGCCGCCACAAAGATAGCAAACCGCTACAAAATCTATGCACAGCATAGTGAATCCAGAAAGATTCACGCTGCAAAACGAATAGTTTCTTACCTGTCTGTATAGTTTTGCAGCTTGAAGACTTTCTGAATTCACTAGCGAACCCACCCGCCTCCGCCAGAAAGATGAGACGGGAGGAAGATGGGACTAACAAATGGAAAATACCATCAAAAGGGTAAAAGGATTAACAACACAAGCACAAGACAAAAAAAAAAAAAAAAGAATACGGAAGCTCCCACCCTAGGGCGCCATCTTCGGAGGAAGCGCGCCAACGTCACGGGAGGACACCAAATGGTGGGGCGTCGACGCCCACCTGGGCTACACGAAAAAAAACAAAAAACTGAAAAAAGACTACGATTCCGGACCCAACCACTAGACCGCGGAATAATGCACAGCATAGTGAATCCAGAAAGTCTTCAAGCTGCAAAACTATACCGGCAGGTAAGAAACTATTAGTTTCTCAACGTCGTTTGAGAAACCCATTTTCCCATTGTACAGCACCACCTAATGGAGCCCGCAGAAAAATGGACAGCTTTTGCAAGATTTCCTTCACCCTGGCTGCAACCTTCATTAGAACGGCCAATCTGCTGGCTAGATTGGCCTCTATGATCCTCAAAAATTGGCAGATGTGGTCCCATGCCTTGATCTACTTTCAGAAGATCAAAAAGAGGTAAATCTGCGTGAATGGGAGAACGCATCAGCTGTTATGATTGATGGGGCCATATATGTGGCCAACATTAGATGTGGGCATTTTGCGGGGGTAGTTTAAAGAAAACAAAGGTGGCTGTACTCCACGTCCTTCAGGCTGGGAGTGCAGCATTGCTTCCAAGATATATGACCTTTGATGGTGACCACCTCTTCAGGAAATATGTGGACTGGTCACTTCCTTGGACCTCAGCAATATAGATGGCAGGTGTCAGGCCGCCAGTGGCATAAGATCTGTAAGGCCACTAACCTCAGAAGTCGACCAGCAGAGACGATGACGTGAAGAAGGCCCCCTTCCTCCCTAAGGAACAACCCCACCCAGAGGAACACAAATACCACTGTGTAAGGAAGCACCTCGGGGGGGGAAAAAAGGGAGTGGAGAAAACAACAGATGTTGCGGTTTGGCTCCATCGTCTGGTGGAGTAGTCCAGCACTAGTTAAGACCCCTCAAGAGTGAGCTGCAGAGGGAAGAAACAACAAAGATACATGTGAGGAGGAAGGACAGTAACAACACCAGTTATATAACTGTCTGCCCCAAAAAGACCCCTCCTTACTATAACAAACCACAGTGGATCCAGAAAGCAAAAAAGGGAATCCAGGACTCTGAAAATAGTTCCGGGATACTGGCGGTAAGCAGGATGATTCGTCCGGTATCCTTACTCACAGTTACGTCACTGCGAAAATGGAACACCAGGGAATCCTTATGCCGGTAGTCCCCTCCGAGTCCGGGAGACAGGGGAGTGAAAGTAATAATACAAAATGCGGGAGGAGCGGGAATAGCAACCGCAACCCCACGAGAACCTAAATACCTGAAAGGGCTCCTGCGCCCTTCAAGTCTCAGCAAAACAAAACACCACTGTCCGTGTAACACATTGGTCGGGAATTCAGCAAGAAGCGGCTCGGTTGCTTCGGTTGATTTTCGGCGCTCCGACTCCTGCGGGGAACACCATCCGCTGAGCGCTGCATGCACGGGGGTAATCAGGAAGTTTGTCAAGCCCCGTTTGTAGGAAAAGGTGGGGCTTTATAGCCGGCAAATGAACAGGCGGCTCCTGCTGTGATGCGCGGGTCTCTGTCCCTTGGCATTCTGGGCCTTGTGGTTCTTGGTCACCTGCGCTCCGTTCTGTGGCGCCCTGTTCTCCCTGAGCCTCCCTGTGCTTGCACTACACGGGGAGGAGTGAGCAGACAACCCCTGCTCCCTTCTCTGACTCAGAATCGCGACAGCAGGTACCTTTCGTGAAGCCTGGAGTAGAGGTTTTCTTTGTTAGAAAGGTAGTTATCAACCGTAACAGCAGATGGTGCAAACACTTTTCTACAGCCATACTGTCCATCTCCGTTAGACCAAGGTTCCTACTCATATTTTGGACACCAACTGAAGTCTTCTTCCAGTCAGGTCAAGCAACAAGATTTTTCTGCCAACAGTGACTTCAGGCTGGCCCATCCACCATATTCTCCATACCTGCCCTTCAGGTTCCTCCGAGCAGTAGAATCTCTAGCTTTTATTCTCAACAGCAAAGCATTACAACCAACCAGTCGTTGTTGGATTCGTAAGAGATGGTTATATGCTGGAATTTACAGAAAGACTGCTGCTTTGTCTGCTGTGGTACCCCACTTGTTACAAACTGCAGTTCTTGCATTCAGAGATACTGTCCATGCGATACAAGATATTCTACTCCAGATTCTTACCGGTGAAGAAGAAAGATGGGAGATTAGTGGCCTCTTCTAGAACTTTTGTCCGCTCAACCAATACCTGTAAGTCAGACTATAAAGGGTGTACTTCAAGAAGGGGAGTTTAAGACGTCGGGCCTCGCTCTTGACCGTTGCATATTATTGGCTAAGAGCAACCATGCGTGAGTACTATACACAATTCCCAAAGCACCCCACACACTATGTGCTCTGCAGACCTTGCTGACTAGTGACACATTCGGACATTTGACCACTCAGCTATAGAATGCATCGCTGACGGACAGACCGGCAAATCCAGATCTGGCGTTGGTGAGCTGGACCCCACACTGGAGCCGGGGTATTGGGCACTCTGCTTTGCGCAACTGAACATTCTTACACCCAACTGTAATTTGCGTGTTATTAATTTTAAGTATCTACAGCAAATGTACTGTACACCTGCTGGTCTGTGTAGATTTGGTTTGAGGGGGAATGCAACTTTCGTACGCTGTGGAGCACCAGACACAAGAAGTCCGCCCTAGCTATAAACGTTATGATGGGCATCCCCCACCTTCTTTAGCACTTCGCTCCCCAGCTGTTTCAGCGCTCCTTTCTCCTGTGTGACAGTGTGGGATGGTACTTTAACAGAAGTTCTGGTGTATATAAAGGCAACTTTCGTGCATGCTGTCTTAGAGCTCGCCAGCCGCGTGTAGTGAAGTGAACTGTTTCTCACCTATGCAGTAGTATAGCCTGTAACGGGATGAAACGCATCGTTGTGCTCCACTGCCACATGCGGTAGATAATCATGGGGAATATACCAGTAGTGAGAGAAATGGACCTGTGCACACAAGTAGTAATGCTGCAGATCTGGTGCATTAAAACCTCCTAGTACATATGACGGCGTGAGAACCTCCCAGCGCAGACGTTTCCCCAACCATGCTAACGTGATCAGATGCGCCCGAAGTGTTTAAAAAAAAAAGTGTTGTGGTAGTACCATTAGAATATTGGCAAAGAGGTACAAAAATGTAGGCAGCACCACATTTTCATAATGGCTATTCTGTCTGCCATTGAGGACGTTAATCTGGCCTACTGTTAAATTTGGTTTTTCAGGTGCGAGATGGCACTACCATAGTTATGCCGTATTTCCAATTCAGGGTCTCTGTGTGTCTGTGTAACAGTATTTATCAGGCTCCAAGCTCCATTTCAGGGAAAAATCTAGTGTATTTGCTTTAGTGCATGGTGTCGCGGAAAACACTAACGATTTCGACCCGTTAATGCTCAGGCCCGAGTATCGTTTGAATCCTATATACTCAGGCAGAACCGGCCCCAGATGTCAGGATCTCGGACGCATAGAACCATATTATCTGCTTATAATCAAATACTCAAAGAGCGCAGTCTGAAGCGGAGTGCTGATGCAGTGTGCTGTTGCCTGGTTGCACAGGTGAGAGGCTCAGGGGTCTCCAACCTTTTCTGTAGTGAGAGCTACTTCTGAGCAGTGAAAATCGTCTTGAGCTACTGAAGGCTAGGCAACTCGCACATTTTTTCAAGAGACCCCCCCCCCCCCCACGCCCTGTTTCATTGACTTTAAGCCTAATTTCTTCCGAGCACATACTGTGGTTTGAACAAAAGAGGCCACTCTCCCTCTTTTGAAGTGACAGACAGCTGCAGGTTGTGCTACTGAAGCAAAAGCTTGTCTTGCTTGGAAGCATTCCTGGAAAGTGTAACGAAATACTGCAGGATACAAGCCTATGACCTGCTTTTGTGATCTTCGATCTAAATTGTTCACACACTGCAAAAGTTAAACCGCAACATATATTCCTTACTAAATGTGAATTATTGGTCTAGCTTAGATGTGCAGTCACTAGTTTTCAAAAAAGACTCATTTTATTTCTCCTTCACCACACTCTTTTTTTCATTAGTTTTAAAATGTCCCATCCTGGTTCAGATTTACATAATTTTTAACTAGTTTGATTAATTAAGAGTTTTATTCTATACTATGTTTTCTTTGTGAGGGTGAAAATAGATTTTTCTTTATGTAGAATACATATTTTTCAACATAATACATGGCCCAATCAAGTGGAAGCTTAACTGAGTTTGTGAAAAAATACAATTTCAACACTCACAGATGCTCTAGGCCCGGGGCCAATTGGAAGGTTTCAAGTTCTTCATGTGGCTTTTCTGTTTAGGCAGGTGGGTACCCTCCCATAGCTTCCTTTGTAAACCGGTTAACTTCTGAGATAGATGCTATTTAGTTGTAGTAGAAAAGACTCTGAAACGCTTCTTTATTTCAATGATTAAATGTAATCATTAATAAAGCAGAGTTTCACGCGTTAAAAAAAAAAAAGGCATTTAATGTGCAAGTAAAATCGGCCTCGCCAATGCAGCTAGGCAGGGCAGAGACTTGCAATGCATCTGTAAAACAACTTTGGCACCTGACTTTTCATGTAAGTATGTGAAACACCTGTTATTGAACTGCTTTTATTGAATAAAGAGTAAGACTTGCTATTTTCAGTGTTATATTGGTGCCGGAGCACTCTTAACAGATGAGCTCTGTTTCCAAGAGGCAGTCGAACTCAACCTCCAAACTGAGGATTTAACTGGAATATTCCAGATCTGTCCATGATCCGGAACTCTGATACCCAAAGAAACTGCTGTAGTGTTAGTGTTGATTGTTCCCAGTGCATGTGGCAGAAACGTTTTATAGCATGGGCAAAGTGGGCTCTGGCCCAGAGCCTTACCCATTCTGGCGCCCTGATAGAGCCAGCGCTGTTCTGCAGAGAGCCTTCCCCGGATGACCTATAATAATTTTTAAACCGATTGATTTAAATACCATTTTCCTTTAATTTATTTTGAATGTGGCTGATGTGCGTGTCTATTACAGAGTATTTCCAGAGAAATGTTGTGTTATGTTTCATGCAACATCCATAAAAAAGTTTATTTTAGAATATATCGAAAAAAGACATCACATATTAGAAATGGGATGGTGGCACAGAGATTATTTGCAGTAATGTTAGTGAGCTGCTGCTGTGTTAAATATTGAAAACACACATCACTATCCCTGAATATTAAATATAAACACATTTATAATTTGGACGAGCATGCATATGCTGTCAATGACTTGTCCAAAGAGGGTATGAAAGAGTTAAAACTGGAGCAGAAATTCAAAGCTGCTCTGAAGAGTGGAACAATTTACATTCTTTTTAGGATTGCAGACTGGGATAGTTTTCTTTATGTTGTGCCTTCGGTAAAGGAAACAGAAACTTGGCAACAACCTGATTCTCCTGATGTACAACCCAGGGTAAACAGCGTTTAGTTTGCATGCTAAACAACGCATGCCATAACAGCGCGGTCGTTACAACGACCGCGATATTTCGCATACCGTTACAACGCAAGTCGGAACAACGACTTGCGTTAGGGGGCAGAAAGTGTTGGATTTAAAATCCAACACCTTCCCTAGTGTCCGCACAGACTGGAGTTGGAATAGTAAATTATACTATTCCAACATCCAGCGCCCCCTAAAAGCAAGTCGTAGTTCCGACTTGCGTTGTAATGGTATGCAAAACAACGCGGTCGTTGTAATGACCGCGTTATGGCATGCGTGGTAAAGGCATGCGAAAAAACATCCTATATTCACAACCCAGAGCTGGAAAGCGGGAAAAAGACATTTGCGATTTTGTCGTTTAGTCGTAATTTTGGCTGGTTCCAAACTGTCGGGCAGTGTTGCTGAAGGCATCCTTTGGGCCTCTTCCACTCTTAAATCCCCTGAAATGTAGTTCGCATAAGCGATAATATACTTAGCATTGATAGTTCGGGAGCAGATGGGACAAGGCGGGCTCAGACTTTGCTCTAAACAAGACCCAGTCCTTCAAGTGCCCGTGGCATACCAGCGGCTGCAGCACGTTTACAGTACAGAAGGCACACATCGCAGTTCCAGTCTGGAGAACAGAGCATTAAGAGGTTTACTGGCCAGGCCAGTGCTTACAGATTGATCTGCTGCTCAAATATAATGTGCCAGGTAGAAAAAAAGGTGGCACGGGTTCCTGCTTGCACCACCTGCATGCTAGCAGGCTTTCCCAGGACCTGCTGCTCCGCTCCGGCCCACCTGCTGCTCCGCTCCGGCCCACCTGCTGCTCCGCTCCGGCCCACCTGCTGCTTCGCTCAGGCACACGTCGTGCAGGATCAAGAGTGCAGTGTCAAGCTGTGAAAGGCAGGTGGCTTGGAGGCTGAGTTCAGCAACAGCTTCATCATCTTTGGCCTTCCCCAGCTAAGCTAAGTTAGGCCAATCTGAGCAGTTGGGTTTGGTGAGGGCAGGCAACGGCTGTGAAAAAAGGCCTAAGAATAATAAATGACAATAACAGGCTACAAAATTTAGATGCAAGGTGCGAGCTACTCATGGGGGTTCGGCGAGCTGCCGGTAGCTCGGCGATCCACCTGTTCGAGACCCCTGCTTCTAGTGCAATAGCAAATAATATTGGCAACGGGGGACAACCCTGCTGCGTACCTCTGTGTATCGGAAACTCCTCGGACGTGGTACTATTTATACCCTGGCCACTGGTTTTGTGTTCAGCAATCTTCTCCATCGTAGAGACGCTTCAGGCATTCCCGTACCAGCCATAATCCTGTACATGTAGCGCCATTCAATAGAATTAAACGTTTTTGCTGTGTCCAGTAGGATCGCCGGCAGCAATGAGTTAAGTTGGTGCAATAGTGCGAACATGGTGCGTAAGTTGTGTGTGGTGGAGCGGGCTGGTACAAAGCCTGATTGATCTGATAATACTAGGTTGGTGAGCTAGGGCTGGAATCTGGCCGCCAATATTTTAGCCATTATTTTTCCTTCAATGTTTATTAGAGATAATGGTCTATACGATTCGCAGTTCTCCGGCGCCTAATCCGGTTTCAACAGCTCCACAATAAGGGCTTCTTGTTGGGAGGGGGGTAATATCTGCCTGGTATGTTTCGTCGTAAAGGGTGTGCAAATGGGGCAAGAGTAGATCCGCAAATTCTTTATAGAATTCACCTGAATTCACCTGTTAGGCCATCCAGCCCCATTGCCTTACAGTTAGGGAGTGAACGAACGGCTTCTCAAACTTCTTCGGTGATATTGGTTGTGTTAAGTATTCCTGTTGGCCTGAGGACAGTCACACTAGGTCTTTATCTTCCAAATAACCCTCCTGTTTCTCTTCCCCAGTACCATGTCTATAGTCTATGCGGGCATAGACGTTTTGGAAATGCATGAGTATATTGGGTGTATCCTAGTGATCGACGCCCTCTTGGGTAGTTATCTCTACTATCTGTGTATGGCTCTTCGGTGTGCTCACACGTTGCCAAACTCTGTCCCCGGCGGCCACCTTCCCCATAGGCAGATCCACTGGAATTATGCAATTGTACCGTCTCTGCGATTTTCGCATAATTAAAGATTTGCCACACAATCCATCATCTGGCGCATATTCTGCAGATTTTAACAAAAAAGTGTTTCTAGGTCAAAACATTCAGCCACGTGTTGCTGTAAAGTGGAAGGCCCTTTGCAAAGCTGGACTTGTCATCTTTCTGTTCCTTATTGCTATGTTTGGGCATTCAACTGGTGCCAAATGAGTTGCAGCCAATGCCCAGACAGTGGTACCAAGTTTAACAAGCATTGGCATAGCCAATAGGTCTCGCTTTTGGGACCTTATAAGTATTTAGTTATGCAGCATAATATCCTTGGTGCAACAACATCAACTGTTGCATGGTTAAACACTTATAAGGCCCCAAAGGCGAGACCTATTGGCTATGCTAATGCTTGAGGTGGTGTTGATGTGGTGCTTAGTGATGCTGTGGTGGTGCTGAGTGGTGTTGCTTAGTGATGCTGTTGTGGTACTTAGTGGTGCTGTGGTGCTTAGTGATGCTGAGGTCGTGTTTAGTGGTGCTGAGTGATGCTGTGGTGGTGGTGAGTTGTGTTGTGGTGGTGCTTGGTGATGCTGAGGTGGTGTTTAGTGGTGCTGTGGTGGTGTTTAGTGGTGCTGTGGTGGTGCTGAGTGATTATGTGGTGGTGCTGAGTTGTGTTGTGATGCTGAGGCTGTGTTGAGTTGTGTTGAGGTGGTGCTGAGTGATGCTGTGGAACATGTGTAGACTCTGCTTCGGCAAGATACATTGCCTTTTGCACCATTGCGTTTCTCTGATGCAAAGAAAGAAAATGAGCAATGTAAAGACTCCTCGTCTGCTGACAAAACACAGGCAAATGCAGATGCAGTGGTGACGTGATGTGTGGTGGGGGAGGGGGCATTAAAGCGCTTGTCCGAGCGAGAGGAAAGCCAGATGGCGCCTCTGAGAAGGGAGGGGGTAGTGCGCGCAGTGTCTGTAAAACAGGAACATGTGTAGATTCTGCTTCGGCTTCCTTTAATTCAAAAGATACATTGCCTTTTGCACCATTGCGCTTCTCTAATGCAAAGAAAGAAAATGAGCAATGTAAAAACTCCTCGTCTGCTGACAAAACACAGGCAAATGCAGATGCAGTGGTGACGTGATCTGTGGTGGGGGAGGGGGCATTAAAGCGCTTGTCCGAGCGAGAGGAAAGCCAGATGGCGCCTCTGAGAAGGGAGGGGGTAGTGTGCGCAGAGGAGTCATTGGAGAACACCCAGATGGCAGCTGCGCGCGTGCACGCCATCGTGAACGCAAGCTGGAGGCCAGCAAAAGCCTCTCTGGTAGCACTTCAAAAACCCACTTACTAAATGTCTCGGCCAGAGCAGCGCAAAGCGCTGGCTCAGGCGAGACCTAAAAATGAAGAAATAATGAAGTAATACTATTACAAAATGTGCCGCATTATTCCACATAATTTTCCTTTTATTGCCACATAATTCACTCCATCCTGCCTGCATAATTTGGCCCTCTCCTGCCACATAATTCCAGTGACGCTGCCCATAGGTCCTAGCCCTTTGGCGCTTGGATAACAAGTGCGGTTCCTGGGATGCTAGCTCATGAAATGCAGTGATGTTTTCACGAATGTTAGCCAGAATGAGGATTCACCTCGTAGTCTTTCTAGAGATTTCTGTGTTTTGTATTTGGTTGCAAATGGTTGGTAACACACCTGCCTAAGTCCTATTGCAACCCCCTCTAATTGTAGCTTTAAATGCCTCCCATAGCATTGCCACTCTCCACAGTGGCAGTGTTTTTTTCAAAGTATTCTACTATTGCGGAGCGCAACCCTTTGCGGAACACAATCTAATAGGGCTGTCTCCTGGAACCACCGCATACACTGGGTCGGAGAGTGAGTAGGTAGTGTTAACAGCAGCTTCATGGGTGCATGGTCCGACAGCATCTTAGGGAGATCGAAAACCTCCGTCACACATGTACTGATTTCTCAAGTGGCTAGCCAGTAGTCTAATCAAAACCATGAGCTGTGTACCGATGACACAAACATGCCCTCCCTGACAGTCTGGGGTTGAAGTCTCCAGATTTCTACCATCCTGCATTCAGCCATTCCATCTTGTATTCCCTGTCAGAGTGTTTACTGTTCCACTGTCCCATTTCACTTTTAAAGATCAGGATCAAGGTAGGTGTTAAGGATTCCCCCCCCCATATAATGGTAGTTGGAGGAAGGGCTTGTATGTGGCGCCATGTTGTCAAGTAAAAGCTAGGGGCATCCACATTCGGACCATATGTATTTACTAGGGTGACCGGTGTGCCACACAAGTTTTCCTGTACTATGACATATCTGCCGAGTTGATCCACTCTAGTGTTCTCATGAAGGGCACTTTTTATCAGGATTAGGACTCCCCTGGAGTAAGATGAATAGGAAGAAGTCAATTTATAAGTTAATACAATACAATACAAATAAACTTTATTCGGTTTCACTTCGGAAAACCATAAAAGTTACATGTACATAAAAACAGTAATACATTAAAACATGATTTATAAAGGTAAGACCCATACACAATTCATAAATAAAACCCAGTACCCAGCCTCCCAATATATTCAGAACCTAAAGTGCAATGTGCCCGGGGAACATAACTTCCTGTTACCTAAACATCCGTACAGGCCCTGGATTTCACGGTAGCTTTTAAAAACCCCACTATAAAATTGATGCAGTCCTCTTTCAACAATTGAAGGTACATAAGGGCAGGACGGGCCTGAGTAAAATTCATTCTTTTTAAAATGGGAACCATAAAATACCTTCGAGAGGTTTCATAAAACTTACATAAAAACATAAAATGCAGCACATCCTGTGGAGACTGTCCGTCGCAGCCACAGGGAGCTAGCACTTGACCTCTACTGTAGCCCTTGGGCCTGGCTAACAGGAGGTGAAAAAGGTTCATCCGAAATCTAGTTAGTAAAAACCTCTCATGTATTGTCCATAAACCCCATAAGATTAAGGTTCTGTTGTCGGAGTTGTTTTGAGCATTAAAAACGTACGAGCACTTGGTTTCATCATCTCCCGCGCCTCCCTGTCCAATTTCCTTGAGGTTAAGAAGGCCACCCTAATTAATTCCAAGTCCTTCTTGGCAATGGATTCGGGCTTACAGAATAAATCAACGCGCCCTACCCCTTCAAGGCTGCTTTTAATGTAGTTAAGCCAGGGAATTCGGGATGCATAATCGAGGGACATACACTCTCTTAAAATTGCATGGTTAAGAGTTAACTCTTTATTCAGCCAGCACCTCAACCAAAACACCAAGGGGCGCAGCGCGAGGACATCACTTAAATAGGGGACCCCCAGTTCCTCATGGACCACTAGATTGGATGTACCGCGCGGAACACACAACTGGCGCTTCAGAAAATCATTCTCAGCCACCTGGAGGGAATCCGCAGCCATGTGTCCCCAGATTTCGCTTCCATAGCTAGCTATGGCCATGCTTTCGGCTTGGTAAACCTTCAGCATGGCTCCAATTGTTTTTTTCCCTATTTTTGAGGCAAAATTAAAAATTGCCACATTCACCCGGGCCAGGTCCCCCTTTTTCCTTAAAATTAACGGACCCCAATTTAAGTTATCATCAATAATGACCCCCTAAGTTATCATCAATAATGTCAGAGTGTTTACTGTGCCACTGTCCCATTTCACTTTTAAAGATCAGGATCAAGGTAGGTGTTAAGGATCCCCCCTTTCCTCCCCCCTCCTCCCCCCATATAATGGTAGTTGGAGGAAGGGCCTGTATGTGGCGCCATGTTGTCAAGTAAAAGCTAGGGGCATCCACATTCGGACCATATGTATTTACTAGGGTGACCGGTGTGCCACTCAAGTTTTCCTGTACTATGACATATCTGCCGAGTTGATCCACACTAGTGTTCTCATGAAGGGCACTTTTTATCAGGATTAGGACTCCCCTGGAGTAAGATGAATAGGAAGAAGTCAATTTACAAGTCACCCAGTGGGACCCAATAGTTTGTTCTGTTTGTCGTGTGAGGTGCGTTTCTTGTAAAAATGCTAGGTGTATATGATGTCTGTCTGAATAGGACCCGTCGAACCTTACGAGGATTATTTAGCCGTGGGACGTTCCAAGTTAGTACAGCAACTTGTCCTCGGGGGAGTCCATCTGGTCAGGGCTTAAGTGTATATTTTATTTGATCGCTGGGTGTCTCTTGTGTGATGTGCAGAGTCTGTATGATGACCAGCAGCACTAGGACGGTCACGAAAACAGCAGTCAAAAACCCGGCCCCCACCCACTAAAGCATCCCAATCATGCCAAAGACATACCATCAATTTAGAACAAAGGAAATTGAAATCATAAATGAGAACTACACAGAGATCTTCAACAGTCAACAGATTATTGAACATTTGTAGCAGCGGTGTTCCCTCTAGGGGCCGCCAGATTCCCAGCACTCCTTCAGGTGACCAGAGGTGGCTGGGACTAGGAAACATCAGTGCCCCGGCCTTCGACTTGGCACCAGAGTAATAGAACCTGGCAATTCACAAGGACGCCAGCGTCCCCACAGCCCCTCATGCCCCACAGAGAACATGTCATTAGTTTGTTCCAGATCAGAGCAACATCTCTGAAGGACCATGTCAGTTGCTGTCTTCGTTGTTACCATCTGGAGTTTGAGATCGTCGTTTCTGGGTGTTAGTTTTTAGGTAATCTTTTAGCTTCCTTTGGAGTCATGAAGATTTTTTTGCACACCTTTGTAGTTGATGCGCAGCCGCACTGGATAAAGCATTGCATAGGTAATGTCCGCTTTTTGCAACTGCTTCTTGATAGGCAAAAACTATTGTCATGCTGTTTGCACAGCCACTTTGAAATCAGGGGAAAAGGCTATACTATTGTTCTGATAGGTGATATCTTCAATTTCATGCGCAAGTCTGGGTACTGTATCTTGATCACGGTAGTTCAGTAGTTTCGCTATGATGGGGCACGGAGATGCGCTTGGGGCGGACGCACCATTAGGGACCAGTGTGCTCTCTCTTCCACCAATAGTTATGAGGAGTTTTCAGAGCCAAAGATCATTATTAGGAGTGTTTCTACGTAGGTCTCCATTTTCCCTGTATTAGTGGATTCTGGAATACCAGTTAATTTGCAAGTTGTTTCTGCGTGAGTGCACTTCTAGAGCCTCTCTGTTTTTGCCTATATGACCGCCAAGACTGTCTCCAAATTTAGACATTTCGAGCTTACTGAATGTTAACCCTCTTCAGCGGGAGAAATTCGCTGTTCCGCTGGAGTGATGCACGCTGTTTGCTTATCCAGCTTTGTGAACATGTGATCTAGGCGCAAATTTAAGGAGCCAATATTGCCATCTATTGATAGTGGAGTTTGTTGCCTGGCTACTACTGTTGCCTCCAGAGCAGACGCGCCTTTGCGATCCAGTCTCTTGCTCTAGATCTGGGATTATCTCTGGTGGGCATCTGTTGGAACGTCTGGACTCAAACGTTTGCCGCATTTGGGTTCTGTCGGCCTTTCCCATTGTTACAGGTACAGCAGTCCTGGAGTTGTGAGCACCAGCTGCAGGCTCGGTACTAGGGTTCCCCGCATGCAATATTCCCCCTGTTGTGTCTTAATGTCGTGATTAGAGATACTCGGGCACTCCTGCTCCTCAGGCAGGCTCTGGTTAATCAGGCAAAGGAGGAATGGAGATCTTATTTATATCGCCTATTGCTCGCATTGCCCTCACGCTGGATCTCACATTTAAACCTGGCTTAGAGCTCCCTCTGTGTCTTGCGGGGAGTTGAAGTGCCCTTACCTCCAGGCCACCAGGTCCCTCTATATTGGTGTTTGTCCGCTATGGGCTGTGGTGTACCTGGCAAGCTATGCAGTGGTTTTGTGGGGTATCTCGCCTTCACGCCTACTTACTTCAGGGTATGTTGTAGCAGGGCTGCTCCAGAATTTCTCAGCCTTGCCAGTCTGTTTTCACTGCAGTGTCAAGCCTTGGCAGGCCGCGCAGCTTCCTTACTAGATTCCAGGCCTAGTTAACTGTCCCCAGCCGCACCGGTGTAAGCGCCACTCTCCGGCCCCACAGTGCGCTGTGCACCTGCCAATTCTTCCAAAAGTTCACAGGCTCCGCAGCACGCCCAGCCATACCCCCAGAGATTCCGCCAGGCCGATCCTGTACTACTGAGAGCCGCTCCACCGCCTCTGGCCGTGCACAGCGTCATCGCTCACCATCGGTCAGGCAGTAAAAGAATTTCCGGGTCCCACTTGCGGGAGAGTGCGCTCTCCCTCCTTAGTCGGCCGCAGTCCGACAGCTCACTCCATGCCTGCCCATGGATCTTTCGGCGCGTCCCGTACCGATTTCTCATTCCTGCCGACTCTCCTCCTCCCGCCAGTGCCCACAGCCACCTTGTCTGGTGTATGCTATTTCTGATGGGCCACTCAGCCGCTCCTCAGCCCGTATGGTTCCCTGGGGCTATCTTCAGCTTGCATGCAGTTCTGCTGGCATAGGCCCCACTATGCGGTCCACAGTCTCAGGCTGGCTACAGCTGCTTCCCAGTGTTTAAAGTCAGTTTCTGGTGGTCTGCAGGTAGATATCGACACCTTCGCTCATAGCCCTGCACTTTATAGACTTATAGCGGCCAAATGGCAGGATTTTTGATGGATAGTATGTCCCAGCTGGCAAAGCTGCACTAAGCTGCAGCCTTCTTACCGTGGGCGCACTAGCGCCCCTCCCCCTCCTTCCCACCCTCCCACCCCCACAAATAGTTCTGAGTCAATTGATGAAACTGCATTTAGAACTCATTCATAAAGTAGACATCCAGTTTGTCTTGTAGAAAAGTGCACTATTATTGACTTCAAATTCCACTTGACATGTCATTGAAATTCAAGCATTTACAATCAAACTTTCATTTTTGTTTCCGTAAAGATATTCTGATTTTAAGCACAAATTCATCCTCCAGATACCTAGTGATTTTCACTTAAGTGAACCAGTCCTGCTCAAAGCATTCTTCCAAGTTCCAACCACAAGTGTGTAATAGGCGCTGCTTTCCTCTGACATCTGCAGGTGATTGAAATTTTACATTGGCCCTACCAAGCCCTTTTGACAGTCAAGGCATCTATTTGTGGCCCTTCAAAGAGGTTGCCCACTGTCAAAGCAAGGCATGGCAGGTGGATTTTTTTTTTTGATAACCAATTTTATTGATTTTGTAAGAGACCAACAAAAGGAAACAATACCAGCTGTTCGTACATTTGGTCGGGCAAGGCGAATACAAGGGGATAGTACCCCAGCATAGAGGAACAAATAGACAAGACAAAAGCAAAAACAATGTTGCACCCATTCCAATCCTCAAGTACTCATTGAGAGTATTAGTCTTCTACCACCCCAACCCATTTGCCCCACATTCAAGGTGGATTTATGCTGCCATTTTTGCTATGCCACTTTAACGCTGATTGTCCCCATAAATTGACTAGATCGGCTCAGTCAGCAAGAGACATAGCAGCCACAGTGGCTCTGTATTCCGGAGTTCCTTCATAGTAGCGCTGCAATATGGAAGAATCAATACTAGTTTCTGGCACTATACTCTGGGTGCAGATACTACCCTAGATTCAGCCATTGAACAAGCAGTCATGCATCCCGTTTTTCATATAATATTCAGATAAGCCTCTTGCACATATTTATATATATTCCATGTTCTAGTGTCATAAAATGTTATACTTTTGTTATATATGGACAGGGCCACTGGAATTATGTGGCAGGAGTGGGCCAAATTATGCGGCAAGGTCAAGTAAATTGTGCTGCATTAAAAAGCAAATTCTGAGGCATAATGCAGCACATTTTCTAATAGTATTACGCCATTATTTTGTACTTTTTACACTTAACACTGTCTGGGCATTGGGTGCACTTCATTAATGCCAGTTTAATACCCAAAAATATAGCAATAAGCAACAGAAAGGTGAGTAGTCAACCTTTGAAAAAGATCTTCCACTGTATGGTAACACGTGCCGCTGCAGTTTTAGTAACTTTTGATCCGTTTGAGCTAGAAAGAAAAACGTTTATTTTTGTTAAAATCTGAAGATTATGCAGCAGATGGTGAATTATGTGGCAAATCTATAATTATGCGAAAATCAAGTATGTGCTAGCGCCGGGACACCTGTTTGAGGTAGCTGTAGCGCTTTACAAATGCTGATGTATTGTATTGTATATAAGTTCCAATGTTGAAGAAATCAATTACTGACCATCTTGGTATTTTTCATAGATTCACAATGACCCTGCTGTCCATTCAGAGGCTCATACTTTTTGTGTCCTTTCACATGTTTTTGCTGTAGAAATATGAGCTATGGAAGTCCTGGTAGGAGCGTTGTCCAAATGCATTGTCACCTTATTTACTGAAGTGTGGATGACTGGGCTACTAATGTGCATGATTTTTAACTTAAAATTGTTTGTTCTGTTGTGGAAGTCTTATCGTGGGACTTCAATGCTAGAGAACTATACTGCATAAGTAACGTATTTCTTCTCTGCACAGCCTCCCGCAGCTCCAACAAGTCGAAATTATGCAGAGATTCGGGAAAAGCTGCGGTCGCGACTGACCAAGAGGAAAGAGGAAATTCCTCCAAAGATGACGCGAGGCTCCTCGGGAGAACCAACTATTGATCACCGAGATGTAGACCAGCTCCTGGACTTCATCAACAGCGCAGAGCCCAAGCCCATTAACAGCGCAAAAGCAGCTAAACGGGCCCGGCACAAGCAGAAGAGGAAGGTGAGAGCCGGCAAATGAAGAATCAACTGGGCAGATTCAAAATTATGCATCTGAGGAAATCATTTGGAGCTCATTGACCCTCTGCATAACTGTACTCAGACAATTGGTTGGGTGAGCAAATTGAAACTCCCTGCTTCTTTGTGTAAAGAATACAACAGTACTGAGTCTCTGTGGCCTGTAAGAAAAGGTGGTCGGCAAAATGGTTAAACTAACTTGGTCCCAGAAGGTTAGGCTGAAGAGTGCCCTTCTTTATCTATTTTAGTAGTCCAAACCAGGTGTCTCCAACCAATAGCTCGTGAGCTACCAGTAGCTGTCCAGGTACTTGTGAGTAACTCTCCTGTGTGCAGCCCAGCTTACTAATATAGAAGCTTTTGTTTGGTTGAATTATTATATGCATACCAAAATTAAAACCACTTATTCAAGACTAGAATGTGTGCATTTTCAGAACTGATAAGCTGATGTTTGGAGAAAAATGGTCTTCATTTCAAAACTTATTTAAAGGTATTATTTGAGTTGAAGAGATTTATTACTCATTCTTACCTTTGTGCCAGGGTGATTGTAGCTATGGCTTTTATGCATTGCCCCTGCAACATTTCAATTCAAATTGTCAAAGCCTTGGGGGGGGCATGGCCTAGAACATGGCCGTGTAGGATGTGTTCCTGCGGAGCTCCCGGCCGGAGCTGAAATCCTGTAGTCAATCCTGCCAGAACACCAAGCAACAAGTGGCCCCCACCAGCGAACTAACCTGGAGGGGCCTGTGTGGATAAGAGACACCTCCGGGGATGCGAACACCACGGCAGGCTGGACTGTGCTCTGTTCCGCCCAGATGTCCCCTCCCCCACACAAGCTGATCGCCAGAGACTGCCGAAGCCAGCGGTCGGGCCGCGGCAGTCAGTCTGCGACTCCTGTTCATCCCCGGGTTGCACAGGCGTGAGGGGCTGCTTGGCTGCGAGACCCCTTGGGGCCGCTGGGGCGGAGTCCCGGGCCTCCGGAGCTGAAGCGGTTTTGGGGCAGACCCTGGGAGGTGCTGCCTGACGAGAGGAGGAGGGCCCGGTGCCGGGACCCCAGGTTTCTCTGAGCGACTCGGAGGGGAGAGGCTGTCGGCCCGAGAAGATCAAGCCATGTGGAGGTGGAGGGTGGGGGGCGCTTTCTCCCCTCCTGGCCTACCTGCCCTGTGGGCTCCAATACACAGGACCTCTGACGAGATGGCAATATCAGAGGATGGGAGCCCTTTGCACCTGCTCCACTGGTGAGTGTCTTACCTGCCCCGGTCGCCGCCTGAGTGAGAGGGATCGTGTCTGGAATGGCCGGGGGTGTAGAGGGCGGGCCTCGCTTGGAGTGCGGCCTGGGAAGGCGCCGCTGGCAGTAGGATGAACACCCCCCTGACTGCAACCACCCTACTCCTCAAAGTGGCAGACAAACTGCTAGAGACTCCTACATACTTTCAAGTGACAGGGGGAGACTTCAATGATGTCATGTGTACAGTAGCAGACCGGTCAGGAAATAACGACAGAATGGCGGGTACCACACCACTAGCTCGCTTTGCTGACACACTCGGGCTCACTGATGCATGGAGGTCTCAGCATCCACACACTAGACAATATGAAGTAGGGGACAAAGCCGGAAAATTGCTTGCTTGGCTTAGTAAAAAGTAAGCCGAAGCTAGATAGGTGGGTTCAATTGTGGACCAACTGGGAGTGACTCTCTCTTTACAGATGTGCAAATAGTGTCTGCATTCGCCAAACACTATGAAGAATTTTATGACAAAAGAACATTTAGTAACACAGCCGCCATTGACGAATACCTTCAAGACATACAGGTTCCCAGAATAGAAGAGGGTGAGATGAAAACACTGGACGGAGACTTGACACTGGCAGAAGTGTGAGAGGCTGTGGCCCGGTTGAGACCTGGTAGAACTGTGACATCCCGCACACTGTCGCCAAATGCAGGGAAAGCATTTGATGCGGTGCATTGGCCCTTTGTAGACGCCACTCTAGTAAAATTCGGGGTCGGCCCGAAATTTAGGAAATTGGTGTCTTTATTGTATACCTCACCTAGAGCAGCAGTACAAGTCAATGGTAGGATCTCCGTCACATTCCCGATATCCTGTGGGACCAGGCAGGGATGCCTTTATCTCCACTATTATTCACACTTAATTGAACCCCTATCGTGTGCAATTACACAACACTCGGGGTGAGGGGCCTCAGGGCTACATCCGACGATCATATGGAGGAAAAAATATCACTATATGCAGACATTCTCCGGTTTGTTACGAAACCAGACACCTGATCCCCACAGTGTTCCAAATATATGGGGAATATGGCCGGTTCTCGGGCTATAAAGTCATCCGGCACAAATCAATACTATACAGCCCAAATCAAATATCGGAATGGCTGCCATTGCCTAGAGACCTCCATATTGCTGCAGAAGGATTCCAATACTTTGGGGTCTTTCTTACACCTCATGCAGAGGTCTGCCACAGCATCCTGCGGGTAATATCGAATTTTAAACCGGATGCGGACAGATGTAAAGAACTACCGCTCATCATAATGGGACGGGCAGCCATGTTTAAAATGATTTCCCTGCCCTAATTCCTATATACACTCTAGAACACATATCGCCCTCTCCCGAGAACGATATTCGGGGAAATAGACTCTGAACTTCAAGCACTGCTGTGGTTGAAGGGACACACAAGAATTGCCTTAAAGTCGTTGCAACATACTACTGGGCATCCCACCTAGCCCCCATAAACTACTTGATACACGCAACATGGGACCATCCCACATATAGACTCGAAAGGGAGACTGACACTGCACACATTTCTACACTACTCGTATGGGGGAAAGGGATTCATAGGCTGCTCCCCGCAACGCGAGTCACCATGCAGGTATGGGAAAAGACCACTAGGACACTGGAATGGGCCCACAAGATAACCAGGGCCACACCACTGTGGAAGGGAAACTGGTTCAGAGAGGTGGGCGGGCTCCAGGGCTTCAAATAATGGTAGATGCTGGGGATCTCTACAGTGCGAGAATCACTGTAGGGGGAGAGTTCAAATCCTTTCCTGCCCTCCGATCTGAATTTAAACTACATAGATCCCAATTCCTCAAATATGCCCAACTACGCCACGCATGGGGAGCGGAATGATTAAGGGAAACTGAGTTACTGGAGTATGCACCACTTGAAGGGAGACTACTGCAGGAAAAACTTACGACTAAGGCAGTATCACTCACCTATAAGACTATAAATAATAATATGCCTGATACCCTGGGTAAACTGAAGAAAACATGGGAGGGAGACCTGGGGTAAATAGAAGAGATAGATTGGGAAGCGGCCGTGATGCACCCTAGAGAGGTTGCAATAAAAATCAGACTTCGTCTCATCCAGTTTAAAATCCTTCACAGGGCCTATTACAATAGGGTAAAACTACATAAAATGGGACGGGCGAGTCCCCACAGTGTCTGCGCTGTCTAGCCGCTGCAGGAAACTTCTTACACATGATATGGGAGTGTCCCCTTATTCAGGCGTACTGGGACGCGATAATGTAAGAACTAAATGCAATACTTGGAATATCCCTTCCAGCAGACCTGAAATTCATCTTTCTGGGAATTCCATGTGATATCGATGTTCCTTGACCCCAATTGCTCTTTAGCTCACTGGGCTTGGTAGTAGCGAAGTGGGACATAGCACGGTACTGGGGCACACAGGAGATTCCGACATTACACGAATGGAAACATGGCATGGACCTATATATGGCAGCGGAAAGGGTGACCTACAAGAGTAGAGGGTGCCCCAAGAAAGTTACTAAAATATGGAGTAGCTGGATGAACTACTATAGGCTAACAAGAAGCAATGACGACACCCAAATCACTACTGATGGGGCGCAGGGCTAGAGGAGACCAGATAGGCTCAGGACACTAAGGGAGTGAGCGAGATGGGGAATCAGGGCATCTCTAAAATACAACAGGGTTATACGTGACGTTATGTGCCTAACATGTACTAAGAACAAGGGTGGACACCAGATGAGAAAACCGAACAAACAAGCCTGACCAAAGTTCAACCTGTTATTGTTGTATGGTAAAAATGTTTCTTAAATAATTGAGAAAAAAATATATATTAAAAAAAAATAAAAAAAATCAAAGCCTTTTTCACATTACTGCTCAAAACCCTGCCTAGTTCACTGATGTGATCACAGCCAACAATCGTGGATGAGGTGTCATTATTACATTACTAATATTAGTAGATCGGGATGATTTTCATTGAAAGTGAATGGCTCTTATTACAGAAAAGGTTGGAAACCCCTGGTCTAAACGATAGCCTATGGGAGACTTGGCTTGTGTAACTGTGCCTGGAATAATTGTCTGGAAATCGGGTGGTGTTTCCTGGGTCTTGTAGAAGTGCTCCAGTGTGTGAGCCACCATAGGTATCCTCGCTGTGTTTTTGTTTTTTGGTTAATTAACATGTTCAGGCTTTCAGAAAGTACAAGAACAGTAAGTTCAAGCCACCTGATTGGGAATGTTCTTCCACTTTTAATGGTATTTTAGGAGCTTTTGTAAGAAATCACTTAAAGTAATGTTGACTGTTTCTGAGGATTTTATATAGAGGTGCTTAAGAGAAGATGCGATGTGAGTGTATGTTTGAGAGGGCTATAACTCCTTAAATATAACTTCAGTGTGTTAGCTCACACTTCAGAGCTGATTCCTTTTGCCCCATCCTTGCTAATTCTAGGCCTGGAAATTGCAGATGACACAGATGATCTGTTGGGTATTATGTAGTCTATTTGTCCTCAAGCAATGACCTCAAATTTTAATGGTCCGTAGAGTTGTGTTTTAAATTTCTTTGCCACTCTTCTTGGTGTGCAGCTCTAATGTGTTCTTTCCCTGTTCCAGGAAAAAGAGAAGGCACAGCTGGAGGCGGATGCACAGCGCCGATCTGAGCGTAGCCCCCCAGTGGGCCAGGATATGGAGCTGCAGGAGGATGAGAAGCTGCTTCAGTGGCCCCAGCTGGAGCTCGATAGGGTGAACAGCTTCTTGACAAGCCGGCTAGAGGAGATAAAGAACACCATCAAGGATTCCATCCGTGCAAGCTTCAGCGTATATGACCTGAATCTTGACGTTAATGATTTTCCTAAGAAGGCTGCTGTATTGGAGCAGAAGAACATGTTGTCCCATATCAATGGGTGCTCTGATCTCTCTGAAATTGACCTTGACCTGTCGCCCCTAACTTTGGGATCCTCTAAAAAGCAGATGGCCACCAAAGAAGATGAGGTAAAGCAAGAGCCATGCACAAAAGTTCCAGGCAGCACTCCTCTGCCAGAGCCTGAAAATGGAATGGTTAAGAGACTGAGTGCAGTGCCCAACCTTTCCAGGATGATTCGTGTGCAGTCACAGCAGGGGTCTGACATTGTGCAGCCACAGGAAGCCTCAACTTTGCCATCAGCTATTCCAGAACCTCAAGAGCCTGCGCCTCCAGTGCTTCGGTCAAAGAAGAGCAAGAAGCAGAGCTGCTCATCCAAGAAAAGCGAGTCCAATAAGTTACCTAATGAGGCAGCGCGAGTTGAAAGTGTTGTCCTTTGCAACCAGTCTTCACCAAAGCTTGGACCCACCTCAGTTGTGCACCCAGGCCATGAACACACAGAGAAACGAATAGAGAGTAGGACCAATGGGCGGGGACACACTCAGATCAGCGGCTCCAGGCCGGAAGGAGAGAAGAATATAGACTCTAAAGCCCTGCGCAGTTCTGAGGTAGAAACAGCTTGTGAGAGAGTGTCTCAAAATACAGGGGGAGCACCAGCAGGGTCTCCACAGCCGAAGGGCAAGAGTCGGAAGAGCAAGAACCGGGCTGGGAAAGGCCAGGGTACAGTAGGTGAGTGGCAAGTCTTCTTTTAATGCTTTGTGCTTGACCTCTCTACTCATCTCTGCATGGGTGTTCGTGACTTTATATTGCTCACGGTGTTTTCATTGGGTAGTTAAGAAAAGCTCCATTGGTCTCCAAGAAGTGTGTTGAGTAAAATATCTCTAATCCCATTTTATGATTTGCTTGCTTAATTTTCTATGCCATTGTATATTGACCAAAATATGAATTGTGTACCCCAAGGCCTGAGATCATTTTGCGGTGGAATCCAGTTATCTGAAAGCTTTGTTTGGTACACAAATGCTTATCCCTTCTGAACAGCAGAAGCACACCACACTGCTGTCCTACTTACCTTAACATTCAGATGCATCTTTGTGTAAGAGAAAAAAACAGTTCTTGCCTTGCATTAAATTGCAATCCGGGATTAGAGTAGAAAACTACCTGGGTGAGGTTAAGCATTAAACATTTTATTACTTCTCTTCCCTAGCTCGCTCCTGGCATTAAACATGGATGCTGTGCACACTGATTGAAATGGTGGGGATGTATCTCCTACACACAAGTGTTAAACCAAGGCTGTTTGCTTCAGCTTTAACCTGCATTTGCATGGCTTGATGTATGTGGGCAAACCTCCTTCCACTGCTATATGGCAGGTTTAGTGAAATGCTTCTGAAGTTTTAATGCTAACTAAAGAAGTATGGGATACGTCAGTTCTCCTCCTATCTTTGCATAGCTACTACCTACAGTTGCACAAGCCAAAACAAAATGGTCTAGGCTATCGTAAGCATGTTGTCACTTCAAGCCAAGGCCGAGACTCCCAGTGGCTTTTGTGTTAAACATGCTTCCTCATCCACTAAATGTTGTTCAGGAGATACGCAGTATACTTCCACTCCATTGAACCATTATCACAGAAGGCTTTTAGTTCTGTGGGTGATTTCCAGTGCCAATACCCCACACTTTCCAGAACCAACTCCTTCAAGTTCTCCATGACCTCATTCTACCTTTCTGCTGACACCCAGTCTCTTATGTGCAATAGAAACAGTGCCTGTCAACCACAAATGAAAAGGATTTAAATACGGATATTCCCTATGAGGCTAAAATTGGGAGATGATGAAATGCCCAGTTACCTCTGGGTTGGTTTCTTTCAGCAACCTGGATGTGATCCTTGTTCTGAAGGATGATTATTGCGAGATGTCTCATCTGTAAGCACTACCAATAAAAGACCCCGCTCCGCTTTCTTTTTATAATCTCGGACATCCGCCTGCTGGGTTCAGAGATTCCTTGATCTACAGGACCGCAGCCATTCTACCTTACATGTCTTTTATATAAGGCCCATAAAACTTTAACATTCAGTAAATTTGTAGAAGACAATGGCTGTCGGCCTGTTATGCGAAAGGTCTAGAATAATCTTTTCCATGGCTTGATTCTTCTCTCTGCCCCCAGCTGTGCTACAAAGCTGCTTCTTGTGTTCACCAGTGCCAGATATCATTAAAATGGTGTTTAATGGAATTTAGCCGAGGGTGCACGATGGGTGGAGACCTTGATGTTATCTGGCCGTGGAGCATATCAATCTGGAACTCCATGTACATAAGCTGGATTTTTTGACTGTAAAACCCTTCCTCTAAGCGATCAGAACAAAAGCAGTCAAAATTAAATCAAAAAGACTGCAGGTCTGTCTTTCACTGTATAAGGAAATCAGTTGTGACCAATTACCCACTCTCCTGACTAGTTCGCATTAGCAATTTGTGATTAGGTCATTCTTCATGACATTCTTCTGCTAGTTCATGCTTTTAACTAGATGGTAGGTAGTTTCTGCAAAGACACCATATACCTGTCGTAATCTCAGTCGTCCCAACTTAAGCAGTTTGATACTTTGGGTCACTGCATGTCTTGTTTGGTGTAAGTTCTGATTGCTAGCGAGTCACCATGACTGTCTTGGAGCTAAGCAGATGAACAGCTTCTTTGTTTGAAAATGAAATCTGGGGCTATCTGGGAGAAACAGCGGAAGCTCTTCGCGGAACTCTTACACCTCAGGCAGTCTAAACTTTCTAGCCAATACAAGACTTCCAGATGGGACTGTGGGCATAGCAGGGTTTTCTTCTCAACCCCCCTCTCCCCCCCTAGAAAAACTCTGTTCTCTGCCACTCTAGTAAAGCCTCCACACTTCTCTGCAAAATGCCCGTGGTGCCCATCATTTTTCTCTGCTCCTGTTCACACAGCTGGTGGTCTTTTTGTCTGCGAGGTTCTGGTTGGTCCCATCCTCCACATCATGGGATTTCTCGGAGGCTCGTGAACTGTTGATGGTGAGTCAGGATTGGCCCTTCAAAACCAGATTTGTTTAAGCTGAACACTTCAGCGCTTTTAAATCCATCGCCATTGTAGTGTAGGGCCGTGCAGCCAATGTATATGCAGATGATATGGATGAGATTGAGGCTGGCTTACCTAACCAACAGCCTTCACTTGCTATGGTACTGTCCTTAGCCTTTTCTCAACCTATGCATCTAGGGGTCCTGCAACACCAGGCAATTAAAATGGGATCCCAGTGCCGCTGGCCCCATTCTAGCCATTCTCTCCGCTAGGTATGGCAAAGCTCATAACAGACACGGACATTAACTGATTTAGTTTCTTGGCATAAATGATAGGCTTGTTCTTGCTTCTGCTTTTTCCAAGCTTCATTTGTGAGGAACAATGCTATGGTTGAAAGACCACTTTACAGCAACAGTTTCCACTTGGCAAGTCTAGATTGTCCCATATGCTTTTTCTTCTCTCTTCCCTCCTAGTACTCTGTGCGCTCCTCCATACCCTATCAACTAGCTCTGTATGATTTTGCAGCTCTAGGTTCCCACTGAATCATTTTTAACACCTCAGATCAAAGCAAAAAATTTCTATATAAAGTTGGTATGGAAGTTTTACATTGGTTCAACGTTGGCTCCGACAACCAAAGCTTTCCGCTTATGGGAATGACAAAGCTTTCAGAAATAGGTTACCTTTTCACATGACGGAGGTTACATTGCTATAAGGCAGAGGTCTTCAAACTTTTTTAGACCAAGCCCCCCCAGGCAATATTTTTTCGAAGTCGGGGCCCCCCCATCACTAAAGTTTCTGGAAGTTGGGATTCAGCATCTTTGACAACCGGTTTATCCCTGAGGTGTCGGCTGACAACTAATTCTCGCAACAGCAAAACAACATTAGCAGGGTTTTGTATAGTTAAGATTTGTGAGTTGTAAATCTGGCCCACAACCACTGAACTCATGCAACGCCCTTTGATGGGAAACTTTCTTTTAGGGAAAACCACCACAAGGTCAGTGCAATCACCCCCACCTTTCAGGACCACATCTAATGCCATGCAGCCTGATCCAACGAACAAGCAGAATGTTGGCAGACCTGGCAAGCACATCATTCTTGGGGCAAAGTCTTTGCTCTCAAGATACATCTCAATCAATTGAAATTCTCACTGCCATACATGCGTATTTTGTATTATCATGTGAAAGCAGTATAGATGCCATGGGCCCTGGTGCAGGCAACGAAAATGGCCTCCTTGACTAGAGCTGAGATAGGAATACACAGCAACTATCAGGGTTTAATGGGCTGAATATACATTAAGGCTGTGTAGAAGCTTCTTGACAGCACTATCACAAATAAAGAGAAGAGTGCAAAACTGCAACAAATGGTCTGAAAATGCCTTATTATGGAAAATACTATGACAAATGGTCAAATGTAATTTTGCCTCAAACTCTGAAAATACCTGCATCACAGCAGATTTGTAGAGGCCAAACTTCTGTTAGCTAAAATGCCAGGACTCACAGAGATAAGACTCTGAACTGAGACCTCTTTACAACAACAAAGTGCAAGGCCGCTAGGTCATCAGCATTTGCACGGCGCAGTTGTGCCCTGTGTAAGACCTCAAAGCGACCTATTTTTTTTTTTTCCAGTTTTTTATTTAATGGTTCCTTTTTGTCTGATTATCAGGGTGTTCCTCTGCCTTTTAGAAAGATTCTCAGCTAAGAAAGCATCACCCGGACCTTGAGAAGGTCGACAGCGGTGACTTCAGAATTCAGTGGCTGCAATCTGAAAGTACCAGCGTGGGGTACAGTTTCTGGATATTACATTCAGAGTCACTAATATTCCTTTACCTTCTGGTGGTGTTTAAACCCACCCAAGTTTCGTGAACCTTTCCCTGTTTCAAGTACGTGTAAAGTCTGTTGAACTGTCGCTTGCCCTATGTGTGTGGTGTGTGTGTGTCTGCTTGAGTGACAGTGTGAACGCCTGTTGAGTGATAATGTTTGTACAAGTGCCCTGCTGTGAGGCAAAACTCAATTCGTTTGGCAGTGATAAAAAAATAGAAGTAGAGTGAAGATGGGGGAATAAGAAAATTATAATGCAGGAAAATGTTTAAACTTAACCTACGAGTAGCTTCAAATGTCTAGACAGCAGTGCAATGAACCAAGGTAAAAGGCAGCACCAAGGACGCCAAAAGGCACCAGCAAGAAGGGCAGGGAAGAAGCACCACTCTCCCTGCAAAGCAGCATATGTTTTTAAGTTTCATTTTGTATGGAACTGCAATTCGCTTCCATTTCCTGTATTTATGCTGCTGTGTCTCGGATTAAAGGAATTTCAAAGTTGACGCCTCCACATAGTTATTATTTGCTCTGACTCCTGCCTCCAATCAGATAGAAGGTAGCAAAACCAAAGGGGATGATGGACGGAGTGTTGAACATTGCAAGCACTCACCCCCAGTCAACTGATCTGGGTTTAATCCATCATCATTCTTTAGCTCACTCCGCCACCCCAGTTCAGACATGACCATATGCAAATCAGTCTGACCCTGTGCCTCATGGGAACAGTCCAGCCCGAACTGCCAAGCCATGTCTTCCCTGGACCGGAAACGAGCATCCTGGGACCGGTTTCGGGTTCATAACCCTCATCAGCCAGGCTATCTTGAATCCATCGGCAAAGTGAGCAAGGGACCCACGTCTGGGCATACCCTGCCAACTTGGGGCGAACATAGCAAAACCAAAGGGGATGATGGACGGAGTGTTGAACATTGCAAGCACTCGCCCCCAGTCAACTGATCTGGGTTTGATCCATCATTCTTTAGCTCACTCCGCCACCCCAGTTCAGACATGAGGGGGAGAATGTTTGCATTGTCAGCGTTCCGTCCATCATTTGTTTGCTGTAACACTTTTCGCTCTAAGTGGGATGGGTATGCCCAGACGTGGGTCCCTTGCTCACTGTGCCACTGGATTCAAGCTAGCCTGGCTGAAGAAGGGTGACATACCCTGAAACCGGTCCCAGGATGCTTGTTTCCGGTCCAGGGAGGACCTGGCTTGGCAGTTCGGTCTGGACTGTTCCCATGGGGCACAGGGTCAAGACTGATTTGCATATGGCTGGGTCCAAACTGGGGTGGCGTAGTGGGCAAAAGAACGATGGATTTAACCCAGATCTTTTGACTGGGGGAGAATGTTTGCATTGTCAGCGTTCCGTCCATTTGTTTGCTGTAACTCCAATCAGAGAGAGTCCTGTTTGTGATGGCCACGATTTTCGAGAAATAAACGGCAGTAAACGTGCTTCAGACGTCAGAATAAATGATGTAAAGGGGAAATCTTTCTGTGGCGCTCGTGCCCCCCCAGAGATGTTTCCACGCCCCCCCCCCGGGGGGCGCGCCCCACTTTGAAGACCTCTGCTATAAGGTATCTATTTGACCGTTCAGCTGCTTAATGCAGCCAAGAAGACAAAGCAACTAAAAACTGAGCTTTTGGTACTGCAGCAAGAGAAGGGCCTAGGTTTGAATGCCAAGGTTATTTGTCAAGTTTCTTTTTTCCCCTACACTGATAGTTCCCATTGCTGAGTCTTTCTTATCATATGTGTATGTAGATTGATAAAGGGAAATTCAAACATTGCAAAACAATAAGTGTGCTTAACAAGGAAATGCCTCTCCATCTTCAAAAAAACAATTCAAGGGGTTCTCCTTTGCCGTAAGTAATTTGCTACAACTAAAAGAAGAAAAACAGACTTGCCATGCTGCTCATGGTAATGCCTTCCCTCTATCACTTCACTAGTTGGCACAAGACATTTGTCTCCTTCCCCTCATGGGACCTCTTCTTGTCACCTTCATACTAATCAGAATGGTCTAATCCTGGTGTTTCAAAAGCTTCTTAGTCTGGATTGAATGCTTTTTTTTTTTTATATAGATTGTGGTGGAGGAGTGCGTGTGTCTGATTTCTCTGAATTATGGGCATCTTTTCCTTCAAGGAACATTTCTTTTGCAACATTATAAATTGGTTGCATTATCCCAGATACTTGAGTCACTGCAATAGGGATATTTTCTGTCTACATTAAATGTGGGCGATGCCTACTTTCACATCGCCTGTTGCCATCCCTCATACAAAGTTTATTGTTTTGGAGAAGAGGGATGGTCATTACCAGAGCTCTGTTTTGTGGTCTAAATTCCAAAGCCATACTAAGATTTAGGCAGATGTGAATGATAAAGAGAGGAGAAATAAAAGGGACTTCCCGTTTCCCCTAGCTTGATGATGGCCTTATAATAAGTAAATGCAAAGAAACGGGCCCTGATCAGAAATTTCAACTATGGATTCTATTGACATTGTGCTGTATGTGGCACTGAAAGCCTTTCCTCTGTGTTGTAAAACCAAGTCTTTGTACTGATAAAGACACATTCTCAGACTAATGAAGGCACAACAGCTTGTTGTTTTCAGACCATTTGGGTCTCTTGACATAATGTACTCAGTTTGTGAAAGTTTTATGTGAGACTTGTGTGGCTTTATTTGGCTAATCATCTGTTAGAAAGAAGTTCAGACATGCAGATTTCTGGTACCCAACAGTCTGAAGGAGAACCTGTGATAGTGGTAAAGAGAATTACCTCTTTTCTTCTGTAAGCCAACCAGATGTCCATTTAACATCTGATTCCTTAATTTGAATGCTAAAGATCAACTTGCTGGATTTCAGTTTTGAGCAATCTGACGTGTAGAAACAAGAGTAATTCTCACGAGAGACCAGGATAGTGTTGCTGTAGTGCTCATGCAGGTCACATGCTATGGTCTTATGGGTGTACATAAATGCTTTTCATTGTTTGACAATTTTTGGTGGTACATTTCTAAGCCCTTGGGTGAAGTATTGAAGGGTCTTGATTTACACTGACAACTGATTTGGTTTTACATCAGTGTGGTGCACCGTTTTCAATCTAGCAGCCAAGCTGCCTTAATGCAAAATTCATGAAGTAATCTGTCAGCAAATCATTTAGTGATTGTCCTCAGCTAAGAAGTACGCAGACTGAGCAGATTACAGTAAGCACTTTTTGAGCGGTGTCTGCACCTGGGTGTGAGGAGAAAGATTGATCACGGTGGGGCAATTTCCTCCAGTTTAGCTTTCTGCATTTTAGCTCTAATGCTTATGTTCTGAGTAGGCGTCTTGGGTGGGGAGATGCCATTTCTCTGAAACAATAGCCATTTAAGGTTGAAGTTCGATTACTATTTCCTTGCCTTGTCCCATCAGCCACAAGGTGCTTAACTACGTAGTTGGAAACACCACTTTCATAGAATTTTGGTAGTTTTTGTATGGTTTGATCATGTATGGTTCTCAGACATAGGAAGAAAGTGGACGTGCACACTGACCTCTTGCTCAGGGAGGCCCTTTAGTCCTACAAATTTGACAACTTTGTAGTTCTTAGTCAGTTACTCTACTTTGGTGCATGATAATTTGAGCTGACATGACCTTAATCGCTTGGATGAAAAGTAAGCTATCTTCCAAGCGGCAAGGAAATATTCCAGCTGAGTATGGCCCCTCTTTTGTTATTGGCTCTAGAACAATCCATAATAACAATGGTGTGCTCTATAGATCGGACCCTTTCTTTAGCTTTGTCTTAAGCAAATTAGGCATGGAAGGCTATCTAGTTGATGTTCTGGTTTACAAAATCCCTTTAGATCATTTTATATTTAGTATTGTAAGGAGTTGCCCAATATATTGAGTGGCTTCTCCATCAGGTACCGCTCCTCCGGTGTATTTTTCACCTAAACAGATTGAAGTTCAACAGCTTTCGAATTTGTCCTTTACTGGTGCTCCTACACTTGGCAATGAGGCAGCTAAAGTGTCTCTGGTATGTGGGATGTTTTCCTGTATTAAAAGTAAATCTCCAAGAAATTTCTAAAGAAATCTCCCTCTTCCTCTACCCCTCTGGAACTTGTGCTTTCTAGCCTGTCCAAAACCAGCTCTGTACCCTTTGACACCTAACCCCAATTGGTGCTATGTCTAAAGCCTCCTCGTAGGCCACTACACACACATCCTCAAAGCACTATGAATTGGATGTTAGTTTCACAGTGGTACCTCTTAGGTCTTGTGCTGTATGACATCTTTGGCTAAACGTTATACTGCTTTGTACTACTGCTTCAACTGGGTGACTTATGGTTAAGAACTTTACATATGAGCCTACCTCCTGCTCATTACTTCCGTCATCCCACTGACGAACCTTGTGTTTTTGTCTTTCCTATCTCTAGTGCATACTCTTAATGCAGATAAAAGATGGCTAACATACCAGAAGCTGGCTGTAGAGAGCAAAGCCACTTGTGTTTGGGTTTCTTGGTTTTTAAAATATTAGTACACTGTCCAAGTGATTGGCGTCTTATATATGTCATTGAATAGGCTGAAGGACTAAATGAAGAGGCGTTACTGAGGTGAGTAATACTTTTGACCTTCCTCTGATTTATATGAAGTCTTATGGTGCAGCAGTGTCCTGAAATGTTGGGTTCATTGCACCACATGATCCTTGTACTTTGGTGAAGGTTGCTAGAGCTGATTGTAGAAGCAGATTACAAGGTTTGTTTTTCTAATTAGACTACTCCTGTCTTGGATTATCTCTTGCTGTATAGATGACGTTTTCCTTCCCAAGGATGTTGACAGTGTGGAGATGGATGAAACAGATCGAGAGGTGGAGTACTTCAAGAGGTGAGTGGCCAACTTTTTTTCACCCACTTAGAACTTCCCAGTGGGTGGAATCGGTCTTTGGCATCTGGGCCTAATCTCTTTCCTCCTTTCCCCAGTCTCCCTGAGATCCCCAAAGACTGAAAGGTCTTAAGTACAGTTCCTTATTGGCTTTGTCATGAGCTTTTTTTTTTTTTATTGACTATGCTACTTGTGTTAGGGGTTGCACCTTGCAGAGGTGGGTGGGAGTGTTGGAATAACGATACAAAATGTACTTCATAATCTGAAACCTAGTCACTAGGTAATAATATCAAAACGTTGGAAAATGAGAAAATGGATATATAGCTGATCAAACACTTGGGAAGGAAAGTGATTAACTGGTGGATGAGCAACAAATGTTAGGCGGCACTGGGGCGTCTGGGAGCAGAGGTGCGTTTTGGCATTTGGTGCCCCGTTTAAGACTATAGGGATCGGTCCGGTCGAAAAGAGGCTGCAAGCTGGGACTTGAGAACATATTTAACTTGTAGTCTTACCATTAGCAACAAATATTCCAACTTTTGCATAGTGAATGTTTTCTCTTCCATTGGAAAAGCAGTGATTTTTCCATACCATTGTGTCTTCTGTTTGACTGACTCTTTGATATTCTCTACCTCGTGGTACATGTCAAGAGTTATCCTAAAACAATGTACACTAGACTTCTTTATTTTTTTACATTTTCAATACAGATTGTAGTGAAAGGAATAGAGCAGCTCATGTTTTTCATCACAAATTTTATAGCTTTTGAATCATTGCATCAGTTTTGATTTTAATGAAAGAGCAGATTTTGTAACAAAATAATTGTCATGTAGTGAACCTCTTTGCACCAGAAGATTAACAAAACGGGACAAATGTGATCTTGCCAGCAAGGTTTTCATGGTACATCTGTTTGCCAGATGAGATGCTGGAGTTCACTACTTTTATTGTACAAACACCCCATTAAGGCAATTATCTTTTCAGAAACAACAAGCCTACCAGTATGCAGACAGTCAAAGGGCTAGTATTCCAGTAGCAACTATAATTTTCTTTCAAATGAGACCACTACTCATATCCTAATGATACAACAAGTTAGCCATAACCCTGAATTTAAAGGGATAGGACTATTAAGAATTCTTTGGCTTGCTGATATAAAGAATATCAGTGGGTGTACCCTTTTTTGTTATAGTGACCACTACTTTACACAAATGTTTCAAAGCACATTCAATTGACTGTTTTATGTGCATGCTAGTCAGGTCCTGAATAGTGTTTTCTGGCTTCCGTGATTTGCCTGGCAGGTATTCTTCTATTGCATCCATGGAAGCCCTAGGTTTGGCATCATTGTGACAGCCATCCTGTTATTGGTAAGCACCAAATTTAACACTAAACCAACATGCTATTTAGAATACAGGAGAGAGAAGGAGCTGTAAAAACACTCACAAATTAGAAGCGAGTACCAGACTGATTTCAAAACAAGTGTTTCCTGGGGCATGTTTTACTATCTGAGAAAGCACTGCACAGAGGAGTTGCTCCTTATTTTTAGATAGAGGCGAAAGGATAAGAAATCCAGCCTCTGTCCCGAAACGCCCCAACACAAGTGGATGTTTGCTACACTTACTTGATTCGCAGACATTACTTATAAAATGATTGGAAGGCCAATATCCTTGATAATCTAGGCTGTTTTTTTTTGCTTGATTCCTCAAGCCAGTTTGGTTGTGATTGGACTCCGCTCTGAGCTTTAAATTCAGTTGTTTTTCCAGCCTTCCTGTGCTTTAAGTGTTAACCCTCCAGATTTGCTCACAAGGGTCTGCTTCTCTTCAAATTTTTAGAAATGGCACTACTTCGAACAGGTTGGGCAAAATTAGGACTTAGTTGGGAAATCAGCCGCGGTGGTTCCATTAGACTTCCGTCCTCATAAAAAAACTCTATTCAGTAGCATGTTGTGCAAAATTGCATTTACCTCCTGCATATTTCGGGGTGGGGTCGAGGGAGGGGAAAAAGCCTACTTTAATTTACTCTCGCCAAGAATGTCGTACCTTGCATGGATCAGCAGTATCTATGTGCTTGGTTTGACAAAGTTCTGGTGGTTCAGTGAAGTAGTAGTTCATCCAAAAAACTCTACACAGAGTATCATCTTATCTATCATTTCATTCATATTTATTTTCTAACTAAACTGTGTTTGGGTCTAATCTAATGGCTCTTGTGGTGTCACTTTGGATTCAGCCTCTGTCATGGCACAGATACAGCAACAGACAACTTCTGTTGTCATACAACAAAGGATAGCCAAAACATTTGATCTATTTCAACTAGACTGTTGCCTTTAGATTTTGCTGAAAAAGTAACAAAGGTCACAGGAGTTAAAGAGTGCTGGCTTGGCTTTGCTACTTTATAACCAAGCACTCCCAGCAAGTAACTGGCTATTTGCCATCATTGGCTGTGAAATGGGGATCATGTTGTGTCCAGGGATGATCCATGGATACATAATACTGCAGGGACTACTGTATTAAATGTATTTTGATGATACTGAACCTTTACAGCCTGAATCTATTATCAATTCACATGATGTGAAGGTCCAGAAAACTAGTTTTTCTTTAAAGCTTTTTACGGATATATTGCCTTTTTATACCGTGTCCAGGTAAATTAACATTCACTGAAGGTCAGCTGTGCTAAAGGTAGCAAGGTTGCCTCTTCTTAATTACCAACAAGACCACATTGATTCAGTGCTTAATTTGTAAAAGAATAAGTGCCAGGGCGCGCCGGTGCTGACAATTAAGTGCCGGGGCTGAGCACCGGAAACTACAGGCTCAAATTAAGCACTTCATTGATTGTCCCTGTGCAGTGAACAGCCAACCCCGTTGTAGAGCTGACCTCTCCTACCTGGCAACATGACTGCCCTGGAAGGCTTAAAAGCTACATGTGAAAATCACTGGCTCCTGTGACGGACGTAGGATGCCTAACCCGTCATATATGGAGTGTTAAAGATTAGGTATAAAGGTGACAGTGGTGAGCCAGTAACCAATTTGGGGAGTGGATGCAAGATGTGGGTGGTGGATACATGGAACTGGAGACCACAGATGACTTTGTGCATGCCCTTGTCCAGTGTAGGAGGGCCCGGCACCCTGGCAAACAAATCTGGGAACAACTGCCTGGGAGGGCCGAATGAAACCCAGTGGCACCACATTTTGTTGCCTCTCTTGTAGAAACTGTCTGGCTGAAGCAGTAGCTGGTTAAATGATGGAAGGCAAAGCTGGTTGAACCGCAATAGTGAATGAGGCCTGCAACAAAAAGGGGGGAGGTTATACTTGCCAACACCTGCAGGATTGCTGTGAATTTGCTGTTCCAAACTTGACTTGTAGGGCATCTGCTTTTTCCTCAGGGAATAACTTGAAAGGTGCAAAGATCAATAAACATAAGACCTGCATTGTAGAGGACCACTAAGGGTAGGGAAGACTTCTGGGCGAGAAAGTCGGGGTTGTATTCACTCAGACGCAATGCAGTAGTACATTAAGAGAGTTCAACTCAGTTTGGTACGATTCTTCGGTCCTATCTTGTCTTCGATGGTATAGTGAATTTCGATTGCTCTTTTCCAAACCGCTACCGCTCAATCTTCGTCTGGTCTGGCATCCATCTATCGCTTTTCGGGGTGTTGCTCGTATTGGACCTACCTTTCCTTGTGCACCGTTGGTACAGAAGATGTGTTCCTGATCAGGAGTGTGGAATTTAATAAAATATCTACTTGTTGATGGGGCAGGTCGCTTCACAAATCTACTTGTCCTGTAACAAAATCCACGTGCCCCTTTGGTGCCATGTAGTGCAGCGGCGAATTATAGCAGCAATCTCATTATATAAGAGCTCTGATATAGCCTCTCTGATTATGCCAGGGCTCATACCATAGAAGTGTTTGAATACTTGCAATTCCCTTATGTTGCCACGTTTCCGCAGATCTACATACTGGGGCTGAAGGTAGTGGTAAGCAATAGTTCCATGGTTAGAATGCCCTTTTGAGTTTGTGCAAACCTACTAACTTGCATGTTTTAAGGATTTTCAACAACTCTTCTCTAATCTTTTCCCATCTGAGAAATGTTGGAAATTTACTCCTGACAATGGCAGACTTAAACCTTCTTCCAGAGTTGGGGAAAAAAGTGGTTGGAGGGAAAGTGAACTTGCAAACACTCAGATTTTCGCATGAGCAAATCTACACATGCATATTTGCTCATGCTAAAATGCAGTTCACAAATGTTTTTTCTAGGAGTACTATTTCTTGTCAAACTTCTGTAAATTCTTGGGAATTCACGAAAGCCGTATAGCTGCACTTAATGCAAGAACATATACCATGGATGCACTTTTGAGACTTTCTTTAATAATTGGGCCCCTAATTTGGTCTGGCTTCACCATGACCTTTTGTGTTGATTAAAATTCTGTTTCTCTCTCTGTATCGACTGGATTCACTGTGAGTGACAGCATTCTGCTCTTTCAAAAGGAGCATATCTGCACACAAAGTAGTTTTGTTCAGTGCCAGTAACTACTGTGGCAGTGTGTGCTTTTTGAGACCAAAAAACAATTTTTGCTTTTGCCAATGTTTGTTATAATGGTGAGGGCCCGGCAGCTCCCTCACCCATAAGGTTTTACAAATACCATGCCAAAACAAGTCACACATTGACAAAAGTAAAAAGCTGACCACCGATTTCAGAACTACTGGCTTTGCCAATGCTGGTTTATTTTTGTTTCCCATAATTGTATTGAAACTGGTTACACTGATTTTCCATTATGATTATTTTTGGGAAATACTAGAATGCATCAACACGTTACCAAATGATGCTGCAAAGAAATGGTACCTGAAATTTTACAGTAGTTTAGCAAATTGTTTTTTTTAATGAACATTTTATTTTGAAAGCAAAGAATCATCAATCTTGCTTTCAAGCTTCTGCAAATATTTGCATCAAATCAGAGAGCATTCTGGGAGCATTATACATAGCCTCATATTGTTAACTTTTAAAACGTGTGTATACATTTTTAAACTGGAACCACTGTCAGTAGTGCAGTCGGAGCTTACAACATTTACTTAGAGCGCTCACCCGAATAATAAAGGGTTTCAATTAATGAACCATTAATGCAAGTTTGATCAGCATTAACATATGGGCAAATATATTACCTTTACTGCAGACAGTGCCCTTCCCTGATCCATATTGTGGTACTGCAGACTGGCAGTCAAAGGGTTTGTGCTGCAGGGGGTTGGGCCTACTTGTCCCGAGGACAAAATACACATGAAAACTTGTTGCCCTTGACCCCAAACAATATTTCCTGGGTGTCGGGCTATAGGCATTCCACATCCCTGCTGATGAAACTAACACCTTTTCGATTCTGCCAGCAGTGTTACGCTAAAATTCCACGCACCGACCTACACCATGTATGTAACCTCTGCCTGTCGCCAGACCATCAAGAAGCCGACTGCGATGCCTGTAAATCTTTCTATTCTAAAAAGACACTTTGTGATCAAATGGCCCTTCAACTGGAAATATCTCGACGCAGCAAGGATGATACTCCCGATATCTTTGAGGAGCACGCCCAGGAAGAGCCAGAAAGTGATACAGCATTCAACATCAAGGAGATCTCTGGATCTGATGTGGAGGAAGAGCTCGAGTACACCCTGCCTCCTGGAAGCGGGTGAGTACTGCTGCCCCCAGCCCTGCTCCACCGAAAGAGTTCCAAATACTCGCCCCTTCCACTTCTAGAGGTCACGGGACCGCCACTGCCTTCGGGCCATGGTTGGAGCTAAAAAGAGCCTTCAGAGCCCCACCTTCGGGCCTGGCTCCGAAAACCATAGTTAAACATAAACCTTCTGCTTCGGCAGAGACCTAATCGGATCGAGCCGATCTTTGGCCTCCGCCAAGCCTTCGGAACCAACTCCATCTCCTTCGGTGCCGGAAAAGAAATAATCTAAAGCCTCGATTCCGAAATCGACCATACTTAAACACGCAAAGCTTTCTTCGGTTTCTTTGTCTTCGGTCGAGCCTTTCCTGAAAAGCTTGACATTAAACAGAGAAATATCCACATTCAAGAAGGCACAGGGTGAAGCATAGCCTCGCCTCCTCCTAAAAGGCAGTTAACATGTGAGGAGAGCTTGAACATTTCTGTACCTCCCCAAAAAAGACAAAAGACAAGGCTACAAACCCTGCACATCATCCTCATCCTCCACCACCTCCGCATTCACCACCACCATCTCTTCCTTCTCCACATCTAGACCCTCTAAACCATACACATGCAGGTTCACTAACAAGGGGTTTGGGGGAACCATTAGGGGAACCAGATCCTTGGGATGTTTGATATAGACCCCATTACTCCCAACGACCCAGATCTTTACCCAGCTCGCCCTTCACTACCAGAAGATGCTAGTGCTTATCAACAAGTAGTTGCCAGAGCAGCTACCTTTCATGGAGTCCTGCTTCAAAAGGAATCTCTAGAACAAGACTTCCTATTTGACACTATCATCCACCCATTAAGATACCCAGCTTCTGCCCATGGTTCCAGGCATGGTGAGGCACACACATGATATATTTAAAGAACTTGTACATGCCAAAGCTATAACCCCACAGGTTGATAAAAAATATAAAGCGGCTCACTCTGGCCCACTTTTTATATGTAGCCAGGTCCTACGACTCCATTTTGGCTACCACAGCTCGTAAACCAGCAGTCGGGCAAGTGGAGATACCTCACCTCCTGAGAGCGAGCAAACCCATTGATGCTGGTGGGAAACTAGTTGCAGCTCAAGCAGACAATCATTGGCGTGTTACTAACTCCCAAGTCCTACTCGCATGTTACGATGGGGCCCACTGGGATAAAATGGAAGAACTGCTACAGTATCTTCCAGAAGAACACAAAAAAAGGAGTCCACAAATAGTCCGCGAAGGTCAGGCCGTCCCCAATAATTCAATCAAATGTGCCTTAGATGCAGCAGACACAGCTGCAGGGGGCATCAACACCAGTATTTTGCTCAGAAGACATGCCTGGCTAAGTTGCTCAGGTTTTAAGCCAAAGGTTCAACAGGCAGTTCTAAATATGCCTTTTGGTAAGGAGCATTTATTTGGCCCTCTAGTGAACTCCACTTTAGACCAAATGAAAAAAGACACTGACACTGCAGAAGTAATTGGAGCACTTCAAACTCCTACACCTTGTGGTTCCTGTGAGAAGTTGGCCTGGCATATGCTGTCCACTAATTATAGTGGGCACCTTGCACCAGTCCAAACAACCCCTTATTGGAGATAGGTTAAAGACAACCTTTATTGAAAGCTATCCTAGTGGTAGCTATGGAGAGCAGCCTTCAGGCTAAGTCTTGAAGGAATGTAAAGCAGCTTGTTTTACCAGTCTATAATCTCTTGAGTGATCAAATGAAAGAGCACCACACCAGGTATATATTCAAAATATATGTATTTATTGCTAAACACACCCCTCTAGTCTCTTTATGAGGCTAGAGTTCGAAGTACATAAGATATAAGTTATTTAAACACAGTAATAGCACAAATACACGTTTGGGCCCTAGGGGCGTACCAAACCATATACCAATAAAGTGGTATAAGAACCACGACTGAGCTAGACACTAGGCCTAGAGCCTCCTAGAAGTGCTTGGACCACAAGGAACCACCCAAGGTAGTGACACAGGGGACCCATGGGGGACGCGTGCAGTGTAAATACACAACCGCGAGACGCCGTTAACTTCTATGGAGAAAGTCGCGATCAGGAAATTAAAGAAAAGGGACACTTAAAGGAGGACTTGGAGCAAACCCTTTGAGAACTAGGTCGTTCTAGAGTCTCTACCCACGGGAGCACCGGAGTACTCGTGTTACCTCACCCAGGGAAGCCGGGTGCATAGGTGCCTTTCGGGGTCGGGTTTCGTCGTCGATTTGAATGGCGATCTGCTGCAAAGTGCTGCTGGCGACCAAGTGGAAAGTGTCCGGGTGGATCCAAGGGTGGATCGGAGATCTGAAGAACCTGAAAGCAGAGGGGACAGAGTCTGGGTCACTAGCCAGTGACCAGGAAGGCGATGAGCAGATGCCCACCGATGTAGAGTGCTTCAGGTAGGTTGACGGTCGTCTTGACTCTTCAGCCACGAGGTCCAGGAGGCGTTGTCGGCGACCAGGAGCAGGATTCGGGCTGGTACACGATGTCTGTCAAGTGCTGAGGTGTCGGCGACCGGATTGGACCCAACAAGCCTTGGCAACGGCAAGTCTCGATGTAGATGAAGAATGACGATGATGCAGACCAGCAAGGTCTGAGGAACTCACCCAGCAAGGGTAAGTGAGGGCGAGCCTGGAGCAACCAGGGAGCCCAAGAAGAAAAGGATTGGCCTTCGTGAAGGGCTACTAGCCAACGGGCTAGCGACCGCGAAGGAGCCTCGAGACGGTGCACGTGGAGCTGGCTCACAGGACACTCGTGGAGTGGAGGCCAGTGATCTTCGGTGCAGTTGGTGCTGGAGGCTAGGGCTACTCGGAGCCCAAAGCACGACTTCGTGGGAGACCCAGAAGAGGATGCACTAGCAAATGCGTGCGGTGCACAGGGGTCACGGTTCCACGTTACCCACGACAGCTACGGGCCTCAGCTTTGCTGGGGACTCAGGGCAGCCTCGGGGAAGTCTGGAAATCCACCTCTGGTGATGCAAAGACTTCGGCGTCCGACGGGAGCTTAGGTGATGCAGACCGGACAATTGCTTCTTTGGTGCCTGCCAAGCAGGGGAGTCACTCCTTGACCCCAAGGGAGATTCTTCTGTCCTCTAGTCTTGAGTAGAGCGTCGAAGGTCCAGGATTCTGTGTCAGTTTCGTCCAGGGATAATCTAAAGTCCTAAGGACTGGGTTCCTATACTTATACTAAGTTTAGGGGTTGGACTACTCTGTGGCCCCACCTATGGGTGGGTCAGGGCAGAGGGGTGGCTACACCCCTTTCCCTTTGTCCAGTTCGCGCCAAAGCAGGGGCTGCAAGCCCCTGATCCGGTTTGAACTGGGGTATGCACAGGGACACCAAATGTGCCCCCAGTGCAGGACTTCAAAGCACCCAAAAGTGCTCCCGCCCAGCCCCAATCACACTATCCTGTCTGGGGAGGTGGTCACACCTCCCTGGGACAGGAAACCTATTGTCCAGGCCTCCCCTGCCGGAGTTTCGGTCAGCAGCAGGAGGCCAGACTTGTCTGTGGCAGCAGCATCCATTTTGTGATGCCAGGGCTTTAGAAAGAAGTTACCGGCCAAGCCAGGGTTAACATGTCTCTCCCTCTAGAAGGGTTGAATGCTACCCCCGCCGCCAGAATTGCCGGGGGGGTAGTATTCCAAGATGTTTGACACCAAACACGACATGTTTCGGTGCAGCCATTCCAAAGTTAGCATTTAACGCGAGCTTATAATGCGCTTAAGAGTATATGGTCAGGCTGCACTACAAACAGCATCAGAGAAGGGTCTCCGAACGCTGCAGAGGGGCCCTGCTCATGCAGGGGCACCCTCTCACATAGGAACCACGCAGTCTGCCTTCAGGATTGATAAGGCCTGCCATAGGAGTGACTTATAGGTTTATATGTGTGTATGTATTTAGTGATATAGGTAACCTATATCACAGTAAGGAGTGCATGCACCACCTTACCCAGGCTGCAGTAGCAGACCTGTGGTGTCAGTTTGGATGGCCTTCCAGGGGTGGCATAATACATGCTGCAGCCCCTGGTAGGCCTCTGAGGTACCTATGCCCTTGGTACATAGTATACCATATACTAGGGACTTATAAGGGCACTCCAGATTCCAATCAGAGATGTGCCTAAGGCACATGGAAACCTTTTTACAGAGAAAGCAGATAGACTGGGGCCCTGAATAGCAGGATCCCAGTCCAACTAAGTCATAAACCAGCAAAACACCATAAAAAAAGTGGGGGCAACCATATAGTCAGATTCCACCTTCCTACAGTTCCTTTCGTGCTCCGGCTTCAAGGGCGGATATAAATCCTTTGCCACAGATGCCTCCACTTCCCAGCAAAAGCAGGGGCAATCCACTTACACTAAAGGATTTTACAGGGGCTCCTTTAGAGGCAACAATAATAAAGAAAGAGGAAGTGGTACTTCAACAAGTGGTGCAGTCTCTGCCCCTGAACAGTGACTGCCCTATCCCTCCCCCCGATCACGTAACACCTCTCAGGGTAAGACTACAGTCCTTTAACCCAGTCTTGGAAACCATCACAACAGACCAATGGGTACTAGCCATTATCCAACATGGCTACTGTCTATAGCTCAATATCACACCACCCAACATTCCACCTCGTAATCGCAGACTATCCCAGGATCCCCTAACTCTTCTCAAACAAGAGGTCCAAGCCCTTCTTCTTTAGGGGCTATAGAATCAGTTCCCATTCATCAACAAGGCACAGGGGTGTATTCCCTGTACTTTCTGATACCAAAGAAAGACAGGTCACTGAGACCAATCCTAGATCTCCGACCTCTCAACTGCTACATCCTATCAACACACTTCACATAGTCACTCCACAAGATGCCATTCCACTTTTAGATGGGCGATTTTAAGGTCACTTTGGACCGAAGGACACTCACTTCCATATACCCATTCATCCTGCTCATCGCAAATACCTCAAGTTTGTCATAGTAGCAAAACACTACCAATTCAAGGTACTCCCCTTCGGTGTAACTACCGCAACAAGGGTTTTTACAAAGTGCCTAGCAGTAGTAGCAGCACACCTGCATTGAAAAAACATTCATGTATTCCTGTACTTGGACAATTGGCTAATCAAAACCAACACCCATCTGCAGTGTAAACAACACATACAAATAATAGACCTGCTATACAATCTGGGGTTCACCATCAATGTCCCCAAGTCTCCCCTTCAACCTATTCAAAATCAACCATACTTAGGAGCAGTCCTCCGCACACAGTTGGGATTAGCCTACCCCAATCCCGCTCGGATACAACATATCTGAAAGAGACACGTTGGTGACAGATTCCTTACCTTAGAATATCCCCAGGCGTCAGGCTGGATCCGGAAAGTTTTTTGCGTAGCAGTACCCTTGCGCGTCGGTAGGCGGCGTCGTGCGGCTCCGCGTCCGTCGTCGGCGTCGTGATCGCCGGGATGACGTCGCGGGCAGTACTTAGGCGCCGCCCCTGCGCGCTGACGTCAGTTCTTCTTTTTCCGCGCCAGCAAGCGCAGATCCGGGAAGAGCAGTGCCCTGGTCATTTTTTGACCATACTTTTTGGTGAAATTTTTTCACTGTTTTTCTCTCTCAAGGTGTCATAGGGATGCCCGGTTTCAAACGATGCGGCGCCTGTGCTCGGATGATGTCCGTCACCGACCCGCATTGGGAGTGTCTCTTCTGCCTCGGCCGAGGCCACGACACGGAGTCTTGTACCGACTGCCAGGCCCTCAACCCGAAAGCTTTGCGAGAGCGGTCTCGAAAGCTCCTGGAGACCCGGCATTCGGCTCCGCGGAAGCCCCGGTCGCGTGAGAGGTCCAGGGGTCGATCGCGGAGTCCACACCGGTCGTCGGCGTCGAAGTCTTCTTCGTCCGGTAAATCGAAACACAAGAAGTCCAAAAGCATCATCGCTCTAGGACTTCGCCTCGCCGATCTCGCGACTCGGCTGAGGCCCCTCCCGGCACTGTCCCCGCCCCCGCGGCCCCGGACATGCCTGTGGAGTCGCCCCCGCCCTTCCCGGGTTCGGGGGCGGATCCGGCCAAAGTGCAGGAATTCCTGTCGGCCATGGCCCGCCTCTTCGGGCCTCCGGTGCGCCTTCGGGCCCCGCGGGCCCGGATGGGGTTGCTCCGGCGTCGCTGACGGCTCCGGCCCCGGCGTCGCCCGTGCCTCCAGCCTCGATCCCGGCTCCGACTTCGGCCTCGATCCCAGCTCCACAACCCCCATCGACGCCGGTCGACCTAACGACACCTCCGCCGGCGCCGATGTCTCCGGTGCCGTTCTCGACGCCGCCCTGGGCTCCGGGCGGCGTTGTCCCCCAGTTCCTTCCGGCTCCGGACATGGACCCGGAACGACGTCGCTCGACGCCGGTTCCGGCGCCGATGGGGCCTTGGGTCCCAAATGTCCCTCCTCCTCCTTATTTTGAACCAGAGGAGGACCAGGAGGACTGGGAGGGTCTGATGACCCTCTGGCACGGCAGTGTCAGTACGATGAGGACTGGACAGAGGGTCTAGGGGAGGCCAGTGGTCTGGATACTTCCCCTGACACTGGCATGCTGTCTCCTCCCGTGGCTACGGAGGAGGGAGCCAATTTCGCTACGGTGTTTCGTAGGGCGACTGGGGCCTTACATCTCCAACTCCCTACTTTGACGGTCAAGCATAACATCTTGACAGAGGTGCTTCAGCCGGCGGCCTCCTCTGCGGAGACTGTGCTGCCGTTTAACGACGCCCTCACTGACGTTCTTTTGGGCGCCTGGTCCAAGCCCAACACAGGGGCTCCTGTGGATAGGAACGTGTCACGACGCCATCGCCCAGCTCCGGGCGACCCCCTGTTTCTCTCTGTTCACCCCACTCCTGAGAGCTTGGTTGTCCAAGCCTCCGCTTCCCAAACCGCCTTCCCTACCGCTCCTCCGGATAGGGAATCCAAACGCCTGGATCAATTTGGGAAGAAGGGTTTTTCTTCCTCCAGTGCTGGCTTGCGGTCCGTTAACACCGCTTGTCTTTTGGGCCGATATACCCACTCCCTGTGGGATTCGGTGGCGGATGTTTTGCCCCAGTGTCCTGAGGAGGTCCAGACACTGCTTTCCCGCGCCATTGCGGAAGGAAGGGATGCGGCTAAATACACAATACGTTGTGGCCTTGACACCGCCGACTCGCTGGGCAGGTCTATTGCAACGACGGTGGCGCTCCGACGCCACGCCTGGCTGAGAACCACTGGTTTTTCAGGGGATGTCCAGAATACTCTCATGGACATGCCCTTTGATGGAGTCGGTCTTTTTGGGTCCAAAGCAGACCATGCGTTGGAGCGCTTTAAGGACTCACGGGCTACTGCCAAGTCCCTGGGCCTTTCTGCTACACGCCCTCCGCTGACTTCTGCTTTTCGCCCCTATCGTGGCCACGGTAGGGGCGCCCCTTCACGTCAGCAGCCCAGCCACCGGCCCGCGCAGCAGGCGTCTTCGCGTGGCCGAGGACGTGGATTCCGCCGTGGCGGATCGGGCAACCAGCGTGCGGGTCAGGCCACCACCTCCAACCCGTCCGCGGCCTCCAAGCCCTCCTAGTCCCTCCTTTCAGGTGCACAGCACGCCAGTAGGGGCAGGGTCCGCCATCACCTTCCCCACTGGCGTACCATCACCTCGGACAGGTGGGTCTTGGACATTGTCCGAAGGGGCTACTCCCTCCCCTTCGAGACCACCCCCCAGCCATGCCACCTCAATTCCACCGCATGTCAGGGGATCACTTGGTTCTTCTACAGAAGGAAGTCACGGCCCTCTTGACCAAGAGGGCCATTGAGCGTGTTCCGACCCCAGAAGTAGGGCGTGGTTGCTACTCCCACTACTTTCTGGTGCCAAAAGGACAAGGAGGACATGCGTCCTATCTTGGACCTCCGGAACGTCAATCGCTTCCTCCGGAAGGAGAAGTTCAAGATGCTCACCCTAGCTCAGGTCTTGACTGCCCTCGACCCTGGAGACTGGTTGGTAGCGTTGGACTTGCAGGACGCATATTTTCACATCCCCGTCCTGCCGGCCCACCGGCGTTACCTTCGGTTCACGGTAGGCCCCGAGCATTTTCAGTTCACCGTGCTCCCCTTTGGCCTTACCAGTGCCCCTCGGGTGTTCACGAAAGTGTTGGCGGTGGTCGCAGCTCATCTGCGCCGGGCAGGGGTTTCAGTCTTCCCCTACCTCGACGACTGGCTGCTGAAGGCGGGCTCGTCCCAGGCAGTCGTCTCCCACCTCCAGACTACGGCCGAACTCCTGCACTCGCTGGGGTTCTCCATCAATGTGCCGAAGTCGCATCTGATTCCTTCTCCACAGCTCCTTTTCATCGGAGCAGTTCTGGACACGACGCAGTTTCGGGCCTATCCTCCCGAACGGCGAGTCTGGGATATTCAGGCTATGATTCCGATCTTTCAGCCTTTATCCTGGGTTTCGGTACGGATGACCCTGAGGCTGCTGGGCCTCATGGCCTCCTGCATCCTGCTGGTCAATCATGCCAGATGGCATATGCGGGCTCTGCAGTGGGACCTGAAGTTCCAGTGGGCGCAGCACCAGGGCAACCTGTCCGATCACGTCCAGATCTCGGAGGGGACTGCAAAACAGTTGCAGTGGTGGCTCTCGAACCGGCAATGGGTCATGGGCAGATCCCTCTCCCTTCCCCAGCCAGAGCACACAGTTGTGACGGGCGCGTCCCTTCTGGGATGGGGGGCGGTCACATGGGAGAGGCGGAGATCAGAGGCCTCTGGTCTCCGGGCGGAGTCCCGGCTCCATATCAACCTTCTGGAGCTCCGGGCGATCCGACTTGCACTCAAGGCATTCCTTCCCTCTGTCAAAGGGAAGGTAGTGCAGGTGTTCACAGACAACACCACCGCCATGTGGTACTGCAACAAACAAGGCGGGGTGGGGTCGTGGACCCTTTGTCAGGAGGCTCTGCGCCTCTGGACATGGCTGGAACATCAGGGCATGTTCCTGATGGTTCAACACCTGGCAGGTTCCCTGAACGCCAGGGCGGACGAACTCAGCCGCAGGTGCATGATGGATCACGAATGGCGTCTTCACTCGGAAGTGGCGCAAGGACTCTTTCTACAGTGGGGAGAGCCTTGGTTAGATCTATTCGCCACCGAAGAGAACGCGCAATGTCATCAGTTCTGCGCGTTGGAATTTCCAAGGCGGCACTCGCTCGGCGACGCTTTTCGTCACGAGTGGAGTTGCGGTCTGTTGTACGCCTATACCACTTCTACCCAGAGTGTTGAAGAAGATTCGGCACGACCGGGCCCAAGTCATTCTTGTGGCTCCGGACTGGGCTCGAAGAGTTTGGTATCCCGAGCTACTCAATATGAGCGTAGATCCCCCGATCCGTCTGCCTCTTCGGGAGGATCTTCTGTCGCAGCAGCAGGGGACGGTCCTCCACCCGAACCTGTCCAGTCTACACCTGCTTGCGTGGAGATTGAGCGGCGGCAGTTGATTCCTTTCGACTTGCCTCCCGAAGTTTGTGATGTGATTCTGGCAGCCAGGCGTCCCTCCACTAAGGTGGTATACGCCTGCAGGTGGAACAAATTTGTGGCATGGTGCACAGCAAAGGCTGTGAATCCCCTTTCTGCCCCTCTTTCTGAGGTCCTTCTGTTCCTTCTCTCTCTAGCCCAACAGGGTTCTGCCCTGGGTACCATCAAGGGTTATCTTTGTGCTATCTCGGCCTTCCTCAGGCTCCCTGATCAGCCCTCCCTTTTCAAGTCCCCTGTTGTTAACAGGTTCTTAAAAGGCATTACACACCTCTTCCCTCCTGTTCCGTTTGTGATGCCTCAGTGGGACTTGAACTTGGTTCTTACCTTTTTAATGTGCGCTCCCTTGGAGCCTCTACATAACTGTCCTCTTCGTCTTCTGACTCTGAAGACAGCCTTTCTGGTGGCCATCACCTCCGCTCGGCGGGTGAGTGAGCTCCAGGCTCTATCTTGCAAACCTCCCTTTCTGTCTGTTCATCCAGACAAGGTTGTTCTTCGGACGCGTCCGTCCTTCTTGCCAAAGATGGTTACTGCTTTCCACATTGGGCAGACCATCACTTTGCCCACCTTCTTTCCGCCTCCGCATCCTTCCAGAGAGGAAGAGAGGCTCCACCGTCTGGACCCAAAACGTGCGCTCTCCTTCTATATTGACCGCACAAAACACTTCCGGGTGGATGACCAGCTCTTTGTTGGCTACGTGGGCGCCAAAAAGGTCGGGCGGTGCACAAGAGGACCATCTCCCGCTGGGTTACCTTGTGCATCAAGACCTGCTATTCTTTGGCTAAGAAGGAGCCTCCTGTTGGGCTGCGTGCCCATTCCACCAGGGCAACGGCTGCTACCACGGCCTTGGGCCGCGGTGTTCCGCTGCCGGTTATATGTCAGGCAGCTACGTGGGCCTCGCTGCACACGTTTACAAAGCATTACTGCCTTGACAGTCAGGTCCGGAGGGACGGCTTCTTTGGCCGTTCTGTCCTCCAGGACTTCCTTGTCTGATCTTTGTTCGCAGACCCACCAACGGGGTTGGTATTGCTGGGGTATCTATTCTAAGGTAAGGAATCTGTCACTAACGTGTCTCTTTCAGATGCACAAGTTACTAACTTGTGTAACGATATATCTGTAAGAGACAGTAGTTAGTGACAGATTCCTACCGCCCCACCATCCTCCCCGTTCTGCGAACTGATTTCTAGGGTTAAGGACATCCCTTTCAGGGCCCTAGTATTTTTCAGACACCTATGTCAGCTTCTTGCATGGCTCTGCGTTCCTGGCGCGGAAAGTCGTGTACAGAACTGACGTCAGCGCGCAGGGGCGGCGCCTAAGTACTGCCCGCGACGTCAGCCCGACGGTCACGACGCCGACGACGGACGCGGAGCCGCACGACGCCGCCTACTGACGCGCAAGGGTACTGCTACGCAAAAAACTTTCCGGATCCAGCCTGACGCCTGGGGATATTCTAAGGTAAGGAATCTGTCACTAACTACTGTCTCTTACAGATATATCGTTACACAAGTTAGTAACTTGTGCTTTCAGGCACTTCTACCTCAATTTCCGACAAATAGTTCAATCACAGTTCGGCCTGTTAGACGTCTACTAGGTATAATGGCATCTTGCATTGCCATAGTACCCAACGCCAAACATAAACACGTGCCCACTACAGCAATCTTACTGGTCAGTGGTCTCAGTCACAGGGTCACCTTCAGGATCTAGTGTTGATAGACTGCCAATCTCACCAGTGTCTGCAGTGGTGGAACCCGAACAATTTATTGAAAGGGTGGCCTTTTCTGGAACCTGTTCCTCAAATCACTCTAACTACAGACACTTCAGAGGCCGGTTGGGGTGCACATCTTAACCATACACTACAAGGTCTCTGGGATGCCAAACATCAGTCCTTATACAGAAACTACTTGGAACTTCAGGCAGTATTCTATGCACTGAAAGCGTTCCTTCCCCATCTGTCTTACAGGTTGTCCTTGTCCGGATGGACAATATGACAGCCATGTACTATCTACAAAAACATGGGGGGGCGGGGGGGACACACACGTTCTTTCCAGTTGTCACACCTCTCCGACCATATAGAACTGGGCTCTTCACTATCACATTCAATTGTTAGTAGAATATCTGCCAGTGACGGACAGCCATCTTGTGGACCTGCAGGACACACCAACAAACTCAGGAATGGGAACTCAACCCACAAGTCCTCCGTCCCTACTTTAAACAAGCATTGGCATAGCCAATAGGTCTCGCCTTTGGGACCTTATAAGTGTTTAGTTATCCAGCACAATATCCTTGGTGCAACAACATCAACTGTTGCATTGCTAAACACTTATAAGGTCCCAAAGGCGAGGCCTATTGGCTATGCCAATGCTTGTTTGGATAGCGGTTCATAAGCGGGGAGTCAAGCGCTGGATGAGGAGGGGGTGGAAGGGTGTTATTAAAGTGAAAAATGCGGGGAGGGCCGAAGGTTGTTTGCGCAGCTGGTGCAGAGCAGATGGTCACCTTCCAAAGTAACGGCATAAAACGTAGCCGGGGAGCTGGGCGAGCATAGAGGAAAGTAATACATGGGCTGGAATGTACCTGTTATGAAATATGAAAACATATCATTATTTTGACTGTTAACATTCATTCTGCCAAAATATATGTAACAGGAGTCATTAAAGTGTTTTTATTCCTCAAATGATCTTCAAGACTCCATGTGGGGTATTGCAATTGCATGTATATAGCTTATACCGAAGTGCTGAAGAGCTTTTGTGGAGGGGTAACACGCTACTCCAATTGTGCCATGGATTTAACAGTGTTTATGTAATGTACGTTTCCTACGTGAGGAACAGAGTTGTTACTTCTTGTTTTGTTGCTGTGCCTATGCACGTTGGAACTGAAAGCGCCCTGGTATGTAGGATGCGTAGTGAAACGTACATGAAAAAACAAGCTGTATATATCCTGTCCCTCAGCACTTCTAATCCTCGCCCCACCGCGCACCCTAAAGTGCATCTGGCAGGAGTGGAAGAACGTGCAAGAGCATGTGTGATGGGGAGGGGGATTACACAGGGTAGGCACGATCGGGTGGCGTTAAAGTGTGTAGGGTGGACGTCATCAATGCGACCTGGTCTGCGCAAATACTGGGAAATGGCAGGGCGGCGATTGAAGCGACATTCAGAGAGGATGGCTATTTTACCGGGTTCCGCCCACTAACCTGTAACTATCTGTGAAGAATTAGGAGTACTACAGAAGGTTCAATGAGCGGAGTCAGCAGGTGGGGTGTAGGGAGTTGGGGCACGAATTTTGATAAGTGGGTAATGTGCAAAAAGTCACACGGCACGTGAAGGGGTGCAGGGGTAACGCTTGGGAATGGAGACTGTACCCCGGACAAATTGTTTAATATCCTCGGACTAGTACTTTGTCCGGGTGTGACGTAACGGGTAATACTAAAACAAAAAACATACACACTGATTAGGGTTAGAGGGGGGTAAAGCGCGCCAGGGTGGGGCCCTAATTTAGGCAGCCAAGGAAGAGGCAGCGACGGGTCTAGTTTGTAATTTGAAGGTGGCCCCCGCAGTGGGCGGAGCCAGGGCCGGACGGTGGGGGGGGGGGCGCACTCGCAGCCCTGGCAAGAATGCCTAACCCATCCACTCCCCCTCCTTTATGATCGCCTTCTCTCTCCCTCTCTTGGAGCCCCCCTTTCTCCCCCCCCTTCCCTACCCCCCCCCGCCCCCCCCTTCCTCCCTGCTGCAATAACCTCGAGGCAGAGGCACCAGGGCCCAGGTTGGGGGAGGCTTTTTAGCTTAGTCTGCAGCGTGTAAAGACTTCCCATGAAAACTGCAGGCCAAGCAATGAAACAACGAAGATGTGACAAAAACCCCGGCACTGCTATTGCGGATGTCAGTCTAAAAAAAAAAATGAGCAACACCACTTTTTCGTCTGTCAGAGGGAACCACCTTAATTCTGTCAAAAGAGCTTAAATACGTCCACAAACGACCATTCGCCGGTGCCTGTCAGCAGCTCTGCAGACACAGAGCTGGGCTTAGAAATGGCGATTTAAAAGCTGTCAGCCTAATGAGGTAACATTTTGAAAAGGTGACTCTGGGATCTTTTTTCCCCCAGCTTCTTATTTCTGAACTAAATCTCACATTTGCACAAAAAAAACACAGCAGCTGCAGCAGCGAGGACTAGACGCCGCAGCATGGTTTAATGTGTGCATTTCCCACAGTGAGGTGCGTGCACGGTGAGAGGCGGAATCCGCCCGGCTCAGCTGTGCTGTGGTGCTGGCAGTGCACAGAAATCAGAGTGCGGGCTGTGAAAAGTCTTGAGGTGGGAGCAGCAAGACTAGGAGCTGGGGGGGGGGCTAAGATTTTTAACAGTGGGTGATCAGAGATTGGGTTAAAATTATTTTTGGATCCTCTAATCACAGCTCTAGTGCAAAGTGTACTGTGGCAATTTATTTTTCTGGAAAGTGTACGCAGAATGATGCAGTTGCAAGCACATAAGATCAGTAACAGCGGACAGATATTGAATTACACTGGATATTATTTCAGCCTTTGTTCCTTGTCGGGTGAACACATAATGCTACGTCATGGATCTCAGCACTTTGATTACAAGTCTGACCTCTAAGCCACCAGATGTCCCTTGCTTCGCGGCTGAAGGGAAAAATAAACACACATTTAAACAAGATCAAACAAGCGCGCGCGCCCGCTGAAGGAAAACAAGCATTCGTGAGGAAGCGGGTGGAAGTGCAAACAGTGGCTTTTGCTGGCGACCAGCTTGCGTTCACGCGAGCGTCCAGATGGCGAGGGAAGCCATATGGCGCCTGATCGCGCGTGCACGCTCGCGTGAACGCAGGCTAGTCGCCAGCAAAAGCCACTGTTTGCACTTCCAAAACCCGCTTACTAAAAGTCTCGCCAGAGCAGCGCATGCGCGCTGGTTTAGGCGAGACCTAAAAATGAGGGACTCTTCATAAGACCTGTTCGCCACAAAAGAAAATTCAAAATGCCCAAACTTCACATCCAGGTTCCCACACCCACTATCCAAGGGCAATGCACTATGGATGAGTTGGTCAGTAATATTTGCCTACGCTTTTCCACCTCTCCCTCTCATTCCATTTCTGGTTTGGAGGCTCAGGTAAAAGCCTCTCACCATGATACAATTAGCTCCCACTTGGGCACGTCAGCCCTGGTTTATAACCCTCTTTGATCTCTCAATAGTCCCACACTAGAAGCTCCCAAACAGGCCGGACCTTCTCACTCAGAATCAAGAACAAATCCGGCCCCCAGACCTCAAAATGCTTAACCTATTGATTTGGCTCCAAAGGTCTTGGTTTAAGTTATTTAAACTTAAATCAGAATGTATAGCTATTCTTAAACAGGCGCGTAGACCCACAACTAGAGCCTGTTACGCTGCAAAATCGAAGCGTTTTGTATGCTATTCAACCTAAACGCATTAATCCTATCAAAGCCACTGTGCAGGACATTATTTACTTCATTTGCAAAAGTCCAACTTGGCATACACTTCCATTCGATTACATCTTGCTGCAATAGCTGCCTATCTCCGAAATAGACTGCATCTATTGCTTTTCCAAATTCCTGTTAAAGCATTTAGTGAAGGACTCTAACAAGTCATTCCACCTCGTGTGCCTCCTGGAACCTAAACATTGTGCCTACTAGACACATGGGTCCTCCTTTTGAGCCTTTACACTCATTCCCACTTCAGTTTCTATCATGGAAAATAGCATTTCTAGTTGCCATTGCCTCACTCAGGCATGTTAGAGAGCTCCAGGCATTAACCTTAGAAGAATCATTCTTTCAAATACATAAAGAAAAATGTGTGCTTCAGACTAATCCAAAATTCATACCAAAGGTAGTTTCTCAATTTCATTTCAATCAATCTATTGAACTACCTGTTTTTTTCGCTAACCCCAAATCTGAAGCGGAAAGAGCTCTTCACACTTTAGATGTTAAGAGTACTCGTTCTACATATATGGAGCTAAAACTTTCAGGAAAACAGAACAGCTGTTTGTATCTTTTTCCCCACCACATAAAGGTAATCCTATATCCAAATCCGACATAGCCAGATGGATAGTAAAATGCATTCAAACTTTCTACATTAAAGCCAAAAGACCTTTACTTGTAACTCCCCGAGCACACTCCTAAAAAGGGAGCAACAATGGCTTTTTTAGGAAATATCCCCATAGCTGAAATTTGTAAAGCAGCTACATGGTCTACACGGCATACATTTACTAATCACTACTGTGGAGATGTATTAGCACACCAACAAGCCAATGTAGGTCAGGCAGTGATACGTACACTTTTTACAAACTACTGCAACTTCCACACTCTAGACACCGCTTCTTGGAAGGGACTGCTTTACAGTATATGCAGAGAATGTGTATCTACAGCCACACATGCCGTCAAACAGATTGTTACTTACCCTGTAAGCATCTATTCGTGGCATGTAGTACTGTAGATTCACATGCGGCCCCCTCCTCCCCGGATGCCTCAGACAGTTGCTTTTGCAGTTTACACAATTCTCTTAGCATGGACATCTTTATATTGACACTTTACTTACACTCCTTTCTCACACACCTGCAGGAAAACAATCTAACTAAGGAGTCGATGCCCATGCGCAGTATTACCGAGAGAGGTCACTCTACTTTATGACTCGAAAAGACTTCTTCGAAGAAAAACAAGTTGCACAACTCCAACCCAACTCTAGATGGCAGGAGTATGCAGAGCATGTGAATCTACAGCACTACATGCCACAAACAGATGCTTACAGGGTAAGTAACATAATCCTTCTCTCGTAGGGGATTTCCATTGATGGTCATAAGCACTGAATATTTCTGTCCACATGCAGGGACCCTGGAGCACTTTTTCACAATATATCTTAAGTGTAGATTTTCGCCTTCCTTCAAGAAGGTCTGCAGAGTCACTTAAGAAGGAAAATAATTATGCAGTCTATAGAAATAGGCTACAATGGCCCATTCTTTATCTTGTATAATTTCATGATGTTTTAAGAAAACAGCATAAATCTTACACAAACCCTTTTTTTTTTTATAGAGATGGAAAGCAGGTCAATGTAGCCCCATAGACTGTCATTATGAGTTAAAAATACAGACTGTGCCTTTAAGAGCCCAGGGACCACCAGTATCCCATCATGCTCAGCAGGTGGCAGTTGCTTCAGTTTTTCCCCAGCTCCTGCTGACAGGACCCTGGGGCATTGAGCTCTGCCAATTTTGGCTGTTTTACACACAATTTTCAAGTAAATCTTGTTGACGACTATTTCACTCAACTTTTTTGGTCTCTCCCTGGCTTTTTCTGTTGTGTACCTGACAGAAAATTGAGGTATTTTAACAGGAAAAATGTCTTCTCTGTTTGACAGATGCCCAGCCTCTGGGAGAAAAAAGGCTAAAACGGACCCTCATTTGGTTTGTATTATCTGCCTCTCAGAGAGACATGTTCCCAAGTCTTGTCACCACTGCAGGAACTTCTCAAGACGCACTCTAAAGGACAGGGAGAAAATTAGTGGTACTCTAGCGAAGAAGACAACACACTCCGTCTGAAGGTGGGACCTCGGGGCAAGGAGAGGGTCAGTCCTCTGCCAGGGCTCTCATCTGTCTCTGGAGGGCTTGCCAGAAAGAAGACTGTAGAAAAACACCATCCGTCCCAGTACACGTCGAGAGGATCAATCTGATCAACGTCTAGGAAGCACCGTAGATCATTGTAGAGGCAAGGTGTATCGACTTGGGTGACAACACCGTCAACGTTCAGGCCTTGTTCGTTGTCCGAGTCCTTCAATTACGTGGCCCCCACAAAAGTTGCCATCAAGATGCAGATGGACATCGAGGTGCCGCTGAAGGGCTCCATTGCGGTCCATACCAACGTTGAGGCGCCGTCGACGATCACCGTTGACATGCAGGTCGACGTCGAGGCGGCTAGAACGGTTGACATCGAACTCTCAACATCGTCAAGGCTGCAAGAGGCAAGGAAAAAGAGGAGACTTATTCATTAATCTCCAGATTCGGAGTATTCCAGAACATACTCCCCTGCTTCATGGGTCAAACCATGTTCTCCAGCGCCATCTCTTCCTCTTCCTCCAACACCTCCAGTGGTTCCAACACCGGCACCAGTCACTCTCACACAGATCTCGTTCCAGATCGCGCCATCTTTCAAGCAGCCGCAGTTATAGCTCAAAGCTCTCATCTCCTTCTTCCAGGCGCTCCCTCCATCGTCACTATTCACGAAGGTCTCGGTCTAGACATCATACCACGAATGCATTTTCCACTCCTACAGGACGATACACTCAAACACTTTCAGATTCTCCACCTCCATGCAGATCACCGGTGGATGATATCGCCACATTCTAAGAAGTCTTGGTGAGGGAAGTTGCAAAACTCAATATTGCTATGCCGGCTCCAACTCCTACAACGTCCGTAATATTTGAGACACTTCCACACAGGTCAGCTTCAAGACCATTGCTGCCACTAGTGCCAGGTGTCCTAGAACCCACTATGGATCTTTTCCTAACTCCAGCCCTGGTTAAACCAACTCCATCGAGGCTTCAAAAGAAAGATCACCCTCCCGGAACAAGATCCTGCCTTTCTCCATACTGACCCATCTCCAGTTAATGTGGTAGCGGCAAAAAAGCACCATGTCGCTTCCTTCACTTCTACAGTGCCTCCTGATAAGGAGAGTCGAAAGTTAGACTCAGTAGTAGGTTGTAAAGTTTGCAGCACTGCAGCAACTACAGTTAAAGCGGCTAGTGCAACTTCACTTCTCAGCTGGTGTGACAGGGCACTATGGGAATCCATGCAGCAGTTGGCGGAACATCTCCCCAGAGATAAACGGAAAGACTTCATGGAAATCTTAAATAAAGCATTAATGGTTTCCAACCTAATCATAAGTGCTGCAGCAGACTCTTCCCTATTAGCAGCACATGAGTACTGCCACTGTGTCGCTTTGAGAAGACCTTCTTGGCTTTCCCTCACATCCCTCAAGCCAAAATTTCAAAGGAGGATATTGAATCTCATATTCTCCGGTATTACCCTCTTCGGAAGCCACACTGATGATGAAATGGCATGAATGAGAGCGGAAATGGAGACTCAAGTCAGTCAGCTTAGAGAGACCCAGAGAGCAGAGGACATTTTTCAAGTCCTACAAACGCCGTTTCTATTCTGAGGGTTCAGGGGCGCCAACAACAGCACCAGTTACCTTAGCCATGCCAACAGAAGCAGACTAGGGGAAGATCCACCCAGCAGCCTGCTCAAGGAGACAAATAACCACAGGATCAAACCATGAATTACTACTTTTCCCCTCTTCTGTTACCCTCTCCGGTGAGGGGAGGCATTTTTCGTTATCTGGCAGAGTGGCGAATCATAACACTACACAACTGGGTTCTGAATATTGAGCAAAATGGAATTCTCATTCACCAGTCCTCCACTGCCCGTACCTCGGGAACTGCCCAGTTTTCAACTCCCGTTGCTAAGATCGGAAGTCCACATCCTCTTACAAAAGCAGGCGGTGGAACCCATTCCTCACAAACGAGGGACCAGATACTTTCTGGTGAAGAAGAAAGACAAAAATGGTTTCGGACCCATTCTAGACCTTAAAACAGCCAACAGATGGATTTGGCAAGAAAAGTTCTGGATGCTGGGTTTACATCCGATCTATCCCCAATTACGCCAGGGCATTGGCTTTGTTCCATCGATCTTCAGGATGCATGCTTTCATATTCCAATCACCAGAAAGAATCGGAAGTTAATGAGGTTTGCAGTGGGATAGTACCATTATCAGTACTTAGTACTTCCATTTGGCCTGAAGTCAGCACCCAGGACATTCTCCAAGTGCTTGGCAGTAGTTGCTGTCCATCTCGGGAAGCACAGAATATTAATCTACCCATACCTACCTAGAAGATTGGCTAATCAGGGCATCAACGTCTCAGGAAGCCTAGCTTCATTACAACTGGACTTGCAATCTCCTCCAGAGTTTAAGGCTTCATGTCCACCTCAGCAAGTCAACGCCTATCCCGGTTCAAACCTTACATTATCTGGGAGCCTCCATCGACCCAATACAGGCAAGTGTCCTTCGGAGGAGAGAAGCTTATCGATCCTTCAGAAGTGTCATTCTCTCATGAAAGCTCCTCGTCCAACGGTGAGAACAGTATAGTCTCTCTCGATGGCCTCCTGCATCTTCTTCACAAAGAATGCCTGTCCCACATGCACCCTCTGCAGGAATGTCTTGAGGACCATTGGAGCCAACTGACCGGCAATTGGGAATACAAGATAAAACTATCCCTTAATGCAAAGCTGTCCCTGAAATAATGATGCTGCCCAGCCAACCTGCTTCGAGGTATGCCATTTCATCTAGAGGTTCCTCCTCAAACAATAGTGATGGGTGCATCCCTACTGGGATGGGGAGCCCACATGATCACCTCTAAATTCAGGGCAAGTGGTCACAGAGAGGGATGACCTATTAATCTCCTCGAACTACGCGCAGCCCAACTGGTGCTGAAAGCATTATGCCCATCATTCAGATCCCAGTCCCTACTTGTCCATCTGAACAATACAATCACGTACTACCTCAACAAGCAGGGGGAAACCAGGTCCAAACCCATGTCACACGAGCCCCAAGCAATCGGGAAATGGCTCATAGCCAGGGACCTGAAGATCACGGCAATTCACCTTCCAGGTGTCCAAAATGCTCAGGCAAACTCTCAGCAGAGTTCTGCAAGAAAAGCACAAGCGGGTCTTACATGACGATGTACAAAACATCTTCAAACTGTGGGTCACTCAAGCCATCGACTTGTTCGCCACCTTAGAAAACAAATGCCAAAGCTTTGACTCAAGGTACTTCCACCTGGGGACACTGGGGAATGCCCTATGGATCGACTGGTCTGGCATATTTCTCTACACCTTACCGCCGATTCCCTTGATCCCATCAGTCCTTTATAATGCTGTCCCACTCGAGAGCCAAGATGATCCTAATAGCTCCAGGGTGGCCACGTCACTGGTGGTTCACGGACCATCTTCACTGGTCAGATCGTCCACATCTCAAGCTGTCATGCAGACCTGACCTGCTAGCGAAGTTTGGAGGACAGATGGTCCACCCAGTGTCTCCTCTTTGAATTTGTCTGCAAGGCTCCTGAGCTAGTGCAGTATGAAAACTTGAATCTGCCACAAGACTGCATGAACATCCTCAAAGAGTCCAAGCGGCCTTTAACACATTCCACATATGCCTTCAAATGGAAGAGATTTTTCATGTGGTCTTCCTCTAAGAAAGTAGACCATACAATTTGCCAGGAAGATTTAATTCTTCCATAGTTACTACATTTGGCAAAATCTGGCTTTCAATTTTCTTCTATAATTGTTCACTTGGCCGCTCTTACTGCCTACATAAAATGTCCTTCACAAACGTCTTTTTTCCAAAATGCCTGTGATCAAGGATTTTCTAGAAGGGTTGAAGGTTTTCCCTCCCATTCGGCATCCTTCACCTCCCCTGGAACTCAGTGTTGTCCTTTCAATACTTATGCAGAACCCTTTCTAACCCAATGACAAGGCATCTGTACAACATCTGTCATGGAAAACTGCTTTTCTCGTTGCGATCACATCAGCCCGCAGGGTTAGCAAGATCCAAGCATTATGCTTTCATGAACCATACACAGTTTTTCACTTTAGTGTTGGAGAACTCACCCGAAATTCCTCCCTAAGGTTATTTTGGATTTCCATGTTAATCTGACCATATCATTACCAACATTCTTTCAGAATCCCTCTGCTCCAGCTGAAAGATCTTGTCATTCTCTAGAAGTGAGAAAAGTCTTGAAGTTTTATCTTAATAAGACATGTGACATCCGCAGTTCGAACCAATTGTTCATCAACTATGGTCCGGTCTGTACCTGATTATCCACTTCCAAGCAGTCCATTTCCCGATGGATAGTTTCCTGTATCCTATTGTGGTTTCAAAAAGCTAACCAGACCGTATCAGCTAAACCTAAAGCGCACTCCACTAGAGGTAAATCTGCTACTGCTGCGTTATTTAGGAATATCTCTATACCGGATAGTTGCAAAACAGCCACGTGGAGATCTGTTCATACATTTACCAAGCACTGTTGCCTAGATGCTAATGCTAGAGCAGACGCTCAAGTAGGACAGGCCTCCCTCAGAAATCCATTTGCTTTAATGGTTACCTTAGTTCTTCCTCTGTTCTCCACCGCTGTTAGTAGGGATGGGCTGGCTGCTCTATTCATTGCTTATGACTATCAATGGAAATCCCCTACGAGGTAAGGAATAGTTTATCTGTAACTCCTGTTCTCTCGTAGGGGAATTTCCACTATAGTCATAAGCAACCCTCCCTCCTTCTGCGTGGAGGTGAAAGAAGTAACCATGGGACCTAAATATTCTCATGCATCGCCTCAAAAAGAACTGCAGCAACTGCCACCTGCTGAGCATTATAGGGTACTGGTGATACCTAGGTTCTTAAAGGCACTGTCTCTATTTTTAACTCCTATAATACCAGCCTATGGAGCTATCTGTCCATCTCTATTTAAAAAAAGAAAAGAAAAAAAAAAAGGGTTTGTGAAAGATTTATGCTATTTTATTAAAACATCATGAAATTATACACATCCTTCCTCCTGGCCACTTTTTAAGTACAAGATGAAGAATTGGGCCATTGTAGCTTATTCCTATAGGCTGCATAATCTTTTTCCTTCTTAAGTGACTCTGTAGGTCTTCCTGAAGAAAGGCGAAAATCTACTGTTATGGAAAAGTGCTCCCGGGTCCCTGCACGTGGGCGGGACTATTCAGTGCTTGTGACTATAATGGAAATTCCCCAATGAGAGAACAGGAGTTGCAGGTAAGAAACTATTCCTTTCCCTCATTTGACCCATAACTTACCGTAGGTGCTTGTATTTGTTTGCAGGCTTTGCAGAGCTTTGATCAAACAATGGTCCATTCCCTGCAGCTCCAGTGCTGGCAATAAAAATTCACAATTTACCAAATTAAAGGCCGATTTGGGATCATTAAATGTTAAAAGAGGTACTCTCCTTTGCCTTACGTATTTTGTACAAATTAAGGATAGGCACATGGCATGGTTGATCGTTCCAATACCCCTTCGTAGCTAATCTCTGGTCATATCAAACCCACTTGTGTGCCCTTCTATATGATCCGTGATTGTTCCTGGGTCCATTATAGCTAGTGCTCCAGCTTTTATGGCATTTATTTTGCTGCCATTTTCATCTGTATTTATCCATATTCAGTTTTTGCTCATTCTTTCTGTATTTATCAATTTATATTTTGTTTTTGTTGTATAAATTAAGCTGCAATGGCTATACTTCCACATTTATTTAATTGACAAATGTATACTCAAAACGTTTGCATTGCAGAACAACCTAAACAGCTGCATGCGTGTTTTGACCTCTGGGTTGAGACCGTGCAGATCTATTTTCAGTTCCCAATCCACTCTTACTGGCACCGGTATTGTTTTCAATCGTGTTCCCACTCTGCGTATCGAGGAACAATTACCTGTCTGATCAACTTGCTTCTACTGCGGCCCCTCTAGGGCCTCGTCCTTCGTGGCCTTAGAAATTATTCCCCACCAAGTCCTTTACAAACTGCCCTCCTGGGGATGTAACGTACGCTTTACCGTTTCTGCCCCGCTGCCACGCAAAAATACCCACGGACCGACTCCCATCATTTCTGTAACTTGTTTGTCACTGGAACGCAGGAAAGCAGATTGCGAGGCCTGTTGAGCTTTCTGCTCCAAAAAGACTCTCCGTGATCGAGCACGCCGGCTCTAAATGCAGAGGAGGGCCACCCACGACACTCCCGACCTCTTCAGCCATGAAGACATCGGAGAAGAACACACACAGGCGTCCGTAGCGTGGGAGAAAGCATTCTCCATCGAAGTTCAGAATCAGAGCATGAACAGGAGACTTCGAAATCACTGAAACCACAACTGAGTTGGAAGCAGTGAGTGCTATACCCCGTGCCCTTCAGTCCCGAGTCTAACACCATAAAAACATCCAACACCTCTACAAAAAAAGGTATTTGGACCACAAACTGGTTTCATCCTAACAAAGCCTGCTCCAAAACCACCATCTAAATGACAATTGTCTTTTGACGAGGTTATTGACCTGCCTACCCCACAACAGAAGATGGACAAGGCTACCAGCCCTCTACTACCACCACCACCACCACCACCACCACCACCACTACCACCTGACTCACCAGCTCCAACAGTCTGTGGATCCCCAAAACATATCACCTTTGGGATCCCCTGGTGATGGCACAGTTGGACAAAATATGGGGGATGACGCATTTGGTCCACCACCCCACAGTGACCCTTGTGACGCATACGACGCATGACCCTCCAGCGGACACTAGCCCTGATTTATAACCAGCACGCCCCTCTCCTCCTGATGATTCTACCACATACAAAGAGTTGCTAGGCAGGGCCGATGCGTTCCATCGGGTGGAATTACACAAAGAACGTCTAGAAAAGGATTTTCTTTTTGAAACCTTAACAACACACAGGGGTACACAATACCTTCCTATGTTGAAAGGAATGATGCGTGTCACAGACCTCTTCAAAGACCCCGAACGTGGCCTGTATTTTTAACACCAAGGATCAATAAAAAGTATAAGACCTCTCCCTTTATACCCTATTTTTACCAGGGAACATGTCCCACTGGATTTTTTTGTGGTCATCAGTGCTCGTAAAAAACCAAACTTGCAAGCAAGCGGAGAGGCGCTCCCTCCCAACAAGTAGAGCAAATGCATTGACGCAGTAGGTAAGAGTAGCTGCACAATCAGCAAGCCATTGGCGTATCACCAACTCTCAGGGTTTGCTAGCCAGTTAGGAGCATGCTCATGGGATGAAGAGGAGGAGCTCCTTCAACATTTCCCAGACGAGCACAGAAAAAGGGGTCAGGAACTTGTCACAGAGGGCAAACTTATCTCCAACACTTGTCAGGTGTGTCCTAGATTCAGCCAACACAGCGGCACGAATTATCAGTACAATCATCCTACTACACCTCCATGCTTGGGTACGTATTTCAGGCTTAAAGCCAGAGGTACAGCAAAGCTGCTTAAATGTCCCTTTTGACAAAGAGCATCTTTAGGCCACAAGTTGATTAGGCCAACAAAAAATAAAACATAGACATGGAAACTGCGAAAGCCATGGTAGACCTTCATACACCTTCACCTTGAGTCTACCTTCGCCACTCCACCTATCGTGCAGGCTCCAAAATGACACCTCCGGAAGCCCCTACCTCATATCAACAAGGTCAGTCAGTATTCCTCCCCCAGACATTACTGCAGGGCTCATATAGGGCCACCAGTGCTAAAGGTAGAGGCAAAGGTGCTTCCGCATGTGGGGGGGACAACCGTAAACAACCAGTGACTTTCCTCACCTTCCTACTGACAACATAACCCCTGTCGGGGGGGGGGTGGGGGGGGCGCGTCTACAACACTTTCTACCCACATTGCAATCAATAACATCAGACTAGTGGGTGTTGGACATTATCCAACATGGCTATTGTCTGGAGCTCATTACCACACCTCCCAACATACCACCTCACACCTACAGGTTATCACTGGAACATCAAACACTGCTCAAACAGGAAGTTCAAGCTCTTCTTCTCAAGGGAGCTATAGAACCTGTCCCTCTACACCATCAAGAATCAGGAGTATACTCCCTACACTTCCTATACACAAAAAGGACAAATCTCTAAGTCCTATTCTAGATCTAAGGCCCCAAAACCACTACATCCTGTCAGAGCACGTTCATATAATCACACTTCAAGATGTGATCCCACTCCATCAACAAGTCAACTTTCTCGCCACCCTTGGTCTAAAAGACGTCTATTTCCTTATTCCAATACACCCTGCTCATCGCAAATACCTCAGGTTTGTGATAGCAGAAAAAGATTACCAATTCAAAGTCTTACCCTTTGGGATCACTACTGCACCACGAGTATTCACCAGGTGTTTAGCAGTAGTAGCAGCACATCTGCGCAGACAAAACATCTATATTTTTCCTTTTCTGGACGACTGGCTCATCAAAGCCAGCGCTCCTCATCTATTCCAGCAACACACACAAGCTATCATAGATCTCCTTCACCAACTGGGATTACGTGTCAGTCCCACAATCTTACCTTCAGCCTCAGCAAATACAACCATATCTGGGGGCAATCCTAAACACAAACCTAGGATTAACATATCCACACACAACAAGAATTCTAAATATCAAAACATTGATATCCCGATTTCAAATCAATCAGCAACTCACAGTAAGACGTGTCATGAGGCTCATAGGCCTGATGGTAAACAACGTTTACCACGAAACTTTTTCCCCGCAGGGAATTACAACACGGTCGTTACAACGACTGCGTTGTAATTCCACATACCATTACTCCGCAAGTCGGAACAACGACTTGCGGAGGGGGGAGAAGGTGTTGGATTTAAAATCCAACACCTTCCCTACTGTCCGCACAAACTGGAGTTGGAATAGTAAATTATACTATTCCAACATCCAGCGCGCCCCCCTCCGCAAGTCGTTGTTACGACTTGCAGGGTAATGGTATGCGGAATTACAACGCGGTCGTTGTAACGACCGCGTTGTAATTCCCTGCGGGGAAAAAAGACTGCGTGAGAACTAGGTATATTCAGGCCTGATGGCATCCTGTATTGCCATAGTACCCCATGCTAGACTTCACATGCGTCCATTACAGGAATGCCTAGCACAACAGTGGTCTCAGTCACAGGGTCACTTTGAAGACCTAGTGTTGATAAACAGCAGCACACAGTGCAGTGGTGGAACATCAACAACCTCTTAAAAGGGCAGCCTTTTCTAGTCCCTGTTCCCCACATCACTCTGTGCACACTTACAAGATCTCACAGTCCAGGGCCACTGGGATTCCAAGCACCAGAATCTTCACATCAATTACCTAGAGCTTCAAGCTGTTCACCTAGCATTGAAAGCCTTCCTACCTCACCTCTGGTCCAGACGGATAATACAACAACCATATACTATCTACAAAAGCAGGAGGGGTGGGGGGGGGCACATTCTTCAACTTTCACGCCTAGCTCAGACCATTTGGCGTTTGGCTGTACATCGCAACATTAATCTGTTAGCGGACCACCTTGCGGGGACAGACGACTTTGCTGACCACTCAGAAGAATGAAGCAACAAGTCCACAAATTGGAAGTCCTCCCCCAAGTCCACCTCCCTTACTTCCACAAATGGGGATTTCCACAAATAGATCTGTTCCAACCGCGGACAACCTGGCATGCCCATACTTTGCCTCCAGCTTCCCACACCCACTATCCAAGGGCAATGTTCTATAGATAAATTGGTCCGGGATATTTGCCTATGCTTTTCCCACTTCTCCCTCTCCTTCCCGGTTCAGAAACTCAAGAAAACATCTCGCACTCCTACCAGTAGCCCGCACATTGGCCCACAAGCCATGGTACTACTAGATCTCTCAGCGGTTCCCCACCAGAAGCTCACCAACAGGCTGGACCTTCTCACTCAGAACTGTGGAGAAATCAGGCACCCAAACTTCAAAACACTAAACCAGGGATATAGCTCCTGAGGTCATAGAATTCAGATATCTCAATCTTCCACAACCATGTTGACCATTCTCAAAGAAGCATGTAGACCCACCACCAGTGCCTGCTATGCAACCAGATGGAAAAGATTTGTCTTTTATTGCCACAATAAACAAACCGATCCATTCCGTGTCACTAGACGAAACTTCATCTGTTACTTGCTGCATTTACAGCTCTCTGACCTCACTTTCACATTCATACGATTACACCTTGCAGCACTGGCTGCCTCGCTCTAAAACAGACAACACCTGTCATTCAAAGTACCTGTTAGTAAGGCGTTCATGGAAGCGCTTAAATGGGTGATTCCACCTCTGGTTCTGCCTGCGCCCTCATGGAATCTTAACATTGTCCAAACAAGCATTTGCAATGCAATAGGTCCCGCATTTATGAGAGTTTGACCTATTGGCATTTACAATGCCAATAGCTTAAACTCTCGCAAATGCGAGACCTATTGCATTGCAAATATTCAACCTAAAAAATATATCCCTCATATGCAAATCTAGAAGTGTACCGCACGGTATTTGACTAATACGGTACTCTTAAATAGCTGCCGTTGATAATGTGTAGACATAAAACACTGCAAAAAAAATCTTGCAATACATCAGAAAATCTATTCATCCTTCTACCCTTGCTTAAAATAACGCAGCAGCCATTTCTGCATTCAGGTAAAGCACATAATGGCAGCATTAAAGCATAAAAATAGTGCATCTGCACTAAATGCAAACTACAGTGCTGAGAGACTGCATGAAGCAAATAAACAATGTAGTGGCAGCATTTGCATTGCAGATAAAAAACAGGAAGCTGAATCACAGAGCACACCGGGTACACACTGCTCTGAAAGAGCACACCGACAACAGTGCTCTGCAGTCCTCTCAATGTGCACTTCAATTACAACGTACAACAAAATACTACTGATGCGCACAGACCTTTAACCCCAGCATGGAAGAAGGCAGTAGCAAACATCTAATTGTGCCGTCTGCAAACTTTGCAGATGTTTATCTGGAACTGCAGAGGCAGAGCGAATATGAACAGCTGTGTAACGTACAAAGACAGTACCTATGCAGCGGCTGTAGTACAGATTTGTCCCCATGCAAATGTAAAGTATCCCCGCTGAGTACATGAGCAAACATAAAACAATGGCAATGTAAAAACTTTGCCCTGCAGATGTACGTTATGGTACGTTGAGTGTTTATATGCATTAAAGCCACAGCAAAAACTCAAGATGCAGAGTTCTGTCAGGGCACACAGACAACAGCTGCACGGTATTGGTGCTGCAACTGACATTAGATACATAGTTCTGGCGCTGCATACACACTGTAAACGCACAATTACTGTAAAGAAAACAAATACAGGTTTGGCCCGAAACACAAACAGCGCAAGCATAGACAGTCAGCCAACGGAAACACTGTCACAGCAACTTGGTCAGATGCACAATCATAACAACGCACAAAGAGTAGAAGCTTAGCACGGCACATCCAGTTGTGGCTCCTCACTGAAATGAGCTGCTCTCTTGCACACCTTATAGACTGTTACGAACGTCTGATAAGCTACATGGATGCCTTCACACTACTCAACCTGCAGGGTCCATTCCAACCGCCCTACTGGTCTTCCCGCAGAGAATCACTACCTCGAACTGACCTCCCCGACACATTCATTTGGCCATCAGCTGCCATGCAAACCCTGCCTTCTCAGCACTCGCGGTGACGGTACAAGAAGCTGGTGGAAGGGCACAGGTGTGGACGACTTTAAAGTGAAACCGCGGCATGGGGGCTTTGACAAAAAAAAGCATCTATTTGTCAAGTTGACAAATGCTTTGTTTTGTAAAAGCGCCCCATGACGCGCTTTCACTTTAATAGCAGCCGCGCGCCTATCTTTAGATGAAGCTTGTCTAAAGAAAGGGGGGCGGCCTCCATTAATGTGAAAGCGCCACCTGGGCGCTAGTAAACAAAATAACTAAATAAGCGCGGCCGCTATACTTAAAGCAGACCGCGCTGCTAAAATAAACGCAGCCACTATAGTTAAAGCGGACCACCATTAATAATTAAGATAAAAGCGTACATACATTAGATGCCAAAAGAACCATCATGTACTACATTGACGGAACAAAAACTTTTAGAAAAAACAAAACCACTTTTGGTGGCCTTCTCAGCACCACAAAAAGGAAAGCTTATATCCAAATCAGGAATCACCAGATGGATAGTTAAGTGCATTCAAATTTGTTACATTAAAGCCAAAAGAACTTTACCAACACCCCCTAGAGCACACTCAACTCGTAAACTAGGGGTTTCTATGGCCTTTCTGGGAGGTATTCCATTAGCTGACACTCGCAAAGCAGTTACATGGTCCACACCACACACCTTCACAAAGCGTTATTGTCTGGATGTTCCAGCACGCCAACAAGCTAATGTAGGGCAGGCAGTGCTACGTACACTCTTTCAAACAACTGCAACACCCACAGGTTAGCCACCACTTTTAGGAGCACTGCTTTACAGTTTATGAAAAGCATGTGTATCTCCAGCTACACATGCCTTGAACAGATTGTTACTTGCCCCGTAAGCATCTGTTCTTGGCATGTAGTGCTGTACATTCATACGCTCCCACCCTCTTTCCTGGACACCTGTGGCCGTTGCAGTTTCCTTTACCTCTGTTGCTACGCATGGACATCTCTTTACTCCACTTACGTTACACTCCAGTCTCACCTGCCTGCGGGAAAACAATCTCTACAATGGAGTCGATGCCCTTGTGCATGATCACCAAGAGGAGGAGTCAATCGATCTTGTGACTCGAAAGGCTTCTTAGAAAAAAAATAACGCACACATCCGGATCCAACACTAGATGGCAGGATTATACAAACATGTGACTCTACAGCACTGCATGCCACGAACGGATGCTTACAGGGTAAGTAACATAATCTTTATTAAACATCATCCAAATACCATAAAAAGCAAAGTGCCCAAGGCTTCATTTTTTAATGTCTTTTCACTGGTAAACCCGGATGGGAAGGTTTGGATGGGGCTGAAAGTGACAAGATCCTTCTCCAGGGGGATTAATACTCTTTCAGACAATGGCAGTGTTTCTTTGCATGTGACATGTATGCCTCATTTAGGTAAAATGTATAGGACAGCTGAATACGTAATGCTATGTTTTCTATAAACGTTGCTTTTTGGGTCGTTAATCCAAAGGACGGTGATGTTCAACTAAGTCCTTCTTTGCCTTATGGTTCATTGAAGCCTGGCTTGTACCAGTGCTTTCACCACTGCCCTGCATTTTCTCTCTTGTGGTATTTTCCCAGTGGATGACAACTGATGTGAAGGGCACACAAATTACCATTGTAATCAGACTTGCTAAAAGGTCATGTTCACCCTTACCATCTAACAAACTCATTATCAGCTAAGTCTTGGTGTCAAATAAGTACTTTACATTCAAAGTAATTTGCAGCTCCTATTGTCACTACTCGCGTTAGGGAGAACATTCAAAGGTGGTTACTTTCAAGGAGAATTGCTGTCTTTATAGTCCTATTATTACCTGTCCTAGTGCTCCTTGGTGGGTAAATGGTGCCTTTAGAGCCATTGGTCCAGCCATGCTGGTTTCACAGCCTCTATCCCACTAGAGTGTATCTACTGTAGACTTGCATTAGAAGTGATGCAATATTTTTTTTGTTGTAAGTTTCCTATACAGTTGCTTAGAACTATTCCTTCACGTTGCTGGGGTTATCGCAGTTCGACATCACTGTTGAGGTGTAAACTCTTGCACCAGGCAAAATAATTGGCAAACTTGCTTTTTACAAAAACTCAAGTTAATAATACTTTCCTTTCTGTTTCCATCTACCTGGACCGGCATACCCCAGAGAGAGGGATTGACAGTTTTTCTATTTTTTTTTATTATTTTCTCGCCCCTTCCTCAGATTTTGCCTGGACTCTGCAAAGCAGACGCGACAGAAAGTGGCCGTGAACTGGACCAACTTCACCCTGAAGAGATCTGCCTCCAGCCTAGCTCAGTGACTCCTGCAAGAGCACCTGGATGCAGCGGGGGAAAAGGGCGAGACTGACTCTCCTTGTCTTACTTCTCATTCCCCGACACCCCAGACTCTTGTACAGCCACAGTCATCTGCTTCACTGTAGACTGGAAAGTCCCTGTCCACTCCACACCCGTTCTTGCCCCCCCTCCTTATATTTTAATATTATGTGGGGTTGCTTGCACAGAATTTGCTTCCTGAAGGGTTAGCGTTAGAATGCAGCTTCACTAAAAGCACTTGCTCTGAGTTTTTCATTTATCCCTCGCAACTCTTCTCTTCCGCCTCCTCTCCCTGTAAGAGCTGTAGGCACAGTGGTAAATACGATCACATCCTCTGACCACATACATTTTACATTTTTTGTATTTTAAAGTTTGTTTTGATGTGGGTATTTCCAAGAGATACCTCTCTGCCCGTCTGAGTTTTTATGTACAGTTCCTCCTTTTCAAACCTTGGGTGTCTCTTCGTAATCCATGCTCTCCCAATGTGAGTCCCCCCTTTCATTCTGTGCACAGACTCAAAACTTTGCTTCGACTAGCAGACGGCGAGAGGCTGTGTCCATTTTTTGGCTATTTTGCTTTACAGGTCGATCCTTAGTGAGCTTTACTATAAGTAATGCTGGATAGCTGAAGAGGGGAGTCGAGTGCTTTTAACCAAGTTCTTGGCAGTCGAGCAGTTCAGTGCTTCTTTTTGTCTCAAGCCTAAGGACTTCTCTCATTACCTTCTCCTGGCCACACTTCGCCTGGAGCGCACCTAGGAGGTTTCCTGGAAGTTGCCAGATGAGCTACGTTTCCTTCAGTCTTGTATCTTGCATTGTCTTCTTGCCCCATTTTCTTTGCATCCTACACCCACTCATGCCTCATTGTACTGTATCTTGCACCGGATGTCTTGCCTTTTCTGAGCTTTTGCTTTCTTGTGTGCTTTCCTGTTATAAGGTTAGTTCCAGTTCTTTTCCCTTCATTCGTCTCCTACTTCATGCCACTCTTACTTCCTTACTCCGCCTTCAGGTCCACTGCCCTGTTACCATTCTGTTTATTCCTGCCTCGCTATATATTGCTTTCTTGCTTATCCCTCCCTCTGCCTTCCTTCTCTGCTCCTTGCTGTGGTATTTTGCTGTATGGCTACTCGTCCAATTTGCTTCCAAGCCTCACATTGCCCCTGTGCTTTTGTTTCCTGAGCCTCTCGTGTTAATATTCCCTTCATCCTGTTTTTATTCCTAAAGATTTCCTCACCCATTACTGTCAGTTTTTAGCACTTGACATGGGCTGGGTTCACGGGCATTCGGTTATCTGTGTGTGGGTATTGCTGCTGCTGCCCTCTCTGGGGTGAGAAGTGAGGGTGTTGCCTTTGCATCGGATTTCCTATGTGAGAAGGGAACTCGATCTGCGCTGTCGCCTGTACTTTTTACCTTACAATCCCTGCCCCCCTTGATCGCCCTTGCCACATTTCCTGACATGCATCAATGTATTTACCATTTGCTATATCTTTTATGAACCAAAATAATGATTTGTATTGAGCTATGAAAACAGAAATGAAATAATGTTTTTTTAACTTGATTGCTGGTGCTACCCAGGCTCTTGGGTCGGACTCGGGCTTGATGGAGTTCCGCTGACCTCCCTCGTACATGGAATGTAGGTTTTTATTGCCGTTCTGTGTTAGCCAAATGTATATTGGCTTTGCTGTGTTTTTTATTTTATTTTTATTAATATTATTATTATTTACTTTTGATACTGTGAAAGTCTTTCCTTCTGAAAGATAAAATGACATTTGAACACCGGTGAAGAGGGTTTTATTCTACCATCAGTACACTTTAACTTTCTGTGGAGGGATGACACGGAAAGCACAGGTTTGATCCAGTAAAAAGACGGGCACCAAAAAATGACAGAAATGAAGAGTGAATTACCGATTTCACAAAAGTGAAAGGGAATAGGCAAGGGAGGGGGCGGGGGGCTTAAAAAAATGTACTCCTGGCAGTGACTTGAGATCCCTGGTACTCAGCACATCCCTTTACACTGCTACAGTGGATTTGCAGGTCATGAGCAACTCCTAGTTGAGTCAAATGGACGTTCTCATTCTTTGTTTTCTGGTGGCCATTCTATTGTTACTCTCTCCTTCCCCAGCAACCCCTTTAGTTAACCGTATTTGGCAACATATTATGCATGCATCTATGATGGCTTTTATTTCTCCTCTGGAGCACAAAATCACTTCAATGTGATTTAAACATGGGTAAAAAAAATTCTAGCTGACGCGTCAAGTATTTTCAATTCTATTAAGGACACGGAGGCAAGGATTATGTTTCTCTTTCTTTACTGAAGCAAATACAGCAGCCATTAAACTTTAAACTTGCATAGCCCAGAAGGACTGCCCCTCCCCCTGTATACACCCATCACTGTTCCCCCACTCAGTATATATGTCACAAACTCCATGGTCCGTCCTCTTTCTTTGCAAACCATTAAACACAGTCCGGAACTTGAACCATCGAACCCAAACTCCGTCGATTCACTCCATCGACTTGAACCATAACTTCAATGAAGATAACTCTCTCCACGAAACTCGTCGTTTCCTCAAGACCTTTCAAGTCGCCTTGCTCTGATCTCCTGAAAAGAAAATCTGTATCGTAATATTCCACTCTCTGGACATACTTCACCAACAAAATCGGGTGGGAAATTCATAAACAATTATCCTAACATGTACTAATACCATAAATCCAATTTCTGTCATAAACATAACCATCCAACACATGATGTACATGTTATTCTAGGGTGGGATAATCCTCGCCTCAGTGTCCTTAATAGAATTGAAAATTCTTGACGCTTCAGCTAGAATTTTTTTTATTCTATGTCAGTCCACGGAGGCTTCGTATTATGCTAGTTTAAAGTTGAGCAACCACCGTAGATGCCACATCCACAATTGGTTTGTGATAGAACGTATCTGAAAGAGACACGTTAGTGACAGATTCCTTACCTTAGAATATCCCCAGGCGTCAGGCTGGATCCGGAAAGTTTTTTGCGTAGCAGTACCCTTGCGCGTCGGTAGGCGGCGTCGTGCGGCTCCGCGTCCGTCGTCGGCGTCGTGATCGCCGGGATGACGTCGCGGGCAGTACTTAGGCGCCGCCCCTGCGCGCTGACGTCAGTTCTTCTTTTTCCGCGCCAGTAAGCGCAGATCCGGGAAGAGCAGTGCCCTAGTCACTTTTTGACTATCTTTTTTGTGAACTTTTTCACTGTTTTCTTCAACGAGTCTTCACGACTCCTAAGGTGTCGTAGGGATGCCCGGCTTTAAGCCCTGCGAGGAATGTGGTCGTATGATGTCCATCACGGACCCCCACCTCGAGTGTCTCTTCTGTCTCGGCCGAGACCACGACACGAAGTCGTGCCCTGACTGCCGGAAACTTCATCCGAAGGCTTTGCGAGAGCGGTCTCGAAAGCTCCTTGAAGTCCGGCAGTCGGCTCCGCGCCGCACCAAGCCCCGGTCCCGGGAGAGGTCGAGGGCCGGACGCGGAGTCCCCGCCGTTCGTCGGAATCCAAGTCTTCGCGCTCCTCCGGTAAGTCGAAGCACAAGAAGTCTAAGCGGCGTCATCGCTCTAAGACTTCGCCTCGCCGGTCGCGCGACTCGGCTGAGGTCCCTGTCGGCACCGTCCCCGCGGCCCCGGACGTGCCTGTCGAGTTGCCCCCGCATTACCCGTCCTACCCGGGTTCGGGGGCGACTCCGGCCAAAATACAGAAATTCCTGTCGGCCATGGCCCGCCTCTTCGGGCCTCAAGGTCCCTCCGGTGCGCCTTCGGGCCCCGCGGGCCCTGATGGGGTTGCTCCGGCATCGCCGTCGACTCCGGTCCCGGCGTAGCCTGTCCCACCAGCCTTCGTTCGGCCTTGGCTCCGGCCCCGGCCTCGACCCCGGTTCCGGTGGTGCCGCAACCCCCATCGACGCCGGTTGACCTAACCACGCCTCCGCCGATGTCCCCGGTGCCGTTTCCGACGCCGTCCGGGGCTCCGGGCGGCGTCGTTCCCGGTTCTCCCGGGTCCGGACATGGAGCCGGACCGGCGTCGCCCGACGCCGGTTCCGGCGCCGATGAGACCTTGGGTCCCTTATGTCCCTCCTCCTCCATATTTTCAACCTGAGGAGGACCAGGAGAGCTGGGAGGGTCTGGCGACCCTCTCACACAACAGTGCGAGTTTGACCCGGACTGGGTTGAGGAACTTGGGGATGCCAGTGGGCTGGATACCTCCCCGACTCTGGCATGCTGTCTCCTCCCGTGGCAACGGAGGAGGGGGCTAATTTTGCAACGGTGTTGCGTAGAGCTGCTGGAGCCTTAAATCTCCAGTTGCCTACAGTGGCCGTCAGGACTAAACTCCTGACTGAAGTGCATCAGCCGGCGGCCTCCTCTTCGGAGCCTGTGCTGCCGTTCAACGATGCACTCACTGACGTTCTTTTGGGTGCCTGGTCCAAACCCACCACAGGGGCTCCTGTGGATAGGAACGTGGCCCGACGCCATCGCCCGGCTCCGGGTGACCCCCTGTTTCTCTCCCAACACCCCACCCCTGAGAGCTTGGTTGTCCAAGCCTCTGCCTCCCAAACAGCCTTCCCTACCGCCCCTCCGGATAGGGAATCCAAGCGCCTGGATCACTTTGGGAAGAAGGCTTTCTCTTCCTCCAGTGCTGGCTTGCGGTCTGTTAATACCGCTTGCCTCTTGGGCCGATACACCCACTCCCTGTGGGATTCGGTGGCTGATGTTTTGCCGCAGTGTTCTGAGGAGGTCCAGACACTGCTTACCCGCGCTATTGCGGAAGGGCGTGATGCGGCTAAATATACCATCCGCTGTGGCCTTGATACCGCCGACTCGCTGGGCAGATCACTTGCAACGACGGTGGCGCTGCGTCGCCACGCCTGGCTGAGAACCACTGGTTTTCAGGGGATGTCCAGAATACTCTCATGGACATGCCCTTTGATGGAGTCGGTCTTTTTGGTTCGAAGGCAGACCATGCGCTGGAGCGTTTCAAGGACTCACGGGCTACTGCTAAGTCCCTGGGCCTTGCTGTTGTGCGCCCTCCGCAAGCGTCTGCTTTTCGCCCCTTTCGTGGCCACGGAAGGGCGCCCAATCACGTCCACAGCCCGGCCAACGGCCCGCGCAGCAAGCGCCTTCGCGTGGCCGAGGGCGTGGATACCGCCGTGGCGGTTCGGGCAACCAGCGTGCGGGTCAGGCCACCACCTCCAACCCGTCCGCGGCCTCCAAGCCCTCCTAGTCCCTCCTTTCAGGTGCACAGCACGCCAGTCGAGGGCAGGGTCCGCCATCACCTTCACCACTGGCGTCCCATCACCTCGGACAAGTGGGTCTTGGACATTGTCCGAAGGGGCTACTCCCTCCCCTTCGAGACCACCCCCAGCCATGCCACCTCAATTCCACCGCATGTCAGGGGATCACTTGGTGCTTCTACAGAAGGAAGTCACGGCCCTCTTGGTCAAGAGGGCCATCGAGCATGTTCCGACCCCAGAAGTAGGGCGTGGTTGCTACTCCCACTACTTTCTGGTGCCCAAAAGGACAAGGAGGACATGCGTCCTATCTTGGACCTCCGGAACGTCAATCGCTTCCTCCGGAAGGAGAAGTTCAAGATGCTCACCCTAGCTCAGGTCTTGACTGCCCTCGACCCCGGAGACTGGTTGGTAGCGTTGGACTTGCAGGACGCCTATTTCCACATCCCCGTCCTGCCGGCCCACCGGCGTTACCTTCGGTTCACGGTAGGCCTCGAGCATTTTCAGTTCACCGTGCTCCCCTTTGGCCTTACAAGTGCCCCTCAGGTGTTCACGAAAGTGATGGCGGTGGTCGCAGCTCATCTGCGCCGGGCAGGGGTTTCAGTCTTCCCCTACCTCGACGACTGGCTGCTGAAGGCGGGCTCGTCCCAGGCAGTCGTCTCCCACCTCCAGACTACGGCCGGACTCCTGCACTCGCTGGGGTTCTCCATCAATGTGCCGAAGTCGCATCTGATTCCTTCTCCACAGCTCCTTTTCATCGGAGCAGTTCTGGACACGACGCAGTTTCGGGCCTATCCTCCCGAACGGCGAGTCCGGGATATTCAGGCTATGATTCCGATCTTTCAGCCTTTATCCTGGGTTTCGGTACGGATGACCCTGAGGCTGCTGGGCCTCATGGCCTCCTGCATCCTGCTGGTCAATCATGCCAGATGGCATATGCGGGCTCTGCAGTGGGACCTGAAGTTCCAGTGGGCGCAGCACCAGGGCAACCTGTCCGATCACGTCCAGATTTCGGAGGGGACTGCAAGACAGTTGCAGTGGTGGCTCTCGAACCGGCAATGGGTCATGGGCAGATCCCTCTCCCTTCCCCAGCCAGAGCACACTGTTGTGACGGACGCGTCCCTTCTGGGATGGGGCGGTCACATGGGAGAGGCGGAGATCAGAGGCCTCTGGTCTCCGGGCGGAGTCTCGGCTCCATATCAACCTTCTGGAGCTCCGGGCGATCCGACTTGCACTCAAGGCATTCCTTCCCTCTGTCAAAGGGAAGGTGGTGCAGGTGTTCACCGACAACACCACCGCCATGTGGTACTGCAACAAACAGGGCGGGGTGGGGTCGTGGACCCTTTGTCCAGGAGGCTCTGCGCCTCTGGACATGGCTGGAACATCAGGGCATGTTCCTGATGGTTCAACACCTGGCAGGTTCCCTGAACGCCAGGGCGGACGAACTCAGCCGCAGGTGCATGATGGATCACGAATGGCGTCTTCACTCGAAGTGGCGCAAGGACTCTTTCTACAGTGGGGAGAGCCTTGGTTAGATCTATTCGCCACCGAAGAGAACGCGCAATGTCATCAGTTTTGCGCGTTGGAATTTCAAGGCGGCACTCGCTCGGCGACGCTTTCGTCACGAGTGGAGTTGCGGTCTATTGTACGCCTTTCCGCCTATACCACTTCTACCCAGAGTGTTGAAGAAGATTCGGCACGACCGGGCCCAAGTCATTCTTGTGGCTCCGGACTGGGCTCGAAGAGTTTGGTATCCCGAGCTACTCAATATGAGCGTAGATCCCCCGATCCGTCTGCCTCTTCGGGAGGATCTTCTGTCGCAGCAGCAGGGGACGGTCCTCCACCCGAACCTGTCCAGTCTACACCTGCTTGCGTGGAGATTGAGCGGCGGCAGTTGATTCCTTTCGACTTGCCTCCCGAAGTTTGTGATGTAATTCTGGCAGCCAGGCGTCCCTCCACTAAGGTGGTATACGCCTGCAGGTGGAACAAATTTGTGGCATGGTGCACAGCAAAGGCTGTGAATCCCCTTTCTGCCCCTCTGTCTAAGGTCCTTCTGTTCCTTCTCTCTCTGGCCCAACAGGGTTCTGCCCTGGGTACCATCAAGGGTTATCTTTGTGCTATCTCGGCCTTCCTCAGGCTCCCTGATCAGCCCTCCCTTTTCAAGTCCCCTGTTGTTAACAGGTTCTTAAAAGGCATTACTCACCTCTTTCCTCCTGTTCCGTTTGTGATGCCTCAGTGGGACTTGAACTTGGTTCTTACCTTTTTAATGTGCGCTCCCTTTGAGCCTCTACATAACTGTCCTCTTCGTCTTCTGACTCTAAAGACAGCCTTTCTGGTGGCCATCACCTCCGCTCGGCGGGTGAGTGAGCTCCAGGCTCTATCTTGCAAACCTCCCTTTCTGTCTGTTCATCCAGACAAGGTTGTTCTTCGGACGCGTCCGTCCTTGCCAAAGGTGGTTACTGCTTTCCATATTGGGCAGACCATCACTTTGCCCACCTTCTTTCCGCATCCTTCCAGAGAGGAAGAGAGGCTCCACCGTCTGGACCCAAAACGTGCGCTCTCCTTCTATATTGACCGCACAAAACACTTCCGGGTGGATGACCAGCTCTTTGTTGGCTACGTGGGCGCCAAAAAAGGTCGGGCGGTGCACAAGAGGACCATCTCCCGCTGGGTTACCTTGTGCATCAAGACCTGCTATTCTTTGGCGAAGAAGGAGCCTCCTGTTGGGCTGCGTGCCCATTCCACGAGGGCAACGGCTGCTACCACGGCCTTGGGCCGCGGTGTTCCGCTGCCGGTTATTTGTCAGGCAGCTACGTGGGCCTCGCTGCACACGTTTACAAAGCATTACTGCCTTGACAGTCAGGTCCGGAGGGACGGCTTCTTTGGCCGTTCTGTCCTCCAGGACTTCCTTGTCTGATCTTTGTTCGCAGACCCACCACCGGGGTTGGTATTGCTGGGGTATCTATTCTAAGGTAAGGAATCTGTCACTAACGTGTCTCTTTCAGATGCACAAGTTACTAACTTGTGTAACGATATATCTGTAAGAGACAGTAGTTAGTGACAGATTCCTACCGCCCACCCATCCTCCCGTTCTGCGAACTGATTTCTAGGGTTAAGGACATCCCTTTCAGGGCCCTAGTATTTTTCAGACACCTGTGTCAGCTTCTTGCATGGCTCTGCGTTCCTGGCGCGGAAAGTCGTGTACAGAACTGACGTCAGCGCGCAGGGCGGCGCCTAAGTACTGCCCGCGACGTCATCCCGGCGATCACGACGCCGACGACGGACGCGGAGCCGCACGACGCCGCCTACCGACGCGCAAGGGTACTGCTACGCAAAAAACTTTCCGGATCCAGCCTGACGCCTGGGGATATTCTAAGGTAAGGAATCTGTCACTAACTACTGTCTCTTACAGATATATTGTTACACAAGTTAGTAACTTGTGCTTTAAACGTTGAATCAGAAGACCAATCTGCCGCAGTCATGATGTCCTCCAAACGAGAACCAGTCAAGAAGGCTTTAGAAGCCAGAGCTCCCCTTCCAGAGTGAGCTCCAAATGCAGCAGTATCAATACCCGCTTGACCTAACAACCAAGTAACTCACCTGGCCAAAGTCGCTTAAGTGACTGGGCGAAAAGGGTCTCTGCAATGATATTAATAATTGTCCTGCTACATCATTTCTAAATTCCCTAGTACAATCTTCATAACCTTTTAGGCATTGTACAACACATAATTTGCTTTGGTGTGGAAAAGCATATGTGACACATTTGGAATTTGTTTTTGTTCTCTTCCTAATTGTAACGGAAACTCCAGCAGGAGTGAATACTCTACCTGGTAAATCTAATGCCCGTACATCCGAAACACGTCTGCAGGAGATTAAACATAACAATAATGTAAGCTTCGCTGACAGTTGTTTGCGAGATAGGCCGTCATTCGCTGGCCAATTCCTGAGAAAATGAAGTACCTCATCTACATCCCACAACGTGGAATATCTAGGTTTCGGAGGATTCACTAATCTGATGCCTCTCACTAGCTTGCATACTAGAGTGTGTTCCCCAACCGGTTTACCATCCACATGGGGATGTCCAGCTGAAATCGTGGAACGGAAATTATTATCCGTCCGATAGGCCATACCTTGATTCGCCATCTCCGATAAGAAATTAACAATCATATGAATTCTGTATCCCACGGTATCCCCCTGTCGTTCAGAACACCAACCAACCCGTCTACACCAAGCTGACTCATATCGTTTGTGCGTAGAGGGTGCCCAAGATTGTGACAGGAAAAACATTGCTTCCTGCGAAACTCCTGGCATTTGCCAACATCTCCTGAAAGTCTCCACACCATGAGGGACAACTGGTCCTGTACCACTAGTGGAGGATGTTGACCCAGAGGGTCCAAAAGTATCTCTGGGAACGAGATCAGACGTATTGGAGGAGCACAAGACCAGGTTATCGCCACTGGGAACCATGCTTGTGCCTTCCAACACGGAGAGATCAATATCACCTCCGCTTTCTGTCTGCGGACCTGTGCCAGTACTCTCTGAATCATGACGAACAGGGGAAAGGCATGATGCGTACCCGTCGTCCATGATTGAAGGAATGCGTCCGAGTTGATCGCCAGAGGATCCGGACGCCAATTGTAAAATTGAGGAAGGTGCGTGTTTAGTCTGGACGCAAACCGGTCTATCGAACATGGACCCCACTTGTCTAATCGTCAGAATATTCTGGGGTGCAATCTCCAATCGCTGGAGTCCCGTAGGAACTGTGAGTTCCAATTCGCCACCACATTGGAACTGCCCGGAATGTACTCCGCTGTCACTGAGATGTGGTGTAGCAGACAGTAATGCCAGAAATCCTTGGCTATTTCCACCAAAAGTCGAGACCTCGTGCCACCCAAACGATTGATGTATCTCACTGCTGCGACATTATCCATCCGCAGAAGGATGCAACAACTCTCCTTTTGTGGAGAATGTGTTCCGATCGCAAAAGATCCTGCTAGCAGTTCTAGGCAATTTATATGTAGTTTCAATTCCTCCAGGGACCATCTGCCCCCTGTTTCCACGGAACCGCGCCGGGCTCCCCAGCCCCATCGGCTGGCGTCGGACTCTATCGCCACCTTTGGGACTGAAGCGAAGATGGCCTTCCCATTCCAAGCGTCCATGTGCTCCAACCACCAGGATATCTCTGTCCGGGCCTCTGTGGATAGCAGAATCTGTTCCGCATAGCTCAAACCTTTGCACAAATGCATAATTTTCAGTCTCTGAAGTGCCCAGTAATGGAGGGGACCCAGGAAAATCTCCTTAATCGAGGAAGCTTAAAAGACCTACTAAACGTGCTAGAGTCCTCAAGGATATAGTCGGAGAGGCAAGTGCTCTCCAACTCTTTCTTGATTGAGATTCTCTTTTTCAACTGTAGTAACAATTGCGCTATTATCGAGTTCACTTGAAATCCCAAGAACTCCATCGATTGGGCTGGAGTCAGAATGGACTTGTCTGAATTGATGACAAAACCCCAAATCCTGTAGGAGTTGGGTCGTCCAAGCTAGATGAAGTACTGTATCCACGCTCTGTGCCATAATAAGGATGTCATCTAGATAAATGAGAAGTCTCACCCCTCTCTCCCTCAGGTATTGAACCACTGGCTTGAGGAGTTTGGTGAAGCACCAGGGGGCGGACAAAAGTCCGAAGGGCATGGCGGAAAATTCGAACCATCGGGTTCCCCATTGGAATTGTAAGTAACTCCGATGTGGAGGGAAAATGGGTGCTGCAAGGTAAGCATCCTTTAAATCGAGACGCACCATCCAGTCTTTCTTTAAGAGAAGATCCCTCAGTAAGTGTATGCCCTCCATTTTGAAGTGGTGGTACACTACCCAAGAATTGAATTCCTTGAGGTTCAAAACTAGTCTGAAACCCTGATCTTTCTTTGGAACCAAAAATATTGTACTGGTGAAACTGTGAGGATGAGGAACTGTCTCTATGATGGCCCCTTTTCTCATCAGAGAAGTCACTTCTTCGTCTATGAAAGACATCTCTACTCGGGGGCAAAATGTAGAGGTTGAGGTCTGCATATCTGCTGAGGGGAGGAATAAAACTCTATCTGAAATCCCTGTACCGTCTGAAGTACCCAAGGGTCGTGTGTCAAACTCTCCCACTTGTGAAGAAACAAAGCAATTCGGCCTCCCACAATTTACTTTCCCAGCTTGAACCAGATTTAACTAAATAGGAGGCTTCTCCGGCTTTTTTCTGTCCTCTATAACCTCCTCGGTTTTGTTTGCCTCTGCCACCGCGGTTACGGGTGGGGGTAGAAATTTGAGCTGTGGGCCCCGCCACGTCCTAGCTGATCGAAACCTCTAGAGGTCTGGTTAAAACCTCGGCCAGTCGCTCGACCCCTGAAGTGTCCAGCCCTGGTAAAAAGGCCAGTGTGGAACACCTTTTTAATGTTGGCCTGGGCCTTGTCTAGGGCAGAAAAGGTAGCCACGTATTTTCCCAGTTCTTTAACGAATTTGTCTCCGAACAACAATCCATACACTAAGGTTCCTGCCTCAGTAGTGGCCATATCCGCCAGTTGCGGATCTATTCTCATCAAGAAGGATCTTCTTTCCGTCGAAAAGGCGCAATTCGCGTTGCCCAAGAAACATAATGCTCTCTGTGCCCATTCCAATATTTCAGTTGGGTCAAGGGGGTATTGGAGTCCTTAGCTCTAACAGCAGAATCAAGAATCTTTGTGAGGGGTCCGGGTATGTCTAAAAGTTTATCTTGACATCCTCTCCATGCCCTATCTAAGCCATTCTTGGGATCTTTGGCGAATTTCTTCATATTGGGATCTAGTTCTGGGGTGTCCGCCACCTTGCCTAAAAGAGCGGGTCTAGGACATTCTGATTTTAGAGTAGTGCGCACTTCGCGCTCAAAAACCTGTCTGAGGTTCTCTTGAACGTAGTGCGCCACCTCTACGCAAGGCACCCATTCCAGTGATCTTGAGTGAATGATATTTTTAGGATCAAATACTAGGTTCTTATTAGGGGTTTTAGAGCTCACGTTGTGAGGTTTGCGCTTTGTTGCTCTAGTAGGCATTTCAGTGTCCTGATCGGAATCTGATGTGTCCGTCGCGGCAGGAGAAGACTCCTCCGCCTCCCCTGGATTTAAGAGTGAGGAATTACCATAGCCGTGGTCCTTGAGGACCGTGGATGCCACTTGGGATAAGAGTTCTGCTGAGGAGTGACATGAGGGTTCACCCAAAGATGCGTTAAGAGCACATTTCCCATAACTTTTCAGGGGTTTTGTGAAGGGTTGCAAAGCTTTTATTAACACTCTGTTCTCTGAGCCCTGTACATGGGTATCCAGGGCTTCTACCAACTGCTCCTCCATTTGGTGCTCATAAGGCACCTCCTCATACTCAGCGTAGTCATTATAGTCTGCCCATTGATCAACCTCCTCGGCGTAGTACGCCAACGTGTTAATTGAGGTGTGGAGGAGGTTCAGGGGGGGAAGAACCCAGGGGTGATAAACTTCTGCCAGCTGAAATTTAGCTTACTTACACAAAACGTGCCTGCTCTAAATTATTTTCATTAATTCGAATGTGGAGGGAGCCACCCCTTGCAATTCCCCTGAGGCAGAGCCTTAAATACGTTTATTCGCCCCGTCCGGCGTTCAAAAGGACCGAGGATTGAGGCAGAGAATCAACGCGTATGCGAAGTGCCGATCAGTAGATAAGAACCCGATCTGGCTCTCGCGCATACGCGTAGACTGTGACAACCAAAAGAGGACTGCCTCCTCGAGCGCGCAAGGCGCGTCTGTCCCACTCCCCTCGCACCACCAACAATGAACACGGAATTACCAATGCACTCGGTATACCTAATAAGAAGCCCGCAATTATAAAGGCCCCTTAGTAAGCAATAATAACCATAAGCAATTAATAATCATCGCCATAAAATAACGTCGCATATACTTCACTCACTGCTGCAGCAGCAAAGAAAGAGGACGGACCATCGAGTTCGGGACATATATACCAAGTGGGGGAACTGTGATTGGTGCATACAGGGGGAGGGGCAGTCCTTCCGGGTTATGCAAGTTTAAAGTTTATTGGCTGCTGTATTTGCTTCAGTAAAGAAAGAGAAGCATAATGCGAAGCCTCCGTGGACTGACATAGAATCAAAACTTGTGCTCATGTACACAAGCTGTGAATCTCCTTCCATCTAGTGTTGGGTTTGGCATGGTACAACTTGCTTTTTTAACTCAATGAAGAGCTTTCGGTTTCAAGGTGACTCGTGATCTCATCCGCAGAAACCAAACTCAAGACAGACTCCACCTTAGTTTATGTATTTTTCCACCATCGTGTTTGGGCTTGTTTGAGTGCTACTATAATTAACTTCACAAAGAGATTTTCAACTTCAGAACTTAGTATAGTCGACAGCACAGCTTGAGGAAAGCATCCAACAGCATGCCAGGGAAGATTTCACTGAGGTTGCAGGACAGTGGTCTGCTTAGTCATGGAAAATGCTCCCTTTAAAATTTGCCCCTTCAGCAATTCGAAATTCCTTTGTTTGGACTAGGCCTGTAACTTGTTTGCAAAGGTACCATGACAATATTTTATATTCGGCAAGTAAGCCTCCGGGGTCTAAAAAAAAATACCTTCCAGTACTGAAGGCATAGACTATAGTTGCATTGCACCTTAATGGAGCCCCAGAATTCTTTAGATTGTTTTCCCCCCCGATTTGTGTGGTGGAGGAAAACCTCAAAGGGTATGAATCAAAGAATTGGGGAAGCCATTGGGTATTGTCGATGTGGGCATGGAGCAGTTGGCCACCACAGCGCTGGAGAGTATTCAGAAAACAAAATATCTCTAGAACCAGTTCAAAAGCTCACAACACTAAGGGGGAAAGACCACGCCTGGACCTACACTCAACACTTGAGACTGGCCTCCAGGTCAGGTTCTTCTATCCTCAAGGGCGCCAGCCCCAGTAAGAATTTCTACTCCATATAAGATTAATGGCCTTGAAGCGAGAACCACATTTTAATGGAAGATTGACTCCGTTAAGAGTTTTGACCTTCAAAGTCGAAATGTCCTGAGAGAAGAAAGCCTAGGACTCCTAGCCTTGAAAGCAAGATGTCAGGAAGCACAAGATCAAGATTGATCTTGTTACAGACTACATTGTAGCCAAATCACCTGTCCAGCATTTCACAGAGGGCAGAATATTGGGGTTTATCGTATCTCTAAGGGAAAAAAGAATTCACTAGCTGCACACTTACCCATCAGTCATCTTTGGAGAGTACTTACTACAAATGAGAAATGGACCCTAATCCATTACCAAGTGGAACCACAGCAGGAAGAAGACAAGTGGCACTGCTGTAGGGCTGAGAAGGGTCCAGTCAAGCCTTACCCTGTTAAAGCTTCTTCATGTTACGTCACATATGCATAGTTATTCAGTGCAGCAACATGGGGCTACCGAGCATGCTGAAGAAGAGGAGGCGGGTAATGTCATCGTGTAGACTACCTCTCAATGAGTCTAAAAGTTTTTATCTCCCAGTGTGCAAGGCAATCCTCAAAAGCATTGAAAATTTAAAGTACCTAGTTAAAACTAATACCATTGTGGAACGAAAATTTAAATTGGCTAAACTACATCTATTAAGTCTACCCCAGACTCTGTAGAAGTACACACATCATGAAGAAAGGCTTTCAAGCTGATCACAAGGCATACTCTTGCCATGCATTTATTTTTATTTTTTTATTCCAGTCAACACACGTGCACACACACTGTATGTATGTATTTGTGTGTATATAGATATGTGTATATAATATTAAAGAGTGGCTGTAGCCACTCTAGTTAATTAAGATTCCCAGGTGTATGAATTTCTCGGATTTCTGCCTGCTGATATCTTTGCCCCCGTTTGACGAGACTCTATGGAAATGTCCAGACCTATTGCTTTTTCTACATTGGTGGAGAATGGACAGTTTTGTGGTGATTGGTCAATGGGGTGCAAAGATAAGAGGCGGACCCAAAACACGTTTGGGCACCAATGCATTGTTCTATCGACTTTGTACCCGCACGTAGCGACCATATGCCCAGTCGGATTCCCATGAAATTTGCCAGGATCCTAAATTATGGTGTACAGATGATCCTTTTTGGTATCGCAGTTAAGTAAGGGTAGCACTATTCACTTTAAAAGGCATTTAAACTTAGTGATATCTGTTGTGGGAGTTTCCGAAATTTTGCAGACCTACAGCGGTACATAGCGATGACAAGATATTATGTTATTGTCAAATGACTGCCTTTGCAATAGTTAAAGGATAGCCATGTTTTAATGCCACTTTCCTTGTGTCCTGGGTTAGGGCCCTAAATATAAGTAAGTTTTAGGTTTTTATAATTTTTCCATACCTATTACCACTTAACTAAAGTGGTAATAGTTAAGGGAAATGATTTATAAGTTCTATATATTTTAAAAATATATGGGGTACCAGTGAACCTGACCCTTGGTGGGACTATGTCCCCAGCAGTCCTTGCTCCACACTTGGCCCAGGAGGAGGAGGGCCGTATTGCACCACAGCGACGGTGGCTGCCTGGTCGCCTAGCCGAAGCAGACAAGATGGAAGGAAGAGGAGGACTGGTCATAAGTTGCAAAGCAGCCTGCCACAACTTAGCAGAGTTGTGGCTGACCCGTGATTTGTGTTCTTGGGTGCCAGCAGCTGTCAGGCGCTTTGGGTCCTGAAGTGGCTGTGAGTAAAGTTAATCTTCACATTTGCGCCTGCTGGTGTGTGTTTTATGCACAACACATGTTCTGTTTTTTGTCTGGGATATTGAATGTGATGTGAATTCCATTGATGGAATGATCATTTGTTATAGTAATAACTATAAGAACGTGGATGTTTATTAAACTGAAAACAATTGAATACTCGGTTAGCAGACGCTGTAATTGCGGATGCCATGTCTAGGGTTCTGTTGTGATTGCATTCCCCAGACCACTCACAGCAGGCAGGTACATGGTGGGTGTGAAGTGGGCTCTACGGTGGTTTAGTGGCCTGAATAGAACGTGGTTTGGGAGAGTTAGGTTTAATTTAGGAACTTAGATGGCTTCCAGTAGCAGTGAATTCAAAAACCCAGCAGCTGCTCTGATTCCTTGTTTCACTAAATGCGTGATCCTGGCCAAGTCATTTATCTCAGTGTGCATAGGTTCCACTATCTGGCTAACATGCACACATACAAAGGTCAATTTCTGCTTTAGGTGCTAATTGTAGCACTAATCTGTTGGTTTTTTGAAAATAGAAGCATTGATACTTGGCAGAGTACTAGGAAAGTGAAATCACCCGTGTCTGACTTTGGCATACCACATCAGAGAGGGAGCGGGGCAGGCTTAGCGATGGACGGGTCCCTCTCTTCTTCTCTGGGTTTGGAAAGGTCCATGATCTCATCTACAGTTTGATGAACCTCGAAGTCTTCACTGAAGCCCACACAAGAAGTGATGTCAAACTTTAAAGTACTGGCAGTGTCTAACTGGGTTCAATAAAGAATTCCCCACTGGCGAGCTCTGACCAGGACAAAGTGCAGGAGGGGTCCTCGAACGCCTCAGAGTGCTTTATCTACAGACAAAGTTTTGTTTACAGTGGTGCTAATTACGCTGTTTTACAGTGTCAAGCGACCAAGCAAAAGGTTGCAGGGCTTCTGCCTGGTGTGTGTTCGGGGTTACTATCACAGGGATGCAATTCTTTCTGCATATTTAGTGCGAAGAAATTTGTTCTGGTGTAAACATGAAAAATCTGTGTCTACTCATTGTATGACGGGACAATCTGCCCATCCTGCAGCTTAGACGAAAAGGACGCTGTCCAGTGTCCATCATTTGATTGAAAGGTGAAATGCTCCATGCTGCTGAGATCCCTTGTGTATCGACCACGTCGCAGACTGAATCTCTTGAAGCCAACTCAGCATTTAATTCTTCAATTAAAGTAGTATAGTTGATTTGGGTAAAAATGCACTGCATTACTTCAGTGCCGATTGACACTTGTGTTGGTAGAGTCCCCTACATCATGGGCAGAGACAGTATGCTATCATCTTGGAAATAAGCGGTTCTGCCATTGGCAGTGCTAAACTTGTGCTGGTGGTTGCCTGTGCTAAGCACAGGTACTATAGATTTCTATCACTGGGCAGCGGAGTTGCAGATAATTTTTAAAACCAATGCAGGTGGATAATTATAGTTGGGGATTGGCTCATGGCTGAGCTGTGGTGAGGCAGACTTGGAAAGGGGGGGCCTCTAACGAAGTTGGCCGTGTGTTGCAGGGTGCTGCTTCTGCACAGGGCCTTTGGGACGGAATTCAGTGTGAACTTGCCAGTGAGTGACTCTGTCTCCTCCCTCCAGGGCCTCGTTTAACAGGCTTGGCTATGCAGCGAGAGCGAGATGCCCTGACAGCCGGACATGATTCATGCAGGATGTGTTCCCACACACGCACATTGCATATCTAAAAACATTGGTCCCGGGACGTTGAAACTTTTTTTTTTTTTTAAACAAATTAAGCTCTGGCCCATGGTCATGTTTGGTGGCCAAACGTGCCAAGGTAGTAAGCACAGAAATGTTATTTATTGTCTTTATACAAAGACAGATAGTTCCTCCCCCGTCCCTTATTTATGGACACTGCATCCCTTCTCCTTGATGTCTTCTTTGCGATGGTTGATGGCTGTTATCCGGCCTTTAAAACTGCCCATATCTGCAAAAACAGGAGGACCGAGGCAGGCGGCAGCTACCTTTCCTGAAAATGAAAGGTAAATTTGAATACGTTTACATTGCAAATGTCTTGCAGGCTGCGTTCCACACATAGCCTTTGTGTAGTGACGCCCCTCACAGCAGGACTGTCTCAAGACTGGAGCACCCAAAGCAGAGGCACAAAGAGGTGTGAGGGCTCTGCACTGAAGTGTGATCAAATTTGACAAATGCTTGTCACCTAAAGGGTCCCCTTTAACCTTCAGCGCCGTCCCTACTCACCCCTAGCATCTACAAAAAGGGCAGAGCTTCCAAGAGTCTAATCAGCAGCCATTTGCTAACAAAAATGTTCATTGAATTTGTAACGGGTTCCCTTTCACCACTAGCTCGCAATCAACTGCTCCATTTGTGAAGGTCAATCTGAAAGAGACTATTAGTTATAGAATCCTTACCATAGAATTTCCCCCAAGCGTCCGACTGGATCCGGAGAATTTTTTCCCCCCACAGTACCCCCCTGCACGTCGGTAGGTGGCGTCGGTTGACTCCGTGTCCGGCATCGTGGACGCCGGGATGACGTCTCGATGCCTACTTAGATGCTGCCCCTGCGCGCAGACTTCCTTTCTTTTTTTCCGTGCCAGCCTAGCGCAGATCTGGAGAGACCTTGCCCCTTAGTCACTTTTGGGCTAAGCATTTTTCGACTTTTGTCAACTTCTTTTTTTGAGTCTTCGACTCCTGGTGTGCGAGGGATGTCCCATCGTCGGACCGGCTTCAATCCCTGCGAGGTCTGTCACAAACTCATGTCTGTGACAGACCCGCACCTCGTGTGTCTCTGGTGCCTGGAGCGCGACCATGACCCGAAGTCGTGCTCAGACTGTCGGACCATGAATCTGAAGTCTTTGCGGGAGCGATCCCGAAAGCTTTTAGTCCCGAAAGTCTGCTCTGCGTCGCTCGAGGGGAAGGTCTCGAGACCGGTCCTGGAGCCACCATACCACACCTCGTCCAAGTCTGCGCACTCCTTGGGTAAGTCGAAGCACAAGAAGAAGGCGCATAAGCACCGTCGCTCTTCGCCTTCTCCCTGTCAGTCGGCTGACGCGACGCGGGAACCAGAGCGTTGTCGCTCTAAGGCTCCGTCTCTGGTGCCTGACTCGGGGACGACTCCGTGCCTCCCTCCGTTTCCGGGAGCGCCGCCTGCCAAGCTTCGTACGTTTTATGAAGCCCTCCACCACATTTTTAGGCAGCCCGACTCTGCTGGCGCGCTTTCGGGCCCCGTGGAGTAGGTCGGGGGCCCTGGGCCTTCAATGCCGGTGGCTCCAGCCCTGGCGCCCGAGTGCCTCTGTGGATCCAGGCCTGTATCCGGATCGGCGCTGGTCGACCTTACTCTGCGCCGATCCCGGCGACGACACCCCTGGCGTCGGCTGTGCCCCCGGCCGACGGCGTCCCCATCCTCATCCCCGAGATGGTCACTGAGCCGGGCCGATGTCGGCTGGCGTAGAGTCCGACGCCGGAGGGTAATTTTGTTCCTGTGTTCATCCCAGGTGTTCCCTATCGCCCTGGAGGTGGTGATGAGGACTTGGAGGGGTCGCTGGACCCTTTGGCAGACCAGCTGGAAGAACCGGACTGGAGAGAGGAATTGGGTGATGCCAGTGGTCTGGGCACTTCCCCCAGACCTTGGCATGCTTTCTCCCCCTACTGTGGGCATGGAGGAGGGAGCGTCCTATGCTGTGGTGGTGCGTAGGGCAGCCAAGGCCTTGGGCCTGGAGCTCCCTACAGTGGCAGTCAGGACTAATCTCCTGTCGGAGGTGCTTCAACTTGCAGGAACTTCCTCCGAAACCCTCTTGCCCTTCAATGAAGCCCTCATGGACGATCTTCTGGGCACTTGGTCCAAGCCCAACACAGGGGCTCCTGTCGAACGGACTATTGCCTGCCGCCACTGATCCCATTTTCCTCACCAAACACCCTTCCCCTGAGAGCTTGGTGGTCCAAGCTTCTTCCAAGGGCGCATTCCCTTCTGCTCCTCCAGACAGGGAGTCCAAGAAGCTGGATCATCTTGGGAAGCAAATATTCTCTTCCTCCAGCTTGGCACTGCGGTCCGTGAATACCGCATGCCTCTTGGGTCGATACTCCCATACAATCTGGGATATGGTTGCTGTATGGGTGGGTGGGTGTCTGGCTGTATGAGTGACTGACCAGGCTTGTAAGTGGCTGTATGGTTGAGTAAATAGCTGTTTGAGTGAGTGGTTAAGTGGGTTGGTGTGTGAGTGACTGTATGGAAGAGTGAGTGTCTGTTGGATTGGCTTGTATGGGAGAGTGAGTGGCTATGTGAGTGGTTGTATGTATGTGTGAATGGGTATGTAAGTGGGTGTGCGAGTAAGTGGTTTTGTGGGTGAGTGAGTGGCTGTATGGGTGAGTGAGTGGCTATATGGAAGAGTGAGTGGGTGTTTAGCTGTGTAGGCAAATAACTGGGTGTGTCAGCTGTGTGGGTGAGTGTGTGGCTGTATGGATGAGTGACTGGTTGTATGATCACAGGCTCTGAATGAGTGGGTGTGTGAGTAGCTCTATGGATAAGTGAGTGGTTGTGAGAGTACTTGTATGGGTCTCTAAATGGGTATGTGAGAGGGCATTTGAGAGGTTGCATGGAAGTGAGTGGGTGTGTGAGTGGTTCTGTGGATGATGTCCTCAGTGATGTCACTGACCAGGTCATGAGTGATGTAATATGAGATCATTAGCAGTGCATTGCGGGGACATAAGTTAGTTAGCTCAGGTAACTATAACTGCTAAATTTCACTGGTTTTGTATGAGTAGAATCTGAGCCTAACAAGAACGTCCCTGTAACCTTTGTTTATTTCACTGAATATTTTATTTTTTTATTCTATTTCCTAACTATAATGTCCCTGTAACGTTTGGTTTCTTTTTTAAGTGAATTTGTAAGGTTTTTAAATTTTTATTTCCTAAGTGTGTGTGTGTGTGTGTGTGGTGTGTGTGTGTGTGGTGTGTGGGGTGTGTGTGTGTGTGTGTGTGGTGTGTGTGTGTGTGGTGTGTATAAGTGTCTGAGTAGGAGAGTATGTGAGATGGTATGAGTGGGGCTGTAAGTGGGCATATGAGTGGGTGGGTCAATGAGTGGGTATGTGAGTCTCTGAGAGGGTCTGTGAGTCGGTGCTGGAGTTTGAGTAGATCTATGAGTGGGTGAGAGAGTGATTCTGTTAGTGGGTGCATAAATGTCTGACTTAGTCTGTTAGTGGGTGCATGAGTGATGGCCTGAGAGTGGCTGAGAGACTGTCTGAGTTGTTCTGAGAGTGGGTGCTCGAGTGGGTTCTGCTAATTTTCTGCCTTTTTCCCTTCTGACCTTTGTTGCCTCTTTTTGTTCATTGCTGACCTGTATTTTTCCTCTTTCTGCTAATTTCTAACAGGTATTTTTCCTTTTTCTGCTCCTTTTTGATCTGTATTTTCTCTTTCTGCTCATTTCTGACCTTTATCTTGCCTCTTTCTGACCTTCATTTTGCCTCTTTCTGCTCATTTCTGACCTCTATTCTGCTTGTTTCTCGCCTTTATCATGCCTTTCTACTCATTGCTGACCTTTATACTTCCTCTTTCTGCTTGTTTCTCGCCTTTATTTTGCCTCTTTCTGCTCATTTCTGCCCTTTATTTTGACTCTTTCTGCTCGTCTCTGATCTTTATTCTGCCTCTTTATGCTCGTTTCTGACCTTTATCTTGCCTTTTCCTGCTTGCTGCTGACCTTTATTGTGCCTCATTCTGACCTTTATTTTTTCTCTTTCTCCTTTTTTTTCCCCCGGGACCGCGGGGGGAGCCTCAAGGCCCCCGCTGTCCCAGCCGGCTCCCCGCCTCCTACGGGAGCCGACATTGCTCTGACAGACTGGGAGCAGCTAAACATGCAGCTACCTACTCGTAAGAGCAATCCTTTCGTTGGTTTCCCTGCTGCTTGACAGCGGTCAGGGAAACAGATAAACTCCGCTCTCAGCAAGCGGGAGTGGTTTCACAGCTCTCGCTTGCTGAGAGCGGAGTTTGTATTTGCTCTGACTTGGCCGGAGCTGTCAAAGCTCCTGCCACATCAGAGCAAACAGCTATGTCCCCGTGGTGGGCACTCTGGGACATAGCAGGAGACAGCCCTGGAGGGAGGCGGTCCTCAGGGCCTTATATGGCTTTAGGAGGGCCCCCCTCCTTTTATCTGCACGGACGGCCTCTAGGAGGTGGTGGTCTGCGAGGCTGTATATGGCGCGGTCCTCAGGGCCATATATGGCTCCAGGAGGGCCCCACCCTCCTTTGATCTGCACGGGACGGCCTCTAGGAGGTGGTGGTCTGCGAAGCTGTATATGGCGTGGGAAGGGGGGGGGCGTAGCCTCCTCCAATTTTTAATTATATTATAGGCCCTGGGGAGGTGGTCGACCGGGGGGAGGGAGGCACGGGGCCCCCATTACATTTAATTTAGCCCTGGGGAGGTGGTTTTGAGATATTAAACGAAACCTAAATTTTGATATATATTGACACGAATGCTCCACGAACCCTTCTGGGCAAGCCCCAGTAGGTTTTTATATATAGATTTATATATATATATATATATATATATGTGTATATATATATGTGTATATATATATGTGTATATATATATGTGTATATATATATGTGTATATATATATGTGTATATATATATGTGTATATATATATGTGTATATATATATGTGTATATATATATGTATATGTACAAATTTAAAAAAAGGGATGTAGGGGTGTTCAGGTAGGGCTAATAGATAGTAAAGGTAGAAGGAATTTTTGTATATGTGATTGGTAAGAGTTAAGGGGTAGTAAGGGTTTTTAGGGTTTAATGGTGGATAGAGGTGGGCTGGGTTGAGGTCTATTACACCTGATGTCCCAGGGCCCAACTTACTATGGATCCTGAGCAACTTGGACCAAAGTAGTCCTTGAGCACTTGACTCTCCATGGTACCGCTTTTCGAGCAGTCCAAAGCATCTCAGGGTTAGACACGGAGTGAACACAGGCTCGCAACTCTTTAGCAGCAGCAATAAATGACTGTCCAGTCAAATACTACTTTTATTTAAAAAAAAACGTATGTGCAAACAAAGTAAAATATGACATTCACAAACAATACACACAGTAATCTGAGGTCAGGGCTCTTATGTTTTAGGGGTGGGTCCGTGAGTACCTCTCCCCTTTTCTGGCAGTACAGGTTATTCTCTGTTCACTATAGGCAACATTCAGGTTTAGCCCCGCTAGTAGAGTCTCTGGAGTCCCACTCCAACTGTTCATTAAAGTCTAAGGTGTTCCAGCACCAGTGCTATCTGGCAGGCAAGTTCCCTCGGGCTTTCTGGCCTGTCAATCAGTCTTACCTGCAGCAGCAGGATCCGAGCAACTGGATTCTCTGACAGCATGCCCTTTGTGTGCCCTGAAGATGCAGCGGTTGCCTCTGATAAATCCTCTCTCACCCGGGGGGTCGGGGGCCTGTTGTTGGGTGTTCTTGAGTTCCTCACACGGGGTCCTGCAGCAGTGGGGGTTTTGATGCTCCTTAAATGCTGGTAAGTTTCTTGGAATCCTTCCTCCCATGATGGTCTCGACCAGACCACGCTCCTTACCTTGTCCTGGTCCTCTGTGTACGGCCATGGCCCGATTGGCACAGCACCTGTCTTCACAGCAGTCCCACCTCACATACAGGGTCGCTGACTTGGTTACACACACGGGCTATGGCCCATTCGGCATAGCAGTGGCCCTACCTGGGATAGCGGTTGCTAACTTGGCTCTGTACACGTACTGCAGCCTGATACGCATGCTACGACTCTTCATGGCGGCCTGGGGCCGCTGACTTATAACCTGTACACTGCTAATGACCTGATCAGTGCCGCTATGGCAGCCCTTCTCTGGCATATGGTGAGTCACTGCCTTTTCCCTGCACACTGGCAACAACCTGATGAGTGCAGCAGCCGTCGCCTCATATCGCACTACAGGGATCCAATCACCAGGATACCCCTTACCCCACACACTACCTTGCTGTAGCTCCCTTCAATGCTCCTCTCCCTCACAGGGCACACCCGTCGGAGCTGGTGCTCCAGGCTCCAAGGGCAGGTGGTCTTGCAGTCCCCTCACCCATATGGGAGACTAGCAGGCCTTGGCCCCCTGTCCTGGTCACAAGCAGAAGTCTTGCAAAGCTGCTGCTCCTTGCACAGCCCGACTGTCTGCTTGACAGTTTTGGGGGTCTAGAACTCCCCTTCTTATTATCCATTTCCAGACACCAAATGTGATTTTAGAGTCTGAGTCTTTGAAGTTTGTTAGGGGGTGGGGGGGGGGTCTGCTTCCTTTCGAAGTGCTTCTCCATGTCCCTTCCTTTAGAAATCTATCTGTCACATCAGTATTGACTCGATATCTGATAGTCCCACAACACAGGCAATGGGAGTGAGTAGAGGTTTACACGTCGATGTTAACCACAGTGATCTGTGTATCAAAAGGTTACCCCACTGCGCAGCACTCCACAACAAACCCATGTGCGCCAAAGGTGAGTTAAGCACACAGCAGCAGAACTTTAAATGTTGAGCCTTCAGGCCTCACTCCAGTGATATAGGTAAAAATTACCTTTTCACTTCTACTGACCACTGCGCTCCTGCTGCTAAACTCCTTGTAAAGGCAGTAGCCTGTTGCCTCGACGGTATTGATTTGGGCACCCCTCCCCGGTCCAAAAAGACCACAATATGTGAGACAGGCCTATGTCATTACGCACAAGCGTGATCCGTGTTCACTCATGCCAACAAAAATCAGCATTAGGGATCCACACATCCTCAGGGCAGGGGTGCATGTCCATCACCATGCGAGGGACATTAACATCCAAACATATGTCCCTCCCAGATCAGAACACCCAAGACCAACTCCTAACCTTGGAGTGATTTGTTGGTCAGATCGGTAAAACCGGCAGGAAAATCCATCAGCATTCCTGTGGCTCAATCCGGCTCTGTGCTCCACTATAAAGTGTAACTCTGGAAAAGAAATGGACCATCCCAACAACTTTGGATTCTCTCCCTTAATAGCCATCAGCCATTTCAGTGGCTTATGATCAGTTTGCGCTACAAACTTGGTGCTAAACAAGTAAGTTCAGAACATGTGCAAGGCCCACACTATGGCAAAGCACTCCTCAGTAACCACTCAGTTCTGTTCTCTAGGTAGTAACCTCCTACTAATAAGGCTACCGGATGCTCTCTACCTTTGTCATCCAGTTGAGCTAGCACCGCTCTAACGCCTTTGTCAGATGCATCCTACTGTATAAGAAAGGCTGATAGGTGCTTTCAATACAGGTGCAGTGCATAACGCCGCCTTTTGTTTCTCAAATGTTTTTTGACACTCAGTTATTACTTTCCTGGACTGCTTCTTGGAGGTCAGTCAGTCATTGGGGCAAATATAATCCCATAGTTGACCACAAAGTTCCTGTAATACCTGGTGAGTCCTAAAACTGCCCTTACCTCAGTCTGGGTAGTAGGTAGGCACTTCCCACTCCATCACAGACTGAATCTTGGTATCCAGTGGGTGAATCCTACCTTTTCCCACCTCATTCCCAAGGTTAACTATGGAGGACTGCCCCACCTAGCACTTAGTTGCATTGAGGGTCAGTTTTGCCTCCTGTATTCGAGCCAACACCTGTCCTAGGTGTCTCAGGTGGTCCTGTTTGAATTGCTGAACAGTGTCATCCAGACAGGCCACACAGAACTCTTCTAACCCTGCAAGAACGTGGTTCCCCAGGTGCCGAAAACTGGCAGAAGCATTCTTCAACCCAAAGCGAATCACCTAGAACTGATCACCCCTCTGACGTAGAAAATGCAGACTTCTCCTTCGCAACTGGTGGCAAACTAATCTGCCAATACCCACTGGTCAGTATTGCCAACTTACTCATGTCGCTATGCAGCAAGTCAGGAAGAGTCCCACTGTCTCCCTTAACTTCCTCTGCCATAGCCATGACATTCACTGTGTAACCTCTCCGGAGGTAAGGCTTCAACCTGTTTGCATGTAACACCTTTTTGGGTTTCCTTGTGGCCCTTTGTCCACCAAGTGGTTAACCTCCGAAACCTCCCAAAGTACCTTGTATGGCCCACACCTTTTGTTTTCCAAAGCCCTTGTAAAAAGAGGCATTGACACCACAATCTCCTGACCTTTCTGATGCCCAGTTAGCGTATCTTTCTGGTCGACTGGCCTGTAGGTTTTCCTTTGCCTGACTCGTGTATTGTACCATCAACTTTGTGAGGTCAGTCACATAGTCCACCACATTCTTCTGTGGAGACTGAGGTTCCTTCCCTGACTAAGGTGAGTGGACCTCTCACTGGGGGTCCATACAGAAGTTCAAAGGACTTAACCTATCCCTTCTGTGAAATCTCTGGGTAAACAAACAAACAAAATACAAGGCAGGAGAAGATCCCACTTCCTCCTGAGGTTATCTGGCAGAGTACCCATCCTGCTCTTCAGTGTCATGTTAAACCGCTCCACCAAACCATTGGTTTGTGGGTGGTAAGCATAGAATTGGTAAGTCACACCAGTTTGCTCCCACATCTCTCCCATGAAAGAGGAGATGGAGTTGGTTCTCTGGTCAAATTATCTTTCTTGGAAATCTGACCCTAGAAAAGATCCCCAGTAGAGCTCTCGCTACCACCCATATAGTCATGCTCCTCAGAGGTACAGCTTCCGGTTACCTGGTGGCATAATCCACTACAACCAAGATATACTTGAGACCTGCCAGTGAAGGGGGATCAAATGGGCCAATTATGTATATTCCCACCTGCTCAAACAGAACACCGACAACTGGTAGAGGCACTAAAGGTGCCTTAGTCCTCCATCCTTCCTGTCTTCCCACTTATCTGGCAAGCGGGAAAGGTTCTACAGAAACTCTGTGTCTGAGCATCCCTGGTCAGTAAAACAGAGTCCAACCTCTCCTTGGTCTTTCCAATCTCGAAGTGTCCTGCTAAGGGCACTTCATGGGCCAGTGACAACAGGAAGTGGAAGTTCTTCTACACTAATGGAACCACTAGTCTCTAAAGTAGGCCATCTTCCCAGTCAACATAATGTTTCGCCGACCACTCTTTTGCTGACCTGTTCCTGGGCTTCTATCTGAAGTCCCACAAGCGTGGGGCACTCCTGTGCCTTTCGTAAATCTTCCCGGGTAGGCCCTCCAACAGATAGCAATACCTGCTGCTTTGAAAGTGACCCTGACTACAGCATCTGACCACCTGGTCTACTTCTGGAGCCTCATCCTCCCCTTGCTCTGGAGCACAAACAATGACACCCCCTCCCTGCCCCCTCCAAACAGCGATTACCTTCCCAGAGTCAGCCTTTTCCTGCAAACTACCTTGTTCTGGTCCCTGTGAATCAGGAATGATCCCAGTCCCACTCTAAGACTACTATACAGCCTGTGCACTGGTCAACAGAGCTGATGTGGTACAAGCCATAAAGGCTTCTGGTCATGTCACCAAGCCACGGGCAGTCAAATCATTGCCAAGAAACAACTAGTACCTTGTTTTTCCCTTAGCCCAACATCAGTCATGGTGCCTTGCCATTGAGCTCAATCTCAACACTCGAAAATGGATACTCCATGCTCTCTCCACTGGTTACCAGACCTGTATCAATGGTCCCTTTCAACCATAGTGTGGAAGGCTGCAGTATCCCTTGGGGCAGGCAATTTCTTCTCATTGATACTAACTTCCTGCATAAATCCCATTGTGTTAGGATGAATGGGTTTCAGAACATCTGGGTCCCTCTACCAGAACTCCAGTGAAACCGGCCCCTCTCAGGTCCCTTAAGTCAATCACTTAGTACTTGTAGAGCCCGGCTTATCACCTGTGAGGATATCCTGGCACTAAGTTGCTGGGCTTTGTCGAAAAGCCAGGTCTTGAGTCTCTTCCTGAAGTCCATCAGCGAGGGTGAGGTTCAGAGGTGGAGGGTGTTCCAGGACATGGTGAGGTGGGAGAAGGAGCGGTCTCCGCTGAGGCTACAGTGGATGTACGGTGTCTGTGTGAGGGCAGCGGAGCACAGTTTCCTGGATGGATGGTGGAAGTTCAGACATTGGTTCGTGTATGCTGGTCCTTGAACATGGAGGGCTTTGTAGGCTTGTGTCCCTTCACCCACTTCTAACATGCTTGCCATCACGAGTGTTGCTCGGTCAGGGTACTTAGGCTGACAATCTCTCTTGAAGTGTCCCACCTGATGGCACTTAGTCACCACCTTGTACTTGGACGAACTTCCCGGTCTTCCCTTCTCATGATGCACCTTCCCGGACGCAGTTAATCATTCCTATTTTCCTAGGCCCTCCTCGAGTACCATTAGAATTACCCTGGCCCTTACTCTCTGGTTTGGAACCATTCTGTTGAGAACTCCTCTCATCCTTTGGCTCAGAACTGGTCAGTTCTAGCTCTTTGTCAGCCCTATTAGGTAACCACTTGTCATCCATCACTGCAACCTTCTCTGGATCCCCCTGTCATATCAGACAGGTATGTGGGGTAAAGCACTTCTCCAGTCACTCTGTCACCACTAGCAGGTTAAGCGATTTGAAAGTCTTTGGCCTCCAAGTCTCAAACAGAACACCATCCACTCTCTTGCAGTCCTGGAATCTCTGAAGGTACTGAGCTGGCTTTAGCCCCAACAGTCTAATCAGAGCTTCCTTCATTTACTCGTAGACCATCTGGTCTGCCACGGACATCCTCCCATTGACGGTTACCCTTCCAATGGTATGCACCCCATTAAGGCAGCCGTTATAGACACCTCATTTAAGGCCTGCGCCTTACAAATGACCTCAAAGCTCGCAAGCCATTCCAAGATGTGCTGACCTTCCACATACACAAGATGTCTTGGAACCTTGGCCAAAACCTGGCCTGAACTGAATGAAGTCACTTATACTGGATGGATTTGTCCTTGCTGCCACCTTAAGTTTCTCTCAAGAGCTTTCCTTTCCCTCTCCAGCTTTCTTTCCCTTTATCGGCTTCACCCACTCTGTTCCACCACCATTTCTTGCTGTTTCTATTCCCTCTCTAGTAATTTCTGTTCACTGACCCATTTCTCCTGAGCCTTAGCTTTCTGAACTGCCAGCTGGAAGCTCAGGGTCTTTGCTAGGCTCAACCCACTACTCCTTGAATTGGTAATAATGGTAGCCTAGAAATACGAGGTGGTGTGCACACCTGAGGCATTCTAGAATCTAAAGTTGGGGAGTGTCTTGATGAAGTTGTGGAAAATGCGTTACGGGACACAGTTGATTTTCAACTGAGCTTTAGTTCAACACTCTAGGACTGCTCTCGTATTTGGCGGGAGTGTGGAACCATACAGGTAACTTATTGAAGCAGAGTCTTCAAAGAGGTGGGTTTCTAAGTAATGGTCTCCATTGCCTCTGTCTCCGAAACCCAGTTATTAATAAGGAGGAGTTGGTCTGCCCAGTAGTATAGTAGGATTTCTGCTGCAAGTAGACCCTCATCCTTCATATAGAGTTTGCACACATTTGTTTAATGATACCCTGGGTTGTTTTCTTGGCAAATGGAAGTTATGCATGTGTTGTACTAAAGAAACATGGCAGGAGCTCTGTCGGATTTCCTAAAGCATTTTAGGGACAGTACCATTTTAAATAACCCTACTCTGCCCAGTATTGAAAGGGGGAGAGGAAAAGGATCATATAATCAGTGTAGAGTGGAACGTTTTCTCTGATATCATCCATTGAAAATCCTATTCCAGGCTGTCATGCCAGATGCACTTTACCAAGGGCACTATGGAGAGGGAGAATCCCTGATAAGTGCCCATTCTGTTGGGGGGGGGGGGCAAATAGAATGCCTTTCACCCACATCTGAACCGAGGGGGGGGGGTTAGATTCTAATGTGTTTAAGAAGTTGGAGGCCGAAGTTCTTTTTCGGAAGACCTGATTGAAAAAACCCCACCCAAGAGAATCAGTGGCCTTTTCAAAACCCACTCACATAAGTTCACTGAGACCAGAGAATGTTTGCACTTATGTTAGCACTAATTGTAGGCAAGAAGCGATTTTGAATTTAATTACCCTTCTGGCTAATACTTTGGCGAAGTTTTTGGTTTCAATGTTAATAAGGGAATGGGTGGGAAGAGGAATACTTCTTTGGGGGGGGGGGGTGGATCTCCAAGGCATTAGCAGAACAGAGACAGAAACCCCCTGGAGATCCTTTGGGAATCCTCCAGATAGGCAGCCTTCATTGAGCAGGGCCAGAAGATAGATGTAAAACCTGAAGGGATGCAAACTTCTCGTAGAATCGGAGGAGAAATGAGGTGAAAGCCGTTAGGATGTAGGGGGCGGCAGGAAGTGTATGTAGGAGAATGCTTTCTTCAGGACAAGAACTCTCACCCACTTGAGTGGCATGCTTCATCATTGGGTTCCTTTCTCACACCAAGACCAAATGGTACCTGGTGTGGGCTACAACTCTCAGGCGGACAGGAGCAGAGGTGTTTTAGTTGCAGATTAGCGCTATGTATGGGTGAGAGGCAGAGTGCCATATATGTATGTGTGTGTATATATATATATATATATATATATGTATGTGTATATATATATATATATATATATATTACCTACTGGCGGTCGCCAGTAGGTAGTTATAGTTAGGACCAAGTTTCCATAGGAAAAGCGTTTTTTGTTTTCCCAATAACTTTGGCGCCGTTTGGCGAATCTTCGCGAAATTTTCAAAACTAGTGGTCAGCTCCTGTCTTGAAAGTTTCGGGGTGATTCGCCAAGCGGGGGCCGAGAAAAAAGGGGGGTCCCAAAACGCGTTTTCCCCATGTTATTTTCCATAGGAAACTTTAGACACGGCTACAGCCCGAACTGCTGAACGGAATTGCACCAAATTTGGCAAAAAGGTAGTGCTTGGTTCAGAAAGCGACCTTTATTTTAAATGGTGTAAATCCGTTCAGTAGTTGCTGAGAAATTCAAAAATAAAAGTTTCGATATCTAGGGACGCGGTGGATTCGCGAACCCTCCCGACCACGAAGCTTCACTGTGATTGGCTGCCAACACTCCAAACCAGGAAGTGTTGGCAGCCATCTTGTGACTCGGTAGAACCGAGTCACAAAACAGTGAAACAAAGGTGAAAAACAAGAAAAGGGGGCAGGGTAGAAACACCCTGACCCCCAGGCCTGCTCAGGGCCAAAAAAAGCATTTTTTTAAAAATAATTTCGGCAGAATTCGCGCTGGGGTCGCGAATCCCGCCGAAATTATAAAAAAAAATGAAGCCCCCGGGTGGGCCAGGTCCCGGGGGCATTGTCCAATTTATAATAGCGGGGGCCCCCCCGCAGCCCCGGGGACCGCCACCTCCTCGGGGCTATGTTAATAATATGCGGGAGGGCACGCGGCCCTCCCGCAGCCCCGGGGACCGCCACCTCCCCGGGGCATCTTTTTTTATTAATGTGTGGGGGGGACTCCAAGGCCCCCCCAATCCCCGGGGCTCGCCACCCCCCCCGGGGCTTTTCTTAAATATTCGCGGGGGACACACGGCCCCCCCCGCTGCCCCGGGGACCGCCACCCCCCGGGGCTTGTTTAAAAAAAAAAAAAGTAAACCTGTGCCCCACACGCCCCGGGGACCGCCACCTCCCCGGGGCACTAAAATGCAAATGCCGGGGTCTGTTACGGACCCCTGAGTCCTGGGGACCACCACCTCCCCGGGGCTATGTAAATAAAGGGAGGGGGGTCGCGCGGCCCCCCTCCTGGAGCCCTTGATGGCCCTGGGGACCGCCACCCCCCAGTGCCCTGCAGTGTCCCGGGGTGCCCAACCCCGGGACACGGCTGTTTGCTATGACAGGGCGGGAGCCGTGCGGCTCCCGCCCTGTCATAGCAAACTCTGCTTTGGATTTTGGAAGCGAGAGCAGGTAACCTGCTCTCGCTTCCAAAATCCAAAGCAGATTGCTTTTCCACACGGGGAGCTGCATGTCAGCAGCTCCCCGTGTGGAAAAGCAATGCCGGCTCCCGCAGGAGGCGGGGAGCTAGCGGGACCGTGGGGGAATTGGGGCTCCCCCCACGGTCTCCAACGAAGTGGCCAGGCCCCGGGGGATGGGGTCCCCGGGGCTATAAGTGGCCCGGGAGGGGGGCCACGCGGCCCCCTCCCCAATAAAATAAAAATGTTTTTTTTTTTTTTTTAAACGAGGCAGAACCCCGGGGGATGGGGTTCCCTGGGCTAACAGAGGCCTCAGGAGGGGGGCCAAGCAGCCCCCCCCCCTCCTTTGAAAATATTTTTTTTTTAAATATTTATATATGGCCATGCCCCGGGGGATGGGGTCCCCGGGGCAGAAATTGGCCTCAGGGAGGGGGGGGCCATGCGGCCCCCTTCCCGTTTAATTTTTTTAAACAATAGGGGTCAGGCCTTGGGGGATGGGGTCCCCAGGGCCCCAAAAGTGCGAAAAGAAGGGGGGCCACACAGCCCCCCTTCTGGGGGAAAAAAAAAAAGCCGGCATCGTGCCGGAGGCCCCGCCCCCTCCCTGCAGCACTCTGCAAACGCGCCCTGTGGCGCGTTGTAAGTAGGGGAATTAATTCCCCTTGAATACTGGGGGTCCCTGGGGGCCAACTAGCCCACCAGGTACCTCCAGTATGCGCCACAGAGCTGCGTTGCAGAGAGGTGGTCTGAGGCCACGCCCCTTTTTACACCTCTCTGCAACGCAGCTCTGTGGCGCTTACTGGAGGTACCTGGTGGGCTAGTTGGCCCCCAGGGACCCTCAGGATTGAAGGGGAATTAATCCCCCAACTTAAAACCTGCCAGGGGGGTGCGTTTGCACAGTGGTGCAGGGAGGGGGCGGGGCTTCATATGGCAAGTGTGCAAACGCGCCCCCTGGCGTGTTGTAACTTGGGGGATTAAGTCCCCTTCAATCCTGAGGGTCCCTGGGGGCCAACTAGCCCACCAGCTACCTCCAGTAAGCGCCACAGAGCTGCGTTGCAGAGAGGTGGTCTGAGGCCACGCCCCTTTTTACACCACTCTGCAAACGCAGCTTCTGGCGCACTGCTGGTGGGGTGATGAGGTCCTCTTGTGTCCTGAGGACCTCAGGACACAAGTGGACTTCATCCTCTGAGCAGCAGTGCGCCAGAAGCCGCGTGTGCAGAGTGGTGTAAAAAGGGGCATGGCCTCGGACCACTTGTGTGCAATGCAGCTCTGTGGCGCTTACTGGAGGTACCTGGTGGGCAAGTTGGCCCCAGGGACCCTCAGGATTCAAGGGGACTTAATAGGGACATTATAATTACAAATTAGCATTTAAAAAACCATTGAAATTCACTGAAAAAACCATAGGTTTCAGGCACGTTATAGTTAGAAATTAGCATTTAAAAAACCTTAGAAATTCACTGAAAAAAACAGGTTTTAGGGACGTTATAGTTAGTTGGACATTTCACTCGTACAAAACCAGAGAAATTCGACCGTTATAGTTAGTAGAGATAACTATAACTCGCGCCCCCGCAATGCACTGCTCATGACGTCACATATTACATCATTCATGACATGGTCCATGACATCACTGATGACATCTCAAATGACATCACTGATGACATCATCCAAGTGATAATCTGATGCACCTCCTCACACCCTAATATAACCTTTTATACACCCACTCTAAAATACAGACTACCATGTTCGAAACCATAGACACACCAATAGCAGTTAGTACATACCCGCTCAGTGATTCCTAGGTCTACACACATCCACTCATTCACCCATACAGTAACTCATACATGCAGTCACTCATCAATACAGCACTATCATATGCACTCATACACCTATACATACACTCACACACTGCCACTCATCCATAGACTTACTCACACACCTACTCAGTCATGCAAAGAATCAATCACACCCATTTACACACCTATACAGTTATACACAGACCACCTCACTTATTTATACAAATACTAACACATACTTACTCTCTTATACAATCACTGATACAAGCACACACTCATCCATACAGCCACTCTCACAATCACTCACTCTCACGTATAGTCATTTATATACTCCAACACTCACGTATACTGCCTTTCACATATGTACTCACACATATACCACTGAGACATCCATTCACTCACCAACACACCCATACACACACTCACCCACCCATACAGCCCTTCACAGATGCACTCTTCAACCCATACACCCAGTGAATCACCCACTCACACATCTATGCACAGTCACCCACCCCCCCACCTACTCACTCAGGCACCCATACAGATACTCAGACAACCAATCAATAACCCATATAGACAGTCATGTAGCTACTCACCAAGCCATGCAGCCACTTACACACCAACAGACATACTGATACAGACATTTACAGTTTACTCACTAACCCATGCATTCAGTAAGATACGCTTAATCAGTCACTTATACAATCAGTCACGCACCTACTAAATCATCCATTCAGACACTTATTCACCCACTCATTCTTCAATACACCTTGGCATATATATATATATATATATATATATATATATATAACATATTTAAACTTTACAGAAACACAGTCACTGGATGATGTCATCAGTGATGTCATTTGAGATGTCATCAGTGATGTCACTGACCATGTCATGAATGATGTAATATGTGACGTCATCAGCAGTGCATTGCGGGGGCGCGAGTTATAGTTATCTCTACTAACTATAACGGTCGAATTTCTCTGGTTTTGTACGAGTGAAATGTCCAACTAACTATAACGTCCCTAAAACCTATGGTTTTTTCAGTGAATATAGATGTGTGTGTGTGTATATTTATATATATATATTTTTTCCCCCCCCCACTGAATAAAAACCCAAAGGTTACAGGGACGTTCTAGTTAGGCTCAGGTTTCACTCGTAAAAAACTGTGAAATTCAGCAGTTATTGTTAGCTGAGCTAACTGTAACTCACACTGTAGTGTAGTTCCTATTTCCCGAATAGGCTCTGCGCATTGGAATAATATACCCTATAGGTTTGACATAGGACTGAGGTCAGTATGTCACTATCGAGTATATTAAACTTAATTACTTTGTGCCAGCTAGCTCAGAGGCCACTAGAAACTCCTTGAAAACAAGAAGGAGAGTTTCTGGCAACCGCATAAACATGACTACTTTGTTTCCCTTTAGAATCGGAACACTCTCAGAATCGTGGAAACAATAGATAACAGTTTCACTCAGCTAATCGTGCATGCTTAGTTTCTTCAGAGTTACACAGAAAGAATAGATGGGCGTTTCAATAAAAGGATTTATTGAACAGTCTTGTTTCTCGTGTAAGAAATATGAGCTGTTATGATCACAAGACAGTATGCAAGATATATAATGTACAGCGTAAGCAGTAGAAAGAAATAATACTGCGCTAGCATTATCTTTTAGCTATCACACATATATTCATATACATAAATAACATAAGCTAAAAATGCGAGTACTCATACGATGCGTCTCTAAGCTTGTTCTACCCCAGTGTACCTAACCTAACCTAGGTGTAGGACAAGGTAAGAAGTAGGTGATGTATTCTATAGTATGGTATACTAAGAGTCTGTATGCCAAGAGTCCCTCTAGGTTCTAGTCAGCTCCATCCCTTGAGAATGAGAGAGGTGGGAATCTCTTTCCGGACTCGAACTCTAACACCCCGCGAAGGGAGTCAGAACACTGGAAGCTGGATTCTCTGCGAGCAGGGATGACAGCGTCTCTTCTCAGTGCATCAGGCCGGGATACAGGCTCCTCTAAAGTCGAGGTCTCCTCCTAACTTGCTTGGGCAAGGAAAGGTATATTTATACCTGGAAGGTGCCTTGGAATGTTAGCATTGACGTGAAGTCGGGCAGAGGAAGACGTCAGGAATGAACCCTTAAGGTATAGCGGTTCATGCATAATAGATGAGTTCTTGGAGAAATCAATAATCCTGTGCTAGGGGAACTCCCAAGAGCTTAAGGGTCTGGTTTCTAAGAACTCGTTGTGACGTTGGGGTGGACGGATGTCGGTGACCATGCCTGTATTTGGAGTGCATGGCTCATGCCTAAATAAGGACTGGGATTTTATGCCTATATAAGAGCAATGCGAATTGTGCCTATATATTAGGACATGTTTCAGGAAAGCCTATATACGGACACCTAAAGCGGAATACAACACCCACTCCACTTTCGAATGAACGATAATACTAAATGCTAAACATTAAATGCTAAACATAAAACTGAGTACCACATGTTGCTAAAAACATTCCTAAAAGCATATTAAAAGAAGTTTAAAAAGAAACTGTTGCTAAAACATGTAACGCAATAGGTACTGTACATTTTAAAGCATTTTTTCATTCTAAGCATATATCATAAATAAAATGCAACATGAATGAATAAACAGAAGTATACGAAACGGTTGACAAGTTTTCAAAAATCAAAAGCCATTTCATATTATGGTACTAAATGAAATTACAGTAAGAGAAGGTGACAGTGTGTCCCTGGAAGTATTCACGGAAGTCCGTTTTATATGAGTAGTTCTTCTGTAAGCAGATTGAGTTGCCATGTATTTTCAAAATAGAGAAAAAGAAAAAAGTTAAATTTTAGGAAGAGTTCCAAGTTTTGAAAATATGGAGGCCAAATTCATTGCGTCCCTGGTACACTGTGAGCCGAATCAAAGTCAGTGTATGGGTCTGGTGTAAACAGGAAATCATCTATTTCTGTAGACCAAATATCGTCTACCGATGTTGGTGACAGCTGGAATACCTCATTTAGAAGGTTAACTGCACAGAGATGTGAAGCATCGCCTTCAGCATAGGATGCCGAACAATGTTTGCGTCCGTTGTTACCTGTGTGCCTGTTGATCCATCTCGTACCTCAGCAGCAGCAGGAAGCGTCTGTGAGATCTCAACGAATGCCGTCATCAGGATTGGTAGCCTCTGGGGACAACACAGAGCATGGGCCGTTATTGTGTCCAGCAGAGTATCAATATCCGTTGGCATGAGTGATGGGAGTGTTAGACGGGTGTCTAGCACGCATTCTTCACCACAAAGCAGGCAGCGTAGAACAGGTAAGATGCAATCTTGCCAGATTGGTCTGAATGACAGAAACCATGTTGTATTAAGTTCCCGTAGACGAGGTATGCCCAAAAGTTGCACTATGCGCTCACGGCACTTCCGTTCTAGGAGAGCTTTCTCCACATCGCTCGGAGTGATGCCGGTGAATAGGCTTGCCATAGCGTAGTAGTAGGAATAGGAACAGGATTCCTGCAACAAGTGCTAGAATTAATGGCACACCACCAAACACCGAATGTGCGAAGTTTGGGATGATTCCGAGGACTGCCTGGAAGGGTGCTAACAGTCCTGAACAGATGGTCTTAAATACATGTACAATCCCGCTCGTATCAGACATGTTTAAGATGCGTCCCATCATTTCTACGAAATGTATAGGGCAGTTTGTACGAATTAAAGCCTGTATCTCAGCCGAAGTCCTTAAAAATTTGTAGATCATAAGTTTCTTTGGCCGAGGTCAAAGGCACGGTCTGTTGCAAAAGCATGGCTTTCATTCTGCTTAAAGTATCAAAACGTATAAAAGAAACATTCAATGAAGGCCATAGTGGTGACTCCCTGACTGTCTCTGTTTGGGGGAACAATACTTGCATACAGCAAGTAACCCTGGAGTCCACCGTTACCAGATATGGGATTCCTGGCAACATGCCACAGCAACTCTGATCATTCAACATGAGGTAACTCCCATTAGAAAGTTGGCCAAACGTTGGATTTTCACAGCAGCTGGTGTACCCTGCAGGTGACAGGATAAATTTGCCACAGAACCATTACAAGCCCCGTGCAAAGAAATGTCCTGACATATGAGAGAACTGCTTAATGCCTTTTCACAGTTTGTACCGCTTAGAAACACGTCACGATTCCCACTCTAACATCTGTATTCGTAAGGTAAATCCCAGGATGTCTTAATGTATTCTTTACCCAACCTTTCATATTTGCCTGCTTGCATCTGTTTGAGGCAATACTGAAAATGAAAAGTCGAGACAGGCAGAGTGATTTTGCCATGAATAAGCCATTCTGTAGCTGGTTTTTCTGCCACTGTGAATGGTAATTTTTCCAGTTTTTCAATGCTCAGCACTGTATACTTTGCTCCCCTTTGTGCCACTTCGATCTGTTTATCCGTTAGATTGTATTCTGAAAACAGAGACGACGTGTTGATAAAACGCCAAGGCACATAGCCCACATGCAATGATTGCAGCGTCCAGCCTAATAACATAATAGAACGTAACTGAGATTGGCCTTGTTGTAACATGGCTAAATCTTGTTCCAGTATGTCAATGGCAGAGGATACAATGTTGTCCAATGAATAAATTCTGGATGACAAAGTTGTTAACCCATTGTCGACCACAGTGAGAGATTTCTCTAAGTTAATACGATCAAGTTCACGTATTCTTTCTGCGGCCTCTGCCTGTGTAACCTTCCATGCTTCATTATAAGCAGCATATATGCCGGCATATATGAAACGTTTTTGACGCGGTTTTCTTGGTCCTAGCAAGAATTCCCTAAGGTCTGCGTCTTCTTTAAGTAAAGATAAGTGTTGTTTCACATCCTCAAGTGTAGACTTTTGTAACCAGTCAAGGCACAATTTTCCTACACTGTATGTTGTTACTACCCCTGGATGTTGTCTTTGAACATATCGTGGGTCTGGCCTATGTATAGTAAAGCCCTGTGTTTTATTCAGGAATCTTTCTTGACAGATGTTTGTGTCTGTGGGCCAGATCAACCATTTTTTCCAATCAGGATTTGTTCTGTTTTGTAGTATTGTGTCTACTGTGACCGCTCCCTGTGTAGTGTTATTACTTGCAGGTGTTGGTACAGAAGGTGTGTCCATGTCTTTTATCTTGGCTAAACCAAGGCAAGACGTTTGTAGCACAGTGTCATTCAAAAACATTACTTGATGTGGGATGATGCATGCTCTAAATAAAGCTTCTATCCCCTGCACTTGCCACTCTTTAGAACCGAAGACAGATTTTGCGTCGATTGTGTCTTTCCAAAGGTCGAATCCCTGTCTAGACAACTGGGTAATAAAGGCTGCAGAATAAATCTGTTTTGTATTTGTTAACATAATTTTCTGTCCTGTTTTGTTCACATTCTTATAGAAAAATGTTTCTGGATCAGATGTATTGTACCCTGAAAAATATGGAAACTTATTTGTAAACGTTTTTGAACTACCCTTTGGAGGTGTAGGACAATGTTCCCATTGGTTAAATTTAAAAATATTTCTAGGTGTTGCAGATTTATGCAAGAAATGATGACCATAGTGGTTGTAACAATATAGCTGTTCATAGTCTGATGAACCCTCTTAAGTATTCGTTGTTAGAGAATGCAGCAGACCTTTCTAGATCAGACATCATATCATTTACAGTCTCAAAGTCCCAATCATCAGAATAGGTACTGGAGGTAATAAAGTCACTTAATGAAATTTTAAATAAATGTGGAATCTTCAAAAGTTCCATCGGGCCGAATACATCGAAATCGGTTTTGTCCCAAACTATACCATCCTGTATAGGAACGGCTGTGATGTTCACTGCTGACAAGTCTCTTGTTTCACGATGGGATGATTTGTGTGGTTTTAAAAGTAAGTTCACATTTTTACTTTCAGTGTCCAAAACAGATGTATCTGCCATTGATAAGCATGCTAAGAGTCATAACCAAAGCTAGCCAAAACAGAAAGAAAAATATTCCAGAAATAATCCATAGTTCAATCCATGGTGAAACCAGATAAGTCTTTCTCAGGAAATGAAAAAGGTCTTGTACTTGTTGCTTGAAAGTTTTTGATGCTGGTGTCGTTTCAGGTTCACTCGGATCCTCAGAAAACGTATCAAAGTTAATGAAATGGCCAGAAGCAGTTCGGTCAATTGTTGAAATTGCATCAGGATTTGTAGAAATCGCTGGAACCAGTTGATCACTTGTTACGTTGGTGTAGACAGGTGTATCTGGACGAACTGTTACTTGAGTTTCAAGAGGGATGAGTGCCATAGCATTGTTGCTTAGTCCTTCATCTGTTACTGCTGAATTCTCGATGGTTATGAGTCTTTCAGTCTGAACCTCTTGGATAGTAGCGAGAGGAGTGCGTCTGCTACTAGGTCGGAGTCCACGAGGCCTACTATTTAGTATTGGCCACATACTGTGGTTTGATGAGGTCGATTGACCCAAATCTTTTCTCCTTTTTTTCCAGCAAGGGGCGGCAGAAGTACTGTTCTTGTTCCGTGGACAGCTAGGACAGGTACTGGTTGTCTGTAAGAAGGTCCAAATTCCTTCTTGTCCGCAATCTTCTCTCTGACTAGATCCCCAACTTTTGGGATCCAGACAGGCCTTGCTGGGACTGCCGGTTTTTCCCCAGTGGTGGTTGGCTTCAGGAACACGTTGCTTTGTTTCGATCTTAGTTCATTTAGATCCTGTAAAACAGCCAAACGATCTTTGATATCAAAGGGTTTATTTTCCACCACTGTGCCTTTACATTCGACATCAGGAACCCACATTCTTGTTCCAAATAGGACCTCATGTGAAGTGACCCCCCCCTAGAGAACTTCTTGGCAGGTTGTTCAATGAGCGTTGGACCCCATAAAGATGTTTGACCCACCCATCACCCGAACCTAATACTCTAGCTGTTATAGACTGCTTTATGTCCCAGTTTTTCCTTTCCACAACAGAATTTCCCTCAGGATGAAATGGAGAGGAGTACCGCAATGCTACGCCCAAACTGGCCATGGCTTCTTTGTAAGCCCGAGAGCTAAACGCAGGGCCCTGGTCAGAATGTAGTGTGCCAATTGCGTATGTGCCGATAAAGACTCGCAAATCTTTTATAACCGTTCGAGCGTCAGCCGAGCGCTGAGGCCATATCCATAGGAACCTTGACTTAGTATTTATGGGATTGCATTTGTCCATAAGGACGCCTGTGCATAGATAGTCTAATGCTGTCTAACAATGGTGTCTGTACTGGGCAGGCTACTTCGTAGTCTGATGGCGTTCTGCATCACGCTGTACCTTACAGTCTATGCAGTCATTGATGAAGATGTGAATCTGTGTATTCATTTCAGGCCACCAGTACATCTCTTTTAATGTTAATATTGTTTTAGAGATCCCCTGATGTGACAGACCCTCCCCCAGATGTGCTTCATAAATCAAAGCTGCTCTACGTTCCATGTTTGGAATTACCCTATCCCCCACTCCAGGGATTCGAGCAAAAGGAACGTTGTTTGCATCAATTACATAAGAGTACTTGAGTGGAAATTTCTTTGGTAACGCTGCACCACTGCCTTTGCTTGAAGCATTGACAGCCAACAATATCTCACTGTCTATTCTCGTTTTTGAACGAGTGATCGCAGCTACGGAAGCCGTTTGAACAGCCCCCTTTGCGGTTTCGTCAGCCAATTAATTCCCTGCAACGTGAACGCCATCACGTTGATGACTCGGCGTGTGTATCACGTGAGCTTTTGGTAGTTCGTTTTTTAACTGAACTACTTGTTCCCAAAGCGTTTTATGCTTTATTGTGCCACCTTTTGCATGTTTGAACCCATTTTCAAGCCAATTTTGTATATATTCATTATACGACTGAACACAGTAAAAAGAATCGCACACTATCAGTGTGGGGAATTCGCGATCTGTACTTTCAAGTGCCAGTTTGAATGCTTGTAGTTCAGCTCACTGAGCTGTACAATCTCCTAGAGATTGAGTTTTAGTGACCATTGGTCTGAAGTTACCATCTTGCATGCGACCTTTAATGATTGCGCATGCTGCACTGTAAGCTTGCTTACTCCCTGTAGCGGGTTGTGCTGATCCGTCAGTGTAAATTATAAATTCGTAATGATCGAGAGGCAGAATTTCAGTGGGCAGAGGACATTCATGTTCATATTGCAGGAACGCTTGTGTTTTTAAATCAAGATCAAAAACATATTCAACATCTGTTGCAGCAAGAGAATTAACCCATTGTATCCATCTAGGATGTAAAGCTTTTGCATTCGGGATGCTCGCTTTTGTGACCGCCTCTAAGGCAGGTACTGGGGTTACGACAATAATGCGTTTCCCTTGAGCTAGAGCTCTTTCTTTTGCTACAGCGGTTTGAACTGCTGTCAGTATTTTTTCTGTTGAAGTGAAGCGCATTTCTGCTTGTGTATACAAATGTGATTTGTATGCTATTGGTACTTTTTCACCCTCATTAAATGTTAAATAGGTGAATCCGCACTGTCCCGAAATTATTCGGATCACTAAATTGCGTTGATTTGCACGTGTTTGTAAGTGATTTGTTGCTAACATGTTAGCCTAGAGTGAAAGCAAGATTTCTGTGTGTTCTTGTGTCCAATGTTTGATTAAAAAATCAGGTTTGATTAATTCGTAGAGAGGTTTAACCCTTTCTGCGTAATTTAGAATGTAAGTTCTTCCAAAATTTAGGAAACCCAGGATGGATTGTAAATTTTTCAGCGTTCTTGGAGGTTGGAGCAGCGCACACTTTTCTATAAAGTTAGCTGCCAGGCTCTTGCCTTCACTTGAAAGCTCATATCCTAGGAAAAGGACATTGAGATGGGCAATTCTGGATTTTTTTAAAGTTGAATTTATAGCCCTCTGAGGCGAAGCCCAATATAATGGTACTCACCCTGTTCAAGTGCCTATCTAGGTCATCGTCTGTCAGATAGATGTCATCGACATATGACAATGCCTCATTATCATAAATTTGTAGTAACTCTGTTACCCTCGCTGAGAATAACCCTGGGCTGTTCTTGAACCCCTGTGGGAGTCTACAAAATTGACGCTGGGTCCCCATTAATGAGAAAGCTGTTAGGTACCTGCTTTCAGGTGCTATGTTTTGACAAAGGAAACCATTTGAAATGTCCAATGTGGTTTTATATTTTTTGCACACAATGATATTCATTAATGCTGTACTATGTGCATTTTGCACTGCAAATGTTTTAGAACAAGTGTTCAAGTGTCTGTAATCCAAAACTAGACGATAGGTATTGTCTGGTTTGGAGACAGGAAACAAAGGATTGTTCATTGAGGAGGTGCATGTTTCAATCACCCCTTGGTATTCAAGTTGATCTAAGATCTCCCTGACCTGTTTTTTAGCTTCTTGCTTTATTGGATACTGCCTTTGTGCAGTAGGTTCATTTTTTAACTGTATTTTATGGTGAGGTGAGTCCTCATCCCATCCTACATGATTTTTATATAATGCTGGGGCCTGGGCAACTGCCCATTTCCTGGCATAAGTATATTTAAGGTGAATTGGAATATGGTTGGAGAAGGCAGGCATAATGATGTCCTCGCCATGTGGGCACTCCCTGACAAATTTTGGTGGGCAGTCTTTTTCTGCCAGAAGTAGATCATAACCCCTTGAAAGTTTTTCCCAAAAGAGTACTTTCACTTGTCTTGGTATGTCTCCTTCCATTCGGAGTGTTATTTCATATAACTTTTGTGGAGTACTAACCCTGGTGTCTACAGTTTCTACTGTGATGTACTCATTCAAGTCCACTATCTCCAGAAGTTCCTTCAGGTTCTGGCGAGCTATTGTGACTTCTGCTGCACTGTCCAGCATTGTCTGAGCCCATTCTCTGTTCTTGAGTTGTGTTCTCAGTATTCTCGGCATGTCTGATCTTCAGACCTGCTACCTTCTTTTTTGAGAATTGAGGTTTTAATTTATTTTTCTGAACGTGTTTGTCGTCTTTGGATTTCACGCGTTCTTCTCTATGTTCTGACCGTCCTCTTCTTTCCGATGTCTGTGACGATGTCTCAAAGGTACAAAAGGAACGTGTATCAGTATCTTGATACCTGTCAGGTTTTCTTAAATTATCCCTATTCCTGAGGTTATACCTCCTTTCAGAGGGCTCCTTTTGAGGAGACCTACCTCTGGATTGAGAACGTGTCTCGTTTGAATTTTGTTTATTAGTTTCCCACTTCTTTTTAGAAGATGTAGGAGTTTGTTTAATAGAGTCCTTCTCAGGACTTTCAGATAGTTTTGGCTTCAATTGTTTTCCACCCAAACTATCTCTGCCTAATTCTGCATAAGGTTGTTCTATTATTCTGGGTAGTTCAGTTTGATGTTCTGTTACATCAAATTCCCTTAAGCGTTGGTGGATCGCCACTGATGCTACCTCTCCTTTAATATTAGATAATATTATTGTTGAGACCTGGTCGAAGTTTTTCAGTAATTTCATACCTAAATTCAGAGCAGGCTCTGCCCCGTATTCGTTTTGAATTTGTTTCAGGACATCTGGTATTACTGCAATTGATGGAACACCATGTGTTTTAGTATAGATGGCAGCAAAGACTGAGCCCCAAGTGGTGCAGTCTTCTAGTTGTGATCCCCATTGGTAAACAGATTGTTAGGATTCTGTGTTTCTCATAAGGGCTAGTATTAGGAAATACTGCTTTGATTTGAGTAATTTTTTGAGCTATCCAGAATGGAATTTGCTCACGTTTTGTGGGCATTTTACCCATGACTGCGTATAAAGTCTGTGGAGTAATTTTTAGTGTATTCCCCTGTTGAGGGGTTTGATTTGGAATGGTCAATGGTGGTTGGACTGTGAAAGTCCGCATGACATATTGGACCAATTGTCTGTAAATTTTTATTAACTCTATAAGTTGAGTAAGTAATTCCTCGTCTGACATTATATCGAGGTCAGGATGAGGAGTGTAGCCGGCTAGAATCGGCCATGTTGCTCCTGGCCTACCATGTGGACCGAGCCTGGTAATGTTTCTGTGATGTTTTAGGGCGCCTTTAAACCAGAGCTGATGCTCCTGGTATGTTAGTGGAATTTCAATATCCTCGAAAGGAATATATTCCTCTGGTGGTTCATCTTCTTTATAGAAGTGAAACAGTCTTGTTACTGGATTTGATTCAGGGAATACTATCCATGAATAGAATACCTCTGTCTGAAAGGATTCGTGTGTCTCTATCACGAAAACTGCTCTACCACCTCTTGGCGGTAGGCCATGTTTTATAAGTTTTAGAGTGATGGCTCTTCTTAAGTTTGGAGCGATGTCTATAACACCCTCCTCGGTTTCATTTAAACCTGTAAAGTTAAAAGCTGTTACGACTGGTTGAGCCGCAGCTACACCGTTCCCGGTGTCATCGTCCCTGTGTAGGGACATTTGTTTTTTGAAAAATGTAGCACAAGTTTCAAGGAAACAAAAGATAAGGTGCACAATATTTTGGAACACTGTATCCTTCAATGTTGAACAAACCAAACAGCTAATATATAGGGTTTTTTGTCCTATTTAGCTTTGGCGGATATTTAACCCTACCCACTCCAGACGTCTTATGGAGTATGTGAGTAGGGGTCTCTGAGAAAAGCACGACTGAGTTACTCAGTATTTGGCGTTCAATTACTGCCTTACCAAACGGTTGGGCGCCATGTAGTGTAGTTCCTATTTCCCTAATAGGCTCTGCGCATTGGAATAATATACCCTATAGGTTTGACATAGGACTGAGGTCAGTATGTCCCTATCGAGTATATTAAACTTAATTACTTTGTGCCAGCTAGCTCAGAGGCCACTAGAAACTCCTTGAAAACAAGAAGGGAGTAGTTTCTGGCAACCGCATAAACATGACTACTTTGTTTCCCTTTAGAATCGGAACACTCTCAGAATCGTGGAAACAATAGATAACAGTTTCACTCAGCTAATCGTGCATGCTTAGTTTCTTCAGAGTTACACAGAAAGAATAGATGGGCGTTTCAATAAAAGGATTTATTGAACAGTCTTGTTTCTCGTGTAAGAGATATGAGCTGTTATGATCACAAGACAGTATGCAAGATATATAGTGTACAGCGTAAGCAGTAGAAAGAAATAATACTGCGCTAGCATTATCTTTTAGCTATCACACATTTATTCATATACATAAATAACATAAGCTAAAAATGCGAGTACTCATACGATGCGTCTCTAAGCTAGTTCTACCCCAGTGTACCTAACCTAACCTAGGTGTAGGACAAGGTAAGAAGTAGGTGATGTATTCTATAGTATGGTATACTAAGAGTCTGTATGCCAAGAGTCCCTCTAGGTTCTAGTCAGCTCCATACCTTGAGAATGAAAGAGGTGGGAATCTCTTTCCGGACTCGAACTCTAACACCCCGCGAAGGGAGTCAGAACACTGGAAGCTGGATTCTCTGCGAGCAGGGATGACAGCGTCTCTTCTCAGTGCGTCAGGCTGGGACACGGGCTCCTCTAAAGTCGAGGTCTCCTCCTAACTTGCTTGGGCAAGGGAAGGTATATTTATACCTGGAAGGTGCCTTGGAATGTTAGCATTGACGTGAAGTCGGGCAGAGGAAGACGTCAGGAATGAACCCTTAAGGTATAGCGGTTCATGCATAATAGATGAGTTCTTGGAGAAATCAATAATCCTGTGCTAGGGAACTCCGAAGAGCTTAAGGGTCTGGTTTCTAAGAACTCGTTGTGACGTTGTGGTGGACGGATGTCGGTGACCATGCCTGTATTTGGAGTGCATGGCTCATGCCTAAATAAGGACAGGGTTTTTATGCCTATAGAAGGGCAAGGCAAATTGTGCCTATATAAGGACATGTTTTGGAAAAGCCTATATACGGACACCTAAAGCGGAATACAACAACACCCCCGCAATGCACTGCTTATGCTCTCACATATTATATCACTCATGACATCTCAAATGACATCACTCATGGCCTCATCCAGTGACTGAGTGTTTTTTAAGCGTTTGAGTGTTAAATATCTATACACCAAGGTGTATTGATGAATCAGTAGCTGTATGAGTGCCTGTATGGATGATTCAGTGGGTGCGTGACTGACTGTATAAGTGAGTGATTAGGTGTCTCAGTGATTGTATGGGTGAGTGACTAGGTTGTAAGAATGTCTGCATCAGTCTGTCAGTTGGTGTCTAAGTAGCTGTATGGGTTTTTGAGTGGGTATGTGAGTTTCTGTATGGGTGAGTGATTTGTTGTCTACCTCTATGGGTGGGTGAGGGTGTGTGTGACTACCTGTATGAATGAGTGAGTGGATGAGTCAGTGGCTGTATGGGTTAGTGAGTGTGTGAGGGGCTGGATGGGTGAGTGTGTGTGTATGGCTATATCTGTGATTGAGTGCATGTGTCAGGGGTATATAGGTGAGCAACTGGGTATGTGAAATACAGTGCAGGGGCGTGAGTTATAGTTAGCGCAGCTAACTATAACTGCTGAATTTCACTGGTTTTGTACGAGTGAAACCCGAGCCTAACTATAACGTTCCTGTAAGCTTTGTTTTTTTCAGTGAATTTCTAAGGTTTTTTAACTAGCAGTCACATTTGCAGAGTGGTGGAGAAAGAGGGCAGGGCCTCTGACCAGCTCTCAGTAATCCTGCAGTGTAGGACTTGCAGGCGGTACCAAGAGGGCTTCTTGGCCCCCAAGGTCCCTCAGGAGTAAAGTGGACTTCATGCCCCAGCCAGTAGTGCACCACGAGCTGTGTTTGCAGAGTGGTGGAGAAAGGGGGTGTGGCCTCTGAAGACCTCTCAGCAATCCCGCTGTGGGAGACTCACTGGAGGTAACAGGAGGGCTAGTTGGCCCCCACGGACGTCCTTGGGGGCCAACTACACCTCCTGTTACCTCCAGTGAGTCCCACACAGTGAGATTGCTGAGACCTGGTAGAAGGCCATGCCCCCTTTCTCCACTGCTCTGCAAACGCGCCTCCTGGTGCACTACTAGTAGGGGGGGGTGAAGTCCCCTTGGCTATTGAGGGTCTTAGGGGGCCGACTACCCCTCCTGTTACTCCAGCACTTCCCACACAGTGGGTTTGCTGAGAGTTTTTCAGTGGCCATGCCCCCTTTCTCCATCACTCTGCAAAAGCACCTCCTGGCGCTCTACTAGTTCGTGGTTCAAGTCCCCTTGGCTCTTGAGGGTCCTTAGGGGCCAACTAGTCCTCCTGTTACCTCCAGTGAGACCCACACAGCTGGATTGCTGAGAGGTGGTCGGAGGCCATGCCCCCTTTCTCCACCACTCTGCAAACATGCCTCCTGGCGCACTCCTGGTTGGGGAAAGAAGTCCACTTTAGTCCTGAGGCCCTCGGGAGGCAAGGGGACCTCATCCACCCTACCAGCAGCAAACTGCAATGCCCCGGGGGTGGGCTCCCCACCAATGTTAGCTAAGCTCGGGAGAGGTTGTGGCCCTTTATGTTTGTATTTGTTCCCCAGGGAGGTGGTACACGGGGCTGCATGGGAGGGGGGTGGACACCCCCCATGCATTATTTGTTAGCCCCAGGGAGGTGGTGGTCCCTGGGGCTGTTAGGGAAGCCATAGGGCCTCCCCCACATTGCTTTAAAAAAAATAATTAATGTATGTGCCCAGGGAAGGTGGCAGTCCCCAGGACTGTTGGGGGGGGGGGGGAGGCGGCGGCCGGGCCTGCCCCTGTTTGCCTAATGTAAAGTGCCCAGGGGAGGTGGCGGCCCCGGGGCAGCAGGGAGGCTGTGCAACCCCCCCTATTATTTGTGATTGAAGCCTCGGGGAGGTGGCGGTCCTTGGGGCAGCGGGGGAGGCCCTATGGCCTCCCCTGTATTATTTAATTATTTCATCTCTGCCCTGGGGTGGTGGTGGTCCCCTGGGGAGCCACAAGGCTCCCCTGCATATAATTATATGACTGCCTCGGGGAGGGGGCGGTTCGCGGGGCTTTGAACAGCCCGAGCAGGGGGGCCCTGTGCGCCCCTCCTCCTATATTTTTAAATGCCCCCCACGACCTGGCCCACCAGGGGGCCTAATTAAACGAACCACAGGAGACCGTGCTTTGGTTTTTTCCCCATTTAAAGTGGGAGTCACAAATCCTACATGACTCCAGCTGAATCTTTTTTTTTTTTTAAATGCGGTTTTTCACCCTGGGGGTCCCTGTGGGACCCACCTAGGGGGTCAGGGTGTTTCTACCCTTTTTTTTTTTTTTTAAATATATATAATTATATTGACTGGGGGTGAGTGTTTGATTTGCTCTAACGCTCCGTCCATCATCCCCTTTGGTATCGCTTTGTTCGCCCTAAGTTGGCAGGGTATACCCAGACGTGGGTCCCTTGCTCACTTTGCCACTGGATTTAAGATAGCCTGGCTGATGAGGGTTTTGAACCCGAAACCGGTCCCAGGATGCTTGTTTCCGGTCCAGGGAAGACATGGCTTGGCAGTTCGGGCTGGACTGTTCCCATGAGGCACAGGCTCAGACTGATTTGCATATGGCCATGTCTGAACTGGGGTGGTGGAGTGAGCTAAAGAATGATGATGGATTAAACCCAGATCAGTTGACTGGGGGTGAGTGTTTGATTTGTTCTAACGCTCCGTCCATCATCCCCTTTGGTACCCCTTATAAGGTCAACATGTTTCTGCCCTGGAGTGACCCAGCTCGGGGGTATTCATCACGACCAGTTGGTACAGTCATTCTGTAAATAACAAACAAAAACTTAAAACCTGGTGCTGGCCTAATGACAGTGAGCAGGGTGATAGTTTTACATAAACTACACGTTCAATCGTTTAGGGAGTGGTACGTTTATGGTTGGATTTCTCACTCCCAATATACCCCCTGTGTGAATTGATTTGAGTCCAGCTGAGGGGCTGAACTTTGTAACACATTCTCCCTTTTCTTTTCCTCCCGCTTTTAGCTGTTTAGCACTCCAAGTAACTGCATTTTGACACTTGACAGACGCTGCTACCAGATTAAACCCAATGACTGATAATGTGGGGGGCTAGCATTTGATCACACAGTCCATTCTGATGACTCCCAGTATCCTTGACACAACGCAAACTCTAGCGCTGACAGATAAATGGGAAAACTATCAAATAAGAAGAAACCGCACATCCGGACTGCTATGCATGGAGGAATCCTCCCCGTGTATCTTCAGATCAACATAGCTCCACAAGGGCTGATGGCGACCAATGCTGACAGCCTCTTCTTGGACAACAAAATCTTCAAAAAAGATTGGTCACTGATCTCCTGGTGGTGTATCAAGGATTGGTTGATCCTAAGTGAAAGAGACAGCAGACTTACTAATGGTGGAGATCCAACTTTTAGAAAACCTGATTAAATGCACTCTGCAGGATACCCTGTTCAAGAAAAAACTAGAGGTGAACAGGACCCTTAGTGGGACGAGAGAATCTTCTACAATATAAGATTAACAAATTGAAGAAGGACGTCACCCACTTCTCACATAAGAAAATATATCCGTATACAACAGATAACTAGATGACAACCAAGCACAACCTAGAAAAGGAATAAAAGGAGAGTGAAAGGCTGGCATTGTTGCTTGAACATGAAATACCTTGAAAAAGCGAGACAAGTCGTTTTTCAAAACGTGAACAGTTTATTTAATTAAACAGTGCGGCTGGGAGATCAACCAAAAGCACAGGGTCTGAGGACTGTCAATTTGCAATCAGTCTAACATGGGTTTTTATACAGTTTATTGAATGCAATAAAATAGTTCAGGCGATCCTTTTTGGTAAAGAATCTGAACCTCTGTCTTTGGAGTCCTAAATGAATGTATTGGATGAGGAACCCAGGTGAGACTCAACTTTGCGTGGACATGTGGCCAGTGGGTAACATGTCCAGATGTCCCACATGGGAAGCGCTTGATCACTGCGTGTGCTGTGGCCTGATTAACTATGTGTTCCTAACTTCATGTGGCATCCAACTTCATGGTGTTTTGGGAATGCGTACACCCCTCCGGCCATGTGTGCTTTATTGGTGCCAATCTCCGTGGACCATTGTGGTGGTGTTCACCTATCTGTGGGGTTGAGCTGGGATTTCCTGTTCACGCTTTTGTCTGCTAGCTACGTGTCACCCCACCTGTGACCTGTCAATCCGTGACCTTGGGCCTGGGTCTCAGAACCTGCCTGACTACGTATTTTTGGGTCCGGGCTGATGTGGAGTTCACAACAGTCGAATTCGTCAATAAAGATGCAATTTTGTTTCATGAAAGTGTTGTTGTTCACATTGACTTTTTCAATATTACATTCCCCCCTCTAGTTGAATTTTCAACTACACTATCTAACCCGTACTTCATGACAGTTACTTGATTGGGGGTTATTGTTCTTCAGTTTTGACAATTACTACTTTCCTACTTAATCGCATTTTACCCAATTTTAGGACTGCGTTTTTACAGCAGGAAATCCCCAATTGCACTGAACAATACACAAACAAGAACACGATGAAAACCGGCAACAACAACATGCACAAACCGGAAAGCCACGGGGGGCACCTGGCGAACCAATTCGAGAACCACTCCAGCTCAGGGGCACCTCCCTCCTCACGCATGTCTCTTTGTAAACAGTGCAGTGCTTGGATTGCAAGAGTCAATGTCCCATTATCCAAGTCATTCCCTGAAATAAACGTGCGGCAGGACGCACCAATCTTGGCACACTCCCCTCATCGTGGTCATTAAGTTCAAAACATACCAACGCTGCATCACCATTAGGAGGATTGCTCCCTGTCCTTTGGTTGAATTAAGGCCAAGCTCAGTGCTGTTCATCATCTTGAGCATTTCCCACCTGATTATTTGGAGCCAGTGGGCATTAGCTTTTGTCTGTACAGTGAGTAAGAGTATGGACCCTCCCGCCCATACTTATGAGTGAGAACAGTCGGAAGTCTTTTGGAATGTACTTGTACTGAGCCCAGCCAAAATAATCAGCAGCTCTTTTTCCACAAGCCTGATTGTTAGAAATGGGATTTTTGGTAGGCTAGGGCATGTGCCAAAGCCAGGCTGAAACCACCACTCTAGTCAGGATAAGGGAGTTACACTCCTAAAATAACCCCTGCTCACCCCCTTGGTAGCTTGGCACGAGCAGTCAGGCGTATCTTAGAGGCAGTGTGTAAAGCATTTGCACATAACCAACAGAAATACAGTGTAAGCACTACAAAAGGACACCACACCATTTTAGAAAAATATCCAATATTTTTATATACTTAACACAAGACCAAAAACGATAAAAATCCACAATACAGTATTTAAAAATCTTCAGTTATTACAATATGCTTGAAAAACAGTTCCTTGATGTCGATAGCTCCGTCCGGGGCTATCACGGCGTCGTGAACAAACAAATCCAAACAGTTCTGACTGACCATGGCGTCGCGGGCCAGCTACGGTGTCGGGAAGACCCGCAAACAGTACCTTTTAGAAATGCAGGGCGTCGGCGACCTCTCGTTGAGCTTCCGAAAGCATGGCGTCCGCAAGCGTCGGTTCCGGAGGTCGGTGCAGGAGTCGGCGGGGCCCTCTAAGTCACCCGCGTTGCAGATCGAACTCCTCTCTGTTGAAGTCAGGAGCGCTGGCGTCGGTAGGCATCGGGTGCTGCGGTGCGAAGTGCAGCGGTGCGGCGTGCGGTGCCCTCCGGTCACGGTGCGAGCAGCGGCTCGGTGGCGGCGTCAGATGGCGTCGTCGGAGAGACCAGGGTCGCGGTGCGAAGTGAATGCGGTGCTCGTCGCGGTGCTGGCAGGTTGCAGTGCAAGCAGCGTCGTTGTCGTTGCTGAAGCGCTGTCGTCTGCTGATGAACGGGAGTCGATGGCATCGGTAGGCCAAGGCTGCAGTGTGGGATGAGAGCAGTGTGTTGTGTAACTTTACGAGCGGTGCCCTCGAACCACGGTGCAAGCAGCGGCGTCGTCGTTGCTGAAGCGCTGTCGTCTGCTGATGAACGGGAGTCGATGGCGCCGGCGTCGGTAGGCCAAGGCTGCAGTGTGGGATGAGAGCAGTGTGTTGTGTAACTTTACGAGTGGTGCCCTCGAACCACGGTGCAAGCAGCGGCGTGGAGTGGCGTCGTCGGGGATACCAAGGCGTCGTCGTGAAGCGAGGTGGTGCAGGGCTCCCAGGTCGTGGTGCGAGCAGCGGCTCGGTGGCGGCATCAGCAGGCGTCGTCGGTGAGACCAGGGTCGCGGTGCGGCTGTGCCTTCAGGACACAGAGTTGGCAGCGGCGGCGTCAACGTCGTCGGGTTGCTTTTTCTTCTGTTGCAGCACAAAACACACAGTTCTCAGTGCTGAGGGCAGAAGAGCTTGAAGTCTTTGCTGTTCCTGAGACTTCTTGAACAGGGGGCAAGCTCTACCTCAAGCCCTTGGAGAATCTCACAAAGTAGATTGCAGAAAGTCCAGTCCTTTCACTGTCCAAGACAGAAGCAGCCACTGCAGGCCAACACAGCAAAGCGCACAGCAATGTGGTAGTCCCTCCTCACAGCTTCTCCAGCTCTTCTTCTTGGCAGTCTTCTTGGTCCAAAAGAGTTCTAAAAGTCAGGGGTCTGGGCCCCAATATTTATATCCCAAAATCCTTTGATCTCTTAGGCAGAGAGTGTCTGTGCCCAGCCAGAACCAGTTCTGCCTTCTCTGGTGTGACTTCCTGGCAGGAGGTGGAGACGGCATGGTCAGAGGCAGACCAGGCCCTTTGAGGTGCAAGAAATTTCCTCCCCTTCCCCAATTGCAGCCCAGCTCTATTCAGCCCTTTCCTGACCCACCTAGACTATCTGGAGCCACTCCTGCTCCCCAGCCTTCTGTCATCCAAAACCCAGACAGGCAATCCACATTCCAGCAGAGGCACACGGGATGACTGAGCAAGAAAATACCTACTTTCTAAAAGTGGTATTTTCGAAACACAGAATGTAAAAATCATCTTCACTAAAAGATGCATCTTTAGATTCTGAGTTCAGGCATACTAAACTTTATTTTCCTACCTAATTCCCCGGGCCAGTTATGTTTATAAGATGTTATAAACAAACTCCCCATACTGTCCTATGGGGAACAGGTAGCCTTGCAATAGCGAAAAACTAAATTGGCCGTAATTCACTATCAGGACATGCCACACACACACACACCAGGGCATGTCCTACCTTTCACCTACACTGCACCCGGCCCACAGGGGTACCTTGGGCCTACCTTAGGGGTGGCTGACATGTAAGAAAAGGGAAGGTGAGGGACTGGCAAGTGTGTGCACTGGCCAAGTCGACATGGCAGTTACAAACTGCGCGCAGACTCCGCAATGGCGGGTCTGAGTTACCTTTTCAGGGCTACTCACGTGGGTGGCACAATCAGTGCTGCAGGCCCGCTAGTAGCATTTGATTCACAGGCCCTGGCACACTCAGTGCACTTTTCTAGGGACTAACAAGTAAATCTAATATCCAATCATGGAAACACCAATCCATAACACAATTTACCACAGGAGCACTGGCACTTTACCACTGATCAGCAGTGAGAAAAGTGCGCAGAAACACTACGCCAGCAAAAACAGAGTCAAAACCGGGAGGTCAGAAAGCAAAAACTCAGGGGCAACACGCCAAAAGATGCCAAGTCTAACACAGATGCAGCAAGGTTGCCTTTTTCTTTAGGTGCTGATACATGCCCGATGGGAATGACCAAGGTCAGGATGTGTATGGTGACCAGAGAACAGAGTCTGCGCCATCCGGGGATGAGCTGAGTGTAGGCACACTCGCCGCACTGCCAGTACATATCCATCAGCGTGGAGGTGCCCCATTGCATATCCGGAATGTGCAGGATCGTACCATAGTTTTCATAGTTGCCCCATGGAAGTATTCCTTTACCTCTGAAACATAAGGAATACATTGTAAGTTTCCGTACAATTGCCCTTTCCCTTCTAGCCAATTGTATCTACCCACTTCGATATCTCAGATTTCCTGATATGGAGTGTCTATGCTTTCTTTCAACCCTCACCTACAAGACCCATTTCCCTTTATATCATCGAGCTGCATGGCCCCACACAGGGACTCCATGTTGGGGGTCCACTTGTTAAAGAAGACTGACCCAGATACTCTAAGGGCCACTCTTGGACCACAAATGGAGGCAGGAGCAGATGTGTTTGTGCATTGAGTTGAGGGTTTTGCTACCTCAAAGAATCTCTTCTCTGGGAAGTCTCGGCCCTATGGTGCCCTTTCTGCTCATCCTGTCTAGCTTAGTTTGGATATCGCTAGACTCGGTGAAAAGGTATAGAGCCGTTGGGTTGGTCTCGTAACTAGTCAGATTTACTACTACTCTGTGGGGGTTCTAGCTTGTTTGCTGGATTTTGGCCCTGATTTTGCATAGGTATAAGTGGAGAAGGTATTTTGCTTTTTCAGGTGCTACCTCTTGGGACAAGTAAATTTGGTCTGCGCCTACTGCTTGAACAGATGTAGCATGACCTGGCTGATGTTTGAGAGCCCACAGCGGTCATGTGCTGATACCATGTTTTGTGTAAAAGCACGCTGTGTACTGCATGTGGAATGCTAGTGTTGGGTTGATGTGGCATGGGAATGATCCCCATGCAAGCACTGTGAACAGACTCCATTTGGCCAAGCAGTTCTTTAGCAGTGAATAGGTGTGGCAGCACCCAAATTAGATAGAGTGTACATAGAAGTGCAATAATACCCAACTTGTTAGTGAACATTGCAGGTCTTGGTATGGAACATGGGGAAGTGTCTGTGGTCCTCCGGTGATTGGGGTTTTTCATTCAACAGTTCAGTCGAAAAAAGTTTCATAGTTCAGTTCGTAATTTTGATTCACACACTTTAGATCCGCGGTGGGGTGTTGATGTGGCAGCTGAACGGTGGTGCACTTGGAGGTTTGATTGCAGACCATTTGGATAAGAACTTGGTTCATTTGTTAATGAAGAAAAACATTACATGTGTGCCCTCACTAATGATCTTTTATTGGGGGTTCCTGTATTTCACTCGGGTGTGTTCTCCACATTCCATTTACGCAATGTTTTAGTGAGGCACCGGAACGGGGCACCAATCATGGTATTTTTTTATGGTATTTGTTTTATGGTAAATCTTAAAGGTGGCTTGTTGGTGATCAGACAAATTATTCTATTTTATGAGCCTTCGTACCTCACTGGGTGCTTGGATTAGTGGGAAATGTTTATGGAGTGGTCTTGTGATCATAGGGGTGGATCGTATCAGCCTGTATCTAGGGTTTTATGGGCACCGTCAGTTTACAAGACCCTGTCTCTCTTGGTGTGTGCATTGGGGTGCCATCAGTGCGGCTGCTTTCAACCTACACATGCACAGGACTGTGAGAGGAGGAGCATTTTGCTGTTAAGTGTTGGTGGTTGCAGCGTACCCCGAGATCACGTGTATGTGTTCTTCTCTGTTCTCATGCCCCTGTAATGCTACACATGTTCATAATTATTTTTGTACTTGTTTTAAAAAAAAGAAAAAGCCTCATGCTCTTGTTCCATATGCTTGCACTAGCCTCATGCCTACTGTCAATTATCATTTAATGGCTGACCGTTTATTATTCCGTAGTCAGCTGCTGATAATTATTCACGTGCCACTAATTATACACGTGCTGGTAATTATCCATGTTCCTGCATTCAGAAACTTTCCAGGACCGTTGAACAATGATAAAACATGTGCCCTTCTAGAAAAAACAAACCACTATAAATACCCAGTCGAACCCCAGACAGGCGCTTGGCTTTATTTTCTAATGAAGAGATTTCTGCTCTCTCCGCTGACTCTCCTAGAGCCCGTACCCTCCCCTAGTTAAGTTTCCCCGCCTGACCCATAACTCCTGCTCTCTCCTATCCTCGCATTCCAGAAAAGATTTACCATGTGAGAGACGGAGGCGAATCCTCCCCACAGCTGCAGCTATTCAGAGAACGGCCTCAGTCTTCCTGGCATCGTGACAGCAGAACCTTGTTACAGAGAAGAAAACAAAGCAAGGAAAGGAAAAAGAAAACAAGGTTAGTGTACTAATTCTCTGTTTCCTGCAAATCTACTCCACTTCGGAACTCTTTAATAAGACCTAATATAAGATATCGGAGCTACCTTATGGAAGTCCAAGAGGCAATTTCACTGACATTTAAAAAGGGGAATAAAGAGTACGCTCGAAAAAGGGAGGAACCACTTTCGTGAAAGCATATGACGTAATATGATTGGGGGGAACTTTTTCACTGCTATTTGGAACTCAAGAAAAGAGTGGATAATTCCACCCTGCAAGAGGCCAAAGAAAGACGTATTTCTGTATTGCTATAAAAATCTGAGATTGTAAGTATTTCTATAATTCAAATGTTGCTTGAACTGATTATGTTGACATATATCAATGCTTATATAGTGTGTTCATTCTCTTTAGTTGCTTCCCCCCCCAATACCTTTAGAAGAAGCACCCAGAAAGGAGAGATTTGAAGCATTCCCGAGCATGATAGCGGCCAGACACCTTTCAAGAGGTGCAAGTTATTGTCTCTTTATTATTTTGTCCTGACCCCCTTCTCTCCTGGGACAGCGCCTTATTTGATGTTATTATACCTTGGTAGGGCGCTGTGTTGGGAACGAGTAGGGTCCAACATAGCCTCTGCAGACAAGCTCTCCATGTGAGTGGCCTGACAGAAAGCCAATGTGTGTTTGAGAAGGACAAGGGAACCCAAATGAAGTCTGCCAGGGACCTTGGGAAATAGTACTTTTCTAGAAAACAGTGGTCCCATGGAACGGTATAGTATGGGAGAGATAAATATAGACTCAATCAGTTCTATATTGGTAAAGACTTGTCCAGCCGGACAGAGGTCTACTTTAATGTTACAATTTATCAGAGTAAAAACTTCTTCATAAACACACAATAGAGTAGGTGGGACACAATCCTGTGCCCTCACTACACCTACACATACGATGTGACAGCAAGACAGAAAAAGGCTCAGGCACGGCTGTCGATTTGTCATATATGGCATTAGAACATAGGGCCAACAAATCGTCTTTTTACACCCTTACACAAATAATAACACATTAAAGTAGTGTATAAGGTGTGATGGGTGTCGACGACGTTTCGATCCATACAGTAAATACAAGGATCATCATCAGGACTTAAACATAAGCATGCCTGAAAGTGAAAGCCTGTAACAACATAAAAACAATGGGGAGGAAAGGGAAGGAAGGTTTCCGTTAGTTTAGGGAAGCAACATAAGCAGTATATTAATTTAAATTAAATAGGCTATGCAGGTAGGATTCAGGAACCAGTTGGAAAATTACAATACCTAAGGACATAACGTGAAGTTATTGTGAATAACAGTATTGTCGGTAGAGTGCCACTCCGGATTGAGGCTATGAGATAACTTGTGCACGATCCTGTGAAAAGAGAGCGTTAGTGCGGGTGAAAAAGGATTGTAAGTGAATCCTATGGATGTAAACGGTAGTGACCATGTGGCATCACTTCAGGTGCAACCAGGAAACCGCAGGAAATTATTGCGCGTGTGCTCGATACCAATAAGGAGGATGCTAAGCAAGGGAAGAGGATTATTGCGCGTGTGCTCGATACCAGTAAGGAGGATGCTAAGCAAGGGAAGAGGAAAGAGGATCACCTGACGAGGGGCAGGCATCGGAGCAAGGTCCTATCCTGCAGATGCGCGGGACCTGTAAGGAAGAGGAGCGGGAATGACGGGTGGGAACCGGAGGAGAGGAAGCGTGAGCAAGGGGAAGAAGTGAGGCTTACCGGTCTCGGTATCTTAGGAATTAAGATCCGTAGTATGAGCGGGTTCTCTGGGGCGAGATGCGGGTAGATATTCCTGCAAGGAGAGGAACGGGAAGGTGAAGGGAGGGCAGATGCAAGAAGCGGGAATTGGTAATGGAGCCAGGGGCGTTAAACTTACCAATATATCAAGCGTGCAGGGACGGGCGTGGATTCGATCCTCGTGCTGGAAGTCGCCGTGAGCGTACTCGGGAATATGGCAATTAAGGCATCCTGTGTGGGAGGGAAGCCAGGTCAGTAGGCAAGGGACGTGGTCAGCGCGGGTAGGCCGAACTTGGCAGTTGGAAGGATCTTACCTCAATGGGAAACCTCGCAAGGTGGTGTGAGTGCCGGAAGCCGGTCAGCTACTGAGGGAATGCATGGGATGCAGTATGAAGGGACTTAATGGCGCGCGATAGGTGGAAGGGAGGTCAGCTGACAATTAGTGGAAATGAAAGGAGGACTACAAACAGTGCGTGGCAGACATATTGGAGTGGTGCAGAATGGCATGTGATAGAAGCAAAGAAAGGACTTCATGCACAGTGGTTTAGCCGGCATATTAGAGGGAAGGAACAAAAGGATTAATCAAGCTGTGGAACAGTTACAGCCACAAGGGGCTCACAAGTTAACCACATGTATGAATTGCAGTAGAATAATTGTTCAGTAATTAGTAATTGGTGACAGAGGGAGGGCTCGATAATTGAAACAACATGTGTAAATTACTGTAGAGTGGTTGTACAATAATTTGAGGCAGCAATTAGGAGTAGACTCGGTTGATTTATACAAGTGTAGTCCAGTCTTCAAGTCTGTTTAGGCCTGTGTGCAGGCTGTTGGTCTTAAAAATCCATTTTAGTTCTTCTTTGTCCAGTAATTTGGAGATATCTCCTCCTCTTGGAGGTGGTTTGATCACGCTTATCACAGTCCAGCGTATATCATTCTCGTTGTGGCGTGCTTCCTCAAAATGTTCAACGAGTGGTGCATTTGGAGTCTTGCATCTTACTCTGCTACGGTGCTGGCATATCCTTACGCGTATATTTTGAGTTGTTTGGCCTACATAGATTTTCTTACAAGGACACAATATGGCATAAACAACATTTTGCGTGTTGCAATTTGAGAAAGAATGCAGAGTGATTTTGGTTTTCTCAAATACAAATTCCTTACATTCAATGGTATAGTCACACACGCTGCAATTGCCACATTTAGCATGCCCAGACAAAGGTGCGAGTCCCCAATATTCATTAAGATTACCCCGGGGGTTTATTACTAGGGAGGGCGGCCCGGACTAGATGGTCTTTAATGTTTTTGTTCTTTTTGAATGCGAACAAAGGTCGTTCAAGGTTGAGTGAGCCGGCATTGAGTACCGCCCAATTTTTTGTGATGGTCTTGCGTACAATGTTGGAGATGGGGGAGAAAGTGGTAACACAGACTATGCGATTCTGGGGAGTCTTTTCTTTTGGTTCAAGAAGGTCACGTGGGCAATACCAAGCTCTTTTCATGGCATTGCGGACCAACCTGCGTGGGTAGCCTCTACTAGTAAGTTTGTTGTTAAGTACTTGGGCCTCTTGGAAGTAATTCTCTTTAAGTGAGCAGTTTCTCCTGATACGGAGAAATTGGGAATAGGGTAATGAGTCTCGAAGGGCTCGTGGGTGGTGGCTGTCATATCTCAACAGTGTGTTCCGCTCAGTAGGTTTGCGGAACAGACTGGTGATAAGGATGCCTTCCCTGTGAAATATGTTAAGATCCAGGAAAGGGATGGATTCTTTATTCTGGGTCAATGTAAATTTAAGGCCACCACAGTTATTATTCAGCCAATGCAAGAAATTGTTAAGAGTACCCTCCCTGTTCTCTTCTATTCCTCCCTTTCCTAAACAACATAAACGGCTATGTCTGATCACGCACCTCTGTACTCCGATGATTATATTAAGAAGATCCTTGAAGGCCCCTCCCTCTTTTCTGAATCCGATAATACCCCCATAAACACTACAACTACACTTAGAGGATCTAGAGAAACAAAAGAAAAAATGTGTTCGTCTTCAATTGATGATCCGTATGCTAACGGAATACTTAAAGGCCAATATTATTCCAGGAGGTCCCCAAGTTAGAAATATACCTGGTGTCTTTACTGACAACCCCAAATATATCTCCCACTTTAGCTACATAGGGACAACTTGCTCCAGACACTGGATGGTGCTGGGGATAGACATAGCTACCGAAGAGCTTAAAAAAGTAACAGAAATAATAGACGAGATTGAAAATCAGATTAGAGGCACCAACACTGTGCCAGAGTGTAAAAAACTACTCGACCAAGTTCAGCAAACCGTGGATAAATTCCACCGATTAGAACAAAATAAAAAATCAAACAAAGTTAAAAAGGATATAAAATCATTTACACAAGAGAGAGCATATCCCTATCTTAACAAAGACTTTTATACAAACAGATCGTACAACGCACCACAAAACAACAGACCCTGGGGTCGCTTCAACAGGCGAAATAACTTAGTAGGTTTCTCGGACACCTCCGGTGATTCCGCAGATAATTCTGACGCAGGGGAGGGCAGTAGCACCTCCACACGTAACCCCTCTTTTTTAGGGCGAGGCCAACCGGATCCTCCAAAGAGAGGTCGGGTGAAACAACAACAACGTTGGTTCAATCCCCCAGGGGAGCGTCAAACTCGCTCGAAATACTACCAATGGTGACCAGCACAATGGCAACCGAACAAACAGACTGAAATCTCATTATTCCCATCTTCAATCTTTCGACCCACCAACTTACTGATCCTGAACAATCGATATTAAGTAAAGGCCTCGCTTTTGTACCCACTACTTTCCCGGACTATCTAGACCTTAAGACTGAACTCTTACGGTTCTTTCGAAAAATTAGGCTACATAGCTATTTTTTGTTAAATCCATTCACTCCCAAGACAGCCAATACTCCATTACGTCCACCATCTACCTTCTCACCATCCCCCAATATGATCCCCAGTGAGATCCTCACATTCGAGAAACTTGTCCTTAAGGAAGTCTCCCATTTGGAGAACACACGTCTCTTTATCCCATTCAATATCACTCTTGATGAAAAAACAGCCATTGCTAACCTACGGCAAAATGATAAATTAATCATTAAACCTGCCGACAAAGGAGGAGGTATTGTTTTACAAGAACTTGATGCATACAAAAGCGAAATTCACAAACAATTGGCCAACACTGACCATTACTGTAAACTACCTACCAACCCTACCAGAGAATTACAGAACCTGATTCTAGAAGTGACCACTATAGGACTAGACCAGGGTTTTCTCAGTAAACAAGAACACCAATTCTTAAACGTTAAAACACCTCGTACACCTGTTATCTACACCTTACCCCAGGTACACAAAAACCAGTACAATCCCCCTGGTCGTCCCATTGTGTCCGGGTGCGGCTCAATTTTGGAGCCTCTAGGGCGGTATATTAACTTCTTTATCAAAGATTTTGTGCCACTAACTGACTGCTATATTCGCGACAGTATGTCTATGATTAATATTATTGAAAACCACCCTTTCGACCCCAATTTTGAAATTTTGTGTACTTTGGACGTCGAGTCCTTGTACACAAATCTCCCACAAACCGCCTCACTAAAGGTTATGGAGACACTTCTCAATACCCGCCCGCGGCCACATGCGGTCCCCACTCTTTTCATACTCCAATTGTTAGAGATCAGTCTTACGCGGAATTTCTTCCTATTTGAAGATCAGTATTACCAACAAGTGAAGGGCACTTCGATGGGGGCTATTTTTGCCCCCAACTTAGCCATTCTGTATATGGACTCCCTAGAACAAAATCACATCCTGACACCACTCAATACTTTTTACGAAGGCATTGTTAAATGGAAAAGATATATTGATGATATCTTCATGATCTGGAAAAGCAGTGAGGGTACTCTTAACAATTTCTTGCATTGGCTGAATAATAACTGTGGTGGCCTTAAATGTACATTGACCCAGAATAAAGAATCCATCCCTTTCCTGGATCTTAACATATTTCACAGGGAAGGCATCCTTATCACCAGTCTGTTCCGCAAACCTACTGAGCGGAACACACTGTTGAGATATGACAGCCACCACCCACGAGCCCTTCGAGACTCATTACCCTATTCCCAATTTCTCCGTATCGGAAGTAATTCTCTTTAAATGAGCAGTTTCTCCTAAGAGGCCCAAGTACTTAACAACAAACTTACTAGTAGAGGCTACCCACGCAGGTTGGTCCGCAATGCCATGAAAAGAGCTTGGTATTGCCCACATGACAATCTTCTTGAACCAAAAGAAAAGACTCCCCAGAATCGCCTAGTCTGTGTTACCACTTTCTCCCCCATCTCCAACATTGTACGCAAGACCATCACAAAAAATTGGGCGTTACTCAATGCCGGCTCACTCAACCTTGAACGACCTTTGTTCGCATTCAAAAAGAACAAAAACATTAAAGACCATCTAGTACGGGCCGCCCTCCCTAGTAATAAACCCCCGGGGTAATCTTAATGAATATTGGGGACTCGCACCTTTGTCTGGGCATGCTAAATGTGGCAATTGCAGCGTGTGTGACTATACCATTGAATGTAAGGAATTTGTATTTGAGAAAACCAAAATCACTCTGCATTCTTTCTCAAATTGCAACACGCAAAATGTTGTTTATGCCATATTGTGTCCTTGTAAGAAAATCTATGTAGGCCAAACAACTCAAAAGATACGCGTAAGGATATGCCAGCACCGTAGCAGAGTAAGATGCAAGACTCCAAATGCACCACTCGTTGAACATTTTGAGGAAGCAAGCCACAACGAGAATGATATACCCTGGACTGTGATGAGCGTGATCAAACCACCTCCAAGAGGAGGAGATATCTCCAAATTACTGGACAAAGAAGAACTAAAATGGATTTTTAAGACCAACAGCCTGCACACAGGCCTAAACAGACTTGAAGACTGGACTACACTTGTATAAATCAACCGAGTCTACTCCTAATTGCTGCCTCAAATTATTGTACAACCACTCTACAGTAATTTACACATGTTGTTTCAATTATCGAGCCCTCCCTCTGTCACCAATTACTAATTACTGAACAATTATTCTACTGCAATTCATACATGTGGTTAACTTGTGAGCCCCTTGTGGCTGTAACTGTTCCACAGCTTGATTAATCCTTTTGTTCCTTCCCTCTAATATGCCGGTTAACCACTGTGCATGAAGTCCTTTCTTTGCTTCTACCACATGCCATTCTGCACCACTCCAATATGTCTGCCACGCACTGTTTGTAGTCCTCCTTTTATTTCCACTAATTGTCAGCTGACCTCCCTTCCACCTATCGCGCGCCATTAAGTCCCTTCATACTGCATCCCATGCATTCCCTCAGTAGCTGACCGGCTTCCGGCACTCACACCACCTTGCGAGGTTTCCCATTGAGGTAAGATCCTTCCATCTGCCAAGTTCGGCCTACCCACGCTGACCACGTCCCTTGCCTACTGACCTGGCTTCCCTCCCACACAGGATGCCTTAATTTCCATATTCCCGAGTATGCTCACGGCGACTTCCAGCACGAGGATCGAATCCACGCCCGTCGCTGCACGCTTGATATATTGGTAAGTTTAACGCCCCTGGCTCCATTACCAATTCCCGCTTCTTGCATCTGCCCTCCCTTCACCTTCCCGTTCCTCTCCTTGCAGGAATATCTACCCGCATCTCGCCCCAGAGAACCCTCTCATACTACGGATCTTAATTCCTAAGATACCGAGACCGGTAAGCCTCACTTCTTCCCCCTTGCTCACGCCTCCTCTCCTCCGGTTCCCACCCGTCATTCCCGCTCCTCTTCCTTACAGGTCCTGCGCATCTGCAGGATAGGACCTTGCTCCGATGCCTGCCCCTCGTCAGGTGATCCTCTTTCCTCTTCCCTTGCTTAGCATCCTCCTTACTGGTATCGAGCACACGCGCAATAATCCTCTTCCCTTGCTTAGCATCCTCCTTATTGGTATCGAGCACACGCGCAATAATTTCCTGCGGTTTCCTGGTTGCACCTGAAGTGATGCCACATGGTCACTACCGTTTACATCCATAGGATTCACTTACAATCCTTTTTCACCCGCACTAACGCTCTCTTTTCACAGGATCGTGCACAAGTTATCTCATAGCCTCAATCCGGAATGGCACTCTATCGACAATACTGTTATTCACAATAACTTCACGTTATGTCCTTAGGTATTGTAATTTTCCAACTGGTTCCTGAATCCTACCTGCATAGCCTATTTAATTTAATTTAAATTAATATACTGCTTATGTTGCTTCCCTAAACTAACTGAAACCTTCCTTCCCTTTCCTCCCCATTGTTTTTATGTTGTTACAGGCTTTCACGCATGCTTATGTTTAAGTCCTGATGATGATCCTTGTATTTACTGTATGGATCGAAACGTCGTCGACACCCATCACACCTTATACACTACTTTAATGTGTTATTATTTGTGTAAGGGTGTAAAAAGACGATTTGTTGGCCCTATGTTCTAATGCCATATATGACAAGTCAACAGCCGTGCCTGAGCCTTTTTCTGTCTTGCTGTCACATCGTATGTGTTCTGTGTAGGTGTAGTGAGGGCACAGGATTGTGTCCCATATACTCTATTGTGTGTTTATGAAGAAGTTTTTACTCTGATAAATTGTAACATTAAAGTAGACCTCTGTCCGGCTGGACAAGTCTTTACCAATATAGAACTGATTGAGTCTATATTTATCACTGACAGAAAGCCAAGCCACTTCAATTGTTTTCGCCCAGACTATACGGACCCACATAATGTGATAAATGCCCAAGACCTAGCTCAGACATTACCAGAAATTTCTGGTGATGAAATCCCCCGTATGGCAGAATTAACTAGGGCCCTTGGAGAAATGCAGAGTATGGTTCAAGCCTTGCACAAGGTAAACCAAACTCTCAGGGAAGAACTGGTGCGATATCTGCCATGTCATTCACCCTGGTTAGATTCAGAGCCAATGTCGACTACAATTCCTATGTAAGCCTGGAGCTTTCCCCTCTGATACTGCCCATATTGCATTTATCATCTCTTACCTAGGTGGTAATGCAGCAAACTGGGCAATACCGCTTATCGAGAATAACGACCCATTGTTACATGACTATGCTTGGTTATGAGAAGCCATGAGACGTTTATTTGCCAAATACAACTTTATTCAGGCTAGTGATAATGAGCTCCTAAACCTACAGCAAGGGAAAGACTTAATTATATCACAACTTTTCGTAAATTAGTCACTGAAACCCATGGCCCTAAGAAAAACGTACATCACTATTCTATAGTGTACTGAAAGGCAAATTAAAAGACTCCTTAGCTCACATTATTGACCCCCCGCCACCGATTGGGAGTAATTTATTTATCTAGTAGGCCGGCATGATCATAGACTCATAGAGCGTAAGGGTGACAGACCTAGAAGCGAGCCGAGACTTTTGATAGTTTTGCCTGAGGGAAAGGAAGCTAACGTTAAAACTAATGACTCGGTTGAACCTATGCAGATTGGAGGAACTAGGGGACCATTATCTAGTAACGAAAAGGAACTACGCAGAAAACTAAATGTATGCCTATATTTTGGTAAAGTGAGACACTTCGCTCGCAATTCTGTTGCCAAACCAAAAGAATAGTCGTATTTTCAGGATGTGTTTGATGAGAAGAAAGCCACTCAACTACCCCTTTATAGGGAGTTTGACTGTCGCATTGATTGAATTCCAGGAGCTAATTTACCTTGTAGTCACATTTACCCTATCTAAAACTGAGACTAAGCATCTAGAGCAATATCTGGCCGATTTGTTAGCCTTAGGGTTCATTTGTCATTCCACCTCTCTTGTCTCCTCCCCCCTCTTTTTTGTCCCAAAGAAGAATGGTGATTTACGCGCATGCATAGAGTGCTCAAAATGGTAATGGTGAAGAACAGGTATCCCTTACCATTAATCCCTGTTCTTTTGGATCAGGTGAGAAAGTCTACGATATACACAAAGCTAGACCAGCGTGGGGCCTACCACCTTATTAGAGTAAAAGAAGGCAATGAGTGGAAGAAAGCGTTCCTCAACTAAGTTCGGGCTCTTTGAATATACTGTCATGCCCTTCGGCCTTTGTAACGCCCCTGCAGCAAGCTAGTTTTTTTTATAAATGAAGTTTTGCGCAATTTCCTCAATGTTTTTGGCATAGTATAAATTGACGACATCTTAATTTACTCTTAAAACATGACTGAGCATGTTACTCATGTACGATCTGTGTTACAACGACTAAGGGATCATAATTTATTTGCGAAATTAGAAAAATGAACTTTTCACACCTAGTCTGTGGAATTCTTATGGTACATGTTATCCCCAAAGGAACGATCCCTTAAAGACCTGATACCAAGACAGATTAGATGGCTCTTATGTTTTTTAGTGAGTATAATTTTGTAATTGCATATCGTCCTGGAACACAACAGACCAAGGCAAATGTGTTATCACGCTGGGGTCATGACCCAACTGAATTAGCATGCACCCCACCACAAAACATACTAGATGCTGAACAGGTGATAGGTGCATGTACTAAACAACAGTTTTTGGACAAGGTAAAGCAAGGGGTGCAACAGATGAATTTAGATTAATGGTTTAATGGAAAAAAGAATCTGGTAAAAGATGGACTCCCCTATCATGGCAACAATTTGTATGTACTCAATGAAGAACTCACACACGAGGTTTTGAATTGGTGTCATGATAAACCACATGCTGGACATCATGGAATTTAACAAACTATTGCTAATTGTAAAAGATGGTTTTGGTGGCCTAATCTATCCAAGGATGTGCATGGTTATGTGCAAACCTATCCAATATGTGCTCAGAATAAGTTGGTGCATACTCCACCTGTAGGGTTGTTACACCCTTTGCCAGTACCTCCAAACCCCTGGCATACCATCAGTATGGACTTCATAACAGATTTACCAAGTTCCATAGGTTATACTACCATATGGGTAGTAGTAGATGTGTTTTAAAAAAAGGTACACTTTATACCTGTAAAAGGCATCCCCAATGCTAAGGCACTTGCAGTCCTATTTACCCATCACAATTTACGATTACATGGCCTCCCTTCAATCATTCTATCTGATAGAAGCCCTCAATTTGTATTGAAAGTTTGGCAAAACCTGTGCAAATCCTTGGATATTGATGCTCATCTCTCTTCCGCTTACCATCCACGAACAGATGGTCAGATGGAACGAACAAATCAAGCACTGGAACAAATCCTACGATGTTTATCAACCTCCTATTCGTCAGAATGGGAAAATGTGTTACCTTTTGTAGAATTTGCATACAATAACGCAGAACACTCTGCTACCAAGGTGTCTCCTTTTTACTGCATGACTGGCATCAATCCACTTATGTTACCAGAAAACGTGGTCAAGATAAAAAATTCAGTTCCTTCACTGCAGACCTTTTTGAAACAATTTTCTGTAAATCCAACAGAGTGTATGCATGCAACTCCAACAAACAAAGATAAGTATGATAAAACAGGCAAACAAACACTGCATGCAACAACCAGACTACAAAATGGGTGATCAAGTATGGTTGGCCACAAATAACCTACGGATTCAGGGACCACAGAAATTACAGCCACAATATTTAGAACCATATACTATAACAAATGATCAATCCAGTTTCTGTCAAGTTACGATTACCAGATGACACACCTTGTCACCCACTGTTTCATGTCTCCTTGCTTTGACCTTACCATGCCCAAACCCGAACCTTACTGCCACCTCCCCTCATGAAGATCAATGGCCTTCTAGAATTCGAAGTACAAAAGATCTTAGACTCCAAGAGAATAAATGGTTGTTTGTTCTATTTAATAAATTGGAAGGTTTATGGCCCAGGTGACACAGGTGATCATGGGAGCCTTCTGGGAATGTCCACGCCCCCGATTAGTTTGACTCTTTCATGCACAAAACTCCCATAAACCTTGCACTGTGGGTCACCCTTTGCGGGGGAACTGTTATGATCACTAATTGCTGCTCACAAGCATGCACCATATGTTCATCAACCTATCGCTCTATAAATCATGTAATCATTCCTTCATTTCATACACCTTAGACTAAGTGGTTCTACTTAGCGTGATTTAATTGTTATAATTATTTTTGTACTTGTTTTAAAAAAAGACTTCATGCTCTTGTTCCTGATAATTGTTGCTGATAATTATTCACATGCCAGAAATTATACACGTGCTTGGAATTAGCCATGTGCCTGAAGTCGGGAACTTTCCAGTACCGTTGAACAATGATAAAACATGTGCCCTTCTAGAAAAAACAAACTCCTATAAATATCCAGTTGAACCCCAGACAGGCGCTTGGCTTTATTTCCTAAAGAAGAGATTTCCTCTCTCTTCATCGACTCTCCTGGAGTCCGTACCCTCCGCTAGTTAAGTTTCCTCGCCTGGCCTATGACTCCTGCACTCCAGCTCACTTCCCTGAGCGGCTCGTCTGACTTCTCCGATCTTAGCGTTCCAGAAAAGACCTACCATTTGAGCAACGGCAGTGAATCCTTCCTGCAGCTATTCAGAGACCAGCCTCATTAGTCATCCTGGCATCATGACAGCAGAACCTTGTAACAGAGAAAAAAATAAAGCAAGGAAAGAAAAAAGAAAACTAGGTTAGCGCACTTATTCTCTATTTTGTGCAAATCTTCTCCAATTTGGAACTTTTTAATAAGACCCTAAATACGATATCGACGCTACCTACTGAAAGTCCAAGAGACATTTAAAAAGGGAAAAAAAGAGTAAGCTCGAAAGAGCGAAGAACCACTTTCGTGGAAGCATATGACGTAATATGCTGATTTGGGGGAACATTTGTATTGCTATTTTCTCAAGAAAAGAGTGGGTAAATCCACCCTGCATAGACCAAAGAAAGACGTATTTCTGTATTGCTATAAAAATCTGTGATTGCAAGTATTTCCATAAGTCAAATGTTTCTTGAACTAATTATGCTGACCTATATAAATGCTAATATAGTGTGTTCATTCTCTTTAGTTGCTCCCCCCATGACACCTTTAGAAGACGCACCCAGAAAGGAGGGAGTTGAGGCATTCCAGAGCAGAATAGCAGACCCAGACACCATTCAAGAGGTGCAAGTTATTGTCTCTTTATTATTTTGTCCCGACCCCCTTCCCTCCTGGAAAAGTGCATTATTTAAGGTTATTATCCGTTGGTCGGGCACTGTGTTGGGAGCAAATATGGTCCAACATTGTCTCTGCAGACAAGCTCTCCAGGTGAGTGGCCTGACAGCTCCTCCCTTGTGGCGCCTGATATCTCGACTTCACTCATTCTTTACAGACTTCTTTTTGGGTGAACTTTCGGCTCCTTTTGTTGATTTTTGGGTGCTTCCCTAGAGCTTGTGTGATCTGCTATCTCACATATCATGAGGCAGAGGGGGTTGGAAAGTTGTTCCGTGGCCCCCGTGTTCCCCTGATTGTACTGCCTTGTGGTGTCCGAGGTCAGGGCTTACTGCTCTCTCCGGATATGTATGTGAGGCCTGGTGCATTGGATAATTGCTAGGCCTGGTACAAGGGTAAGCGCATTCTGTGTTCTATCTTGCCTGGGGCTGTGATGGACTTTTTGGACTCCTTTTTCCCAGGCACCCCCTTTCCCTTGGAACACGTCTTTTCAGTGCATTTGGATCTGCGGTTCCTGGCTTGGGACTTCTAACTAGTGGGCATGCTCCTGTCGCTATTTTGGAGGGGTACAGCACGGCGACCAGACTGTTGGGATTTGAGAAACTTGAAGGGAAGAAAAGAAAACAGCATCGGGATCATAAGAATATGGGGAGTCTGGGCCTAAGGCCAAGAACCCTTGCCGAACTTTGCCTAGGGATGATGACTGGACCAGGACTGCCTTGCAATTCTGGGACGTCTGTCTAACTTGACGAATCGCTCGATTAACTTGATGCCATGCAAGCATCTTGCAACTTACTGGCTCTTGTGCATGTGTGGTGGAGGTTATGGGATCTTCACTATTCCACACGTACTAAAAACCTGGCTCCTGTCACTTGAGACAACACACTGTACAGAGGGGGGGACGGGGAGCTATTAGAAAGAAAGCAGGTCCAGTACCATTGCTCCCAAGAACTGACGTGGTATACACTTGGGGGTAGCTGTTCCTGAAGATAAAGGGAGTGGCAACCTATTCTGGTTGGCACAGAGGTGTAAGAGTTGTCTATCTCAATAGAGTTGGGATGTCTAGAGTGATAGAGAATTCCTCCTTTTGAATATAGTGCCCTCACACACCCTTGCGAGTGTCATGCTTCATCATCGGGCGTTGCTCCTCGTGGGGGTGGCGCTGCTGTCCCCCCACGGGCCCCGTGAGAGGGCTCTTTATCGGAGATCTTTTAAGGAGAAGCTGCAGTTGTGCATGCGGGTGTGTGGGCCTAGGACAGTGAGTGGGTGAGTTAAAATTACCAGACGGTACCCAGAACCTAGTTTTATTCGGGGGTCCGGGTGATAAGGTTAAAAATAGAACGGATGTGGAGCTCCTCTTGGAAACAAATGTGGAGGGGGGATAAATGTCTTCCTGTTGCTCTCAGTATCCGTGTGGGTGTGTGAAAAAGAATGGGGTCAACATGTTTCGCGCATCGAAATGGTCCATAAGGGATCCAGGGGCGCTTCGTCAGGACCGAGAAGTGAAAAGAATATATATAGGAGAAAGTGAACAGGGATCAGGGGGGAAAAAGGAACCCTGTATACCTGTAATACCTATAATCAGGTGTAGATGCGTCTGGGCGCTAGTAGGAACGTGTAGTTCAAGTTCCTTTGCCCAACCTAGTGATATCAAAAAGACAAAGAGAGAGACATACAAACATATAAAATTCATATGCGGAACACATTTTAATGCTGGCACTCACTAGGACTCAAATGTGCTCGTAGTTTGATATTCGAATCCACAAGCATACCGGTGTGCATGCTTAGTGAGGTATGCCTTGGTTGACATACTGCCAAAGAGTGAACAGAATCAAATAAGGTGCGCAGCTCCCCGTGTGGTGATGTTCACACAGGAGTGATGTCAATACCAGCTAGTTGTGCTGTGTCAGATGCGTGGGGGTGATGGCACATACACCCCTGATATTTGTATCTTCCGGTTTTGACAATGCAGTGATGGTGGTTACAAATAATTCAATGCAAAGGGCTCTACTGACAAGAATCTTAGCAGTGGTTATGGAGCCGTAATTTCGAATCAAATGAACAATTCACATGCAGGTGCGAGGCCGGTAGCTCGAGGCACCATATTTGTGAGGGGAGTGTTTAATAGCTCGTGACTGGTGTGTCATGTAGCCACGTCTTATGTCTAGCGTATAAGGCAGTAACGCCGTCTTAGTTGTAATGCACGGTGTTGGACACGCTACGCATATTATTGTCGTGAAATTAAAAGAAAACCTACCCCCAGAATCGAAGTGAAGGGCCGCGTCGGCACTCACTGCGGCTATGATGGAGAGTATCTGTGGGAGTTGAGGGAAGAAGAAGGGATAATGATAGTCAAGTTCTAAAACTCCCATCCTCCCCTCGTTGTAACGAACCCTTTACCTCCGATCTTTAAGTGGAGTCAGCAGGAAAAAAACTTACAATCGCTCGTCCCCTTTGGTGCCCGGTAACTGCCCGTCCGTCTATGAGTCGCCGGTGTGACCAGGAGAGCCCCGGGCGCCGAGTTAAAGCATCCGGACTTGTAGCGGGTGGAAGTGACGTGACGGGGGGCGGGACTAAGGTTCGTTACGGCGTGGTGCATGGAGGGCTGGTGACAGCTGCCCTGCCCTACTGCAGGGTCAGGATAGTATCTGGCGGCCATGTTGGAAAGGTGAACGGACAACCGATCGTTGTCTAAGAAAAACTGGTGTGGTTCTTAAGATGGTATTTGAACAGTAGTTTCAGAGGGGCAACATTGGTAATGGAGTTAACAAAACACCTTAAAATTATCAGGTGGAGAACGAGGTAAAAAGAAAAAGTTAAAAAAAATTACATTAATTTGGGGGTACGATAAAACTACTAAAGGATACCATTTGCCCTGTTGTTGATCATTACAACGATGGTGGTGTGAGCTAGGTTGGCATGTTCGAGGTGGCATGCTGATACCAAGATGGAGGTGATGAGAGTACAGCTGTGGGATTAGGAGAGCTCGTACTGGTACAGTTCAAGATGATATGTCCCAGACCGAGGAGTCAAGTGACGGTGATCTACATGTCTGATGTGCTACACCTAGCAGGTGTGTCGGAGAAGACCATATTGAAAGGGCCTCAATCCTGATATCCTCTTAGATGGGGACAGTCATGATCGGTACGGCAAGGAAAGTGTGTATCTCTAAACTTATAGCGGTGTGGATCTCAGCAGGGATCACTGAGTAGCACCATAAGCGAATTCATGTTTTTGGGAAAGGGAGCATACCTAGGGTGTGATTAGCGTGAGAGATGACTGAGAATGGGACTGAAAATGTCCATCAGTTCTAAGGCAATAGTTCCACCCACGGTATCTCATCATTTAGCCCCTCTGTGTTGGTCTTTAATCTATGGACCCAGCAGTGTTCCTGCCTAAATAGAGTGCTATTCGTCCATTGGGGATTGGATTCAATAATTGTCCATCTTATACTCTCTGGGTTATGATTTTTTTCGGAGAATTGGCTCAGTAATTTGGTGTTGTTTTTTTTGCATTGTATTGTGCTCCTGTGCTCCCCTATCCTGATCTTAACTGGTCTAGTGGTCATCCCCACATATCTTTCACCGCAAGGGCACGTGATGGTGTAGATACAGTTTTTAGTGTTGCAATTTGTGTGCCTCTTCTGATGCCAAGGTCTAGCCAGACCAAGGTCAATCTGTTTAGAGGCTGAGGTGAGTGGACACACAGAGCAAGACCCGCAGGGGAAGTGTCCTTGCACCGGTGGTAGAGCCCAAAGGGTCGGTTGTGTAGTGGGGGATGTTTTTGGACGTATATGGACCAAAAGATCCCTTAGGTTCTGGGTGCGTTTTAAATGCAAATAGTGGGGGTGGCCCAGGGGTAAAGGTGCCTGTTTCAAGGATGCCCCAGTGTTTCCTTATTACTTTCTGGATTCTATTCGAGTTGGGCGTAAACGTGGTCACACATGTAATTGCCTCTGATTTGGATCTTTCCTTTACTTCGAGGAGGGCCTCTCTATGGTTATTCCGGGCTCGTTTGTGTGCTTGACGTATTATTTTCTTCGGGTAGTGTCGATCAGCCAGGTTATTCGATAGAATTTCTGATTGTTTCTCAAACTCGGTCAGGATGTCGCAATTCCTGCGTAGTCGCAGGAACTGGCCTACTGGCAGGTTGTTCCTCAGTGCTTTTGGATGGTGACTGCCATAAACGAGGCGACTGTTTCTGTCCGTGGGTTTTCTATAGTTTGTTGTATGTAGGAACCCATTATCTAGGGAGATCAAAAGGTCTAAGAAAGGTATGCTTTCTTGTGATTTGGTACTGGAAAATCGTAAGAAGGGGTCTAGTGTGTTGATCCACCCACAGAATGTAGTGCATTGTCCTTCGTCACCCCTCCAGAAAAGCAGAATGTCGTCGATGTATCAACGCCACATCAATATGTTATTTCTGTAGGGATTGTTCTCCCCTAGGATGTATTTGTCTTCAAAACTAGCCATATAGAGGCAGGCTAGACTAGGAGCGAAGGTGCTCCCCATGCTGGTACCCTGGATCTGGTGGTACAGCTGCGTGTGGAAGGCAAAGAAATTCTCTTTAAGAGCTATGGAGGCACATTCGCAAATGAACGAGATTGGTGTTTCATAAGGCCATGGTTCAACGTTCCGCAGGGTGGACTCGAGTACTTCCAGGGTGGCATCTTGGGGAATGTTCGTGTAGAGAGCCTCTACATCGAGTGTCACCAACAGATCTATGGTTTCTGGTTCAGGGAAGTTTCTTATGCGGTTGAGTACTTCGGTCGTGTCCCTGAGGTAAGACGGCGTTTTGGTGACCAGTGGGCGAAGGTAGGAGTCGCAGTATTTGCTGAGGGGTTCCAACAGAGATTCGATACTGGACACGATGGAACGTCCGGGGGGGCGGGTTGATTCCTTTGTGGATCTTGGGTAGGGTGTAGTAATACGGAATCCGGGGATCGTCATTGATGAGGAAATCCGCTTCTTGTCGGGGAATCCAGCCCTCCGTTTCCGCCTCATTGACTATGCCCTTAATCCTGGTGGTAAGTCGTGTCGTAGGGTCTTCCGTGATGGGTTGATAGTACTTTGTATCTGTGAGTTGGCGGAGGCATTCCGCATCGTATGTGCCTATGTCCTGAGAGCAACGGGAAGACAGTTATCCCCCCCCTCCACATTTGTTTCCAAGAGGAGCTCCACATCCGATCTATTTTTAACCTTATCATCCGGATCCCCGAATAAAACTAGGTTCTGGGTACCGTCTGGTAATTTTAACTCACTCACCCACTCACTGTCCTAGGCCCACACACCCGCATGCACAACTGCGGCGTCTCCTTAAAAGATCTCCGATAAAGAGCCCTCTCGCGGGGCCCGTGGGGGACAGCAGCGCCACCCCCACGAGGAGCAATGCCCGATGATGAAGCATGACACTCGCAAGGGTGTGTGAGGGCACTATATTCAAAAGGAGGAATTCTCCATCACTCTAGACATCCCAACTCTATTGAGATAGACAACTCTTACACCTCTGTGCCAACCAGAATAGGTTGCCACTCCCTTTATCTTCAGGAACAGCTAACCCCAAGTGTATATACTGTCACTTGAGGACAGCTTCGTATTAGAACTAAAAGGGGGCCTCTAATTCAGCCGGAGGCTCTAGTCTTTTGGGGGCGCTTTTGGAACTTCACACCACGAAGGAAACATTGGTCCCAGGCCAAATGCCCAGGAATGGGGACCTTTCGATTTGGTAATTGGCTTTTGACTTTGGATGCAGGGCCATGGGTGCCTGGTTTTAAGTACTTTGTCTGGGACCTGCCCTGTCTCCTCGTCAGACTGCCCTGACCCCGGGTTGTGGTCAGATAACCCCACCCTGGGGGATCAGCAGCAGAGTGGGGCCTTGGTTCCTGCAGGTGTCCTTAATGGTGAAATGTTTGTGAGGATACCTGACTATCAGGACACATACAGCAGCCCTGAATCCTCAGAGGCAAGTAAAAGTTTGTATTCCCAACGTTCTCTTATTGGTCCTTCTTTTGGTTTTGGTACGGTTCATTTTTGGGATGTGGGTGAATGGGTGGTATTTTACTCTGGGGTTTTATCTTACTACATATTTGGATTCTGTGTTTGTGTGAAGGCATTACCTTCCCAGATAGCTACCCCTCCCTGCCGAGGCAGTGGCCCTGGTCCCTGTTGGGCTGAGTTCCCTGTCTGTGGTTGCTGTTGCCATGTGTTTGTCCAACTACCTGATCCCTGTTGAGGTGGTCTGGTGGCTGTCTGACCTCCCTGCGACTGAATGCAAGGTGCATTCTGGTGTACCTGAGCATGGTTTTGTGGATGAGGATTTTGTGGTGGCTGGCCCTGGCCCATCCATCTCTGTTTGTGGTATGCTTTTAACTGGCATCTGTCTGCCAGGTGGACCATCCTGTGGCAATGATTACATTCCCTAGAGTCTGGTTGCTGCCAACCTCCCTGGACTCTGCTGCTGCAGCTAGGTTGAAACCCTCTGTGGTTTCGCTGTGGAGCTCCCTTTAAGACTGGTGCCATTTGCACGCTTGCAGCCAACGCAGCCCCCTCAAGGGCGGTCTTTTTCAATTTGTGTTGGACCAATTCAGCAGTATCTCTTTGTGCTTGCTCCTGTTTTTCTCTGTTCTTCTCTTGCTTCTTTTTGTGGTAATGCAATATATAGGCTTGTATCTCCCGCCAGGGTTTGATGTCTAACCCGACCACGCTGTCCAATCTGCTTTGTCTCTCGGTGGGCAGCCCCTTTTTGAGAATATTATGAAACAATGCCACTTGTGGGCCCCTAACAGTCCTAGGCTGTCCAGTCTCTTGTCTCTATCGTTCCCTCATCCTATCCAGAAAATCGGTTATTGTCTCCCCCGGCTTCATAGTTTCCACAATTAACCCTCCTACGTCAGTGCGGTCAGGGAGGATCTCCCTCAGGGCCGTCCATATTCGGTGGCTGTCATGCTCGGTGTTTGTCAGCGTAATTGCTGGGATATGAGCTCGGGCGAACATCGTCTTAGTCTGCTCTCCGATAAGACTACTTAGCAGACTTTCGATATCACCTATCGTTAGGTTTATCCCTGCAGTGTTCTTCTTAAAACATGAAACCCATTTCCTCGCTCCATCCAACAATGGCGGTAACTTTGGCCTTAGCCTTTCTTTATCCTTTTGAGCCCATGGCACAGAGATGGTCCCTGACCTGCCCCTCTGTAGTAGCGGGTAAATTGTTACTTTGGGTAGCTCTAGCGGTTTCTCTCTAACATGGCCTTCTCATCTTTTTAGGCATTCCTGCATGTAGGGTAAGTTTCACTCAGAATCTCTTCCTCCATGCCGGATGCAGTATTCCGCTATGGCCATGTCTTCTGGTTCAAAGGATCCCTTCAATCAGCCAAGGTCTGTTGTACTGTTCTTTTCCCTTGGTCCAGTGGCCTAGCAGGTGGCAGAATGGCCATGCAAAGGTCTTGCCTTCCTTTCGGGCCACTATCTCTCTTGGGGTCAGTCTGTCTATCCCGTGCGTTCGGGTGGAGCAGTGTACATCTTTGTCGCTGCTCCCCTTGTGCACGCGCAAAGGTGGCATCTTGTTTTTCCTATGGCTTGGTCGGTCAGCCCCTTTCCTTTGTTTAAAATTTGGTGAGGCTCGGATCCCAGCCAGAAACCTCTCATCAAATTCTACCTCTGATTCTTCCCTGATCAGTGCCCCGTGCCTAACCCCGCTCTCCTCATGTGGGGGGGTCTGTTGCTCTGCTTTCTCGCTGTGTCCTGGGTGAGAGCTCTTTCTCTTTCCCCCTCTTAGCTCACACCTTTCTTCCACATCTCGTCTGGGTTGCCTCCTTCGCTCTGAGCCATGTGCTGTTCTTTTCGGTCGGGCTTCACCCTCAACTTGCTCTGTTTCCTCGGCTACCTGAGCAAATCCTGTAGTTCTGCCCTTGTCATCAGATCCCGGGGGACTGGGGCCCCCTTCGTCACCCTGGCTAGTTATATCACTGTCTAGAACCACTGCAAGCCTCCCTGTCACTTGTGTGTGTTCACCTAGACCAGTGGGAGTGCGTGATCTCAGTGCTGCTGGGGTTCTATGTGTTGGATGGGAGGGGGGGGTCGAACTTCTGGGATCCTTTGCACCAGACTGGGCTTGCTGGCCTGTTAATCTCTCATACCTGGGCCTAACTGTCTGTTGTTTAGTAGGGTCCCACTGGCTTCTTCAACTGGCGGATTGGAGTATCATAATGCATGCAGAGCGTGCAAGAGCACCTCCATACCTGCATATGGTGGGGGTGGTGTCGACATCTTGCTTCCTATCTGTAGTGCAGGACTGTCGATCTGGGCTTCCTCGAAGATGACCCATAGTTCTAATAATGCCTCTCTTACCTTTCTTTTGACCTGTGTATTTGGTTTGTATGTGTGTTCTTATGTGTTAAATTGTGCTAGTATCAAAAGTTCCCTCCTTTGGCCAGGGAAATGTATGTGCCTCTGTGCGTGCCATTCTTGGCAATCCTTATTGCGTTTTTTTAGCCTGTGTGGAGAACCTGGTTTGCATGTGTTTTAATGGTGTCCCCATGATAAATTTGGTAGTTTTAGCGGAAAAGATACCTTGGCTTCTTTATTTTAGGGACTCTTTGGTTTCGATCTGAATTGTGGGGAAAATATACACTTGGGGTTTTTTGCTTCTAATTGCATACCTACAAGCTCAGCGATATCTACAGATGCATCAAAAATTCAACATGAACATTTCATAAACACAAATAACAATGCATATGAAGGGTTGCAACATAGAAAAAGTGCATTTTGCCAATAGAAACAGTGTCGAAATGGTATTGACTTTTGGCATCAGATACAGTTTGTGAGAAATAGCAGCACCTTCTCATGAAACATTGGGTTATCGGCAAAAACACAATACTTAAGATAAACACAGTTTGCAGTAATTAACAGCACCACAACATCACACATTTACCTCACATCAAACAACGAAAACTGATGGAGAATTTTTTTGACTTTGTCAAAAATTCTTTAGCTCGATCCTAGTGCATGCTATGGTGTGACCTGGAGAAGCTCTACGTGGTACACGGGACCACGTGAGCCTGATATTGACAATATCTACTCTGGGACAAAGATAATAACAATAGTTCACAGAAAAAAGGAAATAACTCTAATCACAGGCCCTTCTTGTCCAAACACAAGTTTCACCTAATCTCCCAGGTCCAAATCTTTTTCCCTAAATTTCGGAATCACACCCAGGGGCCAAGCTTACCATCTGTGTTACGCCCAGCGGTCCAAGCATACCGGCTGTGTCACGCCGAGCGGGAAAAGCACTCCATCTGTGTTACACCCAGCGGTCCAAGCGACCAACACCTCTTGCTCCTTTCAGATACCAATGGTATTGAGAAATCAGCAGCACTTAGAAAACCCTTTCTAGACTAAAAAATAAGTTTTAGGTGCCAACTCCGCCCAATCAGGATAGCCTAACACATAAATAGTGTTAAATAAATAAATATTCACCTTTCCTAGCATGCATCAAAAAAAGGTGACTTCCACAGGATCGCCTGGGAGCCTGCCTTGCGACTACTCAGCTATGATATATAAAATAGGTAATATGCCAGATTTCAGTCAGTAGCAGGGCACTCGGGTTATCTTTTTAAGCTTCTCCCTAGTTTGCCATACGCCACATGCTTTACTAAGGTAGTGATGTAGTCTCTTACCCTCTGTGACGGATGCTTCAGGATGGCCCTCTGCCCTGCGGATTCAGCAGAGCTTTCAATCAATTGCAGTATTTCTGAGTCAGGGTTGACGTGGAGTTCACAGTGAGCGAATTCGTCAATGAAGATGCGCTTTCGTTTTTATACATGAATGTATCAGTATTCATATTGACATTGACAATATTAACAGTGTCAAGGGACTGATGAGTGGACCTCTAATTCTGATGACTGGAGTAACACAAAAGACTCAGACTCCAGCAGTTCAGACAGGCATGAACAGGATGAGACAACCACGGGGACAAGGCTATTTTCTTGCCTCCCCTACACCACCCAAATGCCTTGGTGCCCACCCCCAATCTTAGGGTTTTCCCACATTACCCTTCCATCCTCCAGTGTTTACCAACCACGGCTACCCGCCGTTTTTTGGGCAGGGCCATAGGAGAAGATGAAGAAGAAGAAACAGAGGCCCACCCATGAACCAAGGGGACACACAGAGGAGACATGTACACTGGGGAGCAACAGTGGGACCACGACAAACATGAAGCATGACCATAGAACTGGCGCCCTCCCAGAGCAACATGACAGCCTAATTGTGTGACCTGGACTCGGAGGAGGAGACAACTGAGGGGATGACTGGCTCACCACAAGCTGAGGGATAGGGGGGGAGGGACCATAGGCAGCCCCAGGCACAGTTGCGGCGGAATCCGGTACGACACAGAGAAGGATTTCTAGCCCAGAGGAGAGAGAGCGACACAACCCCCTGAATAGACCTGAAGGACAGCGAAGGTATCTTTATCCGATGATGCCCACATAACCATGGAACGCACCGGTGGCAAGAGGGAGGGAGGGAACCAAGGGAGGGAGACTTAGATACAGGGACAAGTTCGTGGGGGTCAATTTCAAGACACAGGAGGGGTGGATGAATAGACGGCTCAGACCTACATATAGAGCACAGATACTGTGTAATAGAAGTAGGAATAGAAACAGGGACTGAGGAATGAACCGCTCTCTGGCACTGTGTTGATGACCGAATTGATTGTATTATTTGAGTTAAGACCAATGTATGTGTTAGTAACAGTGTTTAAGATAATCAATGAATATTTTGAGGTTGGGTGAAAAATCAATAAAAATATTTAAAAAAAAAAAAAATGACAGCCTAATTGTGAATCTGAGCAGATGATCTCTCATCATACTATAAGAAAAAGTTCTGAACAAAGGCTTGGGTTTCGTCCCGACCCATCTTGGTGATGATTTCGCTATACACAAGGAACTGTCTCAATTACTTAGAAAGCTACTTTCCTTTTCCTTTGACAAGGCAGAGTACAACACTACTGATTCTAATCCTAATACAGGACTCGGACACAAATCCACTTTCAATCCTCCACCAGTTCCATCAGAAGTATCCACCTTTGAAAAAGCGGTTCTCAAGGACTTCGAAGCTCTGAAAGGCTGAGCGAAACACCCCTTCTTTAACCTTTCCAAAGAAGAGATGGATTGTCTTAAATCATTGGGGTCAGACAAGGATATAGTCATAAACCCCACAGACAAAGGAGGCGCAATGGTGATTCTGGACTCCGGCACATATCAAGAAGAATGCCTCGAGCAACTGAGTGATACAAAATATTACCCGACCTTACAGACGGGCACAGGCCTAGACTACAGAAAACCATAAGTGCCTTGGTAGAAAAAGGTTGGCATGCGCAATGGATCACTAAAGGTGAGGCTGAATTTCTATTCAGTTCCCACCCCAAGACACTTTACTTTTACATCCTACCAAAAATCCACAAACCTAGACGACCACCACCAGGGATACCCATTGTCTCTGGAAGTGGTGCTTTCCTTGAGCCTCTTTCCCAATTTGTTTGACCCTGACAAACACTGCTTAGTGTCATATGATGTGGAGGCACTGTATACTAATATCCCCCACGAGGATACTCTACAGCAGTGATACTCAAAGAACGGCCCGGGGGACACATGCGGCCCTTCAGACCTTTACATGCTGCCCCCTGGGCATCAGCAATACTGGGCTGCCGTTTACTCGACTCAGCACTAAAATGAAAAAAAAGTTCAATATACAGCAAACACTTATTTAAAGGTTAATTGCAGTTAGGGAAAGAAAGTAACTTGGCCCTTAACTTTAGGAACACCTTCATTTTTAAAGACAGCCACTAGATAGACATGCTTTGCTTCCCCTACACCCATTTTACACCCCTGCTGGCATCAGTGCGGCCCTCGGTCACACCAAAGACCAAACTTTGCAGCCCCCGGGAAAAGGTTTGTGAGTACCCATGCTCTACAGTGAATAAAAGGTCTGTTAGAGCTGAGAGAGGGAGATGATTTGACTGCCACTTCCTTTGTCATGGACTGTGCTTCCTTAGCAATGAAAGAAAACTTTTTTTTGTTCCAAGATCAACTATACTGGCAAGTAACTGGAGCTTCTATATGCAGTACATTCGCCCCTAGTATTACAAATCTGTATAAGCACAGCTTTGAGACCACCGACATCTATCCAGCTGAAAATCCCTTCCAGATGACCCTAAAACTATGGAAAAGATACATAGATTACATCTTGGTTGTCTGGGAGGGAGATCTCACCATGCTGAACATCTTTACCGAGATGCTCAGTAGCTGGAACAACAATCTCAGATTCACTTGCAAAAAATGATGGCTCAGAACGCTTTGCTATCATACAATAGCTTCCACCCACATGCACTCTGTAACAATCTTCCAGTGGGACAGTTCCTCAGAATCAGGAGGAACTGCACAGGACTTGAAAAATTCAAGAAGCATGCGTCAGAACTTGGCGACTGGCACTGATTGAGACAATATACGAGAAAACGTATCCAGGGTGCAGCGAAAAGGGCTAGACACAACCAAAGAGATGCACTTTTAAAGGTAATTCCCAAATGTACCTCAGACAGATTGGTCTGCGTAAGCACATTTAGCCACCTGACCTGAAGATGGATGTCAACAAGAACTGGCATATTCTCAATACAGGTGAAGGCAACCTTGTGAAATCTATGTTTGCCCTTAAACAGAGCAAGAATATCAAAGACATGGTGGTCCACACTAGACCACAAATCATCCAGAGCGGTAGTAAGGACACACTATGGTCACTACCACGTGTAAACGGTCACTTCCCATGCGAGTCCCGTTCAGTCTGTCACCTGACACAACCACTTGCTCAGGTAGACTAAGGACTTAGAACCCCATGGGTACTGAATAACCACACAAACTGTAGTGCTAGTGGGGTTATTTACCTTATCTCATGTCCCTGCAAACTCCAGTACGTAGGGATGACTACCACAAGGTAAAAACAAGGGTAGTTGGACATCGCAGTTTTGTGAGATGTAAGAAATCCAAAGCAACTGACCAAGCACTACCTGTTGTCCAAGCACGCTGATGAAGATATCAGATGGATGATCATAGACAAGCCACACTACACCACACACATGGGAGATTTAGAGGATCTATTGTTCCATAGGGAACAAAGTCGGATTTTCAGATTGAAAAGTCATCTGTGTGGATTGAATGACGATATCCTGTGGACTGCACTATACTGATCTCCACTTTCTATCTGCATCTCCAGACCTAGTTTGATGTGCCATTGAGTTTGACATTGCTGAAGGAGTGTCCCTGTCCAATCTGTCGATTGACAATTCCACACTGCACCTGTACAATTGCCATGACTCATTTAGCCTGATATCTATATGTACACTGTTCTCAATACCTTCAGGACAGAGTACCTACCATGGTTTTTTGTTTTGTTCTTATAAATTCATACTTTGAGTTTCTCCCATTTGCTGTGGCTAATACTATAACATCCCACTAGACATCACATATAAAGACCATGAAACATATGGCCTGTACCCCGTGGCCTTGAATTTTAATCCTTCCAGCTAGCCCCACACGATCACTTTTCATTGGAACTTCATATCCCAAGATTGCAAGCACACCTGGCCCTTCATGAGTTGGACGTGACGCTACACATGCTGACGTGCACTCCTTGAACAAGATGCGCCAGCTTCACTCATTTCCTCTCACGGGCACGCCCTACTCAAGACGTGCAGACACCAATCAGGTAAACGCTTTGCTTTGTAGACCGTATAACGGTCCTTGCACTTTTCTAGACCATGTTACGGTCACACTAAATGACAGTAACTTTTGAGACCCCAATTCGGTCCTTGCCTCGGATTTTGACTGGCTTTCGTTCGCACAAGTAATTGTCACTTATGCACTCTTATTCTGACTGGGTATCGGTCTTTCCTTCTCTAATTTGACTGTATTGATTTGGCAACAAGCTAAATAGACACACTCATCCACTTCTGACTGCATATCGGTCTTTGTCCCCTTTGCAAGTTTTGCGCATATTAAAATTGTTTACCCTGCATATTAAAATTGTTTACCCTGTTTTAGGCACTTGGAGCATCAGATGGGCTCACATTGAGCTCATATGTTATAGCGCTCAATTAACATGTATACAGATCACTAACCTGTATTTTGTGTCTATACTTTAACACATTGATCATGGGCATAATTGAAGTAAACCACATGTAAAGGAGCTCCCATTGAACAGCTCTCATTCAGAATGAGCAGCCGAGGGTGAGATCACTCTATAATATTAAATGTCAGATAGCAGTGTGAGACAAAGGGTCTATTTGGCAGTTTCCCCAGTTATTGTGTTTAGATTTTGGAGTAAGAAAAGTATCCATGCATTTTTTTACATTATGCATAGAATGAGCAGGGCGTGTGAGCAGTTGTTTTCAGTCTGACTGCCCCATACATGCCTGCCATGTGCATCTCAGAATCATTACTGATAGTATGTTCTTTATGATTGTGTTGTATAGGTTCGAGGTCTAGGTGGTCTATTTAGGCTTGAGAGTGAGCAGAATCCCCATTTTGCTGTTAAGATTGCTCATCACTCCGCTTCCATTACTAGTGTGTACATTGGTGGAGGGCACTTTGTCACTCAGGTCTACGCATGTTACCTTGGCAGTGGACTTGTGATTATTATTATGTTCTTGAATGCTTTTAATTTTATTGCCTTATGATTTAATACGATAGTGGACCACATTAACAAAGAAATTGTGGGCCATCTTCTGTATCACCTAGCTCACTATCATTAGACCAGAATCAGGTTTTAAGTTTTTGTTTGTTATTTACAGAGTGACTGTACCAATTGGTCCTATGAATGCCCCTGAACCCCAAGCTGGGTCCCTGAAGGGCAGAAACACGTTGATCTTATAAGGGGAGCATTTTTTCTTCCCATCACCGTTATTTCAGTCCTATCCACTGGGTACACCAGAATAAAACACCAGGCAATAAATATCCCTTGGGTCCCTGGCAGTCAGAAGGAGCACCATTTGTGTGTATATATATATATATATATATGTATGTATATATATGTATGTGTATATATATATGTGTATATATATATATATATATATATATATATATATACACACACACACACACACATATCACTCTGTCTCCCACCCACACTTAGCACTAATGTGCAACTAAAACACCTCAGCTCCTCTCCACCTGAGAGTTGTAGCCTACACCAGGTACCATTTGGTCCTAGTGTGAGGAGGGAACCCAATGATGAAGCATGCCACCCACTGGTGGTGAGGGTTCTGGTCCTTAAGTACTCGCCAAAGCTGCGTGCGCTTAAACAAGCCTGTAAAAAATTAGAACGGCTATGGAGAAAAGACTATGCAGCCCACAGAAAACAAGAATATAGAGAGGCCATCAAAATTTATCAAATAGAAATCAAAAGGGCACAAGCTACGTACTATGAGGCATACATTTCCTCGGCCTCCAACGCACCTCGAGAACTTTTCCGTATAGCCAAGATACTTATCAAGCCCCCATCACCACAAATCTCCACTGATGGTGCCCTCATTCGTTGTAACAATTTGGCAGAATTCTTTTACAAAAAGATTCATGATATATATCTCACATTCCCTAGCTCAATCACTGACAAAAACCAACTTTCTGTGGCTACCCCCTCGCAGAGTACGCAGGCAACGCTGGATCGGATCCCCCAGCTGGATATAGACTCCCTAGATGATATCCTAGCGCGTGTTAATTCAGGATCACCAAGGGATCCAGCCCCCCCTCATGTATTGAAATTAGCAAAAAACACAATCCTTCCAGTCATCCGAGACCTGATCAATGCCTCAATTGCATCTGGAGTGGTTCCTCTCCCATGGAAATGTGCCATGGTAAAGGCATTACTAAAAAAACCTAATCTAGACCCAGAAGTGATGGGTAATTATCGGCCCATTTCCCTTCTCCCTACAATAAGCAAAATCCTCGAGAGGCATAAGAACGTAGTGCTATCGGGATTCTTAGAATCCAACAACCTATTACACTCGTCACAGACAGGCTTCCGGCCCCTACATGGAACAGAGACAGCACTCCTAGCGGTGGCGGAAGAGTCCAGGAGGGTCTTAGACCAGGGTGGCGAAGTGTCAATCATCCTCCTGGACCTCAGCGCCGCTTTTGATACTGTCAATCATAACACCCTGATCCTCAGACTCAAGAACATAGGAGTGATGGGGGGTGTTATTACCTGGCTTCAATCCTTCTTAGGAGACCGCACCTTTCAGGTCTTCAAGGGAGAAGTGGTGTCAAAGCGTATGGCCCTCAGATGCGGTGTGCCTCAGGGATCCTCCCTGAGCCCAACGTTATTCAACGTATATATGAGACCACTAGTGGAGATAGTTCAACCTTTTGGCATAAAAATCGTCACATATACAGACGATACACAATTGGTCCTGGCCTTGAATCGACCAGATAATGCTCCCACAAATCTAGGCCCTTGTTTAGAACAGGTGGCCAAATGGATGGAGCTCTCTTGTCTAAAGTTGAACGGAGACAAGACTGAGCTGATGCTCCTAGGCAACTCTATAAACCCCAGTATGGAGTTGCACTGGCCAAACTGCCTTGGTCCTGCCCCTCCACCAAAAGGCCAAATAAAAAGTCTAGGAATGTGGCTGGATCAGTCCTTGACTTTTAAACACCATGCAGCAAAACTGTCGGCAATCTGCTATAGTATCATCAGAATGCTGCGAAAAGTCCTCCCTCTCCTCCCTTTCCAGGCAAGAAGGATCATGGTCCAGGCGTGGATTTTGTCTCGCATGGACTATGGAAATGCACTTTATCTAGGAGCTCCCAAAGCCACCATTGCGAGACTCCAGATCATTCAGAACTGTGCTGCGCGTTTGCTCCTGGACGTCCCTTATCGGCAATCGGCCAAACCTGCGTTGAAATCTCTACATTGGCTTTCGATTTTGGAGAGAGTTAAATTCAAGGCACTCTGCATTACCCATAAATCGTTTTGGGGAAAGGGCCCAGCAATCAATCAGTCATTAATTATCCCTTACCATCCAACCAGAAGCTTGCGCTCAGCAAGCTCGCTGCATGCCACAGTACCTAAAATAATAAGAGCAAGAAGTGGAGGCCGTTCCTTTTCCTACAATGCGGCCAGATTGTGGAATGCCCTGCCACTCCAAATACGGCAGGAATCAAATCATCTGCCTTTCCGGAAATCACTAAAAACCTGGCTTTTTAAAACCACTTGCTAGTAGAGACACTCTTCTGGTCTGTATCTGCAAACAGCGCTGGGATGCCTCAGGGTAGCTACGCGCTATATAAATGTTTTTCTATTTCTATTTCTAAGACAGCATTCTCCCACATACAATAACAATACCCCCCCCCTTGTTTACTAGACCTACTCTTGTGTGTGTCCCCTCGATAATGCCACCACTTGTGGGGCCTCTGCTTTAAAGGTAATGAGAACACAGAGTACTGTCTAGAAGTGTAGGTGAGGCATACCCACTAATGAAGGTCAACACATTGACTATGAGGGTGCCTGTCACCTGTACATAATGCCCTTGTTTTTCTGTTCAAATTTGAGAAGGATTGCAACTCCCCTAGGTCTTTTTGTAAACTCTGAGTAGATTTTTTGAGTATACCCAAATTAAAGCAGAATGCCTTAATTCATGGATAGTAGTTGAGTTTCTTGTCATTGCCCCCATATTGACCATATCACTGAAGCCATTCTCATTCCATGTAAAAACCCAGTATTCATTCAAGGTATTAGTACTGATCATGGTGGCTATTTGTTGGGACTATGATCCTTGTCATGTAGCCTGCGTGCTGGCACAATACAAAACAGCATAAACTAAACACAACCCACCACCCCAACAACCCTCCTACCTATAATTTCATCTCAGATGTATGCTGCCCATCTGAATTTCGCAATGTGGTGAGAAAGAAGAGAACCATATTATAAAATAGTTATGTGGTCTCCAAAATTCAGGACAGTGCATTATGGTCTGTTTGCATTTAAAAACCACCCCCTCAGCTTCATACACAGTATTGCTTAGCCTTGGGAGGGAGAATACCTCTGCACCCCCAGACCGTGGACTCTCCCTACGTGACCCTGGACTATCGGGGGAGGAGGAGCAGCGCCCAGAGGTAGACAGATATCCTCTAAACACTAAATAAAATTATGAGAAGAGAAAGGGGGAACAAAAGCAAAACAGTGAGCCCCACACACTCTTACTTAGCAGTTCAGCCATCCGTGTCCGCTTGGTGAGGCTCTGGATCAGTTTTGTCGCCTCCACTGTCCCCCTTCACTGAAACATGGCTGGTATCTTCCACAAACCCTGGCTTGTGCGGCCATCGCAATGTCTCCTGTGACTGCGTCTCTCTTTTGATGTCCACTCATCGGTGTGTGGTTTCTGTCTGTGCGTGCTATTTGCAAGCCTGGCCAGTCTACAATAACCACCTGTAAGGAACTGCCTCTTTTTGCATGATCACCCTCAAAGTTTTGGACTGATGCTTCTGGTTTTTCGACTCTGAGAGTGACTGGAGGCCTGCTAATCAGACCTCAGTGCCAGTGTTCTAACGCTTTACAAAGTGTATGTTGAATTCTATGTCAGAACCTGAGGCTTTAGATTAAACTTCTTTTACTTTACTGCAAAAATACCCAGATGCCAATCATATTACAGTAAAACACAAAAACTACATTTCCCATGAATAGCCCCATGACATCATCACTGTATCCTCCAATCAAGGCCTGTGAAGGCCTATAAGACCTTGAATCTCCATTGTTCTTCCTCTTTCTTTGCTGCTCCAGCACCCTTAAGATAAGTAGTTTTCTCTGTTATGTGTTAAACAGTAATTATAATGCCTTGTTGATGTATTGAGCGCATTTATAGTGTACTGTGCATTTGTTATTTTACTATGTGCGCTACATGATGTACAATTGTCAGTATGTCAGGGAGCGCGCAGTCCATCCAACGGCGCTCCTTTTGGCCGCCACGTTGCTCTGTGCTGGCAGTGTTCTGTTTTTTTTTTTTTCCCCTTTAACTGTGCCTTTGTTGATTAATTATACTGCGACCAACAGTGTCGCATGTGAAGACCGGTGTGGAGCAGGAGTGAGGAGATTGAGGATGCGCTAGCTCTCTCTGCCAGAGCGCGCAATATACTCTTTTTTATTACCGTTGCTCGAGGCACCCGCAATGCTTAAACAGTGCGGCTCAAGTGCAGAGCAGTCATGGAGCTAGGCGCTTGCCTGGATTCTCCTCTTATGCCCTCCTGGGCTGAAATAAAGTTGGAAGGAAACTGCTCTAGGGTTGCAGGTTGTTCCAATCACGATTACCAGCCGGTATATTTATTGGAGTATTTAACACTTAATATTGCTCTGACCTGCCTGGAGTAAGCCCCCTCCCTCGCCTTCCTAACTCTTATCTTGGATCTCTGCCGGCACTCAGTAGCAAAAGATTTGGGCCTTCCAGTCATGGCAGGTTACCATCAAAAGGAGTTTGAGGATTATGATCTCTATGGTGTGTCAAATGATTACTAATTGGGGGAGCAGCTGGTTGAGGCTATTGATAACTCTGTTCAAGAGTCAGTGAATAAGGCCTTAGTTGTCACAATGTGACCTTTGTTGGCGGCCTTTGAAGTGCTATGCGCTCAATGGAATGGGTGGGAACACTTCAGGACCCAGTACTTCATCCAGTTCATCTATTTCTAATATGACTGAATCAGCTTGGCCACACAAGAAAGGCCCTTTATATAGCTAAAGACTCTCTGCTAGGCCATGGCTATGGTGCCTCTGAACCTTAGGGTTCCTCTAGTGCCTCGGCGCCTCCTGATACTAACCAGGGTGACACGTCATCTCTGTCTTCAAAGTCAGATTCCTCCCAAGATGACTCCCCTCCTCAAGTGCAGAAGCGTAAAGGCAAAACTCTCTTCTTGGACCCTCAAGGTTCCCAGTACAGACTCTTGGACTTCGATCCAGAGGAAGTTGTTCACCCGAGGTCAACTGAGTGGTGCCCCTCCTTGAGGTAACTGAGTATGCTCAGTCCAGACTACGCAAATGGTTCAAGAAGGAGGTCAAAGCCAAATTGCGCACTGAATGCCTGTGCCCTATCCTACCAGGGTGGGTGGAGAACACGCCAGATATAGATAAAAACATGGCGATCTTCATGAAAAACCTCTCCAAAGAGCCTAAGAAGGGCATGGACCGCACATGGCGCAGTTGTCAGGAAAAGGTCCTTTGCTATTTGTGCGATCTCCTGGGAGACACGGCAATCCATGTTAATGTGCATTGATCCCAAACTGTCCGAAGCTGGTCCTCTGACAAATGGAGAACGATTCGGAGATAGTTTTGTTAAGGATCTGGGAAGATTTGTGGCAACTTTCTCAACTCTAGACAAGGCACAGTTGTCCCTTAAAAAGGTTTTCTACGCTGGACTTTTTAACAGGACCCGACGCTATAGTGGCCGAGAGTCAGGCCGAGGATATGGCCAGGGCTGCTACCAAGTTGCACACCCCAGAGGACGTGGAGGATGGAGTAACAACCAAAGGTGAGGCAACTTCTGCCCTTCCAGACCCAGACAAGGTCGAGGCTGCTTCCACAGAACCAACTATTGAGGGAGAGCAGCTGGGAAAGCAGACTCTTTTTCAGGTACCCATGATTTCTCATTCAGGCATCAAGGCTAAGGGTGGAGAGGACAAGGGCAGTTGCCTGTTTGGGACTGGTCGGGTCTAGGGTCAGAGATGCTGCCCTTTTTTCAATTTTTTCCATTCACCAGCACCCACCTCATCCCATCCGTAACTGCAAACATATTAACACACACACAGCAAATGCACTCCACACATTTTACTACAAATAAACCCTGCACACATTTCAATGTTCCAACACTCTCTACAAAACCCCACAAACAACACTTATACATCTTTCTACCCCAACTACCACACAATGGCACCTTCACTCACACACAAAACACCACCTTATCCTATACCACTAACCAATCCACTCCACTCATCGCCAACACAACCCAAAACAACACCATACGTAACTATATCCCATCCAGGCACACACTCCCTGCTCATACAAAGCACCAGCTCTATCATCAAATTACTCCTAACAGACCTCTTTCTGTCACCACCAAACCTATACTCAACCTTCCATCTTTTCATTCACCAACACCCTCCTCCTCCTTTTACCAAAAAAACGCAAACACACGACCCTTACACTTCACCACACATATTACCTCTTCCAACAATCAAATCTAACAAAAACACTCCTAACTCTTGTACATCTCTTCTCACACACCACATACACTCTTTTCCAAAACACATCAACACCCCATTTACCTTGCAGCTTCCACTCGCCAACAATACATTACATACAAATACCTGCCAGAAAACAAACACATCATCTCCTCTCACTACTCCTCAAAAATAAAACATAACACACACACCAGCACAACAAAATCTCACACACACTCTACCGCATAAAACTGTCACAAACCAGAAACATACACCCACTCCGACCCTGCTAACAACACAAACACACCCCCTAAACAAACTCTTCTGCCAAGCCTACCCCCACACCTAACACATATACAGTAACACAGCAACTGTCTTTTAACTGCCTCTCATCCATTGGACAGTTTAGAACCTTACAACATGACACACATGCTGCACCACCACCACCCCTAACTCATACACCTTCCACCATAAATAGACGTAAACAAAATAAACAACATGCCACTCTTCACAACTTTGCATCTCCATGTCTACTGCACAACAAGGCTACTCTACAAAAACAACACTACTCACCAACTCACTCTCAAAGACCATCTCCACCACCTATACACACACAAATCCATCAAAATGCCTTCTTAGCCAGCTGGACGAGGAATACAATACAGAACAACTACACTATTGATATCCTCATACAGCTAATATCAGCACTAAGGACACACCTGCTACAAGTCCACAAAACACTGCCCGCTCTTCTGCAAAACAGTCACACATCACAAAAGACATTCGCTAAACTGCGTACTAATAAATGCCCGATCACTATAAAAAAAACAAGCATCACATCCACAATCTTCTCACTATCACACATCCTGACATACTCTTCATAACTGAATCATGGTTGGGAGATAACATGGCGCCAGTGTTGCATGAAGCAGTTCCTCTAGGCTATCAAACTATCACACAAGATCGTATAGGTAAAAGAGGAGGTGGCCTAGCTGTTGTGTTCAAGCAATCAGTAAATGTCACTAAAGCTGACAACATCTCCTTATAAGGTTGCAAAGCCCTCTTCACCAGATGCAACCCTACACCATCTTCCTCCTGTAACTTCCTTCTACATTACAGACTTCCACCTAGCAATGCAACATTCCCAGATACACTCATAGACACAGTTTCAAACCTGATAACACTACACTCCAACCTATGTTTTCTTGGTGACCTAAACAGTTGGTTTGACAAACAAAATATGCCACATCCAAAAAAACATCATCACTGGCCTAGATGCACTGAATCTACATCAGATCGTCCAGAAACCCACACACATCGCTTTACACATCCTAGATGTCATTTTTTCCAAAACCAGAAATAGTTATATTTCAAACAATTACTCCAGTCATATGGTCAGACCACCATTTGCTTTCTTTACAACATAAAACAGCACAAAGCAACACACCTAAAACAATCGTACATGCATCCATCTATCGACCGTGGAAAAAACTAAATTTTGAACACTTAGAAACTCAATTAAAATCCAATACAGATCTAGACACAATAAATTCCATTCAAGAACTATGAGTGGCTAAAAAAAGCTTTTGATATCCTAATACCACTCAAAACAACACACAAGAACAAAAGAAAACAAGCATCTTGGAGAAATACAGAGCTAAAAGAGATTAAACAGCAAATTAGAAAGCTGCAACGCGCCTGACTCAAAACAAACACCATTCAAGACAAACTTCACCTACAGAAACTTAACAGATTACACAAAGTCAGCAATCAAAAAAGCTGAGAAAAGATACTATTCATACAGAATTCAAAATGCTAAATGTGCTAATAAAGAATTCAATAAAATTCTCACCGATTTTTGGAAACGAAATTGCTTAGAAGGAACCCTTCCCATTACTCAAGATTTCACAAGCAAACTGGCAAATCATTATACAACCAAAGCAGGCACGTTGGACTCCTATCTCAAACAAAGAAAAACCACCATCACCGACCCTTTTCCAAAACAACCCTCCAAGAGTAGGCTAACACAGCCCCCGCATTCCTTCCAACAAATATCACACAATGAATTTATGGACCTGGTCAAAGCAAGCAGGCCTGCCGGCATCCCTTGTGACCCGTGCCCACCACAAACCTTCAAGAAAATTCTTCTATCTCTACTGCCACACCAGTAAGAAGAATCATCAACAATTCCTTAGTTACGGGAATATTTCCAGAGGACCTAAAAAAGGCATACATATGCCCTTACTAAAGAAAACATACCTAGACCTGCTTAACCCCGACAACTACAGACAGAAAACAAATAGACCTTTCCTGGGCAAACTTATAGAAAGAGCAGCATTTGCCCAGCTGTCACAATTGAAGATAATTCCATACTTTCAGACTTCCAAACAGTATTCCGTCCAGGAAGAGGCACAGAATCTGCCCTCCTTGCCATCTGGGGTGACCTTAAGAACACAGTTTAGCAGAACGGGGTTGCTGCACAACTTCTCTTGGACCTCTCAGCCACCTTTGACACGGTTGACCATGACACACTATTACAAAGACTGAAGGAAGCTGGATTAGAGAGGACTGCTCTCGACTGAATCACATCCTACCTTCAATACAGAACTAATGTCATCCATACCCCCGCTTTCTCATCCAACCTGTACTTCACAAAAGCAGGGGTCCCTTAAGGCTCTCTCATCTCACCCATGCTTTTCATCAGCTACATAAAGTCATTACCGGCACTGATCAATCAATTTCACCTCACATGCTATAAGCATGCAGATGACACACAAATACTCCTTCAACTGAAAAGCCCCAAAGACATTTGAAACTCACAAATTTTCAGTTTCCTCAGAGCCGTTGAGCAGTGGATGACATGGAGCCAACTCAAATTGAATGCTTCCAAAACTGAAATAGTCACATGTGGCAACTGGAAAAAGTATGACCCACTCGCCGCCCGGACGGTGATCTGGGAACACTGCCTAAAGTATGTAAGGAAGTAATAAACCTCGGAATTACCATGGAATCCAAGCTATCAATGAATGCACAAGTGGACAAACTAGCAAGATCCAGCTTCATTACTATTAAAACTCTGCGACGCATCTTCCCCCACCTGGGATTTCCACACAAGGTCCACGCTACTATCTCTCTTGTTCTGTCAAAACTGGATTACGTCAATAGCCTCTACCATGGATCATCAGTAACCACTATGAAAAGACTACAACGGATTCAGAACTCTGCTGCCAAACTACTCTTACATATAAAGCCACAAGCCCACATTTCCCCTGCCTTGAAGGCCCTATATTGGCTACCAGTTGCCAGAGATCCACATTCAAGCTGCTTTGCATCACCCACAAAGCGGTACATGGAACAGGGCCGCTCTTCATCAGGAATAAAATCACCAAATACATTCAACAAAGGAACCTTTGCTCTAGATTGGCTCCTCGCCGCAAAATCACGCCATACAGGAAAAAAGCATAGGTGGCACATCCTTCTCTGTTCAAGCAGCCAAACTATGGAACTCTTTACCTCCAAACATAAGATCCACAGATAACTACCTTATATTCAGACGACTACTCAAGAGCTTGCTCTTCCCCACATAACCACCATACTCAAACATAAATATACGGCATATCCCTGTGTATATACGCAGTTATTTGGATTGTATATGTGTACCAAGATATGTGTATTTCTTTGCATAAATGTATATAATAATCTTATTTATAAATATAAAGATTTTCATTAGTTTTGCTTAACAAATATACATGTTACTTATGGTTATATTTTTCTATGTTTAACATGTATATAGGTCATTGCATAAATAAGCACATTTTAATAATAACTATTCATCTACAATTGCTTCACTATTGGGGGAAAATATACATATACATACATAAAAGCAAATAAATTAGCCTGAGTTTATTTAATACAACTTAAATTTAGATATATTACCTTACTTATACATACATACCTTCCATGTACTTATGTATGTTTATGTTATGCTATGTTAAAGAGATTTGTACAGCGCCTGGTTGCCCCAGCGACGGGGCGTCCCAGCGCTACCCAGGTAGAACATTGCAAGATGGAAACAAAGGAAGTGTGGAATTAGTTTGGGAACAGCCAGGTTTTATAGCCTTTCTGTAGACCAGGTGATTCTGGATATCTCTGATAGACATAGGTAGAGAGTTCCAAAGTGCGGACGCCAACGCCTTAAAAGAGCGGCCCCCGGCTCTTGCTCTTAAAACTCGAGGGATGCAAGCTAAGTGCTGATCGGCTGAACGCAGCGTGCGTCGCGGTGAATACGGCGCTAGCAGATCAGATAAAACAGGAGACGCTTGTTGGGTAAGAATTTTGTGGGCAAATCATAATGTCTTAAACTGAATTCTTTTATCAATTGGGAGCCAGTGTAGCTTAGGCACGAGCTTAGATGCTGAGCAAAATTTAGGGAGAGCAAAAAGAGTGCACTTTGCCGCGTTTTGTACCCTCTGTAAGCGCTGAATCCCAGATTTATTTGCGCCTAAATAAAGGGAATTACAATAATGCAATCTGGATAAGATCGTAGATTGGATAATGGTCTGGCGAGTTTGTGGGTCGAAAAACCCTAAGAGAGGCCTGAGTCCACGCAAAAGCCTGAAGCATATATATTTATTACTTTACTTCTAATTCTGCATCTCCAGTCCACTACACTATATCTCACCCCATGCCTCTGTCAGTAGATCCTCTACATCAACTCTTTGACTCATCCCTAACCTCAGTCTACTACTCTCTCCAATGCACTACCCTATTTCTAACCCTATACCTCTCTCAATATATCCTCTACCTTCATGGTCTGACTACTATGATCCCCAAAATAACCCTTTCTGGACTCTCCCCTACTCTACCCTTACAATGATCCGCAAAATAACCCTTTCTAGACTCTTCCCTCCTCTACCCCTCCCTTGTATCATCTCAAACCTCTTTTACTATTCAGATATCCCAAACAAGCCTTTCTAAATGTTTCCCTCTAACTCTTCCCCCACTCATCCTTAACCTGCTCCTATAGTCTCCAAATAAACACTGCCTAGACACTTCACTCTTCTATCCTTTTCAATCCAACTAACAGACTCACTGCTCAAATTAATTTAATATTTCCCTATACTAATTCACCATTAATCTTGTTTGGGTTCCGGAGTAGCGTGCTACTCCTCGAAAAGTGCTTTGATGCCTCATCGGGGGTATCAAGCGCTATATAAATGCAAACCCCTCCCTCTTGTATCCCTCCACTATCCTTTTCAACCCAAATAACAGATTCACATGTCCACCTCTCAAATAAATTTTCTATTTCCCTATACTAATTCACCAGTAAACCTTTTTGGGTTCTGAAGTAGCATGCTACTCACCAAAAAGCGATTTGACGCCTCATCAGGGGTAGTAAGTGCTATATAAGTGCAATTACAGTTCTGGAAGGCATAATACGCCTTTTTCTATCCAGCTGGCACCAGATTACAGCCAACCCATCGGTCTTGGAGACGGTACAGGAATTCAGGCTGCAGTTCTACGGAACCCCTGTGTTTTTCCCAAGAGACACGCTTCATCAGTGGGGAAATTCTAGAGCTTTTGCGTAGAGGCAATCGTATTGATGCAACCTCGTCCTAAAGGTTTATCAGCGCGATATTTCTGGTTCAGAAGAAAGGGGTTGCAGATTGGTTCTGAATCTCAAACAGTTCAATTCTTAGGTCGTATACAGCTATTTCAAGATGGAAGGCATTCATCTGTTCAGAAAAATTATGCAGGAGTGAGATTGGCTAGTCAGGCTTGACTTGAAAGATGCTTATCTGATGGTACCTATCTTTCCTCCGCACAGACTATTTCTCGAGTTCCAATGGGATCAGCGATGGTACGAGTTCACCACCCTTCCTTTTGGGCTTTCTTTGGCCCCTTGGTACTTCACCTGATTAATGAGACCAGTTGTTGAATCCCACAGGCTCATGGGGGTAAGGTTAATAATTTACCTGGACGATCTGATCATTATTATTACAAGGTCCTGCTCCGACTAAACTGGACGATTCCACTGTTGGGAGACTTGCGGTTTATGATCAAGGTCCCAAAGTCAAGTCTGATTCCCTCTCAATCTCCGGATTTTCAGGTAGATTCAATTCTGGCCCACCTGAAACGTCCAGTTCAAAAGATTCAGTCGATCAAGAAAGAGCTGAGGCGGGGGGGGCGTGGCCAGCAGCAGAGGAAGATGGCCACATACTAAAGTGACTCCGGCGCCCCACACCATACTCCCATAAAATCTGCGACATAATCCGTAGGCACGGTGATGCAGAAGTGCCCTTACCCACTCAGCAACAGCAGCGGACTTGAGCTGAGGAGACCCAGAACCGCACTGACTCGTGCTGGGTCTGCTGCAAAGCGAGGCTTAGCCGCGGGGTGAGGCCCGGCATGTCGGTTATCGTGCACCTGCGGACGGCGGTGCGGTCGCTCCCAGAGAGTGGTGCTGGTCCACGGCAGCTGCTGCCGTCGCGGTCTTTCCCGCCGCACTACAGAAGACCCGGCGCCCTGGAGATAGTAGAGAGGGTGCGCAGCGTCGGCTATACCAAAAAAATGCAGAGAGGAGCTCCGGGCAGGACCCGAGATGACTATGAACGCTCTTTGAGCTTGCAGGCGTAGGAGAGACGATGCGGAGGAGAGGCTGAGCTGTGGCGGCACTGGAGGAGTGACGCGCCAGGGGTGCCTTTGGTGGGTGAGCCACAGCCAGTGCCCAGAACTGTCTGGAAGGCCACTGAAAAGTGGCTGGCTGCGCTGGAGATCTGGGGAAGCTACAGCTGAGGCCCATGCAGCGTAGCCAACCGGGAACCTGGCCCACATACCCTATCCGAGACTGCGGAGGACGCCCGACAGCCCCGGTGCTGAATGATCCGCTGAGGAACATTGTGGAAGGTGAGCGGTCCGGGGGGCAAAGACCGGCTGCGCCACCTGGGATTAGACCGGCGGGGAATCGGCTGCGGAGGTGAGGCATATGGTGGCAAGGCAGACATTGCTACATGGTGAGGATCCGTCTCCCCCTTCCTGATCACTACATTTTATTATAACCTGTGTGGAGGGGCGGGGTGATATCCCACCTCACAGGTACACGTTGTCAAGAGGTGCAGAAAGGGGACTAAGTGCTTCCATCATGACAAGTGGGGCCACACGTGGCAACTAAAATAAGTGCCATCCAGGGACCTGGATTTAGGGGCCGCCTCAAGGGTCCTGATGTAAGGTGCCATCATCTTAAAGCAACCACCTTGCAGACATCCTCGCCCAGCGGCAAGGGTGAGGGAATTGTGGTGAGTGATGCCCCCGTGACATTAATTTACCGCCTCTGCATATAAAGCAGCGCAATGATGAGTGGAAGAGGGGGGCGTGGCTCTCCCTAGACCAAATTAGACAAGTTCTCATTGCAGAAACACCAGGAGGTGTCAGACAGCCATCCGGAACCACCACAAAGCCTGCCACAAGCTTCAACGGATAAGGGTGTCCTCACCCTGCATGACATAATGGTGGCTATCACCAGTGTGCATACTTCCCTCGAATCCCGTATAGACTCAGTATCTACAGAAGTCTTCTAATTAGAGCGGAACTGCTCAAAATGGATACCAGAGTCAAAGAAGTAGAAGACGCTACTCAGTCTTACGGCCGACACATCTACCCTCAAGAAACAAGTTAGTGAATTACAGGCCACAAGCAAACTACTTGCAGCTCAATTGGACGACTACGAAGGCAGGTCAAGACGGAATAACTTCCGGATCTTAGGATTTCCTGAGAGAAAGGAAGGGCCCGCAACCGACCTCTTCGTTGAAGATTTGATCCTAAAGTACCTACAGCCTCGAACTGTCTCAAACTACTTCTCGATAGAGAGAGCTCACCGAGTACCAGGCGGAAAACCTAAAGCAGGGGTGCCCCCAAGGCCGATACTGGCCCTTGCCTTTAATTTCAGGGACAGGGACGTTATACTGCAGACCACTCCTTGTGCCCCATCAGTCAAATATGAAAACAGCACCATCACTTTCTTCCCTGACTTCACCATTAAGGTGCAAAAACAGAGGCGAAGTTTTCTTGAAATATGCCATGTTATTCCCGGCCAAACTGAGGGTAGAGGCAGAGGGCAAAACTTGGTTCTTTGCCAATCCAGAGGATGTGTGGGAATGGCTGGACAGATGGCGAAGAGTTGGTGATCCAAGTACCTCAGATAGACGGCAGCGGCGAATATGGAAGTCACAGAAGCTAGCGGACCCCAGCCCTGGAGAAGCATGGCCTGTTGAGGAGGGAACGTCCGAGGGCTCATAGTGCCCAAAACTGCAGCGACACAGGCGAAATGGCGGCATTTAGTTCTGGAAATGACTAACTTGAGTTCCCTCAATCTATTAACATTGAGACAGTCACGACCGGAGAGGTCATTCCCAGATGATGGTTCACAATGGGTGGTTACCTATCCGAACATTCGAACAGCATGAATAGTGAGATGCCATGAGAAGACAATTCGATTGAATTGTACATCATAACTGTACCATGCTTTATTACTATATGTTTAGGGGTGGAGGGGGTGGGAGTAGCCGGGCCGCATTCCCTTCCACTACAGGGGGGAGGGTGACAGGTGCTCTGCAATGTTGGGGAGGCGGGTAAGTCAGACACCGTCATGCAGGGAAGCAGGGTGGGGCTGTATCTGGTTGTTGGTAATAGTTATAGTTATACTAACGAGGAGTCACAACAGGAATCCTTCCTTTACGTTCTAACAATACCATAGAGTGCACGACCCAAAGCTTAACATATATCCCTGACCGGCAGATGCAGTCTATCTGAGCTAAAAGGAGGTCATCCGCCCCTGGCTGGGGAGACCAGTGGCCTGTGAGATCAAAGACGACAAGCACAGGCTCATCCAAGATAGATAGGGGGGCAGAGACGTCACTCTGCTTACTCTTCTGGAATGTCAATGGGCTAGGGGACAAACTTAAGAGGGGGATAGTGCTTCAATACATAAAGCGACATGCACCGGATGTTGTCCTCATCCAGGAAACACATCTAGTTGGGAACACTTGCAAGGCACTCGATAGGTGGGTTATAGATTATTAGCACATGCTGGTTTCACATCTGGGTCCAGAGGGATGGGAATACTTTTGCATAAGCACTTCACCTTTGTAGTAGACCAGACACGGATAGATGCACAGGGTCACTTTGCAGCGGTGTCAGGCACATGGGAGGGAAGATGTTTTAATATCCTATCGGCCTATGTTCCCCCAGCGCTCCATAGAACAGCTCTCCCAAATATGGGTAAGATAATATTAGACCTACCTGACGGAGATCTATTGATAGGTGGGGACCTAAACATGACGTATGCCATCAGAAAGATCGCCATCCTCCTAGAGGCACCCCACGCACCAAATCCAATTTAGCTGACTTCATGGCGGCCCTGGGGCTCATAGATGTGTTGCTTGAGCTTAATCCACACTCACTACAATACACATTTTACTCTGGAACCCATAATAGCCTGTCCCGCATAGATCGTATTATTGCGCTGGCTGACAAACTACAAAACTTTAAAGACGTACGGCATTTGGCAGGGGGCATTTCAGATCATTTCCATGTCTGGGCGCGCTACACCCTGGAGGCATCACAGATGCATAAGACAATTCTTTGAACCCTTGGTACCTGAAGGTCCCACATATTTGAACAGGTCTTATTCAGTCCACAGAATATTATTGTAAGGAGAATGTGGGGTCAGTCTACTCCCCTCAGACTCTTTGGGAGGCTTTCAAGACTGTGCTCAAGGGGTAAGCGCTCTCGCTCACTGTGGGTCATAAGAAAGAAAAAAGGAAGAAGTTGGAGGAGTAAGAGAGAGCTATGCTAGATATGGAATGAACTCTGGTATGCACCCATGACGAGACAGCCAGACACACTTCAGACATAAAGCACCAGGAATATAAAAACGTAGTAACAGAGGCGGCCAGGACTAAACACTTAGCGATACAACACAAAATATAAGAGCTTGGGGATAGGGCAGGAAAACTAGCCTGGCTCAACAGGCGGGAACGGGCAGACTGCTTGGTAACCACTTTTAAAGCAGGTACTGGAGAAATATGGAAAGACCCGCAGGTGATAGCGGAGGCCTTCACATCCCATTTTGCACAATTGTATTCTCCTGCTACCTCGGCCACAGCCGAAGAATCCAGGGATTTATTGGTGGACCTTCCTGTTCCGATCCTCTCTTCACTCGATCCGCTGGCACTGGAGGCTGACCCAACAGACGAAATAATCTCAGCAATCCGTAGTATACAATCCAGAAAGGCGATTGGGCCGAACAACCTTCCAATAGAGTTTTTTAAACTAACTGCCACCAAAATAACACCACACCTGCGCCAGATGTACCTAGAAAGCAAACAACGAGGTATGTTACCTGAGGATCAAAGGTTGGCCTCCATCGCAGTAATACACAAGAAGGGTAAGCCAGCGGAGGACTGTAGTTCCTACCGCCCCATCTATCTGGTCAATGCAGAGGCCAAAATCCTGGCTAAACTACTAGCGACTCGACTGCTTCAATTTGTTACCAAACTAGTCCATCCGGACCAATCTGGCTTCATGCCACGGGGCGCAACAGGGCCCTTAATTTACGCCACCTCCATGGAGTAATGAGACGAATAGGTACGATCAAAGAGGACGCCGCAATATTGTCTTGTGACGCCCGCATGGCCTTCAGTAACATCGAGTGGCCCTATCTGTTTGCGGTCCTGGTGCGCATGGTACTAGGTCAGAACTTCTTGGCATAGATCCAACTGCTATATGCAGAGCCATTGGTGCAGGTGGTGGTAAATGGACATACCTCACGGGTGTTTCCTCTTCGTCGAGGGACACTGCAAGGCTGCCCCCTGTCACCAATAATATTTGCTCTGATCCTAGAGCCCTTGGCAACCTGGATAAGGGGGGATCCATTGGTCCGAGGACTACGATGGGCGGAAGGATGGGAAGAAGACAAAATCTCCTTATGCCCTGACGATGTACTCTATTAACAGGATACTTCACATCTGCACTAACATTGGAAAATACTCAGGGTATACCATAAACTGGTCAAAGTCAACAATATATCTCCTATATGGCCCTGCCCCAACCCTGCCACCAAATTGTGGGGCGACAATAGTGACGGAGGGTTTTCGGTATTAAGGGATATTTGTCACAGCTGACCCTGAACTTTTTTATATGCACAATCTATTGAGCCCACTGACTCGCTTACAAAGTGATGTGCACCACTGGAGATCACTGCCGCTGTCCTTACATGGCCGTGTGCCCTTTTTAAAAATGATGGCTTTGCCACGCTTCCTCTATGCCCTGCTGAATACACCATACAAGGTCCCGATGCCTATTTTAATGCGATAGAGGGTGAAGTTAGGGCCTTACTCTGGGATGGGCAGCTCCCGCACATTGCGAGCCATAAACGTGTTAGGGGATGGTACAATGGTGGGATTGCATTACCCAAAATTCGAGCATATTATTGGGCAGCCCAACTGTTGGTTACAAAGCAATGGGCTCAACGACTACAGGATGAGCCATCATGTCAGATGGATAGATGGCTAATTGGCCCCGGGGGCTATAGAAGGGCTCTATACATGAACCCTAAACATCAACACCTCATGGGCCCAACAGCCCAAACATTCGCCCTGTGGCATCAAGTGACTAAGAGAGTGGGATGGCACAACAAAGTGACGCACGCTACGTCCCTGTGGGAGGCTGAGATGTTGGGCAGGCTCAGCTCCTGCCTGGGCTTTTATAAATGGGACACCATAGGTATTTTGTGGGTGGGTGACCTGTGGGTAAGGGTAAAAATAGTCCCATTCTCTGATTTACAGAAAGAATATGAAATGTCAGATGCGGAAATATTTAGATGCCTACAAATGCGACACATTCTGATGGCAGTCATCCCACCTGACGAAGACCTACTAGAGGTCTCCCCTCTAGAAGACAGACTCCTAACAGACTACATGGACCGAAGGGCCATCTCCATGACATACCAAAAAATAATCAATAATCTAACTGACCCTTTTTTGCGTCTTCGCAAATTTTGGCAGGAAGACTTCGGGAACCTAGAAGCTGAGGATTGTCAGGAAGCGCTCACCTCCCAACAGGAAGTAGCCATAACATCACAACTGAGGCTGATATAGTTAAGGTACTTTATAGATCATAATTTTCCTGTGGTACCCTGGTTAAAATGGGAAGGAGGGACGATGCTATGTGTAGAAGGCTTTGCATGCAGGAGGGTACGTTCTATCATATACTATGGGAATGCCAAGCCATCAAACTCTATAGGGAGGCTGTGGTGTCTCAGATGCGAGGTGTGTGTGGTGGGGAACTTTGTCTGCTGCCTAAACAATGTCTTATCAATGTGTGGGAGGCAAAAGACATAACTCACATGGAGCAGCTCTGGGTCACCCCGGGACTGACAATTGCGAAACGAAACATAGCCAAGAAGTGGGGAGCGGTGGAGACGCCAACGTTAGGGGAATGGGAACGAGACATGGGCTGGTGCATGTTAGCAGAAAGAGTGGTCTATGAAAGCAGGATGTGCCCCCGGAAGTGGCACTGGGTGTGGGGCAAATGGAATGCTCACAAGGGCGGTATATGTGTCTCGACCTCCAGTCGAGTGGGCCGAACCAGCTGGGAAGGGAGTATTATGGAGGAAAATGGTGAAGAATTGTAATGGGTCACTGTGGGTTTGAACTGACCACTGTAAAGTAATTCATGATTGGTTTGCTTGTCAAAACTGTGGCTATACTTAACATCTGCTGTATGACTACCTAAGTTTAATAAACAGAGTTGAAAAAAAAAAGAATGAGCTGAAGCGAGCTCTCTCGTCTTCTATGGTTTCTTGCCAGGATTGTGGGACTATTGGCATTATCCATTCAAGTGATCTTTCAAGGTCTCTTCCATTATCGAGCCCTTCAACACCTAAAGGTCCTTCATCTGCGGAAGGGTTTAACATAGTAGTTTTAAACTGCTAGTTTGACTTTGCCATTTAAGCCAATGGTGAATCCCCCACTTTCCTTAAACACACACACACACATATATATATATATATATATATATATATTTATATATATATATATTCACTGAAAAAACCATAGGTTTTAGGGACAGTTATAGTTAGTTGGACATTGCACTCGTGCAAAACCCGTGAAATTCCCCCGTTATAGTTAGTTCAGCTAACTATAACTCGCGCCCCCGCAATGCACTGCTGATGACGTCACATATTACATCATCCAGTGACTGTGTGTTTCTGTAAAGTTTAAATATGTTTAATATATATAGGCAAAGGCGTATTGAAGAATGAGTGGGTGTATAAGTGTCTGAATGGATGATTTAGTAGGTGCGTGACTAACTGTATAAGTGAGTGATTAAAAGTATCTTACTGAATGCATGGGTTAGTGACTAAACTGGGTGAATGTCTGTATCCGTCTGTCTGTTGGTGTGTAAGTGGATGCATGGATTTGCGAATAGCTACATGAGTGTCTATATGGGTTATTGATTGGTTCTCTGAGTATCTGTATGGGTGCCTGAGTGTTTGTGTGGGTGGGGTGTGTGTGACTCTGTACATAGATGTGTGAGTGGGTGATTCACTTGGTGCATGATTTGAAGAGTGCATGTGTGATGGACTGCTTGGGTGGGTGAGTGTGTGTAAGGGTGTGTTAGTGAGTGAATGTATATCTCAGTGGTACATGTGCGAGTAACTACATATGTAAAAGGCAGTATATATGTGTGTTAGAGTATTTAAAAGACTATAAGTGAGAGTGTGTGATTGTGAAAGTGGCTGTATGGATGAGTGTGTGCTTGTATCAGTTATTGTATAAGAGCGTAAGAATGTGCTAGTATTTGTATGAGTAAGTGAGTTGGTGTGTGTATAACTGTATAGGTGAGTAAATGGGTGTGTGATTAATTTTTTGCATGACTGACTAGGTGTGTGAGTACCTCTATGGATGAGTGGCGGTGTGTGAGTGTTTATATAGGTGTATGAGTGCATATGATAGTCCTGTACTGAGTGACTGTAAGTATCAGTGACTGTACGGGTGAGTGAGTAGATGTGTGTGTGTAGACCTAAGAATCAGTGAGTGGGTATGTAGTTATTGGTATTGGAGTGTGTATGGTTTTGAGAATGGCAGTCTGTAATTTAGAGTGGGTGTATCAAAGGTTATATTAGGGTGTGAGAAGATGCATGGAATTTTCACATGGATGATGTCATCAGTGATGTCATCAGTGATGTCATTTGAGATGTCATCAGTGATGTCATCAGTGATGTCACTGAGCATGTCATGAGTAATGTAATATGTGACGTCATCAGCAGTGCATTGCGGGCGCGCGAGTTATAGTTAGCTGAACTAACTATAACGGGGGAATTTCTATGGTTTTGTACAAGTGAAATGTCCAACTAACTATAACGCCCCTGAAACCTATGGTTTTTTCAGTGAATTTCAAAGGTTTTTTAAATGCTAATTTCTAACTATAACGTGTCTGAAACCTATGGTTTTTTCAGTGAATTTCAAAGGTTTTTTAAATGCTAATTTCTAACTATAACGTGCCTGAAACCTATGGTTTTTAAGTGAATTTCAAAGGTTTTTTAAATGCTAATTTCTAACTATAACGTGCCCCGCCCCCTCCCTTCACCACTGTGCAAACGCGCCCCGTGGCGCGTTTTAAGTTGGGGGATTAAGTCCCCTTGAATCATGAGGGTCCCTGGGGTCCAACTAGCCCACCCTGTACCTCCAGTATGCGCCAGGAGCTGCGTTGCAGAGAGATGTTCAGAGGCCACGCCCCTTTTACACCTCTCTGCAACGCAGCTCTGTGGCGCTTTCTGGACGTACCTGGTAGGCTAGTTGGCCCCAGAGACCCTCAGGATTGAAGGGGATTTAATTCCCCATCTTAAAACGCGCCACGGGGCCTGTTTGCACACATGTCACCTGAAGCCCCGCCCCTCCCTTCACCACTGTGCAAACGCGCCCAGTGGCGCGTTTTAAGTTGGGGGATTAAGTCCCCTTGAATCCTGAGGGTCCCTGAGTCCAACTAGCCCACAAGGGACCTCCAAAAAGCGCCACAGAGCTGCGTTGCAGAGAGGTGTAAAAAGGGGCGTGGCCTCTGAACACCTCTCTGCAACGCAGCTCCCTGGCGCATACTGGAGGTTCCTGGTGGGCTAGTTGGCCCCCAGGGACCCCCAGTATTCAAGGGGAATTACTTCCCCTTCTTACAACGCGCCAGGGGCGCGTTTGCAGACTGCTGCAGGGAGGGGCGGGCCTCCGGCAAGATGCCGGTCTTTTTTTATGGGAGGGGGGCTGCGTGGCCCCCCTTCCCTTGGCCACTTTTGGCCCCGGGGACCCCATCCCCGGGGCCTTAGGATTTTTTATTTTTTTTTAAAACGGGAAGGGGGCCGCGTGACCCCCCTTCCCTGGGCCTCTATTGGCCCCGGAGACCCCATCCCCCGGGGCATGCCCTCTTTTTTTTTAATTAAAAAATATTTGGAGGGGGGCTGCGTGGCCCCTCACCTCAGGCCATTTAAGGCCCCGGGGACCCCATCCCCCGGGGCCGGCTTTGACGTTTTTTTTTTTTTTTTTTCTAAAATTTTATTTTTGGGGAGGGGGGCTGCGTGGCCCCCCTCCCGGGCCACTAATGGCCCCGGGGACCCCATCCCCCGGGGCCTGGCCAGTCGTTGGGGACCATGCGGCGGTCCCCAATCCCCGCACGGTCCCGCCGGCTCCCCGCGTCTTGCGGGAGCCGGCATTGCTTTTCCATAAGGGGAGCTGCTGACATGCAGCTCCCCTTATGGAAAAGCAATCTGCTTTGCTTCATTGAAGCGAGAGCAGGTTTCTGCTCTCGCTTCAATGAAGCAAAGCAAGTTTGCAATGACAGGGCGGGAGCCGCGAGGCTCCCGCCCTGTCATTGCAAACAGTCCCGGGGGTAGGCACCCTGGGACACTGCAGGAGCCCGCTCTGGGGGGTGGCGGTCCCCAGGGCCACCACAGGCTCCAGGAGGGGGGCCGCGCGGCCCCCTCCCAACATCTACTGAGCCCCGGGAGGTGGTGGTCCCCGGGCTTCGGGGTCCGAAACGGACCCCCACATTTCTTTAATTAGTGCCCCGGGAGGTGGTGGTCCCCGGGGCATGTGGGGGCTGGAGCCCCCCACACAGGTAATTTTGTTATAAAAAAATAAGCCCCGGGGGTGGCGGTCCCCGGGGCTGCGGGAGGCCGTGTGCCCCCGCCACCATTATTTATTTGAAGCCCCGGGGGTGGTGGTCCCCGGGGCTTGGGGGCCTCAGAGGCCACCCCCAAAATATAAACCCACCTCCCGCATGCCCCGGGACTTGGCCCACCCGGGGCAAAATAGCCTCGAGCGCGGGAGACCGCGCTTCGATTTTTTAATCACGGCGGGATCCGCGCACCCTAAGCGCATCCCGCCAATTTAAAAAAAAATAAAAATGCTTTTTCTGCCCAGGGGTCCTTGTGGGACCCCTGAGCAGACCTAGGAGTCAGGGTGTTTCTACCCTGCCCCCTTTTGCGTTTTGCGACTTGTTTCTGTGCATTTTTTTATCACGGCGGGATCCGCGCACCCTAAGCGCATCCCGCTGATTTAAAAAAAAAAGCTTTTTTCTGCCCAGGGGGTCCTTGTGGGACCCCCTGAGCAGACCTAGGGGGTCAGGGTGTTTCTACCCTGCCCCCTTTTTGCGTTTTGCGACTTGTTTCTGTGCATTTTTTTTTAATCCCGGTGGGATCCGCGCACCCTAAGCGCATCCCCCGATTTAAAAAAAAAAAAATGCTTTTCTGCCCAGGGGGTCCTTGTGGGACCCCCTGAGCAGACCTAGGGGGTCAGGGTGTTTCTACCCTGCCCCCTTTTTGCGTTTTGCAACTTGTTTCTGTGCCTCGGTTCTACCGAGCACAAAATGGCTGCCAACACTTCCTGATTTGGAGTGTTGACAGCCACTTGACAGCCAATTAGCATGCAGCTCGTGATCGGGAGGGTGCGCGAACCATACGCGGCCATAGATATATATGTGATTTTACTTTTGATTTTCTCAGGATCTACTGAACGGATTTACACCATTTAAGCAAAAGGCACGACTCTGAACCAAGGGCTACCTTTTTGCCAAAGTTGGTGTAATTCCGTTCAGCAGTTCAGGCTGTAGCTGCGATGAAAGGTTCCTATGGAAAATTGCATGGGGAAAACACGTTTTGGGACACCCCTTTTTTCTCGGCCCCCACTTGACAAATCACCCGAGACTTTCAGGATAGGAGCGGACCGGAGCGCCCCACGAGTTTTGAAAATTTCGCGAAGATTCGTCAACCGGCGCAAAAGTTATTTCAAATAGAATGTTGCGGATTTCCTATGGAAAATAGGTCCTAACTATAACTATCTACTGGCGACCGCCAGTAGATAATATATATATATATATATATATACTCTGTGTATATATATATATATATATATATATATATATATATATATATATATATATATATATATATATATATATTCTGTATGTGCACATGACTCATTCATCTTCCAGGCATTCTGCGATCAATGTGTGCTACCAGAATGGGACCTATGGGAATGGCCTACTGGTTGGTAAGAACACCTCAAGCACACGACAGACCACAAGGCACTCAATCATGCAGGAATACATTGACATATCAGTCTTGGCTTAAATGAGACAGTTCATACGTTGTTAGTCTGGCCCCATATACTTGTCCCATACTACATGGCAAATGTGCAACACATGACCTAGAAGTCACACATGTTGACACTGACTAAGCCACTGTGGCCGACATGTACAAGTCAAATGTGCTGATGGAGTATCATTAATCATGATGCTCTGGTGGAGCACATAGCCAAATCATGTCAATGTGGCAATGCTAAGTGTGTCTGCATGACATTGTAAGGCCTCATGGGTTTGCAGTGCTGCAAGCCACAACAAAGTGTATCTCTCATTCACCCAATGTTAAGGATGTATACCCTTGGACAATACCAATGACGATCACACACTTTTGCACACATACTATGTACAGGGACTCTGTGACAGTGTGCAAGTAGTGTGCCTCTCAAGGGAGGTGAAAAGAGGATACATAATCCCATGTCTCATTCTCCGGTCCAATTATTGTGTCCAGCATTCAGCATCACACATTGAAGGAGGGAATTGCACAGATTGTATCAAATTGGTTCTATTATCTGTCCCTTAAAACATAACGTCATGTCTGGACACTAAGCAGACACACCTGCACATGGTGCAATGGGGGGGGGGGGGGAGTGGGGGTTGCCATTAGAGACCATTATGTGAATTGCTGAATGTAGAAAAACCATGGATGTGCTGCATGTAAAATGAAATGCACATTCCAAAAGTCACTTTGGATGCAGGTTAGCTCAGCCCTTCCACAATCATTGATGTTCAGTGTTGCAAAAGCTACATGAGGACCTATGTGCGCTTGTAATTGTGGCAAAGACCCTCATGTATGAAGAAAAAAGTACAATGAGGCAGCAAAGAACATAGCTGGAGCAAGGCAATCCCTGTGTGAATTCTGTGTATTGCAAGTCAATCCCATGCGCAAGATGAATGAAGATATATCACACATCTGTGAAACTGAGACATATGGACATTTATGAATTGCACTGGTTACCCTCAACAAAGCTGCATCACATCACAGATCATATACACACATCACATTCAATGTGCACAACATTTTGAAACATTTGTGGCAAAAACCACTGCAGCAGTCACCCAAGGTACCAGACTGTGCAGTAAGGTGCTCCCCCTCATGCACAAACTTCATACCCCATGACAGTCAACAATACAGTTTTCAGGGAAATATTGTGACTGTCATGGAGATATGCTGCACCCCATCTGCCAGCTCTGACACACAAATAATGGACAGTGAATCATGTGGAAGATATGTCCAACACTGTGCCCAAGATGTGTGGCACCGTAGTGTACGCAGTCTACCTGTTGCACTGTACAGTGCAACATTACCACACATCTACTAACCCTTGTGTACTGTCACCACAGTGGACTCTGTGCACTGCCATGTGTATACTACCATGTCACATACACCCACTATCCTTCACATGCCTGACTCATAGAAAATTGTAGAAATAAAATATCATTACAACATATGTGTGCCTGATGGAAGACGCATCACCAGCTACTGTTACTTGTCATCCAATCAGAAAGGTATTGGGTCTAGAATTTGACATAGTACCCCCAAATTGACACAATAGATGATTGTGAGACATTTGCCTACTCAATGGCAAAGAGACTAACCTCATTGGTGACAAATGTTCACCTGCATGGCATTGCCACTCAGCTGAATGACAAATACTAAAGGTATCACAGAGGACAGCACACTTGTTTGTGTAGCTCTATGTCAGCCATTGCCAATACCAACTTGCATGTAAGCCACACATTGTCATATCACATTCATGACAGTTTTCAAGGTGAATGTATCAAGCTGGACACAGGTCATAATGGGTATAAATGTTGGATTAACCCTCATCATGAGTCTTGACTAATACAACACCTCCTTTCTTTGCAGCAGACCAAGATTACGCACTGATGTCGTGGGTCATGACATCTGTAAAGATCCCGCAAAATGAAACCCAGCGGAGCTACAATCACTATGCCGGACTAGGTTCATCGTTGAGTGGACATTTGGAGTCCTCAAATCACGCTTCCGCTGCGTTGATGTGTCTGGGGGCAGATTGCTCTACTTCCCACCTTTAGTCTGTAAGATCATCTTGGTCTGTTGTATCTTGCATAATATATGCGTCAGGACCAATGTGCAGTGGCCAGATGACAGTGGGGATGGGGAAATGCGGGATGATGGAGAGGAAGGAGATGAGGAGCCTCAGCAACCTGGAGCATCAGTTACATGAATAAGGCGGAGGGACAAAATCATCAATAATTTCTTTACAAATTAATGATTTTTATAAATCAAAGGAAAATTTGATTAATTGCACATTGATCTATAAATAGAAATTCAGGGCACTGACACTGTGTAAGCATTTGTATACCATACTCACACTAAACTACTGACATACAACATTTGTACTACTGATATCTGTCACACAGAGTAGTTATCTAGCAAAGTGTACGAAACACCCTTGAACATCATCTGCTACAAGTGAAATACTGTGCATGCCAACTACCTGTAGCAGATAGTTCTCTATTGTCAGCCATAATGACCATGGTGTGGTAACGTAGATGGTGTCCAACAACTGTGTGTGTCACTCATGATGCTAACCATGTGTTGCACCTCATTCTTGTGGCTGAGGGTAGAGGCTACACTTTTTATGATGATTTTGCAGTGTTCCAAATAGGATGTGCATGGGAACACACTCCCAAAACTACAGTCTACATATGCTGCAAAAAATAAATTACCCACATGTAACATCCAGAAAGTTGCCTCAATGAACACATACAAAATGTACATATCATACTTTGCATGGCCACAGTGTTGCATGTGTACACCCACTGCAATGCACAAGCAACAACATCTTGTTGCATAGTGTAGATATGGAGTCATTTACGTAGCCATACTGTCAGCTATATGTCGGAGGACACACCAAGGCATGCATGGTGACCTACCATACCTCAATCACCATGAATAAGGGTCATGGTGACCACAATTGATGACACTGTCACTGTCCTGTGGGACATGGCCCTTGGATGCAAATGACACTCATGCTAACAATGGAATTGCCCCATTCATACTCTCCCTTGCATGTGTGTGCAGGCAATAGTTGTACACTTGCACATTAGGACTACAACCTGATGCCTCCACTGTGCAACATGGCGCTATTTGGCTTTGCACAGAATAGTTGTAGATGTGGTTTCACTGACCCCTTTGCATAGGTAGTATCTTGCATCCCAGATGGATGCACATACAATGTCAATGCTAGACATCAACAACTTAGCACACATAGCACCCACGGGAAAGAGCGCCAGTGTGCTACCAGCGTATTTGCGCATTATGTGTAGTTTGATACATGATCCGGATGATCCCACACATGTGTAAACTTAATTACAGTGGCAACAGGCCAATAATACCCATCACACAGAAAACAGCATTCACTGTCAATTTGAACATGAACTGCACATCCTAGAAAACAAAAATGTACAAGGTTTTGCTCTCGCGTGAAAAATAAATGACGCCACACCATTGAGCGAGTACATTTTTCCCCGCTGCGGACATCAAAAATTATGCTCTGTCGCAGATGCGCAATATCTACATTGTTTTCCATTGTAAGGCCTCTAGTGAAATAGAAGCAAGGTGCGCTAGCGTAAAAAAAAAAAATGCATAGGCTGAAAACATCCCGCATCCGCACAGGAAATTAAGTATTAGAGTAATAGAAGTGATGTAATGGATCCTGCATGCTGAAAACCAGGAGCTGTAAAGTTACTTTCACTTTCACAATCACTCACAGTTTTATTGCCTGTGCTTGGGATTCGTGGTGTGTGAATTGCGCTGGAGAGTGTTTTTGTAGTTTGGGGAGTTTGTGCGTTGTCTGCTGTCCCTGTTGTGTGCCTTTAGTCCTAATCTGTGTGTATTTGTTGTATATTGTTGTTAATTGTCCTGTAAAGTGTTGGGTGTTTGTCTTTTGGGGGACTTTTGTGATTGGGGTATTAGTGTGTTTTTTTTTTTATTTAGAATTAGGATTGTTGTTAGTGGGTGGGAACATGCTGGGGAAGAGACGTACTTGGCCTATGAATTCCCAGGAGTTGGGTAGTTTCTTCTGGCTGGTCTGCCATTACCTGCCAAATATGTTGTCACGTGGGTGCCGTGTAATACAGGGCTTCCCTGTCAAGGTCCGGAACAGAGGTGGGAGAGCATCAGGCAACAGATGCTGCGAATCCATGGCGTGGACCGTGAGACCCCACAATTCAAGCATCGCTGGGTAGATGTGGTTGGCAGGGAGTGCAACCTCCTGCAGTTCGTGGGCATTGAAGTTGGTGGACGAACATGTAAGTATACATTTGTTTCTGCTATCTTATGTTTCTCATTTGACCATTGTTCCTTGTAGGGAACATTAAGTATGGCTCACAAAGATGTTTCGTGCTAATTTGTCATGCACCCATGCACAATGGGCAAATGCCATGCCTATAGTGCAGGTACAAAATGTGCACCAGTGCCTTCTGTGACACAGTGTGGCCCACACTATTGCACTATTACCGTAGGTGAGGGAAATGAGTCACAGGGAAGCATGAAGTTGATGTACATTGCCATAGCCTGTCCAGAAAACTCATGTGATTACATGGTTGGTAGTGCAAATGTGCTCCAAAGCTGCCAATTCCTCTGCAGGCATTTATCATGTCCAGTTCTGATGGTGCATTTCAGTACCTATGTCATACATAAAGGGGCTTATTTACAAGGCCCTTGCACAGCTGTCATTTCACTTCTTACTGCGTAAACAATATATGCTGCGAATGCGTTAGTCTTGTGAATGAGCACCATAGTGAAGTGCCATTGATACTCATTGGCATACCTCCCCTGAGTTGGCTAGCATCTATGATGTCTTTCATAGCATGACACTGTTTAGCTCACCTTGAGTTGTTATTTCTTGTAATCGGCTTAGGGATGCATGGAATGTAAGTGTACAATGATATGCACTCAGCAGCACTGACAGGCAGAGTACACAAGTTTCTTCTTCTTTTTTTTTGTGCAGATTTATATAGCGCGAACTCGACCCGAAGGTATTGGAGCGCTTTACATAGCATCAGTTACATTCAAGGTCACATTCATTTTTTTTTTTTTTGGTAGGCATGGGGGAGGGGGGGGTTAAGTGATTTGCCCAGAATCACAGGATGTGGAGTCGACCCCGAGGCTCGAACCTTGGTTTCCCAGCTCCAAAGTCAGCAGTCTAGCCGTGAGACCACATCCTCTCCCCAAGTGGACTTAGTGGACCAGTACACATGAATTGAGATGTATTTAGCATACTTCTTCACTGGTGTACATTTTACAGAGGGGCTCCGGATAACATCACTTTACTGAGTATAGTATTTGAATTGTGTAAGTGCACAGCATCATCCAAGTCCGCTACCTTTGTATATTTAGGTAGTAAATGCCGTTCAGCACGTGGTTGTGCTAAATGGCCAACAGGTGCATGTGTAAGAGATTCACATGTATGTTTGACTCAGCCATTCTTACCAATGTGTATCATCCAGGCATGTCAAGTGTGTCATCTGAACACTTAGAACCTGAAAGGCTACATTGCCAAGAGCCTTGCATATGTACTGTGCTGTTGCTGTTTATCATATATGTGTATTAAGTTTAATGATGTGCTTTACTTATTATGTCTTGTAGCTGGATCACCCCCTTACACAGACCCTGAGATTGCCAACTTCAGCAACCCAAACTTCACCGGTGAGTGCCTTCATCTGTGCAATAAGTGTAGTGTAGTGCATGTCAGATGTGTTGGAAATTGCCAGATTCATTGTGCATCCTTCTCAAAATTGAACTTCTTGAAGGTGAGGAGTAGGCCATGGAAAGTTGTGGTTACATGTTGCATGTCTCAAACTAGAGTTGAGGAATACAGTCTGCCTACCTGTGAATGACAACATGAAAGTTGTGTGTAAGGGGAGCCATAATCCCAGTGTCAGACAATGCAAATGTATGTGGTAGTGGATGAACAATAGTTCATGATGAGGGTGTGAATGCTACAGTATGCATGTCATCTGCACATTCCATGATATTGTGAACATGTATTCAGTGGTGGAATAGTCCACCATAGAATTACTACAGGTCAAATATGGGAAGTTCCATTTTCCTCTGTATGAACTGGTGTACTTTAGCAGCATCCATAGTTACATATAATGACTACCAAGTCATCTGTCTAGGTAGCAATGTGTCCTGATGTGTCTCCTTGCCTTATTAATTACTGAATGTTGTGAGGCAAGACTTGCTGTTACTTCATGAAACTTCAGAAAGTGTTCAATGCCCATGGCATCCAGCCCATTGCAGGATGCCCACGGTTCACTACTAAACAGTGAAGGTGGAAATGTGTTCCATTTAGTGGGCACCTGTCCTAGAACGTATGTTTGCACACATAGTACTAAAATGTTCATATTTTAATCTGCCATTGACAATGGTGTTACATTTGCACAGTCTGACAAATGGGTTACGTTTGCAATTAGGCCCATTAACATCAGATATGCTAGGTCTAGGTATGTGTATAGTCACTCAAAGCAGCAATGCGTATGTAGGGTGTAGGGGCAACTACCTTAGGTGTAATGTTAAATATGAGAGTTCATGATGTTGATACCTGTTCCTAGTAGGCCTATGAGTGACATATATTTTCATTGTTTCAACAGACAACATTGTCCCTGATGAACTGCACAATTTCAACAAGCGTAAGGTGCACTACCAACACATAAAGTGGGTTGCTAAATCATACAGGGCAATGAAGCGACAATACCAGGCAGACAAGAGCCGGGGACAGTAGTCTGTTTCCCAGGGGCCCACCAACCACCAGCACTGGAAGCTCGGCCAGCCATGGACAACCAACTGCAGGGCCCTCACAAGCAGCAACACCTAGCACCTCAACCAATGGACCCTCACAAGGACCGGCACTCACATATCAACCCACAGGAGGGCCATCAAAGTTTGAATCTGACATGAGGAAGGACATTTCTGACCGTATACTCCGTATGGCTGTGGGGGAACATGAGGTGGACCAGGCCTTGTCCCTGCTGTAGGACATCAAGCAGGCAGTTGGACAGGGCAAGCGATGAGACCCACAGAGACACCTCCTGTCTTTCAGTCTGCTTGACATGCAAACTTTTTTGATGGATAGTATATAGGGTAGGTTAGGTTAGAGTAGTTTTGGTGTAGTTTTATGATTGTAGTATCGGGTTTCTTAAGGGTGGGTTGGTTTGTTGTTGGATAGGAGTACTTTGGTTTGGTTTGGGGTGGGAGGTTGATGTGTGTTATATGTAAAAAATAAAAACATTTTCAAAAAATAACCAATTACATATATGACTGTTTAGGTTTCATGTGTAGATAGTTGATGTGTAGGTGTAGTTCCTGTTGTCCTGTGTTAAAAATGTGACTTAAGGGGGGTGTTGATGTTTATAATGTTGTGCTAAGTGTGTAGGTTAAGCTAAGCTAAATTCGTTTTAAATTTAGATAGGCTAAGGTAGTGTAGGCTAAAGATAGGTATTTAGCATAGGGTAGATGGGTATAGCTATTTAAACTTTTATATTTCCATTAAATCTACTAGTTTGATACATACAGGTGTATGTCATGATTTACTGTGTGTAAGTGATCTAGTGTGCTCATATGTACTTTTGTGCTTGCACTAGTCTTAGCTAGCAGTGTCTGGCAACATGTGTGAGTGGGATTCTTAGCTAGGGGCACAGCACTCTCCTGGCTAGTCTCCTTCCTGAAAGACCGCTCACAGGCAGTCCGCATTGGCCAACTCACAGCCCCTAAACTAGAAACCACTTGCGGGGTCCCACAGGGATCCTCGCTTTCCCCGCTCCTTTTTAATCTCTATTTGCTCCCTCTCATAAAGTCTCTGAAAAAAATGAATGTGGTCGCCTTCAATTATGCAGACGACCTTCAACTCATGTTCACTGCAGACAACTCCCCGCAGTCGATCGATGACTTCCAATCTACCATGCAATTCATCAGCCAATGGATGGACTGCAATCATTTGAAATTAAATCCTGGCAAGACTGAACTAATCCTGACTGGTGGTGGCCTTAACCAGTGGGGCCCTCATTACTGGCCAAAAGAACTAGGTCCCCCCCCGACCCTTGCTCTATCAGTTAAAAGTCTGGGTGTTATTATCGATAACGACCTGTCCTTAAAAACTCAGGTAAACTCCGTGATATCCGCATGCTTCTATCAGCTGCGGAAAATCAGGAAAATAAGAAGATTACTCACACAAGCAGCCTTAACTCAGGTGGTATCTTTGGTACTATCCCGCCTTGACTTTGCCAATGCTATTTACCATGGTATTCCACTCTACCTCTCTAAAAAAACTGCAATTGATCCAAAATCAGGTGGCCAGACTGATTTGTGAACAACCTAGGTGGCAACGCGCTTCCCCCCTGTTGAAGAAGCTGCACTGGCTTCCTATTCCTCAGCGCTGCGCTTTCAAAGTCGGATGCCTGCTGTTCAAATCGCTGCATGGTCAGGCCCATAAATTCATTGACAGCCTCATCTCCCGCTACACTCCTTCACACAACCTGCGGTCAGCCCATCTTCAACTTCTGGTTGTCCCCCGCTTTAAACTCAAGCGCCAAGGGGGCTGCAGGTTCGCCATCTTAGCCCCTAAACTGTGGAATTCCATCCCCTTGGAAATCAGGTCTAGCCCCAATTTACTGAGTTTCAGAAAATCTCTTAAAACTTGGCTGTTCACTCAGGCTCACTAACCTTTCCTCCGAGCTCGGTCCCTAGATAGCGCCATGAAGCCAACCGGCGTACGAGCGCTTTATAAAACCCTTAATAATAATAATAATAATAATAATAATAATGGACAGGGATATGTAAAACTGGCCATGACTTCACATGGTCTGACATTCCGACATTGTTGAACAGTGGACGTGGCATTAATGGATGCATGATGATAGAGTGCTCATTTTGTACTCACATACGAGATCAATGTGGGTGGCTAATGCCACATGTCTTGGAGGGATGTTCTGCCCTATGACTTTTGCACATATTGTTGGTATTTGGACTCAAACAATGATGGCTGCCCCGTAACCTCTCACACTTTTAGTGTGTACTTGTAAACCCTATATAGTCCAATTGCTAGTAATCATGGATGGACCCAACACTTGTGGGGTGACTGATCTTGTATTGGTCATTCCTCCTTTTGAGTAACTGTGGATGCATAACGCCCTGGAGACACCCAGTGTCCAATAGGGCTGTAACAGGCTCGCCATTTACAGTCATACGACAGTGATAGAGAGGTCGAACCTCATTTAGTGTGCAGTAGAGTAACCTTACCAAGCCGACCTCCCTAGGCTCTTCCTTCTGGGGGCAGTGTCATGCAATGTGTCCAAAACCATCACAATGGAAACATTGTGTCCGGGGAGGGGAGATCTAGGTGCAGGACCAGGTTGCAAGGCCACTATCCCCAGCTTTTTGGCCAATATGGGTCTGTGTGGCCTGGTGCTCCTCCAGCTGTTCTCACGCCCCTTCTGGAGCTCCTGTGCACGATTAAAAGCACTTGCAATCTCCACTGCTCTATCCAAGGTTAACTGTGCATGTTGACGTACCCATTACTGAACAGGGGGAGTGAAGGGGGCAAGATACTGTTCCAAATAGATTTTTGCAAGGATTTCCTCCTATGAGGCTGAAAGGGGTTTGAGGCTGAAAGGGGTTTGAGGCTGAAAGGGGTTTGAGGCTGAAAGGGGTTTGATCCAGCGATTCATCATATCTTTGACTCAATAGTACAGGGCCCGAGGGTTCTCCTGTGGTCCCTCTTTAATCTGTCGAAGCCTCACCCTATAAGACTCCTCGTCTACTCCCAGACGCTCAAGAATGTGCCTCTTGATATCTCCATAATGAGTGATTCCTTGGGGTTAGATGCCTGGTAGGCGGATTGGAGGTCACCTGGTAGAAATGGGCCCAAATTTATCTGCGGGCCATGCAGCAGCCTTGGCAATGCGCTCGAAATTAATAAAATGGAAGTCGGGGTCCTCCCATCTGACATATATTTGCAAAACCATACAGGGCACAGCGGTGTGGCCCATTTGCTGTCCAAGCATGTCTGCTAGTTTCTCTATAGCCATATCCTGGGTCTGGATTTGACTGTTCAGGGTTTTATGGAGAGTTTCTCTGTCCTCGGCCACTGTGTTCAAAAGCTTTTCTGTAGCTTTTTCTAGCTTCTCTTGGCTCTCTGCCATTCAGTTAACCACAGCCTCCATGTCCCACTTCTGACACCACGTGTAGAAGGGCTGGGCAGAGATAAGGACGCGAAGGCTATGTAGGTTTCCGAATTTTGATATTTATTGGTGGTGCAAATGAAGAAGAGGGTTTTATGATTTTTAGAAGGGTGCTGATGCTGTCTTCCTTTGATAGGGTATGACTGATGTCAGGTGTCTTTCCATCTTTTTAGGTGTCCTCCCTCAAGATGGTGCCACCAAGAGTCTCGGGAAAGAAAGAGCGGTAAGTATAAGGTTGTTATTATCTGGTTTATATTTCATAAGCCATGATCATACCCCTACTAATGACTAATAAGAGGGGAAAAGAAATCCTATTTGGCTGTGTCTTTGATTCAGGCAAGAAAAAGAATACCCTGTCCTTCCAGATTCTCAGTGCATCGCAGTGAACCAATTTGCTCCAAACGGTTACCGTCACCAGATCAAGCAAGTGGTCCCTTTTAATCGGACCTTTCATGCAATGCCCGATCCATTCATGTCCTGGAGCGGCTGTCATTTAAAGGCCCCCTTATTTAAATAAGCTTAGATTTCACCCAGTATAACAAAGAAAACATGGACACAATGTGCAGTATGTATGCAGAGTGCAAAATACCTTCACCGTGACACCCAATCGTCCCACACCCTCCCCCTTGTCACTCACCTGCTATGCTGCAACTCTCCTGAGTTGCGGCAGACTAATCAGCGTCCTCCGGCGGTGTCCACCACTCCTTACTACAGGTTTTCTGGGTCTCTTTGAGGCCAGTGGCGGCGTCGTCTTCTTCAGGCTCTGCTGTGTCTGTTGGTTCTACATCGGGACGGATGCAGATTTCTTTTTCCTCAAACTTCGCAGCTTCTCTTGTGATGATTCCTCAAGGATCTCCGGCATCCTGTTCCCCTCCTTCCTGGTTCACTACTTGGTTCCTGCATGGTGGGGTCCCACCCACCTGTCCAAAGACATAGCAGTTCATTGTTAATTTTGTAGTTGGATGGTTTCTGGCCTGTTTAACCAGTGGTTCCTTTTTCCTCGCACAGGTGTTCCAGTATCGACAGCGGTGATCGGCGCGGATCGGGGGGCTTACTTCTGATAAGTATGGGGACTTGTCCTCTCATATCCCTCCAGCTTCTGCTTTCTTTCTTGGATGATATGATGCACCCACGTCTTCTTTTCAGTGCTCCCAAATATCCCCTCCCCTCTTTGGGTAGTATCTGGAGCCCAGTTCTTTCCACTATTTGTGGGATTTGCACTCTCTCATAGGTCAGTTGTGCAATCCTGTCATGTGTTTGAGACGATACAGCGGCATCTCCCTGATTCAGTAGTACCACTTTGACTTCCCCTCTGTAATCAGGATCTATATCTTCTCCCAACACTGATATTCCTTTGATAGCTAGACTAGACGTTGGGGCAATCCTACCATATGTTCCTGCAGGCACTTTTACTCCTACCCCCAGGGGAATCACCTTTGTCTGTTCTGTCATTCGGATAAATGGGGTCTGCTGCCCTCCTGGCCTATGGTTTAAGTCAACCAATGCTCTGATTCGGTTGTTACTCCATCCTTTCAACTTCTGATGTGCTGATAACTTCCTCAGCTGTCCCTTCCACAAACCATTACATCGTTCAATCATTCCTGCCACTTGCGGGTAATAGCTAAGTGGTAACACCCACCGAACCCCTTGCTCCTGAGCCCAGTCCTGTACAGCTTTCCCTGAAAAATGTGTGCCTCTGTCTGGATTTCTTCAGGCACCCCATACTGTCTGATTAGGTAATCTAGGCCCTGCAAAGTGATTTTTGGTCTGCAGACTTACAAGGCAAGCCCAGCATGTGGCCAGAATAAGTGTCCACCATCGTCAATACATAGCTTTTGCCCCCTTCCTGCGGCAGGGGACCAATATAGCCCATTTGCCACAATGCAGCAGCTGCAGTTCCTCTTTTGATATGTTTGTTTGATCTCTGGTGCAATCTGATCTGGTTACACATAGGGCACTCCTTCACTGCTTGTTGCACTTTGTTCTTGGAGACTGGACTTTGTCGTTGTTGTGCCCATGCATAAGTGCCATTCTCACCTAGATGCCCTGAAGTTGTGTGAGCCCAATTTGCAAAGGCCACTTACGTTTCTTCATTAATGACCACTGATCGTGCTTTGGCCATTTGGTCCGCCTCATTGTTGAACAGACATGCAAGGGAGGTATCCGATGGACAGTGGGCATCCACATCACCACACAGATTTGACACTCCTGCCCTTTCTTCCGCATCTCTTCCCACAACTGCCGACCACCCCAGATAGGGGTGCCTTCGATTTTCCATCCATTTCTGTGGCAGGTCGGTGTCCAGCTCACCAGTACTTGTAAGTGGCCCAACTGTCAGTGTACACAAAAGTTTTTTCTCCAACAGGGGCTTGCTCAATCACTGCTGCCACCCCTTGCAATTCAACAAACTGCCTCGAACCATTGTTTCCTCCTCTCTGCAACACTGTCTCTGTAGCAGGTTGGAATGCGACTGCTTGCCATTGTCTTTTGCCTTGCTGGTATCGAGCTATCCCATACTGATGGGATAGCTCGATACCAACATGCATTCCCCTGTTCTCCCTCGCTGAGTTGCTCAACAGATGGGCAGTTTTAAACGGAGAAGGCTCCATCTCAGTTGCTTCCAGTGGAGGGGCTACTGCCTGCAATTCCACAGCTAACAACATATCTTCTTGTAGCTTAGACATGCCAGGGGGCTCAGGCTTTGCTCTCTGCTGCAGAAACCATTTCCACCTCAGTATGGTGGAATCCTGTGCTCTGTCTATTCTAGCACCTGCTCCTCCTTCTCTCACCCAGCCCAACAGTGGAACTCGTGTTCTTAGGGTGACTGGTCGGTCTCCAGTAATGTACTCAGTCTCTACTAGTGCCCAGCATGCTCCTGCCAAGTCTTTTTCTGGTTGGGTATAATTGCTCATTGATGGTGTTGGTTTCCTGGACTAGAACCCCAGTGGAACCTTTTTCCCTCTCTGCCTTCGCCACAGACTCCACACTGTCACATCATCCTGCATTGCCACTTTTAATTCAAAAGGACCCCCCTCTGTGCTGGGACCTAGTGCAAAGTAATTCTGTAATGCAACTTCTGCTCCTCCAATGGCTTTATGTGGCTCAAGCCTCCAATGGAAAGCATGCTTTCTCCTAGTCACTTGGTACAATAGTTTAAGTATTAACTCTAAATGAGGTGTGTGCTGTCCCCAAAATCCCATCAACTCAATGAACCCCTGTGCTTCTGCCTTTGTTATAGAGACCTTCAACTGCTGTACCATATCAATACCTTTCCGTAATATTCTTTTCATCAGTCCTGACCAGACACTACCCAAACATTTTACCTCTTGTGCGGGACCATGCCTCTTTTAGGGATTGATGGCCCACCCTCTCTGCTGTAAGTAGTCAATCACTCTCTCTATCAACCGATGTAACAATGAAAATGCTTGTTGGCCGTGTGCATTGTGCAACTGCCTCCCTAACATGCATCACGACTGATCCCATTTTCAAACGTTCATCAGGAGATAAGAATGTTCCATCTGCCCCTATATCCCATGACCGAACTAGCCATTTGAACAGGGGCTCTCCAGGTTTCTCCCTAAACACGCATGTTATTTCCAACAACTTGCTTTGTGTGTAACCCCTCACCAAGCGGGTATTCTGCACTTGTCCCCCGCCATTCCTTTTGACTTGCTCTGCACCAGGAAGCGAGCCTCCCCCCTTTCACCTACATCCTCTCCGAATTCCACCATACGCATCTCTACCTCATCGTCCCTGTCCCTCTCATCACCGGCAGAGATTGACCAATTCCAGGCACCGGGATTCCAATCCTCTTTATGCACCAACTCCCTCACATGTACCGCTGAAAGTGCCCTGGGCTTGTGCTTGCTTCCTGCCGAGCTGCTTTCACTGCTAATTCTGTGCACCTTGCCTCCATCTGATCGCCTCTGTCCACTGCACTTTCCACAGTCTCTCTCTTAATGAACTGCCTTTCCTGCAAGGCTGCGACCTCATCCCGCAGCTTTCTTATCTCAGCATCTTGAATTGATGTCTGCTTGTACACCGTGCGGAACGCAGACAGGAAAAGCCATCCCACTTTTCATGTGTCTTCAGCTCCAGTTCCCCTCCTATTAGCTTTACAATGTCCACTGCATTTTCCACTAAGAGAGGAGTCACCTTTTCATCTAACACTTCACCTACAACCGGCGCTGCCCACCAGTTTAGGATTCTTGCAACATCAGAAAAGAGGTCTGTCGACAACCCCTCGGGTATGGATCTGGTCTCTGCCCTTCTCCATATGCGTTATCTCTTTTGCATCACCATAGAGATATTATGGATTTGTACCCCACTCCTGGTACCAAATGTATTGGACTAGCTGCTGGCAACCAACCCAAACAATGTCAATCTAGTACAAATCAATAAGGACACAGGTAGTGAATACAATTCAGCTTTAATGAAATACTAAGTGCACAAACGCATATCTCAGCAATGATGATTATACATTATCAGAATAGTTAAATGTATATTTATAATGTAATGCCAGAAACAGGTTGAAATCACTCACAATGCGGTAAATAAAAAGCACAAAAGTAAGTGTGTAGCACAGGAAAATATAACCTTTCAACTAACAAGGGCAATTTAATATATATATATATATATATATATATATATATATATATATATATATATATATATATATATATATATATATATATATATATATATATGAAAATACAGAGTCCTGAATTACCTCTTCTGGTAATACACAAACAGGTACGGACCACAGATGTGGAGATTTAAATAGCGTGCTTTATTGCAGTGTTCAGCATGACGCGTTTCGGCCGCGTTACCACAGCCTTGTTCACATAACGCACCGGAACCAAAAACTCTCATTTTATAGTGACACACATCCCATTCCGGTTACACCCCCCTGGGCTTTTAATAAAGCTAGTAAACATACTATAATGTCATAACCAACTCATAGGGCTCCCTCTATCATGATGAAATAGTGTAAAACTAACAGTATAAACACATCATTACTGTTGATTTGATCTGATAGATTAAAATATCATTAACATCATATAGTTGCTGACGATAAAAACCAAGTGGTTAAAAAAAAAACCTATTGCATGACCTATCAACATGGGGACCAAAGCTGACAATAAAATTTTGCCCAAGTCAGGGTGTACACCGGAACAACCTAATAAAGTGCAAGTGCAAAAATCTGTAAACATAGTGTCATCTGATCTAATTCGATATTACCGTCATATCAATTACCAGATGAATAATAAAAACAGGGAAATGGGGCGGGAAGGAAAAACAACACAATTATAGAGAAGGAAGGCAAATGGCTGTTACAATTCAATTCATCAATCATAAAGTGCAAGTGCAAGTTTACAAATTCAGATGAAGACCTCATAGCGGTCAACATAATTCAATAGATAGTAAATATATGGATAAATCCATCTAATAATGTTCTCGAAACAAATCAAATAACTAAATTCCTCGTTGTGACTCACCTAGTCATAAGTTGTTAAAATAATAATAGTAAGCTCACACAACGATATAGTACAAATCCAGAATCAAGTATTAAATGCAATGTTTAAAATGAATAAAGTCAATAAAAACGCAGCCCCAAAACCCGTCATAAAACCAGCAAAAAGTACACGCCATCACCAAGACCAAACCAACGGTTAAAATCCAGGTAAAAACGCGACCCAAACTAGTCCTAAAAACAGGCCAAAAAGCCGCCCTTCTAAAAACCATACGCAGATAAAACATTGTAAGCAGAAATGAACCAATACAAAGGGTCATCAAACCAGTTCATAAAAAATTATGGAGATCTTCCCCTGTGTTGAGACCCTTCGGGATCCTCGTGTCAAGTAAAACAATGTAATGAGATTCCAATTGTCTGAGTTTCCTCTCCCTATTACCACCTCTAGGATCTTTTGGCACTGAATCAATTACAAAGTAGTTCAAATCATTCAAATTATTGTTATGCACTAGCTTAAAATGACGAGCTACTGGATAACTTTGATCACAGTTCACAATAGCACGCAAATGTTGCAGTATACGATTGAATACCTGCAACTTGGTACTTCCAATATATTTTAAATTACAAGTACATTCTAGTACATACACTGCATAATCCGTGCGACATGAAAAACATCCTCTGATTTTAACTGGAGTTAAGTCAAAAGCACTCTGATATTCAGTTTTATTAATGCCAAATTTGCACGCCCGACAAGAACTGCACTTGTGGAACCCTGTTCTTTTAGAGAGCCAATTACTGGAGACCACTACCTCCGGACTAGATTTGACCAGGACATCCCTCATAGATGGAGCCCTTCTGAAAGTGATAAGAGGATGCTCAGGTAAACATTGAGATAATGTAATATCAGTCTTAAGTATAGGCCAATGTTTATTAATAATACCTCTGAATTTCTTCTCTTGGTGACTATACGTTGTTATTAGTCTTACTGGGTCATCAAAAGTAGAGGGATCACTACTAATGCTTATTGTCCCACTCTTTCTTTCCTTAATAGTGGTACCCAGACACTGCTCTCTGGTATTGTTGTTAGCTCTCAATTTGGCAAGTTCTAACTCTTTAGGATCATATCCTCGGGCCATGAATCTATTATGTGCTTGAGTCTGGCACTCATTAAGATCTTTCTCTGAACTGCAGATTCTCCTCATTCTTAAAAATTCCCCATACGGAATGCTTTTGATCAAATGGCTAGGATGGGAGCTACTAGCATGCAATACCGCGTTGCCTGCTGTTGTCTTCCTGTGGAGCCTAGTCTGTAATATGTTATCTTCCACATATATCTCTACATCCAGGAATTGAACACATTGCTTACTAATATCAGCTGTGAAATGAAGATTTAGCTCATTATCATTGATTACTTTTACAAATTCATTTGCTGAATCAATAGTCCCTTTCCACACCATACACACATCATCAATAAACCGCCAGAATTCCACCACATGGGCATTATACAGCTCTCCGTGGGTGCCTCTGAGGACATGCTTCTCCCACCACCCCACGTGCAAACACGCATAACTGGGGGAAAAGCATGCCCCCATCGCCACACCACGAAGCTGCTGAAAGATCTCCCTGTTAAACATGAAATAATTATTCAGTAAACATAGTTCGATCATCTTTAAAATCATTTCATTATGCTGGCGATAATTCATACTCCGGTTATCCAAAAAGTGCTTAACTGCTTTTAGACCATCTACATGTTGAATGCTAGTGTATAGGGTACAAATGTCCATTACAATCAAAACATAGTCATCTTCCCACTTGATAGTTAGTAATTTGGAAAGAAAGTGACCCGTGTCTTTGACATATGAAGGAAGATCTTCCACAAGTTCATGAAGAAAATAGTCCACATATTTAGATACAGGTTCCAAGAGACTACGCTGAGCAGAAATAATGGGTCGTCCTGGGATTGGGGTTACTTTTTTGTGTATCTTCGGGATGAAGTACAGAGTTGGTATAATGGGAAATTCATTCCTCAAAAAGTTATATTCGTGTTTACTCAATAATCCATCCCTTTTCCACTGACCCAATTCTTTCACCATTGTCTCTTTTATCTGTCTTATGTCATTAAAAGTTGCTTTTCTGTAGCAGGTATTATCACTCAGGTGCCGCTCTGCTTCCTCCATATATAAAATCCTGGGCCAAATCACAATATTTCCCCCTTGTCTGCTTTGTTGATAATAACATTAGTGTTATTACTCAATTTACGCATAAGTTTAGAGTACTGTATTTCCATATACTTAAGTTGTTTGCGTTTGCGTAAAGTACTGCAGTTGAGGGTTTTCAGATCTTCAATCACACAATCACTAAATGTGTCGATTGCATCTTTCGGCATTAGGGGGATAAATGTGGAGGGCGGCCGAAACGGACTGCTACATGGAAGATTAGTTCTAATGCCCATTTCATCTAAGTCTTCTTGAGTAGATCCTATCACATCCGTATCCACCCTGCTTAATGCGTGCATAGTTCGTAAAATGCCAGTGTCAGAGACTTGAAAATTACTTGTGGGTAGGTTAGTGGTTATAATGTTAGATGCCTGATCTTGGGCTTTATTCAATTTAAAGTGTTTTTTAAGTTTCAATTTTCGAATAAACATTGATATATATATATACCACTCATCCGAAGCATACCCTTTGGTGAGTTTTACAGGGCGAGGAGAACCTGCAGTAACCTCGAAGAATATGAAAAAATTGAATTTGAGATGACTAATCGCTTCATCCAAAGAGGGTACTCCCAGGAAATCATTCAGATGGTAAGTAAGTTAAATAGGGACAAATTCCTATTCGAACCATCAAAAACACAGATGAGGAAAAAGCAGAAAGAGGGCCCCAAAATACATAGATTTATAACAACTTTTAACACCAAACATAATGAAATAAGAGCTATCTTAAAGAAACATTGGTACCTTATTAAAGGGGATCCTATACAAGGTCCAGAAAGCAATAAATACCCTGAGATAACTTACAGAAAATCCAAGTCTCTTAAGGACCATCTTGTAAAGAGTGAATATCAAGGGACTGCGAGCAACCAGACATGGCTATCAATGAAAGAGGGTTTTAGAAAGTGTTTTAAATGTAAAGCATGCCACCATGGGGAAAATCGTATGAACTTTAAAACATCTTTTAATAAAACCATAAAAATAAGAGGCCATTTAACTTGTAAGTCCAGCTTTGTAATTTGCATGTTAAAATGTCCTTTGCAAAAAGGTTTATATAGGCAGTACCACCTTGCCAGCACATAAGAGAATCATGCAACACAGAAGAGCTATCATTATTAAGGATGGAAGTTACCCTGTCGCTAGACACTTTGAAAAAGAACATAGGAGTGACCCCAGTCTGATAAGATATAGCTGTATAGCCGAAGTTCCCAAAAAAAGGAGGGGGGGGGCAACAGGGAAAAAGAACTCCGTAGACTAGAAACATATTTTATACTGGAGTTTGACAGTAAAGAACCCAATGGACTCAATATTGATGAGGACTTGTTTACATGCCTGTACTAAGAATAATGAAGTTAAGCTGCACACTCAAAGGAACTATTTTTTTAAACTGTATTTTGTATAAATGAGAAGGACAAGGGACACTAGCACTTTATTACCTAGCACTTTACACTATAGGATAAATGAAGCACTAGCACTTTAGTTTTTAAATTTTCTATGTGAAACGTATATGAATTTTAATATACATAAGTAGTAGATTTTTTAATTTAAAGGAAATATTATGAAACAATAATAATAAGTAAAAATAAAAATAATGAAAAAATAGAGCCCTAGCACTTGAGTAATATGTACTTTAATAAAACGAAAGAAAAATTAAGCACTTAGCACTTTAACAAAGCCTTTTTGATTACAACTTGGTATAATACTGAGTAGAATGTTGTTGACCGAGGATCATTTAGTTCTTGAAATTAATGCATTGCAAGAAATGAAATTTACAATGTATTTATTTGGTGTTTAATGTTGAATACAATGATGAATTACACTGTTTAGAACTTGAACCAATGCCATATATATTGCACTAGCATGTAAAGGATCGCATTTAGTGACTTATAGAACATGTTCCAAAATAGCGCCCACAGTAACGTAATCTTTGGCTGAGATGTGCATTGGGATTATCCTTTGTCTATTGTCATGTCACATTTGAAATGTATTTATTGTTTAATCTAATGATAAACTGCATCGTGATCAAGGCTGCGTGTGACAGCCGAAACGCGTGGATGCCATCAACTCACCAATAAAGTTGAGTGAATATAAAAAAAAAAAAAAAAAAGATGCCATCAACTCACCAATAAAGTTGAGTGAATATAACCCTCCATGGAGTGCTGGATTATTGCACTGTAAGGAGGAAATCGGAACGCGATATATATATATATAAATATATATACATATATATATATTCTCACTCCCAAGGCAGATTGCCAGCACGTGCCTTATCGCAGGTGGTGCACAGAAGAGCGCTACCGCTCAGCACTCACAAATATCCACTTGCTCTTTTCTCCAAAGAGAGTGTGCACTCAGTGGGTAAGACTTCCAGACTTTATTGTGGATATTTTATAATTAATTATGTTTATAATGATGGACACAGCTTCTTTAACAGACTGATAGTATTTAATCCATGTCAGTGGAGGGGAGGAGCTTTTAAAGTGCAATCAAAATGGTGATTATAATGAAAGCAAGATTGAAAAAGGCAGAAAGTGCTGAAACGCGTCTCGTGAATTTGCTTACGATAAAGTCTGGAAGTCTTACCCACTGAGTGCACGGTCTCTTTGGAGGAAAGGAGCAAGTGGATATATATATATATATATATATTGCAATGCTAGCACAGGGATGGTGAAACATGCAGGCTTGAATCAATTGCAGTGCAGTTAATTAAATGTGCAATCATAATAATCTGATAGGTGAAGATAGAGCAGTAGAGTCAGGCCCTTCACCCCCCTGGGGCTTACTTTCCACAACGCCAGGAAGCCCGCTCCAATCTCAGTCATGATCAAAATATCATCTAGATAAATTATCAGACAAAATCTTCTTTCTCTTAAGTAACCTACCACTGCCCTCATTACCTTCGTAAAACACCATGGGGCCGAGGCTAACCCAAACGGGAGGCATAACAATTGATACAGTTGCCCTTTCCACCTGAACACTAAAAACCTTTGGCTGTGCACTGCCACTGGAACAGTGAAATAAGCATCTTTCAGATCCATTTTTATTAAACAACTCATCCCTCCATCTTGAAATGTCTGTAAATCACCCAAAAATTTGATTCTTTAAGTTTATCACTGGAAACCATTGTTTGTCCTTCTTCTGTACTACAAACAAAGTACTTACAAAATCTACTTCTTCGTTGTGTACCTTCTTTATCGCGCCTTTTTCTAACATTGAAACTATCTCACAACTCACCACAGATCTGCACTGAAGCAGAGTTCCCTTGGTTCTTGATTCTGCCATGGAGTTGATTCAAACTCTATCTGACAGCCTGTGATCGTGGAAAGAACCCTCGTGTGATCAATTTCCATACTTCCACATGCAATCTCAACCTTCCTCCCACCTTTATGTGGATAAAACCAGTAATACTGCTCATACTCACCTGCTCCTAAGAAGTTGATTGCCCTCTTCTTCGGGATGCCCTTGCTCTGGTGGCTCTTCTTCTTTGAGGGTAGAAACCTCTGCTACTTGATGCTTGGGGTCCTCTATATGAACCTCTTCCTGCATACTGGGACTTGTAATGGGTACGGCCGAAAGGTTGCCCTCTCCTCCCAGCCCTACCAAATAAATTATTCTGTCCAGTACAAACTCTTCTCATCGAATAATGTGCCTTATCCAAGGCTGTGAAAGTTTGTACATACTTTCCCAAACCTTTTACCATTCCTTCTCCAAAAAGGAATCCTTTTGCTTCCTCACTAGGTTCCTTCCTAGCTAAATCCCCTAATTTAGGGTTTATATGCAGAATAACCGCCTTTCTTCTCTCCGAGATTAGCCCAGCATTTGCATTCCCTAGAAAGCAAATTGCACGCTGGCACCAGCCCCTTTAGTAAGTTGATATCTGAGTCAGAAACTTTAACGTATGACTCCTCAACTAAATCAAATATCCTTGCTAGAGGACCCAGTGCGTCTAACAATTTTTCCTCACATTGTTTTAGTGAGTGTTCTAACCCTTTTCTAGGATCCCGACCTAATTTAAATAGGTACGTGATCAGTTCAGGGTCCAAATTAGGTGTTAGAGTCTCTTTCTTAACTACCACAGGGCGTGAACATTCTGCCCTCATAAGCCTACTTTCCTCTCTTTCCAAAGGCTTCCTTATCAATTTCTTAATATATTTTGCCACATGCGGCTAAGGCAACCATTCATATCCACGAGAATGTTTAATCTCCCTCGGATCAAGTAACTTCTCATCTAGAGGGTGAGTCACAGTGATGTTCAGTACCTCTTAACTCTGGGTACTTCCATCCCCTTCCTCACCAAATTGATCTTTGTAATCCAAATCCAAGATGTACTCTTCTACATCCTCATCATCATACGCAGGGTTCACCTGCCCATTTGATGTCGCTCGGGACACCTAATCTATATGAGCCGCTTGGGACTCCTCTCTGTTCACGTGGCACATCCAAGTGTTTCATTTTCCTCGAACATTTACCCCCGGGCCTCTTATAATCCTATCTTCTCCTTCTGATATAGAGAAGTATTCATCCTCCTCCTCATTGTTATAAGCCTTTTTTATTTTCCTTTAACGCAACTCTCACTGACTCCTGAACTAATTTCCTCAACTCTTTTGAAATAATATTTTTTACACTGCCTGCCTGGCTTGACTCAGCTAACGTCTGATAAGCTATACTTTACCTAATAAAGTTTTTATCTATAACCTAACCAATAAATTAACACCGTAACCTATATACACTAAACCTTAACAAGTTCAATTTCAATCTATACTCCAAAATCTTGAAAAAGAAAAATCACAAAATCCTACTCAATACCCTTATAATCTCCTTGTAAAACGCCTCTTAGTAACCTGACTCAAAGAAACTGACAGCACAGCTGTACCAGTAAAACCGTTACCTAGCGACACTATTGATACATCTATTTCCTGTAGAAAAAAGTCCAGAACCTAAAATGTCACAAAGCGTCTACAAAATAAAAAGTTCAGATATCTTATCCTGTAACCAACGCTAAGTTTATTAACCTAACCTGTCAACTTTCAAAATATAGATTTCTTGTAATTTATACATTTCTAAAGCGTAAAACACACTCTGCTGAGCATGGGAAATAATTCCTGTCTTTCGTCTCGCGTCTTTGGCCAAAATGCGTGCTTGTGCCCAATCTCCTACAGAAATAGACGCTCTACGCGGTGCGTGCCCTTAATAAAGATGGCCGCCCGCTCTTACACTCTCTGTGAAGCCTGTAAAGACAAAAACACCCACACTTTATGTGTGACCTTACGTGAGGGTAGCGGTTCAACTGCCGTTTTGGTAAACTTTTAAATAAAGGTATTTATAAACTTTTTAACTCAACATTTACACTTTTTTTAAGCGCTCTAATCGTCCGACCGTGATTAACATGCTAATTTCATTATGAATTACCAATTGTCCCACAAAGGATCATTTAAATAACTCCCTCTTTTTATTTAAATATATTGTGATCTACAGTTTTAACATTTTATCGAATGGGTTATTCAATCAATCCAGGAGAATGTCACTGAATCTCACTCTGAAGAAGTTGGTAGAGTAAATATGGTTACAATGGTTGGAAAGGCAGAGTCTTATTCTGAGGTTGAAAACTCCATTGTGTGAGATTACAATTGATGGGATTAAGTTTATGATGCTGGTTGACCTTTTTCTTTAGTATCTGACAAATTTTTAAAAAAGTAGTGGATGGATAGGAAACTGCAAGACAATGACATTAGAGCATTTGGCTATAGCAATTCCATTATAAACAAAATAGGCTATTTGGTAGCTGCCATTTCAATTGAATCTTGTACTATTTTGTGAAAAATCTGAAAACAGCCAACACATTCTTGGGTGGAGACACCAGGGGTCTAGGTCTGTGTCCTACTGCCGATTTGCCAATCTATTGTATGACAATTCATCAAGGTATAGAAAGAACTATTAATCAATTTCAAGATATTATTCACACAAACTTGGCGGTGGTGAAGGGATTCACGCACAGAATTACCGTCCAAACTAATGCTACTCCAGTTAGGTATAAACTAAGAGATGTTCCATTAAGTGGCAGAAAAGAACTTCGTTTTTTGCGCAAACAACTGCAAGAGGATGGGGTTATTGAACCAGTTGACGCTTTAGAGTGGGTTTCTCCTATCGTTCTGGTTAAAAATAAAATCCGGCACATTAAGATTGTGTGTGGACCTAAGATCCCTCAACAAAAAGATTGTGGTCAATTGTCATCCTCTTCTAAAGATCCAAGAGTTGCTTGCTCAAATTAAAGGAGCTAGGTTTTTCACAACTCTTGATCTCAAATCTGCCTACCATCAGATAGAGTTGGTAGAGGATTGGAGGCATCTTACTATTTTCATTACTCCTGATGGAGCATTTAGGTATATAAGGATGCCATTTGCATTGGCATCCGCTGCATCCGTTTTTCAAAAGCTTATGTTTTCACTTTTTGGAAATATGGAGGGTGTTATCGCATTTCAGGATGACATTAATTTTTGCTGATAATGTGGAATCACATGTTAATGTTAATGTTATTCAAACTTATAAAGCGCACTATCACCCCACGGGTATCCTGGCGCTGGTTTACACTAGTCCTACCATTCACAACTGTTGCAGTGAGGATAGCACTTGCTAAAAGTGATAAAGATCTAGATTACACTTTGGGATAGAGCCAGGTCTTTATTTTCTTCCTAAACTGCAAAAGGTCTTCTATCTCTCTAAGACTGGTCGGGAGTTCATTCCAGAGCCAAGCAACTGCAGAGCTAAAGGCTCTTCCTCCCATTTTTGTTCTCTTAAACCTAGGCACTTTTACCAACTTAGCTGAAGATGATCGAAGGCTTCTGGTAGGAATGTACCATTCAAATTTGTTCTGCTGCGGTTTGGGCCCAAGACCGTGCAGAGCTTTAAATACAATGCAGAGCGATTTGAATTGTATCCTCTGTGACACTGGGAGCCAATGAAGCTCTTTAAGAGCCAGGGAGGCTGATGATCGACACAATCTCATTAGGGCTAGCTTAGCAGCTATTATCTGAATTCTCTGAAGTCTCACAATTAAATAGTTCGGGGTCTCCAACAGCAGGGCGTTACAGTAATCCAGCCGGCTCAAAATGACACTTCCCACTACCAGTGCTCTGGTTGGAATTGGTAGCATCAGAAGAATCTTCCGTAGCACTCTAATAAGGGAAAATAATACACATAACGTAGGTTATCAAGTGTGTTACAAATCCTGCATAAGAAAGGTATGACACTCCAAATGGAAAAATGTGAATTTCTAAATGAAGAGGTGGAATATTTCAGCCGTGTAATTTCTAGTAAGGGTATTTGTCCCAAACACTATATTTTTGAATCCATGCCTCCTCCAAAAGATAAGGATCAATTAAGGTTGTTTTTTGGACTGCATGAATTTTATTCGAGATTTGTAAACAAGTTCTCACACATTGCTGCACCTCCCAGAATTTTTCTCAAGAAAGGTGAATGTTTTATCTGGGTACAGGAACAACAGGATGCATTTGATAAAATCAAGTCATCCATTATCAATGCAGCCCTCTTATCTTCTTTCAATTATAAAGAACAGTGTGTGTTGAATGTTGATGCCAGCTTGGGTGGTTTGGGTGCCATGTTGAGTCAGAAGTGTAATGATACTGAAAAAACGATTGCATTTTCTTCAAGACCACTTTCAGTAGCAGAGAGTAAATAGTCTACTATTGAACGTGAGGCTTTAGCCTGTGCAAGGGGCATTGAACATTTTAAAATGTATTTGTAGGGGAAAAGTTTCATTGTGAAAACTGATCGCAAATCTTTTTTGGCGTTGTTGAATGGTAATGGCACTGGGAAAGCTTTGGCTCATTTAGTTAGAATACTTTCCAAAATGTATGAACACAATTTTACTGCCAATTACATTGTACTGGTGCATGCAAAATAGTACTGATTGCTTATCTAGATTGACTGAAGCTTGTCCTGTGGAAATGCCTGATTCTGTGGAGGAATGTGTTGTTGGAATTCTGGAGGATGGGTGGACTGATAAATTGTCCAAAGAAAAGTGTTTAGAAGCTGCACAACAAGACAAGGGGTTGTTGCAGGTAATGGAATGTAGCAAAAGTGGTTAGCCAAAGGAGAAGCAGTTAACTTCTGAAATGCAAGTGGTTTGGAAGTTAAGGATGTTTTGTCTATTAGTAAAGACGTTGTTGTAAAGGATACTAGTGTTGTGCCTCCCAAAAAACGTAGACATGTCATTTTAGCACTGTGGCCTGAAGGACGTATGGGTGAAACTGCTACTAAAAAAAGAGTTAGACAAATCTTTTGGTGGCCATTCCACTTTTGTCAAACAGTGTTTCATCTGTGTTAATCCAGACAAATCATTATTGACCTCTAGGGCTGTTTTCAGTATGTCCAAATTTCCTGAAAATAATTTTGTGTTTCTATAAAAATGTTTTGTTATTTATGTGTTATTGTGTATATATGTGTATGTGTTAATTTATGTAAGCAGTCTTAAATATGAATACTGGAGGTACCAGTAAGGTAACTTGTCTTGTTTCGAAATAATACATTCAAATTGTAACAGATATACTTTTGACCAGTGATTAATTTGTCTTCTCTTTGGGTTGAATTGTGGAACCATTATCTGTCACTAATATGTACCAATTTCTTTGTTTAAAGATAGTTTTTCCCTGCCCAGGTATAGTGGGGTCATTTGGGCAGACCCTCCTTTTTCAGCTTCTCGAATTTCCTGTTAGACCATGGCAAAGGTTGGCAGTGGATTTACTTGGTCCTTATGAAAACATTACTTCTGGAAAAGAATGTGTTGTCATTCTTATTGACTACTTTTCTAAATGGGTAGAGATCAAGTGGATTTCTCAACCAACCACCAAAGTGATTACTGATTTTTTGGATGGTGTGTTTTAAGAAGGAAGGTTTGCCAGATTGCATTGTCTCTGACAATGGGGTATAGTTTATCTCTCAAGATTGTCTGAGAACAAGAGTTATTAAACACATTAAAACTGCATTGTTTTCTCCACACATGAATGGTCTAGTCGAGAGATTTAATAGAATACTAGTGGAATCCATCCAAGCTGCTCTGGTCAATATAGTTGAGGTTAAAAATGTTGTGTCTGAGAAAATTTGGGCTTACCATACATCTCCTCATTCCATTAAAGGTTTTTCTACTTTTTTTATTAAAGGGGAAAACGCCATATGTGAGTTGTATGCCTTCTTGGATTAAAGAGAAGTTACCTATTGTCAACCTTGAGGCCATGTATGATAAAGCTCGGGTTAATATTCATGCTCATCAAGCTTCTAAAACACATCAAGGTTCCAAAGCTAGGGAAAAGGTTTCCAGACGTATTTGCTCCAAGTTGAAAGCACACCAGGTTTATAAGAATGAGGGTTTACATATAGGTGATTTTATAAAAATCAAATTGCCTTTTAATGTCAAGAAAGGAGAATCCAAGTTTTCCAAGGTTTTCAAAATTGTCATAAAGGGAAAAACATCTGCCAAACTCACTAATAATTCTTAGTGCAGCATAAATAGATTAGCAAAAGCTCATAAAGATGTTCTGGATAAAGGTTTGGTGCAGGGAACAGGTGTGGATAAGTTTGTTTTTTATCCTGGGTCTTGCTCACATTCTTCTTCTTTTGCAGCTGACTTTGTGGAATCTCATTCATCGTCCAGTAGGGATTTATAAAAAAAAACATGCTACCAATGAAAATCAAGTTGTCTCTGAAACCAATGATACTTGTGCTTGTAAGTCTGAAGCAAGGTGTTTGGATGAGTCAAGTGAAGAGGCCAATGATGTAATTTCTGAATTCATAAATGGTCCTTGTTTGTAAGAAGTGCAGGTTAATTGTCCTAAACTAAAAGAAATAAATGTAGCCCAAGAAATGTGATAATTTTCTTATATTTTAATATATATTATATTTTTAGCTCTTCTGTTGTTCCTTTTGTCTCTCTTGCTTTTTCTTCATTTCCTACATATGGTAAGGGAAGGGGGTGTGTGGTGTTTGCTTAGATCATTAACATGTTATTACATTACAGGGTTTTATTTAGTCATTAGTAGACATTGTTTGAAGGCTTTGCTCATATACTGTTGCGTGGTAGCCTGAGGTGTTTTCCCTTTGCTCTCCTCGCGCTACTCTTACATTGCTCAATCAGATTCTGTTAACATTAGGGTGACCAACTGGCATGGATACAAATTCAGGACGGGGAGTGTAAAAATTCAAGTCAAAGGGACAAAATTCAGAACAAAAATTCAGGACAAAAGGTACGTTTTATAGACATCACAGAGGAGGACATGCAATAGTATATACCTATGTAAATAGACAACCAACATAAGTACAAGTCAAAATATGGTTATATTGAGTTAAAAAGTACGACAGCACACCAAACAAAATTTGACCACTGATGTAAGTGACAGTCACAAGATTTTGCCCCCTTAATGTGACTGCTTATACATGGACTCTCAGACAGTAGCAATATTAGTTTTAGTGCAGGTTTCTGAAATTGTACTTTTTCTCGGAACTAACACACTTCAGAAGTTCTTTTTTTTATTAAAGGGGAAAACGCCATATGTGAGTTGTATGCCTTCTTGGATTAAAGAGAAGTTACCTATTGTCAACCTTGAGGCCATGTATGATAAACCTCGGGTTAATATTCATGCTCATCAAGCTTCTAAAACACATCAAGGTTCCAAAGCTAGGGAAAAGGTTTCCAGACGTATTTGCTCCAAGTTGAAAGCACACCAGGTTTATAAGAATGAGGGTTTACATATAGGTGATTTTATAAAAATCAAATTGCCTTTTAATGTCAAGAAAGGAGAATCCAAGGTTTTCAAAATTGTCATAAAGGGAAAAACATCTGCCAAACTCACTAATAATTCTTAGTGCAGCTTAAATAGATTAGCAAAAGCTCATAAAGATGTTCTGGATAAAAGTTTGGTGCAGGGAACAGGTGTGGATAAGTTTGTTTTTTATCCTGGGTCTTGCTCACATTCTTCTTCTTTTGCAGCTGACTTTGTGGAATCTCATTCATCGTCCAGTAGGGATTTATCAAAAAACATGCTACCAATGAAAATCAAGTTGTCTCTGAAACCAATGATACTTGTAAGTCTGAAGCAAGGAGTTTGGATGAGTCCAGAAGTTCTTTGTTCCTAAGAGGAAACTGGTAGAAGTTTGCGCACAAATGTTTCATGTTCACCTGGATCTGCAATTCCGCCTTAACAAGCTCAACATCACACCTATTTCGTGTATCAGTCCAGGTAAACTTCAGTTGAGAAAAAATCCTCTCAGTAGGTGCATTGATGCCTGGCAAGCTAAGTATAAATGACATGATTTTCTTTTTGTTGGGAACATCGCAAGGCAACTTTGACAAAACATTCAGCCATTTCTTTGCACATGGCAACATGTGTTACTGCCACAGCTTGCAAAGCAGGAGCAATTATATTTTATTCGTTAAATAAGTACTGCAGTTCCAGATGACTGGTCAAGTTAACTGCATCAGCAGCTTTGTAGAGCTGCTGAAAAGTGAGAGTTTCTCTTAAGCAGTATGGTTCTAATGCCGACAAACAATGGCTCTCTGAAAAATCAAACCATTTTTCTAAATACTTTATGGAGCGCTCCAAAAATTTCAAAAAATCTCTGCATGCGTGCGCTCAACCCTGAATCATGGACATTAAAAAATTGTGCACTTGGAAACCAAAGAACTGATTTTCCACTCTGTCCTTTAAGTTGTTCCGCAATATCCTGAAGATGCCTGGTACCTCCGGGGCACTCAGCTCATCCTTCTCAAGCTTCAGGATAGATGCGTTGAAAATGATCAAAATGTTGTGAACAAAGAAAAGGTAAGCTTCGCTTTGTGACATGGTGGGCCTCCCCACTTTCAAGTCCTAGAAAATTCCATATTGCTCTGGGTGTTTTTTCTTGCCCGAGGGAAAAGAAATAGGATTTCAGTGCTACCCAGCACTTCAACAATTGTTCAATGGCTGGGAACAAAGTGAGCCACTGTGTTGGGACATGCTGAAACAAAGGCTGCCACTCTGGGTCCAGAAAAGAAAAACATGCTCTCAACTCCGCTATTCGCTTAGCCAAAGAAGAGAAATGGCAGTTGACTTTCAATATAAAGGATTCTATCCATAGAAAGTCCATTAATGGCTTGTATAGCACAGTTGTGTAGGATTTGGGCAGGACAGTTTGCAGGCAGAATGTCTTCATTTGCTCCCTTCAAAAGCTGAAGTACAGAATGATGTTGACCCTTGCGTTGTCTCCACAGTATGCAGCAACTTGCTCCAATTTCAACCCATGCTCTTTTACATTTGTTGTGATCTGCTCTGCAATTGCTATAGCAGTCTCGGCTGCATCCTCATAGAAATCCAGCAGAGTGTAGGTCACACCGGAAGTGAAAATAAAGTGCTGCAACAAAAGTGGATATAGTTTAATGTTTCCTTTGTTTGAGGCATCACTGCAAACTGAGAAATATCCATCTTTTATGTCTTCATATGCTTGCTGCAACGATAGGCACAAGCACCTTCTTAGTGATAGCTGATGCCTTTGTGCGGCCACAGGATGCTTTCAACGCAATAGACGAGTCAGGATAAATTACTTTGGATCGCTTGAAGCCACAATCCAGGGAGCGGTAGGAGATTTGATGCTTCACAGCATGGTATACCTGAATCAACTCTGCAGCTGAGACCTAAAATTTTAAAAAAAGAAAATACAAAGGTATAAGCAGCATGCAAGGAAAGTCTCAAATGGTGAAGAAAATAGTGGACACAATGGAGCTTAGAGCTGCAAATTTAAACTAAAGTGTCAACCGCTGACCCAAAAGCAATTATAATGTGCTCTTGACAGAAACAGTGTAAGAAAAGCATGTTTAAGGCAACCAGACTTGGTAAACACTGCTGCACATTTAAAGAGAGTAAGAGAAAATGCAAGTTGGCTCGCATAATCAACTCTGTACTCTGTAAAATACCCAACAAACTTGAGCTGTAGATGCATACTGTATTCAATGAAGAAAATAAAACATATCAGGTACTTACTTTCCTCTCGCTCACTGGATTGGCCCACCTAACACTGCCCCCTCAAACATCCTGCCCAGAGTGGAATAGAAGGATTTCTATACGGCCCTATAAGTCTTAAAAAACTCACAGTGATTGGAAGAGTAGTCTTATGGCACATTTCACACCTAACTGAATCTTTCTCAATCATGCTGACACAGGCAGCTCTGAACACTTCTAATTGCAGCACCAAAGCAGAGGGACAAAGAAAACCATAGTCCACATTAGAGTGTGTGTACATCATTGTGGTGGTGGTGAGGGGATGGCGTAGGTCTGGGGTGCCTACGGGGAGAGAGGTGATGGCGGCTAAAAATATGTTGTCTTTGTTTTTGATCCTATGTGAGAAGTGTTTCCATGTTGTGTGTGATGACCACTGAGGTGTGGATATTATGTTAGGAGGACTTGCTACTCGCAATGTGGTGAAGGTGTGATAGACAAACGTATACTTTACAGTTTTCTGGTATGCTGGCAGCTTTGAGCAACTGTGCAGGTCTTTTTGTGGTATTTCAAATGATCATAGTCTATTTATATGGTTCTTGCACTCGGTTGTCCAATCTGATATTTTGTTTACAGTTCATGGTCCTGAGCAGGCATCTTTGGAAAGAGGAGTGATCTGGAAAATCTGCTGGAATGGACTTTGTTACTAGCATCCCATATCTGAGTGCTGTTGTGAGATGTAAAGAAGCGCTCATAGAATGTAGCGTATTGGGATAAGCAGTGGTGGACTAGAGTGCAGTCCTCCGATTGGCCAGCTTTCTGTCTCGGATCGCTCAGGTATTCCTTGTCTGTTCAGTTTGTGGATGACTGGTTCAGGGGCTGGTACAGGACTGAGTGATGGATAAGACCCATAGTGGACAGTTCTTGTGTTAGGGTAAGAGCATTAAGCAGGGAAAAGAGTTATTAACAAGCCTGAATGGGCTATAATTGGCTACAGACTGTGTTATGGTTTTATGGTATTATTGTGGACATTACTATATAATGCCCTGGCAGCCATATACCAGCCCTCCTTATTTTACCTGTTTATGGGAAATAGTATACTGATTGGGCTGTTTTATTTCTGTGAGCTGTAAACTGCAGATTCTCACTGATGCACAGAAGTGTTCTACAGACTACAAACTGTATACGTTGTTGAGGCATTGTTGTCGGTCAGAAGGAGGCACTGCCTTTTACATACAGAAGATTTTCCACTGAAATGGTAACAAAATGCCAACATGCATTTTTACAGATAGAACTATACAGCGCACAAACAATAATGTGTGGAAATCAGGTTTCAGCAAATATGTATTGTTTAAACATCACCAAGGAAAGTGTCTTGAATGTTTTCATCCTATTAAAATAAACTCTGTTTCCAGCACACTTCAGAATTACAAACAAGTGGTCCATTTGTGCTTTCCTATTTACTGTTATGTTTTAAAACATTTGCACCGTTCATTTACAGGTATTTAAAAGTTGTGTGTTAAAAAAAAACCTGACAGCTTACATCCTTCGTTTCCACACGCCCTTTACCACATTGCGACTCAGTGAATTAAGTATGTAGTGGCAGACGTGGAGGGGGGCTTAATGGATGGAAGCATGTGAACAAGTTTATATGCCTCTGTAAAGAAATTATCTTGGCTTGTCTTGAGTTGGCCTACAGGTGAATCAGAACGTTGGTATTCACCATTAAGGGCATTGCCCGCAATCGGCAAGAAAGTGAGTGGCGAATTTCTGATCTGCCTCATATGTCCAATTTAAACATTCACACAGCTTATTACTTACTATACAATCATGCCTGAATGGGAAGGTAGAGTGATTTAAACCAGGGGAGATTAGCAAAGACACTTTAAGTTATTTTGATATGAAAGGTGGTTAAGACATCTCCGTACTAGGCTATGTCTTCAGATCACAATAAGTTGAAGACATAGCTACTTGATGCATATTCATACACACCTGAAGGTTGGAAGTCCTCAGATGGGGGTGGACAGTTAACTCTTTATACATTAACTATTTGAAAAGTAATGACACATCCATGAGTGCTCTCTCATTCCATTATGTCCCACCTCAAGCAATCCACTATGTATTGCAGTACCCAGATTGTATTTTATTCTTGTCACACCAGCCAGAGTCTACGTAGCCTATAAACCATTAATTCACATGCTCCTTCACAAGACTTTCCCAAACACTGACTGGCTTAATGACCTCCCTTCAGTATCTATTTGCTGTATTAAAAAATATGATTGTACTCCAAGCTACCCAGAGGCTGCCCTAATACAATTCATTTTAGCCTCAAATATCCATCTCCAATCCAAGCCAATCTAGGCCAATTTAAATACTGTCTATGCAAGTGCACTTCATGTTAGTGCAAACATGCACCAAACAGTCTCCTAAATAGCCCCCAAACACTCTCCAAGCTATACTAAAGTTCAGTTGCCTTATGAAAATATACTATGTCCTGGGCTAACTTAAAACATATTGTGGCATAACTCGACCAAGACTTGGTATATATGGAGCATAAAGCAGAAGCCTACCCATAAAAGTGGTGAGAGTTACAGCAGCGTTGGCATGCAATAGCTGCCACATCATGTTGAGAACCATCATAGAGTAGCCTGGATACATTTCACCAACAGACAGTGCAGTAAAACGAAGTAAGCCTTCGGAAGGAAGCTAAGTCACACCAGGAACAATCATTAAGTAGCCTGGATAGACAGAAAACCATCATACCAGCCTGATCAAGCTGCTGAATGACTACTCATGGTTTGAACATACCATTTGAAAGCATCCTGGACACACAGTGAACCATGAAACCGCATGCTAGACAGAGTAAACCTCTGGACATGAGCCTAGCCACTCCACCAACCCATATGAGGTAACAAAACCGATGGCATGGGAAAACCTTCAAAGATCAACATTAACACACAATGGACATAATGAAGGAGAGCTCATTATCATGCAGTTCAGGATTCAGGAAAAGTAGATTCATAGCCTGCTTCATGTTTAACCTTGTAAAACAATTTACTTTTGCATCCATTGCTGAATTCAGCAGCATCGCACAAACTCTGCCGAGGTTTTCTCTACATTAATGCAAACAGTAGTCTCAAAACTGTTCCTTTTTTTGGACAAATTATGCTACCAGAAATGACTCAATTAACCATGAGTCAGTGGTTGGGCATTTCTTGGAACAAAATTGTAATTGTATTTATATAGTGCTTACTACCCCTGACGAGCCGTTGAGGCACTTTTCGGTGAGTAGCATGCTACTCTGGAACCCAGAAGGATTAGTGGTGGATTAGTATAGGGAAATATGAGTTAATCTGAGCGGTGGACATGAGAGTCTGTTAGATGGATTGAATAGAATAATGGAGGGATGGAAGAGTCTAAAAAGTGATATTTGGGAGTCCATAGTAGTAAGTTGAGGTTTGGGTTGAGGAAAAGGAGAGATGGAGGTGGGAAGACTCTAGAAAGGGATTAGGGAGGTCAGAGTAGTAAAATGAGGTTTGGGGTGAGCCAGGAGAGATAGAGGGAAGAGTTTATAATGAGTTATTTTGGAGATCATAGTAGTAGAATGAGGTTTGGGATGAGTCAGAGGATGGAGGTAGAGGATATATTGAGAGAGATATAGGGTGAAAGCCTAAACTAAAAAATGATTCTTTTTTTTAAAACAATTGTCGGGGCGGAGACAAACAAAACTCTTAACCCTTTGTGCCACCCTGCAACATTACCTAGTTTGATTTTTTTTAAAAAGCTCTGGAACACAGACATCCAACACCACGAAACCATCAGACATCCGCCTTCAATTATTGTGCCCCCGCCACGCTCTGACACCTCCTTTCAGACAATGAATACGACGGAAAGGTACAATCAGGCTAAAAAAAAACCAAGCATTTACAATGCAATAGGTCTCGCATTTGCGATAATTTAAGCTATTGGCATTGTAAATGACAATGCCTTTTATTTTATTTTTTCAAAAACCAACACATAAATAAGAGGCATTATAATTTACAATGCCAATAGCTCAAACTCTCGCAAATGCAAGACCTATTGAATTGCAAATGCTTGTTGATTTAAGGCAATAATAACATGGCACAGAGACCTTGAAACAACACCACACTTATGCTAGTCCTGTGTGCAGATGCTAAGGAACACGGCGGAGCTAAATACATGAACTGTTTGTGTTCACAGATTATCTCAAGGGCATAAATCAAGTGTTGCTGCACAGCATGGGCAGAATGACAACTGCAAAGCGTGGGTGCTCTGAAGTAGAAATGAAAAAAGCTTTTTGGGCGGTAGAGTGGCGGAAGGGCAAAAAATACATAACACTTACCAAATCAACACTGCCAAGCATTCCTGTATAAGGCAGATGTGGAGAAATCGAATTATGCAGCGTAAACAAATAAGAAGGGCAGCGTCTCGGGAGTGGTGTGTGGGGGCCACCATTGTAAAATTGAAAGAGCACATGGCGCGCTGAAAAATAAATAAATAAAAGTGCGCATCGCGCGCTGAAAATTAAAACAGGAAGCCGTCTCCATTATTCCTCAAGGGCAGCGTCCCAGGAGTGGTGTGTGCGGGCCGCCATGTAAAACGGAAAACACATGGCCCGCAGAAAAAAATAATGAAATTGAAAGCGTGCATGGCGCGCTGAAAATTAAAACAGGAAGTGCCCGCCATTATTCCTCAAGGGCAGCGTCCCGGGAGTGATGTTTGAGGGCCGCCATGTAAAACAGAAAGCGCATGGCCTGCTGAAAAAAAATTAAAACGAAAGTGCGCATGGCGCACTGGAAATTAAAATAGGGCGCCATTATTCCTCAAGGGCAGTGTCCTGCGAGTGGTGTGTGCGACCGCCATTGTAAAACGAAAAGACCATAACGCTAAAAAAAACAACAAGTGGGCAGGAAGTCCCCACGCTAAAGCCTGCTTTAAAGAGGCAGTGCTGTGTCATTAAAGAAAATAGTGCTCACAGACTAGATAAAGCAGACCGTGTAAAAACACAAGTAAAAAGTCCAGTCCTCATTGGAGGTTACAAATGCAGACAAGGCGGTTCCAAGGAGGGACTACTAAGCCTATTCATGAATCAAAAGCAACAATTTAGAAAGAACAGTAACAGGGGCCAATTGAAAAGATGGGCGGGAAATGGGCGGAGCTTCAAGTCCATACCTGAATACAGCATGCCTCGCAGAGCAGCGAATGCGCTGCCCAGGCTCGACCTAAAAAACTAAACAAATCATTCAATCTTGAAGAGCCTTGCACAGCTGCATGTATAAATCATCCCTTCTGTAGAGACATTCCACCTGATGAACCCTTCATTTATCCATGGAATCATACCCAGTGCTTTGAAACCTGGGCATTGCAGCCCTTGAGTTGAGCCAAACAAATATGATGATATCATGGAAGTAAATAAGCCAATACGGGTGCAGCACATGTGCTAATTGGAGGAAATCTCACATCTGACAGGCATTTGATGGCATTGCCACTATAATTCTATTTTTATATCACCGCCTATCTGGAGTGCTTGCTTCATCTCCTTGGTTCTGCTTACAGATTCCTCACACCACCTATCACCCCCTTGTCAAAAGCCTGACTCCCTCTAGTTCCCCATTTCTGCTCTTTTGCTTTCACTGTGTATTCATCTTCTGTTTTGGCTGCCTATCTCTGAGTATTGTTTGCACTGTGAGGACGAAAGTACGCTGGGTTGTTGGGCAGCTAGTACGGATTTCTCCATTGTAGAAGTTTAAAGATGTGTTGTCTTGGTGTGAATATCTAAGCTATTTTTCCCAGTGTGTGTGGGATGATGAAAATTAAAGCCATTGTTACATTATGTGCAGCAAACAGCAGACTGAGTAGGATCTCTCAGGCAGAAATGTAATGTGAATTATTTCTGCAGGCCTCCTAAGCGCCTAAATGGCATGCCAAGCAATGATGGTGATTTAAGGATCTTATCTATTATGCCTTCTTTGTCAGCCGTTCATTAGTTGGGGTTAATATTACACCCAGTCATAGATTTCAAGTGATTAGGACGAAAATGCACTACATTTTATGCCACAGCTATGATTGCCCGAGAGAGAGAGAGAGATAGGGAGAGAGAAGAGAGAGAGAAGAGAGAGAGAGAAGGAAGGAGTACAGATGGGGATACGGAAAGAGAAAACACTGTGGCCGTAAACAAACTTCACTATATTGGAAATGAACGCACATGTAAAAGTAAAGACACATGAAAAGCAAATTTATTGGACTTACTCTTCAAGAAGTTAATGGCAGGCGGTAATGGAGCCTGTGGCTGACTCGGTGGTCCCGTTCTTCTGGGACTGAGAGAGTCTGCTAGCATATGACTTCGCTCTTCCAAAAGTGCAGGAACAAGTTAGGAAAAGACCGAAAGCGTGTTCTGCACGACCTACAGTAACCCAAGGCTGGGTAACCTAAAGCTGTTCTCATTGGCCCTGAAGCATCTTGAGTCTTCTGAAGCATCATTGGCCCTGAAGCATCTTGGGTCATCTTGGGTCATCTGAAGGTCTTGGGTGACCATTGGAGGGTGAAACACACTCCTTCATTGGCTGTCACACAAAATAATGAAAATTATGGACAAACAGCTTCTATTAAAGGAATTATAATGGACAACTGACAGAAGGCAAAAATTACCGACTGTCTGGGAAATGTACAGACGGTTGGTTCACCCTAGTTAACGTTGAGGTTTGAATTGTTGGATGTAATTTGCTGCCACTCACCTGATATGAATTCTTGTTACCGGCTCTTGGAGACCTCATTGAAGTTAATAAATACGTCAGTCAGCACACAGTTGTCACAAGGTTTTCTTTAAACTGCTACTCAGGGCCACAACTATCATTGGTGCAGTAGGTGCTGTTGCATTGGGGCCCAGGAGTGTTAGGGGCTTACAACACCCCCGATTAGGGGGAACAGTGTTGTCTGATCAGTTTCTGTTTTTAGGTCTTGCCTAGACAGCGCTTGCGCTGTCTCTTAGAGACATGCTGTATTCAGGTATGGACTTTAAGCTCTGCCCATTTTTCCGCCCATCTTTTAAATTGGCTCCTGTTACTGTCCTTTGTAAATGGTGGCTTTTGATTCGTGAATAGGCTTAGTAGTCCCTCCTTTTCTCCTGTTGTAACCTCCCATGAGGACTGTCCTGTTATGTGCTGTTCCTCGTGATGTTTTAATTAGTCTGTGAGCACTATTTTCTTAAACGACTTTCTCCTGCCTGCTGTTGCAGGACACGCTTGTTTACTTTGCTAGTGCAGCTTCATTTGCCTGCCCACTTAATATCCCTGTGCCGTCAGCCGTCTACCCCCACAACACTGCTTGCCCACCACCCCACCAACATCGCTGTTTTTAAAAAAAAATAGTATATTTTAGCGTGTCCACCCCCACAACACTGCTTGCCCGCCCCAACAACCCTCCGATATCGGTGTTTTAGAAAAACATTAGTATCTTTTAGCATGGCCAGGGGGAAGATTATGTAATTTGCATTTATTTACAGGATGTTCAGCCAACGCCGAGGCTCAAACACGAATCCCCAGCTCCTAAGTAGGCAGCTCTGACTGCTGCACCACATCCTGTCTCTCTGGGGGTTCATGTTGGGGTCTTCCTTTGTTCGCTTCAAAGGTGCTACCGTTACATCACGGGACTTGTTTTTTATGCACTTTTTATGTCTTTTATTTATACTTCTTAAGATGAGTTAGGAGTGGCTTGGTGCATTCCATTTAGCAATGTTTGGCCTTTAAAGATGGCGGTCATTGTGGCCTGCTCTTATAGTGGCATTCATCACTGACGGATGACATGCCCAGCATCACGGGCCCTTGCCGTCCTTTGCTCAGAGATCACGTGCCCTGATGCGATATTACCATCCTATGGCTACTCTCCTTATACAAAAAGAGTGAGTATGTTTGATTAATCTGGTGTTATAATATGAGTCGCGTGCCACCACGCGACTCATGTTGTTTACCTATGTCATCTTTGCTCAGGCATTCTAGAGCGTGGCTGTTCGGTTGTGGAGAATTCCCTGCAACGCCAGTATCGGCGTTGGATTCTTCACAGCTGGATGGCTCCGGTCGTGGGTGCGACTACTTCTGAATAAACCTGTATTTTTACCAACCTCACCCTCGTTATTCCTCAATAACTTGGCGACGAGCGGGAACTCCTTCCGCACCCACCACCAAGAGCCAGTTTTACTAATTCATGAGAATCGCTGAAAAGTTCCCACAACTTCAACCGTGCAGGAGCAATTTCAACACAAAATCTTCAGAGACTCCGGAAATCCTACGCTACCTGACTGCATCTTCAGAGACTCCTGAAATAAGGTCGTACATTTATTTACCTTATTTCTTGCTTGATAATTTGTTGGCAGTTTGGCTTTAGCTCTATCCTCGTGCTTCCCAGTGCGTCCTTTGAATCCTCATGCACGTGCCTCTGCTTTATTACGCTGCAGAACGTGCTGACGCCTGAAGCATCCAAGCTAAACCAGCCAACTTGCTTTAAAAGCTACGCTCAACCGTAACCTTGGTTACAGCGTCAGGCGGCAATCTTTAAAAGCAACGAGAGGATCTTTCACTTTCACAGCGATAGGCATGCTTTATTACAAGCCTTTGCCTGTCGTGTCTTCACACTTCTCCTCAGCGATAGGCACGCTCTCCTCAATACTTGACCACCGTACCTTTATTCATGTTTACAGCGATAGGCACGCTTTCATTACTCTGCCTATTGCGTTTTCACTTTCCTCTTCAGGGATAGGCACGCTTTCTTCAGAATTTGACCACTGCACCTTTATCCATTGTCACAGCGATAGGCACGCTTTCATCAAAATTGTATCATTGTGCCTTTTACTCACTTACCTGAATACTTCGCCTATCGTGTTTTCACCCTTTTTCACAGCGATAGGCACGCTCTTTCCATGTTATTAAAGGAAAGCATCAGTTTTTAAAGAACATTCTACATTTCCATCTTTACAGAGACACTTTGTTTGTTATTTCATTTCAACCCTCTTGCACACTGTTTATAAGGTTTTCTTAATTCCAACCTTGCTTCTATAATCTGGTACCTTATACGATCATGGCTTCATCTCAGCAATTCCAAACACCAGCCCCGTTTCTACAAACTCCTGGCAAACCAGCCCTCAAATGGCGACAATGGTTAAAAGGATTTGAAAATTACCTTGTAGCAATTGATGCTGTCAAATATTCTCCAGCACGCAAAGTTGCTATTCTATATGGCTGTCTGGGCGTTGCAGCACAACAAGTTTTTGAAAACCTTCCGGTATTTCCTTCTCCTGCTGGTTCCGGTGAAGGTTGGGACACATATCAAGATGCTCTTGCGCGTTTAAACAAACAATATTCTGATGAGCCTAGTATTGTTTTAGAACGCCATAATTTTTTCAAACGTAAACAGAATATAGAGGAAAGTGTTGAAGATTACATTGCCCAACTTAGAATACTAGCATCTACGTGCGAATTTGGCGCAAGCACAGACACCTCCATAAGAGATCAATTTATTTTTTCATGTTGTTAAAAAAAATTCAAGAACGCTTGTTGAGTTGCAAAAATCCCAGTTTGGCGGAAACAGTAGACATTGCTAAAGGCATTGAACGAGCAACAATATCTTCAAAAATGTTACAGGAAAGTCTCTCACAACCTAGTGTTCATATAGTTGACGAAGGTTCTTCTTCTTCTACTTGTTCAGTAAATCTCATTAACAAGCCTGCTAGACAATTCTTCAGGAAACCAACCATCTGCTACAGATGCGGCTCAAAAAGTCATATCGGCAATTCCCCTAATTGTCCTGCCTCTGGTAAAAGATGTTCTTCTTGTAAAAAAATTGGACATCTTCAAGCCGTCTGCAGAGGTGGCAAAAGGTTCACCAAGGTTAACAACATCGAATTTAACAAAAATTTGGAGTCGTGCTCAACCAAGCTCAATGATGTATTATTATCCATTGAATGTGATTCCGTTGATCTTTGTAAAGTCAAGGGTCCTTGGTGTGAACTATCGATTGGAACAATATCATTACAAGTAAAAGCCGACTCAGGTTCTCCTATCACCATTTTGTCAGATTCAACGTTTTATGCAAATTGGGATGGCAGCGTGACTCTTATTAAATCTGATGTCACCCCTAAGGCTTATGGTGAAAAGGACATAGACATGTTAGGGTACTTTCATTCCAAGATTGAATGTCTTGGCAGACGCACCTTCACCAAAGTTTACGTTGCTCTTAAGGGTAGAAACATTTTAGGTTGGTTAGACTTAGCCAAGATGGGTTTACTTCTCATACCTGGTTCAAATCAACCCATTACTCTAGGAGATATTCCACATGATTACTATTCTTACCACGAAGATGAAAACGTTAATGTTTCTGATTTGTCTGTATCCTAATGTTTTCCAGAACAAAGTTGGCACTGTGCTAGGTTTCAAGCACGAAATCCGCCTTAAGTCAAACGCTCAACCTGTTGTCCACAAGGTTCGGTCTCTTCCCCTGAGTGCAAGAGATGAATTAAAAAAAGTTTTGAAAAACTTATGCGATGAGGCAATTATCACACCTTGTAACTCTTCTGAGTGGGTTTCTCCAATAGTTTTGGTGCTCAAAAAGTCAGGCGAGGTTAGATTATGTGCCGACTTGCGCTCTCTTAATAATAACATCATTGTGGATTGCCATCCATTACCCAAAATACACGACCTGTTAGCTAATTTGGGTGGGGCCAAGTATTTCTCCCTATTAGACCTCAAATCCGCATACCACCAGATCCCACTGTCCCCCAAGTCTCAAGAGTTAACCACGTTTGTAACGCCATTCGGGGCTTACAAATATCTGAGACTTCCTTTTGGCCTAGCCTCCGCGGCTAGCGTCTTCCAAAAGTTAATGGACACTTGATTAAAGGATATTCCCGGTGTACAAGCTTACCAGGACGACATCCTGATATTTGCTGGTAACATCTCTGAGCATGATAAAATTCTCTTCAAGGTGTTAGGAGTCCTGGAAAAAGCTGGAATGACTGTTAGACACGACAAATGCAAATTTGCAGTTCAAGAATTAGATTACTTAGGTCATACCCTTTCACACAATGGCATAAAACCCAAGTTTTCTCTTATAAAAGCCATTAGAGATGCCACGCCTCCCAATGATAGGGATTCCTTGCGTTCATTCCTTGGATTAGCAGAATATTATGCTAGATTTGTGCAAGGCTATGTCCAAATTGTTGAACCACTCAGGGCTCTTCTAAGAAAGGGAGTAAAGTTCGCCTGGTCAGATAACTTGCAAAAGGTCTTTGAGCAAGTAAAAAAACTCATTGAAGATTCTCCAGCCTTACACCCTTTCTTGGATGGTTTTAAGTGTTTCATTACCGTTGACGCCAGCCTTACTGGTTTAGGAGCTGTCCTGGGACAATGGGTGGCAGGCAAAGAACACACTGTCACTTTTGCATCCAGAACACTTCAATTAGCTGAAACTAGGTACAGCACCATCGAGAGAGAGGCCTTGGCTTGCGTTTGGGCCATTCAGAAATTTAAGTTCTACATTTGGGGTCGTGAATTTGAGATTTACACGGATCACAAACCACTCATGCACATGCTGTCAAATAGTACTTCAAACAAAGCTTCTGCCAGACTTGTTCGATTACTTTCAAAACTTCACGAATTCCACTTCATCATGAAACACATTTCTGGAGGAATTTGTTTTAGGGCTGACTGTCTGTCAAGGATGTCTTTAAATGAAACTTCTGAAATTGATGATGATGTTGAGTGCGTGGTTGCAGTTATTGATGCTATCGCCGAATGTCCACCCATTTCTGAAAGTGAGTGGAATGCAGCATATAACAATGATGCCACACTCACGAAGGTAAAAGCTTTTATCTCGAACAAATGGCCTGAGTGTAGAGTTTTATCCCCAGACTTGAGATCATTTGCAAATGTATCCGAAGAACTTTCTATAGTCAATGACATGGTCATGCGCCACGACTTATTTGTTCCACCTAAATCTTTACGTGATATTATCATTCGTTTGGCGCATCAAGGACATTTAGGAGTTACCAAAACATGTCAACGGATCAAACTGTTTTACTGGTGGCCTTCCATGGATGCCCAAGTCAGAAAAATGATTGACAATTGCACAGAATGCCTCCTATCCGACAAACATTGGAAGACTCTCTCCACTCCTTTGCATCCTGTACCACTTCCAGAGGGTCCCTGGGATAAAGTGGGATTAGATTTTTCTGGTCCCTAGGATGTCTTACCCAGTGAAAACAAATATCTAATTTTATTAGTTGATTACCACACTAAGTGGCTGTACTATTGTTTCTGCAATGGAGCTACAACTGAAAATGCTATCAATTTTCTGCAAACTGTATTTGACGTGGAAGGTTTTCCCAAAATGATTGTGACTGACAACGGAACACATTTTGTTTCACAAAAAATGTGTTCCTTTCTCAAAATGCATGACATCTCTCACTTTAAAGTTGCTTTGTACTCTCCCTCCTCTAATGGTTTGGTTGAGAGAGGAAACCGGATCATTAAGGAAGGTATACAAACTGCAATTTCTACCAGACGAGACCCCTTAGCTTTTGTACATGACAAAGTTTGGGCATACAACACTACCCCACATGCTACCACTGGTATTGCACCATTTACTCTGCTTAGGAAAAGAAAAGTCCATACACATCTGAATCCCAGTTGGTTGCATAAAAATTGTAGTTCCACATATGGGTCTACCCCTCTTCAAGAACATGTAAAACTAAAGCAAGATTCCATGAAAGCACGCTTTGATGCTGGTAAACATTCTCTGGACCAACCCTTACAAAAAGGAGATTGGGTTCTCATTAAAAACCCGAGTAAGGTGCCTAAAGGCAATTCAAAGTTTTCTTCACCAACTTTAGTAACACAAGTGAGTAGTGGCTCTGCTCTTCTTGATAACAAGGGATGGTGGAACAAGAGGGCCCTTGTCAAGGTTTCTCCTCTTCAGGCTGATGTTATCAGTAAACATACTACGTTTGATTTGTGTCATGAGAAAGAGTCTACCTCTAGCTGTTTTTGAACCAGTTGTTGTGCAAACTACTCAACCTATTATTACTGATAATAGCGATTTGTCTGAGGCGTCTGTCAAGAGGGCCTCACGTCTTAGACAAATTTCTTGTAAGTTGAGAGATTATGTTTTAGAATAGTAGCACATGTTCTTTTTGATTTCCTTATATGGTACTTGCAGTTTTCTGTTCATTCACACAAGATGTCTACCTATCTATGCTTTATGTTTCGCTTTCTTATTTATTGTTCTTTTGTTGCCCTTCAAAGAGGGGAAGATGTTATAATGTTACTATTTACTGTAATGAGTCGCGTGCCACCACGCGACTCATGTTGTTTACCTATGTCATCTTTGCTCAGGCATTCTAGAGCGTGGCTGTTCGGTTGTGGAGAATTCCCTGCAACGCCAGTATCAGCATTGGATTCTTCACAGCTGGATGGCTCCGGTCGTGGGTGCGACTACTTCTGAATAAACCTGTATTACCAACTTCACCCTCGTTATTCCTCAATATCTGGCACCTCACGTTATTAGTTTTGTGTTATCCCCTTCCAAATAGGGAGATTTAGTTACTCCATGATAATTCTGGTTTGTTTATTTTTACCCATGATGAGCCAGGAGTAGCCGGGTGCATTGTAATGACTTATTTCTGGCCAGCTTTGCTTTTATATGACAGCTGTTTTGAGCTATTAAAGTGTTTCTTTCTATTATTGACGCATGTTATGTCTAGCTATGCAGACCCCTTAATTATCAGACCGGCCCCCACATGCCCTTATGAGGTGGATGCCGTGGCATATCACTCATTCGGAGGAGAGCTGCCCGCACGTTGTTGCGAGTTACTAAGGTGCGGATGCCACAGCATTTTGTTTTTAAACCTGGTGACTCCATTACATCTTCTACATGTGTACGTGTAGGTTTTTTTGTCATTTGTCAGTTCTCATGCCAGTTGTATCTTTTTCTTCATGGCTAGTGTTTGACCGATACCCACTACCGTACCGGTAGATTGTCTGAGTGGATTCACTTCATTGAGAATTTTTTTTTCGGAGTGGGCTCCCTTCTATATGCTTTTTATTTTTCACACATGTATAGTTATTGTTTATTAAAGGTTCTATTGTGAGCCATTTTTCTGTTCTTTGGGTTAGCTCCCGATTGTCGATTTTGAAGTGGCAATTTGCAGCCTGCCCGAAGTTATGGTTATACTAAGTGCTATTCTGGTGAGCCGCTCTCTCTTTTATGTATATATATCTTGCGGCATTAGCTTATCTGGGGGGCCCTAGTTCTACATCTGATATCGGCATTGGTCCATCTCTGTATAAGGTTAAATATTTCCTCATTCAGGTCTGTGAAAAATGTGATTCTGTTTCTTTTTATTAATTCTGTCTAAGTTTTGAGCACATTAGCCTATTTTCTGCGCACATTTCGGGGTCTTTCTTGTTTAGCTTCTCCAGCAATGTTAAATGCTTTAAAACCACAAAACAAAAGTCACAAACTTTCTCAATTACAACGCCAATAGTTCAAACTTTCACCAATGCGAGACCGATTGAATTGCAAATGTTTGTTGTTTGATGCATTTAGATTTTTATGTCTGACAATTAGTGTGGATTAAAATATGAACTATAGAACAAGTACCCGTGAAATGATCTCACAAGCTCAGCCTCCTGCACTCAGCCCTGAACCTCCTTATCCTCCAATCCTTGTGATACAGTTTTGGAAGAAGTGGCGACTTCAAAACATTTAGTTTAGGGGGTTCAGAGCAAAAAGGTTGAAGATCTATGCAATAAGGGCTGTCAGTCGAGAACTGAGCGAAACAGAGTCCAACCACAGATCACTCTCATATCTGTGACCTGTTAAAGACTATCCTCAATCGGTCCTCCGTTGTACAGAACGGTAGACGGCAACAGCCTAGTGAGTCATGCAAACGATCTTATCCAACACTGCACAGAAACAACACACTCTAAGGGCTCAATCCTGGACCTTGTTATTTCTAAAGCGAACATGCTTACTATCGCTACCCCTATTCATGTAGACTGGTCTGACCACCTCCTCATCCCATTCTCTCTTCACCTATCACACTCTATAACACTTGGCCAACCTAAGAGGACTACTTCATGGTTCCGTAACACGAAAAATATCGACCTCGGTACCCTCTGTGATTCGGCTTTGCTATCACTTCCAAGGCTAGACCCGAACCTGGATGTAAATGATCTCACCTCCCAATGCCTCTCAGTCCTTGCAGTTGAAATCAACAACGTCGCTCCTCTTCAAAGCAAAAGGAAAAGGCCTACTCCCTCAGCACCTTGGTTCAACAAATCCCTTTATGAAGAAAGGAAGTACCTAAGAATCCTGGAGAAACGATGGAGACAAGCGCCCTCCACCAATAATTTGGTCACGCTTCGATCAGCAAGATCCAAGTACCACAAGCACATCTTCCTTGAAAAAGCATTGCACTTCAGAACCCTCCTCGACTCAGCCAAAAATAGACCCAAAAAACTTTTCGACCTCATCAAGAATCCAAACGGCCCTCCCCCAACCTCCAAGTTGGAGGATTCTACAAAGAAAGTAGCGGAATTCGCTTTATTCTTTGATGAAAAAGTGAAATTACTTGTGGATCAGGTCAGTCATCCTACCCCTCCAGAGGAACGCAAATCCCTAGCCATTTGGCAGAACTTTGACTCCATCCCTGAAGATGCCCTCCTCAAATGCATCCTCGAAACAAAGCCCTCCAACCATTCTCTTGACCCCATCCCTAGTGCCATTGCAATTGACTTCTTCACCCATTCTCTTTCCTATTGGACCGCTCTGGTTAACCTCTCCCTCTGTCAAGGCTCCCTTCCTGTTCCCTTCAAAACGGGGCAGGTTACCCCTCTTCTTAAAAAACCCACTGCAGATGCGAATGACCTCAACAACTTCCGCCCCATCACTAACCTACCTATTCTTGCGAAAATCACTGAAAGATGTGTAGCGAAACAACTTTCCCATCATATCAAGGACAATGATCTTCTTGACAATTTCCAGTCTGGCTTCATTCAAAACTGCAGCACTGAAACAGCCCTGCTGCAAGTGATCGATGACGCACTGCGGATAGTCGATTCAGGGGAGTCTTGTCTTCTAATCCTCCTTGACCTTTCTGCAGCCTTTGACACTGTCAATCACAACACCCTCCTTAACACTCTTCAACAGAGAATGGGCATGGAAGGCACAGTGCTTAAATGGTTTGCTTCCTTCCTCTCTGATAGATCCCAAATGATCAAAGTAGCGAACAGTCTTTCATCTCCTTTGGCGGTAGGTCAAGGTGTTCCTCAAGGCTCTATACTTGCACCCACTTTGTTCAACCTCTATTTGGAACCATTGGGAAATCTCCTAAGTAAATCTGGGATCCCCTATCATCTCTATGCGGACGACACTCAAATCTACCTCAAGGTGTCCTCCACACACGATCTCTCCATCCTAAACTCTACTCTCGACTCCATTCAAAACTGGATGCTAACTCATCAATTGATTCTGAATCCCTCTAAAACTGAATTCCTCCTCCTCACTCTCTCCTCCTCCGGTTCAATCATGGATGGATCAGATGAATCTACTTAACATTAAACCTATCATTGTCGACAGCGCAAAATCCCTTGGTGTCATACTCGACAGAAAACTCAATCTACTCTCCCACATCAATTCCATTGCAAAGTCTGCTCGATACCAACTGCGCTTTCTCTGGGGGATTCGATGCTTCTTCCCAGAGCAAGACCGAAAGACCCTGGTCCAATCGCTGGTTCTCTCTAGGCTGGACTACTGCAATTCTCTTCTTACTGGCCTCCCCAAATCCCACCTGTCCCCCTCAAATCTGTGCTCCATTCAGCAGCTCGTTTCATATATGGGGCCAAAAGAAGCGACCACATCACACCCATTTTATCCTCCCTCCGTTGGCTTCCCATCGAGGCAAGATCCATCTACAAGACTGCCTGTATCACCCACAAAGCCTTGCATTCCTCCACTCCTCGCTACTTGGCGAACAAACTGAAACTCTCTGGCGGCTCTAGACCATCACGTAATGCGGAAAACCTATTGCTTGAACCTCCCACTTTCAAAAACGAAAGATCGATGGCCCAATCCTTTTCAGGCAACGCAGTGAGAATCTGGAACTCACTTCCGCCTCAGCTCCGGACCACCACCTCTTCCCGGTCCTTCAAAACTGACCTCAAATTTCTCCTTCTCCAAAGACACTTCCAAACCTAATTCACGCCCTCTCTACTCCCTCAAGGAAGTTCTTCCACTATAGGAAATTCTGTACTCCATGCCTATAGAAGTGCCTTCCCAGTGTATTCTGAGAGTGTCTGCCACTTATTGCAGTATTATATCTATATTTGTATTTTGTATCTTATGTATCATGCACACTTGTCACCTTTTCCTCTTGTAACGTATCATTTGCTACCTCTTTTTGTATTTTGTTTGTTTTTGTTATTTGCACAATTGTCACTTTTTCTTCATGTAATGTAACGCTTGCTTTTGTATTATGTCACTTGCGATTTTCTCCTCATGTAATGTTACTGTTCCTAATGTGAAGCGCTCTGACACCTTCGGGTAAAGTCCGCGCTATACAAAAACGCAGAAAAAAAAATAAAAAAAAATAAAGTCATGACCAACTACCAGCCCGACGCAGGCTATCAAAACTCAGATCGCGATAAACCCATAACAGATATAACCCTGCCTGCCTGTCCTGCCTCAAGCAGACAAGCAAAGCCCAACCAGCTCCAAACCAGCAGCATAATTGGACCGCTGTAAAATGACGACACACAGAGAGAGCACGTGAGGAGGCTCCATAACGAATCACCACTTCAGAATTTCGCTTGGCGCATTAGGATTGGCTAGGATGCCCCAACGCGCCAATCCTAGGTCCTCTTACATATTTACAGTATACTTTCCACTCATAGACGACTCCGAGAATGTGTTCACTCTTGTGATTGTCTGGTATGTAACCCGGATGTGTTAAAGTTATGAAGTGATTACGTCCTTTAAAAATATCAACACTGGAGGACAGCCATCAGGCTGAATTGTAATTGCGTTTAAGTAGTGCGGACGGTCTCTGTAAATAGCTAACTGGTGGTCATTTTAGGGTTAGACTGCTGAAAGCTTTGCAATTGCATCACTCCATTGGAGTAATCCGGACATGTGACTTGAAGTTCGTGATGATCTGGCTGAGTGTAGTAACTGTCTAAGAATCGGCGTGAGAACAGCATGTAGATTTATTTCCTTAGGAAAACCGAGAGCCAAGTTGCGTTAACGATCACTAAGTCATCACGTTCTAAATACAGCACGAGGAATAATGTTGTGACAGCTTGTGGCGAGGCAACGCGTACTCGCACATAAGGAAAGAAATGGAACAGGGAAAGGAAAAGAACAAGGTAAATAATAATGAGACATACTTTCAATGTACCTATTATGCATATTACATCTTCTCCCTTACATAAAGAGAATTTAGTTCATTTACACAGCATTTTAGTCTAACAGACCTGCATTCCTTGAAGGATGCCACTTCGTTCGTAGCCCATACTTTCCACACACCAACTGGCCAGCATTGCTGAGATAAGCGCAAACCAAGGGGGTTTAAGAGCGTCCTCCGGAGAACACTTAGACCTATTACTTGTGTCTCCTTGTTCATTGGGGATAGTCGATCGAACAACACATGAAGCTTGCACTCGCATGCTACTCGCGTCACTAATACAGCACACAAGTCATTCCCCATTGCCTATTTGCTAACAAAGGAGCAGACCCATTGACTTTCACCACCTGAAATGATTGACTATATCTGTCCTTGTGGGTTTTAAGTTTAGTGCGCTTGATTCTCACCTTGTTCGATGCATAGTCTCTCCATAGCATTTCCTTAATCGTAATTCTCCTTGGTAAACCGTTTGATACTCTTGACCTGTCCATTGCTTCAAGATGGTAAAGATAAATTTTTATGCGCAAGATACCATTGAAAATAGAAACATGGACGTTTTTTGGGCTAGGAATTGGACTCCATTGTCACTGACCTATTGACCCGGGAACCTCTCCCATGAAAAGACACGTTTCAGAAAACCCAGCATTTCTTGGTTATTGTATGATGCACATTTCATCTCACTTACTGTAATAATTCAACCATTGATGTGGCCTGCCACTTGTCAATGGGCAAGTTATTCATCTGCCCTAAAATAACAATACCTCCTTTCTTCCAAGGACCATCTAGCAATTTGGCAGGCGTCAGTGGTGTGAAAGCGTTTTTAATAATTGGAACATAATGCTTAATTTAGATATGTTTGTTAGCCTGCCATTGAATCAAACAGCTTGCATTGACATCATTCACATTTGCAGGAAGAAAGTCCACTTTTATTTTATGTGAACAAGCATTCTCCATGTGTACTTTTCTAGGCCTGACAATCAACATATTAGAAGCCTTGTTTGTGGTGGTGTTTACTGCATTCACTGAACGTGTTATTGTTTAAGTTACATAAATATACTGCTATTTCCTATGCACGCCTCTTTATTAATATGCAGCGAAGTATCTGTTTACCAGACGTATCTTATTTGACTTATCTTGAGTATTTGAAAAGTGATTAGTTTAAATGAATGCTTCTTTGTTATTCCAGTACTATTATGTAGCCCCCAAGCATTGCACCATTATCCTCACTAGTAAGTTCTTCTATTTTTTTTTTTTACCACTCTCTATAAACAATCCTGCAATTTCCATTCTAATTTGTCTATTTTGATGAAACTTTTTGATTTGTCTAATTTGGATGCAACTTTTCGTGACACGCAACTTTGTAAACTGCAATTTATGATTTGTGATCTGCGCCTATGATAAACTATCTCACTGAAAAAGCTCTTAAACTTGTTAACAGCTCACACATAAGCAAGCACTTTGCTTTCATTCACAGAATACTTCAGTTAGGTCCCTTTCAACTTGGTTGAAGCAAAAGCAGTGGTGTGGCTTTCTAACTCACAATTTTAACTGAGCACAGCTCCCAAGCTAATATGACTAGCATCAACATTGATTACAGACTGCATTGTTTTATCAAATGACTGTAGTAAAGGTGCAGCCTACAAGTGTTAGTCTTTTATTAGTTCCCTCAACATGCGTCCCACTTGAAGTCCATTCCTTTCTTCACCAATCTCCTCATTGGTTCTACTTTCTCAACATACTTTCTAGAATTCATGCTTTCTCCGGGATGAGGCCAACTCCTGCTTATTCTGTGAGACAGGGCATCCTGTTATTGCTGAGATTAATGAGGGTTTTTGGTGAACCCCATCTTTGTTGATGACGAGGCTCAAGTATTTAAGACTTCTCAAGAATTTGCACTTGTCCTTCTGCAATGTGACACCATTTTCCTGTATTCTCTGTAAAGCTTTCCTGAGAGTTCTGATATGCTCATCCATATTCCAATTGAAAATTACATCATCCTGGAATGTGAGCACCATTTCCAGGCCATTAAAGATTTGTTTGTTCATAACTCTTTGAAATGCAGGTGAGACTGAACTGAGGTCAAAGGATATTTAACATAATTGATATGTACCTTGTGACTTAATAAATGCAGTGTAACCTCACCAAATGATGAGTCGGCTGGCACAGATCTATATTTAACCCACTTTTTCCATTTTTAGGCTGTGCCTGCCAGCGTTTGCGCTGTGCTTGTGAAATGTCTTGTATTGAATATGTCTTAAAAGAGGGCGCTTATCAGTTCCCGTGGCCAAATTACTGTGTCCATCCGCTGTTGTATGGAATTTTTTTTGTTGTGTTTACTTTCCCTGGCTGCACACATTGAAACAGCTGTGCTACATTCCTGATCTTTTCATCGTGACGCCACTGAGGAATCTTCATTTGATCTCACTCTACATTTTATGTGGGTTTAAGTTTTTGAACTCGATTTTATGACTTTGTTTTGGGCAATTATATTAGTGTGCCTGTCCGAGCCCGTGAAAAGATTTCACGTCATGCTCTCCCCATATTGGAAGAACTGGACAACACTGCCATCTACTGGTTATTTTTTAAATTGAATATAAAAATTGCTCTTGCATTTTCTCTTCTGGTTTTATGTTGCTCGGGTACTGAACCGAGTACCAGTAGTCAACTTGGATATCAAGTCGGATATCTTTGTTTTTAGGTTTTGCATGCACAAACAGCTTATTATTAATCACATAGGTGAAACCTAATGCATTTACCACTGCTTGTTTTCTTTCTTGCATTTACAACATGTGGTAACCACTGAGACTCTTATCATATTTCTTTGACCTCTTTCTGAACTGACAAAGGAATATCTCTGCCTGATAGGTTGAGCCCATCCTTCAGAATGATTTTATGTTTAAGTACTACAAATACCCCGGTTTGGAGTTGAATACTGCTCTTTAGAGACACTTTGTTCTAATTTTGCTCCTGTGGATGTTTTTATCATGGTTTGATTTTATTCATCTACTTTTTAGCTTTTCGTTTCTGTATCGTAATTATGCCTTATACTGCCCAAAATGTGTTAGATTCAACTTTGACTCCTCCATGTTTAATATGTGGGTTGGACAGTAGGGAGTCAGAATACACTGCAAGCCTGAGAGCCAAACTCAGAAACTTATTAGTGTTGTTTACGTCAGATACTCTGCACAGCATGCCAGTTTTCTACTATCTAGGCTCTCGAGGCCTCAAGCGAATGAACATAGAATGAATGCTTAAGCATTAACTGTGCACTGCTTTTCTTCCCTTTCAATGGATCCTGGAACCCTCTCTTACCCGTTCTCTTCCCATTTTGTTCTTTACTTTTCCTAATTCCCTGTCCAGCTCTCCCTAGAGCTTTCACTTTTTGATTGCTCCAACCACCTCTTAACATTCACACTTCTCCTTTTTCCTCTTCTTCTATTCTTTATTCTGCCATTGTTCAACATTTATGCTAGGAACTTTCTAGTATTCCTCATCATCTGCTACTGCCACTTTTCTCAGTTACTGTCCATCTCACTCGGTATCTCCTGCTTCTCTTCTCTATATCGTTTGTTTTACCCTTGTCCCTGTTTCTATAATATTGCCATCCCCACTCTTTCTTGACCTTTTACACGTATCAATCCACCCCACTCCTCCAGCTTCCTCTCCCTCTTTTAGTCTTCTTGCTCCACTTTCCTTCCTGTTGTCTTGTGTATCATCCTTTAGTTTCATATATCTTTGTCTTTCATCTTCCATTCTCTGCATCCTCTTTCTTTTCCTGGTCAGAAAATTATTTTTATCATTCCCTTTTTTGGGGGGGGGGATAATCTAATGCACTGAGGCGGTGGGAGGGAGAAGTAGAGAGCTGCTTCCTTAATCCCCACCCGCCTGTTAATTCCCAGAACAGAGTTAGTATTCTTATGGAGATCTTTTAGTACGAAACTGGAACAGGTGCAGTGAATTCAGGTGTGGGTTCTGCTGTCAATTAACTTTGATTTCTTCGCAGTTTATTGCATTTATGTGGAGTGTCCCGGTTGTAGATTTGGTAATTTGAGTTGTGTTGGTCATTACGAGGACTTTGGACGACTCTTGAGACCAGATCCAGTTGCAAGCTTACAATTTCCTTAGTATAAAGAATTACGTTTTTATGGACGGGGCACAGTGCAATATGAACTGAGGCATAGCCACATGAAGCGATTTGCACAGGAGCACTCATTTTGACCAAGTTCGGAAGGTGGGCTTAAAACCCCAGTGTTTTAGGTCCAATGTCTTCTGCTTGGTCATTAGACTAGAGCATGATAATGAAAATGCTGGCTAAGCAAATTTAAATACATCTGTAGAGTTAGTTTTGCCTAAACAAATCTATTGACGTCATTTTGAAATTACAATCAAATTGGTGCCTTGAGGTTTGTGCCTCTACCTTGAAGATCCACTAACAAATCTGCTCATATCTGATTGGTTGATGTGGCAGTTGAGATTTTCTAACTTGACAATCATTATGTAGTTTGCAGAGGCATCCAGCCAGGAGGTGTGAACTCTCCCAGGAGTCAGAAACAATGGTCTGGACGCACAGGGGGTAACACCTCCCTCCCTGACAGGATGGCTAGTGAAGTGGCACATCAAGGCAGTGAGCTTCAAAGCTTACACTGCTTGTGATATGCAACCAGGCTGCCTACCAAATGAGGTAATGTGTCTCCAGGCACATTTGCACGCGTGCAGGTGCGAAAATTAGGTATTTAGGAGGTGTACACCCCCAGAAGGTTAGCCACTCCTCTAGGGTGTGCTACCTGGTCTGTACAGCTACGGAAGACTTCTGTCATTTTTAAAAGTGATAGAATAGTGGGTCACCTCGGGGGCAGATTTGCCGCTGTGGCTAGTAGCCCATTGGCTGGACCAAAGACCCAGTTCCCCCAGACAGAGGCACCCCTTTGAGAGCCAAAGGCAACTCCAGACTCCCTTGGACTAGTGGCACTAGTCCCCTGCAGTCTGCAGGTAAAAACACTGTACTGGAATCAAAGAATCGCTGGCCATCGGGCCCTCCAAGGGATTGCCCAAAAGTAGATTGTCCAGTGCATTGTGAGGGAAGTAGTCCTGACCTCCAGCAAGTTTCAGGTGGCTGCCATTTTCCCCCAGACCTCCCGACATTGAAATAACATCTTGCTGACCGTACCGCTGCCAAGACATTTTGGTGGCCAGTCCGGCAACCAACCCTTTACTCGACTCTGTAACACGAAGGAACTCCGCAGCACCTTCGAATGACTACAGCAATGGCCCTGTTTGCACCTGTTTCCCCTCCAGCACTGTCTAAGCGGTAAAACCAGCTCCCCCTTCAGCACCAAGGACAGCCAGGACAACTCTGCACCTGGGCTTCTCGAGCCAGGTAAAATCGAACTGACTGTCCTGGCTTGGTCCAGGTACCCGCATCCCCTTAACCCTCCTCGGGTTCCATGTAACTCGACCTGCAAGTGACCGATTGTCACTAGTGCTTTTTACCATTGACCATAATGCTAAAGTTTTGCAGTATTGATTTGCACTGATTTAATATTGCTTCTATAATCCATACCTCCGGTTTTACTTATCCGATTTACTTAGTTTTGGTGTCTAAATTTATTTAAAAAATCTTCTTTATTTTTATTAATTGATGTCGGATTTCTTTCGAGTCGTGTCAATTACTTATTATCCATGTTGGTACTCTGAAATGCCTATCACATGTTCCTCTAGTGAAGCCTGACTGCTCTTTGCCAATCTATCAGGACTGCGCTATGGATTTAATATTGTGAATCCGAGGACCATCTTTGGAGTAATGTGAAAGTATTGAATAGTGAAGCCCAACCAGCATCACTACATAATATTCCACTGACTTCAAGATCATGAACAAATAATTGGAAAAAAAAAACATATGTTAAGGGACTAGGAGCCAGATTTACTAAGATTAGGAATAGTGATTTCGTAATTGCGATTTCCTGCGCATCACAATTAGAAAATTGCCATTCCTAATGTATGAAACTCTGAGTTTCGTTTAGCGATTCCTAGTGAGTCACAAATCGACCTACCTCATGAATGTTAATGAGGTAGATCCACTAGGATTCGCTACCATTAGATGGATGGTGGTTTGCAGGGGTCAGCAGACCACCATGTCTGTGACTGCTATCAATAAAGCAATATTTAAAAAAAAAAAAATGCAGCCTGTTCTCCTTGAAGGAAAATAGGATGCGTTTAAAAAGAACAAAAAAAAAGAAACGTTTAAGTTTAATTTTTTAAGAGTAGCCACTGACCTGCGACCACTGTCCTCAGAATTTACCTTCCTAGGGAGCTGCACTATGCCTGAAAGGACAAGCCAGCGTAGTCTGAAATCTACCTGGAGGACCCCTTCATGGACTGAGACTGCCTAGGACCCATTAAGACAATGAAGAATGACAGCAGTTCAAGTTCTTGGTCATGGAGTTGCAATCTGGCTTGTTTTGATCAGTAGGGAGGTCCTGCACCATCTGACTCATTGCGTAACTTTAGGTTGCCTGTATCGCCAATCCTTCAGTGCCAGCAGAACTATGAGGCGTTGCTCATTCACACCCCCATTGTGGGCTCTGGTTCCGTTGGCTGGAGAAGGTTGATAGATTCCAGAATAATTTCAATATCTATTGATTTGTATTCTAATTGCACTTTTGCAGCATATTTCTGATGAGGCGTCAAACACATTTGTGGATGGGTAGCATGCTAATCCATTGGAGTGCTTGGGTAGAAGAGTGTGTCTGTCATGTGGCCTGTATTGGTAGTGCTTCAACTCTACTCATGAGGAGCAGAGTTATCTAATCCTGTTTTTATTGCTGCACATTGGGGTGTATGGAAATAAAACGGAATGAGAAATAGAATGCTTAAACTTTAGCAGCTAGTGTATGAATGGACGGAAATGTAAAGTGCAGTGTTCCCTACGTAGGAACGTGCATCCATGACTGAGACTGCTCATACCATTTCACATTGAATGTGTAGCTGTGCATAGGCCCGAGTGTAGGTTAATGTGTGAGAAAGACACTTACCATATGTGAAGTGGTCAGTCTCATTAAATTTAGCACTTTTGATTATGCAACCGAGAGCTGTCCTGAGGTGAACTATGCTACCCATGGGAGGTGTCGTCTTTCTTCCATTATAGTATATGCTCTGTCGAGCCCAGCCTGGAGAGAACGAGAAACCATGGACAGGAATGGGCATTATCTAACCTGTTATGGCCTATTCCCCGATGACTCCACTCAGGAGCAGCAGATGGCAGCTTTTAGTAATGGGGATTTTGCAACCATCATATGTACATATGATCGGCACCATAGCAAGAGCCTTGAGAATGATCTACGGGTTGCCAGGATATACATCTCCGGCACAAATGAGGCTCGAATTCGGGATGCAAAGACAAGAGCTGGCCCGCAAAGGAGCTTTCGTTAAAACCTGGTACAAAATCAAAAAAGGGCAGCCTGAAACGCTAAACTCCTACTTGTGGAAGGAACTAGAAGCTTCAGAGACCTGCCCGGCTAGACATTTCTTGGACACTGCACTGGACCAGCTGGGGATACGGCAACTTTGGGAATCATCAGGGTCCCTGGCAAGCTTTAAAAAAATAGTAAATAACACTGTCCAAAATGAATCTATCATACAAGACAAAGCTGTCTTGTCAGAACGCGCACACGGCTGGCTCACTGTACAGTCCTACAGCAAAGCGACCCCCCCAAGCATACCTCCAAACTAACTTCTCTAAAACCACAAAAGAGAAGTTCCTGAGATTCCGGTTAGGCATATTACCATCTGCATACCACTTGCCTCCGTGGTTACGCCCTCCGAAGCCGGCAATTTGTCGTCTCTGCGGGGAAGGAGAGGAGGACATAGTGCACATCATAATCATATGCAGGGAATTAATGCAGGAGCGCCAGTCACTCCTTAGACCATTCTTCAATAAGAAACAAATACGGTCCTGTAGGCAAGCGGTGCTAGCAAGTTTCTCTGGCGAAGATATTCAACTAAGCTGTTGCCTAGTGAAATTCTTAACTGCTGCTGATCTCAGACTAAAAAAGATACAACCGGATTATCTGAGAAGTGGCATTGGAGCTGGGTTGGAACCGGCCCGCTGACCCACTACGTGAAAGTCTCTGACAGCGCCTTTATTGCACCAAGTACTAAGCACTCTTGCACACCCAAGCCTTGAAGAAAAACATTTCCGGGCTAACCTCGGCCACTTTGTACTGAGCCATAAAAGTCGTTGCTGCACTACGCACTTTAACCTGTATTCAATCGTCTCCCTCATTTTGTTGCTAAGACTGATCAAGGAGGTTATCTTACATTCTGAACTGCTGCTAAATCTTCGCTTATAAAAAATGAAGAATCTGGATTGTGGCCCACCGAGGCTGGTGGATTCTCTCTCTTTGCAATTTTTACTGTGTTCTTAAATGTGGCTACTAGCCTTTTAAGTTGAAGTTTTATAGTTTTATAAGAGATGGTCGTTTTTGTAAAGGTTTTAACTAACTGTACAATAAATATATTACTTACTTACATTTGTGGATGGGTAGCATGCTAATCCATTGGAGTGCTTGGGTAGAAGAGTGTGTCTGTCATGTGGCCTGTATTGGTAGTGCTTCAACTCTACTCATGAGGAGCAGAGTTATCTAATCCTGTTTTTATTGCTGCACATTGGGGTGTATGGAAATAAAACGGAATGAGAAATAGAATGCTTAAACTTTAGCAGCTAGTGTATGAATGGACGGAAATGTAAAGTGCAGTGTTCCCTACGTAGGAACGTGCATCCATGACTGAGACTGCTCATACCATTTCACATTGAATGTGTAGCTGTGCATAGGCCCGAGTGTAGGTTAATGTGTGAGAAAGACACTTACCATATGTGAAGTGGTCAGTCTCATTAAATTTAGCACTTTGATTATGCAACCGAGAACTGTCCTGAGGTGAACTATGCTACCCATGGGAGGTGTCGTCTTTCTTCCATTGCAGTATATGCTCTGTCGAGCCCAGCCTGGAGAGAACGAGAAACCATGGACAGGAATGGGCATTATCTAACCTGTTATGGCCTATTCCCCGATGACTCCACTCAGGAGCAGCAGATGGCAGCTTTTAGTAATGGGGATTTTGCAACCATCATATGTACATATGATCCATTGAAAGAAGTTACAGCCATTTAGGTCTCTTTGACCATGACCTACCTGGACACCAGTGACTTGAGTTATTGACACCAAGAACCTTAGCTTCGGGGTTGCATCAGTGAATTCATTGGGACGGGATCCTTTCTGTTTGTTTGGTAGGTTTTTGTACATAGAGAATTTTTGTGGAATGCATTTTTATTTTTCATGGGTGCTGGAAAGCAGCTGTTCCTTCATCCCACTGAGTTGACCCAGATATCGGTCAGATTCTCCACAAGGTTTAAGCCCTTGTGAGAGAAAGCCTTTGCAAATCACCAAAATACTCGAAGTGTGAAGATGCCCAAGTTGACCTAAACAAAGCCCCATAGGGTAGTCCATGAAAGCCTAGGAGGGGCATATCCCAGCCCGATGTTACTAGCACCGTCTGGTTTTCTGTGTAGATTTCAAAATTAAATTTATATTTGATTATCTGTTAAAAAGTGTTTTCTCTTGTCAAAGACAAACTATTGACTGAACACTGAAGTGTTAATATGGTTTCTAAGCATATCGCCTCCGAGTAAACCTTTAGTCTCCTCCTAGCTATCTAGATAGTCATATGCCCAAATGGAGTAAATCTGGTCTCATCTACTTTTGGAGTGCTGAAGTATTGTGATGCTGCAACACTAACTGCAGTACAGGAGTGTGTTTTTAATACAGTGATTGGTGATGGTAGCCTCCTACTTTTGTGATTGGGTGTATTGTGATGCTGCAGTGCTGGATGTTCTGTGTATGTATTGTGCTGTTTGGGTTGGTAGTGCAGTGCCATGAAGTGGTAATAAGCGTTGGGTTGTAGAGTGGTAGGAGAAATGAGCTGTCTGGACAGGAGCATAGCAGTCCTGGATTGTAGCAGCACCTTGTTGGGTGACTGTAGTAAAGTGGGGTGAATGGGTAGTGCTGAGGGTGATACAGTGCTGACCTAACCTTTAAGCCAGCTTGACTTCATCTTAGCATAAGAAAATGGACCACTGTATAGAAAGTATAGCGTGCCTTGTTTGCAGTGATACTTCTTACCAACTACATGCAATTTTCTTATATGGCTAGATGTAAAACTTCGATTCATTAACACAGTATGATTGGAATATTTTGCCCTAGTGGCACCAAAAATTACTATACCAAGACCACTGAATCAGTGTTTTTGTGCAGAATGTGTTCCATTAGAAATACAATTTCAGTGCAGCATTCAAAAAGTAAACATTTGCTTTTGTGGCTTGCAATGCATGATAATTGCATTGATGACAATTTGTTTATGATTAACTGACTAGAAATGAGAAAGAGAGAACATCTTGGAATAACTTTAAATGAAAGGAAGTATAAATCATTAGTCATTTGCCTTGAGGAAGCTAGTGCAGGGAAACAAGTTGGCAGAGCTGACAAAGAATAAGAATGTAGTTAAGTGCAATTAAGTTGGGTTACTCTTTTTTATATTTTCTATTAATATAGAGTTGTCAGTAGGACAGCAATGAGCTCCGCCTCCTGAATATAAACCTTTGAGTGAGACCATTGCAAGCTCCAACCCCTTGAGCTGAACCTGTCACTTGTGATCCGAGTGAGGCCCAGTGGATCTGTGTTCCCTTAGTTTACACTGAAAGCTGGGGCATCAGTGGAGCTTTGCCTCCTGTGGTTACACCCTGAAAGAACAGCATGGGCCTGCTCCTCTTTAATATTAACCTGTAAGTAAGACAGTAGACTGCCCTGCCTTGTGACACAGTTTCCCAGAGCAGTTGTAATGATGGGGTTGTGTTTTTTCTTTCAGAGGCCCCGAGTGGAGGCGGATGAAGAATCCAAGATGTCCGACAGCGATGAGGATTATGTTCCCTATGTTCCACTGAAGCAACGGAAACAGCAGCTGGTAAATGTTGGCTTTTCTGGTTCATTTGTGAATTTGGGTATTGAAAACCCAAATTCATGCCATCCATTCTCCTGCCTGCATTAATGCTGCAAGATTGTACCCCTGGTTGAGCCTCACCTTTTTCCTTACAATTTCTTTTCTGAGCCTGTGACTGGTTCAGCGCTGATTTTGATAGTTCCTTACAGCAGAGTCTCCTTGGGTATTCCAAGCAGACTGTTTGAAGTTGTAGCTGTTTTTCATCTCCTGCACTTAAGAACTTTAATTGAGCAATGACGGAGTCACCAGAGATCCTTTGAGTTAGATATAGAGTGTATGATTGTGTTTTTATTGACCTTTCATTAGGGACATTGCATGTTTGTGGGTGTGACTTTTAGTGGGAGCGTTTTTCACGTTGGGGGCATGGATCTCATGGTAGGAGGGAAGTGCTCCCATTTTTCAGGAAGTGTTCTTAGGTCTGTGTGAGACTGTGTAGGAATGCTGGCTAATTTATTTCTTTGGATAGGCTGGCTGTAGTGGATGCCTCTTGCTAGAAGTCCTGGGTGACATGTTCCTGAGTTTGGGGGACTCACTGCATTGTCTCTCCTGGTTTGAGGAGAAGCTGATGTTTGTGACTCTAGATTGTAGGACTTGATGCATTATTTGTGACAATGGGAAAGTATTCTGCTGTGTGTCTATGGATAGGAGGAATGGCTGATCGGAGTGTCTCTTGGGGGTAGGGAGTTGGGAGCGTTGACTTTAAGAGTAAGCACTGGTTCTTTGCTTGTCTCCAAGTTCTTATATTTTATTTTTTATGCCACTCGTGTCCAGGTCCAAAAGCTGCTCCGGATGCGAAAGAAAGGAGTGACAGAGGAGGATCAGAAAGACAGTGGCAGCGAGCAGAAAGGGGACGAAGATGATGTTGCTCTGGGACCTCGATCAAACGTCAGTCTCTTGGACCAGCATCAGCACTTGAAGGAAAAGGCAGAGGGTAGGAAATACAACCACTGCTCTCCTTTTCTGTATATTTTACTTCTTTTCATTTGAGTGAAGAAAAGGTTTTATCTTATTTACTTATTGTTACAGTTTTCCATAGCGCGATCAGGACCCCAAGGTATAACAGAGCACTTTGTGTAAGGACATCATTTTACATGGGGATGAGATATTTTAAAGAAAACTGTTATGCTATATTCGAAAAATGCTTTTTCAATAGAGAAAGTTAGTTTTGCGGCATTTATGTGGAGTCACCTCAATTTCCTCAAAATATTTGTTGATTACTTCACATCCTAAGCAAGATGGGCCACTCATAAGGTGGCCAGAAAGTCTAGCAGGGCTTCGGGCACAAGTTGAAGGTTTATGTTTACCCAGTCTTGGGCCATGGCCATTTGAAATATCTATCAGTAAATCTCCCTATGAAAGTGGTATAAGAAGAAAAGCAGTATTTATGGATGTCGGCATATAATGGCATCCATACCCTTGCATTGGTGAACCACCACATTGACAAACCAGCACGTCGACAGTTCTACATTGAGAAACCAATGCATCTAATATTACAATAGTACGATTTGTAATTGTATTTTAAAAAATCGAAGCAGAGGCATGTTAATGTATTTAAAATTAAAACGATAGTTACCTTCTTTAAAAGTAATAATTTGTTGCCAAAGGTTTAAGTTGGTGCTAGCAACTCCAGCCCCTTGAGGCCCTCATGGGTGATTTGTCACGCTCTACAATCCTTTGATTGCTTGCGTGTTTATGATATTTGGACATTTGCTGACATTTTTATACCTTACATGATTTAAAAGCATTCTTTCAATGTGTGGCAGCGAAGGCCCATTTTAGGATTAATTTTAGGGCTATGGGAAAATAATTACTTATGTATGTTAATTTTTATACATGGTAATGTATTTTAATTAAAAATAATCGTGACCAAGGGTTAATGGTACATTTAGTGGTTGGCACAACAGTAGGGTTAGGGTTAGGTAAAGTAATGGTATATACAGAGGTACCAGGGTATTGCTGTGAAAGTAGAGCAAAGTGTTAGTGTCAATTTGACGACTTGTCTGTGATTGTATCACAATGCTGAGGGTGTATTTGGTGGCATATATTATGTTTTGGGAGTGTCTGTGGTGAGCCTGTACTAGGTGCAAGCAAAATAATTTAAAAAAAAAGATTTAATTTCACGATGGGCGAAGGCACAGTGTTCAAATTAATGAGGCAGCACTTCAGATTGCTATAGTCTGCATTGGGTAAGACCCTTTGGTAAAGTTTGGCGTTGTCTTTATGTTGGTGAATCGAAGAAAGAACGTTGAGCATGAGAACTCCCTGGAACATATGTAAATTAAACAGCATGGGTGATGGATATAAGTAAAAGGTAAGGAGCGGGGTGAGCAAATCCATCAAAGGACTACTTTTCCTTCAAGTCTTTTTTCCGCTGCCTCTGAGGGACAGGTACACGTTTATACAATGAGATCAGATGTGTTATCTGTGGTTTGTGTTGGAAATGATTCATGGTTTGGCAAATTGAATAGGAGACCAACTTTTCTGCGAACAACGTTCCTATTTTTATCCCTAATTGTAAGGTTAAGTTTCATGGTAGGTTGAAGTCTCTTAAAATATATTGGGCCTATTCCAATGCCATTGTGATGGCGAGGTTAGTGACTTGTGCAAGAAAGTGTACACTGGTGCGGTGTGCTTCTTGGTTTCATGCACAGACTGCAGTGACTTGTGCCTAGATGTCTCTGTAGTTTATATTTCAGGTGATGTGCATGTTAGGATTCTTTTTATATCTGAGCTTACATGCTAACGTACCAGCTACCTTCCTTGATGGATGTTTCATCCCAAATATGTTCAGATGACCTTTCTGAATTCTCGCCAGTGGTCAGGTGAAGTCCTCTTCTAGTTCTCACTACATGACAGGCTTCAAGTCTTCTGACATTGCCTGGAAAGACTAACAAAAGAGTGCCTACCTCTTAGGTACCATAGAGATTCCTCCCTGCCTGTGCAGTATTCAGTTTTATAACCACAATGGGATGGCTCTTCTTTTGCTCGTGTTTGAGGGGAAAAAGTGAGTAACTTGGCAGCCAAGCTTCTTCTCTCTTCAGAGCAGGAAATTTGTCTTCTCAACTGAGGCAAAATTCCATAATCTTATATTGCTAAAGGGAATGACTGTTAGACGTATGTTGTAATCTGAATATGATAACTGCTATGTAATCTCCCTTTAGTTTGACAAATTATTGTAGATTTCCCTTTATATTACAGGAGAAACATACTTTTTAGGGAAAAAAAATGAAGTAACAAGGACATTGAATACAATGAAACTTAACCAAGACTCCAAACGGACGAAAAAATACTTAATAAGTTATCCATTGGCCTAAGTATTTTTGACCTAGAAAAGCCCAATCCTGTAGAATGCAGACAAGTCCAGTTTGCGTTTTAAGATTTTTAATCATATAATTAGCTAACGCACTCAGTTCATCTCTGGGCATTTTTGCCCAGAGTTGCGAAATTCTGGTAGTCTCATGTAAATCTTCCTGTTCTTTGCTCTGTCTTTGCATTCCACCTTCCTTCCTTCTGGACTCCTCCTTTCTTATGTACTGATCTTAGGTTTCGCTAGTCTCTTGAGAGGTATAGTTCCTTGGCAGTGTGATTTTCTTTTTTTCTGGTTTTACGTTTCTGGACATCTTACCTCAACATTGGGATTTGGAGATGCTGGTGGTTGGGGGTTAGGGGTTTGAGACAGGACTGTCCTTCTTCACTGAGGGAATTCTTGCACTCTTGTTCCCAATACTTGGTTCAGCTTGTATTTCTTCTAGGATTAATATCTCATGCAGGTCTTTCTCACCAAATTGAACATTTGATGGCAAATCTCCCATTCTTCCTGGTGAAGGTAGAATGTGTCTAGCTTCCACATTAGTAAATGGGGTTCTCAAAGCCTTCTTTGGTGGAGCTTGAGCTGGTTATTACATTTATTTTTGATACAGATGGTGTTCAGCATTGACAGGATGTCCCCCTCCGTTTCCCTTTCAGGGATGTTGGGCTCCGTTATTGGACTTTAAACATGTGAACTTAGCTCTGTCTTCAGCCTAAAGACATGCTGTGTTTGTGCTTCCCTCCCCAGCCCGCAAGGAGTCTGCTAAAGAGAAGCAGCTGAAGGAAGAAGAGAAGATCCTGGAGAGTGTGGCCGAAGGCAGAGGTTAGTATCGCTTTGTGATTTAAGCAATTTTGTTTATTCTTTACACTTCAAAATAGATCATGTATACTCTGATAGTATCCTTAAAATACCAAAAATAGACTGTGGCTTTTGGAGCTGACCTGTATCTGTAGTAGCCCTCCATCATGAGAGAACAACCAAATGTGGACCTTTCAAGCTTTGCAATGAGTAGATTTAAAGGCCTTTCGGACAGCGTGGGCTAAGACAGAACCCTTCATCACCATTGTTACCTTGTTACTAAGCTGCTTATTTTGAGGTCTTAAAAGTTCAGCCCACTACACTGCACCACCGTCTCCAGAAACGTTTCGACAGATAATGTAGAGTAATGATACTCAGATTCTTAGGAGATGGCTGACCTGTGTATGTCTTTGCTGCCCTCTCACTTGGTAAAATGGAATTTGGTATGCATATTCAGTTCCTAAGGGTGTGTGCAAAGCGTTAAATCTGCAGTGTCTGCAGAGCAGTTGGTCTCACCACAGAGATCTATATCTTTGACCTATGTGTAGGAGACTGTTTCTACAGAGTATTGGTTTAAAATTTCTATTTGTCTGTAGTAAATTTTGAATCTTTCTCTCTTTTTACTCTATTTCAGCTCTAATGTCTGTGAAGGAAATGGCCAAAGGTATCACCTATGACGACCCTATTAAAACCAGGTGAGTATACTGGCCTGTTTCTGCTGCCTTCTTGCTCACTTTTGAGGAAAGCTTCCACACAGCTCTTAAATACATCCTGCTGGCAGTTTCTTAGAGCTTTTACGTATATCATGTTGGTGGCTGTTGTAGGAAGCTGGCTTTTTATGTTGTATAGCAAAGTGAGGTACACTATATAGAAAGTCAAGACTTTTAAGACTGGCTTACAGGGTTAAATTAATAATCCCAAATGCTCTCTTTTGTGGTAGTGTGGGCAAGCAGTTTAGGCTTATCAGAGGGTAGTGTTAGGCATTTGTACACTCAGAGTCAATAAATGAGAGACACACACTCAAGAAGAAACACTAGTCTAATTTTAGAAAAATAGCCAGGATTTTTATATTATTTTAGACACCAAGATCTTCAGAATTAGGTAAGTACTTTTTTACAGTCAAGCAAAAATGTCACACAAATACAATTTTACGCAGTAATGCTTTCTTATGGAGAAAGAAACATACACTGCATATAAGTACTTACAATGGTATTTCGTGGGTCCCCTTTAGGACTTAAGGTGTTAGGGGCTCTGGACTATCCGAGTGCAGAGGTGCTGGATGGGTTGGTAGCCTTGCGCGCTATACCGTTGACGGAGTGGGGGGGGTCACCTAGAAACAGACTGCAGAGGGGAACTTAGGGACAAGTCCGGGAGCTCCCAATGGGGTGGTGGTGGGGGGGGGGGCTTGTTTTGTGAGGGTCTGGGGAGCAGGGAGGCACAGTTGATGATCGTGGACCCGGGGCGGGGAGCTCAGGTGCAGAGGGTTTTGGTTGGCTGTTCCTGTCCGTCGAAGGCGCTCACAGCTCTTGTCAGACCTGCAGAGGGGGTCAAAACAGGACAACAGGGCCACTCTTGGTGATGGCCTCTCTGCTGCGGGAGCCCCACGTCGGTAGGTTGGTCTTGGTTGTGTTGGTGTTTAGGTTGGGCACTAAACAAGCCTTGGTTTCTGCAAGGGGCTCTGTACCCCAGGTATTGGTGCAGGATGGCTCCTGGGGGTTCTGGTGTCTCCAAACTTTTTAAAAAAAAATTATTTTTATTTAAACAAATAACACATCAAATAACACCTTACAGACAGTTTCAGACATCATTATCGCAATTTACAATGTTCCACTTTTGAAATATTTCCCCAGCCGGGGAAGCAATATACAACAATATATCTATCAGGTGGCATTCAATCCAAATCCGTAGTTGGTAGAACTCTAGGCGGCTCACATATGTCCGCCCTGTAGGTGTTCCATTTTTGCCAGATTTGTGACCATTTATTTGGGCATCCCCGTGAAATATATACAATTTTTTCTGTGAACATGCAATGGTCCATGTCGTTTTCCCAAATCCTCAGGGACGGTTTTTCTCTCGCCCCCCACAATTTCGCAATATTTCGTTTGGCCACCATCATTCCCAATGACACCCATATCTTATCTTTGACGTTTAGATCTGTAGGGCCCCAAATATTTAAGAGACATAATTTTATGTTGCAATCTGTAGCTATCCCCATGACTTCTGTCATACAGTTCGTTACATTCTCCCAGTAGCTTTGGATTAACGGACACTCCCAAAGTATATGTATGAATGTACCATCAAGCCCACATCCCCTAACACAAAGTCCGTTCTCCTTAAAACCCATCTTCATCAATGCTGGTCCCGAATAATATATTCTATGTAATATTTTGAGTTGAACGAGTCTCAATCTGGATGAGACTGCTGTTTCTTTTGGAGATGCTAGTGCTTCTAGCCATTCCCCATCGTCCATCCCGGCCACATCGTGGTCCCAATGTGAACGGAGTCGGAGAAGGGTATCGGGGGAATTGTTTATTAGTTTTTTTATATATGATGGAAATTGCCTTTTCCGGGAGGTGGCCATCCAGTATTCTGTCCTCTAGCGGTGAGGATTCAGGCGGGTTATCGCCCTTAGGTATAACTGATTGCAACGCATGCTTAACCTGGAGATATCTATAGTGTTCGGAGGCCGCCAGGTCATACTCGTCTCTCAGCTGGTCAAAGGAGAGTATTTCTCCCTTCCTCCATATGTCAACTACTGAGGATAAGCCAATTAAGTCCCATTTGTCAAACCCTTTTGTGACTCTCAGATTCCCAAACTGGGCCGTGTCCCAGAGTGGGTTGGCCAAAGTGATTTTATCCTTCCACCCCAAGCTTAGAGTGGCTTCTCTCCATACTATAAACAAGTGGTTGGTAGGCCCCGTTAGTTTCAATTTAGAAGGAGTGGCATACAGCGCTCCCCTGTAATTCCCCCAGGTAGTAACCATCTGTCCATGCTAAACCCGTGATCTATCTGTGGCCCGTACGTGCACTGATTGATGGCCGCGAGATGAGCTGCCCAATAATAACGACGAATATCGGGGAGAGCAATACCTCCGTCGTACCACCCCTTTGTGAGCTTAGCCAGTGACACTTGCGGAGGTTTCCCCTCCCACAGGAGCTCTCTCAAAACGGAGTCAATTGATTTGAAATATGTTTGCGGGAGCGGTGCATTTTGGAGAGCATAAAGGAAACTGGGGAGTGACATCATTTTAAACAAGGCGGCCCTCCCCAGGAGGGTTAAGGGAAGCGATTTCCAATGTTCGACATCACTTTTTAGGCGCTGCAAAGGGGGAAGTGGATTCTGACCATATGAGAGTGTCAAGTCTCTGGAGACATGAATCCCCAGATATTTAAAACTGGTGGGGGCAATTGTTATGGTGAAACCTATGGGTAAGGTTGGGTTTTTCCCGCTCAACACACATAGGACCGATTAGGACCAGTTGATGGTGTAACCTGAAAATTCCCCAAAAACCAAGAAGATGTGTAGCGCTCGATTTAGAGAGGCTGCCGGTGAGGCCAAGTAGAGCAGAACATCATCTGCATAAAGTGATATACGGTCCTCCCAGTCTGGCGCCCATTTCAACCCTCGAATTACCGGATCCCTCCTTATCCACATCGCCAGTGGTTCCAAGATGAGGGCAAAAATTAATGGGGAAAGGGGGCAACCCTGACGAGTACCCCTACCAAGCTTAAATGTGGAAGATACCCGATTGTTGACCACTATCTATGCCAGGGGGACAGCATATAGGAGACGTACCCAGCTCAGGAAGCCAGGGCCGAATCCTAGTTTTCGCAACATGTACGACCATTCAATGGTATCGAAGGCCATAGCTGCGTCAAGTGATACTACCACTGAGTCCTCCTGAATAGTGTCCGCCCTTGCCAGAACTCCGTGAAGTCTCCGCAGATTGAGAGAAGAATTCCTGGCTGGCATAAAGCCAGACTGGTCGGGATGTACGAGTTTTGTGATCACAGTCCGAAGACGGGTAGCGAGTACCTTTGCCAATACCTTGGCCTCAGCGTTTAAAAGCGATATCGGCCTATAGGAGGAGCACAGGTGGCTCGACTTGCCTTGTTTGTGGATTACCAGAATGTTGGCCAGTCTCTAATCCACCGGGAGCTGTCCTGCCGCCCGACTCTCCTGGAACATTTTAACTAAATACGGTGCGATTTTGCTTGCGGTCAATTTATATAATTCGACCGGCAAGCCGTTAGGACCAGAGGCTTTCCCCCCATGGAAATCGTGGATAGCTTTCTCCACCTCTCCGGCCTCTAATTCTCTATCCATGTCCAATTGCTCCTAGTACGTGTTGTTGGTAGTGTCTTGGGCGGCCATCTATCCAAGCTATTGACACTATGGAATTGAAGTCACCCCCAATAAAGAGTCTCCCATCTGGTAATGAAAGCAAAAGATCGCCTAGGTCTTTAAAGGCTGGATTTTGTAAGCCAGATGGAATATACACCGAAACTAGATTAAGTGCGTGCCCTTCCCAGCACCCGGTAACAGCAACAAATCTTCCCTGGATGTCTAGTTTGGTGGAATTAATCTTCATTGGAAAATTATTCCTGAGGAGAATCCCCACTCCCCCGGAACCAGAGCCAAAAGCTGAATGTGCCACCATCTTGAACCCCCAACGAGTCAAGGCCTTACATGCATTACCCAAAAGATGCGTTTCCTGGAGTAGCACTACATCTGGCAGATGTCTTTTAATATATTGCAATACAATGCCTCTCTTAATCTTGTCCCCGAGCCCATTTACGTTCCAGGACAGCAATTTACATCCTGCCATACGTGGCGTACCCATGGTATAGTGGGTATGCCGCCAAGACCGTCTACCTGACGCACCATAGGGGTATTCATGCTAAACTTGCAAAATTGGGACTTTTCAGTGTAGTAGAACCCACCACCAATGTCAACAATCCCCGGCATGCAGTGGAATTCAATTGTCTCTTGTCTGTAAAGCAAAACAACCAAACAACTTAGAAATACTTTCCCTTCCCCTCCTTGCACGTTTGAACGCCCAACAGTGGCGTGGTGAATGCAATTATAAGTTAAGCTACATTGTGCACAGGCATCCCAACCCCCAAATTACCAAACTCAACCCCCCTCCCTGCCTCCCTGCATGATGGAATTAAAACCTCCCGCCCTCCCCAAACATGCAGAGTGCCTATCGCCCACCCCTGTAAACTAATAGGTGCGTGCAACCAACCGGGCACCCACCCCCCCTCAAAATACTTTCAGTAGTCATTTATATCAATATACTATAATTCTACAATTTGCATGCCTTGCCTTGTCCGTTTGACCAACCAAATTGAGCTTCTTCCCCCCACATTGTAGTTGTTAAGCATTGTCTAACGCTGGTTGACCGTCTCAGTCCCTGTTAAGGCCAACAGTTCCTTGTGGTAGCATTAGTCCCCCTTAAATGGAATCAAGATACAGACCAGTCTATTCCGCTCCTCTGGGTGACGCACCGTCGTTCGTTGATGTTTCTTCCCCTGATCCACCACTGGCACCCTCCGCTCCGGGCTTTCGAATTCGGTTGTTTCTCCCCTTACCCACTCTATGCCAGCCATCCAACCATTCCCAGACTTCTTCAGGGGTGGTGAAGAACCAAGCTTTACCCTCCGATTCCACTCGCAGCTTGGCTGGGAATAACATGACGTACTTAACATTTTTATCTCTGAGAGCGCGTTTAACTTCCAAAAAGCTACACCGTTGCCGCTGCACTTTGAGGGTGAAGTCCGGGAAGAAAGTTATCTTGCTGTTTTGAAACTCCAGCGGAGGTGAGACCCGGGACGCCTGAAGGATGGCATCTCTGTCCCTGTAGTTAAAGATTCTGGCTACTATCGGGCGAGGTGGGGCTCCCGGCTTTGGTCTGCCACCCGGCACACGATGCGCTCTTTCAACGGAGAAGGAGTTTGACAATCTTACTGGTTTTAGATGACTGGTAATCAGCTCCTCGACGAAAAGGTCCGTCGCAGGCTCCTCTGCTTTCTCCGGAATCCCAAGTATACGAACGCTGTTGCGCCGGGAGCGCCCCCTCAGTCGTCCACCTGCGTTTCCAGGCGTGCCGTGAGGGACTGCAGGTCCTCCACTTTTCGTTGCAGGTCGGACGATTCGACGACTAGCGAGCTAGCCTTGACCTCCACCTCCTGCAATCTGGTGTTCATGGAGCGCATGTCTGCTCTAATGAGGGACACCTCCGATGAAACTGAGTCCAACGACGTATGCATCGTCGTGATAGCAGTGAGGATATCCTGCAGCGTCGGCTCTTTGGGATCTGAGTCTGATTTTTGCGTCACTGAAGGAGTATCTCCTCCTTTCTGTGGAGTCACGAGGCTTTTGTCCCATCCATATTTTTCCAGCTTGGCCTGAGCAGTCTTGGTGTGACGTCCTGCCATGGCCTGGGCTTCCCTAGATCAGCACTTACGGGACGGGTGGATGTACGCCTGATGGCTTTCGCCGATTCCCTGAATTCACTCGGACCAACGTGAGCTCACGTATCCGGAAGGACCGACGTCTACGAGCCCCGAGGCCACCCGTCCCGGGGGCCGAGGAGTAACAGCAACGGGGCAGTCAGGCGGGTGGAGCCAGCTGCAGGCCCAGGAATTGGGTCAGTGTCCTCCCGTGGGGCCCCAGGGCAGGAGCAGTCGTGGCAGCTCCAGGATCGGGGGGGGGAGGAAGGGGGGGGATTCTTGCTTTCCTGCTTTCCTGACTTCCCCTCAGGAGCGGGCTCGCCCAATACCGCCGGCGGGCCCTCGCTGAAGCATTGCAGGGAACAAGGTCCGCAAGTATAGCAGGTCCCACTCAGCCAGCAGTCTAGGGACCGATGCACATAGGTTGCGAGGGGTACCTCCGCAAGCCGGCTCTGAAGTATACCCCCAGAGGAACAGCCACACCGGAGAGTAGACCGATGCCAGACAGGGCTCACAGATTTCCAAGGCACCCCTTCACTGCCCCAGACATCCAAACAGGAGCAAATGACATCCAGAGGCGAAAGTTCAATGGCTCCTTTCCCATCCAGGCGACCGCCTCAGCCCCAGAGTGTCCAGAAGGCATCAGGCCCCGTGTTAATTAAATATGACTCACTGGCTCTCACAGTCTCCATCCCCACTGTTCGCAGCCGTGCAGGAGGCGCTCAGATGCAAGGTGCACCTCCCGTTGGCCCACAAATTTTTCACCGGAGCTACACCGGCCTCAAACAGCGGGCCAGAGCAGGGGATCTATTCGGCCACAGGGCACCGCATAGGCTCCACACCCCGGCGGACGTCATGGAACCCCGGGGAGAGCCTCCGATCGTCACTCCTCACTGCGGGACTCTTCCGGCCTCAGCACTCCCCATTTGGTTTCTCGCGCCCGGCGCTTAAGGAACGCCGCGTCCTCCTCGCTTCGGGCCCGATCGCCCCTCCCCCACCTCGATCGCCTCGAGGAGGCTCCCGGGCCGGACGACAGCTAATGTCGGCTTCCACTGCCGGATTTTGCCATGCATGGGGTCATTCGGCTCCGCAGCGAATATCGGACCTGGCACTGGCAGCTAGTGGCAATTTATTACGGATGATGAGTCGGATTTACTGGAGAGCGAGCTCGGTCGGAGCCGCTCTAGAAAGCGGCCATGCCTCTCGTGTTCCTGGTGTCTCCAAACTTGATGGGGAGATGGATCTGACTTTCTGGAGCATGCTGACCTCCTCCTGGGTGGCTGCTGCGTTGTTGGACCTGGTGGTCAGCAGAACGGTGAACTGGATGTTGCAGTCGGTGCCTGAAGGTTGCAGGGACGTGGCTCCTCCACTCCAAGGGAGAGGCTGGCTAGTTGGCGAAGTGCTGGCAGCCCTCCAAGGCTTTTGGAGGATGCCCAGCTGCAGGACGATTTGCGTTGTCGCAATTGTCGGGACAGGAGCAGGAAGGCAGGGTTTGGCGCCAAAATCCATAGGTAGTTCACAGTTTTTGCTTCTTCAGCGCTTCTTTATTCTTCTTCTTTAGTCAGGCGAGTCTAAGTTCCTGGTGTCAGGGGGCCACCTAAATACTGAATTTGGGGGGGTTAAGGGGAAAGAAGGGTAGTAGCCAATGGGCTACTTACCCTTGGGTCACTATACCCCCTATATGATCACTTCCTGTGGGTAGTGGGTATAACTTTGTCCCAGAGTTCCTAATTCCTCCAAAATCAAGATGGTGGAATCCTTCCTTCGTGGAGCACATCAGGCAGCCCACCTTAGGGGTGTGACTAGCCTGGTGGTGCAGCTTGCCTACTGCATAGCTTATTTCCTGCCTGTCCTGATTCAAAATGGGCCTCGGGGCAGAAGGTGGCATCTCCCATGTCTCAGGGAAGCCTGGGTTGCATAACGAAGGTGTTGGTGGCTTTGAAGCCCCTGGCCTTGATATGCTAAACTACTAGCCATCTGCTGTAGGAGGTGTGACCATCTTCCTCCATAGCAGATATTGTTTGTGGCCTCAGAGAACATGGGCTCTCGCCTGCTGGGGTCAGAAACGTCTGTGGTGGCAGGCTGGACGAGACCAGTCAGCCAGCACACTAAAAGGCTGGTAGGTTTTCAGAGTGCACCTCTAAGGTGCCCTCTGGGTGCATGTTTTAATAATAAATACACTGCTGGCATCAGTATGGATTTATTAAGACAAAGTGTTTGATACCAAACACCATAGGTATCAGTAAAGCCATCATGTTGCTGTAGAACTCGTAATGACCAGTGCCCGGTGCATGTACTTAAGATGGCTTACCTGTTCACTTGTACTATCTAGTAATTGAACTTGACAGCATAGGGGATCTGCTCATGCACATATGTCCTCACATGCAAATAATGCACCCAGCCTTAGGGCTATAAGGCTTTCTGTAGGGGTGACTTGCATATATTGCATGCAGTGTCTGTGAGCATAGCACACACTGTGTGTCCAATGTCATGTTGTCGCATTTGTTTGCACCATTTCATGCAGCCTGCAATGGCAGTCTGCATGAGTTTGGTGGTGGGTCCCTTAGGGTGGCACAATACATGCTGCAACCCTCAGGGACCCTCTTTAGTACCCATGCCCTAGGTACCAGAGGTACAGTTTACTAGGGACTTACAGAGGTGTTAAAGGTCTTGCCAGTTGGGGAACAATTGAACGGTTACCTTGTTTTAAGGAAAGAGCACTGGCACGGGGGACCTGGTTAGCAGAAACCCAGTGCACTTCAGTCAAAATTGCATGAAATACCAGGCAAACTGTGGGGGCAACCATATCAAAAAGGGCCACCTTCCTACAGCTGTGTCTTTTGAAAAACTGTTTTATCTGTCTTATGATCTTCCTGTATCTCTTTCGGAGTTTGATATGTGTTTGTGCCTGGAAGAAATCCATATTGCTTAAAGCATCTCATGTTTTTTTATCTTTAAAAAGAAATTGGCCTGTGGTTGAACTGTTGGCAGTAGTCTATTTTACCGTACATGGGACAGGTTATGGGAAAACTCTCTGGTGTCTAGTTTTGTGGGAAGAGTGGGTAGACCCATGTCACTTAGCACACTGATTTTGGGTGGGGTGGGGATGGGCTTTCCCTCTTAGACTGATGTAGATGTTACTGGAGATTTGCTGTTTAGATCAGAGAGAGCTGACACTTTTCCACACTACCCCTCTTCCCCTTCCTGCCCACCTCCCTCTCCCCCCCCCTCCCTCCCCACCTCTCAGACGTCTGGTACCCTTCTTTGGGAGTATTATTCGTGCCATCCTTGCAAGTGTGGATGCAGCTTATTATAATGGTGTGTTGGTTTGTTGCTAATGACTGGCGAGACTGAAGACTGGGTTGTTGCATCAGAGACTTGCAGTTTAAAAATGTGAGTTACTAGCTGCGCTTGACGTATTTCCTGCAGTGCTACATGGAGGCAGATTTGGGGTGCATCTGACATAAGTGGTCACTTACGTTTGCATTGACTGTCTCAGGACATACTGCAACAATCTTAAGGATCTGCTGCAGAAGAGGATGGTTGTGGAATTGTAGATAGAGGCTCCTATGCTTTGTTGAGCCAGTATGTACCTTTCTCCTGATATCGTTTGCTCATTGTTCATGGAGCTTCTGATTAAGTCCTTGTGTCTGGGAATGCTGATATCGGAGTTCCTACCAGAGGACTAAGTACTAATAGCCCCCTGTGTGTGTGAAAGTACTTGTTGGAGTGTGGTGGAGTGGGTGTGGTACTGGAAAAGGACTTTGGACTAGTGGTGACAATTCTCTGAACCATGTACATACAAGATGGTGAAAGTACTCTTCTTAGACTGTGCTTCCTCTCTGCATTTCTTTACATTATGCTGAGTGAGGTGGAAATTCTGATATCTCCCTTAGCACATGACTATATATTGTGTTGTGGGGGAAATGGGGGGGGGGGGGAGGAAGTGCTGAGAGTTTTTCGCTGTTTTGGCTGTCCATCTGTGCGGCTGGAAGTGTTTAACTTGTGTGTTATCAGTCTGGGAAAAGATGGAAGTACTGAGATCCCATGGCAAATGTGACTCTATGCTGTTGCCCTTCAGTAACATCATTCTACTTCATCTTTTTATGATCAGTTGGAAAGCTCCTCATTATATACTGAACATGTCTGAGGCTCGTCACAACCGTGTCCGCAAGAAATACCATATATTGGTAGAGGGTGATGGCATCCCAGCACCAATCAAGAGCTTCAAAGAGATGAAACTACCAGCAGGTCTGATGTAGCTTTAACCATTTTATTACCTATTTCGACTACCTTCACAGAGGCTTTAACTGTCTGTTATTACCAGCCTCTCCCTCTCTGCTTCTTGTTCTTTATTACCAGTCATCTCACCTGATTTTGCTAATCCTATCTTAGCTTGTTCTGCTCATACTGGTACTCTCAGCTGCTCTGACAATCCTCTTCTCTGCATTCTCCCCTTTCACTCACACTCTTGCTCTCTCCTTTGCTGACTTCCTATCTTCCTTGTTGGCCTCCCCTTATTAGTTGGCCCCGTCTTCCCTAGTTAATCATCCTCTTCCCTCTTTGATCATTCGGCTCCCCTTCCCTCTGTTGGGCCTCCTTTTCCCACAGTTGAGTCACATTCCCTTTATTGGACCCTCCTCCTCACGTTCGACCCTCCCTTTTCTCTCTTTACTATTTTTATTACATTCACATATGACCTGTGTTTTTATTTGATTGTGTTTGTTTAATCAAACCATGGCTGAAATGTTTGCATCCAAGGGGTGTGCACAGTGGTAATCCCGCCAGACTGTGTTGTTCAAGAAGTCCTACACGATTGCAATACCATGTTTTCTTTATGATGGAAAATGGGCTGTTTTGTACTTGTTGACCATGAGGTGAGACCACATAGGATCAGATTTCAGGTGCAATTGCAAGGCCTACATGTTGCTCTTATTCATGGAGATAAGTTACATTTGTACTGACCGTGAACAAACCCTTTTTCTAAAACTGTTTCCTTTTTGCTTTATTGTTAGCCATCTTACGTGGACTGAAGAGGAAAGGCATCCTGCACCCAACGCCCATCCAGATTCAAGGCATTCCTACAATGTAAGTTCAAGATCCACATTGAATTTGTCTCCTGTGAGTGACCTCTGAAGGGAGTTTGATTTCTATTTCTGTTTATACCTGATGCCAGTCTCCTATTAGGAGTTTTACTTTTTCATCTGTTCTCTTTTCTCACCTCTCTATCATGCCCAGACTGCTGTTTAAAGGAGGCTAGGTTCTCTACTGTGCTTGATCCCTGCTTTGCTCACTCTACATGCTTTTGCTGTGGTCTCTTCTTTATTTTGTTGAAGTAGTTCTTTACTGACATTTTCAAATCAACACCAGCATAAACATGGCAAGAGAGTAAATTACATTTCATAATTCTCAAAGCTAACACAAGGGATACAGATGTCACGCCCCTGTCGCATCTTTCAAAGAAGATTCTCATGTTAAAGGCTGTAGATGGGAGGGAGGGTGTTGAGAGCAAAGGATTGATGATCTAGGCAATAAGTTCTGGAGAGACAATTCCACCTATCGTCTCATACATACAGGGCCACTCGAAATGTGTGGCAGGGAAGGCAGTGTTGTCTAAATGATATGGCAAAAAGGCCAAATTATGCGACCTAAAGCAACACATTTTGTGGTAGTAGTACTATATAATTTTGTTATGTTTTTTCACCCGTTAACAATTTCTGGACAAAGGTGTCACCACCAGCTTAACATCCAAATACAGTAATAAGCAACTCCGAGATGACCAGTCATCTTTTGCATGGGACCTTCCACTGCGCTACAACACAGTTTGCTGCTATTTTATTAACTTTTGATCTGTTTGAGCTAGAAGCAATTTTTTTGTTAGACTCTGTAGATTATACAGCAGATGGTGGGTTATGTGGCAAATGCAGCAAGCCCATAATTATGTGGAAACCCCTACGACTGTAGAATTGTATAATTCCAGTGGCCTTCTATATATATTATGATACTAAGAATATACAGTAATTACTACAGACGGGTAACATCCTAGCAAGGCTAGTCAAATCAATATGATATTGTGTGGGGAGGCAGGGAAGTAAAGACCCATAAGAAAGCCGGTCCTTTTCTTACCAGCAGTTTTGAAATGTGGAGGGAAGATTGCAGGAAAGGCCAGGAATTCACCCAAAATACTCTCACATATCTCTGTTTACTTTATAGATGTTTTGTTTACAGGCAGCTATCTCTGGCATCTCAGACCATCATTCATCATGAATGGATATTACAGCAGATTCTATATCTTATAGAGATATTGGTGGGCTAGCGATGCCCCCTAACCATCTGTGTTTGTTTGCAGAGAATCCCACAACATCTGTGCTGTCACTTAGCACTGCCAAATAGGCTGAAGAGGGGATGTGATGGCCTCCTGTGAAAGTCCGCTAGTCCCATGTCCCCGAGCAGTATTTGGTCAGAAAAGCCCCACAGTATATGTAAGAAATCAGAGTGTGAATGTGAACACCTGCAGCAATGGTAGTGCAGAAGCAGTCACACCCAATGAATTCCAAGAGGGGAACATTACCAATTGCGTAACATTTTAAAGTACAGAATTTTAGCTTAGCTTCCCTGATGCACCTACCATGTGAATCTTATACGGTGGATCACTCTTACCTCCTTCTAATCCCATTCCCCATATCTGGTCTCATGCATTTTGTCAAATGGATTTTTCTGGATCAACTGGATCTTCCAGTGCAGGTGGTAAGGATATGGATGCCGAAGTGGGGGAGAGGCTAGCCCTTCAGCACCTCATGTTCCATGAAGAGCGGGGGGGGGTACCTAAGGACCTGGGATCCATTTCTTATTTTATCCACAGAAGCTGGCTTTCATGGTAAGTTGTGACATATCAAGGATCTCGCATTCGAGGGCCAGCAAGAACAGTAAGGAGAGAGGGCAGTTCTGGCTGGAGCCTTGCTGGATTGCAAATGGTCTGGATGGAAATATCTTACAAGTATCCTGTGCAGTCAGCTCTGTATACGTCATGTTATCTTGGAGATAACCTTATACCCCTGGCCAAACCTTTCCAGAACCCCCAATTCAGTGGATCTAAAGATAAAGCGATGGACTCGGAGGGCTTTTTTTGTGTCCTACACTGTAAATGGGCCAGTGATCTAATATGGTTTCTCAAGGGCCAGTCTGGAAGAAAACTCACTTGTGAGTCCTGTTTCAAACGGAGTATGACGTGTCTGAGCCTGTTGGTCAACACCTTGGTCAAGATCTTGACATCTACATTGATTATGGGTCGAAATCTGTCATATTCCAGGTTTTTTTTTTTCCCTTCTTTAGTCGTGAGCTTTAGGATTCCTTTGTTGAACATTGACCTAATGAGTGAGGCACCTTGACAATTTATTTAAGGTTGCATACAGCATTTGAGCCAGTTGTGGGGCACCAGCCTTATAGAACTCACCAGCAAAGTCATTTTTCTCTGGAGAATTATAGGTAGGTAAGTTCGCAGTGGCTGCAGTTATTTCTTCTAGAGTAATATAATTCTCTATTGGTGCTCTGTTCTCCACCAAGACAGTGTCAAGATGGCCTGTCTAGAAGCTATATTTCTTCATGGTTTATATTATCCATGTCCGGGATCTCTACAGGGTCTCGTAGTAAGATGCAAATATCTCCACTATATCCAAGGGGTGAGTTAAAAGCACCCTTTCTCTGTTACGTATTTCTAGAAGTGCTAGTTGTGCTTCTCTGTGCTGCATCTGAAGTATCTTCATTCAACTTGCTTTTTCATCCTGCTAATAATGACACCACAAGAGTTTTAGTCCACTTTCTCAGTAAAGAACAAACTAAGAGAATACTTGGCCATCTCTAACTTGTTCCTCATGTTAGCAGAAGGGTGGATCGTGTACTGTTTAGTGAAGTCTCTAACAGTCTTTTCCAGCCTGTTTTGTTCCTATCTTGCTGTACAGCTTGTCTGTGTGACGTGTTGCATCATAAGATCTCTACAGGTAATTTCTTCAGGCTGGCCATTATAGTTGCGCCAACCTATTCGGGTCTTCATTAATTTCACAATAAATTCGGATTGTGCAGCCTCTGGATTGCATTCCACTGCAGGGGTGGGTATAGTGGGAGAGTGTATGTGTGTGCCTGTCATCTAATGAGGCCTTTGTTCAGGTGCAGTTGTATTAAGGAATGATCCAATCTGCTGGCCTACGGAATGCCACACATTGAGACCGCAGCAGCCTATGGTACTTTACAAAGTAATCAATACATGAGGTTGTGGCAAGGGCCAGGGAAAGTAAAGTGAAGTCCTTCTCTCTGGGGTATAGCGGTAGTCATGAGGTCACACAATACTGTGTATTGTTGTAATTGCAGTGGTTGAGGGAGCCTGATTGGTCAAATGGAAGGTCATTAGTTAAGTTCCAGTCACCCCCTCGGCTCACATATGTAGCACCAAATTTGCTTAGCAGCCAGGCCAACAGAAAAAAGGTGTGTTTTCTGTCATTGGGTCATAAACTTGAATCCATTGTGAGCGTTGTGTTGAGTGTCTTAATCTTCCCAAATATGTACCTCCCGCCTGTGTCCACAAGTTTATAATACAGTGTAAGGAAATGATTGCCCGATGAGAATACCTTCTTTGCAGTTTTTAGATGAATTATTAGAGCTGTCACTCTCACCAAGGTGATCTTTTGTGTGTCTCCTGCTGATTATTATCCCCACCCAGTCACCTTTCAGTTTTGCTATTTCTGATTTTGCTAGCTGTATTCTTGAAAAAGGGTTATGCCTGAGTTCTTAGAGTGGACATAGTTCAATACCTTTTTTCATTTGACACACATTTAACAAGTTTATAATGACTGTGGGAGATCTGGGGTACAGCCATGGGGTGTATCGATACTCTTAAAACATGCAGGTAGGCAATTGGAACGGACCATGTGGGAGAAGCGACATGTGAAGTGTCGTGACCAGGAGACTGGGCACTGGAGAGGGGAGTAGAGAGTAGAAATGCTAAATTCAGTGCAAAACTTTGTGGTGGGTTAAATTCGGGGATCTGAGGGAGCAGAAAATAGAACAGTAAAGTAGGTGTGATATAACAGTGAGCTGCATGTAGAGGAGGTCCCTGAAAATCCCTTACACTGTAAGCTATACGCATGCTGCTCAATCTGAGGGATTCCATGGGTCCTAGACAACTCATACTCAACACTGAGGCTATGACTCCTCAAGGAGGGCCCTGGCAATTTAGAGTTTGATATGGATACAGGCAGAACAGCATGTGTCAAAATTCCTTTCTCCCCCTCTCTCCTTATTATCCTTATGGAACTGAGCAAGTCTAGAAGGAACAGAGGAAGTCTAGAAGGTGGAGTTGGATTCTAGAAGGAGCAGAGGTAACATAAAGAAAGATGACACTAGCTGCCCCCCCTCTCCTCCAGGCCCGAAAAATAGATCTTGAAACATTGCTCTGCATACAAACTGTAAGTATTCTAGGTGTTGCTCCGGATGGACCTGTAGTAAAGGGGCAAGATCCAGTCATTTTTGGCATTATCAGGTCACAGCGTCACATAAGCTTCCCCGGTCATTGTCAGCCGGCGCCTAGTCTTTCATTGGTGACCTAGATTTTTCCTTGTGTCTTTTTGGAGATTACACGATACAGACCCTGCATGTCTAAACATTTAAGGCCTTATTTGTGGGTGTTTTAGTGCCTCTCATGTTCTGTGTGGGTGTGGTAGGGAGGACCGCATGACAGGTGTCTGGACAGTTGTAGTAGAGTGGCAGACATCACCTTGACAGTGGAGGTGAGCGAGTCCAGATGGTCCTCTAGGGCATCCGGGTCACAGTACTTTGTCATTCATGGTTCTAATCTTGCATATCTGCTGTAAAAGGTGATGCTCAATATCCTATTCAGGCAAACGTCTTTAAAGTGTGAGGAAGTCCTTCTGTTTTATACTGGTCTTGTGGAAAAAGTGAGCAGATAAAAGTGCTCTAAAAAGTGAAAACACGACATGGCACGCACCCTGTGTGCTATGTCCCCTAACACTGCATGTAATATTTGTAAGTCACCCCTACAGCAGGCCTTACAGCCCTAATGCAGGGTGCATTATATTACATGTGCGAAAATATCTGCATGAGCAGATGTGCCTCTCTGCTGGCCAGTTCAATTACTGACCGTACAAGTGAACAGGCAACTCAATGTGTGTACAGGGCACTGGTCAAAACGAGTTTCCCAGCTACATAATGGCTTCACTGAAACCTATGAAGATTATTATCACCTCGTATTAATAAACCCACACTGATTCCAGTGATAGATTTATTAACACATGCACCCAGAGGGTATAGATTCATTAATACATGCACCCAGAGGGTACCTTAGAGATATCCCCTGAAAACCTTCTGACCTCTAGTGTATTGGCTGACTGGTCCTGTCCAGCCTTCTCCCACAGACGTGTTTCTGACCCCCTGGAGGTGTGAGAGCCCATGCTCTCCGAGGTCGGGAATAATGCCTACTCTGGCAGGAGGTGTTGCCACCTTCTTCAAGCAGGATGAATAGTAATCAGCATATCAAGGCAGGAAGCTTCAAAGGCCTCCACCACCATTGATATGAGACCCTAGCTTTCCTCAGACAGGGGAAATGCCACCCCCTGTCCCGGGCCCATTTGGCACCAGGACATGTGGGAAAATTAGCTAGTTAGGAGGCATGTTCACCATCAGGCTAGTAGCACCCCTAAGGTGGGCTACCTGAAGTGCACATGACTAGGAAAATTCCTTCATCTTGTTTTTTGGTGGAATAAGGTCCTCTGGGTCAGGGTTATGCCCAGTTCCCAATGGTACTGGTCATATAGAGGGTGCAGTCTCCCTAAAGGTAGGTAGCCCATTGGCTACTACTCGACACTCCATGTAACACCCCTAAATACAGTATTTAGGTGGCACCCCTGATGCCAGGACCTCGTTTTTCGAGGGACGCAAAGGAGTGGACAAAGAAAATTGCTGACACGAGAACAGAGGAGCAACTACTGACTTGCCAGCAGCCCTGCCAGCATGCCTGCTGCCCTTGACCCTTGTAGAGAAACCGACTCATCCTGTTGCTGTGTAGACACCAAGAAACCTGGAGGGCTGCCAGTGCTTCGCAAATCTCCAGAGAACCCCCTTGGAGTAGAGGAGCTACTCCCATGCAGCCGCAGGCACCAAGGAAGCAAGGTCCGGTTCACCGTCCTGCTGCTTACCGTTACTACCGACGCTGCAGCCGCCTAGGAAGAGGTTGCAGTGCTCCCACAGGTCAGATCCGTCCTCTCTCCAAGTGTGGAGACGCCAGGATCGACTGGAGCCACACAGTACCAGTACCTGGGGTACCGGACTCCTTGCAGCAACCAAGGCTTGTTGTGTCCACCCCGGACACCAGCACCGAGGAATCCGACCTGTATGTCGGGGGACTTCGGGGACAGTGAGACCCACATCAAGAGTTGCCCAGTTGCCCTGTTTGCCCCTTTTATGCAGAGCCAAAACAAAGAGTGAGTCTCCGAATGTCGCCACCCGACACCTCAAAGTACCTCTGCAGCTGCGCCCCACAGCCTGAGTCCAAGGGAGGTGACCGTGCCAATGGGGTCATGAGACCCTCAAAGGCTGAACCCACCCTTGGGTTTGCTTAGACTGGACTCCCAGTCACCGCCTGCAGCCTCTTTGTGCAAGCCCCCGCAACCAGGAGTGTTTCCCGCTGCACGAACCTTCTGCCTAAAAGCACCACTGCACCGAGCCCCACAGCCTGAGGAAAAGTGCATCCACGGTGTCCCTACGTGCCCGAGCATCTCAAGGACTGAGCCCTCCTGTGGATTCGCCCGCAATAGCCCCCCAGTCCCAGCTTGCAGCCTCTTTTCAACCGGACCGCTCCCCATTCAAGTGAACGGGGCACCCGATGCTGAAACACACCCTTGCACCTGGCTACCCCAGTGCCACCCGAGGTGACCTGTTGGTGTTGCCTTGGACCTTGCTCACTACTCACCTTAAGTCCAGGAGAAGGTCCTGTAAGTCGCTGACAAGTGCCGAATGCAATATATATTTTCCCCCATGGGATAATATTACCCCTCCAGAAATTGCACTAAATGTGAACTTTTGAAACCTGTAAAAATTCCTAACTCAAAGTACTTACCTGATTCCGATGATTTGGATATCTAAATTCATATACAAAGCTCTTATTTTTATAAATTGCTGTCGGATTTCTTTGTTGAGTGTGTAGCTCACTTACTGCATTGGTATGTGCAATAAATGCTTAGCACTACCCTCTGATAAGCCTTACTGCTCGCCCACACCACCACAAAAGAGAGCATTTGGGTTATCATTTGTGCTTCTGTAAACCAATTGGGGTTTGCCTGGACTCTTTACACAGTGTACCTCCTTTTGGTCCACTATAGAAAGAGCCAGCTTCCTACAATAATGACATAGACATTCCCTCCAGCTGTAAAGAGCCACACTTTTTCCTGGCCTCGTGCAGTACGATCCTGACATGTAGGTGGCTTACGACACACAATGACCCACCTTAGTCGGTTCTGGTTGTTGGCCTTTTTGGTATGGATCTTGTTCACTCACTGACCTTCAGAGGTTCTGCAAAAGTGATATTGAGAAGCGGTGGGATGAAGGTAGCCAAGAAGCTCATCTTGTCCTCTTTTTCTAGTTTCACTGGTACACTCTAGAACCTGATGTTACTGCAGAAACATTCTTTCAAGTCCTTAGCCTGTCTTTTAAGGGGTCATCTCTCCTGTCACCAGTCAGGGGTTTTATCCAAATTTGTCTCTGTCTTTTGAAGTCTGTGTTTTGCTGAGTCCAATCGGGAGTGGAAAGACATGAAGTCTGATTGTATAGATTTAATTTCCATGGATATTTCTGTTACCTCAGTTCCATGTTGCCCTTAGTTGAACTGATGAGTAACAATCCCTTCATGCTGGTTTTTCAATGACTTCCAGCAGTTTTGCCATTGTGTTTCTTGGAGCATGACCATGCCTCACAGAAGAGTATTTTATAGGACTTGTGGTTGGCAGTCATCAAGGTTGTGCAAGAACTGATGTCAGCAGTGTCATACATTGTAAGTCATCAGAAGGCCCACCCACCGATGTAATTCGCTACCACCAGTACCAAATTATGACCACAATCAGAGATACGCTAACGTGGTCATTGAGCTTAGCCTGTTTTGTGTCTGAATTGCCGAACTGCTAGGAAGGAGGCTGTGTAGGAATTGTATCTGGCATGGCCAACCTTTGTGAGAGAGATAATCATCCTTATATTCAGTTTTGACAAAAGAAGATCCTGGTCTGCCCTATAAAAAATCCAGAGAAGGAAGCAAGTCTCTGGTAGTGTTGACCTACCTATAGTTATTCTCCTGTGTCCACTATCTTTTCTTCTTCTATTCTCTCTGTGAAGCACTATGAGCGATTGGTGATGAGTAGGTCGAAGGACATGCAAGTGTGTATTTTCTATGAAGCACTCCATATGAGGGAGAGATTAAATTGGCTGGGATAAGTGCGTAATAGTAGTCTCCTCCTGTAGTTGTCAAGCCATGTTCACTTGCCTCTTCCAGACACTAGAAACTGACCACCCCCAACTGGTTTCAGGTTTTCTGAGTCTTTTGGCACGGTTACCGGCAGGCCAGGCTCTTTAGGTCTCGCCTAGCGTTGCTGCGCACATGCGCAGCTCGCTCGGCGAGATTTATTGCTAATGAGGAGTTTCAGTAGAGGGCTTGAAGCCCCGCCCCTCATTTCCATTGGCCGGCGTCACCGTTTATGCTAAACGGTGGCCTGCCATTGGAAATAAGGGTTTTTGGTTGCCGCCCTTTGGTTTGCGATCCGGACTGGGTCGCCTGCTTCACGGCTGTCATGAAGCACTTTCTTATCTTTATGGGGCCATGTGTTTAAACACATGGCCCCATAAAGACAAGAGATCCCCATGCTCCGGCTGCAGCGCGGTCCTCTTTCACTTTCGGGACCACGCTTTTTTCAGCTGTAAGCAGGAGCTTGAAGCTGATCCCCTATTTCAGCTTTAAATGAGGTTTGATGTCGTGTGTGCTTGCGTGTGAAATACAAGTATTTTTGCAGCTTAAAGCTGGTCCCCTATTTCAGCTTTAAATGAGGTTTGATGTCGTGTGTGCTTGCGTGTGAAATACAAGTATTTTTGCAGCTTAAAGCTGATCCCCTATTTCAGCTTTAAATGAGGTTTGATGTCGTGTGTGCTTGCGTGTGAAATACAAGTATTTTTGCAGGTCGCCTTTTTAAAAAAAATGTATACCTGTGCGTCGCTTCTAACACCCCTGGGGTCCTCGCGCCTTTTTTATGCGTGCCTCGCATGCAGCACCCTTAGAAAACACACGGCCCGATTTCTCCGTTCCCGCTTCACAATTTGCATGAAAACAACTAAGAAGGCTGTGGCGGCTCTGCAGATGAATCGCTCATGCGCTAAGTGCCGGACGTGACTCACGAGCACTGGCAAAGCGGATTTCAGTGTCGGACATAATGCGACGACCGCTCTTCCGAATCACCGTTCAGCTGCTAAAGCCTTTCATTACGTGATAGCACCGCGAGAGAATGGAGAATGGGGAAGTGGAGGGAGGGTGTCCCTTCACCCTCCTGAAATGAATCACCCACTGCTATTCTGGTAGTGAAAATACAGCTCTCCGGATGGTCCTCTACCTAGAGTTGGGCGAGCCACTGAAAGCTCGAGCCAGGCTCGAGCCTGAAGCCAGGCTCTGGCACAGCTCGAGGATCTATTGGAACCTCGAGCCCATATGAGCCGAGCTTTCATGTGACTTCTACCTGCCTACCTTCCCTCTGCCCAGAATATGGCTTAATGGTCAGAGGTGTAGACTGGGGAATCAGGTTCAGTCTCGGCATTGGTTCGACATCCTGCGATTCCAGACCGTTCACTTAATCTCTCTCCTACTATAAACAATTCATGTGACCTTATGTAATGTAACTGGTGCTCATGTAAATCACTATTTAAAATCTGCAGAAAATGCACTAAAAGGAAAAAGCAAAGCTTTAACATAAAACAAATAGATACCTATTTACTGGCTTATTTGTACAAAGTGAAACCAGAAAACCTGGACAAATCACGGCATCCCTGCTTAAATTGTGTGATCTTTGGCAAATATTTTATTGCACTAAAACACTTTTTAAGGTCGAGCCTAGCGACAGCGCGCATGCGCTGTTCGCTCTGCGAGGCATGCAATATTTGTGCTGTAGCACGTGAACTGTGGTTTCATGGACCTCCGAAGGATGAAAGTTCGAGTCTGCCCCGCCCTGATCAGAACCAGGGCGTAGCACACAGTCTTCTGGAGCGGGTGCATTAACCCTCTCTGCTAGTTCAACGTTCTTCTTGGATACTATGAACTGGTCAGGTTCAGTACCAGTGCACAGAAGGCAGAGCGTCGGCTGTGTCTTTTGCGGAATGTGCACTCTGCCGTGGTCCTCCTGTGCATGCACAAGATAGGGGTTTTAAGGAGGAAAACAGAGAAGGGAACATAAAAAAAAGAAAAGACGAGTGAGCATTAGACCGAAGGGGGAGCAAACACTCCCGCTATATAATTGATGCCTAGGTGACGCGCAGCAGAAAGGTGGCAGGCAGTGATTGGTATAGCGCTACGTTGTCATTTGCAGTGATTCATATAGCGCTGAGTTGTCATTTTCGAGGGTCTGATTCTTGTGTGCAGCCACTGTTGGCGATTACACCTATCCATGGTTTCTGGTGCCCTTAGTCAACAGTTTACCACACAGAAGCCTCGGAGAGCAGGTAAACCCTGCTTAGTTACTTGTATATAGCGCCTCTGAAACGGTCACAATAGTATGTATGCACATGTTGAATCGATTACGGCCGCGCTTGTTTTAATTAGCAGGGCATTCGCGCGCAGTGTGCCAGATGGTGGGCTGGCTGCATTCCAGCTTCAGGTTACTTATTTCATCGGCTTGGAATGCGCCTCTTTATCACCTCGTGCGCACTCTGTTTAAGTTGCAGCATGACATGGGAGTTTCTTTAAGCCTGGGAATGTGGAATAAAAGGGATCTGTGTCTTTTTAAGCTGCGTGGAGATATCGGCTTTCCGCGTGCTTATAATGGTCGCCTTTGCCTCTTATGTTCACACTGCCTCTTATGTTCACACTGCCTATAGCATCCGGTCTCTGGCTATGCCGCCGTGTGTGTGCCCTCTCCCAGTTCCCACGGCGCATGCCCACTGTTCTCACGGCTTGTACCCCTCACTGTGCACACGCTCTGAAATGCCCACGTGCTCCTTGCCCCTCACTGTCTTTTGTCTATTGTGTCTTTGGCCTATTGTTCCAGAACATTCGCTTATCTGCGCATGGATAGAAACAGAAGGTAAGCTTATTTTTCATTTCTGCACTAACTTCCTATTGGGTAATATTTAAGTTATAATATTTAGCTTCACCTCGCGCTACTGTTACTTTATTTTGTACGTACATGTAAAGGTAGGTGTTTGTATGGAACTTGTGTCCAGAATTGCGTACTTTTGGACTAGGAAGTTGAGGACTATAGCATTGAAAATGCAATAGGTTTCGCATTTTATTAAGTTAAAGCCATTTGCTTTGCTATACAATACCATTAGAAAAGCAAATGGCTTTAACTTAATAAAAGGCGAGACCTATTGCATTTTTAATGCTTGTTTTCTGAGAGTGAAGGAGCAGCACAGTAAGTGCAGTTAACACACAGGCCTGCTGCACCATGATCTGAGTCCTCCAAAACACTCAATTCCTCCAGAGTAGGATAAAATATCCGTTAACAAATCAGCTGTGCAACTCATTCTCCTTTATTCACTTGAAAGGCTTATTTTCCAAAGTTACAAAGCACTACTCTGACATTCCCTCTGTAGTCTTTATCAATAACACCAGCTCCGACATCTATGAAGTGTTTAGCAACTAAATCAGATCTTGGAGCCACTCTGCCATAGCATCCTGAGGGTAGAGCAATCTGAATGTCTGTTTTCACCCGCGCTTTCTCCTTTGCAGGAATCACATAGTCCTAAGCACTGTACAGATCATATGCTGCTGCTTTACTGGAGCCCCTGCTCGGTATTGTTGCGTGTTCGGAAAGGTTTGCAAACCACAGCACAACTCCATGTGGCTCTTAGCACTTGTCATGTTTGGCGTGCTTTCCCAGGGAACAACCTCGTTAATGCATTCATAAGTATAATTGCTGAAGAACTGTAACATAAGGCATGCCTATTTTCAGATGAAATAGCAATCTGTCACTGGGCTAATGCTCCATTAGCGAGTGGCAAAAAAGTAAGGGGGGGTTCAGAAAAACTCTGGAAATGGTTGAGAAGGTGCTGTTTAGAATAACTATCATTTCATCCACCTCCTCTCTTAATTGTTTTAATTTACCCCTGCCTACGTCTTGGTGCACCTGCTGCTACCTATAGTCTATCATATATTCACCTTTTGTAGTACCTCTAGCTCTATCTGTACGTTAGAATATCTGTCATACTTATACCCTGGAACCTGTACCAACACCTACCTATATTGTTCTAGTACTTCTACTCCCATCACTCATGTGCTCAACATCGCATAATAATTTCCTACTTTGATTGCGGTGCGTATGGAATATTTTATTTGGCCCAAGCAATGGACAACATATCACCCAACTCGGAGAAAAAATTGAAAAGTTCTTTGGCACACCCTCCCAAGCACACAAGGCACACAAAGATCTCCTACTATGAATTGAACACAATTCAGCTTCACAGTAATCTATATAAACCAGTTCTAAACTCAGTATTGAACAGTGTACTAAGTTCACACAGCCAAATACCTACAAACAATAGATGTAATTGATTGATGGTCTTTCCAGATCCACATGAAAGGGCACACGGATATAACGTGTTATGATGCCATAAAAGTGTCAGTTTGCGCTATACAAATTGGACGACTTAACACTGATACATTAGTATCTCTACTCACCTATACCGAGTATCTTTTACAATCTTCTACATTACTCGTGAATCTCTTTTCTCTACCTCTTTTCTTCTGTTTCTTTGTTCCCTTTTTTGATCCCTTGTTTTGTTGAATGTTCTCACGTATTTCTTTTTTTTATTTAAACAGATTATTATAATTTGGTAAATTAACCAAAAAAGATTTTCAACAGCCTAGTTTCAACATCCTCTTCTTTTCAGTTTTGTTATTTTGCCTGAAACTGGGTATGCCCCCTAAATTACGTTGAGTCCTATTGTCAGTGTTATCCAGTTGGCACTTTGAAGAGCAGGTGTGGTCACGCGCAGACAATCAGAATTGGCATTCATAGTATTCAGGTATTGCTCTAAAGCACGACCCAAGTGTATTTTGTGACTTTATCATTTATTCAATTTCTAATCTGTATCGTGTTGGATGTAAGTCATCCTCTTTTGTTTCATGATTCTTACCGATACTTAAGAACTGTTTTTCACCAGCTGCTCTGCCTTGAATGTTAAAAAAAATTATGATTTGATGTCATTATTCTGCAGCAATAGTTTGTTCCTTCAGCAATTGTGATGCTTGCAATCATTCACATCACACCTATGTTTTTCTTGATTTTTTTTTTTTTTTTAATGTGTGTTGGCCAATGTCGCTGAATTTTTGTTATTGTCATACTTTTGTGTTTGCAAACAACACGTCAGGCAGTGGACCAGAGTTACTCGGCAAAAGCATATTCCACAGTGTAGCCAGTCCCCAAGGAAATGTCAGGCTATCGTTTTTTTTTCTTTAAATACTGGCTGCTGAGATTCTGCTCAAACGTGGCCAAGAACTGTTTAACCCAAAAAAGAACAACTGTAAAATAAATTACCTTTTTAGGGTTTCAAGAATCATGGTGTCCTCTTCAGTAAGGCTACTGAGGATTTGGTGGTCAGTGTCTAGTAAGTAGACCGTTCTTTTCAGACTAGTAAAAGACTCCATTGATTTCACAGTTTTTAGAATGGAGGTATGTATATTATATTATGTATATTAGTTTGGAGTCAACCTGACATTCCTGTGGGAAGGTGCCAATCTTTAGGGGACCCATATATCAACAAGCATTTACAATGCAATAGGTCTCGCAATGACATTGTTTTGAGCTATTGGCATTGAAAATGTTATTGTTTTTTTTTTCCCCCCTTTGTGAAGCATTAATCAAGTAATGGCGTTGTAAATGACAATGTCTTTTACCCCCTGTTGACACATAAGTAACAAACATGCTGTACTCTGTATTTTCAATTGCCTCGGTATCACTTAAGGAATAGTACTGAGAAACTGGAAAAGCAAATGCAAGTTAAAGCTCAGAGCCTGCCTCAGTGACCACCTACGAAACCGCTTCAGAAAAGTAACATTCAGACCACACGACAATGAAGAGACCTTTAGCGAATCATTAAATATTGTTAACTTTATATGCAGAATAGCCTTGCAGCTTTTATGGTGCGTATTTTATCAGCTTATTTTACTCTTTCTCTTCTCCTTTTAATCTTCCTCTATCGATCAGTAAATATTAATTGAGAAATTAAACAGAATACGTAGTGATTTAATAATTACTTTCGTTAGCATGCTGAAATGTGTTGTTTTTAAATTGCGTACTTCTACTATACAATAAAATATTATAAAAATATATGACAAAACAGAGGAACATGGTGGGTTTTGCACAGAGCTCCAGAATTTCATCCGATGCCTTTTAGATCTTTTTTTTTTTCTGCAGGTTTATATAGCGCGAACTCAACCCGAATGTATTGGAGCGTTTTACAAGAGTACCAGTTAAATTACTCAAGGACAGTGCACATTCATTTTTGGTAGGCTCGGGGCGATTGAGTGATTTACCCAGTATCACACGATGTTGAGCCGAGGCCCAGCCTCGAACCTGGTTTCCCAGCTCCGAAGTTGGCAGCTCCGGCCGTTAGGCCGCATCCTCGAAAGATTTCTGCCGGAGGTGAGAAACATGCGGAGATTTCACAACAAAGAACGTCCCCTCACCCTGAGTGAAACGAGAGATATCTCAGTGAGATATGCCCCTCATCGTCTGGCTGCATCTTCTTGCAGAGATAAACGGTTGTCTCGATGACTCCCCTCGGTTTAAATCAGGACTACATGGTGAGCCTTGCTAACGGGGAAGAAAGCTCGGCGGCAATTTTTATACATTTCTATCCGTGAGCATTTCGCTCCCCCGATATACCACTGTCCGTGTTGTATACCGAGGTTACAAGAGCATCCTTTGAGTTTAGCGTGAAAGACCCCGGGCGCTACTTGGCGGTACATTGGTGAGACGCTGCCACTGACGCCCGGTTCCTCGCCACCCTGCTCATCTCCCACTGAGGCGCCTGCATAAAACTGGGAGACAGTTCCCCGAGGTCCCCTGCAGAGTGTCCCTTCCTCTACTAAGCCCCCAGGGTTTGTGGTGGGGGTAAAACTAGCGTTATTGTACAGTGGCATTAAACTGGGGTTCACACCTCGCGGCTTCCATCTAAAGGGAATTAATGCTTGATGCCAATTGATGCTTTATCCTCAGGCATCGACTGCAAAACTATGTACTACTACTACCGAAGGTGGTAACAGAAACAGCATGCTATAGGAGCGAGTCCTACAGCCGTTACTTGACGTGAAGAGATGTGCAGTGAAAGAGATGAGATACACGAACCAGGGCCGCAGACGCTACGCTGAAGTCCTGGGGGGCTGCACCGCACATGGAGCTTGCTGTGGTGATGGAGACGCCCTGTTACCTTTCTGTGGGCTCCTCAGACCGGAACAGCGCCTGACTCGAGCACTCCAGAGCCGGCCGGTGTGTGCCAAGACGCCTGACACACCGGGAGGGCGCGGCCCTGCTGCGCCTGGACAGGAGATGTGCACGCGTATGGTGCGAGCAGGCGTTGTGATAACGCCGCGAGCCGTACGCGTGCACATCTCCTGTCTGTTAAGCTTCGACACAGACAGTTGATGTGCACGCGTACGGCTTGCGGCGTTATTACAACTCCTGCTCGCACCATGCGCGTGCACATCTCCTGTCCCGCATCGGACCAAAAGTCGGCAACAATAGATCTCGCATAGCGAGCAGCGCTTTGCGCTGCATCGCTAGGCGAGACCTAAAAAAGAGATGTTAGTAGGCAGGGTGCCATGGTTGAGAAGAAGGGCCCCCTGAAGAACTCGGGGCTCCTACTGGACCCAAAGATGTCACCATTTCTGACTCGGAATTATGGTTCAAATAGCCTCTTTCGGTCTTTCAACCTTCTGTATTTTGTCTTCAGTTTTTTTGTTTGCCAAGCTCTCTTCCAACCAGTGGGCATGAAGCATTTAGTTCTGACATTTTTGGTAAGGTGGCAGAAAATGATAAAAACGGATTTATTCTCAGATGCTTCTTATGTGAAACTAGTTCTTTTTTCTCTCCATTTACCATAAAGTGAACAACTTTTTCTTCTTTGTACTCTATGTATCTATTTAAAAGGCTCCCCAAACTCCTTCACATTGGGACTCCGCCTCGGATTAAACTGTAAGTTGCAGAAAACTGCCAGCTAGAAGGTTGGTTTAAACAGTTGTGTAATCAGGCGACCCGACAGAAGCCAATGGACTAGAACCCAGTGGCCTGTGAGAACAGGAAAGACCTATTTGCTCCTCTAGTGCTTGAAAGAATCCGGTACGGGCACCTAAGAATACTCTATGCTGTGTGCAGTGCCAGCTTACAACGGATATATTATGGAATCTGTCTCTCCAGCTCCATTGCAGAGCTAATGAACTTGAGGTGCTTCAGCAACTCTTGCCAGCTGGCATGTTAGAATCTTGTGGCTTTCCTTTTTCACCAAACCTCGGCTAAGCTATCGATCATCTCTTATTGCAAGGTGTGGTACCTTTTAGTGTGCTTGAAGATTGTTAAATCTACTGGAGATAAAACCTATAGCAAGGCAGAAGAAAATGGTGACCAGGACAGCAACTTGTCTACATTATGCAGAGAAACTCTGTGGCAATGTAGGAAGCTAGCTCTCTATATAGTGCACCAAAATGAGGTACACTGTGCAGAGAGTCCAGGCGACCCTTACTGGTTTACAGGGGTTAAAATAATTATCCCAAATGCCCTCTTTTGTGGTAGTGTGTGCGAGCAGTTTAGGCTTATTAGAGGATAGTGTTAAGCATTTATTTCACACACAGTCAGTAAGTGAGTCACACACTCTAGAAATCCAACACTAATTTATAAAAATAACACAGATTTTTATATGAATTTAGACACCAAGATCATCGTTATCAAGTAAGTTCTTTTCGAGATAGTGATTTTTCAAGACTTAGAAAATGCACTGTATTGTATCTTTAAAGTGGTAATGTTATCATATGGGGGAAAAACATATGCTGCATTCAGTCACTTGGCAACGGCTTACAGGACTGTTCTTCTTGACTTAAGGTAAGTATGGGGCAAGGTCCAAGGCAGCACCATCAGGTCACCTCGGTCGGATCTAGGGCGTCCTGGTGCAATGGGGAATGGTACAAGAGGCTGGAAGCGGGGACTGTGGTGCCAGTCTGGTAGAACCCACAGGGGGGCTCAAGTCTTGAGGGTCTTTGCATACAGGGACATCGTCGGTCCACTTGGGCTTGGGGACTCGTGTGCAGTAGTGCTTTTTCCGGCGGGGTCGTGCTGCTGAAGACTCTTGCAGTTCTCGGTTCCTGCAGACAGAGGCTGCAGGCAGCGACTGGGGGACCAGTCTGGCCAAATCCAAGGGTGGGCTCAGCTCTTGAGGGTCTCGGGACCACATTGGCACCATTGCCTCACTCGGATTCGGGCTGTGGATCGCGGGTGCATGGGTGCTTTTTTAGGCATCTGGTCGCGGTCGATCAGAGGCTCGCTCTGGGTCTTTGGGACCTGGTGAAGAGGGGAAACAGGGCAGCAGGGCCACTCTCGTTGCTGGTCTGGTGAATCCTGACTTGCCTCGATGGTAGGTCTTGCTTTGTGCTATTGGAGTCCGGACTGAACCTCCAACAAGCCTTGGTTTCTGCAACTACTCCGGTACCCAAGGTATTGGTTCTGGGCAGCTCATGGGGGTCCTGGGGTCTCCAAACTTGGCAAGGAGATAGAGCTGACCCCTGGAGCACGAAGACCTTTCTCCTGTCACGTTGCTCCTTCGGTGAGTCTGATGGCTAGCAACACGGTGGACCGGTAGATGCTTTGCGGTGCCTGTAGACGCAGGGGAGCAGCTCCTCTACTCCAAGGGAGATCTTTCCCGGTTGTTGAGGGGCTGGGCAGTCCTCCAAGGGTTTTGGTAGGCTGTCCATCTCTTTGTGCAGTCTGTCCCAGCGATAGTCGAACTGCAAGCAGCCTGGCAGGGTTTTGCGCCAACCTTGGGTGCAGGGCTTCAGTTCTCGCTCTCTTCTGTCCTTCTTTCTTCCTCGGTTCCCAATAGTCAAATTTGTTTTCCTGGTGTCAGGGGGCCACCTAAATACTAAATTTAGGGGCATTAAGGGGAGTGAAGGGTACTAGCCAATGGGCTACTTGCCCCTGGGGTCACTACATCCCCTAGATGACCACTTCATGTGGGGAGTGGGCATCACCCTGTCCAAGAGTTCCTAATTGCACCACACTCAAGATGGTGGAATTCTCTTTTTCGTGTTCACTCCAGGCTGCATACTTAGGGGTTTGACTAGCCTGTAGGTGCAACACGCCTCCTTGCATAGCTAATTTCCTGCCTGTCCAGGTGCCAAATAGGCCTCGGGGCAGGGGATGGCATCTCCCAGGTCTAGGGTAAGCCAGGCTCGCATATCAACGGCGGTGGGCTCTTTGAAGCTCCCTGCCTTGTCTCATTTTGACCAGTGCGCATTACATACCGTAAGATGGTTTCCCTGCTCGCTTGTAATATCCAGCAATGGAACTAGACATACAGGGGCATATCTGCTCATGCAGATATGTCCTCAAATGTGCGATAATGCACCCTTCCTTAGGGCTTCAAGGCCTGCTGTAGGGGTGACTTGCATATAGCTCATGCAGTGTCTTTGGCATGGCACACAGGAGTGTGCCATGTCATGTTTTCAAACATGGTTTGCACCATGTCACGCAGCCTGCAATTGCAGTCTGTGTGGAATTTGTGTGGGTGTCCCTTAGGCTGGCATAAGATATGCTGCAGCCCTTATGGACCCTCTTTAGTACCCATGCCCTAGTTACCTGGGGTACCATTTATTAGGGACTTACAGGGGTGCTAAAGTCCTTAGCCTCAGTGCACTGCTAGAGTCGAAAATCTGCATCCAGTAACTAAGAAGGGGGAAACTGCAACAAAAACCCAGTTTCCTACAGCCAACAACTACCTTTAACAAACTTAGCAGAAGTAGATCCAAAGACCCCTCTCGAAAGAGGCTTCAGCAAACTGGCAAGGTCTCCTAAACCTAGATTGAATTTAAGTTTGGAAATGTGAGAGCAGACCTCCTATGAGTTTCCATCAATTAAGTGATTGGAGAAATTTTCAGTCACCAGCACAAGATTTGGATGTCTGCAACAGCACAATATGTAAAAGCCTTCGCATCCAGGTACCTTTTAATCCAGGTGGAATCCCTTTTCTTTCAGATGGCTAGCCATTTGTCTTTATGCTTTAATGCTGATCTATCTATAATTATTTTCTTCTTTCTCCGCTGCCAACACAAAAGTCTTTAATACATTCCCAAGTTAATAATGCCAAATTTTACCTATTGAGCCATCCACAGAGAGATAACTACTTCCTGGTACGTAGGTGGCATCTTGCATTATAACTTCCTAGTGAAAGGCCAGCAGCCAAATTCAGAGTCAACCTCATGTACACTTCGCTTGGGGTAAAGCAACTACCTCTGCCTTTTTCAGAAATGTTTCCATTGGCGAAATTTGAAGAGTAGCCTTGCAGCCTTGACATATATTTATGAGACCCCATTGCTGGCATCTCTACGATATTGATTTGCATTATATTCAGACCTTTTTTTTTTTTTTTCTTTTTTTCTACGGTTCCTTTGGTTCGCTTGGTTACCCAGCCACCTTTTTGTGCTGATGAGATTGTTGCTCTCCCATTAGGCAGAGGAAAAGGAAATGTGTAATCCCAAAATCTGTCAGCAACTTGCCTACCTCCCCAAAGGAGACCCCAGAACATAACTAACTGATGTTTAGTGTAATTTATACTGGTACTCGAGCTGCCTTAAGTGGTAGTCCTAGTCCTTTCTTTTGTGGATTAGTCTGGCAGCCTAAAGTGATGAGCCTATTACCTTTTTTTAAAATTTTAATTTTCTTTATTGGCAGTTCAAAAACAACAATCAGTACAAAACAATACGCCCAGTTGCACACAGCAATGTCACAGTCTATGCATGAGTGAAATACAGAGCTGCAAAGCGTATTAAACTAATGAATACATCATCTTGTATAAATTAGCACAAAGTGCACATCAGTAGGGCGGGAGAACCAGGTTAAGATCCAGGCACCATCCGCACAAGGGACCAACAGTCTATTTAGGACATAATCGGGTGGTCTAATACTAGAATGTTAGTGTGGGGTCAAGTCAACTCCTACCCTGAGTTGACACCTGTTGTGAGGCATGTTTGCCCATTCCTACAAAGCACTGGTTGATTCTGGAGATCCCTCCCTCCCTTCATGGCGTGCGCGTGCCCAGTCTAGGAACGGGCCCCATATGTCTTTTGGCCTAGCAGCTGACGGCATTAGTTCCCAGACTTTTGTAAGCTGTATGTGACTAAAGGTTACATCCTGAATCCAAGCATCCACAGACGGAGCTCCCCCAGTGTATGGCTACCCGACGTTTAGCAAAAAGCATTAGCATAACGTGTAATTTACGATTCACAGCCGGCGTATCTCTAACATACCCCAGTAGGCCAATGAATGGGTCAGGGACATCTGCCGTACCAATTATATCACGAACTGTAGTGAAAATCTTTGACCAGTATGAGGCCAGGGGGGGGGGGGGGCAGCTCCATGCCATGTGTATGAACGTGGCTGTTGCATACCCACATCTCCAGCAGCGATCGTCCGCCCTAATCCCCATGCGGTGTAGCTGGGAGGGAGTCCTGTAAAAACGGTGAATGTATTTAAAATGGATTAGGTGCAGTTTGTAGCTGGGAGATAAAACCGTGAGTTGGCTGCAACAAAAGGCCCACTGGTCCTCCGTTATGTGGGTGTGTAATTCTGCGTTCCAGGACTGGAGAGCTTTAGGTGTCAAAAGAGGGGCGGTGGTCTGCATACTACTGTAGAGGCGCGTTATGAGTCTCCGACTCATGAGTCTTGAGAACGTTTTCGAGGGCAAGCAATGTGGGCGGAGAGCTGGGGAATGTGGTGTGTAGTTGCCTACATGTGGCCCTGAGTTTATAGTATAAGAACAGCTCTGAAAAGGTCACAGCGCTCTCCTCTGTGGGTTCTGGAGGAGCCCTAAATTCGTCCTCCGGGTATAAGTCTGCGAAGGTCTGTAAGCCCATTTTTTTAGCTATGGATCTGCTGGCGCCCTCCGCCATTGTAGGTATCATGGGATTATGTGCCAGGGGAATGGATGGGGTATATAGGGTTTTTAAGTGGGCTCTTTCCCGGAGTCTATCCCACGCCCACCTCAGGGTTTCGACTGTGTCAATACCATCCCTCGGTCGTCTGTATGTCTGATATATGGCCACCTGGAGGGGAACCGGCGCTGCAACGTCTTAATTCCACAGCCGTGTGCGGTTGGAACGGGGTGGGATGAACCCAAAAATGTAGAAACTGAGCTTGGGCGCAAAATGCGTACAATTGGATGTCCGGGGCCCCCAGCCCACCCTGAGACAGAGGTAAAGTTAAGAGTTCCCATGAGACCCGCGCCTGTCGACCCGCCCAAACCATTGATATTAATAACGAGCGAATTGAACTGAAAAAGGCTTGAGTAAGGGGTATCAGAATATTTACGAATAAATATAAAATTTTTGGCAGGACCACCATCTTCGCCACTGCAATTCTCCCTGCCAGAGAGAGGGGGAGGCCGGCCCACGCGTTAACCTTCTCCTCCAGCCATGAGATGGTGCGCCCATAGTTCATGCTCCAGATATCCTGCATGTTCCTGCTGAGCCAAATGCTGAGGTATTTCACCGGGCCTGTGGCCCATTTGAGGGGAAAATCAATGGGGAATGATGTGGAGGCTTCCGTAAGAGGAAATATAGTGGACTTTGCCCAGTTTATTGAAATGCCAGATAGGCCTCCAAACTTTATTAGTTCACGAAGGATAGGGGCAGTATTCGCCGCCGGGTCATTAATGTAAAGGGTAATGTCGTCCGCGTACAGCGAGATCAGAAGGCCTCTGGTGATAAACCCCAGGCCCCTGGCGGCATGGTGTTGCCTAATTTGCGCCTCCAATGGCTCCATCGCAATCGCGAAGAGCAGGGGAGATGAGCCTATTACCTTCATTAGCTTAGTGGTATATCTATTTCCTTTGTGGATTTTTTCGTACTATAAAATAATAGTTTGTAAAAAGAACCAAAGAGTACAACTATGAGATTAAAATTAGTTTTACTGTAAATTGTTTTTTTATAAAATAACTAAAGATAAAAGGGTAAAATTAGGCTTTCAAAAGAGACGTATCCTTTTTGAAACATTTCTCGAATTCTACATTTCTTGTGTTGACAGCCTGACTGGCAGGGATATGATTGGCATCGCATTTACTGGCTCTGGGAAGACCCTCGTGTTTACACTACCAGTGATCATGTTCTGTCTGGAACAGGAGAAGAGACTGCCTTTTATCAAGCGAGAGGGGCCCTATGGATTAATCATCTGCCCATCGGTGAGTATATGCTAATTAGTGTGAAAGCCTGTATTTGAAAATTACTTTTTTCACTAGAATACACCTGATGGAGAGACACTACGTTGGCTGGTATTTATAAAGCGGAACTTCTCCCAATGCATTTGCGTCTGCACTGGAGACTCTCTGGGTTTGCTGAGGGATGTTTTCCAGTGTCTTTTTTTTTTTTTTTTTTTCTTTTCTAAGTCAAAGACTGCCAGACAGTAGAACTGTCTGGTTTGCTAATGACTTCTTGGGGACATTCTGAAAGCTTCCCTGGGAATGCATTCCACCCTTTGCTTACCATTGGCTTTGTTTTTTGTAACTCACATTTGCTTGCTTTCTGTTTGCTGGCTTTATTTGTTTAAGGCTGTCTAGCTTGAGTTTGTCCCTCCCATGGACCATAGCCTAGTTACTGTATTCTACCATAAGTGCTCGCTTTGTGTAAAAAGGCCTTTAAATCTAGTTCTTATTTTGTCACATTTGCTGTGCATCCAAAAACAGAGGTCAAATGTCAGGCTCTGTCTTCTGTGGGAGCTTGGCGTTTACTTTTCTTTTGCGGACTTTAAAGTGAGATGATTTATGTGACAATCTTGCTGTGAAAGGAAAGGTTGTTTTCTAGCACACAACAAAATTTAAATGTCTGTAAATTAACTGCAGATATTGCAGAATATATCAAATTAGAAAAGCACAAATGAAGCACATTTTTTTTTGTAATTCTGAAGTGTGGTGGAAACAAATATTTTAATAGAATCAAAACAAATCAATATGCTAGGTGATGACATTTCCACACATTGTTTGCGCATTGTTTATCAGTAAAACTGTATGTCTATGCAAATATAGTTGTCATTTCAATTGAAAATATCTGTAGTGGCAGTGCGCTACCACACCATGCATACTCCACTCTACGCCACTGCACTCTATGCTACACCACTTCAATCCAATATACGATACGCCACTCCACGACATGCCACTCCACAGCACGCCCCTCCACTCTACAACAGTCTACAATACTCCACTCTGACGCTGTACTCCACTCGGTGCTATGCCACTTGAAAATACTCTACGACACTAGATTCCACTCTACACCACTCTGTGACACTTTATTCCACTCCACGACACTTTATTCCACTCTACTCTACGACACTCTACTCTGTTCAGTGACACTCTGCTCGGCGACACTCTGCTCGGCGACACTCTGCTCCCCTCTGTGACACTCTGCTCCACTTGGCGACACTCTACTCCGCTCTACACCCCATTCCCTCCACACCGCTCTGTGTCACTCTATGCCACTTTACGCCGCTTCACAAAACTCTAAACCACTCTGCAAAACTCTATGCCGCTCTACAAAAGTCTGACACTCTACGCCACTCCATTCGTCGACACTCCACGCTCCTCTTTGAAGATTAATCAGCAGAAGTAATTTGTCATGGTTTGTGGGCCAAAGAAAACTAAATCTAAAACTTTTTTTATTGAGGGACCTCTAGTGGCCAAGGTAATAAGTTTCTCTGATTTTGGGTCTCCTTTCAAACTACAACATAACTGGGAGTGCCTGATGGTGCTGAGGGTGCAACAAACTAACAGAGCTGTGGAAGAGATTTTCTGCTTCGCTGCCAAGTTAGGACATCGGCCAGTGCAGGAATTGATCACTTTATATAAAGCTGCGTGTCTCTCATTTGCTGCGTATGGGGCAGGAGTTTGGGGGTGGTGTGATAGCTCTATATTACAAACAGCAGAGGACTGCTTTCTCCGTAGACTCTTGATGGTACCACAGGGTGCACCAACCTTCTTTTGTCATTCGGAAGTGGGAATACATTTTGTGGGGGATATTTTAGGTCTTGCGCCGTTATTATTATAGTTAAAAAAAAAAAAAAAAAAAATTGGCTTACTCCGGAGCAAGGATTTTCTGAACATATTCTTCCGTACTGCCTGGCCTTGGATAACGCTGAGTCTATACCTTGGCAAGAATACCATAAGCGTACTTTTAGCAGACTGGGTGTCTCCGAGCTTTTTAATAACCCTAACCAAATTGTCTGCTCAGCTAGAGATCAGATAATATCGGTATTTTATGAGCAGGCTCAGTGTATGCATAGGCAACAAGCCACTTAGATTCCCTCTCTGTCAGAGTATCTTGTTTTAACATTTAGCCAGGAGTTAGAATTCTACCTCTCCTATATAGACAATGCCCAATACAGGTTTTATTTAACTAGGCGTCTTTGGGGACATTGCATTTTCTTTGAGCTTTCCTACAATGTTTGGCATGGTTTGAGAATCTCCCTCTCTGCCCTTGTGATAATTTGTCAAGGCAAAGCACCTCACTCTTTTTGCTTTTTTGCGCACTTTATTATAAATCAGGGAGACTGCATTTTCTATTACCTCTTTTGCACTTGCACAGTTTCATCTTTTTTCAGGAATGTTTTAGATTTTTACAGTTTCTGGACTCTCCAGAGATTTGCCATGCTGTGATCAGTTTTATCAGAAGGTCACTTAACATCGCGAAAACGTATTGCTTATTGGGGTGGGTCCTGGTCTTGGCTTCGGGTTTTTCTATTGTTGCAGATTTTTTTAACTCATGATTTATATGTTTGGTTTTTAAATGTTTTTATCCATCTGTTTTATTGTAGGAAGCTGGCTCTTTATATAGTATAACAAAAAGAGGTATACTGTGCAAATAGTCCAGGTATCCCTTATAAGTGGACAGGAGCTTGCTCTAGTAATCCCAAGGTGCTCTCTTAGGGGGTAGTGTGGTCGAGTAGCCTTTGGCTTATCAGAGAGGAGTGTTAGACATCTGCAATATACACACACAGTCTATAAATGGTACACACGACTCAATAAGGAGATCCACACCAATTTATAAAAACAGCACGTATCTTTATATTATATTTGGCACCATGATCAACAAGTTTAGGTGAGTATGTTTCAAAATAGAAATATTAGTACATTTCAAAGAGCGACACTGCAATTTTCAAAAGCAGTAATGTTATCCTATGGAGGTAAGACCTATACTGCAAACAGTTACTTCTCAGCAACCTACAGGACCAATCTTCAGGACTTAAGGTGAGTATGGGGCAAGGTTCAAGGCAGCACCAACAGGTCACCTCAGGCGGCACCCGGGTGCAGGGGTGCAATACAGTGTCGGTGCCCTGTGTAAGTCAATGGGTATCAGTCCAGTCACAAAGTTGCAGCAGGTGAGGACTGGGAAGCCAGTCAGGCTTAACAAACAAGAGGGCTCAGGGACGTGGGGACATCTTTGGTCCCCTTCGCCATGGGCCGGGGTGACCGAGTGCAGAGGTGTTCTGAGGCGTCGGGGTTTCGTCACTGGAGACTCGTGTTTGGAGGGCGGCCTGCACAAAGAAGCTACCGGCGGCGTCGGGAAGTCCACAGTTGGCAAACCCAAGGTGGGCTTCATCTCTGGAAGGTTTGGGGACCACGCTGGCACCTTTGGCCCACTTCAACTCGGGCTAGGCGGCTCGGGTGCAGTGGTGCTTTCCAGTATCGAAGTTTGGCAGTCCGTAGTCCTCACATGTCTCTTGTGGTGCCTGCAGGATGCAGGAAGCAAACACAAGGAGATGATGGACGGAGCACTGAAACTTTTCAGACACTACCCCCCCCAGTCTCAGATTTAGGTTGAATCCATCATCGTTCTTTAGCTCACTTCGCCACCCCAGTTCAGACACAGCTATATGCAAATCAGTCTTGACCCTGTGCCTCGTGGGAACAGTCCAGCCTGAATTGCCAAGCCATGTCTTCCCTGGACCGGAAACAAGCATCCTGGGACCGGTTTCGGGCTAACGGCCCTCATCAGCCAGGATGCAGGAAAGCAGCTCCGCTACTCCACAGGAGTTCCTGGGTCTTTGGTGAAGGACTTGCAGTCTTCCCAGGCTTTTGGAGGTACAGCAGCTTCCGGGCGAGTCTACTTTGGCACAAGGGTGGAGGATAGCAGGCAGGCCGGCAGGGTTGGCACCAAGTCAGTAGCTGCTCCTTTGTTCTTGCTTTTTGTGCTCTGGGGCTTCCCTAAATAGTAGATTTAGGGGTGCTAGGGGAGTGTAGGGTACTACCCCTGGGGTCACTATGCCTCCTTTATGACAACTTCCTGTGGGCATAACCCTGTCCCAGAGTTCCTAATTCTACATTCATAAAGACGGCAGATTTTACATTTCATATCCACATCAGGTAGCCCACCTTAGGGGTGGAACTAGCCTGAGGGGCAACACGCCTCCATGACTATCAATTTTCCCACCTGTCCAGGCACCAAATGACCCCTGTTCGGGGGTGAGGTGTCATCCTGCTGAGGGAATCCGTATTCGCATACCAAATGCGGTGGGCTCTTTGAAGCCTTCTGCCTTGGAACGCTAATTTACAAGCCATCCTGTGTTGAAGGTGGTGTAAACACCCCCTGCGGACAGGCTTTGTTCCTAACCTCCTGAGAGTGTAGGCCCTCAGCCCTGGGGGTCAGAAATTCGTCTGTAGTGGCAGGCTGGTCAGGACCAGTCAACCAGAACACTAGTAGTTGGTAGGTTTTTAGGGGGCACCTCTAAGGTGCCCTCTGGGTGCATGTATTAATAAACCCATCACTGGAATGAGTAACCCATCACTGGGATTAGTGTGGGATTATTAGTACAAGATATTTGATGCCAAACATTTTTGGTTTCAGTGAAGCAATCATGAGGCTGTGGAATTCTTATTTTGACCAGTGCCCAGCACATGTACTTAAAATGGCATCCCTGATCACTTGTACTGGCAATAATTGAACTGACCAGCACAGGGACATATCTTCTCATGCAGATAAGTACACACGTGTAATATAGTACACCCTGCCTTAGTGCTGTAAGGCCTGCTGTAGGGGTGACTTGCCTATACTGCATGCAGTGTCTGCTGGCATGGCACACAGGCTGTTCGCCATGTCGTGTTTTCACTTTTGTGTGCACCAAGACACGCAGCCTCCAGTGGCAGTCTGTATGTGTTTTGTGAGGCGGTCCCTTAGGGTGGCACAAAACATGCTGCAGCCCTAAGTAACCCTCTTTAACCTCCTTGCTCTAGGTACCAGGGGTACCATTTACTAGGGACTTTCAGGGGTGCTAAAGGTATTGCCAATTGGGGAAGCAATTGTTCATTTTAGGGAAAGAGATCTGGCACTAGGGACCTGGTTAGCAGGAACCCAGTGCACTTCCAGTCAAAATTGCATTGAATACCGGGCAAAAAGTGGTGGTGACCCTGTCCAAAAGAAGCACTTTCCTACACTAATGAAATTGTGTGTGTAATATGTTTATTTGTTCTTTTATGGCTTTTCTAAGCCGAATAAAGTTTTATGACTGACTGGCCACTCTCCTCTACGCCACTATTTTTAGTCATGCTGAACAACAGCCATGCTGGTGTATGACATGGCTAAAACACATTGGCAAGGCCAATAACTCTTACTTTGGTGAGACTTATTGGCTTTGTCACTGCTTGTTCCCACTTGTCTCCTTGTTTTTGTAGCCGTCACTCTGTCTACCCTGTCCCATTGCTCCTATAATAGTGTCCCCTGTATCCAGTGCTTAATTTGAGCCGGCGGGTGGCACAGGCACTTATTTTTCCTGTATCAGATATTTGCCAAGTGCAAAAGAGAGAAAAACACAGATCAGCAAGACAGAGAAAGAAAAAGATGGCAAAAGCGTCACAAACAGAAAACGGGAACCAGCAAGTGCAAGAAAAAGAGGTAGGGAGTGTCTGGTAGTGGAATAAAGACAACAGGCCTTGTTATTCGGCCATTGATGTTTACATGCACCGGCTGCCAGCTTCTGAGCAGATCTTTGGGTACCGGCATTCTTTCACAAATTAAGCACTGTCTGTATCCCTCTCAAAGTGTCTCTGTTGCCCTGTCCGAGTGTCTGTCACCCTTTCCTACCATTGTGTTCTCTCTCTCTCTCTCCCTCCCATTGTTCGTGTCTCCCTCTCCATTTGTCTGTTCCTTTTTCCCCAGTGTTGGTCTTCCGTGTTTACCTTCTTGTCCCCCACCACCCACCCACATCAGTGTCCATTCTATTGTGGCCATGTGTGTCATTCTGCCTGTGTTGCTCTCTTTGTTGTTTATTCCTATTGCAATGTCTGTGGACCCCGGTTTGTGTGTCCTAGGAACAATGGCCTCATTTCTGCCATCTTGAGTCAGTGTGCCCTTGACTCCCTTGCTCATTGTCTGTGGTTCGCAGCCCTAGTACACTCTGCTAAGGGTACTGCTTTGTTAGCTGCTCATGTGGGTGCCCTCTGCTAGAGAAACATTGTGTCACATACATCTACTTCTTACAACAAACTACATTCACTGTGCCAGACTACCAATATTTGCTGTCAGTCCGAGTTCTTTGTCGCCATCTGCTGGTACCCTGTATAGTACCTCTGGCTTCCTCAGAGCTGTGGCCCAGTGACACCTTAACTTATGATGTTTCCAATAATCATATAGAGTGTTAAGACTGTGCTTTCCAGTTTATTCACAAATATCATTTGCAATGTTGACCTAATAGGACACGTCTGTGCTGGCCCACATGCATCTAAATCCCTGGACCTGAAATGGTTTGCAGCAGTCATGGTTGACTACATTTTTTTTAAACATACTTTATTGGTTTTATGAAATGTCGCATTGCGCAAAAGTATTAATACAATCAATACATAGGCAGTTCGACAGGAGTCAAATGAACATGAGTATAACTATACATTCGGGTTACATTCAGAAGATAAATACTTTCCAGGGTGGGGTATTGACATCTTAGTATCAGCCTATTGTAGTAACTCTTTTACTGACCAAGATTCGATCAAGGACAAGCTAACAACAAAACAATCCCAAACATCCCACCCCCTCCCTCCAATCTGGCTCACCCACAACGAAAATGATTAAAATAATTCAGGCCCGGGATTCAGCCTTGTCCACCTGTATGTGCCGTGTTGGAGTCCCATATAAAGGGGTGCAGCCCACCTCAACAGCCCACTTGTTGGGTGTGGGGCGGGGGAGCCAATCCCAGCCTCGCATTGGAGGAGGGGCATATGCCCTATGTGTGGTGTGGTATAGGGGGTTCAAGTGCATGTTTGACTAAATGTAAGCATTTGAAAGTGGTAGTAGAGGGAAAGTGCACCTGAGATTATCTTCCCTTCTCTCTGTAGACTTTTCCAAGTTATGTGAGATGGCATGTAGCAAAGATTATCCCCACCACTGTGAACAGACCTCTCCATCTGAACGAGTGAGAGTCTGGAGAAGCACAATAGAAGTGCACATTAAGCTTACAACGGTCAGTGCAGGAGACATTGCTGAAAGAATATTTGCCTTTCTCTAACTTGATTTCTGCCTTCGAAGTTTATGTAGCAGCCTTAAACTCAGTGCGTTAGTGTATGCGTCTTTCCCCATCCACATGTCTATGTCCCAGTGAATGCAGCGATACACACCGCTCCAGAAGGTGAATGGAATTTGTGGTATGGATAACTTTCAAAGTATCTGATCGTACTGTTAACAGACATTGGATGTGCGGGGGGCTCTCTGGGAGGCCCTTAAAGGAGAACATACTTCATCTTCCTTTCTTCTTTTAGAGGGAGCTTGCTCGACAGACCCATGGCATTATTGATTATTATGTGCGCCTCCTGGAAGAGGATGGCTTCCCGCTGCTGCGCTGCGCACTCTGTATTGGAGGCATGTCCGTGAAGGAACAGATGGAGACCATAAAGCAGTAAGTTATCTCTGTGGTGCAGACATGAATGTAGTCAACTCAAAGCATTTTAGGCACAGGCAGGTCATTAATGCTTCCTGGATGTAGCACATTAATTAGCCCTCTAAGCCCGCCTCCCTGTCGTGATTCACTTTGCACCTCACCAGGCATGCACACTGGTTGGCTCAGTGCAAATAATCTGCCCTTCTGACTATTCTGACAGGGTCCACATAATAAAAAAGTACCTCTCTTCAAGGGGTCTCTGATAGCCTGCTGTTCTCTGAAGAATGTCCTTCACAACCTATCCCATTTGGGGTGATGCATATGATGATCTAGCTTTATTCTTTGAAGGATAGGTGTGACAAATGTAGGGATGTCGCACGTTCTACGATTCTAATCTCTTCATTTGCCTCCCCCCACCCACCCCAATAACCTGCTCCTCAGAGGGGTGCACATGATGGTGGCGACTCCTGGACGGCTCATGGATCTACTGCAGAAGAAGATGGTCAGCCTAGACATATGTCGGTACTTGGCACTGGACGAAGCAGATCGCATGATTGACATGGGCTTCGAGGAGGACATCCGCACCATCTTCTCATATTTCAAGGTAGCCCTGTGCCTCTGTCTCTTCTTTTCCAAGGTTTGTTCTCTCACTCACTGGACATCTTCTCCCACTCTACGGCCCAGACTGGGTCTTTACTTCCTAGCTGCAGTGCTTGGCAAGGGGTCCTGCTTGCCCACCCCTGTGCTGATCCTGGGACTCTGCCTGCCTATGCCAGTGCCTCTTCCAGCCCACCACCCATCTTTGGATTCTGTTTCTCATACATCATCAGGTGTTCTCTTGCTCTCCTTCTCCACCCCACTACTCAATATGGATGCCTTCCTAGTTACGATACTTCTTGTTCTCAGGCTCATCCTCCTTCACCCTCCAACTATTTTCCAGCCTTCCTTTTCCAGCAAAGCACATTCTGGAGCTCTGCCTTAACTCCCCTGCGCATCCATCACTGGTCCAGATGTTTTCCCCGATCTCTGTTGATTCCGCTACTCCCTTCGCAAATAACATATCACTTTGATCAGTCTATACTGTGTCAGTAATGCACCTCCACTCACCATATATTCTCTTCCCAGTGATCAGAGGCAGCTCTCCAGCAATACTAAACGTGTTTCACCTTTTCTCCCTCTTCAGGATCAGGCGTTCAGATACCTTTTCTTCTGTTTTCTAATCTTTTCATAAAAGTGGCATCTGTCTATCCAGACAGATAATGCCTCTTCTTCCTCTGGATCACAAGTGTTTATTTTGTCGTTCTCTCTCATTGATACATTTTACCTCTCCCCACTGTTCTTTTCCCTCTGCCCACCCTTCTTTTCCATCTCTGGTTCCTTTCCGATAATCCTTAGTTATTTGTGACTCTGCTTACCTAAACTCAGTCAGTCAATCAAAATACTTTATTCGGTTAACTAAAACCATAAAAGCTCACGCAATAAAAACATTGTGAATATAAATATCTAAAAAGTCTTACTCCAGATTATCACAATAAAAAAATAAATCGCAAAACATCAAGATAAAATATTACCATACGTTACTGCGTAGGAATCAGATGTGCACATTATCAAAGAAGCCATTTTTTTCTTTTTCCTGACAGCTGCAACTAAGAAACTAGCAATGTTGAAACAATCCCATGAATTATTCAGCATCTGCAAATATGTTAGTGCAGGTCTAACTTGCACGAAGCCTTTATCTTTTAATAACAGTAATATAAAACGTTTGCGGATACAATGATAAGTGCTTACCTAAACTCACAAATTTGGGTTGACTCCTATCAACGAAAATATCTAAGTTCTAAAAAACGCTATAATTACAATACGATCTTTCCAATCGGCCACGTACGACCTTTATTTTCTTTTAGTTTAAGACTTGTATGTCACTTACTTAGTAGCAAAATAAAACATACTTTCAGTTTGTATCATGTGCATGTACAGTTTATTAGATAATTTCCCAATTTTAATTTATCTATTGTACTTCACACTCTTTTTACTTAATGTCTGTTCTTTATACATTAGTCAGTTCTTGAATTCCCTTAATAATTACTCAAAACAAACTCAGAAATATTTACGAATCAGTAGTTAACCATTTCTACACACCTTTTATCACTCCTCAGACTCACTGCTTACATTAGACATAGCAATTCAGATATTCAGTGTGCCTTACACCAACCAGCTTTATCATCATGTATCCCCCTTGTTATGTTTGGGTTATCTTATACACATCTTCAATTGATTATCAGTATTTTTCTGTATGCAGCATGGGTTCTGTTGTACATTAACATGACATTCATACCCCTGCCGTCTATTATTCGGTCTGGAAAAATTCGGATTGCTTTTCTAGAAGCCTTTAATGGGCTTCAGGCATAATCCCATATCATCCTAAAGCCCACACACTGCACTGGGTCACAGAGTCACAGAGTCCAACTTTCTGTTTCCACAGTCGTGTTAATATACGAACTAGTGCATCGGTGGAGAACAAAGAAGTCTTTGAAGAATGTACTTAAAGGGCACATAAAAGCTGCACAAGGACATTGATGCTGACAGGGATTGAAATGAATCGGAAACTCTTATTTCCCAACATGAAGGAGAGAATTGGGTGTTTGAGTTCTGTCCACAGTAATCACAAGCTATCCCTGGATTGGCCTCCCTATCCTCTGCATCATTAGTTTATCCTGGGATCAACAGCAAAACTAAGTGGCAGGCATTTCGGTACAGAAAAACAAGGAAACAATGTATATTTTGGGGGTCTTTATGACAAGCTGACAAAACAGGCCACCCAGGAGCCTTAGAAGGACAAAAAACTGCAGAACACACCAAAAGTGGAAGAGGGAAGTCATTGTATCCTCTGCAAAGCTGGAACCATTCTCCATCAGAAACTTGGAACGGTCCTGGTACAATAATAGATTACATTGAGGGACATAATTACTACTAATCCCAACAAGTGACTCAACCCTAGAGTGATGCAATCAAAAGTGCCACAATGCTGCCATCAGCTTTGAGGCAAATAAATATTTTAGCACCATTCACTTTGAACAATTAAAAAAATCTAGCTCCTTTAGGCACTCTAATTCACACCAAAACTCAACCTCAAGTTGGAGACACTGGCGTTATCAGTGCAGTCGTGAGCCTGAACACAGTTTCTGCAAGAAGATGAGCCTTGATCCATTACATAGTTTCAAGGCGACCAGCCTCTGCACAAGGTTACACATCATACCATGCATGCCAACCCCAAGCAGGTTCGTTTTCTGCAGCCCTGATTTCTATGTGGCAAAGCGTAAAGGTGCTCCAGCTTCAAAAGGACCTGCCCTTTGAAGGGGCTCTTTAAACTGCCTTTGTGGCCTTTTCCATTCTGAAGTGTTGGAAACTTATAAAGGTGGTCCCTACTACATCAGTGATATCTTCCTCCCTGTGTGAAAAAGTAGATACAATGAAAACAGCAGCGGGCAATCTTCTAAGTTCTGCATAGTCAAATAAGGTGCATCCTATTGTTTTACCCACAGCTCTGTCCTTATTAAGATCACAATAACTAATATGACTATTCTTGATCCAGATCAGCATGAGAAGGGGGATGTTATGTAATGCAGATTTGCAGAGTGCACTATCGCCAAGGAGGGCATCATGGCGCTAACCAGGTGTTAGTCTAGCTAAACATAGGGCCTAGTGAAAACACTGAAAAAGCCAGGTCTTCAGCTTCTTGTGAATTTCAAGGAGGGGGGAGGAGACTCTTATGAGTAATGGCAGGACGTTCCATGCTTTGAGTGATATAGGAGAAGGCTCGACTGCTGGACCTGTTTTCTGTATGCGTCGGATATGTGCAAGCATGAGTCCTGACAAGCAGAGGTGATAGCAGACACGATTGGTGAGATATGCTGGGCATTTGTTTTGTAATGCCTTGAAAATAAATGTGTGCGAGGAGTTGGAATTGTGCTCATTTGTGTATGTGGAGCCAGTGGAACTCCTCTAGATGTTGTGTGATGTGAGAGTGGCGTGGGAGGTTGAGAGTGTATCTGGCCGCCCAGTTCTGAATGGTCTTCAGTCTTCTGGTGAGATTTTTGTTGACCTCATTATAAAGGGTGTTCCCAAAGTCCAGCTTGCCTGTGACCAGGGCATGTGTGCTGGTTTTTCGGGTGCTGATTGGGAGCCATTTGAAAACCTTTTTCAGCATCTTCAGGGTATGGAAGCATGAGGCGGTGATGACGTTGACTTGGGCCTTCATGTCGAGTTTGCTGTAAGTGATGATCCCGAGGTCCTTCTGATGATGATGCTGATGGTGATACGTGGAATAATTACGATATGGATTGCAGAATGAAGCCAATTTTGATCCTTCTCACATTAGACCATCACCACCAAGTGGGACTTCAACATGTAATGTGCTTATACTGAGGAAAACAAAAAGTGATGTTAGATATTTGTGAATTCATTTCAGACCCTGGTAATTACTGTGCGTCACATTCTAGTCCATTGTTCTTTTGCCCACCTTTTACTTTCTATTAGGCATTCACTCATTTAGACCTTTGCAATCAAAGTGTTAAAATCAGATGTTAAAACACTATCAGAGCAAGGTAAGCTGAAAGGGGATTAACAGTGTAGAAGCCACCAAGTGCCCAGGAATATGGAGTATGAGAGAGTAGCAAATATGCTATTTTAGGACATCTGGATGTCCTCCAACCAAACTTGTGAACACAAAACAAACCATGCCACCTTGGACAAGATCTGTTCATGTTCAAATCAGGAACAGGCCAGTACAAGCATACCGACCAGGTCCTCTCTGAATGGGAACACGAGGAACATCAGGCTTGTTTTGGCCTATTTGGGCCTTGTTATTGGGGTGCAGTTTGAGTGACATGGTACCCATGTCTAGGCTTAGCCTTTGTAACAAGGAACTGGGATGCAACCTGAGTAATTACCAGTAGCTGAGATGAATTTAAGCATTCCACCCAACAATAATTTGTTTCCATCACAGCGACACCTTAAGTGAGACGGGTATTCTCTGATGCGTGTCAGTGCTCACTATGTCACAGGAATCAAGCTAGTGGGCCTAAACAGGCACAAACCAGTGTGGGGTTGTTTGAGCACCCATTTGGAGGGGTCAAGTCTGGCTGTTTAGACTGCTGAACAGGACCAAGGCTGATTTGTGTATGCTTGTCTCCATTCTAAAGTGGCATAATGAGCAGAAAAGATGGACTGGGATGTGTCCCCAGGTAATTACCAGTGGATGAGAATAATTCAAGCAATCCACCATCACCTTTCTGTTTGAATTATAAAGATTACTGCATTCCATTTGCACTTTTTTTTTGTGCAGATGGATTGACATCAGCAATAAACTGGCATAGCCAAGTTGCGGCACACATTTAATGCTTACTTTACCAGGCTCAGGAGAAGTGCTTGACATCAGAGGTCTGTGAGCAAAGGTTTATTATAACACACAATGTATCAAAGGCAGCATTGCATATCATGTGTCCTTCTATGGCAACTGTCTCAAAATTTCAGAAGCATAGAAGGAGTATTCAATTCCTCTTTCTAAAGGGAAGTTTGCCATAAGTTAGGGTGGTAAGTGATCAGAGTGATATAACAAATCTTCAACATACTTTACCCAATCTATTGGGCCATCTTGCAGTCTCTCTCATCCTTCTGAGCAAATTTCAGATATATCTTGACTGCAAACATTGCTCAGTGTATCTCGCCCAGTCAATTAGTGCTGGACCATCCTGACTTGTCCATTTAGTATCTACTCTCTTTTTAGCACAGATAGAGCATCCCTTTTGCGCATTCTTTTCCTTGTGGCATATAGGGAAATTACTAATGGATATGCCACCATGAGGGGGATATCGCCTCGTTGCTCTTACCTGTCAGAGGTCAGAGTGCAGAATTCAGCAACTTTGAGACAGTCCCCATCAAGTGGAGGATTATGTATTCAAGAGTGCCACAATTGGGGCCGAGATTGCTTCTAGATTACTTTATAGAACCACAGGCATCACACAGAAGCAGTGCAGCACGTTTTAATTCAGTCAATTTAAATTTAGTGTTATCAGTGGCTTTTTGCACATGCACAAATGTGTTTTCTTTTCCCCTGAGTGTAATCTCCAACCCACAGTTTGCCTCCCATTGAAACTTGGTGGCTAGGGATTTCTTAATGCAGTCAGGTCTCAGAGCTGTATAAATCGGCGAGTTCTCCCACTCTCATTCAACAGGTTCAGTATAGAAGACCGCACATTGAGCGCTGTGGGTACATCTGGTATTAAGTTCATCATGTCCCTGGCCTCCTGAAACAGCTTGCTGTGAGTAGCAAAGGAAATAGAATTCTTTATTGAGATACAGATGAGAACGCAGGCACCAGTTAGCATCTCTTAATTCTTAATATGTTACTGAAGCCAGGAAAGGAAAATGTTTGGAGCCCTGTAAAAGTGATGACTCTGCACCTTAATGTAAATACAGAGCTGCTTCCCAGGACCTTTTATGTATTGAGTACCATATGGAGCCTAATTCCTTGGTTGCTCACCTCACTTGCAAGTGTTCAAGAAAGCTGCCTATAGTATCAAGAGCCGGTCCCCTGAAGCACGTAAATCCTACGTATTCGATTTAAAATAATTTTTGGAGGGCCGGGCCACAGAGCAAGGCATTTGCTGTGAATAAGCCATATACAGTCCTATTTGTGAAATTAGGGCCCTCCAATTAATGGACAAAATGTTAAGTCATCACTTGAAGGATTCCACCAAAACTAAAAGAGATCTTGCAGAGTGAATATTTTCATGATTCACATACTGTGCATTATTCGGCCATCTAGTGGTTGGGTCTGGAACTGTGTCCTTTATCTGAAAGAGACACGTTAGTGATAGATTCCTTACCTTAGAATATCCCCAGGCGTCAGGCTGGATCCGGAAAGTTTTGCGTAGCAGTACCCTTGCGCGTCGGTAGGCGGCGTCGTGCGGCTCCGCGTCCGTCGTCGGCGTCGTGATCGCCGGGATGAGCGTCGCGGGCAGTACTTAGGCGCCGCCCCTGCGCGCTGACGTCAGTTCTTCTTTTCCGCGCCAGCAAGCGCAGATCCGGGAAGAGCAGTGCCCTGGTCAATTTTTGACCATACTTTTTGGTGATTTTTTCACTGTTTTTTCCTTAAAGGTGTCGTAGGGATGCCCGGCTTCAAGCGATGCGGCGCCTGTGCGCGGATGATGTCCGTCACCGACCCGCATTGGGAGTGTCTCTTCTGCCTCGGCCGAGGCCACGACACCGAGTCTTGTCCCGAATGCCAGGCCCTCAACCCGAAAGCTTTGCGAGAGCGGTCTCGAAAGCTCCTCGAGGCCCGGCATTCGGCTCCACGGAGGCCCCGGTCGCGTGAGAGGTCCAGGGGTCGCTCGCGGAGTGCACACCGGTCGTCGGCGTCGAAGTCTTCTTCGTCCGGTAAGTCTAAGCACAAGAAGTCCAAGAAGCATCGTCGCTCTCGGACTTCGCCTCGCCGGTCTCGCGACTCGGCTGAGGCCCCTCCCGGCACCGTCCCCGCCCCGCGGCCCCGGACTTGCCTGTGGAGTCGTCCCCGCCATACCCGCCCTTCCCGGGTTCGGGGCGGATCCGGCCAAGGTACAGGAGTTCCTGTCGGCCATGGCCCGCCTCTTCGGGCCTTCAGGCCCCTCCGGTGCGCCTTCGGGCCCCGCGGGCCCTGATGGGGTTGCTCCGGCGTCGCCGGCGGCTCCGGCCCCGGCGTCGCCCGTGCCTCCAGCCTCGATCCCGGCTCCGGCTTCGGCCCCGGCCTCGATCCCGGCTCCACAACCCCCATCGACGCCGGTCGACCTCACGACACCTCCGCCGGCGCCGATGTCTCCGGTGCCGTTCTCGACGCCGCCCTGGGCTCCGGGCGGCGTCGTCCCCCAGTTCCTTCCGGCTCCGGACATGGACCCGGAGCGACGTCGCTCGACGCCGGCTCCGGCGCCGATGGGACCTTGGGTCCCAAATGTCCCTCCTCCTCCTTATTTTGAACCAGAGGAGGACCAGGAGGACTGGGAGGGGTCTGATGACCCTCTGACGCGCAACTGTCAGTATGATGAGGACTGGACAGAGAGTCTAGGGAGGCCAGTGGTCTGGATACTTCCCCTGACACTGGCATGCTGTCTCCTCCCGTGGCTACGGAGGAGGGGGCCAATTTCAGTACGGTGTTGCGTAGGGCTGCTGGGGCCTTACGTCTCCAGCTCCCTACTTTGACGGTCAAGCCTAACATCTTGACAGAGGTGCTTCAGCCGGCAGCCTCCTCTGCGGAGACTGTGCTGCCGTTTAACGACGCCCTCACTGACGTTCTTTTGGGCGCCTGGTCCAAGCCCAACACAGGGGCTCCTGTGGATCGGAACGTGTCACGACGCCATCGCCCTGCTCCGGGCGACCCCTGTTTCTTTCTGTCCACCCCACTCCTGAGAGCTTGGTTGTCCAAGCCTCCGCTTCCCAAACCGCCTTCCCTACCGCTCCTCCGGATAGGGAATCCAAACGCCTGGATCAGTTTGGGAAGAAAGGTTTTCTTCCTCCAGTGCTGGCTTGCGGTCCGTTAACACCGCTTGTCTTTTGGGCCGATATACCCACTCCCTGTGGGATTCGGTGGCGGAGGTTTTGCCCCAGTGCCCTGAGGAGGTCCAGGCACTGCTTTCCCGCGCCATTGCGGAAGGAAGGGATGCGGCCAAATACACTATCCGTTGTGGCCTTGACACCGCCGACTCGCTGGGCAGGTCGATTGCAACGACGGTGGCGCTCCGACGCCACGCCTGGCTGAGAACCACTGGTTTTTCAGGGGATGTCCAGAATACTCTCATGGACATGCCCTTTGATGGAGTCGGTCTTTTTGGGTCCAAAGCAGACCATGCGTTGGAGCGCTTTAAGGACTCACGGGCTACTGCCAAGTCCCTGGGCCTTACTGCTACACGCCCTCCGCTGCCTTCTGCTTTTCGCCCCTATCGTGGCCACGGTAGGGCGCCCCTTCACGTCAGCAGCCCAGCCACCGGCCCGCGCAGCAGGCGTCTTCGCGTGGCCGAGGACGTGGATTCCGCCGTGGCGGATCGGGCAACCAGCGTGCGGGTCAGGCCACCACCTCCAACCCGTCCGCGGCCTCCAAGCCCTCCTAGTCCCTCCTTTCAGGTGCACGGCACGCCAGTAGGGGGCAGGGTCCGCCATCACCTTCCCCACTGGCGCACCATCACCTCGGACAGGTGGGTCTTGGACATTGTCCGAAGGGGCTACTCCCTCCCCTTCGAGACCACCCCCCAGCCATGCCACCTCAATTCCACCGCATGTCAGGGGATCACTTGGTGCTTCTACAGAAGGAAGTCACGGCCCTCTTGACCAAGAGGGCCATCGAGCATGTTCCGACCCCAGAAGTAGGGCGTGGTTGCTACTCCCACTACTTTCTGGTGCCCAAAGGACAAGGAGGACATGCGTCCTATCTTGGACCTCCGGAACGTCAATCGCTTCCTCCGGAAGGAGAAGTTCAAGATGCTCACCCTAGCTCAGGTCTTGACTGCCCTCGACCCTGGAGACTGGTTGGTAGCGTTGGACTTGCAGGACGCGTATTTCCACATCCCCGTCCTGCCGGCCCACCGGCGTTACCTTCGGTTCACGGTAGGCCCCGAGCATTTTCAGTTCACCGTGCTCCCCTTTGGCCTTACCAGTGCCCCTCGGGTGTTCACGAAAGTGATGGCGGTGGTCGCAGCTCATCTGCGCCGGGCAGGGGTTTCAGTCTTCCCCTACCTCGACGACTGGCTGCTGAAGGCGGGCTCGTCCCAGGCAGTCGTCTCCCACCTCCAGACTACGGCCGAACTCCTGCACTCGCTGGGGTTCTCCATCAATGTGCCGAAGTCGCATCTAATTCCTTCTCCACAGCTCCTTTTCATCGGAGCAGTTCTGGACACGACGCAGTTTCGGGCCTATCCTCCCGAACGGCGAGTCCGGGATATTCAGGCTATGATTCCGATCTTTCGGCCTTTATCCTGGGTTTCGGTACGGATGACCCTGAGGCTGCTGGGCCTCATGGCCTCCTGCATCCTGCTGGTCAATCATGCCAGATGGCATATGCGGGCTCTGCAGTGGGACCTGAAGTTCCAGTGGGCGCAGCACCAGGGCAACCTGTCCGATCACGTCCAGATCTCGGAGGGGACTGCAAAACAGTTGCAGTGGTGGCTCTCGAACCGGCAATGGGTCATGGGCAGATCCCTCTCCCTTCCCCAGCCAGAGCATACAGTTGTGACGGACGCGTCCCTTCTGGGATGGGGCGGTCACATGGGAGAGGCGGAGATCAGGGGCCTCTGGTCTCCGGGCGGAGTCCCGGCTCCATATCAACATTCTGGAGCTCCGGGCGATCCGGCTTGCACTCAAAGCATTCCTTCCCTCTGTCAAAGGGAAGGTAGTGCAGGTGTTCACAGACAACACCACCGCCATGTGGTACTGCAACAAACAGGGCGGGGTGGGGTCTTGGACCCTTTGTCAGGAGGCTCTGCGCCTCTGGACATGGCTGGAACATCAGGGCATGTTCCTGATGGTTCAACACCTGGCAGGTTCTCTGAACGCCAGGGCGGACGAACTCAGCCGCAGGTGCATGATGGATCACGAATGGCGTCTTCACTCGGAAGTGGCGCAAGGACTCTTTCTACAGTGGGGAGAGCCTTGGTTAGATCTATTCGCCACCGAAGAGAACGCGCAATGTCATCAGTTCTGCGTGTTGGAATTTCCAAGGCGGCACTCGCTCGGCGACGCTTTTCGTCGCGAGTGGAGTTGCGGTCTGTTGTACGCCTTTCCGCCTATACCACTTCTACCCAGAGTGTTGAAGAAGATTCGGCACGACCGGGCCCAAGTCATTCTTGTGGCTCCGGACTGGGCTCGAAGAGTTTGGTATCCCGAGCTACTCAATATGAGCATAGATCCCCCGATCCGTCTGCCTCTTCGGGAGGATCTTCTGTCGCAGCAGCAGGGGACGGTCCTCCACCCGAACCTGTCCAGTCTACACCTGCTTGCGTGGAGATTGAGCGGCGGCAGTTGATTCCTTTCGACTTGCCTCCCGAAGTTTGTGATGTGATTCTGGCAGCCAGGCGTCCCTCCACTAAGGTGGTATACGCCTGCAGGTGGAACAAATTTGTGGCATGGTGCACAGCAAAGGCTGTGGATCCCCTTTCTGCCCCTCTTTCTGAGGTCCTTCTGTTCCTTCTCTCTCTGGCCCAACAGGGTTCTGCCCTGGGTACCATCAAGGGTTATCTTTGTGCTATCTCGGCCTTCCTCAGGCTCCCTGATCAGCCCTCCCTTTTCAAGTCCCCTGTTGTTAACAGGTTCTTAAAAGGCATTACTCACCTCTTCCCTCCTGTTCCGTTTGTAATGCCCCAGTGGGACTTGAACTTGGTTCTTACCTTTTTAATGTGCGCTCCCTTTGAGCCTCTGCACAACTGTCCTCTTCGTCTTCTGACTCTGAAGACAGCCTTTCTGGTGGCCATCACCTCCGCTCGGCGGGTGAGTGAGCTCCAGGCTCTATCGTGCAAACCTCCCTTTCTGTCTGTTCATCCAGACAAGGTTGTTCTTCGGCCGCGTCCGTCCTTCTTGCCAAAGGTGGTTACTGCTTTCCACATTGGGCAGACCATCACTTTGCCCACCTTCTTTCCGCCTCCGCATCCTTCCAGAGAGGAAGAGAGGCTCCACCGTCTGGACCCAAAACGTGCGCTCTCCTTCTATATCGACCGCACAAAACACTTCCGGGTGGATGACCAGCTCTTTGTTGGCTACGTGGGCGCCAAAAGGTCGGGCGGTGCACAAGAGGACCATCTCCCGCTGGGTTACCTTGTGCATCAAGACCTGCTATTCTTTGGCCAAGAAGGAGCCTCCTGTTGGGCTGCGTGCCCATTCCACCAGGGCAACGGCTGCTACCACGGCCTTGGGCCGCGGTGTTCCGCTGCCGGTTATCTGTCAGGCAGCTACGTGGGCCTCGCTGCACACGTTTACTAAGCATTACTGCCTTGACAGTCAGGTCCGGAGGGACGGCTTCTTTGGCCGTTCTGTCCTCCAGGACTTCCTTGTCTGATCTTTGTTCGCAGACCCACCACCGGGGTTGGTATTGCTGGGGTATCTATTCTAAGGTAAGGAATCTATCACTAACGTGTCTCTTTCAGATGCACAAGTTACTAACTTGTGTAACGATATATCTGTAAGAGACAGTAGTTAGTGACAGATTCCTACCGCCCCACCCATCCTCCCCGTTCTGCGAACTGATTTCTAGGGTTAAGGACATCCCTTTCAGGGCCCTAGTATTTTTCAGACACCTGTGTCAGCTTCTTGCATGGCTCTGCGTTCCTGGCGCGGAAAGTCGTGTACAGAACTGACGTCAGCGCGCAGGGGCGGCGCCTAAGTACTGCCCGCGACGTCATCCCGGCGATCACGACGCCGACGACGGACGCGGAGCCGCACGACGCCGCCTACCGACGCGCAAGGGTACTGCTACGCAAAACTTTCCGGATCCAGCCTGACGCCTGGGGATATTCTAAGGTAAGGAATCTATCACTAACTACTGTCTCTTACAGATATATCGTTACACAAGTTAGTAACTTGTGCCTCTGACCCCTCATCCCTACGACCTCTATTTGGTGGTATTCCCGTCCCCTTGTGATATCAGATGTGCATGGTCACATCTTCAGTTTCTTATTTGTCCACCATTGGGACTGGACGCAGAGTGGGGGGGCTCCAACAATCAGAAGATTGTGTTGATGGTTCATTGGGATAAAAACTACAAAAGGACAACGAAAGGTGAAGGTAGCGAAGAAAAGGGCAAAATACCCCCTCCCCAACCCACTGGTACCGCCTGTTGCTGCGACTTGCTGCATCTGAGCCCTCGAAGAGCCGAGACCCACATTGGGAGGCGGCAGATGCGTGCACAGAGCTGGACCCGGAGGCTGCAGCAGTCCAGTGAGAGGGGAGCGCTTGGGGCCTACTGCCTCCTCAGTGCATTGCTGCTTGCCCGCCCGCCGGCCCGGCCGGGGCCCCTAAGTATGGGTGGAGAAGCCCATGGAAGGACAGAGGGTCCCGATAGGCATTCTAGGCCCCAACTCAGAAGATGCTGAACCTGGGTGGCGGACGCCGCAGCGCTGAGAGGTAGGTGGGTGGGGTAGCCCTCCCCCACCGAAGGGCGACTGGAGTAGTTTTCTTGCTGCCAGGCCCTGAAGGCATTACTCACTACGTAGGCTTTTACATAGACTTTTAGCTGCAGCCATGTGGGATCGAGAGCCTGCAAATAAAAGCCCCCGGGGATGGAAGAGCTGGAATAGCGGAGGCCCGCACAGGAACTGGGATGGCCTGCTCAAGCGTTGATGCCCCTTCGGGTTCCTCACTGCCCTATGCACCTGTGGAAGCCCTCTAGGGTTGATAGACTAATCCTTATGCCAGGTCCGATGCTGGTGGGCTGGCCCTGAGGTTTGTGAGCTGTGGAGCCATCCTGGGCCCCTGTGGACTGGGGGGCAAGGGCTAGTTAGCCCCAATGAGGACAGGGCGTGTCCATCCCATCCACTTCTGCAGGGAAAGGAGTGGTGTTGACTGTGAGTGAGCCTGCCTGGGGCACCTGCTATATTAAGAACTGCCTTAGGTGGTGTACACTGCTGGACTGATGTGCTGTCTGTGAGGTTGCGGTGAGAAGGGCAAGTGATTCGCCAGAGTGGGAGATGAGGATAACTCCCCAAGGGGAAAGGAAGGAGCCTCTGTGAACTAGGCTGGTGGTCGGGAGGTGTGGAGATGGGCAGGCATCCTGAGCTCCCTTCACTTGTGGAACCTGGGTAGCACAGTGAGCCCTGAGCTGCCGCACTTAAGGAGCCCCGTCAAGGGTCAACACCAGCCCTTGGAGATCTAGGGTAGATCTCTACTTAGTGGCGTGTCAGGGCTCAGTACAGTGACCACCTATCGCAGATTCCTTGGTGGCACAGAATGGCAAAAGATAAGCCTGCAAAAACTTTCTAGGCCAATAAAATTGATAATTACGCCCACCTGTTGTCCCTGGAGGGTGCAGTGGGAGGACGGGTGAAGCAGGTGCCCCTGGTGGACTCTTGGGGCACGAAGGCCGTTTTCATGGCGGAACCAAAGGGATCCCGAGAGCTCATGTTGGTCCTGGAGGTGGAACTGCTCCGCACGGACTGCTGCAGAATTGCAGAGAGAGTAACAGAGGCAGAGGGGCATGTCACGGTGCTCCAAAAAGAGGTGGAGGCCCTGAAATAAATCAGTGTCCATGCTCAAAAAGCTCACGGCAGACATGGAGGGCAGAATAGAAGATGCAGAAGGGCGCTCAAGAAGGAATAGCCTCTGCTTTGTTGACTTCCCCGAGCGGGCAGAGGGGCAGTCTGTAGAGATGTTTCTTGAGGAATGGATCACGACTGCTCTGAAGCCGAGATGTCTCTAATTTTTTCACTGTCGTGAGGGCCCATCATGTCTTGCGCCGCTGTCGAGGCCTGGGGCATCACCTCGTGCCATTATTACCAGGCTGTTCAACTTCGGAGATGGGGACGCAATATTGCAACATGTGAGAATCTGTGGTGCCCCCCAGTTTCTGGGCAGAAACATTATGATCTTTCTGGATTACACCCAGAGGGTGCTGTACCCCCACAGGAACTTCATGCAAACTAAAAACGTCTGCGGGAGCGACACCTCCGATACAGCCAAAACTTAGGGTACAATATGAGGTAAAAGTGTACTTCTTTACCACCCCTGAGGAAGCCAATGACTGGCTAGATTCGTTGGGTGGGGGTCTCATGTAAACCGTCTGTTAACTCTGTTACATATAGCAGGAGGTCAGAGACTGATTTCACACATCTGTAGGGCACTGAGGGTGGTAGACTGATTCATGCCAAGTGGCATAATGAGCTGGAGGCGCCTCTTTCAGCCAAAGAATGAGAGGGGATCAATGAGGGGTGAAGAACACCTCTACTAATGCGAGGTTTAAGCTGATTCAATATAATGTGATCCACCATGCCTACCTCACCCCTCGTACTCCGCATGCAATCTACCCAGCGAGACCTTCCTCCTGCCCCCACTGTAACGTGCAAGATGCAGACTTCATAGACATTTTGCTGGTGCCTTAAATTGAATGGATATTGGGATGCAATATTGACATCCCTGAATGCAAGTGCAAGCACTGGTTGGACCGTCCCCAGGGATATAGGGCACTATCTGTTGGGTTGGATTCCAATAAAGAAACTGAGCAGGAGGTTCCTCCTTCTGGGCCTTGTTTTGACCAAGCACAGGATAGCTATCGGATGGATGTCCCTGGTGGTGCAGACGACTTCAGAATGGTTGAGGGACATGGCAGAAGGGGCGAATGCAGAGGCGTGCCATAAGCGTAAAACCTGCAGTGATAATAAACTTGTGGACGACCTTCAGGCGTGGACCGCAATGCTCACCGAGCTACTAGATACCCACGTTGCACTACCCCCCCTGAGCGTGATTGTGAGTGGTTGGCGAGCGCAGGATGCTGGAAGGAGCAGAGGAGGGTACCATAGAACTATCTATAGTGTAGACAAAAATACCATCTGTTAGCCTCCTACACCACACCTGGTTCAATGCATGGTGTTCAATCCTGATTTAGGGATGTTATTAGAGCCTTTGGGTAGGGGGGGTGGAATGGGACTGTTACTGACTGTAAAGGTGGATTTACTGATGTGTTCATGCAGTATGCCCTAATATTCTCTTTATTGTGAAAATGCCAATAAAAACGTATATTAAAAAAAAAAAAACAAGAGGAAGATGAAACCCCAGAGAAGACAGCTCGCACAGGGAGTGGGCTCCGAGACTGATGAGGAAGGTTATCAACCTTGAAAGGCTAAGCATGGCAAGAAAGACAGTGAAAGAGCCAGAATCCAGAAAGCACCTGCAGGCAGCAGCACACACACTCACTGGGAACAAGCTGTCGAAGATAGGCTCTAAATTCCCCAAAAACCCACTGAAACATTTGTTGATTGAAGGGCGGCCAAAGCAAAAGGAACCCCATAGTTCTAAGGATACCACAGGAGCTAAATCCTCTGAGACTGAATAATTGAGTGAAGTTGTGGGAGAAGAAGGAATCAAAGGACAAGGAATCTTCAAAGTCCAAGCAGAAGTCTATGGTGACGCTTAATCGAGAGCAACTGGCCCACGAGGTTGAAATCAAAAACATGCTGATTTGTGACACTAATGGTGGCCTTCTTACTGAATAAGAAGAACTTGGATAAGTCTTTGAAGACATTTTGAATTCCCACAAAACCACAGGAGCTCCCAGGGGCCGAGGACGAAGAGCTCAAAGCGCCTTAGACGCCGGAACTGTTGTATTCCTCTTAGGGTGTCCGTATATAGGTTTTCCTGTATCATGTCCTTATATAGGCACAATTCGCCCTGCCCTTATATAGGCATAAAATCCCAGTCCTTATTTAGGCATTAAACCGTGCACTCCAAATACAGGCATGGTCTCCGACATCCGTCCACCCTAACGTCACAACGAGTTCTTGAAGAACAGACCCTTAGGCTTCGGGAGTTTCCCTAGCACAGGACTATTGATTTCTTCAAGGACTCCTCTATTATGCATGAACCGTTATACCTTAAGGGTTCATTCATGACGTCTTCCGCTGTCCGATTCACGTCAATGCTAACATTCTGAGGTATTGCTCAGGTATAAATATACCTTCCCTAGCCCTTGTAAATCAGAGGAGACCTCGACTTCAGAGGAGCCCGTTTCCCGGCCTGACGCACTGAGAAGACGCTGTCATCCCTGCACGCAGAGAGTCCAACTTCCAGTGATCTGACTTCCCTTGCGGGGTGTTGGAGTTCGAGTCTGGCAAGAGATTCCCACCTCTCTCATTCTTAAGGTATGGAGCTGACTAGAACCTAGAGGGACTCTTGGCATACCAGGCATACTAGGCGTAACATACTCTTAGTATACCATAGTAAGGAATACTCCACCTACTTCATACCTCTCCCTACACCTAGGTTAGGTTAGGTACATTGGGGTAGAACTAGCTTAGAAACGCATCGTATGAGTACTCGCATTTTTAGTCTGTTATTTATGTAAATGAATATCTACTAAAGATCATGCTAGCGCAGTATTATTTATTTCTACTGCTTACGCTGTACATTATTTATCTTGCATACTGTCTTGTGATCGTAACAGCACATATTACACGAGAAACAAGACTGTTCAATAAATCTTTTATTGAAACGCTTGTCTATTCTTTCTGTGTAACTTTGAGGAAAACTAAGCATGCACGATTGAGCTGAGTGAAACGGTTATCTATTGTTTCCACGACTCTGGGACACGTTCTGATTCTAAAGGGAAACAAAGTGGTAATGTTTTGCGGCTGCCAGAAACTACTCCCTTCTTGTTATCCAAGGAGTTTCTAGTGGCCTCTGAGCTAGCTGGCACAAGTAATTAAGTTTAATATACTCATCTGAAAGAGACACGTTAGTGACAGATTCCTTACCTTAGAATATCCCCAGGCGTCAGGCTGGATCCGGAAAGTTTTTTGCGTAGCAGTACCCTTGTGCGTTGGTAGGCGGCGTCGTGCGGCTCCGCGTCCGTCGTCGGCGTCGTGATCGCCGGGATGACGTCGCGGGCAGTACTTAGACGCCGCCCCTGCGCGCTGACGTCAGTTCTTCTTTTTCCGCGCCAGCAAGCGCAGATCCGGGAAGAGCAGTGCCCTAGTCATTTTTTGACTAACTTTTTTGGTGAATTTTTTCACTGTTTCTTTTCGTATCGACTCCAAGGTGTCGTTAGGGATGCCCGGCTTTAAGCGTTGCGACGCCTGTGCTCGGATGATGTCCATCACAGACCCACATCTGGAGTGTCTCTTCTGTCTCGGGCGAGACCACGACACGAAGTCGTGTTCCGACTGCCGGTCCCTAAACCCGAAAGCTTTGCGAGAGCGGTCTCGAAAGCTCCTCGAGGCCCGGCAGTCGGCTCCGCGCCGCACCAAGCCCCGGTCGCGTGAGAGGTCGAGGGGTCGGACGCGGAGTCCTCGCCTGTCGTCGGAATCCAAGTCTTCGTCGTCCGGTAAGTCTAAACACAAGAAGTCCAAGAAGCATCATCGCTCTAGGACTTCGCCTCGCCGGTCTCGCGACTCGGCTGAGGCCCCTCCCGGCACCGTCCCCGCCCCCGCGGCCCCGGACATGCCTGTGGAGTCGCCCCCGCAATACCCGTCCTTCCCGGGTTCAGGGGCGGATCCGGCCCAAATACAGGAATTCCTGTCGGCCATGGCCCGCCTCTTCGGGCCTCAAGGTCCCTCCGGTGCGCCTTCGGGCCCCGCGGGCCCTGATGGGGTTGCCCCGGCGTCGCCGACGACTCCGGTCCCGGCGTCGCTCGTACCTCCAGCCTCGATCCCGGCTCCGGCCCCGGCCCCGATCCCGGCTCCGGTGGTACCGCAACCCCCATCGACGCCGGTCGACCTGACGCCGGCGCCGATGTCTCCGGTGCCGTTCCTGACGCCGCCCGGGGCTCCGGGCGGCGTCGTCCCCCTGTACTCTCCGGCTCCGGACATGGAGCCGGACCGACGTCGCTCGACGCCGGATCCGGCGCCGATGAGACCTTGGGTCCCAAATGTCCCTCCTCCTCCTTATTTTGAACCGGAGGAGGACCAGGAGGACTGGGAGGGGTCTGAGGTCCCTCTGACACAACAGTGTCAGTATGATGAGGACTGGGCAGAGGAACTAGGGGATGCCAGTGTTCTAGATACTTCCCCTGACAATGGCATGCTGTCTCCTCCCGTGGCTACGGAGGAGGGAGCCAATTTTGCAACGGTGTTGCGTAGGGCAGCTGGAGCCTTACATCTCCGACTCCCTACTGTGGCGGTCAAGACTAATCTCTTGACAGAAGTGCTTCAGCCGGCAGCCTCCTCCTTGGAGACTGTGCTGCCGTTTAACGATGCACTCACTGACGTTCTTTTGGGCGCCTGGTCCAAGCCCAACACAGGGGCTCCTGTGGATAGGAACGTGTCCCGACGCCATCGCCCAGCTCCGGGCGACCCCTTGTTTCTCTCTGTCCACCCCACTCCTGAGAGCTTGGTTGTCCAAGCCTCGGCTTCCCAAACCGCCTTCCCTACCGCCCCTCTGGATAGGGAATCCAAACGCCTGGATCAATTTGGGAAGAAGGGTTTTTCTTCCTCCAGTGCTGGCTTGCAGTCCATCAACACCGCTTGTCTTTTGGGCCGATATACCCACTCCCTGTGGGATTCGGTGGCGACTGTTTTGCCCCAGTGTTCTGAGGAGGTCCAGACACTGCTTACCCGCGCCATTGCGGAAGGTAGTGATGCGGCCAAATACACCATACGTTGTGGCCTTGATACCGCCGACTCGCTGGGCAGATCTATTGCAACGACGGTGGCGCTGCGTCGCCACGCCTGGCTGAGAACCACTGGTTTCTCAGGTGATGTCCAGAATACACTCATGGACATGCCCTTTGATGGAGTCGGTCTTTTTGGTTCCAAAGCAGACCATGCGTTGGAGCGTTTTAAGGACTCACGGGCTACTGCCAAGTCCCTGGGCCTTTCTACTGCACGCCCTCCGCTAACCTCTGCTTTTCGCCCCTATCGTGGCAACGGAAGGGGCGCCCAGTCACGTCAGCAGCCCAGCCACCGGCCCGCGCAGCAGGCGTCTTCGCGTGGCCGAGGACGTGGATACCGCCGTGGCGGTTCGGGCAACCAGCGTGCGGGTCAGGCCACACACCCCGCCCCGTCCGCGGCCTCCAAGCCCTCCTAGTCCCTCCTTTCAGGTGCACAGCACGCCAGTTGGGGGCAGGGTCCGCCATCACCTTCACCACTGGCGTGCCATCACCTCGGACAAGTGGGTCTTGGACATTGTCCGAAGGGGCTACTCCCTCCCCTTCGAGACCACCCCCCAGCCATGCCACCTCAATTCCACCACATGTCAGGGGATCACTTGGTGCTTCTGCAGAAGGAAGTCACGGCCCTCTTGGCCAAGAGGGCCATCGAGCATGTTCCGACCCCAGAAGTAGGGCGTGGTTGCTACTCCCACTACTTTCTGGTGCCCAAAAGGACAAGGAGGACATGCGTCCTATCTTGGACCTCCGGAACGTCAATCGCTTCCTCCGGAAGGAGAAGTTCAAGATGCTCACCCTAGCTCAGGTCTTGACTGCCCTCGACCCTGGAGACTGGTTGGTAGCGTTGGACTTGCAGGACGCCTATTTCCACATCCCCGTCCTGCCGGCCCACCGGCGTTACCTTCGGTTCACGGTAGGCCACGAGCATTTTCAGTTCACCGTGCTCCCCTTTGGCCTTACCAGTGCCCTCGGGTGTTCACCAAAGTGATGGCGGTGGTCGCAGCTCATCTGCGCCGGGCAGGGGTTTCAGTCTTCCCCTACCTCGACGACTGGCTGCTGAAGGCGGGCTCGTCCCAGGCAGTCGTCTCCCACCTCCAGACTACGGCCGAACTCCTGCACTCGCTGGGGTTCTCCATCAATGTGCCGAAGTCTCATCTGATTCCTTCTCCACAGCTCCTTTTCATCGGAGCAGTTCTGGACACGACGCAGTTTCGGGCCTATCCTCCCGAACGGCGAGTCCGGGATATTCAGGCTATGATTCCGATCTTTCAGCCTTTATCCTGGGTTTCGGTACGGATGACCCTGAGGCTGCTGGGCCTCATGGTCTCCTGCATCCTGCTGGTCAATCTTGCCAGATGGCATATGCGGGCTCTGCAGTGGGACCTGAAGTTCCAGTGGGCGCAGCACCAGGGCAACCTGTCCGATCACGTCCAGATCTCGGAGGGGACTGCAAAACAGTTGCAGTGGTGGCTCTCGAACCGGCAATGGGTCATGGGCAGATCCCTCTCCCTTCCCCAGCCAGAGCACACAGTTGTGACGGACGCGTCCCTTCTGGGATGGGGCGGTCACATGGGAGAGGCGGAGATCAGAGGCCTCTGGTCTCCGGCGGAGTCCCGGCTCCATATCAACCTTCTGGAGCTCCGGGCGATCCGACTTGCACTCAAGGCATTCCTTCCCTCTGTCAAAGGGAAGGTAGTGCAGGTGTTCACAGACAACACCACCGCCATGTGGTACTGCAAGAAACAGGGCGGGGTGGGGTCGTGGACCCTCTGTCAGGAGGCTCTGCGCCTCTGGACATGGCTGGAACATCAGGGCATGTTCCTGATGGTTCAACACCTGGCAGGTTCCCTGAACGCCAGGGCGGACGAACTCAGCGGCAGGTGCATGATGGATCACGAATGGCGTCTTCACTCGGAAGTGGCGCAAGGACTCTTTCTACAGTGGGGAGAGCCTTGGTTAGATCTATTCGCCACCGAAGAGAACGCGCAATGTCATCAGTTCTGCGCGTTGAAATTTCCAAGGCGGCACTCGCTCAGCGACGCTTTTCGTCGCGAGTGGAGTTGCGGTCTATTGTACGCCTTTCCGCCTATACCACTTCTACCCAGAGTGTTGAAGAAGATTCGGCACGACCGGGCCCAAGTCATTCTTGTGGCTCCGGACTGGGCTCGAAGAGTTTGGTATCCCGAGCTACTCAGTATGAGCGTAGATCCCCCGATCCGTCTGCCTCTTCGGGAGGATCTTCTGTCGCAGCAGCAGGGGACGGTCCTCCACCCGAACCTGTCCAGCCTCCACCTGCTTGCGTGGAGATTGAGCGGCGGCAGTTGATTCCTTTCGACTTGCCTCCCGAAGTTTGTGATGTGATTCTGGCAGCCAGGCGTCCCTCCACTAAGGTGGTATACGCCTGCAGGTGGAACAAATTTGTGGCATGGTGCACAGCAAAGGCTGTAAAGCCCCTTTCTGCCCCTCTTTCTGAGGTCCTTCTGTTCCTTCTTTCTCTGGCCCAACAGGGTTCTGCCCTGGGTACCATCAAGGGTTATCTCTGTGCTATCTCGGCCTTCCTCAGGCTTCCTGATCAGTCCTCCCTTTTCAAGTCCCCTGTTGTTAACAGGTTCTTAAAAGGCATTACACACCTCTTCCCTCCTGTTCCGTTTGTGATGCCTCAGTGGGACTTGAACTTGGTTCTTACCTTTTAATGTGCGCTCCCTTTGAGCCTCTACATAACTGTCCTCTTCGTCTTCTGACTCTGAAGACAGCCTTTCTGGTGGCCATCACCTCCGCTCGGCGGGTGAGTGAGCTCCAGGCTCTATCATGCAAACCTCCCTTTCTGTCTGTCCATCCAGACAAGGTTGTTCTTCGGACGCGTCCGTCCTTCTTGCCAAAGGTGGTTACTGCCTTCCACATTGGGCAGACCATCACTTTGCCTACCTTCTTTCCGCCTCCGCATCCTTCCAGAGAGGAAGAGAGGCTCCACCGTCTGGACCCAAAACGTGCGCTCTCCTTCTATATCGACCGCACCAAACACTTCCGGTTGGATGACCAGCTCTTTGTTGGCTACGTGGGCGCCAAAAAGGTCGGGCGGTGCACAAACGAACCATCTCCCGCTGGGTTACCTTGTGCATCAAGGCCTGCTATTCTTTGGCTAAGAAGGAGCCTCCTGTTGGGCTGCGTGCCCATTCCACCAGGGCAACGGCTGCTACCACGGCTTTGGGCCGCGGTGTTCCGCTGCAGGATATCTGTCAGGCAGCTACGTGGGCCTCGCTGCACACGTTTACAAAGCATTACTGCCTTGACAGTCAGGTCCGGAGGGACGGCTTCTTTGGCCGTTCTGTCCTCCGGGACTTCCTTGTCTGATCTTTGTTCGCAGACCCACCACCGGGGTTGGTATTGCTGGGGTATCTATTCTAAGGTAAGGAATCTGTCACTAACGTGTCTCTTTCAGATGCACAAGTTACTAACTTGTGTAACGATATATCTGTAAGAGACGGTAGTTAGTGACAGATTCCTACCGCCCCACCCATCCTCCCCGTTCTGCGAACTGATTTCTAGGGTTAAGGACATCCCTTTCAGGGCCCTAGTATTTTTCAGACACCTATGTCAGCTTCTTGCATGGCTCTGCGTTCCTGGCGCGGAAAGTCGTGTACAGAACTGACGTCAGCGCGCAGGGGCGGCGTCTAAGTACTGCCCGCGACGTCATCCCGGCGATCACGACGCCGACGACGGATGCGGAGCCGCACGACGCCGCCTACTGACGCGCAAGGGTACTGCTACGCAAAAACTTTCCGGATCCAGCCTGACGCCTGGGGATATTCTAAGGTAAGGAATCTGTCACTAACTACTGTCTCTTACAGATATATCGTTACACAAGTTAGTAACTTGTGCGATAGGGACATACCGACCTCAGTCCTATGTCAAGCCTATAGGGTATATTATTCCAATGCGCAGAGCCTATTAGGGAAATAGGAGCGACACTACATGGCGCCCAACGGTTTGGTAAGGCGGTAATTTAACGTTAGATACTGAGTAACTCAGCCGTGCCTTTTCTCTCAGAGACCCCTACCCATATACTCCAAAAGACGTCTGGAGTGGGCAGGGTTAAGTATCCACCACGGCTACATAGGGAAACACCCTATATATTAGCTGTTTGGTTTGCTCAACGTTGAAGGATACAGTGTTCCAAAATATTGTGCACCTTATCTTTGTTTCCTTGAAACTTGTTCTGCATTTTTCAAAAAACAAATGTCCAACAGGGAAAATGCCACCGACACCGGTGGAGATGCGGCTGATCCAGCCCTAGCAACAGCTTTTAACATTACAGGTTTAAATGAAACCGAGGAGGGTGTTATAGACATCCCTCAAAATTTAAGAAGAGCCATCATTCTAAAACTCATAAAATACGGCCTACCACCAAGAGGCGGTAGAGCAGTTTTCGTGATAGAGGCACACGAATCCTTTCAGACAGAGGTATTCTATTCATGGGTAATATTTCCTGAATCAAATCCAGTAACACACCTGTTTCACTTCTACAAAGAAGATGATCCACCAGGGGAATATATTCCTTTCGAGGATATTGAAATTCCACTAACATACCAGGAGCATCAGCTCTGGTTTAAAGGCGCCCTAAAACATCACAGAAACATTACCAGGCTCTGTCCACTAGGTAGACCAGGAGCAACATGGCCGATTCTAGCCGGCTACACACCTCATCCTGAACTGGATATAATGTCAGATGAGGAATTACTTACTCAAATCACAGAGTTAATAAAAATCTACAGACAATTGGTCCAATATGTCATGCAGACTTTCACAGTCCAACCACCATTAACCATTCCAAATCAGACCCCTCAATCGGGGACTGCACTAAAAATTACACCACAGACTCTATACGCAGTCATGGGTAAAATGCCCACAAAACGTGAGCAAATTCCATTCTGGATAGCTCAAAAAATTACTCCAATCGAAGCAGTATTTCCAAATACTAGCCCGTATGAGAAACACAGAATACTAACAATCAGTTTACCAATGGGGATCACACCACAACTGGAAGACTGTACCACTTGGGGCTCAGTCTTTGCTGCCATCTATACTAAAACACATGGTATTCCATCAATTGCGGTAATACCAGATGTCCTGAAACAAATTCAAAATGAATACGGGGCAGAGCCTGCTCTGAATTTTTATTTATTTATTTATTTTTTATTTATTTTTAATTGATTTTAGTGCATAGTTACAACTCGGTATACACAAGCCAATAATCAATTCAATGAACTCAGAAAAATAATTTCGCAGTATTTCCCTCCCATACCCCCCCCTAACCCTCCCTCCCAGGCAGATCCTTAACAGATTTCCAAAACACTTTGCTTATTGCAAAAAAATCAACGTATGCATGGTGGGTGGTGACAGTGATAAAAACTCTCCTACACAGTCCACATCTATGGCCAGCCAACTCGAACACACCTGTAGTAACGTCCCAAATGGAGACAGCGCCCACCATGCTTGCCAACTGGTCCCGCTCCCAGGGGCATCCATCATTCATGCCAGGTCAGGGTGAGACATCAAATATATTGCAAGGGGAGCCCAAAAGTCCTTGGGGCGAGAAGACTCAGGTAGTTCTTCGCCATATATCCGAAGCTGATCCCTACAGTATAGTAAGTCCTTAAGCCATTTCTTAACAGTGGGTACTACCTTGGCTCCCCAGCATTGCGCTACTGCCCTTTTGCAAAAAGAGTCGAGAGTGCCACTAGGCGCCTGTTACATGGTTTGAGAGGTTTGACGTGGCCCAGCAAGCACATCTCAGGGGTACAGCACACAGGTTCTGACACAACCGCCGTAAGCATGGTCGTCACCGCAGTCCAGAATGCAAGCACACCCGGACACATCCAAGCCACATGAAGAAAATCCGCATCCGGGGCTCCACATCTCACACAGTTAGCAGCCTCTCTCAGACCATATTTATGCAATTGTAGGGGGTGTAATATACCTGATGTAGGAATTTAAAATGAATAATTCGGAGGTTGCAATTAGCTGTGAGACGTCCCGTGAGCCGACAACACTCCCTCCAGGTCTCAGGTGTAATAGGGGTGCCCAACATCGTTCCCCACCGTACACACGAGGGGGAGTCTTCTTGCTCCCGTTCCCGCAGCGAGGCGTTATACAGCCTAGTAATGAGACTCCTTCGGGACGCACCTGAGAGCATCACCTGCAGCGCCTGCAGAGTGGTTGGTTCGGTTGGATAATTTGGATATGCCGCACGGACAGCCTGCCGGACCCGGACATAGGTAAAGTTAAACATAAAAGGTCGATTTACGCCACCCTGCGCCGCCCGTAAGTCTTTGAATTTACCGCCCTCATACAAGTCGCCCAGTGTGGTGATGCCCGCAGCCGTGAGCTCCTTCCTGGCCGTCGACTCTCGTGCCGCAGAGATATCGGGATGTGAGACTATTGGTACGGATGAAGCGTATAGGTAAGAAAGTTGAGCCCGGAGTGCAAGCATTCGCCACGCCCACGCCGTGCGTGGGGTTGATCTCATTTCGTGGGCCTCCTGTTCCCCCGAAAGCGCAACTGCCTGTACTGGAAGAGGAAAAACAGCATCTGATTCAATCGCCACGTGGGGCTGAAAGCACTGTGGGAAATGCCAGTAATGTGCGAATTGCGCCTGCGCACATAGATAATAAAGACGAAAGTCTGGGGCCTCGAAGCCACCGCGGTCAAATGGTAGCACCAGCAGTTCCCATCGACACCGGGGCTTCTTACCACCCCACACAAATGTTAAGAGCGCAGACTGTAACGTGCGGAACAGTGCCATATTCAGTTTGATAGGGATGTTAACGAAAAAATACAACAGCTTGGGTAAAAAGACCATCTTCACAACGGCAATTCTATCGGCTAATGAGAGAGGTAAGTGTGCCCACCGCACTGCTTGTTCAGATATACGTGAAACCGTGCGACCGTAGTTCTCGGAGACAACGACAGTTGGGTCCCTGTGCACCCAAACTCCAAGATATTTGACCGGGTCCGATGTCCAGGCCAATGGGAAGTCCACCTCGACCTCAGCTGTTCGCGCAGTCAACGGAAACACTACGGATTTGGACCAGTTAATCCCCAGGCCCGAGAATCTTTCAAATTTTACGTATTCTCGCAGCAGCGCAGATAGGTACGTAGCAGGTTCGCGAACATACAGCAGCATGTCATCTGCGTACAGTGAGACAATTAAGGGTCGCAGCCTGAACCTCAGAGCCGCTGCAGCATGTTTCTGACGCAGCATACAGGCGAGGGGCTCCAGCGCCAAAGAGAAAAGCATAGGGGACAGAGGGCATCCCTGCCTTGTACCCCGTTCAATGCAAAACAATGAGGACACCCATCCATTAACCCGAACGCGAGCCACCGGTCCGCTGAAAGCACCCTAATCCACTGCAGAAAAAAAGGCGGGAAGCCCATGCGGCCCAGCACGGCAAACATAAATGGCCACTGCAACGAGTCAAAGGCCTTAGCCGCATCAAGTAATACGGCCACCGCCTGGAAATCAGGTTCAAAGTAGTGTAGCGTGGCGAAGAGCGTGCGCAAGTTGTGTGTCGTAGAGCGCTCCGTGACGAAGCCGGACTGATCAGGCAACACCAGTAGAGGAACCAACGGCTGCAGCCTGGTGGCGATCATTTTGGCGAGAATCTTTGCGTCGATATTGATGATGGACAAAGGTCGGTAGGAGCCGCATTGATTCGGGGGCTTATCTGGTTTCAATAGGGTGACCAGGAGGGCCTCCCGGAGGGAATGCGGCAGTGTCCCACTATCGTAAGCCTCTGCATATACAGCCAGGAGCCGAGGGGCCAGGTCCGCTGCATAGGTTTTGTAAAATTCGCCAGGTAGCCCGTCAGGTCCTGCGGCTTTACAGGTTGGTAACGACGTGATAGCTTCCCTGACATCTTCCACTCCGAATGGTTGTACGAGGTGTTCTCGATGTGCTGGAGATAACCATCCTAACGCTATTTCGTCGAGATAGGCATCTATCTCCACCGCCGATGGAGACTCTCTTGTGGCATAGAGACTTGTATAGAATTGCAAAACCGTATCGCAGAGGTCCACAGTTGAATGACGGGCGATCCCATTTTCATCCAACAGCTCCGCAATGTCAACTTGACAGCGCGGTTCCGAAAGTTTTTGTGCTAGCGAGCGGCCCGGTCTGCCCCCCTCCCCGTAGTAGCGCGCTATCCGCCGTCGGGAGCAATGTGAGAGCTCCTGATCCACCGCCTCATTGTGTTCCAAGACAAGCTCCCTCATGGCCGCAAGTTTAGCTGAGGATGGGTCAGACTTCGAATTCTCGCTCCCGCTGAGAGATATCAGATGTCAATTTCCGTATTCTACGGCGAATATCTCGCAGGATACCAGACTGCGCTCCGATACAGGTTCCCCTTATGGTAACCTTAAACGCTTCCCAGAGCGTGCCCGCGCTGTCTACCGATCCTTCATTTTCCAGAAAATAATTCCTGATTGCCTCAGCCACGGTCTGGTGGAAAACCGGGTCTTTGAGCTCTGAAGGTTGAAGCCTCCACGCAAAGGGCGGTCTCTGGTAGGTCGGGATCTGCAGCTCCAGAAGTACAGGGGAATGGTCCAACAGAGTACGTGCCTCATGCGACACTACTGTAGTCCAATTACAGACCTGCGCCGAGACGAGCCAAAAATCAATGCGGGACCAGGAACCATGGGCCGCCGGAGCGAAAGTGCTCTCCCGGGCCTCTGGATTCCGTGAGCGCCAGATATCAATTAGTTGACCAGTATCCATCAGGCCTAGCAGCATATCTGTCGCAAGTTTAGGCCGCAACATACCACTACTTACCCTATCCATGGCTGCATCCAAACACAAATTAAAATCTCCCCCCACACTATCGCCGCTGGGGGAACTTCGATATTCTCCGCCACACATCAGAATAAAAAGAGGGGTCATCCACATTCGGACCATAGACATTAACTATCAGCACACTTTCACCCCCCAAGCATCCATGCACCATCGCCACTCGTCCTCTGTCATCCGTCTCCGATTTAACCACAGTGAAAGGCACACCTCTCTTTACCAGGATGAGCACGCCCCTAGAATAACTGGAGAAGGACGAGGCAACCTTTACGCACGACCAGCGTGCGCCTATCTTACCAGCTGACTCCCAGGTTAAATGTGTCTCCTGTAGTAAGGCAACATGGACACCCACCCGATCTAAATAGGCAATTACAGATCTAATCTTTTTAGGTGTGTTCAAGCCTCTAACATTCCAAGTCAGGAATTTAAATGGAGAAGTCATTGCAGCCGGCCGGCCATAGTGGGACATTAGAAACATAAGAATGGACAATCTTCTTCAAGGATAACCACGAATCCGTGCCCACCCACACAGTGATAATTTGATCAATAAACCCCCACGTTCTGCCTGCCCAGCCCAGGACCCTTCCTCCCCCCACCCACTTTAGCTTCCCCAACACGCCAAAGCCATCCCATAGCTCAACCCTTCCCCCCTCCCCTATCCCAATAAACAAAACGCAACTTTGGGGTATACCCATTTACGGGGGGCACTGAGTGCTACTAACCTCCCACAAAACAGGAGGTGGCCGAGTAGGTCTACTAATTGCCAATACAGGGGAATCGCCCATATTTACAGTCACAGATGTGTATGAGTGCCATGACCCCGACACCAGCGCCCACCCCACACGGACAAACAACCAGCAGGTCCCAACCGGCTACGGTCAAGCAGCGCCAATCCCCAAAACTATAGGAAGAGTTATAAGGCAGCAGCCCAGGGAGGGAAGCCAGTTAAGGACAATAACCCAGCCAGCTCCGATGTCCAGTAACACATGTTGTATAGCGTCCACATGTTCCAATAGAGTTAAACGCCCTCGTCTACCAGCCAATATAAAAAACTTAATGTGCGTGCCAGTTCAGGTAGGTGTTCCCATCTTTTTATTTCTATTCGTCCTCGGGAGCTGTACCAGACTCTCGTCGCTGTCGCTTCAGATGTTTAGCGTGTTCCATCGCGGCCTTAGGAGAAGCAAAGATCTTGGAGTCACCGTCCCCGCCAATGTGAAGGCGAGCTGGATACAGCATGGCGTATGGGACCCCATTGGCCTGTAGGAGCTTTTTTACGGAGCCAAATTCACGGCGGGCAGCCTGCACTGCCACCGTAAAATCGGGAAAAAAGGAGAGCGCGTTGCCCTGATGTACTATCGAACCCTTCTCCCTGGCGAGCCGTAAGATTGTGTCTCGGTCTCTGTAATTTAGGATCCTGGCAATTATAGGGCAGGGAGGAGCCCCCGGGGCCGGACGGGCAGCTAGCGAGCGGTGGGCTCGCTCCACAATGAACATTCTGGAGAGATGTTCGGGCCCGAAGATCTCTGATACCAGGCCTTCGATATACGTCTCCATTTTCCCCACATTTGTTGACTCCGGTAGGCCTGTGATGCGGATGTTGCTGCGCCTCGATCTCGCCTCTAACTCCTCATTCTTGGCTTGAATCACGGCCAGTATTTTTTCCATATTCAATGTTTTTTCTGCGACAGTGCTCAAACCATCCTCGGTGTCAGACACCCTCTGCTCCACCTCCCCCATGCGTGCACTCTGTTTCTCCAGCTGGGAGGACACATGATCAAGGCGGTTGTTGACCGAGGCCATCGTGCCTTCTATGGTCTGTAGAGAGCGCTGCATGGCTAGCAGCGTGCTTTCTAGTGTGGTAGGGCCGTCCGCCTGCGCATCCGCCTCCGAGTCAGAGGCCGCCTTTGCGCAGTTTTCGCGGGCTTGCGCAGGTCGAATGTCAAGCGCGGCTGGGACTTGTCCGTCTTCCCCATTTTACACCTGCACTCCCCTCACTGAGGGGATCAGTGCCTATGTAGCCCCAGTAGCCGCTTCAGCCCAGTGCGCCGATCGCTGTTCAATTGTATCTCCCAATGGTGTGCCCAGTATATGCGCCTCCTGGCACCCAGAGCGAGTAGGCAGCACCACCACAGAGCGCCCGACACTACGGCGGGAGGGGGTGGAAAGGTTGCAGCGTCACCCACTGGGCATCAATATGGGACCCTCCAGTGCAGACCCACCAAGTGCGCCAAGGGGGTAGTAGCGATGTTGCCCCAAGATCACACCTCAAGCCGGGGGGAGTACTCGCCACAGACTCTCATGTATGCCAGCATCCAGCGTAGTCGAATACCCGGGACAGCAGGCAAGCAGCGATCTCCTCCGTGGTCCCTGCGTAGCCGCAACAGCCAAAATCACCTATGCCCCGCACCAGCCACAGTTCGCAGGCCGCAGCCCAGGCCCGGGCCCGCACCCACCTACGCAGCTGTAGCCCAGGCCCAGCCGTGCACCCCACTCACCGCAACCGGCGCCGATGAGCGTCCGGGTCCACAGGTAGTCGTAGCCGATGTCAGTGCTGCCGATTGCGTCCCCGCCGCTGCAGGCCCAGCAGTCAAGTAGCGTTCCGCCGCTCCACTGCGCAGTTCCTCACCGGGCCCTCGGCCTCACCGGGGGGCCGCCGCTGACGCAGAGTCCAGCACACAGCGTCGCTACGGACAGTAGGCAGTTGCAGGACAGCAACACAGCATGCCGGCCCAGGGAGGCCTACGCCCGAGTAGCGGTCGCCATTTTCTGAGTGGCAGCCTCCGCACTGTCAATCGCCGCCAGCGTGTCCCCACTGACGTCGCCGACCCAGCTATCCTGCCCTATGGTGCCGCTTCGGTTCCGGGAGGCACTCCAGTGGTTTGCGGGTACTTTTACCCCGTATGGCAGCAGATAATGGTCGGATAACGGCTCGGCCGGGCAGAGCCTCACACCAGTGCGGCCATTTTGCCGTGCGCCCTCTAGCGCCCCCCGCCTGCTCTGAATTTAGGTATGAAATTACTGAAAAATTTCGACCAGGTCTCAACAATAATTTTATCTAATATTAAAGGGGAGGCAGCAGCAGCGGCGATCCGCCAACGATTAAGGGAATTCGATGTTACAGAACATCAAACTGAGCTACCCAGAATAATTGAACAATCATATGCAGAATTAGGCAGAGATAGTTTGGGTGGAAGACCAGTGAAACCAAAACTATCTGAAAGTCCTGAGAAGGACTCTATTAAACAAACTCCTACATCTTCTAAAAAGAAGTGGGAAACTACTAAACAAAACTCAAACGAGAAACGTTCTCAATCCCGAAGTAGGTCTCCTCAAAAGGAGCCCTCTGAAAGGAGGTATAACCTCAGGAATAGGGATAATTTGAGAAAACCTGACAGGTATCAAGATACTGATACACGTTCCTCTCGTACCTTTCAGATCTCGTCACGGACTTCGGAAAGAAGAGGACGGTCAGAAAATAGAGAAGAACGCGTGAAATCCAAGGAAGATAAACACGCTCCAAAAAATAAAACAAAACCTCAATTCTCCAAAAAGAAAGTAGCAGGTCTGAAGATCAGACATGCCGAGAATACTGAGAACACAACTCAAGAACGGAGAATGGGCCCAGACAATGCTGGAGAGTGCAGCAGAAGTCACAATAGTTCGCCAGAACCTGAAGGAACTTCTGGAGATAGTGGACTTGAATGAGTACATTACAGTTGAGACTGTAGACACCAGGGTTAGTACTCCACAAAGGTTATATGAAATAACACTCCGAATGGAGGGAGACATACCTAGACAAGTGAAAGCACTCTTTTGGGGAAACTTTCAAGGGGCTATGACATACTTCTAGCAGAAAAAGACTGGCCACCACAATTTGTCAGGGAGTGCCCACATGGCGAGGACATTATTATGCCTGCCTTCTCTAACCATATTCCAATTCATCTAAAATATACTTATGCCAGGAAATGGGCAGTAGCCCAGGCCCCAGCATTATATAAAAATCATGTAGGATGGGATGAGGACTCACCTCACCATAAAATACATCTGAAACATGAACCAACTGCACAAAGGCAGTATCCAATAAAGCAAGAAGCTAAAAAACAGGTCAGGGAGATCTTAGATCAACTTGAATACCAAGGGGTGATTGAAACATGCACCTCCTCAATGAACAATCCTTTGTTTCCTGTCTCCAAACCAAACAACACCTATCGTCTAGTTTTGGATTACAGACACTTAAACACTTGTTGTAAAACATTTGCAGTGCAAAATGCACATAGCACAGCATTAATGAATAACATTGTGCGTAAAAAATATAAAACCACATTGGACATCTCAAATGGTTTCTTTTGTCAAAACATAGCACCTGAAAGCAGGTACTTAACAGCATTCTCCATAATGAGGACCCAGCATCAATTTTGTCGACTCCCACAAGGGTTCAAGAATAGCCCGGGGTTATTCTCAGCGAGAGTAACAGAGTTACTACAAATTTATGACAATGAGGCATTGTCCTATGTCGATGACATCTATCTGACGGACGATGACCTGGACAAACACTTGAAGAGGGTAAGCACCATTATACTGGGCTTCGCCTCTGAGGGCTACAAGTTCAACTTTAAAAAGTCCCGAATTGCCCATCTCAATGTCCTATTTCTAGGATATGAGCTTTCAAGTGAAGGCAAGAGCTTGGCAGCTAACTTTTAGAAAAGTGTGTGCTGCTCCAACCTCCAAAAACACAAAAAAACTTACAATCCATCCTGGGTTTCCTAAATTTTGGAAGAACATACGTTCTAAATTACGCAGAAAGGGTTAAACCTCTCTACGCATTAATCAAACCTGATTTTTTCAATCAAGAATTGAACACAAGAACACACAGAAATCTTGCGTTCACTACAGGCTAACATGTTAGCAACAAATCACTTACAAACACGCGTAAGTCAACGCAACCTGGTGATCCGAATAATTTCGGGTCAATGCGGATTCACCTACTTAACATTTAATGAGGGTGAAAAAATACCAATCGCATACAAATCTCATTTGTACACACAAGCGGAAATGCGCTTCACTTCAACTGAAAAATTCTGACAGCAGTTCAAACCGCTGTAGCAAAAGAAAGAGCCCTAGCCCAAGGGAAACGCATTATTGTCGTAACCCCAATGCCAGCTTTAGAAGCGGTCACAAAAGCAAGCATTCCAAATGCTAAAGCATTACATCCAAGATGGATACAGTGGGTTAATTCTTTTGCTGCAACAGATGTTGAATATGTTTTTGATCCTGATTTAAAAACACAAGCATTCCTGCAATATGAACAAGAATGTCCTCTGCCCACTGAAATTCTGCCTCTCGATCAGTACGAATTCATAATTTACACTGACGGATCTGCACAACCCGCAACAGGGGGTAAGCAAGCTTACAGTGCAGCGTGTGCAATCGTTAAAGGTCGCATGCGAGATGGTATCTTCAGACCTATGGTCACAAAAACTCAGTCTCTAGGAGATTGTACAGCTCAGCGAGCTGAACTACAAGCATTCAAACTGGCACTTGAAAGTACAGATCGAGAATTCCCCACACTAATAGTGTGCGATTCCTTTTACTGTGTTCAGTCGTATAATGAATATATACAAAACTGGCTTGAAAATGGATTCAAAGATGCGAAAGGTGGCACAATAAAGCATAAAACGCTTTGGGAACAAGTAGTCCAGTTAAAAAACGAACTACCAAAGGCTCACGTGATCCACACACTGAGTCATCAACGTGATGGCGTTCACGTTGCAGGGAATTCATTGGCTGACGAAGCCGCAAAGGGGGCTGTTCAGACGGCTTCCGTAGCTGCGATCACTCGTTCAAAAATACACAGTGAGATAATGTTGGTTGTCAATGCTACAAGCAAAGGCAGTGGTGCAGCGTTACCAAAAAAGTTTCCACTCAAGTACTCTTATGTAATTGATGCGAACAACTTTCCTTTTGCTCGAATCCCTGGAGTGGGGGATAGGGTAATTCCAAACATGGAACGTAGAGCAGCTTTGATTTATGAAGCACATTTGGGGGAGGGTCTGTCACATCAAGGGATCTCTAAAACAATCTTGACGTTAAAAGAGATGTACTGGTGGCCTGGAATGAATACACAGATTCACATCTTCATCAATGACTGCATAGACTGTAAGGTACAGCGTGATGCAGAACGCCACCAGACACCATGCTACGAATGTAGCTGCCCAGTACAGACACCACTGTTAGACAGCATTAGACTATCTACGCGCATGCGTCCTTCTGGACAAATGCAATCCCACAAATACTGAATTTAGGTTCCTATGGATATGGCCTCAGCGCTCGGCTGACGCTCGAACTGTTATAAAAGATTTGCGAGTCTTTATCGGCACATACGCAATAGGCACACTACATTCTGACCAGGGCCCTGCGTTTAGCTCTCGGGCTTACAAAGAAGCCATGGCCAGTCTGGGCGTTGCATTGCGGTACTCCTCTCCATTCCATCCTGAGGGAAATTCGGTTGTGGAAAGGAAAAACCGGGACATAAAGCAGTCTAAATATAGACATCCTTGTATTCAAAACTATAATCAGGCCATTGGCCAGCTCTTAGGAAACAAGAATTGCTGTTTCTTAAACGTAAAAGAGTACTATCAATCATAGTAACATAAGAAAAAGTATAGCTGGGTTTCCTGACGAAGGCATACATGCCGAAACGCGCTTAGTTTTCATCTACCGCCAGCCTTTGTACCACTTCATTACCTACTACTTTTCTTGTACATTTTAACTCTGTGTACATTGTCGTTTTTGTATAATTCATGTTATATATATAGTTGTGTGTTGTCTTTATTCATAGTTAGTTTTTTGCATCACTGTATAATTTGTTTTTTTGTATATTTCATCTTTATGTATAGTGTTGTTTTTGTATAAGTCATGTCATATATATGGTTATAAAATAAGAGTATTCTCTATCAATGAAATACCTAGAATAAAAATATTTTGTTATACATCAAACATTTTTGGTTTCTGTTACATATATATGTTCATGTACATGAATTTTGTTATGTTTTTCTTTTAACACACAGAAAAGTTAGGCCTGATATGCTTTGTACGACCATCCAACTTGCATTTAGCGAATTCTTTACCCCAATTGCATAAAGCAGTCTATAACAGCTAGGGTATTAGGTTCGGGTGATGGGTGGGTCAAACATCTTTATGGGGTCCAACGCTCATTGAACAACCTGCCAAGAGGTTCTCTAGGGGGGGTCACTTCACATGAGGTCCTATTTGGAACAAGAATGTGGGTACCAGACCTCGATCACGTAGGCACAGTGGTGGAAAATAAACCCTTTGATATCAAAGATCGTTTGGCTGTTTTACAGGGACTCAATGAACTAAGATCGAAACAAAGCAACGTATTCCTGCAGCCAACCACCACTGGGGAAAAACCGGCGGTCCCAGCAAGGCCTGTCTGGATTCCAAAAGTTGGGGATCTAGTCAGAAAAAAGATGGCAGACAAGAAGGAATTTGGACTTTCTTACAGACAACCAGTACCTGTCCTAGCAGTTCAAGGAACAAGAACAGTACTTCTGCCGCCCCTTGCTGGAAAAAAGGAGAAAAGATTTGTGTCCATCGACCTCATCAAACCACAGTATGTGGCCAATACTAAATAGTAGGCCTCGTGGACTCCGACCTAGTAGCAGACACACTCCTCTCGCTACTATCCAAGAGGTTCAGACTGAAAGACTGATAACAATCGAGACTTCAGCAGTAACGGATGAAGGACTAAGCAACAATGCAATGGAACTCATCCCTCTTGAAAATCAAGTGACAGTTTGTCCAAATACACCTGTCTACACCAATGTAGCAAGTGATCAACTTGTTCCAGCGATTTCTACAAATCCTGATGCAATTTCAACAATTGACAGAACTGCTTCTGGCTATTTCATTAACTTTGATACGTTCTTAGAAGATCCGAGTGAACCTGAAACGACGCCAGCATCATTAACATTCAAGCAGCAAGTACAAGACTTTCTTCACTTTCTGAAAAAACTTATCTGGTTTCACCATGGATTGAACTCTGGATTATTTCTGGAATATTTGTTTTCCTGCTTTGGCTAGCTTTGGTTATGACTATGAGCGTGCTTATAAATGGCAGATACATCCATGTGAACACTGAAAGAAAAGATGTGAACTTACTTTTGAAACCACATAAACCTTCCCATCGTGAAGCAAGAGACTTGTCAACAGTGAACATCACAGCCGTTCCTATACAGGATGGTATAGTGTGGGACAAAACAGATTTTGATATTTTTGGCCCGACGGAACAATTGAACATTCCACATTTGTTTAAAATTTCACTAAGTGATCTCATTTCGTCCAGTACCTATTCTGATGATTGGGACTTTGAGACTGTTAACGACATAATGTTTGACCTAGAAAAATCTGCTGCATTTTCTAAAAGTGAATATTTAGAGGGTTCATCAGACTATGAACAGCTGTATTGCTATAACCACTATGGTCATCATTATTTGCATAAATCTGTATACCCTAGAAATGTGTTTATGTTTAACCAATGGGAGCATTGTCCTACACCACCAAAAGGTAGTTCAAAAGCATTTGTTAATAAGTTTCCATATTTTTCAGGTTACAATACCTCTGATCCAGAAACGTTTTACTATAAAAATGTAAACAAAACAGGACTGAAAATTATGTTAACAAATACAAAACAGATTTATTCTGCAGCATTTATTGCCCAACTGTCTAGACAGGGTTTCGACTTTTGGAAAGACACAATAGACACAAAAACTGTTATCGTAACGAAGTATCACAGCACGCAGGTAAGGTAAACAGGGATTTTATTCACCCGTATGAACATAGCATCAAGTCTTCTCATAAGCCTGGGTCTAACCGTCTCCCCTGGAATCCGGATCGCGGCTCGCATTCCAGATTCCAGGTGAGGTCAGCCAGACACCACACATCCACCTTCGTTAGCAGATTAACAACAACAGAATAAAACAGATGCATAAAAGAAAATAGTACAAATACAACAATGTAGCACAAAAACTGAATAACATAACAGCAAGGATACAATGCAGAGATAAAATGATATGGACCATCACTTATCTAAAACATAATCTTTACACCAGACCGGAAGATGACGTTGTCTTTGTACACGATGTCTGTTTGAGTTGTAAACCTGTTGAGAAACAACTTTCCTCCAATTGGTTCCATTGCATGAAAGCCTAGGAGAGACCATAATCGGCGAATCAACAGATTTCTCAGAAGGCCATAACCACTGAGGAACCTTCACCACCTTAGACAAACTCCACACATTCCCATCAGACAATTCAACAACCTGACGGCCAACTCTGACCACTTTCAAAGGTTGGGAAAATCGAGACTCACCAGATCTAATAATTCAACCTTTCTTCACTCGTACCCAATCATTAATTCTTACAGGAGAAACAGCACCACTATGTTGGCAGTCGCGAACAGACACGGATTCATGATTATCATTACACAACAAATCTCTCATCCATGCCTGACTCAAGTTACACACGCACTTCCTTCCCCTCATTTTCTCAAAAGGAGAGAGATCACCAACACTCCTGGGGGTAATCCTATAACTCCAAAGAATCTCTTTGATGGATTGATTACAGTCCTTTCCATTAGAAATGGCAAGCTGTAGCCCCTCTTTGAACACTTTGATCCACCTCTCCACAATCCCATTGCTCTGGGGATAATATACCGATGAACATTTGTGAACAATGCGATGCCCATCCAGAAAATTTTTCATCTCAATGGATGTAAATTGCACCCCATTATCAGTGTGAATGGATTCAGGAAAACTCTCTCATTCAAAAACACTATTCAAAAACTGAATTACAATTTTCGATGTAATGTTGGAAACCAATTTGATTTCAGGCCACTGAGATAACTGATCAATAAGCACTATGGCATAAACGGGATTGTGCCCAAGACAAATTGGACCTGCAATGTCTAAGGAAACAGACTGCCACACACGGACCGGTCTGGACACGGGGAGACGTTCATAAGGGACTGTCTTTTGGGATTTATCGCTAATGCAACACTCCATACAATCCCTGACCTTACGCTCAATAGACTTGTCCATGGCAGGCCACCAAAATTCACTTCTAATCCTCCTTTTCATACTAGTCATCCCGGGATGTCCTTCGTGTGCCATTTCTAAAATGGTCTGTTGCAACCCAACGGGAACCACAAGTTGTAAACCTCTCATCAACACGTCATTCTTGAAGGATAACTCGTGTGCTACGCGAAAGAAAGGAAGAAGACTTTCAGCAATCTCACCCTTCTTTGGCCATGAAGACCTGATACAACTGAAAACCTCCTTAAGAACAACATCGTTATCACATGCCAATTTCCACTCATCCTCTTGTATGCAACCTTTGGATACTTCACATATGGAAATCACTTTTTCTAAATCATCATCTTCTTCAACATTGTTATCATCCGCTACAGGTAATCTTGAGAGACAATCCGCAAGAATGTTCTTTATTCCGGGAATGTACTCTACTTTGAAATGGAAGTCTTGCAACTTGTATTGCCATCTGGCAATTCTAGATGTAGCTCTGCCACACCCTTTCGTTGTGAATAAGTCAACCAACGGACGATGATCAGATCTAACTTTGAACACAGTGCCATACACATACTTACGGAAATATTCAATGCCCCACCAACAAGCTAAGGTTTCTTTTTCAAGAGTGGACTATTTGCATTCAGCGCCTCTTAATGGTCTAGATGCGAACCCAATGGTGACTAGATGCCCATTCTGATTTTGCATCAAAACGGCACCTAAACCAACATTGCTGGCATCCGAAACAATCACAGAATCATAGGCAGTGTTAAAAGTTGCTAAAGCAGGCGCTGAAGCAATACAACCTTTAAGTTGCTTGAATTCGTTAGAACAGTTTTCGTCCCACAAAAATGACTTATTTTTCTTCATCAAACATCTCATATGTACAGTTTTATCAGCAAAAACAGGTATAAACTTAGCATAGTATTCGGCAAGACCTAAGAAAGATCTAAGTTGATCTTTATTTAAAGGTTCTGGAGCTTGTTCAATGGCTCTAATAAGATTTAGCTTGGGAGAGATACCATGTTTGTCAATGGAATGGCCTAGATAATCAACTGACGATAGACCAAATCCACACTTATCTTTTGTTAAGGTGAGTCCATTGTCTTGTAATATACACAAAACTCTATGAAGAATATTAGTGTGTTCAACTGAATCAGAAGTGAAAACCAGAATGTCATCTTGAAAATATAAAACACTTTCGATGTTTTTGAATAGCTTGTGCATCAATCTTTGGAACACAGAGGATGCAGATATTAACCCAAACGGCATCCTCTTGTACCTAAAGGCTCCTTCCGAGGTGATAAATGAAGTAAGATGTTTGCTATCATCATGAAGAGCAATCTGATGATATGCATTAGATAAATCAAGAGTTGAAAATATCGATGCCCCTTTCAGCTTTGTAAACATTTCACCAATATTTGGTAGGGGATGTCTGTCAACCCAAACATTGTTGTTGAGATCTCTTAAGTCAACACACAATATGACTTGGCCATTCGGTTTGTGTGCAACAACAACGGGGGACAACCATTCCGAGGATTCGATCTCTTCAATGACATCAAGATTACACAACCTTTCAAGTTCCATTTTAACAGCTTCTCTGAAGTGTAATGGAACATTCCTAACTTTGTGGACTTTGGGAACAGCGTCATGTTTTAAAATAATTTTGTGCACAAAATTCTTAAGAAGACCCAACTTGGTGGACGAAAATACCTTGGGAAATCTTTTTTCCCCACTCAGACGCAGGATCTACATCAACCTGAAGAACCAAATCAGAATACCCAAGTACCTGGTCGGGATGGTTGGGATCCAAAGTGATCATGAGTTCACGTTGTTGAGGCCAACCTAAAAGACATGAACCATCACGTGCAACGTACACCTTGGACGAAATGGATTTACCTTTAAAACTAAGAGTAGAGGTAAAGAAACCTAACACATCAATAGGTTTTCTTCCATAACCCACTAGTTTGATGTCTGGAGGAGATAAGTTGACACCAGGAAACTCTTTTAATAACTCATCACCAATGAGAGTATGTCTAGCTCCAGAATCTGCCATAACTTTCACGTTTTTGTCACCAATTACAATGGTACAAAAAGGGGCATCTTTCACATTAGTATTGACTTCATATACGGCTAATAAAAATTCATCATCCTCAATGTCCTCACTGACAACTTTCACTTGCTCAGGGTTGTGATTTCTAATATCACTATCCTTATTTTTAAATCTGTTCTTGTTTCTACACATTCTAGTGTAATGACCTTTAAGTTTACAGTATCTACACACTTGGCCAATGGCAGGATACCTTTTGTCGTTGGCCAAATGACCGGGTATCCCACATTTGAAACAAGTATACTCTCTTTTATCTTGGTTAAATTGCGTTCTAGGTCTTGACTTGTTGAATGTGGATTCAGCAGGATTAGACTTTTTGACTACATTAACTTCAGAAACTTTTTGCTCTGCAAGCTCTTTTAATCCCAGTTTCATATCTTCAAAACGATGAGCAATGTCAATGGCCTTGCTTAATGTCAAATCTTCAGCAGCTAACAACTTCTCTTGAAGCTTAACGTCAGCAACTTTGTGAACCATTTGATCTCGTACCATCTGATCGTGAAATGTGGAATAATTACATTTGGAAGCTAAGATTCTCAAATCATTGACAAAAACATCAATGGATTCATTAACTAATTGACCTCTGCTGAGAAATTTGTGACGACAAACTACCTCATTGACTTTGTTTATGTACTGTTTGTCTAATTGTTTAATTGCCTCCTCAAATACATCAATATCACCATCAGATGAGGATGTACGATTCGTAATTGGTGGTAAATGACCTAAAATGCGCCTGCCTTCTGCACCTAAACAGTGTTTTAAAATGGCCAGTTTCCTTTTGTCTGTGTAGTCGTCTCCTCCAATGGCTTCAATGTATGCTTCCAAGCCTTCTTTCCATTGCTTCCATTCCAAAATGGGTTCACCAGGAGAAGCAAGAAATGGAGAAGGTGTAGTAAAACCTTCCATAGTCACAAAAAAAAAAGAAATGCTGAAAAACAATAGGTGGCGCTCTAAGCTTTGCAACAATTTCTGCGCATGCGTAAATGGTGGAGTTCGATCTTCATCAGTTAAAGAAACACACCAAGATTGGCAAAGGTGTGTGTTTCACAATGCGTGTTACAGAGATACACAAATATTAGCCTCATTTGTAGATAACAATATTGCCCATGGAGTTAATGTTATTTAAATAAAAAAAATAAAAAAAAGTGTCAATTTCTCACGTAAATCGGCAGCGATTTGGCAGCACTATTGCATATAACTGTTCAGAGTTTTCCTACTCTGTTAAGATGGCCGCCGGGAATAATGTAAATTGGCAGCACAAGCATACACTGATCAGAGGCTTCCCAACGCATTGAAATGGCCGCCGGAGTACAATTGAAAGAGGCGTTGTGATGGTGTAGAATGCCGCTGTGCTGATAGGAAAAGATTAGCGGCTTCCCAATTAGCTGAAATGGCCGCCGGAGTGCGCAGGAGTAACGTGCTGACGCAGCAAAGGAAATCGGTATGCGCCCATGCGCAAGACAGCTACTGGTGGTGTCGGAGCAACGCACGAGCTCTGTGCACGCACGGCGAAAAATGGACTAAAATAGTCAAAAACCTCACCAAATAGGTTGCAAATTCGGGATTTTGCCAGCAAAGGTCAGAATGACACCACCTGTATTCCGGAGTTACTGCCACATACACAGGACGTTGATTTGATGACGGATGTTCGGTCTGCTCCTCGCAGGACTCCAGGCTTACTTGCAAGTTTTCCAATCGTCGCCAGTATCGTAACGAAGTATCACAGCACGCAGGTAAGGTAAACAGGGATTTTATTCACCCGTATGAACATAGCATCAAGTCTTCTCATAAGCCTGAGTCTAACCGTCTCCCCTGGAATCCGGATCGCGGCTCGCATTCCAGATTCCAGGTGAGGTCAGCCAGACACCACAACTGTCTGGGGTACTAAAGATTGGCAAGTGCAGGGGATAGAAACTTTATTTAGAGCCTGTATCATCCCTGAACAAATAATGTTTTTGAATGAAACTGTCCAACAAACATGTCTTGGACTAGCCAAGATCAACGAGATGAAAACACCTTCTGTACCAACACCTGCAAGTGATAACAATACACAGGCAGCGGTTACAGTTGACAAAATACTACAACTCAACAGATCTAATACTGATTGGAGAAAATGGTTGATCTGGCCCACAGACACGAGAAACTGTCAGGAAAGATTCCTGAATAAAACTCAGGGCTTTACTATTCATAGGCCAGACCCAAGATATGTCCAAAGACCGCATCCGTGGGTAGTAACAACATACAGTGTAGGTAAATTATGCCTCGATTGGCTGCAGAAATCTACACTACAGGATGTGAAACAACACTTATCCTTACTTAAAGAAGACGCAGACCTTAGGGAATTCTTGCTTGGACCAAGAAAACCGCGTCAAAAACGTTTCATATATGCCGGCATTTATGCTGCCTATAATGAAGCATGGAAAGTGTCACAGATGGAGGCCGCAGAACAAATACGTGAACTTGATCGTATTAATTTAGAGAAAACTCTCTCTGTGGTCAACAATGGGTTAACAACTTTGTCCTCCAGAATATATTCATTGGACGGCATTGTATCCTCTGCTATCGACATACTGGAACAAGATTTGGCGATGTTACAACAAGGCCAATCTCAATTACGTTCTATTGTGTTATTAAGCTGGACGCTGCAATCTTTGCGTGTGGGCTATGTGCCTTGGCGTTTTATCAACACGTCAATTCTGTTTGCAGAATACAATCTAACTGATAAACAGATCGAACTGGCACAAAGAGGAGCAAAGTATACAGTGCTGGGCATTGAAAAACTGGAAAAGTTACCATTCACAGTGGCAGAAAAACCAGCTACAGAATGGATTATTCATGGCAAAATCACACTACCTGTGACTACTTTTCAGTTTCAGTATTGCCTCAAACAAATGCAAGCAGGCAAATATGAAAGGTTGGGTAAGGAATACATTAAGACATCTTGGAATTTACCATACACATATAGATGTTGGAGTGGGGATCGTGAAGTGTTTCTGAGCGGTACACACTGTAAAAATGCACTGAGCGGTTCACTAATATGTCAGGACATTTCTTTACACGGGGCTTGTAATGGTTCTCTGGCAAATTTGTCTTGCCACCAGCAGGGTACACCAGCTGCTGTGATTAATCCAACATTTGGACAACTTTCTAATGGGAGTTACCTCATGTTGAATGATCAGAGTTGCTGCGGCATGTTGCCAGGCATCCCATATCTAGTAACGGTCAACTCCAGGGTCACTTGCTGTATGCAAGTATTGTTTTCCCCAATAGACACAGTCAGGGAGTTGCCTTTGTGGCCTTCGCTGAACGTCTCTTTTATAAGATTTGATACTTTAAGCAGAATGAAAGCCATGCTTTTACAACAAACAGTGCCTTTGACCTCGGCCAAAGAAACCTATGATCTACAAGTCGCAAGGACTTCGGCTGAGATACAGACTTTAATACGTACAAACTGCCCTATACATTTCGTGGAAATGATAGGACGTATCTTTAACATGTCTGATACAAGCGGAATTGTACATGTATTTAAGAGCATCTGTTCCGGTCTGTTAGCACCTTTCCAGGCAATACTCTGAATAATCCCAAACTTTGCACATTTGGTGTTTGGTGGCATACCATTAATTCTAGCACTTGTTGCCAGAATTCTATTTCTCTTCCTGCTATTACGCTATGGCCAGCCTATTCGCAGACATCACTCCGAGCGAAGTGGAGAAAGCTCTCCTTGAACGAAAGTGCTGTGAGCGAATAGTACAGCTTTTGGGCATGAATCGTCTACGGGAACTTAATACCACGTGGTTCCTGTCGTTCAGACCAATCTGGCAAGATTGCATCTTACCTGTTCTACGATGCCTGCTATGCGGTGAAGAATGCGTGTTGGACACCTGTCTAACATTTCCATCAGCTACGCCAACGGATATCGATACTCTGTTGGACCCGATAACGGCCCATGCTCTGTGTTGTCCCCAGAGGCTACCAAAATGATGACGGCATTCATTGAGATCTCACAGACGCTTCCGGCTGCTGCTGAGATACGAGATGGATCTACAGGCACACAGGTAACAACGGACGCGAACATTGCTGCGGCATCCTATGCTGAAAGCGATGCTTCACATCTCTGTGCAATTAATCTACTACACGAGGTGTTCCGAATGTCACCAACTACAGTGGACAATATTTTGTCTACAGAAATAGATGATCTCATGTTTACACCAGACCCGTACACCTGACTCTGATTCAGCCCACAGTGTTCCAGAGATGCAGTAAAAATTTGGCCTTCATATTTCAAAAACTTGGAACTCTTCCCATATTGAACTTTTTTCCATTTTTTCAAATTAAATGGCAAATCAATCTGCTTGAAGTAGAACTATTGTTATAGTACGGACTTCGCGGTACTTCCTCAGACACTTTGTCATCTTGTTTGTCTAAAAAGTTCATTAATTTCCATGACACGAAAAAACTTTGATTTTGAACAAACTTATCGATCATTTTTCTGTCACATGTAAATATTACTGCTTATTTCATTCAAATTGCATTTTTTATTTTCAAATATATGCCTGAAATGAAAAGCAATGCTTACAATGTACAGTACCTTTTGCATTTTAATGGTTTTTAAAAAATACTTTTTAAATGCTTTTAAGACATATCTTTAGCAATATGCGGTACTCCATTTTTATGTTTAGCATTTTAAATGTTTAGCATTTATATTATTATCGTACACACGAAAGTGGAGTGGGTGTTGTATTCCTCTTAGGGTGTCCGTATATAGGTTTTCCTGTATCATGTCCTTATATAGGCACAATTCGCCCTGCCCTTATATAGGCATAAAATCCCAGTCCTTATTTAGGCATTAAACCGTGCACTCCAAATACAGGCATGGTCTCCGACATCCGTCCACCCTAACGTCACAACGAGTTCTTGAAGAACAGACCCTTAGGCTTCGGGAGTTTCCCTAGCACAGGACTATTGATTTCTTCAAGGACTCATCTATTATGCATGAACCGTTATACCTTAGGGGTTCATTCATGACGTCTTCCGCTGTCCGATTCATGTCAATGCTAACATTCTGAGGTACCTCTCAGGTATAAATATACCTTCCCTAGCCCTTGTAAATCAGAGGAGACCTCGACTTCAGAGGAGCCCGTTTCCCAGCCTGACGCACTGAGAAGACGCTGTCATCCCTGCACGCAGAGTCCATCTTCCAGTGATCTGACTTCCCTTGCGGGGTGTTGGAGTTCGAGTCTGGCAAGAGATTCCCACCTCTCTCATTCTTAAGGTATGGAGCTGACTAGAACCTAGAGGGACTCTTGGCATACCAGGCATACTAGGCGTAACATACTCTTAGTATACCATAGTAAGGAATACTCCACCTACTTCATACCTCTCCCTACACCTAGGTTAGGTACATTGGGGTAGAACTAGCTTAGAAACGCATCGTATGAGTACTCGCATTTTTAGTCTGTTATTTATGTAAATGAATATCTACTAAAGATCATGCTAGCGCAGTATTATTTATTTCTACTGCTTACGCTGTACATTATTTATCTTGCATACTGTCTTGTGATCGTAACAGCACATATTACTTACACGAGAAACAAGACTGTTCAATAAATCTTTTATTGAAACGCCCGTCTATTCTTTCTGTGTAACTTTGAGGAAAACTAAGCATGCACGATTGAGCTGAGTGAAACGGTTATCTATTGTTTCCACGACTCTGGGACACGTTCTGATTCTAAAGGGAAACAAAGTGGTCATGTTTTGTGGCTGCCAGAAACTACTCCCTTCTTGTTATCCAAGGAGTTTCTAGTGGCCTCTGAGCTAGCTGGCACAAGTAATTAAGTTTAATATACTCGATAGGGACATACCGACCTCAGTCCTATGTCAAGCCTATAGGGTATATTATTCCAATGCGCAGAGCCTATTAGGGAAATAGGAGCTACACTACAGAACCAAGCAACTAGGAACAAGAAGAATTCTTCAGAGGAAGGAGGCAGCGAGGAAATTCTCTTCGACAGGGAAATCACACAAAAAGAGGCATGGCAGAACCTCTATGCTGACTTGCTGGAAGAAGCAATGCACTTGTAGGTCATCTGGTGCCGAACTTCCCAAGGGATACAACTGTCCCTTTAAAGCGAACTGCAAACGCATATGGAGTCCAGTTTCAGGAAGAGGAGGAGGAGGTGGCGGAGTCATGCTTTCTCTTGCAGACACGCATGTTGAGGCAGAAAACATCTACCTTCTGATGTTTCCAAGCATCCTGGACCAAAATAAGAAAGCGTTTTGAGAGCCTGTTTGCCCAAAGGCTGTCCATCCTCGAATCGTAAAGAAATACAAGCACTGGACACAAGACCCTCTGTTTATCATGGGCCGTACAAGGGCTGACTCAATAATTGCCTCGACAGTCAGAAAAGGAGGTAACCACCCTACGTCCCGAGACAGCAAAAGTAAGAGGGTGGGGGACACTTTTCAGTCAAACAACCCCCATACAAGCCAACAGGGGGCCTCACAGACATCTACGCCACAATGGCAGTGCCCCAGTGCACCATAACAGCTTTTTCGGGGCAGGGCACTGAAAGAAACTGGGCTTTTGTTGCAATTGTCCGCCCCCACACTTTTGTCCCCATTTTTGCCCCCATTTTAGCTACTGGATGCTTATTTTCAACTCTGACAGTGCATTGAGGGCTGCTATCTAGACCTCAGTGCAGTGCTCATTCCCCAAAACAATGTGTTGTCTAATTGTGCTACCATTGGCTAAGGACTTTAACGCCCCTGTAAGTTCCTAGAAAATGGTACCCCAGGGCATGGGTACTAAAGAGGATCCCTAAGGTATGCCGCATATCTTATGGCACCCCGAGGGACCCACAAACAAATTCCACACAGACTGCTATGGCAGGCTGCATTTCATGGTGCAAACTATGATTAAAAACATGACAAGACACACTCCCTGTGTGTCATGCCAAAGTCCCTGCATCTTCTATATGTAAGTCACCCCTACAGCAGGCCTTTGAGCCCTAAGGCAGGGTGCATTATATTTCATGTGAGGACATATCTGCATGACCAGATATTCCCCTGTGATGTCTAATTCTATTACTAGATATTGCAAGTGAACATTGAGGCCATCTTGAGGTATGTCCTGGGCACTGGTCAAAATGAGTTCCCCAGCTACATAATGGCTTCATTGAAAATGATGGTGTTTGGTATCAAACACCTCGTATTAATAAACCCACATTCATTTGAGTGATGGATTTATTAATTCTTGCACCCAGAGGGTACATTAGAGGTACCCCCTGAGCCCCAGTAGTCCTCTAGTGTGCTGGCTGACTGGTCCAGTCCAGCCTGCCACCACAGACATGTTTCTGACCCCCTAGGCTCTCAGAGGACAGAAACAAATGCCTACTTTGGCAGCAGGTGTTTACACCCCCTCCAAGCAGGATGACTGGTGATCTGCATATCAAGGCAGGAATTTTCAAAGGCATCTGCCGCCTTTGATATGCGACCCAAGGCTTCCCCAGACAGGGGAAATGCCACCCCCTGTCCTGGATTTTTGGATTTATAAAAAACAATGGTTCAGGTGTGGCCTAGAAAGGTCCAAAAGCAAAAAGCGCGACCCAGAGTGGGGCACTTATTATTTCCAGCAAAGAAATTAATTCACTAGGGAGCAGGAAAAAAGAGTCTGTAAAGGGTCATGTAGGTCACAAGATGACAGAAATTTATTCGTAGCAGTTTCAGTTTTTTATGGTGCTCACACAGTAAGTGAAAGAAAACGTGCTGTGAAAGAGTGGTAGTGAATTTTTAAAAAGACATCGCATTGACAACAATATGGTAGAACTCCCTAAATGATTTATACAAGTTTTTAGGAGTTCATGTTGTGAAATGGTCGACGACGTTTCGAACCCAAGTATTGGGGTTCATCTTCAGGACAACGGTGAGCTAGTTGAGTTTAACCATGTGTATGGCTGAGTAGTTCCTGGGGTCAGTACTTCAGGACGGGAGTCGAGGGCTCCCCGTAGGCAGTATATTTAAACAGCCAGATGGGTTTCTTCAGGCGAAATAAATTGGACTTAGGCTGTGCAGCTGGGCAGTGCTAAAGTCAACCCGGGCAGCATCAATTTATTTGGTAGGGCGACAGGGCATTGAATGGATGCCTGAAGCCGTGCAGCCTAGAACGTCCTGCTGCTGCTGTAGCTGGCTAATGAATGAGGGGATGACTGGTGATCTGCATATCAAGGCAGGAATTTTCAAAGGCATCTGCCGCCTTTGATATGCGACCCAAGGCTTCCCCAGACAGGGGAAATGCCACCCCCTGTCCTGGGCCATCTGGCACCAGGACAAGCGGGAAATTTAGCTATGCAGGAGGCGTGTTACACTGCCAGGCTGGACACACCTCTAGAGTGAACAGCCTGAAGTGAACACGAATTTAGGAATTTAACCATCTTGTGTGTCGTGGAATTAGGAATTCTGGGATGGGGTGATGCTCACTCCCCAAAGGAAGTGATCATCTAGGGGGTGTAGTGACCCCAAGGGGTAAGTAGCCCAATGGCTACTACCCCTCACTCCCCTTAACACCCCAAAAATAGAGTATTTAGGGGACCCCCTGATACCAGGACTTCAAATTTCAACTGACACAAAAGGAGTGGACAAAGAAGACTTCTGACCCGAGAAATGAGGAGCACGACTGACTTGGTGCCAACCCTGCCAGCTGTACCCAACCCTTGTGGAGCAACCAACTAATACTGCCACTGTGCAGACTCCAAGAAACCTGAAGGGCTGCCAGTGCTTCGCCAGTTGCAAAACTCCCTTGGAGTAGGGGAGCTACTCCCCTGCAGCTGCAGGCACCAAAGAAGCAGCGCCTGCTACACCGACGTGCAGCTTTTGGGGCTAACGACACAGCAGCCCCCAGCAAGAGGTATCTGTGCCCCTACAGGTCAGATCCGTCCTCCCTCAAAGTAAGGGGATGCCAGAACCAACCAGAGCCACACAACACCAAGACCTGGGGTACTGGACCCCTTGCAGCAACCCAGGTTTGTTGTGACCAGACCGGGCACAAACGCAGAGGAAAACCTACCTGTACATCGAGGGACTTCAGGGATAATGAGACCCGCAACGAGAGTGGCCCAGCTGTCCAGACAGAGTGAGTCCACGACCGCCGCCACCCGACACCTCAAACCACCTCTGCACCCGCGCTCCAGAGCCTGAGTCCGAGGGAGGTGACGGTGCCCACAGGGTCCTGAGACCCACAAGAGCCGAGCCCATCCTTGGGTTGGGCCAGACTAAACTTCCTGTCGCCACCTGCAGCCTCTTTCTGCAGGCCCCCTCTAACCGCGAGTGACTCCAGCACCGAACACGATGCCAAAAGACACCACTGCACCTGAGCCCCACAGCCTGAGAAGTGGACCAACGGTGTCCCTATGTGCCTGAGCATCTCAGAGGTTGAGCCCCCAAGTGGGTTCCCCCGGACCAGTCCCTCAGCTTGCAGCCTCTTTCTCATGGACCGTTCCCCATTGAAGTGAATAGGACACCCAACGCTGTAACGCACCTCTACACCCGGGCGTCCCAGAGCCTCCTGAGGTGACCTGTTTGTGTGGCCTTGGACCTTGCCCTATACTCATCTTAAGTCCGGAAGAACAGTTCTGTAAGTCGCTGTTAAGTTCCCGAATGCAGTACATGTTTTCCCCCATAGGATAACATTACTGCATCCAACGATTGCACTAAGTTTCAACTTTTGAAAACTGTAAAAATTCATAACTTGAAAAGTACTTACCTTATTCTTATGATCTGGGTATCTACATTCATATACAAGTTTGTGTTATATTTATAAATTGGTGTCCAATCTCTGAGTGTGTCTCTCACTTACTGCCTTTGTATGTGCAATAAATGCTTAGCACTACCCTCTGATATGCCCAACTGCTTGCCCACACTACCACAAAAGAGAGTATTTGGGGTGTCATTTGTGCCTCTGTAAACCAGTTTGGGTTTGCTTGGACTCTTTACACAGTGTACCTCATTTTGGTCCACTATATAAAGAGCCAGCTTCCTACAGGCACGAGGAAGAGGTCAAACCCTGAGAGATTTGAGTTCTGTAAACAAGTGACTCATACACTCAGCCTCACTCCTCACGAAACACCAGTGGGGGGAAAAATAGGAGAATTTCTCATTGGAGGAAATCAGCTCAGACAGATTTATATTCAACACCGTACAACATGGATATTGCATTGAACTAATAAAAAGACCACCAAGTCCAATATTGGACCTAAAAATACTAAATGGGTATATAGACACAGCGCTTCAAAATAACCACACTCTAGTGAGTCATACCACTATTGGAAAAGGGAGACTACATGGCCACAGTGGATCTGAAGGACTCCTACCTACACATCCAGATGAATCCTCAATATAAGCAGTTCCTCAGGTGCATCGTGGACAAGGTACAGTACCAATTCAAGGATAAAATCCACTCCCAGGCTATTCACAAAGTGCATGGCAGTGGTGGCCACACAACTTACGATGGGTAACGATCGACACTTATCCCTACCAAGTCGAATGGCTAGAAAAGGCAAGTTCTCTAAAGAGGGGCATATAAACAGTTTTACTTGTGCTTCAGAGGCTGGTGATCTGCATCAATATGGAGAAATCATCCCCGACACCATAACAGGAGAGTAGGTTTAAAACTGCACAAAAATGTAACTTGTGCTAATGTAAAGCGCTCCACTCCCTTTGGGTGTTCTTGGCGCTATATAAAACAACACCAAATGTGAAAAGCAGAACCTGGGGAGGAGGGGATCTGTGCAACGCAGTTCAGCGGGGCATGCAGCAACGGGCAGGAGGTGGACAGGCAACCAACAGCAAATGCGAGCTGCCACGGGGAGATTAGTTGATTTGGCCGTAATTTCAAAATGTCAAACTGAGGCCAAGGCAAGGGAGTCGATGTGGTGTCTTCTTGGGAGAGGATGTGGCGTAAGGGCCACAGCTGCTAACTATGGAGGTGGGAAACCAGGTTCGACTTTCGGCGTTGGCTTAACATCCTTGACTCTGGGCAAATCACAATCTCCATGTGACTACAAAAATTAATGTGTCGTTGTGTAAAGGAACTGGTGCTAATGTAAAGCGCACCACTACCTTCGGGTGGTGTTGGTGCTATATAAAACTGCACCAAAAAAAATGTGAAAAGCAGAGTTGTGGGAGGAGGGAATCGGTGAAACGGAGTTCAGCGGGGCAAGCGGCGACGGGCGGTAGGTGGACGAGCACCCAACAGGTAATGCAGACTGGATTGTGCAAATGATTTACTTGTTTATAATGTTTTATTCACACTTGTGCTTTAAAATGCTATATTTGGGACTCTTTTTTTTCCCTTCAATTTCTAGTAAATATGTAATGTAAAATCCACCATTTGAATAATTTTTTTTCTAAATTTTCTTGTGGTGGGTGGTGTGAAGAACTCCCCCGCACCCTTCTTTTGTACTTCCGGCAGGCTTACTTGCTCAATATACCACTTAGAAAATACACCAGCCGCCACAGTTCCAAAAACAACATCGATAGACAGGTCAGGGTCATTTGCATATGCTTTTCTCCCAATTCCACTGATCCCGTTGGTGATAAGCAAGTGCAAACAGTCATCACTGACGCTAATCCTGATTGGCAAGACAGACTTGGTTCTCGGATCTCATAGTGATTTCTCAAGGGAAAATATTAAAATGGACGCACTCGCAGGACCTCCTCATAATGCAGGAAGGACAAATATGCCAGCCTGATTCAGTAACCCTCAAGCTGGCAGCGTGGCTCTTGTGGACATAGAATTTGGCACTTCGGTCTCCCTAGAAATAGCATGGGGATTCTGAGGGAGGCCAGGAGATCCACAACAAGAAGATTCTGTGTTTTTAAGTGGAACAGATATGTTCACTGTTGCAACAGATAGGGTCCCTAGAAACTATAGAACCCAGGAAACCAGAGTCATTAGATACATAACACACCTCTTAGAGAGTAACTTTGGAGGAGGGGCCACTGGCCCCTTCCACAGGGAAAAAAGGCAACATTTGCCTTCCTTGCAAATATCTCTGTGCAGGGCACATGCAAAGCAGCAACATGGTCCCCCATACATACTTTCACAAAACACTGTTGTGTAAATATTCAGGCCAGGGGAGAAGCACAGGTGTGACATAAGGTTCTAAAGCACCCGTTTGCCAACACACACTGATTTGAACCCACCCATCCCTGTGGGGGAGGAGAATTGAGCTATAAAACCAATGAAGATCATGTGAATCCAGAAAAGATTCATTCTGCAAAACGAAATTACTATTTACCTTTAGGTGTAGGTTTGCAGCTTGAAGAGTTTCTGGATTCACATGTGACCTGCCTGCCTCCCTGGAATGAGAGCGGTCGAACAAGTCAAGCCAAAGGGAAGAAGTTGTTCAAGCAACAAGCCACCAAGGAGAAAAAGAATCTGAAGTCTGTGTCCATGCACAGGACTTCTGGGGCGCATACATGACGTCACAAAGGGATGGGCATTTGGCTAAAGGCTGGAAAGCTGCAAATTTACTCCTACAGGTAAGTAAGCATTTCGATATCGCTGCTGGCTCAGATGTTGTCTGCTTCATGATTGATAGTAGCTTAATTGAACAATTTCTTTAGATTGCAAGTTACTGACTCATGAAAGCCTACCGAAAATGGGCTGTTTCCAGCAAAAGCAGGCCACTATTTTCCAAACTCTTCTAGGGAATCCTTTCAGTTGCATCTGTGACTAAGAAATTGGGTGAAGAATGCTGTTCCATTGGGTTCTGTAATTTCTTTATTGATATCAAAGAACTGATTGCACACTTTCTGTTTTCTGTCCAGTAGATACCGTTCTGTGTTGGCCATTGCCAGTGCTCAATGTTAAATCTGTAGTGATTAGATTATACAAGAATGTGCTTTTTTTTTTTTTAAATAAAGATTTTTCCCGCATGGTAGTGTTCTTTGTTGTTTTCAGATTAATTGCTCGGCCTTCGTAGATTTATGGTACTTGAATAATTGGAATATGGATGATGTTTATAGATTTGTTCTTGAATATCCTTTGGAATATTATTGTATAGTATTGCAGCATTTATTTACCACTTACTGCTCCTGTGTGTGAGGCACTGAAGCACTTGTTTACATGGACAGCAAGCTACAGATTGTAGGATGTGTGGTCGGAAGAGTGTTGTCTTTCTGATCCCATGTGGGAAGTTTTTCCATGTCAAGCATGATGAACATTGAGGTGCGGACTGATATTGTGTAATGGGATGCAGTGCTTAGCATTGTGGTAGTTGAAGAGGTGTTAGAGAGAGAGACACGGTTTATGGTTTTCAGTAAGTTGCCGGCTTGAGCGGCTCTGTAGGCCCTTTTGTGGTATTTCTTATGATTATAATCTAATTAGCTGGTTGCTGGGCTGGTGTTGTGCAACCTAATATGTTTTTTAAAGTTTATTGTCCTGAGCAGGGATTAAAATTGAAATGATAAAACCTGTTTTGAAAGCCAAAAGTACGACTAGACAAACTTGCAAATTATGGAATTGATAAAATCTGTTATCTCGTATACTTTGTAGCTGTGACATATTTTAATTTTTGGGGGGAATTCTTTAAAAGAGTGAATTTGTTTTAAATTGCTTTTTTGTTTTCTTAACCAGAATAAAGTATGTTATGACGATACACAGCATGTGAATCAACAATAGAACACATAAACAAATGGAAAACTTTACTTGCGGTACTTTTTGCAGCTAGCTCTTAAAGTAGATACAAATGTGACCCTCCCGCCTCCCCAGGAAGCAGACCCCGAAAATAATAAATAGCACTGCATACAAACTTTCAAAAGGACGTGTTACTTTGCACACTACAGGAAAAAGTAATAGAGGTAGACTTTTATCAAGAGGTGTAGTAAGCTCCAGGTTAATATAGGTATAAGTGATTCTTCTCATGTTCTACATGTGTCAGAGACTTTGAAGGGCATTAACTGGGCCCCCACTACCTTCTGGTATCTTGGAATTCAGGTCTTCCACTCGTTGGATGATCTTCGTGAGGGCAATTTGGGTAAAGCTCTCCGGTCCCTGAGATCAAACGTCTCCTTCTGGTGTACACTACAACTGCCGATCATGGCCCGGGTCTCCCTTGCTAAAATGGTCATGTTGCCGCGCCTGTTGTACTTTTTCACTAATCTCCCTATAAGTGTTCCCGCTTCATGGTTCCGACAAGTAGACGTCCTACTGCGAGACCTGATATGGGACAAGGGGAGGCGGCGAGTAGCCCTGTTGATCCTACAGCGTCCTTCTGCGGAGAGAGGGCTTGGAGTGCCTAATTGCGAGTTCTATTTCTTAGCCTCTCCACTCCAATGGATGGCGCAATGGCTGGCAGACGCAGGCCCAATAGGTACTGATCTTACCGACCAGGGGGTCCGTACAGACTGGTCACTAACTAAAATGTTAGACGCTGGCGTTAACATCCCTCACCACTCATTGCTGCAAACCACAGCTTTACGCTGTTGGAAGCGCTGTCTTTTTAAAGTAGGACAATCTCCCTTATATGCCCTGGACTTGCCACTAGTGGGTCTCCCCCATGGGAATCCCAAGATGATACTAACCCCACTACTGTTGAGACCCTGGACCGAAGCTGGATTGGAAAAAGTGGGGGATTGCTATCAACAGGAGACCCTGGCTCCATTCGAGGACCTGCTCGAGAGCTATGACTTGCAACCAGGTCACTTTCTAACCTATGAGATAATACTGCGCACTTTCAGGGGGTTGGGGGGGGCAGGGGGGGGCAGGACGAGCCTAAGCCACACGTGGTGTTACAATCACTCCTTACACTAGGTTCTGCAAGACATCAGGTTCAATGGTTTTATATATCGCTGCTAAAGATGACCCGCACACCCCTGACGAAACTGCGTACCGGTTGGGAGACCGCTCTAGGCCAAACCATTACAGACCCCGAATGTTCTAAAATCCTGGCGTACCCAGGAAAGTCTCACGTAATACCAGGTTGAAGTATACCCAATTTAACTGCGTCCACATGACGTACATGATGCCTCACAAACTTCAGCTTGTCTTTGGAGGCACTGGATATAAATGCCCAAGATGTGAGCGTGTAAATGCAAATTTCATACATATGGTCTGGGACTGCGCTCCAGTACGGCGGTTCTGGGAAGAAACATTGCATTGTATGGGAGCAGCGGTGGGGCGCATGCTGGAGCCAGCAATAGGGACATGCTTGTTGGGGCTCCCCCCCCCCCACAAGAGGAAGGCGGGAAATAGGTTCCTTGACCTAGCTATGGTACTAGCTAAAAGACTGATAGCACTAGCTTGGAAATCTGCGTCTGGACCAGCAGTAGAGGCTTGGAAGTGGGACGTTACTCACTGGGCTGGTGCAGAGAGCAGGGTGTTTACGAGGGAGGAGGCGCGAGGACTGAGAAAACACCCTATTGCTGATCTATAGAGTGAGATACTGGAGGTGTGGGAACACCCGGATGGGGATACAAGAGTCAGAGGGGAGAGCGGGGACAGGACTCAAACGAGCAGCGCAGAAGACTAAGGGGGAAGACGTTACCAATAGTGTTGAATCGCCCTACACAGATCCATTGCTGTAGATAGACCCTGGCGTGTTGCTTGTTCATAACTGACCTGAGAGATTACATGTGTGGCTTGGCTTTCATATACAATTCGGAAGCGCTACAGACCCGGGAACTGATAGGTGGTGGACAGCTCATTGAAAGGATGGCATGCAACAGCCTCCCTCCCCCCGCTGCCTCTCCCTCCCCCCATTGGCGAGACTCAGACGAATTATCCTACTTATTGTTAATTATGAGACCCCTAGCCCCACTGCACAATCTGTTAATCAGATAGTTAACATGTTTTGTTAGTTATATAGTTTTCTTTCTGTGGATTTGAAATGTTGGACAGTTATAGAATGGCACATAATGCGTGACTATATGTATGGTGAACATTATCATTTCCTAACTCTACAGGCGGAATGAGTTTGTAACGAATGTTATTAGGGTTTATACGTACCTGAACTAATAGACTACTCCTCCTATGGCCTATTTGGAATGTAACCGAAAGATGCCTGTTACGAATCTACGCATGACATAGTCGAGCTGTATTACAATGTTGAAAACTTGCTGAACAATATGATAATGATTGGATATTAAAATAAATGCCAATAAAAATATATTTCAAAAAATGTCAGAGACTTTGAAAAAAGCATCTCACAAGTTTCTGGACCCAAGACTATATGTAAGCAATGTCCACATCTACAACAGGAACAAGTTACAAGCTGATTGTTACAATAAGTAATGCTTTCCTTTCTTTTGCTCATTGTATTTCCTCCCTATTAAATGTTTAACCTCCATCTTACTTTATCTCCCTTCCATGTTCTTACTATCCTGCGTCACTGTATACTGCTTCCCTGAGTGCTAAACAAATTGAATGTATAACCCATCCCCTAAGTAATATTTTCATTGCCCTTACTGATATTTCTACTCCCACCAAGTTCCCTTATGTGTGGCTTCCTTCCCTGCTGATATCTCTTATGTCTACCTGTTTTCCACTCTAGGGGCAGAGGCAGACCCTCCTTTTCAGTGCTACCATGCCCAAGAAGATCCAAAACTTTGCCAAGAGTGCTTTGGTCAAACCAATCACCATCAACGTAGGTCGGGCTGGAGCTGCCAGTCTCGATGTCATACAGGTGAGGCACCAATGTGTAACAAGAACATTTTGTAGTTTTGTTCCACATGCTGCATTAAACTGCGTTGGAGCTCATTTAAGGTGCAACCTGCATAAATGAAGCCTCTGTCTGCCGTGACCAGTGGATCTGAAATCCAAATAAGTTGGGTATAGGAGTGTGTATTCTATGTAATGTCTCTGGTCCCTATGTAATGTCTCTCATGGCTGATGTAGACGGGCTTGGGCACCAAATGTGACAGATGGCCCACTAATTTGCATACGAGTCCACAATCTAAAAATCTGTCCCACAGAATCCTATTGCACACTGAACACACTCTTGTTAATAATCTTTGATCTGTTAACACTGATATTTTTTCTATTATCTAGCTTTTCAGATTTAAATGTAATTGTTATCTTGCTGGCAAATGGCCTTTTGGGTTTTACAGAGCCAGCCAATGAAAAATGTTTCCAGTCAAGAGGGTCGAAAGCAGAGTTCTTCTTGTGGCACGGAGGCAACAGGGAGTAGTTATTTCAGATTCTCCTGGTTTGAAAAATAATTCAGGAAATATGATCAACATACTAAAAATAATTGCAATGTTGAAGTTGGCTGGAAAAAGAAAAGGTGTCTTTTGGTTTGTTACAATAAAGGACTGAAGGAATCTCCCACTTATAAGAAAGCAATAGTTAGCTTCCTTGACTAAGGCAAACACTTACTGCATTTTCAGCTGGTCCTTATCTGTGTGAACTGCCTGAGTTCAACAATAGCGATACATGTTGAACAGCTAAGTATGACCCACCCTCCCACACTGACACATTCTTTCTCTAGCTTTTTGTTGCTTTATCAGTGGCAAGCTTTTGTTTTGGATTCTTTTCTTTTGATAAGGTTCTGCTGATGTCAACATCTAAGAACGTTGAGGAAGGCTGAGATTTGACTTACAGCCCGATCAATTAGACCTCGAGTTTGTATTACCAAATGAGTACAAGAACTCAGAAGGACATTACAAACTGCTTGTTTTAGGCTGTTTTGCCTCCCATCTATAAAGGCTTTGTTTCATGTCCCTGCTAACTTCCCTTTCCTCCTCTAATAAATGTTGGCTAATTCAGTCAAAATGTCCATCCTTTTCCCATCAGTCAAAAGAGCAAACTTGATAAGTATGATACATATGTCTGGCTCCTCCTGTTTCAGAGGTCCTGGTAAATATTCCACTAAATACCCAGCCCCCACCCCACCCAAGCATCATAAAAAGAGGAATTTGAGCAACCAAAGGATGAAGATGCACCAGAGGAGGTTTGCACAAGTTAGCCAGCATTTCTATCATTTTGCAAGCCAGAGTGGCTGTGTAGTACTTTAATGCAACCAAAGGTAGTTGGAGAAAGTAGGCTATGCACTTTAACACTCCAACGCTTTTTGAGTAGCATGTTCACAATGCATAAGGCATGAAGGCTGACACAGCACATTTTTTTACGATCTCTGTAAGTGTGCCACACTTATTTCTTTCATTGTTCCAGACCCAGAAGTCAAGCATCTTTAAAGGTCACTAAGAGTTTCACCATTACCAGTCACAACATCAGGGTTTCATATACCAACATATGCAGCAAACGACACAATATACATGTCCATCCCCTAGAAAGCGCCTCTTTAGAATATAGATCCAAGAAGAGCCTGACTTGTCATTTACTTCTGGAACATTTTTACTCAAGCTAGTCTGTTTACAGGATAACAAACCACTGGCCGTATTGAAATAAAATCCCCTTATACAGTTGGGTGTTGTACATCCAAATTGGATAGGGTTGGTCAAAAAGACTCCTGAAAATCCACCCCAAAATACGTCTCTCTAGTACCAGAAGCTGTTGCTTAAGAAAATTCTATTCCTGTTTAACACTTTTACTGTTCTAGTGATTTATATGTTAAAGAATGCAGAAAACCCTTCCAACATATGTATACGTTATGAGCATAAGCCACCACAACTGGCTGGGGAAATACCCCTCTAGTGTTAGTACAAGGTCTGTGCAAACAGTGAAGAAAATATCTGACAATGGAGTGTGCAGACATAATAGCAGACAAGGGTTTAATATTAAAAATTAAAAACAAGAGGGTCCGAATTCTATGCCACAAACTACCTGGTTAAGTTGGGGACAAAGAAGACCTGGCCTGGACCTAAGTTGCCTGAAACTGTACAGCAAGTTGCAGCGTTTCACAATGTAACCATGCAGGATGTCATGTAATTTATTCTCCAATGAGAATGTCTGGTCACAACTGACCCTTAATACACCGTCTTTTACCCATCCACCTGAGAAATCGCAAATTCCTGAAATTCTTCATAGCCAGTTAGCACAATCAGTTCAGGGCTAACATCAGCAGGTGTAACCTTTTGCTCGGGTTTGTTTGTGACATACCTCATAGTCCTCAATATTGCGTCTTTCCATATTTTGATGACTTACACCAGTGGCTGGGTGTGTCACCAAATCAAAAAAAAGTCTTCTTTGCTTTTTGGTCAAGTGGTGGTTTTTCTGGGTGCTTGGCAGAATACCATCCCCAAGTCTACAGCTCCATAGAAAGGAAGAGAAAATTCACAGCCTTTGCAAGATTTCTCAGAAAGGACTGATGTACTGCAAGACTTGACTTGCCAAATCTGCCACAAGGGCAACATCCTCCAGCATGTCCCTTAATTCCCTGTTGAAGAGGGTGGCGATAGAGATGGATAAACTACACAAAGAATAGAAACACATGGCTGGTGAATACGATTACAAATTCAGGATGACTCCTGCACTCAAAAAAGTATTGTGTTGGTGGCAGGGCACTCAATGTTCCTGCAGGTGTCTTAGTTAAAGGAGCATACCCTCCGTTCATCTTTATTCTTTAGTCACGGTCACTGGTCCATAAGGAGAGACAATTATACATTATTGTTCTGGTATTTAGAGCCATCTAATTAGGCTTTTGGGCATTTTTACCACACCACATTTACAAAGGCAAAATTAAGGACAACCATGGCTTTGATGTATATGGAGCAGAAGCACAGGTCTTCTGGCACGGGACCATCAAAAAACAAATTTCAATCTCTACTGGGAAAAGAGAATGACTTCGGAGGCTTGCTCAGGAGAACCAGATATTCTTGCCAAGAGTGGACAGTGGATGATGATTAGCTGCAGGCTACATTTGTAAAGTGGATCAAGCATCCATACTTTGGAATGAATGAGTTAAATAAATATTGGCCCTTTGCTTGTATGAACTTGCCACAGGTGGAGGCCTTTAGTATTGTTAGGTTTATTTCCCCTCTTCCTCAAACTGTTTGCCAGGATAAAGAGAATTTTGTTTTTGATGAACAATTTTTATTAGTTTTATGCAGTTAACAAAACATATAGCACCACAGTAGACACTTTCATCAGGATGCCAAGGTAGCTTGATCATGCAGTTACATAGGTATTCATCTATTGTCAAGACCATAGTGTTCCCACCATTTACTCCAGATTCTAGCATGTTTTTGTTGGTAATCCTTGGCAATATAGATGGGTTCTTCCACTTTTGCTCACCATTCCATTCCTACCCGCCATTTGGATAGTTTAGGTGGTTTAGCAGCTCTCCTTTTATGGGCTATATCTCTTTTGGCTATCACGGTGGCCATGCCCACCAGGTTACGTTCCCCTTGGGTGTCGCCCAGGTCATCTAGTACTCCTAAAAGGGACTGCTTGGGTGACAACTGATCATCCCAAAACCAGAGTAAAGGATTCTGTGATCTGGTGCCAGTACTCAGCAGTTGTGGACATTGCCAGGTCATATGAAAGTCTGCGTCTGAGCATGTACAGCGGGAACAGGTGGGGTGTGGGATTTTGCCAGCTTACCACCACTGCCAATCTGTGCGGTAAGTCGTGTAGGTAGTTTAGTTGGACCAGTCCGAGTCACGAGGATATAGCGATTTCCAGAGGGGCCATACAGGCTAAGCCCCATTTGAGATCATCCAGAGGGCCACCCATACCTCCCATCTCCACTTTAAGGGAGCAAAGCCGTGTGGGGTGTTTTTGACCAGGGTGCAATAAATTTGGGATACTCCTCCTTCGCTAGTCTGACCATTAGTAGCTTGGCCTCTAGCGGATTATGTTCAGGGAGTCCCTCGAGTTGGGTCTTCTAGACAGCCAGGGCATGTCAGAGCTGCAGATATTTGTGTAATTGGATATTTGATAGGTCAAATTGACTTTGGAGGTCTTGAAAGGATCGAATGCGATTCCCTTGCCAGATGTGCAGTGTGATAAAGGCGCCTTCCCTTCCATAGTGAAGTTTTCTGTGTCAGTGTGTTTTTGCAGCCCCTGGCGCACAGTGCAGAGCACCAGTTCACGAAGACCACTCTGGTAACCTCTGGGCTAATCAGCGGGATTCGGTTCCCATATAGCATCCCTATCACTTTGTTTAGTCACAAAATGGAGAGTTTGGCGCAGTAGGCCAAATCATTCCATCCCCCAGTAATCCAGTCGTTGATTACCAAAAGGTGCGTCGCACTATAGTACAGTTGGAGGTAGGTCATGCCTATCCCACAATCTTACACTGTTTGCCTAAATTTATCCAATGCTATGCGAGGTAGGCAATTTGCCCCCAGAAAGGAGCCAGTCATGGACGAGAGATCTCGAAACCAGTGGTTAGAGATCAGTAGTGGGATGTTTTGGAGGACATATAAGCACAGTGGTAGAACTATCATTTTAAATCAGGTCATTCTACCTAGAACATGGAGCAGAAGTCTTGTCCAACGCTGGAGGTGGCTTTCCTGGTGCTCATAAGGGGGGGGGGGAATATGTTGAGGCTCCAAGTTAAGCTGGGTTCGCAGGAAATGAGTATCCCCAAGTATTTAAAGCTTAGTCACTCTAGTGGCCATGTCTAGCTTGTGGGGAAGCCTTAATTCAGAGCTGGCTTTGCATACAGGTTAAGTAGTTGGGGGGGGGGGGGAGAGGAGGTCCCAGAATTTATGGTAGTATTCAAGAAGATATCTGTCTGAGTCAGGCGTTTTGCTGGAGTTCATCCCCTCAATCGTCTCCTCGATCTCTGCTGTGCTAATCGACGTGTCAATGGTAGTCCTGTCCTCCAGAGAAGTCGGTTGAAGGGGAATGTCTGTGAATATGGAGACTGTTTGTTTGCGGACTCAGTGCGGGTGGTGCGCTTATAATGTTTGGGAGTAAGCAACGAATGCAGCTGCAATCTCAGTAGATCTGCCCAACATATCTATAATCTCTGGGATTATTTTGGAGGCCGTATCTCTGGTGGTCAGCCAGAACAGTAGCTTCCCAAACTTGTCTCCCTGCTTGCATACTCTCTGAGGCTCTCCAGTACTCGTGGACCTCTTCCATCAAAATCTGCCAGAGTGCTGTTTTGAAAAGCGGCAGTTGATGGCGGGTGAGCTCAGAGGCCCACCTAATGCATTTCTTCTCTATTTGAAGGATGCAAGTTTCGAGTGCTATCAAATCCTGCAGCTTAACGTTCTCCATATGTCGGACATAGCTTTTGGCTATGCCTCTGATAGTGGCCTTGTCCGTTGCCCACAGTGTACCTGCCGAGTCCACTTTGTCTTGGTTGGTGTCAAAATATGCTTGTATTTCGGTAGACAGGAAGCCTGCACATTGTTAGTCTGTGAGATTCCAGGCATTAAAAAGCCAAATGCAGCTCCGGGTCGCCCCCGTGCTCCCGAATGTGACTATAATCAGGGCATGACCTGAGATTTCCGGTGGGAGGATTTTAATCATGTTAACCAATTGTGTGTCTGTTGCTGGAGGCAGCAGGAGATCTATTCGGGAGTGTGTTTTGGGTGGGTACATTCCCTATCACGGTTCTGCCAGTACCTCCAAATATCAGAAGGGAGTCTATCTAACTCCTGAGTTGTTTATTCCTCAGTAGATGGATAGACATAGGAAGTCCCTAAGTATCCACATTTGGGTTGGGTGTGGTGTTAACATTCCCTCCCACAATAGTCGTCCCATGTACAAACTTTAAGATAGTCGCTGCAATGGCGTCCATAGTTGGGGCAAGTAGGTGGAGTGGGGTATAAACACTCAGGAGGTTTATTGTATTGTTGTCCCTCAAGAAGATCTTCCACTCCCACGTCTATGCCTATCGGGTCAGCGATTGTGGACGTAACCACTAGGGGGAAGGAACTGTGTAGGAGTATGTTTCGACCCCCCCCCCCTCCTGTGAAGCTTGAATAGCTTGAAGTATGGTGCCCAAGTTGATGGAGTCTGCTGGCCGTGGAGTTGGAGGACCACTGTCTTGAGGCCCGGTGCCGCCAAGGGGTGGGGAGGTAAATTTGACCATCTTAATTTAGGGATGCGTGGCAGGCCCTTGTCTTCCCCTATCGTGCCACTAAGGTAGACAAGGGGTGCCTGCGAGTGGAGGAATAGAGGAAATGTGTGGCCCTTCAGGGGGTCATTCCACTGGTAGTCGGTCCTTAGAGTGTATTCTTGTATCACAGGCTGCAGTGTCATGTTCCTATGCCAGTCCTAGCATCACAGGCAGGATGGTGTGGACAGTCATATATCTGGTGTGGAGTCAGGATGATCTGCTTTTATCCAAGGGGTGGCAGCTATGGAAGGCTGGCTTCTCTGTAGGCCCGGCCCACATGCCTCTACATTTGCAGGAAAGGCAGAACGAGCAGCCAGGGACAGGTGGGCCTGCAAGGGCGAGGTGGTCGAGTGGCAAGCCAAGCCCTGGGGTCCAGGCAGATCTTCTCCCAGCTGGCTTCCCCACGCCTCGCAAGGCCTGAGGGTGGCTCCACCCAAGGGGCCAGAGATAGCCATGTGCCACGCTGTACCTGTGGACCGCCCAGGCCTCTCCTCCGGTGCAAGGCAGTGTGTGTCGCCATGCAGGCCCAAGCATTCCTCTGCAGCAGAGAAAGGAGGTCAGTGGTGGTTTCTCCGGCTCTGGCCACGTTGGTGGCTCAGGTCTCCTGTGCGGGACCCCACCCTGGCGGGCTCTTATTCGGGTGAAATCTGCTCTCCGCTCCTCACCATCCTAGTTGGGGCGGCAGGCATGGGACCTGCAAGACTCGTTCTCAGCCTGTTAGCCTTTGTGGTTGGAGCCCTGGGAGGCAGCAGAGGTCAGGCAGCGGCATCCTATTGCCAATTGACGAGCTTGGGCGCCAAGTTGGAGGTAGGCCGCTTGGGGCAGGGGGGAAGCCAGACTCGCCAATCCGCCATCCCAACTGGCTGCCGATCCACCGAATTGATGGACGGCACCCACGGAGGTTCACTGTTGGGGCCCTGGAGGAAGAATTAGGGCTGCAGTGAGGGGGGATGACGTTGGATGGCGGAGAATGTCCGGGATCACAATTCTATTGTGTCCGCCATCTTGGCAAGAGCTGTCCCTGCCCCCAAAGGAGATAATCTTACTCGTTGATTGTTATCGCCCCCATTTTGGTGTAACTGTAATGGTAGATTCCTACTCCATCTCAGAACAGAGCTTCTGATCAAAATGTAGTTTTACCAGACTCTGATAACAAAAAGAAGGAAGGCAACTGCAATGCCACATCTCTTCGTTTTGACATTACTTCTGAGCACTTGAAGGGTAACTACAAATATGGTACAGAGAAATGTATGTATATTGTAATAAGGGATACAGCCAGGTTCATTTCCTAGGGTTGTCCAATAAATTATTTTAATAATAACTTTTCTGTCTATATTACAGTGTATTTTGGGGGCAAGGGTGGAGTTGCAGTTGTGTAAATCCTAATAACTGATCAAACATGGCATTGCAACACTTTTTAATTAAATTTTTTCATCATAACCATAACATAGAAGAGAACGCCGTCCTCGACCCATCCCAATCTGAATTCCGAAGCAACCACAGCACAGAGACTGCCCTACTCGCCGCCACATACGACATCCGCACCCTCCTGGACCAAGGCCACTCCGCAGCCCTCATCCTACTTGACCTATCAGCGACCTTCGACACCGTCTCCCACCGCACACTAGTCGCCAGACTACACGACGCAGGCATACAAGGAACAGCCCTGGACTGGATCCGATCATTCCTCACCGGAAGAAGCCAAAGGATCAGACTCCCACCCTTCCTCTCCGACCCCACGAAAATCACCTGCGGAGTCCCACAGGGTTCATCACTGAGCCCCACCCTCTTCAACATCTACATGGCCCCCCTTGCAGCCATCGTCCGACAACACGGCCTCAACATCGTATCCTACGCCGACGACACCCAGCTCATCCTTTCCCTCACCAAAGACCCCACCACTGCCAAACTCAACTTCCAGAAAGGAATGCAAGACGTCGCAGTCTGGATGACCAACAGCTGCCTGAAGCTCAACGCCGAGAAGACAGAAGTCCTCGGTACCACCCCTTCTGCATGGGACAGCACCTGGTGGCCGACCGCCCTCGGAAGCCCACCTACCCCCTCAGACCACGCCAAGAACCTCGGTATCGTACTCGACTCATCACTCACCATGAACCGACAGGTCAACGCCGTCACCTCCAGCTGCTTCAACACCCTCCGCATCCTCCGCAAGACCTTCAAGTGGATCCCCCTGAGTCAAGGAAGACAGTCACCCACGCACTCATCACCAGCAGACTGGACTATGGAAACGCACTCTACGCCGGCATCAACAAGTCCCTACTCCGCAAACTCCAGACAATACAGAACACCGCCGCCAGACTCGTCCTCGGCATCCCCCGACACGAACACATCAGCCAACACCTACGAAGTCTCCACTGGCTCCCCGTGGAGAAAAGAGTCACTTTCAAAATCCTCACTCACGCCTACAAATGCCTACACAACAACGGACCCAAATACCTCAACGACAGAATCAACTTCCACGTACCCAAAGAAACCTCCGATCTTCCAACCTCGCACTGGCCGAAACCTCGCGCATCCACAGAGCCAGAGCAGGGGAAGATCCTTCTGTCACATTGCAGCCAAGACCTGGAACGAGCTACCGGCAGACATCAGACGTGCCCCCTCCCTGAACACCTTCAGGAAGACCCTCAAGACCTGGCTCTTCGGCTAAACAGATCTGCGGACCCCCCCCCCTCAGCGCCTTGAGACCCTCACGGGTGAGTAGCGCGCTTACAATTCCCTGATTGATTGATTGATTGATACCTGTAGCAGAAGTTTTGTAACAAATTATTCTTATATTGTTCAGGCACTGATCTAAATGCCTAAATTTAACTTCACAAAAAAAAAATTATCAGTGATTTGTTTTGTTTTTTTTAGAGGGAGGGGGAGAAATCAAGTGTCTAGAATTTGCCTATACTACCCCCTGCCCCAAAGCCTGCCGGATAATGTGTTGTGCCCAGGATGCTCTGGGTGTTGGGCTTATTCTTAATCAATGCAGTCCATACAATCTGCTTGGAATTTGAGCTTGCAGGGCATGGGATGTGGCTGCATGAAGATGGGTTCCTAGTGCGGCCTTTGGCCTTGTCCTGTACCCTGTCCAGGGTCCTTGTGCTTTCTGAGTGACTCAGTTACATGAGTTATCCTCCATGCAGACTCCAGTCCACTGGATGTTACTCTTTGCCCTTCTGGTCGGAGTCCTGCTCAACTCCTCAGAGTGGGCATCAGGCTACTTTTGAATCATTCAGGGAGAAATGCCTCAAGATAGGTCCTGCCCCTGGTGAATGACCTTTGGGCTGGTGCATTGTGTCACCTCAAAGCGCTGTACTCAATTAACCACTATTTATCCAAAGTGAAATCCAATGAAAAGGCCAATTTTTCTCAAATGTTGAAGCACTTCTTTAATCAGAAGAGAGTACATCTACAGGTCGACACGTTTTCCAGCCATTTCCTGGGCATTTACTGGAGAGGCAGTTAAAAAGCTGGTTTCTTCCAGTGTTTTGTGGAGTTTCAGGCCAAGGTTTTGGGACCAACTAATTTGAGGTTGCGGCAGCCTCCCAGGAATGAAATATTGTTGTTCAGGCTCACACATTTTGACCTATGTTGACTCCATTCATTCTGACATAGTTCTTAGTTCTCCCCACTATCATATGGCAAAGTAAGGACCTTCATTAAGGGGTGCTGCACAGATTTTAGGGGGATAAAATGGCAAGTGTATCCACTCTTTAGCATTACGGGTCATGAGGTCTGTGCTCCTATGTCTATAAGGTCTCTGTCATAATTTACCCGTAACTTTGTATCATTGGGGGCGGAGCTTGCCTGACTCCAAGAAGGCCGCGAGTTAGGGCAGCTCTCCCGATCGCCACCAACAATCCGGCAAAATCCGAGCATAAATCCTGATTGCAACCCTGCTGAGAGGTGTCGTCGTCTTACTGCCGCTAAGCGCTACTTAACGCACCCAGTGAATTCCGAATTAGTGCGGTCAAATGGAAGTTGTGGGCGGTGGCGCACATTGACTGCAGTGGAACGCAAGGCCTTCTGACTACGCAGACCACCATCACGACCCGTCTTGCGGTGAGAAAGCTGGGTGAGCGTCCCCTCTGTGGAGCGTCGCAAGCCCCTTGAGAGGCGTTTGCAGTGGGACTGGCGAGGTTCTGGCAAGCGAGGGAACGCGGCGCACGAAGTGCCTGGTGCCACGGGGTAGCGGACGAAACTGAGGGTCCGGGCTGAGTGTTCTCCCGAAGACATCCGCCAGCGCGGTAAGAGGGAACACGCATCGGAGGACACCCGCTATTAGCAAGAAACTCCGCTCCAGTGAGACGCGGGATCCCCGAGAGGCGGGATCCCCGAGAGGCGGATTCCCGACAATCCTGTGCCGGTGTGGGGGCCCGGACCCGAGCTGGGAGTGAGCTGTGGCAGCCCCGCGTTGTGCTGGGAACCGGACCGACGCAGGCTCATACAGGAGAGAACGAGTTGCTGGAGGCAGCCGATCGGGACCCCTGGGAACACGGGAGCTGAAACAGAGCACGCCATAGTCCCGGAGGGCCAGGAGAGAACAAATAAGGGGTACAGTGACGTGAAGGCTGGTTAGTTCGCCATAAGCCTGCATGTGGTGATTCAAGTGTGGGGTGAAGCCGCGGTGAGGTCATTAGAAAGCGGTGTGGGGCTAACCGCTGTTCACACTTGAGGACACGGTAGGAGAACTGCGAGAGTCGCAGAGCGAGTGCGGGGAGCGACCCTGAGGCCTAGCATAATCCTGGAACATTGGCAATATTAGGCCCCCGGACAGCATTGCTTCGAGTTAGCGAGATACCCTGCGAGGCGCACCCAAGTCGCGCATACCCCCACATCATGGGCAAAACGGACAAGCTCCAATCTAAACTGCACTTTGATCTGCGTAAAACCCCTAGGTCGAGAGATCCTACGCCCACTGAGCAAGATACTGCTTCGGACGAACCGGAAGCAGGGTCAGACAGAGACGTGAAGCAAGCGTTCCGCACCATACAGCAAAGTCTCTCGAAAATAGATAGCAAAATTGACGCATTATCTTTCCGAATGGACCGGATGTCGGAAAGGCTGGACAAGCACGGAGACAGGCTCGATACGGCGGAACAGCGCATATCCGACATGGAAGATGTTTTACGTGCGGACGCAGAGACCGACAAAGAAAGGGACAAGATTTTACGAGTGCTGCAGGCAAAAGCTGAAGATCTTGAAGCAAGATCCAGGCGGAACAACGTCGCATTTTGGGAGTGGCTGAATCATCCAATATTGGCAACATGGAGCAGTACGTAGAGAAACTACTTGTTACACTACTAGGCCGGAGCACCTTCTCGGAAATACTTGTCGTTGAACGAGCCCATCGCTCCTTGGCACCCAGGCCGATTCCAGGGGCAGCCCCTCGGCCTATCATAGCGCGATTATTGAACTACAGGGATCGAGACGCGGCCCGGCGAAATGCACGTGAACTGGGAACTCCATCACGAGGGAGCGGAAATATCTCTATTCCCTGACTTCACACTGCAGGTGCAGGAAGCGCAACGGCTCTTCATCCCAGCGAAAAAGAAACTCTGTGACTTGAATCTGGAGTACAGCATGCTTTATCCCGCTAAGTTAAGGGTCAGAATGGACGGTAAGGTTCACTTCTTCACTGACCCTAAAGCTGTCCTGCTCGTCATCAAAGATAAAGAACAGCGCTTGAAATGACAGGGTTCACCGAACACCTCGCGGTCACACACGGAGGACTCCCCAGGCGTTCATGAAGAGCAAGAGCAAGAAGAGTGACTGAATGGACTGTACTGAGATGGACACCTCATGGAGTAAAACGAGACAATGAGGGTAACTAGCATGCCACGTGGCACTGAGGTGGTAGGCATTAATTAGTTATGCTACGTCTCGAGTGCATTGGTTGGGGAAGACCCGATAGATCCTCTTGGGTAAAACGACTGATTGATTGATGCAGGCGCGACCTCACTGGGTGCACAGACTATGTCATGAAGCCCCTCACAGCAATATCTGCTTAGGCTGTTTGCGAATGGGAGGGTAGACAGGGTGGCGTAGGGAGATAGAACTGATGGCAACATCTGATCCCAAGTGTATCACACTATCAGCATTGTTTTCTTTGGGGTTTCTGTTTGTTCCTAGGGAATGGGGAGGGGCAGGGGGGGTTGGGCTCTCGTGGCGTGGGAGGGAATGTTCTTTTTATATGTAAGGATGAGTGTATTGATGCAGCTTTGCTACGATGTTTTCACACAGCGTGTACCACAGACATAGGGTTCCGTTCACTACAGTGGTTATTCCCACCGAATGGCCTCTGAGGGTGAGAGACTGCAGGGTCTTCAGCTCATGACTTGGAATGTTCGTAGCCTCAATGATAATAGGAAGGTTAGAAGAATATGTGCCTACTTAAAGAGACACTCTGTGACTATTGCAATCCTGCAGAAGACGCACCTCACCACGGAGCGCAGCAGGGAGGTATATCGTAAATTACAGGGGACATGCTATTCTGCGGACTTCACCTCCCATGCTAGAGGGGTCCTACTATGGATTGATAAAAAGGCGGGGGTGGAGATGACAGGCTTGTTCAGTGATCCACAGGGCAGGTTTGCAGTAGCCCTCTGCAAAAAAGGCGATTTGAAATTCATATTAGTCGGAGTGTATGGCCCGAATTACGATGATCCCCCAATTCTATAATTCACTGGCGGCTAAATTGGTGCAATGGAGGGGTGGTCCCGCAGGTTTGGGGAGGTGATTTTAATTGTATTTTAGTCCCAACTCTAGATAGATCACGGGGCCCGTCCAGGTGCCCAGCGGCTGCCGCAGTAGCCTTACAGGACATAATGCACACAGAAGGCCTCATAGACATCTGGCGACACAGATCTCCCGCAGAGAGGGGTTACACGCATTATTCCTCTGTCTACGACACCCACACCCGTATAGATTTTTGATTAGTATCTGGGGGGTTGGAGACTAGAGTTATAGCCTGTGTGCATCTTCCACGCACATATTCAGACCACTCCCCTGTTCGACTTGTATTATGTTACAACGCGCCACGAATTCCGGCCTACACGTGGCGTTTCCCTCCTTACTCACTATTAGACACTGTATTTAAAGAGGGGCTAGCAACGGCGATAGAAGATTTCTTTTCCAATAACATAGGCTCAGTACAATCATTTGCCACAGTCTGGGAAACATTTAAGGTATATATTAGGGGGGTGGTGCTCTCTACACATGCGGGAGTGCTGCGCTCTATTCGAAGCAGATTGGAGACCTTAGAAAGGGAAATAGGACACATGGAACGGGATCTGAACGGGGCGAGGACTGCCCAAACCACTGCAAGCCTCAAACAGAGATTGGTGGAGTTCCAAGATACTGCTAATGAGGAAATCAAGCACATGGGGAAATATGCAACGGCACGCAGTTATGGGGAGCGGGATCGACTGGGCGCCACATTGGCGGGATATTAAGGCCCAAGAGGGAACTAGATAAAATGGTAGGCATGATGGACGAGAACGGGAGTCCGCTGCACACCACTGAGGATATTGCAACTCATTTTCGCGCTTATTACCAGAAGCTGTACACGTCCCAAATCCCAACAGTTAGCGATGCCCTGGAGGAATACCTATCATATATTAAAATGCCGTGGCTAGTGACTGAACATAGGGAGCATCTAATGGTGCCTCTGAAATCTGCTGAGATACGAGACGCGTTGCGTGGGATGGCAGCTGGGAAGGCCCCGGGGGCGGATGGTCTCTCTGTGGCCTTCTACAAAGAATTCCAAGATCTATTGATTCCTTATCTTAAAATGCTTTATGAAGAGATGGCGGAGTCAGGCATTATGCCGCCCTCTATGCGCAAAGCTGTCATTGTCACTTTATTAAAACCGGGAAAGTCACCTTGCTCCCTCATACAGGCACTTGTCCTTGCTTAATGTGGACGCCATGGTCTACGCTAAAAGTTTAGCTAACAGGCTGGCCCCACTATTACCCGGTATTATCCGACCAGAACAGGCGGGGTTTGTTCCTAGTTGTAACCTGTCTCAAAACCTGAGAACCTTGTTTGGCGTGGTGCAGAGATTGAGTCCAGAAGTTAAAGCTGCGGCAGTATTTCTCGACGCCGAGAAAGCTTTTGACTTTGTTGAGTGGGGCTTCATGTTTGCGGTATTGCGCAGGATAGGGGTTGGGGATGTATTCCTTCGTTTAGTGTCGGTGTTATACACATCGCCCACTGCCAGAGTGAGGATTGGGAATGATGTCTCCCAGTCATTCAATATTACACGGGGAACACGGCAAGGCTGCCCTCTATCCCCGCTCTTGTACGCGATAGTCGCAGAACCATTGGCTTGCGCCATCCGTGAGTATCACACGCGCAGAGGGCTAGGATTTCCCAAGTATACACTGAACATTTCCGCTTACGCGGACTACACTTTGCTATACATTTATGACCCGGAGGTAAACCTGTCCCCCATACTGCGAGAGGTGGTCCAGTTTGGTGGCCATTCTGGATTATGAGTAAACTGGGATAAATCCATCATATTCCCTCTCACTCCCACCACTGCGTAGCCTACCATGGAGTTTCCGCTGCGCTGGACCACAGAGGCGGTGCGGTACTTGGGCATTCAATTTCACACCGACCCTGCACTAGTGATTCAGGAAAATTACGGTAGGACCACACAATGACTAACAGAAAACGTAGATAAGTGGATTAGGCTCCCGCTCTCATTAATGGGGAGAAACACTATTATTAAAATGGGGATTCTACCAAAATTCCTCTTTTTATTCCAAAACATACCCATTCTCCTACCCAAACGCCTATTCAAAATCTGGCGTACACAGTTGATACGGCTTGCTTGGTCCGGCAAACGGCCTCAAATAAGGTGGGACTCTCTCACTCTGTCCTATGACTTAGGTGGGTTGGGAGCCACAGATTTAGAAAGTATTACAAAGCTGCTAATAGTACTTTCGCCCATTATTGGATACACGGTCCACAGGATACACCTTTTTTATATTTGGAAAGGAATGCGGCGGAACCGCTTTCGCTACCCCAGTTGCTTACACGTCCGGCCTCCAGGCGGCTGCGAGTCTTTGATTCCCTGGCTGTCGCTGTGCAGGCCTGGCAGACGCTATTACATATGCAGGATGGGGCCTTCTTGTATTCTCCAGAAATGCCTCTTCAGTGTGGTTTATGGTTCCCGCTGGGTCAAGATGTGGGGGCAAGGCAGGCACTGCAAACTATAGGTATCACTACAATGGGAGACTTCTTCAAAGATGGTACACTAGTAACTTGGGAGGCCTTGCAACAGCCGGACTTGCAGTCGGCAGGCGCAGCATTGTTTCACTTCTTCAGAGCCAGGCATACGTGGCGCGCCCTTCTGGGCGAAGACTTGCTGGAACCGCAGGCTATGGGGACATTCACCACCCTCATCAAGGCCAAAGAGCCCCTTAAACTGATCACTACATTTTACACTAGCTTGGAAGACACTCGTCGATCTGAAGTCCTCAGAGCTAGACTGGATTGGCAGCGAGATCTGGGCACTTCATTGAGTGACAAGGAGTGGCAGTATTGCTGTTCCCGTAACCGGTCGGTTTCTCTTAACGGGAGACACAGACTTATCCACTTCTAATTTTTGCATAGGGCTTACTGCATCCTTGAGCGCCAGTTTCGGCGTGCGTTAGCGGAGACCTCCCGCTGCCAAAGATGTGGGGTGGAAGGCGCGGGATTCTGGCACGTAGCTTGGCAATGTTCTGGGATTCAGGTATACTGGGGCAAAGTGTTTCAGGTGCTGGGAACCATTATTAGTGCAGACTTGGAGCCGGACCCTAGGATGGCGCTCCTGGGGTGGGATCTCTCAGTTGATAAGACAGTACGTCCGTTGCTAGCCATCGGACTTCTCCTGGCCAAGCACCGGGTGGCATTGCGCTGGATGGGCGGCCCACTACAGCAGATCAAAGAATGGCATGCTGACATGTTGTATTGTAACACACAGGCCGATATATATAATGAGCTACTCCCTCCCAGAAACCGTCCCAGGAACTGCTGGGGACCATACCAAACATACCTCTTAAGTAAAACCGCTGGTGTAGTCTCGGACCCACAGATTGCTACTAAGGCAATGTCACAGGAGGTAGGAACATAGAAGAGTAAGGAGTCCACAGGAGGGGGCAGGGTACCTTCAGCTGGGCTACTGAATAAGAGCTGGACCTCACATGAGACTCTGGTCAGTAGAATAGAATGGTGAACCTGCGGTGGTCGCGATTATTCTCACAGATGTCATTGTACAAACGGAATGCCTGATTCATGTCTTTGAGTATTATTATCAATATGTATTGGGAAGCCTTGTTGTGGTATAACTGTGTCTTCAGTTGTATCAATATCGTTTTACAGTGAAACCAATAAAAAAAAAAAAGAACTTGGTATAATTGACAGCAGCTAACTTCTGCTATGGTTCGGGGTCCATTTTTGGTGGCCCATTAACCAGTAGTACCCAGGCTCTACTGTTCGACATAGCATGAGAACCCTGAAACAACTCCAATGGACTGGCAAGATTGTTCAATGCACTGGTAAAACATTAGGCAAGTACAAAAAATGTCAAACTGGGCAGGATGGCACACAAAACGTTTAGTCTCTAAAGGAGTGGGGAGGAGTATTGAATTTAAAAAGACTTCTCAGCAGCCTATCGCAGGGTAGCCTTGTTGCAGGGTATCTGAGTCCTTCTGGAGTTAGTAACTGTGTTCTTACTTCATATCCTGTGTGGGAGATCAAGGAGGATTGTTCCTTGTACTTTTATTTGCTCATTTTGTATTGTGTATTTTGCAGGAGGTGGAGTATGTTAAAGAGGAGGCAAAGATGGTTTATCTACTGGAGTGTCTCCAAAAGACTCCCCCTCCGGTAAGATGTTGCATTTTGGTTACTTTTACTTGTCATCTCCTTTTCCTTGGATGATTTCTTAAGAGACTTCTCTTGGCTCCTTGGACAACAAACACTAGACTTCTGTTGTAGAAGCCTTGTTTCTGTTGTCTGTATCTCTGCTCTCAGGTTGTACTCCCCACTCTTTCATGGTAGTCTAATCTTTTTTTTTCCCCACAACTTTGATCCCTTTTCCTCTCTTAGGTGCTGATCTTTGCTGAGAAAAAGGCAGATGTGGACGCAATCCATGAGTATCTTCTTCTGAAGGGTGTGGAAGCCGTGGCCATCCACGGAGGGAAAGGTGAGTTTTCTCTTTACCTGAAGTTTGTTCAGCTTCATAATTAAATTTGGTTTCAAGTCTGTCTTTGCTCTGTTTTGTATTGAATACCAGGTGGTGTTTCATCCTCTCGCTCTGGTGGAAATCTTGCTCTTTGTGTTGTGTGTGAAGCACTTTGTAGTTTTAGTATTTGGCAATTAGCACTTTTAGTGATAGTGACACTAACTGGATATTTTATATGTGCTGCATTGACCCATAGTAGCCGTCACATGTTTCTTGGTGACTGTTATGATCTGTATTGTTTCTCTCTGTAACCATAACATGCAGCAGTGAGCCTTAGTGGGTGTCACCTATAAGCTTCTCAGGAATCCTGTGTTCACGCTGATCTGTGGCGACTTCAGTGACTATTGCCAGCTTACGAACAACTTATGGACACTTATGCTATTGGCCCCCAAATATAACCCACTGGTTGGAATGTGTGCATTGTGGAATAACGTCTAGGTTTCCGGTTTGGGAAGCAGACGAAAGTCACCAAATTAGTTTAGTACAGTTCAGCACTGTTTCTGAAGCTGTGCCGCATGACTGGGATGGGTGACCAGAGGTAAAGTGTCAAATGTCATTTATACTAGACTTGAGACCTCGATAAAAATTCACCTGAGGGTTGCAATGCTCTTTATGGTCTCTAGTAGGAGCACTTCCATTGCTGGTCACATAAGGTGCATCCCCTTCCTGATTAGGCCACAGCCATGTCAGTCACAGACCCCTTCGCCGTTGACCAGTCCAGACACTCTGCACTCTGCACAGAACTCTGTGGAAGAGGGAATCGCAGCCATATTATAAGATGGATTTCCGGTGACAAATCATCTTTCCAAAGTCTAAGAAACCTACGATCCCTCATTAGTGTTGGTGGAGGGGAAGCTGATTTGATCATGTTGTGTGCCCAAGACAAAGACTCCATCTCTTTTTAACATCTTTATTTAGTCCTTTTTTCAGAAGGACAGCTTCACCATAGTTTCCACAGTAAGCGAAAGACCATGAGCTACAAAATGTCCAAAATCGTACAGTCAAATACATCTATGAACTCCCCATTCAGGGAAGGAAAAAGAAAGTAACAAAAACATCAGACATCTCTGAAAGAAAAGTAGGTCAATAGAATTACACATCATTTACATTTCCCTCATTGACTCTTTCTGAGGAGAGTAACATTTTGCCCAAGCTAGACACATGAAATAGAACAGGAATGTATAAACTCTGCTCATCCACCAATGTTCTCTTTTAATATATGTTTTAAATGGCAACCATTTTTTTTTCAAACTTAAGAATTCTCTCATTTACCATATGGGATAATTTCCTGGTGTGAGATATGGTTAGCCTAGCCTCTATAAGTAAATGTGTTAGATTCCCTATGACAATCACAAGTGGGCAATCGCTGTTTTCCTTGAATCGTCTAGCTGCAGAGTCCATGGTAGAGCCTAGGTCAATATCTGTTCAATAGGCTTGTGTGTCCGCACTTGACTACCATAAGTGAATAAAGGAGCCCGACATTCGACATCTTTTCCAGCAAAGGTCTGAGCTACCAAACATCAGTTTCAGTCTGACAGGAGTAAAGTACCTTCTTGTGATTATTTTATGAGTGTTTTTATTATGTTTAGAAAATATAAATTACATAGTGGCTCTGGGTCATTCTTTAGACCATATTTTGTCACTCAATTCAATGTTTAAAACTCTTCCTCAGTGCAACATATAGTTATGTTTTCCACTGAGGGGCAAGCTGCACACCATGATGTAAATATTAGAGATCCCTCTTTTTGTCTGGTGTTGCAAGAAATAAAACACTAATTAAATGCAGGTCAACTGATACAGAAAGCTCTGATTAATTGCCCTTTCAGATCAAGAAGAGAGGACTAAGGCAATTGAGGCCTTCCGAGAAGGGAAGAAGGATGTCCTGGTGGCGACAGATGTTGCTTCAAAAGGTCTGGACTTTCCAGCTATCCAGCACGTCATCAACTATGACATGCCTGAGGAGATTGAGAACTATGGTAAGGAGAACCTATGTACATATTAGAAATGTAGATTATCCGTCCTAATTTCAGGCTAACTAAGACTGTTATGGGCACATATATCTTCCTCACCCCTCCACCACCCATGCAGATTGAAAAATATTGTAAGATGACTACTATTTAACTTAAAGGGCTATGGCAAGGACATCCTTCCCACCCTAACCCCTTCTCTCCAAATAACTTCAGGTATCCAAAATCATGTTAGTGCCACACACCATGTTACCTGTACCCGCCTTGTTGAAAAATTGAAATTTGCTCCCTTTTTTGTGTGAATTTAATTCAGAACTTTCCTTGTGCTGAGATAGGTGATCACAGTACTGTCTCTTCTTGTTTATCTAAAATGTTCCCATTCATCCTGTGGGGAGAGGCAGGTAATCTATCCTGCACTTTGGAGGTGAAAGGCTGAAGTCCTACCAAACCCTTGGACAACCTGTTGCAGAGTCAGACTATTCGAGTTTCATATGTTGTGCATTACTCCTTGTAGGAGGTGGGCTCAAAACATCTTGTACTGAAATGATTACAATAGTGGGGGTCTGCTGTATGACTCATTATAACATTGATCCCAAAAGCACATGTACCACAAACCTCTTTTATACTGTATTTACCCCGTTATAAAGAACAAAGTAGCAGGAGATTTGAGTCTATCAGGGACTGGAGTACGTTTCAACCTTGATTTGTGGATTTCTACACTAAGGAGTTCATATTTCATAATGACTGCCAACATTTTTTGAATTTCTGACTTCTCCCCTTCTTTTTATGTTGTGTTTAATTGAAACACCTTTTTACATTTTGCTTGATAAACTGTCAGATGTTTCAGCGCATAGACTTAAAAAATGGGTTTGATTTGTGTTCTCCATGAGATCATGATGACTCCGTTTCAGGCATGGAAAATACAGAGTTGTAACTGAAACTGCATTGCTGGCAGTTTCCAGAAACTCTGCATATTGAATCTGCCTCTGTCAACGAGGCAAAACAGTCCGTTAAGAAACAAGCCAAGTCAGCCCATACACCACAGTAGATCTTTTTGACTGTACGCAGAGGGGATTAAATAAATCACATGCCTCATTCAGGCATAAGAGTGATTTGTTCTCTTTGGTCTTGGAGGAACATGGGGTTGAAGTAAGGTAGTTTCAGATCCACTCCTACAAAGTCCCATGTAACAAAAGTTTGGAAAGTTGTCTTGAGTGGAGAAGGAAACTGCTTCATTTCCAGTTTGGGGCGATGTTGAAAGGCCTAAAACACTACATTGATAAAAGAAAAATACTCTTATGAGGGTGCCTTAGGGTACTACTATACCCCCCAAAAAGCATAGTCAATAGGTCAAGACAAGAAAAAGCATAGCTTCTCAGAGGAGGTGACACTACGACTCACACAGGAGGAAGATGACTCAACCTTTTTTGTGGGCACAGTAATTTACCCACCTCAAATGCTTGTCAGGTGATCAATCCAGAGCAGTAAAGAATGAAGAGTACAATGTAGATGCCAATTATGAACACGTATGAGTCTTGGCATCCGAGTTCCTCAAGTCAGTCCCAACCAAAAGAGGTAAGTACCTGTAATGGGCTAGTAGATGGAGCTGCCCAGGTATATGGTGGGCAGCTGGAAAAAAAGGAAGTAGATTATCTTTTTTTTTTGCACAACCTTTTTATCGGGTTTTTTAATAAAAGGCAGCACATTACAGAACAAAACCCCAATAAATACATCACAGAAGTGAGTAGGATAACAGGACAGGCTAATAACTACTGCCACCATAAGAAGAAAAAGAGCAAAAAAAGAAAACAGTATATTATCTTTTTAGTTCAGACATTAACCCCTGTGCGGACAAATAATGGGTTTCTACCAATGTTGTCCACTGTCTTGCAAATAGGGAGAGGCAGCTTTGGGAACTGCCAACTGTAAGTTCTTTCAAGCCAAAAAGAGTGTAAATCCAAGCCTCAACCCGATGAGCCTAGGTACATCAGTGCTTATCTTGTAACTGATGTGGTCATTGCCAGAAAGGCTATGAAAAGTTCAGTCATTGCAAGAGGGCTCTCCTCCTCCTAAAGTGGAGTACAAAGATGTGCCTTGGGGTCAAGCACCGTATGGCACATTTTCAATCCATTTGCTCTTTTCTGCATATGAGAACACAAGCAGTGGGACTATTTTGAGGATATTTTACAGTATTTGCCTAAATATTACATTACTTCCATTGTACAAGGGGAGAAGATGGTGGCAATTGCACAGCACTTCGAAGCATTCCTAAAACCCACAGGCACTGCATGTAAACCTCTGACAACTGTAAAACACCTTGCCCGGTTGTGAATGGCCAAGTTTAGATCTAAGGTACAAGCTATCACTTTGCCTTTTGATTGCAAGCACCTGCATGGCAAATGGTTTGTTTATGCTGTAGGATGCATCAGGAAGTGCATGGAGACCGTCAAATACATGGAAGCACAGAACATGTTGTCACTTGGGTGTGACCCCCATCGCTTTCAATGTCAACAAAGATCAGGCACACATTACAAACCTGCCTAGTTATGAGCAATGGCCATTCACTTGCTGGCAGTAGGTTGCTCCATCTCAAAGATTTTAATTTCAGGGGAGAGTAAGAGTTCCAGTTACACACTGCTGTCATTGCTGGGCCTATAAACAATTGGGAGCGCTACTTGCCCCTTCCACCTCCCTGGCACATACCAAAGCACTTTAGGGAGTGGGGAGATTTTGGTTTTGCTATCAACTTCAGATTGCTGTATAGATTTATACGACAAAACACGCAATCTGACCAAACCTCACTCAAGTCAAATCCCACTATCTCCCTCTTTTTCTGGATGAAGTTAAATATCTTGTACAAGAGGAAACAATAGAAAAGGTGCAATTGGCACAGAGTAGACTGGTAGTTTGTAGTTCGTCATACAAAAGAAGGACAAGACATTAAGTGTAATATTAACCCCTTGACTGGCAAACACATTAAACAGGCTTACATTAACAGTGCCAGACCTAATCATGTAATTGTATACAACCTGTGCATCCATTGTGGTGCAAATAACCACACTAACACCTTACTTGAAAAGTGCAGGTTATCCTTCATACTTTAAAATGCCAGTAATATGAGAGTTCTTAGGAGGACTCAGATGGATAGTTTGCCACAGGCAGGATTCACAACCCGTGCAGGGTCCAAAACACGTGATTAGTCAGTTTGAACTGATAATATTTGTACTCTAAAGTGGTGTTTTCAATTTAATTTGTATTGTTGCGCTGAGTAAGTGAGCTTCACTCTAACAATGCAAGATCATTTTCTCCAGACACTAGAGTATTATGTGATGACACATCCTAAATTAACTCCCAAGGTTGTACCTTCACTTCATGTCAAACTATCTCATTATCGTCAATAATCTCAATTCCACCAACTATGCCTTTCAATGCATATATATCTAAATAAAATATATGTACTCCTCAAGCCTTGATTCTTGCGAGTCTACCTCTAAGACTTAATAAAGCATTTCCTGTATTACATTGAGAGAATAACTGGGTTTAGGAAAACTGAAGAGAAAGCTTATCCTTAACTCTGCAAAACCTCAGCAATGTTATTGACAAGAAGGGTATTGCACTCTGGATTCTGAATTGTATTCAGATATGTTGCATATTAGCTCACAAGATGCTGCATTTGAAAATCTGGGAGCATTTTATATTTAAAAAACACTTCTAAGTTGCCTGGTATGTGTAAAGATGCTACATGGATGTAGGTCTTGTGCTGTGACTCCTGTATTTAAATGACATAACTGAGTAGCTACTTATGTGAGACAAGAAGCAGTAGTTGGGCAGAGAATAAATATTAAGACCAGACATATGTTTATCTACTAAGAAGGAGATTTGCAATTAACGCTCAGCATGTAGATCTATCAGATTCACACTGCCAAAGAAAATACCCTACATACCTGTAACAATAGTTTTGCTGATTGAAGATGTTCTACTTTCGCTCTTTGTTGAACAGGAGGGATAAAAACAAGGGTTGCTATTCCTTGTTTTCGTTAAACTGCTCTCCTTAACGTACACTTTACACAGTGCGTTGGAAAAATACCATCTGAAGATGGCATCTATGGTATGATGTATTGTTTTGACTTCATACGGATTCTAACTGGCCACGCCTATTGAAACACCTTCAAATTCAATTATTTCAGCACACTATATGCTATGCAAGGACAGCCGCATCCCATGATTCATAGCATGTAAATCGAGATTTGCTTCAAGCGGCACTGCTTTTGTTACTGTTAAGAAACTTGTTTCTTCTTGGTGAGGGATATTGGTCTCCTTCTTTCTTCCCCTGATCCGCAGACAATGGATCCCTCACTTGACTTCTCCCACACAAAGACCAGATCAGTGCATATATATTGCTCTCTCTCTCTCTCTGAACTCTGTTTCTCTTAGCTAAGATGCTCTGGCATACGCGTGTTCTATAAGATGGTTACTTACTTACCTCTTCTCTCCAGTTCACAGGATTGGGCGTACAGGACGATCAGGAAACACTGGAATTGCCACTACTTTCATCAACAAGGCTTGTGGTGAGGAGTCACCTAGATCCATGGAGCCACTGAAATAGCTAATAGAAATCTTGCTCCTAGAATGAATGTGTGGTGGTCTTTGACAGACTGTGGAAGTCTGGTACTTGTATCTGTGGAGCATAGGTGTGATTGTGGGAGTTCTGCCCATTTGGATCCGTGCAGTATCTGGGTTGGTGCAAGAGTCTGCCACATCTCCATCTGTAGAGGCAATGGAGTGAACACATGAGTCTAGCTTCTGAAATGCCTGGGCCCACTGTGAGCCTGGCATCTATTACTGTGGGGCATAAAGGTGACAATTCTGACCCTCTACATCTATTGGGCGTCCGGGTTCATGCAGAAAAAGTCTGTCCTTTCTGGATCTTTGAGATCATTGGGTGGACAGTGACTGGTGGAAGTCTGTTCTCCAAGCAAGTATGAAATATTCCAAGATGAACTCTGATGTCTCTAATTGTAAGTGCGTGATTGGTTGGTTGTGGGCTGTCAAGGGTAAAATGAGGTCCATGTGCAGAGCTGTGAGCATTCTAAGGTCAGTCATGGGGTTGGTTTAGGTTGTAGCTGTGGCCTTAAAAGTGTGGTGAGGTGAGAGAGGTACATATGCTGAGGTTTGGGCCCTTCAGAGTTGGCCAGGGTTAAATTAACAAGGTATATTTGCTTAAATAAGAGTTCTGCTGTCTCTGCCATTGTGAGCACTGCAAAGTGGCAGATGTGGGGGTGATGGTGCAGCACTGAACTAAATATGAGAGGTGCCTGTGAAGAGATGTGAGCTCTGTAGGGTGGGTCATTGTGAGTTGTGTGGGCCCAAATGTGAGTTCCCTTTCTCTTTGTCCTAGATGAGTCCGTCCTGATGGATCTGAAGGCGCTGCTGCTAGAGGCGAAGCAGAAGGTACCTCCAGTGCTACAGGTGCTGAACAGCGGAGACGAATCCATGCTAGACATTGGAGGTATGAGCTTCTACGAACAGATAGCTGTTAACGTGCCATTCTGGAAATGTCAAACATGGCCTGAGTGTGAAGTCATTGGAGCACACATGGTCTGTGCACAATGGTCACTCACATCTTATGTGTGTGAAGTGACTGGTGCCATACACCATGTGTGTAATCAATAATATCACACACTCTCTGTATACAGTGACTGGTGTTGTGCTTTATATCCACTCACTCACACCCTAAATTCCAAGCATTTTGTCTGCAATGAGTTTCCTTCACATTCATGTGTCACATTGTGTTTGTAAGCATGTGCAATAACGGTCCTACAGCTACAACAAAGCATTGGCATTAGAGAGAAGTTCAAACAGGACCTCTAGCGTAAAACAATTGGAGGAAGCATACCTTTCAGGAAAGGAATTGTCAGCTGACTTGCACACTCCTGCCATTTAGTATCAGGCACAGGACATTAAAACATTTTTCTTCAAAGAAGGAATTTCGGTTTAGAGCGGTTCCTACCCTGAAATTTACAATGCATCAGGACACAGCCCCAACGTCATATTGGTTCTTTTTTTCCACCATTGATCTGGGACGTGTTTTGAGTGCTCAGTCACCATTGTGACTGAAAACAGAAATTATTTGACATGAAACAACTGGGAAAGAATAATGGAACATAAAACCTACCTCACAGACTTTTTTCCCACAGCCATAGTCGCTAACGGTAAAAGCTCTGCACATATTAATGTCTCAGGGCCATCACTTTCTTCTTTGAAAATACACAGCCAGTTCAGAAAACCAAACTGCTATTTGTTACTTTTGCACAGCCGCATATTTGCAACCCCATTTTAAAGGCGGGTCTAGCAACATGGATTGCTGGATTCATTCAGTTTTGTAATGACAAAACCAAACACACATTGGATACCATAATGAGCACATTACAGAGGTGCAACAATGGCATTCATAGGTAATATCCCACTAGCAGACTTTTGCTAGGCTGCTACCCAGAGTTCCATCCTCACATGAACTAAGCACTATTGTGTAGACATAGACACCCATCAAGAATCACTAGTCTGCCATTCCTCATTGCTTCACACATCTTCCACGGCGGCTGCTCACAAGCTACTGCTTTAGTAATTTGGGTACTGCTTTTCATGTGATCTATAGCTACACATGCTGTAAACTGAAGATGTTACTTACCTGTAACCTTTGGTTTGCAGCCTTTAGTGCTGTATATTAACATGCACCCTACCCACCTCCCTGAACGCAAGCCCTTCGTAAGACATGCAAACATATTCTACATGTATCCATGCTTTCTTGCCAGTGCACAGGCATTATAATGCTTCACTAGTACATTCATTCACTGACTCTTGGAGGAAAAACACAATCTGACGTGGGATCCATGTCCTAAAGCATTGCAGGTTTCGAGGACATTTCCACGAATCACCTTGAAACTGAAATTCCTTCTTTGAACAAAAAAGAGCTTGTAATGTTCAGAGCCCAACACTAGATGGCAGGAGTGCGCACAGCATGTGAATCTACAGAACTAGAGACTGCAAATTGTTTGTTACAAGTAACGTTTTCCTTACAAATCATGAAACTGGAAATCTGAGAAAAACAATGCATTGTAGCTGAGAGAAAGCACAGTAAAAGCTTTTAGCATATCTTATATTGAAGAAGTGAGGCTGACACTGTATAAATTGCTTTACACCAGGACTACTTCTTCAAAAGGGAAGTGTGCCAGTGGCGTAACAATAGCCCTTGCAGCCCGTGGGGGGAGCCCCGAGCACCAGGGGGGGCCACCTCCGGCGCTGTGCATGGGCAGGCCTGAGAGCTCCTGACTGGGACCAGAGCGTGGGGAGCCCCCTCCATGCAGTTTGCAGGGAGAGGTGTGGTGCAGCGGCCAGGGCAGCTGACTTCGGAGCACAGGGTTCACAGTTCGATCCCCGGCTCCGGCCTCAGCTCAGCACCATGTGACTCTGGGCAATAGCTCACTTAATTTCCACTCCGGCCCCTAGCGCCTTGAGACCCGTAAGGGCGAGTAGCTGCGCTATATAAAAACGGACTTACATTTTACTTTTTTTTTTTTTTTTTTTGCCCGCCTTAAGTTTTGCTACGCCACTGAAGTGTGCTTAGCCTGTATCAGCCTGCAGAGTCTGTCCGGGAGAGCACAGGAGCAGGGTGGAAGAAGTGTCTGCATGACGGTTGTGGGTATGAGAGGTAACTTGTACAAGAGGTTTTATACAGTGTGAGAACAACTATGATTTATCTTCTAGGGGAACGAGGCTGTGCCTTTTGTGGAGGTCTGGGCCATCGTATCACGGACTGTCCGAAGCTGGAGGCTATGCAGACCAAGCAGGTCACCAACATTGGACGAAAGGATTACCTGGCACACAGCTCCATGGACTTCTAAGGAGATGTTTTGTTCGACGATTAAGGAGCATCCATTTCGATTTTCAAGAGGACATTATGCACAAGGATTAAACTATGTAAAGCCTGATGGACTTCAAACACAATGGAATCCTACTGCAATGCTCATTGTATTTCTATCTAACTGCTTATCCGGTTCAAAGGAGGTGGTTGGCACTAGGCTACATGGATTTCTGATCCAGCCAAGGTTACGATTGACGTGATATAACCATTATATGCTGTGCTAACACCATGAAGCTGTTTATATGTTATTTTGTTCCTCTCTGCAAATACTAAAACCTGTGTTTTCAGCGCTGTGTCCTTCCACTTCAAGGCCTTGCACGGACATCTGCTTTCTCTATCCTGTGTCTTAAATTTGTAAACTGTCATCACCAAGAGATGCGTTGGAGAGCACACACAGCTGGTTCTTGCCTCCTATTACCCAGCCTCACCACCTTTCTGGAGCTGAGGCACACGTCAAATGATGCACCGACGAGGCCCAAGTTGGTGCCCAGTTCCAGCTTTATGTACATATGAAAACAGAGCCTCAACAGAAGTAGACCTCTGTTTAGTATTCTATGGAAGATAATTTTACAAATTGGGCGTTGGGGCACAGGGCTTCATTACTGACATTCCCACCTTATGCCTTTTCCTCGCGTTCGAATGTGGTGACTGTGGGACTGACCTCCCCATACTCATTCATCCACATTCTGTTATGGTTTCCCCTTTCTGATTTTGTAATAAAAAGTGTTATCGTTTGCAGAATCTTTGCTGGGACACGCTGGGCAGTTTGAATCAACTCATCAGGGTGCGCGGCCACGTGGTTACAAACCACTCTTGTTAAGACCAAATGCCACAGTTTTTTTCCACACGGTATGTTAGGATGGTGCAAAAATGAACCCAAATTAAACTCTATACTTGTTCTTATCTTATGGAGTCTTTCCTTTATTTTCCCCGTCCTGTCATCCTCCTTTTCACCTTCCTTGTTACTACTCTCTTCCCATGTCCTAATGACTCGAGGCTTAGGAGAGACGGTTGTTCCTAGGTTCATCCTCATGGTTCGTATTATTTTATTCCATGTTGTGTTATACAGAGACCTACAAATGCTTTACGGCACAAATTACATCTATCGTAATTAACATAATTGCATTCAGTTATTTACATAAATTTATAAATAAAGTTACATGTCATCAAAATAGTTCATTTGTCCTCTGTGACCACACCAAAGCTGATTTCTCACACACTGTGCCTGCCATTAGACGATGTTGGACTAATGTTATTAGTTTGTGTCTGACACATGGATGTACTTGGCAATCCTGCTTAGCACTCTTCGTTGCTTCCTCACATTCTAGTGGGCAGAGTGGTGCCATCCTGATGAGCCCCGTCTGCCACTGACTGGTTCTTGGAGTACCACCTGATATAGTTTCTTCTGTACTCCCAGCTTGGAGCATTTACTCTACTGATGTTAATGGTAAGATAACGTCTCCTAGAATCAGATTCCTAAGTCCGACTTAGATTGATCTGTGATAGGGAAACCGACAAGTAGCTTGCTATTCTCTTAGACGGTCTGAACCCAAGGCTTTTTCCGAGCAGGGTGAATCTAACAAGGCTACATGTGACACACTTCAGTTTAAACATGAACTTGGAAAACCACCGTTGTTGAAGTAAGAAAAGCATTAAGAATTTATTATGTTGCAAAAACGTATAAATAATGCCTGGACTGGCTTAAGAAAAAAATTGCGCAGGATGCAATTAAATGCCAAAAGCAGTGGTAAAGGATCAGTCACAGTGTCTCATAAAATCAATAGTTTTACAATACAGTGGCCCCTGCAGTAAAACCACAACAATAAATGCCTAAGACTTAAAAGTAGAATAGTCACATTTTTACTTAGACAAGAGTAAGTGCGAGGCTTAGTAAGCAGTAAGTCAGGGTCACGGCCTAATTGGGCTGAGAGAGTTGTGCACTAAGAATTGCTCCAAATAGGTAGCATTGCTCACTGTTTGGTAAAAGCAAGGTGGCCCAGTTCTGTTGGAGGTGATGCTGAGGAAAATTGAAAATAATGTTTAGAAGTGAAAACAGGAATAAAATGATAATCAATGTCCCAAAAATCCATATTGAAAAGATAGCATTTATATATAAAAAAAAAAAAGTAAAAACAATAAAAATCCAAAGTGGCCAAGCTAGGCATTTTCTCAATTGACTTCTTCCAGTGATGATAAGTGGAAGGTTTAGAAGTAAAAAAAAATAATTTAAAGGGCTGATTTCAAGTTAGGTGGAAAGTTCTCCAAATCTGAAAGAAACAGTTAGTTATAGATTCCTTACCTTAGAATTACCCCCAGGCGTCAGACTGGATCCGGAAAGTTTTTCGTCAGCAGTACCCCTGCGCGTTGGAAGGTGGCATCGGTCGACTCCGTGTTCGTCTCCGGCGTCGTGGTCGCTGGGATGACATTGCGGTGGCTACATAGACACCGCCCTCGCACGCTGACGTCAGTTCTTTCTTTTTCCGCGCCAGCAAGCGCAGATCCGGAGAGAGCGGTACCCCGAGTCATTTTTTGACTGAGCTTTTTTCTCGACTTTTGTCGACTTTCTTGTTTTTTGAGTCCGTAGACTCCTGGTGCACGAGGGATGCCCGGCTTTAAGGCTTGCGGTTCCTGTAACCGACTGATGTCAGTGACGGATCCGCACCGCGTGTGCCTCTACTGTCTGGAGCGCGAGCACGACCCCAAGTCGAGCTCCGACTGCCGGACCATGGCCCCAAAGTCTCTGCGAGAGCGGTCCCGAAAGCTACTCGAGGCCCGGCAGTCGGCTCCGCTTCGCTCGAGGTCCCGGTCGCGGAGGAGGTCGAGGGACCGATCGCGGAGCTGACACCATTCTTCGTCGAAGTCTTCGCACTCGGGTCAGGTAAGTCGAAGCACAAAAAGAAGTCGAAGAAGCATCGTCGACACGACGAGGGATGCGGGTGGTGCTCCTCACGCGGCTCCACGTGCGGAGCCCGTAGGGTTGACTCCGGGTTCCCCCCCTTCCCGGGACCGGGAGCGACCCCTGCCCAGCTTCGTCAGTTCTACAAAGCGATGCACGCCATCTTTGGGCAACCCGACTCTGCCGGCGCACCTTCGGGCCCCGCTGACTTGGCTGGGTGCCTTCGGCGTCTGCGGCTTCTGCCTCGGCGCCGCAGGGTCCCCTTGGATCCAGGCCTGAATCCGGATCGGCGCCGGTCTACCTCGTTACGCCTCCCCCGGCACCGATTCCACCGGCGTCGGCTGGGTCCCCAGCCGACGTTGACCCCGGCCTCCACCTCGAGGTAGACACGGAGTCGGACCTGCGTCGACCGACGCCGGTGGGTACTTTTGTGCCCTGTTCTACCCTGGCTCTTTGAGACCAGATTGGCAGCCAGAGGAGGGTGAGGAGGACTGGGAGGGGTCTGGGGAACCTTCGACCGACCAGTTGGTGTACGAACAGGACTGGCGAGAGGAACTGGGGGAAGCCAGTGGTCTGGATACCTCACCAGACCTTGGCATGTTGTCTCCTCCTACCGTGGCTACGGAGGAGGGAGCGTCATATGCAGTGGTGTTGCGTAGGGCGGCCGAGGCTCTCCACCTCAAGCTACCTACGGTGGCAGTCAGGACTAACCTCCTGACAGAGGTCCTTCAACCGGCAGCGAGCTCTTCGGAGCACCTGCTGCCGTTTAATGAAGCCCTCACGGACTTCCTTTTGGGCACGTGGTCCAGGCCCAACACAGGGGCTCCTGTGGACAGGATGATTGCCCAACGCCACCGCCCGGCCCCGAGCGACCCCACTTTCCTCTCCCAACACCCCACCCCTGAGAGCTTGGTGGTCCAAGCCTCCACTTCAAAAGGCGCCTTGCCTACTGCACCACCGGATAGGGAATCCAAAAAGCTGGACCACCTTGGGAAGAAAATGTTTTCTTCCGCCAGCTTGGGACTGCGGTCGGTAAACACCGCGTGTCTGTTGGGCCGTTACACCCACTCTGTGTGGGATACGGTGGCGCAGGTGCTGCCCCAGTGCCCGGAGGAGGCCCGAGCCGTACTCTCCCGTGTAGTTGCCGAGGGGAGAGACGCAGCAAAGTTTACCATCCGCTGTGGGCTGGATACCGCCAACGCACTTGGCAGGACGATTTCCACGTCAGTAGCCCCTTGACGCTACGCCTGGTTGCGTTCGACTGGTTTTTCCGGGGATGTCCAATCCACCCTTATGGACATGCCCTTTGATGGCCGTCGCCTTTTCGGCGACAAGGCAGACAACGCGCTAGCGCGCTTTAAGGACTCTCGGGCTACGGCCAGGTCCTTGGGCCTCTCCACAACCCGCCCTGCGCAGTCTGCCTTTCGCCCCTTTCGTGGATACGGAAGGGGTGCCCCGCTACGTCCCGCCCAGAGCCACAGGCCGGCGCAAGCTGTTCAGCCAGAGTGCGGCCAGGGACGTGGGAACCAGCGCCGTGGTTCTGGGGGCCAGCGGGCAGGCCAGTCCACCATAGCCTCCTCTGCAGCAGCCTCCAAATCCTCCTAGTCTGACCTTTCAGGGCCACCAAACGCCAGTGGGCGGCAGGATCCGCCATCACCTCCCCCACTGGCGCACCATCACGTCGGACAGGTGGGTTTTGCAAATAGTCCGAAGGGGCTACTCCCTCCCTTTCGAGACTACCCCTCCCTCCATGCCACCTCAGTACCATTGCATGTCGAAGGATCACCTGGCCCTTCTCCAACAGGAAGTTTCGGCACTCTTGGCCAAGGGTGCCATCCAGCGCATTCCTGCCCCAGAAGTAGGTCGTGGTTGCTATTCCCACTACTTTCTGGTGCCCAAGAAGGACAAAGGCCTGCGTCCTATCTTGGATCTCAGGAATGTCAACCGCTTCCTCCGGAAGGAGAAGTTCAAAATGTTGACGCTCGCTCAGGTCTTGTCTGCCCTCGACCCTGGAGACTGGATGGTAGCGTTGGACTTGCAGGACGTTTCCTTTCACATCCCCGTCCTGCTGGCCCACCGGTGTTCCCTGCGGTTCACTGTAGGCCACGAGCACTTTCAGTTTACCGTGCTCCCCTTTGGCCTTACCAGCGCCCCTCGGGTGTTCACGAAAGTGATGGCGGTGGTCGCAGCTCATCTGCGCAGATCAGGGGTTCCAGCCTTCCCCTATCTCGACGACTGGCTGTTGAAGGCGGGCTCGCCCCAGGCTGCCGTCTCCCACCTCCAGACTACGGCCGACCTCCTGCATTCGCTGGGGTTCTCCATCAACGTGCCGAAGTCACACCTGACCCCCTCTCAGAAGCTCCTCTTCATCGGAGCGGTTCTGGACACGACGCAGTTTCGGGTTTATCCTCCCGAACAGCGAGTCCGGGATATTCGGGCTATGATTCCGATCTTTCAGCCTCTATCCCGGGTTTCGGTCAGGATGACCCTGAGGCTGCTGGGTCTCATAGCCTCCTGCATCCTGCTGGTAGATCATGCCAGTTGGTATATGCGGGCTCTGCAGTGGGACCTGAAGTTCCAGTGGGCGCAGCATCAGGGGAATCTGTCCGATTGCGTCCAGATCTCGGAGGGCACTGCACACCAATTGCAGTGGTGGCTAACGAACCAGGATTGGGTCGACGGTAGATCCCTCTCCCTTCCAGAGATCACTATGGTGACCTACGCATCACTTCTGGGATGGGGCGGCCACATGGGGGAGGCGGAGATCAGAGGCCTCTGGTCTCCAGCGGAGTCCGGGCTCCACATCAACCTTCTGGAGCATTCTTGGAGCATTCCTTCCCTCTGTCTGGGGAAGAGTAGTGCAGGTGTTCACGGACAACACCACCGCCATGTGGTACTGCAACAAACAAGGCGGGTGGGGTCGTGGACCCTAAGTCAGGAGGCCCTCTGCCTCTGGACATGGCTGGAACATCAGGGCATTTCCCTAGTGGTTCAACACCTGGTAGGTTCCTTGAACGCCAGGGCGGACGAACTCAGCCGCAGGTGCATGATGGATCACGAATGGCGTCTTCACTCGGAGGTGGTGCAAGGTCTCTTTCAGCAGTGGGGAGAGCCTTGGTTAGATCTATTCGCCACCGAAGAGAGCGCGCAATGTCAGCTGTTCTGCGCATTGGAATTTCCAAGGCGGCACTTGCTAGGCGACGCTTTTCGTCGCGAGTGGATTTGCGGTCTTCTATACGCCTTTCCGCCTATACTACTTCTGCCCAGAGTGCTGAAGATCAAGCGCGACCGGGCCCAAGTCATTCTTGTGGCTCCATATTGGGCACGAAGAGTCTGGTATCCCGAGCTGCTCAACATGGCCATCGATCCTCCGATCCGACTGCCTCTTCGGGAGGCTCTTCTGTCGCAGCAGCAGGGGACAGTCCTCCACCCGAACCTGTCCAGCCTCCACCTCCTAGCGTGGAGATTGAGCGGCGGCAGTTGACGTCGTTTGACCTGCCTCCCGAAGTCTCTGATGTTATCTTGGCAGCCAGGCGTCCCTCCACTAAGACTGTATACGCCTGCCGATGGAACAAATTTGTGGCATGGTGCACAGCAAAGGCTGTGGATCCCCTTTCCGCCCCTCTTTCTGAGGTCCTCTTGTTCCTCCTTTCTTTGGCCCAGCAGGGCTCTGCTCTGGGCACTATCAAGGGCTACCTCTCGGCCATTTCAGCCTTTCTTAGGCTTCCTGATCAGCCTTCTCTTTTCAAGTCCCCTGTTGTAAATAGATTCCTTAAGGGCATTACTCATCTTTTTCCTCCTGTTCCCTTTGTAATGCCCCAGTGGGACTTGAACTTGGTTCTTACCTACCTTATGTGCGTTCCCTTTGAGCCACTACATAACTGTCCTCTCAGGCTTCTCACTTTGAAAACTGCCTTTCTGGTGGCCATCACCTCTGCTCGCAGGGTGAGTGAGCTCCAAGCACTTACTTCCAAGCCTCCTTTTCTGGCTGTTCATCCGGACAAGGTAGTCCTAAGAACTAGACCTTCCTTTCTTCCCAAGGTGGTTACTTCTTTCCACAGTGGCCAAACCATCACTTAGCCCACCTTCTTTCCGCCTCCTTCAAAAGAGGAAGAGAGGCTCCACCGTCTGGATCCAAAACGTGCACTTTCCTTCTACTTGGATCGCACAAAACAATTCTGGGTGGACGACCAGCTCTTTGTTGGTTACGTGGGCGCTAAGAAAGGTCGGGCCGTGCACAAACAGACCATCTCCAGGTGGGTCGTTCTGTGCATCAAAGCCTGCTATTCTTTGGCAAAGAAGGAGCCTCCAGTGGGCCTACGCGCCCATACCTTCACGGTGACGTCAGCTACCACTGCTTTGGGACGAGGAGTCCCCCTCAATTACATCTGTCAGGCAGCTACGTGGGCATCGTTGCACACGTTTACCAAATACTACTGCCTGGACAGCCAAGTCCGGAGAGACGGCTTCTTTGGCCGTTCTGTTCTCCAGGACTTTCTGGTGTGAATTTAGTTTGCAGACCCACCTCCGGGGTTGGTATTGCTGGGGTATCTATTCTAAGGTAAGGAATTTATAACTAACTGTTTGTTTCAGATGAACAAGTTACTTACCTTCTGTAACGATATATATATTGTAAGAAACATAGGTTCTTTCTGGAGAAAGTACCAATGCTGGGCCCTAATGATGTTCCCTGCAGAAACAGTGCTTCCCATTAAGGGCAGGTTCTACAGCTGTAGGTCTATTGTTGGCCCTCGCTGCATAAACACAGTTGTGTGGCTTTCTGAAGATGTATTTAATTATTCTTTGTAAAACTTCACACACTATGCTGCTTGCAGATACTTTTTGCCTGCATGGGTCCAGTTCAAAGTGCCAACTATGCAAACTATGAGCTCAGTGATGTAGGTTCAGGAACTAGAACTTGCAAATAGTGAACACTTAGATGCAGGATGCAAAAGAGCACTCCGCCTTCCATTGTACTGGAATTGCCTTCTTTAGGTCAGAAGGAAAATCTGCCCCCAGTGACCATGGCATGCCTCTGATGTCATGACCGAAGTGTCCTGGAGGATTTCTTTCCTCAAAGAATCTAGCTCCTCAATTATGCAGTTGGCCTTGGCCTGGCAATCCCTTCAGTATCAAAGTTGGAGATACTTAGTGGCACCTTCTATGGAAAAATCATTAGCCAGTTTGATTCAAAACTCCTAATGAAATACAGAATTAGGATGGAAAAAAAGGTGTGTTATTCGTTCAAACTGTCTTGGGGGCTATTGCTTTTCCCTCTGTGAAATAATTGAAGTTGCAGTGTAGGAGATGCTTAACAGGAAAATGTGGCCAATGAAATCTTGCAGTGCTAGTCGTCTTCCCTTACCTGCAACCCCCCCTAACCATAGTGGTATAGGAGAAAGACAACTTACATATATAGATTCATCCTTTGGGTGATTCTGTTCAAGTAGAAACTTCATGATATTCTGTAGGAAATCCACCTTTTCTGTGTTGTCAATCTGGATTGTTTTTTTGCTGAACCATATATTTGTTTGGCTTTAGAACTATGCACCTTACCACTGTTAGCCAGTCGTAAAGTGCCTGTGCTCCCCTTTTATACAAATTAGAAGTACGCCTATTCAACCATGGTTATTTAACTTGCCTATAAGTCTCTAGTATATGGTACAAAATGAAGCCATGGTCGAGAATTTAAGTGCCACTATTGGGCTGCAGCACCTATTGTGCCACTCACTATTGTGGCATTGTAAACATGGCTTCAGGCCTACCATTGTAGCCTTCCTGTAGCAGTGTAAAAACTGCAATTCGACTTTCAAAATAAACCCTTTTGTTAGGCCAAAACCTCCATTTCAAATATTAATAAGTCACCCCTATGTAAGCTTTATAGCCCACTAGGCAAGGTGCATGGTATTAAAAAATACGACATGTAGAAAATTAATTTTAACATGTCCTTATAGTGACTAGAACCCAAAAAGCCGTCTTCACTTACTGTCTTTGTGTGTGCAATAAATGCTTAGCACTACCCTCTGATAAGCCTAACTGCATGCCCACACTTCCACAAAAGAGAGCATTTGGGTTATTATTTGTGCCTCAGTACACCAACTGGGGGTTTACCTGGACTCTTTACACTGTCTACCTCGTTTTGATTTACTATATAAAGAGCCAACTTCCTACACTTGCCCTTGAGGTCCGGGAACCGTGTTGCCTGACTAGCAATTCTTTAATAACAGTTGTTCTATCACAGTCATGGATCTGTCCCCATTAGGTCTACTCTGTCTGTGGTTCTGTTGATTTTCACTGTATCTGTATGATAAAAAATGAGACAGAGGCTGTAGACATCTTCGGAGAATGCGTCTTTTTTGTCAGGGATAGACGTATTAGTAGCTGTTGAAGGGGCAATCATTGGCGGAAGTTGAATTATCTAGTTACTCTTTTAATAACTTCATGCATCTGTGCTTAGCATGTTTCATGCTTACACATCACTAAACTATCCATCCTAAAAATGGAACAGTGGAGTGCGAAAGGTCTGTTGTGCTTAGTGCACCAAAGTTGAGGAATGACCGTTTTGTTGAGACTAGCAAATTGAAGAGCAACATGGCAGTCAGAAAACAAGGCCATGGGATTCCCTGACTTTTTTTAAATTTAAATTACAGGGTGCAGTGATGTTCCTGTTAAATGAGTGAACATTCAGTTTTGAGCTTTACCAGTATATAAATTGAACTCCCGTCCAGTACCTAGTCTGCCATATTTACTTAATGTCCAGGGCTTTGCAAGTAACAAAACCCTTCTAATCGACATTCACTCCTACAGATTGCTTAAGTGTACTGTAGCGCAGGCGGCAATCTGAATACAGAATGTTTGAAGCCATTCTTTGGCACCGGCCATGATGCCACAAACTGCGCTGCAAGGAAATGCTGGAAGTGATAGCATTTTATATATAAGATGTTCAGGGTCTAATGGTGTTGGTTTATTTTTTTCCCATGCCTCTAGAGATGTGGGATCTGGAGCTGTTGGTGAGACTCACAAATTTGTCTACATTTTGTAAACATTTGTTGAAGAAAGTCACCTCCAAAGTCATAGGATTTCAAACCCTGATCAACGTGGCAAGTAATGTCAGTGATGGATATTCATAGGGAGTGCCCGTGGTGTCTATGTTCAGACTTTGATGCCACGGACTGTTCCTTCCATTTGTCATTGGGTACAAATGATGGTGGCTTTAATTCGAAAGAAGGAAAATTACTTGTTTGAGGTTTCTTTATAGAAGTAAATTTTCATCTGGTCACCACAAGAAACATAAAACGAAGCACAGACGAACCCTTTCTTAACATGGCAAGAAGAGGAAGTTGTTAATGGAGAGGTCTTCTACCACTTTCTTGGGGCCAACTCGGGTGTTGGGAGTCCATTCTTTTTGAAAAAAGCAAGGTTCTTAAATTCGGATCTTTGGTAAAGTTACACTGGTTGTCCTTCCTAGAGGCGACAGTGGACCGAACCCAATCAAGAAGCCAATCGCCCTCACTTTAGAGCTCTACAAGGTGTTGGCCTGGAACATGGCTCCCTTGATACCAGCTTCAACTCCAGTTTTGAGCCCAGCTAAAGCACCACTCCAATGTGAACCTATCAGGATTTTCATTCTGGTGCTGTTTGTTCTGCTAGTTGGCACTGAAGCCTTTTGTGTCGGCATACGTACTGGTGTCTGCTCCAAATCATTGCCTTTGGAGAATTTGGGAAAGGCTAGAGCTAAGCTTAAGAATATCAAAATGAATTTGAATTTCTTGACTTTCCAAAGTGGCTTCAGTTTATTTCTTTTCTGAAGAGCAGACTATAGGCCATATTTACAAGGAAGTAGCCCAGCGCGGTGCCGCAAGCCATTTGGCTGCACCGCGCTGCGTTACTTCTGAAGCAAAGGGATACGTCATATTTACAACAATATGGCGGATACCTGAGCTTCCGTCTGCGCTGACGCACAATTGGATGCCATGCGCCAACGCAGGCACCCTTGCACCAAGGTGCCTGCGCTGCTGGGATGATTTTTTTTCGTGCAGGAAGTGGCATCTTCCTGCACAAAAACAATCACGAGAGGTGTTTTCCTCTTTCTATGTGAGCAGAATGCAGCACGCATAGAAAGAGGAAAAAAAGAGGAGAAATAAACGTATTTATCCTCGTTGCGCCTCCTTACACCTCTCCTAGGGAGGTGCAGGATTCTGACGCATTCCCAGGTTTACGAAACGTTGTAAATCTGGGAATGCGGCAGAATCCATGGGTATTGCGTGGGAACACTGGCAGCAACACCCATGGAACGCCCCTTTCACGCAAAGTGCTGCGTGAAAAGGGGCCGTATTTACAAGGACAAGAAAAGCCACGCAGTGTGGCTTTACGTGTCCTTATAAATATGGAGCACCACACTGCGCCGCCGGTGCGCCACAAAAAGTGATGCACTGGCGGCGTAAGGGGCTTGTAAATATGGCCCTTAGTTTTCAGAAGTCTTATGTAAAACTGTTAAGGCGCTTTCTATACTGACACGTCACTGAGGCAAAACTGTGGTTTTAACTTGGATCTTGTTAGAAAATCAACCCTAATCCACGTCTGAATCATTTCGATGACACTTTGATAGATCAAATTGCCCAGGCCTGATAGAAACCTCAGACTTCACCAGCGGTGTCTAGATCTATTCCATGTAAGTACTACAAGCAATATCTTCAGATCCTTCCTACTCTAGCTCTCAACGTACACCGGAGAGCTTGGTGATCAAGGTGTGTTCAGCTAGTGTCAAAGGAAAGGCAGTTGCAACTGTACCCCCAGATGGAGAGTCTAACAAGTTAGACCAGTTGGGCAGGAAGATGTTTGCTTCTGGGATAGCCGATCTTAAAGCACATAATGCACCTTGCCTGTTTGCCCAATAAGCATTTGGTTTGTCGCGGATAGTTTCAGTTTTAGCCACATTTATCAGATAATGTTAGACAATTATTTGCTGATTTTTGTAACAATAGTATAATTGCAGCTACATTTGTGGTGCAGTCATTCTTTGACTCGGGTGATTCGGAGTCCCGTTCTATTTTTTTTTTGCTATTTTTCCGTAATTTCTTTGTGAAGACCTTTTTGAATGTGAGCAACTGTGTTCTTTGGAGAGTTACAATCCCTGTTAGTAGATGTCTTTTCTAACAGATTTCGCCTTTTGGCAAAGCTGACAAGTGTCTAGAGAAAGTATTGCAGAGTAAAGCCAGTGCATGAGCTCTGGGTCTGCAATCTCCTGAACATTCCCACCAGCATTATAGAAAATTTAGAGTTTACAGTAATCCTTTTGGGTCAGTTGCAAATGCATGCTTCTTTACAGCAACAACAAACGATGCCTTATGAGCGGGATAGTGGCAAAGGCTCAGGAAGAGGAATACAACAGCAGTCACCTGCTGTTTCTTCAGCTGTGGTCGCAGAGGCAAAGGAATCCCCTCATTTGCATAGGGCCACGCCCTCAGGCAGATGAGGTAACACCCTCTAGTGATAGCACTGGCGCTATATGTGCACCAGCGCTATCTGTATTACAGAAAGGGCCGCACAAGCATCTGCAGCCCTTTCTGTAATACCAAAGTTCCCCAGGGGTGCGCAAAGCAGGCACACATCCCCGTTGCGCCCCCGTGGCACTTTGTATGTTAAGGCCCCAGTTCGGTTATTCTCTTCAATTTGTAAAGAACCAGTCTATGGTTCCTTCCTCCTATCCTTCCCCCATACAAATATTGTGATGAAAGATGTTTTATCTTTGTCAATGCAAAGTGCAGTGGATTAGTTCCATCTGCTTAGAAGGGACTGGGAATTTACTCGCAGTACCTTCTAACTCCAAAACAGGGAGGCGGGCTGAGGTCTTTTCGAGATCTCGGACACTTGAACAATTTTCTAAAGAAGCTGAGGTTTAAAATTATAATTCATACCTTTGCTGCCCTCTTTAGTTTCATTGGTTGTGAAGGACGCATGTTTTCAATAATCTAATACTTTGTCAACACTGTAGTATTGTTTTGTGGAAGTAGATCTCCATTTTTAATTTACTCTCTTGTTTTTCCTCACTTTGGCTCCAATGGTTTTTACGAAGAACCCAGCAATGACGCTGACTCGACTTCACAGGCAGGTCACACATATGTATCCTTATTTTGATAAATGGGAGTTAGAAGTCTGTTCCCCTCAGGACGTCCAGAAGTCGTCCGATTCTACAATCACCCTTTTGCATGATATGATGGTCTCGCATAGGTCCGAAAAGTCTCATCTAATTTCCGTTTAGAGAACTGAATAGGAGCGATTCTGGATACTAGATCTTGAATACTTTTTACTCACCGTCAGCAGACTGCCAGTGGGGTGTTGAGGCTTTTAGGTCTGATGGGTTCTTGTGTTTTTTTCTGGTCCTTCAGGCACGATTCTGCATATGCCACCTTCAGTGCTACTGCACAGGCAAAGGAATCAGGATCATGAAGGATCACAAATGATTGGATCAGCCAGCTTTTCATTTGCTGCATTGATAGGCTCTTCTGGAAAGCTTGTTTCAAATATGGCTTTCATCCACATCCGACGGTGGTAACTGATGTTGTGATTTCAGGTAGGGGTGCATCTGGACTGCTTGACTTATAATGCACAACCGTCTCAAGAAGAGGCCAGAATATCTGTCTATGATATCTTTTGTCGATAATGCTTCCTCTGAAGGTCTTTCTTCAGTACATAAGGGACATGCATGTACGAATTCTGATGGATACGTTTCTACTGTGACCGAGCTAAACAAACAAGAAGCAGTCGGTTCTTTCCCCCGTGCTAGAAGGAAACCTAGCTTTGGCAGTAGCAATTGGCAGGCAAATCGGGCTCTAATGGGGAAGAGAAATGGTATGTCCGGTCTTTTGAGTAGTTTCATATCCTTGAATCACAAATGGGAGGCTCTGGATGAGATTTCCGGTCGTTGAGGTGTTTGTCCGATAGATCTTTTTGCAACCTCAACCAACAAGAATTTTTAGTACTTTTGCTACAGATCTCTGAAGGGTTTACTGGAAGAAGCTTCCAGCATTGCTTGATCATTGTTTGTTCATTATACGTTTTCATCAACACCGTGAATCCAGAGAGTCATCTTTGAAATTTAAATTTAGCAGCCCCAAATTGGGCGAGGAGACCTTAGAATACTGATCTTCATACGGCTCTGGATTTACCCTGGAGGTTTCTACTCTAGAAGGACCTCTTGTCACAAGGCAGTCAGGTAATACACCAGAATTTAAGATCTCTCAATCTAGATGTGTGGATATTGAAAGGTTAAAGCTAGCCAAGTTTCATCTAGCTCCTTACTTACCTGACATCCTGCTTGTTGCAACACGGTCTGTGTACTCTAGTAGATGGTTACTGTGCCTTCCTTATCTCCAGCTCCTCATCCTTAAAGAAGAAGAGCATATGCAGTGCCTTGGACCGCATAGGGTGTCAAGTCATTATACATAGGACTAAGTCATTTTAGACTGATGAATACACGTTTGTTGTTTTTTGGGTAGACAAAGCAGTTAGAAAGAAAACAATATCCAGATGGATCTATTTATCTATCCCATTGCTATAGTTTAGCCGGCAAATCAGCGCCAGGGTGCTACAAAGGGCATTCCGCTAGAGGTATTGCCTTTTTGCATGGTGTTGTGATTCAAGATATTTGCACTGCAATGACATGATCGTCTATCCATTTGTATTTAAAATATTATTGCGTTACATGTAATTAAAGACACCAGTCTTATGGTAAAGCGGTCCATCAACCTTTTCTTAATGGTTTAGTCTCTCGACCCACAACCATAATGACGCTGTTGGGAGAGTTTGCTTAAGGAATCTGCTGACGCCAATATCCTTTAGAAAAACAAGTTGCTTAGCTTCAGGAGCCTTTAATGAGGGACAGGGGTGCTCTTTCAGATTCTTTACTGTCTACCCCCAACCCTAAAGCCCTCGAAAAATATTTTTCTTTGGCTCTGTCTGTGATAGTCAGCGTCTCTGTGGGGGTTCAGAAAAAATAGACGGAAATGGCAACACATAGGTGGACCACCTTAAGAGCTAGAGACCTCGTCATTGCAAGCGCGGCGCCGTTCATGGCGTCGTTGGGCGCTTGGTATAACCAATGCCAAAGAATTGCGTTAAAAAATTCTGGATCCAGGCTAACGGCTGACACTATTCTTCATTTAGTCAATTTGCGGGACTCCAATGTCCATCAGAAAGAACATTACTGAAGTTAGTTAGGTAACTTGTCCTTTTTCTCTGTAGTGCACCACAGGAGTTAGCTAAGTTGGCGTGAAAGCTTTTGCTTTACATATAGCACTTCTTACCAGTTGTTTCTCTATTTTTTGTTTTTTTTCGCAGTAAATTATGTGGAAAACTAACCTCTGTGTTTAAACTGCTGGGTTGCATCAGGTGAGCGGCTGACGCGGACTTGGACTAGTTCCTGCAGTCTCTTTCTTGCGTGTTCTCAAGATAAGGTACTTTCTTTGTAGAATTAGTCAAATGTTCACTGGAAATGGGAAGTGGGTGGGGCGCCACCTAATTTCCTTTTACTTTTCTGTGGTAAAGTGTTCAATGCGGGCTGAAGTGCACAAGTTTGTCTGGAAGCTTCCAGAAAGCGGGCAGAGCCCTTCATGTGGAAACTGCAGGCTTACTTCTCATTGAAGACGGCAAGGATTTGGAAGGAGACGTGTTCATTACAATAAGGTGCTTCCCCTCGCGTTTTTGTACCCTATTTCAATTTGTAAGCTAGTTCAGTGGGTGTCTGCCTTCTGCTGAGATCTCTGTGTAAACTGCAGGTCATAGGTTCATATTTTGGCAGGGTTTCTTTACGATTATTCATTTGCATCATGTCAGCAGAACACCATGGGGCCTATTTACAAACTGAATTTTGTAGTATGTGAAATAGTACAACAGTAGTACTACTCTCGTATTACAAAAGCTTACGAGCATAGAGCTGTCATGGTATTCAGCACTTGTTTGCTGCTGAGGTTAACATAAAGGTAGTAATTCTGGGCATACTGTGTCATGACATGAGATTGGGAATAAGTAGGCTTGCAAGGCACAATCTTTTCAAGCGTGGCAGTAGTACAAATACATGATCAAAATGACAAACTGTGGCTAAATGAAAAGTGAGCCTGTCAATGCAAACATTTTTATTTTTGTTTACATGAACAATTTTTTTTGGGGGGGGGCTTTTTCCTTTTCCAAAATTTGAAAACTTGCATTTGATTGCGGACTATGCTTATTTTAATGAAAAGAGTATCAGATTTTTTTTTACAAAACGATTATATTTCGAAATATATATTTAAGCTTACTTTTGAGTGATAATCATCACTCCTGCATATAAGATTTGTGTAACCGGTCTGCAGTCCAAATGTTTAAGGCCTGTAACCTGAGTGGCAGCACTGCATTATAAGCACATAAAATCTGTGTAGCTTTGCTGTGTACTGCTTCATATTGCAAGGTTTGTGTATTTTTTATTTCTACAACCTGCTCCTTCCAAGGCCATTGTCAGTCATAACATATGATTGGCGATCTACTGGGAAGAGTTAGGATGGAAAATTGAAAGGAAGTGAAATACAGAGGTAAAAATAGATGCCATGAAAATGACAGGCCATGCAACCAAACCTTAGATTAAAATAAGAAAAGTAAATTTTGCCATGGGGTTTGTTGGCCATGGATCAGGATTCATAGCTTCAAGGACTGTGAACCCTGACTGGGGATCCACAAACACCTGACAAGGGTTCTTGGACCTATGTTGAACCCCATTTCAGATTCACAAACTTGTGACAGGGTCCGCAAACCTGAGAGGTGGCCCGACATGAGTCCAAGAGTCTTGAACGGTTGGCGAAACACATTTGGGTCAGTGAATCTTGCCGGAAGAATTTCTTAACGGTCAGCATACCCCGACTGAGGTCCACAACCCCTCACCCCCACCCAAAAATAAATAAATATGCAAAGAAATTAAATGAATGGAGCCAGCCCATGCTTCAAGGCCGTACGGCGTATCGAGGCTGGTCACCCAAGGTCAGTAGGACAAAAGGCCTGGCTTAAAGGCTGGTCCTACGGCCAACCACTGCTGCACAAGACCTTCAGTCATGTACAGAGGGTGTTGTCCACCTGTGGTGGGTTCGCAGGAAAGGTATACTTTCATTGAAGTTGAATGTAGTCATCAAAAATCACAGCAATTCACTGAAAACAACTACAGTTAAAGTGGAGTTAAGGTTAGAAATGGGTATAACACTTATGTTTAAACAAATCTCTGAAATTCCCTTAAAAACACAGTTAAAGTGAAGTTATATTACAAAACAAAATGTGAAAACATTGAATTTGCCAGTTCTGTTAGCTCCACAATCTGGAACTCACATACCAAATGCAATACTGCACAATATTTATAACCAAAAGTAACATGTTAAAGTACAGTCATTAAATAACAACACATGAAAGAAAAAAAGCTGTTTTGAATGACCTAATTGGTGATGCTGGTCGTGAAATCTTTGACAATCTTCCTGAAAGTGAACCACCAGCAGGGCAGTTCATACCATGGGATGTATTTACAGAGGCTGTTAAAAGATTGAAGAAAAGATTCACTGAACAGCCAAATAGTATGCTCGAACGGCACAGTTTTAATCAGAGGAAGCAGTATGCTGAGGAGAATATTGAGGAGTACATATCAAATTTACGTATTTTAGCATCTAAGTGCGAATTTGGGGACATGTTGCACACATATCTGCGTGATCAGTTTGTGTTCGACTGTCATTTAAGGAAAATTCAGGAGCGTTTGCTGGCGTGTAGAAATCCTACATTAAATGAGGATTTAGATATTGCAAAAAGTATAGAGCGTTCAGCTATATCTAGCAAAGTCATTACCGGCACTGATGTTAGTCCTGATGCTGTTTGTGCTGTTTCAAACAAAGTAGGGGTTTCTGATACACCCAGAGGGAAAAATGGTGTTGTATACTCAAAAAGACTTGTATGCTATAGATGCGGCTCTAAATCACATTTAGGGAATAATCCGAGTTGCCCCGCTATTGATAGGAAATGCAACAAATGCAAAAAACAAGGTCATTTTCAAAGTGTATGTAGGTCTAATACCAGATCAAGTGCTAATTTCCCTGTCAAAGTGAATGCTATTGAAGAGTTACAGGATGATATGATTAACAATCTTGTGTTATCAGTTGATGCAAATGAAACGGGGATGTCTTTTAAAGCACCCTTAGGAGAAGCACGTATTGGTGCAGTAACCCTTGAAGTATTGGCTGACTCGGGTTTGCCCATTACCATTCTTTCAGACATTATCTATTATAATAATAAGTTTAGCAAGAAACTGATTGAACCTGATGTTCATCCTAAAGCATTTGGATGGCAGGACATATATATGATTGAGTATTTTCAGGACACATTCAGTCTTTTAGGGAGAGAAATTGTAACTAAAATATATGTGGTTTTGGAAGGTCGTGACATTGTGGGTTGGACGTGGATCTAGGACAGCTAGACATCATGCTTAAACGAGGGTGTTATAACCCCATAGTGTTAGGTGATATGCCTGTTTCTTCGATTGAAGTATGTGGTGATGAATCCACAACTGAGTTAAATGAAATTCTTAACAAATTAAAATAAATTGCAGTTTGCGACTGTGTACAGACTTGCGCTCATTGAACAAAAACATTTTTACCTAGGATACAAGAAATGTTAATGGCTGTTGGTGAAACAACTCTTTTTTACCTTATCGATCTTAAATCGGCATACCATCAGGTTACTTTATATGAAAGGTCACAAGATCTGACCACGTTTGTAACCCCTTTTGGTGCTTTCAAATATATGAGATTGCCTTTCGGATTAGCATCCGCCGCTATTGTGTTTCAAAAACGAATGAACTCGTTATTTGGAAGCGTCAAAGGGGTGCAAGCATTTCAGGACGACATTTTGATCTATGGTAAAGGTATTGCTGAACATATGGCATTTTGGAACATGTCCTCAGGATTTTGAGTGAAAGAGGAATGACTTGTTCAAAGGATAAATGCAGTTTTTGGTGAGAGAGTTGGAGTATTTAGGCCACACTATTACGATAGATGGAATTAAACCTAAAATAAATCTTATTGATGCCATCATAAGTGCTCCACCTCCCACGGATAAGGATTTACTGAGGTCCTTCTTGGGTCTTCTTGGGTCTCAGTGAATATTATGCACGTTTTGTGCAGGGCTATGCCATATGTGTTGAACCTCTGCATGGTTTGACACGTAAGAAAGAGAAATTCATTTGGTCAAAGGGTCAAGATGAGGTATTTCAAAGGATTAAGGAGATTATTAAAAATGCTCCTGCCTTACAACCTTTTTGTAGCAGTGATAAATGTGCAGTAACCGTGAATGCCAGTTCTGTTGGACTTGGAGCTGTGCTTACTCAATCACACAGTGGAAAAGAACGCACTATAGCTTTTATATCACGCACTCTTAGTACAGTAGACGCCCATTATAGCACAATCGAAAGAGAGGCACTTGCTTGTGCATGGGCTGTAGAAAAATTGACTTATCTAAACTGTTTTGATTTATTAACAGATCACAAATTGTTAATATATCTTATGAATGGCAATGAGACAGGTTTTGCTTCATCTAGGCTGGTGAGACTTGTACCAAAACTGCAAGAATATAATTTTTAAATTAAATATATACCTGGAGGTATCAGGGCTGATTGTTTGTCCCGGATGCCACTCAAAGATAATTTAGAAAACAAGGTAAATCATGATGATGAGTGTGTTGTTTCTGTGATAGATGCATCAGAGTACTATGTTGGATGCATCACTGAAAGAGAATGGATGCTAGCGTATGAAGGTGATGAGGTTCTCAAACAGGTGAAAGGTTACATTACTAAAGGTTGGCCATCTGTTAAAAATTTGCAAAAGTGTTTTGTACTTCATCAACAAGTTTCATCGGAATTATCTATTGAGAATGATTTGATTACTAGACAAGGACTTTTTGTGCCCCCAACTACATTAGTTGAGAAACTTGTTAAAATAGCACATAATGGTCATCCAGGCATGTCTGGTACAAAGAAATTACTTCATAAACATTATTGGTGGCCGGGCATGGATTGTTATGTTGAGCAATACATCAACAATTGTCCAGAATGTCTATTATCTGATAAGCATTGGAAAGTTAACAAAATAAAAACTGGAGTCAATTTTTTGCCTGCACAGCCGTGAGTTAAGTCAGCTATAGATTTCTCTGGACCATATAATGTTTTACAACAGGATATGAGATTTCTAATTGTGCTCATGGATTACTATTCCAAGTGGGTATCTTATGAGTTTGTTTCTATGCCCACCACTGATTCAGTTATTGAATTTTTAGAAAGAGTTTTTCGTACAGAAGGGATACCTCTGATACTTGTGTCTGATAATGGAACACATTTCACTTAAAAGAAAATGGTGGAATTTTTAAATAAGCATGGCATTAAGCATGAGAAAACACCATTGTATTTTCCTGCCACCAATGGCTTAGTAGACAGGTCCAATACGTTTTTTAAGGAAGGAATACAGACAGCGTTGGCATCCCAATTGGATGTGCATAGGCATTAGAGGGGAAAAAGTGTGGGGATACCTTAATACTCCTCATTCCATCACTGGTTTTTCTCCTTTCTTTTTGTTGAAAGGTGCTAAAACAGATCTGGAGCAATATTTTGATAAGTCTATGAATTTGCATTTGGTGGACAAAGGTTTGCAAAGTCATAGGAACATGGATGAGTGTGTTAGAGAGCACTTTGAACGCAGGTATAAAATTTCAGTGGATAAAGCAATTATAACAAAAAAAGATTTTGCAATTTGAGACTGGGTTCTTGTTAAAAAGCCAAAAAAAGCAAATAAAGGTGAATCCAAATTTACAAGTCCTGCACAAATTGTGAGAGTTAGATGAACTGCTGTTTTACTGAAAAATTGTGGGTGGTGGAATAAGCATGCCATTGTTGGTACTAAACCATATCAGAAAGAGATAATTGATAAAAGAAAAAATACATTTGATGATGTTTGTGACTGTACTACTTGGGAGTTTGATACCAAATTTCCAAAAATTAATTCTGATAATGTTGTTGAAGAGAATGCATTGGAAGAAAATGTTATTTCTAGGGGTGACACTTCTGAGGAATGTTCAAATGATGAAATATTAGTTCGTAATACCATTGGTGACAACTCTTCCATTCCTAGCTCATTGTCAAATTCTCCAAAAAGGGAAATCGTTATGCCTGTCAGGTTTAAGGATTACTATTTATATTAGTTTGTTTTTGAATGTATATTTTATTTTATTTTGTATAAAAAAGGGAGATGTTGTATCCCTGTAATAATATGTGTGTATTTTATTGAATACGCTGAATGTTCTCGTTCTGTTTCCCTGGTGTCTACTGTTGTCCAGTTGGACATTCTTCCCTACTGGACAGCAGTGTCTCCAGCGGTTCCTGCCTGCTCTTCGTGGGTTTACTTGTATTTATCTTCAACCTGAAATGAACTCCTTCACTCCGGATTTTGCCTATCCGCTTTTGTCATATTTTGTTTTCCGACTGCAGAGGCCCCCTTGTGTCCTGAATCTGCGTGGGGGCAGCGGTCAAGCTGCAGAGGTGGTGCTGGCCCGTCTTCCGACGCAACGGCCTCCGAGGGCAGAGTTGGCCGGGGATGGAGCTGGCCTGAGGAGTAAGGAGGCTACTAATGAGGTGAGCCAGCCACTAGGGCATTTTTTCTCCTCTCACCTAAAGACCTGGGGCGGCACATTGCCTGGACAGGTGTTCCTGCCATGGGCCCCTGGTGCGGAAGCGGCGTGGCAGCCTCTGGAACAGATTTGGCTGAGGACGGAGTTGACCTGAGGAGCAAGCAGGTTACGGATGCTGTGAGCCGGCCGCAGGGCATTCCCTCCCCCCCCCGCCAGACCTGGGGCGGCAGCGGCACAGTGCCTGGACAGTTGGTCCTGCCGCGGGCCCCTGCTGCGGGGTTGGTGGGGATCGGCCGCAATGGTGGTGACGCACCAGCGGTGAGGCCCCAAGTAGTGATGCAATGAAGGGGCTCCTCCCAGGTTGTTTGGTAGTTAAAGCCCCGGAGTGAAGACTTCAGAGGGACACACCAATCCGTGTGGACAACACTGGTGACACATGTTCTTATGGTTCTCAGCGAGGGGCGCCTTATCATTGCCTACAACAGTGCCCCTTTTGTCGAGATAGAGTGTGGCGGGGACTTTGTGAAGAAAACTGGCTGGCCGAGAGTGCCCTATTGCGTTGTGAGACTGGAGGCGCTGAGGGGCTTGTGAACAGTGGCTGGCACTAGGACTCCTATCCCCTCGACAATTTCTGGCGTGTGACCGGTGGCCCCTGCTGAGCAAAGAAACGGTACAATATGGTGAAGGACAGGCCTGCCAGGGGTCAGCAGAGTAATACTATTATCCAGTATGCGACACCATAGGGCGCCACCTCTCAGAATATGAGACAGGTGGTGCCTATGCTGGTTGACCAGGAAGAGGAGCTGTCCAGGGCGGGCATTCTGGAGGCCATACACGGCTCAAGCACTGCTCTGGAGGGGAAGGTCAATGCAGTTACCATAGGGTTGTTCTCCTGTGCACGTACCTGCGCAAGGTTGTGAACAGGGCGACTACTGCAGAATACTCTCTCACTGACCTGTGTAAAGAAGTGACAACACTTAGGGATTAGGTGACCCACCTCATGGCAGCCGCCAAAACCTTGGCGAACAGGGCAGTGAATGTTGAAAGCCGGTATCTCAAGAACAACATGAGCCTCCTGGATTTTTAGGAAAGAGCAGAGGGTGAGTTGGCTGAATGTTTCTTGGAAGACTGGATCGCTCGTACCCTGCAACCGAAGGGGCTGTGGCCATGGTTCGCTGTAGCATGCACGCGCACGCACACTGTCTTTACCCAGCGCACACAATCTTGCACAGTGCGCACATCACTGCTTCATGTAAAATTAAGAGACCGTTTGCTGCCCACAGCCTTTAAAATATGGGTGCTGTGAAAAGAATGGTCTTTTCTTGGTGCTGAAGTGCAGGGAGGTGCGTTTATAAGGCGTGGCGAAGGTTAGCTGCAACAAGACTTTGAGAACGGTAGTCCTTCACTGCCATTGGCCTGTGGAATGTCATAACAGAGCCCGGAGCAGGCGGCAGTTGAACGTGCCGTTTGCGCTATTCGTGTCGGGGTGGGGGGTCCTGAAAGACTGCCATGATTAATCAGAAGTGCAGCATCTAGGTGCACAACCAGAAATGTTTATTTTATGTGGCAATACATCTGCACGATTTGTGTTTGTCCGTCCTTGTAATAGCTGCAGCTGCTGGTCATGTATGATCGGAGTCGGTTTCGAGGCACGGCTTCGGCACAGCATGCTGTTAATCTCTGCAAATCTGCCCAAGGTTTGCAGCTTTTTAAAAGTGCCCAAAAATAAAAATGTAGTGCGATACCGTGCAAATACTCTATTTCACTGAGTTCGAGTTTCCTGTTTGTTCTTTATCCCATATGAGAGCATTGTAAATGCTTGCATTCAGAATGTGCGCTCAGTGCTTTTCATTGTTATTAGTTGTACCAAAAATGCCAAGCAACATGCATTTCTTGCAGCCAGTAACGATGCTGGAAGCACAGTCGCTCACGAAAAATCAATATGCAGCCATCCATTAATATTGATTTGGCAGTGCGGGTGCGTATTCCATTTTCTACGGGCATGCCGTACTAACATGTCAGTCGCACTGTAAAGCTTGAACTATTGGAGCGCCAACCTTGACGCATGCACCTCTGCCTTGGCCTGTTGAGTAAGCTGAGGAACGCTCACCACCTCATCCTGCTCTCACCTGCACCATGAAACCCTTCCCAGTCCCTGAGTCCCTTCTAAGTACCACATAACCCCTTTCCGGTGAATGGCGCTCTTTTCCTCATTTGTGCAACAGCTTGTCAAGGTGCTGATGGCTGCATGTGTAAGCCGCGGAGGAAGAGTTGTTGGTAATGGTGGGGGAGGGTAGGGTGTAAGCGAGGTGGATTTGTGTCTGATTAGTGGCCCAGATCCCTGCATTGGGTGCTGATCTGTACTCTCCCAATGTCCCTTTCTTTAACATTATAGAGCCTGGGCTTGCGTGACAGTCCTGCAGTAGCTTATGCACATAAAAGTATTAGAGTGTTCTGCAAGCAGCACTCACGTTGTCAGAACTGCCTGTCAATCTGCTAGTAACAAAATCCTGTGATTCTAGGTAAATAACGTTTTTTAGCAAGAATTTGATGCAAAGGTATTGGAGCTCTTTACATGAGCACCAGTTAAGTTACACAAGGACACGTTCATGTTTTTGTTACGTACAGGGAGATTAAGTGATTGACCCAGAATCACAGCTTTGCATGTCCACTAAGAAGAGGAGTGAGCTGGAGATGCATACTGAACTGGAACTACGAAATGTCATGTACAGCACTCGCCCCCTCTCTCCCGTTAGCAAAGGCCCAGGGCCGAAACAGCTGTAGAGCCCTTCAAAGATCCAGGCCCGCAAACGTCTGCTGGGCTAGGAACAACACCAGTCTGACCCTATCCCATCCTAATTATCTTTCAGACAAATAGGCCTAATGGTGACACATGTGGAGGCCAGTCCTCCCATGAGAGACAAGATAGGAGAAGTTAAGATAGGACAAAAGATGAGCGCATGAGATGTGAAGGGACAGAACGAAAAAGAAGGAAGAACAAGAGGGTTTAGCAGCTTGACGTCACACACAAACTCTTTGCACGGGTAATTCTTGATCGCCTCCAGGGGTGGATGGAAGATCATGAGATACTAAGCCCATATCAGGCCGGATTCAGGAAGAACACCTCCACAGTTGATCAAATTTATAGACTTCAACTTATATTTTGGAAAACGGTGAGAATGGAGGGTGGCAGCCTCTATTTGATTTTCGTGGATCTTAAGACGGCTTTTGATCTGGTGCCCAGGGCAAAGTTATGGGAGGTACTTAGAGATATGGGGATTCCCCCTAACCTCCTGAGCATACTTATAAGACTGCATGAAGACAATTTTGCCCAGGTAAGGTGTGGGAAAAGAGGTGACCTACCTGACTCCCCGATTCCCAGTTGACAGAGGAGTAAGGCAGGGCTGTGTGCTTGCACCCACCCTGTTTTGCCTCTTTGTCAATGCACTGATTGCCCAACTTACTGAGGTTAGGGATAATGATGCCCCCAAACTGGCAGGTACCAAGGTCCCAGCAATGATGTTTGCTGACGACACCCTTCTAATGTCGAAATCCCCCATGGTCATCCAGAGGGTCTTGGATAGCTTTGCCATCTTTTGTAACAACAGGGGGTTGTAGATCAATACTCAGAAGACAAAGTTTATGGTCTTCAATCCACCTAAGACATCTCGTCCCAACCCCTGTCTAGATGGGATCATGCTGGATAGGGTGACGGTATTCGAATACCTAGGGGTCACCCTGACAGAAAACATGGAGTGGGGCACACAAATTGCTAAAGCCAAGCTCAAGCTAGCCCAGACTATTGGAGGAATTACTAAGTGGGAAGGGTATGCCCAGACGTCCGTCCCGTGCTCACTGCGCCACTGGAGTCAAGCTATCCTGGCTGATGAGGGCTGAAAGCCCGAAACCGGTCCTAGGATGCTTGATTCCAGGTCCAGGGAAGACATGGCTTGGCAGTTCGGTCTGGACTGTTCCCATGAGGCACAGGGTCAAGACTGATTTGCATATGGCTATGTCTGAACTGGGGTGGCGTGGTGAAGCAAAATAACGATGGATTAAACCCAGATCTGTGACTGGGGGTGAATGTTTGCCAATGTGCAACATTCCGTCCATCATCTTGTGTGTTTTGCATTTCGCCCTAAGTGGGAAGGGTATGCCCAGACGTGGGTCCCGTGCTCACTACGCCACTGGAGTCAAGCTATCCTGGCTGATGAGGGATGAAAGCCCGAAACCGGTCCTAGGATGCTTGATTCCGGTCCAGGGAAGACATGGCTTGGCAGTTCGGTCTGGACTGTTCCCATGAGGCACAGGGTCAAGACTGATTTGCATATGGCTATGTCTGAACTGGGGTGGCGTGGTGAAGCAAAATAACGATGGATTAAACCCAGATCTGTGACTGGGGGTGAATGTTTGCCAATGTGCAACATTCCGTCCATCATCTTGTGTGTTTTGCATTTCGCCCTAAGTGGGAAGGGTATGCCCAGACGTGGGTCCCGTGCTCACTACGCCACTGGAGTCAAGCTACCCTGGCTGATGAGGGCTGAAAGCCCGAAACCGGTCCTAGGATGCTTGATTCCGGTCCAGGGAAGACATGGCTTGGCAGTTCGGTCTGGACTGTTCCCATGAGGCACAGGGTCAAGACTGATTTGCATATGGCTATGTCTGAACTGGGGTGGCGTGGTGAAGCAAAATAACGATGGATTAAACCCAGATCTGTGACTGGGGGTGAATGTTTGCCAATGTGCAACATTCCGTCCATCATCTTGTGTGTTTTGCATTTCGCCCTAAGTGGGAAGGGTATGCCCAGACGTGGGTCCCGTGCTCACTACGCCACTGGAGTCAAGCTATCCTGGCTGATGAGGGCTGAAAGCCCGAAACCGGTCCTAGGATGCTTGATTCCGGTCCAGGGAAGACATGGCTTGGCAGTTCGGTCTGGACTGTTCCCATGAGGCACAGGGTCAAGACTGATTTGCATATGGCTATGTCTGAACTGGGGTGGCGTGGTGAAGCAAAATAACGATGGATTAAACCCAGATCTGTGACTGGGGGTGAATGTTTGCCAATGTGCAACATTCCGTCCATCATCTTGTGTGTTTTGCAAAAGAGGTGACCTACCTGACTCCCCGATTCCCAGTTGACAGAGGAGTAAGGCAGGGCTGTGTGCTTGCACCCACCCTGTTTTGCCTCTTTGTCAATGCACTGATTGCCCAACTTACTGAGGTTAGGGATAATGACGCCCCCAAACTGGCAGGTACCAAGGTCCCAGCAATGATGTTTGCTGACGACACCCTTCTAATGTCGAAATATCCCATGGTCATCCAGAGGGTCTTGGATAGCTTTGCCATCTTTTTTAACAACAGGGGGTTGTAGATCAATACTCAGAAGACAAAGTTTATGGTCTTCAATCCACCTAAGACATCTCGTCCCAACCCCTGTCTAGATGGGATCATGCTGGATAGGGTGACGGTATTCGAATACCTAGGGGTCACCCTGACAGAAAACATGGAGTGGGGCACACAAATTGCTAAAGCCAAGCTCAAGCTAGCCCAGACTATTGGAGGAATTACTAAACTATTGAGAAATTCCTCCTCCAAACCTGCTGGGCCCATAGTGGAGATTTACAAGGTGCAAGCCAGGGGTGCGACAATGTATGGGGCTGAACTATGGGGGCACTGTTGCTGTGGAGACGTGAGCAAAGTAGAAAACAGTTTTATGAGAAAGATTCTGGGTCTCCCCTCCAGCACCCCCCTCATCCCCCTACGGCTTGACCTAGGAATTAGACCTATTGGGGAGGAGATAGGTCTCAGACCCCTAACCTTTTGGCGCAGACTATGGGTGACCCCGGAATTAGCAGTTTATAGAGCGGAATTAAAAGAGATATTGAGCTTTCCAGGTGCAGCAAAAATCCCTTGGTTCATTCATATGAAAAAAGAATGTAGTAGGTTGGGAAAACCAAGCCTGTGGAGCAATCCGGAGGAAGCGTGTTTTGCAATTTCACGTTCCGAAGTGGTAAAAGCCTACCGAATGAGTAAGCTAGCAGAGGTGCAAGGGAGCCCGTCTATAGGACACTTGACGGTTAAATTTTTATCCCTGAAAGACGAGTATTTATTTGAGCCTTTTTTAGATGACATCTATCCATTCCTGGCAAAAAATTATATGTCCAGTTCAGACTGAGCACCTTGCCGCTCCGCGTTTTTTCCTGCAAATGGTCCAACACGGGAACGCGAGAGTGTCCAGCCTGTAATTGGGAGGAAGAGTCAGAGCTTCATGTCATCTTTCTTTGCCTTGCCTACAAACTAGCAAGGAAGCGCTGGCTTGTCCCACTGTGTAGGAATTTAGGGTTTGTACATTGTATAGAGGCATTTAGAGTTTTAAAATATGACACCTGCAAGCCCATTGTTTTTGCTGTATCTCGATTCTTGACCGCAATGTGGCGTAGGCGCTGGACCTTTGTACATATGCCAGCCCAGTAACAAACAGCATATTGTCCCTGATCTTTTAGGGTTTTTTAATTCATTTAAAAAAATGTTTAAAAAAAATTAATTGCTTTTAACTTTTCAAGTTTTTATTGTTTTAAATGTGTAAATTCTTGTTCTTATGCTGGCTACAACCCAACTATAATGAACCACCACTGTATGACTATCCTATGACTTATTAATGTTGCTTTAAATTAACTGTATCTCTATTGTCACTATTGATGGGTCATACCTGGTGCTTGCCTTTTTAAGTAATTGCCTCTTGTTTTGTACTTACCTTGCACATGTATTCTAACGAGCCTATTGGACCTAGTTATGTGTCAGTGTTGATCCCTTTTTTTCATGTGAAATACCAAGGTGATGCAACTGTATTTTTGCAAAAAGGACTGGCTATCATTTTAACAATTTCAAACTGTAAAGCATTGTCTATTGTTAGTATACTTTTTATGGTCGCACAGACCGAAATAAAGTTTGAACTGAACTGAACTGAAAAAGAAGGAAGAACAAGAGGGTTTAGCAGCTTTGGAGTTATTACAGAGAAGGGTAGAGAGAAATAGAGAAGGAGCAAGGAAACGAGAAGCTAGGGAAAGAGCCTGAGCTTTAAGGAAGGGAAACATCCAGATTGTATTTAGCTATGTATGCATCTGTCAAAAAGAACAATGAACCCCTTACTCCTACATCCCGCACGATTGGCTATCAGTTAATCCCACACAAGGAGATGATGGACGGAGTGGTGAAACTTTTCAAACACTCACCCCCAGTCACAGATCTGGGTTAAATCCATCATCATTCTTTAGCTCACTTTGCCACCCCAGTTCAGACCCAGCTATATTCAAATCAGTCTTGACCCTGTGCCTCATGGGAACAGTCCAGCCCGAACTGCCAAGCCATGTCTTCCCTGGACCGGAAACAAGCATCCTGGGACCGGTTTCGGGCTAACAGCCCTCATCAGCCAGGCTAGCTTGAATCCAGTGGCAAAGTGAGCAAGGGACCCACGTCTGGGCATACCCTGCCAACTTAGGGTGACAAAGCAAACACAAGGAGATGATGGACGGAGTGCTGAAACTTTTTAAACACTCACCCCCAGTCACAGATCTGGGTTGAATCCATCATCATTCTTTAGCTCACTTTGCCACCCCAGTTCAGACACAGCTGTATGCAAATCAGTTCGGGCTGGATTGTTCACATTGGGCGCAGGGTCAAGACTGATTTGCATATGGCTGGGTCCAAACTGGAACGGCATGGTGAGCAAAAACACGATGGATTTAGGCCCAGATCTCTGTACTGGGGTGAATGTATGACATTGTTCTGCATTCTGTCCATCAATTGTTCTTTTTGCATTTGTCACCCCCGAGTGGGACGGGTATGCCCAGACGTGGGTCCCGTGCTCTCCATGCCACTGGAGTCAAGCTATCCTGGCTGATGAGGGCTGAAAGCCCGAAACCGGTCCTAGGATGCTTGTTTCCAGTCCAGGGAGGACCTGGCCTGGCAGTTCGGGCTGGACTGTTCCCATTGGGCGCAGGGTCAAGACTGATTTGCATATGGCTGGGTCCAAACTGGAGCGGCATGGTGAGCAAAAAAACGATGGATTTAGGCCCAGGTCTCTGTACTGGGGTGAATGTATGACATTGTTCTGCATTCTGTCCATCAATTGTTCTTTTTGCATTTATCAGTTAATCCCTTCAATTATTTTACCTGGGGAGAAAGATGACCAATTTACATCCGATTCATCTGTGGTGCCAATATTATAAGAACATACAGCAGCGAGTGCCATCAAAAAAGTAAGAGACACCTCATGTAGGCAACCACTGTTTGCCTGTTGGCTAGCTATTTCAAGTGGCAGGGTTTCTCATCATCAGCATACTCCTATGCGTGCAGGGATGCTTATCACTGTATCAGGAGCCATGCGACACGGAAACCTAATGTGTGCTTCTGTATTTATCCCTACAGCTTATTAGGTCTTATTATGTCTAGTCCTCAGTGTTGCTGTCCATTCACTAGGTCTCATGACCACCAAACTAAAAATGTGTCTAAGGGACTATTATCATTCTTTATTTATAAAGACCCAAGGTAAGGGATTAAAACCAGAGTTACATCCTCTGACTAGTGTGTTACATCCTCTGACTAGTGTGTTACTTATGAGCAACCAACATGTTTCATTGCCAGGTAATTTTGTGGTAATTTTGTCAGGGCAACAGGACCACTGTATCACCCATTAGTTCACCACACCTGCGCAGGGTGAAAGAAAGGGGTAGAAGAGGAATAGAAAAATGAAAGTAGGGATCAAGTAACGAGGGTTAAGAATGATGGGGGTATAGAGACAAGGGAAAAGAAAAGAACGAAGGACAAAGCAATGGAGAAATGAGAAGAAAGAGAACCAAAGAGTGGAGAGAGACATGGAGAAAGGGAAAGCAGAAAGTGGTAAGAGAGACGAGGAAAAAAGAAGGGGTGGAGGAACAAAGTGGAGCGAAATATGAAAAGGGGTAAAATACAAAAAAGAGAAAGGAAAAATTTAAACCTGGGGGATAAAGGAGTAGCTAAGGGGAATGGCATAATGAGTGTGGACAAAAATAATGTCTGATTATAAAATAATTAGAAGAGAAGGACTGAGAAAGAAGAGTCATTAAATGATTGTCTCCTCACCACGCCCTTAGACCTGCCCCCGGCTCCACCTCTAGTCCACAGTTCAGTGGGTTGAGTACCTGCACTTATTTTTCTCCATTTAAAGCACTGTGTGTGCTGTAAAAAAATGTCTTACGTTGGACGAGTCTCTGGTCCCCACAGTACAGGCTATATTCTCTTTCTCCCTCCCCCTGTTCCTTCCCACCCCACCAATTCAGGTACGGAATGGGCCTCTGGGCAAGACAGCTAAAAATAAAACTATGTTTTACGACTGGGAGCTGGGTTCGACAGTGGGCCTATTTCGTCTTTTATTTCACTTCTCTCTGAGTATATGCAAAATTTGCCCCTATGGATGAACTGAATGAGATGGCAAGCTTTGAATTCCAGGCAACAGCAACATAAACACAATTTGACTTTGGGACTGAGAATGTACAGAGACTTGTGTAAATGTGTAAGAATGTCTTGGTCTTAGGTGATTGCGAAACACCTGCCAATGTTACAGTACAGAAAATATAATTATGTTGTGGCAGAACATGGGTTGTTTACAACCTTTCAAGACATAGTGGATTTCACTCGACGGAATACTACTCATTATAATGTGACAAGTCAACTTGTAGATGTCTGGGCAACATTTCAAGAATCAAGTGCAGACTGTGAATGTGGATTCAGCCTCGTGAACACTATGAAGTATAAATTGAGAAAAAGACACAAGGAGAATCACTTGGACATGCTGATGAGGACAAAAGCCTACCTTTTGAGTGGCAAAGTTGACCTTGATAGAGGTTATCAGCAGTGGAAGAAGGGCAAGGACCGGTGAGAGAAGCAGACATGTCACACATCTTGTGACGGCACTTGACTTGTCTGTGCCACCCTTTCCCACAGTCTATGTTTGGCCTGGATGTGCACATTTTACAGACTACCTCTTAGCAGGGACACAAATTGTTAGGTGGTACATCAACATGTTAATGTGTTATGTAATTGTCAACTTGCTAAATGTATATACCCTTGTATAGTCTCCCAACATTCCCCCGCCAAATGAGCAGTGCTCTAATTGACAATATTCAGTGAAATCTTATTATAGTGCTACCTTCTGAGTCCTGTTCTTTTCTAAACATGGGGTGTAGGCGCCACTAGAGTAAACAAATCATGTCATGATGATCTGTATATAGATTGCAAAACTGTCTCAAAACTATTAAATGAAACTATATTTGTGAAATACACCTGTTTTCGCTCTCATTGTAAACAAAGGTTTTGAGTGGTAATTGCCAGAGATTTATATACTCAAGTGCTGTGCTCGCATGCTTGGTGCCCAAAGCCTTGGCTGCAGCACACAAAGATCTTGCACTGCCGCACACAGAGGAAATAAATTAGAGGGAACATTGGCTGTGGCACAAGTTCACTGTTGAGGGCCCCCAGGGGCCTGATGGTGAGTTACTGGATCCTGCATGCCCCCCATGAGGCCGGAGAGCTACGCTATGAAAACCACACGATTGCCATATTCCTGGGTTACACGCACAAAGTGCAAACACAGAGGAAATCCTTTCTGGGCGTAAAACGAAAACTCAGAGCCTTGAATCTGCCCTACATGTTGATGTTTCTTGCTCGGCTCCGTGTGCTGACCAATGGAAAATAAATTTCTTCGAGAAGCCAGAGGATGTGTGGGCCTGGCTGGAGATGTGGAAATCATGTTCCTAGGCATGAAAGGAGGGCCCCACGCCCCCTGGTTGCGCAGGGAGGCGCATGCGGGTTGGGAGTGCCGGTGGAGGGCTGTCACAGGAGTCAATGGACTCTCAAAGCAGGCTCATGCCCAGAGTTGTGGTGCAAGACGATGGCACTCTGGCTGACGAGCCAATGGACCATGAAGAGGCTGGTCAGTCTGTAGATGGGGAACCCACACAGGACCGACTCCCTATGTTGGGGACGCTGAGCAACAATCAGAGTGACATGAACGTTGGGATGTGGTTCCTTGGAGAGCACACTGTATGTATTTGCTTTGAGGGGTGGGTGGGGAAAGGAAGAGGCATGCATGATGGGTGCTGGAAGACACTGTTTCACTGTGCAGAGAGGCCTAGGTACCTGTGTAGGGTAGGGTCTCCTCAAGCGCATGCAATAGGGCTCATTAGGACAGCCGGAGGGAAGTCTGGTGTAGCACTCTGCCCAGCGAAGCTGGAGGCTGCACGGTCTTACCTCACATCTGCGTACTGTGGGAGTTAGTTTAGTACTTTGAGTGGTTATTGGCTTTCTCCATTTGGGGTGCCATTATCATTGCAATGGGAATAGGGTAGGTTGGGACGTCAGTTCTAACGCTCAGTGATGGGCAAGCACGCTGTTTTGTTGTTAATGTTTGGTGTTTACCTGGGGTGGGGGCAGTACTTGGAATGCATGTTTTGTTTGTTTATTCATTATGGATTTGAAAGGCCTGGTGGAGCGCTCAATTTGTTCACTGCTGTAAAAGGTGCATATCATAGACGAGCCGGAATGAGTGGGGTCATTCTCCTGGGACAAGGGTGGTTGGGATCGCCACAAGTGGTATTTTACATGTCACACAGGTGCATACCTACAAGATGATCACGTGGAATGTCAGGGACCTTGGTGGGTATGTGAAGAGACAGAGTGCTGTCCTATTTACGCAGACATGGGATTAGTATTGATTGCAGGAAATGCACATGGTAGATGAGGAAGTACATAAGTTGAAAAAGAAATGGAGGGACAGTTATTTTTCTCTACATACGCCTGAGGGGTGTCCATTTGGGTGGCACCGGGGGTTCCTTTTTAACTCACCTATTCCAAGGCAGACCCTAGTGGGTGGTATGTGTCAGTGCAGGTGACGTTAGATGGCATGGAGATCTGCATCCTAAAAGTTTATGCCCCTAATGTCGATGATAGAGGCTCTTATGTGCAAATGCAGACCCTCTTGCCTACTGCATGACTGAGAGGCTACTGTGGGTTGGGGACTTCAACTGTGTATTGGATGAAGACATGGATTGAATGCCTCCCAGACCCTCCACCAAACCGGGTATGACTGAGGCATTGCGTCACGCGATGCACCATCTGGCCTGCACTGACATATGGAGGGCGATGCACTCGACCAAAAAGGAATATTCTTGCCACTCTATCACAATTGGTACGTATAGTAGATTGGACCGCACATTGGGGACGGTGGCTATGAGTGCCGGGGTGCAGTCGGCCGCATATCTGGGGAGATATTTGTCTGACCACTCTCTTCTGATTCTTGACCTAAGTGGCACTGGCCCAAGTTGTGTGCCTCCTAGTTGGTCAATAGCCGACTGATGCCCTTCTTGGCCCTACATGCAAGACAATGCTGGGCAAGGTTTTGACGAAATACCTAGGGGGGTGACTGGGGCTCCACGGCTAATAGAAGTATGGAGTGGGAAGCAATGAAAGCTGTCATGAGGGGGAAGTGTTTGAGTAAGGTCTATGGCCTCCGAAGCAGTTGCAGGTTGAGCTGGAAGTACCCGAGGGTAGAATTGCAGACATACAGAGGCAGAAAGCTGAGCATTTTGAGGTGCATGTGGCACTGGTGGATCTCAGATGACATTTGGGGGACACTTGGGATAGATTGGAGAGACTCACGTGGTAGGAGGGCGACAAGCCCAGCAAGCGCTTAGCCTGGTTGCTTAAGTAGGAAACTGACAGGTCCCCTATTATGTCATTGAGGCGTCTGGAGGCATAACAACCCAGGTGACCATTAACGCTGCCCTTAGGAAACATCTGGGGGGGGCTGTGTGGCGGGGGCCCCTCAGGTGGACTTGGAATCTATAGATGCGTACCTGCAGCGGGTGGAACTCCCCATGATATCGCCTGTGCTCAGAGAAGAGCTTGAGGTGGGGTTTATGCTTCAGAAGCTGAAAGACGCACTGGGGAAGATGGCAAGGCGCCGGGAGGTGGAGTTTTATCAGGCCTTTGCACCACAACTAGTGGAACCGCTTCTAGAGGTGTTCAGGGAAGCTCGGGGAAAGGGGACTTTGCCCCCTACTCTGAGGGAAGGAGTGATCTGTATGGGGCCCAAACTGGGGGGGGGGGAGGTGGGGCGACATGATGGACTCTTCCTCGTACAGACCCCTCACTATGCTTAAGGTGGATGCAAAAGTACTGTGTAAAATCTTGGCACTGTGAGGGGTGGTGGGGACCCTCGTCCATGAGGACCAATGTGACTTTATGCCCGGTCGTAGCACTGCTATGAACCTGAGGAGGCTTGCACATGTTCTACACTCGGTGGAACACCGTCGGGAGGAGATAAGCTAGTGTTGGCATCGGTGGACATTACGAAAGTGTTCGATACACTCAACTGGTTATACTTGATGCAGGTTCTGAGCCGGATGGGTTTTGGGCTGAATTTCTGTGGCTGGGTGAGACTCCTGTATAGCGCCCCTAGGGCTAGAGTCTGGAGTTGTGGCATGGTTTCTGGGGACTGGGTGATTAAGCTTGGTACACAACAGGGGTGTCCTCTGTCTCTGTTGTTCACTCTCTTGCTTGAGCTGTTGACGGTGAAACTTAGGAATGATATGAATGTAATGTAATGTAAGGGCTATTTATAGAGCGCACTGTAACCCGCCGGGTATCCTGGCGCTGAGAGACGGAAGAGAGCCTGTGACAAAGAGCAGGAGCTTCGGCATTGCAATCGGGGACTTGGTGCACCTAATATATCCGTATACCGAAGATGTTCTTTTTTACCTAAGGCGACGAGAGATGCGGTGCCACACTTGTTGTCTCAGCTGGATGATTTCAGCGCAGTGGCTGGTCTTCGGATCAACCAGCATAAATCGTTGCTGTTCCCACTGGGGACACTGCGTGACACCCCTGAGAGTGAATTGCCTGCGATGGGAGACAGAATCCTTTTGATAACTGGGTCTCATGGTTGCGCACTCCTTGGATGGGCAGAGCAGTTACAACATTGAGCCATTGCTGGGAGGACTGGCGCAATCGACCCGGCTTTGGAACACACTGCCACTGTCGTTAGTGGTGTGGATAGCTGTTGCGTAGATGGTCTTCTTGCCCAGATGCCTATATACATTTCAGAACTCGCTGCACACACTGTCACAGGACATATTCAGGGTGCTAGACAGCCTCTTGATATCTTTGGTGTGGGCAGGGAAAAGGAGCAGAGTTGCGCTGCCGGTACTTAAATTGGACTTGGAGGAGTGCGGCATGAGCCTGTCTGACCTCGAACTGTATTACTACGCCACTAAGCTACAACATGTGGTGCACTGGGCAACGAAAGACAATCATTGGGAGAAGCATTTCTTGAAGGGCACCTATGGAGATGCCCCGCTGATGGAGTTGCTTATGAGGGGTTCGCGAGTGGCTGGAACCTCCCATGTATAGTTCGACAGAGCGCTGAGATCTGGGAGAGGGTGATTAGTAGGGTGCTGAAGAAGCCCCCCTTTGCCCGAGATCTGGTTGTGTGGACAGTGTTACCATTCAGGCATATCAGTGCGGATATGTCAATTGCACGGTGGAGGGAGGGGGGCTGTGAAACACTGGGAGACTTGTATTCCCAGGGAGTGTTTTCTTACCTTTACGGAGGCTTGTGAGGCCTTTTCTATAGGGAGTGGCCAGTTCTCACAGTATGCTAAGATGGCGACTATAGCGCAGGAGATTTGGACGGAGTTCCCGAAAAGGCTCCAGCAGATGGTGCAGGTGGTTAAGACTGCGGGAGTGGCCCACCACCTAGTATGTCTGTTTTACAAGGCCCTTAGATGAGACAGAGTTGAGATAAGATCCAAGGCCTGCCAGGCTTGGGTTGGTGATTTAGAGGTCCCGCTGACGGATGCAGAGTGGCATATGGCCTGTACACTTGTGAAAAGGGTTTCATGTAATCCAAGGTTCAAGCTGACGCCTTTTAACTATGTTCACCATACATACTTGGTTCCCATTAAACTGAGTAGGATGTACAGGGGCAGTACTGCAGTTTGCCCGAGGTATGGGCAGATGGGGCTTCTTACCTGCACTTGGCGTGACTATATCCTGAAGTGTGTGCTTTCTGGACGGCGATGGTACCATTATTGAGGGCGGTGACTGTTATTGCACTGGAAGACGATTAGATTCAGTGCCTAATGGGAATCATAAAGAAAATGCACTAGACATTTTTGCAATTGGCACTGGTCCTTGCTAAAAGGCGTGTAGCAATAGGGTGGTTGGGCAACAGAACTCCCTCTGTCATGTTGTGGTACAGGGACATAGCAGAGTGGGCACTAGCAGAGGAGGTATACATGAAGGATAGCAGACAAGATGATAAACTGCAGGAGGACCATGAGATCTGGGCATCGCTGCTGATGGCATTTCAGGATACAGATGAGGATGGGCGACCCCTGGGCACACAAGCAAAGGACTCTTCTGATGGCACCCTCTGCCTGCACACGGGGAGGGATGGTGGGGAGGTGAATGGGACAGATGTGTAGGCCCCGTATGGTAGGCCACAGTATGAGGGGAAGATATGTGGTGGGCATGGCATTGAAGAGGTCGCTGGCATAGCCACAATTACTGGAAATGAATGCAGACTATGTTACACTCGTTGGGGAAGGGGGGTGGGACTCTGATTCGGCACAGAATATTGGACTTTCAGGTAGTGAAAACTGCGCTGTTGTGGTTCCCTTTGCTTTATTTTTTCTGGTTTACAAACGTATGTACCTGTGAAAATGGTGAATATAAATATATTTAAAAAAACGAAAGTGTGGTAGTCCTCAAACTAATTCCCAGGGACATGGAGAATATGTGCCTAAAATTGCGCCAGAACTCCATGACGTCAACAAGTTGGCAGTGGACTCAACACACCGAAATAGTGTCTTTAGTCTGTGACTTTGAAAGCTAGATCGCAGACTATCACCGTCATCTTAGGTGAGTCTATTCTGTGGTCTAGTTGTTGCTGCAGTGGACTCTCAGTGCCATTTTGTGTGTCCGGTGTCATGTCTGTGGGCTTGAAATAAAGACTGCCTACTTCCAACATATTTGGTGGCTGTTTAAAATGAAACCACTTATGTTTTGCTACATAAAAGTTACTGTAGGCGTGCCCTGGCATCAGTTAGGACTTTAAGAGGGTCTTGGAAATTGAACGTAACTTTTTGTTTTACACCTACCAAGTCTGCATTCTTTGCTTAGCGACTGTGAGCCCAGCACACATAGCAGACTAATATGACCTATACCTTAGACCAGAGCTTACTAGCCGGTCTATAGGTGACCGATTTACACTTTCACTCGCAGAGACTGGGACCATTATATCCCAAGTTTCTCTGTCTTCTTTTTAATCTTAACATCAACCGGTGATATTACATTAAATATTTTGGCGGCATCTGGTTGACAGTTTATTCTATCTCTACACCATTCACCAATCTTCTCACATTGTAGGACACACCAATCCTTGTCCTACAGTGCTCAATCAGCGTATTTATTAAAAGATCTCCGACAAAGTGGCCTCTCGCGGGGCCCGCCAGGCACTGCAGTGCTGGCCTGGCGAGGAGCACAGCCCTATGATGAAGCATGTCACCTTCGAGTGAGTGAGGGCAACTGTTCTCAAAAGCACATGCTTCTCAGGGTACCCGCATTTAGCTAGGGATAATGTCTCTGGGGCTGAATCCCTTCGGATCAGTATACTGGTATTTGACTAATATGAGCTTCTGAGTGGCTGAGAGCCTAGATCAGCTGCATTTTCCTGGCAATAGAAGGCAGATCCATCAAGAGGCCTGAGCACTTGTGAGAGGGGCCGACTGCTCGATCAGTTTAAAACAAAGATGGCAGAATAGTACCAGCCAGACGTGGCAGGACCCACTATAGCAGCAGCAGGATTGTGGCTGGGAATATCGAATCCTGAATATTGACGGGACAGAATATCATTACAACAATATTGAAGGACAGAATATTGAAAGGTAAGTGCACAGAGAGAGGTAAGGATTTACTATTCCATACATGCCAACGGACCTGATTTAGGCTGGAGACTTACAATTTTTGAAGCCAAAAGTGACTTTCTTTTAGCTGTCTCCTGCCTAAAATTGCTTCTGCTTCAATATAAGTCAATGGGAAAAATACATTCGCCCGTTTTTTGTTTCATAATCTCCCGCTTTCCTTTTCTAAAATGTATGCTATTCTTAACTCTACATCTACGTACCTTGAAGATATATATATGACCAAGATATGTTGTGGAGATAGGTATAGAAAAGTATAGTAACTTACCTATCAATATTTTATCGCTCAATATTGTTGTAATGATATTGTGTCCCGTCGGTATTTGGGATTTGATATTCCCAGCCACAAGGCGAAAAAGAGTGGCCCTCTGCCAAGTGTGCCTGAAGACATGATCGTCCAACAGGAAGAAGAGGTGAACTCACACATGAGGGTTTTTGAACTTTACTGCATGGAGTGCAAAGCCCACATCTGGTGTGGTGAACAAAACAAACAAGCATTGGCAAATCCAATAGGTCTCGCCTTTGAGGCCTGCTGATTCTGTCAGTGCCTTTTGTTCATGCTGTACAGTACACGGGCGAGACAGAGCAACACTGAGTGCAGGGGAAGAAACACACAAGATAGACAGCTGGAGAACATATGTGTTCTAATGGAGTACTTAAGCAAAAATAAGTAGTTCCATCAAAGTGATCAGAGGAAGGACACAAGTTAAGAGCCTATGCTCCAAGGGAGGGAGAACACAATATTCACAAGGCAAGTAATTGAATAAGAAGCAAGCAAATGAGAGTGATTAAAAAGCCTAACAAAGGTAAGCTGTGGGCGGGCTTTATCCCACTGCAAGATTTTGGTAAACTGACAATAGGTCGTTTAGCTGAGCTGTCAGGTAGTCTCAACCAAAAACTTAGAGGAGGAGAAGATGGAAGAGCATTACCAAGAAATCCATCGCTGAAAACATATTTATTTATTTTATTTATAAAGTTTTATATAGCGCGAACGTGACCCACGAGGGTATCAGAGCGCTTTACAGTATATAATTATTAAACATTAGATGGTTGATGTAGTATACAAACATTTGGTATTCGCTATTCAGTACAAAAGAGGTATATAGTATTATATGGATAGCATAGGTGACTAGTAGACAACAAAGAATGATCCACGAGGGCATCAGAGCACTTCACAGTACACAGTTATTAGACATTAGGAGGTTGAGGTAGAATATATACATTAAGTAATTTCCATAAAATCCAAAAGAGGTAGACAGAAATATCTGGATATCATAGGTAACTATTAGTCAACATCGAATTAAAGCCTTAGGATGTAAATTTGTTCAGTAGAAGCATTTTTGCTTCTTTTTTGAAGGAGGTAAAGGATGAGATTCCACGTACCAGTGGAGGGAGGGAGTTCCAAATCTTCGGTGCGATCCCTGAAAAAGCTCTGCAGCCAGTTCTCTTTTTATGGAAGGATTGTGGTTTCAATAGTAGTGACCTCGCACTTCGCAATTGTCTGCATCCTCCCGATCGCTCTAACTTTAGTGCTAAGTAAGTGGGGGTATTGTTATGCAGGGCTTTGTGGGTCATGCAGGCAACCTTTAGGTGTATTCTTGCCTTGTAGGGCAACCAGTTCAGAGCTTTCAAGGTTCGAGAGATGTGGCTATTTCTTTTAATCCCTGAGACCAGTCTGGCCGCAGCGTTGAGTGAAGCCCTCAGCGGGGCCAGCTTGTATTTGGGGAGACCGCATAGGGTGGTGCTTCCGTAATCCAATCTTGGTAACACTAGGGCTTGTACCGCCATTTTTAAGTCGGTCTGTGGGAGGAAGGGTTTAAGTTTCCTTAGTATACTCAACTGGTGATTGGCTCCCTTGGTGGCATTAGTGATTTGCGCTTGCATGTTCAGGTGTTTGTCAATGGTGACTCCCAAGGATTTCGTGGAGTCAATGATGTGGGGAGCACAGTCAAAGGAAGTTAGATGCTCCAACCATAAGTCTATCTTGGGTGTGTGATTGGGAGGGAGATGAGAAGGAATTCTGTTTTTTTGGTGTTAAGCATAAGGTGGTTGCCAGTGAGCCAACTTTGAGTGTTCTGTAGAATAGCGTTGAGAGAGATGAAGTCTTCTGGTGAGGAGATTTTCATATACAGTTGGGTGTCGTCAGCGTACAGGTGATATTGGATGTTCGCAGAGTTCAATGCGTTTGCCAGGGGCTCCATGAATAAATTAAAGAGAATGGGAGAGAGTGCTGAGCCCTGTGGGACCCCTATGGTGACCAAGGAGGGTTGAGAAAGTGAATGCTTCATCTTGATTCTTTGTGTTCTGTTATTAAGGAAGGAGGTGAACCATTGTAACACTGGTCCGGTAAGGCCCATCCTTCGTTCCAGTAGGGACAGTAGGTTGTCGTGCTTAACCGTATCGAAAGCGGAGGATAAGTCAAGAAGTATCAATAGGCATGATTCGTTGTTGTCTAGCATTTTTAGTATGTCATCCAATATGTGGGTGAGAGCAGATTCTGTGCTATGACCTTGCCGGAAGCCGGATTGTTGTTTGTCTAGGAGGATGAAATTCTCGATGTGATTACATAGTTGTAGTTGTACACATTTTTCCAGCAGTTTCGCTAGAGTAGGGATGTTGGTTATCGGGCGGTAGTTGTTTAGATCTGAGGGGAGGGAGTCAGATTTCTTTAGTATAGGTGTGACCTGCCCTACTTTAAGACAGTCCGGTATGGAGCCTTGTCTCAGAGAGGCGTTTACAATCTTCGACCATAGGGGTATGATAGAGGTTTTGATCATTTTGAATAGGGAAGGAGGTAGGGGGTCAGAGAAGTGATTGGAGGGGTTAATCGCTAGAAGAGTGTTGTAGATTTCTTGTTCAGGGATGGGCAAGAAGGCGCGCCAAGAGGCATTGTTTTTGGGAGTTTCCGTCAGAGTACTAGGATGGGCCACGATCTGAGCGTAAAATTTAGTGTCCTGAGCAATAGGTTGTGGAAGGACCTTCTTGGATTGGATGTCGAGTTCAATGGATTTTGTTTTTTCAAGGAAGAAATTGGCAAGCTGATCACAGTTAGGAATAGCCGGATTGTTTAGTTCCGCAGATTTAGGCGTATTGCGCGCTTGTTGTTTGACTATTTCAAATAGTTTCTTGGGGCGGTTAATGGCTTGGTTCAACTGAGTTTTGAAAAAGTCTGCCTTAGCCTTTAGGATCTTCCTGTTGTATGCATTCCTCAGCACTCTAAGGTGATATAGGTGATCAGTGGAGGGTACTGATTTCCATAATCTCTCGGCTGATCTTAGCTTTCGCCGGTCAGAGTTCAGATTCTCGTTGAACCATGGTTTGGAGATTTTGGAGGAAAAGTTTTTTTCTTGGAGGGGCGCTGTAGAGTCAAGAATTTCAAGCATAGTGGAATTGTAAAAGACTGTGAGGTCATGGACGTCAACCATGTCTGTCTTGGGGGTTAGGGCGGAGATGCATTGGTTTACTAGGTCGGTGGGGTTAATATTTTGAAAATTCCTTTTCCACTGTTTTGTTTTTGGGGGTTGGCCCCTTTTTGTAGCTACCTCAATATTGATGAAGAAGAGAATGCTGTAATGGTCCGTCCAATCACATGGGGTGATGGATTCTAGTGATACAGTGTTCGTTTTCGCTATGATGAGGTCTAATGTCTCTCCCTTGTTGTGGGTTGGACTGTCACAGAATTGAGAAAGATCCTGATCTGACAGAAAAGATTTGAGACAGCTTACAACAATCAATCAATCAATCAATCAATCATGTCACTTATAAAGCGCACTACATACCCGCGAGGGTCTCAAGGCGCTGGGGGAAGAGGGGGGTGGTGCTGCTACTGATCGAAGAGCCAGGTCTTGAGGAGTCTTCTGAAGGCCAGTAGGTCTTGGGTCTGTCGTAGGTTGGTGGGGAGGGTGTTCCAGGTCTTGGCGGCGAGGTGGGAGAAGGATCTGCCGCCGGCGGTCGTTTTCCGGATGCGGGGGACTGTGGCGAGGGCGAGGCTGGTCGAGCGGAGCTGGCGGGTGGGGGTGTAGAAGCTGAGTCGTCTGTTGAGGTAGGCTGGTCCGGAGTTGTGGAGTGCTTTGTGTGCGTGGGTGAGGAGCTTGAAGGTTATCCTCTTGTTGACAGGGAGCCAGTGCAGGTCTCTCAGGTGGGGTGTGATGTGGCTGCGTCGGGGGATGTCGAGGATAAGACGTGCAGAGGCGTTCTGGATGCGTTGCAGCCGTCTCAGGAGCTTAGCCGTCGTTCCTGCGTAGAGGGCGTTTCCGTAGTCCAGCCTGCTGGTGACGAGGGCCTGGGTGACTGTTTTTCTTGTTTCGGTGGGGATCCACTTGAAGATCCTGCGGAGCATTCGGAGGATGTTGAAGCAGGATGAGGAAACGGCGTTGACCTGCTTAGTCATGGAGAGGGTGGGGTCGAGGATGACCCCTAGGTTGCGTACGTGGTCGGTGGGTGGCGGGGCTGTTCCCAGTGATGTTGGCCACCAGGAGTCGTCCCAGGCTGAAGGGTTGGAACCAAGGATGAGGACCTCCATCTTGTCCGAGTTCAGCTTCAGGCGGCTGGTCCTCATCCATTCGGCGACGGCCTTCATTCCTTCGTGGAGGTGGGCTTTGGCGGTGTGAGGGTCTTTGGTGAGGGAGAGGATCAGCTGGGTGTCGTCGGCGTAGGAGATGATGTTGAGGTTGTGCTGTCGGGCGACGTGGGCGAGGGGTGCCATGTAGATGTTGAACAGCGTTGGGCTGAGGGAGGAGCCTTGGGGTACGCCGCAGATGATCTTGGTGGCCTTGGATCGGAAGGGGGCGAGGCGGACGCTTTGTGTTCTGCCGGAAAGGAAGGATGTGGTCCAGTCCAGGGCCTTCTCTTGGATCCCGGCGTCGTGAAGGCGTGTTCGTAGTGTGTGGTGGCAGACCGTGTCGAAGGCGGCTGATAGGTCCAGGAGGATGAGGGCTGCTGTTTCTCCGTTGTCTAGCAGGGTCCTGATGTCATCGGTGGCGGCGATGAGGGCGGTTTCGGTGCTGTGGTTGCTGCGGAAGCCGGACTGGGAAGGGTCCAGGGTGTTGTTCTCCTCGAGGTAGCGGGTCAGTTGTTTGTTGACGATTTTCTCGGTGACCTTCGCGGGGAACGGGAGCAGAGAGATGGGTCGGAAGTTCTTGAGGTCCTTGGGGTCTGCCTTGGGTTTTTGAGTAAGGCGGTGATCTCGGCGTGCTTCCAGCTTTCCGGGAAGGTTGCTGTCTCGAAGGAGATGTTGATTATTTTCCGGAGATGGGGCGCGATGGCTGTACTGGCTTTGTTGAAGATGTGGTGAGGGCACGGGTCTAGCGGTGAACCGGAGTGGATGGTGTTCATGATCTCGCTGGTGTCCTCGTCGTTGATGTTGGTCCAGGAGAGCAGGCGGTTGGTGGTTGTGGGGGCAGTGGTCTCGGTGGTTGCAGGGGCGGTCGTGGTGTTGAAGCTGTCGTGGATGTCGGTGATTTTGCGGTGGAAGAAGGTGGCCAGTGAGTCGCACAGGTCTCGCGACGGCTGGATGTCGTTGGTGTTGGACCTGGGGTTGGAGAGTTCCTTCACGATGTTGAAGAGCTCTTTGCTGTTGTGTGCGTTGTTGTCTAGGCGGTCTTTGAGTGAGGCCCTTTTGGCGGATCTGATGAGGTGATGGTGACTGCGGGTGGCGCTCTTGTGGGCGGCGTAGCTGTCCGCTGTCCGTTCGTGGAGCCAGATCTTCTCCAGTTTTCGGCATGTTCGTTTGGAGGCCTGGAGGTCTTCGGTGAACCAGGTGGCTTTCTTGCTGGTGTGGCTGTTGGGCGGATTCTTGAGCGGGGCGAGGGTGTTGGCGCAGTCGTCGATCCAATGTCTGAGGTTGCGGGCGGCGGTGTCGGGGTCGGAGGGTTCGGCGGGTGGGCTCAGGGCGAGGGTTGTGGTTAGCTGGTCTTCCGTGACTCTGCTCCAGCAGCGGCGAGGCATTTGTTCGGTGCGGTGGTGCGTGGTGGGCTTCCTGTAGGTGAAGTGGATGCAGTGGTGGTCAGTCCAGTGGGGTTCGGAGGTGTGGTTGAAGGAGACGTGTGGGCTTGCGGAAAAGATGGAGTCTAGCGTGTGGCCGGCGGCGTGGGTGGGTGTAGTTACGAGCTGTCTGAGTCCGAGGGTGGCGAGGTTGTCGATCAGGGTGGTGGAGTTGGTGTCCTTGTTGTTCTCGAGGTGGAAGTTCAGGTCCCCGAGGAGGATGTAGTCCGTGGAGGCGATGGCGTGTGTGCTGACGAAGTCAGCGATGGAATCGCTGAACTGTGGTCGGTGTCCGGGGGTCTGTAGATGAGGGTTCCTCTGAGGGTGGTGTTGGGATCGGTGTGGATCTGGAAGTGCATGTGTTCGGCGGTGCTGAGGGTGTCGTCGGTGTTGGTTGAGACTCTGAGGGTGTTCCTGTGGACGATGGCGATGCCTCCTCCGACTCCGTTGGTGCGGTCCCTGCGGGTGATCTTGTATCCGTCCGGGATGGCAATGGCGATGTCGGGGGCTGAAGCGGGATTCAGCCAGGTCTCCGTCAGGAATGCGACGTCTGGGGAGGTTGAGTCGAGAAGGTCCCAGAGTTCGATGGCGTGTTTGCGGGCGGAGCGGGTGTTGAGGAGGATGCATCTGAGGTAGTTGGGTTCTTTCCTGGGCGGTGGTTTGGCGGGGCGGGTGCTGGCGAAGCTGCAGTTCCGGCAGGTGAAGGGCCCTTGGGTGCGCTTCGGGGTGGCCTGGTAGCAGGTGTGATCTTTTCCGGGGTTGAGTGCGTGGAGGGTGCTGGCGTCGTATCGGCGTCTGTTGATGTGGCGGGCGCGGGGGATGCCCGGACCAGGGGGTCTGGCGCTGGGCGCGGTCACGGCGCAGACGGGCTTGCCTTAGGTGCGCCTTCGGCGCGCCAGCGGCGCGGCCGCACAGCGGCCGCCATAAATGGGGAGGTGGGAGGGAGGAGCAGGGAATGGGGCAGCGAATGGGCAGTGAGGGGGCGGGGCCGCAGGGGCGCAGCGGCGGGAAACAGGCACAGAAGGGAAAACGAGCACAATCAGGGCATCAAGGGGGCACAGAAAGGAAAAAAAAACGAGCACAATCAGGGGCAGCAAGGGGGCACAGAAAGGAAAAAACGAGCACAATCAGGGGCAGCAAGGGGGGCACAGAAAGGAAAAAACGAGCACAATCAGGGGCAGCAAGGGGGGCACAGAAAGGAAAAACGAGCACAATCAGGGGCAGCAAGGGGGGGCACAGAGAGGAAAAACGAGCACAATCAGGGGCAGCAAGGGGGCACAGAAAGGAAAAACGAGCACAATCAGGGGCAGCAAGGGGGGCACAGAAAGGAAAAGCGGGCGCGAGCAGGGGCAGCAAGGGGGCACAGAAAGGAAAAACGAGCACAATCAGGGGCAGCAGCAGGGCACACAGACGGAGCTGTGTGGTGGGGGAGCGACCTACCAGTCAAGGTCAGGGGTCGCTCTCTTCACCACGCAGCGGCCGCCATAAATGGGGAGGTGGGAGGGAGGAGCAGGGAATGGGGCAGCGAATGGGCAGTGAGGGGGCGGGGCCGCAGGAGCGCAGCGGCGGGAAACACGCACAGAGGGGAAAACGAGCACAATCAGGGCATCAAGGGGGCACAGAAAGGAAAAAAAAACGAGCACAATCCGGGGCAGCAAGGGGGCACAGAAAGAAAAAACGAGCGCAATCAGGGGCAGCAGCAGGGCACACAGACGGAGCTGTGTGGTGGGGGAGCGACCTACCAGTCAAGGTCGTTTGAGTTATTCCAGTGGAGATTGAAGTCGCCCAGGAAAATCTGTGGTACTTGTGAGTTGTCGTTGGATGTAATGACTTCCATTAGCTCATCGATGAACGTCAGATTGTCACCAGGGGGGTGGTAAATTATGTGAAGTTTGCTGGCGATGCGCTTGTCATCGGAGATGTTGATACAGAGATATTCACAGGAGGATAGAGAGATGGGGTCTGCTTGATTGACTGTGATTGTGTTACGATAGATGCAGGCTAGTCCGCCGCCAGGGTTCACGTTTCTGTCCAGACGGATTATATCGTGACTAGGAGGTACCAGTAGGTCTAGGATGGGAGAAGAGGAGCTATTTAGCCATGTTTCTGTGAGGACGATAATGTCTAGATCATTCTCGAGGATGAGGTCGTGGATGTCAGGAGCATGTTTGCAAGCGGATCTGCAATTGATGAGTGCACACTTCATCCTGCTAGATGAATGGGATAGAGTAGTCTGCACTAAGTTGATATTAGTGAGGTTTTCTCTATTAATGGACCTGAAGTTGTGAGTGGGTTCTCTGAAGGGGTTGGTTTGTATGGATTGGATAACGCTACATCGGGGCTTACTGTTGACATTCGGACTGGCATAGGATAGGAGGAGGTCATCTAAGTCCTTGTCAGATAGTTCAGCAGTTGCCCTCCTGGGACGGGATGGGTCGTTGGGGGAGGGTATCTTACTCTGCCTAGTGTCCTCACGGTGTGATTTCTTGGCGATGTATCTTCTAGTTTGGTGACTAATACGGTTTACTGTGGCACTAGTGGCTCTGTGTGTGTTTAGGATTTCCTTGGTGATGCTTGATAGGTTTTGCAACTCGACCTTGAGATGGGATAGGCCAGTGGCTAGTTCATTGAAACGTGCAATCCAATTAGAATTGGGATAATTAGTTGCGTGTAAATGTGTGTGGTCTAATATAGGCGGAGGTCCGCAAGAAAGTATTGGTTGCGTGATCTCGCTGTCTGGTTGCCTGGAGATATCCTTAGTAGGGATCGATGGGGTTAGTTGATCATGGAGGCTTGTTTGAAGGTCCGAATCATATGTTGGAAAGTAGACGTTTGCTATGTTAGTAAAAACAAAAAATTAAAACACAACTCTCGCCTTCAAAGAACCACCCAAATAAAAACAAAGAGCCTGGCCATGCTTAGTAGGTGATGGCCGCTTACAGCAGAATTAGTGCAGAACCTGCCGCAGGGTAGGAAATCATTTTTTTTAAACCCTGAAATTTAGTGAAAAAACAGTTGCAAACTAAGTTCTGGTTCTGGTTCAAACACTGAAATTTGCAAATTATGGTTATGGAATGCACACAACAAATGCCATAACTCACACCGTCCACCATGCTTAAAAGACACTTTTGCAAAAGGCACAGGGAAAAAAGGCACTCTAGCAAGAATACAAAATTGTGTTTTAACGCTGCTTGACATTGTATGGCACACCGTGTAGGTGCCCAGGTTAACAATTTACAGCTTCAGGCTTTTACCACAGTGGGAACGTGACATTTTGCAAATATCTGGTAACATAACACTTGCTGCTAAAGCATCCCTTTCCACTAAGGCTAACATAAGTACAAGACTGTTAACCATCATAACATGAGATGACTTCACTCTTGACTTTTATCCAGGTTAAATAAGTGTGCAGCGTCACCTTTAACAAAGCAACCCAAAATGAAGCCTAATTGTGCTGAATTGGGTTATTAGGGAAGAGAGCAAATGGTGGAGCTAGTGACCACCCCCTTATACAGGTACTTATTGACAGGTCAAACCTGCCATTAAATAAAACTGACAGTTCGAGGCATGTGCGCTGTAGATCACATGCTTTGCATACTCCTGCCATCTAGTGTTGGGTCCGGATGTTTGCACTTTGTTTTTCCTTCAAAGAAGTGTTTCCAGTCACAAGGTAGGTGACTCCTCCTTTCGGTGATAGTGCGCATGGGCATCGAATCCATTGTTAGATTGTTTTTTTTCCGCCATCGGGTTTGGACGTGAATTGCTGTGCTCCGGTTCGACACTGTTTCTCGGGTTCCCCTCGGTGCGCAATCCACTTACCCTCGACAGTATTGTTATTCGATCGCGTTTCCCATTCTCCGCGTATTGTATATATTCAGAAAATCTCTTTCGATCGGAAACTTTGTGGAAGGCCATTGGACCTAGCCGCATCGGGCCTGCTCGCAGTCGATGGAACGGACTCCATTTAAATTCTGTTCTTGGTGCCGCGCCAAGTATCCGCCCACCGACTCGCACGAAGTGTGCAACTTGTGTCTATCTCCGGAACACGACGAACAACACTGCGATGCATGCCGATCTTTCCACTCCAAGAAGACGCTCCGTGACTGTCAGGCTAGATGTCACGAAATGCATCAACAACATAGCGGCTCCGCTCCGGATCTATTCGGAGAAGATTCCGACCACGTTGTCTTCGACGCTCTAAGAGCCAAGGAAGAGGAAGAACACATTTCACTGTCAGAAGGCGACTCCGACATGGACGAAGACATCCCGCTTGGTCAGCGTACTGTGAGTACAGATGCTCCCCTGCCCCAAACTCTGCCCACGTAAAAGGCTCCGGTCCCTCCTCTGCCTTTGGGCCAAGGTCGGCACCGAGAACAGGTTTCGAACGTCCCGCCTTCGGGCCTGGCACCAAAGCAATTGCCAAAGCCTTCCGGCTCGGGATCGAGTCGGCCCCATTCGGACACCGAGCTGAAACATTCGGCTCCGAAACCGAAGCACGTTACCGTTACGAACACTTCGGCGCCGAAAATACCGGCTCTAAAAATATTGGCACCAAAAGAAAAAACAGCTACCACTTCATCCACTCCATCCAAGGAGCATTGTTTCGACATCCCGCCTTCCAACCCGGACCCGAAAGAAAAAGAATTAGTCATTAATCCCAAAACTGGACATATCCATGCAAAATTGCCAGTTAAACTCAAGCCAGAAACGGAGGACACTTACCACATTCCTCTTAAAAGGAAAAATGTTGGTACTAACCCATCTCCTCCTCCTCTAACACCTTCTTCCCCACCTAACCCAAATTTGATTATAACACCCACAAATTCACCACAACCACAATCACCTGACAACCAGGATGACGGGAATGGGGACGGAGCAGAAGACATTAGTCCTGATCCATGGGACGATTATAATACGGACCCAAATACAGACAATGACCCAGACTTATAGCCTTCAAAACCCTCACCACCTGATGATAATGTAGGGTATATAGAATTGAATAATAGGGCTGCTGAATATCATGGAGTTCAGCTACACAAAGAGTCTCTTGAGGAGGATTTTCTGTTTGAAACTCTAAGGTCTTCACAAAGATCCACTCATACACTGCCCATGCTTAAGGGTATGCTTAAACATGTAGACAACATTATTAAAAGATCCTGTGCGTGCAAGGGTGGACAAAAAATATAAACCAGCACCTACAGATCCAGTTTATATCAAGGGTCAATTACCATTAGACTCCCTAGTAGTTTCTAACGCCCGTAAACGGGCAAACTCACAAACGTCAGGAGATGCCCCTCCTCCAGACAAGGAATCTAAACTGATAGATGCCTCTGGGAAGAGAGTAGCTGCGCAGGCAGCCAATCACTGGTGTATTTCCAATAGCCAGATATGATAGAGCGCATTATGACGAATTGGAGCAATTGCTCCAATTTTTACCGGATGAACATAAGGCTAAGGCTAAGGCACACGACCTAGTTCAGGAAGGAAAATTAATTTCTAACACCTCCATTAGGTGCGCTTTAGACGCAGCTGACACTGCCGCTCGTGCAGTTAACACCAGCGTTTTGCTAAGGAGGCACGCCTGGCTCAGAATTTATGGCTTTAAGTCCGAAGTCCAGGCTTCTATTTTAAATCTACCCTTTGACAAGGAGCATCTATTTGGTCCTGTGGTAGACACTTCTTTAGAGAAGATGAAAAAGGACACAGATGTCGCTAAATCCATGGGAGCTCTGCAGTCCCCATCCAATCGGGGTACCTTTTGTCGCTCCTTCTACAGGGGGGCTCCAAAAACACATCCACAGACAACACCGCAACATCATACAGAGGAAACAGTCAGTCACCCTCTTCAAGAGGCTACTTTCGAGGAGGGTTTCGAGGCAATAATGGCAAGTGAAGAGGTAAAGGGTCCACACCACGCACTTCCCTTGCAACAAACAAACAGTGACTTGCCTCCTCTTCCCCCCGATCATTTCACACCTGTCGGGGGACGTCTCTCTTAATTCCTCCCCGTCTGGCATACAATAACTTCAGACAGATGGGTCCTAGGAATTATCCAATCTGGTTATTGCCTGGAGCTTACCAACAATCCCCCAAACATTCCTCCACGTTCACACAAAATGTCACCAGAACATCTACACCTCCTCAAACAGGAGGTTCACTCTCTTCTGCAAAAAGGAGCTATAGAGCCCATACCATTACAATATCAAGGGTCAGGCGTGTACTCTCTATATTTTCACATACCCAAAAAGGACGGCTCTCTCAGGCTATACTGGACCTCAGAGAGCTAAATCAATATATTCACTCAGGTCACTTTCACATGGTGACACTTCAACAAGTGCTCCCACTTCTACAGCAAGGCGACTTTATGTCTACTCTAGACTTAAAGGACGCATACTTCCTTATTCCAATTTCATCCCGCTCATCGCAAGTATCTCAGGTTTGTGGTAGCGGGACAACATTACCAGTTCAAAGTGCTTCCATTCGGAGTCACCACTGCTCCTAGAGTATTCACCAAATGCCTGGCAGTAGTCGCTGCTCACCTCCGAAGACAACATATTCACTTCTTCCCATACTTGGACGATTGGCTCATCAAAGCCAGTTCTCACACAAAGTGTCTCCAGCACACTCAGATAACAGTGCAATTACTGCACGATCTGGGGTTCACAGTAAACGTGTTAAAGTCCCATCTCCAACCCTCCAACACGCAAACATACTTGGGAGCCACTCTCAATACTCAAAAAGCTCTAGCCTGCCCCAATGGAGCCAGGATCCGCAATATTCAGGCTCTAGTTTCACAGTTTCAGCCCAACCAGTCATTACCAGCTGGGGTATTTATGCAGCTCCTGGGAATGATGGCGTCTTGGATCATGATAATTCCCCATGCGAGACTTCAAATGCGTCCCCTTCAGGAATGTTTAGCACGTCAGTGGAATCAGTCTCAGGGTCAATTGTCAGATCTAGTGTTGATAGACGGCCTCACCCATCGCTCTCTGCAGTGGTGGAATCCACAAAACCTATCCAAAGGGCAGCCCTTCATCGACCCAGTTCCACAGACAGTGATAACAGCAGACGCATCGCTCTCTGGTTGGGGAGCTCATCTCCAAACTCACACAATTCAAGGTTTGTGGAGTCAGAAGCAAAAGCAACTTCACATAAATCATCTAGAGCTCCTAGCAGTATTTCTAGCGATCAAAGGCTTCCAGACTCACCTTACAGGCAAATCTGTCCTGATACGCACCAACAACATGACAGCCATGTATTACATACAGAAACATGGGGGGGGCACACTCTCTCCAGCTGTCAAGCCTTTCTCAAGCCATTTGGAAGTGGGCCATACATCACAAGATTTACCTCCTAGTAGAACACCTCCCAGGAGTAAACAATCCGATCGCAGATCTCAGCAGGCAGACACAACAGATTCACAAGTGGGAACTTCACCCTCAAGTTCTCCTCCCATTCTTTGTGGGGTTTTCCACAGATAGATCTGTTCGCCACACACCAAAATGCAAAATGGCCAAACTTTGCCTTCAGGTATCCACACCCATTGTGCAAAGTCAATGCACTATGGATGAACTGGTCAGGGATATTTGCCTACACTTTTCCACTTCTCCCACTCATTCCACTAGTGGTTCGGAAGCTCAGGCAAACATCCCTCACACTGATCCTGGTTGCTCCCACATGGGCTCGTCAGCCTTGGTTCACTACCCTGTTGGAGCTCTCAGTAGTTCCTCATCAAAAACTACGTCTCACACCCAGTCTTCTCGCGCAGAGCCATGGAGAGATAAGACATCCACATCCCAAAGATCTCAATCTAGCGATCTGGCACCTGAAATCATAGAGTTTGGCTATCTGAACCTGCCACCAGACTGTATGAATATCATTAAAGAGGCCAGAAGACCTACTACAAGGGCTTGCTACGCAGCTAAATGGAAGCGATTTGTTATTATCCATAACAACCAGCTAGATGCTTCCCTTCAAAATATTATCTGTTATTTACTACGCTTACAGCAGTCAGGATTAGCTTACACATCCATATGCTTGCATCTTGCTGCAATAGCTGCATACCTTCAAAATAGACAGCATCTGTCCCTTTTCAGGGTACCTGTTATCAAGGCTTTCATGGAAGGACTCAAAAGAGTTATCCCACCAAGACTTCCACCTGCTCCAGCGTGGAATCTTAACATTGTCCTTACCAGATTAATGGGTCCACCCTTCGAGCCATTGCATAAACGTGAACTGCAATTTCTCACTTGGAAAGTTGCTTTCCTCATCGCTATTACATCACTGAGGAGAGTGGATGAGCTTCAGGCACTAACCATAGAGGAACCATTTTGTCAAATCCACCAAAACAAAGTCGTTCTTCGTACTAACCCCAAATTCCTACCCAAAGTGGTATCTGCCTTTCACATCAATCAATCTGTTGAGTTGCCTATGTTCTTTCCTCAACCAGATTCAGTGGCAGAACGAGCTCTACACACCTTAGATGTTAAACTAGCATTATTGTATTACATAGAAAGGACAAAACCATTTCGTAAAACTAAACAACTCTTTGTAGATTTTGCTCCACCACACAAAGGCAATCCCATTTCTAAATCGGGTATTGCTCGGTGGATAGTTAAATGTTTTCAAACATGCTATGCAAAAGCAAAAAGGACTTAACTAATACCCCCTAGAGCGCATTCCACCCGCAAACTAGGGGCTACTATGGCTTTCTTAGGAAACATCCCCATAGCTGACATCTGTAAAGCTGCAACATGGTCTACACCGCACACATTCACCAAGCACTTTTGTGTAGATGTGTTAGCGAGACAACAAGCTAATGTAGGCCAGGCAGTACTTAGAACACTCTTTCAAACAACTGCAACAGCTACAGGTTAGCCACCGCTTTGGGAGAATACTGCTGTATAGTCTATGCAAAGCATGTGAGCTACAGCTCACATGCCTCGAACGGACAATGTTACTTACCCAGTAAGCATCTGTTCTTGGCATGTAGAGCTGTAGATTCACATGCGCCCACCCGCCTCTCCGGTACCTATACCTGTTGCAGTTCTCTCTTATTAACATACACATACGCATGGACATCTCTATTTTACTCTTACTAACTCCATTCTCACCCTCTGCGGGAAAACAATCTAACAATGGAGTCGATGACCATGCGCACTATCACGGAAAGGAGGAGTCACCTATCTTGTGACTGGAAACACTTCGAAGGAAAAACAAAGTGTAAACATCCTGACCCAACACTAGATGGCAGGAGTATGCAAAGCATGTGAATCCACAGCTCTACATGCCAAGAACAGATGCTTACTGGGTAAGTAACATTATCCTTATATATACTAGAGATAATGCCTGGACATCCAGATTTGTGTCCAGAAAGCACCAAAAAGTGCAAGTTGTGCCACATTTTGAAGGTCAGAAGTTGTAATTTGAGGTATTTATTGCACCTGGTGAATTCTAAACTGTGGGTATTACATTTTGCTGTGTATGATAACTCTCCTATCCCATTGGGGTCAGGGCCTATATGCCTACGATGTTAAAATATTAATGGCAAGGATAACGGGTGACTCCATATCACTAAAGTTACTGCACTAGTCCAGTATTATTGTGTCACAGGCATTTGGATGCTGGTATTTGTAGTCCTGGTTCACTTCAGTTGATCCAATTTAACTAATTGTATTTTAATTGCATTTATATAGCGCTTATTACCACTGATGAAGTGTGGAAGCTCTTTACTCTGGGCAGCACACTACTCCAGAATCCATGGTTAGCAGTTAGTCCAGTACAGGGGGGTAGCTTCAAGGGGGTGTTTCAGGTGTGACAACCCACAAATAAATACATTCTTGGCATGGTAGTTGGGTTTTGGGGGCCTGAGTCAGGTCTGGTATCTCTGTGTCGGTTCTTCCCGTTCCCAGCCAAGAATGAAAGACAAAATAGTGACCTCTAATGTAAACTAGAGAGAGAGAGAGAGACAGAGATGCCCATCTGGTGTTTCAAAATGTGAAACCAAATAACATGGAATCAATATTGGCTTCCCTGCTTGTCAAAATTGTGTGATTCTGGGCAAATATTTTATCTCACAGTCTCTTTTTTCTTTATTATCACAGATAAGCACACTTTTAAATACTTGAGTTCAAGATATGCACTGCACAAGATCTTCTTGTGTTTGATTTAGTAGACTATAATGTCGCTCCCGCTATAATAAGAATCTAGCCATGTTTAGGGTTTACATGACTACTGACTTGCCGCGTATTCAGTAATGGCACTGTTGTTGGGGTGCGAAATAGTAATCTTTCTAAAAACTGGCTCGGCTCGCCATATTAATTTGCCTGCATGCCCTCCTCTATTTGCAACTCGAGCTTAGTACATGGAGCCATCAGTCACTTGATAAAATGATTTGTAAAAGGCGAGGACTAGAAATATGTAGCCCTGCCCACATGCACCGATTTGACAACTCTACCATCAAGGCTTCTTGTGGCAAAGATGAAGAAGAGTACATGCAGTGAAAATATATTCCAAATAAGTGATCCCAGGGCATGGACTCCAGGCCATTGTGTTTTTCGTGGCCATAGTCATGAGCTCCCAGAGAGAACTACCAGGCCCAGGTGGGAAAGGCAGTGGCGTAGCTTCAACTGGGGTATTTGGAATGTGTATCTTGGTTTGGTAGTTGGGTCTGACGACCCTGAGCCGGGTCTGCTAAGTCTGTGTATCTCATCATTCTCATTTCACTAAGAGGTTTTAACTTGCTCATGTTTTTGATCAGGACCAAAAACATATATAGTGACTAGTTTACTAAACAAGCAGTGACAAAGCCAAAAGATCACAGCAATGCGACTGCTATTGGCGTTGTCAATGTTAATGTCTTTTAGCCATGTGGTGTAGCAGCACGTCTGCTGGTCAGCATGGCTGAAAGTCAGAGAAAAAAAAAGTGCTAAGACGCAGCCAGCGCTGGTACGTCATAGCGCTTTAACACGGGGGGCGAAGCGACAGCCCATGCACTGTGTAGCTGAGATCTAAAATGAATATGTCCTTGTGTAATATATGTAAGTCCGTTTTTATATAGCGCAGCTACTCACCCTTACGGATCTCAAGGCGCTGGGGGCCGTCGTGGAAATTAAGTGAGCTATTGCCCAGAGTCACATGGTGCTGAGCTAAGCTGCCGCCGGAGCCGGGGATCGAACTGTGAACCCTGTGCTCTGAAGTCAGCTGCCCTGGCCGCTGCACCACACCTCTCCACTGTTGCTCATGTAAAGTGCTCCAATAGCTTCAGGTTGAGTTCGCACTATAGAAAACTTCGGAAAAAGCGGTATCAGTGCTGCTCTCAGCGGAAGGGGAGAGGAGGGAGGGGCGTCTGGGATCTGAATCCCTGCATTTCACATTCTAATAGTAGCAGATGGAGCCCTGTGCAGACTGAAGGATGGAGAGTATCCGGGGTGTGAGGAGAAATACAAAGAGAGAGGGGGAAGGGCAGGAGTATGTGCAAGGGGGAAGGGGCAACTGGTGAGTGTACAGGGAGGGGCAACACTTTATACTACAGAGCTTCAGATCGTCCCTTCCATCCAGACCTGGAGCTCAGGATCTGCAACAAGTGTCATTTGGTCGAGGCATAGGATTTCTTAGAATGCAACGAAATCCCTTCACACCAGTGAAGAGAAAAAAAGTCACCATTTTGTAAGCATCAGCCCATTCCTATGGTAGGGGGCTGGGGTATGGGGCAGCTGGAAGTTAAGGGCTCAGTGTAACAGGTAGAACTAATTCTCATAGAGAAATTAAGGCTGCATAATGACATGCATAATTGTAAATAGTCCCAAAAACACCTGGAAAAAAAATGAGAAAAAAACTCCACAGTGTTTATGCATGGCTTTTATTACCAACATTTTGTCATTTGTAAGCGCTGTAATAAATGCTAACTTTTTGCATTGTCCGTTTTAAAAGTTTGAAAAATTAAATTGATGAGCAAGTTCCACCACTGAATGCTACACAAGCGGCAGCAGCGAGCTACACAAATGTCATGTAAAAATAACATTGAGAGCTTAACTCACTGAGCTATCCTGCTGTACCACCGTATATGTCAATATTGAGTAAAGGGTACCAAGGATTACAGCAAAGATGTGCTCAAGCAAGCTTATTCCTCAGCAGGGGATGTGCAGTTCTTAAAGCCGCTCCCAATGATCTCTGTGTGGTCCTGGATAGGACAGGGAGTGGAAAGCCGAACACAGGCTGGGGGGAAGTGGGAGAGAAGAAGCTGAAGGGGCAGGGGGTGAAAGGGAAAACAGGCAACAGGGTTGGGGCGTGGGTTTGGGAGGGGAAATGAAGCAACACGAATGGGAGATGGGTGGGAGGGAAAAGGAGCGGCTGAAAACACAAGCACCCATACGGAGTGCTTAAACACAAATAAAAAAGTAGCTCCAAAAATGGGAGCAGTGGATAGACACAAGTACTTGTTCCATGCTCCAGGAGAGGGTCAAACATAAGAAGAGGCATGACGCATGCATGCCATGACAAACGGGAACAAAGGATATGAGAGCGATGATGAAGCTAACAAATGGTAAGCTATGGGCTGGCTGTAAGCCCACTGATTGTAAACAACATGTCTCCAAGAGACAGCCATGCGCAGTCTAGCTGAGACCTAAAAAGTAGTAAATCTGCACCAATAGAAATACTCCTTGAACAGGTGCAAATTTCCTACTTTTCGGAATTCACAAATATTGGCACTAGTAAGTTTGGACAGCTGAGCGAGTTTTAAGTTTGCAGGCATACTACTGGTAATCAAACATCCGAAGGGTGATGTGATGAATACTTGTGACTAGTCTAACCAGTGGTAATTGCATCGTGTTTAGCATTCCAACCCATCGTGTTTCACCCACTGTGCCACTCTAGACAGAGGCCCACCTTATGCAGATCAGTACTGCCCCTGTTCCTCATGCAGACAGTCCATCCCGAACCTTGGTCACCTCACCCCTCCATCCTGCAGCCCACCTTTTTTTTAGTTGGGAAATGTAAGCTTCAACCCTCCCATGTCCCCCCCTCCCCTCAATGTCACTGACTAAGCTACGTCCCTGGTCCAGTGGTATTGGTGGTTATTGGAATAAGTGTAGTGCACTCATGTAAACCATTCCATGCACTCACTCCAGTTCACGCATGAAAACAATGATTTGTATAACAAAAGCCCTGGACTGCAGCACGCATCTTTGGTGACATGAAACCCTCTAAAAATTTTAATTAAGGCTACACATCACCTTCTTTGTGTTGGTACGGACTGCGGCCTCAGTGGTGCTGCTGTGTTGGTGCTGTCTGATGGGAGGGTACCAATCAGAGCTAGGAGGGGAGATGGGATGTAGTAGATCTTTCAGTGGCTTTGAGACATTCAGCTCGACAACACTGGCATCAGCCCAGCGGTCACGTCCTTCAAGAGGAACTGCGACCTGCCACCACATGGCTTTCTATTCTATATTTAAACCACCACCTCAAGGCAGGCCGCCCAAAACGGGGAAGTTCGCGAGAAGGGGAAGTTTAAAAAGAAACATATGTGCTGAGTATCTAGCATCCTGTGTACCGCAGAATAACATTGCCCTGAGGGTGAGCGCGAGCGCTAGAACTGTCTGCTGAGGGGGACTTCAAGGGCAACTTCACTGCACCTGATGATGGTGGGAGCTACACCCTAACTTGCTTAGGGGGACGGAGAGCCTCTCTCGCGCAATCTGCACAGGAAAAGGCGCGTGCTAACAACTTACCGTGGAGCACCATGGACAGTCTGGTGAAAGAGGGGGTTGTGTATCAGCAACACCACATCCTGGGAAAGGTGAGTTTTGTGAAGGGATTCAGAGTTGGGGTAATGCTTTAAGTGAGATTAAAACAGATGAGGCGTCTTTTAGAGGGGGGTGGCCAAAGAAGCGTAACTAGGACTCCTTTCCCAAAAGGCATCTCCTAAAATCCGGCGCCCTCTCTGATCAGTTTTTTTGTGTACCTCTCTGTGAGTTTTCTGTGACTGCACCTACACACAGGGACATCTTAAGGATTTTGGGGGCCCTGGGCCAAACGTATTTTGGGGGGACCTTTTTGGGAACAGTTTTGAATTTATGTTCCCATTTCATCTCGTTCATGCCCTCTTTGGCCAGGTCACTGACAGTGCACAGGCACACTCGTCCAAATTCTAAGGGATATTGACGTGTGTTTTCAATAATATAAGACAACATCAGCTCACTAATAGTACTGCAACTAAATCTCTGTGACACCCTCCCATTTCTCATATATCATGTCCTGTTTTGATCTAAAAAAACCTTTTTACGGTTATTGCATGAAACATTTCTCTGCAAAATGTCTGTAATAGACTCTCACACTTCAGCCACATTAAAAATAAATTAAAGGAAAACGGTATTTAAAAATTGTTCGAGATCATCAGGGCAAGACTCTGCAGAACAAAGGTGGCTCTATAAGGGGCCCCCTGAAATGCTGGTGCCCTGGGCCAGAGCCCACTTTCCCCATGCTTTAAAACGTCTATGCCCACACATGCAACACAACAAAGAGTTTATCTCTTAAACACGCCAGACCTATTGGTTCTGCCAATACCTGTTAGCAGTGTGGTTTTGTTGCTCATAATTAGAATTGAAAATGTTTCAATACTGAACATATGAGACTGTGATTCAGACATCGCTAAGGGATGTTGAAGAGTAAGTGATCTTTGGAGGGTCTCGTTTCTCTTGTTGTCTTCACACCACTTTCCTGTGCAGTCTCTTACTCTGTTAGTCACTGCTTATTTCACTCTACAAGTCTTTCCTCTTCAATACTATCTTTTCACTCTCTCCCTATGAACGTACATCTGTTTATCTCCTCCCCTACCCCAAACACGGAAAACACACTCCACTATAAAAACACATTTGTGACATATCTCTGCAGAGAGGCCAAGGAATGGATGTGCATGAAGTCCAAACATTTACGACCCGCTGATTGGCTTTGTGAGAAACCTGCATGGCCTTCAGCCTGAGCACCAGAGTTCTCTCTGCTGCCCCCATGAGCACCCACCAACAACCTGAACTATCCCAGACACCTGCTGACGACTCGTTCACAGAATGCACTACGTAACCGTACTATGTTAAATGAAAAACTACAGAAACACACCATTTGGAAAAAACAAATACTGTCAGGGGATGCAAGATGAAGTAAAAAGTGAGATGGCGCAGAGAGTGCATCACTGATACGAATTCCCTTAAGGGTTGTTACAGTCAATGTTAAGAAATTGGCCTTTTTTTGCCTGTAAAGTTAAGGTCATGGATATAGGGCCTGATAAGGATATATTCCAAAGTTAGGGGGTCATTACGAAGGCGGGCGGACTCGAGTCCGCCCGCCACCGTAGCGGTGCCTGGGACTGCCCGCCTGCAAAGCGGCGGTCCCGCACGTGCAATTACGATGCCACCGCCACCGTGGCGGTCGCATCTTGCATGTTTACAATTGCGGCGGGTGCTGCTGGCTGCAGCACCCGCCGCAATAGTAAAAATGCATGTAGTGCCTTTCCCTGCGCTACGTGGCAGGCACCACGCGGTGCCTGCCACTCAGTGCAGGGAAATGCAGGGGGGTACCATGGGTACCCCCCAGTGCACAACCACCTCCCCCCAACACAAGGGGGGCCCGCAATGGGCCCCCAAAACGAATCCCCACCAGCCTTTCAATGGCGGTTTACCCGCCATGGAAAGGCTGGCTGCGGCCAGCATCGTAATGTGGCGGACGGTGCCTGCTAGGCACTGCCACCATTTTACACATGCTGACCGCTCCGCCAGGCAATCGGAACGATTGCCTGTGGTGGAAGCGTGGCGGGCGGTCTTTGTGACCGCCGCGGTCGCACAGCGATTCCCCCCGCCATCATAATGTGGCGGGGGGAAAATTGCTGTCCGATGGCGGAGGGCCCGCCACCGCATGGCTGGTGGTGGGGGGCCTTCCGCCATCGTAATGACCCCCTTAGGTTTTAATTACTGCCAGGTCTGAGATCCATCAGGTATTGGCCCACTTAAAGGCCTACTACTGGATGCGGCGGCGAGCGGGAGGAGAGAAGGGTGGTACACTGAGGTGGTGGCTAAGGAAAAGGGGAATGGGGACTCATGGAGACGGGATGAGACTGTAAGCAGGAGCGTAGCTTGGTCACTCTGATTGTGGGTGTGTTAGCTTCAGATTTTGGAACAGTCACGCTGGGACATCTAGTTAAAACACATAAGATGAGAAGCAGAGGACTTGAGGGGGTTTAAGGGACAGTGGAAAGAGAGAGGAGTCCGGATTGTTAGGGGTACACAATATGCTCAAAACATAGAAGAGTAAGTGTGTGCGTTTTTGTCAGTGTGAGTATGTAAAAGTCCTAGGTGAAATCTCACAGACACTTCACATTACCTGACTGAAAGCACTTGTACCCAACTATTTACTACAGAATACATTTTTTAGGGGGGCGTAACACACCAAACACAACATCTGAAGCTACGTCCCTGACTGTAATTTGCCAGACAGTTATGTTTATCAAAATATTCCTGGAGATGTGTGACCACAATCTACTCTAACACCTTATCCAAGACTGACAGATTGGTGATGGGAAAATAATTAAGACCAGAAGGTCACATTTGTATATATTTTTTTAAAGTAATGTGATTTAACCATTTTTCATTGACAATGCCAATTGTTATGGCTTTTGTGCAGTGAAGAAGGTTTTACCAATCTTCACTGGCACACAACACGGCTATAGTATGTGCAGAAGCAGCAGAAGTTTCCCTCATAAAGAGAAAAGTTACAAGGCAGGTATTAACAGCAGGGCCCGACTGGGAACCAAAAGCAGCCCCGTTTAAAAGTTTAATGCAGCCCCCAATTCCTACCTGGTTCTTTCTTTCCACTCTGTGTACCTCTCTCTCTTCCTGTGTTTCTCTTTTTTGCCTACTATGCCTACAGCCATAAAGCCTGGGAGCTGGAGGCAGAGGTTATGCTTCAATTACTTACCGGAAATTGCATTTCTCCAAGTACGTTTTCACCTAAATTAATTTACCCCTCCCTCCCACCCTGTTATGACCAGGCCAACTGTATTAGGTGGCGGCTTGTGTCAACTAAAACAGGTCACAAGGGGGGGGGGAGGGGTGGCGCTCTTCTACTTTTTTTGTTTAAAGAAATTAACTGGGTGTGTCTGTGAGGCACAGCGGCCTGGTATTCAGACAAAATATCGAAATTTTAATAATGACCTACAGAAATATCGAGTTGAAAATATCGTAAGGCAGAAATATCGTCAGAAAGAATATACATTTTATTGTAAGTAATATTGATGTTAGAAATACAGAAAGTGTTAATATCGATTACAAAAGTATCTATGTTCCTAATACCGATGTTAAAAATATTGTTGTTAATAATATCGATTTTTAATAATTTTTATGTATTTTACTATATATTTAATTGTATATGCTGTAAATTGTTTGTATGAATATTGTTAATGTTTTTTAATTTAGTTTGTGGATTTTTAGTACTTTTGAAATTCAATGTAATAGTTTTTTGTCATTATTAGTGCCATAGCGAGTTGTGGGGTTATAGGCGTACAGGGTGGGAAGTAAATTAATTATAATTAATTAATAATTAATTTTGAATTAATATTAATTATTTTATCGATAATTATTTATGTTATCGTATAATTGTTTTTTTAAATCTAAATTTTAGGTGTGGGTTGTGGGTATTGTAGGGGTATAGGGTGGGAAGTAAACTAATTATAATTAATTAATTTTTAATTAATATTAATTATTTAATTGTTAATCATTATGTTAATTGTATGATTACATTTGTTTTTTAATTTAAGTTTTAGGTGTGAGTTGTGGGTTTTGTAGGGGTATAGGGTGGGAAGTAAATTCATTAAAATGAATTAAAAATGAGTTTGTAATTAATATTTATTATTTAATTGATAACTATTAGTTAATTGATTAATTTTTTTTGTTTTAAATTTAAGTTTAAGGTGCAGGTTGTGAGTTTTGTAGGGTTATAGGGTGTGAAGTAAATTAATTATATTTAATTATTAATTAATTATTATAATTAATTTTTTAATTGATAATTATGTAAATTGTGTACTAATTTTTATTTTTATTTTGTATTGTTTTTTGTTTTTGTATGGGTAAAGGGTGTGCAGGTAATTAACTATAGTCTTTAAATAATGTTAATACGTAAAAATTATTTAATTGATAATTAATTTTGTAAAATGTGTAATTAAGGGCCTGATTATGATGGAGGTCAGGAATGGGACCGCCTGACTAGCTGTCGGCGGTCCCGCCATAGGCTTATGATGCGACCGCCTTGAAGGCGGTCGCAATGTGTATGTTTTGCATTGCGGTGTGTGCTGCCGGCTGCAGCACATGCCGCAGTACAAACACAATTTGCATATAGGGATGCGGTGCCTGCCACATGGTGCAGGGATATGTAGGGGGGTACCACAGGTGCCCCCAGGGCCCATATCTGAGGGCCGGGGGGAAGGGGGCCCGCTACGGGCCCCCAAGTCCCTTTCCGCCTGCCTTTTCATGGCCGTTATCCGCCATGAAACGGCTGGCGGAAAGGGACATTGTAATCCCTACGGCAGTGTCTGAGCAGGCACCGCCACTGTTGTAGGGATTGCAGTCCCTCCGGCGCACCAACGGGCTCAAGCGTGGTGGTCGGTCTCTCCGACCGCCAACCATCCGCCCGCCATTGTAATGCGGTGGGCAGACCTCCATGATGCAATGGCGGTGGGACCGCCACCGACGGGCTGACTGTGGCGGTCCCACCGCCATCGCAATGAGGCCATTAGATATTGTTTTTGTTATATATTAGGTGTCAGTTGTATTTGTAGGGGGTAAAGGGTGGGAGTATTAGTTAATTATTATTAATTGTTTAATTGATAATTATGTAACTTATTCAATTAACATGTTTTAAATATATATAAATCTATAATGAGATTTGAATAACGTGAGTGCTGGTCCAATCTACTTGGTGTGGGGAGCTGGATATATATATATATATATATATATATATATATATATATATATATATATATATATATATATATATATTAGGTGCAGGTTGTTTGTTTTCTAAGGATAAAGGGTGGGAAGGTAATTAAGTATAATTAATTTACTATTAGTTAATTATATTTAATATTTTATTTGTTAATTAATTAAGTAAAATGTGTAACTATAATTTAATAAATATATTTTAGGTGTGTGTTGTGTAGTTTGTATAGGTACAGGGTAGGTAGTTACTTAAGTAATAAAAAAATTACATATATTTAGTTATTTTTAAAAATGGTGTTTTTTTATTATGTTATGTGTTAATTGTGTTGTGCTTTATTTAAAAAAAATATTGTATTTATTTGTTGTTATTATTTTGGGAACTAAGGGGCCTATTAGGATGGCTGGCGGACTTACGTCCGCCCGCCATCACTGCGGAGCTGGGACCGTCCGCCATAGGTGCGCCGGTCCCGCCCGCCGTATTAGGATGCGCCCGCCACATTAGGATGCGCCCGCCACACTGGCGGGCGCATCCTGGTAGTTTAACATTGCGGACGGTGTTGCTGGCTGCAGCACCGTACGCAATGTTAAACAACCATGTTTTGCATTGCGATGCACAACATGGCAATGTAGGGGGGTACCATAGGTACCCCCCCAAGTGCAGTCCCCCCCCCGGCCCGCAACGGGCCCCGTAGCAGAGCTCTGTATGCCTTTCCATGGCGGCATCGCCGCCATGCAAAGGCCAGTGTTTGCCTGTATCCTAATCTGGTGGACGGTGCCTGCTAGGCACCACCACCATTTTGGGCTCCCTGGACCGTCCGCCAGGCAATCGGTACGATTGCTGGCGGCGGACGGTCTTTGCGTCCGCTGCGGATGCAGTCATGTTCCCACCGCCATCCTAATCTGGCGGTGGGAAATATCCGTTCGATGGCGGAAGGACCGCCACCGCCGGCCCTGCGGTGGCGGCCCTTCCGCCATCATAATCGGGCCCATAGTTTGGTATTTTAATTGTAATTACAATATTTGTAATAATTAATGATATGTATTAAAAATTTTAATAAACATGTAATTTGATTATTTTTAAAATTATATATATATAATTTTTTTGTTTAAATATAAAAAAAAATATTTAATAATTTATTAATAATAAAGTGAACTACTGTGTATGTAATGTTGCAAAGAGTGACTGGAGTGGGAATAATATATTTTACTCCTCCGCAATCCAACACTTTCCCTACTGTTGCACTGAAAGGAGTGGAAATAGTAAATTTGACTCCTCCACAATCCAACACTTTCCCTATTGTTGCATTGACTGGAGTGAGAATAGTAAATTTTACCCTCTGCAATCCAACACTTTCCCTACTGTTGCACTGAGTGGAATGGGAATAGTAAATGTTACCCCTGTGCAATTCAACGCTTTCCCTGCTGTTGCATTTATTGTAGTGGGAATAGTAATTTGTACTTTTCCTGAGTTTATTTTTTATGTACTGTTTTTTTTGCACTGTTTTATAAATTGGAGTTTTCATACTATATGTATTCTTTGTGGAATTGGATAGTTTAGGTTTTATTAATTACATTTATATTATGTTTTTATCTAGTTAAAATTATAATATATTTAATTAGAAATGTTTTTAATATGTAATAAATTCTTAGTAAATGTACATTTTTATATTGTTTATTTGTTATTTGTAATTAAATTGATATGTTTTTTACATGTTTTATGTTATTGGGTATATATATATATATATATATATATATATATTATTAGTTTAATAATGTTTTTAATTACATGTATATATTATTATATATGTTAATTTAAAAAAATATTTCTTAAATTAATAAAATACATGATACATGTAATTTTTATTATATTACTGTTACATTTAAATATCTTTAATGTTTATTATTTATATAAAAAATGATATTTATGACAAGGATATTAGTGACATCAATATTTTTTGTCATTTACAGTATAGGATGTCGATATTTTTGTGTCGATAATCTTGTAGGCCGATGTTAGTGACCTCGATTTTCTGTCAGTGAACCCAGCGGCCTCACTGTGAGCATGATTTAGATCTTGGCGGACGGGTTACTCGGTCACAATGGTGACGGATATCCCGTCTGCCAAAATATAAATCACTTTATATCCTATGGGATTTATAATTCGGCGGATGGGATATCCATCACCGTTGTGATGGAGTAATCTTTCCGCCGAGATCTAAACCAGGCCCTAAGTAATTAGGGCCCTCCCATCCAGTCCTTGTTGTTTGCATCCCCTCCCGTCATTGTTGATATTGTCTTATTACTATGACTTTCTTATCTTTGCTTCCACACTGTGATGTAGCATACTTGTTTCTTTGCAACTGGAACCCCCTCTAAGAACGTCCCTACTTCGTAAGATACAGTAAAGGCGATTTATACACAACGCCTTAATTTAAAATGTGTGCGAAACATGTTTTTTGAGTGATCATCATTGGCAGGTGCTCCTCTGCAAACAATATTGTTCTCTGAGACTGCCAGTTTTGTGCCCTCTGATTCCCAGCATAAAACCCAATTTCTAATCTTATCATAAGGCTCTGCCCTTGTGGGCTACCTGTCCATCTCAACCAATCGCCTACCCCACGGCAGGCAAATAAAGACTTCCTAGCTACCCAAGAAAGGGCGGTAGTGCTTTGGTTGAACTAACGGAGATAGGCTGACCATACAAGCGAACTAATGGTCGCTTAGGCTGTAAAGGTAAATATAGAGCCAAAATGGAGGACAAAAAAATCATATTAAAAATCTGAGTGTTTGGCAGCCTAGGGTGGAAGCTCTTTTAGGTCTGCTCCAGGGAGTTGGTCACCTTTCGTGCTGTGATGGTCAACCCCTGTGCAGGCCTGGGTGGTGACGTCCGCTCCGTTTGCAGATTTTGCAGAGTTTTCCGCACTCTGTGCTCTGCGGAGCACGTGAAGTTCGCGGAGCGGAGTTTTTTTCCTCGCTCGCCAACATTAAGTTGGCGAGCGTGAGCGAGGAAAATCCAATGCTAGACCACCTCCCAGCGAGATATTTCAACACAGGCGGTCTCGGATGGTCGCGACTGCTCGCTTTGAAAAACCTTCCGTTCGTGTTGAGGAAGCTGCCGCTTGAGTAGAAAATCGACTCGAGCTGCAGAAAGAAGCAGCACCCTCGGCCGGCGCTAAAAATTAGCTTGAACTGCGTGACCTAACACACTACCCCGCTTGCGGAACTTCACGTAGCGTGGCAGAGTTTTTCCGCAGAACTCCGTGAGCTACGCTCAGGCCTACCCCTGGGCCATGCAAACAATAACCACTCTTTCTGTCTCATCCCTGTGATCACCAGGCCTTAACAAGTTTATCATATTATAGGGTTTGGGTTTACCCAGTGGTCGAAGTGGGCAGGATCTGAAGGGCACGAAGTGCCCATACTTGTTTAATTTTAGCAAAGCACAACAGTTCTGGGACGGTTAATTCCGACAGATGAAATGCTTCATCTGAAATGTAAGGCAGGGAGTCTCCTGTGCTGTGAGGCCGAGTTAGCAGCAGACAGCTAAACAAGCCTTATTGCCAGGGTGCCTGCTTCCCTGGAGGAAATGCAAATGTGGCAACTGGTTAATCTGTAAATCTGAAGGGTTCCTTGAAGCTGGCATTGGCCTTAATTGATGGAATCACTTGAAGCTGCCTGATAACACACATTTATTCTTTCTGAAAGGTATTGTAAGGGAACTACTAGCTAAGATGTGAAGTGTGTGCTTTTAAAATAAAGTTACCAAAAAATTGCTTCCTGATGACACACATTTATTCTATTTGCCGGGTATTGTAAGGGAGATAGCAGCTAAGCTGTGAAGTGTGTGCTTTTAAAAGACAGTTATATAAAAAAAACACTGTACAACGTGCAATCTGAAAAAAAAACGATATTTTGGAAACACTTTTTATCTTAAATCTTGTTGCGCATTCTGTAGCAGCCTATCTTATACTATGTGTAATGCAAGTTTAAATAATGACTTACATGTTCACAATGCTTTCTGTCACAGACTGTGACCTCGTAGCACTAAACATACACAAGTCACTATTCTCCAATGAACCAAACAGGATTAAATTCTGCAGCTCTCAGGAGCATTTATTTATTTATTTATAAGTTTTATATAGCGCTAGCTAGACCCGTGGGTATCAGAGCGCTTTACATACTAGAAAGAAAATAGAATGGTGTAGCATGACATAAGGATGCATAAAGAGTTAAGCATAACATTTTAAGACAGCATAAATAAAAGGGGTGAGTGATAACTTAGGTAGTTGAAACAATCAAATAACCACCTAACATTGATGGTCTAGTTATGAGGAGATTCAGCTATTGAAGCCTAGATCAGTTGGCTTGGGGGGTAAAGAATTTGTTGAGGAGAAGGAGTTTCAGTTCCCTTATGAAGCAGGAGATGGAGGGGTTGTATCTGAGGTCTCTAGGGAGTGCGTTCCACATCCTGGGTACATTACCAGAAAAAGACTGCGTGGTTTTCCTTTTCAATTTCGGAGGAATGAGAAGAAGTGAGTTGGAGCTTCTCAGAGTTCTGGATCTTCCTGCTTTCACAAGTTTGCTGTTTAGGTAGTTTGGGGAATGTGTGTGAAGGGTTTTGTGTGTGATGCAGGCAGATTTGTAAATACATCTACCCTCAATGGGAAGCCAGTTGAGAGATTTGAGGGTTGGTGTGATGTGTTCAAACCGTTTAACACCTGTAATGAGCCGGGCTGCCATGTTTAGGACTGACCTTAGTGGAGCTAGGTGAGTTTTTGGCATCCCTGATAGGATGGCGTTCCCATAGTCCAGTTTAGAGAGGACTGGGGATTGTACTATTGTCTTCAAATCATCCTGAGGGATGAAAGGTTTAATTTTCTTGAGGTGTTTTAGTGAGTAAAGCGCTCCTTTGGCAGAGTTTTTGATGTGATCCTTCATTGACAAGTTCTTGTCCAAGTCAGACAGGACGAGGGAGCAATTTAGGGCATCCAGGTTCTTGAGCCAATCTTGGATTGGTAGGTGGTTACTTTTTGGAGAGAACAGTATTAATTCGGTTTTGTCCGGTTTCAACTTTAAGTGGTCCAAGTTAAACCAAGTTTGTATCTTGGTTAGTGTGGCATTGAGGTGTCGGATGTCGCTGGGTGATTTGATTTTGTAGTAGACTTGCATGTCATCTGCATATAGGTGATATTTGATTCCTGTTTGCTTCAGAATCATTGTAAGGGGTTCCATGAAGAGACTGAAGAGGGACGGGGCGAGGATTGAGCCTTGGGGGACACCAAGCATGACTCGTGTGGGCTTAGAGAGACAGGAGTTGATTTTAATTTGTTACGATCAGTGTTGAAGGTAAGAAGCGAACTATTTTAGTACTATGAATTAATGCCAGAGCGCATCTTCAAAGTCTTGAATAAAGCTGCATGATTTATTGTGTCGAAAGCCGCTGATAGGTCAATAAGGATGAGAAGACATGCTTCACCTTCATCTAAGGCTCTGTGGAGATCATCTGAAATATTGAGCATGGCTGTTTCAGTGCTACAGCCTTTTCTGAATCCCAATTGAAAGGTATCGAGGAGGTTGAAATCATCTATATGTTTGTTAAGCTGTTGGAGAATGCACTTCTCCAATGTTTTAGCTAGGAATGGGAGATTGGAGATAGGTCTGAGGTTGTTGGGATTGTTGGGGTCTGCCCCTGGTTTTTTGAGTATGGGTGTGAATTGTCCTAATTGGAGGGAGTCTGGTACACAGCCTGAGGCAAGAGAGGAGTTAATGATTTTTGTCCAAAAGGGGCAATGATGTGGGTGAGATTTTGTACTATTGTGGATGGGAGGGGGTCTGTAGTGTGGGAAGTAGACTTTAAGCTCGCAATTATATTGAAGACTTCTTTTTCAGACATGAGTTTGAAGTCCAACCAATTGGCATCATTTTTCAGTTGGGTGCGGACCTGGTTATCCTTGGTATAATTTAGTTCTATTTGGTCATAGTGTGCATATTGGGGCAGGTTAAGAGGGTAGATGGATTTGAGACATGGATGAAGGATTGATCAATTTTTGTGGCTTTATCTGTGAAGAAGCTGGCAATTTCTTCGCAGCGTTCATTGGTGGCTATTATTTTGTGTAGGGATGCGCAGTTGGTTTGTCTTTTAACAATGTTGAAGAGCTTCCTGGGTCTATTCTTAGCATGGTCTAGTTGGTTGCAAAAAAAAAAAGAGGCGTTTTCTCTCAAAATGTGTTTTTTATATGACAACCGTGCGGTTCTAAGTAGAGCGAGGTGCATTGTCGAGGGATTTTGTCTCCATGTCCTTTCCGCATGTCTGAGTTGTCGTCTTTCACTATTAAGATCAGCGTTGAACCAAGATTTTGATTTGATAGATCTCAATTGTTTTAGTTTGAGTGGTGCCACTTGATCTAACACCTCCGTCATTGTTGTATTAAAGTGTACTGTGAGGTCATCGGCTGTGTGAGTGGGAGGGTGAAACTGTAGTTGGGCATGAATCCTTGATTACAGTTCAGTGATAGGGACTTCTTTGATGTTCCTGGTCCAGTGCTTAGGTTTGTCAGATCGTGTTGGTTGGTATCTGACGTGTGAATCAATATTAAACAATATGAGATGATCGTCGGACCAGTCAATAGGAGAAATTGATCTCAGAGAGACCAGCTCATTTTTGGTGATGATCGCATCCAGAGTGGCTCCTTTAATGTGTGTTGGTTCATTGCAGAGTTGTTTATGGTCATTTATTTCAAGAAGGTTGGAGAGGTTCTCTACTGTGGTGTCTTCCGGGTTGTTCCAGTGGATATTGAAGTCACCCAGGAACACGTCTTTCGTGTCCATTAGGGAGAATCGTGTAAGTAGGTCGGTTAGTTCTTCGGCAAAATGGGCACGTTCACCAGGAGGGTTGTAGATGGTGTGAAGTTTGATGGGAGCGGAGCCTTTAACTGTAAGTTCAACACCAAGGTACTCAAAAGTCAAGTATTCTGCAGCTTTTAATATGGAAAGCTGTATTCCTTCTTTGTGAATGATAGCTAGCCCGTCACCCATTCTAATCGGTCTGCCATGTCTGATGATGTTGTATCCTGGAGGGGTGAGTAGGTCTAGAATGGGGGTGGAGTGGTCATTGAGCCAGGATTCAGTGAGGAAGGCGATATCTATTTCTTCACTGAGTATAACTTCAGCAATATCTGTAGCGTGTTGTACTGCTGATCTACAGTTGAGGAGCATGCATGATAGAGGTCAGGGATTATCATTGCTGGAGTGTACTGTATGGATAGTAGTGTATTGAGCAGATGGTCTAGGCGAGTGGACAGTTCTAGGGATTCTATTTGTGCCAACTATTACTGGGATTGTGGAGGGAGCTGTATTCTGGCGCATTGCAAGGTAAGAATCGTTGATATCATTGGCTTCCAGTGCTGAAATAGGGCGGAGAGCTCGGAGAGGTCAATGGACCTGACCCCCAAAGGGAGTGGAGGGCCAAGGGGTGCCTTGTAGGGCCGTAGGATGGTCTGTGTGGGTGGGAGGTTTGTAACTACCCAGAGTGCGTGAGCAGGATGGCTTAACCAGGCTGGAAAGGTCTTATAGATGTAAGATGTCGACAGCTAGGGACTCGATTTTCTGCTCCATTTGGATCAGTAGTTAGGTAAGTGAGTCATTTGTGCTTCCAGCCTTAGGAGGGAGCGTTGTATGTCTAGGGTCTGTGGAAGGAGAGAGCACTGGGCTATGGAGGTGAACGGTTTCATTGGGACTAGGAGTGGAGATTGATTGAACGAGTCATTGATGCTTCCAGTCTTGAGATTAGGAGGGGGTGTTGCGGGTCTTGGGTCTAAGGAAGGAGAGTGCTGCTTTGGGGGAGGTCAGTGTCATTGGGACTAGCAGTGACATTGGCAGTGGAGATGATTTGGGCATGTGGAATAGGGTTTTTTTAACTGTGTGTTTGCTGGTCAGGGTGGAGGCTGTTGAAGTCTTTATGGTGGGTGTTTGTCGGCGGAGTGTGATAATGGGGGCAGTGTGATTGTAATGAGTGATGGCGGATGTCCCTGAGTTGCAGAGTGAGTCGGCAGGGTAGGGAGATCAGGTCAGTTCTGTTTTTTTTTGTCAGGGGGGAGGGGGATAGGGGAGTTTGGGTTTGATGGCTCTGTTGAGTTAATGAGGAGAATAGTGTAGGGAAGTGACAATCAAAAGTGGTGAGGTGAGGGTCAGTGGCCTGTATGAGAATGTTTCCTGTTCTGAAGATGGAAATGGTGATTTACCCTCTAAAGGTAGGGGAGAGGGACATGGACATTTTTTAACCATAGGGTATTTTGACTGACTTAGTGACTTGAAGGTGAAGAAGGAAGATGTTTTTCCACTTTGTCGGGCGTTTAGTGTAAAAGACGAAGTCGTTTTCTTATTGCTGTTAGTCGCGCTGTGGTAGTTGTCGACTATAAGTGTTTCCGGGTGCTGTTTCAAAGTTCTGTGCTAGAAATTCTTTTTAGCATTATTGGACAGATTTTCTGGGTAATTTATGGTCCATGAGTTGGGTCCGTAACGCATGAGTGCCGTGTTAAGGGGGGGGGTGGGTTTATGGGAGCATTGTTAACGACTGAGAGGTCTGGTTACAGATGGATCGCAACCTAGAGGGAAGACCAGTTTACCGCAAACTTTAAGTCATCGACTCCTAGACAGGGCGTTGCAGTCTTCATCTAAAGTTTGAAGGCCAAACCATTCCAAGATGGCTGCTGTATTATATGAGCAAGAGGAGCTTAAGCTACAGAAGTTAGGCAACTGTTGTTCGGTGGGAAGGGGTAAATACAGGGGCATAATGGCTTCCTTAGTCCTTTGTTAGTTTTGATATATGGAGGTGGGGAGGCCGAAGGCAAAGTTTCAGCATGGTGGCCACATTATTTATGTCCAGGGCTAGACCATTCCAAGATGGCCGCCGTATTAGAAGAATAAGAAAAGCAAAGGCAACAGTGGTCTTCTGTTAGTTTCAATTGTTAGGTGGGAAGGGGAACTACAGGAGCTCCAAGGCTTCCTTAGTCCTTTGTTAGTTTTGAATGCATGGAGGTGGTGAGGCCGAAGGCAGAGTTCAAAATGGTGGCCTTCGTTGAGTGAGGTGTGTTGAATGGGAGCGATACAAAAAGTGCTCCGAAAATTCCAGCTAAACACTGTGCAGGCTCCACCCATCTCTGTATTTCCAATTGTCACAAAAGGTCATCAGCAAGGGCACCAGCGCGGGGTGGCAGTCGGATGCTGCTTATGTCTCCGGACACCAAGATGGCCGTCGTCCCCCAACAGTAAACCCACCACGAGACACACTCCACGCTTCCCCCAGCTCCAGCACTATGCAATCTGATTGCCAAGCCAATCAGTGCGACTCGGCTGAAATCAGTCAGTCAGGGCAGAGAGGGTGGCGCTCTCGGAGCGGCCGCCGACGTCGATAAAAATCACAGCGGGGACCCGGTCCGACAGCCCAGCAAGCAGACTGCCTCCCACGTAGCTCCTTAGAGCAGTCTCTCCGGGTCTCAGCGCAACACGACCTGGCTCAGGCTCGTCCAGGGGAGCGGCTCTGGCTCCAGTGCGATCGGAACATCAGCGCGATCTGGACGGCCAAGGGAAGGTCGAGGCAATCTCCACTCAGCCGAAATCAGTCCGTCAGGGCAGAGAGGGCAGCGCTCTTGTTGCGGCCACCAACGTCACCAAAATTAACAGGGGAGACCCGGTCCGACAGCTCAGCAAGCAGACTGCCTCACACGTACCTCCTGAGAGCAGTCTCTCCGGCTCTCAGCACAATGCGACCTGGCTCAGGCTCGTCCAGGGGAGCGGCTCATGGCGCATGGCTGTGCCCAGGCTCTAGAACACCAACAGTATATTGATAGTTGACTGTGAGTCTCCCTCCCAGTCAGTGGCATTAAACCTACCAGAAAAACTGCTCTTGCCTCGGCCCTGGTTCTTTTAATTGGCGACACAGGATGGCTTTGTGCTGACTGGGAGGAGGGCTGTCTGGAAACTGGCAAATATTCCCTATTCATCGCAAAGTTCCAGCTTCAACTTCGTGTGAAAGACAATCTTTCGATCACTGAAGGCTTCAGGAAAATTAACCCTCAATTTCATCATTTGAACGCCTGTTAGTAAGATCTTTTGAAATATTTTGGTAATTTAGATGGGCAGAGCGCAAGCACCTTGCGCTGTAATTTTATCGTGGGAGTGGACTGGCAATGTCACGCGAGGTCATGAGGAAGCTCACTGCATGCATAAGCTGAAGTATTCCTTCAAGGTTGCCTAGCAACTTCACGCGGAAGCCACAACGAGAGCTCTCCGTGTGCCAAGGCTGCATGGTAACAGCATTAGCAACTGTTGCTAGGGGCGTGTCTCTGCTGCCAGGAGCTTTCACCGCTCGCAGAGGCTGGATTGTAATTTTTTGCCTAGCGACAGTCTTCAAAGAAGAGCGGGTTTCAGTTGTGCAGCCACTGCTAAAGTGTGCTTTTGTGCATCTACATTGAAGTGTTTTTCTTATTCAGTGGGGGTGCATTCAAGCACCTAGTTACTCAGTGACACACACACTACAATATACTGTGTGTCAGTCTACTCAGGAATATTTTTTCAGTAACACACACACTAGAGGGGAATTCTGCGTGTCATATGGGAATGTGAAACTGAAACTAAAACAAGAGTAAATGTAAAATAATACAATCTACATTAGCAACATTGACATTTAGGGAACATAACAGCACAGTCTGCATTTTCTTCCAACATTTCTCTGTAACAAAAGCCTTAAAGGGGACTATAATTAGCATTCATGTTGGTCTCAGTTATGGAGGATTTAGTGGCACCAACATATTTTATGCAAAGCCCTTGGGAGTCAACAGTACCCTGGGAAGACTGGAAGGAGGGTTTTGAAGCCTAAGTCCAGGCCATAGGAGGCGACATTTTTACGGCAGCCAGGAAGCTGGCCATGTTAAAACGCTTTTTGGGGGCAGAGGGAAGGCGAATATTGAAACACCTGCTAGCAGTATCGTCTGAAGTTTAGGGAGAAGAAGAGGAGGGCGAAGAAAGTGATGAATATGAAGTTGCAATATGGAAATTGGACACAAATTTTGAAATGAAAAAAATGAAGTGGTAGAGAGGTTTAAATTTTTAAAAGGAATTCAATTTCCTGGTGAATTTGTGGAAAGTAACGTTGCCAGTATGAGGTTGTTCGCTGCAACTTGTAACTGTGAGGGTTTCTAGGATTTAATGTTAAGGGATCAACTGGTTTTGAAAGTTAATAACCGTAAAGTGCAAGAGAAACTGTTGAATGCGGAAGGACTAACTCTTCAAATGGCTATTGAGTTGATGAAAAGGGCAGAAATTACTGACGAAGGGTTAAAACAGTTGAAGTCTGAAGATAAAATTGAGGCAGTTTAAAGAGAAACAAGCTAACAAAGATAAGAAGGGGATGGTGGCGTCAAGAGAATGGGAGATAAGAACGTTTTGGTGTGTTATAAGTGTGGTTTAAAGGGTCCCGTAGCAACTGATGAGTCATGTAATGCCATAGGACAAGTATGTAGAATATGTAAAAGCAAAGGACATTTTGCAAGGATGTGTAAAGAAAAGATGGAGGGTGCGAGGAAAACAGAGCCTCAGTGAGTATGATAGAAGGAGCTGAGAATGATGAGGAATACCAGTATGCAATTTTAGAAATTCAGCAGATAGGTAGGGTTGTTGAAGACAATCCTTTCAGCACTATCAAAATAGATGGTGTAGGTGTGAGAATAATGGTGGACTCTTGAGCCAGGTATACTCTTATTGGAGAGGAATAACTAAGCACATTTTCTGATCATGTGCTCAAGGGTCCGGATGTGAGGTTAGTGGCCTGTAGTAAACAGCTCATTGAATTAGTGGGTTTCATTGAAGCACAACTGGAGTTTTAACAATTTGTCGTGACATCAAATGTGTACTTTGCCAAGGAGGGTTCATGTCTGTTGGGTTGGTCTCAACAAAGGGATTTGGGAATCTGTTTAGATCTGAATCATCCTGATCAGGTGTTGGGTGGCAGGACAGTCAGAAGTATGTGTTGTGGATGCGATGGTGTCGTACATCACTGAGTACCCTGAGGTTTTTAATAATCATTTGGGAACTCTCAAAGGGTTCATGCATAAGATTGTGCTGAGAGAAGGTTTGACTCCAAAAGCCCACAAACCTCGGGTCGTACAACTGGGATGAGGGAACCTTTGCGCCAAGAACTACAAAGGTTATGCAAGAGTGGGATAATCGAAGACATTGAATCATCTGAGTGGCTAGCTCCAGTGGTGATTGCTAAGAAGGGCAACGGTGACATCAGGTTGTGTGTAAATGTAAGGGATTTAAATGCGGCAATCTGGGTGGAGAGGCATCCTCTCCTAAACATAGGAGAAATGTTGACCACCATTAAGGGAGAAAAGGTGTTCTCCACTCTGATCTTTCCTCTGCCTACAACCAGATTGTGATGCACCCTGAATCTAGGTCACTAACATCTTTCATCATGCCTGAAGGAGCATATTGGTATAAATGTATGCCTTTCGGTTTAGCCAAATGTTTACGTATTTCCAGGATGAAATCGTGGTATTTGAGAACAATGAAATAGAACATGATAAACCATTGAAAAGTGTGTTGAGAATCTTGCAAGAGAGTGGATTAACAACCAAGAAAGAGAAATGCAAATTTCAAGTAGAAGGAGTGGAGCATCTAGGGCACTGGATCAGTGGTGATGGAATTGCTCCTAAATTTAAACTAGTTTCTGCAATGGAGGAAGCCCCTTCGCTAACGTGTAAAGATATGTTAAGATCATTCTTGAGGTTGGCCGAGTATTATTCTCAGTATGTGCCCATGTTTTCAGACAAAACCAAACATATGCGCAAGCTCATGGTTAAGAATGAGAAGTTTGTTTGGTGTGAGAATTGTTAGAATGAATTCAAAGAGCTGAAAACAAACATTGCAATGGCGCTAGCACTTACACATTTTGACACAAATTATCCTATAATAGTAAATACTGACGACAGCCTGGTGTGATGAGGTTCGGTGCTACTCAGAGGAGGAATGGTGTGGATGTCACAATTGCCTACGCTTCTAGACCATTAAAAGATGCAGAAAAACACTACTCCACCATAGAGAGAGAAGCGTTGGCTATGCAGTGGGCAATAAGCCATTTTAGGACCAGTTTTACAGTAAGGACTGACCTATGTAGGAAGGTGGAATCTGACTATATGGTTGCCCCCACTTTTTTTATGGTGTTTTGCTGGTTTATGACTTAGTTGGACTGGGATCCTGCTATTCAGAACCCCAGCCTAGCTGCTTCCTCTCTAAAATGGCTTCCATGTGCCTTAGGCACATCACTGATTGGGATCTGGAGTGCCCTTATAAGTCCCTAGTATATGGTATACTATGTACCAAGGGCATAGGTACCTCAGAGGCCTGCCAGGGGCTGCAGCATATATTATGCCACCCCTGGAAGGCCATCCAAACTGACACCACAGGTCTGCTACTGCAGCCTGGGTAAGGTGGTGCATGCACCCCTTACTGTGATATAGGTTACCTATATCACTAAAAGCATACACACATATAAACCTATAAGTCACTCCTAAGGCAGGCCTTATCAATACTAAAGGCAGAGTGCATGGTTCCTATGTGAGAGGGTGCCCCTGCATGAGCAGGGCCCCTCTGCAGCGTTCGGAGACCATCTCTGAGGCTGTTTGTAGTGCAGCCTGACCATATACTCTTAAACGCATTATATCCTCGCGGTAAAATGCTAACTATGGAATGGCTGCACCTAAACATGTCGTGTTTGGTGTCAAACATCTTGGAATACTACCCCCCGCCAATCCTGGCGGCGGGGGTAGCATTCCACCCTTCTAGAGGGAAAGACATGTTAACTCTGACTAGTCCGGTAACTTCTTTCCAGAGCCCTGGCACCACAAAATGGATGCTGCTGCCACAGACACGAGTCTGGCCTCCTGCTGCTGGACGAAACTCCGGCAGGGGAGGCCTGGACAATAGGTTTCCTGTCCCAGGGAGGTGTGACCACCTCCCCAGACAGGATAATGTGTATTGGGGCTGGGCGGGAGCACTTTCGGGTGCTTTGAAGTCCTGCACTGGGGGCACAGTTGGTGTCCCTGTGCATACCCCAGTTCAAACCGGATCAGGGGCTTGCAGCCCCTGCTTTGGCGTGAACTGGACAAAGGGAAAGGGGTGTAGCCACCCTCTGCCCTGACCCACCCATAGGTGGGGCCACAGAGTAGTCCAACCCCTATCTTTAGTATAAAGATAGGAACCCAGTCCTTAGGACTTTAGATTATACCTGGATGAAACTCTGAAACTGAATCCTGGACCTTCGACGCTCTACGACAAGATTAGAGGACTGAAGAATCTCCCTTGGGGTCAAGGAGTGACTCCCCTGCTTGGCAGGCACCAAAGAAGCATCTGTCCGGTTCGCATTTCTGAAGCTCCCGTCGGACGCCAAAGTCATCGCATCACCAGAGGTGAATTCTCAGACTTCCCCGAGGCTACCCTGAGTCCCCAGCAAAGCTGACGCCCGTGGCTATCGTGGGTGACTTGAAACCGTGACCCCTGGACACCGAGCACATTTGCAAGTGCATCCTCTTCTGGGTCTCCCAAGAAGTCGTGCTTTGGGCTCCGAGTAGCCCTAGCCTCCAGCACCACCTGCACCGAAGATCACTGGCCCCCACTCCACGAGTGTCCTGTAAGCCAGATCCACGTGCGGCGTCACGAGGCTCCTTCGCGGTCGCTAGCCCGTTGGCTAGTAGCCCTTAACGAAGGCCAATCCTTTTCTTACTTGGCATCCTGGTTGCTCCAGGCCTGCCCTCACTTACCCTCGCTGGGTGAGTTCCACAGACCTTGCTGGTCTGCACCATCGACGATCTACATCTTCACCGAGACTTGCCGTTGCCAAGGCTTGTTGGGTCCAATCCGGTCGCCGACACCTCAGCACTCGACAGACATCGTGTACCAGCCCGAATCCTGCTCCTGGTCGCCGACAACACCTCCTGGACCTCGTGGCTGAAGAGTCAAGATGACCGTCAACGCACCTGAAGCACTCGACATCGGTGGGCATCTGTCCATCGCCTTCCTGGTCACTGGCTAGTGACCCAGACTCTGTCCCCTCTGCTTTCAGGTTCTTCAGAACTCCGATCCACTCTTGGATCCACCCGGACACTTTTCTCTTGGCCGCCAGCAGCACTTTGCAGCAGATCGCCATTCGAATCGACGACGAAACCCGACCCCGAAAGGCACCTATGCACCCGGCTTCCCTGGGTGAGGTAACACGAGTACTCCGGTGCTCCCGTGGGTAGAGACTCTTCAAAGTCCTAGATCTCAAAGGGTTTTGTCCTAGTCCTCTTTTAAGTGTCCCTTTTCTCTAATTTCCCGATCCCGACTTTCTCCATAGAAGTCAACGGCGTATCGCGGTTGTGTATTTACACTGCACGCGTCTCCCGTAGGTCCCCTGTGTCACTACCTTGGGTGGTTCCTTGTGGTCCAAGCACTTCTAGAGGCTCTAGGCCTAGTGTCTAGTTCAGTCGTGGTTCGCATACCACTTTATTGGTATATGGTTTGGTACGCCCCTAGGGCCCAAACGTGTATTTGTGCTATTACTGTGATTTAATAACTTCTAACTTATGTACTTCGAACTCTAGCCTCATAAAGAGACTAGAGGGGTGTGTTTAGCAATAAATACATATATTTTGAATATATACCTGGTGTGGTGCTCTTTCATTTGGTCACTCAAGAGATAATAGACTGGTAAAACAAGCTGCTTTACATTCCTTCAAGACTTAGCCTGAAGGCTGCTCTCCATAGCTACCACTAGGATAGCTTTCAATAAGGTTGTCTTTAACCTATCTCCAATAAGGGGTTGTTTGGACTGGTGCAAGGTGCCCACTATAATTAGTGGACAGCATATACCAGGCCAACTTCTCACAACCATCGTCTGCTAGTGGACGTTTTTTCAGCAAATGATGGAAGGAGAGCCTCTCCCAGGATAGCACGATGGACTATGAGTATGTTAGAGTACAACCTTTGCATGGAATATGTTCCTGGAAAAAATATATATTAGCCGATTGTTTGTCCCAGTTGCCCTTGGATGAAGTAGAGAGATCTGTAAGTGAGGAAGATGATTGGATGATGGTGAGTGTGAATGTAATAACAGAAGAAAGAATATCTCATGAGGAATGGTTGGAAGCCATCAAAAAGGACAGTGTGTTTCTTGAAGTGGAAAAGTATCTTTGTGAAAGGTGGCTGATTAGAGGAAGTGCTTCGATGGATACGGAATGTTTCAGACAGGTGAGTCAGGAGTTGTCAGTGGTGAGCGGAGTTTTGATGCAAGGTGATTTGTTGGTAGTGCCATTGACATTAAGAGAATTTGTAATTAAACTAGTTCATGAAGGGCACATAGGAATGAGTGCCACCAAGAAACGGTAAGAGAGGAGTATTGGTGGCCTAGACTAGACCGAGAGGTAGAAAGGAACATTAGAAATTGTGTATTATGTGTTTGGAGTGACAAATCTCAGAAAACTGTGACTTAGCCTCCAGTTCACTCTGATAAATCGGATGGTCCATGGAAAAAAAAAGAAATCGGTATTGACGTCACTGATCCATTGCATGTTATGGGAACTGCCCCAAATATGTCATTGTGGTAATAGATTATTTTTCAAAATGGCCTGAAGTGAAGTTTACTTGGGAGGTCACTTCGGAGACGGTAATTGATTTTCTGAAGGACTTGTTCATGAGAGAAGGGGTGCCAGAGATCATGGTATCAGATAATGGTGTCCAATGTGTTTTGGAGCGCATGAAAGATTTTCTTAAGGAACAAGTGGTAGAGCATATTCGATCATCTGTGTACTACCCTCAAAGCAATGGTCTTATAGAGAGGTGGAACAGGACATTGAAGGAAGGTTTGCTGTTGACATTGGCTAGAGGGGAAGATTGGAGAGTGGCAATGAGGAAGCTGTTGTGATCTTACCATACCACACTGCGTGAAGGGGAAATCTCCTTTTGAGGTGATGAGCAGTTGCAAGGCCAGGGCACTGACGTCCAAAGGAGGGAAGCGTGGCAAGGTTGTGTTGGAGAGTGAAACCAGAAAAGAGGGTGATTATGAGATTGGTGATTGGGTCCGTGTGCAGAGGGGACGCAGAGTGATGGAAACATATGGAATTGGAAAAAACAGTGAAAGCTCCATTGAGAATGGAGCAGAAAGACCGCAGTAAATTGTCTGATGAATCCAAGAGAGAAGTGTTTGACAGGAACTAGTCTAGAGTTCTGAGGAATCACTGTGAAATCAAAGCTCTGAGAAGGTTTGATGAATTTCAGGTGCAATTTGTGAAATACATATGTGAGTGCTTATTTATATGAGAGTTTTTTTCATCTGCATTTGATTGTATATTTTTCTAACTTATTGATGTTAATTGCATTGTTTGTATGCATTGAGAATTAGTTTTGCAATATTTTGACATATTGTTTCATCCTTAATATGTGCTAACGAAAAGAGTTTGGAATAACTTTGTTACATAGCTATTTGTTGTTTTTATTTGTCATTGTTAAAGGAGGGAAATGTGTTGTGTTTTGTCTTAGCATTACGACAGGAATGTTGAGGGAATTGCTCTAGAGCATGGCTGCGGCCAGGCTCTGGAACACCGACAGTGTATGGACAGTTGGCTGTTAGTCTTCCTCCCGGTCAGTCGCATTAAACACACCTGAAAAACTGCTTTCGCCTCAGTCCTGGTTCTTTTCACAGACGTATATAGTATATAGTACTTAACATATCAAGTGGCGAGAAGTAACAACAGGTGAGGAAAGCTTGGTGGCACTCAAAACAAACACTCTGGGCAACGAAAATGCGATGTTATGCCCTTAATGGGAAGATATAATTAATAGTAATTAATGGGTATATCTTTGGACAAAACTTACATACACTCTGATGCTTCATCGCACTTTAGGTTGTTCTTAATTAGGTAAAACAAAGGCTTAAAACTTTTCTTGAACAAATGGCGAGATTTCACTCAGAGTCTGTGTCTCTGGCGGGTCCAGGGAGGTTTATATCCAGATAACCTGCTGAGACATATTACACTCCCAAAACCTCAATCACCGATTGACCGGTGTTCCCCGGCTGCTCTTGCTGTTCGCAACCCACACTGGGGCAGGTTTGGGCAGGGTGCTGAGCCCCGTCCTCTCACACTGCGCTGGAATGACACCTATCCTTGCAGTGATGCGACGTCAGAAGAGCACGGGACCCTCACTCAGCTTCTAGTGGTTGTCACTAAAAAAGCCTAGAATGACACCTAACTGCATGTCACGTGCATCAGTGGGGGTACTGCCTCACCCACCCAGTGTCTAAAACAAAAATCTGTCTAGCTGGCAAAAAACTTCAAAAAAGACAAATAGCTCTACTATTTGGCTTTGACAGCATTTTTTAAAGCCATGTTGTACTTCAGTATGGCTGCTGTGCGACATGGTTGAAAGTAAAAAAAATAAGCATTTGTAAAACCAATTTGACTCTCTTATGGGCGAGCTTTTGGCTCTGGCAATTGGGTGGGGGTGGGTATTGAATAACAGAAAGGTTAAAAAAAAGTTCTATGAAGTGGCCAGCATTGGCCCTTTCTAGCGCTTTGTTTTTTTATTATGTTGTAATAGTGGTTAAGAAATGGGGACGGCAGAGTGAGTGATAGAAGAAACAAAGACGGGGTTGGTGGGAAGGGCAGAAGAAACAGGGACAGGAGGGGGAGAAGGAATAGGGATGGGAGGGCAGATAGGAGGGTTTGAAGAAACAGGGATGTGGTAGGGAGAAGGTAAAAAAAAGTGCTATGACGCAGCCAGCATTGACTGCATCATTTTGCTTTTTTCCAGAAGAAATAGTACCTGAATCAAAGCATGAGCAGCGGATGGCCAGCGGAGGGACACTAATCAAACATAATTAATTTGTGTTTGGTCTGTGCGCCACAGAAAGAAAAGAAAGTAACATATGGCAAGCGTTCCCCAATTAGAAGGCATCAAAGAAGAGCGACAATGATGCCAACGAATGGTCAGCAATGGGTACCAAGCCCATTATTAAACACAAGAGTGTCTCAAGCGAGAGCACATGCGCTAGCGTATGCTCACACAGGCAAGACCTAAAAAGCGATACAAAGTGGCCAGTGTTGACTTAGTCATATCGCTTTTTTTCACTTTCAGCCATGCTGCACAGCAACATGGATAAAAAAACATTGACAAAATCAATAGATCTCGTGTAGGTCAGGCCAATTGGCTTTGCCAGTGCTTGATTTTCTAAGTCGCATCTCACTTATCTCTTTCCATTCCCAGCTCTCTCACCCACTTTCTTATTACCTAATATCTCAATTTACCTCACCATTCGTTCAAACCTCAGTTCTCCACACACCTTTCTTTCTATCTTTGTTCTTGCTACCTCACCTCTCTGTCTTACCACTGTCTCAATGCCTCTTTCTCTACCTCTTTTTTTATATCTTTACCTCTTGTCTCTATTTCTCATTTTTCTCTGTACCTTATTCTCCAATTAAACTCACTCTCTCTACCTCCTCTCTCTACCTCACCACTCTTGCTCTACCTTACCCTCTCTCTATACTTCTGTTTCAACCTTACAGCTTTTTCTCTACCTACCATGTCTCTCTACTTTACCTTTTATCTCTACAACTTGTCTCTCTTTCTACCCTTTGTGCTAAACCTTGCTGTAGTGTTTTTGTGTCCTCTTTATAGAACCTCCACCAAAAAAAGTTTTTAAAAAACAGATTTCTATTTTGGAAATATGAAATTCATGTTTTTAAAAAGGTAATACAGTTTTGAAAGTTTTTTACAAGATCCAGTTCTGTGGACTGTAGAGTTGGTTTTCTGCACCAGGACAGATATGTCACTGTACACGCCATTGTTCTAGATTCTGGTGTATATTCTTTGCCCTTGGAGCTAAGATGTCATTTGGAGCAGAAGCCGGCAGAAAGATTTACAGTTTCCAGGAATGCAATAGAGTACTGTGGAACTGCAGTTTCTCTGTGTTTGAATGCTGTACATTTGGGAGCAATCAGATAATCACCACACTCTGGCACACGCGCTGCATGTAGCATAAATCTGCTCAATTCAAAAGCAATAAAATTCTAAATGTAATTCACCAAGAGGACTAATATGAAATCTGCCTCTGGGGAAAGAGCCAAAAGTCTAAGTATAAATCAGATAGACAAACTAGCATAGAGTCTGCACATTCCTAAAGGCAAAGAAAGCCTCTAAGTATAAATCAGCAGATAGACCAAAGTGGAGTCTGCCTTCAAGAAGTAAGAAAAAAGGCTAAGTATAGAGTCAGATAATAGTCTGACATAGAGACTGCTCGGTTTGAAAGTCTGGCACACACCCCAGAAAGGGCACACTTAATAGGCTTCAGACATTGAAAAATCACAACCTCGACATGGTGAGATTCAGTATCATAGGGCTGTGATAACAAGGATACATGAACCAATCAACAACATTTGATAAATTGTGTAACATAAAATAAGGAACATTTAGAAAACACCTACAATATGAATAATAATTGAGCACCCCTTACCCTACAAACAAGAGAAATGACATTGCACTATTAAAGCAAACAAAATATAATAAGTCGTTTAAGCAGTGAATGAGGCACAGCTGTGGCTTGGGCAGCAGGCCTTGAAATTGTTATTTGTGCAGCACATCTCCTGATCATAGCTTGCTTCTCGAGGAACAGAAATTAATACATTGTATTTGCACCTTTTACAGCATCATGAAAATTAAATCTATTTTGTTTATTTTTTTTAATTGGACAAGAACACCAGCAGTGACGTCAACGTGAACGCTCATTCACGGAAAATAAAAGCAACACTTTTTGTCTATGATTGCAAAGTGCAAGTCAGTGAAAACAGGCTGAGGCCTAGTAATGTTGACTTAAGCCTATTTATGCTAACTTAAACAACAGCAAAATCAAGCATTATTTTAATTATTAAAAATGCCTCCACACTGGCAACTAGACTCAGCACCAAAAGGGGTGCTGTCTGACTGTTTCCCTCCCTGCAGCCAATGAAAGCTGTCCAGTCTGTACACACGTTAACTCCTGTAGCCTCCCTATCTGCACCGTGAGCCCCACCCTCTCACACCACTGTCACAGGCCTCATCCTCAGTTAAGCTGTTCCCTGGTGGATAGCACCTTCTTACCCTTAGAACCCCCACCATGAAATTGCACCTATGCAGGAGGTCGCTATGAGTGTCACATTTATCTCTCATCTATCGAAACAGGATGCAAATCTCTGCACTGCTGCTGCTTTTGATGTAAGAGCTTGTGTGTGGCACGCTTGCGGAGGCTCTGTCCAGGAGCGTAGCTTTAGTGGGGTTGTTTGGGGGTGTTACACCCCCCCAATAAATGAATTTTCTGATAAATATTTGGGTACTTGTGCTTTTGGCCGGGTATTGTGAGATGTCAGTTGAATTTCAGCAGGAATTTTACATACACACAGACAAAAATGCACACTCTCTCGATCTCTTCTTTAAAAATCCTCAAACAAATTGGCTATTTTACAAAATATTGTGTTTCCTCTCTGAGTACTCCTACCAATCCTCATCCCTCTTCCTTTCCACTGCTCTCTCATGCAGCCTGCTTGCCATATAAAGCATTGAGACATTATATGCCAGCCTGATTGTCGGAAAATCTGAAGCTCACATCCCCCCAATCTTATTGACCAAGCTACGCCCCTGGCTCCGCCTCTACTGTGAGGGATGCTTACAGTGCAGTCTGTGCTATACCCAGTATGCACTGCTGTTTCTACACAGGTTGTACCTGTTCTGTTTGTGGGAGGGGTAATCCTATACTGCTGCTTTCTGTGTTATACCTGTTGCATGTGTGAAAGAAACAATATTGTAATGCTGCAAATGCTGTACCTGTTCTGGTGCGTTTGAGGGAAGCATGCACACCTGCTGCCCATGTTGTGCCTGTTCTGTGTGTGAGAGGGACCCTTGTTCTGCTAATGCCTATCGAGTATGTGTTCTCTGCATACTACTGAAGCTTAAGAAAACCTTTCCGCTAAACAAAGGCTAAAACGAAAGGCATTGCTAATCCGTGTTTCACTTTCTCAGTGAATTATTTTGCGCTTCTGCTAGTTGAACAAATAACGTTTCCTACCATACTGCAGCATTAGCTCAGTAGCGGCTGCCACCGAGAAGTACCGGTGGGGCGGGTGGGTAGAAAAGTCAATAAAATGACTTACCTGGATGCCGGCCGCCCCCTCGCCTCCACCCTCTTCTTTTCCTGCCAAAAGCAGGAAGCACACCCCTGCTCCCCTAAGCCAATCATGATGCTGCTGTCATTATGACAGCAGCGTCATGATTGGTCTGAGCGCCGAACGCGCCGTGGTTCGGCGCTTAGATGGGGACTATGAGCCTGTGCATGTTCTCCACTCAGGCTGTACAATACAGCCGGTGGAGAACATGCAAACAGCGCATGACTGTTTGGCCAGCCCAAGACAGCCGGGCAAACTGTCATGCGCACTTAAGTGCCCCAACCACTCCTCCCCTGTTGGCTGCCCTTCCCCGCCCCATAAACCTCCCTTAGTACGGAAAAATTAAATGAAAACAACGTTGCGTTATCATTTTATTTTTCCATTCTCAGTGGGGAGGCACTCCTTCGCCGTAGAGGAGGAGCTGCCGCTGCACTAGCCTCAGTCTGCATACTAAACTGAAACTGGTATGAGGCTGTTTCTGCTGCTCCTGAAGATTTTTCATTTTGATTACAAGCTCTGCCTCTACATTTGAATTCTCCTGAGGTATTGCAGATTTCGTGATCCTAAGTGACTAGGTCCGTCCCTCGACGTTTCGATTGGAGGCCTTGGTCACCTGTGCTATTCTGAATTAACTTTTCTTGGTAATTGGTGCTTCTTCTCTGTCCAGATTGTTTTGTTTTGCCCCAAAGTTTTCCAGTGATGATTTCAGATAAAGCGCCCCCACCCCACTTCAGCAGGAATGCTGAGGAGCCTGAACTTCAAAGCATGCTATTTTTCAATTTCATCCAAGTTATTCTCATTTTAACCTAATATTTCTTGATACGCCAACATCTACCACTGTAGTGGTGGTCCCACTTGGACTCACTATATATATCATTAGCATACCATAGCGCCTGTGTCTTGCCATTTGCCAAGGTTGCCAAGAATCAGTTCAATCCCAACGTAATAACATAAGTTGTGTGTTCATTTATCTAAATCAGTACCTGTGTGTTGTTTAAGTTGTTATTCTGATACGTGGTAGATTTCTCTTTTTAACTGTTAACATGTCTCACTGATTTTTTTTACTCTTGCCTCTTATAATATGAACAAGCTAATATGTTGGTTTTGCTCAGTGAGTCCTTTGCGGCCTATCACACCCAACTTTTTACACCCAACGGGAGCGGGCCCGTTCCCAACCTATGCATGATTATACCCTCACCTCTGAGACACCGAGGGTCCCAGTGGCGGTTGTAGCCTCACTGGGAGCAGAGATTACAGAGCAGGAGGTATGGGGGCGGTTAAGGCTCTGGCCCAGGGGAAGACACCTGGTACGGATGGACGTATGGTGGAATTCCTTGATATCCTGCATCCTATACTGGTAAAACTATTTAACACAGCGAGGGAGACTGACTCTCTCCCACTGACTTCACGCAAAGCATTGCTAATCCCTCTCCTCAAGAAGCGTAATTCTAGAGAGATGGTCTCTTCTTATATACCCCATTCTATACTGAATATAGACTATAACATTTTAAGCAAAATACTGGTGTACCTACTCCTCCCCCATGACCAAAGTCTTAGCCATGAAGATCAATCGGGATTCATCCCTACACGGAGAACCGCCAAAAATATACGCCAGCTGGTACAGGCCCTGCACTCCCCTCTGAGTACCTACCAGAAAGCTTTGACCATAGCAATCGATATTGAAAAGGCTTTCGACTCTTTGTGCTGGGACTACCTCTATGTGACAATGGCAAGCATGGGAGTGGGTAGCGGGTTTCTTCTCTGGACACATCTGTTGTACACAGACCCGGTGGCCCGAGTGAAGACTGGTACTACCATCTCAGCATCTCATGCAGTTGGGAGAGGTACACGCCAAGCCTGTCCTCTTTCACCTATACTCTTCGCTTTGGCAATGGAACAACTTGCTCTCACGCTTCATAACTGTCACCATTACCAGGGGCTGCAGATAGATGGGGTGTTCATTTATATCTCCCGCTAACCGGGCGACCTACTCCTTTATACCCACGGTGAATGCATCAATGTTGAGGGAGCCGTAGCCGTGTTGGCGGAGTTTGGGCGCCACTCTGGCTTATGGGTCAATTGCGACACAGAACCCTTGCCCGTGGTAGGGTTGGCCCTCTGCTGGGAACCCATTACATTTTGATACCTTGGAGTTAGAGTTTACCACACAGGGACAGAGCTAATCGAGGGCAACTTCAGGGCGACACTTGCAATATTACGTCATTCTGTTCAGTTCTGGCATACCCTGTTGAAGATGATGTTCCTCCCTCGGCTTCTCAACTATTTCATATCCCTCCAGGTACGTCTTCCCAAATCTCTTGTCAGTGAAGTGGATGGTCTGCTCACGTGGCTCATTTGGGGCGCGAGGGTGTTATTGCCCTGAGTAGACTGTGCCTTCCATTAAATGAGGAGGGATTGGCGGTCCCTGATCTGGAGCTCTACTACCTGGTGCCGCAGCTGAAATGTGCATCGCTATGGCTTAATGCAATCTGTGGTGGTCGAGCCCGGCGACTCCGGTTCGCTCCCGCCCGGGCCATTCTGGTGATTGCCTTCTGAGCCCCTCATGCTCACCACTGTAGAGAGGAGGAGGGTCCTATGCTGTCTACCATTCGCTTTGCCTGGGCCCGAGCACTCCAGCGTACGAGGACAAAACTTCCGTACTCCAGAGACCTCCCTTCAGCAATACTGCCTTACCTCCCGCACACGGACAATTGGGCTGGTCTGCGTGACTGGGAGCGTCGTGGATTGACTTGAAGCAGGGACTGTTATTCGAATGGCCAACTACAGGACTTCCAGGACGTAATTGCCGAGTTTGATCTTCCCCTTCATCAGTTTCTCTTAAACAGCACAGTAGCAGCTACCCTTAGGTGGGTCTGGGGCCTCGAGGGACTGGAACCTATCAAGCATGAGTGTCTGAAGACCATTTGCACTGCGACAGGCCAGAGCCACTCGACCATGCTGCTGTACCGCTCAGGCCAAGTGTGACCGCTATAGTCCCATTATTGGCAACACACCCCACCCACACCACAACAGAGTATGCATGCATAAATAAATACACAACACAACTTTTGTTTGGGAAAATATTGCTGCAGGTTTATTCCATACAAAAGTATGCAAATATGGTGGGTTATCTTACGGGCGATCCAAGGGCAGGCAGCTGTACCACTCTATGCTGCCCTGCCCGCCTGATGAGCCAAGCACTGTGGAGAATCCAATCAGCGCTACCCTTATGGGGGTGATCACCTTACTGGATCACGTGACACATTGGTCCCTTATTACTCACGCCCCTTTCAGGGCGGAGCATAGCAAGGCAAGCCCCCGGTTGTTCAGGCCCACAACCGCCCGAAGGACTAACGGGGCGCCGACGTAATTGTTCCAGGACCCTCCCATGAGGCTCCTGGGATTTGGCTCTGGCACCCCTATTGTGCCCACGCAGAGGTACCCTTCTGTACCCATCTGCTTCCAGATCGCCCTGTAACTCCGCCTGCAACGACAAAAGAAAAACATTACAACGTTCTATGTACTTCGCCTGCCAACCCCACGCCGGGTAAGCGGTAGGGTGGGAGACGGCGTGTCCGGCGCAAAGAGGACGCCAAGATGGCCAGGGGAGGCATAAATACCTCCCCACCTCCTCTGCGACCCGGAAGTGACGCGTCTGGAAGGGGGCTCCTCCTCGAGCCCCGCGTTCTTAGTGGGGGTGGGGAAGTGCCCAAATGGCACTAAAGGGGCCGCCCGTTTAGGGGGCCCCCTGTGGGGGCCGCGGGCAGCCGCATTCTTGGGGGGGATAACTGGCCAGGGACTTGGGCCGTGAGCTGACGGATAGGGACTCGGCAATCTGCTCAGTTATACTCCCCGGACTTCCTGCAATGCCCACTTTAAACTGATTCAATATTATTACTTGTAAAGGGTGTCCATGACTTCTAGTCAACTTAATAGGATGTTCCCGGTGACGCACGCAGCATGCCCAGCTGCCGACTCAATGCACCAACTTTATTCATATGGTATGGAACTGCCTGACTGTTACCCCATACTGGGAGTCGATGACAGATGCCAACACCGCTCTGGACCGCACCCTCGAGAGCACACCGGTTGTGTGCCTCCTAGGATTTTCCCCCAGACCCCGCGTCAGGCTATTCATATCTACGTTTGCGGACCTGACCTTTGTTCTAGCGCATCGGCACATGCTATAGCTTGGAGGTCCCCCGACGGGCCCTCTCTCCTGGGATGGGCGAAATGTGAGAGCACTGCTATGAAGCTGGAAGTACAAAAGGGCCGACGTAGTCCAGAACCTACGAACGCAGCCGTGGGACCAGGGCTTTAAGTGGGCCGGGTCTCACTGGTGCTGAGCACCGGCAGTTTTTTAAAGGGGTTCTCGAATCGGGTGTCTATCGGGCTCTGTTTTGTGCCCTGGCACAAGCGGTCTGTTTTTTTCCGGACTGCAGTGACACTAGGCACATCCATGTGTGCATGCTCACACTGCTCACTTCTCACTAGTGGAGAAGATACGGCATGAAGTCATGCCAGGTGAGCGTTGTAGGGGAAGGGAAATCCTTTAAAGAGAGTCATTTTCTCTCTGGATTCCCCTTCTCTTTTTGAAACTCAGGAGCAGCAACATTGTCGTGGTGTCACCAGGGCTTTAAGTGGAAGCTTTTTCAATATTATATACAAGCCATAGTTTCTACTTATTTATCTTATGCAACTAACAACCATTGACAAAGCCAATAGTCCTGACTTGTAGGTATGATGTTACTTGTTGTATCCTATATCTGGATGCAATGACAGAAACAGCAAAATACAAGTCGGGCGGCACACTATGCTAAGCACAGATTTTTAGCTTACGTGTTTTTAAGCCACGCCCTTAATTATATTGGCCACGCCCCTTTGAGAGACCCCCCAGTTTTTTCATCCCACTTAAAGCCCTGCGTGGGACCTCTTGCTTTGGGATAGCCCATTTACAGCTGCGGATGGCAGCATACTCCTCACTGCAGACGAGGCTCTGTCTAGTCAGGGTTCGCTCCAGCCCCCTCAACTGCATGCCTCCCCACCCCCCAGCTTTACTTCCCTTCCAACTAAATACTCCATTTGCGCTCCGGCGACGTCATGCCCCCTATGTTCACCCTGTTGTTTGTTTGTTTAGCTGACCCACCCTCTTTTTGTCCCCTTCCTTTTGGTCACAATTCCCATAGCTGGTTGGGTGGGACTCACCCTTAGCACATATTTATGTCACCCATATGGTTCTCATAGCTTTTTCTTTGCATGTTACCTCCTAGATTGTAAACCAGATAGAATGCTTTTTGTCTTATTTCACTGTGGGTGATTCAGCTGCTTTGTAAGATGCACCAGTCGAGTTCACACTATTACTTATCGTTGTGATTCTTTCAAGTACAAGGAAAATGTCAGTAAAGCGTGTCACAAAAAAATGTGGCAAGTGCAGAAAATATTTATGTGGAAAAATGCTGCCGCCGAACTATCGTTCTTGCATGCTTTTATTGAAAAGTGTAATGACAACTTGTTTGTGTTGCTGCGTACAAGCTCGAATAGTGCCCACATCTGTCCCATTATTGGAATGGAGTATGCTTGTTTTTCCACACTGACTGTATGGCCACCATGCATTAGAGGAATCATTCTTTACACGGATACGAGTCCAATTCTGTTAAAACATTTCTAATTAGCTTTGTTGTCCTTCGAATGTCCTCCAGATTGCATGCCTCCAATGCTGTCTTCTGCAGAAAATTAAATACTCTGGCCTGATGTATTGAAAGGGTTTTACCCATTATGTGTCTATTAGGAAATGGCTTAATACATAAAGACTTTAGTTTCTTAGCTGGTAACTGGCCTTGTTATGCACTCCTGCATGGACTCAAACGTCTATTGGTGTACCAGTGTTTAGGAGTAGAGGATTTCTTTTACTCGTCTTGAGTTCAGGGTTATCTCCTGTACCCTCAGTTGCCTGTTTGCCGCCATCTTCTCTAGTGTCTCCATCCTGCTCATAAATACCACCATTTTATCTCAATATATTCTGAGAATATGAATCGCACAGGAATGCGTTTGCCCGGCTTTATGGGAAAGTCCAGTTGTGTTTTCTTAAGTTTTGCCCCGCTGCATCATGGGCAGTGATGTAAAATCGTTTGAGTTTAAAACACAGCCATCTTGTGTGTTTCTTTGGGGGAATGTACAATTGAGGGTTTTCTGTGCCGGTAGAACAGAAAAGGGGCACATGAATTTAGACTGTACCGTGTCATTTTCTTAGGTGTGCCAAGGATGCTTGTTTCCGGTCCAGGGAGAACCTGGCTTGGCAGTTCGGGCTGGACTGTTCCCACAAGGAACAGGGTCAAGACTAATTTGCATATGGCTGGGTCCAAACTGGGGTGGTGTGGTGAGCAAAAGAATGATGGATTTAACCCAGATCCTTGTGACTGGGGGTGAATGTTTGCATTGTCCAGCATTCCGTCCATCAATTGTTTCTTTTGCAACTCCTGTACAGGTAGCACTAACCTAGACCACCACATAGTTGAGGGCCACTCAAGTAGGAAAAAACAGTTCCCATTCTATAAGAGGAGTCTCTGTGCTAAATTACTTTCAGTAGTTAACTCTTGAGCCCCATAGAGTTCACACCTGTTGCTCCACTGGTATCACTTCTCAGTTTCTCTTCCTTATTCTTTCCATTTGCAGCCGCACTTTCACCTTTGTGGTTTGCTGCACTCGTATTTCATTGTCAATGTCTGAATTCCCCTTGAGATCAAGTAAACATCACATCTAATAGGACTGGATTTGAGATCAAGCTCTGGAGAAAGAACTACACCTCTCTTTCATATGAAACCTTCTGTTTAACTCTTGCCTGCATACAGCTTTCAGCTATTTGTTGTCAAAAGGCCTCTTGTGAACCATACCAAAAACTTTCAATCGGCTTTGGGCAAGTCCATTGCTTACAATTGGTTGGTTTTCTTGTCACTATAGTTTACTTTCTTTTTATTCAATGGCTTTCGTTCCTCTTCTCTTGTTTGTTTTTTCCATCTTTTCCATCAATGTGATTGGATGACTTGTATCCTTTCAATGCTAACATTTTGGGATCTGCTTTTTTTCTTTGTCCTTCAGTACTCCATGGGACCCTCCCAGTATTGGCGCTCGAAAAGAGAGAACTCGGCTTCATTTGTCTCTCTTCTTGGACTAGTCGAGGGACCCTCATGCTAAACAGATGAACACTCCAGAATTTGATTAAACAAATTCTGGCAAGGACAATATGTCTTGCCTTTCTAAGGTGTTACCCAGACTTTTATTTTTTTTTAACACTGTTTTGTGCCGGTGATGTTCCGCATGAGCAAAAAGAAAAACAAAATGGTTGTTTGCCGATGTGGAACTACATTGGGAAAAACAAGGCAAACTACTGCACTGTTATTACATATATATGTGCGCATGCGTTGCCAAACATGTGCACATATGCCTCATAATGCTGTAAACTTTCTTGCTTTTTTGTCTTTTAAATTTACTGTTCCAAGATAGAGGACACCAATCTTGGAGCAGTAAATTAAATACATGCATGAAAACACAATGAATTAAAAAAGTGACCATCTGGTTAGCAATTTGGAGCTGTTTGGCTTTCCAAAAAAGAAAAATAAACACGTTTTTTTTCTAAAGGATTACCATGGTGAGTTGTGGGAAAGCACTGGAGGAGTGGGTTGGAGGAGAACTCAATGCATCAGTGGGAGCAACAGGTGAGCTTGGGAGGGCTTAAAAAAACAATTAAAAAAGCTGGAGGGGTGGGAGGCGCAACAGATGATCTGGGTGGGGGAATAGGACAACATAGAAACTGTGGGGGCAGGGAGATCTGGGGGTGGAAGTGACACACGGAGGAGAGAGCAAGAAGACGCATGCACTTCAATTGAGTGCTGAAATAAACGGAAAAAAGGTAATTCCCTGAATATAAGCAGTGCAGGGATGCAAGTCATTATAAGACACTGGGTTATTAGTTACAGGGTAAGTACCCACCTCAGGAACTAATCAGAGTCCTTGCAAGGGTGAACCACTAATTCACTAAATAAACCTGAGCTCAACCACCTGCTATCTATGACACAGAGCAGACAGGCTAAACTAAGAGGCAATATGTAAAGTATTTATGCAGTACTAAAGCAGTTATAAAGTCAAGATGCAAAACAATAAAAGTCCAAAACACAATTAAAAATAGAGTAACATTTAATATATAAAATCCAATAAGGGGAACTTGATACATGATTTTTTAAATTTTAAGTAAAGATATCACAAAGAAGCACAAAGTGCCAATGATAGTCAAGGGTCACTGTAAAACAGAAACTAGGCGCAATTTGATGCTGACCGTGATGAAGCGTGGGTCAGGTAAACTAACCAAGTTCATCCTGGTTGAAGATTTTACCTTCTGACTTTAATCCATTAAGTCCCAATCCACCGTAAGAGTACACTTCTAAAACCCCCAGGAGCTCAGGTGTACTTACAGGCTCACAGGGTGGCAGGCAGAGTCCAGTCCAGGCCCAGCTGCAACTGATCAGCTGGGCAGTTGCAGGAAAGGCCTCTTGTTGCTTTTTTGTATCTCTGTAGCTTGAACAGGCGGTCAGCCTTATGACTTCTGGGGTCCATTTCTTTGTCCTGTGTACAAGAGGTACAGCAGGTCTCATCTTCTTGGCTTTTCTCAGGTCTCAGACAGCAGATCCAGTCATCTGATCTTTCACAGATCATGGGATGTTCTGAAGTATTTGTCTGGAGATGCCACATTTATGACTGGCACAAGCTTATGGGTGGAAATGACCCCTGGGGACACCATAGCTAATGGGGCAAGGTTCTCAGGACTAATGCACCCACTTTGGGCATTTTCAAGATGGCCAAAGTCTTTGGCCACACTAAACGTGGGCTCTGAGGGCTGGGGGTGTGCGTGGGGAGTGTTCTATGGTAATCCGTGCCCTCCCATATCTAACACCAAAGTCAAGTTTTAGGCAGTCCCTGTACCCACAACAACCTTAGAAAGAAGTCTTGTAGGTCAAAACTGAGCTTTCGGCTGTCAGACAGTGGACACACACATTGTTTTGATATTCTGTTTCCCTCCTTTGAAGTGTGCCCCAAATGTCATATGAATAACCCTTGCAGACCTGTCAAGTGGGTCTTGACACTTCAACAGGATCTGACACTTTGGGAGAGATTTACAATGAAAGTGACTCAGTGCATTCCGCAAGCCATTTGGCTGCGCCGGACTGAGTCACTTTCAAAGCACAGGGATGCGACATATTTACAACAATATGTCACATCTCTGTGCTTCCCCCTGCGCTGGCGCACAAACTGCAGCCATGCGCCGGCGCAGGCACCCTTGCACCATGGTGCAAGGATGCCTGCGTCGTGGGGAGATTGTTTTTGTTCAGGAAGGGGCTCCTTCCTGCACAAAAACAATCACTACTGGCATTTTCCTCTTTCAATGCGTGCTGCAGAGTGCACTCGTATTGGCAACATCACAAGGATAGGGGTAATTTACCTCTTTGATGTCTAAGTTGTAAACTTACGAGTACATACAGTGTTACCAGATGATTTAAATATATTGATGCACATATTACAATGTATTTAGATGCATTAGGCAATGTATACTCATTTCGATTTTGCATGTAGTGTTTTTACTCTATCTATCACCTTGTGACTATATATTGTACAAAAAAATGGCGCTCACCAGATTGACAAAGGCTGTTGACACAGCCGAAACGCGTCTCTCCTGGTTGCCGGGTCGTGGGAGGCCCATCTTATTAAAAGAAGCCGTATTTCTTGCATTCCTCGTGTGCGTGCTCTTTTCCTTCGGGAGCAGGGGTTTTGTATATATATATATATATATATATATATATATATATATATATATATATATATATATATATATATATGGCGGACAGACTCTTCGGTGTAATAAACTAAAATTACACAAAATTTGGGTCTACTCTCGTTTATATTCCTACGGAGAGGATTTGCTATACAAACGAGCAACTTACTATATATATATATATATATTCACTGAAAAAAACCGTAGGTTTCAGACACGTTATAGTTAGAAATTAGCATTTAAAAAACCTTTGAAATTCACTGACAAAACCATAGGTTTTAGGGACAGTTATAGTTAGTTGGACATTGCACTCGTACAAAACCTGTGAAATTCCCCCGTTATAGTTAGTTCAGCTAACTATAACTCACGCCCCCGCAATGCACTGCTGATGACGTCACATATTACATCACTCATGACATGGTCAGTGACATCACTGATGACATCACTGATGACATCTCAAATGACATCACTGATCACATCATCCAGTGACTGTGTTTTTCTGTAAAGTTTAAATATGTTTAATATATATAGGGAAAGGCGTATTGAAAAATGAGTGGGTGTATAAGTGTCTGAATGGGTGATTTAGTACGTGCGTGACTGACTCTACAAGTGAGTGATTACACGTATCTTACTGAATGCATGGGTTAGTGACTAAACTGTGTGAATGTCTGTATCCGTCTGTCTGTTGGTGTGTAAGTGGATGCATGGATTTGCGAATAGCTACATGAGTGTCTATATGGGTTATTGATTGGTTCTCTGAGTATCTGTATGGGTGCCTGAGTGTTTGTGTGGGTGGGGTGTGTGTGACTCTGTACATAGATGTGTGAGTGGGTGATTCACTGGGTGCATGATTTCAAGAGTGCATCTGTGATGGACTGCTTGGGTGGGTGAGTGTGTGTATGGGTGTGTTAGTGAGTGAATGTATATCTCAGTGGTACATGTGCGAGTAACTACATATGTAAAAGGCAGTATATATGTGTGTTAGAGTATTTAAATGGCTATAAGTGAGAGTGTGTGATTGTGAGAGTGGCTGTATGGATGCGTGTGTGCTTGTATCAGTTATTGTATAAGAGCGTAAGAATGTGCTAGTATTTGTATGAGTAAGTGAGCTGGTGTGTGTATAAATGTATAGGTGAGTAAATGGGTGTGTGATTAATTTTTTGCATGACTGACTAGGTGTGTGAGTACCTCTATGGATGAGTGGGGGTGTGTAAGTGTTTATATAGGTGTATGAGTGCATATGATAGTCCTGTACTGAGTGACTGTAAGTATGAGTGACTGTACGGATGAGTGAGTAGATGTGTGTGTGTAGACCTAAGAATCAGTGAGTGGGTATGTAGTTATTGGTATTGGAGTGTGTATGGTTTTGCGAATGGCAGTCTGTAATTTAGAGTGGGTGTATCAAAAGTTATATTAGGGTGTGAGAAGATGCATGAAATTATCACATGGATGATGTCATCAGTGATGTCATCAGAGATGTCATCAGAGATGTCATCAGTGATGTCACTGACCATGTCATGAGTGATGTAATATGTGACGTCATCAGCAGTGCATTGCGGGCGCGAGTTATAGTTAGCTGAACTAACTATAACGGGGGAATTTCACGGGTTTTGTACGAGTGAAATGTCCAACTAACTATAACTGTCCCTGAAACCTATGGTTTTTTCAGTGAATTTCAAAGGTTTTTAAATGCTAATTTCTAACTATAACGTGTCTGAAACCTATGGTTTTTTCAGTGAATTTCAAAGGTTTTTTAAATGCTAATTTCTAACTATAACGTGTCTGAAACCTATGGTTTTTTCAGTGAATTTCAAAGGTTTTTTAAATGCTAATTTCTAACTATAACGTGTCTGAAACCTATGGTTTTTTCAGTGAATTTCAAAGGTTTTTTAAATGCTAATTTCTAACTATAACGTGCCTGAAACCTATGGTTTTTAAGTGAATTTCAAAGGTTTTTTAAATGCTAGTTTCTAACTATGCCTACAGAGGTAAGACATGTGAAGAAAGAAGAAAAAACGCACAGAAAGAAGCAAAAGAAATGCAGAAAGAAGCAACAGAAGTCCACAAAGACGAAGATAAGTGCAGGAAGAAGCAAAAGATGTGCAGAAAGAACCAACAGAGGAGCAGAAAGAGGCCTTGTTGCAAAATCATCCTGTGCCCACAACTTTTTCAGACGGGTACTGGTGGTAACTGACTCTGACTAACCAGAGCCAGTGCTATGCTAAAAGACACTTAGAATACAGTGAAAACACCTACATACACTAGGGAACACTATGCGTTGGGGTACCCCTGTGATTAGCATGACCTCCTCTGTAAGTCCCTAGTACATAATAGGGCAGGGGATTAAAACTACCTCTTAAAACGCGCTACAGGGCGCGTTTGTACAGTGGTGAAGGGAGGGGGGCCTGAGGTGACATGTGTGCAAACGCGCCCCGTGGCGCGTTTTAAGTTCCGGGATTAAGTCCCCTTGAATCCTGAGGGTCCCTGGGGCCCAACTAGCCCCCCAGGTACCTACAGTTAGGACCACAGAGCTGAGTTGCAGAGAGGCGTTCCGAGGCCACGCACCTTTTTTCACCTCTCTGCAACGCAACTCTGTTGTGCTTACTGAAGGTACCTGGTGGGCTAATTGGCCCCCAGGGACCCTCAGTATTGAAGGGGAATTAATTCCCCAACTTAAAACGCGCCACAGGGCGTGTTTGCGCACATGTCACCTTAGGCCCCGCCCCTTCACCACTGTGCAAACGCGCCCTGTGGCGCGATTTAAGTTGAGGTATTAGGTCACCTTGAATCCTGAGGGTCCCTGGGGCCCAACTAGCCCACCAGCTCCCTCCATTAAGCGCCACAGAGCTGCGTTGCAGAGAGGTGTAAAAAGGGGCGTGGCCTCAGAACACCTCTCTGCAACGCAGCCCCCTGGCGCATACTGGAGGTTCCTGGTGGGCTAGTTGGCCCCCAGGGACCCCCAGTATTCAAGGGGAATTCGTTCCCCATCTGCAAACGTGCCAGGGGGCGCGTTTGCAGAGTGCTGCAAGGAGGGGGCGTGGCCTCCGGCGCGATGCCGGTCTTTTATTTTATTTCTTTTTTAAGAAGGGGGGCTGTGTGGCCCCCCTTCTTTTTCTAATTTATTGGCCCTGGGGACCCCATCCCCCAGGGCCTGCCCCCTAATATTTTTTTTAAAAATCAAAAAATTTGGAAGGGGGCCACGTGGCCCCCCTCCCGAGGCCTTAATCGGCCCCGGGGACCCCATCCCCCGGGGCTTGGCCTTATTTTTTTTTAAAAAAATCTTTTGGAGGGGGGCTGCGTTGCCCCCCTCCTCAGGCCACTTATGGCCCCGGGGACCCCATCCCCCGGGGCCGGCCTTTGTTTTTTTATTTAAATTTTGGGGTGGGGGGCCGCGTGGCCCCCCTCCCGGGCCACTTGTAGCCCCAGGGACCCCATCCCCCGGGGCCTGGCCTCTCGTTGGGGACCGTGGGGGGGTCCCCAATCCCCCCACGGTCCCGCCGGCTCCCCGCGTCCCTCGGGAGCCGGCATTGCTTTTCCACATGGGGAGCTGCTAAGATGCAGCTCCCCTGTGGAAAAGCAATCGTCTTTGGTTTTGGAAGAGAGGCAGGTTTCCTGCCTCTCTTCCAAAAACAAGCAGTTTGCTATGGCAGGACGGGAGCTGCGAGGCTCCCGCCCTGCCATAGCAAACTACAGTGTCCTGGGGGTGAGCACCCCGGGACACTGCAGGAGCCGGCCCTGGGGGGTGGCGATCCCCAGGGCCATCACAGGCTCCAGGAGGGGGGCCGCGCGGCCCCCCTCCCATCCAATTGCAAAGCCCCAGGGAGGTGGTGATCCCCAGGGCTTCGGGGGTCCGAAACGGACCCCCACATTAAAATTCTTAGTGCCCCGGGGAGGTGGCGGTCCCCGGGGCATGTGGGGGGGCTCGAGCCCCCCACACAGGTAATATAATTTTTTTAAAAAGAAGCCCCAGGGTGTGGCAGTCCACGGAGCTGCGGGAGGGCCGAGTGCCCTCCCGCACCATTTTAAATTCAAAGCCCCGGGGGGTGGCGGTCCCCGGGGCTTGGGGGGGCCTTAGAGGCCCCCCCACCCAATTTTGTTATTAACCCCCGCATGCCCCCGGGACTTGGCCCACCCGGGGGCCAAATAACAACGAAGCGCGGGAGCCCGCGCTTCGTTTTTTTTTTTCACGGCGGGATCCGCGCATCCTAAGCGCATCCCGCCGATTTAAAAAAAATCTTTTTTTGGCCCTGGGGGTCCTTGTGGGACCCCCTGAGCAGGCCTGGGGGGTCAGGGTGTTTCTACCCTGCCCCCTTTTTGCATTTTGCGCACTTGTTTTGCTGATTTCTTGTGCCTCGGTTCTACCGAGGAACAAGATGGCTGCCAACACTTCCTGGTTTGGAGTGTTGACAGCCAATTAGCATACAGCTCGTGATCGGGAGGGTGCGCTCAGTGTGCGCGGACCCTCCGCGGCCATAGATATATATGTGCTTTTACTTTTGATTTTCTCAGCAACTACTGAACGGATTTACACCATTTAACAAAAAGGGTTCTTTCTGAACCAAGAACTACCTCTTTGCCAAATTTGGTGTAATTCCGTTCAGCAGTTCGGGCTGTAGCCGTGTCTAAAATTTCCTATGGGAATTAACATGGAGAAAACACGTTTTGGGAGCCCCCTTTTTTCTCGGCCCCCGCTTGCCGAATCACCCCGAAACTTTCAAGATAGGAGCGGACCGGAGCGCCCCACGAGTTTTGAAAATTTCGCGAAGATTCATCAACCGGCGCCAAAGTTATTGGAAATAGAATGTTGTGAATTTCCTATGGAAAATAGGTCCTAACTATAACTATCTACTGGCGACCGCCAGTAGATAATATATATATATATATATATTATATTGCAAAGCTGATCCCTGCAATCCTGGCAGGAAAAACGAGCCACTCCAGTTTCAAGGTTGCAAAGTGTTACGGGTTTATTTTCGGCAACAAAGACGACGCGTTTCGATCTCCAACGAGATCTTGGTCACATGACCTCTTGCCAGTTCCACGTATATTTAAAGACATATTAACATGCACAACGCAGCGTGCAGTGAGACATAAAGAAAATACTTCAGTGAGTTCTAGTGTTATTTAAATTAAATAAAACATTGTTGATGTCACAAATGCATTAGAGAAAATATATATATACATATGTATAAATGTAAACTTTTGCTCTTTTCCTTTGGGAGCAGGGGTTTTGTATATATATATATATATATATATATATATATATATATATATATATATATATATATATATATATATATATATATATATATATATATATATATATATATATCCACAACAACAGATGCCTGCAAAAGGAGGGGCCCACAACAGGTAGGTATATTCTCATTAATTTATTGAAGGTTGCCGTATGTAGAACAAGGCTGCTGACACAGAGATCACCCTTTCAGCCCGACGCGTTTCATGCACCTCAGCATTTCATCAGGGGCAGGGCTTCACAACTAAGGGCTGGCATAACAGTTTTTAAAGCACCTGGATGATGTTACAGTCCCCGCCTCAGTGGGCGTGGCCACTCCCGTGGCCTCTCGGTACTTGTGGTGCTTTATGTCTTACCCCAGTGGGTCGACTGCCAGCTGCAGTCATTAATTGAGTATTACCAAGTGGGTTGCGGCAAACAGCCCCTCCTTTTGCAGGCATCTATTGTTGTGGATTTAAGCGGCTTGCCTGAGCCGCGGAGAAGGCCCTGCTGTGTGAACAGACCTGCGGTAACGCTAACCAGCGTACGGCGTAAGGAACAGGAGTCAGGATTGAGGGTGCTGAGGTGCCGGTGTTGGAATCAAGCTGTTTGCCGCAACCCACTTGGTAATACTCGATTAATGACTGCAGCTGGCACTCGACCCACTGGGGTAAGACATAAAGCACCACGAGTACCGAGAGGCCACGGGAGTGGCCACGCCCACTGAGGCGGGACTGTAACATCATCCAGGTGCTTTAAAAACTGTTATGCCAGCCCGTAGTTGTGAAGCCCTGCCCCTGATGAAATGCCGAGGTGCATGAAACGCGTCGGGCTGAAAGGGTGATCTCTGTGTCAGCAGCCTTGTTCTACATACGGTAACCTTCAATAAATTAATGAGAATATACCTACCTGTTGTGGGCCCCTCCTTTTGCAGGCATCTGTTGTTGTGGATTTAAGCGGCTTGCCTGAGCCGCGGAGAAGGCCCTGCTGTGTGAACAGACCTGCGGTAACGCTAACCAGCATACAGCGTAAGGAACAGGAGTCAGGATTGAGGGTGCTGAGGTGCCGGTGTTGGAATCAAGCTGTTTGCCGCAACCCACTTGGTAATACTCGATTAATAACTGCAGCTGGCACTCGACCCACTGGGGTAAGACATAAAGCACCACGAGTACCGAGAGGCCACGGGAGTGGCCACGCCCACTGAGGCGGGGACTGTAACATCATCCAGGTGCTTTAAAAACTGTTATGCCAGCCCGTAGTTGTGAAGCCCTGCCCCTGATGAAATGCCGAGGTGCATGAAACGCGTCGGGCTGAAAGGGTGATCTCTGTGTCAGCAGCCTTGTTCTACATACGGCAACCTTCAATAAATTAATGAGAATATACCTACCTGTTGTGGGCCCCTCCTTTTGCAGGCATCTGTTGTTGTGGATTTAAGTGGCTTGCCTGAGCCGCGGAGAAGGCCCTGCTGTGTGAACAGACCTGCGGTAACGCTAACCAGCGTACGGCGTAAGGAACAGGAGTCAGGATTGAGGGTGCTGAGGTGCCGGTGTTGGAATCAAGCTGTTTGCCGCAACCCACTTGGTAATACTCGATTAATGACTGCAGCTGGCACTCGACCCACTGGGGTAAGACATAAAGCACCACGAGTACAGAGAGGCCACGGGAGGCCACGGGAGTGGCCACGCCCACTGAGGCGGGGACTGTAACATCATCCAGGTGCTTTAAAAACTGTTATGCAAGCCCGTAGTTGTGAAGCCCTGCCCATGATGAAATGCCGAGGTGCATGAAACGCGTCGGGCTGAAAGGGTGATATCTGTGTCAGCAGCCTTGTTCTACATACGGCAACCTTCAATAAATAAATGAGAATATACCTACCTGGTGTGGGCCCCTCCTTTTGCAGGCATCTGTTGTTGTGGATTTAAGTGGCTTGCCTGAGCCGCGGAGAAGGCCCTGCTGTGTGAACAGACCTGCGGTAACGCTAACCAGCGTACGGCGTAAGGAACAGGAGTCAGGATTGAGGGTGCTGAGGTGCCGGTGTTGGAATCAAGCTGTTTGCCGCAACCCACTTGGTAATACTCGATTAATGACTGCAGCTGGCACTCGACCCACTGGGGTAAGACATAAAGCACCACGAGTACCGAGAGGCCACGGGAGTGGCCACGTCCACTGAGGCGGGGACTGTAACATCATCCAGGTGCTTTAAAAACTGTTATGCCAGCCCATAGTTGTGAAGCCCTGCCCCTGATGAAATGCCGAGGTGCATGAAACGCGTCGGGCTGAAAGGGTGATCTCTGTGTCAGCAGCCTTGTTCTACATACGGCAACCTTCAATAAATTAATGAGAATATACCTACCTGTTGTGGGCCCCTCCTTTTGCAGGCATCTGTTGTTGTGGATTTAAGCGGCTTGCCTGAGCCGCGGAGAAGGCCCTGCTGTGTGAACAGTCCTGCGGTAACGCTAACCAGCATACGGCGTAAGGAACAGGAGTCAGGATTGAGGGTGCTGAGGTGCCGGTATCAAGCTGTTTGCCGCAACCCACTTGGTAATACTCGATTAATGACTGCAGCTGGCACTCGACCCACTGGGGTAAGACATAAAGCACCACGAGTACAGAGAGGCCACAGGAGTGGCCACGCCCACTGAGGCGGGGACTGTAACATCATCCAGGTGCTTTAAAAACTGTTATGCCAGCCCGTAGTTGTGAAGCCCTGCCCATGATGAAATGCCGAGGTGCATGAAACGCGTCGGGCTGAAAGGGTGATCTCTGTGTCAGCAGCCTTGTTCTACATACGGCAACCTTCAATAAATTAATGAGAATATACCTACCTGTTGTGGGCCCCACCTTTTGCAGGCATCTGTTGTTGTGGATTTAAGCGGCTTGCCTGAGCTGCGGAGAAGGCCCTGCTGTGTGAACAGACCTGCGGTAACGCTAACCAGCGTACGGCGTAAGGAACATGAGTCAGGATTGAGGGTGCTGAGGTGCCGGTGTTGGAATCAAGCTGTTTGCCGCAACCCACTTGGTAATACTCGATTAATGACTGCAGCTGGCACTCGACTCACTGGGGTAAGACATAAAGCACCACGAGTACCGAGAGGCCACGGGAGTGGCCACGCCCACTGAGGCGGGGACTGTAACATCATCCAGGTGCTTTAAAAACTGTTATGCCAGCCCGTAGTTGTGAAGCCCTGCCCCTGATGAAATGCCGAGGTGCATGAAACGGGTCGGGCTGAAAGGGTGATCTTTGTGTCAGCAGCCTTGTTCTACATACGGCAACCTTCAATAAATTAATGAGAATATACCTACCTGTTGTGGGCCCCTCCTTTTGCAGGCATCTGTTGTTGTGGATTTAAGCGGCTTGCCTGAGCCGCAGAGAAGGCCCTGCTGTGTGAACAGACCTGCGGTAACGCTAACCAGCGTACGGCGTAAGGAACAGGAGTCAGGATTGAGGGTGCTGAGGTGCCGGTGTTGGAATCAAGCTGTTTGCCGCAACCCACTTGGTAATACTTGATTAATGACTGCAGCTGGCACTCGACCCACTGGGGTAAGACATAAAGCACCACGAGTACCGAGAGGCCACGGGAGTGGCCACGCCCACTGAGGCGGGGACTGTAACATCATCCAGGTGCTTTAAAAACTGTTATGCCAGCCCGTAGTTGTGAAGCCCTGCCCCTGATGAAATGCCGAGGTGCATGAAACGCATCGGGCTGAAAGGGTGATCTCTGTGTCAGCAGCCTTGTTCTACATACGGCAACCTTCAATAAATTAATGAGAATATACCTACCTGATGTGGGCCCCTCCTTTTGCAGGCATCTGTTGTTGTGGATTTAAGCGGCTTGCCTGAGCCGCGGAGAAGGCCCTGCTGTGTGAACAGACCTGCGGTAACGCTAACCAGCATACGGCGTAAGGAACAGGAGTCAGGATTGAGGGTGCTGAGGTGCCGGTGTTGGAATCAAGCTGTTTGCCGCAACCCACTTGGTAATACTCGATTAATGACTGCAGCTGGCACTCGACCCACTGGGGTAAGACATAAAGCACCACGAGTACCGAGAAGCCACGGGAGTGGCCACGCCCACTGAGGCGGGGACTGTAACATCATCCAGGTGCTTTAAAAACTGTTATGCCAGCCCGTAGTTGTGAAGCCCTGCCCCTGATGAAATGCCGAGGTGCATGAAACGCGTCGGGCTGAAAGGGTGATCTCTGTGTCAGCAGCCTTGTTCTACATACGGCAACCTTCAATAAATTAATGAGAATATACCTACCTGTTGTGGGCCCCTCCTTTTGCAGGCATCTGTTGTGGATTTAAGCGGCTTGCCTGAGCCGCGGAGAAGGCCCTGCTGTGTGAACAGACCTGCGGTAACGCTAACCAGCGTACGGCGTAAGGAACAGGAGTCAGGATTGAGGGTGCTGAGGTGCCGGTGTTGGAATCAAGCTGTTTGCCGCAACCCACTTGGTAATACTCGATTAATGACTGCAGCTGGCACTCGACCCACCGGGGTAAGACATAAAGCACCACAAGTACCGAGAGGCCACGGGAGTGGCCACGCCCACTGAGGCGGGGACTGTAACATCATCCAGGTGCTTTAAAAACTGTTATGCCAGCCCATAGTTGTGAAGCCCTGCCCCTGATGAAATGTCGAGGTGCATGAAAGTTGTCGGGCTGAAAGGGTGATCTCTGTGTCAGCAGCCTTGTTCTACATACGGCAACCTTCAATAAATTAATGAGAATATACCTACCTGTTGTGGGCCCCTCCTTTTGCAGGCATCTGTTATATATATATATATATATATATATATATATATATATATATATATATATATATATATATATATATAATCTACTGGCGGTCGCCAGTAGATAGTTATAGTTAAAACCTATTTTCCATAGGAAATCCGCAACATTCTATTTGAAATAACTCTTGCGCCGGTTGACGAATCTTCGCGAAAGCTTCCAACTTGTTGGGGCGCTCCGCTCCTACCCTGAAAGTCTCGGGTTGATTCGTCAAGCGGGGGCCGAGAAAAAAGGGGGGTCCCAAAATGCGTTTTCCCCATTCATTTTTCCATAGGATCCTTTCATCGCGGTTACAGCCCGAACTGCTGAACGGAATTACACCAAATTTGGCAAAGAGGTAGCCCTTGGTTCAGTGTGGTGCCTTTTGCTTAAATGGTGTAAATCCGTTCAGTAGTTTCTGAGAAAATCACAAATAAAATCACATATATATCTATGGCCGAGTAGGGTCCGCGTACCCTTCCGATCACGAGCTGCATGCTAATTGGCTGTCAACACTCCAAATCAGGAAGTGTTGGCAGCCATTTTGTCCCTCGGTAGAACCAAGGGACAGAAACAAGTGCGCAAAGCGCAAAAAGGGGGCAGGGTAGAAACACCCTGACCCCCTAGGTCTGCTCAGGGGGTCCCACAAGGACCCCCTGGGCAGAAAAAAGCATTAAAAAAAAAAAAAATTCGGCGGGATGCGCTTAGGGTGCGCGAATCCCGCCGAGAAAAAAAAAAAATCGCAAGTGTGCAAACGCACAAAGGGGGCAGGGTAGAAACACCCTGAACCCCTAGGTCTGCTCAGGGGGTCCCACAAGGACCCCCTGGGCAGAAAAAAGCATTTTTTTTTTTTTTTTTTTTTTTTTTAAATCGACAGAAGGCGCTCAGGGTGCGCAAATCCTGCCGAAAAAAAAAAAAAATCGAAGCGCGGTCTCCCGCGCTTTGATGCAAATTTGCCCCCGGGTGGCCCAAGTCCCGGAGGCATACGGGGGTGGGTTTATTGTTTATGGGGGGGCCTCTAAGGCCCCCAAGCCCGGGGACCGCTACCCCCGGGGCTTTATAAAAAAATGATGGCGGGAGGGCTGTGCGCCCTCCCGCTGCCCCGGGACCGCCACCCCCTGGGGCTGTTTTTTAATTTTAAAAACCTGTGTGGGGGCTCCAGCCCCCACACGCCCCGGGACCGCCACCTCCCGGGGCTTTGAACAAGTTGGGAGGGGGGCCGCGCGGCCCCCTCCTGGAGCCAGTGATGGCCCTGGGGACCACCACCCCCAGGGCCGGCTCCTGCAGTGTCCCGGGGTGCCTACCCCCGGGACACTGTAGTTTGCTATGACAGGACGGGAGCATCGCGGCTCCCGTCCTGTCATAGCAAACTTGTTTGCATTTTGAAAGAGAGAGCAGGAAACCTGCTCTCTCTTTCAAAATGCAAACTCAATTGCTTTTCCACACGGGGAGCAACATGTTAGCTGCTCCCCATGTGGAAAGCAATGCCGGCTCCCGCAGGAGGCGGGGAGCCGGCTGGGACTGTGGGGGATTGGGGACCCCCCACAGTCTCCAACGAGAGGCCAGGCCCCGGGGATGGGGTCCCCGGGGCCATAAGTGGCCCGGGAGGGGGCCACGCAGCCCCCCTCCCCAATAAAAAAATAAAAATAAAAAAAGGGCAAGGCCGGCCCCGGGGGATGGGGTCCCCGGGGCCTTAAATGGCCTGAGGAGGGGGGCGACGCAGCCCCCTTCCAAATATTTTTTTTTTTTAAATTAAAAAAGAGGGCATGCCCCAGGGGATGGGGTCCCCGGGGCCAATAGAGGCCCAGGGAAGGGGGGCCACGCGGCCCCCTTCCCGTTTTTAAAAAAAAATAAAAAAATAAAAATGCTCAGGCCCCGGGGATGGGGTCCCCGGGGCCAAACGTGGCCGAGGGAAGGGGGGCCATGCAGCCCCCCTCCCATAAAAAAAAAGGAAAAAAAAAAAAAAAAAACGGCATCGTGCCGGAGGCCCCGCCCCCCTCCCTGCAGCAGTGTGCAAACGCGCCCCCTGGCGCGTTTTAAGAAGGGGAAGTAATTCCCCTTGAATACTGGGGGTCCCTGGGGCCAACTAGCCCACCAGGAACCTCCAGTATGCGCCAGGGGCTGTGTTGCAGAGAGGTGTACAGAGGCCACGCCCCTTTATACACCTCTCTGCAACGCAGCTCTGTGGCGCTTTTGGAAGTACATGGTGGGCTAGTTCGACTCCAGGGACCCTCAGGATTCAAGGGGACTTAATCCCCCAACTTAAAACGCGCCACGGGGCGCGTTTGCACAGTGGTGAAGGGAGGGGGTGGGGCTTCAGGTGACATGTGTGCAAACAGGCCCCGTGGCGCATTTTAAGATGGAGAATGAAATCCCCTTCAATCCTGAGGGTCCCTGGGGGCCAAGTAGCCCACCAGGTACGTCCAGAAAGCGCCACAGAGCTGCGTTGCAGAGAGGTGCAAAAGGGCGTGGCCTCTGAACACCTCTCTGCAACGCAGCCTCCTGGCGCATACTGGAGGTACAGGGTGGGCTAGTTGGACCCCAGGGACCCTCATGATTCAAGGGGACTTAATCCTCCAACTTAAAACGCGCCACGGGGCGCGTTTGCACAGATGTCACCTCAGGCCCCGCCCCCGCCCGTCACCATTGTGCAAATATTCCTCTAAAATCAGCCGAACTACGAATTCCGATTTACTCACCTGTTATCAGGAGAGACCGCAGTGCTGCATCTTTGAGCCCAGTACTGATCCTGAAAAGTAATTTTAACCGTACTTACCAGTAACTTGAATTTCCTTCCATAGGCTAACATTGACTGGTTTCACTTGGAAATTCTTCTAAGTGTGGAGTTTTGGAACTTTATAATATTCCTCTAAAATCAGCCGAAATACGAATTCCGATTTACTCACCTGTTATCAGGAGAGACCTCAGTGCTGCATCTTTGAGCCCAATACTGATCCTGAAAAGTAATTTTAACCGCACTTACCAGTAATTTGAATTTCCTTCCATAGGCTAACATTGACTGGTTTCACTTGGAAATTCTTCTAAGTGTGGAGTTTTGGAACTTTATAATATTCCTCTAAAATCAGCCGAACTACGAATTCCGATTTACTCACCTGTTATCAGGAGAGAACCCAGTGCTGCATCTTTTAGCCCAGCACTGACCTTGAAAAGTAATTCTAACCGTACTTACCAGTAAATTGAATTTCCTTCCATAGGATATCATTGCCTGCTTTTTGCTGAAAAAGTTTCTAAGTGTCGATTTTTGAAACAGACAAATATTCCTCTAAAATCAGCAGAACTACGAATTCCGATTTACTCACCTGTTATCAGGAGAGACCTCAGTGCTGCATCTTTGAGCCCAGTACTGATCCTGAAAAGTAATTTTAACCGTACTTACCAGTAACTTGAATTTCCTTCCATAGGAATCCATTGTCTGGTTTTCAGCAGAAAAGTTTCAAAGTGTCGATTTTCACAAACTACAAATATTCCTTAAAAATCGCCTGTATGACTTAAACGCATTCTTTCAACTGTTTACAGGAGATGCACCAGTGCTGGATCCAAGATCCACCACTGAATAAGAAAAAGTAACGATAACACTACTTACCTGCTAAGTGAATTTTCTCCCATAGGATAGCATTGGTGATTCTATGTGAAAAAGTTTCTAAGTGTCAACTTTTAAAATACAATAATATTCCTTAAAGATCACTACTGTACCCAAAACGCTTTTACTCAACTGTTTACAGGAGATGTCCCAGGACTGAATCTAGGATCCAGTCCTGTGGTTAGAAAAGTAATCCATAAAGTAACTAATTGCATTTAACTTGAAATTCACATTGAGCTCAATGTTGCATTGTGTTTGAAATTGTGTTGCCCATTGCAACAACTGTAACTACTGTACTTAAAAGTCTATTGCCTATTTGCAAAGTATTTAAACTAAAGTAATTCATTCTGAGAAAGTATATTTTGTAATGTAATGTATAATGTAATTACAATGTATTTAAAAAAATAAAATATCTAAAAATAAATAGTTTAAAAAAATGTAGTAAATCAGTATCAAAAAAATAAATATAACAATTAATACATTTAAAAATTGTCATTTACAAAACCTTTGAAATTCACTGAAAAAAACCATAGGTTTCAGACATGTTATAGTTAGGAATTAGCATTTAAAAAACCTTTGAAATTCACTGAAAAAACCATAGGTTTCAGGCACGTTATAGTTAGAAATTAGCATTTAAAAAACCTTACAAATTCACTGAAAAAACCATAGGTTTTAGGGACAGTTATAGTTAGTTGGACATTGCACTCGTACAAAACCCGTGAAATTCCCCCGTTATAGTTAGTTCAGGTAACTATAACTCGCGCCCCGCAATGCACTGCTGATGACGTCACATATTACATCACTCATGACATGGTCAGTGACATCACTGATGACATCACTGATGACATCTCAAATGACATCACTGATGACATCATCCATGTGATAATTTGATGCATCTTCTCACACCCTAATATAACTTTTGATACACCCACTGTAAATTACAGACTGCCATTGTCAAAACCATAGACACTCCAACACCAATTACTATATACACACTCACTGATTCTTAGGTCTACACACACACATCTACTCACTCACCCGTACAGTCACTCATACTTATAGTCACTCAGTACAGGACTATTATATGCACTCATACACCTATATAAAAACTCACACACCGCCACTCATCCATAGAGACACCTAGTCAGTCATGCAAAAAATTAAGCACACACCCATTTACTCACCTATACAGTTATACACACACCAGCTCACTTACTCATACAAATACTAGCACATTCTTACGCTCTTATACAATCTCTGATACAAGCACACACTCATCCATACAGTCACTATCACAATCACACACTCTCGCTTATAGGTATTTATATACTCCAACACACATATATACTGCCTTTCACATACATAGTTACTCACACATGTACCACTGGGACATACATTCACTCACTAACACACTCTTACACACACTTACCCACCCATACAGTCTATCACAGATGCACTCTTGTAACCATCCACCCAGTGAATCACCCACTCACACATCTATGCACAGAGTCGCTCACACCCCACCCACACAAACACTCAGGCACCCATACAGATACTCAGCCAACCAATCAATAACTCATATAGACACTCATGTAGCTATTCACAAACCCATGCTGCCACTTACACAGCAACAGACAGACGGATACAGACATTCACCCAGTTTAGTCACTAACCCATGCATTCAGTAAGATACGTTTAATCACTCACTTATAGAGTTAGTCATGCACCTACTAAATCATCCATTCAGACACTTATACACCCACTCATTCTTCAATACGCCTTTCCCTATATATATTAAACATATTTAAACTTTACAGAAACACACAGTCACTAGATGATGTCATCAGTGATGTCATCAGTGATGTCATTTGAGATGTCATCAGTGATGTCATTAGTGATGTCACTGACCATGTCATGAGTGATGTAATATGTGACGTCATCAGCAGTGCATTGCGGGGGCGTGAGTTATAGTTACCTGAACTAACTATAACGGGGGAATTTCACGGGTTTTGTACGAGTGCAATGTCCAACTAACTATAACTGTCCCTAAAACCTATGGTTTTTTCAGTGAATATATATATATATATATATATATATATATATATATATATACACCCACACCAATAACATAAAATCTAATAAAAAACATTTTATTATACATTAAAACATTAAACTATTTAAAAATCTTTAAACTTAAATTTCCCACTCCAGTCAGTGCAACAGTAGGGAAAGTGTTGGATAGCAAAGGGGTAAAAATTACTATTCCCACTCCAGTCAGTGCAACAGTAGGGAAAGTGTTGGATAGCAGAGGGGTAAAAATTACTATCCCCACTCCAGTGAGTGTAACAGTAGGGAAAGTGTTGAATAGCGGAGGGGTAAAAATTACTATTCCCACTCCAATGAGTGCAACAGTAGGGAAAGTGTTGGATAGCGGAGGGGTAAAAATTACTATTCCCACTCCAGAGAGTGCAACAGTAGGGAAAGTGTTGGATAGTGGTGGGATAAAATTTACTATTCCCACTCCAATGAGTGCAACAGTAGGGAAAGTGTTGGATAGCGGAGGGGTAAAATTACTATTCCCACTCCAATGAGTGCAACAGTAGGGAAAGTGTTGGATAGCGGAGGGGTAAAATTACTATTCCCACACCAGTGAGTGCAACAGTAGGGAAAGTGTTGGATTTTATTTTATTTGTTTTATTTGAAAAGTTTTATATAGTGCTGGCAGGACCCGGAGGTATCAGAGCGCTTTACATGAGGATCAGCGAGTTACAGGTTACATAGTTACATCAATTAAATCAAAGAATCAATGAGGGAGGGGAGGGAAGGAAACACAACTGGGAAACGAGGAGAACAATGTCAGATGACCGACTGGGTAGGTGACGGCCGAGGGGGTGAAACCAGGGCCAGACTCCTCTATAGCTGCATATGATAGCTCCACCGGGCATCGGCCAAGGTTGCTCGTGCACCGAGGTAAATACAAACAGTTTTGGTATCCGCCCCGGGGGCATCGTCAAAGGTCCATCGAAAGTTCCATCGGGCATGGGCCATGTTGATCCGGCTCCGTGGTGTGTACAATGTTCAAGGTTTCAGTCCGGTGGGCATCGTCGTAGATCAATTGGCAGCACCCATCCCGGAGTTACTGGGAGGCTAAGACTTACTGTAAGGTTGATATGCACTCGATAGCAATGCTTCCAGGGGACAGGCCAGGACAGCCATCTGAAGGTCAGGCATATAGAATGTGTAGAGTTCCAAGTAAGTGTCAGGACAAATTAAAAAAATCTTGGTTCCACACGGAAAAAATTCCAATAGACGATTGCTCATGTGCAGTATTTTTATGCAGTGGCTTTAGTCTGAGACTTTCTCTCAGGCGAATAGAGAATGGTAACAGCCAACACGTGTTTCGCCCCCTTTACATGGCCATCCGGCCTGGGGCTTCCTCAGGGCTGTACATATATACAAATCAGAACGTGCAGTATTTACAGTGCATGGATTACAAAGTGAACATTGGTAATAAAGTGTTAAAGGAATGGAGTTAATAGATTGAAAAAAACATAAATTGCAAATAATGTTTTACATTGTGGATAATCAAAAAACGCATATGGTCCATATATAGTTGCTTACGGTTGGAAGAAAAAAGACAAAAATATACAGAATGAAACAGTATGATAAGGAAGGGATATTGGAAGTAGTATATAGTAGTCAGGGTACAGTAGGGAAGAGAGAGTGTGAATTAAGGGTCAGGCGGAAAATGGAAACAAGAAGAGACGGGTCAAGTGGAAATACATATTCCACATGGTCAACATAGAATAAGCACAGGAGATAGAGAAATATAGGAAGAGTGAGCCGCCAAGTCAGCACCAAGAAGATGAAAGCAGTTTGGATTCATTGTAACATATTAGCGTAGAAATCAAATGGAAAAACAGTAAGAAATCACAAATAATGGATAATAGTAAAATCAGTAGCAGCATATTTACATATTCCGGTTGAAATTCAAGTCACATGGTCCGGTTCAAATGGGCATAATTGGAAGAAAGAGGATATAAGTAATTACACTGATTAGCTAGATTGTTACGATCAGAACTGGGTGAAAGAAGGGAATGGACACAGGCAGTATCTAGCAGTATTTTAAGTAATTATAGCCTGTATGTCCCGTGTGCTAAGAATGGATCGACAGTGGGTCGTGCACCTATGGTGGCTGCGGTCCAAGTGCGAGATAAAGTCAAATTGGAAAAGGGAAGAGGGGGAAGTGCGGTCGCTCTGTGTAGTGTAGAGAAACCATAGAATAACGGGCTGACTGATAGTAAGGTGAAGTGCGGAAAGGAAAGTTGGTGAGGAGAAAGAAGGAGTGGTAGCGTGTTGGAAAATTCACGCTTACCGTATTAGAATCAGAACAGGACAGTAAATTGTCCCGAGTGGTCCGGTTGTTGAATCGTACTTCTGTGGGGTGGGAAGGGGGAGAAAAAACGGCCAGGGGTTAATTCTGGCATGACGATATTGCAGGGGCTAGGAGCCACGTAATGGTCCCATGTCAAGCGCTTACCTAGTGAATTAAGGGTGAAAAGCTCAGGAAATGTCCATCATATCAGTCGGCATCAGCACCCGTGTTAGCAGGCTGAAGCCTTAAGTACGAGCTTGCCCGTTAGAGTATCCGGGTCGGAGAACGATTCAGCCTATCTAGTTCCGGTTCGATAGTCAGAAAGGGGGGCGCCATCTTGGAGTGGGAAAGCGCACTGGATCTCACGGAAATCTAAGTACTACTGTAATTCTTGTACTTTGGATTATCTATAGTGTCCGCATGAAAAACAATCGTGCGGCCTATACCATAAAGGTGACGGAGATAGGTGGTTCTAAGTTGGCGTAATAAATATAATAGGGATTTTCTAGAGTGTACGCATGGGAAGCAATCGTGTGGCCTTTATTCTAAAGGTTGCAATGATAGGAGGTTCTGGGTTGGCGTAATATCAAGTGTGTACACCGCCAGAGGTAATAAGTATGTGAAGCTCTTGGGTGATTGCACAGGTAATAGAATATTTTTCATAGGTTCTGCTGGTATCTGGTAGTGAGCGTGATCCGATTAGTGTCCCTGAAAGGGAAAAGAGGAAAAGGAAAAGGAAAAAAGGGCATAGTAAAAAAGATGATGAAAAACATTTCGTTTCGAGGGACAGTAGCATGGAATCGTAATGATAAGGGACCCTAGGTTTGTCATGAAGGTGTGTTATCAATGTCTAAAAGTATGCACTGCTTAGCTATACCCCGTTAAGCAGTTGACCACACAAAATCTTGATCCTTCTGGAGAGACTGATGGTAGGTTCCAGAGCAGATCTGGGCATGATTTATTCTTCGCCCAACCAGACGTGCATTTCCGCGTCTTTGTTCAATCCCAGTTTCACTGTGTTGAATTTGAGGATAAGTTCGCTTTCCCTCCTCCTTTGTTTGAGTTCTTGATTTCCCCCTCGTTTGGCTGGTCGTACCACTTCCAGACCAAAGAAAGTGAAATCTTTTTTGTGCGGATGCGCAAGCTGGAAATGTTCTGTATGTGGGTGGCCAGTGTTGTATTTGTGTATGTTCCTGTAGTGTTCTTGGATACGAATTCGTAGTGGTCGAATTGTGCTCCCAATGTAGGGTTGGTTGCATGGGCAGAAGATCACGTAAATGGTGAATTTGCTGTTACAGTCTATCCATTCAGTAATGGAGAATTGTTTCCCTTGTGGCATTGGTACCATGGTAGTTTTGTTGACACTGAGTTTGCATATGCTGCAATTGCGGCACGTGTGGAAGCCTGCCGGCCTCTCCAGGAATGTGGTAATTTGTTTTCTCCTGTCAGTGAATTCGGAACGGCACAGCATTTTCTTCAGGTTTGGAGCTCCTCGGAAGGTCATTTCTGGGTCTGATTCTAATATGGTAAGCATGAATTTTCCAACACGCTACCACTCCTTCTTTCACCTCACCAACCTTCCTTTCCGCACTTCACCTTACTACCAGTCAGCCCGTTATTCTATGGTTTCTCTACACTACACAGAGCGACCGCACTTCCCCCTCTTCCCTTTTCCAATTTGACTTTATCTTGCACTTGGACCGCAGCCAACATAGGTGCACGACCCACTCTCGATCCATTCTTAGCACACGGGACATACAGGCTATAGTTACTTAAAATACTGCTAGATACTGCCTGTGTCCATTCCCTTCTTTCACCCAGTTCTGATCGTAACAATCTAGCTAATCAGTGTAATTACTTATATCCTCCTTCCAATTATGCCCATTTGAACCGGACCATGTGGCCTGTATTTCAACCGGAATATGTAAATATGCTGCTATTGATTTTACTATTATCCATTATTTGTGATTTCTTACTGTTTCTCCATTTGATTTCTACTCTAATATGTTACAATGAATCCAAACTGCTTTCATCTTCTTGGTGCTGACTTTGCGGCTCACTCTTCCTATATTTCTCTATCTCCTGTGCTTATTCTATGTTGACCATGTGGAATATGTATTTCCACTTGAACCGCCTCTTCTTGTTTCCATTTTCCGCCTGACCCTTAATTCACACTCTCTCTTCCCTACTGTACCCTGACTCCTATATACTACTTCGAATATCCCTTCCTTATCATACTGTTTCATTCTGTATATTCTTGTCTTTTTTCTTCCAACCGTAAACAACTATATATGGACCATATGCGTTTTTTGATTATCCACATTGTAAAACATTATTTGCAATTTATGTTTTTTTCAATCTATTAACTCCATTCCTTTAACACTTTATTGCCAATGTTCAATTTGAAATCCATGCACTGTAAATACTGCACGTTCTAATTTGTATATATGTACAGCCCTGAGGAAGCCCCAGGCCGGATGGCCATGTAAAGGGGGCGAAACACGTGTTGGCTGTTACCATTCTCTATTCGCCTGAGAGAAAGTCTCAGACTAAAGCCACTGCATAAAAATACTGCACATGAGCAATCGTCTATTGGAATTTTTTCCGTGTTGAACCAAGATTTTTTAAATTTGTCCTGACACTTACTTGGAACTCTTTCGTCGCCAGTAGGGTAGGGGTCTCCCACTGTCAAGGACAAATATTTTACTCGTATTTCCCTCTATAAATACGGCTAGTAAGGGATTGGGACCGATTTTTTCCCCTTTTTTCAATTTGAAGATATAGAATGTGTAGGCCCGGGGTTGTAGGGCACTCAGCTGTTGCCCCAAGCAATTCTCTCGGTGTGAGTGAGGCTGTCGTAGGACTAAGTGTAAAAACAGTCCCATTGCTAGTCTTTTGTGTTGTGGAGACCCTGATATGAGCAACGAAGTCTCGCTCCGGGCGCCATTTTAGGGACAGGCACAGCCCTTGCCTGGCCCACCTTCGTGCAACTCTGCCATGATTTTCTGCCATTTTGGGGTGGGGCGGGAATGGATCCTCCCCCCGTCCATCTGGTGTCTCTTGTGACACCCGACTCCCCCCCAAGCCTCCCCCTCGCTAGCGCGGGATCCCCGTGATTGTGTCTCCTGGAAGGGGACCTCCGATTACCTCTTCACTATCGCCGCTCCTTCAGGCCCTCCTGCGGAGTTCGGATAGTGGCGAGATAAAATTTACTATTCACACTCCAATTAGTGCAACAGTAGGGAAAGTGTTGGATTGCGGAGGGGTAACAATTAATATTCTCACTACAGTCAGTTCAAAATTAAAAACAAACAAAACATTAACAACAAAAATATTTAAAAAACAAAATAAATAAAAAATATATAAATATGTTAAAAATTAAAATACAAATATATTTAAAATTAAAACAAATTTAAAAAACATATTATAATGTTAAATACATATGACAAATACCTACAAATATTATATTAAATAAAATAAAAAATAATTTTCAAACAAATAAATCTTTTAATTACAAATTATTTAGAAACAAAAACATTAATTACATAAATTTACTTTTATTTTCTACCCTATAACACCACACAATTCACAAACATCTAAATTAAAAAATAAAATGTACTTCCATAATTAACATAATTAATTACCAATTAAAGAAATATTATTAATTAAAAAACAAATTAAAACTCATAAAAGTTTACTTCCCACACTTTACCCTTATAATCCCCACAATGCACAGCTAAAATTAAACTGTAAAACAATTAATTACAAAATGAAAACTTATTTTCAATTAAAAAACTAATTGTATTTAACAACTAATTATAAAGTAAGTAAAATTAATTTACTCCCCTCCCTTTACCCCTATAAAAGTAAAACCCACATACAAAAAAATATAAACAAATAGTCTAATTAAATATCAATTAATTAATAATAATGATCAACTAATTATTAATGGATTAAACTATTATTAATTGATTAAAATTACTTCCCACCCTTTACCCCTATAAACCCCACAACCCACACCTAAAATTAATTACGCAATTTCCATATTTAATATTCAACTAATTAATTAATATTAGTTAACTAATTAATAATTAATTACAAATAAATTACTTCCCACCCTTTACCCCTATAAACCCCACAACCCGCACCTAAAATTAATTACACAATTTCCATAATTAATTTTCAATAAATTAATTAATATAAATTAACAACGAAATATTAATCAAAAATGATTTCCCACCCTTTACCCCTGTAAACCCCACAAACCGCACCTAAAAACTATTACACAATTACCATAATTAATTACCAATTAATTATTAATTAACAACCAATTAATAATTAATTACAAATAAAATACTTCCCACAATTAACACTATAAAATCTCAATTAAATAAATATTAATTGATAAAAAATAATCATTAATTTTTTATAATTAAATTACTTCCCACCCTATTCCCCTATAAACCCACAACCTGCTACGGAACTAAAAAACACAAAATTTAATTAAAATGAAATTGATAACTACTAAATATTTAACACATATATTAAAAAACATAAACAATACTTATCCAAAAACATACATCACATACATTTAAAATATAAACCAAAATTCATAACACTAATTTAAAAAATCGATATTTTAAACAACTATATTTTTGCAAACGATATAAATGACTTCTATATTTTTGAAAACGATATTTCTTACCTTAAATTCGATATTCTTGACCATGATATTCTTTCTGTCGATATTTCTGTGTCACGATATTTCCAACTCGATATTTGTGTAGGTCGACATTTCCAACTCAATATTCTGTCTGCATACCAAACAAAAGAAGTGGATCAATTTTCTGTCTGTTTTTATGAGTAAAAATGGAAACCTGTGGCCCTTACCAATATATAGGGGGAAAGAGCCATTAATGGAATGTAGCAGAACTCAAAGTACCACTAATGAATAAGCAGTGGGGGTGGTTTGGGTGCAGTTCTATATCAATGCATTCTTGTAGGAATATATTCTTAATGTGTTACATTTTAACTCCTCTACTTTTTTTCTTTGTCTTATTAGTTGCCCTTTCTTGTACAAACATTACTTGGGAAGAGAAGTAGATCTTTGCACTCGAGCAAGTTGTCTTCCCTTTTGCAACTCACCTTTTAGGCTAAAAAACCTTAAGGCGAAGGTTCTAGAAGTGTACATTGTTGTTTCTAGAGTGGTCACCACACTTTATGGTAGAGATGATCTTCCAGAAATCAAATTGACCTAAAATTGAACTTTTTGCCTGTCAACCAGACACAAAGCACTCCCTTTATGAACCATGCACAGGCAGGGATTACGCCTCTGTGCAAAATTACTCTGGTGAGCCCCACAATGAAGCAATGTTTTTTTAGAACTCTTGATTCAAGTCTGTAGGGCTGAAAGTCACTGGTGTAGTCACAGTGTCTTTCCCGCACCTGATTGTGATATTTGTGATGGACCCGCTAGGTTTCTGCACAGGAGACTCATCTTTAGACTCCTGGTGGGCGCTCTACATTATTTTCTTATAAATTGCTCAGTAGCAGAGCCCTCAACTTTGCTAGAGATTGAGCCAACCCTCAAGTGGAGCTCCCTTGAACTTGGGTGAGTGCCATCCTCATGTCTTGGCCATAATATGTCTAGCGGTCGGTGGCAACTGATTAATAGTTGTGTAGTTCACACCTATTTACCTGCGCACCAAGCTGAAAAGGTTACCTATTATTCCTTCCAAGTAAATCTGTGTAGTCTTTGATGACCAGGACTCCTCACCTCTTCAAGACTCTGAGAAGCATGTGGTGTACATGAGGGGTGAAGTACCCCCAGACAAGGGGTTTGCCAGTGTATGAATAGCTTCAAGAAGGTGGCTTGCCATGTTAAACTAGATAGGCTTGAAGATGGCTGTCTCCCCTGCATGTACTCCCATCCCCTGTGTTGTTCAGTCCCCTTCACCCTCACTGAACAGGATACTGGAGCCAGGTTACTGTGTGTCTGGTTTAGACCAACAAATGTTCAGTGTAACGGAAGGATCCATGGTATCCACCTCGCTGTATCGGACCAGTTCAGTCAGTCCAGCCTCTGGCCTGCAAAGAACCTTCAGTTTGACAAAGACTGTGGCCAACGACATGGCCACTCCTTACACCTGAACAAAACTGTAGGGTGACTGCCCGTAACCACCCACTGTGGTCTGCTACAGCAGAAGAGGACCAAAGTCGAGCAATCACGGATCGCATTGACTGAAGTGTTGTCTCAGTGAAAATCCACAAACTTTGACGGTGTTATGGGGAGCTTGGCATCACAGGGAAATTACAACCTCTCATAAGAGTATGGGATGCTCGTTATTAACAGATGAAAGTGAACTTTAGGTCAGAATCACTTGAACCTAGTTGGATCCCTCCAAACAAATAAATTGCTTCACAAGTTCTGAGTGGCTTCTTCATCCCCACAACTGCCACTGTTTGAGATTAGAAGCTTTCCCAGTCAGGCAGAGTATGTGTTCAGTTTTCACTTCCGGTGAAGTGGCCCTTGGCTCTCAACTTAATAACCCTGTTGTGAAATACTTTACTCCTCTCTGCTGCTTTCACATTATCAATGCTTTCCCAGATCTCGTTTTATGCATCTAATATTCATTCTTTGTGCCTTGATTTTGAAGCGTCATACCTCTTATTATTTTCGTTCGTCCACTATAAATGTTTTCACTTTTTGATATGTTTGCAAGCAGCTTGATTATCCAACCTCTCTACTATGATGTGTTTAGCTCCTTTCCCCTTATCTTCGAGTCTTACTTGAACTATAAAGAAAATCGCAAAAATAAATAAACTCTTATTCTGCTTCTATGTGTCTGTCCATGGAAGGACGTGTCACTCATTAGGTTGTTTCTGCCATTATTTCACTCTTTACCCCTCCCCTCACCTTTTCCTTTTAGCAAGTTTCAATTCTTAATCCTCAGACTCTCTTACTTCCCTTTTTTTTTCTCTCTTATCGCATCACTCTGCTTTGTTCTCTTCTATGTTTTTCACCCATTTCCCTTTGTCATTCCTAGCTCCTTTGCTCTCTGATCCTCCTCTCCAATAGCTCTCTTCTGATATCTAATTAGCCTAACATATCCTTTACAAACCTCTTAGTCACTCACTAATTATCTACTTGGCCCTCCTAATCCCCACATCTTTTCTTTTTTGAGTTTCACCTCTTATTCCTTTGACATTTCTTATTGTCCTCATCTTTCTTTATTTACATCACTCTCCTTTACTGCCCAGATATTCCATTATTGCACGCACCGTCCCTTATTTGCGTATCCCTTTCATTCTTAGGGCCCTCTATTTTCCGCTCACTAGTTTATTCTCCATAGACCTCCTCTTCCTTCTTTCATTCTACCACCTCCTTATCTCTCTTCCTTTGCTCCCCCATCTTCTTCCACCTCTCTGTCTTCCTGCACTCCTTTCTATCATCACCACCTTCTCCTCAATTTAACTGATTTACTTTTTGTAATTTTTTGCAATTTTTATATAGCGTGATCTTGGCCAAAGGGCATTGGAGTGCATAACATGAGCACCAGATTACATTACTCAAGGTCAGTTTGTTTTAAGCACAAGGGTATTCAGTGATCTGTCAGAATCACAGGATGTTGAGCTGGTGCCAGGATTTGAACCTGGTTCCCCAGTTCCAAAGTCGGCAGCTCAGTCTGTAGGCCACATTTCCTCCTCCATCATTTCTTCTTCATTATTCTCTCATTCACCATCATCTCCTCTTCTTCCTGCTACATGATTTCTTCTTCTTTTCCTCACTGTCCTATTATTCCTCAAATCCTCTCTTACTTCCGTTCAGAGGGGGCGTGAACTGGCAGACCTGGATGTACGGTTCCTATTGAAGCAGGACCAATGCTGATTTGAATGTAGGTGGTCCCGTTTTGTAACCGCACTGAGAGGCTTAAAGAGTAGTGGTATGAGTGAGTTAAATACCAGTAGTTCAGATTAATTCAAGCATTTCCAGCCAGTTCTTTTTTGCTGTCTTCCTCTAGGGAGGCCCTTTCTTCCCTCTTTGTCTTTCTTCTCCTCACACGTTGGTGTTCTCCCTACTTTCACTCCTGATTTCTCCATAAACCCCCAGGCTCCTTCATATTGTTTCACCATCTTGTGTCCGTAGAAGTGCTGGAAGAAGACGCGGGCGCGGCTCTTCAGGGCCAGCCCATCAGGCGTGGCCCGGATCGAGACCTACGAGGTGAGGGATGGGAGTGCCAAGGAGAGAACCAGCATGAAGAGGTCTGAGCGCAGGGTGCTGAGGCTGGCGGACTGTGTGAGCATCGTGAACGCAGGGGGCGACAACTGCCCCAAGGGCACTCACCCCTTTTACTTCACCACCACTGATAAGACCCACGTGCTGGCGGCGGAGGACCACGAGGAGTGGGTAGCCCAAATCTGCCAGCTGGCATTCCAGGTGAGGACGCTCGAGATGGTGTAGGACCTATTGGCACTGTCATTTATTTAGAGAGAAACCTTTAAAGAGGTGCAAACGATCACACCAGACACATGAAGCATATACCACCCTCCCATCGTTAGCAGGGGTGTAGCTACCATTGGTGTAGCAGGTGCAGTGGCACCAGGGACCAATCCCCAAGGGAACCCTTATAATTGCTGTATTTTACTACCCCAACAGCTGTCAAAGAGGCCATTTTCCTTGCTTGCACAGGGGCCCATGACATCTTTGCTCCCCTACTGATGGTTACACCAACAGATCCACTTCGGACTGAGAGGTTACAGGTGGGGGTACCTCATACAGAGTACAGGAAGTTTCCCAAGGATCATGACTTAGACTAGTTTTTAAAATATATTTAAATGATACAAAGGCCCGAATTCAACAGTTTTTGTATAATGCTCTGATGACATAATTGTGGGACGTCAACCGTACAGAAGTCACAAAATAACTTCATCAAAAAGATGCTCGAGTATAAACTATATCTAGCTGTGTTCAGTCAAGGCAAGCGCCTTTGAGCACTAATCTGAAATAGACATAAAAGGTGATTGAGATTCGGAGAAGAACATCGGGGTATTAGTTGACAGCAAACTACACATGCACAGCCAATGTTATCCACTAGCTGAAAACTGAAAATGGCAGACCAGGTTCTTAACAGAACTGAGTCGGCTTCAAACCACTTTCTGACGAATATCCCATCCGCCGAAATATAAATCCCATAGGATATAATGGGATTTATATTTCGGTGGATGGGATATCTGTCACCGTTCTGACAGAGTAACCGATCTGCTGAGATCTAAATCATGCCCAAAGTTTGTAATATGTTTAATTATAACAATGTTTTTGAAATTAATTCTTTATTGTGTTAGTACGTAGCTAATTGCATTCCATTTCTGATTTTTTTTAAATTAAAAATATTAATACATTTTTGGCCTAAAAGGGTTATTTATTTTTTGCTGGGCTGCTAAAGAGTGGGCTACTCTTGCAGTTTCTCTTAGATTAAGATATCCCTGCACAAATTAAACTTCATTATTTTCTGATAGAGCGTGGAAAGGAAATTTGAAATTAAAATGGCATATGTGTGCTTAGGAAACCTGATAGTTCACTTGAATATGATCTGATAATTAAAAAAACAACCCTTTGCCTGGGTCATATTTGGTTTAAATCTTTAGTGAGCCAAATAAATGATAGGGCTCTAAGGCAAGATTTCCTCCGAAAGGCTTAACCCAGGATTTAGTTGAGTTGAGTATACACTGGAAGTAAGAGAGAAGGCGGAGGAACATATGCTGAACACACAGCTTCAAAATCCTGTCCTGGAATACTGCAGGCTGTAAGTCTAAATGTAAGGATTGCAAATCAAATTCTTGTTGTATTTAAATAAATACAATGAGATTTTTCTCCAAGAAATGTTTGCCTGAAAGGCAATATATTTTTATGGACTTGTGAATTTTACCTCTTAGGATTCACAGCAAGGAGTGCTTGCACACAGCGTTGTCTAGCTATGTTTATTGAAAGTGTTTGTACTTTGAACTATTCATATTTTATTCAAAGTGCCTTCAGGCTGTTTATCATTACTTTGAGGGCCATTCGGTTGACAAGAGTTTGTTGGGTAACCTTTATCTGCCCCACAGGGTAATATGATGCATAAGAAAAATCAGATTAATAGAGTGGAATCCAGAACAGCTGAGGATATTTCTGACAATAGTATGTTCTTCTCTGGTCTTTTTATGTCAAAATGCATTTCAAATACGATATGGTGGGTATTACTAAAATGAAGTCATCAAGGTGAATTGAAAAGGGCAACTTAGAGACTACACTGTAAGATAAGAGGGATGCAAATTTTTATTAATGTGCTTGTGACAACCAATTTTTCTGATTAATGGTCACCTTGAAGGTGATAGGCCAGCTCGGAGTCTCCCTCATTAATTGACTATATTTTTTTTAGGCCTTTTATGATCATATAATGCAGATTTTTGTCTAGGCAATATATTTCATAGTGATCATTATAACCAAATACGTCAGTTTGGTTCAGCCTCTCTTCCCTCACTACCTGGAGTAGTGTGAGAAACAGTTGTGGAAGAATACGCTGGAGTGCTAAAGTCAGATATACTTTACAGCTGGTAATGGAAACTGTTCAATTTATAGACCTAGATTAGCCAGAACAACATTAGATGTTTCACTTCTGCTTATTAATCTCTGCTGCACTTTATTGTGGGTGAAACTGGAGTTACTCCAAACTTAAAAAGAAGACAAACCAACAAAGATATTACCAGAACTTTGTTCTTTAGTCCAGTCAATTGGCAAAAGGTTATGATTAATAAGATCTTAATTGCTAGGTCACAGCATAAGGGGCTCTAAGGACCTGAAGAATAATATCTTCAAAAGCCATGTAGAAAAAACATTTTTGAAAGGAAGAGCTCCTATCATAAAGAAATAAGGGAGGAGAGGACAAAGGTAATGGTAATGGGTGATACTGTGCAATGTTGGTGATTGGTGGTTAAGGGATTTGAAACACGAGAAGATTTTTTTAAATATATCATTAGAAGATATAGCGCACATTACAACATTGTAGTTTCTAAACTGCATCCCAACCTACTCAATTCTGTATGGTTAGAGAGAAGGACAGACTGGAAGAGGTGACTTTTGAGTTTTTGCTTGATGCTATGCCAGCTGGTAATGCCAAAGAGGTCAATTGGTTTTATAATTTGGCGTGCAAGAACTCCCAAGTGCCAGCCTCTTAGTATCCAAAGTTTGGATGGCATTGGCACGACTAGCATGTTCTTGCTTGTTCTGGGCGCCCTTGTAGGATGATACATTCTGGGGATCTCCTTCTGGAATTTTAAAGCCATTTCTTGTACAAACTTAAAGGTGATATAAAGACTATTGAGAAAACCTAATTTAAGACCTTAAACATTTTCGAAATGTGCTGATATCATAGGATGTGAATTCATTTCACCTCCAATCTCGAAGTCAGAATCAGTGGCTTCCTTTTATACAAATGGAGACATGTACAGCCTGTGTCACAGAACTGCTCTCCTTAGGAAGAACAGTCTCTCTTCAAACATGTACACATAGTACCCAGATGCACATCCATCTGTGATGCCTTCCATTCTCTGCTTGATTGATACAATCACCGTCTCAGAGGGAACGTTCTTTACTATGTAATCAAGGCCACAGGGCTTTGATATCTGCAGCAAAATCGGAACAGTGAACAAGAGGTAAAAACAAGAGGTCGCTATATAGTAAACTTGAAAATAGGGCAATGAAATACTGTCCAACCCCCGACATTCCTATCTTGAGTTCCATACTGTTGGTATTTAAAACAGACAAGAAAATGTGAACAAAGAAAAAAGCTGGGAGATGGCAAATATAGGATTCAGTCACAAATGAGTAGGAAGAAAGTGACCATAGCTCGAAACTGATCCAAGTTGCCTCCTGATTTTCAAGTGTGAAAAGCATTGAAAGATTTGAGCGATATCATGCTGCCTAATTAAAAAAAAGATATACTTGTAAATACTTAATAGTGTGAAGATGTCAACATCCCAGGAGTCTTGCCAGAATGGTGCTGCACTTGTCATCACCGGTGGGTGAAGCTTCCAAAGACTTGACAAGTCGGCCAATGTCCATTAGTGGAAGAGGTCACAGTATGCAAAGCTTGCATACGTTTTGGGATGTCTAGATGATGGAATAAGTCGATCACATCTGCACAAAGACACCATTCAATGGACATGTTGGCTGCCCCTTCTTCTCAGGTTCACTTTTCTGCTTTTGTTTCAATTTCCAGAATCCAAGAGAACAAAAACATTCCCAAGAAAGTGTGCAGGTGCCCAATAATGGAACTATGGCTGACACCACCAGGGACGAGGTCATCATCAAGGACAATTCCATCTACTCTTCCTGGCATGAGGGTATGTTGAATTTGTGATTCGGGAGCTATTGACTGAAGAGGAATGATAAACTATTCTCATGTAGAAACTTCGGAAAGCTGTAAATCTCTGTACCACAATCGGCAACCTGCGTACGTCATTGACTGATGTTATTGAGCAGTGCTTAATTTGTAGCAAAAAATAATAATAAACAAAGTTTTCCGTAGGAGCTTGCTACTGGCACTGCTGAATGCTGACACTTCCTGTCTTTTTATCTCATTGTTGTAGGTTATCTTCCTTCCTTTCAACCTTTGTCACTATTTTAATATCTTCCTATTCCTCCTCCTTTCTCTCATTTTGTACCCTTCCTTATCTTGCTCTGAGTCAAAGTCTGGTGATAAAAGATAAGCCCTGGTGTCTTAATGTGCCAGTGCCCACCACCTGTACTGTGCCTTTCTCAAGATTTGGCGTTGCTTATAAGACTTCACGTAAACCTCTTTATTTTTGGGTTGACTTTGCTAAACAAACCTAGAACTAACTTGTTCATAAGTCTTGCTTCTACAAAGGTGATGCCATGAGCAACAGAGAGGAGCTTGTCTTTGAACGGCTTAGGTGCCCGTAGCCTTTGTGTGTTAATTTGCTGGTTTGGGGGCATTTAAGGGTCCTGGGCCAGGGCAGACCCAGATACTGGACGTAGTAGTGAGGCAGTAGTATCAATTTGTTGATTCAAACCAGAACCCTCTATTTTCTCAGGTTGGACATTGCCTATCAATCTGCACAGACCACCCCCACATCATAACACGCAGTTATCAGCTGCCGCCTGCCTTCTCTCTCCCAATGGGAAGACTAGTGCACAGGCATGTGAACAGTCAATCAGTAGAGCAAGTGATCAGACCTACATACTAAAGTGTGTAAAATCAGGCATTAAACTTCATTTGTTCTCGTGTGGGCGACTGTGGGAACTGAGATTCCTCCGTACATCGCCTTCCTCCTGGACTTTATTTAAAAAAAACAAGATTAATTTATTGTCTATGACTCTTGTTGCGCAGTGTAGGCAGACTGAGACACCCAGTGCAGTTGCCACCACCCATCCTCTGGCATGAGGGGTAGAAGTCTTTCACTATGTCTTTCTTTACCCTCCTAGGAACGAATCCCATGAGCTCAGCTGGTAACTGGTTCTCTAAGCAGGCCAGGCCCTGCAGGATTGATGCTTGGCTAAGCAAACCAACCACTGGCACATCCAATCGGTCTCACTTTGGAAACATCAGTTTTGGCTTTGTCAATGCTTGTGCTGTACAAACAGTGGGAACGCTGATACTATCAGGCAGCCATCTTGAAATCCTGTAATAAACAGAAAAACTAGAATTACAAAATGGCCGTCATTTTGAGTCTACACTTCACATGGCAGCCATCTTGCAATTTTATTTTTTCTATTATTATAGTTTTACTGTTGCCAGATGGCCACCACGGTGCGTCTACATGCAACGTGGCACAATGTGCTGGCCAACCTTGAACAGTGTAACTATATTAAACAATGCACAAATAGAATTCCAAGTTGGCCACCCAATATTTAAAGCTTTATAAACATCAATTGGCTTTATAAAGCCAGTTCTGGCAGCTTGCGGTCATGTTTGTATGTCCACGCTTTACTTAGGGGCCTGTACATGAGGAAAAGAGGGAGCGGCCCGAGGGCAACAGTGGGCACTCATAAAGCAGAAGGTAGGAGGGGGAACAAAGAGCTGTAGAGAGAATGTGTGATGGACAGCTAGACACAGGAATACTAAATGTAGGCAGCAGGGAAAATAGGAATGGCCCTGCAGTCCTATTGAATGGAAAAGTAAAATGCCATAGAAAGAAGCTGAAGTAAAAATCATTCCCAGACATCAGCAGTGTAACTCAGCCAATCAAAATCTATGGTAAAACAGAAATGCTGTTGTCATGTTACAAACACAAGAATAGGGTGGAAAGCCATCGAATCAGGAGCAGGGGACTGAATTGGACAAGCAAGCAACATAATCATGTACAAGGAGTAGACCAAATGTCTACTATAATGCTTCTAGTGGTGGGTGTAATATTAATTGCATCTGATAAAATAAGACACTGCAGAGTTCTGAATTTATCAGGTGCATGGGACAGAACATACAGATTTTGGTAGTTTTTGGGACCAAAATCTGCCTGTTCTACTATTAACTGGGCATTTTACCCCGTTAATTGTCAGTACATTTGACCTGTCAAAATTTAACTGGGGAAAAATGCGGTGGTGCACTGTTTATCATAAAACTTGTAAATCTGATGTGTGCAGTAACTGCACATATTGGAATTTACAGAGGCACTCATAATTGGGCCCAAGTATATATTGTACTATTGATTAGAAGCTGTTATAGTGAGTCCGCAATTATGGACATCGAATCAGGGCATCAAGGGGCCTTTATTTATGTCCTTCTCAGAGGAAGAAAAAATAAATCTAACTGCCAGCCTGTCCAATGCCGAGCTGCAATGCAACGTCACCAGAAGTGCCCTTTGTGATACAGGGTTGAAACAACATGGTGGATACTGTTGTTTACCAATGCTGTGCCAGGGCAAAATATACTATTCAATTCAAATTGTTTAATCAAGTTCTCACCTCTTAAATTTACCTTGTCAAGTGTTTCATTGCTTATGACGCAGGAAAATTTTACTATATAAACTGTTAAATATCCTGTTGCCTGCTGATTCCAGTTATTTTTATTAGTAATATTCTGTGCATTAATTTGTCTAGCATAGGATTTTATTTCAAATGTAATTTTGTAATTCTAAATGTAATTATATAGCGCTTACTACCCCTGATTAAGCGTTGAAGCACTTTTTGGCCAGTAACAACCTACTCCGGAATCAAATTTTGGATTAGTAGAGGGGAAATATAAATTGTTATTGAGAGTGGTGGGAGTGGTAGACATACGAGTCTGTTAGTTGGATGAACAGGCTAAAGGATGGGTAGAGGAGGCAAGAGTTTAGAAAGGATTATTTGGGGTTTATAGTAGTAAAAGAGGTTTGGGATAAGTTGGGATGACTCAGAGAGCATTGTTAGTTGAATTAATAGGATAAAGGAAGGATAGAGGAGGAAAGAGTTTGGAAATAGTTTTTTTAACCATCTTTATTAGGTTTTATAGCATTCCGAATACAGTTTACAAATCAGTCACACTAACCAGTTACACATGTCAAGGTATTATGATCCCACCATAATCACTGTACATATGATATACTTCTCTGGGTCTATCAGGAGCTACGGGTTCATCGAGTTATAAAACTGGAACATACTAAAAAATAAGCCATATAAGCAGCAGTATTATTCTAGAGGAACTCAAGGTGATGAAATAGTCCCTCTCACCCCATAGCACATCCGCCATGCAGATCCACCCCCATTTTAAGGAAATCCCAGCTCCCGGGAAGTGTGACCTCGTGTTTCGTAGCCCTTGTAAACTTCGCACCTCGCACCCTGAATCAAGCTAACATTTGTTGGGGGGGAGCAGTGCTCCACAGTATGGTTCCCTCCACCAGCATGGTAAGCACCTCACTCCTGTGCACAGAGTTCCTCCTGGGGCACCTGCAGGTCTCCTCACAAGCTTTCCCAGTCCGCTGCTATGGGTGTCTTGCGCAGTCCTTGCCCCTCTTCTTGCCGCAGTGCCACCGTCTTGGCCTTGCCCCACTTAAGTGTCACTGCGCTTCAATGTGTTAGCCTTCCAGTGCACAATCAACCTACGGACCATCAGCATCGCCAGGTCTATGGAATGGTTTGTAGCGCTCCCTGCTTTCCAGTGTCTAAATAGCCCCAGTATGCCACTCGCCATGTTGTTGAGGTCATCTCGGCCTGTTATGTCAGCTAGTGTGTTTGTGACTTCAGGCCACAGGTCCTTGACCATCAAACAGTTCCACGTCATATGTATCATGTCAGCGTCAGGCTCTGTACACCATGGAAAACTCGAAGCATGTCTGAATATTCAGTGGATTTATGATGGGGAGAGATAAGCCCTGTGTAGAATGTTGTGTTGTATATATTGAAATTTAGCGTTACGAGAAACTTTGCACGGGTGTAGGAGCACCCTATCCCATTCTTTCTGGGTCAATTGCCAGCCTATGTCCCTCTCCCAATTGATGTGGACTGCTAATAAGGGGTCCTGTAAAGTGTGCGAGAGGGCTTGCATTAGCCACGTTACTAGGTGGCGGCCCTCACCTATGGTGTGCAAGGTGTGTACGAGGGGGTGCTGATCAAGTTTTGTGCCAACAATTTGCCACAGCCAGCCCAGTTTGGCCACCAACTGTCCGTGAGCTACGAAATGTCCCACTGGGAGATCATTATCGTCCCTCAATTGCTCAAAGGGAATTAGTACACCATCCTGGAACAAATCAACCAAATTCCCCATGCCAGCTGTCTCCCATGTCGTCATCCCTTCTCTCCCGATCAATTCTCTAAATTGTCGGATAGATCCAAGTCGAATCTCAGGCGCATATTGTGGCATCTTCAGCATAAGGTGCAGACTCCTAAGAAAGCTCCCATACACAACCTGCAGTAAGCCGTTAGCCCGCTGAGGGATTGCCAACGTGGTAAAAAGGCCTCCCAAACTACCTGCTTTGCACGGACCCAAGGAGGCATACCAAGTTCATCCACAAACCGCCCCGCCAGCCAACAAGCGGGCCACTACAACTGTGCCGCTAGATAATAATGTTAGAAATGTGGGACTCCAAGGCCTCCCCTTTTATGGCAGTTGCGTTTGATACAGTGCTATTCGGCACCTGCCCCTATTCCAAAGGAAGCCCCCCAACAAGGCATGCTAAGTGCGAAAGGTACTCCGAGGTATCCTTACCGGGAGATTATGGAAGTAGTTCAACAGGAGAGGAGTATCACCATTTTTGACAGTGACACTACACTTTGCACTGAGAGTGGGAGCATGCTCCAGAATGCCAATTTGGGATGGAGGGAGGCAATAGCTTTCATAAGGTTGCCATCTATAAGGTCACGGCAGGTATGGTAAATATTGATGCCCAAGTATTGGAAAGTGTGCGGCTCCCAGCAAAGGGGATGTACGTCCACTATGAATTGTTGTGGTGGGAACTCAAGGTGTATCGAGAACAGGCAAGACTTTGACCAGTTCACCCCCAGCCCCAAGGCAACCCGGAACTCTGACAATATGTCCGTTATCTCAGTAATACCCTCTTGTATGTCCCGTACATATATTAGAAAATCGTCTGCATATAAGGAGACGACTTGCGACACCCTCTCTACTGGTATGCCCCACATCTGGCCCTGCTGTCTGAGCCTCTGCACCAGCGGCTCCATCACTACAGTGAATAGGAGCGGGGAGAGGAGACACCCTTGATGCGTAACCCTGCTCACTGGAAAAGGGGCCAAAACACACTGCCCTATCTTCACCCATGCTATGGGCTCCGAATAGTAGAGCCTTATGAGTCTCTGCAACCTGCCATCTATGCCCATAGCAGTTAGGGTCAAGAACATTTATCCCCAGTCGACAGTGTTGAACGCTTTCTCTAGATCCAACACTATGCATACTACATAAGGCCATTGGGTGGGCACCATCTCTAGCACTCAGTGGGGCCTTCGTATGTTAAGTGTGGTGGACCTGCCCGGTATAAAACCGCTCTGGTCTAGATGGACCAGGCGGGGGAGATGCTCGGGCAGCCTCACTGCAATGATCTTGCTTAGTATTTTGTAGTCTGTTTGGAGCATGGACAGGGGTCAGTATGACACCATCTCCATGGGGTCCCTACCTGGTTTTCGATGTGAGACCCTCCATCAGAGCAGCCATGTATAACTCAAACAACTTGCGGGTCAGTAGGCCTTTGTATGCTTTATAAAATTCAACAGGTAATCCGTCCAAACCCAGGATCTTACTTGTGGCTGCACCCCGGATAGCTCCCCATATTTCCTGCTCTGTAATGGGGGTGTTGAGCTCCTCCCTATCTGGTGGCTCAATAGCAGGTATTGTGACCTTGCTAAAGAACTCCTGGATTTTCAATTAAACGGTCCTCGCGGGGCGGGGGGCATAAAGTGCATGATAATGGGCAGTGAATACTGCGTGTATATCCGATTGGCTGGTGGCTATCCATTTCAGGGATACTCTTATCATAGTGATGGGGGTGGTCGGTACAGCACTTCTCAGCAGCCATGCCAACAACTGGCCGGATTTGTCAACTTCAGCGTGCATCTTTGCTTGGTATGCTCTATAATCCAAGCATCTCATTGTTTCAATAAGGTAAGCATGGCGCTCCAGTTCTGCCGCTAGCGCTGGCCCACCAGCGGGGGCAGACAAACCGCCTCCTCCAGACCCCCCAGGGAAGCCTCCACCTGGACAAGGTTCTGGTGTAGGTCTGCCCACGTGCCTGCCACCTCGTGTATGCAATGGCCCCTTAGTACTACCTTCATGGCTTCCCATTCCATCAGTCTAGAGGTAGTAGGACCCCAGTTCTCTGTCAGCTAGTTAGATAGAGCGGTGCTCGTCGTTTCCCGGAATACTGGGTCCTCCAACTCGGCAGGTTGTAATCGCCATGAGGGTACCGGAGAATGCGGCACCCTCCCATGTCAGGTGAAGTTGGAGTGGTTATAATCTGACAGGATCTTCTCCAGATATTCGGCGCTCATGACCTACAACTGGGTGGCATGATGACAAAGAATGCGGTCAAGGTGCAAGTGCAGATCATGTGGCGGCGAGCAGGGCCGGACTGGCCATAGCGGGCACCGGGCGTTTCCCCGGTGGGCCGCTAGGGTGGGGGCCGGTTTTGGCCCTCTGGGGGGCGTTTTTGTTACAGGGGGCCTGCAATATCGGCCCCCTGTAACAAAATCGGCGAAACCGGCTCGAGCAAACAGCTCGGCCGCACCCCCCTCCACCCCTAGGGGGCCCGGCAGAGCAGTTTGCCAGGGCCGGTTTCGGTGCCCAGTCCGGCCCTGGCGGCGAGTAATAAGAATAATCTCTGACCTCTGTGTTTAAGATGCGCCACCACAGGGGCACTTTCCCAATGCCCCAAACATTCCATGTTATGAAGTGCAATCTAATCATAGTGTCTGCTCGTCGGGGGGTTCAAAGGTGCACTTCCCAGGTTTGCTGGCGCAAATGGCAGGCAGCAATCGGGGGTGGCTGAGATCCTGCTGCATGGCTGTGTAAACAAAGAAAGCAGAACTCCCTACTCAGCCCCGTGGGCGATACTGTTTGTGCCAGCCACGTTTCAAAGAACGCCACCGGGTCCGAGCCCTCAGCACCCACAGGAAAGCGAATGGTAAGGATATTGTTGCAGCACGACCGACCCTCAGAATCTTCCGCCCTGCTTTTGAGTTTGTGGACTTTAGCCATGAGGCTCTTGACCCTTACCTCTAGATCTGACACTGTGGGTCAGAGAGTATCTAGTAAGCTTTTGGCCTGCGTTACTCGAGCAGTGAGCTTCCTCCTGTCATCTCGTAGCAGGCATAGTTCCACCGCCACAGCGTCAACTCTGTCCCTCAAATCTTGCCTGATCTCGGCAATGACGGCTGGGATTTTGCCCAATTTGGCGTCCGCTAGCTTTGCCATCGTGCCTTCCTGTGACGATGCCGTCAGAATCGTTGGCTCCAGAATCTGGGCATCCCACAGGGTGGGAGCCACCCACCCCCATCGTCCCATGCAGAACCTGTGTGCATTGTCCTCCGTTTGTTAGCTCCTCTTGACCTGTAAGGGTTCAAGACATGCAGACGAAGAGGCTAATCACATTGGTGCCACTGGCCTCTGCCTTCTATGGACCTGCCTGTCCCCTGGACTGAACTCTGGGATTGGTCAGCAGGGTGGCACATGAAGTCCAGGCTGCTGGAAGCCCTGCTGCCTGTGGTCCCCCAATGGGGCCTGTGCAGACTAGAAAATCCCTGTCAAGTAGATCGGGTTGTGGCTATTCTGAGGTTAGTCCCTTCTGACCACTGGTCTCGCGAAGATGACTACACATGTACCATGAGAGGGGCACCAGCAGTCCTTTTGCATTCGTAATCATGGGTTCGGTATGGAGCAGCCAACCGCATCCGGCAGTTTGGCATCCAAAACACACTGACGTCCCCACAAGGGGCAATGTGGTACAGGCGGGACATGTATACTCCACCTTCTATGGTCCTCAATCTGCTCCAGGCCTGCTGGAGCACCCCATTATGCCCATTCCTCAGGGACCCGCCTCTCCCCTCGAGCCTCTGTGTGGCTTAGGCAGCCACGAGGGGGGCACAAGCAGTCCGGTAGCATCTCTTCCTCAAGGCAGCAACCCCTAGTGGAAAGGGGTAAGCTCCCACACACTAAGGGCCCCTGTTATCAGGGACTTGCCTCAGGTGGGTGAATCAGAGGGACCACAGCCCAGGACTGCCCATCCGGCCGCTCCCCCGCATATCCGGCAGACCCAACAACGGGTTCTGACGTCCTTTGCCCAGGGCCGCTCGCCTCGGGCTTCTTCACTAACCTCCCTCCACACCAGGTCCCACTCCTAGCAAGAGGCCCAAGGTACCTGGGGGAAGTGTGCACATCAGGAGCCCTTCACCAGCCGTCTTCCATGCTGCGAAGCACACTGCCAGATGCAGTATTCTCCCCCTGCAGTTGCACCATCCCCGGTGGTTCCTTTGGTCTCTCAGCCATGCCAGAGCGGCTGGAGCAAGCTGCAAATTAGATCACCTCCTTGGGGGTGGTGGGGAAGGGGAAGGCCCGCACGAATCAGTATCCTCAGGACAAGGAGTCGCAGCATAGTGTCGGAGTGGACCACCACTACGAGCTTTGCGGCCCTCCAGGGTCTGCTCTTTCCACCCACTAGTAGGACCATGGGCCTTGTGGCTTCAGGCGAACGCAGGGTGTTTTGCCAATTTCTGCCCCGGTTTCAGCCACCAAAGATGGCTCAATGCATGTCGCACATCCCCCACTTCATGATACTCTGCAGTGGATACAGAGTTGGCGGGATGGCGGTGGATGATGCTGGATCCTGGGTCACCCAGACGGAGCCATTCTAAATCGCGTCCGCCATCTTGCTGTGAATTGCTACGCCCTACGGGAAGAGTTTGGAAAGAGCTGTTTTGGAGTTCATAGTAGTAAAAGAGGTTTGGGATGAGTCAGAGAGAGGAAGTAGGGGATATTTTGGAAGAGCAATAGCATGAGTCATAGAGTGGTGATTTGATGAGGTTTGGGGAGATTAGTTAACTTTTTTCTTTTTTTTCTAAGCAGTGGTAGGAAAATATATAAATATGAAGATCTGCTGGACCTTTACTTACACACACCTCACCTTTTCATCTCACTTTCAGCACTGATAGTAATGTTATCAAATATGTTACTGTATCTCACTGGAGTGCTCCCACTGCCCTAGGGAGAGATACTCAAATTTGTCCTGGACCGCAGACCATATGTTCCCCATTTGCTTCAATGAGCAGGGAAAAGTTAGAGCTGAGCGAGGTCATGGTATCGGCTAAAATTCTAATAACCTCCGGACTGAGATTCAGATTCACTGCTGGACTGATAGTGGCTTGGTTGGTTGCTGCACAGCTGTAACCTGTTGTTTTCTTGTTTCCTTCACAGTATGTGAATTCCAGGTGAAGGTCCAGAGTACTGAAGCCTCTGAAAGAAGTCAGCTGCATGGGCGGTACTGGCTGGAGCTCACTCCGACTGCCCTCCAACTCAAGGAGGACAAGTCAAGGAAAGTGCTATATGCCTGGCCGTATCACCTTCTGCGCAGAATTGGAGGAGATGAGGTACCTGCAAGGTGCTTTCTGTGGGCTACAAAATTTACTAATGGTTGTTGATCTACAGACAGACATCAAGCATGGGACGTTACACATGTCTTGCTCTAACTCACTCCTAGACGTCAGTTTCCCGGTAGGCCTCAACAAATCCAAGTCCTCACAATAAGGATGCCACAAACCAATGGAGGAAATTGAAGCCTTATTCCCCGTCCTAAACAACAGAGGGGCATATTGACAAGCCCCTAACGCCACTGAAGCGCCACTTTTTCTGGCACTCCGGTGGCGTTACTGTCTACCCCATATTTACAAGGTGGCGTTAAGCCATTTATCGTGGCTTAGTGCTGCTTTGTAAATATGCCCCTTACCGCCGCAGTCTGCTGCGGTGGGCAATGGGTGTTGCTGTGCGCGTTCCACCACAACACCCATTGTTTTTTGTAAATATGGTTCATCCTTGCATTTACAAAATATCGGAGCGCGGCATTACCAATTTTGGAGTAACACGGCGCTTCAGCATTTTATTGTAAATATCCCCCAGAGTGTCTAATGGAATAGGCACAGTCCTCTATGGAAAAAAATGTGATTAGATGGGGAGGTGCACTCACTACATCCTGCACCTGGCTTAACAACTGGACATCTACGACAGTAAGCTCCTTTACGCAAGCAGATGTCTCAATGTGGGTAATGCTCTTTCTAGCAGAACACGATTCTACACAGTACCTATCCCAAAACTTTACAGTAGACCAGGGGGGCGTAAAGTTGCATATTCTTTGCATGATTATCAATTTTCTTTGTATTAATCTGTCCTTTGTACAAAAAGAGAAACCAATTACAGATGTTGTTTCTACTTCTAATTCACTCTAAATTTGATCAGATTATTTTCCGTGAAATTTGTTGGCTAATGTCCAATTCGTATATCATGTATTTAAGTTCTTTAGATGCTCCTGTGGTTACACGCCAGAATTCATCTGAATAAACCAAGGACCATAAAGGTCTGGGATTGGCTTGTAGCAATTAATTTGTAAAGCTGCTATGAAACCAAAATCCTCCAGCAAACAGGTCGGTTTTGTTTGTAATGATAATCTCTCATTGGGACCTTCCAGCTGCTGGAACAATATATGCCTTTCAGTGAGAACTCTCAGTGAGTGAGGCTTTCCTAAAGAGAAGGCGCTGCCTGACTTTGACTGAGACGTATTCACATTGAGTAGAGAGTGAAAAACTCTGACGATGCTACTTATTTGGATAGCTGGCAATATTTGAGTGCGTTTTCTTGTTTGTCTGCATCCTTCTCTCGTACATTTGAGAGAAATAACCCAGCTTCGGAAGGTATACGAGTGCTACGCGAGCCAGAGGAGGGAATAGTTACACACACAGGGGCTTATTTACAAGTCACTTTTCCCCATGTTAAAAGTGATGCACCGACGGCGCAAGGGGCTTGTAAATAAGCCGCACAGTATTTGCAGCAAGGGAGGGTGCTAGAGAGGGGAGAAGAGTGCTTCGCTGGTGGAGTCTCACAGTCATAGACGTTGCTGTCTCTAATCACTCACTGTCTCTTCTGTCATAGGCTGCCTTCTACTTCGAGTCTGGCCGCCGCTGTCCATCCGGAGAGGGTCTCTTCATGTTTCGAAGCAGTCAGGGTTGCGATATCCATAACCTTGTTACCTCTAAGATCAAGCGCCAGCAAGACATCACTCAGGATGCCACCTTCCCTGCAAGACCCATCTTCGAGACCATCGCACCCATTGACTACTACTGCTCGGGCTCCTGGGGGCGGCCTCAGGGAGACACGGGGCTGAGAAGGCAGGCCCTGGAGGAGAAGCTTGTGGATCCGAGCTTCTCTGGAGAAATGGAAGAGGCCTACCATGTGCTGGACATTTCTGGGGCCTCCGGTCTCCTAACAGACACTTTTCTACCTGGCCCTGCAGCCAAACCTGCTGTGGGGCTTGAGGACCCTCTTTATGCTGTGGTCAGTAAGGTCAAGAGCTCAGTTTCAGACAAAGAGATGACACAGGAGCCAGATTCTTCCAACCCTGAGGGGAAACTACAGGCTTCGGATCCACTTTATGAGAACCAGAGCATCCTCTGGCTTACCCGGTCACCAGCTTTTCCAGTGCCAAAACCAGAGGACCTAAAACCAGGTTCTCCTGACCAGGAATGCATTCCACCGGTCTTAGAACATTTCTATGACAACTCTGACACCTTAGAAGTGTCACGGCCCCCACGGGAACTGCCAGTTCCCACACAACACAGCAAGTATCTGAATTGGGTCAAACCTACCAATTGCAACATCCCCACAATGGACCATCAAGGTTTCCCAACCTCCATAATAGGAACCAGCACTGCTGAGAGAGAGTCCGGGCTTGTTACACCAACAGAGGACGATGCGGAGCAAGATGAAGCGCAGAATAAGAAAGGGGATGGTGGTGAAGAAACTACGGCGAGGCCCCTCAAGAACATTGTTAACAACTCTTTCAAAAACAGGCTGACCACCCTGCTGACACGAGAATTGTTTCCCAAGGAAGCCACAACAAGCGGGTGCACCTTTTCAACAAATAATAAGGGTCCCAAGAGGAGATTTCTGTAACTAAGAGAGAGAAACGTCTGGACACCAATTGTAAGATGGTCCCAATAACGCATGAAAATCAGATTGTGGCCACTGTATGCCTCGCAAACTCTTGTGCATATAGGTGCGTCGTCAAGGGCAGTCACGTGTTCACATGTTCACGCAGGCGCACATCTGATCCAGCCATAGCTCGCATACCTTCCTCATTTGAGGCCTTCAACATCTTTTGCAGCAGTCGAAAGCCTGCAAAGACTTATGGGGTGGACCTGTTAGCAGACTCACAGTACCTCAGATAAGAGGCTTACTGCAGTGAACATTAATTCGAATGCTTCTTGCACACGCGGGTTTTGGACTTATTGGAGGGTAGATGATTCTGGGCGCGAGTCGCCAAGGAGACGGAATATGTTGCTTTGGTTTCTACACAGCTAAGAGCTATGGGGTCGGCTAAGAGCCCAAAATACAAGATATCTGCAGTTAGCACAACCTGTGTCATCACAGCAAGAAATTGGGTAGGGCAATAGGATCAGTTTGTATGTTCATCTTTTTTTTTTTTTTTGCTATTTTGTTCAGCCATTTTGAAATTATATTTTGCCACTCAAAATGAGCGTTTACCACAGGCTAAGGTTGGAGTTCCTTTCATGTGTAGCACAACGGTGCTAGATTCAACTGCAACACCATTCTCTGGGAGTCACTCCAGTATACCTTGTACTGCTGTTGCAGTGATGCCAACAAGTGTAGGCGTTGTGCACCAAAAACAGCTTTCATGCTAATTTTCACACGTTCATCTGTGTTTATGGATATATGAGGGAAGCAATTTAACCAGTTCCCCATTTCTCATCTTGTAGATTAATTACACAATGTGATTTGGCAATGAACAAGCAAGCATTCGGGACACAATGTAAAAGGGCATGGTGCAAATATTAAATTTGTATTCAATTTCAGAAAGAATATAAAAAAAGCTGTAACTTGGTCACTACAGGTAAATAATGTACACAAAAAGTGTACATGCGTGCAGGGTAAAGCGGTGCAGTGCTCAAGTCAGTGACAAGCGCTCAAAAAGCAATGTGATGAAAGGATTTCAGTTAAGTGATGGCTCCCACGTACACTGTAATAGAATGAAGTTCAGATTCATATATTAGTGTACACTTGTCCCGAATCATATTATGACGGCCCAAGACGATCTAACAATACAAACATTATTCATTCAAATAATCCACAGAAGGAACCTTTGTCCTCTTGTAAATGTCTGTCGAGTTTTTGCGGCTATCAAGCCTGTCCCATTTATCAGTTTCTATGGCTTTAACTGTGTGTATGTTGTGACTGCTCTCTGTTGTAAAGGCACATCACACTTAGAGGAAATGCGTGAAAGAACATAAAAAGTGTCTGGGCAACCTTGTCACACCCTAAGCAAAATGAAGGGATGTTTTTGTGGTGCGATTCCTGAACTTGAAGATCACGGCACTAGTCATGGAAGTCATTTGAATTTTTAAGTCGACTCAGTGTTTGTACTGACAGGGGTCACTTCTGATATGACTCAAATTCAGTGTCAATTAAATATTTAATTGATCTGTGTTCCTTTAAAACTGAAGTTAGCCGTTATCTGCAGATTTAATTGGTAATGCGGTGTTACCATAGGAATTTGGTGACTGGCTTAAAGGGACAGTTTGGGAATTGGCCACAGAGGACCCAGTACTTCTGGGTCCAGGTTATTATGTCCCATTCCAAGGGCAAAACTCTGCGAATCCGCAGTTAGATCGGGGAGGGGACAGTAGGCAGAATTGTAGATTCTAGCTCCCTCCCCGGTTATCCCCGCACCAAATTCTTGATAACTCAAAACGAGGACCTAATAGAATTTTATTGATGTGATGTGGGTAACATGTAGTTTATAGGTTTGTCTACCAGTGGGGTCGACTCAGACTTTCATTCTGTTACTGCTAACATGATTGATTTGGGTAATTTTAATTAGTGTGATAAAAAGACCGAGATACGTGAATGTGACCCTCTGTCCGGTAAGATGAAGGTATTTTATTGATGTTCTTCAGACTGATGCAGAAATAAGTGTCAGGGCTGCAGTCATTGACCACAGGTGAGGCTAGCCTTTAAAAGCTTAGCCGAAGGTTTTGTGGAACCCCAACACAATTCTGGGGGATCACAGCCTGTAGATTGTCCACCTCCCCACTTTCTTGCAAGCCAAGGCCAGTTTGGAGCAGGAGCTGGAGGCACAGAAGTAGTGTTTGTTAGGCAAGTGGGTAGTCTGTGTCTTAACTGAGGCCAGGATCTGTTTGGGTGAGCTGGAAGATTGAACGAGTATCCAGCCCACGAAGGGCCCTTATTGGCAGAAGCTTACAGAAACCATACATTTCCTGGACATCCAGCCTAGGATTTTCTTTGAATGTAGGATTGTAGTCTCTTTAGCCCATTATATTAAAGCAGGATTACAAGTCCCAGAACTCAAAGGCAAGCCTGAAAGGGATGAGCTACTCTGCTATGGACGTTGGAAACTTCAGAGCACTAGAGCTTCACCCCGCTGCGGGACAGGGACCCTCACTTACTTCAAACGGATCTAGGGCTGCTCCCTGCTGGCCTGGGAGTGGTGGTGCCTGTGCGTAGAATCCTCCATGTTTGTTTATATACACAGAGTTGAACCAACGCAAGCCCTTGTGCTGGTGGAACTTGACTAACGCAATACAATCTTCTCTGTCCTTCCCAAAAACCCTATTTCTCAGCCTCCAATGACTTTAGAAGTAGACAGTCACACTGTGCCTTAAACTTTGCCTGTGAGACCACATCATGCCCACCCTTAAAGCACTCCACTGGCTCCCAGTTGATGCCAAGATCAGGTGTAAGGTCTTGTACTCTGCCCACCAGACATGATGGGGCAAAGTACCTATTTACCAGCAGAAACTGGCACATCAGTGCACCTGAACCATAGTGCCCATTCAGGGTCTGCCCACTTGGATCAACCAACTCTTACTCAGGAGGACGGAACACGAAGGAAGACCATTGGTCACTCAGGGACACAGACCTCCGCCTGGGCAGAGTTCCAGACCTAACTCCATGTAGTTCGGGCACCTTTTGAAAACAGAACTATGAGACTCGCCTTTAAGTGAACTCATCGCAGATCAGGGTTCAAGATGGAAGAACTTAAGACATGGACTGCAACGCACCCACCTGGATCGTAACCCCCCTGCTTTACCGTACTGCTGTCATTTTCACCACTCAGTAAAAACTAGTTTTGACCTCGGACAAACATCAGCTTGTCATTTTGTCAGAACACACACATCGTGCCCGAATGTCAGGTTTCTTTTCAACAAATAAATGTATTTGTGCAGTAACATCAGCTTGTCGTTTTCTTAAAATACATATATGTTGACGCCAAAAAAAACAACAGTTTATGTTTACTAAGTAAACTCACTTGTTCTCAAATATCAGCTTTCGTTTGCTGAGAATACACTCTTCGTCCCCGAATGTCAGCTTAATTTTGATAAATAAATGTATTTGTCTACCAACATTAGCTATTCGTCTTCTTAAAATACATAAATGCGGACACCAAAAGCTAGACTAAATAACAGTTGTTTATGTTTACTAAGTAGACTCGGTTGTTCTCAAATATCATCTTTTCGTTTACTGAAAAGCACAGGAATGCTGTCCTCAAATACTATTTTGTCATTTTCTAGTGAAGGCCGCCATTTTTAATCTAACCTCTAAGGCAATAACTGTATGAGGCAGTGCTATTATGTTCTCAGCATCTCCACCTTATGCCAGTGTTTGTCACGTGTCCAGGTGCACCATATAAGTCAGCCAATTGCATTGCACCAAGTTAAGCCACAGCATAAGATAGTTGGTGTCAAGTGCCCATGTATCTTCTAAACGCAGATTTAACTTGGTCCATGGAAAGGGCTTTATTCTCATTTGTGGGGTGCTAAGGTGCTTATCCCCCATAACTGTGGGGTACACCTTTTGGGTTAAATCACCTAACCTGTTTTTTCTTACAGGTTGCTCGAGTTTCTTTTCTACTGACTCGCTCCATTGTGCTTGAGAGCAGGGATGAGCCTGGAGGTCGTATGAGATGTTAGCTGCCATTTTGGACTCCATGGTATAAGACGAGGCAGTGCTTGCAGAGCGGATGACCTGGATTCGACTACATGGAAGGATATGTGCTGTGGTTGGCCATAGCAGGTGCTCATGTTGTTGCTTGCTTCTTAAGATGTGGATGCAAGCTAAAGACAAGAGCCTGAGGCTATAATATAGAATTAAACTCTGCACAAACATGGGACTACCTGGTGAGACTTGGGGTGAGACTTAGGCCCTGATTATAACTTTGGCGTGTGGGAGCGGCTCGCCACCACACCGCCCCGCTCCCACACGCAAAACTTGTCCGCACACCGCCAGCCAGATTACGAGTTAATTCTTGGTCTGGCGGGCTGTGCTTTGGCGGTCCCATGGCAGTGCCTGTTAGAAAGACACCGCAATGTGAGCGCTAAAGTACGTTCCTGCACGGCATGGCCTGTGAAGTTCATGCCATGAAGGAAATAGGGGTGCATACAGACAGGGGGCACAGCATATTGTCCCCTGCATCCCCTGGCCCAGAGGCAACAGGGGGCCCTGTAGGGCCCCCTTAGTTTTCTCACCATCACAGTTTTCATGGCGGGGTCACCGCCATGAAAACTGTGGCTGTTTGGAAACTCATAATATGCTTGGCGGGGCTGCAGCAGCACCGCCAGCATATTGCTGGGCCAGACCACCGCACCACAGCTGAGGGATCACGGATCCCCGGTGGTTGCAGCGGTCCTGTGGCGGTTGGACCGCCACACTCGAAATGCGGCAGTCGGACCGCCAGTGCGGTGGTTCCTGCCACGCCACCGCGAGATTGGCAGTCCAATGCACCACCAAACTCGTAATCATGCCCTTAGTCACCAGTGAGAGACTCTGTTTTCGGTGCAAGACTCTATTCAGGAGAATCTGTTACAGGCGCGAGAGACTGCTACCTTTGTGAGACTCGTTTAACAGTGTGAGACTTGGTTCTCAGAGTTCGGCTTGTGTGAGATTGTGTTATCAGTGCAAGACATTTTTCACTAGTGAAAGACTTGTTACCAGTGCCAGGCTGTCAAGATTAACAGATCTTGGGGGAAAGGAAGAGGACTAGTTAGACCTGGCTGGGCTTAGGATGGCTGCTTAATCTTACACAGGGCAATAAGTGTCGTTTTCCATTGCAAATTGGCAATACCTCCTGGCTTTTCACGTTCTGCCCAGGTAGAGCCATTTAACCAGCTAGTAAGACAAAGTGACGGCACAACTAGCTCTAGTGAAGACTTTAAAAAAATGTTTATTTACGATGTGTGTGTGCACTTGCTGCAGTGTGCTGAGCCACTGCCTGAGAGAGAGGACAAAAGAAAAAAATACATTCAAGACACTGGTCTCCATGACGTCCCTCTCTGTTCTCTGCCTTTCCTTGTCAGTCTTATCCCCGGCACCCAAGTTTCCACCCCTAGAAGGATGGCCTTAGTTGGTGAAGGGCCTTGCCACTTTGTGGGGGGCCCAGCGGCTTGACATCTTTTCCTTCATCATGTGTCCAGGATTCCCATATGCCAATCTGCATTGGGAGCTGTGATCAGGACTGGCCTTTGTGCTGGTGGCTCCCTGTGCAACAATCTTTTTGGGCGCCCCCAATGACCTCCTTCATGGATTCCCTCTCTACTACTCTCGAGCAGTGACCCTCATCTCTCCATAGTTCCTCTCTGGTATACATTTCTTTTTTTTTTATAGCGCTACTCATAGTTCACCTACACTCAGTTGTTTGTTCTGCATGGTACACGTTCTTTGCAGCAGGCACATTAACCCGCTGCACTCACTATTTTATGATGTGTCAAAACTGCCACTAGACAAAACCCCACTCTCTCCAACAGTAACATTCATCACCAGAGTTATCTTGACAATTTATTGTTGCTGAAAAGTGCTGGACACACAAGGAACTCTGCAGCCCCTGCTTTTAAACCCATATGTTATTTTTAAACACAGCTCCCCCACGATCAGCACCAGGTGCGGCTGCACTAGTCGGACCGCCCTAAAACCAGCCCTGGCTGTGATGGGGATGCAGAAGGAATGGTAGCAGTAACCAGAGGAGGCTAATGATACGTCAGTTCTGTGCAGACGTGGTCTCTTCCCCACCCCCCCCCCTCTCACAGACTGTCAGTCAGGCTCAGACAAGGGGGAAGGAAGCGGGCGCCTAACAATCACTTTGACAGCTGTCAAATTGAACAAATTATTCTATTGATCTTCTTGACTGTTGTGTAAATGAAAATCTTCTCATATGACAATCAAAGTCTGAAAAGGTTTATTAACAAAAGAAACATTAATGGTCTGTGAGTCACAGGATCAACCAGCTCGAGTTTCTCCGAGCATAGGTGAATGGAGCAAGCTCCCTGAGCAGTGACAAAGTACAAATACATACACTGACGCCCATAGGTTTTGTAAAGTCATGGGATTATTTCTTTAAAAAATTCAAGCAGGTGTCGAGTCTGATCTCATGAGAACAAATGAAATGGCTTTTACATAGCAACAATAACATGCAAGCATTTCAGCTGAGCAAGCAAGGCGTCGTTTTCTCACCTCGGGAGCCAAGTGGCGGGAACAGTTCGCCATCAGAGCCGGGCATTTCCTGTGAGCAAAGTTAGTGTGGGCAAGAAAATATGGCTGGAGCAAGTTACTGTTACTCCAGCTAATGAAGTATTACATATTCAACAATCATAACTAAGGCTCCCTGTTTTCCGTTTTTACTGATTTTTACAGATAAATACAGACAGAAAACATTAATTTTCTTGTCTGTATTTATTTTTCAATGTGGATAAAAATGGAAATTGGGTTGCTTTTTGAGTAATTCTAAATACTGTCTGCCATGACTGCCAGGCCAATAGATGTGTGGATTGATAGATAATCGGGTTAAAAAAGAAAGGAATTTTAGTAATGAGGCTTTAACAGCAGTAGATATGCACAAGGTTGATACTGAAATTTGAATATTTTCATATAAGTGCACTGATTTATCTTCTGCGGGTGTTCATATCACTGAAACCTGGTAGACCTTCAAGCATGAGTGCATATTTATCGGTTAAATAAATGTGGAAATATGCTAATTTTAGCTTACATTTTCCACAAAACCCAAAATAAATATGGATAAATACAGATAAAATTAGCAAAAAATAAATATGGATAAATACAGACCGAAATGGCAGAAAAATAAATACCATAAAACCGGGAGCCCTAATCATAACTTGTTCCAGCCATGGTTTCTTGCTCATATTAACTTTGTTAACATGAAGTGTCTGTCTTTGAGTCAAGACATGAAGCAACAATGGCACCCAAGGCTAGGATTTTAGATTTTTGCTTGTCCACCAAAAACTGTGAACTAATATTGATACTTTTTAAAGATCCTTTGTAGCCACTTTCATAAGCTCGACCCTGCACCTGCTTTTATAGAAGTGAAACTTTGTGGGCATATGACTGATTCTAGAAGCTTCTGTAGTAGGACACATATGCGTACGCCGATGCGCCTCAGGGAGCTTGAGTCCACCACAGCTGTCGTGATCTAATAGCTCCTTTATTCTGTGACTCACAGACTCTTTTCAAAAATACATTTTCAGATTCCATCAAAACCAAGACTTTTTTTTCCAACACTATTTTGGGAGAATGGGTATTTAGCGTCCTTAATATCTATATAAGCTCTATGCCAGTTTTTTCCCAGCACTTTACAACCTCACGGTGTAAGTAGATGGGTGATCAGTGTGTCGTCCATTTACGCAAGTGAATTATATATGTATGGGGTAGTAATTAAGAAGGCTTACTGTAATGCATTTTTGGATGTCTAGATCTGTGGGGCTCTGCCCCATGTGCCCCAATGGGCTAGCTGCTTCTGTCCTGACCCGTCCACTGTCTTCTATGACAAGCTTTCGCTCTTGAGCCTCAAATGAATGTGTTTTGTGATCAGATGCCCTGCTCTCGAGGCCCTCCTGAGGTCTCATAAGATTGAGGCACCAGTGCTTAATTTGTGCAGGCGGTTGCAACCAGCACTCCTTGTTTGGGGACCAGGACCTATTTTTCATCATCAGACTTTTGCTCAGAGCAAAAGAGAGAGAAATAAAGGGGAGAAAGAAAGAAGAAGAGAAGGATGAAAAACAGTGAAAAAGGGAGAAAGCAGGGAGAAAGCAGGGATGAAAAGAACCTGCAAGAGGGAGAAATAAAGCACCCGCAAGAAGGAGAAATAGAGACCGGAAGTGTTTGGTAACGGAAGAAAGAAACATAAAAACTAGACAGCTTTGGTATTCGGCAAACCTGGCGTTCAGTAGCCCTAAGAAAAAAGTAGGACCCTGTACTTTTTAGGTCTTGGCTGTAGACGGCGTGCATCCCCTATCTCGAAAAGAGACCTGTTGTGTGAACTTTGTGGGCTTCAGGCCGCCCAAAGCTTGAACTTTGTGGGCTTCAGCCCACCCAAAGGCTTGCCATTTGCTGGCTCCCACATCGCTCCATTATTCCTTCTCCCCATTTGTCCATGGCATGCATGCGTCATGCCTCTTCCTGCCTTTAGCCCTCCACGAGAGCAGGGACCAAGTACTACTATTCATATGCTGCAGCCATTTTAGGGAATGTTTTCGGGACTACTTTTTCTTTTGGTTTAAAAGCACTGTAGACAGTGCTCATGCTTTTTGCAGCTGCTCACTTTTTGCTTTTATGAGCACTTAAACTTTTCCAACATGCCTGCAATGTTGACGCTCTTATGCCGCATTGACAGCAGTCCGTTGCTTATCTTTCCCCGTATTTATGCACAGGCAGTATTTGGCGTCTTGCGTTACACTCGCCCTGAGATGGACTTGCCACACTATGGGACATGCCACACAAGTTAGTTTGAGAGAACTTCTGTCAGTCACACTCGTGATGCGTGCCTCATATATATATATGCTCACAGTTTGTTACTTAATCTTGTTATATATGCTTGCTGTCCCCGCCCAGGGCACTTTACTTCCCACCTCGACATCTGCGATTCATGCTCCCAGTTCCGTCTTCCCCTGCTATGCCACCACTTCCCCTGCTGCTGCAGGTGATAGCACCCCCCCCCTTACGCTCGCAGACAGCTAAAAAACATTAACAAAAACAATAGCACTTCCGTTGCTCAGACTTATTGGCTATGCCAATGCTTGTTTTTTATTTCACAACGTATGCGTTCAGACTCCCCCTGCTATGAAAGAATGAACTGACTTATAAAGCACAAACAGCTGCCAACATGGGTGTCCCGGCACTAGTCAAGTAACTCACGGCAATGTAAGAGCATACAACCATACTGCAGTGAACAGCCAAGTCTTCAGGAGTTTCCTAAATGATTCTCCGACTTGATGGAACAAATGACAAGAGGAAGCTTATTCCAAGCTTCGGCCACTAAAAAGGAAAAGGACCTCCCTCCCCTTCTTTGCCATTTGAACCTTGGGATTTTGAGTAGTAACAGTCTGCAAGGAGAATACAGGGAAAGCCTTTACTGAAGTTAAGTGGGACTCGTGCCATAGTAGGCTCTTTGAGCCAGCACAAGAGCCTTGAACTGAATCGTTTTAGCTATAGGCAAGCAGTGCAGCTCTCTGAGACGCCTTGGTAATCCAAGAACCAGTCGCGCTGCTGCATTTTGAGTCATCTGCAGTTGATTTAACAAAACCGTAGGGAAACATAAAAACAAGCTGTTGGCGTAATCCAGTCTGGAGGTGATTACAGTGCTTACCACTGATTTACTTGCCTGCAAAGGGAGAATGCTCAAACATTTTTTTAGAGCTTTTAAAATAGAAAAACACGAGCTAGTGACTGCCAGCACTTGGGGGCAAAAAGACAACCTATTGCCGAACTTAAAACCCAAGTTACTGGCAGTGGATAATGGAGCGGGTGGAATAGGCAGGTCTTCAGGCCATCAGTAAGAGACAGACAAGTTAAAGACATTCTATCTATGACCAAAGAGTAGGATTTCTGTTTTGTCCGAGTTGCATTTAAGCAGGCTGTCATGTATCCATTCAACAACTTTCGTTAAACACGCTTTAAAATAAGCGGTTGAGGTGTCAGAAGAGCAGTCCATCGAGACAATCAGCTGGGTGTCATCAGCACATGAAATGACCTAAACATCAAAAGATTCAATCAGCGCCGCAAGAGGAAATGTACACATTAAACAGGGTCGGACTTAGTGATGAACCCTGAGAGACACCACAGTTGAGTCGATTATTGCCTGATGAGAAAACGGCTACACTAACCAATTGCTGTCTAACCAACAGAAAAGACTGAAGCCAGGGGAGAGGATGTAGCCTAACGGCTAGGGCGGTCAACCACAAATCTGGGGAACCAGGTTTGAGTCTCGGCAGCGACACTGAACATCCTGTGATTCTGGGCAAATTACTTAATCTCCCCGTGCCTAACAAAAATGAATGTGTCCTTATGTAACGCAACTGGTGCTCATGTAAAGCGCTCTGATACCTTCGGGTCAAGTTTGCACTATATAAAACTCCGGGGGAAAAAAATCTAAGCGCCGAGCCACAAATGCCGAGCCCAGACAGCTACTGAAGAAGTAAGGGATGAGATGCTGTGCTGAAAGCAGTCAACAACTCAAGCAGGATGAGGGCTGCTCTATAGAGACTTCCAACAATGCTGATTCTCTACTGTGAAATGGCCTAAAGCCTGATTGTAATGCATGCAGCAATCCTGCTCGTTCCAGGTAATCAGATAATTGAACATTAACCAATTTTCCTAACCTTTTAGCAAATGAAGGAAGAAGCAGAATTTCTGGGTTGGCAGAAGGCTTTTTCAAGAGCAGCATTACCGTTGCTTGTTTCCAGGGAGCTGGAACAAAGGCTGACTATAATGATAAGTTGAATAAATTATTTATCACAGGATTAATAACTTCGATGGCTTGAGCCAACACACTCAGAGGACAGGGGTCTAGCGGGGAGCCTGATTTGCAAACAACTATGCCAAGTTTAGATTGCTCAAGAGTGAGGGGTTTACATTTATAAAGTGAGGAGTTGGCTACAGATGTCGAGAGCTTTAGGAAAAGTAACTTAGGTGATAGGAGTAAACTCTGCTTGTATTTTCCTTATTTTAATCTCAAAGAAGTCTCAGAGATCATTACATAGTTCAGCTGAGGGAGTAATTGCTGAATTACAGGCCTTAGGCTGAAGAAAAGATTTGGCAATTTTGAGGATCTGACGTGGCTTATTGCTTGCTGCATCAATTTGTGAAGCAAAGAAATCTGAGACAATTTAATGCATTTTCAAAAGCTTTTTAGCGCTTGTTTATAATTTTCTCCATCTGCAGACATGTAGTGTTTGCGCATCTTGTGTTCAAGGTTTTTACACTTTCTTTTCTCCTCAGCTAAAAGTGGAGAGAACCAAGGGGCGGTATTTCTTTGCTTACAATGGGACTTGAGGAAATTCTGGGGCTAGCTTGTCCATAGTCTTCTGAAACCATTGGTTTACATCTATCTTAATGTCACCTGTTAATACAGGAGCTGAGCAAGACACAGTAGAGCTTGTATTTCTTGATCTGACGGCATTTGTGAATAGCCAGGGGGATAGAGGGGAAAGAATGATTGCGGGGCTTATAGTCCCCCCCAAAAATATTGCAAAGTGGTAGGTTCATACCAACGGGAGAGGCTGATGGATTTCGAATGATGATTTGAAGGTGTCCCTTCCTGCACAAAACAATACAGCATGCAAAGCAGGCACCCAGCGCAGAGGAATGCGCTGTATTACCTTAAATACTGTGCATTCCTGCCCTTACCCTATCACGCAGTGGAGTGCAGCAAGGTGACTTGCTGCACTGTACTGTGTGACTCTTTCTTTATAGGCCCCCATGCTTTTAGTAACTTTTTGCACAAAAACAATCCTGAGAGGCATTTTTAGAAAGAGGAAGTAATGAGGAGAAATAAATACATTTCTCCTTGTTACGCCTCACCTGGGAAGGCGTATCTTTTTGGCATATTCCCAGGTTTACTAGTTCTGCCAAATCTGGGAATGCTTCAAAAACCATAGGAGTTGCGTGGGAACACCCACGCTACACCCATGGAACGCCTTCCCAGGGCAGAGTAAGGCAACACAGTGATCTGCGCTGTGTTTAGGGGCTTAGCTTGGTCAGTAAGTTTGGGGGGGCGGGGGCGAGCTTCAGATTTTCCCAACAATTACGCTGGCATATAATGTTATAATACATTATAGGACAAGCAGGGTGCATGAGAGGGGCCTAAGGGGCAGTGCAAGGGGATCGGAATGCGGATTGGTAGGAGTACTAAGGGAGAGAAAACACTATATTTTGTAAAATAACCAACATTTTCGAGGACTTTCAACAACTTCCTGGTGAAATCCGACAGATATCTCTCCATACCCAACTGAAAGCACCTGCACCTATCTATCAGAACATACATTTATTTGGGGGGGTGTAACCCCCCCCTGAAGCTACGCCCCTGGCTGCGCTGCCTTAGTCCAGATTATGGAGCCACTCAGGGCCACTCAAAGTGGCCTTGATTGGCTTCATAAATCTGACTTTAAGTTTGCACTGCTCTTGCACCACGTACGTGGTGCGAGAGCGACGCAAAGCAGCTTGTAAATAGGCCCCACAGTGACACGTGTTACCGAGCAGGTGAAGGCCCTGGTGGTGAGCTTTCAGTTGCTTATTGTGTATTTGACTGTTGAACTGGTATTGGGGTGAAGCCTTTGCCCAGACACCGTTAATATGAGTAAAAATGACAAAATAAGTGATACTATCACAAAATGAGGCGCAATATGCCACACAGTTTGCCTTTTCTAGCCACATAATTCATTCAGCACTGCAGAATAATTGTTCCTTCCCGGCCACATAATTCCAGTGGTACCTGGAATAGAGATGACATTTTCGATGATGTCCTCGCCAGTTTAGCCTCCGTTCCAGCAGGTGTCGCTGTTGCTTCATCTACTGCTACCAATGTTACTATTGGCCGATCCGCACCAACAGCGAGGAAGACACAGTAAAGAGCAGAAATTGAATTCGGTCGCTTACATTAAACACCTCTTTGATAAGCCACATCTGTTTTTGGTTAGAAAACGCAAAAAAACCCATTAAAAAATGTGAAATAACATAAACCCTAATTCAAGGGTCAATTTGAAATTAAGGTCACAGTCAGGTAGTTTAACGTAGTCAACACTGTTTTATTTTCTGTACATTGAAAGGAGATTAAAGAGCTGCCCCACTGGTCACATTTTTTAACTTCCAAACCACTTAAAAACGTCCTACTCAGCAGGGAGGGGCGGCATATCTCTTCGGCTTTGGCACAGGCCCACCATTTTCCAATCATCCGTCAGACAAAAGCATTCCTTCAGTACTATATCATGGCTGGTATCATACAGCTCAGAGCAAATATTTTCTCTTTTAATTCTCAAATCAACGGGTGGCATGAAAGCTTTTATTGCTTACATCATTCTATCTTACGTCCACGTCGAATTTCTGCTTGGCACGTACAAATCAAAAGTATTCTCCATATCTCACACTCATGGCTCTTGTTAAACTATTATGCTAAAGCCTAGCAGCACTTACTAAGGAAACCCTCACCTCAGAGAGAGTCTGGTTGGTATTTAACACTTGAGACGTCAACTTTCCAAAATTGCTTTGTGAGTAGAATAATTTGGTGTCTAGGTACATGTTTAGAAATGGTTGAAGGCCACTTGCTCTGGTGTTCATTGTTCCTCGTGGTCTCATTCAGGCACCCACCTCCCAGAGGGGGGACCTTCAAACTTTTTTCACTGAGCATCCCCTAAGTAAAATGTTTTGAAGTCGGGCCCGCGGGCCGCTTCATAACTTTATGGTAAAGGTTGAGGTAGTGGCAGGGGGATTGTAGTGTTGTGAACCTGGCACTATGGCGGAGGGGTGATCTGTTTTGAGCTCTTTCATACGACTGTGGGTGGCTATCATCTTTTCCATCTTCGGGTTGACTTCTGTGGCTGCTTGAGACCTTACGGGCTCTATTTCCGGGTACTTGGTGTAGTCGTCTATTAAGACGAGGGTGTATCGCCCATCAGGGAGACAACCACAATCCAGACTGGTGCACTCCCAGGGCTGCGGAGGGCCAGGCGCAGTGAGTATAGAAGCAGGTGCTTTGGGGGAAGGGGGGGGCAGACACTTAGCACCACTGACAGGACCTTACAGCTGCTTCTACCATCTCATCCATGCCCGAAAACCAGACTTTTATTTTATTTTTATTTATTTGATTTCATCCTGAATCTGTTCTTTGTCTTTACCATGCCTTGGTGGCAATGGTGGGCAAGCTTCACTGCATGGTCCGTTAGGCTGGAGGGTATTACCAGGCTGGGTCCCCTTAGCAAACACTCGCTCGCATCAGCCATGAGTTCATGGCGCACCTTTACCAGAGATTCCAAAACATTTTTTGCTTCTGGGGTTCTCTGAGATAGGTGTTCCTTCAGCACATGCCACTTCCCTGAGTGGATTGCTACAGTGGCCAGCTGCAGGCACTCGTCAGCTTGTGTGGCAAGCAATAGGGCATCGAGGGAAATCGGAAGTGGCCTTGATCTATCAATTATAAGCCAGACATACTCTTCTGTTTCTTTATTGTCTTCTGCTTCGTTCGGAGTGGCTGCGCAAGGGTACTGGGAGGGGTAATCAGCTGGATTGTTGGCACCTGGTCGATACTCCACCTGGCAATCGTGCTCTTGTAATTGAAGTATCGACTTTTCAATTCAAGGTGGGGGTTTGGATGCCGAGCCTTGGAACAAAGGTATGAGGGTCTTGTGGTCAGTGGTGACCACAAAGAGGTGTCCATAGATAAGTGAAGGTGCCTGCAGGCCCATGGTATGGCGATGGCCTCCCTTTCAATCTGTGAGTATCGCTGTTCTGTCGCAGTGAGTGACCTGCTGGCATAGGCCACGGGGCCCAGGCACCGTGGTGCTGCTGTTGGGTGAGGACAGCCCCTAGTGCTTTTGAGCTCACATCGACTGCGATGGTCTTCGGCTTCAGTGGATTGAAGCATGACAGCGTGCCATCTGCTGAGAGGGCCTTTTTTGTTTGTTGGAAGGTTTCTTCCTGTGCCGCACCACAGGCAGGGCTGGACTGGGAACGCAAACCAGCCCTGGCAATTATGTTGGACTGGTCCCGGGGGAGGGGTGCTGGTGGGAAACACTGTTGCTGCACTTTTATTACAGGCGGACGATATTGCAGTACTGCTGCAAAACCGGCCCCCAGTAACAAAACCGGCCTCCACCTGTCCAAAACCGGCCCCCACCCTTCCGGTCCACTGGGAAAACACTGGGTGCCTGCTACGGTCAGTCCGGCCCTGAACCCAGGTCCAGGGAGTTGTAGTCTTTGTGAGATTGCGGAGGGGCTGGGTGAGACCTGTGAGGTTTGGTATGAACCGTCCACAGTAGTTCCCCATCCCCAGAAAGCTTCTCACTTCAGACACGCTATTGGGGCAGAGGCCTCTTGAACATCACGCACCTTCTCTAGATCCGGCACCGCTCCTGCCAAGAAAGTGTAGCCAAAGAAGCTACTCTGTTGTTTTAGGAACCTGCAATTCTCCCAGTGGAGGATTAACCCCGAGTCCTGGATTCTCTGGAGGACCCCTCGCATGCATTCGTGTTGCCCCTCAAGGATTTGGCTAAGATCAAGATGTCATTACTGACATTGATGGCGCCCGGCAAACTGTTGAGCATTTCCTGGATGGTGTTTTGGAATACCCCAGTGGCGCTCGATATCCCATAATTGAGTTGTCTGTATCCCATGAGGTAGAGATGGGTGGAAAATGTTGTTATGCACCTTGAGTTGGAGTGTAGAGGTAGCCAGAACAAAGATCAACTTTTGAGAGCCATTTCTCCCGGTTGAGTTCCCTTATATCGTCAACCGTGGTGGTCAAGTGATTACTACATTTGGGCGCCACATGTACACGCAGATGCTGACTTCTCCGGGCTGTATTTGCTTATTTGCTACTATTATAGGGGATATTCTCAATGATGCCAGCTCATTCAAGCTTGTCCAGTTCTTCCTCCACATTCGGCATGAGGTGGAAAGCGATGTGCCGGTGACAGAGCTACTGGCTGTACTGACTGGTTGATATGCAGCTGCAGAACTTTGTCTTTCAAACAGCCAATCCCTTGGAACACTTCTTCAAATTCCGCTAGGATGTTAGACAGCCCATCGACTTGCACGCCGAATGCAAAAGAGATCAAGTCCAAAGTTTCCGTGGTGTGACCACTGACCAACATGCCATGACCTCCATCTGCCACGTAGATGGTGGTATCCACACTCACTTCTCTGTGGGACACCGATGACTTGAAACTCCCAAGCATGAGCAGTGGCTGGGCTTGGCCATATGCAAAAACTCTCACCCTGGCTTTTTAAAGTGTTGGGGGGGTTTATGAGCAGATGTTAGGTGTCTGTGAACATGAGATCTATTGAAGCTCCTGTATCGATCGTCGCGGTGATGGTGTGGTGCCCAACTTGTATCTGGCACTTTGGGAGTGGGCAGCATGTGGAGCAAGCAGGCCCCACTGCACAGATTGTGTACTCAGCAACGTCATCCTCCATATCGTCTGGCCCACTCAATGTCTCGGTGACAGCTTGAATGGTTTCCTTCGAGGATTTAAGTTTTGATGACATGCAGACTTTGGCAAAGTGATTGTACTTGCCGTAGGCTGTGCATTTTCTACCTTTAGCAGGGCAGTCATTCGGCCTGTGGAGCTGTCCCCTGCATTAGTCCTTATAGGCTCTGAAGGTCGCTTTGGGGTCTCAGGGGTGTGGCACGGTTGGATTGAATTGATAGGTACCGCCTTGATGGCCCTGTGGAGGGCGGCCTCCATGTGCGACGCTCGAGCCTTGAATAGTTCTTTTGAGCTTCCTAAGGTTAGGATGTCTCAAAGTGACCTCCCGGACTCTTGGAGTATAGTCTCTTTAAGTTCAGCGGATGCACAGCCCTGGATGATCTGGCCCCTGATCCCTTCTTGTTTGTTGTGAAAGCCGCAAGTGCTTGCCAGCTCTTTGAGTCGGCCATGAAAAGTGTCGAGCGACTCTTCCAGTTCTTGGCGGGCTTGTCTAAAGACTAATCTCTCATAGTCTCTGTTGGCCATAGTTTTAAAAAGCACATTCAGGGCTGTGACCAGCGTTACATATGTCTTATGAGTCGACCCCACCAGCATTTTAGCGACCTTATAAATGCACTTGCCTCCTAGATGCAGCAGGAGGGTGCTGGCGCTGTTCTTTCGTAATGTCTGCACCTTCGAAGTAGAACTGAAGGCTTTCCACCCAGTCTCTCCACTGGGGCGCCTGTGACAGGAACCGTGGCCATGTTGTCACTGTCACTGATGCGTGCTGCTGTGTAGGTGTCCACACAGACAACTGGTGAGCTGGGAGGGGGTCTTGCAGCATGAGCAAACCAGCCGCCTGGCAGAGGGATGGCGAGGCCAGGAAGGCTCCTTGAACCCAACCAAGCCCTCTCTAGGATGTTGGACATGTGGCTCACCTGTAGGGCGAGATGCCCAGGTGGGAGCGCCTAGTGCTTGGTTGCAGGCTGCCACAGATGTATAGGTGCCCAGCCGCCTCCTTCTTATTCCAAGCTTCCTCCACCACCTGTGAAGTCTCCCAGTGGAGGAATTCGTGGCAATGGTGCATGTGGGTGGGGCCTAAGACAGAGGCCACTCCACCAAGGTGATCAGGTCCTGCAGTGCGATGCGCGGGCTGAGAGGAACACTGCTTGTCACGCTGCCGTGGGGCAGTAATCGGCCTCCACGTGGCCAAACTAACAGGGATGACGTCGGGCGAGGGCGCGGGCACGGCTCCGGTCTCATCACCAATGTGGTGCAGGGCCTTGGCAATAGGCCAGGACGCGGTGCACCAATAATGACAGACAAAGGCGTAGTGCTTACAGTTCTGTACTGGCGCGTTACTGCAGAAGCAGCCGGGTTCGTACGCTTTTATTGTACTCAGCATGTGGTGCGTGGGCTAAACCAATTCCCCTCACGTCGGTGGGGGAGACAAACAGATCTCCCCTTCGCGCCAGGTTCACAACACTACAGGCATGACTGCCTGCAATGCAAGGGGCAGGGAGTAGAGATCCTTTCAGGTATGCTTTCTTGTAGCTCATGATCTACACTAAATGTAATACTTATAAAAAAGCAACCCACACAATCACTGCTCCTCATACACTCTTTCACCTCGTTCTCTCTCACACATACACATCTCTTTTCAGACCATGCCCTTGCCCCTCACACTCTCTCCAGCGCCCCTCTCTCATACATATTGTTCTTCTCTCACACTTCAATTGCTCTTCACACTCTCCCTAACCGCGATCACTACCTCTCTCACGTGCACACACTGCGCATGCATTTTCTCTCGCGGCCGCCCTGTTCCTGGGGATGCCCTGCTGACATCAATCTCCACAGATGTTTCCTGCTCCCTGACGCGCGTGCACGAGGCCACGGCATTGTTCTTCTGTTCCATCCTCTCAGGGTGGATCTGCGACATGAAATGATACAGACCCTTCCAGAGCTCCGGGCAGAGGCCTTGTACGGGCCCTGGCTGGTCCTCGCGGGCCGGCGCCTTTTTAGGCTTCTTCTGGGCACCGTACCCTTGTTTGGAGGACGGTGACTGTCATCCTTTCAGGGGGGGGAGGGGGTGGGGGTTTTATGAGGATTTCTTGTAGTTTATGTTCTCATAAATGTAATTGTCGGCAGTGCTTGGAAGAAGCAGCTGTGTAGCCTTCAGTTTGATGACCCTACCGCTGCCCCCCCCCCCTCCGTACGCCGCCTGCAGGGGGTCCTGTGGGATTATGACTGGAGGTGCGGCGGTGTGGCCTGTGTTGGGCCTGGTTTTGGAAAGGGTAAACTGTGCTAGCAAGTGATTTAAATGGAAATATAGAATTGCAGGTACTCACTATTTAGAGTGCCTGTTCACTCTTGAGAAGTGATGGTACTCTCCTATTAAATGTATTGAAATAATGCTGAGAAGAGCACGTATTCTCCCTTTCAAATTGAAGAAGTGCAGGTACTCAGTGCCGGACGGTAGCTTCCCCTTTAAAGCACTGGTAGACACTGTAGGATGCACCTTGGGTGGACTTTGTGCTAAATGGCCTTGAAAAAAGGTTTCATTCCAGTCCCACATTAGCCGCTCTAGGAAGATTGGAGGGGTGAGTGCAGATAGTTTTCTGCTCCCAAGAAGAAAAAAAATGTAATAGTAAAATTAGCCTCTGGGATTTCTCCGGTGAACAGTATGGCCAGCCCAGCACTGATTTGGTGATGGCAAGTTTAATATGAAGGAATAACGTTAGACCCTTCCTGTGAGCTACAGCACGAGTTAGGAGAGGGCGCGCTGTGCAGTAGCAGACTTCCGAGGTCTCTAGTTTAGAGGATACTATATAAACTGACGCTTATCTTTAGGGTTTTATGTATAGTCACTAACACTGACATTTACACGCACATTAGCTCCCTTAACATGGACAGAGTTTGAGTACATGTTATATTGGTGCAAGTCCTGTTATGTTGATCTGCAAGTCGCATGATGCTGTCGCACTGGAATCTCACCACGGTGAGATTCTATGTATTGTTTGAAATGTAATGTTCCATGCTTGACAGTTTCTCTGGCCAGCATGGGAGATCGGTTACTCAGAGCTGCAGCTGCAATACAGATCAGCGTAACAACACAAATTGATGTGCCAGTGTGTTTATTCTACAACAAACAATTTGGCGACGAGCTGGCCAGAGGTGCATTGGAAGTCAGAGGCCCTAACTTAATCAGATGATGCTACATGCGAGTTGCAGCTGAGCTGATGAGTGTCTGGTTCGAACCTGTAGTGTGTGGGGAGCTGTTCTCATCCTACATGACAGCTGGAATTCTCGGAGTGCTGTGGGCAAGTACCCGCTTGTGATGGACATACATTTATTTCAGTTTTATCGTTTGGCCGGCATTGTGGGGGCCTCACATCGAGTCTGAGTAGTGTTCCCGCGCAACCTTTGAAGGCTTGGTCAGGCATTCAGCGCACCCAGCTCACAATTAAGAGACACTTGACGTACAGCGTATTACGCACGGCGGACGTATTAGGTGAAGCTTATGGGTTGTACAGCAGTCAGCACGTAAAGCTTTGACACTTACACACTACGCACAACGGCCATATTGCCACAAGCGGTGATGTGCACACCTGCTAACATATGCACATCGTGATTTGGTATCCTCATGCGGTGATGCGCACACCAGTGAATGTCATGCTACGCATAACGTTTCCTCAAGGAATTAATTAGTGCACTTCCGGAGTGGAGACGCGCACACCTGGGGAACACTTCAGCACTTGCTTAGTGTGCGGTTCAGGATTTGTGGAGAGTGCATTTCTCTGTGGTGGCGCGCGCACACCAAGCGAACTTAAGGTGACAATTGGTAGTGCATTTCAGAGCGGTGAAGGGCACACCTTAATTATATTTTTGGACACTCAGCTTGCTTTTATGTTTCTCTACTCTTAGCCTGTCAACCATTTGTCTCTTAAATTATTGCGTATAGCTTCAAGGCAGATTGGTGGTGTTTTATATTTCAGTATTCAGGTGTCACTATAGCGTCTTCACATCTTTCTATTTTTACACCACCGAGCTTCTTACTGCAGGCTGGCACGCCTTCAATTCCTTCGGAAGATTGGATACTTATGTTCAACAATTACCTGGTAGCACTTGATGGCCTAGAGATTTCGCCTGCATGCAAGAAGGCTTTACTTTTGAGTACCTTGGGTAAAGAGGGTCAGCGTGTTTATAGATACTTACCTCAGGCTCTAGAAGCGACAGCCAACCAATTCAAGGTGTGTTCAAAGAAGCTAAACATATGTTTGAGGTCAGATTCACGAAAGAGGGGTACTTGCTCATGACAAGGTTCAGTTTTATACTCAACATCAAACTACGGCGAAGTCCATCGATGAATTTGTGGCTAGACTAAGGAAGTTGTCTACCAAGTGTATGTTTGGTCCCATGACCGATGAACTCATTCGGGATCTGTTAATTGGGCAATATAAAAGTAAAAAGGTCCAGGAAAGATTGTAGGTGGTAAGCATCCCACATTGAAGGATGCAGTAGATATTGCCAAGGTTGGTAAACAATCTGATTAATGTATGAAGGAGATGGAAAACAAATAATACTGTAGGTCATGAAATTTCAGAGGTAGGGGCAGTCGCGAATACAGATGTGATGGTCATCACTGCTGTCAAATCCCAGAAGAATTATGTGAAGGGAAGAGTGCAGTCTAGGCAACCCACCAAGTGCTACAACTTGTGTGGGAGCATGAATCACATGGTAGACTCTAAATTCTGTTTTGGCAACAACAAAGAATGTAGAAAATGTGGCCGAGTAGCCCATTTTGCCAGAATGTTCACGTCTACTAGTCGTATCAAAGTTGCTTTAATTTCAGACGCTTCTCATGTGGGAAATCAAAAGCTTGACAGAATTTTATGTGTGGAGAGTGAAGGAGACATTAGCTTGGAGGACAAAAGGAATAATCGACCTAATGCAATGTTTGAAGAGGTAAATGGTCATCGTATACAGCTCATGGTTGATACAGGGTCTATGTATACGATAATTCCCAGGAGCATTTTTGAGCATGAATGAAGTGGAGTGGTACTGCAGCCTAAATACATTTCCTCAGGGGGTGTCAAGGGGAATCCTTTGATATTTTGGTTTACATGGAGGCAAGCATTGGGTTTGAGAGTAGAAATATTTGCGGGAAAGTTTATGTGGCGGATCATGGACCACCAATCCTTGGGTAGTTTCACCAATACGATTTGTACGTTATTATCAATCCAAGGTCACCTTCCCAAGTCATGGTGGTGGAAGATGAATCCTTGTTAGACATTTTGGATAGTATGAAGCACATTTTTGGAAACAAACTAGGACAGCTCAAGGGATATGTACATAATATCTTGTTGAAGAAAGGAGCGTTACCCATTCAACAAAAGGTTAGGAGGGTACCAACTGTGGTATGTGAGAAGCTATAAAAGCTGATTCAAGAGATGTTGGACGAGGGAGTCATCAAGCCTGTGGAGGCGTCTAGGTGGATATCACCAGTTGTGATCACGAGGAAGGCCGATGGACGCCTAAGGTTCTATGTCGACCTTAGGTCTCTTAATCAGAGCATCATAGCAGGCACATTTCCTCTCCCCAACATTAGTGAAATGGTTCTCATACTGAAAGGTGGGAGGTATTTCTCTAAACTAGACCTAAAGAGTGCGTACCACCAGATCAAATTCTATGAAGATTCCAAACCACTCACTGCATTCATTACGATGGAGGGGACTTTCCAGTTTACTTGCATGACTTTTGGGTGTGAGTGTATATCAGCGCTTGATTAGTAAGGTGCTTAAAGGGCTAAAGAACATCTTGTATTTTCAAGATGATATCCTGAGTTTTTGGAGAAACCATTGAGCAGCACAATGTTGTTCTCAAGATGGCCTTGCAGAGTATTGCGGAAGTGGGCCTAACACTTAGGAGGGAGAAATGCTCATTTCTTGAGCAACAGGTCGAGTATCTCGGCTATACCATCTCGGCAAAAGGTGTCAAACCCAAAGAGAATCTGTTAAAAGCTATCAAGCTAGCTCCCTCGCCTGTCGACAAGGAACAACTTAGGTCCTTTATGGGTCTCATAGAGTACTATTCTAAGTTTGTGAAAGGGTTTGCAGATAAGAGTGAAAGTTTAAGATTGTTACTTAGAAAAGGTTGTAATTTTAGTTGGGAGTGTGTGCAGGAAGAGTGTTTTGTAAAGATCAAGAAGGAAATTTGTGAAGCAGGAGTGTTGACACCCTTTGAAATTAACCTTGAGTCCATTGTAACTGTTGATGCCAGTGCCACATGCTTAGGAGCCATCCTGTCCCAAAGGCAAGGTAATATCGAGAAGACTGCGGCATTTGCTTCTAGTACTCTTTCAACTTCAGAGAGAAATTACTTTGTGATTGAAAGAGAAGCGCTGGCAGCTGCTTGGGGTGTGGAGTACTATCGTACATATGTGTTGGGGACAAAATGTATCCTAAAGTCAGACCACAAGCCCCTGGTTAAAATACTCCTTCCTGGTGGAGCTGATAAAGGGTCAGCAAGGTGGGCGAGATTAGCAGCCAGACTTCAAGAGTATAGATGCCAAATTGAACAAATTCCTGCTAGGAGAACCATACAAACGGATTGCTTGTCTAGGATGTCTGTGGAGGGCGACACTGATGATGATGATCATAGTGCCTAATCCTGTGATAGTGAGGGTGCTGTTGCCTCAATCCTGGATTCAGTTGAGAGTGGTGGGGTGCATTTTTTTGTGGATGAATTGCATCAGGAGACAGAGGTGGATGATGTGTTAAAGGAGGTAATCCATATGTTGAATAGGGGCAGTAGAAGAGAGAGTTGCGTGCCTGTGCCAGTGCGACCTTTTATTAAGGTTATCAAAGAGTTAACCATGTGTGGAGATGGTTTGCTCATGAGAGGTGATATATTTGTACTGCCTTTTGGCCTAAGGTCTAAACTTGTAGTGTTAGGTCAAACGTTGATGTAACGCAGACTTAAAGCTCAATTTTGGTGGCCGGGTCTTGACATTTACATTGCTCCTTTGGGAGACAGTTTGGCGGCCCATGATCTGCAGGCCCTGATTTATGCTGATGATTGTCCGATCCTGTGGGAACTGATTGATGGGTGGTCTGCTTGTAGGAGATACATATCAACTGGCTTGGTAGAAGTTAAAAACTAGATGGCAAAAAATTATCTTTGCCTTAATGATGCATTGTGTTGTAACATTTATATAGCACTTACTACCCCTATGTGGAGTGCTGAAGCGCTTGACCAGGTTACTTCATGGATTGGGAAGTGCTCTGTAGGCAAATAAGGAGGAAAAAAACTGAAGGTGGGAGTGCAATCTAATTTGGGACATATTGAAAATCCAGAAATGCCTTGGCACAGCGTTTGTGTGGATTTCATTGGTCCCATGCATGAGTTGCGAAATGAGTGTAGAAATTTGCTTTGGTGCTTGTAGATTTGTTCTCCAAGTGGTTATGTGTAAAGTTTCTGAGGGTGATCACAGCAGGAGCTGCCATTCGCAACCTCAGCAGAATATTTTTTGAGGAAGGTATTCCATCCGTTATCATTACCCATAATAGTACCCAACTTGTTTCTAATGAGATGAGGAGGTTCCTAACGGATTGTCGGATCAATCACTACCGCACTTCTCTTTATAACCCTCAGGGAAATTGTATGGCAGAAAGAGCAAATCATTTGGTGAAGGGAGTCATTCAGATGGCGATTGAGAGTGGAAAGGATGTGTAAAGGTTGGTTGAGGAGATGGTGTGAGCATATTGCACCACTGTCCAAGAATCAACTTCAAAATCCCCTTTTGAAGATATGAGGGGCAGAGTGCAGAGTACAAAATTGGTTCCTGCTTGGATTAAAGAGTGGGTGGTTCAAGGTGGACAGAAAATTGGAGAAATGTGGGAAAGTACTGAAGGTTCGAATGGGACATTGAAACCGGGTGATTCGGTGAAGATCAAAGCAGGGAGGCTCACGAAAGGGTTGTCAAAATTCCTTGGACCTTACAAAGTCAAGCGTGTATATAAATTTCATGTGTTGTTGGAGAATGGTGAGCATTGGAACAGTCGCAGGGTGGTGGTGTATCTAAAGGGAGGTCAATGCCCCTGGAGAGAGAATGAAGGGTGTAGCAGTTTAATAATGATGGGAGAAGTGGATTTTGGGGGACTAAGAATCACACCTAGTTCTCGGTCTCGTATTGAGGGCTGTTCAGAGGTAAAGTACTAGTCACTTTTCAGTGCTAGACCTGCTAATCTTGTTGCCACCAGAGAGGAAAGGAGTGTGAAAGAAGGCAGACCACCAGAATGTCTTAAGGATTATGTGTATTAATGTTAGATTGTATCTTAATCATTTACTATTTTTTGTGGACTTTTTAGGTATGTCTTAGACGTACGTGTTTGGGGTAAACTATGCTTTTAATTGAAACTATATTCCTTTTCATAATTGTTCCTTTTTCTTCCTTGTTGTCAGTATCCTATTCTCATAAGTTTTTACCTCATTCACCTTTCAATGCCGTTTTTAGGTCTCGCGCCTAGCGTTGCAGTGCGCAACACTGCTCGCGGAGCGCGAGACTTCTTGTACGGGCTTCAGAAAGCTAACCACACGCTCGTGCATGTGTTTAGCTTTCTGAAGCCTGGCATTGGCTGTGGCGTGCGTTTTAAAAAAAAAAACTGCACGCAATTGGGCAAAGGCGGGCGCATGTCCCGCCTTTGCTCCTCCCATTCCCACTGGTGGCTAGCACGCGCAGCAGCGCGCGTTCGCCTCGCTGCCGCGCTCCCTCCCCCCGCTCCTCTGTGGTGCGCGCGCACCACTGTTTATTTTCTCAGGGTTTGCCTGCAAACCCCACCCCCTCCCACCTCCGAAACTGCACCGAGCAGGCTTGTTGTGCTCTTTTTTTTTTTTGCTCTCTTGGGGCTGGGGGGTGGGGGGGGTGGGGGTGGTGCTGAAATTTCCCCTTCTAGTTTCAACCCAAACTATCTTCTTTGGGGCAGTCATGTTACTTAAGGGAATCGCCATCCAGCGCATAATTGTATTGCAATTGGGGGAAATGTTTAATTAAAGAACGTGGCAAAATAACGTACTCCCAAAACAGTTAAGAGAGCCCCTGACTACCAAAGGCATCGGATTCTGCCGCTGTTTCTAATTGACGTCACGTTGCTAAGGCGTTTTCCACAGTGACGCTTCCAAACACAACTGTCTCTTTTGCGTAACCGTTCACTTCTGACCAATAGTGTCACCGATTCAATCCGTACATGTTCAGCAGAGGACTACTATTGGTGAAAGTATCTCTCATTAACGAATCAGACGGAAGCTAGCTGTAATTTCTTGCCGGGTCCTATGGTTTTGACCAATCTCATAACACGTCTTTCAGCATCCCGGCGGCTCAGAGCTCTGTGAACCCCGTCAATCAGTGCGGTGCCCTGAACTTATTGTCAGCTTTATCTGCCTGTCATGTAAAAGGCGGGACATGGGCAATAATTCTCCCAGGTGGTTGGCAGTACAGAACCTTACATTCCAGCAAGTTCTTTTACTCTCGTTCGTAGATGAACTCATGCTATTGGTGTATTTCTCGTTCCATCATCAATCTTCTTGAATGGGATTTGTTGCTGTTCCTCGGCCATCCCAGCGGGCGGGTCTCCCAGGCCTGCTTCTACACAGGGTCGGTTGCGCGGTGTGAAGTGTCAGCCCGGCCGTTGACTTGTGTACAGCCGGGTGTGGGGAGCGTCCGTCTGTCGCGGGAGGGAGTCTTCGCACCCCGTGGTCTGCAGAACCAGGCCTTTCACCGTTGACATTGGGACCTGACGCCCCAAATGCTTACAGGCAGCACCCCATCTCCTCCACACCTCCTCTGCTCCTGTCTTTGCCACTGACCCTGTTGAGAGGCTGCCAGCTGTCACCTCCATCCACCTCCTACCCGCCGAGGGTCACCCTCTCATTCTCTGCCGAAAACAAGCTTTCTCCTTCTGCAGGCAGACAGCTCTCCTCTCCGGCACTGACTGACATATTGGCACCCTCTAATCCCTCTCCACGTGGCAGGCAGCAGACCCCTTACATTCAGCCCCCCCTGCCCAGTCACCTGCAGCCCCCTAACCGACCAGCAGCTTCATTCATCAGTACCCCCTAGACAGACCCCAAGCTCACCTCTGTGTGAAAGCCCATCCCATGCTCCTCCCTATATTTACAGCTTAGAGCCAGCCGCCCATTCATCCCTGAAGTACCCTGACCACCTCCCACGTGCTGGTGGTCGCCCTTGACCCTCTGCTGACTTCTTCCTTTGAGGTCACCCCTCTGGACCTCGCTTGCAAGCAGCACGGTTCTTCCCTGCGGACCCTTGGCTCTCAGGCTCCCTACTTTTTACTAACAATCCGGATTACAGCAGCCTTTGTTAGGCCTGCACCTGTTCCCAGCTGGCTGTGAGCCCTGGACTCCACTGTCTTTCACCCTACTGCCAGTATCCATCCTGCCAGCTGATACCCTGCTTCTGGAAGCGAAGAACAAGAAGGGGACCCTCGTGAAATGTCTGCAAAGGAGGAGAGAGCCATGGAGATCCTGAAGGGCTTCAAACTGTATCCCTTTCCACAACTTGGGAGGTGAAAGTGGCCAGGAATGATGGAGAGCGATGGGCACTGCGTGGTAGAGAGGATGGGCAGGGGCGAGCAATGGCAGAGCGGTCTTAAATATTGCAATCTTAATAATGGTCTTGAGTGAGTCCATGCCACCATCTCAACAGTCCTGGCCATAGTATATGATTGGTTGATTTACAGAGTGCTATATAATCCATAGTTTACTCTAAGTTCTATTCTTGAGCCAGCAGTACCATAGGACCAAACTATCAGCTGACAATACTTTAATAAGTAAATCCCAGGATTCCATGGTCATTTTCAGTCCTAAAAAGCAAAGGGTGAATAGGATTAAAGCACTGAGTTGCAGTGCTTGGAACGTGGTGTGTGTAACTCCAAGGGACTCCTTGTTGGATTGTGGCAGCAGAGTCGGTTATGGTTTGCTGGCATGTGTTGAGCCAGTGGTGTGCTGGGGGGTTGGTTGTATTTGTACTGCATTCCTTGGTGTGGTGAGGTGTTGCTGCTACGAGTTTGAGACGTAGAACCTTTAGGTTAATGAAACGTCAAATTGGTTTGGGTCATGTGGGGAACACGTGCAGGGACCTACCTCTTGCAAAGATGGCATTTTTGGAAGTAGCACCCACCTGCTACCATGATTTGGCTGGTAGTGTAAGTTGAGAGGGTTGAGGAGAATAAAAACCAAAATATCATTTGGTGGACTAAAGAGTATCATGCTGGGGAATCAATAAAAGGCAGCAACTGGAGGTCAGAGTTGAAAGGTGACGGGTGCAAGAGTAGACAGAGGTATAAGCTGATGAGAAATAGAGCCTCTAGGCCGAAGGAAAACGAAAATGTGCCGAGATTGATGCTAAATGTCAGTGACGTACTGTTTGAAACTTACTGATGGAGTCCGAAAAGGATTAAATTTTTTGAGAATTGTAATGGTTGTGATGGGTTTAGATGTGGAAGGGTATACAAATGAAATCAAGCAGAGATTGAGCTAAATCCGATATAGTTAGAGGTGAACGGTGAGTAGTCTGTGCGTGGACTGGTGGTTAAAGGGAATCGGGTTGTAGAAAAAGTGGAAAGCCAGTCGAATGATATTAGAGACTGCGCTCATAACACGTTGAAAAGTTTTCGTATTGGTGATGGATGTTGTGGGGCCAGACAGATTAGATTATGATAGCTTCACGTGATCCATTCTTGGGTATGGGAGCAGGTGGTTGGTGTTAGGCGGGGATTGCTCTTGGATTGGGTTTGATGGACAACAGTATTGGGATATGCATAAGTGAGTTTGTGTCTTTGCACGATTAAAATGTAATTTGTTAGCCATTTCAGTGCAGGAGTCATTGTTTTAAACTGGACGGTGATAATCTGCATCTCATTGATGTATGAATTTATGTCAAAGTATCCCTAAAGCCCAAACAGAAGTCACATAAACATTATTTTTGTACCAAGTTTATATGTTCCTATGCAGATTTCTATCTTTAAGATAGTGCACACAAGTATTAACGAAGCATTAAGTGGGATTTTAAAGAAATGTAGTTCCCACAAAATCTCTTAACGATTATGATGTACAAAAAGCATGGATATGATCTTCTCAGAAGTGTGTTGCTTTGGGGTTAGTATTTGGGAAACAGTAGCTGTCGATGGGCACATAGTTTGAATTTAGTGTCCAAAGCCATGGTTTGTAAAGCAACAATTGCTTTGTGATGTTTTGGGGCTGGTTGAGCCATTTCCAGCAGGTGGATGGTCTAAAGTGACACTGTACTCGCGGTCAAGCTTTGTTGGAAAAAGAGCCTTGGTAAACAGTCTGTCTAATTTTTATGCAATGTGGAGAAATAAGAATTTCTGGCCCTAAATCTGAAAGCTCCACTAAAGAGGAAAAAAATTTAGCACACGTTTGTGTCTTTGATTATCTAGACAATCGTTTCATCCATAAGCTGTTATGGCTAAAGCAGCCTGCAGAAGAAGGGTACAGAAATGTGTTAAAATACTGAGCCATTCTGCATTGTAAGAACAAATTCAGTGACAAATCAATAAATTCTATACTCAAAATGTATAATATGACATCAGTAGCTGCTGCCCTGTACGGAGCCATACTGAAGAGCTACAGACAAGCGAGCACCAGCTCTACAAAAAAATTGAGAATTGTTATGGTCCAGGCACCCCATTGGAAGCTTTAAGGCTAGAACGTGGTATTACTAGCATTGAGTCAGCAACCTGACATAATCCTGCATTTTATTGGACCAGAATCTGAACCAACCCTGTAAACCAAATTTATATAAATACTCTTTCAGGTATTTTGGAACATAGAATTCAAATAATTGAATGGCTGGATCTTGTCAAAAGCTCATTACAAAAGATGGCATTCCCAACTACTGGAATAATCCAGGACTGATGACTAAAGCTAGTACTACATTAATTAAAAATCAGTATTGTTCAACAGTATCAGTTTAACCCAAACTGTAAAGGGAAGCTGACTATATCGTATCTGAAAGTAAAATCCTCTAGTGCCATTGAGTGTTCTATGGACCAAGTGACACCTGAAATAAAGAGCGGCTTGTATATAAGACTCAGATTAGGGTCTCTTTTAGTCTTGAACTAAATTATGGTACTTGTTTTTAATACTTGTATATTGAAGTGGCTAATTTTATATAGCGACTCCATTTTCTGTTTGTATGTATTATTAACTGAAACAAATACATTTAAAATTAGACTAGTGCCCGTTATAAGGAAATGCTCCGCTGCCAGGCACCATAAGGATACTTGTTGAGAGTCCGTCACAGACATCTCTGTTTATGATAGTCCTTGCATAGCTTGAACCTGTTATTTTAAGGGGTGACATTTTCTCTTGCACACAATTGAAATGTAAAACAAGCATTTGCAATGCAATAGGTCTCGCGTTTGCGAGAGTTTGAGCTATTGGCATTGTAAATGACAATGCCTTTTATTTAGCCGTTTTGAAAAACAATGCAATAGGTCTCGCATTATTAAAGTTTGAGCTATTGGTGTTGCATTATTTAGCAATGCCAATAGCTCAAACTTTAATAATGCGAGACCCATTGCATTGCAAATGCTTGTTTATTATTATTGTTAATACTATCATTTGCTTTTGTTGAAGAAACAAGGATGTGTTATATTGCTGCAAGTCGTGTTATGTTGATCTGCAGGTCGCATGATGCTGTTGTGCTGGAATCTCACCACAATGAGATTCTATGTATTGTTTGAAATGTAATGTTCCATGCTTGATAGTTTCTCTAGCCAGCATGGGAGGCGGTCACTCAGAGCAGTAGCTGCAATAAAGATCAGCGTAACAACAGAAATGGATGTGCCAGTGCGTTTATTCTATAACAGTACAATCCATAGGGTTTTCAAACAATTTTAAAGAATTTAAACTCAGGAGGCAGCACCTTGGTCGCAAGTAGCACATTTACAATCAACAACAGAAGAGGCCATTGTATTGTTTATGGCTGGATATATAGGGAAGATATCCTGCCAGCCAAGGCTCTATTTTATTAAAAAAAACAGCCAAAAACGAGAACAAGCCGCCCCAGTGTGATGACGTGTGTGCATGCAACACCATGCATGGGCATGTATGCGACAGCCATTTCCTAAAAATTCAATTTATCTTCCAAAGATGGCAGATACCAATCGTGAAAAGATATATTAAAAAAATAACAGCAAAAACATGTTATGGAAAAAGGAGCACACGTGTGGCAATATATATTTTTTGTTTTTAGGTCTCGCTCTGAAGCCAGCGCTTGCGCTGGTCTGGGCGAGACATTTTGTAAGTGGGCTTTTAGAAATGCGACAACTTTTTTTTGGGTTTGCCTAGAGCATGCGGGTACGCGCACAGTAGCGCGCATTCTCGCATGCTCCAGGCGCCATATGTCTTTCCTCTCACTTGCTCCTCCCCTCCCCCACCACAGAGCGCTTCTCGGGGCCGCGCGGCCGTGTCACTTTCACGGCCGCGCGTCACTTGCTCTCCCGCTCCTCCCCCTCCCCACCACAGAGCGCATCTCGCACGGCCGCGCGGCTAATGCTTGTTTTATTTAGTTTTTGCGCGCGCACACAACTCCCGGTCGCAGCCGAAATTCTTGCTCGCGATCACTTTCGCGCACACCATTTGCTTGTTTGAACACTTCTCGCCCTTTCCTTGCTGTTTTCTGTGCATCGCTCATTCTTTCATTACTTGTCACTTTTATGTGCATTTCTCAGTCTTTCTTTGCTACTTCACTGTGCATTACTCCTTCCTTCTTATTCCTTCTTTGCTGCTTTTCTGTGCGTTTCTCATTCTCTTTCTGCCACTTTCATGTGCTATTTTCATTATTCCGCAATCTTTCTTTGCTGCTTTTTGAACTTTTACACTGATTCTGTGCCGATCTGCTGGGCATCTGCCACTCTTTCTCATTCATTCTTTGCTGATCTTCTGTGCTTTGGCCTTTCATTCTTTAACATTTTTCTCTGCCCTTTTCACTCAATCCTTGCTGCTCTTGGCTTCTTTTAGTCTCAGCTCTTCTCTTCGAGTTTCGAACTCAATTGCTCTCTTAACTCCTCTTCTTCCTTTTTCTCACTCTTTTGCTCTTCTTCCTGCCCTTTTCCTGAATTTGCGACCTTCCCTGCTTCCTCTCCCACGCCGCACTCCCTTCTCGGTTCCTGCCAGTTACTTAGCCCAACCCATTGCCCCAGAGACCCCGCTCCTAATTCATGTCCGCCGCAGCTTGGATGCACAGCCCGTATGCGCCCCTCCCGTGCCCAGCGGCAGACCCCTTGCTTTCACTCCCATCACTGCTACGTCTCTGCTTCCCTCTCCTCACCCTGAACCTTGAATGCACCTTCCAGTGCTGCTGCTACGCCTCGGTAGTCGACTGCGAAGGTGCCTTCCCTGTTCCACCTGACACTTTTCCTGCACCTTCCCACACCTTCACACCACCCTCACATGCACCGCACACAACACTCACCTCTCCCTCGGCCACGCACACCTACACACCTCTCCCCACCCCTCCCTGTTCTGCCTTCTCCTCAACAACACCTCCCTCAATAAACACGCTACTGAAATATGGGACCTGCTGCACGACCACACATTGAAACTGCTCTTCCTCACAGAAACCTGGCTGATTCTATCGACATTACCACACCTATTCCCCAGGCACAAGGTTATAAGACAGGACAGAATTAACAGACCCAGCGGAGGACATGTCATCGTTTTCAAAGAGCTCATCAAGTGTTCCACTGCCTCAGCTAGCACCAACAGCACTGATGCTGGATGTGTTTATTGTGCCAAAATGGCTTCTTTTGTCATCTTCAATGCAAGATGGTGCACACTCTGAAATCCGTAAAGTGCACTCTCTTAATGCTTTATTTTAATAAATATATTTAGGGTGATCACCAACCTCTAGTTCAGTGTGGACACTTTCTCCAGTCCTTGTCTTCTCTCTCTGTACGTCACACCTCTCTTTCAATAAACCTCAGTGCCCCACAGCACTTACCTCTCATGACCTCAACTTGCCACCTCTCTCCGATCCTACCTCTAGATCTCTAGCTCTCGGTCAGCTCTCTGCCCCTCTCTTCTCCTCAAGTGCCTCTCTCTCTCTCTCTCTCTCTCTCTCTCTCTCTCTCTCGCTCTCTCTCTCTCTCTCTCTCTCGCTCTCTACTTTCTCTTCTTTCTGCATCTTGCTGCTCTGTTTGCATCTCATCCCCCTTCATTTCTCTTCCATTTACTTCCCCTCCCTCTTAATTTCATCTCTTTATCTTACCCTTTCTATCATTTTTGCCATCTATACCTTACCTTTCTCTACCTCTCGCATGCCTCTTTCTACCTCACCATTCTCTCTTTCATTTCTCTCTCTGCCTCACAACTCACTGCCTCATCTCTCTCTTCCCCACCTCTCATACACTATCTAGACTCTCAATTTACATCACCTATTGGCAGGGCCGGACTGGGAACCAAAACTGGCCCTGACAAAGTGCTCGGCCGGCCCCCCCGTGGGGTTGGGGGTGCGGCCGAGCTCTTTGCCACGGCCGGTTGTCGGCCGATTTTGTTACAGGGCCGATTTTGCAGATATGCTGCAAAAACGGCCCTATAACAAAAACGGCCCCCAGGGGCCCAAAACCGGCCCCCACCCGTGCGGCGCACCGGGGGATTGCCCGGTGCCCGCTACGGCCAGTCCGGCCCTGCCTATTGGCCTTCTATGTCTCTCTTTTTATTGATGTCCTCTTTCCCTCGCCTTTCCCATTATTTTATTTCTTTCTCTCTACAATGCTCTCCCTACCTCTTCCACTCCATCTATCACTCCCTTTGCTTTCATCTCTCTTTCTATCTCCTTCACTGTTTCCGTTCAATCTCTCTGCTTCCAATGTCTCGCTCGTTTAATACATCTGTCTTACCTCTGTCTCTCTCCCTCCCTATTTCACCATTCTCTACTTCTCCCTCGCACTTACTCTGTATTAGCCTCATCTCTCTACCTCATCTGCACCTCTTTTTCTCTTTTTCTCTTTTTCTCTACTTCTCATATCTTTCTATTTTTCATCCCACTGGCTCTACCTGCCTCGCTACTTTGTTTACCTGACCTGTCATTCTGTGCTTCACCTTTCTATTTGTGCTATCTCATTATAACTCACCTCTCTTCCTATCTTATTTCTCTCTAGACCTTGCCCCTCGGGTTGGCACCTTTCTTACCAGCCTACATTTAAAACTGCATGCCAGGCCTCTAAAAACAAGCATTGGCATAGTCAATAGGTCTCGCCTTTGGGACCTTATAAGTTTTTAGACATGCAACAGTTGATGTTATTGCACCAAGGATATTGTGCTGCATAACTAAATACTTATAAGGTCCCAAAAGCGAGACCTATTGGCTATGCCAATGCTTGTTAAAGAATACGAGGGATGGGAAAGTAGCAGAGGAGTGGGAAGGATGAACCAGTCAACTCCAGAGTGGACAGCAATGGGGAGTGGGATGGGAGTGGGGGAGTAATGAAGGAGCTGGTGGGGTGTTAAAAAAGAAAAATACATTTTAAAAAGCATGATGAGGAATATTGGGATTGCAAATGAACAAGTTAGGAGAGCATGAGGGAGCAACTCAGAATGCAGCGGAGGGGTGGATTTAGGGATTTAATGGGGGAAGCAGCACATGAAGGAGAGCGCAAAAAACACATGTATTCCCATGGAGTGCTAAAATAAAATAAAAAAAGTAGTTCCCGGAGTGTAAACAGTGGAAGGATGCACTCCATCCATTCAAAAGGATGGTAAAGAAGCTATGCTCAAGGTAAGGCCAAATACAAGAAGAGGAAGGAAAGCAATCAAAGAAGAAGCAAGCAAATAAGACTGACAAGAAAGCAGTGCTTAATTTGAGCCAGTAGTTTCCCGTGCTCAGCACCAGCACTTAATTGTCAACACCAGGGCCTGTGACAGTCTGCCGCACGGGGCGCTGTCTGGCTAATTTAGAGATGACTACAACAACAGTTAATTTTTCACACAATATACATTAAAAATAAATATTACCTGCCACCCAAGCCATTCTTATAGCTTTGGGGGCGTGAAATTGTTTGAATTGTCACACTGGTAGGAGTGTGAATGTTAGTACTTGCGTTGTTACTATCACTGGCAGGACTGTCAGGTGCAATGTGTGGCACAAGGTGCAGTAGCCTCCAAATGAGAGCCCTGGCACCTGTTTGTTTGCAAATTAAGCACTGCAAGAAAGCCAACCAATGGTAAGCAATAGGCGAACCCAAAGACCACTATAAATATCAATATTGTCAATGATAAGTTTTCAACAACAACCAGCTAAAAGCTCACTGTAGGCGAGAGCTAAATGGTGGACCTGGACTCTGAGTTGCCTCACAACTATAGGCCAATCTCAACCATGCCATTTATTTCCACAATAATTGAATCAGTTGTTACAACTCATTTGCAGACAAACCTAGAAACTAATGTTTTGATCTCTGATTACCAGTCAGGCTTCAGATCCTGGAGGGGAATGTTGGAGGCTGCATTGTATACCCAAAAACAACTGCTGAATCTATGGGAGAACGATCAAGCAGCCGCTTCGATCCGCATAGACCTCTCGGCTTCATTTGACATTATGGGTCCTGGTCTCCTTCTTACCTGGCTGGAACGTGCCAGACCTTTACAGTGAATAAGATATTTCGAAACAGACAACCAACACAAAGTGCATATAAGTCAATACACTTCAAACAATCTCCTATTTAACATTTACATTGCTCCTTTGGGAGACAGTTTGGGTGCCCATGATCTGCAGTCCCTGATTTATGCTGATGATTGTCCGATCCTGTGGGAACTGATTGATGGGTCTGCTTGTAGGAGAAACATATCAACTGGCTTGACAGTAGTTAAAAACTAGATGGCAAAAAAGTATCTTTGCCTTAATGATGTATTGTGTTGTAACATTTATATAGCGCTTACTACCCCTATGTGGAGTGTTGAAGCGCTTGCCTACATGGGTAACATACTACATTGTGTAGGTTGTGTGGTTTAAAAAGCGTTGTCTTTGTTTTGATCGTATTTGGTAAGTGTTTCCATTTCGTGATGAAATCCACAGAGCTGCGGTTATAGTGTTTTGAGACGCACTTAGCAGTGTGATTGGTGAAGAAGTGAGAGAGAGAGAGGTACACAGTTTATGGTTTCCAGTGAACTGGCAGCTTTGGAACAGCTCTGCAGGCTCCTTGTTGGTATTCTTATGATCATAGTCCACGCTAAGTTGATTACCGCGCTCCCTTTTGAGATTTTTTGTTTAAAGTTTATGGTGTTGAGTAGTCACAGGTTGGAGAGAGAGATGGGGGGTATCTGCTGGAATATACTTTATTTCTATCATCACATTGTGAGAAGCCAGTGGTGGACTAAATTAGAGGCCAATTTTGGCCAGAAGTATGTGGCAGATTTCTTCAGTTATTCCATGTCTGTTCAGTTGGTGATGGGTGTTTTATTGCTGTGGACTAGTACATTACTGGATGATGGACATGACTTGTCTTAAGTGAGTATAAAAGGGTCAAGCAGTCTGATACAACTGAATGCTATGAATCAAGACTGGTAGTGAATTTCAGAGCTTGGAAGCTTGTGCTGAGAAAGCGGTGCCTCCTATGGATGTCTTATAGTAAAGTGGTATGATGATCCATGGTACAAGCCTGGAGCGCAGTTTCCTATTTAATTTCTACTGCTTGAATTCAACTTCTAGGTATATTTGTCCTTTCCCTTGGGAGGCTTTGTGGATGATGTAGTGTGCCATAAACATTACTCATCTAGCTACAGGTAGCCAATGGAGTGATTGCAGGACTGGGTCATGCATCCTCTTGTATGGACGTTTTAGAGTTTGGTCTTACATCATCTATGGTACTCGCCTTGGAATAGCCTCCGCAAAAGCGGTCCTCTCTTCACCCTGTCCAGGCATCTTGGGAGTGATTTTTGATCCAGAGCTGTCTTTTACCTGCAAGTCCTATATGTTGTTAAAACAGCTCATAACCACTTCTACAATCTATCTAAGATGTGCCCTCTGCTTGGCATTGCCGTTCTTAAAGCCAAGACTTGGGTACCTCTGAGGCTACAATCCAACTGCTTGTATATGCTGCTTGTGAGCCTATACTCACACTTCTTTGCTTTCCACCACAAGTGTACACAGTGCTCACATGTCACTGTGTCAAGTATGCAGCACACCCTCTGGGCATCACACACAACACAATACTCAACAGTAACAGTTGACACCACTACCAACACCAGTCTCTTATCCATGCACCTCAGAATCCTAACCACTGACCCACAGCATGCAAACACTTTGGGACCTCGATAAAAGGTAGCAAAGCTCTATGGAAATGATGCAGTCAAGGCCGGACTGGCTGTAGTGGGCACCGGGCATTTCCCCGGTGGGCCTGAGAGGGTTGGGGGCTGGTTTTGTCACTGGGTGCCGGTTTTGCAGCAGTGCTGCAATATCGGCCCCTTGTGACAAAAGCGGGAGCGGTGCTTCTTGCTAGCATCCCCCCCCCCCCCCCCCACTCCCAGGGCTGGTTGTTGTTCCCAGTCCGGCCCTGGATGCAGTTCAATATAACACAACGTGGGGAGGTGCAGCTCTCTTCCTCAAAGCCTTCTAGGGTGTTGTCGGAAAGGTTCAATGCATATTTACTCTAAGACAAAATCGCTGACCATTTTATTAAGCGTAGTAGAAGAGGCAATAAGTAGGTTTCCATCTACACCTAGTCACTAGCGAATATATTTGAATATCCTCCTAGCCCAGCCTCCTGTGATGGATGAGGCCTGAAAAGCGTCCGGCCCAACCTGGCTTGTATTTGTTGGCAAAGTCACGCGGAAACTGACGCACGTAAGCCTTTATGCGAAGAAATGTGCTATGTAAGGACATTTTGCCTGGAGCACATTTTTAACTTATACGAAGTGGATACAATTAATCAAGCTTGGAACGTTTTAGGAGTCCTGTTTCTCTTTAATATTTGCAGGAAGGTGAACCCGCGCTGGAAAGTTTTTGGGAAAAAAAACTCTGCCCGGCCATTGTTCGCATACTTTAATGTGGACTGCATGTGCTTCTAACTGATGTGTGGGTCTGCTGCTGATTTAATTCAATACTTTGGATTATGTTTTCTGCTTTTACTGATGCTGAATATACACAATGTATTATTTATAACGTTATTTTAAACTTGACTGCAAATAAGCATGAATTAATTCTTTGTTAAAGCATAAATAGGGACCGGATGGAAAGTCCCAACTTCTAAGGATCCTGCAGAGCTAATTGGGGATACTAGCAGGAACAAATTAATTTTTTTTATTTGCAGGTCCAATTCTTACAGCCATCTGACCATAAAGGGCTGCACCTCAAGACAAGATAAGAGCACCTATCGGGTCAATCATGAACAGAACAGTACAAAAACACTTCCCACATAACCTCAGAATAGAAACAAAACTCTTCCAACCACAAACCTGCAAGGCATAAAATGCTCCCTATGTGGGTAAGCGCTTCAGCGCTCCACATAGAAGTAGCAAGCACTATGTGAGCGCTACAAAATAATACACCATGTTCAAAGCTGTTGTCGTTATGCTCTATGCTCACCTGGGTTAATGTATGCGGTTCTGCTGATCTCTCAGTGGATCTCCCACCTGGGGCCTCTGCTGCTTCAGCTATGCAGCCTTCAGGATAAACTGATCTTTCCCCAGAAGATTCCTATTTTGTTGCAAGACCTATTGTTAGCATACAAGGAGCTTAGAGACTGCTCATTGCTTACCATTGGTTGGCTTTATTGTCGCTCTCATTTCAGTGGCGTAGCTAGACCTTTTGCCACCCGTGGAGGTCCCTGCATTTGCCGCCCCGTGATGGCTGCAGGTAAGAGCGGGGGGTGCTGGCGATTCCTGCATTTGCCACACCGCGACAGCCACCCCCAAAACTCGTGCTGACCGGGACGGACCGCTACCCTGCCCCCTCTTGCTACGCCACTGTCTCATTTGCTTGCTTCTTACTCGATGGCATATGTGGGCTTTACTTCCTCCTCATGAGCTTGTCCCTCCTCTGGAGCTTAATGCATTATTTGTGTCCTTCTACTCCTCCCTTTCCAGGCGCTACTCTACAAGAGTGCAGGTGTTTTTCAGCAGTCTCCTTCATCCACTCCTCCCCCTCCGCTGTGCTCGCTCTTGTTGCCCTTTCGCTGAACATGAGTGTTCCCAACCATCGTCTGTGAGGCCCTCATGTACTTACTCCATATTGCTTTTTCTCTTATGTGATTTTGCCCCGCTCCACGTTGCGCTGCCTCTCTCTGCTTGCTTCACCCACCCATACCCTCTCCTTTTGCTTCCCCACCACGTATACCTTCCCCACACCAGCAGCCTCTGCGTTCCTTCCCCACCCACGCCCCTGTGTGTCTTCATCCACCTGCCTGCTGGTTACTTCCCCAGCCATCCGTAATTCCACCCACAGACCCTCTCCTCTGTCTTGCTTCCACCACTGGTGCTAATTGTTTTTTTCTTTTTGTTTACCTATCCAACTTGGACCAGGAAACAAAAAGAAAAAAAAGTACTTGCTATTTTGTAGGCATGCACATGCTTGGTGCGTGCATCAACACCATGAAATGGCCGGTGGCATCATAGTCCTTTTTTTCTTTCAGAAAAGCTATGCTCCACAGCATCATGGATGCTGCACAGCATGGTTAGAACTGTTGGCACAGCCAATAGGCCTCCCAGGTGAGACCTTTTGGCTTTGCCAATGCCTTTTCCCTCTTACACCCTTCTGTGTGAATGTGCATATCTCCAATGATAATGACATTATGAACAATTCTATCTGCACTTTGCTTTTTGTTGTTATTAATGAGAAGCATTCTGGGGTTGTCTTAGCCAGCTGCTGTTGTCCCTCTGTTTCTATTAACTGGCTGAAGGGAGTTGCATGGATGAGTGGGTTAAATTAATGTTTACCACTCCTCTGACCCTTCATTAAGTCAGCCTGTTCATTGGGCCATTCATTTCTAAAGTCCATTCTGCATTGGAACCTTTTCATATCATTTGTTTTCTACTCATTCACACATGGGCGGTTCCATCAAAGATCTAGACCAGGGCCGAGCAGAGCTGCACTGCACAGTGCAACTTATTCTCTGAGTTCTTGTGGCATTTGTGGTGATTCCCACTAGACCCAAGGCCTTTTAAAGTCGCCGGAGTGGTCTGACTAAGTGTTCAATTCTAACTCTACTATTCCAAGCAAAACGAGAACTACTAATTTCTTAATTTGTAAAAAAAAAAAAAAGTATCAGGACCTAAAGCTTTTCTTTAGCGTACACCGCCGGCGATGTAGTATACCAGAGGTTGTTGAATACCAAGGCTGCCTAGTCTTGATTCTACTTCATGCCTCTTTCTTCTGCTATCCTAAACTGTCTGACCCTTTATCTCACACCTGCAGGTTCTTTTCAATTAAGTGAAGGGAGTCAAGCCCACACAGCAAACTGTATTCCTGAATTATCAGTGGAGAGAATTTGATTGGTGTGTAATATGCTTAAAGACCCCCGTCCCAGAAAGAATAATGCACTAATAATGAGAACGCGGACACCATAAGATGAGAGAGTGATAATCACTCGGTTGTCTACAGATCAAGAGGTTTTGTTTGGTGACTTCTTCTACTGTTCATTCTTCAATGTGTGATATCTTCAGTAAGGGACAGGGTATTTTGCCCCTATGGTTCACAGGCCTGGGGATGTTTACAAAGCTGAAATGAACATTACAAACGGATAGTTGTCCGAGGTATCTATGTGAAAAATACAATTAAAAGGACTTTGATTTGTGCTTACAGTTTCTGGAGTGAACAGCCCACTGATGTGGCATGGCACGCGTGATTCAAACTTAATGCAGACAGGTGTGTGTCTTTTGATTCTATAATTACATTCAGCAAGAAAAAAACTGTACAATGGTAATGGTGTTCATTATATAGAGAAACAATCATATGTGGTTAGTATTCAGGGTTGGGCTCTCTTTAAGAGCACTGCGTCAGTTGTATATTACCTACTTATAGTTATAGTTATCCCTAATAACTATAACTCGTGCCCTAAAGTAACTATAACTCATGCCCTTGCCATGCACTGCTAATTACCCCACATATTACATCACTCATGACATCTTCTATGACATGATTGATAATATCACTGCAACATTTGCAGTGAAATTATTGATGAGAAAACTGTGCATGGCGGGGGCGTGAGTTATAGTTACCTTAGAGTGCGAGTTTTAGTTACTATAACTATAACTCTTGAATAGATATAGTCACCAGTAGGTAGTTATAGTTAGGACCATGTTTCTATAGAAAAGTGTTTTTTGACCTGCCTATATCTTTGGCGCCGTTTAACGTATCTTCACAAAATTTTCCAAAAAAAGGTCATAGTGAGTCTTCTAGTGCATGGAACATTTCGGGGTGATCCGTCAAGCGTGGCCCGAGAAAAAGGGGGATGTCGAAAAAATATGATTTCCCATGTTAATTCCCAAAGGAGCTTTGAACATGACTACAGCCTGAACCGCTGGATGGAGTTACACCAAATTTGGCAGGAAGGTAGATTTTTGTTAGCAGATCACACTTTTAGGTATCCAGTGTAAATCCGTTCAGTAGATGTGGGGAAATTTGAGGGAAAGCAAATAAGGATATCTGGGTGTAGCCTAAGCACAGATCCCGTGGTGAGATCTGATTGGCTGCCAACACTTCAACTAGGAAATGTTGGCATCCATCTTAGGAATCGGCTTTAGCCGAGTCCCACAAAAAAAATGTTGCTGCAAAAATGCGACAGAGCCGCGAATCCATGGCAAAAAAACAAAAAAAACAAACAAGCATGGGCTCCCGTGCTTGTTTTGAATACAGCCCCCCGGTGGGCCAGGTCCCAGGGCATTTTATTTTTAAAATGAGGGGGGTGCACAAGGCCCCCCTCCTAAGGCTCATTGAGCCCTGGGTACCTTCACCTCCAGAGGGCTTTATTGATAAAAAGGAGGGGGGCTTACTGCCCCCCCCTGCATGGGCTCTATAAGCACCAGGGACCATCACTTCCCCAGGGTTAGAGAAAGATTGATAGGGGGGCCACGCTGACCCCCCAAGCCCTGTGGACCACCACCTCCCCAGGGGCTAAATAATACCTAATAGGGGGGCCACGCAGACTCCCCAGGCCCCGGGGACCACCACCACCCCAGGGCCAAATATTTTTTAAAAATGGGAGAGGGGCCATGCGGCCCCCCTTCTGGGCCATATACACCCCGGGACTACCACCTCCCCAGGGCTGGCCTGTGCAGATCAAAGGAGGGGGGACATGTGGCCCCCCTCCTGGACCCAATAATGGCCCTCGGGACTGCCATGCCGCAGGGCCGGCTCCTGCTATGTCCCAGGGTGCCCACCACCGGGACATAGCTGTTTGCTCTGACTTGGCAGGAGCTTTGACAGCTCCTGCCAAGTCAGAGCAAGCACGAACTCCGCTCTCAGCAAGCTAGAGCTGTGAAACCACTCCCACTTGCTGATAGCAGAGTTTTCATCTGTGTTTGGGCAGGGAAACAGATGAAAGGATTGCTCTGACAAACAGGGAGCTGCATGTTTAGCAGCTCCCTGTCTGTAAGAGCAATGCTGGCTCCCACAGGGGGCGGGGAGCTAGCTGGGACCGCGGGGGCCTTGAGGCTCCCCCCTCGGTCCTGGGGGGGAAAGAGAAGAAAAAGGCAAAATAAAGGTCAGAAACATGCAGAAAGAGGCAGAATAAAGGTCAGCAACAAGCAGAAAGAGGCAAGATAAAGGTCAGAAAAGAATAGGAAGAGGCAGAATAAAGGTCAGCAACAAGCAGAAAGTGGCAGAATAAAGGTCAGCAACAAGCAGAAAGAGGCAAAATAAAGGTGAGAAATTAGTAGAAAGAGGCAGAATAGAGGTGAGAAACGAGCAGAAAGAAGCAGAATAAAGGTAAAAAAGTAGCAGAAAAAGGCAAAATGGAGATCAGAAACAAGCAGAAAGAGGCAACAAAAAAATCAGAAACGAGCAGAAAGAGGCCAAATAAAGACAGAAATGAGCAGAAAGAGGCAAGATAAAGGTCAAAAACGGGCAGAAAGAGGCTAAATAAATGTTTGAATCAAGCAGCACAAGGCAAAATACAGGTAAGAAATGAGCAGAAAGAGGTAAAATAAAGGTCAGGTATGAGCATAAAGAGGCAAAATAAAGGTCGGAGTGAGCAGAAAAAACACAGAAAACTAGGGGTGAGCGGTAAAGTCCACTCTGCCGGTAGAGTTTGTGGAGTTATGCCACTCCGCGCTCTGCTTGGAACGCAGAGTTCGGCAAAATTGCCGCCAACCTCCGGCAGAGTAGAGTTTACCGGCGCGGTCACCCCTAGATTTCATCCCCCAACCAGTAGTGCACCAGGAGGAGCGTTTGCATAGTGGTCGACAAAGGGGGGTGGCCTCCGACGGGGTCTCAACAATCCCGATGTGTGGGACTTACTTATGGCAACAATAGGGGTTCTAAGCCCCCAACGACCCTCAGCAACTAAGGGAACTTCATCTCCCAATCAGGAGTGCGCCAGGAGGCCCCTTTGCAGAGTGGTTGAGAAAGGGGGTAGGGCCACCGACTAGGCTGTGGCGACAATAGGGGTTCTTGGCTGCCAACGACCCTCAGCAGCCAAGGGGACATCATCCCCAACCAGTAGTGCGCTAGGAGGCCCCTTTGCAGAGTAGTTGAGAAAGGGGGCGGGCCTTAGATGAGGTCTTAGCAATCCCGCTGTGGGAGACTTACTTGAGGCAACAATAGGGGTTCTTGGCCAACAATGGCCCTCAGCAGCCAAGGGGAGTTCGTCCCCCAACAAGTATTGCACTAGGAGGCCCTAAGTTGGCAGGGTCTGCCCAGACGTGGGTCCCTTGCTCACTTTGCCACTGAATTCAAGCTAGCCTGGCTGTTGAGGGGTGTTACCCTGAAACCGGTCCCAGAATGCTTGGTTCTGTTCCAGGGAAGACCTGGCTTGGCAGTTTGGGCTGGACTGTACCCATGAGGCACAGGGTCAAGACTGATTTGCATATAGCTGGGTCTGAACTGGGGTGGCGAAGTGAGCTAAAGAACGATGATGGATTCAACCCAGATCTGTCACTGGGGGTGAGTGTCTGAAAAGTTTCAGCACTCTGTCCATCATCTCCTTGTGATAGCTACTCACACAGCCACTCACCCAACCATACAGCCACTCACACAACTATACAGCCACTCACACGCCCACTCACTCCCCAATACAGTCACTCACACACCTATTCACTCACCCATACAGCTTCTCACACACCCACTTATTCACCCATACAGCCACTCACACACCCATATAGTCACTCAGACAGCCACTCACACACAGATTACACAGCCAGTCAGATGACATATGTTAGAAATAGTATCACTCATTTGTAGTACAGAAAGAATAGTCATTTAAGTTATGCAGTAGCTTAGTATATATCTTGAAGTCTCAGAAATGTTTACAAAACATTTACAATTACTGGATGATCTCATCAGTGATGTATTGAGTGATGTCATTTGAGATGTCATCAGTGATGTCACTGACCATGTCATGAGTGATGTAATATGTGAGGTCATAAGCAGTGCATTTCAGGAGGCGTAAGTTATAGTTAGCTCAGGTAACTATAACTGCTGAATTTCTATGGTTTTGTGTGTATGAAATCTGAGCCTAACTATAACCTCCCTGTAATGTTTTTTTAGTGAATATATAGTTACCGGCTAGCTATCATTCTGACCTAGACCCTTAGTGGGTTGGATAATATTGTTAAAATATGATCCCTCGAGTAGGCACCTGGGCACTGCGCATGCCACTTGCTAGTGGCTTCCAGTTCCTGCTTGTTCCAACCTGATCGAGTTGCCATCTTTTGGCCAAGTGATACCGCCGCTGCCTGGGTTTTCCTGCCTGTGGTTTTCCCGATCATCATTCTTCCTGCCAACAGAAGCCCCACCTACCCAGGACCTACTTAATGCAGGCTGCAGCAAGACCACACACTGCTGGCGCACCAAAGGCAAGCCCGTGTGTGCCCATCCACACCCGTCCGTGCCTGGACTGCACCTGGACTGCTCCCAGAATCAGGAATCCTGGCCCCACGACTATCCAATGAACACCACAGCCACCACCAGAGCCAACAAACACCACCACTACTCATCTGCCATACCCTGCAACCTCAACAACACACAAAAGCAAACACACTGCTGCAGCAAATACCCCAGCACCACAGTATGACCTTTCTCCGGCACCCACTGCGATTTCACCTGCGACACCCAGAAACCTGAAACCACTACCTCCAAACAACGGACGCACATTACCACCCCACACCAACTGATAGCCATGCTCCTCAACGTCCGATCGCTCGGAAATCACTCTAACGAAATCGGGGACCTCCTCAACAGCAACATACCCGACCTTCTCTTCCTGACCCAAACGTGGCTCTACCCAGCCTCCCACCCAGACATCACAGCAGCCACCCCGCCCACGTAAAAAATCATACACAAAGACCGAACGCACAAACCAGGAAGAGGACTTGGGATCATCTTTAAAAACGCAATTGACTGCACCACCTCAACAGATTCGGACACCAACCTCATGGAACACCTCCACTTCAAAATACGAACAGACTACAACAACATCCTTAAGGGAACCCTTGACTACCGTCCCCCGGGTATCTGAGCAGAATTCTGCAACAACATTGCAGACTTCATCGCTCCCCTCTCCATCAGATCAAACAACTACATCCTCCTCAGGGACCTCCATTTCCACCTGGAAGAAACCCCAGACCCTAACTCCATGGTCCTCCTCAACAGCCTCAGCAACATCGGACTCACCCAGCTTGTCCAAGGACCGACTCACACAGCAGGCCACACCCTCAACCTTATTTTCTTCTCCAACAACAGGATCACCACCACCCACAAGACCCCGCTCACATGATCCGAGCACTACATCATACATTTCAAGATACCCGCCCACCAAGTCACCCCACCAGAAAAACCCAAATTACCGTAGGGACACTGGGGTAAATTATCTGAGGAAAACTGGACCAACACCCTACAGGAACGCCCACCCAACCCCACCGGGAACCTCGACGTAGACACCAAGTTCTTCAATGCATGGCTTGCCGACTGTGCCAACAGCACTGCTCCCACCAGAAGCAAGACCTACAGAAATAACAAACAACCATGTTGGTACATGAATGACCTCAGAGAGTCGAAGTGCCACTGCAAACAACTTGACAAAAAAATGGAGACTCGATAAAAACACCACTGCAAGATCCACATACAAGGCTACTCTCAACCTCTAACACCAACAACTATGAGATGCAAAGAAAAAGGCCCTAACTCTCACACTCTAAGCCAGCTCCAGCAGTGGCAAGGAACTCTTCACCATCATCAAGGAGTTCTCCAATCCCGCAGCTGCCAACGATATCATCCCATCCCAAGCAATTTGCAACGACCTCTCAAACTTCTTCAAACAGAAGATTGCCAATATCTACAACATATTCGACCCACAGCATACCGATACGAGCTCCTCTGTCCAGCCGGACACCTTCTTTATCGCCAAACAGTAGCTAAGCAACTGGAAGCCCCTCTCGAACAAAGAAACCACCGCCCTGATGGATATCATCCACTCAGGAGCCCCTCAGACCCTTGCCTCCACTTCATAGACAACCTTGGAAGAACAATCATCTCCTCTGCACTTACCGCTATCATCAACACCTCCATAACCACAGGCACCTTCCCGTCTTGCTCAGGCACCCACTATTCTACCAAAGGAACCTCAAGACATGGCTCTTCCAGACGAAACAGGCATGATCTCCTCCTCCCCCCTCAGCCCTGCGCCCTCTCGCAGGTGATTAGCCACGCTCTACAAATTCACATAACATCAGGGCCACTGGAATTATAGATTTTCCGCATTTGCCACATAATCCATCATCTGCCACATAATCTGCAGATTTTAACAACAAAAAATATGTTTCTAGCTCAAACGGATCAAAAGTTACCAAACATATTGCAACACGTGTTTCTGCGCAGTGGAAGGTCCTTTGCAAAACTGTACTGGTTATCTTTCTGTTGCTTATTGCTATATTTGGGTTTTGAATTAGTACTAATGAGGTGCAACCAATGCCCAGACAGTGTTACTAAGTTTAAAAATGATGAAATAATGAAGTAATACTATTACAAAATGTGCCGCGTTATGCCTTTTCTTGCCACATAATTTACTCAACCCTGCCGCAAAATTTGGGCCTCTCTTGCCGCAGAATTCCAATGGCCCTGCATAAATAACGTAACATAACGTAACGTAACATAACATCACATATCATAACATCACATCACATAACACAGGGGTTCACAACCTTTTCTATGCCCGCACTCCTACAAAATGTTTTTTTAATGTTCGCACCCCTCTACAAAAGTCTCACCGGATTCCTATTATGCATACAGTACGTAACTTGCCTCTTTGTTGCACCCCCTGAAATGCCATCTTGCACACCCCAGGTTGGAATCCCTTGACATAACATCACATAACATTGATTGTTCCATTTTGACAATGGGGAAATGGAGGGTGAGTCAAGTGTATGTGAGAAGGCTAAAGATGGTAGTCCGTATTAGATCATTTAGGAGTGTAGCAAATGGATTCCACCAGGTTTTAGACCACCAGGATTTTCAGTCCACCAGAATTTTTCACTTTTGATTACCCGTTTTTAGGTCTTGCCTGAGCCAGCGCATGCGCTGCTCTGGCGAGACATTTAGTGAGTGGGCTTTAAAAAGCCGACCACAGCTTTTTGTGTGGCCTAGAGCGTGCGGTTACGCGCACAGTAACGCGCATTCCTCGCATCGCTCGATCAGGCGCCATCTGGCTTTCCTCTCACTTGCTCTCCCAAGCGCGCGCTTCAACGCTCCTCCCCTCTCCCACCACAGAGCGCGTCTCGCAGCCACGCGTCTTGCTTGCTTTGATTTAAGCTTGTTTGCCTCGGCTTTGCTCTTTATTCGCTGCATTAGTTTCCTGCTTCCTCCTTTTCTTCCTTCCTTCTTTTTTTTTTTTTTTGCTTTCAGCGCGAGGCGCTTTGCTTTTAGCACTCCACGGCAGGGCATGTGTTTATTGCTTCTCTCCATTCTCCTTTGTGTGCTGCTTCCCCTTTCACACCTCCACCACTCTGTGCTCTCCTTGTTGTTCTCCAACCCCCCAGATCATCTGTTGATTTTCCACCCGTCTACATCCTACTCCGCTTTTTATCTATTTAATATCTACTCCCCTGTTGCTTCAAACCCCTCCCCACGTGGCATCCTGTTTTCATCGTCACTCCTTCCTCTGCTGCATTACAATGCTGGATGCTTTTACAATGCCCTGGTCTATAGCGGCGACCAGCCAAGCTAAAAGTATTCTTTTAAGACCTCCACCACGTTCCTTGATGCAACGTTATAAAGTAACACAGTGGCCATCAGAAAAGTGTTAGAAATGCTGTTTTCTATCATTTCTATGCTCAAAATATGTCTGCCACGTTGCATCATGCAACATCATAACAAGCGTCATCACATTGCATCACCCAATGTAGCGCCCTTCTTGAGAATACAGAAGAAAGTCCAGAAAACAATGTTTTTGATACGTTCCAGACAGCCGCCATGGTGTGTTGTCGCTTTGCAACAGGAGATCTGGTGGACAACTTGTAAGACTAGAAAACAATGTGTTTTATACTTTTAGCACAGCTGGTCTCCTTTGTTGAATTTGCCAATGACAGAACATTATAAAAGCATCTGGCATAAGCAAAGGCACTAATCGGCGGCCACAAAGCTTTCACTTATTGGCTTTGTCAATGCTTGTTCACTTTAGGCAACAGCAACAGGCCCACCTGACTGGCGTTCAGGGTTTGAGTTGGCAGATAAGGTCTGAGTTTGCTTCCTCATAAACAAGCATTGACAATCCCAATGGGTCTCGCCTTTGGGGCCTATTAGCTTTGGCAGTTCATTCTGCTGGACTGTTCAGGATCGGGAGACACTGGCCAGCATCTTTGAAATAAACAAGCATTTGCAATGCAATAGGTCTCGCATTTACGCACGTTTGCGCTATTGGCATTGTAAATGACAATGCCTTTTTTTATGATTTGGTTTTTAAAACATAAAACAAAGGCATTGCCATTTACAATGCCAATAGCTTAAACTCGTGTGAATGCGAGACCTATTGCATTGCAAATGCTTGTTTGGACTTGTACTGCGAGTGAGTCTAACTACCTGAGGCTCACTCATGGTAAATTCACAGCAATTGGACTTAGCGAGTTAAATGCCAGTGCCCGTCTTTTAAGATAAGGCCACTGCTGAGAAGTTTGGATAAGAGGCACTGGGCTTGTTACATGTGAACATGTGAGTACATATGTGTGCGGCAATATGGGAGCTGTGTTTGTGAGACCACAGTCAAGCACAACCTGGTATCTGTGCACAGGTCACCTGTCGCAGAACGGACTCTGCAAGCATTGGTAATGACCTGAGGTAGGCCTTATAATATGAGTGGGCATTCATAGTGTAGGTCTGTGGTGTTTTCACTGTATTATACCTGTAGGCGAAATCTGCCCTAAAGCACAGTGTCACTTCTCTTAGGCCTACAGGGTCAAGCAAGATACCAAACTGAGGTAAAACATGCACACTGAGTTTGAATTTGCAGTCCCTGTTAACCCACATCCACATCTTATGAGACTTCAGTATTTGTCATATTTCTCTGGCTCAGCTCATAATAACATTCCAGGCCTTTTTCCCCGTTAAAGAGCTAAGATAATAACTCTGCTCCCCAGCAAACGGATCAAAGGCCTCCCCACACAAAAGGGCAATTAACAGTGTTTGATCTAGGTCTTGAGAAAGGAAAGGAAGAAATCTGCATCTGATAATTAGATTGTCAATGTATTCCTGGGTTGGAACTGCTCAGTCCAAGGGGAACAAGGGAGGGAGCCAGATCTTTGGAGCCAACACAGAAGGGGCTTGCTTTTAAAGTTTTGGTGGGAAGTGATCAGGCTGATGTGACAAGAAAGGGTGGAACTGAGGCCCTCAGAGTAGCTCTTACCAGAGACAACTTGAAGTCACCCTTTTGGATGGCACAGAATGCTGTTCAGGAGGGTTGGGACAGGGGTGGAGGGATGATGTGAGATGATGTTGCACCCTAGGATTAGCCATGAGTGCCTGGCCACTAACATGTTCCACTCCCACTTAAAAACTCCTCCACAAGTGAGAGACTGATGAGAAGACTCTGAACCTGGGAGCAAAGGCAGCAAAAAGATGGCCAGCTAGAAGGAGAAACCACCTAGAACCCTGCAAGGATCACTAAGAACTTTGACTCCAGCTGACCCGCAGGACTAGAATGGGTCCTTCATGGCCCAGTTGCGCTAGTCCCCTTATGCCTCTTGTGGACCAACTGGGGGAGGAAAGGACCTGGACTCCAATACCCCCAGGGTGCCCTTCAAGATGATAGAAGGCTCTGGGGACTGGGATGTGCAGCAAATAGTGTTTTCTGATGGCTGGTTTTGGAGGGCTGCACAAGATGCCCTCCGCGGCAGTAGAGGGGTTCAAGGAGCCAGGAAGAGAACAGGTCTGGTGCAGGGAGCCCAAAAATTAATCTTCCCATAAAATTTACACTTTTGGAGGCCCAGAGCCCACGTAAAAATGCTCCAGGAGGCTAGGCCGGGCCACTAGGGGCAAAACGAACCGAAGATAAAGAAAATCGACCCAAGGAGCCAGAGATATACCTGTTTCTAGATGTGTCCCCTTTTTAAAGAAAAATAACCAAAACAAGTGTATGACGCTCCGCTGTAACTCTTAGAAATACCCAATGGGTGGACAAGCCCCCACAGGGGTTGCCATGATCCTCTTTTTTAATGTACCTGGGGACCCGGCATTCATGGGGCACCCTCCCTGTGCTTATTTGATGCCCCTGAAGGTCCTCATCTCCTTGGGGGCCAGCACAAAAATTCTTTCATTCTCTGGAACCCCATCACCCGAGGCAGAGACCAATTTGCTGGGCATGTTGCAACCCCCATGCCTGTGTCTAGTGGGACGGGCGTGCCCAGCACCTAACTGCCCCTCCACCCACCGCAGGACCAGCAGACTGAGCTGTTCCTGCTACAGAAGCACAAGAGGAGTTACTCCTGCTGCGGCGGGGCAGAAGACAAGATGCCAGCTCCCGAGCACTAGAGTAGAGAATGTGTGGGGAGCAGGTGAGGCCGCAGGGGCCTTGAGGCTCCCCCTTCTGGCTCCCAATGAACCCTGATGCTTGTGAGTGCCCCGGTTGAGACCAGGACACCCCTGACCCAGGACACCCCTGACAAAAAGAAAACAAAAGGAAAACACAAACTCAAGGCCACTAAGACAAAGAGCAGAGAGAGGCATTCATTTCATATTCACCCGACTAGAGCGCCCCATAATGCCCACGAGGGAGTTGAAATGTGAATATCTGCTTTTTGTAATCGCCCCAAACTGGGTAGGAGCACCACCAACACTGGTTGAAGCATGTTTGAGGGGCTGTAGAGAGGGCTGCAGAGTTAACCAATGCCTTCCAGGTCCTATGATGCATGACCGGGGGACACCGTGAAGCTGGTATTAAGTATTTAGGTAGCGGTTTTCCAAGTTTTATCAGTTTTAACAAAACTTATCCTATACGTTCATTAAAAAACAACTGTTCATAAAGGGTTAATGCCGACATTGAGTTGCTTCAGGCTGAAAGGAAAAGAGGCTGTTCCTGTACTGTGAAGCAAGAGAAGAGGAAGACAGATAAAGAAGAAACAAGCCTTCTAAGACTGCTCTGCTCCATGAAAAAATGTAAATGTGTGCAGTTGGTTAATCAGCAAATCCAAAAGCTGTTTAGAAGCCAATATAGGCCTTTATTGATGGAGTATTTGCAGTGTCATAGTGACAAATAGGTATCCTTTTTGAGAAGTATTGTAAGGGTGTTACCAGTTCTGAAATGTGTACTTTAAATGGAAATGTATAAAAAAGAAAAGTTTTGCACTATGTACAATCTGATTTCTATTCCTAAAATTATAGCTTTTGAAAGCAATGTAAGCACTTAAACAGTCAGGCACAGATTCACTAACACTTTCAACCCGGTTTGCGTCACAAAAGTGACTCAAACCGGTGCCAAGTGTTTACTTTCCAGCACAAAACTTGTTTTGCAATGGAAAGTAGCCCTAGCGTAATGCAAAGTAGAGCTATGTGCTACTTTGCATCAAGGGGGCATACTATGAGTGGTACCCAGGTGTTCCCTGGAACTAGCAGTGGTTACTGACGCAAGTCCATATCTACTAAAAAAGGTAGCCAGGGATTTGCGCCAAAGAATTGCACCTCCTTGAGGCAGGCTGAATTTTGTGAGAAAAGTTTTTTTTCTCAAAACGTTTCTAAGTGTGCAGTGCGCTGTAGCGTACAGCCCACATACTAAGTTAGAAAGCATTTAACTATGCCCAAGTAAGGATATCCTTCCAGTACAAAACCTATACTAGACATCAGATCACACAAACTCCCTTGCGCCATAGCACATGGGTGTGTGTGTGGTGCAAGGCAACCAAAACTGCTGCTGCGTCAAATCTTAGAAAATTTGCCCCCATATCTTTTTGTGCCATCCTATTGTATGCTATGTACAGCCTACGCTATACTGTGTAATTCATTTTTTTTAACTTCAGCAAGTTATTTTATACTGTGTGTAATTATTTTTTCAAACTATTGACTTACATATTTGCATTGCTTTCTGTCACTGGCAGGGACGCCTAAGCACTGAAAATAAACATGTCACTATGGCCCAGGTTTCAGATCAGTGACCTCCAGTTTGACCCAGACATCAAAAGTGATCGCATTAACCAACTAAACCTTCCTACCAGAGCAATGCATTTCATACAGATTACTTTAACTTGTTTTCACTTTTATTTTAAGGTGTGGGAAATATATGTATTAGGCTTACAAATGAAGCCTAAAATAAATAAATATATGAATCTGAGCCCAAATGGTGGAGGAGAGCGCCTTTAGGGCTATGGCCCTGGCTGCACTCAAGATGGGTGGTTCTATGCTTAGCTAATCCATAGCAAAGACAGGTGGAATGTGTACCCTGATGCGGCTTGCTGTAAACGTCTTTCCTCCCAAGACAGGTTAGCTGAATGACAGAGAGTTTAACGTTTGTCTCATTGGATGTTAATTTAATATTTGGGGACAGTATTTTAATTGTATTTATGTAGCGTTTACTATTCCTGATGATGCGTAAAAGCGCTATAAGGAGCTAGGAGTTTTAACGTCAACCCCAGGGGCCCTCAGCTTAGGGAGGGTACCAAGAAGCTAGACTGGCCACCCAAAAAGCTGGACAGGTTGTGGGATGAGGCTTCCCTGAGCCGCAGGTGGTCATTTCCCTGCTCCTATCATAGGAACGAGGTGGCTTGGATTCATGGCTGCCGCTGTCGAGCAGGAGGGATATATATGAAGTCTGTAAGCAGGCGACACGAAGGGGACCAAAATTAGAACTAGTCAATTCTCTGAATGGGCAGGATACCTGGAAGAACTCCTTAACTTCCTGTTGCCTCAGTTCTTCAGACCGAGGGTCATGGTGGGCGAACAGATACCAGACATACAGTGACGTAGCCGGTGTTTCATGGGTCCAAGTGTGGAACTGTTTTGTAAGTTTATATTTCTGTGCACTAATATCGATGAATAATATGTACGTTTACTTATGATGCTACACATAGAGGCTGAATTAATATAATTGCAATTGTAACAATTTTCCTATGATGTATAGAAGTGAACTTATTAATGTGTTTTAGTTAGGTCACATGTCTGTATAAATCTCCATTTTCAACAAGATGGATGCTAACTCCATCACTCACTCCTGCTCCCCTCACCCTCTTCTCCCCCCCCACACACACATCCTCTCCCTACAGGCTTCACAGAGCACACAGTTAAGCTGATGACATAATGGTTTATTTCCACTGCAGTAGTTGCTTTGCTAGTGTGGAACTTGCTATGGTGCGGATGTAAGATTGCGCTAAGTATCTAGCTCACTCGGCTTCACTGGGTTCATTCACTGGGAGAAAGTATTATTGTCTAAATGTATCATATTTGTTCAAATATCTCCGGATGACATTGGCATAGGGGATGTTGAAAACGTTTCTTAGCTTTGGGATGGTGCTTATGTGTTATGGTAATGATGTATAATATTCTTGTGTTCTGATTTGTTAAAGAACTGATATTTTTGTTCACACCACAAGGATTTTGCAGTTTTTTTAATTTACAATGCAAGCAGTGTGTAAAAGAGTCCTGGATTTTTGGGGTGAGCCAAAAGGCTTTCCTATTCTACTAGTGACGCTGTACCAAATTCTTTCTGATTTTGTGGCTCATTTGGGACTTAGAATATTTTTTGATTTTTACATACACTGTATAAATTTGCATCTGAGATCCTTCATGGCATTGACTCTGTACCACTTATTTTTAATTTTTGTAATAAAACCCTTTAACTTTTCACTGATCTAGAACTCAAATATTGAGTGCACTCCATTACTTAATAAACTGTTTACCCTGCTAATTGATGTTTGGGGAGATGACTTGACACGGGGACACATTGCCTCTTGACATTGAGATTTAACACTGTCTCCGATCCAGTAAACTGTGGGAGAACCAAATTAGGTAAATTTTGAGGTGTCCAAATTTTGGGGTACGGTTTTGCTCCACACTGGTGTAAAAATGGAAATGGCCCTCTTGGCTGCTTTTTGTACTGTGAAATGCAGTAAAAATCAGGGTTCAGTGGGTCACTCGGGGCCCTGGTGCCACTGCACCTGCTGCACCAACAGAAGCTACGCCCCTAAACTCCCAGGCAGGAGTGAAAAAGCATGCATGAATCTGAAAGCAGCATCAAAGTGGTGGAGCAACAGATGCAGTGGCAGAGAAAGAAAAATACCAGAAGAAATGTCCATCAGAGACATTTGCTACTATAGCTATGTCTCTTTGTGCTGTTTCCTCGTAAGTTTATTTTTCGTGATGCCTTGAGTCTGTCATTAATCAGGGGATTTTTTATGGTGTCTCGCAGATGGCTGCTTATGACTAGGGCACAAGTCGAGGGTACATGTAGATAGAGGGCGTCTACCTACTCTTTTCACAGGATGGACGCCGTCTACGCTGCCAAGAGGATGGCCCCACAGAAATATGGTAACTTGTTTTGGTATAATTTTCAGACACTGGGACACATTCAGCAGCACCCGCACGTTGTCTGCTTTCGTTTTAAGCAGCAAGGTGCAGGTAGGGAAGGGGCTGATAAGATTCCAGCTGCGCCCATAACAACGGCCGAACTTAAGGGGCCATCAGGACTCCTTTTGTTGGAGTATCCTGGCTGGAAACTATGGGGAGACTCACACGCAAATGCAATGGAGGGGAAACAAAGGTACACAGCTTATCACTTCACAGGTACTTGGGAGGCATGCTTTTGGCTTTCTTTAGTCCCTGTATATAAGACATACGCATGCACTGTAAGAATGTCAGATGTGTTGGTCTGTGCCAATATTTGCACAAATAATTTAAATACCACTATTTTCTTTTATATCGTTTTTAGTGCTACTCAACCCATTGCAGGCTGTTGGAGCGCTTTACATCTCATGTATACATTATACATTGACAATAAATCATATGTGATTAAATCAATGTACAGGGTGTGTTACATAAAACAGTGAAGGTTACAAGGTGTAGGAGCCACATGTCCTTCATAGCTCACTGTGATATATTAGAAGGATTACAATTTATGAACTGCAAGTAACAAAGGGATCTCTGTGTTATAAGCAGTAGCCCACTTTCCCATTTACATCAAATAAAAATCTGTCATCTGCATGTTACATAATGTGCTTTGCAGAATTAACCCTCTATGCTACTTTGATTCAAAACTGGGACTAGACAAAACACAGATCTCTCCAGACATTATGTTAACCTCCAGGAATTTTACCATTATTATTATTCCCTGATATTTAGTTGGCACACAAAGATCTCTACAGCAGGTGCCTTAACCCCATAAGATATTTTAAAATTCAGACGTTGCAACCAATTAAGCTGAACAGATTTACTGCCACATTTCTCCTTGTTGCCAATTTCTTTGTGGCTGGGTTTTAAAAAATAAATGTATAAGTTGAGGCCCAGATTTTGCATCTGGGTTGCATCACTTTTTTGGCACAACCCTGACGCAAAATCTAATTAGTTAAAAATTGTAATGCTTTCAAATGTATGGATGATAGACCTGCTAAATATATGTGTGAGTTCTTGAGATCTGATGTCACTTCTTGTGAGGTCATGGGTTGTGATACCACATCCTGTGATGCCACATGCAATATCACGTGCTGTGATGTCATGCACTGTGATGTCACATGCACAGATGCCACTTGCTTACTGCCTAACCTGGTTAGTCTCCACCCACTTCTTTTTTTAGGACTTGTGCTCTGCTTATAACCATTGTCCATGGTGTGTGGACCATTTCCCTGTGGATGATTCTGGCAGTCTCTTCTGCTGTGTTTGATCTTTGTGGTGTCAGGTCCTCCAACCCCTGGCTGCTTCTTGATGTGACTCTTGTTGTGTCCTTCCGCCCATGGTGATTCTCCTGATACTTGATCTTTCTCCCCTGTGGCTGTGGTCCCAGTTGTGTCTCATCCCGTGGCTGGCTCTAGTGTTGCTTGGTGTCTCTCCCCTTGCCTACTTCTAGTTGTTCCTGGTGTCTTTCCTTCCAGGGTAAGTTTTTTGTCACCTGGTGGTGCCTCAAGCAAAATGGCTGCTACTTTTGGTTCACTGAGTCTCTCCTCTCATGGTAGTTTTTGTGACATGGTGTTTTCTTTGTGGCTGCTTGTTATGTTGATGGATATCGCCCCTTTTATGGGCCCTCCTATATCCCTTGTGATGCATCTCATGAGGCTGTGGGTCTCTCGTTCCAGAGTAATTTTTGGTGACGGACGAGTCTCTTCTCTGTGTCTGCTTCCTGCAGTTTCTGGTGAGACTCCTTACTTTGCGGATTCTGGCGATGCCGGGTGTCTCTCCTCTATGTGTGTTTCTTGTATTCTGACTTTCTTCTACTATGTCTAGTATTAGTGTTGCGTGGTGTCTCTAATTTGTAGCTACTTCTTGTGGTGCTAGCTGTCTCTCGTCCTAGGAGGTGGCATTTCTCCCCATGGTTACTTCTGGTGGTTCATCGTACCTTTCCGCCCAAGGGTGGTTTTTGTCACACCTGGTGACATTCCCAAGTGGCTGCTTCTTGTGCATTCTTTAGTCTCTCCTCCTGTGGCGATTTTTGGTGACATGGTATTGTCGATGTCCTATGAAGTGGCGTTTCTCCTCTGTGGCTGCTTTTTTGGGGCTAGGCACGTCTCTTGTGTCATGGATGGTTTTGGTGTGCCTGGTGCCTCCCCCATGAGGCCGCTTCTTGTGCTGACTCTTATCACTGACATTTTGGACTAAATGTCATCTTGAAATCCCGCCACGACGCTGTATGCTCATGATATTCTCCAACACGTGTTACCGGATGTGCCGCCTGCAGGTGCCAAAAGCTGATTTTGAGGAAGTCGCTGTCGTGTGTCATTTTTCATTTGACCACATTATGCGATTGTAGCTTCCTGTGGTGAGTGACGCTGCGTCGCATTTCCGTGCTATCTAGGAGCGCCTGTCCCGCCTAGCAGACTCACTCACTTCCAGAATATTCTTGCGGGGAGTCAAAGGGCAGTTGCAGGGGCCTCGGGTCTCACTCTTTCGGAGGGGATTCACACTTTGGACGGTATTCGTTTAGATTTCTGTGAAAGGTAAGAACATGGCTGGCTGGTGCCTCCTGCGCGGTCTACGAAGCACACGGTATTTTAAATGTACCTAGGGTAATAGCACTTCCTGAAGACAGAATGTGTAGTGTTTGATTATTTTGCACTTTCCATACCTCCTGCAGGGCTTAAATGTATTTTCCCATTTTTTAGTAGGCCGCTCCTTACTATGTGTCATCTCTGTAGCACTTTGTTGCCCTGGTGGTGTCACTTGACTTTTTATGAAATTATTGGGCGCCGTTTGGGTGCATGATTGAAAGGTTTTTGGTTGCAGTTAGGTTGGGTGCAATGAATGCGGTATGTAGGTCAGGTAGATTTGCTGCTTGGGCCTCAAGGCCCAGGAGTTTGGTTGTTTCAGGATGGTGTAATGACAGAGGAAGCCTTGGAGAGCTTTACCTGTCATAGGTGCAGCAAGTGCAGTGGCACAGGGCCAAGCAAGGTGTGGTGGTCATTGATAACAAAGTAAGACTGTCTTGTCATACAACCACGGGCGAGGTGGGATCCATTTTCCTCATCTAAATTGATGTCTTTGGCATCCTTGCCCTGCCACCGGGCAGTTGCCCAGGGGCCCCACGCTAATCTATGCACAGACAGTGGCGTAGCAATGGGGGTGTGGGAGGGCGTTCCCCCCCCCGGGCGGCACAAGTTTTGGGGGCGGTGGCCTCCCCCCCCAGCTCTTACCCGCAGTCACCGAGGAAATCGCCAGCACAAACACCCTCCCCCCCACACTGCCGTGGTGCGTAAAATGCAGGGAGCGCCACGGGCAGCTATAGGTCTAGCTACGCCACTGTGCACAGACCAGAATTCAACCAGGGGCAGCTCCTCCGCAGTGTGTTTGTGTAGGCAGGGCCCAACGCTCTGCTTTGCCGGGGGGCCTATAATGCTGTTAAGACAGCCATGACAGGAGGTACCCCTGTGAGGGTTGCATGTGAAGGGCCCTTCGAACTGCTGCAAGAGGATTTAACGGAGGTGCCGGGCTGATTTCAGAATGGTTAGTACAGTTCAGTAAAAAGGCACGTTTGCTTTTGCAGAGGTGATAGAGTTGGATTTCACGAAGATGTTTTGCCTCCACAGAGGTTTTGCCTTTTCTTGATGGAGATGATCCTGGGGGTCCCTGTAATGGTTGTTAAATTTACACGGGGTGGACACACTGCAGATCAACATTTTTCCAGGCAAGCACTCCCCGACTGGTACAGCGTGCTAGGAACCCGCTAATGGGTTTCGGCTTCTTTTCAGCAGTAAGAAGCACTATAGAACTACAATACAATATGCTATACAAGTTAAGGTTAAGTTAAGTTTCTGAGTAGCTGTGCGCTTTAGAAATGGATAATTCAATTCAATTCAAGGTGCTCCCAATGACACATGCAAATGTGGATTCGCTGATTTGGTTCCGCTTTGCATGTGGTTTGGGACATTTAGTTGTGTACTTGTGGTTTGGTGCAAACGATTTTGCATAACCTGCTCTACATTTGCAGATTTTTGTGGCAGTCTATCAGTCATCAAGGCAGACTTAATGTGTGCCTTTGGTTGGAGGTGGTGTGCACCGGCATTTATTTTTGTAGATCGGGACTTATTTTTCATCATCAGACTTTGAGCAAAAGGAAGTAAATGGAGAAAGAAGGGAACAATAGGAAAACAGCCATAAATGGAATAAACTGGGATGGAAATCAATCTGTAAGAATGTGATAAAGTGACTAGAAATGTAGGGTGGTGGAAGAAAGAGGCATGTGGTGTAAAAAAGACTGGGCAGCCTTGTTATTTGGCAACCCTAGAATGCGGTGGACTCCTAAGTTAATCTTTGGGCCCCTGCACTAATGCTTTTTCAAATTAACTACTGAGTCAAGGCCAAATGTGGCTATGGTATTTATCATGTGTTCTGGTAGCTGAGTGGCATGAGTAATGCGCCCTATACTGTGGATGAAAAAATGGAAGAAAATGCACCCAAACTCCATGTTTTTAATGTAATTCTGACAAGCAGTGAAGAGATGAAAACAAATCTAAATTGGCGGTAACCATTCACAAATGGGAAGGGATCCCCAAGGGACTACTTCCCCTTTATGAATGTAGACAAAAACATTTTTTAGGAGCAGGCAGTGGTCCCAAAGAAATAAACATTTGTAGCGATACCTGCACGTTCCATCCCCCCCTTAACTCCCTCCCACGCCCCCAGTGGGTATATGGTACCTACACATCTAATTCACAAAGGTGAGGTCGTACCATCTGTGGTTATCTATTCCGTATGGCCTGGTGCTTTTCAGTCTGTCCACGGTCAACATCGACATGATTCAGGTTTTCTCCATTCACTAGTTCCAGTATCCCTTCCCTTGGCTTTTGCATCTCTAATCTTCAGTGGACCATTCTTCTGATATTTTTTTCAAACTTCTTGGGGCATCCCCTTCCCTTGTATACCATTTGTTCCCTGACATAACATATATTAATTTCCCTCTCCCAATCTTGTATTCTTGGGTGTATTGCACTCCCCGATTTCAGTGCAATTTCATTTTTTGCAAGTAGATAGCCTAGGTTGATCAGGAGTTTCTTGTGCAATGTTATATCTGAATTCCCCAATATTCCCAGCAGCACTAGGGGTGACTGCCCGTCTATATGTGCGCCTTCCGCTTCTTCTAATCTGTTTCTTATCCCCTCTTAAAATGTTTGGAGTTTTGGGCATTCTTATAACGTATGTAGGAAATAATCCTTCTGACCACAGGTACGAAGGCATAGATCGTCTCTAGCCAGTGCTTAATTTGTAAAAACAAAATAAGTGCCAGGGCCCTCATCAGGAGGCCACCGCAGATTGCACCACCCATTGCCACTGCCTGCGCTGTCAATGACAGAAGCTACACAACTATTAACCATCACACTACTACAAGTGTGACAATCCGGACTGTTCAAGGCCCCCAAAGCTATAAGAATGGCTTTGTGGCAGGTATTATTTGTTTTAAATGCATATTGAAATAATAATCAACTGTTGTTCTGCTCATCTTTAAATTACACAAACAGCACCACCATGTGGCAGCTGTCATAAGTGCCAGTGCTGACAATTAAGTGCCAGTGCCGAGCACCAGAAACCATAGGCTCAAATTAAGCACTGTCTCCAGCCCTACCAATTTTATGTAAGAGTACCCTGGTGTACTATACCCTGTGTAATAGTTTTAGTTGGATTAGGTAAAAACACACCTGTATTGCTACTTTTTGTGGAAATTGCTACTCCTTCCTCCAATCATCATCTAGCTCTCCTATTTCTGTGTGCCAGTGTAACCGCAATCGGTCTAGTTCACTCTGTGTATTTCTCAGCAATGTACGGTATGTGAGGGAGAGTGCCTTTGTGGTCATATGGCATTTCCAATAACCTTCTTTCCGGGGGGGGGGGTCCTCTTTGGTTTCCCTACCCGGTGGAATCCTTGCTTGCAGCATGTGGCGTAGTTGTAGGTATTTAAATATTTGTGTGGATGTCATGTCATATTCAGCCCTAAGATGCTCAAATGGTACCATACCGTTTGCATCCCAGACATCCTCTGGTGTGGAGAGGTCAGTCATATCCCACTTTCTGCAACCTGGTAATTTTGTCACTTGGCCCATTTTAGTACACAGCCGCGGGGGGTGGTGGTCTTTATTGTTAATCTCTTCTCCCGTCCCATTTCGCTTTCTAGCTTGCGCCATATGGAGATTACAATTGCTGGCTGTGCATCTGTCGCAATCTTATCACCATATAGAAAATGGAGGTAGCCTTTCTCACCCAGTGCTGCCTGATCTAAACTAAATGCAAGGTCGTCCAGTGGGGTATATGCCCATTCATTTATTGTGCTGACTTGGGCTGCTTCATAATATTTGTGAATGTTCGCCAATGCTATACCTCCTTCTTATACAGATCTTTGGAGGGTAGGGAGCGCTATTCGTGGCAGACCTTCTAACCATATCAAGGATCTTAGTAATCTATTTACCATTTGTAAAATATATTTGGTAGTGCATACGGGCTGTTCTGTAGTAGGTAGGTGAACCTGGGCAGAGCAATCATTTGAAAAATCGCAGCCTTACCCATTAGCAAGAGCGGTAGTGCCCTCCAATGTTTTATATCCGTTTCTAGTCTACTAAGCAGTGGGACTAGGTTGTCTTCGTAATGTGTTCTTTCATTTTTGGATATCCATAATCCCAGGTATTTGAAGTGCTGATCCGCAATAGTTAGTGGCACGGGGAGGTGTCCGGTTGGCACCCAACCATCAATCGGGCATATCAGGGATTTCTCCCAATTTATGCCCATTCCTAAATATTTCCTGTATATTACAAAAATCTTGCATATTCTGATCAGGGATTTCTCTGGCCCGCTAGATATAGTAATATATCGCCTGCACATAATGATATTTGTTCTTCCCCATGTGGTTTTCCATCGCTATCCCCATATCTGGTCATCTACCCGTATCTATTCAGCCAGCACCTCTATTGCAATGGCAAATAACATTGCCAATAGGGGGCAGCCTTGTCTTGTGTCCCTCTTTATCAGGAATTCCAGAGATAGGATCTCATTCAGTTTGAGGCACGCACTTGGGTTCGTATATATGGCAGTTTGACACATTTCAAGAATTTGAGCCCGAATCCCATTTTGTTCATGAGTTCAAAGAGGAAGGGCAATTCCACTGAGCTGAACACCTTGTCCGCGTCTAGAGAGACTACGACTGTAGTAACGACTCAATAGTATTTGTAGTACGTTATCTATTTAAGCAGCCCCAGACACGTCTCACAGCAACAGCAGCGTCCTCTCCACTGCCTCAACTGTCACACATAAAACCTTCACCTATGTACATTCCACACTGAAACTCCTACGCTTGTGCATGCTATAGCCAATCACATCACAGTGGTAAGCATTGGCATTACTTGACATTACAACTTGGCATTACAACACATCTCCCTCTTATAGATCCAGGAGGTCTTTAAACTTACAATCAGATTGAGAAGAAGTCAAGAGAGGGTGGAGATCTATTTACGCATGCATTGGAGGACCTGGATTCACATTTTTCAACTATAGTGTGTTGCAGTAGATAGGTATACGTTTCTTCAAATGAAGCAAGGAAAAACAGAGTGTGGATGACTATGTTTCTGCACTGTGTGCTCTGGCTTTAACGTTTCGATTTGGTATACTTCACGAAGAATTTATTTGTGACCAAATTATAATGCATGCGAGTAATCCGAATATACAAGATAAACTGTGGGTTAATGGGGAGGCACCTTTGAAGGAGGTGGCTGCACTTGTTAAAGAGGCAGAACTCACAGGGAGATGCGCTAAACCAGTCATGGATGAATCGCAGGAAGTCAAAATAGTGAATAAAATATCTGCTTCAAAAAACAAGAAAGGGGAGGAACCTAAGAAAGGGTTGCAGGATCTCAAGGATGGCAAACATAAGAATCTGGGGAAAATAAACAGATGAGCTCTGGTCCTAGAAAATGTTACAGATGTGGGAGTGCAGATCATTTAGCATTTTACAAGAATTGTCCTGCAAGAAATCAGAAGTGTTCGCAATGTGGCATTGTTGGACACTATGCAAGGGTTTGCAGGAAAAAATGTAATAACTCCAAAACGAATTTCAAACGTATTAGGGATGAAGGAGCCGGGTTCCACATTCTAGATTTACCCCGGAACCCTAGGCCGATGTCTCTTTTTGTCTGCATGAAAGTGTGGAGGGGAAGAAAATAGTTAACCAATCAATCATTACTGTTCCACTATGACTCCGAAGAATCACAGACTCCCAATCTAGTTTTGTAAATTTATTACAAAGCCAAGAACAATTGGACGTACAAACACCTCAAGACGAGGGTGTAGAAATACATTGGAACTAATACAAAGCCAAACCTACGAGTGAAGTTGAGACAGTGCAACGTGTACAGAATAATCAGTTCCAGAATCAGAATACAGAAAAGAATGGCTCCGACATCCAAATTTCCCTTCATTGGGGGTTCGCAGGTAAAAAGCATTAGTCTGTCCCTACACTACCACTAACGTGACATCCCTTCTTAGCATTTCCCAGGCAAGTTCTGTAAAGGTGTAAAGCATAAAGCTACAGAGCTAAGATGCTCTCTCTCTCAAGGCAAGGCAGAAGTCCCCGGACTCTGTCCCTAACTTCAATATATGAGCTTCAGGTAGCGTCCCAGAATACATTGCGGCATCACCCCATCCAAGCAAGCCACCTCCTCATAGGTAATTTCCCACGCGGCAGCGATGCTCCCAGGCCTCAGCTCAATGACCTTGATTCCCAGGCTTTCTCCGATGAGAAAGAACTCTGTCCCTCATTATTAGCATCGCCGTTCAATGTATCTTCTCCTCCCTAAGCCTAAACTCCTAAAACAAAAACATTATTCTAACTAACAAGAATGAATTTCTCCACCTGCAACAGTAATGTGAGAAAGAACAAATTCCACATGCACATGAAATTTACTAGCGAGTCTAATACGAGAGCTTCCAGGGAGAAATACAATTCAGGCCTACAGAAATCTGCCAACATAAGAAATGGCACATAATCTTATAAAGCACACATATAAATGAACGTTATTACTGAACATGGTCAAGTCAACACATGACACGAGCACATTAGTTGTGAGGATTTTCGTTAGCTATATATATATATATATATAAACCCTACACGGTTAAGATTTTCATCTAGCTACATACAATTGCAACATTAATTTCTTCATGTTTACACTGAAATATACCCAGCACTTCACTTTTCACGTTATTACAAAACACGATCTAATGACTCAATGTTAGCACAACAAAGGATGATATGCAGGTGCAAACTACCCATGATTATAATACACCCCTACAAATGAAAGGGCAAACTTGCGCTCTAACAGAGAAGAAACTGATTCTAGTGTGGATGATTCTGAGAAAACTAATGTGAATCGTGTTCTGTATTGATTATGACATCTTGGGTGTGAATCTGGTCATAAGGAAGAAACCAATGTGTGAATTGATTGTCGGAGGGGTGTCAGAGCCTCTCAGATCCCTCATAGAAGTAGATGGAAATCAGTAAATGTGATGTCCCTGAAATCCTCGTTTAAATTTAAAAAGGGTCAAAATGTACACATTGGAGCCTAAATTGGAATAGAAGGAATTCCAAGATGGCTGCCAAGAAACAAACTCCAGATTTGCAACACTAGTATGCTGCACTGAAGGCAGAGATAGAATGTCCAGCGAGCTCTCCCTCAGAACCTTGAACTTCACCTGAAATTCCTCAGGAGTAAGAAGCATTTCCTGTTCTCGGCGCGAAAGTCAGTCAGGGTAGTTTCATTGCGTGTTTCATTGGCAGAAGGAGAGTCGCGTCTCAATTCTGAGTGGCGCAAGTAAGGTTTTCCTTGTGTTTATTTACTGAACATCAGTGAGAGGGAGTGGTTTCTGTCTCACGTTCTCTCCGCCCATTTCTAGAGCCAGCCCGAGCAGTGAGAGTAGTAAATTTCGCTTTTCTCTCGCAATAATTTTTTTGAGGTAAAGCTAAGACTAATATAAGAATATGTAGCGTGCTATTGTGTATATATGGTTTTTTAAACAAAAAAGGGTGTAAGGCATAATTTCTAGTACAGACAGGCGGCAGCTTCGTAGTACTATATATATATATATATATATATATATATATATATATATATATATATATATATATATATATAAATAACTTACCAGTGTTCAGTGTTCCTGCCTTTATTCTCAGTCTCCCAACCACGAAGACTCACTAGTACCTAGAAAAAGAAAGAAGTTAGGATAAGATAAGAATTCTCCTTACCATAAAAGAAAAAGACAAGAATATAGAGTTGATAAGGAAGGTTTACAGAAGCAGCATATCTCTACTTGGAAGAACCCTAACTAAGTAGAGATAATAGAAGAGTGGCAATAGTCATAGTAAATTTGGGTATGTACATAGTGATTATATGAATTGTTATTTTTTCTTATTATTTTTTTCTCAAAATAATTACACTAGAGAATAATAAAATAGTGTTAAAGGTTGCTTGCATATACTTTCTCTTACAGTTCTTCCTACAAAACTCCAAAGAAGAATTTGCCATAGGACTAAACAGCGCTGATAGTTGAGTTCAAGAAGAATAGGAAAAGAACCAGAAGATAGACTTGGCTGTCTCTTCTCTCTCCCCATCCCCTTTCCCCCCTTTGAATTCTTCTGTCACTCTAAATATATTTGGATGACAGAGGAAGTTGGAGAGGGGCATTGGGAACAGTTCATCATTCTGCTCCCATGCATTTCCTGGTGAGAGTACCTGACAAGGGATGATGGAGAATGTTATTGTAGATCTGGGATCACCCTTTACCATAGTGAATGAAGATGTTTGGAAGGACCAGTTCACTGGAAGGTTGGGCACACACCTTGGCAAATCTGATGTTCTAACAAAGAGTTACACAGGAGACAGGATTGAATTTATTGGTGAACTGGTCCTAGTGGGTTTACCCTTTGCTGGTAAAAATGCTTGTAGAGTTGTTAAATTTAATGCGTTAGGGCACACATGATGTAAAGCAAGGAAAAGCCCAAATGTAAACTTAGAAATGAAACTGCTTTCCAGAATCCACACTGAACTGAATTTATGTGCCCCTCAATGCATGCACAGTTTACACGTATCAGTAACAATTCATATAATAATACACAGCAAAGTTACTGCGCGTTTGCCAACTGCTCTGAGCAAAAGGCAATATCAGCACCCACTAGTAGCAATCTGTAAATTACTGAGCAAAGGCAATATCAGCACCCACTAGTAGCAATTTGTTAATTAGTATAACAATGCATCAGCCAGAAGTGCTTTAAGCACAAACGCCATGAAGTTAGTGCTGGCTTACTGCACTTAAATGAATTAAAGTGCCTCAATGTGGGTCAGAACTGAACCCGCATGTTGCTGCAAAGTTATTAATGTGCCTCAATGTGGGTCAGGACTGAGCCTGCACGTCACCTCAGAGCTATTAATGTTCCTCAATGCGGATGGGGACTGAGCCCACGTGTTGCTGCAGAGCTATGCACTTACTGGTACCTCAGACACACATGGAAAACAACCCACAATTCCCTCGATATCTGTGATCTGGAATGCAATACCATGAAAAGTAATGTGGACTTGCTCCTGCGTACACAAATACACCCAAGATGGTGGCCGCCAGAGGTCAGGGGTGATGCAGTGTGGCACGTACACACTGCGCATGCTAAACGTAATCTCCCGGCTTGACAGCAGCTGTCGAAAGCATCACAGTAGAAGCCGTCACTGGAACACAAAGCAGCAATGTCTGAGTCCGACATCACTGGCGCTCGCAGTCGCCACTGGAACACAAAGCAGCAATGCCCAAATCCGACATCACTGGAGCTTGCCACATCGAGGGCTGATGCCGCTCCCCTCTGTACCTTTAAGCTGTCCGGCACTCCATGAAGTGCCCTCAGGTAACATTCAACTTAGGCTGGACATCCTCTACTCGAGGCGCACCATTGAGACTCTACAGTGACCAGGACAAGTGCAAGTGCTGTTCCCTGCTCCTTTGCAATGGTTGCTATGTTCCATACCATAGGGTATTCTCCACCGCATTCAGGGCTGCCACAACTCGTCGCCAATTTCTGTAGTAGCGACTCAATAGTATTTGTAGTAGGTTCTTTATTTAAGCAGCCCCAGACACGTCTTACAGCACCAGCAGCGTCCTCCCAACTCCCTCAACTGTCACCCATAGAACCTTCATCTATGTACATTCCACACTGGAACTATGCTCATGCATGCTATAGCCAATCACATCATAATGGTAAGCATTGGCATTACAACAATGGCCAGTGGTACTCCCAGTCCCGTCGCGGCAGCAATGTTGTTGTATAGACAGCGGAGATTGAGTTTTGTGGATCTGTGGGTCATGAATCCATTCTGATCTGGGTGTACCAGACCTAGGATCACTCCCCTCAGTCGGTTTGCCAGAACTTTGGCTAGTATTTTGATGGCTACATTGAGGAGCGATATTGGTTTGTAGGAGTCCCATCTATCCAAGTGTTTCACTACTTTGGGTATGAGTACGATTGCTTCAGTACATAGGTCTCTAGAGAGCATTCCTTTGTGGTATGCCTCAGCGCACATCTTATCTAGTGGTGCGATTATCTTGCTTGCTATTCTCTTTAGGAATTCCGCTGGGAGTCTGCTCAGGCTTTCCCAAATTTCAGTTGTGTAAGTGCCAACTTCCCTTCCTTCCTTGTTAAATCACCCTCAAGATCCAATGCCCTATGACTCACTAGGCGCCTGCAGAGGCAATCCCGAATGAAGTCTTGCAGGTCTGGTTCAGATATGTGCAGTCTCTCTGGGATTTTCCCTGTCTTGTCCCCTGCTTCCTAAATTCATTTTTGCTTAGCTACGTAGGTCAATTTGACTTCGCTGGTTGCTAGCAAGCAACAGTCCTCCTTTTTCCAGTATTATGCAAGCTTTTGTTGTCTCTGAGGTTTGTTTGATGTGTTTCGCCTCTTGGTCTACGACTTCCCTGTCCGTTTCCTTGCATTGCTTCACCCTCTTCCTTTTTTCCCCCTCCCTTCCCTGATATTATCACTTCCATATTGTGGCATTATAGTTCTACCATAGAGTGGATGCACCCCTCACTGTATCAGTATTGTCTTTAAAATAATGGTCTTTGGCCTTGTGTAGACTCTCTACTTCATTTTTGTTCATTGGCACTATGCAGCCATTTGCTGCTCTCCTCCTCCTTGCGGCTTCCAAGTTTCTAGTGATGAGTGTTTGAATATTCCCCACGTCTGTACTCTGCCTCTGTAAATCTGTATAATGTTGAAGTAGGGGTGAAAAAATAGTCTATACAGGAGTGGGTGTTGTGCGCCCCTGAATAGTAGGAGTAGCATTGGCATGCCCTGTGTAGCGCTCTCCGAATTCCCCCCATTCCCATTGCTTGCATGAAGTTATCTAATTTTCCAGCTAAAGCTTGGTATGCCTGTCTGACATGATTACTGTCTAAGTATGCATCTAACACCGTATTAAAATCCCCTCCTGGTATAGTGGTATCCTGTGGCAGTTCTGTGAGTATTTGGCCCAAGTATTGCAGTGTGTCCATTTGTAGTCCTGGCGGGACATAGCTATTGATGAGTGCTATTGTTTCCCCTTCCCAGTCTCCCAGCACTGCTATGCATCATCCCAAATACATTCGTCCATACTCTGGTTATATGAAAAAAGCCACTGCTTTCATGACCAGGATTTCCACTCCCCTTGAACCTGTGATGTATCCGAGTGACTCACTACTGTGTATTTCTCCCAGTTCAGTATCTTGCATTTGGTATCTTTCATGTGTGTTTCCTGAAGAAAAAGTATGTCTGCCGTGTATCTTTTCAGCGCTTTGCCCACTAGGCCTCGTTTAATTTTACTCCCCAGTCCGTTGATATTCCACATAAACAGCTTCAGTGCGTGTACTGCCATTCTTGCTGTTTCTGGTCCCACCCCTACATGTCCTACCTCCGTCTAGGTCATGTATATCGCTCGTGTACCCTGTGGACCTGCTATCATTGCCAACTTACAAACATTTCCCCAATTCCATCCCCACCCTACCTTATTGTGACTAGTCTTATCACTGGCCGCCACCCCAATTCACGGTATGCCCGTCACCCACGTATACTGAGTTTCGGAAACATTAACATTGGTAAGCTGTACTGTACAGCTGCATTATGCGAGGCATGGGCCAGCAGAGAAAGTATTAGTGTAGATGCAAGCCACTTTTACAGCACCCACCAGAATGGGGGATGAGGGCTCTCTTTCCCTTTTTCGTGCCAGTGGGTTTTGTTGCTGTAACTCAGATGACCTACTCACTTTGGCAGTAGTGTTTCCTAGTCCTCCTGGCTTCGAATACTCCTCCCCAGAGACCTCTGTCTCTCTCTCTCTCTCTTTTCAGGGTTTACCATTGATTGACAATCTCTATGGATTGGTATCGCTGGATCTCTGCCACTAGTTTAACCTGTTCAGATTCGGCCTGGTCTTCAGTGGGGGCCTCAGTGGTGCGTTGCTGGGTTCTTCAGTGCCTCTTTCGCTCTCGACATCTTGCTTCTTGGATTGTCTTCCTATCATTGGATAGTGGGTATCTGTGTCCCTCCAGCCATTCCTATACCTCCGCCGCTGTTGTAAAGAAATGGGATGTTCCTTTTTCAATTATTTGGAGTTGTTTCACAGAGAAGAATAGGGCATATCTGAGTTCCAGTCGTCCTAGATGCTGTTTGAACCTTATGAAGGCTTTTTGTTGTCACTGCATCATCGTGGTGTAGTCTGGGTAGATTTTAATGTTCTCACCTTCTATCTGCCAAGGCCTGTGCATCTGCGCCATTTGTAATATGGCATCTCTGTACCGGAAGACTAACAATCTACTATGGCCTGTGGTGGCGCCCTAGGTATAGGTGGTCTGCAGGGAACCCTATGGACTCGTTCTACAGTAAACCATTTTGACGTTTTGCCCCCCATCACCACCAAAGACAGCCAATTGTCCAGGAACAGTTCCATGTTGGGCCCTTATGCCTGCTCCAGGACTCCTATTAGTTGGATATTATTGCGACTAGACCTTACTTCAGCATCATTAAATTTTCTCGTTAAGGTGGCTACCTCCTTCGCCAGTGCCTGTATGGGGGCAGCGTGGTCAGCCATCTCAGGTCGGGCTTGGACCAGGGTAGATTCCGCATCTGTCACTCTATCCACTAGTTTCCTGCTGCGGCCCGCAAGAGAGTTACATCCTGTGCCACGTGTCTATTTTCTGCTCTATGGTCATCTTTGTGTCTTTTATGGCTTCCAGAATGATCGCTTGTATGTGCCTCGAGGCCCTGGTCAGTTGCCGTTTGCCTATCTGTGGGTTTTTTCCCACCATCAGCCGGGATGTGTCCTCTATTTGGAGCGGTTTGGCTGTTTTGGGGTAAACACTGTCTGCATCGTTGCTGCTTAAGCTCGTTCAAGCCCCTGCTGTTTTCATGCATGGGGTTCACTGTTCTCTAGTGGTGTCCAGATTTGATAATGTGGTTTGTACTGGATTCTCAGGGCTGCCACCGGCGGGTGGTTCCGCTTTTACTCTGAGTTGGGTGTTTCTCCAGTTTCTCTGACCATCAATCCCCAGGGGATACAGCCCAGTTGGGCCTGCACCAGTCTCAGATGACTCCTGTCATGGCACCCCGGGCAGATACACCATCGCCACTCCACTGCCCCTCCTCTTATTCAGGTGTGTTGGCTCTAGTCTCTCACTGCCTCCTTTGCATCTTCCCCTGTTTGTGCATTTACAGTCCCTAGGTTGGGGGGACGTTTTCCCACTTGGTGATGATGCTATCTCTTGCTCTGTGTCTTGGTCTGTGTCTTCTCGCATTCTTGGCCCCCGTACTTTATTCTTTTTCTGCAGCCTTTTCCATGCTTTGTTTGCTCTTCTGTCCGGGTCACCTCCCGCACTCTCGCTATTGACGCTGACCCACTAGAGTGTCTGCTGCCCAAACTGGGTGGGGACTTTTCACTGTTGTGCCCTCCATTGCGGCTCCATCCTTCTCAGCCTCCGGGTCTCTCAGTTTGTCTGTCTGGACCGGGCAGGTGGGACCTCACCACTATGATGTCCTTGGGTGTTGCAAGCTGGAAACCCAGCTACTCCTCTGTGACTCTCAGCCCCTTTCTAGGGTTCCCGGTGATCCGCCTGTGCCTCTTTAATAATCCCTGGGGCCTGGCTCATACAGATGCGGCATGGCCTCTCCCCTTGCTTCCTTCCGCCTTACCTCTATTGTTGCCCGTGCGCCATGGGCTGGAGGCCGGAACTTTTCCTGCTATCCCTGGTTCTCTATTTGAGGTCTCTGGTGACTCAGGGGTGCCTCCCTGCTGCTCTCTAGCATTCGTTGGAATGCGTGGGTGGCGCAGCCTCTGCCATCTTGGTGCAGCGCCCTGCTGATCGGGCACCATTGCTCAATGTGTGCGGCTTCCCCCAGTGGGCTCTGCACCTGTATCTTCCGGGCCCCTGAGCCTCCCACCAATACCCTGGCATCCGCAGGTGCTCTGGGGGCTCAGGATAATTGTTTTTGTGGGCGCTGGAGCTCAGCGTTCACACAGCTGTCGACATGCGTCCCTGGCCACACCCCTGATTTTTTCTCTTTTTTAAATGTATCCAGTTTTCCTTTAAGGAAAACGGGCCACATTTACCAAAAAAATAAATATTGCCTTGTTTAAAATCACAGACATGGTGGTGTGCTCCAGCAGGCCACCGTACCTGTGACTCTAACCGATCATGGTGGGCCTCAATTTGCGAGCTACTTCATGCATATTATTGAGGTATGTTGGACTCCAACCCACAATGAATCAGTATTTTGTGATCCAACCGATTAATATATTGGTTGGTTCACAAAATACCAATGCATTCAGCAGAGGTCGGTGTGCAAATTACACCCACTTCTACTTCCTTTTAAGTAGATTCCTAATACAAAATCGCAAATAGCAAATCGTTATTTGAAGCAATTTACAACTTCTTATTAGGAATCTCTGTACATCAGGCCCCTAGTCCCTAAACTCCAGTCAGATTATTTATTTTTCCTGACTACCACTCATCGGACAGGAAGGCCAGCTAGCGGCCAGAAGAAGCACTACCTGGAGTGAATTTACCTGCATATATCTTTTTTTTGACCCTGCAGTCAGTGCTTAATTTGTAAAATGCAAAAGTCCAAAGGCCCAAAAGTTTTAATATATAGAGGATACATAACTGGTAACTAATTAATGTAATTGTGGTCCAACATTGCCATCGAGGGGTTCTTCTGACAGCGCAAACCTCAAGGCCAAAGGCCAAGTGGTTTGTAAATGTCACCAGAATGCAGAGATGGCAATATGTTGTATACTTTTTATGTTACATGTCCATTTTGTATTAATTAGCTTGTAAAGGGTGTTTTTCAAACAGGGCAATGTTTATTGAAAATAGTAAGTAAAATGCTGCATGTCTGCAGTTAAAAAAAAAAAAGCGAATAATACTTCATTATATAGTTAGGAATGTAAAATTTTAGAAAAAAATGCGTTGTTAAAAACACATTTTATTGGTGGAAGGGAGCTATATTTCAAGGTGAAGTTAGCAATGGGCACTGTTTGCAATCAGAATGTTTAGGTCTCATTTACCCATCATGAACAGATTGTTGATAACATGGTGGACAATTGTCATGTTGGGTAGAATTGTGCAGATCCATGGTGTTTTTTGTATAATTATTGATTTACTACACTTGCCATATAATTAGTCGCAAATTCCAATAAAAATGTTTTAGCTCACATGCATCAAAATAATGCTGCTAGTGAATTTGTCAATAATTTGCCTTTTGATGCCACATAATTTAGATAACTCTACCTCATAATTGTGTCCTTCATTGTTGCATATTTCTAGTAGCCTTGACAATGGTGAAGCTCTACACAGGGGTTTTGGGTCTGTCTTTATAAAACTGGTGTTTCACAGTGCCAAATGAAATATTTTCCATGTTTCACTGGCTCCTTTGACAAGTGGGTTTTTATACCACTGTATGTTGGTCAATAAATACACCCAAACATGTAATGTATACATATATGTGTGTGTTCTAACTGCACTACTTTACCTAGTTGTTAATAAAATTGTAGTAGGAAGGAATTCACTGCAGATGTCTCCCGGATTAAACCTCACAACCAGTCACCACAGCTCAACTAAACCAGAGTTCAAATAACAACAAGTCTGGAACTGAATGACCATAAGATGCCATGTGAATTAAAGCTACAACATATCTCCTCTCTTTATACTTAGAATGAACTGTCAATCACATAAATCTAGAATACACACAAGCAAGAGAATCGAGCACAACACACACACCAACACAAAACTAAACGTATCAAATACACCACACATCAATCACTCCTGCACATAAATACGGAAAACACATGAAACAATTGAAGAATAGTGTTGAATGCAAGCTAACGTGCCAACAAATAGATAAGCATCTTAGCAAAAGTCACCTTTTTGAAACAAAGCTACTCGCCTCCAATTCAGTTTGTCCATTAAGCAGCCTTGCTCAATTTCCTCCTCTAGCTGCCACTTGGTATGCACCTTTGAATTTAGAGAGTCCTTGAATCAATTTGCCGGGTTTAACTATTTCAGCCATTCTCTCACTAGAATTCTATGTAAATGCATCCACGTCACTGGCAATTCCACTCTTTCCTTTGTTTACAACTGTCCGCATCCATCTTGGCTCTAGCTTAGTCCCTGTAGACCTCCCCCTCATCATCTCAAATGGTGACTTTCCTCTCAATGAGTTTATGATAGTGTAATGTGCCCACAATTTTCCCTTATGACTTCTTGGACATCTATTACATCCTCATTGCCAGATTGTTGTAGAAAGGAATTCACTACAGAAGTCTCCTGGATTAAAGTGAGTTCATTCACAACAATTCTGTAATGCCTTCGCGAACAGGTCCCACAGCGCAATCGAACAAGAGTTCCAATAACAAGAAGCCTGGACCTAAATGACCATAAGAAAGTACACACATAAACATTCCATTTTAATTAAAGCTACAACAAAATCATAATTGATTTGTTTTATTTTACCTACTAAATTGAGCTTAACTTGCTCTATCTTGCTGAAGCTTAGTTTCTAGCCTCTACCTAAACTGTTTGGCTTAGCTACCCATGGACACTCAAAGTTCCCAAAGAGGATATCCTAGTTATCGAATTGCAGTGCAATAGTACTGATGGCTGGGGTGACAGTGGTAAATGACTGTGCCTCTACAGAATACTGCCCTGTAACACACACTGCAGCTGGCCAAATTGGGGTGGTCATACACGCGGGCAAACTAGATGACCGCTCTGGATTCCTGGACACAGTTGGGACCCAGTCGCAGACAAAACTGTCTCTCTACAGCAGTATTCTTAGTTTTTTTCCTTGATTCGCTGACTCAGGAAAGCAATTTCTAGCAGTGCAAAATTTGAAATCCCAGCCCTTTTCTGAAAATCTTAAGGAATGTTTAACTATCCCCCAAAATATTCCAGGACTGGAGTGAGAATAGTAAATTTGTCTTCACAGGGACTCAGTAGTGACCGGTGTTAGGGCACAGTGACGGGGCGGGGGTTGGAGCAGGGGTGGGACCGAGAACTTACCTGCTGCCTGCAGCCCACTGCATTGCCATCTTCTGCTCCTCTCGTGGCTTCTCTGCAGGCAGAGGCTCCCAGCCTCCCCTGCGGCCAATCCTGAAGCTGCCCTCATGTATGAGAACAGCTTCAGGATTGGCCTGAGCGCCCTCTTGCTCCCTCTGCCTCTGCCTGCTGTCTCCAACCCGACAACGCAGCTCGGGTTGGAGACAGCTCAGTGCGCATGTGGGTTTGGCCGGCCTGAAACGGCCTGCCAAACCCACATGCGTACCGATAGCAGTGCCTACCACTCCCCCTTGTGACTGCCCCCATGATGGCCCCGCCCCCAGGACTCAGCACTTAGAAGTTGAAAAATAAAATGATAATAAACCTGTTTTATTATCGTTTTATTTTTCAACTTTTGAAGCTGCTGGCGGGGCAGGGGGTGCGACGTTCCTCCGCCATAGCAGAGAAGCTGCTGCTGCAGGGCCTATTAACCCCTCTGCTAGCTGTGGATAGCTAGAGATAGTCGCTCTTCTCTATCCCCTCACACTTCTTTACATCCCCAAGCCCCCACCATCACTATGCTCCGGTAGGGCAATGGGTGAGGGAAGGTGGAACTATTTGGCTTGTCTTTACCAAGCGATTCAATTCTTCTGTCACGTTTTTGAGTAGTGCAATGTTTGGAAAATGAAGCGGCTGGAGCGACAATTAACAATCATTTAAGCTGTGTATGACGTCAACACTGAAATGAACAATCAGCCTATTAAAGCCAAAAAGTCCACTTCCCTCCATACTCCTTCAGAGATTGTTAATAGCTAAACTAAAACACCAAGTGATGTCACGTTTAATAAATATTTATAAAGCTGCATACTCAACTGAGACCCAATGAAAACTTAGACACAATGAATACATTCACAGTCAGATTTTGATCATGATAATTTTATTCAGTCGTGCCAAGAAATGTTTTGTATTATACGCTTTCTTTGCATTTTGAAATTTACTTTTGCATTTAATGGAAGAACAAACCTGCAATTCCCAAAATCCAAAGACATAAAAGGATGGCACCAACTAGCCCCACATCAGAAGGGCCAAGGATATTTTAAAGTGTATCACAAGGGGACAATCAAAGTGCTTAACTGTGGTCTGTACTATGCTTTGCAAATACTACAGGAATCTCAAGTTGCCTCATTTATCTAATCAATGTTTTGTCTCTGTGTTTTCTGGCACCTGTAGTTCTGCAATTATAAAGGCTTAACTAAAACCGGAAGTACGAGGGAAGTGCAAATTAATCGACAGGACACACAACTCACAATTGCCAAGGAGTTAATATTATTCTGGCCATACTGTACAGGCTCTGGCTGAATGTAGAGTGATAGATACTCTTTGTACTGCACATCCACTGTATATATATATGTGCAGTTGAGAAATGTTTGTACTGTACTCTGTGCTGTATCTGTTCTGTGTACTTTAGAGACCCTTGCACTATATATATATAACCTGTGCTATATTTTTTGGAGTATGAAAAAAGTTTGTGCTGATGTGTTGAGTGCATGGAACCATTTTTTATCAAACCTGCTAAGGGATGTACAAGAGGAGTCCACACTCCATGCCCATTTAAATTGTTGCCTCGTTGCTGAGACTGCTAACAGTTATCAGTATTGTACTGGATAGCAACAATGTTCTGAAGTTCTAATTCTGTGAGCTTAAACAAATAGTCCTGCTGAGATCCTCTACTGTTCTGCTAACAACATGTCATTTCTGCTGAGAAGAATTGACACTGTTCGTTTAAATGTATTGCATTCATGCTAAGAATTTCGGATAATGTACCATTGCACATTAAGCATCCCTTTGAAAAGTGATTTTACTGTCCAATCTAAATATAGAAGCACTTTTGTGAAGTGTTGGCAGCACCTCACTAGCAGTATAGCAGTCTTGCTGAGATGTTATAACATTTTCCATTTACAACGTGAAATTCATGCTTGAAGTCATAGCAACGCTGTTGTGATGAGCATGTACTCTCCTGTTAAATGCTTAGCAGCCAGCGCGGAAGGGTCCTTACAGCCCCACTTAAAATATAAAATCCCTTCTAAGAAGTACCCATATTGTCCCAATTAAAGTACAAATCCATGCTAAGAAGTACAGCTGGTGCCCCATTAAATCTGTAGCAGCGATTCTCAAAAGTACCCCTATTGTTCCAGGAAAAGTACAGGGATCCTGTTAAGAAGCGTCGTTTTCACTGCCTCATTTATAGAGTGCTATAAATGTTGAAAAGCCATGGCTCTTCCCATTGAAAATAGGACAGTTTTGATGTGCAGTGTTGCAACTGCCCATTAAAAATATGCTAGAGCACATGAGGAGGGTTTTTCATATAGGCCCCTAGCCGTGTGCACTAAGCCTGCTCAGAAACACTAAATGGAACATAGACGCTGGAATGCAATCCTCTGCCTCAAGAAATTAAAGTACCCTCTTTAGATACACAATTGTGTAACAAAAAAAAGTGAAACCAACTCTTTTTAATGCTCATCCCACTCAAATTTTCATCGTACAAACAGCTCAAGTGGCTTTGCCAATGCTTGTTAAAGAATGGTTCCTCACATCCAAAGTCTTTAACACATATTTGTTAACATCAAACAAGTGCATTTGGTTTAAATATAAAATAGTGTCTATGGAACAAGTATTGATGGCCAAGGTTACATTTTAAAACACTGACTCTGGTTTGGGGTTGCTTGTGTTCCCGTCTGGAGAGGACCTGGGCTCGCAGTCTGGGCTGGCTTAGTCCTATTGAAGCAGCACCATGTCTGATTTGAAAATGGCTTATCTTTGTCTGGAGTGGCAGAGTGGGCAAAAATGATGGACTGGAATGTGGCCTGAGTTATCACCTTTGGCTGACATAATTTAAAGCATTCCAGAAATTACCTTTTTGTTTTTGGAAGAGACTCCCTAAGTGCAAAGAGTATATCCGAATGTGATTCCCATGCTCACTGTGTCATTGAACTCAAGCTGCACCCCACTAATGAGGCTCGGAAATGCTGAAATCTGTCAGCGATGCTTGTGTTCCCATCTAGAGGGGACCTATCATTCCACTCGTGGCTGGACAGTTCCTTTTGAACAGTTTTGCGCCTGATTTCATATGACTGGTCTCTGGAGAAGCATAGTGGGCAAAATTCTAACCATCACTTTTTTGTTTTTCTGAATAAAATAATCTGTAGCAAGCCTAAAAAAGCACACGATGTTAGGAATGTGTTTATGAAAAACAAAGGTTTCAGTGGCAATTAAAGGTACAGCAGATGCAGCTTACAAAATATAAAAATGAACAAGTCTCAAAAGTACCAAAACACATAAGTTAAGGAATCTTTAAAAAAAATACATCATAGAACAAAACAAATAATGTTATTATTCCTTAATAATGCAGGGAGCCCTGGTGCAGAGATGATCATTCAGAAGTACGTAACGATTTTGCTTAACGCTATTATGTGTTTTTCTCAAAAGTGCCTTAACTAACATATATCAGCACTTTTGAGATATATTTTTTAACTGTTGTCGTTTGAACCCATTGCATACATAATGCTTGTTGATTTTTTAGGTCTCGCCTACGCAGCACGCATGCGCTGCATAGGAGGAGACCTCTTGGAATCGATTCGCTTTTTAGGCCAAAAACGTGCACGCATTGCATTGCTTTCAATGGCAACGCATGCACGTTTAGCTATTCCTTGCGGGAGCGAGCTTTGGCGACATCTGTTTGTAATTAACTTGCAAACAGATGGTGCTCTGCCGCTCCCGCAAGGAAACGCTTTGTGGGTCTGTTTTTTTTTTTTTTTGCTCGTCAGCGCCTCGGGTGGAGTTCTCAAAAACAACTTGTTTGCTCCAGCGAGGCTTTAATCAGGGCTTTGGGAAAAAAGCAAACGCCAACAACGTTATCTCGTGCATCGCTGATCCAAACTCGTGGTTTAGTAAACCCAGATTACGTCTCGACTTCCGGCTGTTGCTTTTGGGGCTCGCATCTCTACCGGAGCAGTTTCCGCCTGCAACGCATCATTTCGAGAGCCTCGCACGAGCCGTCGTTGTCTAACACGTACTTTCAAAGTGTTGCGATGGAGTTGTTGCAGTGATATCTATTAATAGCCCTCGCCGTTATTGTGTTGCTGTTTTTTGATACAAGCGAGGCCCCGCGGTAACAAAGCAGTTTTTGTTTGATATGGAGCGGCTTTGGCTTTATTACTTACAGGCAGGGCCAGGGTAATTATGCGATTGTGCGTCCGCTGCGTTTTTTCGCACAATTATGGATATGCTGCGTTTGCCACATAATCCATCGTCTGCTTCATAACCTGCAGGTTTTAACAAAAAAACATGTTTCTAGCTCAAACGGTTCGAAAGTTGCTAAAAATGCTGCGACACGTGTTGCTGCGCAGTGGAAGGCAAATGTTTACTGGTCTCCCTTATTTGCACAATTTAAAGGGGGTCCCGTCTCAGCCAATCAGGAGTGAGGACCGGGGCTCCCTTTGAAGTCAGAATGGCGCAACCAATCATTAAAATAGATTGAATTATTTCAAAGGGGATCTGGCGTTTTTCTCCTCTTTCTGGAGACGGTGCGACTCCCGCTGGGGGCTGCTTGATATGCAAAAGAGCTGGCTTGGGGCTGCGAGATCAGGCGGCAGAGGGAGTCCTTTGCGCTCGTGCTACCTCGCAACTCGCTTCTTGAAAATAAACCCACAGATATATATGAGCGCCCACTTTTTTACTATAGTTGATGCCAACTCGGAAGCGTCTCATCTCACCGCTTTCCAATCTAAATAGTAAAAATCACGTGTGCCAAATATTTTTTGGGGGTGGGGCGCACTTGGGCTCTTGACTTGTTATCAGGTGTTATTACTATTATGTTTTTTCCAGCGAGCGCCTCGACTGCTGAAATATCACTGCTCTGTGCGCCCAGCAGTGGCGGCGAGGGTGTGGGAGTACAATGGAGAGATGGTGGTGGGGAAAGGGTTATGATAAGGTATTTCCATATATGTGTAAAATGCTGCCATGTCTTCCCACCTGAGGGATGGCAACCCAACTGATTACATGAATACAGGAATTAATATGGATGATCGAATTGATTCTTGCATGAATAGATGCATTACTGGGCAAAGATGAAAGGATAAATAAAAGCATGAATGGATGAATACAATAATGACTGTTTTGGGAGAATGAATGATCAAAGGTATATATGAAGATAGGTATACATTTATTTAAGAATTGATTTGTGAGTAAGGAAATAGATGAATGGATGAACGCATGACCGATTGATTACATTTGTATTGCACTTGAATGAGCATTGTCTGTACCTAATCTTGAAGAAACATTTAAAACAAGCATTGGCATAGCCAATATGTCTCGCCTTTGGGACCTTATAAGTGTTTAGCCATGCAACGGTTGATATTGTTGCACCAAGGATATTGTGCTGCATAACTAAATACTTATAAGGTACCAAAAGCGAGACCTATTGGCTATGCCAATGCTTGTTTTTGTATGTAGTGACTAAAGTAAAATGAGTTGGCCGTAAACATTGTTTGGCCTGTTTGCGGTATTCCAAGTTTTGCAGTAATACCATAAGGCTGATATTTTTCTACATTCATATTTCACCACTTGTTAGTTTGTGAGGATGGAAAATCTTTGGTAATCAGGTGAGAAAAACTAGATAGTGCAGGTTATGCTACATGCTGACATCTGAAGCTCAGAATCGGAAACTCAGAATGGCATGGTACTTTTGATCCATGTCAGACCGTAAAATTGAGGTATCTGTATTAACCCGGGTCAAATTATTGGCCAGTAAATTTGGCTATCAGATAATGAGGGATCTAATAGACAATATGGAGTTGTGCAGTCTGGCTACTCATTCTTTCTATACTTGCTTAGTAGAAAGTAAAAGCATGCATTATTTTTTTCCAGGCTTTTATGGTGTATTCACTTCTACTGGTTATGATGAATACCGTAAATGAGATGTATGGATACCTTACACATGTGCATTTTGATTGATTGACTCTTTATTGCTTGTTTAACAAAAATCATTGCAGTTAAAACTTTTAAAACTTATGCAAAGAAACACTGTTTCAGTTACATTAGACAATAAATGGACTCGCGCGAGCGCGCCGATTCAAGATGGCCAACCCTCGTTAAGCTGAGGCGAAATCGGCCCGTTTTTGACGATTTTATGCCGATATAACACTGGCATTTTTATTTTCAAAATAAAGACGACGTTTTGGAATAGGAAAGCGCTTGGAATAATACCTTTTGGAGCCTGGTACATCAAGTGGAGCTGAGTATCATCGAGGTGAGCTGCTCTCCGGTGACTGGTGTGCTTCTGTCTCAGATTTCCTGTCAGAGGGGTGGAGAGCAGCTTAGGAAAGGGCGAGGCTGAGGCCTAGGCCACTCCCACAGCTGGTTTTAGCTGCTGCACTCTGCTTATTCAGGCTGTTTTCCTCATTTATCAGTATTGTTCTAACAATATTGCTTTTGACTGCTCCTTTATTGCTGCCTGCATTTATTTCTCTATTATTTATGGAGGGAAAGCAGTTGCACAGTGTTGGAAAACGAGGCAGTATCTGTGAGGCCTGCACAAATAACATGACTACATTTGTCCTTCACTGGGAACCAAACACCCAATTGTAGCGCCTGACTCTCAGAGGGTAGCGTTGCACAGCAGTCTGAGGCTTACTCAAGGGAGGTGGTGTGGGCTAGTAATCGCCATTTGCAGGTGCGCAGTAATAACACTCAATAATTTATTGTCCAGTCTGTACTTTGCTTTATAAAAGTAAGAGTACATTTATTAAACACACACACTACTCAATACTATGCACCAATTTACAAATATACATAAGCTGTTGGAATTACTTTGTGACATTGCATAACATCTCCACCCCTCCCGCAGAGGGTGGGATCTAGTACCACCACTCCCATGTATGCACATCATCTTGCCCCCAAATGCAGGTAGTTGATCATAACCTGGAGCGAGGGCCCTGCGCACTGGCACCATCCCAGTGGCGACCCGCCCCATTACCTCAACCAGCATTTAAAATAGGTACACCTACCTTGGTGACACACAACCCTGACTGAGCATTTCCTACTGACCATGAAGTATACACCTCTACATCTTAAGGGCTTGCAGTCTGGGTTCTTCACCTAAGCGCAGCAGCAAGAATACATGTTTAAGCATCCCTTTAGATTGACAGTACTCATCACATTTGTGGATCATTAGAATGCATTGCAATTACAGCCCCTAAAGGCATCACAGATTAAATCACAGGATTACGCATATACAGCCAGACACCCTAGCAGGAATGTCTGGCAACATAACCCCACTTTGCTTATGACATCACCTTACACAGGTACTTCACATTACACATGTGACCTTCAGTCCCTCTAAAAGAAATAACGTTAATAAATGCATTTCTGGTGCAATTACACCTCTTCACCTCCAGGGGATGCCCTTCTCCAGACATCCCCAGCTCAGCCTTTCACTCCTTGAGGCACTTCTCAGTACACCCCCAGCTGTAGAACGAAAGTTCCAGCCCAGGAGGTGTTAATGCTTATGCTGAGCCCTTGAGGGGTTATTCTTTTAGGTCCCCTAGAAACTTAGGGGGGGACTTTCCTCTTCGTGCTGGGGTAGACTGCGCTTCTCCAGCAGCTCTCCCTGCACCCTGGCACTCACTTGGTGGTGACCCCGTCCTCCTGGGGCCACCACGCACAGAGAAAAAGCGGTTTGCCCTTGCAGGCCGGTCCTGGCCTGCAAGGCATTATGGGGCGATTCCTCCGGCTCCATGAATATTAGATGAGCGGCTCTCCCGCTGTGCCGGGGAGAGCGGCGCTTGTGGTGCTGGCGGTCCTCCGCCGCGTTCTCGCCTCGTTGGGGGGCCCGGTCCCACCCGGACCCCCAGGTGAGTGTTCCCTGCGGCTCGGCGAGCCCACCCCCAGCCGCTCTTCTTTTCGCGGGGCCCGGTCCCACCCGGGCCCCCGCACTGCCACCTCTTCTCTTCCTTGTGGGGGTCCCGGTCCCACCCGGGACCCCCGCATGCCCACACGTTGGAGGGCAGCCCGGGAGCCCACCCCCGGCTGCCCCCGCCGGCTCCCCGCTCGGCCAGCACCCTCGCGTGCGGCCGCGGGAGCCGGCAGCGTAGTTCTGGCCTGCCCGCTCCGGCGGGCAGACGCGCTGGACTTCTCCGGTCCTCGGGGGAGTGCGGCTGCACTCCCCCGGCCTCCTCCTTCTTCATGGGGCCCGGAGATGGGATCCCGGGCCCCCAGGCACTCCGTCCAGGGGAGCGCGATGGCGCTCCCCAACCTCGGCTCTTCCGCGGGGGCCAGGGTGGGCTCTGGTCCCCTTTCAGGGCATTTTCATGGGGAGCGCGATGGCGCTCCCCGGCTGGCATCTTCACGGGGGGCGCGACGGTGCTCCCCCGCCTCCATCTTCGACGGGGGCCAGGGTGGGCTCCTGGCCCCCTTGCAGGGCATTTGCACGGGGAGCGCGACGGCGCTCCACGGCTGGCATCTTCGCGGGGGGGGCGCGATGGCGCTCCCCCACCTCCATCTTCGGCGGGGGCCAGGGTGGGCTCCTGGCCCCCTTGCAGGGCATCTTCACGGAGAGCGCGATGGCGCTCCCCGGCTTCCCTTCTGCTGGGGGCAGCCCCCGGGACCTGACCCACCGCGGGGGCATAATTGCGACTGGCGGCGGAGCCCCACGCGCTTCGTCGTCGGTCCCAGGCGGGGTCAAAGGTCGCCTACCTTCTGGGGGGCATATCTCGGCCCCCAGGCTGCCGATTTGCACCATTACGGCCTCCTTTCGCTCCGGATGGCCAGCTCTACCCATCTGGAGCACTTGTCGCTGCTCTCTTCGCCCACAAGAGGGTGAACTTCAGCAGGGAGCTGTTTTCACTGGCTCCCTGCGCCAGCCTTTCGCCTTGCTCTGCTCCTGGGCCTCTCTTCTCCCTGCGCAGAGGCCCCTGCTTCTGCGCACTGGTCCTGGTCTCTTCTCCTGGCGCTGTTCAGGATCCTGGGATAGTCAGGGGGTTCCTCCTTCCCACTGCCCATTGCGCCAGGCTCCAGCACCTTCTGCCTCAGCAGACCACACCCCAGAGAGCTTCTCTTCCTGTGCAAACACTTTTTAAAGTTTGGGGAGGGGGTTGGCAGGAAGTCTCTGCTTGTCCTATCAAACAGTGACACATCACTTCACTGCCCCTGCTCCCTCCTTCCTGCCCAGGCCTCTGGGTTTGTTCAAGATGGCGTCGTCCAGGGTCTCCTGCCACATGGTCTCTGAAAGCCCCTTCCCCCCCAATGCTGCCTTCACCCTGGTGCAGCTTGGTGCCTGGCACCCAGTGACAGCTGCTGATGGATTAGCCTGTAGCTCCACCCATCTTCTCTCCTTGGAGGGAAGGTCTTCGCTCTGGGAAGAAAGGTCATTAATCTAACCTGCCAGGGCCAGACCCCAGCCAGGCCCTGGTTATGAGCTGACTCAGAGAAATATGACATTTCTGGATGACCCAAAAGCAGTACAAATATGACTTTGGACTCTGCAGAATACTTCTTCTCACACCGTTACAGTGGACTTTGGTGCGTGTCTGGAATTTGTAGGCCCTAGGAAAGTAAAACTAGCCCATGTGCTCCCTATCCCCATAAGAGAATAATGGAATAAACACTGTAAAGCACACTGACTTTCCCTGGCATGTTTCTTCCCACTGTATAAAGCATATTCCATGTCACCACCCAATTCTGCATAAGTCCTGCCACACCATTCACTTTGTAACTGCTCCTGGACTGCGCACGCCAGGAATCTCCCCTGCGCAGCCCGTACACGTGTGCACACGCCTGTACACATGTGTCTGCATGTAACCAGCCCGGTGTCCTTTACTCCAGCTGCTGCGCAGCGGCCTGTTCAAGCCAGGGGGACACCAGTAAAATCCCCATGCAGTCTCTTTCATTATGTGTTTACTGTGGGTGAGTCCCAACTTATGAGGCTCCCCCACAGTAAAAGCTCAACAATTAGGTGTTCAAAAAGCGAAAAATACGGGCGGCCCATAGTGTCAGAACCACCTTCTAACACACAGTATGTCTTCTAAACGGAAACAAAACGTTTCTCCACCACCAGTTAAATCTAAATTAGTGGATATAAATGAACCTTCTTTATCCACTTTATTGGAGGAACTTCAAGCTGTGCGTTCTAATACTGATAGTATTGCGACTGAGATTAAAAATGTACGTAAAGATATGGCGGGTCTTTCTATGAAGGTCTCTGACAATGCTATTAAAATTCAAAACAATAAAGCTAAAATTGACCATCTTATGCCCTTTGCAGCCAAAATGGATCCAATGAATAAATTACTATTAGATTTGGAAAACCGCAATAGACAATATAACCTGCAAATGTTTAATTTACCAGAAGATGTGGAAGGTAATGACTGCAGGGTCTATTTGGAAAACCTAATTCCTGGTCTTTTGCGCATTAAGTTTCCTGAAAGATTTGAAATTGATAAGGCACACAGAATCCCCTCTCATCGCAACCCAAGACAAGATAAGCCTCGTCAAATGATTTTCAAAGTGTTACGTCATCACCATCTAATTTTAATAAGAAAGGCTGCCAGAGATATCCCTTCGTTAATGGTCAATGGGAATACAATTTTCATTCATCAAGACTTTGCTAAAGAGACAGTCAATATTCGTAAGGAATTTGCAAACCTTCGTCCTCGGCTAAGAAATACTGGTTATAAATATGGTCTGTTTGATCCGTCTACTATGCGAATCTGGAAGGATGGATTTTCTAAATCTTTTCAACATCCTGAAGATCTTCGCCGTTTTCTGGATTTACAGTCTCAGTCATCGATGGAAACTAATGAAGCTACCACATGAATTCATAATTGATTGATTTTTACTGCCAGTATGTTAAATTGATTGGAGTAATCTTTCAGGGCATGTTAAGTGGCTTATTCTTGATATGGGTGTGTGCGATTCAGAAGTTCTATATATGTTTCTATGTTGTATGGTTTTTATTTTTTGTGTCTGTTGGTGTCGTGTGTGTCTTTTATATATCAATCTTCGAGCTACTATTCTTTTTCTAATCTATCTTTTTTATCTATTTTCTTTTCTTCTCTTCCCTTTTTCTTTCTTCAAAATGTCAAGTGGTAATGGTATTAAAATTGTTTCATTCAATGTTAAAGGTTTAAGGCACCCGGTTAAGCGTACTAAAGTTTTAGATTATTTAGCGACGTATAATGCGGATATTTGTTTAATTCAGGAAACTCATGTAGATGATAAAGTTCTTTCTTATATGAATAAAAAATGGGTTGGGACAGTTATTTCATCTCCGGCTCTCAATAGGAAAAATGAGGTAGAAATTCTTTTTGCAAAAAAATTACATGTTCAAATTTTGCATAAACATTCGGATTCTGAAGGTCGTTTTATTATAGCTAAGATAAAAATTGACAATAAGGTTTTCCACCTCATTAATGTTTATGGGCCTACTAATGATGACCCGGAGTTTTGGTTAAGATTTACATCAGAGGTTCTAAATTTGGGTAATGTTCCTCTGATTATAAGATTTTAATCTTATTCTGACCCCCTACTAGATAGAATATCTCAAGCTAAATTTCGTCCTCCAAAGGCATTTTTCTCACTTAAAGCATTTTTCAAGTCTACCAAAATGGTTGATATTTGGCATCTACATAATCCTACTGGCAAACAATTCACTTTTTTCTCTAACCCTCATAACTCTTATTTTAGGTTGGATTATTTTTTAATTTCTCGTAATTTAATTTCCTTAATTTCTAATCCAGACATTCAGAATATTGATATTTCTGACCATGCTTTAATCTCCTGTATTTTATGCAATGAGTCCAAACAGGTTAGTCATAATCGTTGGCGTATGAATTCCAATATTGTTCTTAATGAAAATAATAAACCTAGACTTTTATCAGCTATTAAAGAGTTTTTTCATTTAATGATGATAGCTCCACATCTATTATTAATCGTTGGGACGCATTTAAAGCATATATTAGAGGTGAGGCTATTTCCATTATAGCACATGAAAATAAATTATTTAACACAAAAATTGATGAATTGGGAAAGCAGATAGCTAAATACGAACGTCTATATATTACTTCTAATAAACTCCTATATAAAGAAAAATTACAGAAACTTCGTTATGAATTGAATTCTATTTTAAGTAAGAGCTGGAATACAAATTTCTAATAATAAAGCTAAACTTTGTTTTAGCGCAAATAGATCTGGTAGGATGTTAGCTAATTATCTCCGTATTAAAATCGACAAAAAACAAATTAATGCTATTCATTCCCCAAATGGCTCAATTGCTTTATCCCATGATGAAATCATTAAATAATTTATGAATTATTATTCAGACTTATACAATAAGCCACCTTCTTCAGATACAGCTCTTATCGATAATTTTTGGGAAAGTTGTGGGTTACCTAAAATTTCACAAACTGATAGAACTAAATTGGAACTCCTGATTACAATTGAGGAAATATTTTCAGCTATTAAATCACTTAAGTTAAAGAAATCTCCAGGTCCGGATGGTATTCCTGCGGAATTTTATAAAGAATTTTCATCTAACCTCTCATTTTATCTGCTTTCTTTATTTTCATATTTTAGCGATACTGGGTCTATGTCCGGGTCATTTGCGGAGGCTCTGAATATTGTCCTCCCGAAACCAGTTAAAGACCATTCATTGGTTACCAATTACCGTCCTATTTCTCTAATAAATCAAGATTGTAAACTGTATGCTAAAATCCTTGCGTCTAGGTTAACTAGTATACTTTCTTCTATTATTCATATTGATCAGTCTGGCTTTATGAAAAGAGACATTCATCAAATAATATTAGACTATTATTTCACGCAATTGAAACTGGAGCACTATTTCCTTTTCCTGCTGGAGTTCTAGCATTGGATGCGGAAAAGGCTTTTGATAAAATTTATTGGCAATACCTTTTTCGCTCCCTATATGCATTCAATTTTGGCTCCTTATTTATCCGTATGATTTCAGCACTCTACTATAGTCCTTCGTCTAAACTTTTTATTAATGTAGACTTTCACAGAAGTTTTACCTTTTTAAAGGAACCAGGCAAGGTTGCCCATTATCTCCATTACTATTTCTTATTGCAATTTAACCCTTGTTAACTGCTATTCGAAAATGCTCCGAAATTGAAGGCCTACAAATAAACAAAGTTCCCATTAAAACGTCAGCTTATGCTGATGATATTCTTTATATATTGCAAATCCTGAATCTTCCATCCCACCATTACTGAATCTAATTGGTGTTTTTTCTACAATTTCAGGTTATAAACTTAACACTAACAAGACAGAATTTTTTCCGTTAAATGTCCATTGTTCACCTGATATGCTAATTAATAAAGAGATTGTTTGGCAAAAGGATAAACTTAAATACTTGGGTATATTATTTGTCAAAAACGTTAAACAAACTGTCTCTAAATCTTGAGTCTACTTTGGCATATATTAAGCTTAAAATTCATAAATGGTCCTCTTTGTGTTTGTCTTGGTGCGGTAGAATAGATGCGGTTAAAATGATTTTGGCTCCTAAATTGTTTTATATTTTTTCAATGATTCCTGTTCAACTCCCTCTCAAATATTATAAAGATATAGACAAAGTTTTATCTAATTTTATTTGGAATAATAAAACGCCACGGATAAGCTACAAAAAATTGAAACGGTCTAAACTTAAGGGAGGGTTTGGATTACCGGATTTTCTAAAATATCATAAAGCCTCTATTTTAAAACAAAGTATTTTATGGTTTCAAAATTTGGAGCATAATAACTCACCCGCATGGCTACGTATTGAGCAGAATTCAGTATCACCTTTTCCTCTAGCTGCTTTGCTTACAATGTCTAATTCTGTTTTTTTTTTTAAAGAAATCATTAATATTGAAATCTACTAGATTGATTTTACGTGATTTAGATTCTATTTTTCAATGTTCTATTTCTAATACATTGAATTTATCGCTATGGTATAACCCATCAGTAAAATTAGTTTGTCATACACATTTTTGGAATTCATGGATAAAAGCAGGTATTTTGTACTTTAAAGATATTTATCTTAATAATGCCTTTTTGAGTTTTGAAGATTTACAACAAAGATTTCATTTGCAATCATCAGATATTGTTAAATATGAATTGCTTTGTAACTCTATTCTTTATTCCTTCCCGAAGGGCTTTCCTTACACTGTTTATTCTGATTTAGAAGTGTATCTCCAAACAATCGCGCCCTCTCCCCATATAGTTTCATTACTATATAAAAAGTTAAATATTTCTGATGGAGACAATATCGATTTTCTTGCTTCCTTTTGGAATGCAGAATTACAGTTGTCCTTTCCTTTGGACTTATGGGGGAAGGTTTGGTTGAATTCTATTTCAGGTTGGTTGCCTGTAACATTATACCAAACTAACTCCTATATACTTTTTAATTGTTTATGGACCCCTTTAAAATTATATAATGCCAAACTTTTAACTTCTTCTAATTGCTGGAATTGTTTTTCAGATGTTGGATCATTAAGACATATGTTATTTGATTGTCCTTATGTTAAGAAGTTTTGGGATGAAGTTTGGCAAAGAATTTCTTGTATATTGAATGTATTAGATACTTTGTCTTATGAATTAATTATTTGCAAAGCCTCTTCTCTCACAACTAAATTGTCTTTATTGAATAACAAACTTTTTGATGTTTTAATGTCAGCAGCTGTGAAATCAATTACTGCTAATTGGAAAGAATCTTCTTCTTTATCTGTTCGTGCATGGTGGGCATGGATTATTTTTACAAGAAAGGGTGCTAATTTGACTTTATCTGTTTTTTTTCATAATAATCCAAACTATTTACATTTCTGGAATCCAATTGATGATTATTTACTGTTGAATCCATAATATATACAAGTTTAATTATATCTCTATGTAGTATGACCTTTTAGCTTTAGTAGCTCTGTACTCTGTTCTAATGAATGTATGCTGTTGTTCTTTTTATTTTTTTACTTGCGATGATATCATTTAGTTTTGTGGGTACTTTACATTATAATCTTGAATTTCTTACTTATAAAACTAGAATATTTATCTTTATTCATAATATAGTATTGGATTAATGTGTGTACCTTTTTGGAGCTCTTTTTTGTATGTTTCCTATTCTTAAAAAATTCTAATAAAATATTTAGAACACATTAGACAATAAATGCCTATTCAAGAAGAATACATCTAAGGTTACTTCCCAAACGTTTACATTGGGGCCATATGAAATACTCTTTTTAAAACATGCGCAATAAAATCTGTGAACAAATTACGATGGCACATAAAAATAAATAATAAGAACAATTACTTTTAGATAACATCGTGCAAACATGCTATAAAATATACATGAGTGCCAGCTTTAACAATATAATTCAAAGTGCAAATAAGCGGAGTAGTATCTCTATATATCCTAAACCTAATATCTGTAACCAACCCGATTCATAAAATTCATACAAGATGAAGCACACTGTACAAACAAGCTATAATATCCATAATGTGCAAATAATCTGTGAAGGTACAGCAGAGTTTTAACAATCACAATTGGAACTAAGGGCCCCATTACGATGGCGGGCGGACTTTGTCCGCCCGCCACCGTAACGGAAAATGGGACCGACCGCCAGAGGTGCGGCGGTCCAACGAGGCCAATTAGGATGGGCCCGCCACAGTGGCGGGCGCATTCTGGCCTTCAACATTGTGGACGGTGCTGCTGGGTGCAGCTCCGTCCGCAATGTTAAAAGTGCATGGTATGCATTACCATGCACAACGTGACAGGCACCGCGCGGTGCCTGCCACCTTGTGTATGGCAATGTAGGGGGGTACCATAGGTACCCCCGAAGTGCAGCCTCCCCACCCCCCACCCCCCTGGGGGCCCGTAACGGGCCCCCAAAGCAATTTCCGCCGGCCTTTCCATGGCGGCATTGCCGCCGTGGAAAGGCCTTTAAATTTGCACATCATAATATGGATGGCGGTGCCTGCTCGGCACCGCCACCATATTATGCCCCAGATCCGCACGGCAGGCAATCGTAACGATTGCCTGCCGGCGGAAAAGCGGCGGACGGTCTTTCCGTCCGCCGCGGTACCCCCCGCCATACTAATATGGCGGGGGTAAATCAGGTGCAGATGGCGGGCGGATCGCCACCGCCGGTGGTGATCCGCCCGCCATCATAATAGGCCCCTAAGTGACGTGGCAGCAAAATTAACACTAAGGGGCCGATTCCGATTCGGGCCGGAAATCTCTCCGACCGAGCCGGACTCGGAGAGATTTCCGACCGAATCGGACCCTAGCAGCCCGACCGAACGAGTACGATGCGCACGCATGCCATCGGACTCGATTCGGTCGGACTCCCATTGAAGTCAATGGGAGCCTGTCGTACAACGCGTACGCGGGCTCCCATTGACTCAATGGGTGCGAGGCGAACAAGGGCGCCCCTACAGCGTGTACGCGGCGAAGCGACTCGCGCCATACACGCACAGGTAGGGGGGACCCATGGGTCCCCCCCTGTGTGCGACTCGCGCGGCTACGAGTACAGGGGGGGTCCGACACGGACCCCCAAAGTACGTCTCCGACTGCTCCTTCGAGCCGGACGGCGCGAGTCGGTCGGACTGCTCGCGGCGCGCATCGTACTTGCCCGGCCGGGGAACGTCTCCATTGCGCGGTGCGAGGCGTGTCCGAGCGAGTCGGACGGTGCGGTTGGGTCTCGCGAACGAGTCGGTCGGAGTTTTCGCATCGTACTCGCTCGCCCGGACGCACGTACGAATCGGTCGGGAAACAGGGCTCCGAATCGGATCCGGTAAAGCCGAATCCGATTCGGAGCCCTACCGGCCGAGATCGGAATCGGCCCCTTAGTATCTAATACTGACCCAATTCATAGAATTTATGCAAAATATATTCCATTGTACAAATAGGCAATAAAAGTGCGTTTTCAAGATATCGCTTGAGTCAGAATACCGTAGCGGCATAGACACTGACTCATCCATAATAGCCACTTGTGTAAATAAGCTGTAAACATGCACCAACATTTTCACAATAACTTCTGCTATAAAATACGTATGAACATCACCTGTATCATTAAAATGCAAAATGCAGAGTAAGCAGGGTGGGGTGTCGGTATATTTTAAAAGCTTATTGTCTAAGACGGACCCATTTCATAGGATTTATGCACAATAAAATCCATTGTGCAAACAAGCTATGATATCCACATGGTGCAAATAATCTGAGAAAGAAACATAAGGGTTTTCACTATCACATTTGGAACGGTTTGCCATAACAGCAATATTGACGCTATGTCATAAAGAATGTGAAAAACCTTAAAAAACGCCCTTATTAATACTTGATTCATTAAGGAGACCCCATAGACTGCCGACCCCAAGTGTTTTTCAGCAGTGGCTAAAAACTTTATGAATTGACATAGCATGGGAATCGATAGACATAAAATCAGGGCCTGACGAGCTGATCTTACCCCGGCTTTAAGAAATAGGGGTTTTAAAAAGGTGCGACGTATGTTAAGCAGTTTTGTGCATTTGCTTTTGTTAAGGTACTTACACTCGCCTAAACATACATTCTTTGTTGTGAATGTACATTTGTAAGTTCAAATCTACTTGGTGGCTTCAGATTGTTAGAAGCAATCTACTCTTGTTTGTATGAATGAAAATTCGTGAGAATGAGTGTACATTTGATGAGGCTCAGTTGCATATTTTCCAGATAGTCCATAAAGTGGCCCTTTAACCAGCTTTTTTAAAAAAGAATGCCAATTTAATTTTGACCAGGCAAAACCAAAACTTCAATACTTGCATTTGTAATGGTTTTGTGCAGTACTACCTACATAATGTCTATCAGGTACTGCTCAATGAATATGAATATGTATTTGTATTGTTTGTGTATAACCACATTATGCCCAAGTCTTGCAATATGTGATGTACTTTTTCACAAGTGGTTAAGCCATTGTTTACCATTTATTATTGTGACATGAGCTAACACCATCTCATATGCATGTAAAGTTTGGTGAAATTTGATGCAAACAGTTCTGGAAACACTGTGCTTCTCAAGGTCATCTGTGAAGTAATCCATGCTTGGAAATTGCTAAAAAACAAAAGACTTAAAAAAATCCTCTTTTAACTATGGAATCCTTGATCAATGTTCACCAGACTTCCTTTATGTACCAATAAGTGCATCCTAGATGGCTGCTAGAACTTTGGTGAACTTTAGTTAAACATTTCTAATGTTTAGCCCAAAATGGATTTTTAATGTACAGTATAAAATGAAATGTAATCTTAACTATAGTGTTGCTATTGCAGTACTCATCCACAGTAATAGCTATATGTCCATGAGTAGGGAAGATAAAAAATGGACAACTCTGTACCCAGGGCTCGATGAATGCGTCTGCAAAGTTGCGACGTTTGGTACCGCACAGCATTCCTTTTTTTATTTAAAAAAAAAAAAACCTCCTAGCTTTGCAAAATGTGATGTATGAAAGTGTGGGCACTATGCAGCAGCATAAATGTTCCTGCACAGGTCGGCACGTACTCTGTGAGCCACGAATGTTTTACCGGTTTCGACAACCTCCTTACCTCCCTTTCCTTAATTCAGCAGTCACACAGCTGGATTTCCAGCTGCAAATAAGGGGGAAGTATGCTTTTGTGTTTCCCCAACTGACATTCAATGCTGACGTTGACTCGATTGACCGAGTTGTTCAACTGTTAAGCTTGATAGTGGTCATGATCGATACTTATGCTATAGGCCTACTCGGGGCTGGGGGGCAGGGCCTCTTTATCTACACAATAATTCCTAATGACAACAGTAGTTAAGTCATATACCTTCCTCACCTGGAATGTGCGTGGCATGGGCTCAATCCTAAAAAACGTAACAGAATATTAGCTCAGTTGCATAGACACCACGCGCAGATAGTATATCTTTACCTAATGCACACAGAAGCTAGATGGAGGGGGCAATTATACACTATTGCTTACTCGGCCTTTTCGCAAGGCGCGGCAGTGTGGATACGCGCAGGGGTCCCCTTTTCACTGATAGAAGCCAAGATTGATGACCAAGGCAGATATGTGCTACTAAATGGCACATTGGATGGGAAACTGGTGTTGTTGGGCTCTGTATATGCACCTAACTCTGATCAAGAGGCATTCTATTCCACCTGTAGGTCGCCCTGGCGGACTGGACTCAGTATCCCTGGCTGATAGGGGGGGATTTTAATGCAGTCCTTGATGTAGGACTAGACCGATCACACCCCCCACTGCCGGGTGCAGCAACAGTTCACCAGGCTAAGCTCCTTCACCAGTGGGTAACAGGGTGGAATCTGGAGGATATATGGCGAGTCCAAAACACTGGTATGCGTGAATATTCCTTTTAAACCCATCCTCATGGCCTTCACTCCTGCCTAGATAGATTCTTGTGCTCACCGGCCCTGCTCCCAGCTACGACTCATACCACCTATTTGGGCAAGACTATCTCAGACCACAACCCGCTTGAACAGACTCTTAACTGGGGCCGGGTCCCGTCCCGATCCCAACATGGCGATTGCAACCCCAACTTTTAGAAGACTCCGTATTCAGGAACACTATAGCTACTATAATCACCTCTTACTTTTCTGAAAACATGGGCACTGCCACAATGCGATTGGTAGAATGGGAGGCCTTTAAGGTCACGATTCGGGGAGTCACCCTGGGGACAGTATTGAGGGTTAGACGGGAAGTATCCCTTAACATTACTGAGCTAGGATCAGAGTTGCAATCATTGGATGTGGCTGCCCAGACTCCAAGATGCCAGGGTAAGGTAAGTGGAGCTACTGGAGCGCCTGCGTCTGATTGACTTGAACGCATACATTATGCAGTCGCACGCAGATGCTTACAGGTCTGGTACTTTAATGTCTCGCATAATACGGGCACAACCTTCCCCCCACGCCCATATTATCATTTATCGCCACTAACCACGATCTGGTCACCACGCGGCTTGGGGTTAACACTGCGTTCTATGAGTATTACACACAATTATACACTGCCCCACATAAGGCCCCTTCGGAGTCTATAAGTGACTTTCTAACAACGATACCCCTTCCTGCACTCACGGAAACGAATGCCGAAGACCTAGCAGCTCCGATTACACAAACTGAGATTCGGGGAGCCATCAAGGAACTAGCCTGCAATAAAATGCCGGGATTGGATGGGCTTCCCATTGAATTTTACTCTACGTTCGTGTCACAGCTAGTACCAAAGTTGTTGCAACTGTACGAGATGTCCCTTGAGGAAGGACCCTTACCCCCCACGACTAGGGAAGCAATAGTGACCTTGTTATTAAAACCTGATAAACCAACCATGGACCTCTCCTCTTATAGGCCTTTATCCATCCTAAATATGGAATACAAGATCCTTAGTAAGATATTGGCATCTCGTCTTCTTCCCTTGCTCCCCGGGCTGATACATACTGACTAAAGTGGCTTCATCTCCCGCCGAAACACTTCCCTAAATATACGCCGCCTCTTCAGCTTAATAGACGCAGCCCGAGACCACTTCCCTTATGCAGGCTGCCTGTCATTAGATATACGGCAAGCCTTCGATACATTAGGTTGGGACTACATGCTTGCAGCACTGAGAAAATATGAGATCCCCCCTGAATACTGCTGTTGGGTAGAACTACTATATACAATGCCCACAGCTAGAGCAAAAACTGGTCACAACATCTCCCCCGCATACCAGATATTCTGTGGGACACGCCAAGGCTGTCCCCTATCGCTGCTTCTGTTTGTACTGGCAATAGAGCCCCTTGCCCAACACTTACGCCAAGCGATGAGACCCTATATTGTAATTATGATTAGGGCTCCCCGTTTTATGGTATTTATTTTTTTAACATTTCCGTCTGTATTTATCCATATTTATTTTTTGCCCATTTTATCTGTATTTTATCCATATTTATTTTGTGTTTTGCGTATAAATGAAGTTGTGAAACTGTACATTTCCATATTTATTTAATTGAGGCGCGCACTCATACTTTGATGTCTGTCCTGTTGTGTTTTAGCTATTTAAGCTGTCAAATATTACATAAATACAATACTGGTAAATACTAGCATTATACCATAAATGTATATTGACACAAGTTGTTATTTAATGAAATTTCATCCTGTTTTTTAATTTCCCATGCTGTCCATCTGCTCAGCTGTTGGGCTATAAATAATGAAAGACAGCACGGAGAGTCACTTAAAAGCAGCACAAGTTTCTGTATTTATCCACTTTTAAAAATAAATGCAGACAGAAAACACATTGTTTTCTGTCTGTATTTATCTGTAAAAATCCGTAAAAACGGAAAACAGGGAGCCTTAATTATGATCCAAAATCTAAAAAGGATTGAAAAAGCCAATAGATGTCTCCTGTGAACCCTTTTTTTCCCTACGTGCCATGTACAGAAACACACAGGCACAGTAGCCACTTTGCAATGATGTTTTTAAACATAAAATAAAATCATTCAAAGATGGCCACAGCAGATGTGTGTATATACCGATAGGTCCAGTCACACATGCTGTGTCCTTATACACTGACCATATGCTATTGTATCTCAAAGATTTACGGCTGGACTTACATTCACTAGGACTCTCCTGACCCGTTTCGGCTCCATTTCAGGACTACACTTAAACGCCTCCAAATCGAGTGTATATTCCTTTTATAATTCTTACAATTTGCCCACATTGCAATTTGGCATGGTGCAGCTTAGGGTAGAACCGGTTACCTTTAAATATTTTGGCATCCAGATTTACAGAGACACACACGATGCCCTAGAAGGGAACCGTGTCCGTGCAATCACCTCCCTAAAATCACAGGTGGCCTTCTGGATTAAATTGCCTCTGTCCACAGCGGGACGGCTCGCTGTGGCTAAGATGGTGATGCTGCCATGGTTATTATATAACTTTGTCAATCTGCCAATAGTAGTCCCGACCGGGGTATTCAAACTCTTAGACTCTTTATTGATAAGCCTGATATGGGGAAGGGGTCGCCGTCGGATAAGTCTCTCCAAACTACAATTGCCCACGACTAGAGGTGGGATGGGAGCACCGGATTTTAAAGCGTACTGCATAGCTGGGCAGTTACACTTTTTAGCATACTGGCTAGCAGGATATAACTTGTTCGAAATTGGATATACACCCGCACAACTATGGCTAGGAACACTACAAGCTCTGCTCTGACTCAGTGAGGCCGAGGGCAGTCCCCATGCTTCTCCAGACAGCGATACACTACTGGAAGGTAGCCTTAAAGTACACTAACATACCAAGCCTGTACGCCCCGAACATTCCACTATGTGGCCTAGCTACACTGCAGGGGATTTGCCCGACCCACATGGTCCCCTGGGAGGATGCAGGAGTTACGACAGTGGGATCCCTGTTCGCTGACAAGACCCCAATGCCACATGCTGAATTCACGTGCACCCATGGAGTGCCCAATACACTGTTCTTGACCCATGCTAGCATACTATATTTTATCCGTCGACACTGGCTGGTGGAGAATCAAGAGCCCCCCACATTTGAATTGTTGCATGCACTACATACAATGGGACATGGGAGCCATTTGGTTAGATGGCTGTATAGAGGCCTGAGAGAACACTTATCAGTCACATTACTTCCTTTAAGGCAGAAATGGGAGACGGATATTGCGAGGGTCCTAACGGACAAAGAGTGGGCATTTATGCTTGAATACCCCAAACGGATCTCTCGCAATGCCAGGTTCAAGTTTATACAGCTTTCAATACTACACTGAGCATATTTAACACCGCATAGAGAGCATTCAAAGTTCCCCTCTTCAGAGTGCCCCCGCTGCCACTGGCCCGACGCCGACATGATTCATATGCTTTGGTCATGTCCCTACCTGCAAGGGTTTTGGAGGGAAGTTATTGTAGGTTTGTCGCACTTAACCGAAAATCCCTCGTGGCTATCTTTAGAAGCCTGTATTCTGGGTCTGTCCCCGCTCCCAAGATAAGCTGTGGTACTGCACCGCTTCACCGACCTATCCCTAATATTGGCGAAGAGGATGCTCACACAGCGCTGGAAATCCCACACAGCACCTAGAGAAGGGGCGTGGGGAGAGGAAGTTATACGTTGGGCCACTGCAGAGAGAGAGGCCCTGAAGCGTGAGGAATACAGGGGGCTTCGTAAGAAGCCCATCTCGATGGAGTGGGCTCACCTGCTAGAGCAACTCAGGTTGTTCTCCTCTGATGCTTAGGGAACTTACGAAATGAGGCCCTCTTTCCAGTTAAACTGTTGCACACTGGAATACACATCATTAGACTACCACTCTGGGGCCCATGAGCCCCCCATTGGCTTTTCGCTCACTCTTTCCAATGTATACACTAATGACCTACCAGACCACTCAAGCAAGTTTAGGGTGGGAGGGGGGAAGGGGTTGAGCTGCTTGCTCCTGTTTATAACACATGTATCTTTCTTTGTTCACGCATATGCAATCTATGTGTACCTGCGTCTACATATAGAAAATGTTTACTGTAATATGTACATGGAACAATGCTTTGTACACTGAAAATGTTGACGCTCATAGACTAATTTAATGGGATACCAAAGTGATTCAATGGTAATGTATATGCAACAGACCTTTGAAAACCAATAAAGCATGTGTTAAAAAAACTGACATTCAAGGCTGAGTCATTGCAGTGAAAACAATTCTTGAAAGCTCGATGTTCCACAGGTCTTCCATCTGTAGGGAATGGGATGGGGCTGATGCAAAACTATCCTGGTGAAGTTTACTAATCATATACCTCCGAGTTTATGAATCTGGAGTTCTCACGGGGGCGTAGCTTCAGGGGAGGTGTTTGGGGTGTTACACCCCTCATAAAAAATGTATTCTGTAGTAAATAGTTGGGTACAGGTGCTTTCAGTCAGGTATGGTGAGGTGTCTGTCGGATTTCACCCTGGATTTTTACATGCACCCACAGAAAAACACACACGAACTCTCTCTCTCTCTTTCGTCCCTGCCTTAAAACTTGGTTGGTTTGAAAACAATTGTGTTTTAAGTACCCCTAACAATCTGCACTCCTCCCTCTTTCCACTGCCTCGTAAGCCCCGTCCGTCTCCTACTTTTCATAATGAATTTTAACAAGATATGCCAGCGTGATTGATGGGAAATCTGAAGCTGACGGAGACCAAGCTACGCACGTGCGTTCTCACGCCATGAGGCAGAAAGAATTGTGCATGTCTCCATCACTCAAAAATATTATTGGTTGTGGATTTTTCGAAATAGGAAAATGAGTATTGAAAAAAGTACTACAAACTGCTGTTGTATGCCTTTCTGTGCTGGACTACTTTCTTGCCTTATCTTGCATTAAAATCAGGAACTTTCAGGGATAATGTATTCACCGTAAATTAAGGAAAATAAATAACGCATAAGTATGACACAAATCCTGTAAAATATGAGTTTGGAGACCACTGTTGAAATTATATTGTAATTATGATCCAAAATCGAAAAAGGATCGAAAAAGCCAATAGATGTCTCCTGTGAACCCTTTTTACCCCTCCGTGCCATGTACAGAAACACACAGGCACAGTAGCCACTTTGCAATGATGTTTTTAAACATAAAATAAAATCATTCAAAGATGGCCACAGCAGATGTGTGTACATGCATGGCAGTCATCTGTTAATTTTAATATCCTTTAAGAGAAGCCATTACAAAATGGCCATGGCGCTTGAGTATGCAAATGCAGCAGCCCTCTTTGTATGATTTTTCTTATTCCAAACGAAAAATCTTTCAAATAGATGGCCAACTCGTGAGTGCAGGCACATATGGCAGAGACCTTAATACTTTATTTTTAATTTACCATCTCAAGATCTAAAAAATGGTAAATGGAAAAAAAAAAGTATGTGTGGGATGTGGCATTGTTGGAAAAGCGGGCCTTTGCCTAAACCATAATTAAAAAAAGAAGAAAAAGCAGGCGTGCGAAAGGGAAGTTGAAGGAGTGTGGGGAAAGCAAGTTGATGGCGCAGAGCGTTGAGTTGATGCTTCGGCAGGGGTGGAGAGAAAATTTCATGGCGGACATGGGGTTAGGAGAAGTTAATGGTGAAAGGTGGGTGGAAATGTTGATATGTGATTTCCTGGTAGCAACGTGCAGCTGACGAGCCACTGTAAAAAGAAAAAAAGTTAATAAAAAAATAATTCACTGCTCATATAAATCAGAAATACCTTGTAGCCAAAATATCCCTGAAGGTGGCAAATACTGAGAATGGTTATGCTTTGCACGAACTTGGCAAGGTCATGGATAGTACCTGTGCCCTTGAAGGAGTACCCTGCATCCAGTATCCATTGAGTATGGCCTTTAGTTGAGTGGGCACCGTGTATACCCTACCGTCCTTGCTGCACAAATTGAATATTGGACACAGCCAATGTCCTTATCCATTACACCAGCCTTACTATAAGTAAATTTAACTTCTTAAGCATAGATTATAAGTACCCTGAGGAGTATGCACTATCGATTCCACCTGATAAAATCCGACAACGCAGTGTTCGGAATTTATTGGTTGCGATAAATAACAACTATTTTGAGTTTTTCCCTAAAACGGGACATATGTGGATTTTGATTTTCCATGGCTGTTCTATATTTCCCCTTCCTACTTTATATTCCAGCAGGTTTGACCTTCGCTAATTGTGATCCTGTGAAATACTGTGGGATTTATAATGAAGGCCTTAAACGTATTAAAATGATCATTCTAGTGTCTAAAACAACAGATCTTGTGGACTGATTTTTGCTTTTTCCCCCCATACATCTTCTTGGCCCAACCATGGTTCTTCAGAGCCCCCCAGTGCTTAAATTGAGCCAGTGGTTGCCGATGGGGCCCGCTGGCACTCATTTTTGGGTACTGGAACTTTTTTCTACATCAGACTTTGACCCAGACAAAGAGGGGTAAAAACACAAGCAGGAAAAAAGGAAGAAGAGAAAAAAAGAAAACCCGTGACTGAGGGAGAAAGCAGAAACCTACTAGAGTGAGATAAAGGGACAGGGAGTGTCTGGTGGTGGTTTAGAGGTATGAGGTGGAACTAAGATGACACGGCCTTTCTATTCCGTGCACTGACATTCAATAGCACCACCCATGGGCTTCTGAGCAAAACTCATAGCCCAGCACGTATTATTTTACAAAATAAGCACTCCCAGTCTCCCACTCCCTGGTCCACAGTCCTGGAGCTGGTCCTGGTGCTAGGATCAGCTTTTGGCTTCAAAAATAGGGAGTCTCTCGCCTGAATTGAGTGTTTTTGGCATGTATGCACAAAAAGCGAAGCCACAGGCAGGGGATGGGAGGAACAGGAGGTCAAGCTGTCTAGTACTTAGACTAAGTGGGACGCATCAACAATGCGCGCGCTCTAGTAGAAGAGTTTACGTAGGGAAGACGGGAGCATGACGTAACACGCAGGAGCCCCAGCCCGAGGTCTAGAAGCGACAGCACAGGGGTGAGGGCGTAGTTGGTTGAAAAAGGAACAGGTCTTTCATGAGGATTTCTTTTGTTTGACGATGCACAAAGGAAGAGGCCGAAAATATGTCTGGAATTTCACGTGGCATTTCACACGGTCGTCCTAAAGTGACTACACAAGTCAGTCAGGCAGTACCGCTTTTCGTTAGCTGATTAGACCATTCTTGGACTGAGCCAATCAACGCACTCAGGACTCTCAGTTGCCCCCAGTGTTGTTCATAGTTCAAGTAACCGGGGCCGGCCGGGTATGCATTCGCGCCATTCTGCTGTCTGCAGCATTAGGAGGTGCAGCCATGCCAAGTGCAGATTTTTGCACCGGGGCAAAAAAATATAGTCCAACTTGAACAATTTTCACGCGTTTAAGTGATGATGATGTGTGACACGGAGATTTGACTTTGTGCTTTTGGAATAGAAAACACCAATTTTAGTTTGAAGCAAAATCGGATTATTATGTTTCACCATATGATTTTGGTAGAAACAATGCAAAATCAGTTTAGAAGAGTTGTTTTAAATAAGGTTATTCATGGATCTGTTTATTTCTTCATTTAAATCTTAAAGGATGGGGGAAGGAGGGAGAATCATGTGCATAGAATGTAATTCCGTAAAACGCCAGAACATCCCCGGCTGACAGTGTAGTGGTGCCTTATGAGTAAGGCTCCCAGTTTTCAGTTTTTACGGATTTTTACAGATAAATACAGACAGAAAACAAAGTGTTTTCTGTGCATGTATTTTTAAAAGTGGATAAATACAGAAAATTGTGCTACTTTTAAGGGACTCCATGTGCTGTCTGTCTTTCATGAATTGTAGCCCAACAGCTGAGCAGATAGACAGCATGGGAAATTACAAAACAGAATGACATTTCTTTAAATAATGGCATATGTCAGCCTATATTTGTGGTATAATGCTACTATTTAGTGGATGTATTCTTATGTAATATTTGGCAGCTTAAATAGCTAAATCATGACAGACTTCAAAGTACGAGTGCGTGTCTATCAGTTAAATAAATATGGAAATGTAGTTTTACAACTTCATTTATACACAAAACACAAAATAAATATGGATATAGATAAGATGGCCCAAAAATAAATATGGATAAAAATAGACGGGAATGTTAAAAAAATAAATACAATAAAACCGGGAGCCGTAATTATGAGGCGTCGGGTCGGCATGAAAGTATGGTGGTAGAAGATGAGGACAAGAAGTAGGGACGGGGGGAGCGTAGGAAACAGGAATGAGGAGGTGGTAGGGGCAGTATTTTTTAGAGGAGACGGGGTCTGCAAGTGAAAAGACGGGGGTCGGACATCCAAAAATAAGAATGAGGGAGTAGAGGGCGAGAGAGAGGAGCAAAATCGGTGTGCTCCATTCTACTGCACAAGCAACAACAAGCATTGGCAAAGCCCAAAAGGTTTCGCCTATGTGACATCTATTGGCTTTATCAATGCTTTTTTTAAATGTTGTTCAGCATGGCATAAAGTTAAAACATTTTTTTTAAAAAGCCCAATAAGCAAGTGTAATGTAACTGGTACGCCTGTAAAAGTGCTCTAATACCTTTGGCTCAAGTTTGCGCTATATAGGACAGTAAAAATAAATAAAAGAGCACAGACAGAGGGGGAGGGTAAGCAATTCAAGGGGGTTGAGGAGACTGTGCTGGGCTCTGGAATCTATGCGCAAGGATGTAAACCATTGTATGATGGATGGTGAGTGTGATTGAATGAAACGCCTCCGTAAAATTTGCCTTGATTGGCCAGTAAATAAGAAGTAATTCGGCCTTATGTAATGTAACTGGTACTCCTGTAAAAGTGCTCCAATACATTCGGGTCGTGGTCTATATATTGAACCTGTTCCTTTAGAATCCCTATGCCTGTACTGAGCACTCTGTTCTTTTTTGGATGAGATACCTTCTGTGGTATATAGTATTCAAGACCAAACCCCAAACCATCTCCTGTGAGAAAGCATTAACCACACAACCACATTTATCAATGTAGAGTGAAGGACCCAGTCAAGCAAAGGTGTCCAATGGAGGTGCAGGGGATAGGGGCCCATGCCAGATTGTCAGGGTAAACACCTATTAAGTAAATTCATTCCCAATATATTACTTTTATTCTATTTATTTTGTGTGGGTACCCTGAAATCTTGGAATGGCTCTTGCCCTCATGGGCCTACGTTGGGCACCCCCTCTGGTAGGCTTTTGGCTACAGCAGTATCCCAGGCCCTGGAACAGTGTAGAAAAATGAAAGTACCCCCTTCTTGCAAGACCTGGAGAAGAGTCTTGTAAGCAGTGATGAATTATGTGAGGAAAAACCGTGCCTTTCCTGAATTCTTTTTAAAGTGTTTAATTCTTTAATGAAAGGAGAAATAGATTTTCTCAGGAATGTGTAATTTATTTTGCAGTTTTATAAAGTGCAAACTCGACCTAAAGGTGTTGGAGCACATTTCATGAGCATCAGTCACATTACAAAAGGTCACCATTCATTGTTCATAAGGCTGGGTGAGATTAAGTGATTTGCCCAGAATCACAGGATGTTGAGCCGACGCCAAGACTCGAAGCTGGTTCTCCAGATCCACAGTCAGCAGCTCTGGTCGTTACGCCACATCCTTCTTGCAGAGTTCTCTAGCTGAGGAGGGCAGCTGTGTGTGTTAGCTGTAAAACTGGGTTTGTGGCTCTGAAGCCATTGCATATCTTTTTTAGTGAGGTTCATGCACAGGCTGCGTAGGTGTCTGCTGATAGAAGAGTCTGCAGCCTCTGCCTACAACACAAGAATGTGTGAGGGTTTCAAAAGTGGTACAAAAAGGGCAGAAGTGCACTTAGCCAACAACGGCGGATGCCGGGTGAGTAAGTGTGGTGTAACAGTCAGAGATGCCGACTTTGGAACTGGGGAACCAGGTTTGAGTCTCGGCATCTGCTCAACATCCTGTGATTCTGGGCAAATCACTCAATCTCCCGTGCCTACCAAAAAAAAAAAAAATGTATCCTTGTGTAATGTAACTGGTGCTCATGTAAAGCACTCCAATACCTTCGGGTCGAGTTCGCACTATATAAAACTGCAACAAAAAAGTGTTTAATGGAACTACATGCAACATCTGTCGGATGGCAGGGATTCTGTCATTGAAATGGGAGGGTGGTTTTAAAAAGCAACGGAGAGTGGAAGGGGATTAAGGGGTGAAAACAAAAGGACATTGAGGGTGTGGTGAGGTTGAAAACACAAACAGGAGTGGGAGGGGTGGTTCAAAACACAACAGAGGGCAGGGGTGTAGAAGAGGGACTGCTGACACAAGCACTCGCAAAAGTAAATTTAAAAAAAGAGTACCTTTACGAGCCTGTGGCCAGCGGAAGGATACTGGCCACAGGAAGCAGTACTTGATCCAAGCTCCCCAGCATGCATGAAGACTCAGAAGCCCAGGAGGAAGCTGAGGCCAGGAGGAGCAGCTGACCAATAGGAAGCAAGCAAACAAGAGTGATGTGGGAACCAGCCAATGGTAAGTAAAGGTTAGTAATGGGCGGGCTCTAAGACCATTTTTAGCTTTTTGTTTTTATTTACAAGTGAATTTGCAAGCGCAGTGCAAGCGCTGTGCAGGCAAAACCTAAAAATCGGTTTAAAAAATAATTTGCTCTACGCTTGGAAAAGTATGGAGAGTATTTAATGTGGGGGCATATTATGAAATCGTTCTTCTCCCGAGCAGAGATAAAGAACAGAGCTGTGAACCTGTTTCTGAGAAAAGGTGCAGTCTTCCGTGCTTGCACAAAGTTGGTAAATCCGTGAGTTAGTGCATGGTTGCCACCACAGAAACTTTGAAACACGGAGTTGCATTTGCAATTATGGTGACCGCCTCACTCAAAGTCATCATGAAAACTGCTTCTAATCTTCACGTACAATTCATTGCTGTCAGGTGTGTCAGTTTAGTTAATTCGAAGGAAGCAAAGTAAGACTACAATACCCAGCATGCATATGGCTGACATGCAAACACTCAGGACTGGAAACTGGGTCCATAATGACAGAGAGTGAGGTGGTCACCCTGGGTACAGGTCTGAGTTTCTGAGCTGGGATGTTCAAAGCTCATGCTCTTCTTTGCATAGTTTGCAAGTGGGTGCATGTGCTGTAGGCGCACAGCTTCATTCTGTGGCTTTGCACAGATGCAGACCGAGTTCATGGTAAGGCCCCTGTCCCTGGATTATGTGTTGCTGGGCAGTTTTGCAGCACCATTAACATGGTCCAACAAGGGCAAAAACAGACATGGCTAATTACTGGCTTATGCTACAGGGACCAACTACAGTTGTTTCCTGGTGCACATGAAAGTGCAAATCGCTCAGAAACAGTGCAAAATTGGCCAGAATGTCTGCTATTGCCCTTCTGAAAAGAGGCTTAGGCAATTGTCTCTCTCTGTGCCTAATAAAAGAGCGCACAGACAGGTTCTGGATTACTCATCAGGCAAAACCTATAGAAACAAAACTCTTGCCTCAGGTGCCTGGAAGAGTGAGGACCCATATCTTTAAAAACTATACCCCACTACTGGGAGCTTAACCATTGCAATTTTACCCTTCCCATCAAGCAGAAAGTTACACAATATAGGTTACAGAGGACGACATATATTCTCCTTTGATGGCTGGGAGGCCTAGTAAATGGCCTTCCTCTATCCCAAAAGACCCTAATGGAAGGGGGACCATGTTCTGGACCTTTAGTACATCAGTGGTTTGCTGCTTTTCTTAGATACACGGGTTCCAATGAGGGTCCTGTTTCAGAGCCTCGTCTAACAACATCCATCTCACCTGCAAGATTTTTTAAAACCAGATGCAAAGGTTTGCCTTTTGGGCACTCCCTTTCCCTAGCAAAAGTGCTTTTAAGCTGTTTTTCACTTTCTTGCCTACTCTCGAGGCCATTTGTGGTGGTGTTGTAAACAGTTGCCATAAATTGACTTCATTCTCACTGGTCCTGCCTAGAAAGTAAACTAGGGGCTCACCATGTAGAGCCCATTTTATTAGGTGTGGCCTACAGACAAATGTAGCTGTCTTGCCTGCACATGTATTAAAAAACATAAATAAAAATACAACATTTTACCTGCTCACATGTGCATATCTGCCTCAAATGGCATTAATTTCAGTGCCCGAGTTGGTTGGCTAACATGTTACATGGACAATGCTTTTGCTTTCTTCTTTCCATTGTTTATCCTATTTTTTTTTTAACTAGCTCTTCAAAAGACAGTAACTCAACGCCAATAATACTGTTTGTTTGCATGAACAAGAATCATATTTTCCTGTGATGCTCATTAAAACTATAAAGTGTTTATATACATGTTCCAAGTACACATGCCAGCCAGAAAGCATCGGTATTGTTCTATTAAAATTAGATGGTTAATGTTTGAAGTCATATGGCTACCATGTCTTCAAGCGGCAGAATGTTTTTTGTGACATGTGTTTGCAATAAAAAATATAATTGCAACAGCTTGCCAAAGCCAGAACTATTGCCTTTGTCAGTGTTTGTCCTGTTAAGGGGAAGTGTCATTTTTAGGTCTCGCCTGAGACAGAGCATGCGCAGTCATTTGCAAGGCATTTTGTTAGCTTAAATGGGACTTAGAGTCCGCCCATTGCTTGCCATTGGTTGGCTTCATCGTCACTCTTATTTGCTGCCTCCTGTTTAGTCAGCTCGTGCTGGTTTCACTGCTTCTTTGAATGTTTCTCCCTCCCCTGGAGCATGGACCAAGTACTGTTTCCTTTCTTTGAGAGTGTCCTCCCACTGGTTGTGTTTTCTGGCCTAAGCTACTTTTTTATTCTACTTGCAGTATTCACTAATAGTATATGTGTGTGCAGCATGTCTCCCATTCTCCCCCTGTCCCGCTCCACGTTGTTGCTTGCCACATCCCCATTCTCCTCCTGTGTTGTTGCCCATCCACCTTTCACGTTGTTGCTTGACCAGTTCCCCCTTGCGATTTGCAGTGCCATTGTTGTTTTTCTCATCCCACTTCCCCCTCCCATGTTGTTGCTTTATCCATTCCCCCCTCCAGTGGCGGCTGGTGGATTTTGAAAGTGGTGAGGCGAAAAATGTTGTACCCTAATGTAATAAGCGAGCGAGCCCGAACTGCAAAAGGAGGGTGCGGGGGGGGGGGTTCTCCCCCCGCAAGAAAATTTTGAAAAAAATGGATTCAAATGGTGGGTTTTACACCACATATTTACTGCAAATTGTTGAAAAAAGGGGATCCAAATATAGCATTTTGAAGCACAAGTGTGAAGAAAACATTAGAATCAAATCAAAAATAGTGAGACATAATAAACATAAAATGCTGCTCTGCAGGTCTGTTTTTAGTATATTCGTGTGCTTACTTAGGCTCTGTACTGGGAACAGATAGGAAACGCAAAACTGAACACATACTTTAGAATGTAAATGGGATGCTGTAAATATGTGCGGTACATCCTTTATTACAAGAAACGTGTATATAGATGATTGTTTCACATAATCTGTTTTACTTTGGGAGGCACACAGGGCTGTCTTCATAGATGAATTTTATGATCTTTTCATCCATCCAATACACGCACACCACCCTTCTAGCAGACTTCACCTCGCTGACAGTTCTAGCTAAAAAAAAACAGAAGCACCCACCTCAACCGTATCAGTACAATGTGAGGCAATACGTCACTAAATCAATCCGTGACAAGGGCAACATCTTCAACCTTGTCCTTCTCGACATCATCAGCCAATGCAAGGTCACATATTCTTGGGGTAGACTAGCCACGTTGCCACTTCACTTTACTTCAAGCCCAAACAACACACCAAGGTCATTCCAAGACAATATCACCAACCCAGCCACTGACATCAATACCCTCCCTACCCTTCTAGAAAACACACTCCTGGAAAAAACATATAAAAATCCTAATAGTGCTCACTAACTTTACTAGTTGTACAGTGCTCCGTTGTGCCTGGTTAGGTTTGTGCTTTATAAATACCCACATACATACATACAAAAATAATAAATGTGTTAATAAAATAGTGTTGCTGGGCTTCCATGTAATACAGGGCTATTTTTCAGTGAATAAAAGTTTGGATAGGGTCTGTTGAATATGTACAGGTATTTCAACAAACTTTATCATTTCATGTCACTGGACTGGATTTTGCATCAGTTTGTTCAGATGTCACAACAGCTAGACAGCCGTGCCACATATGCATTGCATAATTTCCCTTTAAACTCACAATGAGCAATATCATTTTCAGTTTCTTGCCTCATAATTTGGGATTAGCTGGTTTTTGTTTTTATAGTGCACATATCATCTTCTATAAACAACTGGTTGGCGAGAACGCAGATCAATAAAATCCTGGAGCTACTAATTCCCCATTCCACTTGCCCCAACATTACAAGGTGTATGGTCAGATGATAACCTGAAGAACAGATCAAGACCAAACTTTATTTGCAACTATTTCCAAAGTTCACAACAAGGATGAGAATGACCATGTGATTAAGGGGGTCATCTGGTCGTGAGAAGCTAGGATAGTTCTGAGGAGATGATGACTGGCACTCGGAGGCAGTAGGGGCACATGATCTCCCTTAACTCTCTCTCTGGAGAGAGAGGAAAGACACAGCCTAGCACTGGTTTGCAATTTAAACGCACAGAAACACAACAATATTACCGTAGTAGTTAACACGTCATCAAGAAAGTTCAAGCCCTACAGCCAACCAGGAATACGAACAATAAAAATAACTCATCCGGCGCCTGACACCCCATTCTGTGACAGAATAGCAAAAGGTTGAACTTAATAGAGAAATCCTGTATGTCTGCATTTACGTCTTCTGCTGCATCATACTCAAAAGCAGTGCAGAATTCTATAAAGATTCTTAAAGAACTGATCTATTGCTATTATTGCTGGTTATGATGGATGTAATTTATTCTGACGTTTGTGTAACGGACCCTGGCATGAACTCATAAGGCAATAATAACAACTATGCTTGCATAAGGCTCTACTGTCTTGACGGTTCATGGCACTATAAATAAAATATGGTTTAACAATGCAACTGCGCCGTAGGTGTCAAAATTGCAAACCTTTTTTGAGCAACATTCCCATATTTTTTGAACAACAATAAAAAATTCGTTAAGGTCACCGAATTCTACACTAGTTGAGTTTTGCACGAATATCGAGACTTTAGCGGTCACCTTATTGTCTATACTCGAACATACCAAGAGTGTGCTTTTCATGGCCCGCAAACACGCTAGAGGTAATGTCACCCTTAATCCATTTCCATACCTACGGGCCACAATTAAACGGCCATAGTGCCTGTAAACACGGGTATGGCGCTGCACTGTCATGGTGCAGGCAGAAGCTCGCTGCTTAGGGCGGGAAGTTAACACTATCATTCACCCAGATTAGCGCTTACTCTTTCTATATATTTAACAAGTGATAGTTTTGCATATACCACACACCAGTAAAATCAGCGACAGCTACTGGCTGATACAGGAATGAGTCGCACTGTTGTATTATAGGAACAGTACTGCAGCCACAAACTAAAATAATTTGCCTGCACGGTTCTAGGCAGTGGTAGGCAGTTCTGTAGCTGGGTTATGCAATGTACTGCAAAGTATACATTCCAGTTTTAAGTAAGTGGAGCACAAGGGCAAAGGAAGTAGGTGCTAACTTAGGTGTTATCCTCAGTTAAGTGAAGGAGTTAGATAAAGGTTTTTTTTTGTTGTTTTTTTTGTAGAAGCGGGGTTGCTTGACTGGGTCATGGCAGTGCCCATGCTTAGCTGACAACCCCGTTTTCTCTCTTGCTGTTGTTGCATATTTCCAGAATTCCGTTATTGTTTTTAGAATTCTTTTAGTGCATACTTTTAGTGCTGCAAGGTGCGAAAAAGAGACTGAAAGGTGGCCCAATGGTGCTATGCAAAACACTTGCACAAAGGCATTTCCATGTTTCCGAAATCGTGTGGATTTAAAGAATATGTTCACTTCATCATGGATGTTTTAAGGACTGCAAGATTCCAGTGTCGATGATATTGTGATCACTATTCCTTTTCAATATGTGAAACCGTTGAGGCGTTTCCATGCTGATAATATTTGTGAAATAAAGCTTGTTCTTTGTTGTTTAGGGACAGGGGTCTCCGGAGTCTGCACAGAGCAACGGGAAACCAAGGTACAAGGACGGGAAAAAAAAACGAAATGAAAGCCCTTCGTGATACTCACAACCCCTTAGCATTATAGAGCTTCACAGCTGCGCAGGCAGAAAAATGTCGCTACACATACCCAACGTAGTGTGAATAATCCTTTCTGGAGTGCGGCCTGCAAGCTGCACCGCCTTTGTCAGGTGAACTTGAGTTGGGTCATCACGCTGGCCCCTATCCCACCCCCTTTGCACATTCTAACGCCCTGCGGCATTTGTGGCCTTGGCTGTCATTTGAAAGTGAAATAATAGGCCAACGTTGAACTAGGAGGCTATTCCTTCAAAGGAAAGCAAAGCCCGCATGTGACACTACTCCACTCCAGCGTTCTGCAGATTAAAACAGAACACGGAATTCACGTCTTACTGTGTGGTGTCGTGTCTGGGCACACTTCAGAACCTAGCATTACACGCCAGAGCTTAGCTGGGGCTCCCGAAAGAGCGAATAAAAAAAAGCATACAGCTTCCTAAAGCATGAAAACGGTCCTAAGAAGATTAGCTGCCCATGTGTACAGTCACAGCCGGCAAAACGGGCGGGGGGGGGGGGGATTTGAGGTTTTGAGGGACGGTCACGGTAAAATATATAAAGTAAAAAACTTACTTTCCTCCGCGACCGCATCCCGCGCCGCCGCCTCAGCTCCTGCTGCTCCGAGTCCTGGCGCGTTTCAGGCAGCCTCCCTCCTGCTGCTCCCCTAAGCCAATCACAACGCTGCAATGGCAGCGGTGTGATTGGTGAGGCGCAGCGGAGAGCGCCCCAGCCGAGCCATTTTCTCTATGTAGGCTGCATGCAGCAGCCTACATAGAGAAAAAGGGAGAGTGCGCATGACTGAGTTGGTCGGCCCTGGGGCCGACCAAACAGTCAGTACCCACAACAGTGGGCAAAGCCACTCCCCCCCTGCCCTCGAGCAGGACGGCCCACCCGCCCGCCCCCAACCAGGCACTCCAGGCAATTCTGCTTTCTCGCAGTCCGAGAAGCAGAAACATAAATGGTAGTTTTTACCATTTATGTTTCTGCCTTCTCGCACTGCGAGAAAGCAGTGGGGCGACGCCCCCATGCCCCAATGGGTGAGCCGCCACTGTCCCCCACCTCCTCCTCCTATCATTGCTTCCCTCTTCTCCCAGCCCCTCCCCCTGTCATTGCTTGCCCTGTACCTGCACTCCCTCCCCCCCTCCCTCCGTCGTTGCTTGCCCCATCCCCCAAACTACTTCCTCTACTCCCTGTCCCGCCAGGAAAAAAGCGATATGACATGGCCACTGCTGGCCGCGTCATAGAAATATTTTCCCTAAACGTTTACCCATGATGCACAGCAGCTGCTGTTCTACGTGGCTAAAACACATTGACAAAGTGAATAGCTCTCGTATAGGTAAGACCCATTGGCCTTGCCAATGCTTGTTCACATTGCGGAGATGTGTCTCCTGGATGCTGCTCAGCTGATTTCTTGGAATAGAGGTCCAGGACATTGCAGTCACCATTGCCCAATTCTTACTTTCCTCTTTATATTGCTTTTGTATAGGTCTCACAGTAGCTTGCAGCTACTTCTGAGCACTAGTATAGGGCACACATTCTAAAGTAGGAGAGAAGGACAGCTGCAGTCATAGCATGCAGGTTCTTAGGTGAAAGAGGTGAGGTTTCAGTTCTTTTTAATACTTTCAAAGTCTGCCTCAAGGCAACGGCTCAGAGGGAGAGAGTGTCGTAGGGTTGTGTCTTAAAAGTGAAGCAACCCCGCTTCAAAATATTGTTATCAGTTTAGTTGGTCGCATAGCAACAGTTTGTCAATTAGGTTCATGCAGGAGCATAGCTCTGTGTATATGGCACACCTGTTTAAACTCTACTCTCTGCTTTGGAGACAGAGTAGAGGTATCTATCTATTCAGGGTGATATGGTCCAATCACTTCCGACCCATGGTGAGGTGGGCCACATAATTCTGCACCCTCGAGAACTTGGTTGAAAGATCTTCAAAGATGTTTTGGCAGTGGTCGATGCCGGAGAGGACAACTGCAAGGGTTAGGGCAATTTATGATGGCAACAACACCAGCAGCAGGCTCCCAGGGAGCATGCATGTGAAAGTACGCTGATCTGGCAATGTTTCCAATTGGGTTGAAACTCAAATCATTAGTAAAGGCTCCCAGAGAAATGCAAGTGTTGATAGTCACAGCGGCAGTCAAACAATAGTGGTGTTATCATGCTCACTTCACACAATAGGCATCCATTTTGTGGCGATTTAGGCGTGGCCGGTTTTGTGTCACCCGCTTTCCTATTTCTTTTGTATTATTAGATGAGAGAGTTTATTCAAGAGAAAAGCCACCAGAACAAGAAACGTCTTTCCTTCAAGTTTCCCTTCTTGCTTGAGAAATTGACAAATAATAGGAACCAATTGCATGCAGGTTGCAACCATGAGTATATTTATGGAGTCAAGAAGCCATCAAGGACGGCCTAGCTGGGTTAAGAGACTTCAACTATGCAGAGTACTGATAGGTAATCCTCTCAGATAAACAGGAATTTTCTGGTCACATTTGTTCAAGTCGAGTAGACTGCAAGCAGCAGTGCTCAATTTGAGCCGGTGGTTTCCGGTGCTCGGAACCTGCACTTAATTGCCAGAACCTGCACTTATGACAGCTGCCACATGGTGGCGCTGTTTGTGCAATTTAAAGATGAGCAGAAAAACTGTTGTTTGTTAATTCAATAAACATTAAAAACAACTAATACCTGCCACCCAAGCCATTCTTAAAGCTTTGGCGGCCTCGAACAGTCTGAATTGTCAATTTGTAGTGGTGTGATGGTTAGTAGTTGTCTAAGGACAGTGGCAGTGTGTGGTGCAAACTGCGGTGGCCTCCTGACGAGGGCCCCAGCACTTCTTTTTTTACAAAGTAAGCACTGGCAAGCAGCATTCTGGAAAAGCACAAGTTGTTTAATCGGGGCCTTGAGGAGAGAGCTAATCCACATTATAGAAATCTGAGATGAATGTTAGCATTTATAGGTAGCGAAAATCTCTAAAGAATGTTTAATGCAGAATAATATACACAACTGAAAAACCATAGTTTTGGGGAAAGGTTGAGCTGAGGCTCCAAGAAGAGCTCTGACTTGATTTTGAAGCCTAGATACTTGACCACAGAGAGGTGGAGATGAAATGGGGTCCTGTCCGAAAGGTCAAAACCTCAGTGACCATGGAAGCACTGGATGGAATTGAAACAAGATCTCTATTTTGTTTCCGTTCAACTTAAAGCTCTTGTGTTAAATCCAAGTGTCTTCCACCAAGATACAGGATTGAGATTTCTCACTAGTGGCATCCAGATCCCCCTCCACTTTTAGGAGGGGGTCGTCGTCATGGACAAACATAATTAAGAATTAACCAAACAATTCCACTCCAAGTCACCAAGAAACACATAAATGTTGAAAAGAATTGGAGATAATGCTGACCCCTGCAGAACACCACAAGTCAGTGTGCAAAGTGTTGCCTATGGGAGGAGTAGTTACTAATTGTCTAGATGCATTACGATATGATGAAATACAAGTTAAAGCCAGGCATCTAAATGCAAGGGTGTTCTGTCTGGAGAGGAGCAACTGATAGTCACTAGTGAGAAAAGAAGTCCAGTGCAATATGATCAAAGCAATAACACCATCACAATCAGCATGAGAGGTGAAATCATCCAAGGCATGACCATCACTGACTCAGTTCCATTTCCTATGTGGAAAGTTAGTGTCCCACCTAACCAAGATGTTTTTATCTTCAACAAAATTCTGGAGCTACCCAATCACCACCAGGGCCGGCTCTAGGGCGCTGCGACCGGTGCCACCGCACAGGGTGCTGACTTCATGGGCGGCAAGTTTTCAAGTTTATTTTGGTTTTAAAAGCATCTGCTGCCGCGTTCCTTGCCTCCAGCAATTTTCAGGCAACAATAAAAATGTCAAGATAACTCCTGTGGTTAATGTTCTTCCTGGAGAGAGATCAGAGTTTTGTCCAGTTGAGGTTCTGATTGATCATAAAATAGCACAGGGGGTTAATATGCCTGCTGCAATAAAGGTGTACCTTGCAGATCACAAAGTGCACATAATGTAAAAAGGTCAGTGCGTTACTGCTTTTCTAAGAGACATCTTTTTGTTACTTGCAGGTTATAAGTTAAAATCCTAATATAGAACAGTGAATTATTAACTGTCATCAAAGAACTGCATGCACACTGCAAAGTATACATTAGAGCATAGAAATCGATTCTTATTATTCAAGAGAACCCCCAACTATGGTGTTCCGTTTTCAATTCTGAGTTTGTGCTTCCCCAGACCAAGCACTCAAAATATACTGCCTGCCTGTATGGATGACATGTCACTCCTACACCTTGCAGTCCTCTGGCTTATGTAACATTTCCTATACACTGATTTACACACAAATGATTGATTGTCTCTGTGTAATGTGTGTGTTACAAAGTGCTATGACACCCTACACTGGTATGAGTGACGCTATATAACTAATTAAATGCATCTGAAAGAGAGTGTTTATGGAAACTTGAGGGGCACTGTTAAAAAGTGGTGGTGAGGGAATCTGTGTTGGCGGTGTGTCGCCACCGCCACCACGGATAGGGGGGCGCCTACAAACATTGTTGCACCAGGCGCCACTAGTGCTTAAGCGGGCCCTGATCACCACTTTCAGAAGCTGTTTTTACACAAAGGACAGCTGGCAAATGTGACGAAAGTTTGAAGGTAACAGTGCATTCAAGGTAGGCTTTTTCAGTAATGGAGCTCGTGCTGCCACCTACCAGGATTTTTGGACAGATCCTGATGTTACAGATACATTCATTAAATTACTAGGTTTGAGGACCAGAGTTGCCGAAGCTAGACAGTTGTCTTGTATGGAGCATGATGGGTGACTGTTGCTACTCACTTTGAAACAGGTTTCTTCTTGTTCAGTCGTGGTAAGACGATGATCTAATATTGAAGTAACAGACTTCATAAAGCGACTCTAGTGCAGGATGGAGACTACTCGAAAAGGACAGGTCCATAAAGCACACAAAAAACGTGCGTTGAGGGTTTTTCTGAAACTGAATATTCTCCTCCAGCCTCAGATTTGTTGGAAGTTCATTGAACAATGTAGCACCTGACTACAGGGGACAGCCTTGCCTGCAGATCTTATCCTATTAACAACATGCATTGGGTACAGATTCCAAGAGCTCGGTCTTAATGCTATGGTTGTTTTATGTAGTTTGAGCATTTTCCAGCCTGTCAGTTCCTTAAATTTAGCTCTAGCATTTACCCGGAGTAAATGCATGTCCTTCCTCCAGATTGCTAATGTTCTGTACCAAGGGTCTAAGAAGAAGGGCAATATCACAGTTTATTTGTTGTGCCCACTGTTCACTGGAAATGATCACTTCTTCAGGTTCCTACAAGGAGTTCCTCACTCTTCCTTAAGGAAGGAAGAGTTGGATTAGTCCACATTCTTCTAATGGAGGAAGGAACTTTTCATAATTTGTCAGTGTCTGTCACTTCCACTCAACAATGTGGAGCATACCAACGTTCTGGATAAACTTCAAGTGCAGTCCCCCAGCCCCCCTTTTAACTTTGGCCGACACCTGTTCAGATCTTGTCTCTGACAAATCACTTCTTTTACCACTTCCTTCTTCCCAGGCTGAGTGACCCACTGAAGTCACTCTTGTCACTTAGCTTGGGAATACTACACTCTCCCTCTGTTCAATGAGTCACAGCCATCCTTTGAAGTTTTTGATGACCAGAATCATCTGGGGATGACGTTCCATCTTCATGCTTATTAGAGCTCTAATATTTTCAAAAATGGGATGCGTTCCTGGTCAATCAATCAATCAGGGGTTGGTAGAGCGCGCTACTCACCCGTGAGGGTCTCAAGGCGCTGAGGGGAGGGGGGAGCGGCTCCGGATCAGTCGAAGAGCCAGGTCTTGAGGTCCTTCCTGAATGTGTGCAGGGTCGGGGAGCGTCTGATGTTCACAGGGAGCTCGTTCCAGGTCTTGGCTGAGATGTAGGAGAAGGCTCTCCCGCCAGTTCTGTTTCTGCGGATGCGGGGGACCTCTGCCAGGGCGAGGTCGGCAGAACGGAGGTTCCTCTTGGGTACGTGGAAGGATACTCTCTCGTTGAGGTATTTGGGTCCGATGTTGTTGAGGGATTTGTAGGCGTGGGTGAGGAGTTTGAAGGTGACCCTCTTCTCGACGGGGAGCCAGTGGAGGCCTCGTAGGTGTTGGGTCATGTGCTTGTGACGTGGTGTCCCGAGGACGAGTCTGGCTGCGGCGTTCTGGATGGTCTGGAGTTTGTGTAAAAGGGTCCTGTTGATTCCGGCGTAGAGGGCATTGCCGTAGTCCAGTCTGCTGGTTATGAGTGCGTGGGTGACGGTTCTTCTGCAGTCGGGGGGGATCCATTTGAAGGTCTTACGGAGGATGCGAAGGCAGTTGAAACTAGTGGAAGCGACGGCGTTGATCTGGCGGTTCATGGAGAGGGAGGAGTCAAGGATGATGCCAAGGTTCCGAGCATGGTCTGTGGGGGTGGGAGGGTTCCCGAGGGTGGGAGGCCACCAGGTGTTGTCCCAGGCGGAGGTGCAGGGTCCGAGGATGAGGACCTCGGTCTTCTCTGAGTTGAGCTTCAAGCAGCTGTCTTTCATCCAGGCTGCCACGTTCTTCATTTCTTCCTGGAAGCAGAGTCTGGTGTCTTCGGGATTCTTCGGGAGTGAGAGGATGAGCTGGGTGTCGTCGGCGTAGGATACGATACTGAGCCCATGCTGTCTGACGATGGCGGCGAGGGGGCCATGTAGATGTTGAAGAGCGTGGGGCTGAGTGACGATCCCTGGGGTACTCCGCACTTGATTTCCGTGGGTTCGGAGAGGAAGGGAGGGAGTCGAATCCTCTGGGTTCTGCCGGAGAGGAAGGATTGGATCCAGTCGAGGGCGGCTCCTTGTACCCCTGCGTCGTGGAGTCTGGCTGCGAGCGTGCGATGTGAGACGGTGTCAAAGGCTGTGGAGAGGTCTAGAAGGATGAGGGCCGCAGTGTGTCCCTGGTCTAGTAGCATGCGGATGTCGTCAGTGGCGGCGAGGAGGGCGGTCTCGGTGCTGTGGTTGCTGCGAAAACCCGACTGGGAGGTGTCTAGGATGGAGTCCTCTTCGATGAAGGCGGTTAGCTGGGCGTTCACAAGTCTCTCGGTGACTTTGGCCGCGAAGGGGAGGAGAGAGATGGGCTGGTAGTTTTTCAGGTCAGTTGGGTCGGCCGTCGGTTTCTTGAGGAGGGGTTTCACCTCCGCCCGTTTCCAGTTGTCTGGGCAGATGCCGGATCTGAGGGAGGCGTTGGTCGTCCGTCCAAGTTCGGGTGCGATGGCAGCGGCGGCCCTGTGGAAGATGTGGGGAGGGCAGGGGTCCGTAGGGGCTCCTAAGTGAGTTTTCTTCATGGTCGCGGTGATGAGTTCGACGGTCGCGGGATCCCATGACGTGATGGTTTGCTTATCAGCGGCGGTGGGAGGGGGGGTGGTGTCCGGCGCTGGTTCGCTGAAGTTATCGTAGAGGACCTTGATCTTCAGATGGAAGTAGGAGCTGAGCTTGTCGCAGAGTTCTTGGGAAGGTGTGACGTCCATGGCTTCGCAGGTGCGTTTTGCGAACTGCTGTATGACGTTGAACAGTTCCTTGACGTTGGTCGCGTTGGTCTGGACTTTGTCTCTTATGAAGGTCCGTTTGGTGTCTTTTATGCGCTGGTGGTATTCCCTCAGGGCGCTCTTGTGGTCGTTCCGAGCTTCCGTGGTTTTCTGGTTTCGCCAGGTTTTCTCTAGGCGTCTGCAGGAGCGTCTGGCCTTGTGAAGTTCTGTGGTGAACCAGGCGGCCTTCAGAGGGCGTTGTTTGGCGGGGTGGCAGCTTGTCGGCGCAGCAGGAGACCCAGCGGTGAAATTCCCTGGCTGCGGAGTTGGTGTCGGTCGTGGCCTTGGGGGGGGTTTTGCCGGAGGGTGGTGTTGAGGTGTTCCTCTGTGACCTTGCTCCAGTTTCGTCGTGGCGCGCGCGGGGCGGGCTTGGGTGCGGTGGTGGCGTTGAAGGTGAAATGGACGCAGTGGTGGTCCGTCCAGATGGGCTGGGTGGTTTGCCTGAAACGGATGTTTGTTCCTCCTGCGAAGATGGGGTCGAGAGTGTGACCCGCTCTGTGGGTGGGCGTGTTGACGAGCTGCTTCAATCCTAGATTGGCGAGGTTGTCGAGGAGAGTGGTGGAGTCGGGGTCGTTGCTGTTGTCGAGGTGGAAGTTCAGGTCCCCGAGTAGAATGTATTCTGTGGAGGTGATGGCGTGGGGTGTGGCGAGCTCGGCGATGGTAGTTGCGGGCTGGGTGCGAGGTCCTGGCGGTCTGTAGATGAGGGTGCCGGTCAATGAATCTTGTTATGAAATTACAGAAACAAAACTTTTCTGTACCAGTGTTACCCTTTCCCGTGTTATAGTGAATATGTGTTCACTTTCTGACTGCCCTCTAACATACCAGGCCCCAATCCTCTGTTGTAATACTAGATGAGAGAAGCACTTCTCTCCTTGTCAACTTAACTTGTATTTTATACCATTTCTTTACTAATAAGCCTTTAAGTAATATTATGTTCTTTTGTTGGGGTTGGGCTTGATCTGGGAAGACATGTTTACACTGACCTTCTAGAAACCATCTCTGATGAACACTAAGCAATGGACCAATGTTAGGGGTTCCCATAGTCTCTGAAGACCTAGCACTGTGCTAGGATGATGGCGATATCGATGGAAGTCGACTGTTGTGGCCCACAACTACATAGTTGAGAAATTGTGATAACTTGTGGTCTGTTGTATATCTAGGGAACAACCAGATTTGTTCTGGCTGGGAATGTTTTAACTGTTGGGTAGCACCTCTGTGGGTAGCACCTCTGTTGCCGCCGTGGATGACACCGTGCAACCACTTCCACTCAGAAAATGAATCTGTTAAGACCAGGAGGTACTGCCAGGAGTCAAACGACCCAAAGAAATTTGCTTCCATGGATTTCCTCACTGGATCTGGCAGATCTGACAACTGTAGTGGTTCTGGTTGTGGCTGTTTGGTGACCTATCTTTACAGTGTTTTCAGCCATACTGTCCAACACTGGGAGCTACGTATTTCCTCTTAATGATTTTTTTACGACAGTAAAGCCTCAGTGGCGCTTGTGTACAAATTCAGTTATCCTTTGTCATGTAAATTTTGGCATTACGATACACATTGCAAGGAAAATTACCCTGTCACTTGTTAATGACAGTCCTCCATTCACTGATTAAAATAATTTCAGTTTCTCCACGTTAAACACCGTCAGGATAATTTATGGTGTCAGTGACATACCATACCAATTACCTGTTACTGTCTCTGTTGTAAGGTGAATTTTCACACTTCCAGTAATTTGCTGTCTGTTTTGCAATATTTACTATTGCATTTTCTTTGCCAAGTATTGAACTACAGAGTTTAGATATTTTTTGGCGGTTGATGGTCTGATTTTGGGTCAAAGAACGGGGTGTCTGGACATGTAAGCAACAGGGTTCTATTCTTTCCGGGGCTGGTGGAGAATTTTGAAGTTGTATTCTAGTAGTATTATTCCCACCACTCAATGTGAGAGGGATCTAAGTCTTCAGGTTGCCTTAACTGGACAGGGAGACAAAAACAAGGTGATGGAGGGAATGCTTGAGTTAATCTCAGCCACTGGCAATCGCTTGGGCTGCATCCCAATACACTGTTTTACGTCCACCATGCCACCTCCTGGCTCCTCGATTGCTGGTGTTCCAGTTCAGGGAGGACCTGGTCTGGCAGTTTGGGCTGGACTATTCCCATTGGAGCAAGTTCAAGGCTGATTTGCATATGGCTAGGTCCACACCGAGGTGGCATGGTGTGGAAAATAACGATGGACTGGGATGCAGGCAGAGTAATTACCAGTGGCTGAGATTAATTCAAGCATTACATCCATCACTTTTTTTGCATACTTACCTGAACAAGGAAGCCTGATGCTGTGTTACAATTGCGAGACACTATCCTTGTGGGAACGTGTAGTGGTATAGGCATGCCCATACAACAGCTAGTCTTTCTTTTAGGGGCGGCGAGTGTGCATGCCACACATCCCTGATACTTCAGCTGGCATATGATGTGACTCACATATGGATTCTCTTTTTGGTTGAGATTAACTAAGATGGCATCCAACCCCACCGGTATGGCATCAACAGTGACCTCTGTTTAGCAGAGGTCACAACTTCTTTTATCGTCTGAAAAACCAATGGTTACTCACATGACCATTCAAATACTCTCCCTTGTGTTGCGAGCTCCCTCAGTGGCACACTCTTAATGGCAAAATCCTTACAATATAAAGAAAGATAGATGGTCATGCCTAATAATGACTATGTTTGGCAGTGTTACCTATGCAATGTTAAAACCTGGTTTTAAACCTTCTTTCAAGAAGATATGACCAAATATTTTAAATTTTTGTTTTTGAACTCACACTTAGAGTGAATCCTGCTTTCTGGGCACTTTACTTACTTTGTTTAGGATCTGCTCACATTCTGATTTGTTATTCCCAAATACTTGCAGGCCACTGCTGTAATTGAAGCTTTCTGAAACTGAGCAAATTATTCCTATCATCTCTTTCAGTGGCAGACTATACGCCAAAATTGAGGTGTTGGTAGCTTACAGTCTCAGATTGGTTGAGTATGGGGGAGATATAGCGGGATTGCGGTTTGAACTCTAGATAGTAATATACTTTGTACCCATTCAATTTTGAGAATATGAGAGTTACTTCAGGTAACTGATCATAAAATTAAATATATGGTCCCGCATTTCAGGGGCACTGAAATCATAGTAACATTTAAACCATGGCACTTTGGTCCAATTTAAGCTGTTAAATGTTCTTCGTACACCCAGGGGTGGCTAAGGGTATTTGGGTTTAAGGGTTACTGCCCCTGCTCAGTGGATCCCTGATTTGGGATCACCACAGGAGAGCAATACCCAAGCAGGGTTCGACCCACTAGATACCAGGGATGGGGGAGTGGCCCCTTAGGCCAGAGCTTGTGCTTCCCCAGCACATTTAATTATTGCAGTCTCCCACCCCCGTTAAATGGGTCATCAGTTTTTCTGCAACCCCCTGGGGGGGGGGGGCAGATGGGGTAATTACCCCCGATCTAAAGCCAGTAGATGCCAGAAAAAGCTTTGTTTTATAAAACATTTAGTGGTGGGGGCTGCCCACCATGGGCAGGGGCATGCCTCTACCGCAACTAAATGGGACATAAGCCTTTCTGCCTCTGCTGGGGGTGATTACCCCTAACCTGCCCGCGCCCGTGAGGGGCAGAAAGTCGACTATACACCAGGGAAAGTTATTTTTGTTAAAAAAAATATAGGGGCGGGGACTGCTCACCATGAGCATGGCTGGGCCCACACCCCCTAAACAGAGCAGAGAGAGGCTTTCTGCCCCTTTGAGGTGGCAGGTGGGGCGATTACCCCCAAGGTGCCCCACCAGGGAAGTTTTTCTATTATAGAGGTCGGGCTGCCCACAATGGGCAGGGCCCTGCTTCCATCCATAAAGAAGTGTGCCGACAGTCTTTCTGCCACCCCTGGGGGGACAGATGGGGGTGGCAGAAAGCCCACTAGACCCTATGGAATTTTTGTTTTAAATATAGGGGTAGGACCTGCCCACAATAGGCCTGGCTATGACCCCACCCCAAAAATAAAGCAGGCAGTCTTTCTGACCTTCCTGGGGGCGGATGGGGGGCGATTACGCCCAGTCTGCCCTTCTGTAGGTCAGAAAGTCCACCAGATACTAGGGACTGACTTTAGACAATATATTTTGAGGGGGAAGTGCCCTCTTTTGGAATGGGTCCGTGTTACCTCCCACCCTGGGGCCCAATAGACTCTCTACCACTCCTGGGGGGTGGATAGGGTATTTACCTGAAATGTGTCCTCCCCCCAGGGAGCAGAAAGCCCACTGGACACCAGGGATTTCAAAATGATGCTAAAACAAACAAAAGGATGGGGCGGCCTACCCTGGCATCTAGCCATACCCCTGCCCCAGTTGGGTCAATAGTGTCTTTCTTCCCCCTGGGGGCAGATAGAGGCTTATTCCAATTGGGGAGGTGCCCCAAACTTGCCTACGGAGGGGTAGAAACTCTACCTGACACTATGTATTTTGCCTTTAGGGCAAAACAAGGTGCTGCGGCTGTTGTACTCTGGCAATGGCCACACCCCCAACCCAAAGGGGGCAAACCAGTCCCCCCCCAACCCTGGGGCAAACAGGAGGTGTGTCCACAATGTGCCCTAGGGGGACAGAAATCCCACTGATCAACGGATCAAACCAGGGTCAATAAGAGTCCCCTCACAAGGGCTCCCATTGACCTTGGTTTGATCCGTTCCTGTCACAGGCACTTGGCCCAACCACACAAGTGGCATGGCAGTTTTATTGGCACTAGTGTGGCAACACTGGGTGGTAGTTTGTGGCTCACTGCAGATTCCAGAACTTTCCGTCACATAAATGTTAGGAAAATGTGTGTTTTTATCAAAGTTTGACATTTGCAAAGGGTTCTGGGTAAAATTTCCTAGAGAGAGCCATGTAAGTCACCCCACTCTGGATACCCCCAGTTGTCTAGTTTTAAAAAATATACAAGTTTGCTAGGTTTCCTTAATTGCTGGCTGAGCTAGGGCCCAAAATCCACAGCTACCGACTTTGCAAAAAAAGGGTCAGTTTTGAGTGGACTGGGATGCAGGCAGAGTAATTACCAGTGGCTGAGATTAATTCAAGCATTACATCCATCACTTTTTTTGCATACTTACCTGAACAAGGAAGCCTGATGCTGTGTTACAATTGCGAGACACTATCCTTGTGGGAACGTGTAGTGGTATAGGCATGCCCATACAACAGCTAGTCTTTCTTTTAGGGGCGGCGAGTGTGCATGCCACACATCCCTGATACTTCAGCTGGCATATGATGTGACTCACATATGGATTCTCATTTGGTTGAGATTAACTTAGATGGCATCCAACCCCACCGGTATGGCATCAACAATTACCTCTGCTTAGCAGAGGTCACATCTTCTTTTATCGTCTGAAAGACCAATGGTTACTCAGATGACCACTCAAATACTCTCCCTTGTGTTGCGAGCTCCCTCAGTGGCACACTCTTAATGGCAAAATCCTTACAATATAAAGAAAGATAGATGGTCATGCCTAATAATGACTATGTTTGGCAGTGTTACCTATGCAATGTTAAAACCTGGTTTTAAACCTTCTTTCAAGAAGATATGACCAAATATTTTCAATTCTTATTTTTGAACTCACACTTAGAGTGAATCCTGCTTTCTGGGCACTTTACTTACTTTGTTTAGGATCTGCTCACATTCTGATTTGTTATTCCCAAATACTTGCAGGCCACTGCTGTAATTGAAGCTTTCTGAAACTGAGCAAATTATTCCTATCATCTCTTTCAGTGGCAGACTATACGCCAAAATTGAGGTGTTGATAGCTTACAGTCTCAGATTGGTTGAGTATGGGGGAGATATAGCGGGATTGCGGTTTGAACTCTAGATAGTAATACTTTGTACCCATTCAATTTTGAGAATATGAGAGTTACTTCAGGTAACTGATCATAAAATTAAATATATGGTCCCGCATTTCAGGGGCACTGAAATCATAGTAACATTTAAACCATGGCACTTTGGTCCAATTTAAGCTGTTAAATGTTCTTCGTACACCCAGGGGTGGCTAAGGGTATTTGGGTTTAAGGGTTACTGCCTCTGCTCAGTGGATCCCTGATTTGGGATCACCACAGGAGAGCAATATCCAAGCACGGATCGACCCACTAGATACCAGGGATGGGGGAGTGGCCCCTTAGGCCAGAGCTTGTGCTTCCCCAGCACATTTAATTATTGCAGTCTCCCACCCCCATTAAATGGGTCATCAGTTTTTCTGCAACCCCCTGGGGGGGGCAGATGGGGTAATTACCCCCGATCTAAAGCCAGTAGATGCCAGAGAAAGCTTTGTTTTATAAAACATTTAGTGGTGGGGGCTGCCCACCATGGGCAGGGGCATGCCTCTACCGCAACTAAATGGGACATAAACCTTTCTGCCTCTGCTGGGGGTGGATGGGGGTGATTACCCCTGACCTGCCCGCGCCTGTGAGGGGCAGAAAGTCGACTATACACCAGGGAAAGCTATTTTTGTTAAAAAAAATATAGGGCGGGGACTGCTCACCATGAGCATGGCTGGGCCCACACCCCCTAAACAGAGCAGAGAGAGGCTTTCTGCCCCTTTGAGGTGGCAGGTGGGGCGATTACCCCCAAGGTGCCCCACCAGGGCAGTTTTTCTATTATAGGGGTCGGGCTGCCCACAATGGGCAGGGCCCTGCTTCCATCCATAAAGAAGTGTGCCGACAGTCTTTCTGCCACCCCTGGGGGGACAGATGGGGGTGGCAGAAAGCCCACTAGACCCTATGGAATTTTTGTTTTAAATATAGGGGGAGGCCCTGCCCACAATAGGCCTGGCTATGACCCCACCCCAAAAATAAAGCAGGCAGTCTTTCTGACCTTCCTGGGGGCGGATGGGGGGCGATTACGCCCAGTCTGCCCTTCTGTAGGTCAGAAAGTCCACCAGATACTAGGGACTGACTTTAGACAATATATTTTGAGGGGGAAGTGCCCCCTTTGGGAATGGGTCCGTGTTACCTCCCACCCTGGGGCCCAATAGACTCTCTACCACTCCTGGGGGGTGGATAGGGTATTTACCTGAAATGTGTCCTCCCCCCAGGGAGCAGAAAGCCCACTGGACACCAGGGATTTCAAAATGATGCTAAAACAAACAAAAGGATGGGGCGGCCTACCCTGGCATCTAGCCATACCCCTGCCCCAGTTGGGTCAATAGTGTCTTTCTTCCCTCCTGGGGGCAGATAGGAGGCTTATGCCAATTGGGGAGGTGCCCCAAACTTGCCTACGGAGGGGTAGAAACTCTACCTGACACTATGGATTTTGCCTTTAGGGCAAAACAAGGTGCTGCGGCTGTTGTACTCTGGCAATGGCCACACCCCCAACCCAAAGGGGGCAAACCAGTCCCCCCCCACCCAACCCTGGGGCAAACAGGAGTTGTGTCCACAATGTGCCCTAGGGGGACAGAAATCCCACTGATCAAACCAGGGTCAATAAGAGTCCCCTCACAAGGGCTCCCATTGACCTTGGTTTGATCCGTTCCTGTCACAGGCACTTGGCCCAACCACACAAGTGGCATGGCATTTTTATTGGCACTAGTGTGGCAACACTGGGTGGTAGTTTGTGGCTCACTGCAGATTCCAGAACTTTCCGTCACATAAATGTTAGTAAAATGTGTGTTTTTATCAAAGTTTGACATTTGCAAAGGGTTCTGGGTAAAATTTCCTAGAGAGAGCCATGTAAGTCACCCCACTCTGGATACCCCCAGTTGTCTAGTTTTAAAAAATATACAAGTTTGCTAGGTTTCCTTAATTGCTGGCTGAGCTAGGGCCCAAAATCCACAGCTACCGACTTTGCAAAAAAATGGTCAGTTTTGAGTTGAACAATGTGATGTATCCATGTTGCGTTTTGGGCCATTTTCTGTTGTGGGCACTAGGCCTACCCACAAAAGTGAGGTACCATTTTTATCTGAAGACTTGGGGGAATTCTTAGTAGAAGGAAGTGTGTGGCTTCCGGCAGATTCCAGAACTTTCCATCACAGAAATTTGAAGAAATGTGTTTTTTAGTCAAGATTTGAGGTTTGCAAGTGATTCTGTGTAAAAAAAAAAAAACAGTGAGAGCCATGCAAGTCACCGCACTCTGGATTCCCCCAGATGTCTAGTTTTCAAAAATTTGCAGGTTTGCTAGGCTTCTCTAGGTGCCAGCTGAGCTAGGGTCAAAAATCCACCGCTGTCCACTTTGCAAAAAAAGGGTCAATTTTGAGTAGAAAAATGTGATGTATACATGTTGCATTTTGGGCTGTTTCCTGTCATGGGCACTAGGCCTACCCACACAAGTGAAGTACTATTTTTACCGGGAGACTTAGGGGAATGATTGATGGAAGGAAGTTTGTGGCTCCCCGCAGATTCCGGAACTTTCCATCACAGAAACATGAGGAAAATGTGTCTTTTTGAGTCAATGTTTGAGGTTAGCAAGGGATTCTGGGTAAAAAGAAACCTGGTGAAAGCCACGGAAGTCCCCAGGTGTCTAGTTTTCAAAAAGGTATGAGTTTGCTAGGTTTCCCTAGGTGCCAGCTGAGCTAGGACCCAGAATCCACAGGTACCCACTTTGCAAAAATACAATTTTTATCGGGAGACTTAGGGGAATGCTGGGTACAAGGATGTTTGTGGTTCCCCACAGATTCCAGAACTTTCCATCACAGAAATGTATGAAAAATGTGTTTTTTAAGTCAAGATTTATAGTTTGCAAGGGATTGTGGGTACAAAAAAACCTGGTAAGAGCCATGCAAGTCACCCCAGACTGGATCCCCCCAGGTGTCTAGTTTTCAAAAATGTGCAAGTTTGCTAGGTTTCCCAATGTGCTGGCTGAGCTAGGGCCCAAAATCCACAGTTATCCACTTTGGAAAAAAAGGGCCAGCTTTGAGTGGAAAAATGTGATGTATCCAAGTTGTGTTTTGAGCCGTTTCTTGTTGTGGTTACTAGGCCTACCCATACAAGTGAGGTACCATGTGTATCAGAAGACATGTGGGAGCATAGAATAGTAGAACGTTTGGTATTACCAATTAGAAAGCCAGTGTGTAAGAAAGAAGACATTTTGAAAATCTAAATCATATGCTAGTATGGGTACCCACAAATTTAGAGATGTACAAATAACCACTGCTCCTAAACTCCATATCTTATGCCCATTTCAGAAATACATAGGTGACTTGTTACCTATTTTTCACTCTGCATATTTCACCATTTCAATTGGTCTACACTCGGTACACAATGAAAAACCATTCTACGGTTCAGCTCAGTTGCTGGCTCTGGGCACCTTGGATTCTTGGTGAACCTACAAACCCTATATTTTCCCGCAATCAGAGTTTAGCAACATAATAGTACATTGCTTTTGTAAATTGACCATCGTAACATAACAAGAAGTTACAGATGAAAACGTCATAAATGGCCGTTGTTTTCCTACTCATTTTCAATATTTCTTAAATTCAATACAATTCTTTGGGAAAACCTTGAGAGGTCTACACATATGACCAACATTGAATTTGGAATTTTGTTTACCTTTCTGAAGTCTTTAAGTTTCCTGGATCACCTGTGGGTTTCACACGGTTTTCAACCACAAACTGGAAGTAGGTTGAGAGCACAAAAAAATAGGAAAAATGGCCTACCTCTTTGAAAAATTCCAAAATTGTGGTACAAAAATATGTTTTGTATTCAGCTCTGCATGTTCTTGAAAGCTGGGAAGATAGGGACTTTAACACACCAAACCATTTGTTAATGCTATTTGTAGGAAAACAACCAGACACTTTTATCCGGAGCACTTCTTTCCTATTCTTCCTAGAAAACTCAAAATTTAGCTATATTTTCCTCTGTACCCTCCAGGGGAATCCACAACCCAATGGGTAGCTTTAGAATCCCCAGGACGTCAGAAAAACAGGACGTAATTTTGCCATGGATACCTTATGTGGAAAAGATGTTATGGAGCCCTAAGCGCCAACTAACCAAAATAGCCAAATAAGGGTTCAGCACACACTGGGAGGGGGCAGCAGCAGTTAAGGGGTTAATACTAGGCCTGGGCGGAATTATAATTCCGCTCGCGGAATTTGGGTAACTCACGCGGAGTTCCTGCCAAATTCCACCAATCGGCATGTGGCAGAATTTTTCTGCCGTCCGCGCCTTACGATGTTCTCATGAAGAACGCGAGGCTCCACAAAGTGTGCTTCTGAGCATGAGCGAGATTTGCCAGCCCCTGGTACAATTTTGGATCACCATTGAGCCTTCTGGCGTGATTTTATAACACTGGCGGAAACAAGCGGTCGCAGTCATAGAGGGCTGCCGTTCGAGTAGATTTGCTGCTGCCTAACTAGATTTTCTACTCTAGCAAATCAACTTGAATGACTGTGTGCTCTTGTGCAACGCATGGTGGAGTTTGTGCTGATTTTCAGTGCTGCTCGCGCTACCAGTGCTAAATTGCAGCGCAAGCAGGATATTTTCCACCCGTTGGCAGAGTTCCATGGAATCTTGCAGAGTTTTTCTGTAACTCCATAGAATTCCGCGGAGTGTAACTTTGTGAGTTTCGCCCACCCCTAATGGTTCTTTCCAGCAGGCAGGCGTATATAGAAGAGATATGGAAACCCTTTTCAGTTGTAATGCACATCAAAGGAAAGCATGATTCTTATTGGTGCAATAAAAAGGTATAGAATTGACTTTGTATTAATGTATTCTGAAAACATAGTTCAAACACACAAGGCTGACCATAAAAAAAGGTAAAGAATGGGGAAAAAAACATTGGCAAAGAAAGTAAAGCATAGGTCAAGCAGCAATTCTTTTTAGGTGGATGAGCATGTGATCAGGCAAAATGCTCTCATTCACACTGCATAAGAGACAATGGTTCAAATGGACTGCCCCACTGGCCCATGTTGCACATACTGTGGTGGTTGGAAGAAAATGTGAATGACAGTTGAACAGACCAATGGATGAAGAGGGCTGCCCCAAAGACCCTCTAGATATGTATATATGTGTGTGCATTTTTTATTTATGAATTTGATTACACGAGGTTGGCGAAACAGCTAAAGAGGTCTCTATGCCGACCTAAACATTGGAGGTTTCTCTAAACCAGTCTTTGTAGGAAGAGTAGGATTAGTACAATGATCCTTACAGGTAAGTAATAGGCAAATAACCACACTGCCCCTCTTCCTCATTCAGGTCCTAATCTATGAAGACATAACAATCAGTAAGAATTATGTTGATTCAAAACACAGATATGCTAAGAGATTCCACACTTGAATCAATGTATTACAGAGTTAAGAAGAATCGTCCATCAACATAGCCCAGTACAGCAGACCCAAAAGCATAGCACAACTTAGGGCCTGGACCATGTAATGGTTAATAAATGTTCCAGGAGATGCCCAAGTAGCAGCCTAACAAATATCAACCCTAAAATAACTCTGGTCACTGCCCAAGAGGCAGCAGCACCCCTACAAAGAAATAGGGAGAGGATTCCCGGACCATCCATAGGCCAGTGAAATAGCTGTCCTAATCCAGCAGAAGAGAGTACTGCAGAGGGTTATGACCTTGGTGCCCACACCCAAAAGTTACAAAGAGACCATCCAAACACTGAAAATCAGCAGGGCTGTGCAGCTAGAGACAGGCGACTTATCCAACTTCCATGAATTTCCATTGATGAGAGAGGATACAAGTAGTGAGAATAAAGTTTTGATGCAAGTGAAAGTAAGACAACCTTAGGTGAGATACAAAACCAGACCCTCAAGGAGGAACCAGAAAAATGAAAGAGATGAAAGAGATGAAAGCAGATGCCCAAGTTTCACAAGCTTGCGAGCAGACTTGATAGCCACCAGGAACACATCCTTGACAAACAGCCTTTGTAAGGGAAAAATCTTTTATGGGCTCAAAAGGAACGTGCTGCGGGGGCTTACGGACAGGAGGCCAATCTCAAGAAGGAACCAAGGACTTAATCCAAGGCCGAGCAAGCTAAAAAAAATCCCAAAGAAGTTGAGAAGTTGATGCCTCCACGTGAATAAATTCCCCCAAAATGCCCTGAAAACAGCCAGTCGACATTGATGTGAAGACCCTGCCAATCCCAATGGGAATCTATCCTTGAGGAAGTCATGAAATCTCACAGTATTGAATGGACGAGTATTCAAACTACAGGAAGAAAAACACCTACTAAAGGATCCCCGTCATGATTATAAGACTTGAAGGTGCCGGACCTTTGAGATTGTTGACTGGCCAAAGCCATCACAGCTGGAACCCCCAAACTGCACAGACGTAAGTGTTCAGAAGCCAGACAGTCAAGCGGAAGTGGGGAAGGGAGATATGAGAAACAGCTTAACACCCGAGTGGGACGGGACCAGAGGCGTTTTAAGGCGTGGGCAAAGTGGGCTCTGGCACAGGGCCCCAGCCTTTCGGGGGGGGGGGCCCTGATAGAGCCAGCTCTGTTCTGCAGAGAGTCTTGCCCTGATGACCTTTAATAATTCTTAAACAGATTGTTTTAAATACCTTTTTCCGTTCATTTATTTTAAATGCGGGTAATATGTGAGAGTAGTACAGATATTTTGCAGAGAAATGTGTTAATGTTTCTTGCAACATCCATATAAAAAAGTTTCTTTTAGATCGAAACAGGCCCTCATATATTAGAAATGGGACCTTGTAACAGAGATTATTTGCAGTAATATTAGTGAGCTGCTGGTGTGTTACAATATTAAAAACACAAGTCACTATTCCTGAATATTAGATGTAAACACATTTAGAATTTTGATGAGTGTGCCTGTGCACTGTCAATGACTTGGCCAAAGAGGGCATGAAAGAGTTGAAATTGGATCTCATAAATTCAAAGCTGTTCTGAACAGGGGCCCCCTAAATTATTTTGGCCCAGGGCCCCCAAAATCCTTAAGATATCCCTGGACGGGACATGTGAAAGAGGCCATTTCAGACAAACAGAAAGATCACATTTGAGGCTAAAGGAGCCATCATGAGCACTCAAACCTCTCTCTCCTGACGCCGAGCAGGGCACCCTCTCTCTGGGAAAAAGATGGAAAGGAAAACAGAAATAAAGCCAAGAGGATGACAGGGCATCCACCCCCACTGTTCAAGAATCCTTTGTCCACAAAGCAATCAAGCCGGGCCAGCCGAATTGGTGACCAAGCTCCAGGAACATGTACACCTTCAGCGTAAACTCATCAAAGAAGGGAAGTCAACAGTGTTGGGAAGCACATAAGGAGTAGCTGGTTTGCCTTAGGTGCACCGCCGAGAGTTGAGTGGATCCTGGGACATCAGAGGCAATGAAATGCAGCTTCTGCATAGCAGAGTGACAACAGACCCCAACCCACCCAAGAGAGGAGATCCTGTGGAATGGGAGCACCCCAACCCACCCAAGAGAGAAGATCCTGTGGAATGGGAGCACCCCAACCCACCCAAGAGAGAAGATCCTGTGGAATGGGAGCACCCCAACCCACCCAAGAAAGGAGATCCTGTGGAATGGGAGCACCCCAACCCACCCAAGAAAGGAGATCCTGTGGAATGGGAGCACCCCAACCCACCCAAGAAAGGAGATCCAGTGGAATGGGAGCACCCCAGCCCACCCAAGAGAGAAGATCCAGTGGAATGAGAGCACCCCAACCCACCCAAGAAAGGAGATCCTGTGGAATGGGAGCACCCCAACCCACCCAAGAAAGGAGATCCTGTGGAATGGGAGCACCACAGCCCACCCAAGAGAGGAGATCCTGTGGAATGGAAGCACCCCAACCCACCCAAGAGAGGAGATCCTGTGGAATGGGAGCACCCCAGCCCACCCAAGAGAGAAGATCCAGTGGAATGAGAGCACCCCAACCCACCCAAGAAAGGAGATCCTGTGGAATGGGAGCACCCCAACCCACCCAAGAGAGGAGATCCAGTGGAATGGGAGCACCCCAGCCCACCCAAGAGAGAAGATCCAGTGGAATGAGAGCACCCCAACCCACCCAAGAAAGGAGATCCTGTGGAATGGGAACATGCCAGCCCACCCAAGAGAGGAGATCCAGTGGAATGGGAGCACCCCAGCCCACCCAAGAGAGAAGATCCAGTGGAATGAGAGCACCCCAACCCACCCAAGAAAGGAGATCCTGTGGAATGGGAGCACCCCAACCCACCCAAGAGAGGAGATCCTGTGGAATGAGAGCACCCCAACCCACCCAAGAGAGAAGATCCAGTGGAATGAGAGCACCCCAACCCACCCAAGAGAGGAGATCCTGTGGAATGGGAGCACCCCAGCCCACCCAAGAGAGAAGATCCAGTGGAATGAGAGCACCCCAACCCACCCAAGAAAGGAGATCCTGTGGAATGAGAGCACCCCAACCCACCCAAGAGAGAAGATCCAGTGGAATGAGAGCACCCCAACCCACCCAAGAGAGAAGATCCAGTGGAATGAGAGCACCCCAACCCACCCAAGAGAGAAGATCCACTGGAATGAGAGCACCCCAGCCCACCCAAGAGAGAAGATCCTGTGGAATGAGAGGCCAGCAGTATCCCCATGCCGGACTGCAGGCAGGATGACCAGGACCCTTTAAAGCAGGGTCCCCCAAACCAAATGAGTCAAAAAGAAGAAACCATTAATGCCACCAATGTATCATCTCCATGGGCGGGTTCTACAGCAGCCAGGCACGTGCCTCGGTGAGAGACAGGAAAACAGGAAGTGCTTCCTAGGGGTGACCTTGTTATTTATTCCTTTGAGGGGAGGGAAGGAGTTTTTTTTTTTTTAAAGTCTCCCGGGTAGGCACCGTCCTAGGAAGAGGGACGGAGTGACGGGGGCTCGGTGAGCTGTCCCCAGATATTGGCTCAGCTCTAGAACTAGATGAAGGAAAATGACGGAAATTGAAGCAATCCGATCAAAAGTAGGTAGAAATGCAGGGTCGAGTGGACTGGTTAAGTGCTGCTCCCTTTCATCCACCGGCATCCTCTACTCCCATTTCCTCTCCTCTGCCTTTTCCTTCCTCCCCATGTGTCCTCTTTCTGGCATGTTCTCCCTTTTCCCCGTCTCCACCTTTCCCCATCACTCTTTTCCTTAACTTCTCCCATCTCCTTTGTCAGTTTACCTTCCGTCATCCTCCTAGTCTCCCGTACCCCAACCCCACACATCACCCCGCTCTCCCCGCCTACTTCCCCTCGGTGGTCTCATAGTTCCTCCCGCTGTCCCAGTCCCCTTCCTACTCTCTTCCCGGCCCCCTCCCTCCCCCCTCTGGTAATGCGGGTGCAGGGAATGTTTACCCTATGCTGACGTGTGCCCCCCGCCTCTCTTGGCTGCAGCCGGGCGGCTCTCCTTACACTCCTTATATAGTCTCCTGGTTCTGGCGAGCGGCACCGCTCCCTCCGCCGGCACTTCGTGTGCTCTGCAGCAGAAGATCAGGTACGTTGCCGGTGAGCTCATGTGAGCGCAAGATCCGGAGGATATGGGGATGAGTTGGGGGGCGGGGTGCAAGGAGTTATCGGTAGAAGGGGGCTGCCGGGGGGAGGGAGGCACTGCTGTGAGAGGGGAAAACGCAACTTTGGCTGAGTGTGAGAGCTGGGGGCACTGCTGATGCCGCGCAGTCAGTGGGTGAGGGGGCTGCCAACAAGAGGGACAGCGGTTAGTGTATGAGGGGTGCCTTGGTGGTTGGGGGGGGGGGGGGAGGGGAGTGAGCAGGTACCGGAGGTTCCAGGCAGACTTTCAGAAGTTTGTCGCCCAAGTCTCCGCCGTAATTTGTCATAGGTATGGGGTAGGGACTTAGTGTGTTAGAGGGGTCTCGGGGCGCTGAGAGCCCTGTGATACGGGCAGCGCAAGTCCTGTACCCGGAGGCAGTGCCTTGTCTTGGGCAGAATTCCTGGAGGGGATTTGGGGCTTGCGATTGTCATTTCCGGTTTCCTCCGCGCGGGGGGAGTTTGACAAACTTTGGTACAGACGCCACTTCTAAGACACCGGGCGGTCGCTGTGTTTATGTGTGACGGAATGGGGCACCCGCACCCCCGTTCCTGTGGAGCGGCCAGGTCTGCCTCCGCCCCGTGTAGAGCTGCTGCAGGGAGTCTATCGAATCAAGAGTTAACGTCATGTGTACATGCCTTGTCATACAATACACTGTAGGAACGTGCTGCGGGCAAGAATCCGCATAAATGTAGTGTAGATCTATGACCACGCAGGTATTTCCCTTCTATATTTGTTAGACATCATGTATACACAGAGGAGGGCAGCACCTGGTCTTAACCTATGGTGTCCATGTGTGTCCCATAGTCGTTATGCTCCGGGCAGCGTCTGCCTCACTTACATTTATTTCTCTAGAGACCTCGGCTGTGGCTTTTCCCACTGTCTCCCAGTTTTGTGCCAGTTGCCCTTTCCCCTGGCCTGCAAACTTCCAGTAGCTGCCCCGGTGTCTACCCCCTGGGGATGTCCTTCATTTGTTGACCTCTCGTGTGCCTCTGCGAGGGCGCCCCTCCACGAAACCATTGACGTTGACGGACTGGGCGTCATTATACCAGTCTGTCAGAGCCTCAGCATCACTTTGGCCACAAGGTAAACAAGGAACACGCCACTCCACCGGGTAGGTGGTAAACAACAGCCATTATTAGGGTGCACATGGCTCCTCACACGCTTGAGCCCTATTAGGTAGTAAAAGACAGCAATAATTGGGGTCAGGGAGTCCCCCACAGCCCCGGTGCCACTGCACCTGGTGCGTTCATGATAGCTGCGCTGGGACTGTCACTCATGCCTTATAGCGCCCTGTCGTTGTAGTTTAACGTATGTGAGTGTGTGTTGGGCGCCTCCTGCAGGACGCCTGCCCTCTGTCGGGGTTGGGGTGAGAATGCGGCTGTGGTGCCACTGGCATTGTGTTGTGCCAGCCTTCCCCTCTCCTGCTGGGAAGGGGCAGGTTTCTGTCTTGTACCGTCTATCGTCCATCTTACCAAGTGAATTTGAAGAATGAAGGTGAATCACTTGTAGCATCTGGTTAGCATTCTTTGATTTCTTTGTGGGGCTGACGGAGATTACTGTAGTAGGGCTGTATATATTTGAGGTAAATAAAGATTATAGATATTTTATGCAAACTCAGAGGTTTGACAGACTTTGTGGTTTGACTTTTAGGAAGTCACCAATCTGGTATGCGATGCACACCTGTGGGACAATCCCACATCATAGTAAGACATAGGAGCGAATTACACACGCCCATCAACCAGCTTCCCTTTTCTCCACCCTTACACCGTTCCCGGGGTAAAATACCAAAGACCACCAACCAACAGAAAATTCTGGAGAGAATGACACAATCCCAGACCCATCAGTTACTGTACCATTGACCTTCAAACATACAGAAGTTAAGAGGAAAGAGTAACATCCTTAGAGTTCACCAGTGGTGGGTGTGTCCTCTTTCTGTCACTTGGGTGATATCTATGCGCCTTGTGGCCAACTCAACTTCTAACCTCTGAACTTATATAGCTTTTACTACCCCGGACGAGGCGCCGAAGCAGGTAGCACCCTACTCCAGAACCCAAAGCTAGTGTTTAATAACAGTAGTTATTCATTATTGTTGTATGCTGTTGGTATTTGGGTAGTTTTGTGCTCTGATGAAAACTGTCAATCATTTCTTCCAGCTTTTAGTGGTAGATTAAGTTAATAGGACTCCAGTGTGACTATTCGGGTAAGTTCTTGAAAATTGTGTGTTTGAGTGGGTGATGTTACTCTTTCCTCTTACGTTCTGTATGTTTGAAGGTCAATGGTACAGTAACTGATGGGGTCTGGGATTGTGTCATTCTCTCCAGGATTTTCTGTTGGTTGGTGGTTTTTGGTATTTTACCCCGGGAACGGTGTAAGGGTGGAGAAAAGGGAAGCGGGTTGATGGGCGCATGTAATTCGCTCCTATGTCTTACTATGATGTGGGATTGTCCCACAGGTGTGCATCGCATACCACATTGGTGACTTCCTAAAAGTCAAACCACAAAGTCTGTCAAACCTCTGAGTTTGCATAGAATATCTATAATCTTTATTTACCTCAAATATATACAGACCTACTACAGTAATCTCCGTCAGCCCCACAAAGAAATCAAAGAATGCTCACCAGATGCTACAAGTGATTGAACTTGATTCTTCAAATTCACTTGGTAAGATGGCGAAAGGCTCCTTTCCCCATACTCCTTTTCCAAGAGGCTAGCACAGTGGTTAGTCGCTAGCTCTATTTATTCACGTGTTTTGCAGAGCACGTCATCCTAGACGAGCAGAAGTGGGTACACTACTTAAGGATGGCCCACTAGGCAGTGTAGTGATACCACTTCATAGTAGAGTGTTCAGTGGGATGGAACCCGCTGATACTCTAGATCGGTGCTTCCCAAACCTTTTAGAACCATAACCCACTTTTTAGTACGACAAACTTTAGCGACTCATCTAGCTTTAATGGACATGAGATGGGCAATTTTTTAATGTAATCAAGCACGGTGTGGTAGCGCATTATTTGCAGACAGCACATTTTCCATTGAAATGGTGACTACATGTGCATAGACATACGGTTTTATAGATAAAACTATATTGCACACAAATGCTAATGGATGAAAATCAGGTTTCAGTGAAAATGTATTAATTGTGCATCACCACATAAAGTGTTAATTTCATCTGATCCTACTAAAATCTTTGTTTCCATCACACTTCAGAATTACAATAAAATGTGTTTCATTTTGCTTTCCTAACTGCTGAATGTGTATAGTCTATTTACATTTTGTGGTGTGTTACGAAAAACTGACATCCTTCAGCTTTCAATTTGCACTTCATTTACTCCAGCAGGATTGTCACATAATTCACTTTATTTTCCTTTCTCTGACTGCTAAGTGAGAGGAGTATGTGAACATCAGTCTCGTATTAAAAAATAAGTAGCAGAAGACATAGCCTGACATTTGACCTCTGTCTCTGAAGCCCAGCCAATGTGATATGATAAATACAGAATTTAAAGGCATCATTGTTTATTGCCTGGACTTTGATGACCCACCCAAAATCAGGTGGGTTGCGACCCACAGATTGGGAAACATTTCTCTAGATCGCCAATCAGAGTTGGTGGAAGGCCTGCCGTAATAGTAGGCCTTGCCATGGTAGTAAGTCCTGCCATGGTGCAAGCCCTGGAGACATAGTGTGCCTCTTTCCACTCCACGTTGGGTGATTTAGTCCTGCTGAACATGACTGTGATCCAAAAGCTTGTCAGAACAGTGCATCCTTCCGGCCTGTTTTGATGGCAATGTACCTCAATTGAGACTTCATGGTAGGTTATGCTGGATTCCATAGAACTTTGATGGTCTTGACTCTATGTTTGACCTGTTTTGGTCGGCTCTTTATGTGGAACCAGAAGTTGCTGGAACATGGATTTCTCGAAGGGCGGTTGTGGGGTACTAGGATCTGGAGGCGGGTTGATCCTTTTCTCCATCAAGAATTGTGCCAGGTGCACAGCAACTGGAAATCTATCCTGTGATCAGGAACATTAGTCAACCTGTGAAGTGGTCTACTCTCTTTTGCATCTCTGGGCAAACTCCGGCTGCATAGATTCTGAATTCTCTGCAATTTTTGCACCCAGTTCTTGGGCGGGCCCTTATGAACAATATTGCAGTAATCTAATGCGAGTGACCTGGTGATTTCTACCAGGGACCCTCATGCAGGAGCACCCTTTTGAGCGTGTTGAGTTAGAAAGCAGCCCCCTACACAATGACTTTAGCCTCAGGTGTGATAGAGAGAACCCACCTTATTAAGGCTTCTCACCTTTTACTATTGTCACTGTACCAAACAGAAGGAGGTTTCTGTTTGCCCATTCTTGAACCAGAATGGGCAGTTTTGATCTTTTCTCTCATTCAGTAGAATATGTAGTTCAAGCGGTCTGTGATGTATCCATGGTTGCCTTGGCAGTCGATCTGGACGTTACCATCTATGTTTTCAGCTACAGGTTGGAGGGGGTCATTAACCTTGGCTAGAGGGCCTGGATACGTTTTTTGAAAACGGACAGCGCTGCACCTCGGGGAGCACACACATTATGCTCTTACGAAATGAGAAGATAGTGCTAATGTGTAGTTTTTGTGTGTGTTTGGTGGGAATTATTGTAACTACCCAGATACCATATCCCTCTATACAAGTAGTTTGGTAGGGTTGAGTTGGCTACAGTATCATACGCTGTGCAGGAGGATCCTTGCTCCAGGGACTTCCTTGTCTTGCCAAGACTTGCTCCCTCGCTGATGTTAGGCATCAGGATGAGACCTAAAGACCTGAATGTCCATCAATCGCTCTCAACCCCCTGGGGTATGAAAAAATGTGACTCGGTTTATCCCATACCACCCAAGGATCCTTCTTTGAAGCATGTGCTTTAAGATGGCCACTCAACCTCTGCTACCTTACTCTCCTTTTCTTTATTGGAAAGGATAAAAAACGCGTCTAGAGGGATGAAATCCATTTGGGGTGCCATCATGGCTGACTGGCTGAGCAATATGTGGATCATCTCTGCACCTTAGTCCTGCCTAGACACATCTAGCGCATACCTCGCATGCTAGTCTGGTGACCGCTATACAGCTAGGTGCTTGTAAGTGCTCATTATGTGACAATGAAGGAAGCAAACAAAAATAAAACTTACGAAGAAATGTGTAAACACCATTGTTATTTTCTTAATTAGTAATAAAAAATACAATTAACATTACAAACCCTACATTGTTAGTCGTTCTCAATTTAAACTTTTCGTTTTGGTGGAAAACTTTTAAAACATTTAAAAAAAAAGTATAATTACCCACAGTTTAATTTAAAAAAAAAAAACATTTTTAAAGTCCACTCACAAATAATATTGAATCCTGTTCATGCAGTTTACCATTTGATGTGTTAAGAGTAAAAAACGAGTACTTTGCTCACTTTTAAAAATTAGAAAACTATTGTGGATTACTTTAAATTTCAGATCAAGTCGAAACAGTATTTAACATGATTAATGATATTTTAATTTAAAAAAATGTTAAAATTAAAACATCAACTAATGTTAAGAAAATCACCACCAACACTGTTTCCATTCCCAGTTAAGAATTCAAATGTTGTGCTTGTAAACATACAATATTTATGGGTTTTTTTTGTGAGTGAAGGTTTATATTTTTCGATTTGTTTTTTAATTTGCATTAATGAACCCTCAGGTTTCCTTCATTATGGAATTTGCCATCATAGGTTCCCCATAAGTGCCCAGGCAATGCAACACATTTTTTCGTCATTGTGTGTTCTTCTCAATCACTCCCTCATAAATATATTTCTTTGTAAATATAGCCTTCACTGTCAGATAAATCCAACAAAGCCTATCTAAACCCAAAAGAAAACTGGAGACTATAAAGGGTAACCTCTGGGGCGCAGGACAAGTATGTGATAGTCGGTTTCTCCTCCTCCCATACATAAGATGTTAGCAAATATTCGTGAGCGACATCCTCAGTGTCACCTGGGAGGCATTAGCGCTGTGCCGCATACAACATAAATTCCTGCTCACACTCTCCCATACTCACTATCACGTGCTCCTCAGCACGTAACTCTTCCTTGGAATTTACCAATCCATTTCCTACACCCCTCAATTATGATAGCAGCAGAGAAACACGGAAGAGTGTCAAAGACAGCTCAGGGCGGTTTGGGACAGTCCATTATTCGTCAGCATGCAAAGGCACTGACATTTCTCCAGAGAGGTGTGTAACCCTTGAGGCTGTCTTTGTTCACCTGCCTGTGTGCCTGCGAGACCTGCTGTTTCTTAGAAATGTGTAGAAAATGTTGAACTGACTCATTTGGGTCTGAGGTACCAGGTATTTTTCCCCAGGTACGTGTGTGACTCTCAAGCTTACTGAATATTTCCCTGACGTGTCATTTTTGGGCCCGGAATTTGCTCCACTATGTCTCACAGTTTCTCCTGTGTTTCTGTGGGGCTTAGTGTTTGTCCCCCTGTGTGCAACTCACTCCTCTTTGTATATGGGGGTCCAGTGATTTAGCCCCAACAGTGTATATGGCCCTGAAATTTGCTCTGGGGTGTGCCTTAGTTGGACGGGTGAAACATTTGCTCCAGGAAGTGGTCAACTTCCCCTCCTTTGCTTTCTGAGGATCTTGGCATGTGTCTCAGTGTGCATGTTTCTGAGTTTTTATATATGTGTAACATATTCCATGTGTGTCTCTGTGGGTTTGTAATTGCCCTGGCTGTTTGTGACTCGTTGCTCCTTGCACCAGAGGGGCCAAGCGTTTGCCTCCTGCATTTGATGCCATGTAACATGTTTCTTTGTCTTCCAGGCACAGATGGACATGGAATCATACAAGGTGACCCTGGATGGCCCGGCTCCATGGGGCTTCAGGCTGCAGGGCGGGAAAGACTTCAGCATGCCGCTGTCCATCTCTAGAGTAAGTGTCCTACTCTCTTATTATCCAATAGCAAGATGGAGCGGAGAGGGCCTCTGTTGATAATCGGTACCTGGGGATCTATGGACTCCAGGGATTAGGGTCTCTCTGTTGTCCGTCATTTGCACATACCAGCAGGGGCCCCCTAAACTCAAGGATATACTTTTAAAGTAAATCCTTGAGTATCTTCTGGTAATTTCCAGTCTGGTTTTAGACTTTGGCGATACCACGTAGCCTGATACTTTTGATATCCCTAGTGATCAGCTGAAAGCATTCAATGGTATTAATACATGTTGGCCTTTCCTTACTGAACGCTCTGCAGCATTTCACATGGTCTGTCATGATACCCCTAGCAGCGCCTTCCAAAAATGCATTCGCTCCTCTGGGGTGAGACTTACATGGTTTCTATTGCTTCTTACAATCCGTGATAGTTTTTGCAACAATCCTATTCTGCGGTCGTGTATAGCTGGCACCGCAGGGTCCTGCCCCCATCTTTTATAGTCTTTGAATTGTAAATAGACAATCATTTCATTCTTGTCAATCAGTGGACCATCACAGGTATATCTTAGTGTGACTTGTCTCATGGAAGAAACAACAAAACTGGATTAAAGATTTCCCAAAATCAGATACAGAAAGTTACAAAAGGTAGATATTGAAACTATCAAAAGTTTTCAAATATAAAACTCGAAAATCTGCTCTCTCCGTCCAGTTCCACCTTATGAAGCAAACTTAATTCTATTTATTAATTCTATTTATGTATACAGAGCTGGCTTGTCACCTTATTCCATTTTGCAATTCTTGAAAAGATTTTTGGATTAAAAAAAGGTTAAGGATGGGAACCTCCGGATGAGGGTCGTCTGTATTATAGGCGGGGCAGAAAAGGGCTAAGTTTCGAAGACGATGGGTTACTTGGCATCTTGGATATCGTAGCCTTGGTTATGGTGCCTGGATCCCTTCTAACAGGGGGGAGGGTCTCGGAACTGACTTGATAGATAAAGAAGGCCACTTTAGAAAAGCAATTATTCAGAGCTTTCTTGAATGCAGTGTCAGACTGGGTTGAACTCTCTGGTGAGAGTCAGGGTTTCATGATTTGAGGTCCTTGGACACTGATAGCTCTATCTCTAGGCTTCTTTGTGTTACATTTGGCATGGGAGATCGATTTTGCATTATCAGAGGAATGGACTTGGCCGTGTAGTAGGTTGAATTCAGTCTTTTGCTCCACTGGGAGTCAAGAGAGGTGTTTCATGGATAGGTTAATGAGTTCAGAGTTCCTTAGGTTCAGGGTCCGACCTTTTTAATTTCAAACAAATTCTTGCTACCTGACTTTATCATTTTTTGCTGTCCGAACAAAGACTAGACAGCCGTTATCTAGCCAAGGAACAAACTCTACCATTGTTAGAAGCAGCATCAAGTGTATAATTTATGTTCTTCAAGACAATTGTCATTTGATGACCAAAAGATAGTTCTGCGTCAACCTAGAATATAAGTTTTTTTTAAAACTTTTCTTTGGCCATGGGAAAAGGAGAGTATTGTGTGTGTAGGACTTCTGGGCGTTGTTACGGGCATGCCCCAATAGCTCGACTGAAATTATTATTTTTTAGATGGTCTCTAGTATCTTGTTTACATTTTCATTTTATTCAAAACACAGTGGCAGACTGGTAAAAGGTCTACCTAAGCTTTCCAGTATCTAACTTGTGCTCAGATGTTGGTCTGAGGTTGAACCATTTCATATCGCAGTTTAAAGGTTTCTGCGTTTTTTATACTTTTCAACAGTTTATCTACTAATAAAACACCAATTTGTCTTACCATCTTCTGGGATTACGAGGTGGAGAACTGTTTCTTTGTCAGCAATGTTGCGTTTCAAAGCTACTGGACCTTCATCAGCTGGTCTTTTCTGGACTGGAATCACTTGCTATGTCCTCGGTGGCACAGTTGGTGTAGGCTTTTCAGAAAACTGCTGATATCATACCTATTATAAATGTGTTTCAATGCCTGATACCTATAAGAAATTACTATGTTCATGACTGTAGCTGCACTCCCAGGCATGAATATCAAATATGGCTAGAAAGGGCTAGTGCTTGCTATCCCTAACATGCCCTCAAGCGCTGCCTTCACTGCCCTCGCTATTCCTGGTCTCGTAGGTGAGAAAAAAACTACATTTCCAGAAAATCAACAGGGCTCCATAACCTTATTTAGTTTCTCCATTTTCCAAGCTTTGCTCTTGCTTACCCAAACTCACTGCAACAGCAAAGAGGATGCAGTTGAAGGGCTAAGGCTGGGTCAAGGGATCAACCCTCATTGGGTGTCAAAGGCTGAGTGTTGTGACTTCCTGTTCCTCTGGCATCCATGCATTTCAGAACTAAAAGTGTGCAGTTCAGGCCTCAACAAAAAGTACACAAATGAAGAAATTGGGGTGACCACCTCACTCCATGTCATTACCAACACTGTCTCCAGTCCTAAACGTTTCACCTCCAAATCATTGATTTCAGGTGTGTTAGTCTCATCAGTTCAATAAGAGCAAAAACAAAACTAAAGCACCCAGAAAACATTAGGCTATCACACAAAAGGGCACAGCTGGAAACAATGTGCCTAAGGCCCTTCTAGGGAGGAGGGCCTCCTAGCAGAAATATTGGCCTTGTTTGCAGACTACAGGCCAGACAATGGCATCAATATTTGCAAGATTATCGCGTTCACATAATGAATGCCCTCTTCTCAAAATTCAAAGAAGCATATCTTCTGCAAGGTTTGCTTTGTAGCAGTGCCAATTAAAGCGGTGCAGTGAGGATGTTTATACTTTAAGCAGAATTCGGAGGAAAGTCTACAAGTGGTTCAGTCTTGCATCCTGCCTCCAGCTCCACCCATCTTCATGCTCTTGTATCAAAGACTGTATACAGTCTGACTAAAAGATGGGGAAAGAAGGAACAAAGACAGAGAGACGTGAAAATGTAAAGAAAAAGAGACATGCAATAAAAGGAGGGTGGACAGAGATTGGAAGAGGCAGGGAGTGGACATGGAGCGAAAGATATAGGAGTAAAGAAAGGATGGGAAAGGGAGTACGTTTAGAGAGGAAGATCAAGCGGGGCAACAAGGACAGAGAAAAGATCTAGAGAGAAGGGACATGAGGGTGCAGAATAAATTGGGTGAGGGGGAGGAGACAAATTGAAGAATGGAGAAGAAAGAGCACAAGACATATGAAGGGGGAGAAAGACAGGGAAAGATAAGAGGTGTGACTGAAGGGGCAAAGACGGAGGGAGAAAGGAAAGACTCAGAAAAAATTATATAGGAAGGAGTGATGAAAAGAAGAGGTAAAGTTTGGAGAGTAGTGAGGAACAAGAGACAGATGAGAGCTGAAGAGTCAGAAAGAAGATTGTGGGGTAGGAAAGCAGAAGATGGAGTGAAGGGGCAGTGGTGCAGAGGGGAGAAAAATAGACGAGGAGTGAAAAACACGAAATTGGCGATGATTGTTAGAAGTAGCTCACTTATCTCTTTCAGGTCTGGAGATGGGTGGAAAGGATGGACTGTCACTTCTTGTGGTGTTTTACCTTTTCTCAGTATGGCGATGAGCAGCGCCTTCTGTGCTTGTACACCCTTTCGTTTAACCTGGGGAGAGGAGTTGGCCTAATGGCTAGGGCGGTCGACCTCGAATCTGGGGAACTGGGTTCGAGTCTCGGCAATGACGCTGAACATCCTGTGATTCTGGGCAAATCACTTAATCTCCCCGTGCCTAACAAACAAAAAATGAATGTGTCCTCATGTAATGCAACTGGTGCTATGTAAAGCGCTCTGATACCCGATTCGGGTCAAGTTCGCGCTATATAAAAAACTCTGTAAAAAAAAAAACCAAAAAAAACCTGGTGGTCTAGTTAGAGCGTTTAATATCTGAATGGGGTAATTTAATGCATTTGATCTGTGTTTGTGCTTCAATTCCTGGCTTGCGGTGGTCTGAAGGAGTTTATTGTACCTGAATTCATGGTCCTGGCATGCTTGGATGGAGTTTAAGGTGCTCTGGATCCTGGTTGTTGTTTTGTGTTTGGCCTGAAGGGGTCTGAGCTCTGTTTTTGTTAATCATATCCTCGTTTGGGACGTTTTGAAGACGTTGAGCTCTGTTCCTTGGATTACGGTTTTAAGGGTTTTTTTTAGGGTGTTTAGGTTTATTTTTATTAGGTGGTTCCTGGTTTAGGAATGCTTTAGGTGCAGTTATTTTCATGCTGCGCACTTTGTTTACTGAGTATGCTTTGCACAACCAAGGAAACGGTTATGCATTTTTAGGTCTGGCATTAGCCAAGACGTTTTAATTTTGCTGGAATTTTATTTACAAGCACTTACTTATAGGGGCTTTCAGCGAGCCCTCTGCATCCAATGGACTGTTATTGTGTCATTCGCCATTTTCTTCTGTTCACTACAGCATACAGCACGGGGCAGTGAATCAGCCTACTTCAGCCATTTGCTAACTACACTGTGAGTGATGGCATTCGGCCCTTTCACTAGGAGTACCTCTACACACAAAGTAGTTCCTTTCCATGACAAGGACAATTATTATTTTTTTTTTTATTTTTTTTTTAAAGATCTTTTTATTAAACAGTCTCGACATGTGGTACAAATTCACAGAATCAATTAGGGTTACAGTAAAATCAGGTTACATACAATACAGCAATACAATTCATTGGAATTCACGGGGATGGGGGGTCATCATCATCGGCTTCAAGGGGAGGTGTACATATATCTCCTCGGTATGCGTTCCAGGAGGCCCAAACCTTGGACCATTTTCGGGGACAACCCCTAGCCACATAGACTGTTTTCTCTCTCAGCATACACCAGTCTAGATCTTGCTCCCAGGCTACTACCGTGGGCGGGTGTGGGGCTCCCCAGAGCTGTGCGATATTTCTCTTGGCGATCATGCAGCCAAGCGTGACCCATGCCTTAGTATACGTGTTGAGGTCGGTAGGTTCCCAGATGTTAAGGAGGCACCTAGGTGCCTCCGGTTCGATTTCTAACCCCAACACTGCACTCATGACCGCATGGATATTACGCCAGTATTCCTGGATTGGCGCACAGTGCCATAGTATGTGTATGAATGTGCCCAATTGTGCGCATCCCCTCCTACAAGAGCCGTCTGTCAGCCCACCCATGTGTACCAGCTGGGGACCAGTTATATAAATTCTATGGAGGATCTTTAATTGCACCAGTCTGAGTCTCGCTGGGATAGCGACCGTCTTAGGAGACGAGACCGCTTCCTGCCAGGTTTCATCATCTAACTCTATTCCGTCCTCAGTCCATTTGTCACGCAATTGTAATAGGGGGTTGTCAGTATTGTTGATGAGTTTTCAATATGTTAGGGAGATGGCCCTGTCAGGCAGGTGACCATCCAATAGTCTGTCCTCTAGTGGGGAGGCGTCCGGCGGAGTCGAATCGTCAGGGATAGCTGTTTGCAGCGAGTGCCTGATTTGTAGGTAGCGATAACATTCGGAGTCCGCCAGGGCATATTGAGTTTGTAGGGTATCAAAGGATTTCACACCCCCAGCGTACCAAAGGTCTTTGACATGGGAAATCCCTATTAAGTCCCATTTAGCAAATCCTTTTGAGTTCCCCATATATCCTAGTTTTTGTGAGTCCCACAAGGGTGTGGCCAGCGTCAACTTATTTTGCCATCCGACTGATTTAGCAGCAGAGTGCCATATTGTAACTGTGTGGGCAGTGGGTCCGGTGAGCGGGTATTTCTCCGGTTTTGAATATAGAGCTCTCGAAAAGGTCCCTTTGGGTAAAAGCCAACGATCCATCAGGAACCCCGGGTTGTCAGGGTGACCATACGTGCAGTGGTTGATAGCTGTTAGATGCGCAGCCCAGTAATATTTTTTAATATCAGGCAACCCGATTCCCCCATCATACCAGCTAAGTGTCAGCTTTTTCATGGCGATACGCGGTCTCCCTCCCCATAGGAGGTCTCTCAGGAGCCCTTCAAGATCTTTAAAGTACGAGTTCGGGACAAGGTCGGCTGAGTTCTGTAGCGCATACAGGAAACGGGGCAGTGACATCATTTTAAATAATGCAGCCTTGCCCAATAGCGAGAGCGGGAGGGACTTCCAGTGTGTTATGTCGCTTTTGAGCCGTTGCAGTGGGGGGAGCAGATTGCGGGTGTATCGACCTGATGGGTCTAAAGATATAAATATGCCCAAGTATTTGAAGCCGTCTGAGACCACTGGGATCGGGCAATTTCGGGGCAAAGGTGGAGAAGTTCCCCATAGGACATATAGGAGTGATTTTTGCCAATTGACACGAAACCCAGAGTACCTGCCAAAAACCTCTAGTATGTCAAAGGCTACTATTAGGGATCTCTTAGGGGACGTAAGATAGAGGAGAATATCATCAGCGTACAGGGATATCCGATCCTCCCACTCCGCTGACCAGCGCAGTCCGCGGATCTTCACATCTTTACGGATCCACGCTGCGAGTGGTTCAAGGGCCAAAGCGAACAGTAAAGGAGAGAGGAGGCACCCCTGACGGGTCCCCCGGCTGAGTACAAAGGGTTCAGACTTTCTGTTATTTACCACTACCTGGGCCTGCGGCGCGCTGTACAACAGCCGTATCCAGCGGCAGAAATTTGGCCCAAATCCCAGTTTACCAAGCACTGCAAAGAGATAGGGCCATTCCAGTGTATCGAAAGCCTCTCATGGTTAATGATTTTTATTAGGGATGGAGTCAAGTTAGCTGTTGAAAAAATACAGATTTCTACTCACTTATGTTGTATTTTTTTATTCGACCCCAGCATGTTTCCCTCGTCTTCATTGCTTAATGTTGTTCTTGTGAACGTGTCACTCATTGTCGCTGAAATGAAATGTCACACGTAGCAGGCTGAAACCTTGGCAGCTATGGTGGCCAGGGATAAACATTTCTCCAAAGCTGCTGTGTGCTGCACACATTTTGTGCCTTGTCTCCTATTTAAAGAAATGCTGCCACTGACCGGCACATTTACGCAGCTCGTGCTCACGGTGCGCGTGACTACTCGAAGTAGCCGCGCCCGCTCCTGGGAGCGCACCAATTAGACTCCACCTAGAAGGAGACCTACACCCAGGAGTAGCCCACTTGAGAGACGTTAGGAGTTCCCAAGTATAACCCCTAACGGATTTCTAAGCTCAAACCACGTTAAGGGGCTCTAAGAGGAGCCACTCGAGGCTCCAGGAGCGGGCTCCACCCTTAGGACACCCGTGGATCAGCCCAACGCTGAAGAGGCGGTTGCTCTGGGCAAGGCCGGCTGTGTCTGTTCCTGGCGCAAGTGAGGAGTGCATGCAGCGCAGATGCTCGAGCGCTCGAAATAAACCCACCGTTTTAGAAGGAGCGTGCCTGTGTGTTGTACTGTGTTACCGCGCGATCTTGCAAGCGGCAGTGCAGAGTGTGAAAATTGCACCAGTATTTTCTGGGGCTACGTAGGCTATTTCGTATTGTTAGGTTTACATCAACCAGATGCCATCTCGGAATACTGCGTACCAAATCTCTCCACCATGAGTTTGTCAAAAGAGCAGGTACAGCTTACACTGCTGCAATAGACCCGTGACAAAGATGAACTTTGGTGGTCACGTGACCCTGGGTCGGGTAAAGTAGTGACCACCCTCTGCCTCGCGGCTAGTAGAATCGCATAATTCCAGTGGCTCTTAATACAGCCTAGTACTCCCTCTGCACAATGTAACCCTGTATCAGGCATAAGACCCGTGAGACCCACTCTGGTCGAGTGCACTGTGCCAGAGCGCTGTACCCATGCCATGCAGCCTGCCTCACTCTCCTCCCGTGATGCAAGGGCACTGCTACATCTCTGCACTGCGTAGCCCTCTATCAGACGGAACTCACAAGGCCTTGCAGTGTTCCAGTGCACCAAGGGGTACTGCCATGTCTCTTCACCATGTCCTACAAGCGCACATTGCCCCCATGCCCCAGTGGCATGTAACTGTAAGAGACAAACCTCATGCAACCTCACACTACTCCATTGCACGAGGGTGCACTGCCAAAGATCTGTAACATGCCCTGCAGCCCCACTCTGCTCCACTGAATCGGGCACTGCTAATGCTAGGGAGAACCTCACACAGGAGCCTGCGTGCCTCCAAGGGGTACAGAGCCAGCATGTCTCCCATGGGTACAGAGCCAGCATGCCACCCTGGGAGTACAGAGCTAGCATGCTCCTGAGGGTACAGAGCCAGCATGTCTCCTGGGGGTACAGAGCCAACATGCCACCCGGGGGTACAGACCCAGCATTGCACCCTGGGGGTAAAGAGCCAGCATGTCTCCCGGGGGTACAGAGAGATCATGTCTCCCTGGGGGTACAGGGCGAGCATGCCACCCGGAAGTACAGCATGCCTCCTGGGGTACAGAGCCTGCATGCCACCCCGGGGGTACAGAGCCAGCATGTCTCCCGGGGATACAGAGCCACCATGCCTCCCAGGGGTTCAGAGCCAGCATGCCTCGGGAGGCGGGGGGCGGGAGGGTACAGAGCGAGCATGCCTCCCGGGGGGTACAGAGCCAGCATGCCTCCCGGGGGCACAGAGAGAGCATACCTCCCCGTAGTACAGAGCCAGCATGCCTCCCGGGGGTACAGAGCCAGCATGCCTCCCACCACTGGTGCTCGCGCTGAGCCCCGGCAGCCTGTTATTGGAGGCCCAGGGTGCAGACTGCCCATCTCATGGATCTATGGATGATGGCACGCGGGTGACGGCGGTTGCGCACCTTCGCTCATATTTAGAGTCTTGGTGTCAGAGCGGACTGCCCAAGGTTCTTGGGCTTCACCAAAATAACTTAACAGAAATCTATAAATAAAGAAGGTCACATTAGACAAGACACCCCAGGGACGAGAGGGCACCAGGAGGAGGAGTGGGTGGGGAGTCCTTTTCTTAGGGCAGGAGGAGTTTGAGGTGTGGTCGAGGCGAGGCATCCCCACTCTTGCTGGGTGCCCTTGGGCCATGTTGGGGTTAGGGTCACCCAGGAGAAGTTGGAAGCAAATGATAGGCCCTAAAGGCCTCTCCTAGGCCACAGATCAGAGGCCGTCCTCAGCCAGGCAGTTCGTGAAACCGATCCTTTGGAGAACTTTACACGTCGGGGTCTTCATAAAACCGGACACGCCTTCTTCCCTGAGCAGCTGCTGCCCGACCCGCTCAGGGCCTCGTCCGTGTATAGCGCCTGCGTTTTACTGTCTCTGCGGGAGCGCGGGCTGCAGCGCGGACAGTTTACCAGCATGTTGTCCTCAAAATAATTGGCTGGCCTGCCAAGGTGATAAGGGACGGACGCAAGGACTGGTGGGAAGGGCCGCCATTATCTTGTGGGAAGGGATTAAAGATAGGTGGCCAGTTTTATAAAGGGACGAGGAGCGTGATTTTAAAATAAAAGTACCCTGTGTACATGGGAGTCAGTGGTCTGTGAGGTCTTTGTTGGTCTGGGACCGCGAGGCTCTGTTAGTATCTGGTCTGACTGTGATGGCCCAATGATTCACAAGCCTATGATTGGTCTGTGTGTGCCTCAAAGCTCCACCCGCCTCTGGTTAGTCTGTGGGGGCCATGGGGCTCCCTGCGCCTCTGGCTTGGCTGTAGGGACCCTGCGGCTCAGTAGCCGTGTGGATGGTCTGTGTAAGCCCTGAGAGTTCGTATGGGGGGCGGGTGCCCGGCTCCGTAGGCCCTGGTTTAGTCTGTCGGAGTCCCGGGGCTTCATAGTGGCTCATCTGTGGCTGGTATTTGGGGGCCATGAAGTACCCGAGGCCTCTGGTCTGTGAGGGCCCCGAGGATCTGTCCCCCTCTGGGTGAATGGGGAGGTGGGCCCTGGCAATCGTGCTAGCTGGCAGTTATGTCACACTCGGTTTGCTGGTTCCTGTTGGTTTTGTCACACGTCCTTGCATGCTCGGGTGCGTGAGGAATGCCCCGTCTCTGGCAAGCGATGACAGAAGAGAACCCGCTCCGGTTTCACTGTCACGAGTCCAGCCGAGCTCAAAGGCAAGGAGCCAAGGCCCTGCCAAAGCGGGCGGCGGTGCCAGTCACGGAAAACCCGCGCAGGCCCATACTGTGTGCCGGGTACACTTTAGGGTGACCAACCGTCCGTAAATTTCACGGACCGTCCGTAATTTGGACCTCACGTCCGTTGTCCGTGAGGATCCTTTTTACGGACGCCTTTTGTCCGTAATTATGGGCCTTGCAGAGAACAGAGCTGTTCCCCTGCGAGGCCTCAGCTCCCTGATGGGGCCGCCTCGCACTCATAGAAGGAGCTTAAGAGCAGCTCCACCTCCCCCTCCCCCCCAGCATGTGGTGGGCCTCCTCCTGCCTCAGTCTAGGGCAGGGCATTCTGTTAGGGTTAGATGGAAGAAATGTACAAAACAAATGTACAAAGTTAAAAAGAAGAGGTTACAGTTCTTACACAGTCTCATCATTTCAGAGCTGAAGCATTTTTATTATTATATAAAACGAAGACATAGTTGCTGCTTTATTATTTATTTCATGCAACTAACATCCATTGACAAAGCCAATAGACCTGGCTTGTTGTAGGTATAATGTTACTGGATGCAATTATAGAAATAGCAAAATACCAGTCGGACAGCACATTATGCTCAGCATATATTTTAAGGTGAGGTGTTTTAAGCCACGCCCTTAATTACATCAGACACGCCCCTTGGAGAGACCCCCAGATTTTCATCCCACTTAAAGCCCCTGAAACAACACCATGTCACAGTCACCTCGCGTCCTGGCACTGTGCATCATGCATGACTCATGACTTCCACTTTTTCAGATTGCCTATGTGCAGGGGCATAGTAAACCCTCCCCACCCTACCGATTGCTTTAGGAACTACAGCGTGGGTGAAGTTCTAAGATGGGCCTCTTCTGTCGTCAACTGGATGGGTGGGTGGATGGGTGAAGGATGGGTGGCTAAGTGAAAGGGGAATTGAGAGAGAAAGGGAAGATGGATGAATGATAGCATGGATGAAATATGACAGAATGGATGGGCGAATGGGTGCATGGATGAGTGAAAAGAAGAATGTAAAGATGGATGAGTGAAAGAATGCATACATGAGTGAAAGGGAGGGTGGAGAGCTGGAAGGAAGGATGGATGGATGGATGAGTGAAAGGATGAATGGCTGGATGGATGAGTGACTGGGTGGATGGATGAGTAAGTGAAAGGATGGCTGGATGGGTGAAAGGGTAAATGATTGGATGGATGAGTAAATGGATGGATGGGTGGAAGATTGGATGGATGAGTGAAAGGATGGCTTGGGTGAAAGGGTAAATGGTTGGATGAGTGAATGGATGGATGGGTGGAAGAGTGGATGGATGAGTGAAAGGATGGATTTGGTGAAAGGGTGGATGAATGGATGGATGAGTGAAAAGATGGATGGAAGGATAGATGATGGATAGGTGTGCAAATGGTTGAAAAGCTTTGGATATGGATGGCACACAGATGGAAGGACAGAATGAATGGTGAAAGACTGAATGATGGATGAAAGAATTAATAGATGATATTTTGAGTGACACCCAACTGCTACTTGAATGTTACACTAGTAATTGTAAATGTTTGCATGTTTTGTTTTAGGTGTAAGATTTTAGGAGAGTCTCATAGTGCCATGAGCTGTGCTTGAGATGTATATTGTGTTTGTAGCAATAGGAAAGGCGTCAAAAATAAACTATGTAATAGCGTATTGACAGTGCATTCTTTAAGAAAGCTGCAGGGAAAAGCACCTTTGTGACTTCCGTCAGCTTGTGCAACTCTCTGCCAAGCCCCCATAAGCAAAGTCAGATTCCATATTTTAAGTTCCACTTTTCTGAAACACCCATAATGCGTTCCCTATAGTGGGTTCATCACAGCAATCCTCCCTTTAGTTCACCTATGCGTGCCGCTTTACATCTCACAATGACACTCAGATATGAGATGCTAGTAACAAAGTCTATCCGAGCAGATCTTCCTGACCACTTCTCTCACCAAACATGCCCACTCAAAACCATGAATTGTTAACAAAATATCAGACTGGACAACCCAGTGTAGTAACCATATAAATAGATTATTATCATATGAAATACCACAAAAAGACCTGCACAGTTGCTCAAAGCTGCACGCATACCGAAAAACCGTGAAGTGCACGATTGTCTCAACCTAATATAAAACTTATTTTGAATTGTACTTAATTGGTTGTCTATTTACGTGCTTTTATACTATCGCGCAACTTCCTCTGATGTGTCTGTAAAACTTACCTTTTGTCCCAAAGTTTTGTCCTGAATTTTGACCTTCTGTCCTGAATTTTTGTCCTGAATTTTGACCCGCTGTCCTGAATTTTTTCACTTGCCGTCCTGAATTTGCACCCATGCCAGTTGGTCACCCTAGTACCTTGGATCCTCGCGGCTTCCGTCAAAGTGAAGGTGAAACAGCAGCGCTCCCGGAGGAACCCCGTAAAAACCACTAACACAGTTTTGGCGTCAGGAATCAAGGCGTTGGGCTTTGTGTCTACATAGGGAATTGTTACACAGGGGCAGGGTTGGATTGGGATCAAAAATCGGCCCGGGCACACCAAAAACAAGCATTTACAATGCAATAGGTCTCGCAATGACATTATTTTGAGCTATTGGCATTGTAAATTACATTTTTTTCCTTTGTAAAAAACATAAAGAAAATGCTCTAATGCAAAATGGCAATAGCTAACTTTTTTGTAACTGCGAAATCTATCGCATTGCATTTGTACTAGTGTGAGTTATCGGTATTGTAAATGGTACTGGTCCTTTCACTAAGAGGAAGGGTACACAAGCATTTGCAATGCAATAGGTCTCGTACTTGCGAGATTTTTAGCTATTGGCATTGTAAATGGCAATGTCTTTTATTTATTTGTTTAAAAAACCTGCAATAATAAAAGACATTGTCATTTACAATACTAATATGTTAAAGTTTCGAAAATGCGAGACCTATTGCTATGCCAATGCTTGCTTTCCAATGTTCAGGGGGACAGGACTGTGGGCAATGCATGCGTCATGGGCAGATGATTAGTAAACATCTGGCACAGCTATTGCACCGTTTCACTATTGCCTCAACATTGCACGTCCAGCACGACAGGCACCTGATGTCTCCCACGTGTGTCCCTCGAAGAACCAAGAAACCGACATGTCACCGCAGTGAGCACTCCACAGCATCGACAAGCTATCTCAAGTGACTAAAATACACAGTCATTTGAGCTCTACAATGAAGAGATACATTATTATAACATGGTGTAGATGCAGCAAAGCAATGTCACAGCACAAGCCCCTTAAAAGCAAACCAGATGATCACACGAAACACTGTGGGACTTTCACTGCTGCGAACACACGGCTCAAGTGATGTTTGTGTGTGCAGAGCAGAGTGCTGTGATTCAGGTCCGAGGTGGGGTGTGTGTCTGTGTGTGCAGAGCTGTGTGCGTGGGGTGTGTGTCTGTGTGTGCAGAGCTGTGTGCTGTGATTCAGGTCAGAGGTGGGGTGTGTGTGTGTGCAGAGCTGTGTGCTGTGATTCAGGTCTGAAGTGGGGTGTGTGTCTGTGTGTGCAGAGCTGTGTGCTGTGATTCAGGTCTAAGGTGGGGTGTGTGTCTGTGTGTGCAGAGCTGTGCGCTGTGATTCAGGTCTAAGGTGGGGTGTGTGTGCAGAGCTGTGTGCTGTGATTTAGGTCCGAGGTGGGGTATGTGTCTGTGTGTGCAGAGCTGTGTGCTGTGATTCAGGTCTGAGGTGGGGTGTGTGTGTGTGTGTGCAGAGCTGTGTGCTGTGATTCAGGTCTGAAGTGGGGTGTGTGTCTGTGTGTGCAGAGCTGTGTGCTGTGTGCTGTGATTCAAGTCTGAGGTGGGGTGTGTGTCTGTGTGTGCACTGCAGAGCTGTGTGCTGTGATTCGGGTCTGAGGTGGGGTGTGTGTTTGTGTGTGCAGAGCTGTGTGTCAATCCCTGGTTTGTTTACATTCTTTGGAGCCAATCTGGTGAAAAATTGTATGATGCCAAATATTATACAGAGATAAAATGGGTAACGGGCCGGGTTGGTCGCCATTGACTGGAGCTTTTCCCCCAAATAACAGTATAACTAGTAACCTACGATAAATAGAAATGCAGCCGTTCAGGATTCACGTCCAGTGTCACAGGTCTTCATCCCCTCCAAACTACTAAAGAAGTATATCTCTTCTGTATAGGTCTTGGATTTGATCTCTCCTCCACCCATCCTCACTCACAACCACAACTGAAAGAGCATGGCACAAACTAGCACGCCCATACATATTTGTCATCACAGATGTTTGCACAACAGTCCGAGGTTCGAGCCTCGGCGTCTAATCAACATCCTGTGATTCTGGGCAATTCACTCAAAATCTCCCCGTGCCTACCAAAAAAAAAAATGCGATACCTATTGCATTTCTAATGCTTGTTAAAAGTAGTACTCGCCACAAATGTAGACAGCTCGGTTTCTGCTCCAGCTTGCCTCAAAAGCGCTTCTGATTTGCTGTAAATACTGGGCACTTAAGGCAGCTGCAGGAGCCTGTCCGCACCTGCCCTGGTGATTCTCAGACTCAGAGGGATACTGTGCACCTTGCCCGGACTGCAGACCTCGAGAGCCTTGCTCTGAAGGCCGATGTTGTGCCAGAGAAGAGACAGGAAGCTCCATCCACTGGGACTTAGGTGACGTGCACTCACTGGGGCTCTAGAGCCTTATGTAGCGCCTCCTGGGAGGCATGCGTCACCCTTTCTGTGGTGCGACCAGGTATGTTCCAGAACAACACTAACGCTTGCGCACCTCGCACAGCATGGCACATATAAGCTAAACTCCATTTCAACCATGCAGTCTGACGGACGTACAGGAACCGGAATCTCTGAAAAGTTTTCATAGCCAGGGTAGACACATCAGAGGCAATTTTGCCATGATGAAAGAGCCAACCTTAATTGTTGGAGCATTGCTCTGGCATCCCTCTTTCACTCAGAACACAAAACAGCAACTTATACTTTCAAATCTCCAAAGGACTTTAAATTCAATGAAAGCGACATTCAAAAGCAAAACCCACAAAATTTAAAGTAACCCACAAAGGTACAGTCGCATAGACACTTTATAAAAAACACCACACACCCTTATCGGCCCTTCATGGGGGATTTTCACATCAGAACTCATCCCAGGAAGAAACTAGGTATGCACTTTGTTAAAGCAAAAAACAATTGTTAAAAGGATTACAAGCAAATAGTGCGAACATCGTCAACATTTGGAACAGCTGCAAGTTACTGTGAAATAAATGTTGGCAAACACCAAATGCCTCTCAGATGTATTTGACAATCGCACATAAGCCTAACCACACCTAACGGTCATCTGTTTAATGCTTTCGAGAAAACACCTTTCCACTTCGAAGATTCGACCAAAATTCGAAATACTCTAAAGTCAATGTCCTTGTAATGACGAAGACAGGCGGCTCTCAAAGATACTGAACAATCACTGACACACTGAACCCTCTTCGGGAGTTCATCAGTATTATGTTGTCGACATGCGTTGAGGGGTTGACGTGACATTGTGTGGATGAAAGGAGGCGCCTACAGATGTGAGGGATGAACATGTCTGATTATCAAGCAGTAACCAGTGGCCAGCGGCGGTGTCCCAGCAGCATAAGATCACCAGGGTGGGCGGCGTCCCCATATCGAGCGAGAAACAAGAGGAGAGCTTACCTGTAAGAGTGTACCAGGTGCTCCGAATATCAACAGTCCTCACCAGTCGCCCCGCCCCAGGAGTCCTCCGTGGGTGCCGGGCCCGTCTTCAGCGCTCCATGCTGCCAACACCCTGACAGGGACTGACGGCTCGCACCACAGCTCGCACCAGTCACATGCGACAGGAAACCAGAATATCTTCCCGAACCTCCACGGCCAGCCAGTATTCAGCAGGTTGCAACACGCAGGCCCTTTGGTGATGGTGATTAACAACAGGGAGGTTTCAAAACAACAAACACAAGCGCTCGCCATTGCGGGAAGGCAGCCGCTTGTTTATATTTGCATCGCGCTTTCACTTTAAGTGAAAGCGCGATGCAAAAATAAACACGCGGCTGAGTGAAACAGATGTGTACACGCCCCCTTGAGATAAGAAATTGCTTCACGACAGCCGTGAAGCAGACGACCCAGTCCGGATGGGCCGGACGAAAAGGAGAAAGGGCGGTAACGAAAAAGCATCCTTTTCAATGGGAAGCCAGCGTTTAGCATAAAACGCTGACGCGACCCAATGAAAATGATGGGCGGGGCTTCAAGTCCCTTCTGAAATCTTCTCATACACAATATGTCTCACAGAGCGAGCAGCGCATGCGCGCTGCAACGCTAGGCGAGACCTAAAAAGTGCCCCACATTTGCGTATTGCCTTTCCGCAAAACACTGCTTCAGCGAAGTTTTATGAAAAGAAAGGGGGTGGGGGCATGTTTTATTAACTTCCCTTAGATAACAAAAATGCACAGATTAGTTCACACATGAATGCAAGTGAGGCCACTTCTTCTTAGGCCCCCTGCCCGCTCCATCAGCATACATTAATAAGCCGGCCCAGCGAGAGAAAGGGAGTGATACCTCTGCCCATCTGCCTCTAGAAAGGCCACTCAGGCACCCACTGGGCCGCCGGAGGCATCCTAACAGCACAGACAGCCCCCAGGCTGCCCCAAAAAGCAGCCCACAGCTGGAACTTGGCTACCGGCCCTTCGGCCATTTCCCGAGTGCCCGCCTTACCAATCCGACCCTGCACAGGGGTCTGCACTGTTGAGCTGTCTTTCAGTCACCTACCACAGCTCCTGGATCATCAGCCTGCTCCCAGCAGCCTTTGCATTTTTGTTTTTGCAGATTTATACAGCGCGAACTCGACCCAAAGGTATTGGAGCGCATTACATGAGCACCAGTTACGTTACACAAGGACACATTCATTATTTGGTAGGCACAGGGAGATGAAGTGATGTGCCCAGAATCACAGGATGCTGAGCCAACGCGAGGATCGAACCTGGTTCCCCAGCTCCAAAGTCAGTAGTTCTATCCATGAGGCCACATCCTCTCATCTGTAACGTAGTGGGGCCCATTGCCCCTATGCATTAGAATCAGGACACAGACACTACACCCATCCTCGTCGCCAATGTAACGTAGTGGGGCCCTAGGGCCTTATGCATATAGAATCAGGACACAGACACTACATTATGGTTGGTAGAACTGGCCCAGGGCACATGCGCTCAGCCCCTTTGATTGCCAGGGTCACATGTCCTGTGACGCCTGTGTTGGATGGGTGTGGGGTGGGGTGTAAGCCAGCCCTCGGGGAGTGGCTGGCACAGCAAACACTAAACCAGTGACCAGCAGGTCACTACATCATCAACCCCTCCATCCCCCTTCCATCTCCTAACCACCCGTGCACCCTCATATTAATTTTGGACAGTTGCCTCAGAGTACATTCCCAGACCAGCAGGTCGAAATACACCTCATGATGCGCCTCGAAGTACCCCCAGGGCACCAGCCTCCAGCCCCTGCATTACGTGTTGGCCTCACAGGGCTTACTGCAGACAAATAATTTGGCTGTAATTTTCCAGCACCCACACCAGTTTCACAGCCAAAATGCACACACAGCACTAAAGCAGATTACTGGCCGAGTCCCACCCACAGGGGATTATAGCCGCCGAGGAGAAAGGGAGCAGAAGACTTTAAATCTGATTGAAAGGCCGTATTTGCAAATAGAAAACATGCTATTGGGAGGGAAAACAGCCCCACCAAAAAACAAGCATTGGTAACACCAATAGGTTGCGATTATGAGATGTACTGGATTTGGCAATAATATTGAGCCAAACTTTACAGCGTCGCGGCTGAAAATAATATAAAAAAGAAAAGTGCTAGGACATGGCTGTCGCATCATTTTGTAGGTGCGCACCAGCAGGGATGTGCACGTCTACAAAATGAGTCGAGCATTTTTTTTCTTTTTATTTACCAATCCGAGATTGATTAGTAAATAAAATGTAGCACAAAATCTGCCTCTTTGTTATAGTCCTAATGCGCTTTTTTGATATAGCGCTAATGCACTTTAAAAAAACAAAAACAAATGGGGAGGGGGTTAGGGTGGGAAGCGAGTCAGCACAGAGGTGGGGAGGGCAGGAGAGAAGGATGCGGTTGAGGGAGAGAAGGACAAAAGAGAGAACAATGGGGAAGCACATGGACAACAGAGGGTGAGCAGGGCTGGGGGAGCACCCGGACCATATTGGGAGGACGGGCTGCTATGAAGAAGCACATGGACAAAGAAAGGAGGAGGGGGAAGCAAGAACGGCAACAGAAAGTGGGCAGGCATGCATTAAGCAAAAACAGCAACTGAGGGAGGTAGGACGAGGGGAGAAACACATGTGAAAAAGAGCAACACGAAGTACATGAGGAAGACAGCTGGAAAACACATGCATTCTCGTAGGGTGCTTAACCAAAAAGAAAAAAAGTACCACCTCAAAGGAGAGCAATGGAAGGACACAAGTAATGGGTCCATGCTCCACAGGAGAGACAAACACCTAAAGATGAAGGAAAGCCCACGGAAGCTGGCAAATAAGAAGCAAGTAAATGAGTGCCAATAGAGCCAACCAATGATGAGCATTGGGGGTCCACTGTAAGTTAAGAGCATGTCTTGCAACAGAGAGAGCATCCATCAAAAGTATAGCTAATTCCTTCATAGTATACGTCTTGCTGGGTGCCCATATATTTGGACACCCTTAAATATGTATTTCTTCGATTGAAAATGTATTTCACTCTGAGCTTGTGACCCACAAAGACACTGAATGCCAGATAACATTTCCTGATAAATTACCTTCCTTAGAAGATGCAAATACAAATATAACAACATGCATGCAAAGCCACCCCTGCAGATGCCCGTTACCCCCGCTGTTAAACTTTGATGGAAAAAAACGCATAGAGCATATTTGTGACAGGCAGAGTGTATCAGATCCCCATGGTGAAGGTGTAGCTTTAGATCCGTAGTAGATCACAGATGTGGTATACACTGGCTCTCCGATGGATCCCTGGGTGTAGGCATAGGCGAATCTTCCTTGTGAGATTCCTTATGTGGTGTTGTTGGAAGGGAACGTATAGCTGAGCCGTCTTCTTAAATCTGGGAAGCCATCAGTTTAAGGAGGAAATTCCCCTTAAGGAGGTATGTCATAGGCTTTCCATCATATCTGTTCCGGGAGATGTGTCTGTGGCTTCTTGGCAGATTCCTGCTGTTTAGGTTTATGTGTGGCATTGCCCTCTTGTAGATCCTTGTATGATTGTGGTATATTGGGTTCCAGGAGACCCTGATTGGTAAGGGCTATAATTGGCTCCCATCTAGATCTCCTGAGGTAAAGTGTGAAAGTAACAGAGGCATTGGGTCCCCAGAAGTTGCCATCATTCAAGGTGGGCAGCCTTGTTAGATGAGCTCTCTCCGGAAGCTTGGGAGAAGAGGCTGGAGCCACGTGATCCTAATGGCAAATGTTAGAAGATAGAATTCTCAAGGAGGTTAAGCCCAAAATCAATAGTCCCATTCAAAATTTGCTCCAGTCCAAATAAATTCTTTATTTGAATGATGTCAGATGCTTCAAATTAGTTACTTCATAATAGTTCTCAAAAGATCATTGCATACACAGCCAACATGTGTTTTGGGGAGTCACCCCTTCTTCCAGGGCCGGCTCTAGGGTGGTGCGACTGGTGCCACTGCACCAGGTGCTGACTTCAGGGGGCGCCAAGTGTGCACGTTTATTTTGGTTTTAAAAGCACCTGCTGCTGTGTTCCTTGCCTCCAGTAATTTCCATACAACATTAAAAATGTCAAGATAACTCCGGTGATTAATGTTCTTCCTGGATAGAGATCGGAGTTTTGTCTAGTTGAGGTTTGACTGATCATAAAATAGCGCAGAGGGTTAATATGCCTGCTACAAAGAACGTGTACCATGCAGATCACAAAGCGCATACAATGTAAATAGGTTAGTGGGTTACTGCTTTTTTAGGAGACATTCTTTTGTTACTTGCAGTTTATAAGTTAAAATCCTAATACAGAACACTGAATTATTAACTGTCATTAAAAAACTGCATGCACACTGCAAAGTATAGATTAGAGCATAGATTAATGTTGCAAAAACGGTTCATTTGGGTAGAAATCGATTCTTATTAAAGAGAACCCCCAATTATGGTGTTCCGTTTTCAATTCTGAGTTTGTGATTCTCCAGACCAAGCACTTAAACTATACTGCCTACCAGTATGGGTGACGTGCCACACCTACACCTTGCAGTCCTCTGGCTTATGAATCATTTCCTATATGCTGATTTACACACGTATGATTGATTGTCTCTGTGTAATGTGTGTGTTGGAAAGTGCTCTGACACCGTACACTGGTATGAGTGGCCCTATATAATGAATTAAACGCACCTGAAAGAGAGTGGTTATGGAGACTTGAAGGGCACTGTTAAAAGGTGGTGGTGAAGGAATCCGTGGTGGAGGTGGTCACCACCTCCACCGTGGATGGGGGGCGCCAACAACCATTGTCGCACCGGGCGCCACCAGCGCTAAAGCCGGCCCTGCCTGCTTCAATGTTAAATGAGTTCCAAGATAATGAATCCATACATTGCCACGATCTTGATCTTACTGAGCTCCCCCAGTAAATGGAATCAGGAGCGAGAAATAACTTTGGTCTCTGTCCAACGTAAGAATTCTCCTGGAGGAAATTTTGAATAGGACTATTGATTTTGGGATTAACGTCCTTGAGAAATGTATCAACTGCAATGCGCCATTAGGGTATTTGTGCAGGAGAAAGTAAGGTGCCGGGCTAAAGATCCTAATTACCCTATAATCAGGCTAATGGAAGACGTATTGCAGAGACAGAGAGCAAGCGATTAGCTGCTAGTGTTTAAGCACCCGCACCCTGGTGGCGTTGGATTGGAACGGGCCTGGGAGGTCACCTCGGGCTGGGGCGGAGCTCGGCTCACTCTTGGCCTGCGGCGCAACCCCCATAGTCACAGTATCCATGGATGTGCTGCTCAATATATGAGTCCCTTAATTCCTACAAGCCTTATCGACTAGAAGTTCTTTAGGGGCACAGCACAGAGAAAGCTTGTCAGGAGAGCATGCCACTGAATCAATAGTGATTTAGCAAGGGTGCCATGGGCCCCAATGCAAGCCTGCCCTTTGCATGGGTGCTAACTGATATCCATAATTGGAGAGCATTTGGCCTCTCGCTCCCCTGGGCCCGGCTGTCACTACGCCTGTTTCACTATTGAGATCATGCCCCTGTTCACTACTGTAAAATCCCCCATTACACCTTGCAGACAAGCCGTCATGGCTTGTGTTTTCTTTTGGGGAGGCAAGAATCTTTGACAATACCAATGCGTGAAATGGAAAAATTTAAGTGAAGGTACCCTGTACCAGAGTACCTGCTTGCTTTTGAGAAGCGCCGGTACTCTTCAATTAAAAGTATTATGTCACTCTTGAGAAGTGCAGCTACTCTCTCTCTCAAAATAAAAAAGTGCCAGTACTCAGTACCGGTCCATTTAAAGCACTGGACAATACACAATGCTTTACTGAAATGACTAAAGTGACACGTAGGGCCAGAAAGCCATTACCATTTCATGCTTACATCATATCGTTGTATGGTTGATCAGGGAGCGCGGGAGCGGCCAGCTGGACGCGCGCGCGGCGTTGGATGGAACGGGCCCCGGGAGGTCACGTGGGTGGGGCCGGGGAGGTTTGTGTGTTGGTCAGTTGTGGTGGCGCAGGGTGGTGCCGTGCAGCACTGGGAGTTATCGAGCAGTTATTCATTCTGAGGTAGCTCGAAAGCACCTGTGGGTTTGGAGGTGCAGCAAAGGCTTGTGGAGGAAGAATTACAGGGGCGCCATGAAAGGGTGGAGGCGGCATGAATGTAGGGGATGTTTTGTCTTGAGCAGATTACAGCAGACATGGAGTCTCCTCCACCCCTCCCCCACCCAGCCAATTATTTCCAAGGCACTGAGTTGGGGTTGGCGTAGAGCCCGGGTTGTTAATCTCCCCCCCTTGCCCCCCGGCCCCCGGGGTTCAGCTGGAATGCTTCACATCGTCCATCCACCCTGAGCGGTAGCGACAGCTCCGAGGGAGAGGAAGGGGCGGCCTGGGCCTCGGGGACTATTTTAACGTGACCGTTTGACAGCGCGGCTGCTTGGCGTCATCTCACCGCACTGTTGTAACTCTTTGTGCTCAGATTTTATTATTTACCGAGCGTTCAGCGGAACTGTCAGTTGCATCAACGCGCAGGAGTGAGAACATTTCCTGAGATTATGTGCGGATGGAAACGCCTTTATTTTGTTAGCACTCCGGACCGTATCCTTTAGTTTTTGGCCGCGGACAGATACTTACGAAAACTCCTGATGTAGAACTCATACAAGGAGGGGCTGGGAGACCCCCTCCTTGGTAGGGGTCCGTAGCTCGGAGAGTTAGGTTGGGTTGAGACGCCATTCCCTTCGGATGCAGCAGGCTGCAGGACGGGGCTTTAAGCGTCCTCTGAAACGGTGCAGCGATTTATATCCTAACTCCAATTTCTTATTTGGGGCATCATATCTCGAGGGCTTTGGCTGTTGCTGAAGTGCAGCACCTGGGGTGGGGGTGTCTGGCGGTGAGAAGAGATGGGTAGACTTTGCTTGGAAAAGGTGTTAGATTCGGAAACCCAGGCTATGAGGGGGCACAGCTGCATTCATCTTGGTTGGGGCATGATTTCTGAAGAGGTAGCACTTTGCTTCTGAGGAAGCTGTATTTGGGTTAGAACAGCTTGCACTGGGGGATTGAAGGCCCCATTTACTTTTGAGGAGGGTGGGGGTTGCACCACTTATCAGGCTCTCTCTGACTGGCCCTTCCCTTAACTCCCAGCCTAGTTCTCTCCTCGGCATCAATTCTTGGTGCATAGCCTGGCTTTCTCCTCGGAAGTGCCCCTGGCTCACCCTTCGGTCCCCAGCCTGGCTTTCTCCTTGCTCCAGACCATGGTATTCTTTGGTCTGGAATTTTTCTTTCCTTATCCAGGAGATTTTCTTCTCTTAGCCGGACCTTGTCTTCTCTTGGCCCAGAGCCTGTTTTCTGGAGCTCGGTTTGCTCCATGGCCTGCAGCACAACCCCCACCGTCACGGTATCTATTGGTGTGCTGCTGAATCTTTGAGTCTCTTAAATCCTTCAAGCCTTATCAGCTAGAAGCTCTGTAGGGGCAAAGCACAGAGATAGGGCAACTTAAGTCTGGAGAGCATGTCACTGAATCTTATATCCTGCTGTACCATCTAGGATTCTTTCAAGGTGGATACCTTGCTTGATTTGCACAAAACTACTCTAAAGATCACAGTTAATATATATTTATTTATTTATAGTCTAAATTTATGGATTCATGCAACACGAGGTCAAAAGTGAGGCACAGACGAATTTACAAGTCCAGTAGATTCTGCAAGATGACCCCTCTTAAAATAAATAAGTTCTTCACAGTTTGGTGCCGTCAGGAAGATTATTTGTTCCAAATCTTCGTGATGCTGGCAGCATTTGTTTGGCAGCACTGGAAGGTACTGGTCAACTTTTTAGTCAAGGGAAACCACAAAGCCCAAATGCTCCTTCTATATTCTAAAACTATTCTGCCCAATTTTTGTCCATTCTCTGCTTTTAGATACCAGACCAATAAAGATTCTCACCTTCCTTCCTTAGACAGAGGCGATCCCTCTCTGAAGAGTGTCTTTTATTGGCCCTGTGCTTGGGATGTCTCTAAAAAAAGAGGTGATGGAATTTTGGGTCAGGCGGGTATGGTAAAGGTCTGTGGTCAGTGGAAATGCCACTCACCATCCATGAGCATTGGCACACAGCTTGCACAGTTTGGCACAAGAACTTTGTGAAGCAGTTGTGATGCTCCATATTCTTACACAGTGTCTTTGATCAGAGTAGCAAGCGCAGTAGCCTAAAACTATTCCATACCATTTTGGAATACACATGTAGCTGTTTGCTCACTCGTTTAGAGGGCTAGTTCAGTCTACTAAATGGTCTGGAGTCTGCCACATATAGATCCTCAAAGAAAAATGGGTGAACAAAAAGTCAAAGAGGGAATATTGTTTTAGAATACAAGCCTCTCACTCACATCCGATAAGTGTTGCCCCATAAAATTAAAATAATTGGAAATGCATTGCAACCCTCAAACTCTCTGCATTCCCCCTCCCCCTTAAAATAAAGTGCAGTGCACAGATCTGGGAAGAACTTCATGCCTGTATGCACAGGTCACCCAGGACAATCAGGTTGCGCTCTCATTCCATTCAGTTTCTCTCTTCATGCGTTTGTCTCTTTGACGGAGCATGGACCAAGTACTGATTAATAATGTCTTTATTAGTGTCCTTCCGCTGCTCGAATTCAGATTGAGGGACTTTGAATCTGTAGCCATGGACTTATTTAATGTTTAAATGCTCCAGGGCGCTACTGCAGTGACTGACTTATTTAATGTTTAAAAGCACTTTCTTCGTTTTCCAAGTGCAACCTTTACTACAACGTTGCTTTTATATCCTCCGGGGCGACACTGTAGCCACAGGCTTATTTAATGTTTAAAAGCATTTTCTATCTTTTCAACTTGCAATTTTACCTTTTCAATAAAGCAATTCATGCAACTGCATGTCTTTCTCTGATGTGCCTCTTCTGTGCGCTAACACTGTAGCCACGGAAAGCAGTCCGTGCCACTGCTTGTTTTTGTTTGATGTGCCTCTTTTCTGTGCTAACACTGTAGCCATGGACTTATTTAATGTTTAAAAGCTCCAGGGCGATACTGCAACTACTGACTTATTCAATATTTAAATACACTTTGTACGTCTTCCAAATGCAATCTTTACTACAAGGTTGCTTTTAGAACTTTCAAGGTGACAATTTGCTCACAGACTTGCTCAATGTTTAAAAGAATTTCCTTTTTTTTTTCCAGTGTGCAAATACACTTTGTTCATTTTCCAAATACAATCTTTAATACAACGTTGCTTTTATATCCTCCAGGGTGGCACTGTATCCATTGATTTATTTAATGTTTAAAAGCATTTTTTTCCTTTTCAATATGCAATTTTACATTTTTATTAAAGCAGTTGCGTGCTATAACTGGCGCCACGGAAAGCAGTTTGTCCCATACAATGCCATACAGTGACAGGCCATACCATAAATAGACGATGACAGGCCATACAGTGCAATAACCAGCTAAGCAGACTACAATCATAAGAAACACAATAAAGGGACTTGCAGAGTTTTTGAACACACTGAAAACCAGAAAACTGCTCGTATGTCTCTCCAACCTCATCATCCACCACACTGCTACTCACTGCGGTCCATAACACGATAACCACACCTCAGTGGTGCTACTCATGACATGAACACATTTCACACATAAGACCACAAAAGCAAAGACAACACCCTCGCAACCACACACCTTACATGACTAGAAGAAGTGGTCTCCATGTTGAGCCACTTAGAATTACTCTGGGGTTATGAGAAATGTATGTCGTGAGTGTGTGTTAGTGTGTTTGGGTATGAGTGAGAGACAGATAACGAGTGGGGTATTGAGTGGTATTTTGTGATTTAATAAATTTCTTGTCTCGTTTTACTGTAATTTCTGTGCTATTTAAATGCCATTTTATGTCATTTTGTGTAATGGGGATGGTTTTCATTTAAAAAATGTAGTAAATATGTGTTGCAATTTGTGTACAAAAGTATGAAATGTATATGATAAAAAGTAATTTAAGAAGAATATAATAAATATTTGAAAGATGATTTTGGGTCAGTGATTTTGTTGGATTAATTCCTGTAGATAGGGCTAGCTGGAATGTTTATTTATGATTGCTCCAGCCCGGTGTGTGCCTCTGACTAGTAGCAGAACTCTTTGTCGAACTCTACAGGTCCTTCACAATTATTTTGGTTGTACCAATGCTTAGATCTAGTTCTGCGCCTTCCAGATTGCCCCTTGCATCAGACCTGCAAGTCTTTGTCTTGTCGTAGTGCTAGGTCATGGAGAACAATTGGTACTCCCTGAACCACAGCATAGCCTCGCCAGCTGGCCTTGATCAAGTTGAGGGTCTCTCAGAACAGTCTCTGTGAAAAAAAAACCTCATACGCAGAGAACCCACTGCTATTTTGGGGTGACTCCTGTAGCAATAGTAAATGGGAGAGAGGGAGAAAATGTCTCCACTGCCTCCTCTCAGACAGCATGAAGGCTTTAGAAATCCAGGACATGGTCTTAAAGTATTCGCTCTACCTGGCATACGTGTTTGATTGCTTGTGTCACTCCCTGGAGAAAAAGGTGTATCAGGAGTATCACAAGAGGATCGTTTGCCAGCTGTGCCCCCGTAATCTGTTTAATCCGGGCCATTATCTCCTTCCCAAAAATGGACTTTGACACAGGAGAACAGGTGCACAACAGGCTACTGATTACCGTCTCTCCAGCATGCTAGAGGTGGGGCACAATTCATTACTCTGAAGCTGCATGGAGTGTGGAACCACAAAAAGCCACACTTGCAAGCATTATCTTTGATGAGGACAAAAGTTGAATCAGGGCCGGCTCTAGGGCGGTGCAATCGGTGCTACCGCACCGGGCGCTGACTTGGGGTGGGGGCGTCATTTTCCCAAGTATATTCTCATTCTAAAAGCACCTGCTGCCGCGTTCCTGGCCATCAGCAATTATCAGGCATCAATTAAAATGTCAGGATAACTTCCGTGATTAATCGTCTTCCTGGAAAAAGACCAGGGGTTTGTCTAGTGGAAGTTTTGACTCATCCTAAGGTAGCTCAGAGAGTTAAAATGCCTGCTGCTAAGAACGTGTACCATGCAGATAACAAAGTGCATATAATGTAAATAGGTCAGTGGGTTACTGCTTCTGTCAGAGAGCTCCTTTTGTTACTTGTCGTTTATAAGTCAAAATCCTAATATAGAACATTGAGCAATTCACTGTCATCAAAGAGCTGCATGCAAACTGCAAGGTATATGTTAGCGCTATATGTTTTTTTGCCCAGTCTATCATTATCCTAATCTTGCCAAAAGGGTTCATTTGGGTAGAAAATAATAATTATTATTAAAGAGAACCCCTAAAAATGATGTTATGTTTTAAATTCTGAATTTGTGCTTTTCCAGAATAAGGACTCAAACTATATTGCCTACCAGTATCGATGACATGTCACTCCTACACTACACCTTGTAGTCCTTTCTGATGTAACATTTCCTATACACTGATTTACACAAATGATTGTCTCTGTGCAATGTGTGTGTGATGTAAAGTGCTCTGACACCTTACACTGGTATAAGTGGTGCTATAAAACTAAATGAATCTGAGAGACAGTGGTTATGGAGACTTGAGGGGCACTGTTAATGGGTGCTAGTGAGGGAATCCATGGCAGAGGTGGTCATTGGGGGGGGGCGCCAACAAACATTGTCGCACAGGGCGTCACCAGTGTTAAAGCTGACCCTGACTTGAATGTTCGCCGCACTAGTGGCAGGTTTTGGTGCCCCTCACTAAAACATGAATATGTCTTGGTTAATCTTCTATGAAGACATAATCACATGCTTACATATCATGTGCTGGATGAGGAGTTCACATTTGTTACCTGTCTTGACAAAGTGTCCCCCGAGTGGCTGTTGTCTAATTCGAGAATATTGAAAATGTCTTCAACTATGCGGCGTTCATTTTGAGTATTGTTTTTCTTCAACCTGTAAGGTTCCTCTTACTTCTCCAACTTCACCGATGTTCTCTTGATTATCACTTGAAATCAGAATTATCTTTAATCAGAGTTGAGGATTGTACACCCTTTTGTGTCAGGTCCTCCCGTCTTCTTGTGTGCAGTGAAACATCCACAACCTGGCCTTATCAATAGCGGGTTCTTCCATTGTGTTGATCGACATATTTGGTATTCTGACTTGAATGTCGACTGGACATAGCGCTCAAACTGTTTGTCCAGTAGCAGGCCCAAACTTCCATAAAATTAAACTACTTTCAAATCAAGCAAGACCTTGTTGTTTGTTTAAATGTACTCATAGGCCTTCCTCAGTCTGACTTTTCAGGGACTTCTGACTGTAGGTCTAGGCAGTTACATGCCCATGTTTAAGGACTAACGTTGTGTTTTTCAGTGTTTGAGGGCATTACACCTACTTTTGGAGGTGAAGAAGAACACATTTCTAAAAGATCAAACCTTGAAATGGCAGGGTTCTGCTCCATGCATGGGACCTAAGATTTCCACATAGATCATTGCAACAGTAGTCACAGGTTCACTGTTCCTCCTGTTGGGGCCTCTGTGTGCCGCTGTCTATAGGCTCTCGGCCCTTTCTGTTCTTGGAGCCATTGCTTTCTACACAGAACTTAGTCCAATTCAAGGGCTGACGCTGCTGTCCCGTGTCCACTGTTCTGCTCATTGATTGGTCCGAAGACCTTTGTCCCTTCGACTGGACTCGAGCCTGTAGGCCTGCAGTCATCCAGCCATGGCCTTGTGCTAGATGGATCCTGGTGGCCCTCACTCTCTGGCTTCAAGATTTGGGGGGTCAGGCGTACCGGGCATCTTCTGAACCCCTCTGCCTCTTCTAGGAGTCCAAGGCAATCATCTGCGAGCCATGAGAAGGAAGTACCAGCACGTGGGAGTCCTCACCTTCCCTCCGCTTCATCTCCAGACCCTCTATGCCCTAGAGATGGGGGTCTCCGTTTTCTCGAAGGGACCCCTCCACAGGACTATGGTTTCGGTGCAACATGCTGGGATTGGCTCTGCCACTGGCTGCACTCCTCCAGAGTCATTCTTGGTGCTGAAGAGCCCTCTCGTTGATGGAATCACTCCTTTCTAGTGAGACCCCAGCACTTCCTCTGGTTGATATGGTCTTCCGTCAAACTCACAATTTGATAAAATCTCAAATTCCAGCGCTTCGTGATAGCCCTCTCCTCGCGCTGCACCTGGCTGCAGAGCGGCGGCCCTCAGAGCAAAAAGGAGTTCCAGTCACTTCACTCTTATTCACACTTCCGGTGTGTTTTGTTGATCAAGCGAAAAGCCATCGCTTGTCACAGCCTACCCTAATGTTTCTTCAGCTGCTACAAGCCACAGACGGACACGTGACGTAGGCAAGGCCCATACCAAGGCGTCTGTGTGCACTGTGTGGGTAAAAGGCAGTGTTTAATTTGAGCCGGGGCTTTCCGGTGCTAAGCACCGGCACTTAATTGGTTTCCGGTGCTCGGCACCGGCACCTAATTGTCAACACCATACATAGAACAGTCTACCACATGGTGGCGCTGCTCATCTAATTTAGAGATGAGCAGAACAACGGTTGTTTAGGCATACAATACACATTAAAATGACTAATACCTGCCTCCCCAGCCATTCCTTTAGCATTGGGGACCTGGAATAATCTGAACTGTCGCATTTACATGCAAGAGAGATGGTTAGTAGTTGTTTTGGCAGCGATGACAAGGGCGATGGGTGGTGCAAGCTGCAGTGGCCTCCTGGTCAGAGCCCTGGCACTTAATATTTTACAAATTAAGCACTGGTAAAAGGGTAGGGGGGCGGGGGCTTGGCCCTGAGAGTAAATGAGGGTTATTCTGCTGCAGTTAAGGGGAGATAGGACCTCTAACTACTCAAAGGGACCAGGCGCTGGGCTAGTAAGGGTTTACCTGCCTCTATTAAAAAGGCTCCTGGATACCCTGGGTGCCAAAGGAGTTTGTCTCTCCCCTAGCGTCAAGAAGAAGGGCACATCTGGCAGCATAGTGGCCATAGGGGGCTGAAACAGCTACCCTATCAAACTTACCTACTTTATCTCAGTAAAGTGCATTGTGATTTCTCTTCCCGCCACTTAGCGACCTGGCTCTGCACATCTGTTAAGAAATGAGTCACAGAAATCCTGTGCCTTTCATTTAGCAAAACAGTGCATTCTGGGAGTTGCCGTGCTTCGCTACTGTACAAAATTGATTTGGTGCCAGGTTGCAATGGTTAAAGCCCTGGGCTGGTAACTACTGCCAGGTATGTAGCAGCGCAAGCTTTGAGGGTATTCTGGTATGAGTACACCCAGTTCCACCCCCACCCCCTATCCGGAGAGCGCGACAGGGAGCTTTTTAGTGCATCAACATATGCACACCTTACGTCACATCCCTGGTGACCCGATGCACCGAGATGAGCACACCCTGACCCTCCGTGTCCCCCACACCCTCTCACTAGGGTCTCGATCTCGAGATGAGCACGTAGTGCCCCACCCCCGCCTCTGAGTGAGGGAAGGCAGCAGGTGAGGGAATATCTTTGGCTGCTGCAGCTGTTCGTCTTCAGTGCTGCTGCTGCAGAATCGCTGAGCTCAGGTGAATGGGGCCTAAACATAGCACCCACTGCCCTCCACCTGGTGGGGGGCTTTGCATACCCCCTCCGCTCACTGCTGCTCACTACTATCCACAGTCGTAACCACTGCTGCTCACCACTAACTACCATCTGCACCATTCAGCTTCACTGCCGCTCACCACAAACCAGAAGCCACCATTGGGTCTCCCCCTAAAACACATTCCGCACTACCCACCAACAACGCAAAATACTGATAACCAGCGCTCCACCACTAACTACCACCGCTGCTCACCACTGACTACCATCTGCACCATTCAGCTTCACTGCCGCTCACCACAAACAAGCAGCCACCATTGGGTCCCCCCCCCAAAACACCATCCCCACAACCCACCAACAATGCAAATTACTGCTAACCACCACCCCACCACCAACTACCATCGCTTCTCACCACTAACTACCATCTGCACCATTCAGCTTCACTGCCACTTACCACAAACCAGCAGCCACCATTGGGTCTCACCACAAAACACCATCCCCACAACCCGCCAACAACACAAAATACTGCTAACCACCGCCCCATTACCAACTACCACCGCTGCTCAACACTAACTACCATCCCTACCATTCAGCTTCACTGCTACTCACCACAAACCAGCAGCCACCATTGGGTCTCCCCATAAAACACATTCCGCACAACCCACCAACAACACAAAATACTGATAACCACCGCTCCTCCACCAACTACCACCGCTGCTCACCACTGATCGCCATCACCACCACTTCCGGCAATTCCTCACCAATCAATCCACCTCACTATCATCACCAACTGCATTCACCATTTCTTATTTTTATTTTGTTTACTGCCAAAATGTTAGCAGTATTTGTATGTGTAATTCTATTGATATAGCGCTTATAAACCCGGACGAGGCGTTGACATTTTTTACCTAAAAAAATGCGCAAGATGCTTCCCATTAACATAGCCACTCGCCAACAACAGCCACACGCCAACACCACCACCACCACCATTAAGCCCAACGAAGGCTTGAACATATACTTGCTTTCTAACCTTGATATTAACCATATACAAGTAATAGACTTGTTCTCTTCCAGGGCTGCACAACTTCACTGTTCCATTGACGAAAATCTGAAAATTAAAACAGGAGTGGGACTAGATCATTTTGCTAATTTAAGTGAAGAGGACCTGACCTCAATTCTGCAAATGATTAAACCTGGCTCTCCCCAAGATCTGATTACACCAGACATTTTGTTACAGGCCGGCACAAAAACAAAATCAACCACAGCAGCTCTGGTGTCGCTCTCTCTGTCCCAAGGCCTGCTCCCCAAATAATGGAAACACGTGATTATACGGCCATTGCTAAAGAAACCACAGCTGGATCCAGCTGAGCCTGGAAACTACCGACCCATTTCACTTTTACCACTGCTAGGCAAAATCGCCGAAAAAACTGTGAATCAGACCCTGTCCCAATATCTAGAAGAAAATCAAATGCTACACAATACACAAATGGGATTCCGACCCCAACATAGCACGGAGTCAGCTTTGTTGGTGGTGACTGAGGAACTAAAGAGAGTTCTAGACCAGGGGTGCCCAGCGGCTATCCTGCTCCTAGATCTCAGCGCCGCATTTGATACGGTGGACCATTGCACACTGATCCGTAGGTTAAAGGAAGCAGGTATCACAGGCACGGCGATAAAGTGGCTGACCTCAGTCTTGGAAGACAGGTCCTTCCAACTGTTGGAAGGGGAGCATCTATCCAATACTCTCCAAATATCGTGCGGGGTCCCACAGGGTTCCGCACTAAGCCCCACACTTTTCAATTTGTACATGCAACCACTGGCAGAGATAGTACAAGAATTTGGTCTATCCATAGTATCGTACGCTGACGATACACAGCTAGTACTATCAGTGACGAACGGCCCCCATTCCTTACACAACAACTTGGGCCCATGCATGACACGAATAGCAGATTGGATGTGTAAGTGCTACCTAAAACTTAATGGGGATAAAACGGAGCTTATGTTCCTGGGAAACAAAACAGTCCCCAGAAATACCATCAGCTGGCCAACCCAGATGGGAGAACCCCCAACCCCTAAAACCGCTATTAAAAACCTGAGAATCTGGCTAGACAAAAGTCTAAGTATGGAGACCCAAGCAAGGAAATTTTCAGGCAAATGCTTCGGATTACTTCGTATGCTCCGAAAAATCCTCCCTATCATACCTGATCAATCCCGCAGAACTGTGGTCCAAGCATTAATTATGTCACAGCTGGATTACGGGAACTCTTTGTATCTTGGTGCACCCAAATACGTCATAAATTGGCTGCAGGTAGTACAGAATGCCGCAGCAAGGACTTTGCTCCAAATCCCGAGACAGCAGTCAGCCAGGGCAGCCCTGAAGACATTACATTGGCTCCCAGTCCAGGCTATGATCAAATTTAAGGCAGTATGTATCGCCCACAGAGCCATGAATGATAGAGGACCTGCCTTAATAAAAAAACTGGTCGCTCACTATATCCCAAGCAGGAACCTAAGATCCTCAGCAGAGCTTCTCATGCAACAGGGCAGAATAAAAAGAGCCAGATTTGGAGGGAGATCTTTCATGCACCTGGTTCCCAAAATTTGGAACACACTGCCCAGGGATGTACGCATGCTAACTAACGAACTAGCCTTCAGGAAGAGACTCAAAACATGGCTCTTTCCTTAAACTCCCGCCTTAGGTTTGTCAGATCAGGATCGCTGTTGTTATGTTTTTCCTAGCGCTGGGAAGCCCATGGGCAGCTACGCGCTTTACAAATCCATAAACATAAACTGCAGCATTGCCAATAGAGCTCGACAGTCACTGCAGCATTGCCAATATGGCACAACTGCCAACGCAGCGCCACTGTGACTGCGGCATTGTCAATGCAGTACAACAGTCACTGTCAGCTTTGCCTCTGTGACGTGATTGACAGCGAAGACTATGGTCTGATGTTCAGTGCTTCATAACTGCCATTACAGCTCGATTGTAACTACAGTATTTCCAAAGCAGCACAAATGTTCCAACAACACCATCATTGTCTCACTGCCATGAATTTCCGGAAACACATATCTACATTATCTTAGCTTCCTTGCTGCGAGCAATGCAGGTCTGATCACTGCCAGAGAAAACAAGCATTCACAAAGACAATAAGTCTGGCGCTGGCTGCCAAAAATTTGGCTTTGCACATGCTTGTTTTGTCATGATTCTTGCAAAACGTTATTGTTGGAGAAGTTGCCGGGCCTTCATCAATCTACAATTAAAACAAAACTTTGGCTAAAAGCTAAAGTACTTAAGTCTCAAAAGCACACATTGACCTAGTAGCCCCTGGCACTTTGTATGTGGATATGCTCCTTGTGAAAGGGTAAAATGCCGTCACTCACAGTGAAGTTAGCCAATGGCTGAAGTGGGCTGAATCATTTCCCCATGCTGGAATGGGCAGAAGAAAAATGTGAATGACACAATAACAGACCAATGGATGAAGAGAGCTGGCTAGAAACCCCTATAACTAAGTATATTGTACATATAATTTTAGAAAGAAAAAAATCCAATAAAAAAACAAATCGAAAGGCCTTGGCTGAGGCCAGACCTAAAAATATGAAGCTCCTTGCCTTCCTGGACTCTCCTTTGGGAGCTGATGCTTTCAAGGAGGTGGGTAGACTAGTATGAGTAACACAATGCGACACAATTTTGTATAACGGGTGCAGCCTCAAACCAAATGAAACAGGGTTTCCTTTATGCTAAGAATAATCTTAGAGATAGAGTGACAGGCTTCCACACAACTGGATTTGTATTCAGCCTTGTAGGACTTCTCGGTGTGTGCAGATTTGAATCCTGCAAAGATGTGCCTTGTCCAAAGTAGCACACAAAATGTAAAAGGAACCTGGGCTTTCTTCAGCAGGAAAAAATTATACCGCCCTTAGGCCCCACTCCACGAGTGGTGCACGATTCTGGGCAAATGGCAAACCCCAGCCCAAGGCTCAGGCACTGTATTGGAGGTAGCTTTTTTGTAGAGGTGTCTAGTTCTTGTCCACACATCGTCCCCTAAACTGTTTCCTAAGTCCAGCTTAGTGCTGGCAGACTGGGCTATGCTATTTCTAGCCCATCCAGCCACTAGAATTATTCCCATAATGACTGGATTCCAGTGGTGGCTCCTCTGTTGGAGCGGAGGAGCGTCGTCCCACTTAAATGCCCCTGAGCCCTACATTAAAAATAAAATGGTAATTCATCATTAGCATATTTATTTTTCATCCTGACATCCTGCCGTCCTGAACGAGCGTCAGGATGGGGGCGGGGCCACTGCTTAATGACAGCAGCAAGGACTGGGAGGAGGGTGGGTTATATGTGCACTTCCCAAAGTGTGCATGTCTTTTTGGCCAGCCGTCTTGTGACGGCCAGCGAGACATGCGCACTTTGAAACTTCTGGGTTAGTGCAACTGCAGACAGGGTTGGATTGGGATTAAAAATTGGCCCGGGCACGCTAAAAAAAGTGGCCCACATTTGCATATTGCCTTTCCACAAAACACTGCTTAGGCGAAGTTTTATAAAAAAGAAAGGGGGGGGGGGGTCTCTGACAGAGGCATGTTTTCTTAACTATACTTGGATAAAAAAAAAATGCATGGATTAATTCACACTGTTGAAACACACCTGAATACAAGTGAGGCCACTTCTGCTCAGGCCCCTTGCCCCCGCTCAATATGCATACATTAATGGGCCGGCCCAGCGAGAGAAAGGGAGTGACACCTCTACCCATTGATAAAAGGGAGGTAATGGACGCCCATCTGCCTAAGGCCACTCAGGCACCCACTGAGCTGCTGGCGGCATCCGAACATAGACACCACCCACATCAGCCCCCAGGCTGCCCAAAAAAGTAGCCCACTGCTGGAACTCTGATACCGGCCCCTCGGCCATTGCCCGAGTGCCCGCCTTACCAATCCGACCCTGACTGCAGACCTTCATAGCGCTGTGGAGCGCCGAGACAGACCGCTCCCTCCAGTCAGGTGCTGCTCTCATGCTGTTGAGAGCAAGGCCCTGATTGGTCAAGGGAATTTCCTGGTGGCCGGCTGCCGCGCGACAAGGTCCTGAGCAGGAGGTCCTGTTGTCAGGCAAGTGTTTCTTTTATTATATTTTACGTTTATATTATAATATATTTTAAGACCCCCCCTTCTTCCTTCCAGTGGATGCCAGCCGCCACTGCTGGATTCCCAAAGAGTCCCAGATGGGATCTTCGCTCTGTCTTTAGGGGGGTGGGAATCACAGCTGGGGTACACTGAAGAGGTGGATCCTTCTTCGCTAGATCGTACTACCACAGCCAGGCAGCTTCATGGGCACGGGCAGCTTGAGGTGCTCAAACTCTTTTTCCTGTGAATTCTCAGCTATGTGTGGCAATTCATGTAATCTCAGATATTGAAATTTAGAGTCATGCGGTCTATCTTGCATGGCAATTTGTCGGATGCTTTAAAAATCACACTCCTTTAATTATCGTCAGCTCAACTGCGGCAGGTCAAACATTCCAAAATTTACAGAGGAGAAATGCCCTCTAATTGCCTTTACATGCAGACTTTGGTGCAAAAGGCACAAATATCTGCAGCAGTAGATGAAGTGAATTGCCTGAATTCATCACAGCCACATGCAATCGCTCGGAGTCACATTCCAGTCCATCGTTTTTCACCTACTATTTAAATTTACAACCAGTTCCTTTTTGTCTCAAGGATGGTCTTGTGAGTCCGAGGGCTAAGCTAACGGGTCAGTGTTTGGATATTTTGACATAAAGGAATTCTGAGGATGTGCTGTAGTGTGTGAACGTGAAAAACTAAGTCTGTAATATGCTGTTGACTTCAGGCTATAAAGCCATGCCTCAGTAAAGCATTAAGGTTACACCCAACAGTGACAGCTCTATTACCCAGAACCTGGGGCATTAAACAATATCAAAACCACAATGGTTCGAGGACCACTTATTTAACGAACCAACATATACAATTAAGCAAAAGAAAAGAAGGTCCCCACAAAATAGCGACAAATCTTATTGTATTGTTATACCTCGGCCATCATTTTTGGTTACATTGTATATATATTTTTGGGTATATGTTTGTTAAGTGTAACATTGTGGACACGAATAGTTCGTTTATGTACTGATTGTTGTATTGTACTGTTATTTATGTGAAAATTGTTTTCAATAACAAAACTTTTTTGCTTTGAAGAAATTTCTTTTGTGGGTACCTTCTTTTCTTTTGCTTACCTGCTTATGTTATTTGTTAAATAATTGGTCCTCTAACCATTGCTGTTTTGATATCAGTAAAGCATTATGGCATAATTTTTTACTTGCCCACTGTTAATGCCCATTTCAATGAGTTTGGGGCCCCAGCTAGAGTGCTACGCAAATTTGTTTAGTTTACAGTTGATTCTTCGTCTTCCACGGTTTGTTCTTCGGCAGCATTCATGTAGGTTAGGATAACTAATAGGGAAAAGTATATTGTTTTGAAAATTATTTCCAAGTGGATGTAGCTCTAGTTTGTTAGGCCAAATTCGTTTATTAATGAGATTAGCAAGAAATTGTAGGTGCTGAAAAGAGTTGGCATAAGATTGAGTTTTGGGACCCGAAAGGTCCCCTGAAAAGCCTCTGAGAAGAAGGTGCTAGAAGTACATTTTTGTTCTCTGGGGGAGAAAAGTTGAAAGCTAAGCACCAGAGTAACAAGGCAATCAAAAAGGAAAGCAGAGTGCATTGGATTACAGTGTCAAAAGCAGAAGCGTCATGGGCTGTATACAGTGAAGGCCTTTTTAGTTTCCTATTGGATTGCCGAAGGAAAGGACAACTTCTCCCAGTATATACGAAGTCACCCTGCGCAGGTATTACACATGTGAAAAGTGACAGGTGTGTCCTTGTGAAAGTCCCAAATAGGAGGATTAAACCATTAAGGTGAAAAAACCTCCTTAGCAATCCGACAATGCTTGCTTCAATATAGAATATTATATTGAAGTAGATAAGCCAGGAACCAAAGTCTCCCTGACATCTGGAAGAGAGAAGAGCCCCACCAATGGATTGAGGAGAAGAATCCAAGGGGAATCCAGATACAAAATCAGGGACAAAAATATAAAATAAGTGGGCGATGATTGGATGAAAAATAGGGAACCAATGTGTGGTGATGCATCTTTCCGTCATGATTGACTCCCTTGTATATGGGTTATATAGGAACTGACATCACTGGAAAGACACATACTTCATCTTATATGGGGAACCTCCAATAGTGTTCTCTGAACATTCTACTATCTAAGGGTAGTTCATATGCCCGACCACGCCTCTTCCTTCTAAATCATGGTATCAGCTAAAATGCAGAGTAAGATTAAGTTTGAGGTCCTTTTCTCATTGCTAGAATCCACAGCTCCACCACCCAACTGTATCAGCTTTCACCAATTGCTTATCCCCCCCCCCCGTAACTGTCTACATAGAGTGAATCGTCAATGGGCCCCAGGCTGCAAGGGTATCCAGCTACGTGCTGCATCCAGCAACAAACACACCGTCTGGGTGGGCAACACATGCACCGTCTTCCTCTAACCGCAGAGAGCCCCTGGTGAGGCCTGGACAGAGTTGCGAACTCCGGCAGATTTAGTATTATAAGGATCCTCAAATATTGACTTTTCATAGGAGCATCTGCTTGTAACATATGCACAGAGTGCATGCATCTCACTGGCCTGAAGCACACTTGTATGCATTCGTGATTTTGATCAGACATTGAGAGCCAAAATTTGATAAGATAAAGGTATGTTAAACTTTGAGTTTAAGCATACAATATCGACATTTTGAATGACCTGTCCTGTTAGGTTAATTCAGGGTCACTTCTTTAGTGTTGAGAATAACACTGCATACGAATTAAAAAGATTTCTCTAAACTACACGTACAATTTAATGGGCACAAAGTTCTTATATCTCGATTATGTTACACACAGGAATCTTTATTACATTGTAATAAAGCAGATTTTTCAAGGCAGTGTGCGATTTGGTTGTTTCAGTTGAAAGGATTGTTCAAAATGTGTTTGTAGTTTGAGGGGTTTTGTGGGTCTGGGGGTGATGTTTTAAGAGTGTTTTGATCTGGGTATTTCTTTTAACTGCTCAGGCACAGCGGAATTCACCATCTGCCAAATTTACAGTCAACTGACAAAATACCTTAAGACTCACAAATTATTACAATTACATTTATGAAGTTTCCTAGACGTAGAATGTGAGTATATACATTTCTGTTTGTATTTTCTGGACACCACTTTAATTTGTATACATACTCCCAATTCAGGGTTATTATTATTATTTTTTTAATAAATGTATTTTAAATTTTTTTCAACTGAACAGTCAGCACAAAACAATTCTTACATGATACATCCATGGAGTTTGATCTCAAACAGTTACAAATATGATCATCATCGACAAGGCCACTTCCCCCCTCCTCCCATTGATCTGTGTGAATCCGTGCATGCCATCGGTATCTTTTTGTCATGGTTATGTGGTTTCGTGTGAACCAGGGAACGATCTCGAGTAAACTGCAGGAGTGATCATTAAGGCATTATGCTCTCGGGCCCCTATGTCTGGGTCTCCTGTGCAATGTGTAAGGTGGACTGTTGCGTGTCATCCCCCATATCCAGCCCAAAGTGCCTCCTCCATGGGTCCCAGATGTTGTGGAATTTTTTCGGGCACCCTATGCTGATTCAGGGTTATTTTTTAAACTAAAATATTCAAAATGACCTTGACATATATTACTCGTTATTCAAAAATTCGATAATTTATAATGAAACCTAAATCTCTATACAAATAAATCTCGTCAAATGTACGCCCTACTTTTCGGACTGCACTCACCATGCTTATATCACATTTCTTTTCCAGATTTTTTTAAATGAAAAAAGGGCTTTCCCCTGTGCTGCTCAGCCCTTCTTCAATAACATGTGTTCCTTCTATCCGCGGATCCATGTGCTTGTCTTTTGTTAGAAGACAGAAAAGAAGCACAAATTGCATTAGAAAATGTACAAACTTTAAAAACGCAGCCAAACTACAATGCATACCAGAAAATGCACTGTTCGGTTTCCTTTTTGTAGATTTAAAACAGTTTCTTATGAAATATAGGTGCTTTCTAACAAGCTGCTAATAATGCGAGGGAGCAAATTATTGGGTGAGGCTGTGGATTTAAGATGGTTGGGTTAGTTACATCAAACAAAACGACAACGTTAATTTTAACTGACGAAACAGTAGTGTGTCAAGATTCTTGTGCCAAAACTATCAATAGTCAAAATTAATCTGTAGCGATTATAACAAAAGCTTCCAGTTATCTCCTTTTACTGATTTTTACACATAATAAATATAGCGGAAAACATTGTGTTCCCTGTCTATATTCAATTTTAAAAACTAGAAATAGAAAAAAGTGGTGTTTGAGTGACTGTCCTTGCGGTCAGTTATGACCACCAGGACACACTCTGTGCAGATTGCCAGCAGGAAGGGATAAAAACGCAAATGAAATTTCCCTTAGTAACTGTAGCTGTGTGCATGTGACTAAATTATAAAGCTAGTGCTTTATATGAGCATATTGTACTATACTTTGCTGCCTATAGTACAAAAATATAACAGCCACATTCATCAGTTAACTAGCTGTTGAAATATACTTGTTACTTTTTTCCCCCATGATACACCTTAAATACTGATCAGATGAGCAAAATGTAAATAAGTATAAATACAGTCTGAGATACAAACAAAAATTGCATAAAACCGGAAGCCCTAATTTTAACCTATAATCCTCATTGCACTGTATTGCATTGTTTGTATTGGAATTTGCAGTCACTCCGCCATGAATAGCGCCACGGCGGGCCATAGTTGAATCAAGTACCTTGGGCGTTCCATTTTGGGGCTTTGTCTTTACCTGCTTCTAGCTCCACCTGGAAGGTTTGCAGGTGTTTTATTGAGTGTTTTGTTTGTGTGACCTGGTGGAAGCCTTTGTTATAAACTGTTTGCCTTTTCTGATTCTGTCATAATTGTGATCCTGTCGACAGGCTTGAGTGTAGGTAGGTCTGGGAGCCAGACTGGCCCTCTGGCAATCATCTTTAGGCTTTGAGAGTGGTTGCTAACTGCGCATGTGTGGGTTGGAAGTTTGCTATGCAGAAAGTGTGTGTGCGATGCCCGCTCCCGACATCTTCACGGTGTGACCTGTGTAGTGTTCTATATCAATTAATGTTTATGTAGCGGAATGCATGGTCTCTAGAGTATCATTATATGGGTCAATATGTTTCTGTGTTTTGGTTCAATTATGACAATTGCTATTTGCTAGCAAATATAACCGCAGCATTAACAGCTCTTGTGACCTCACTGATGGTTGTATGTCAAATTCCCGAGGTTAATATCTACCTGCACATATACCGATCACATATTATTGACTTCCAACATATTGTCAAAGTAAGCAACTGTAGGGAAGTATAGCTTTACAGTTCTTAAAAAAAAAATATTTACTTTGAATGTATATTAGTTGCTGATATTGTGCAGTTCGATTTTAAAACTTCAGTGTTGTGGTGGAACACCTCCCTGGTGGCCATTACTGCCTGCTTCCCTTACCTGTGCCTAATTTCTTTTCCCCACTGATCTCTCGGGACATCTGAAGGGGCTAGAGGTAAGGTGTATCATCAATGCTATATCTCTCTTACACCCTGCAATAGATACTGATTATATATGACACAGGACTTAATACACTCGGGTTGTTGGTGGGCAACATTATTCGAGAAAGTGATTGGTCGAAGGATGTGTGTGCGTCCATGGCAGAGGTGGGTGAGCGGCTCCAACCCAGTGCCCACTACAGCGCCCCCCCCCTACAGTGCTGTCTTAACGCATAGGCCCACGAGCAGTTGCCCGGGGGCCCCACAAGCATAAGGGCCCCATGAGACCAGAATTTAACACTAATTTTCAGTTAAACATTTTTATTCCTGTGAGTGGTTGTGTAGGCAGGGCACAGTGCACTGCTTTACCCAGCCCCCCCAGCGCGACCTTGGTTTGGGCAGCTGGCTGGAGGCCTTGCACGTGCTCTTCAGAGGGTGGGGGGGCAGGCTGGTGACAGCAATATCTGAGCTAATGCCCTACCTCTACCACTCCATCTGCAGTTCTTCCCCCTCATCGCTTTAAGGGTGCGTGGGAATGGCACGCGTCCTATCATCACTCAGTGGCAGTTCAGCTGCCATTCTGTGAAGTACTCTGGATCTTTTCTTGCCCCACCTGACTCGTGCCAATGTCAGAGCCACCCCCATGAAGGGGTAAGAAGGTGCACTTCAAATCTACATTTACTCGAGCAGACCACAACCCTGACAGGCCCAAAACGTTCTGGGGGTGACAGTCCCAATAGCCGCGCGCCTTTATCGTCACAGCGGCCATATTGTGGCGATTGCCCTCCGCGCTGGGTCCTCTGAGACTGCTCAGACTAATGTTCTTCTAGCTCTGTCCAATCCCCATCCCCCTTCAGAGTGCTCTGAGCACCACATCTGCTTCTCGTTACCCTTTTTAGCATCGGTGTGGATTTCTGTTCATATACAACGTTATGTTCCAGGAATTCCGGCTGTACAGCTGTAAGTCAGCAGGCAGTCGCCGCGGATAGACGACCGCGTGGAGGGGAGAAGGCATGGCCTAAGGTGTGGTGAGGTAATGGGCTGCTCTCGGTTCATTGCAACGAGTGACTGCTCTTATGGTACAGTGAGGGCAAAGGTCAATAGGGGACTGGATACCACAGTTTGCTACCTTTTCCAACGGGCATCTGTGACTCCCAGGACTCATGTTCTAGGCATTGGGTTCCCTCTTCCTAGGTCCTCGTTTCTCTGCCCTTGCTGATTTTGCTATTGGGGTTCACCCTACCCCTGGTGCATGGGTTGTCGTTGTCTCCAGTCTTATTTCTCTCCTGGCTGCTGAGAGAAATGAGTTTGGTGTCCTGTGCTCTCAGCACCTGGTTCTCGCAGTGGTTTAGCGTTGGTGGTCCTCCGATGTTCTCTTGCCAAAGCATCTTCCAGTCCTGAGGTTCTTTTACCATCAGGGTTATTCCAGCCCCTATGCTGTATCAGCACTTGATCGCCCATTTGTTCCCCCAGCGCTCCACTTGGCTCTCTCTGTGTTGTAGGCTATCCTACCACCCACCTCTGAGTTGCTTCCCCACACCCGCACCCTGCGTGTTGCTTCCCCACACCCGCACCCTGCGTGTTGCTTTCCCCCCACCTGTGTCCACGTTGCTTCGTCCTCCACTGCCCACCCGTACCCCCTTGTGTTGCATCCTCCACCGTGTTGCTTTCACCAAACATTGCTTCTACCCCCTGGGGTTGCTTTCTCCCATCCGCTTAAAAAAAAAAGTCAAAGGTGGTTTTTAAATTTCTTTAGCCATACTGCACAGCATCAAGGATGCTGTGCAATTAGGCTAAAAATCATTGGCAAAGCCAATTGGTCCCAAAGGCGAGACCTGTTGACTTTGTCAATGCTTGTTAAAATGGCCTTTCTGTCTTTGTTTACTTTAGCTATCAGTCATGGATTATTAAGGCAACTCTAGAACACTGTTTCAATTGATTTCTTCTTATATTTACTGTTTAAAGTATGCACTGATAAGGGGGAAAAAAAAGAGTCCAGCTTAAGGTGATTTTCCTAATTGTTGTCTCAACTGAGACATTAAAATACTAGTCATGCCTGTAAAAATACAGCCAGTTAGTCACCCTACTTTCAGGGTCACCTGGTCCTAATGCCATCTGCATCTGGGCATCCAAGCCTTCATGCTCTCTGGTCAGGGCCTCCTAGTGGCGTTGCTAGAGGTGGGGCATATTGGGCCGGTGCCTCATCTTTTTGCACTTCCAGGCTGGGAAGAACGATGTTGTTCCTCTTTGCATTTCACATTCTCCTTACTCTTGCATTCTCTAAGAGTATTTGCTTTATCGAGGATGGTTTTTTCATGCAATATATTATTCCTGTACAGCGCATGGTGTTAAAAGAGTCACCTCTTTGTAACTGTGTGAGCCCAGGATGTGGGTGGGCCACGATTGTGAGTTGTGCAGTTCAGGCCAATGCAGTACACATTTCTCACAGTGCCCGTCAGGGGGTCATAAAGTGGTCCAGAATACATGCTCGTCCATTTCTTGGCCTTCCTGCAGAGGGCACAGAGCAATAGTTAGATGTGCCAATTGTAAATATATGTGAAAATATGTGGTGGTACACAGCTGTCGGAACACTGACAGGGGTACCACTTTTGGCAGCAAGGGTTTTTTGGGACCCCAGCGGACTCTGTATTCCAGCTCTCCCAGCGCCAGGAGGCCCCATTACTGAGAGGCTGCAGGATGGGGGCGGGGCACCCTGTAACTGTAACATGCTACAAAGTGACAGCAGCAGTCCCGCTGTGCGGGACGAGCCCAGGCAAAGTTTGGGCCAACGGCGGACCTCTCCACGCCCGTCAAAGGCAGGATATGGCAGGGCCATTGCTTTTGACCTTTGTCCAATTTGGCTTATATGCTATCAAGCACCCACACTGATCTTCTAAGGTACTGTACCTGTTACATTTGCACCTTATTCCCTGTGCAGTGGTTTAAAGGTCAGCTTTTTATATTTTCTTTTGCTCTGCTGTGTGCGCTTTGCTCACTATGGGGAAAAGGAAAGCTGTGATTAGCCCTTCGGACAGTACTTCGCAACAGAACTGGCCCAAGCAAACCAAGCACATGGCTACAAACTGTGTTACCACTAACATGGACTCTTTAATCTAAAAGGTCGAAAGTATGCCAAAGCCTGATATTTTTTGGAGGAAACCTTCGGCACACCCTGCTCGTAATGAATCGCCCTCCCTGTACAACCTCACTTTCCACTTAAGCCTGCACCTACCCCCGTCTTGCAGATCAATCCAAAATCTCCTGAGGGCATGGAGGATGTGTCTCGGCAACCTTACCCTGATTTTGAGCGCTCAGATAGGTTTGAAATTCTTCAGCCAGTGGATCTTGCAATCGAGTAGTCTCAGAGCCTTGGACCCCACCCCCAGTCCCCTGGAGGAAGCCCTCTGCCTCATCAATCTACTGAGGGATGAAGTTAAAGATCTAAAATTTGTGTATCTCGACTTCAAGACCTCGCGTACCAAAGTATTAGGCGCCAACAATCTCCTCCCTCTTGCTCCACCTGCTTGCTTGGGGGGGCATCGTCCTCTACTTCTACATTCACCAGGGACGTCGCCAGTGGCATAGTGAGCAAAAGAGCAATGGATTAAGCCCAGATCTCTTGACTGGGGGTGAGTGGTTGAAAAGTTTCAACACTTCGTCCATCATCTTGTTGTGCTTGCTATGTTCGCCATAAATTGCCAAGGGTATGTCCCTTGCTCACTTTGCCACTGGAGTCAAGCTAGCCTGACTGATGAGGGTAGATACCCAAAAACCGGTCCCAGGATGCTTGTTTCCGGTCCAGGGAGGACCTGGTCTGGCAGTTTGAGCTGGACTGTTCCCATGAGGCACAGGGTCAAGACTGATTTGCATATGGCTGGGTCTAAACTGGAATGGCATGGTGTGCAAAAAAACAATGGATTTAGGCCCAGATCTCTGTACTGGGGGTGAATGTTTTACATTGTTCAGCATTCCTCCCATCAGTTGTTCTTTCTTCCTACGCAAAGTAACGCTCATGCTGGATTGCCCCACTTTGCTATCTCCTTCACTTTGAAAACCGCCTCTTGGCTCTGAGAATCTGGAAGTCCGATACTAGGTCCAGTGTCATATATTCTGTTTCCAACCTCTTACGTGCAATGTGATATATAACACAAAAGGCTGTTGGGCCAAGCACTTTTTAGGATAGTGTTCCATACACATTAACGCTGATTCGCAACACATTTTCTGCATGCACTTTACTACATTTTAAAATAGCTAGTGCCCTGTGAGAATCACCTACTCTGTTTTTACATACTAGCTTCTTGGACGGCATAGTGATCCCTTGCAGAACCCATGTTTTAGGCCACCAATAGAGTTGTTTTTCCATCAGGGAAATAGTTGGAGGGTATCCGGCCACGCCTTATAACATATGCAAACAAAACTACTCTGATTCTTTTTTTTTCTTCTTATGTATTGCTTGTTGTATTCCAACCTCTTTGAAACTCACTCCCTCAATATGCTGGCCGTCTTTTAGAGTACTATTGGATCTTTTAAGACCAGGGGACATTATACATGGTTTAATTAAGGCCCTTTGGTCCATGATTATTTTCATTATTTTTGTCGTGAATTCTGTATTTTTTATCATATACTTATTTTATTCATTTTGTACTTTTATTGCGCTTGTAATCAGACGCGCTATGATTTACTTTTATGGCTCTTCTGGGTCGAAATAAAGTTATTTGACGATGATGATGACAGGGCTAAAGTTAAAGAATGTATAAATGCACACGTACGCACAAACTTCATGATCACTCATTATAGGTGGCCCAGTCAGTTTTATCTGTGGCCCCTTGTGTGCCGCTTTAAAATCACATGTAGAGACGCCACTGGGGCCTTTTAGCCCTATTGCTGTGGGTGGGCGCCTTCCCACCTCTGAGGATCCTGCAGTGGGGGCCCCACAACATTGCTGCCCGCCAGGCAGTAATATTCCATGGTGCTTAGGGCGTCTCCCATCTCTAGGTGCTCTCTCTTTGCTGCACCAATTCATAAGTTCCCATGAACCAAGCCCCACAGTCCCTCCTGCCCCGCCGCCCCGGACTGACTCGCTGCCATCGAGGTTCACGCAGGCCTTGGCACGTGCACCGCCCTGTGAGGCGTCCGTGCGCGAGCCTTGTTCATCTGCCCGGAGAGCGAAGACTACAATTAAATCGGCTCGTCCGACACATGAGCGAATGCGCGAGGAATTCCAGGACAGAAACACAGCCTTTTAAAGACTTGTTATGTGCTGTTGAAACTGGTCCTCGAGGCTTTAGACCGTGAGTGTTTAGATAGAGACACTCTCGCGCCAACAGAGCTCCAGCACCCCGGACCCTGCCTGAGGGGGGCGGAGTTGGCCAGCTGTCGGCCCTTGAACCCGTAGAAGGGCATGTTGGTGCCACTAGGGTAGTAGTGTTGCCCATGGAACTGAGTGATCGGGGGCCAATATTTTTTTAAACCAGAATGGCCAATTAAAAGTATATTTGGGCGATAACACCGGTGTTGGGGCAAATAGCATTAGCTCCTAGCACCGGGTAGGCCTTTGTGCCTTATTAACGCTCATGTAAAGAAATAAAAATTAGCTAGCAGACCTTTTCTGCATGTGTTTGCTGGTGTTAATACCCCTTTGATACTTCTGACTAAGCCTTGGTGGCAAAGATGCCTAGGCACGCTTAACAGATGCACACTTACCACATATAACACTCTGGGTCGCCATATCGAGTGGCACAACCGTTTTTAGGTCACGCCTACTGGATGCTTATACATATTTGTTGTTGAACAACATTGTGTACAATACCAGTAATTACATTGGACTTTAGGTCAGCCCCTTGCCCATCATTTGTTGGCTTTCCTGTCAATCTGACTTGCTTGCTTCTTATTTGATGGCTCTCCTCCCCCTTCTTGTGCATATCCCTTCCATGTACAGCAATCCAAGGAAATACATGTTTTCTTGCTCTCCTCACCTTACTCCAGTGTACTGTTTCCACCGCACACACTGTGTTGCTCTCCCACCATCCCTAGGCTCGTCCATTGCTTCCCCCAATTCTCACCGTCCGTTTCTCCTTTTTTGCCTTTTTTACTACTCTTTCACCTGGAACTCTCCTCTGCTCCCTGCCCGCCACTATTTGTGGCAGCGGCATTAATTTCTTCTCTCCACCTCGCCCCATTTGTTTTTCAACTGCACCTTTGCGTCCCATTTTTTTTAATTAGAATGTTTAAAAACTGTTTTAGGGGGGCCTGGAAGCTCAAATTTGCAACTGGGCCATTCTTTCCCTACACATCCTTTATGGCACCTTTTATTTTTTTATCGCTCCAAGGTGGGAATCTGCCATCTTTTAACAGTAAATTATAAAAACGAACAGACTTGCCATCATGTCAATGTATATGTGCGCATGCACGGTGACGCATTCACGCATATACATCATCATGCTGGGGCAGCTAAAGCATCATGACGCATATGTGCACATACCTGGTGACCCATGGGCATTTGCATCATCTCCCTGTGGGGACGGGGGAGCAATTTACCTACGCTGTTCAGCATCGGCAATAACCATTTTTTTCTTTTTTGCTGCTGTTGAACAGCAGTGAAAAAGCCAAAAGGCGAGACTATCTGTAAAATACAATTACCAGGGCTGGCTGTAGAGCTGGTGGCGCCCCTTGCGACAATGTTTGTTGGCGCCCCCAATGACCTCTTTCTCCATGAATTCCCTCACCACCACCCTTTAACAGTGACCCTCAAGTATCCATAACCACTCTCTCTCACATGCTTTTGTTTTATAGCGCTACTCATACCAGTGTTGGGTGTCAGAGCACTTTACATCACACACGTTACACAGAGAATGAATCACACGTGTAAATCAGTGTAGAAGAAATGTGTCATAAGAAAGAGGACTACAATGTTTAAGAGTCACATGTAATCCATACTGGTAGGCAGTATAGTTTAAGAGTGTTTGATCTGGAGTAGCAAAAACTCAGAATTTAAAACGTACCACTATGGCTGAGAGTTGTCTTTACTAGTAAAAATTGATTTCTACCCAAATGAACCATTTTTGCAACATTAGGATAATTAAAGACTGGGGGAAAAAAATCATAATGCTCTAACCTATACCTTGCAGTTTCTATGCAACTCTTTGATGACAGTTAAAAGCTCACTGTTCTATATTAGGATATTAATTGATAGATTGTAAGCAACAAAAGGATCTCGCTGACAAAAGCAGTAACCCACTGAACTATTTACACGATTTGCACTTCTGTGATCCGCATGGTACACGTTCTTTGCAGCAGGTATATTAACCTACTGTGCTACTTTATGATGAGTTAAAACTTCCACTAATAAAACCTCCATCTCTCTCTAGAAGTTCCATTAATCACCAGAGTTATCTTGACATTTTTATAGTTGTCTGAACATGGCTGGAGGCAAGGAACACTGGACAGGGGCTTTTAAATCCACAATGTATTTGACAACACAGCACCCCCTGAATTCAGCGCCCGGTGTGGTGGCACTGATTGCACTTCCCTAGAGCCGGGTACTTCCAGCTGATCGCAGGTTACAAGTACATGGGAAAGTCACCATCAAACGTAATTTGTGCCCAACTCCTAATCGGAGCATTGCCATTTGTGCTTATGATACATATTTAATATTGGTATTTTAGTTAGCGCCGCATGCCACTGTATGACAGTCTTGGAGCGCTGGAGGCGGGAAATAAAAAGGAGGAACTAAAGAATCAAAATCTTATAGGAATGGCTCAATGGTTCAGTAGCTGGATAGAATCTGTTTTCAGGTTCTCTTCTCCGTATGTGTAGATGAACAATCGCAAACGTTTTAACTCATAGATCCAAGTAACCGGCTGGCTCGCCTGAGGAAGACTATGGAAGCGGCAGAAAACAACAGTGGGAGAAAGAGGAGATCTGTGCTGTCATACTAGGTTCTAGTATGGATCTTTAAAGGTTGCTGCTTGGAAGTGGCAATTAAAAGGATTTATGCACAATGCTAGCCTCCTGTCTTGCCATAAAATGAGGAGATCTAGTAGGCCCCGGGGCTTGTATGAACTAAACATAGGAAAGGGTTGTGATGATATTATTAGGTTAGGGTGTGTTGTGCTCCATGGATTGCCCTCTGCTGGTCGTAACAAGCAATGAATGCATTACTGCTGGGGGTGCTGAAATAACCCTGCCTCACACTTCTCTTTCTTTCTAGCTGTCCCCCGGTGGGAAGTCGGAGCTGGCGGGGGCGAGTGTGGGAGACTGGGTGCTGAGCATCGACGGCGAGAGCACCTCCTCCATGACACACATCGAGGCGCAGAACAAGATCCGCTCCTGCACCGACAAACTCTCCCTCAGCCTGAGCAGGTGAGTTTTGGGGATTGGGGTGCCAGAGTGCTCTGCTTCAGCAGGATACTAGGCCTAGATTTCCAAATTTTCAAAAAACACAGTGCTGCATGAAAACCTGAGCAGTGCAATGCCCATATGAGGTAAATCTGCTCAGTGGCAGATTTAGGAGGGCTGCACGCCTATGATGTAATTGGCCGCTTTCGCGCTATAAGAGCCATTTTAGTGTGATTAATAGGTGTTGCGCTACGACCAGTGGTGCACTATGCAAGATTTGTACTTTAGGAAAATCCTCCAGTACTAATTTCAACATAGGGCCAACTGCCCAGGGTTAAAACACGTAAGGTGTGTAATTCCACATCTTAAGCATAGGATTTTGGTGCAGTGCTCGAGTCAGAGTTCAATGCAAAAATGTTTCCACATTCTAAAGTTGGAATTGCTGTTTGCACTGCTGTGCATTGTATAAGTACTTGTACAAGCATACAGTAAAACTGATTTCATAGTTCCCATTCTGGGATGTGAATTCTGGGAGTTGTAGTCTTTGTGTACTTCATTTGAAGTAAGGCGTCAGATAACTTGTAAAAGGAACATCTGACACAGGATACAATATTTTATGCCCACAATGGGTGCACTGGTAACCCAAAGTGCAAGGTTGGTGTTCTGTGTGGAAGGAGGGGAGCTGATGCAGAGACCTCACGAAGTGGAGGTGCTGAGAGATATTAGGGTGTAGGGTGCCACTGAGGTGGGACCTTTTGTGTTGGGGGCGGGGGGAGATCCAGCTTCTGACCTCACACTCTCAGGGGTTGGGTGACAGGGGCACACCAAGTTTCTGGTATATATTAGTGAGTCCCCATGAACAAGGCTCACTGGCATCTCTAGGAGTGATATTTATGGGGGCACATATTGGGCCACAGATGAAAATGGTGGGGCCACCCACAAAGGACGACTGTGGAAAGTGCATGCATGTGTATGTACATTTAAATATGTAGATGCACGTGTATAAATACATACATGTACTTGACTAAAATGTTAGTGCATATATATATATATATTTATCCACCAAAACTGTCCCAGACGAAGGGCGCACTTTTCACAGCTGGTGCGCGCAGCGAGGCCGGACTAGCCTCGAAATGTAATTCCTCACCAATTCCAATAATGCGCAGCACTCTCCCAGGGGTTTGTTTTAGCGATTTATTAAGCCATAAAGTTACTCCTTCCTCCACCAACGCGTTTCAACCAGCAGGTCTTGATCACGGTGCACCGTGATCAAGACCTGCTGGTGAGACGCGTTGGTGGAGGAAGGAGTAACTTTATGGCTTAATAAATCGCTAAAACAAACCCCTGGGAGAGTGCTGCGCATTATTGGATTGGTGAGGAAATATATATATATATATACACACACAGCTTGCTTCGTCAGGTAGAGTTCTCTGCCAAAAATAGACGAATGCAGACCCGTTTCTGGTGCAAGTATTTTATTTCATTTTGTAGACGCCCTGCACCACCACGACGCGTTTCGGGCAACACAGTGCCCTTGATCTTATATATATATATATATATATTACACGCCCTTACGTATATATGTAGGCTCATTTACTGCCTCAAAGAATTGCTGCTTGGCAGTGAAAGGCAGCTGGGTATATCAATGTGTGTTGCCACGTGTGGTGTCTGTTATTTTCTCTCTGTGTTGTAGCTGACACACATCCACAGTCAACAGCTGTGGTGGTGGGGCACAAGGGTGGTAGTCGGGGGCAAGACAAATGCATCTGGGGCAAGGACCCCATCTGGCCCTCCTCTAGAGATGCCAGTGACGAGCAGAGGCATGGTCATATGTTGTGGCAGGGGAGATAAGCAGGGCGTCCCTGGCATCTTCTAATACACCACCTACTACGGGTGCCTGCAGGAGCTTCCTGGTTTAGTGAATTTCCCATGGTGCTCTCCTCCCCTGCTGACCTTGTATCTTGTTTTTGCAGAGTCACCCCACCTAAAGCACAGAAGGTAAGTGACCCTCTGTTTTCTTTCCGGGTGACGAGGGTCTCGTGTTGGGGAGGGACCACATAAAATAATTACTGTTCCTGAACTCTAGGGTTATGTGAGAGTTTCCAAATTGTACTATCCTGGTGTCATGGTCAGACATACTATTCTCAGACTTACTGGAGTCCGAGGCACTGTTTGAGCCATCAGCGGAACTGCATCACCAACTGCTGTGTCGTAGAGGCATGTCTCTCAGGATCCCTGTAACACCCAAATATAGTTTAATTGTGAACCAGGCGTGACCCCCATCGTGAGCTTACTCTAATGGGACAGCTGAAGGCTTGGAAATAACATTACCCGTTTTACCTTACGGTTATCTTTTGGGGAGTTGGGCCCTCCTTGTCTCCTAGAATGGTGCACAATCAAGGGCTTGGGCTCAGTGCCACCAGCCCAAGTGCATTCTGGGTTTTGTCGGCTTTGATGGACAGCCTATCCCCGCATCACTTAGCTGAACAGGTTTTTGCACATATTTGTTGGTAGGAATTAATCATATTTCTGTGCTTGGCTGGGCCCCATAGGTTCCGCACTGGGCCTGGTGCCTGCTTTTAACCTCCATTTGCCCCCTACAGTATTTGTTATGAGCAAATGTGTCGCTGTCGCAACTTAGCGCTTAGAATGAAGAAACTAGCTGGAATCAGAGGGCTTCTTCAAAGCTCACAGTAGTCTATACACTCGCTTCTTTCTCCCTTGCCCCCGCCGCGGAGCCAACGCTGCTGTGGGGTCTTTTTCTTCTTCTTTGCTGGATACAGTGTGTCTGTTTTTACATCACTTGATAAAGATTTTGTACAGCATCCTCACCCTTGTGGGTGTGTTTAGATCAAGGAGTTGATGGGCAGCAGTGACACACAGGGACACCCAGAAAAGCGTGGAGCTCATGGACTGAAAAAGCGAAAAACTTGGGGCAGAGGGACCGAATGCGAGGTAGCAGGTGAGAGAAGCACGAGGCGCAGTGGAATCATGAAAATCATTTGGCCCTTACAGAATGTGATGAGGGGCCCCTGAGTTACCCATATTTCACACCTGTCTATTACTCTTGGGCTGAAGGGGGGTCCCTTCAAGGGTTGGGGCCCCTCTGCACTGAAGGGACCTGCGTTATGCCACTTCTGAGGCACATGTAAAAGCAGTATAAGGAGCTTGGGGCTCCGGGGAAGACAGTGTGAGGAGCTAGGTGCACATGAACAGAGAGTGTGTGAGGGGGCTTAGGCGCATGGAAGACTAGTGTGGAAAGCTTGTGGTACATAGGAAAACAGTGTGAGGCTCTTGGGGCACATGGAAAATGGGAGAAGCTTGAGGCTCATGTGAAGTGTGAGGAACTTGGAGCAAGTGTGAGGGAGGCACATAGGCAGACATTTATCATAAGCTGCCCCCATAGTGGGATTGAAGTGCTTATTTAAGCGTTTTGCCCCTTTGCATTCTGGTACTTTTAGTTTTTTCCTTCTCATTGTACACGCACGACTACGAATCTCAGAATGCGAATAAAACTGCACTGGATATGTTTCTCACGCCAAATATGATCCCCGTCACCATCCCAGACACTAAGGATCAAGCGCCTTAAACACAGCAAGGTGATTCTGCCCGCTAAACGGTGTCCTTCAATGCAAGCCGAGCGCCGTGGTTTGCAGAGGCTCGCTCACCCCCTCAGCTCCCAGACGATGCGCCAGAGGTTACTGGGTCACCAGACATGTGAACTCATCCTTCCGGAGCAGAGACTCATGCCCGCGCCCCGGGAGCGCTCATTCTAACCACACATTACACGCTCGCACACCCCCCCCCGTGGAACTTTGTTTTTCCAGTATCACAACTGGGTGATGTCATGTTCTGCCTCCGCATTGACTCACCTGTCGGGGGCGGGAGGCAGCGCCCTGCCGCCCCTCAGATACCACTGTAAGCCGCCTAAGCTCAGTGGAACTCCTGGAATGAGGCAGGTGAGGTCAGACGCCCTCCAGCCTTTTTTTGTTTGTTTCTGCCGCTCTCTATTGGGAGGTGCCTCGTTCTCTTGAACCTAAGATGTGCCGTTTCCTCGAACGTAAGGCACGCGTTTCCTTTCCCGGCAGACCTCATGTCCCCGGACGGCTTCCTTCCTTTGGAGGCGAAGTAGATATTTGCCTACTGGTCTTGCGCCTCAGCTCCAGGCCCTGTAGTGTTGCTAGGTTGCCATGGATACAGCCAAGGCAAATAACCGGTCCTCACCACTTGGTTTGTTAGTGAAAAATACAGCTAAAATTGGCGTGCGGTAGGCCCCTCACACTCTAAGGCCCTGGTGACACTGCACCTGCTGCACTATTAACAAGCCCCTGCATCAGGCCCTCAGCAGTCCTTTAGTCTTTTGCCTTTTCTGAGTTGCCCAGTGCCCTTCATGCCTGGGTCCTGCCTATTCGCTGTCTGTTCCTCCAGCCTTCTCTGTGCTCCGTCTGCCCACCTCCCAGTAGCTACCAAGTGACCTTGTCTTATGCGGTTAAATCTGCCAGCCATATCTTTTTTTGCCAAGAAAACTGCATTCCGGGCTTTGTCTTTTCACTTAAGATTGTAAACGTGGGCTCAAAGTCCCAGCATGCATTGTTCTTTTGAATGAATAAAACCAGGACTGGCTGATAAGTTCACACATGACTTGAGGCCACTTGGCAACTCTCCCTGCCTTCTGTCATCAGGGGCTGTCCCTATCTGCAGTGCTTAATTTGAGCTGGTGGGTTCCGGTGCTCACACTGGCAATTAATTGGTGCTTATGATGGACTGTCATGTGGTGGCGCAGTTTATTTAATTTAGAGACAAGCACAACAACAGTTATTTGTCAATTCAATATATCTTTAAAATGACTAATACCTGCTCCCAAGCCATTCTTATAGCTTTGGGGGGGGGGCTGGAATACTCTGAATTGTCACACTTGAAGGAGTGTGAATAGTAGTTGTGTTGGTACTGTCATTGGCAGTGCTGACAGGGGCAATGGGTGGTGCAAGCTGCAGTGGCCTCCTGACAAGGGCCCGGCACTTATGTTTATCACAAATTAAGCACTGCCTGTCTGATTGCTCTCTCCACTTTTGAACTCGTTCTCCCTGCTCGCGCTCCCTTTCTGCCTCTTCCCCCTGCAGCTATCTTTGCCTGCTCTTCAACCCTTCCCCCGCTTCCTGCATCTGTGTTATTTTTGTTCTGCCTTGGTTTTGCCTCCGCCCTGTCTGCTGGCTCAGCATGAAAGGGGCGCTGCGTGAAAGACAGAGCCTCCTCCACACAGCGCAGGAACGGGACACACACACAGACAGGCGTTTTCCAAGATCCTATAGATTGGAGTACCCAAAGAGTGGCATTAAAGGTGAAACTGCATGTGGTACCTTCTGCAGGGCTTTACATGGGATACAAAAAGTGTGTGGGGGTGTCTCTAAAAGGGACGTGGCCTGCTTAATTAAGGGCATGGCTTAAATACGTAAATTAAATTTTGGTGATCTCTATAGTGTGCCACCTGACTGGTATTTTGGTGCAAGATTAAGTAATTCCCCTCCGCTGCAGCTGAGGCAATCTCTGTCAGAGCCTCAGTTTCACAAAAATCTCAAGACTTGGCCTTTTTAGGCCCCTACTTCCTTCTGCCTCTTCAGTTTGCTTCTGATTGCTCAGTGCTGGGACACTTGGTACAGGAGTAGCTATGCGCTCTATAAAACTCATTCATTCGAAATATAAACAGGAACTGAATCTCTGACATGGATCACATTAACGTTTTTTACAGTAATTGTTCAGAAATCGATCAGTGTTTTGCCAGTAAACATGAATATAGGGCACAATAGGGACCCATTTCAATGTCTGTTTTTAATTTCTAGTGGGTCTGAGACCCGGCCCACTTAAAGCCCTGACCTTCTGCCTACCATGCTGGATACTAGGTCTGAGATGCAAAACTTGAGCTCTGAAGTCTCCTCGACTCTTAAAATTAGCTACTGTCCAGAAGATGAGGTCTAGTTTAGGGAAGGTAATGTGAGCTACTCCAGAGGTATTTCTTAAAAGAAATATCTCTTTAGTAAACAGATTAGAATAAAAAAGAAACCCAGAAAAAGAACAGCAGCATTTAGAACAGTGGAAATTGTTTAGTCTGTAGCCTTTTTAGTTCCAGAAATATTGAAAGAAACACCTTTATGGTTCGTTTGTCTGTTTTGCTGCTCACGAGTCGGTGAACACAAACGAAGGATTGTTTCACCAGAACCCTCATGTTTCCCAGGTCCATACTAGGGTAGCCCATCCAGTCCTCGTTTTCCCTTTTGCATTCTTGGAGTTATAGTCCTGATTTCATGATCAGATCAGCTGGACTAAAAATCTCAGAATACAAAAGGAAAAACCTGGACCGAATGAACTACTCATGCATGAAAATGGGAAACTTGAGCTCTGGTTTCACTCAGTCAGCTCTCATAGGCTGCTAGAGATGGGTCAATGATAGCCTACGGGGATTCAGTATCGTGGATAGCCCCAGAGCTATCCTTAGTTCTGAAAACCTTCAACGAAGGAGTTTACTAGCAGTCAAGTTAGGTAGGGGAATGGCTGCAGGTGGATAGGGCTCACAAGTATCTTTCTAGGGACAGATCAGTCATGATGGCCCAACCCTGGAACAGTTCTTCACTTTCCACTTTTGGTTGTATTTTTATTTGAGATATTTTTGTAAATAGCAGAAATTCCCAAAAATAAAATACAGATGAGTTTTTCATGAGTTTCTATTGGCCCCGGCTGGAATTTTTCAGTTTATCTGGGGACTTTAACCCTGGATGAGTACATGGTCAGAGCGCAGGACCACTGGGGATCGAAAACATCTTGCATCTCAGTACCAGATGGCGATCATCACCGTTTTGTAGTCCTCCGAGGTCATTGGCTGCCTAAGTATAATTGCAGTTGGGAGCTGATACTGTTACAGTCTAATAAAGTAGTACTTTTACATTGTGGTCAAGTAATTGCTTGGACTTCAAAGTACTAGGTACTGCAAGTACTCTGTAGGGAGGGTTAAGGCACTCCCTGGCGCCAATAGAGGTGGCTAACTCTTGTTTCACTGTTTAAAGTAGGTTTTTGGCTACCGGGGAGCAAGGATCTCTGGCTTAGGGCAGAGCCTCTGGGGGAGCCAGTTTGTGATCCTAGAGCGCTGCAGTCAGGGTTCCTGGTCATAAGAGATGGCACCGATTACTGAACCCCATAACCTTAGAAGTGGAGGGTAATGATGTCAGTTTCACCAGTTGCTGGGCACTACACAGTCAGGATGTGTTGATGGAAGTACTTCAAAATCTGACTTTGGACCATAAATTGGTATCCATGACGAGAAGAGAGTTTACCAATGCACAGGGCCACGTTGGGTGCCCACTGGAGTGTGTGTCCACCCAGAAATCTAAGCAACATAGCCCACCAAGAAGCGTTTCTACTCCAGACTAGTCCTCCTGCACTATGGGCCTGTGGGGGACCCTCTTGGCCTCCTGTCAATGATGTAGGTTCTCCTTTTCACAACAAGGCATGGTCAGGCAGCCAGGTACATCAGCAGGGTCTTTGGTTTGGTTGGGGGCTTTGCAAGGCAGGCCTCATGCAGCTCTGGCATCCAGGAAGCCCCAGCACATGTCCGCACAAGTTCTTTTTAATGGCGTAACAGACTTTGCAAAACCAAAGGGGATGATGGACGGAGTGTTGAACATTGCAAGCACTCACCCCCAGTCAACTGATCTGGGTTTAAGACTTTGCAGCACAGGCTCAACATGTTCAATGTGTATCCAGTCTTTGCAGAGAGCAATCAAGAGGTCCATCTCCAATCTTCTTAGGAACTTGTCCAGACGCCTGTCGACTGGCCAATAATAATAATAATAAAACAGTTTGTAAAGTTCCTAGTTACTTCTGACGACGTGTCCCAAGGCTAAGGTTTCTCTCCCAGATTCAGGGCCAAACAACAAGCTAAAAGGAGCAAGCCAATCAGATCAAGCTGAACAACTTCGAATAGATAATTCAATTGTTTCCTGTCTGAGTGGAAGGGGAAGAGAATTCCACATCTCGGAGGCTAGAAAACTAAAGGAACACCCTCCGATGCATGTTTTTTTCACCAGAATACAAGGAGGACCGAGTGCTATATCATGGAGTTTTTTCACACTTAGGCATAAGTGGTTCAGCTCAGACTGACCTTTTAGTTGTTGCTTGACAGAGCAGCTGTCTGAAAACCTATTGCTAACAGTTCTTTAGAATATGCAAAATTCTTTACCTCTTAGATGCATTTTCTGCAGAAAATAATCATTTTATTTGTGTTGTTCACTGTGGACTTTCTTTAATGTTCAAGTCAGTCGTGAAGTTTCTCTGGCTCCCACTGAAGGAACGGGTTTCCTTTAAAGCCATGTGTTACTGCCACAAAATCCTTACCAACAAAGGCCCAAGTTACCTTCACCCGCTGATTGCATCTTACTTCCCTAACAGGAATTTGAGATCAGCGGAGGCCTCCTTAGTCTGCATCCCCAGAGTCAAAAAAGCTCAGTTTGGAGGCTGCTCTTTCAGGTATCTGTCAGCCAAGCGGTGGAATTCTCTCCCACTCATGCTTAGGCAGGAAAAATCCGAATTATCCTTCCGCAAGAATCTTATAACCTGGCTGTTTAGATCAACTTAATCACAGCCTTTTCAGCATATGCTCTTTTACGTCGGAGTGATGAAACCCTAGCGCTGGGACACGTCAATTGATGTAGCCATACACTTTATAAATTGTCTTATTATTATTAATGTAGTCAGTACTCAGGATGAAAGCCTAACCTTTTGCCATCGCCCAAGCTTGTTCTGTCAGCTAAGCTAGACACTTCAAAACTAATTCTGAGTCCAAGGAAGTGCAAAGGTCAAATAATCAAAATGGTTTCCTGCAGCTACAGTACAATACAGCTCACGGTGGAGGATGAAAGGCTGGCCCTCCATTAGTATCAGTATCTGAGGATGGGAGGGATCATGCACGCTAGTGAGTGACACAGGCGTGACAGAAGCATGTGGGAAACAAGCAGGGCCGTAACACAAACCTCAGCAGCCCCTGCGGCGCAGGGGGGCCCCCACTTCTTCAGGGCCACCCAACCCATCAGGTCTTCCCCAAATCAGGCCAAGGTCAATAAATATCTGTGACATATGGGACACTCAGGGGCCCCTCATCAAATTCTGCAGGAAAAAGGCCACAGTAGGGGAGGCTACAGGGACTTCACTAAGCAGGGTCAGAAGACCTCATCAACCATGGGACAGAAATAGGCACCACTCAGAATTGCAACCAGCCAGACACTCACCGCACACTCCATAAGGATGAAAGCAGGAGCACATTGGGTGCTTCTCAACATGGCAGAGGCTAAACTTCACCTGGTAGCATATTAGAGCTGGTACCTTTAGGTGTCTGAGGGTAGAGACCTCCAGATAGAAAGGGGTTGAACAGCAGATCTTTGGGAGGGCAAATTGAGTCTATCACCTAGGTGAAAAAACAGTTTGAAGAAAAATGTTATGACCATTCCATTCTCTCGAACACCATTCCACATAATTTCAAAATAAATGACATTCACCAGGCTGAATAATCCCTATTTTTTGAAAGCCTTTCATATCAACGTCTTTTTAACAGCTTTGCTAGGATCAGAGACACGATTTCCTCTTCTCTATAAGAAAACTTTTTTCCACTGCCTGCCCCACCTTCCGTATCCTCCCTTCCATTTTTGCTTTGGTGCTGATGCATGACAGGGTGGTGATCCTCCAAGCCCTCTTTCCGTTTCACAGTCATTCCCAGACCACTTCTCCTCCCATCCCTCCTTTTGCCTCAAGTTATCCTAAATGTCCTCTCTTGCGTTTTTGGCATTTGCCTTCGGAGGTGCTTCCTCGTTTCCACAAGATTTTTTTTCTTCCTGCCCTTTTGCTCGTCCTTTCTCCCCTGCTCCCTATCCTTGTTTCTATGTTTTCTTTTTGTTCGCCCCCCCCTCTCTTTTCTCTTCACCCTGCTTGGAGTTTCCCCTCTCTGGGCACTCTATTCTCTCTATTCTTCCACCTCACTATTTTTATGACGCCTCTCTCCAGTCCTCTGCACTCTGACCCTGTTGCTCTACCTGTTGATCCCTCTAGGACCAGCTGCCAGGCCTTGCATAGATGCCTATTTGTAAAAAAATACACACGTGAGTGGAAAGTTTTTATCACCGGGCCAGTGAGGGTGAATGTAGGGTGTGACAAATACCATGGTTGCCTGGTCTTGATTCCACTTCATGCCTCTTTCTTCCTACACTCTTCAATTATGGTCTCTTTAGCTCACTCTTCCAAGTTTTTTTCATCCCTGCTTTCTTCCTTCGTCATTCACTGCTTCTTTCTTTCTTTCTTTCCTTGAGTCAATGTCTGATGATGAAACGTAAAACACAGCCTCCAAAATGAGTGCTGATAGCCAGCACCTGCATTCACTGTCACAAATTAAGCCCTGCCTGCATGACCCACCTGAATACCACAGGTTCTGTAAAATATGAAGCGAAAAGAGCCACAGCAAAACTGGCAAATCCAAACTGTCCTGATTCAGTCAGGAGACCCCCGATTGTTGAAGCAAAGCATGACTCTATTTTACCTGTTTCCCGCCTAAATTTGCCTCTGTTTCAATTTATGTCAATGGGGAAAATGCATTCCCCCCGATTTTGTTTTCTAAATCTCCCACTTTCTAATTGTAAAATGTTGACATTTGTGCCTGTTAAATTCTTTTTTTTGGCTGCCCTTCAGCCTTTGCACTCCAGAAGCATGCTTCATCCACGTCCAAATGCTAAATTTCAATAAATCAATTTAGACTCGTGGAAACTCTGCTCAGAGATCATTGGGAGTGAAAGGGGAAAAAGTAGAAGAAGGAAAAAAGGAGAGAAAGATTTGAGCATGGTTTAATCCCTCTGCAGCAAGTTTAAAGCAGGCAGTTCCCTGCCACTCCTTTCCCTCTACATTTTCCATGCATACCAAAAGCACCACGGGAGCACGTTAGGGAAGGGATTGTGACATGCTGCAAGAATGTAAGAATCACAAGTATTGTGGCTCCTGGTTTGCAACACCTAGGAAGACTGCCACCCGGAACCAAAACACAAATGACCCCGAAATAGACAGGAAATGGCAGGAGATAGAGCAGGAAAGCTGAGACGTAGCCATGAGGGCAGAGGGCATTTAAAAATACTAAGAGGCTTTCATCACGGGGACATCATGGAAAAAGGCAGTGTAACTTTCCCATGGTTAGTCCATTTAGAATATGTGGGCTGCCAGTACGAATGCGAAGCCTTTGCACAATTATGGCAAGAAGGGGGCAAGGGACAGGGGTGACAAACAGCAACGCTGAGATGTCGTGGTGCGTATTCTCAGCCTCCACATGTTATGTTTTGGTATCATAACTTGATAAAGTGCAATGAACCGTACCCAAAGGCATATCATGATTTCTCAATTTGTAGGTATGAATGTAGTATTGGCAAGGCACACTTTGGGCGGTAGTGGTATGAGAGCTGTCCCATTCACCAAACGTATATCTAGCGCCAATGCATCTCAAACACAATCTTCTATAGCTCCCACAAAATACCAATGGTTCTCTGCTATTTCACCCCTCGACACTCACCAGACTCACAAATGCGGGTAGTTGGGCTTTGACCGTATCTGCTGTTCCCTTCGCCATTTAATACCTCTTAGGCAAACAGGGCAAAATCAGTAGTTTGTCTGTTTTGCCATCTCAGGATTTGCGGATCTGGAAGTCCACTGGCTCTTCCATTCACCCATTACGCTTTTCCAGAAACCCAGGTCAAGAACTTAGAACCGCCGTCTAGAAGTCAAAGACCCAGTGCAAATGCTATGCCCTGTGGCCAAAAGACTGGAAGTGAAAGATGAGGCGCTGGCACAAGCCAATAGTGCGTCAGAAGATGCCTCTGCAATGGCCCTCATCTTAGAAAAGTTAAACATTCTAGTGATGGCCCAGGGGCATGAAAAAATAGCCAAGGGCCTTATTTAGAGTTTGACAAATGGGATACCTGTCTAAAGGTGACGGCTATCCTGTCTGCAGTATTACGAGTGCCATAGGATATAATGCACTTGTAATACGGCGAATGGAACATTGGCCACTTTTGTGACAGAGTATCCTGTCCCCAAACTCTAAATAAGGCCCTCAGGCTAAACTTAAGGCATGAGTCTAGGGTCACACACAAGGATCGATCTGGAATGAACATTATCGGATCTGGTGTGTGAGGAAGCGTTCACTGGTAAAGAACTCTTTGACAACTTAGCCGGAAGAGAATTCTGCATCTGCAGAAAGATGAAAACAAATCTTTGGCACCGAGTGCCAGGGGATTAAGTAGGACAAATAGTTATTCCAAGGAATTCTGCAGTGCCTAGATTCCCAGGACAAGCCCTCAAAGCAGTAACCAGGGCCAAAAATCAATGATCCTTTGACACTGGCAAAGTGGGTGTACTTCACCCCAGTTCATTGACCCAAAACATGGCTTTGCATAGAATGGGAAGAGAAATCTGGGTTCTGCTCAATGGTAGCATTTCTTCTGAAGGAGCTCTGGAAGCAGACATGCACTGGTGCTTGGTAATGCAAGAAGGCACTAATTTTAGAAGATTTTCCAGTGGGAGCACTTTGGTGAAGGACCTCCTTCCTGCAGATTCTACCACAGGGACTGTTGTTACAACTGCTTTTCATATCATTGGAGCTGTACCCGCGCCTTTGCATCGAGCCTCCTTCTTTTGGGGTAGGATCTGCTATTATAAAATGGCACATTTTCAGATTTGGCCTTGTGTGCCATGTGATCTGGAGTATCAACACCATTCACTGGGCTAATTAACAATGAATTGCATGCTTGGTCCTTTGACATCACTTGGCTTCCTGTCATCACTACCCCTTCTCTTTCACTCTCAGGAATCCCTCCTTTTTGGTTCCGTCATCCTCCGTTATACCCACTTAAGTGCCTCTCCCTTTCATACATGGTGACACCCAGGTTGGTGATGCAGTTCTCGTGATGTACGACACCTGGAGATTGGCGATGGTGTGATCGCCAGGCGGGGGATGCTGTTTGAACATGGCTTGCTCAAACCGCTTGAGCCTCTATGTGGCTCATACCGGTCCTCTCAAAGGGGATTAACTGTTCTTTTTGGTAGCCGTATAACTCTTTGTCGGGATTTTGGAGAAGTTGGGCTTGAACAGCAGCCAAGTTCCCTCGGCACGCACAGATGATTAAGCAGAATCTGACCACAAAATGGCCGCCCCTGAAGCCACAATGAGAAGGCGGCTGCTTGAGAGGCGCTCGAGGGAATGGTTGAGGCACACCTCGACCTTACTATAATCCTTGATGTCTCACTCATCTAAAATCCTCTTTTGTTACATTGATTTATGTTATGCAATGTCATGATATCCGTATTTGTATAGGGCATGTGTGTCACTGGTGTGGCTCTTAGCGCTGTTGTGCTCTCCGGAATGTGGGTTTGTACGCGGCTCTAGGCACCGTTGGAATTGTACATCACTGCCCTCCGAGGCTTGCATGATGGACAAACTGTTGCACACATACCATGCTTGGCGTTTGACGTTGTGTGGATCTACACGGTGCATGGAGATTTCTGGGATTACGCCTCAATCTTGGTGTGTGGGTTTTGCAGCTTGTATCGCTATTTCTGCATGCAGCATGCATTGTGTTTTTGTGTGTTTTCTCCCCCAGGACCAGCACTCGTTCGACTCTGAAGAACCGAAGTATAACTTTGCCCCCAGCCCGGCCCTGAACAAAACTGCACAACCTTTTGGTGCCAGGACGGGCCAGGAAAATTCCTCACCAGGCCTGGTGACCAAGTCTGTGATGTACACACCCCCAGCGCCCTCCTACGGCGTGAACCCCACCTCTCGCGTGCACCACAACGGGTAGGTCCCAGAGTACCTAGGGAAGGGTGAAGGTTGGCACTGTAGTTAGAACCAAGTTGGATGAAACCCTCTTCTCTGAGCACCGCCTGGTAGAGATGGCCGCTTCTGAAGGATACCACCCACATAAGGCAAGAGGCTGGGCATCACGCTTTATAACAGGACCAGAGATAATCCCAAAAGGCAGACGGTGAGGGGATGTTCATGATGCCAAAATGCCACACTGGTTCAAATTAGCAATAAAAACGGAAGTACCCTCAAGTATTAATAATTAACATTTCAAGCATACTAGCAATAATGAAACAATACAAGCATCTATTATCAATAGCTAACACCATGCTGGCATATATTATCAATGTGCATCCAGGCAAAGATAAGGCCCAACTCGGACCTTCTATCCTTCAGAAAATACCTGAAGATGTCCGTCTTAAGGTAACATCCCTCTAGCAGACTCTGTTCTTATCCTTACTACTATTCAAGGTCTAATGTGCCTCGTAAAGCAGTTGCTGGTTTGGTTGTCTGTAAAGTGCTCCTTGGCCCACGTGCAGCAGCGTAGCATGGGTTGCCAGCACCCGGGGCAAGGCAGGTATTGCGCCTCCTAACCCGTGGACCGTTAGCACTTCCTGGTGCAAATTTTTAAAAGAAAAAAATTTGGAGTACAATTTTTTTTTCTTTTAAAAGCACTCCCTAAGAATTTTTCACCTGGGGCAACTGCCCCTGTGCCCCCCACCACGCTACGCCACTGCCCACGTGGCTAGGTTCGCGCTATAAAAATCCACCAAATAAAAAGATGAATAAAACATATAACACTACCAAAGGAAATCCAAAATTAGTGAAATGTGAATCAGAGATCCGTCCTTCAAAAACCGGAGTTTTTTTCTTAGTTGCCTTTTTTTCAAAGTGCTGTATCGAAAATAAATATGGTGATGTATCCAAGATAATTTTGTGCCCTTACCTATAATTAGTAGGAATGACTGTCAATAGGAAGCAGTGACCAGTGCCCACCGAAAATTCGTTGGCTTCCAAAAACTGCTTTCAAGTAGAGAAGGATTGTTTTAGGTTAATAAGTTAATTCCACACCGGAAATTACAGCCAATAGTGATTCCTATGGTGACAAATTGTATCAATAAAAAATAAATGGCAGGTATTATCAATTAAATAAATCAATTAAATGAAATCAATTAAATAAAGCATACATTCACAGTACTCAAGCATTGCCCAGTACAATTCACCGCTTACGGATACATTTTCCTGCCAGGCGAGAGTGACAACATGAGAACTATTAGTGAAGTGCCAGGGTGTGACCCTGGCTGTGTTGAAATGCTGGGATTTGAAAGACTTGGGTAGAGACGAGTTTCTTGTTTGTCCTATAGGGTCGACACAGCACAGCTTTGTTGTGGTTAAGCGTTGGCAGAGCAGGGTGCAGGGGTGACCTCCTTCTTTCTGTGTGCTCCTGGTCTAACACAGAGGTCGACGTGTTTCAAAAACCGTGGTGGAACTGTGCCCTGTGGGAGGGGGCGGAGAGGCGACAGGCGTGCTGGGGGTTTAGGAAGAAGTGGGTAGACCACTCTAAGGGAGTGCAGCAGACAACCGAAGGGCCAGATAGAAGAGGCAGGCTAGGACAGTCTCCCTGAACTGTTTTAGTGTTGACTTGAGTGGATATTACTCTTTTGATGCTGAACGTATTGCATTCTCTAGTTACTTGCCTTTGGGTCAGACTCCTTCAGCTAGTGACTTCCTTTGCTCTGGAACCTTCAGCTATTGGCTGGAGACACCGTCAATCACATCTTGGATCAGCCACATGAGTATTTTAGTCTTAACTGTTTTTCCACTGGTTGTTTGGGTGTGTCCTTCTGACTCCAGTGGAACGCACGAGGGACTTTTTGACATCAGAACTCAGTCAGTGAGTGACCCAGCTGCATTTCGGATTCCTCATGAAAGCATCTGAAAAAGAATGCTACGGAAAAAAATGGTTGCTCTGTTTCTGCAGCATCCCTTTTTGAGATGCGTTTTGTCAACGTTTTAGTAAGAGGTTTGACGTTTGTAGGCTGTGTGCGCACCGAAGGTGCACTTAAAGCTTGTTCATTTTACTATAGTTTATCGACCAGATTACAGGTTAGCTCAGCCCAGCAGTAGCACAAGCCAGCTTCAAAGAGATATTCAAGTGTCCACCGACATTAAAAGAGTTAGGCTCTCAGGTGACTGAAGGAGGCGCGCATCACGTTATTACGCTCAAAAATAAATACTTGAATTGTAAAAATAAAATTATCAAAACTGTAAAAGTATTGTAAAAATAGTCCATCTGTTCAACAGTAAATGTTACGGAGCTTCCTGGTTAATCCCCGTTTCGACCTTTGCTGCCAGTCTTTTCTTGATTCTGGGCAGCGCTGACGCACGGGGCATGGAAAGGGGTATGTATGCACACCTTTTGACAAGTGGCCTTAAAGCAGTGAAAAGCCAGAGACATATGTCGGGACGTTCCTCTTTCTCGCTCACTCGTAAACTATGCAGACAGTGCCATCTGGTGGCCGGAGCTTCAAAGTGTTTTACAGTTAAAGTGAAGCCTACTACCATGCCAGACATTCTTGCCCTTCCGGGCCAGGCTTTCTTCAACCATGCAACTCACGGCTCCATTTCTATGGGTCTGGTAAGAAATAGAGGGGGCTGTATCCCCAGGCGTACACATAACTTGCACAGGTCGTGCTTCAGTAAAGCATAGGTCACCACATTTGTTTTTTATGCCATAATGCCACCACACTCAATGCAAGGTCAACTTGTACGCCTCGTTTTCACGCCCTCTCTGTGCAGCGTTTTGTACAGAGTAAGATGGAGTTCTGGCTATATATAAGCAACCAGTAAATAAAAATAGAAATTATGAAAAGATGAGCGAGGAACCTATTATTTCGTACTGCACCTATGAAGCAGCTGCTCCCATGATGTCATGGCTGTCAGGATCCTGGCCTAGTGTCATCAGCCGGTCCTCGCGACACATTTTCCAGTGTGAGTATATGCCTAAAAGTCCATGCAGGACACTATTAGTTAAAAGGGCGGAAGTGCCTGGGGGTCAGGGGCGTAGCTTGGTCAGAAAGATTGGGGGGTGAGCTTCAGACTATCGAACAATGGCGCTGGCATATAATGTTAAAATACATTATAGGACAGGCAGGGCGCATGAGAGGGGCTAAAGGGGTAATGGAAAGGGAGACGAATGCGGGTTGTTAGGGGTACTAAGTGAGAATGAGCTCTGATGAGAGAAGCGCAGTGTTCAGGATGCTCTAAGGAGAGGAGTGTAGTGTTTGAGGTGTTCTGATGCGTGGAGTGCAAGTGTTTGAGGTACTCTGAGGAGAGTAGCGCAGTATTTGCGGGGCTCTGAGTAGAGTAGTGCAGTGTTTGAGGTGCTCTGAGGAGAGAATTGCAGTGTTTGAGGTGCTCTGAGGAGAGCAGTGTGCATGTTTGAGGTGTTCTGATGAGAGGGGTGCAGTAGTTGAGATGCTACGAGGAGAGGTTTGAAGTTTTGGAAGTGTTTTGAGGAGAGGAGTGCAGTGTTTGAGGTGCTCTGGGGAGAGGAGTGCAGTGTTTAAGGTGCTCTAAGGAGAGGTTTGCAGTGTTTTGAGGAGAGGAGTTCAGTGTTATAGGTGCTCTGAGGAGTGAAGTGCAGTGTTCAATGTGTTTTGATGAGAGGATTGCCGTTTTTGAGGTGCTCTGAGGAGAGGAGTGCAGTGTTTGAGGGGTTCTGAGAAGAGGAGTGCAGTGTTTATTGTGTTTTGAGTAGAGGCATGCAGTGTTTGAGGTCCTCGTTGAGAGGAGTGCAGTGTTCGAGGTGCTCCGGTGAGAGCGAAGTCTGGGGGTGTTTTGAGGAGACTAGTGCAGTGTTTGATGTGTTTTGAGGCGAGGAGTGCAGTGTTACAGGTGCTCTGGGGAGAGAAGTGCAGTGTTGAATGTGTTTTGATGGAGAGGATTGCAGTGTTTGAGGTGTTCTGAGGAGAGGAGTGCAGTGTTTGAAGGGTTCTGAGGAGAGGAGTTCAGTGTTTAATGTGTTTTGAGTAGAGGATTGTAGTGTTTGAGGTCCTCGATGGTGGGAGTGCAGAGTTTGAGGTGTTTTGAGGAGAGGAGCAGTGTTTGAGGTATTCCGAGGAGAGTAGTGCAGTGTTTTAGGGGTTCTGAGGAGTTCAGTGTTTAATGTGTCTTGAGTAGAGGAGTGTAGTGTTTGAGATCCTCGATGGTGGGAGTGCAGTGTCTGAGGTGCTCTGAGGACAGGAGTGCAGTGTTTCAGGGGTTCTGAGGAGAGGAGTTCAGTGTTTAATGTGTTTTGAGTAGAGGTGTGTAGTGTTTGAGGTCCTCGATGAGAGGAGTGCAGTGTTTGAGGTGCACTGATGAGAGGAGTGCAGAGTCTGAGGTGTTTTGAGGAGAGGAGTGCAGTGTTTGAGGTATTCCGATGAGAGGAGTGCAGTGTTTGGGGTATTCTGTGGACAGAAGTGCAGAGTTTGGGGTGTTGAGCGTGCTCTGTTTGGAGGAGAATGGCCCCAGTGCGGTGTGGTGTGATGAGCTGCGCTTTGTGTTTTGGGGGGCTTACTTTTCTATGTGACAAGTGATGTGCAGTGTGTGTGAGCTGTGCCAGAGGGGTGGGCTAGCGGGTTGTGGTCCCTCGCATCGCTGTTAGGACCGGCTCCTGCGCAGCAGACGCACACCTGGCAGGATGCGTCCGTGCCAGCCCCTGCCAAGACCCCTCTGCGAGATTCCAGCTGCCCAGCAAGATGTGGGCAGACCCCGTTATCCCGAGGCACCAGGCTCGGCTAAGCTGCTATTTGTACAAAAATTACTTTTCAGAGGCTAAAATAAAGTGCCTGGTCTTGGTGCTCTGTTGGAGGAGAAACCAAGGCTCAGAGGGATGTGCAGGCATCAGGCAGATGTTGGCGCTCAAGTAAGGGTGGCACTGTGCCAGCTATCTGTGCCAGCTATTCTGAAGGTTTCTCTTTGTACCCGGCCTCGGGCAGCTGTTGCTGTGTGTCAGGCAGTCAGAGTCCCTCTCCGTGCCAGCTAATATGCAGGTGCCACTCTGCAGCAGGTATCTTGCACGAGGCGTTAGGCGCAGCTCTTGCCCTGTGCCAGGTGTGAGGCAGGTGCCGCTCCGCACCAGTCATCAGGCTGCGTCACTGTGGCAGGAATTAGGCATGTGTCGTGATGCCTCTCTTAATCGGATTGGCCAGGTCAGCGCACTGGGCGGAAAGAAAAAAATGGTGTTTGTTGTGGGGGGAGGGGTCTTTGCGGTGTGAGGGCAGGAGGTGTGAGGAAGATGGGGGGGGGAGGGCAGGGGGTTGATAGGGGTGCTAGCAATTATGCTGAGGTTCATTAAGGACTGATTACAGAGTCTTTAACGGGACCGATTGAGGCCAAGTGGGGTGGGCGAGCTGCTGTTTGCATGACATTAGGTCAGGCAGCTCCCTGCTGCGCCCCTCGGAATTTTGGCGCCCAGGGACCACCTCCCCCATGCCCAAGGCCGACCCCACTGCCAAGCATTAGGAAGGTGTTCCTCTCTGCCACCCTGCCAGGTTACACACGTGTGTCTCCGTGTGCGGTCCTTCCCTCTTCCTCCTGTAAGGGATACACAGGTTGGAGGCCCCATCGGGAGGGGCGTAGGGTGATATCACGGCACCCTAGTAGGCATGCAGTAACCTAATGCCAGGCTATATCGGGTGCAGGGCTGAAGGGCACCGAGCCGCGGGCTTCGTTACACTTCAGCTACCGACACAGAGGAACGAGGTATGGGGGTTTGTGCATGGGGGTCGGCCGCGTCTGGGGTGGGGGTGAATTGCACGGGATTGTGATTGGCGTGTGACTTTGGGGTCGGGGTGTGACCGCACGTGTGTTCGATGCAGGGTCACTGTACAGAAACGTCAAGTGCCTGTCTCTCAAGAGCGGGCCTCTGGGCACTTTGTGGTTGGGGGAGGGGGCCTTGTCGGGCACTGCTCACAGTGATATTTTTCTTCTTTTTTTTTGTAAAGTGAGGTGCATGAAGTCCGCTGTCACTCACTCTCACCTGCTTACATATTAATTGTTTGATCTTGGGTCTCGTATCTGATTTGGAGTAGGGGAGGTTGATGTCTGCTTGCACCAGCTCAGAGCACGATCAGTATGTGCATTATGTGCCTCTTGACCCCCCCTCCCCCCGCCTCCTTGACCCCCCCTCCCCCGCCTCCTTGACCCCCACTCCCCCCCGCCTCCTTGACACTCCCTCCCCCCTTTCCCATTTTACTAACGGTCTTCTGTCTTTCTTTCCTTCTCTCTTTACAGGTGCAGAACCCGTAAGCTTAAACTTTTTTTTTCTCTGCATGCCATCCCCCTTCCTTCCCCTGACTTATTTACAGCCATCGGTTGTGGGCTCTGCACTTCCCACCGCCCACTCTCAAAGGCCCTTCTCGATGACGTCGAGCCAGTAGTTTGTGTGCGTCGCATGATGTTGACATGTCCTATTTCAAAGTGACTACAGACATGGTTGTTTAATGAGATTGTTTCAAACTGCATAGATTTAACCCCTCGAGTTCAGGTTTTGATCATCACGCGGGACCATACACAGTATTGACAAATTTTTGAAATGTTTTCTTAAATTAGGCCCTGCAGTTTTAAATAGGGGTTTTAAAGGCATTCCATTTCAGAACGGGTGTATATGTAGTGGGTTGGTGCCTGGGGGTAAGGCCCCGTCTTTCCAGGCTGCAGGTGTAGTCACTAACTGGGGCCCAGGCCTGCGCCATGTCTAACTTACCAAGGGCTGGATCGCCTGAGGTTGATGGGGCAGCTGAGAGGTCTCTTTTGATTGGCTGGTGACCTCAGACATTTACATATGGCTTTGCCTCTTGTTCCTCCCGCCTGCAGCCTTGCAGTATTAGGGCACTGGCTCAGAAAAGAGGGGATTAGGGTGGCCCCACTAGAAATTCCCTTTACATGGGTGTAATTGCAGTTGACTTTGACCATAACACCAAACTTGGCACCACCACATTCAAAGAGAGGCAAGAAAAGAAAGCAATGGAAATGCAAAGATCTGCAAGACCGAATCATATGAGAGGGCTGACTGCAGAACACATGGCTATGGATCTCAACCCAATATAGATCAGGAAGTGACGTCTTATCTTCCAAAAAAGAGTTATATATCAATGGGGCAACCCAATAAGCCACTGGGCATGGGTAATATGTGGTTCAGAGAAGAGGTGTCCCAGTGGAGACCAAATAGAACCATGGAATCTCAAAAAGAATGAATCAATAATAATGATATAAGGTCAAGGACCACCATACGCGATTCCAATGTATGTGATTTTATTTCATCACAAGTCTTGAAATACATCAATTATCATGCTCAAAAGACAAAAATAAATCTGTAATCAGTCAAATCATAACATCATACAGATATATATTCTCTGTCATATGTGTCTTGGTTAGCTGTTACCGGTTTTGCCAGCAGCCAGGAGCCACAGGTTACTGATCAACCTTGGCCTTAACTCCTTTCGCCATATGAACATTAATGGATTAGTTTGAGAGCCTACCCGGCCCAACTCCTTTAAGTCCACAGCCTGAAGTGTTTGTGCTGTTTTTATTGGTGCCCTTCTCTTTTTTTCCCCTTCACTCACCTTCGTCCTGATGAAGACCCCGCCCTCAATGCACACAATTGGCTGTTCCATCTAGGGGTCGAAACGTCGACACTTCCCTTTGTTTCATCAGACACATATGACAGAGAATATATATCTGTATGATGTTATGATTTGACTTTTAATGCGTTTGGCAGATAACTGCCGGGATAGTTTGTGAATTACTTTCCTGATGTATATACATGTACACTACTGTCCTTTCTCACCACCTTCCCTATGCACTTATCACTTCACTCTTCTGTGCACCTATGTTTTTGAAAATTTACTGATTACAGATTTATTTTTGTCTTTTGAGCATGATAATTGATTTATTTCAAGACTTATGATGAAATAAAATCACATACATTGGAATCGCGTATGGTGGTCCTTGACCTTATATCATTATTATTGATTAATTCTTTTTGAGATTCCATGGTTCTATTTGGTCTCCACTGGGACACCTCTTCTCTGAACCACGTCTTATCTTCCAAGCCTCACACATTTAGATGCCAGAAAGCCATACTCTCGGATTTTTCATTGTCGGAGAGGGGATGGCGGCGAAAGGGTAATAATGCATTGCAGAAAAGGAAAAGGAAATGACAGTGTGCCAAATACCGTGCTCCCATATTAATAACACAGTGTGCTCAGAATCAGGCATGTTTCGTACAAAAGTCAGTGGTCGAAGTGCATTAAAAAAAGTATGGGAACTGCGTTGCTGCCGCAAAGGGGGCGGGTGAGTGAGCGTGTGGGCGTGGCTAATAAACAAAATATTCTGTAACTTTTTTCAGTCTTTCACCTTCCGGTAAATACGTATAAAATAACACAATTTACATGAAAATTAATGTGTTATAAAGTGGGAAATACACTATCGTACATTATGAAACCTCTTAGTTAATGCACCGCACAAAAGTCTTGTTGGTGCAGTGGAGAAAAGTGACGTGTATTTTTAGTGCTACATGGTCCCAGTCTGTGACAGAAAGCACTGCGAACATGCAAGTCATTATTTAAAACTTGCATTGCACCAGTGCTTGAGATGGAAACATAGAAGTGCAGGTACTCTGTAGCAGAGTACCTGCTTGTTTCTGAGAAGTGCCGGTACTCTCCAATTAAAAGTATTACGTCACTCTCGAGAAGTGCCGGTACTCTCCCTCTCAAAATAAAAAGTGCCGGTACTCTGTACCGGGCAGTACCGGCCCTTTTAAAGCACTGCATTACACACAGTATAAGATAGGCTGCTACAGAATGCACAAAAAGGTTTAAGATAAAAAGTGTTTCCAAAATATAGATTTTTTTGCAGGCTGTATGTAGTCCAGTTTTTTTTAATACCTGTCTTGTAAAAGCACACACTTCACAGCTTAGCTGGCAGCTCCCTTACAATACTCCTCAAAGTAATGAATGTGTGTCACCAGGAAGATTCAGGCGATTTTATCAATTAAACCAATACCGGCTTCCAGGCGCCCTTTACATTTGCAGATTGACCAGTGGTGCACATTTACACTTGTTTCAAGCAAGCAGGCTCCCTCCAAGGAGGCTAGTTTAGCTGCTTGCTCCTCCCTCGGTGTCACGGCACAGGAGGCTCCCTGAAAGACACTTCAACTAAAGCATTTCAGCTCTCGGAATTAACCGTTCTGGGACGGTTGACTTTTGACAAAAAGTAGGAAAACTGTTTTTCTAAAATTAAAAAGTAAGGGCACGTCATGCCCCTCAGATCCCCCCACTTCGACCACTGACATAAGTACCGGACCCACAGAAATGTGGATAGGCGAGGGGGGGGGCTCTGATTATATTCTGTCCTATCGAGTGTTCTTCAGTGGGGCAAATAATCAGCATTTCCCTATATGATGTACATGTTTGTCTGTGAAAGTTAGAGTTTAAGGTAGTCCGAGCAGGCAGACATTCTCGGTAACCCTAACTTCCTGTCTTCTTTTTCTTTTCCTTAATCTTGCTTCCTATACCCCTTATCCACTTTATGTTGCCTCCCACTGCTTTCTGTTTACCCACCGTTGTTTTTGTCCATGCACTCTCCCTATCTGTCCTCCTCGTTACATATTCACCCAATCACTGCCTGTCTGGATCTCAGGACGGTTGCAAACCCTCCAGAGTTGAAGGATCAGCCCTCATCCAACGCGGCCTTCCCCGCACTGACACCTGCAACCCTTGCCTCATTTTACCTGGACGATAAGTAAGTGAGGGTTGCACCCTTGGGTCTTGTAGTGTCTTGTGCCACATTGCTCTTGATAACTCTTTTGCATTGGTAGTGCGAGGGGCAATGTGGGCGATGCGCATGGCCTGATGGATCCTGCAAGTGTGAGCCCAAATGAGATGGCTGCTTCTTGCAAGTGCCTAGGAACTGAAAGCTGTTAGATTAGGGGGTAAAGACTGGAACATTGTGGATGCTTGCAACAGAGATTTCTGCCTGTAACGCTAAGGATGTTTATTCACAGTCTACACTATTTATTTTATTGTTCGAGTTTTATTTAGCGCAAACTCGACCTGAGGGCATCAGAACACTTTTTAAAGTTTGCACGGACAGCATTTACAAGGAATACAGAAGAAAAATAGTATGCATACTGAGGAATAATATACAATAGAGGGTGGAATAGATGGTCGATATAGTTCGGAGGGGGCGATGGTAGGTTATTACACAGGTTGGAGGAATAAATGAAGAGTTGTACCCAGCGGTAGTGATGTTCTATGTAGGAACGTTGCCCAGTGTCTTAGTCTCTTGTAAGCTGGGGGATTAGTAGAGAATGGCATAAGTTACGGACACAGGTCGGTGATGGTTCTTCAGCAACTTAGAAGATAGAACAGAAAGCAAAGTTGTCTTTCCCTCTTTTCCCTTTGGGTGCCGTAATGGCTGTGGGTGCACCCGGTCAGGGGCTTATTTCACAGATGTTGGTCCCCCAGTACCCTTACAGCTCTCGCTGTGGGACTCATAGTAGAAGAAGACATATGCAGAAATCTGGACTACTGAAAAGGCAGGCACTTGGTGTCCCCTCCCCTCTCTTTGGACAGGTGCATTAAATGAGGAAGGCATTGGGTGGGTACGCTTCTATGTCGTAGACCAGGTGACGCAGAGTAAGAGATTGATACAGTGCCTCCAGTGTGTAGAGATTTTGGCAAGGTGTTTCTCTAGGTGCTCTGTGAAATGGTGGTAATGTCCACTCTTATGGATGCAGAAAACTATATTAATGTGAGTATTTTATTCATACTTGTTAAAATAGGTAGTGGATTAAAGTTTACTTTGATAAAAGCGAGTTTTTATTTACTTATTTATTTATGTATTTTCTTATTTTTATTGTAATCAATACTTCATTGCAGCTGGATATGTAGGCTCATAGAGAGGTCTGTTTGCAGCTTGTACGTGCTGTAGGTTCACGTGCAGTGCATTATCTTACCATCCAGAGGTTGGGTTCAGAATCACATTTAGCAATGAAGCTAGTGGGTGTCAACCAGAGGCGTGTCTGTTAACAGAGCATGACGTTGACCGCGCTTGCAGTGCGCCTCAGACCTTGGCAAAGTATTACATTTTGTTATGCGGTTGCGCGTGGCCTGTAGATCGACAGCGCAAGAGAAGAAAAGCCACAAAACAAAAAAACACTAGATTTAGGCTGGATGATAAGGATGTTGCTGTATGTTTTTTGGAGTTGCTCACTCTGGTGGTTTTTATCAGGATGACAATATGTTTTGCTAATTTTGAAGTTTCTTACAAGGGCAATGTTTGTTTCCTACAGAGAATACCTTATTGAGAGTCACCCTGCATGCCACAAATTATTAATGTGAACTGACCTTTACTCAATTAATCTGGATGCATTTGGAGCATAGAATGGTTACTTGTAGTTTGTGAGAGACATTAAAACTACAGTTGTTCCTAAAAAACACAGACACTGTGCTTACAAAGCTGTGCCATCTAGCTGAGGCTCTGGTTCTGAGACTTTTGTGAAGACTATTGAAATGTAGTTCTGAGCGAGTGAGCCTGGTACCGAAGCAAAACTGGAGTCGCAGGCATCTCAGAAAGTACGAGGGGTCATCAGAGACTAAGGGCCCTATTTAGAAATGGCAGCCATCCTGCTGGCCCGGGTTGTGTCTTATTTATTTGTTTTTGTTTGTTTAAAAAGTTATTGAATTATGCTCTTTGGGTCCCTTAAAGAAATATAGGTCCCCCCAAAAATTGTGGTTGCTACAGACAGGGCTTTCTTTTTTGTATCAATTCCTACGCAGGACCTGAGGTTCACGGGGTTACCCCATTAGTTTGTAATGGTCTTTTTGGGATAGGCCTGGGGTGTGGGGTGACTATCAGGAGCCATGAAGTTTATCCAGGGACTCTTTTGTTGGAGGGAGATCCAAAGGAAACAATGGAATTCCATCCAGTGGAGCCTCTTCCCAAACCTCTGAAGAAATATGGCCTTCAGGGGTTTTCCAAGCAGTATTTTCATTGGTTTCGAAGCCCCGATGACCCTCGTTGGAGAGGATTTAGTAAACAAACACCATGCGTTACACATCAATATTCCTGCTCAAATGGTTGGTAAGCACCTCTTCGCTGATCCTTAACCAAAGGCGGGAGTTGCAGTGTTGGCGCTCGGGTGTGAGGAGGGATCAGAACCAGGAGTCCAGTACATTCAGGGCATATTGGATCTACATGTGAGACTTCACGCTCTTTGCGATGCAGAGGAATCACAATTAGAGAGGCTCTCTCAATGGTACAGTGAAAAAAGGTGACAGTAGGTGTACAGTGTATTAAGTACAGACCAGGAGCAAAGCATCGGGGAGCCCTGTTGGCGGTACAGGGTCACAGGGACACCGCCAACAGTACAATGTACGCAGGACGAGGGTAGAGGGGAACAAGGGTTAGCAGCCTGTTCTCAATAGGTTCAGAGCAAGAAGCCAAGATTGGTGTGCCCCACTGCCCTAGAGTGCGGTGTTGTGGGTAGACAGGCTGTGCTTGAAAGCTTGACAGTGAGTTGGAGACAGTATTGACTTTGGGATAATTCTGAGACCTGCAATTGTAGTCATTGGTTTCTGCCATATAATATGCCAGCCAAAACTGGTAGAAGCTCTTTGCTACATTGTGTGTGCAGTGCATACACCTGGAGTCGCGGGGGTGGGGCTTCATGTTGCGAACTGTGCTGCTGAGTCACTTGACCGGTTACTTGTGCTGCGTTATTCGCTGTGTGGCAGAACTCGGGTCTTTGTGGCATAAGGTGTGGCTTGTTTGCAGGGATGAAGAGCCTGAGAATTGTGCTGCATGGTATGCCATGTGGAAGGGGTGGAGCTCTGTGCAACTACCTAGTGTTCTGTATGCTTCTCATTTTCATGGTGTATTGTGTGTAGTGTGCCTCCTGTTTCATAGGTGCTCATTGTTAATCATGGGCTCTGTGCTTCATGGTGTGAAGTGTGCCTGCGGTGTGACCCTTACCGCTACGATGCATGGTATGCAGTGTGCCTGTGGTGTGACCCGTAAGTCTAAGATGCATGGTGTGCTGTACATTGATTGTGTGACACCGAGCTGAATGCTGCATGGTGGCAGGTTGCCTATGGAATGGTGTGAGCTCTGTGGTGCACGCTGCACCCTACCTATGCTGCGGTGTGCTCCAGCCAGCCCAGGCTGTGTACTGCCCGCCCCATGACATGATCTCTTACCACTCACCCACATCCCACAGGCACTCGCTGAGGATGGAGAGTCATCCAGCCTATCTTGCCAACGACTCCAGCAAAAAGAGGCTGGTGGAAGATACCGAGGATTGGCAGCCAAGGACTGGAACTGCCCAGTCTCGCTCCTTCCGGATCCTAGCTCAGCTCACGGACACAGACTTCAGTAAGTGTCTGATCTAAACAGAGGACAGCCCAAGGGGGCAGGAGAGAAGCACAACTAGCACACATGGCACATTTGATCTGCAGTGGCAGCCGGCACAGGTAAGAGCAGTGGGCGGGGTGTGGGGAAAGTCGACAGACGACGGGATAGGTAAAATTAAATAAATAAATAAAACCACGTACTTTGCGCTCGGCGCATTGCCGAGCTGGCGATGCGGCGAGCGCAAGGTAAGTGGTTTTATTTTTTTTAATTGAATTTTACCCACCCTGTCGTCTGGCGACTTCCCCACTACCACCCGCCCCGCCCTACCGCTCTTACCTGTGCCGGCCGTCACTGTTGAGCTGTTTTGTTGCATGTGGCATTATATTAGGTGTACTGTGGATGTAGTTCACTCCCATGTTTGTGGAATTTCAGGACAGTCTTGCACCGGTTTTGGTGGTAGTGGAGCCTGTAATTCTTGGTAAGTGTCTAATGATCAGCCAGTCTGGATCTATCCATTTGATCCATCTATACATGTTTTGTGTGGAGCACCTGAGATGTAAGTTCTCTTGGAGAGTTCCTTTCAGTTGGTTCTTACTATCCCTGATTGATTGGCAGTGCAATTGGTTAGCACTAATTTTTGTCAGAAGAAGGGTACTCTTAGGCAGGAGTGCTTCTAGTAAAACGTCTTAGCAGTGAAGTGTGTATTTCAACCTACTCCAAGTGACATAGCTTGTGTTCGCCATGGAGAGAATCCTCCCACAGCGAGACGCCCAAAGCGGATGTTTCACTCCTATCTTATCCTAGTATCTTATAACTTCTAGATCAGTGATACTCAAAGTACAGCCCGGGGACCACTTGCGGCCCTCTTGACTTTTCATGCGGCCCCCCTGGTGAACAGCAGCACGAGCTGCTGAGCATTAAAATTCAGAAAACAGGGTTAAATAAACAGGCAAGCATTTATTAACCTGCAAATTAATGCTTGCACGTTTATTTAACATTTTTTTAGAGCTCCGAACACAATCCATGACCCATTCAAACCCACTGCCCTACGCCACCCCGTTGGCATCAATGCGGCCCTGGTCACACCACAGACAGTACTTTGTGGCCCCTGGGCAAATGTTTTCGAGTTCCCATATTCTAGATGAATGGTAGATCATGGAGGAAATGTAAGGGCCTTGTAAACCACTCGTTCTTAGTCAGTGTTTCCTTCCAGAGAGAAGGGATAGTTGTTGTAGATTCTTTGAATCCGTCTATCAGCAAGGGCAAAAGGTTAATGGATGTAGAAGAGTTAAAGTACATTTAATTAACTAATTCATTCATTCATGTATTGGATAAGTAATTATCAGCATCTTCCGAGCCCCTTAGAAACTGTCATATCCTGCAACTCAGGCTGCTAAAAATAAACCTTGTCCAGTTGGGGCTGATTCGTGGTTGCCCGTCCGCAGAGCCTGCTGTTAAAAAGTGAGGGCTCGCCCTGCGGTGCTCATTGCAATGATTCCTGGTTGTGGAGATTCAGATGGAGTTGAATGATTTCCCTCCGCTATCTGGCCCTATTCCCTGTCACTAGCTCGTTGTTTCTGCAGTTTCCCATCACTATTTCCTGCCACAGTTAATAGTCGTTCGTGACACTAGGGATTGAGCATTTACAGGGACTTGGCATCAGGTAATCCTGGCTATGTGAGCGCTCTGCCTTGGTGCCTGTTGGAATGGCCATTTTGTGACTCTGGCTTTGGGTCACAATAGTGCACATTTCTTGTAAGCACCAGAGATGATGGCTCCTGGTAGGAATTTGCAAACGCCAACCATGCCGAACACCTTTTCTTCAACATTTGCCTTCACCTAAACACTTTTCTACCCCTAAGTCAGCTTTTGATAGGAATTATTGCACGTTCTCAGACCCGTGCATCCAACATTAACAACCTTAAAGGTGTTTTTTGTATCCTATGTAATTGTTCTTTCATCATTAAATCATTAAGCCCTAGAGAACCTGTTGCATCATCTGCTAGTGGAAGATTGAAATATTTCTCTTGCCTCACATTCGAGTCTGAGTCTCTTGTGTTGACCTTTTGGAAGCATTCACTTTTCAAGTGAAACAAGCTTCAATCTGAGTCAACAAAGAGAGTTTTCTCCAAGTTGGGCCTTTCCCAGTAAGCAGACAAAACAAGAGCTAGGAATTGTGGGGTTGAGGGACTTGAAAGGATGAGCAAAGACCCTTAAATATGACCAAGCTGTAGTCGACTTGGCCACTCTCTCCTTTTCTAATTGACTAGGACTCCTTCTCCTATTTGACCCTTGTGACCTTTAAAATGGGCTGTGCCCCTGGTTGGTTGTCGCTGTATGTATAATTCAGATACCTTCCTGCTTCTCCAGGATGCCATGTTGGCACCATTTTTTGGGAGCTACTAGGCCCATGATCTGGAAGATACCTGTGACTTTGGCTACCCCAACATTGAGAGCATTTCAACAGCAGATAACTTTGCTCCTGCTGTGTGGTCAGCTTTATAATGGTCAGACCCCCTTCCTACATCTATTCTCGCAGATCAAGGTGCAGCGCCTCGCTGTGGTGCAAGGCTCATTTTTCAATAGTATTTCATTACCAATTTAGTAGAAAGAGATTAGGCATTGCTTTAGCAAACTGTGGGCCATATTTAGAGTCTGGCAGATAAGATACTTCGTCAAAACGTGACAGCTATCCCGTTCGCTGTATTTCAAGTGCCACAGTTTATAATGCACTTATAATATGGCAGCTGAGACATCGGTCATGTTTGTTTTAAACCTGTACGCTGTCTGGACCAAAGTGCAGTCTCCCGTCTGCCGAACTCTAAATAAGGTGACGTCAGAGGCTTTGTTTCATGGTATTTGCTTCTGTGTGCGATGGCAGAATGGCAGTGATGCTTCACCGCATGAAGGCCATGCCCAAGAAAGAGTAGTAAAAGGTCTTAGAAAAATATCTGAACAGGGATCCGTTAATATCCAGGGTATCCAGACAATAATATTTGACACAGTCCAGAGTCCGCCGCTGCTGTGGCTCTGGATTCATTGGGGTTTTGTAATCTTAAGTGCAGTGGCAGCAGATGCCAGTCCCTCTGGGCAGGGCTCCAAAGAGCTGTGGTAGCGGAGTTTCTCTGCCTTGGTGCTCTTGTTTCATACGTGCTTTGGTTGCTCTGGTATTTGGGCTACTGATTCCAACGCTTTACTCCTTGATTGTCTCTGGATTCTCTGTGTCTCTATTGCTGTGGGGCTTTGTGTTTCTGGGAGCCTTTGGCTACTGAGGACTGTGGGATTTCATGTGCTCTGATGCCCAGGGTTTCCTCTAGTTCTGGGCTCCCAGGGCTGAAGGTTGAGCACTCATCTCCTCTTCTTAACTCATACTTCTCCTCTTCTTTCCTTAATGCTTTCTGCCGGTCCTCAGTGCAAGACCCGGATGATGAACGTGTGAAAAAGGCCAGGTAAGGGTGTAGGGACCTCAGCCAGGGCTGGGAGGGAAGCAAGAGATGGGTCTAGATAAGGGAATGAGGCAGATGACAAACTATGTGGGAAGAAGGAGAGGGATGACAGCCTATGGTAAGACTGGAGGCAGGGTGTTTACTTGTACTAGGCATTGAAGCAGGGTACCAGTCAATGCTAGATGCTAAAGAAAGGCACAGGCCTGTGCTGCTATCACTCTCTGCCTGATAACTTACCTTCAGGCTTCAATCTCTTCGCCTGAGGGGGTCATTGATGCACTGCTGTTAACTGTAGGCTGAGACATAAGGTCAATCTGAGATGGACCCGGGATTGCAAAGATTCTGAAAATCAGTATTAGAGCAATGGATGTAGCCCACTGACCAAAAGCCCTTGATACATATACGATATGGATGATTTTAAGGAATAGGTTGGTGAGGCAGCTAAAGCTAGCTCAAAGGCCAGACATAAAAATGTGATGAGCAAAGAAAAGCAGAGCACTTGTATGGCACCCAATTAAATGGAATTCAAGCCAGAATGACTGAACATGTATCTCAAGGATGTAAACACATTCCAATATGATCAGTCATCTTTTTTTAACCTTGCATATACCCACAATACTTGTGTTCCAGTTCCATAATGTGGCAGAGCTGGACGGGCTTAAAAGGGTGTGCACAATGCCCGACAGCTCCTTGGAAACAACCACTAAACTGTGGCAGGTGGAATTTTCCACTATGTGACCCAGGTGTGAGTTTGAGAGCGCCTAGGATAAATTGGAGCTGAAGTGGTAGTGGGATCATTGATATCTAGAGCGAGGAGCTGAGCTCAGTGTTAGCTAGCAGGAGGTGCAGACTCCATGTTAGTTAGCAGGAGGCACAGACTCAATGTGAGTTAGCAGGAGGCACAGACTCAATGTGAGTTAGCAGGAGGTGCAGACTCAATGTTAGTTTGCAGGAGGTGCAGACTCAATGTTAGTTTGCAGGAGGTGCAGATTCAATGTTTGTTAGCGGGAGGTGCAGATTCAATGTTTGTTAGCGGGAGGTGCAGACTGAATGTTAGTTAGCAGGAGTCGCGGCTCAGAGTTCACAGAGAGGACTCTGCCACTTCATCTCTCCTGGTGACCTCTTTGTGTACTCTGAGCAGCTCTTCTCGCTCTAGAGGTGGTGAGACGCTGATCTTTCTTGATGCTGTACCTGATTCATCACTTTGCCTCCGATGCTAATTCTTCTTATTCTCTTTTCTCTTCTCTGGTGTGTCTGTATTACTGTTCACCTCGTGACTGTCCTTCCATGTGTCTCCTTCCATCTTCTTTCCTCCCTACTCACTTCTGTCTGTCTCGTTTAACTTTCCTTGTTTCTCTTGCTCTGTTACCCCCTTTCTCATTTCCAAATTTCACTTTGCTCTAACCTTTTCCCTTCCCCACCCCTCTCTCTTTCTTTCTCTCTCTCTCTCTCTCTCTCTCTTTCTCTCTCTCTTCCCCTGACCCCCCCCCCCCCCCGCGCTCCCCACCTCCTTGCTCCCCGTCTTGTTCTCCACCTGTCTTCCTTCGGCTCAGGGAGAAGTTTATCACCGAACTGCAGAGCCCCCGCTACACCCGCCTGCGGGACTGGCACCACGAGCGCTCCGCCTGCTCTCTGAACGTCAAGCCCTGAGCTTGCACCGGTGCGGAAGAAGAGGGGAGAGTGGAGGGGCCTTGTCTGTGCTGGGGGTGTCCAGCCTCGGCCCCCTTCCGAAAAATGTGCAGTACCCAGGGATAAATAGCTGTGGCTTTTTAATCGTAGGAATTTGTTTAGAAGTAGCCAACTATTTAAAAAAATGTATTTAATAATATATGTTCGTTGCTAGACTCTCTGCCTTCTGAATGCTTCGCAGCCACAAATGGTCCTATCACCGCCTCCAGGTGTGGGGCAGGGGTTCATTATGACGAGGAAGTGGGATCAGACCCCAAAGTCCCTCTTGAAGTTGGGAGACTCTTTATATCCGCCTGGGAGAGAGGAGATTTTATAACCCACCTTTTCAATCAATCTGTTCTAGAGGAGGGACCCCAGTTCTGACCCCCTCCCACTTCCTTAGCCCTTTCTTCTTGGTGGGGAGCTGCCCCACCCCCTCATACCTCATCTTCTCCCACAGGACAGACACTGGGTGCTCGCCTGGGAGTCCCCTGGGAAGGGGAGACCTTGGCCTTAGTTCACAAGGAGGAGTGGGGGTTGTGCCTGTGCTGGGGGATGCCTTGTTCTAGCACACTCTGCAGGGGGCCTGAAAAATGTTGATGTATTCTGCTCGATGTCCTAGATTAATGTAATAAAAGACATTTTATGTACCCTGATTGTTATAATTGTGGCATTTGTATCATTACATAGTTCATGATATTGGAATCTCCGCTATTGTGACCTTTGTTCCCGACCAAAGGCCTCTTAGTAACTTTCCTTCTTAAACGTGAAATGTCCTCCTGTGTTTCAGTTTTTAATATCCCTGGATTGCACTTTTTCACCATCAAGCCCAATGAAGGGATCCCCTATTTTTTCATCATTATACCTCCTGAAGGTAGCTTTGCTTTTCACCATTATGCCTCCCGGAGACAGCTTTTTTTCATCATCGTACCTCCGGGAGGTACATTCTGCGTCCTGGAGTTTAGTCCTCTTTTTCAATGTAATACTTCTTGGAGCTGGCTTGCCTTTTCAACATTATACCAAGACTTTAATAATTGTCTGCTTAATTTCATAGCCTAATCATTTGTTTTAATTAGCTTGCTCTTTCTTAGCAATAATATGCAAACCTTATTTAAAAAAGAAGCCCTGCACATTAGAATTCAGCTTCACCCCCCCTTGAAGCAGTCCAACTTCAGTCTTTCTTCAGCATGAAAAAAATTAAACTAAAATGTGATCTCTTCTGGTCACTGCTGTTGTGTTTGATGCTTTTGTGAGCATATTGCGTCCCCCTCACACAACAGTATGTAGTCTGACATATTGTTTCCGGGTTCAGTCGTAATCAAAACATCTCTTTTCTATAGACTCTTAAGTCGTAATGATTGTACTACAGAATATGGAGGCTAATAATATTGTGACACATTAATATCGCGGGCAGAAAATCGAGGGACAAAATATCAAAAGGTAAGTGCATAGAATATAGATTTACTATTACACGTCTATGCACCGTGAAGATATACATATCGTCAAGGTACATATATATATATATGTGGAGTTAGGTATCTATACTTAGGAATACTAAGGAATCTATTCATAGGAATCTATGCTTAGCTTTCGATAGTTTGTCCTTCGATTTTGTGTCCATGACATTTGGTGCCATTAAGATTCCTACCTTGATATTCCAGGGCCATACCCGTTGTTATAAATCTTTATCTTGCTTCAACACACAGGCAAAAGTGGATCTACCTGGTCCTACGTGATTGGTGGGGGTCTCTAAATGTGATATTTAGGGGCACACGAGGGGCCACAAATAAAACCAGCCAGCCACCTACAACGGGCGATCATGAAGATTGTGTGTACGTGTGTAAAATATACACACACTTCCTAGAAAACCTTTGGAGCACAATTCACCTTTGCATGGCTCACAAGTTGCCAGCGTGTTCTCAGTATACATGGCAGTCTTTTCGTTTCATGGTGCCGATTAACCATGTCAGCACTTTTAATCTCATATTTTGGTAACTGCCCAGCCATTTCACGTTAGTGACCTGCAAAGAACCAATTTTTGACGGATCACCTGGCTGTATATGTGCATATATATATATGGTATTCTGGGTAATAAACATCTGTTTTGTGGACACACCCATCCATACATACAGTGTATGGCCGCTCATTGCAAGCCTTATGCTTGTGTTGTGTTTAGCAGGGATCAAGGTCGTTCTGAAGGATGGGTGTTGCATCAGCGGATTTAGAAGTGCCAGAATAGCAGTGGGCACTCAAGTTCAGCGAGGAGGTGCATTGACAGCAGTTGTTTGTGTGGCCCGTGTCTTTGAATAGCAAGAGTTTGTGCAGTTCGGGAAAGAGTCAGATTGGCAAAGCTGGTTGTGGGCCCACACCTGAAATACTAGAAGGCAGCAGATAGATTTACGTGCACTAACTAAATTGTTTGTGCGCGTGGAGTGCTTTACAGGGATCTCATTAACTGTCGCAAAATCAACTCAAGGTGCAGGACCATTAAAATAATATTGTGTGTGAAGTTCAGCTAAAACCGATTATAAAAAACAAGTATTTAATGAGAAGAAGGGATAGGGGTGCATGTAATGGGCACAGTGCCAGGCCACACTGTTGAGTTGTTTTTTGCATAATTTTATTGGAATATTTACACACATTCATAAGTATTATATTTACTCAATGTTTCATCACCAATGTTTATAATGTGAGACACTCGGAAATCAAATATTTTTCCTACGATCGCACAAAGCCAGGATACAAAGCCAAGTCTCCGGGAGCCAAGGTCCACGACTTTTGTGCCATTGCATCAAAATATATACAAATATAGATGGGAAAGAGTGACTATGTTCTTCTTTCATACTGACATCCAGTAGACTTCAAGGGCAAAGCTCATGCTGTCTAAAATGTCCCTCAGAACCCCGAGGCGAAAAACATCCCAGTTAGTCATTGTTTACTCCTCTGTAATTTGATGTTATGTATGGTCCCCAAAATCATCTGCCCTGCTTTCAGTTGCTGCATAGTGGCAGAGGAGTCAGTGGCGTAATGGAGGCGCTATACAAAATATAGTCACTCCTCCCTGTCAAAATGTAAAAAAAAAAAAAAAAAGAAACGTAGCTTCCGGACACCAAACTCCACACCCTCTGTGCCTTCCCTTCCCCTCACAGAGCTGTGCTCTCCATCAGAGCAGAGAGCTTGCATTGCATTGACAGGCTCCCTGAGAGCACTGTCAGAGGAGCCTCTCACGTCTTTAAGGCATAGCGACAGTGGTAAACAATGTTTGCTTCCCACTGTTGCTACCCGTAGCAGTGAGTAACCGATTTAGAATCTGATATTTGAGCTAGTGGCATAGAGTGAGGGGTTTACAGTTCATTTGCATGCTTTCCTTATCCATGTTATCCCCTTGTTAAATATACAATAGTCTTAACGTGTTTTGAACACAAATCTGTGGGTGTTTACAGACACAGTGTCTGTAACCTGACCCTGATGACGCTGACTAAAAAAAAAAATCCTCATAGATTTTGCCCCAAGTGATGAGAAATTTCACATCGAGTTATTCTTTTCAACGTTGTCACTGATAACTTGAAGAAGCCATATCACAAAGCCCAGTGTTTGAAGGGGTGAGGAATGTTGACTCTGGGTTTGCCACCGGATTGGATCTCTTATTTGGCAATTGTGTCTTTCAGATGTTCAGTATTTTGCAAATCTGGAAAAACACTTGTTTACAGTGTTGTTCTTCAAGTCTACCATATATTTCATTTCCAGATGTTCACCATCCTTGTGCTGATTGTGTTACATCACACCCCTAGGCAGAAGTTTGTGATGCTTGTGAGAAATTCTAGCTAAGAACCCTAAAGTCTAGGCGTAGGCTATGCTGATGAGGAAAATGTTCTGGCTCAGAACAAGCACACAGCAGCAGATTGCTCAGAAGATGATCTTGAGGAACTCGACATCCAGTTAATTTCCCTGTTCATTAAACCATAACATAAGTCCTTATATGTTGAAATTTACTATAAAAACATTGAAAACTGCAAGCCAGTAGTGATCAACATTCCCTACAGAGATGAGTGGAGTCCTACGATGCAGCCGCCTGTGTACTGAAATGAAGGAAGACGTCTTATCGATGATCAGACCCACCAAGGGGGAAGGCTTCAACACCGAAGCAAAGGTTGTCATTACCCACAGTCAATTTGTCATTGAAAACCTGGCATCAATACCGAAACTTTCTTGACGATGATACATTTGTTAGGCGCAACAATCGTAACACCTCTGATTTTGAAGCATTCTATGCAGCAACCTATGAGGTGGAAATAGAGCGATAAGAAATCAGGTATTTTTGAGTTTGTATATTAGAATATTGTGTAGAAAATATTAGGGTGCCAAAATATCATTCCTTAATATTGACAATAAGACAATATTCAAGGTAATTGTGCATCGATAAGCACAGTTTTACTATTCTTAACTACACATGTATGTACCTTGAAGATATATCTTGTCCCATTACATGTATGTGGAGTTAAGTACTTTCAACCTATACTTACCTTCAGTATATTCTGGTTGTAGATATTATGGCTAGAATATTTGAGCATATCGACATTTAAAACTCTATACTCGGCACTGTACCATTCTCAACTGTTCGTTAGTCTTTGGTGTGATTATCAGGCAGAATTGCCATTTAACAGGGAGACTATGCTATACAGCCATCACCTCCTAAATATATGGTACCTTATACAGCATGCTGCAGCCTACCTCTTAAGTACCTTCCACAAATGAGTTTTCTGACTGGGACAAGGGAGCCACTAGCTTATTTCATGAACACCGGTTAGGAGGAGCCAGGGGTAGTATGTGCTACCTCTGGCTTAAGCTTTGGTATCCCTGGAACTACCCTTGTTACACACAATCTCAGTAATCATGGTGGCAGTGGCAAGAGCAACAAGTATTGGCAAAGACAATAGGTTGGGCCTATGTGAGAGCTATTGGCTTTGCCAGTGTCTTTTAGCCATGTTGTAAAGCACTGTTGCTGCTGTGCAGCATGGATAAAAGTTATTAAAAAAGTGCTACAAAACTTCATAAAAAAAAAAACAAGGGCTATGAAGCTGGGAGCTAAAAAACAAAAAAGCGCTGACACAGCCGGCGCTGGCCGAGTCATGGTGCTTTTTTTGTTATGGCGAATGGGGGGCAACTCAGAGAACGGGAGGATGGGAGGTGGTACGGATTAGACAACTTGGACAACATGAGGGTGGGGAAAGAGTGGGAAGAGACAACACGGACAACAAGGGGTGGGAGGTAAGAGGCAACACAGACAATGAGAAGGTGTGGGATGAGGTGGGAAGAAGCAACACGGGCAACAGGGGGCAGTGTAAGCAAGAAGCAAGACGACTGGAAGAAGAAATAAAAAAAAAAGCAACATGAGGGGAAGAAGAAAAAAAGAAAATAGTACTTCAATCACAACACCAGTAGTGGAAGGACCCTAATCAAGATAAGCAATCAGTACTTGGTACATGCTCCAGACGAAAGAAAGGAAGTGAAGCTGGCACGCGTTGCCCAATTAGGAGGCAGCAAATGAGAATGACACAGAAGCCCATGAATGGAAAGCAGTGAATGGGCTCCGAATGTCATTTGAGGTCAAAGAGATTATACCACAATATCGATCTGCCACACATTGTATACGTGTTATCAAACACACCGTATCTTCAAGCTAGGTAGATGTGGATATAATAATAGTAAATCTATACTTCCATATACTTACTTAATATATTGGTACTCAATTTCGTGGACAGTGTTAATTTGTAAAAGAATGAGTGCCAGTGCCCAAAGTCTACTAAGAAGACTGTATTAAGTGTCAGCGTGTAGAATACTAGAACCTCCCCCCCCCCCTTTATCTCACTCATGCAGGTTTCTGCTTTCTCCCTTTGTGATGTTTTTTCCGTTGTTCTCTTCCTCCTTCTTTCGGCTTTTTGTGTTTTTTCCTCTCTTAATCTTGGTAATTGTCTGAAGAAAAATAAGTGCGGTTGCCAAAAAGGAGTGTAGGTGGCCCCCACTGGCTCAAATTAGGCACTGATCATGGATACCATATTTTGGGAGATTGATATTAACACCCTAATATTGACACTTATATTCAGGGTCATAGAATGTGTGATGTCAGATCTTCTTCTTCTGGCCTGGCAACATGGTGAATGGATCTCAATTGCTTGCTTCCTCTTTAGTGTCCGCCCTTATACTATATATATTTACCTAGCTGGCCATAGTTGCCTTGATGTTTTTTTGACAATATTATGAGCAAGGCTCCCAGTTTTCTGTTTTACTTATTTTTACAGATAAATACAGAAAGAAAACAATGTGTTTCTTGTCTGTATTTATTTTTAAAAGCGGAAAAATACTGAAAATTGTGCTTCTTTTGAGTGAATACCTATGCTGTCTTTCATGAATCACAGGCCAACAGCTGAGCGCATAGACAGCATGGGGAATTAAAAAACAGGATAACATTTCCTTAACCCTTTCAGTGCTCATGACGGAATGGTTCCGTCATGAGCACAAGTTCCAGTGTGCTCATGACGGAACCATTCCGTCATGAGCACATGCTCAGAAAATCCCTCTGCTGCAGACAGCAGAGGGATTTCCCTTTTTTTTTTTTGCCTGGGGAGGTGGGGAAGAGCTTCCCCAACCTCCCCAGGCCTCTTTTTGAATTTCGTTGCAATGACGATCGCGCGCATTGACGTTATTGACGTTATTGACGTTATTGACGTTGGGGTGGGGGCTGCCCAAAAAAGGGCATGGCAATGCCCCCACCCCTCCCCCCAGAGAGATGTCAGTCTTTCTGCCCCCCCAGGGGGCAGATGGGGGCAGTAAAGTGATTTTTTAAGCTAAAATTGAGGTTTGCAGGGGATTCTGGGTAAGAAAACGTTGGGGGATCCACGCAAGCCATACCTCCCTGGTACCCCCCGGGTGTCTAGTTTTCAGAAATGTGTGGGTTTGGTAGGTTTCCCTAGCTGGCCGCCGAGCACGGGGCAAAAAACCCAGGTGACCCCCCTTGCAAAACCAGGTCGTTTTGTGATAGGCAATTTTGATGTCGCCTCAATACGTTTTGGGCCCTTGCCTGTCGCGGGTACTTGGGCCTCCCACACGAGTGAGGCACCATTTTTATCGGGAGACCTGGGGGAACGCTGGGTGGTAGGAAATTTGTGTCAGCCCGGTGTTGCCACAACTTTCCCACACAAAAATGTGTGGAAAAAGTGATTTTTTTCAGCTAAATTTGAGGTTTGCAGGGGATTCTGGGTAAGAAAACGTTGGGGGGTCCACGCAAGCCATACCTCACTGGCATCCCCGGGTGTCTTGTTTTCAAAAATGTATAGGTTTGCTAGGTTTCCCTAGGTGCTGGCAGAGCTAGGGTTCAAAAACTACAGCTAGGCACTTTGCAAAAAAAGGGTCATTTTTCACTGTGAAAATGTGGTGTGTCCACATTGCATTTTGGGCCGTTTCCTGTTACTGGCACTAGGCCTACCCACACGTGAGGTACCATTTTTCTCGGAAGACTTTGGGGAACACGGGGTGTGTGGAATTTTGTGGATCCACGCAGATTCCAGAACTTTCCACCACAGAAATGTGAGGAAAATGTGGTTTTTTTGACAATTGTTTAGGTTTGCAAGGGATTCTGGGTAACAGAACCTTGTGAGAGCCAGTCAAGTCACCCCATCCTGGATTCCCCTGGGTGTCTAGTTTTCAAAAATGTATAGGTTTGCTAGGTTTCCCTAGGTGCCGGCAGAGCTAGGGTTCAAAAACTACAGATAGGCACTTTGCAAAAAAAGGGTCATTTTTCACTGTGAAAATGTGGTGTGTCCACCTTGATTTTGGGCCGTTTCCTGTCGTGGGCACTAGGCCTACCCACACAAGTGAGGTACCATTTTTCTCGGAAGACTTTGGGGAACGCGGGGTGGGTGGAATTTTGTGGATCCACACAGATTCCAGAACTTTCCACCACAGAAATGTGAGGAAAATGTGGTTTTTTTGACAATTTTTTAGGTTTGCAAGGGATTTTGGGTAACAGAACCTGGTGAGAGCCAGTCAAGTCACCCCATCCTGGATTTCGCTGGGTGTCTAGTTTTCAAAAATGTATAGGTTTGCTAGGTTTCCCTAGGTGCCGGCAGAGCTAGGGTTCAAAAACTACAGCTAGGCACTTTGCAAAAAAAGGGTCATTTTTCATTGTGAAAATGTGGTGTGTCCACGTTGCGTTTTGAGCCGTTTCCTGTCGTGGACACAAGGCCTACCCACACAAGTGAGGTACCATTTTTATCGGGAGACTTAGGGTAATACAGAATTGTAGAGCAACTGTTATTACCTATTGACTTTCGATGCATTTCTGCCTTCCAAATGAAAGACAATGTGTAAAAAAGAAGTCATTTTGAAAAATCACGTATAATTCTCATGCTAGTATGGGTACTCCAAATTTCGGAAATGTGCAAATATCTACTGTTTCTAAACTCTATATTTTGTTCCCATTTCAGAAATACATAGGTGTCTTTCATACCGATTTTTCCATGTATACATTTTCCCAAATGAATTGCTATATACCCTGTACATAATAAAAAACCATTGCAAGACGCTGCTCAGTTATTAGCTCTGGGTTCGTCGGGTTCTTGGTGAACCTACAAGTCCTATATATCCCCACAACCAGAAAGATCTAGTGGATGTAATGGTATATTGCTTTCAAACAACTGTCATAATTAGAAGAAGTTACAGGTGAAAACGTTGACACAAATGGCTGTTGTTTTCAACTAACTTTCAATTTTTCCTATATTTAACTGTTAGTTTCTATGAAGAAACCTTGAAGGATCTACACAAATGACCCCTTGCTGAATTCAGAATTTTGTCTACTTTTCTAAAATGTATAGCTTTCCAGGATCCATTATTGCTTTCATACCCATTTCTACCATTAACTGGAAAGAGGTTGAAAGCACAAAAAATAGCCTATTTTTGCTATGTCCCAGAAAAATGCCAAAACTGTGTAAAAAATGTTGGTTTTCTGACAAAAGTCTGCTTGTCCCTGAAAGCTGGGAAGAAGGTGATTTCAGCACCACAACCCCTTTTTGATACCATTTGCAGGGAAAAAACCAGACGCTTTCATCTGTAGCCCTTTTTCCCCATTTCCCCCAAAAAGAACATTTGCTGTATATTGGCTAATTTCTGGGTCCCCTCCAGGGAAATCCACGAACCCTGGGTACCTTTAGAATCCCCATGATGTTGGAAAAAAAGGACGCAAAATTGGCGTGGATACCTTATGTGGTCAAAAAGTTACAGGGGCCTAAGCGCGAACTACCCCAAATAGCCAAAAAAAGGCTTAGCACAGGGGGAGAAAAGGCCTAGCAGCGAAGGGGTTAAATACAGGCATGTGTTTCTATATACATAAAGTATAATGGTAATATTTGCCTGTAGGTGTAGTGTTTTGTTATATTTAGCTGCTTAATTTGCTAAAATGTGGCAGGCATCAAAGTAGGAAGGCATGTTCGTCAGTTAATAAAATGAGGAAATATATCATTTTGCAACTCTATTTATTCCCAAAACAAAAAATAAATATAGATAATATATAATTTTGCAATTCCATTTATTCCCAAAACACAAAATAAATATGGAAAAATACCAATAAGATGGTCAAAAAATAAATAGATAAATACAGATGAAAAAAAAATATACCATAAAACTGAGGGCCCTAATTATGAGTTAGGTTTGTGGCTTCCGGGCCAGAAAAGAAGGATAGGGCCACTTCAGCTAATGCACAGAATGTAAAAGGACCCTCATACGTGGATTCAGTCACGGTAACAATTAAAATCTCAGTTGCCACAACACCTGCATAAAAGACGAAGAATCGAATGGACACCCAGGGAAGGAAGTTTACAAGCTGTCATTAGTAAACTTAAGTGCACCTTATGCCACAGCAATTACGGCGGCATATGACAGGAATGTAGGAGAACAAGTCGGAGATAATTGATGTCTTCCAGAGAATAAGCAGCAGCTCACCTGGGACACAGTCCAAGAGGGGAGGAGAACTTTAACGGATTACAGTAAATTGGCCCTGGTTGCAGGAAACAATGACACCAGACAGCTTGCACCAGGAGCCATTATATGGAGACGTTCTGTGCTCCAAGTTTCTTTATTTCAATCTGAGGTTGGGACACCTGTAATGAATATGACATTCATTAGCACAATCTTGTTTGTCAGGAAGTGATGCTGCCGTTGTATTGTACTTGCATTTATATAGCGCTTACTACCCCTGACGAGGAGTCGAAGCGCTTTTTCAGCGAGTAGCACGCTACTCTAGAACCTATAAAGGATTAGTGGTGAATTAGTATAGTGAAATATGAAAGTAATTTGAGTGGTGGATATGTTAGTCAGTTATTTGGATTGAGAAGGAAAGTGGAGGGATAGAAGAGGGCAAAAGGTTTGCATTTATATAGTGCTTGCTACCACTGATGAGGTGTTGAAGCACTTTTTCGGTGAGTAGCACGCTACTCAGGAACCCATAAAGGATTAGTGGTGAATTAGTATAGTGAAATATGAAATAAATTTGAGTGGTGGACATGTTAGTCTGTTATTTGGATTGAAAAGAATAGTTGAGGGATAGAAAAGGAAAGGATTTAGAAACATTTTTTTGTTTTGTTTTTGTTTTGGAGCTCATAGCAGTAGAAGGAGAGGCTTGGGATGAGTAAAAGTGAGGTGGAGGGGGAAGAGTCACTAAACGAAAATCGTTCACGTCCAATCAAAATGTACTGCCATTATGCATGATTTCTAAAAACACTAACTAAATTAATTTATGTTAAAGACAGAAGAAAAATGTTCATTTTTAGAAAATCTGATTTTGATCCAACCCCACGTGTTGCATTATGACTGCTTTTTAATGTCACCGTAATCTCAGTAAACAAGGACTCCACCCCCAATAAGTGCCAGGGCTCCCCAATTACTAATTGATTGGGCTGCTTGAAATGTTCTTGCTATTTTAGAAACGTTCACGTTTCCTAGCCAGGAAGGGGTTCAAACCTAAGCACCTTTCGTCAATTTAGTTAAGGTTAATGTTTCTTTCACATCATTTTTATTTTTTAATATAAACTGCTTTCTTTATTTTTTTATTGCCTCTTGGGCTGTATTATGCATAGTGCTCCAGAGGCACAATGGGTGTGTGTGACTGCTTTATGTGCTCCTGGCTCACTATGGTATTATAGAAGGAGCAGGAGACGCTATGTCAAGATGTTGGTGGCACTACATGTGTGCCAGCACTATTTTGGGAAGTGGTGTTGCTTGGCTTCTATGCCCGCACCCTATTACGAACATGGGTGCAGAGGCAAACATACCCCTGGGAAATGCAATGACAGTGCGCTACAAAAAGGTGGTGCATTGTTAGTGTGCCATCTGAGGGCAGCCCTTAGGACGGGGGGTAAGGGAGTCCCAGGGAGTCACTCACTGCACCTGCTGGCAGGGGTATCTTTGTCCCCTTTTTCAAGTGCTAGTGGGTTGCCTCATGAACAGACATGGCGGGACTGGCTACTTTCCACCTCTGTCCACCTTTCATAATGCACTGCTCCCATGGCAGCACGAGTTTGCGGCTGTCCTGAGGGCATCCATTACTTGTAATAGGACACACTGTCCCTGTTTGCACCTGGTTGACCTCTTTAAATGTGTGCCATGACGCAAACAGGGACAGCACATCCTTTACATAATACAGGAGCAGGTAGGCAACCCCAGCATTCAACAGTACCAAAAGTGAGCGGCTAAGGAAAACCATTGACCTTTGCAGTTGTGCTTTCGTGCCTGGAACTTCAGACTTGAAATGCAAATGAGAGCTCTTCTTTCTTCACCTGAGGTATGAAGCGCTATATAAATAATGCAGTTGAATCACACAAATTATTTTGGCCGTGCAAGGGATATGGAAAACACCATATACATACCAATACAATACAATACATTCTCAATAGCTCTTCAGAAGCACATCCCAACTGCTAGCGGATTTGCTGCAGCAAAGGACTACAGGTCTTACGATGGAGCTAAAGTGTCCTTTTATCAGGTTCTAGAGCTCATGGACACAAGGACTCTTGTGCGTTTCTGTAAGAGTGTGCAGGTGACCCTCCGCTTCTTGTCTCCTAAAGTCTGTGCCTAGCACTCCTATTATGAGTCTTTCTACGCTGGGGTCTTCCATTTATTCTGAGTGCCAGTCTGTGTGTTTATTTAGTATGAAAGTATGTTTTCAGAGTCCTCTCAAGTTCACAGATTGTTGTCAGGTCAGTTGGCGAGCCCTCATAACACCAGTATGCTGTGCAAATGATGTGCCTGGGAACAGGGACTGTGATGAATGGATCTGATTGGATATTGGCCTCGTGCTGCTGGGTGATTAATTCTGATTGGGTTGAACAATTGATGATATGTCAGAACTGGTGAAAATTGTAAAGGCACCAGGGGCAGTAAGAGATGTTCTTCAGAAAATTGGGGAGCAGCAACACAAGCAAATAATATTTGAGTTGTTGATGAATCCTTCCTTATGGAACACTGATCTTGACGAGGGGCCAGTCTGGATAGCGGAGAGGGCTAGAATGAGGGTTTCAGAATCAGTGACGCTAAGCCCAACCTGCCAGGCTTAGATAACATGAGCTGCATCTGTTAGCTGAAACACGGTAAGATAAGTGCATGAGCAGAAAGTCAGATGATATCAAGTGAATGATGGCAGGCTTAGAATTTAAAAGACACACAAATGATGGACGGAATGTGGAATAAATCAAACACTCACCCCCAGTCAAGAGATCTGGGTTAAACTCATCGTTCTTTTGCTCACCATGCCACCATCATTTACACCCAGCCATTTGTCATTTGCTTTCTCGCCCTAAGTGCACCGGGTATGCCCAGAGTCAGATGAGGGTCCCTTGCTCACTGTGCCACTCGATTCAAGCTAGCCTGGCTGATGAGGGGCGATACCCAAAAAACGGTCCCGGGATGCTTGTTTCCAGTCCAGGAAGGACCTGCCCTGGCAGTTCGGGCTGGACTGTTCCCATTGGGAACAGGGTCAAGACTGATTTGCATATGGCTGGGTCCAAAGTGGGGTGGCATAGTGGGCAAAAGAACGATGGATTTAACCTAGATCTCTTGACTGGGTGTGACTGTTTGATTTGTTCTGCATTTCATCCATCATTTGTGTGTCGTATGCCTTGACTTTAAGCATAATTTGCTTATCTTCTGGTCCAATGACCATTAAACTAAATGCAGCTGCAAAAGATAGTATGCACACCACCTGTACACAGCACAAGTTCGTAGGATTAGGGTAGCTCTTGTGGGTCTGACACGGAGTGTTGAGGGAGGAGATCTGGACTGTGTGGTGAGCAGGAGTCAGTGTAATCATGCGGTGGGTCCAGCATAGAGGTACTGTGTCTAGGTTAGAGGACGTGTCATCCACGAATGGCATATGGTCAGTGGTAGAGAGGACGTGTTGTGACAGTGCCTGTTCCATTTGTAACAGGTATGGTGAGTGGGCATGGTTTGGCGAGCCGGGAGAGTCCTGTCTCATCAGGAGGAGCTGCATTAAAGCCTCAGAGTGTTGGTCAAGTGATGAATGTGGTAAGTAGGGGACATGTTTAAGAATGGAGTTGTGGTGTATTAGTGGAAGTGTGTTACTGTGTGAGGGATGTAGTACAACAATATGGGTGTCGTATATTAGGGGAAGCATGCTGGTGTAGTATAAAAATTGTGGTGTATTAGATGAAGTGTGTTACAGAGTGAGGGGTGCGATATAACAGTAACAATTGTGGGTTAAAAACAAGAGTGAGGGCTAAAGAGAGAGTTGTTGTACCACGGACAACATCTATTAATGGTATTGTGGTATGGAAATGGGGATATGTCCACATAATGTGGAGCAGTAATGAAAATGTGCTATAATAATGAAGTCTTGTGCGGTCATTTAGAGTTTGGTAGAATGGACGCCGTGGCGTAAATTTCAGTCTCCCACCTCTCCAAACGGGAACATTTGATGCAATATCTACAGGGCTGTCTGACACCTACAGACCTCCCCATCCCCCATCAAGGCTCCGGCGACTGTCTCTAGATGCCTCTTTCATGGACTGCCCTACAAGGCATGGCTTTCCGGACAGGGAAAATGTGTTTTAATGCATGAGAGAAAACTCCCTGGGTACCAGTATCCTACTTTGTGAGTTTACTCTTTAAAAACATAAAACTTTGTCGAGCAGGCGCATCAAACATGGCACCCACACTGCAAAGTTTCACTTCCTTTAATGGAACCGCTGAAGCGGCAGCTCCACTGAAGGCAGCGAGCTTCACCTGCCTGGCGTGAATCTCTAAGTATGGTGGGTGGTTTTCCGCCAGGAAGGCACAGGTGACGCCCTCTGTTGATCTGGGGGCCGGGTGGATAAATGGGCATTGTGGTCAAGTAATTGATATTTGATGGAAAGGGGGCGATGTGGCATCGTGGGAAGGTGTGGCATAGTGGCGAGGATGTGGCTTTTTGAGAAAGATGTGGTACAGCGGGTGAGGATGGCATACTGTAGTATAGTGGAGGGATGTAGTACAGTCGAGAGGAGTTGCATACTCAGGAAAGCAATGTATACTGGGGAGGTGTGCTGTTTTGGGGGAGTAATGAAAAGGGAGGGTGTGTTTTGTATTGCGGGAAGGCACAGTCTGATAGCTACAGCTATTATAGGGTGGGAGCTGGGAATGGTCAGCGTAGTAGCCCCTGCAAAGACGATAATTAGTGTAATGAGTCAAGGTGCTACACTGATGTAACCTAGATCGCTGACTCCTTCAGCCTATGAGTACTCTGTTTTGGAGATGGTCACCGCCAACCTATAACATAACAGTCTCAATTGGAGAAGGCAGCTCTCTGACTTGAGGATTCAGTAATACTCGAGCAAAAAAGAGAAAATCTCTAAAAAAAAAAAAAAAAAAAAAAAAATTGAAAAAAATCTAAGAGATTTTTAGGTAAGTGGAAGGCCTAAATAAATACTTGGGACGAAACAATTTTGAGGTACTTATTTTAGAACCTTGAGTGAGAATGTTCTTAGGTGCTGCAAAATGGTGTGAAGTTGGTCCGTGAGTCTATTTTAGAGCAGTAACAACCAGATAAGAAACTCCTGTGTCATAAATAAGACTTCACTCAAGCTAATAATAGTAATAGCAGAGCCACGGGCACTGGTAATAACTTTTTATTACACATTTACCAATGGCAAACACACATCTAACCAAAACCTACAAACACATACTATGCTCTGGAAGTGATTCGAAGTTTTTTTACATTAAAATATTATTTTCAGCAAAAATATGTGAAGTATAACCAACAAATGCTGTAAAAAGTGGCATACCTACAAACAGCCCTACAGAAATATTTTAAAATCTGTTCAAGAAGCGTTTAATTAGCCTCCAAGATATTGTCGGAATACGAAAAAAGAGCCCAAATAGTATAACGCAGAGTGTTCTAAAGCAATGTGAAAATATAGAACATAAATTACTGTTAATGTACATTATTCCTCTACAGCCTCTTCTTAGGATACTGGTGAAACTTACATAGCACTTGACTTCTTACAATATCAACACAACCCAGAGAGTACTACATGCCTGTATTACAAGGCTACCCACTACGTAATAAAATTAAACAACAGCAATATATGCCTGTATATTAGTCAGACGTTACACTCAAAAGACGAAGTACAGAAAACGTCATCTAAGAAATCTTACATTAAAAATTATTGTAGCTGATCCATTATCAATCAATTATTATAGATAAAATGATGGGTTGTTTTGTAAACTTAAAATATCTATTGAGGGGTGTGTATCCTTTCTTATGTCAAGATCCAGAACTTAGAACCATGAGTGGAAGTTGCATATATTCCAAGAGAAAAATTAATTGACAAGAAATTTTTGAGTCAAGGGCTTCTATGAGCCTCACTCTAGCTGGCCACACGCAACCCCACAAATAGTTTCCAGTAAACACAAGGAATAACTATTCAGAGAAGGCCTGCCTTAGTAATTCCCACAGACAGTATTTCTCTGAGGCAACTGCTTGAGTCGCTGGGGGCAGGCAAATATTCGCTGGACTTTAACCCCTCATTGCGCATGTGTTAGAAGAAAATGAAGCAAGTGTCTCCTGAGCTGCTGCCTGGTGCAGATGGGCTGTCTAGAGTTTGTTTTGACTCATGGGTGCACACTCAGCTACAAAGAAATGACCTGTCTGAGAGTGAAGGTACTGATTTCTCAGTTCTCCGGCATTGAGGTGACTGAACAACTCACTTCAAGCATGTCTTTGTACATGGGCACATACTCTAGTGCACAAAATTTTGTTGAAGTTAGCTCTGAAACATTGCTAAATTATGATATTTTCCCATGCAACCATAGGCTTCAATTGGGCAGGTGTTCTCACAGGCCCAAACACTTATTTGGATGTGAACACATGATTCCTTTGCAGGAGGGGTTATCGCTGGTCCAGACAGATCAGTCAATGCCCATATCAGTCAGTTAAATGCAATCAAGTGACATCCCTACCACTCCTCCATAAGCAAGCCCCATCTGCCTCCGACACGTGACATGTCTGTCTCTCTGTGTCCCACATATGCTGCATGTTTTCGTCAATATCACCTCTATCCACATCCTTCCACTCTCGGACACATGCACTTTATCTCTCCCTTTGACTCTGATACAAGGACTCTATTGATCTGTGTTCCAAAGACACAAGTCATGTTTCTCTCATCTCCTAATAATACATTTCCTGTCATATCTCTCCTGCACCTTGACTTTGTCTCTCTTATGCCCTAAATTTGTGCTTCCTGTCTCTACTTTTTACCAAATTTACACCTGCTCTTCTCCTACACATTCAATTATATCTCCTACAAAATCAGTCCTCATTTATGTATCTCCCACATGTGTGTTGTTGGCCCCTCTGGTGCTCCCGTCACACGCACCCTTCCTGACTTTCAGGGGCTTATTTACAAGCCCCTTGCGCCGCCGGTGCGTCACTTTTAATATGGGAAAAAGTAACGCACCAGCGGCGCAAGGGGCTTGTAAATAAGCCCCTCAGTGTCCATCACTATCGCCACGCATGCACGTCTTCTACTGCATCACTTCCTCACCTCCTCACGTGCCTTTTTTGTAATATTAAAATAGACACTTCTGAAGCTCCGCCTCCTCCACTTGCACTTCCGGTCTCTTTTCCTGTCACCACACATACACTTCTGGTATCACCTTCTCCTCATGTAGGTCCTGCCCATTTATGCACATGCACTTCCGGTCTTGTGGTGAACTACTACCCATGCACTTCATGTCTCTATATCGCCAACATATACAATTACTGACCCTCAATCTCTTACATATCTCCATCCTGCCTCTGTTGTGTCTTGTTAAAGTGACAGTTGTTTTCTCTCAGTCAGGACATGCGCACAGGACCAGCCGATGTTCCTGATATGGGCCATGGTAAGTGTGAAACTCTCCTCTTGTGCAGGTCAGTGTGAGTGGAGGTGCATGGGCAGACATGAGGGTGTCGTGTCTTATGATGTAAGAGTTCAGTGGCGCAGTGTGTTAAAGTGGTACCTTGGTGGTAGCAGAGAGCCGGTTGATAGGGCCAAGTCTGGAATGCATCACAGCATCCACCGCTGTTAATAAATACACAGCACAATTTAGAGGTCCACCGTGAGAGACCACGGAGGTCCATATGTGGGCCTTCTTTAGACCACTAATGTCACTGCGACAGACCAGTAACAGCAAGGACAACATTGTGAGTCACTGTTGGAGATGAGTGAGGATGATATTGTGGTCCTCTCTCAGGGACTACGAAAGGCAAGCTTGTACGCTACTTGTTGGGACCAACGGCCTTTACAGGACTTTATGAAGTTGTATCACCCTGCTGTTGTATGTTTGTGGAAAGCCCTGTGCATTTTCCCCTGTGAGTTCGAAAGTCATGTGAACCCAATGGCAATGCCCTGTTATTTTGCATTTCTGTCTTTATCAGAACTAGGCTCTAATGTTAGAGGGAACCCAAAATAACCCCATTTTGAGTTAGAGTTACAAATGCCCTCTTAACCAAGGCAAAGTGGTGACTGAGGGCTTTGGCGCCGTGATTTCAGCCAGGGCCCTAGGCTTTTTTAGGTGTACCCCTTTAAAAAGACTGTCTGATGACAGGGGCGTAACACAGGTCCCCACAGCCCCCGCGGTGCGGGGGGGCCCGAGCTGCAGGGGGCCCCCTCAGCACAATACTCAGGCCCAAGAGCTCGGATTAGATCCGGAGTGGGGGCCCCTCCGTATACGTGGCAGGGGGGCCCCCTCAACTTTCGTTACGCCACTGTCTGATGACTTTCCACCTGTAAGCGGGTTGTGCAGTTCCCATCACTGCTGAGCTACTTTGCCTTCCGCATTGTGAATGGACTGGTGAGTGCTGGGGTACAGTGGCCTCCATGAGTGTATGCTGTACAAAATAGAGGTCTCCTTTTTGCTGGGCTGGTGATGTCCACCACAGACATCCCAAACCGCACGCGCGCACACTATGTCCGCCTCCACTTAACCTGTTTACCTTGATGGGAGGAGGGCCCTTTCCCTTTATCTTTAGAGAAGGTTTTCCCTGCCTGAGCACAACCCACTGCTTCCTATACTCTAGCCATTTCCTCTGTTGCGCTATGAAACCAAAGCCACCAGATAGAGCAAAATTCAAATTGCAACTGAACCAGTCCAAACTGGTCTCAGTAAGGACACTGGGCAGGCTGCCCGCAAGATCTGACCAGCAGCCGTAGGAAGATGCTCCTATAGTATTGGGGTGGCATGTCTAATTTAAAAAAAAGCAGATTCTCTGGATGCTTATATCAGTCCAACTAAATTACCAGAGGAGAGTAAGAACTGTCCCATCGAACAGGACCCGATTCTTTTTTTTTGTCATCTGGACACAGGCCAGCCCTTAAGTTGACGCCTGTATCCAGACAGCAGTGACTAGACATGGGGTCTCCTAGGACATCAAGGGGAACACCCAAGTCTTTTTTAATGTCCCCTTTTAATCACAGAGCTTGGGCTATGTTCTAGGGAGGACTTGCATCAAAGTAGGTGCAGGGTACTAAAATTCTTACTGTTATCCCATCAATCAGCCTCCATTTTTTGAAAGCACCACAAATGCTTTAGAAAAGAACTGAGCACCTGAAGAATCCACCATCAGATAACACTGGCCATAGGGCTCCATGTTAAACAAAAAACTAGTGCCTAGCGTAACTAAGCTATAAAGATGCTTAAAGTTGTAACTTGGGCTTGTCATAATGTGCACAGGTTGTACATTGGCATTCTTCACTGTCATCGATTCATCTGCACTGATTCTGCGTTTCTTGGCTCCTCCACTTCCTGGAGTAAGGCGTGACAGTTTGTCGCCACCACCTAGAGAATCGCATGCCTCATTGGAGTCTCTTGGCTATCCAGTTTTGAAGTGCACCAGTATTGTGGCCTTGAGAAGCAGCAGTAGATAACATTACCCATAAAAGGTAATGCCCTCTGTACTCCACAAGAAAAGGCCACACACCAGTGAGAACATCAAAGACCATGACAAGGCTCACACTATCGAAGACGATTGAGAATGATATTGGAGTCCCATTATCAGAGAGAACGAGGACTATAATTTGAATCACAGTCAGAGAAGACAGAGAACCAAATCGGAGTCTATGCTCAGAGACTGACCACAAAGTCCGATCATGGACCACTGTCATGGACACCACTATGTTGACGGTCTCCCTGTAAAAGAAAGCAGAGAACAACACTGTACGTTTAGAGACCTCAGAAGATCTACCTTGGTTCACAGTCAAGAGACCACGGAGTGATATCAAGGTCCATGATATTGTGTTACACATTGTGAGCCACCAAGGATAATATTTTAGTGCACAGTGAGAGGCTACTGAGGATGATACTGTGGTTCACTGACAAAGTGTTGAGGATGATATTTTTATTCACAATGAGACCACTTAAGAAAATACCATAGTCCCCACCGACGGTCCAATGAGGACGATGCTATAGCTCACTGTCAGAGACCGCATTGGATTAAACTGTGATCCTTGATAGGAGTCCAAAAAGTAAAATATATTGATTTAATTTGGTGAGAAACATCCTATGGCCATACTGCATTCCACTGTCAGAGACCAATAATAAAGACATCCCCTTCCATGATCAAACACCAGTTTGGACCTAATCGTGGACTATGAGAAGAGATCTACAAAGGCAACATCGTGATCCATTGTCAAGACTCCAGAAAAGGGAGATATCTCCGTTCACTGTCTGAGACCTATGAAGAAGATGCTGTGGTTCACAGTCAGAAAACAGAAAGGATGATATTATGTTTCACCATCAGGGACCTCTGAGGATCTTGTTAGAGGTTACTGTCAGAGAACACAAATGATGATGTCAAGGTTTAACATCTGAGACGACCAACAGTGTGCATTGGGTTACTGTGAGAGGACAATTGTGTTTTGAGTAGGATGACAAAGGTATCTTGGTTTACTGTCAGATCACTGAGGACTGTCAAAGAAAATCTTCTCGAAAGAAAAATGAACAGGCTGCGAATCCCAAGCCCAGCTTGGCGGGGTTTCGCATCGGAAACTGGGATGGGCAATGCTCATTGTGTAAAGACAAGACACACATTTATAGCCTTTCATAAGAGGTTCTGCAAAGGGGGCATGTGGTACAGTTAATCAAAGGGAACATTCAGGTTCACAAAGGCTGAGATCATGAGAAACGAAGACAATGACTTTCAGATTGTAACAAGAATGTAAACATTTTATCAGAGCAAGCTAATCAATATTTTTTTGTCTCAGGAGCCAAGATGTGAAAGAGAGGCTCAAAACATGGAATGAGGGCATTTCATTTAAGCACTTGTTAGCAGAGCAGAAAAACATGGCTGAAGCAAATTACAGTTACACAACTGATCAATTATTCTACAGAATGATATTCTGGGTCCCTTTGAGAGGCCACAGCTGATGAAGCCTTGTATTCCTTTCTAAAGCCATTAAAGTTTTCATGGTGGATTACTGTGAGAGTCCATCCATGGAGGGCAACATCGTAGACCATAGTCCACTGCATGGACCTCTGAGGATAATATTGCGGGTCTCTGTGAAAGATGCCCAAGAGCAATTGTGAGGTAAAGATACCTATATGACTGAGAGTATGAAAGGGTTGCACCACAATCTTGATGCCAGAAGAGGAAGAAGCGCCAAGAAAACTATCAGGTGACCAGTGGGAAATATGAAAAGAAAAAAGCAGTTTAAAAGCAAAACTAATTTTGCATTAGGACATTAGATTCTCTGTGAAGGACAGTTCATCAACACATTCCCGGTGCCAGGTGGAGTTGAGTCTGTGACAGTTGTTTTTAGTATCGGCAAGGTCAGCATTAAACCTGCCTGAGTTGCTGCGCCAGGCCAGTGCAGAATGGTGCAATGACATCTGCAGTGGAACATTCTTAAATCTATCTGCCGTCTCTTCTCGACGAGCCTTGCGTGACGGCCACTGCCCAGCATCTCTAAAGCAGCTGCGGTCAGCTGGGTCTGAGGCCAGGAACACTATGTCCAGGAGCCGCTTGCACTTGATGGCAGATTAATCGAGGATGTAAAAAAAAGAATCTCAGGACAGGAACAGAATATGGGCTGCCCCGGCTTGCAGCACCAGAGAGAAGAGGGTGTCAAATCCTTGCTAGGAGTAAGCCTTAATATGTGGCTACCTGAAGGAATTCCTTGACCATCAGGAAATCAAAATCCTACACCACAAAAAGCTGGATGTTAAGACCCACCTCTTAAAGCAACGCAAAATGAGCCCCCGTTTGGCAGGTTGTGGTAGCCTAGAACCCATTTACACACCAACAGCCTGTAGGTCACTGGAGGAGAACTACACGTGTCACACCTCTACCATTCAGTTAATCTAAATGTGTTTAAGAGATGTGCAAATGGATCTTAAAAGTCATAACCGAATTCCTTCTCCTCATGCCTGTCTTGATAATTTGTACAGGTGTGGCACCACAGCACAGGCATCAACAATCGTTTTTTTTTTTTACACAACAAGAGAGTCGCTGTTACTGGCAGCACTAGATATTGCAACTACCTGATCACAGTGTAGCGATTCCAATTTATTTTTCGTGAATAGTGGGGACATAATCCTATATTTCCTAGGAAAGTGAAAGCATCAACAACTTCACCTATCATAGTCAACACAGCACTACTACCAGGCCAAGCCAACCTTTCATGCATCTACCAGTATTGCACCGACTGTCATTCCTAGCAGATGTTCAACCAGGAAGCAATGTCCCTACCAATTAGTTATCTCACACACATGATCATATGTTTGTTGCTTTGTGCGTGTTGCTGATGCTCCTCCCTCTACTTGCAATATGACGGCAGTATGAGTTGAATGCTTGTTGAATGCGAGCGAGGCCTTGTGCACTTGCAGTATGACTGCAGTATGAGTTGAATGCTTGTTGAATGCGAGCGAGGCTCTATGCACTTGCAGTATGACAGCAGTATGAGTCGAATGCTTGTTGAGTGCGAGCGATGCCTTGTGCACTTGCAGTAAGACGGCAGTATGAGTTGAATGCTTGTTGAACGCGAGTGAGGCCTTGTGCACTTGCAGTATGACTGCAGTATGAGTTGAAAGCTTGTTGAATGCGAGCGCGGCCCTGTGCACTTGCAGTATGACTGCAGTATGAGTTGAATGCTTGTTGAATGTGAGCGAGGCCCTGTGCACTTTCAGTATGACTGGAGTATGAGTTGAATGCTTGTTGAATGCGAGCGAGGCCCTATGCACTTGCAGTATGACTGCAGTATGAGTTGAATGCTTGTTGAATGTGAGCGAGGCCCAGCGAGTATGAGTTTGTCCTGCTACTCAATGAGGATGGAATTACTACCCAAAATTGCACTTTGAGGGGTGCAGTCAAGGTCTTATACCTATTCTCTTCTTTCAGTCCCACCTGCACAGAGACCGCCTCCAACAGGGCCTGCTGTCAGACCGCCCTGGGCTGTAGATCCCACGTTTGCTGAGCGCTACGCTCCAGACAAGACCACCACTGTCCTAACCAAGCACAGTCAGCCCGCCACACTGACGCCCATGCAGAACCGCAACTCCATCGTGCAGGCAGCTCAGCAGCCACCCGAGAGCGACGCAAGGACCCCTATCTGCTACCAGTGCAACAAAATCATTCGGTGAGTGATGGACATGCAGTCCGCATTTGTGGGGTAAATGTCACTCATTATTTGGTTGCAGCACTGCCTTTAGAGGATTGTAGTAACGTTGACGTCATGTTAAAGACAATTAGGGTGGAATCGTGAGTAACACAGGTAAAAAATATTGACAGTAACATGGAATAGAGATATGAAATGAAAAAGAGGGAAGTACTTCTAATCATAGCTTGTACCCTTTATTGACGGGCAGATTAAATATCACTATATGGAGAGGTGACCTTTAAGAGCATCATTCAGTAACACAGCATGAACCGTGGCTTGGCTGTTACCTATAAGCCTGACTTGCAGATTTATAATAGCAATGCCAAATCACAAAAATCAAATACTTACATAGTCCTTGGGTCGTTACACCTAGTTCTAACTTCGTACTTAGCAAAATATAACAAATAAGGCACCCAAACAGATGTTGTAAAGATAACAAAATAATAAAACCAAAACACAATTGGAAATTGACTTTGTGAGGTCTTTTTTAGAGTATCCTGTGGCCAGTATCCTGTGTGGGTTCTGTCATTCACCACTGATGTCACTGGGCCACATACCAGTGTATTCTATTTGGACAGCCAAGGTACTCTTTTTAGGGTCCTGGCTCACTCTGTAGCAAGGTCGAGCAATCAAGGCTTACTGCTGGATGTGGATAGGTGTGGAAACTCACATTCAGTATGATACATTAAGTAACACTAAATAACATCAAAATCCAATCAGCGCTTTACTGAATAAAAATAAAATAACTTAACTAGTTAGTAAATAGAGCAGTTAAAACCTTAAGATCTAAAAGGAAACCCAGAAGCTACAAAGAAACCCAGAAGCTGCTTCCACCTTCTGGGGCTGAAATACAGCCTCAAACATGTTTTTAGCTTCTTAACACCAGGCGCTAGATTCCTGTTACCATTAGCCCTAAAGCCAATGTTATCCTGGGTGGCTTCGCTCTGACAACTAAGTCAACCCTGTAGGTACTGTGGATCCTGATTCTTAGCAGAGGCTAAACTCCTGCTATAGAGTCTAAAAGACGAGCAAAGGATACAGTTGGGGGGACTCTTATCTCAAGTCTGTTCTGTAGGTAGCACTCAGGTACCTTGGTGTTGAGTAAAAGGTGTCAATAACTGAATTAATCCAGAATAGTAGGTGGCACCCAAAAGAGGTAGAGTGCTACAAGCAGAATTTCAACCAACAAGTGCTGTTGGTGCTCCTAGTGGGTGGCTGCGGGGAGGGGAATTGATGTCCTGGGTCCACTGTCTGATCAGTGGCGTCTGGCTAAGGACAGTGTTAAGGAGATAGAAGAAAATAGTGGGCCAGCTCACACTATTATTTATGGCCCAGTGGTGCCTAACATGTTAGGGTTTTACATCGCTGGATCTTCCAGCCATTGTCAATATTTTCCAGGGGTGAGGGGTCTCCACAGGACCCCTGTGGCCTCTGGCGACACTAGTTCTTACTGGGAACTGGTCAGTGAGGGATAGAGTTGTCTTTGGCTTCTACAGGCAATGGCTCTGGAGCCATTGGAGCGATTAGGGCTACAAATGTGGCTCAAAAGGTTCTGCCGTCTGGCCCTCTTCCTCCAGGTAGTGGTTCCAGACCCCGTCCTAGAGGCATGAAGACCGACTATCTCCTCTTCCCTATGCGTTGAAGTAAGTGGAGATATAGGCACCCTGCAAGCACAGCATGGGTTCTTGTTGCTAGTCAAATTTTGCATTAGGTATGTGACTATCTAGGTGCGACGACCAGCTGTCAAGGCTTACTCCAGGAGGTGCAGGACCCCAGAGGCATGGTCAGACTAGTATAAAGCTTGCATCTGCTCCCATTGCTCTTGAAGATGGCCCCAGCAGAGGAAATGGAGGATGGAGAAGTTTCACCCAGCTAGGTAAAACCTACATCGAGAAAAAATAAATGCTCAGGAAATATCATCCAACCCAAAGAATTAACAGGTTTCAATGAGGTGGGAGCAGGAAGATTATAAATGCAAGCTGGGATACCTGTGATGGGCATCACCGGCTCAACACAAAGGAAACCACATTTTTCTGCAGCAACACATGAACTCCAAGATTCATCCCACAAAATACATTCTACATGAAGCAGCACCTGGATACCCTCATGGGTGATAAGCCGCGCTATACAAGTACAGTATGATTGATTGATTGCTCAATGCCCCAGACATGCTGAATGTATAAGATCTCAGTTATGTGGACTGAGTGGTCCTTTTTCAGGGACACGTGGTAGTTATTCTCCAGACTTGTACAGGCAAAGAGACTGTCCCTGCGCCACCTCTGCTCTTTCCATAGATTGAGGTTGAATCAATCAATCTATCAATCAGGGTTGGTAAAGCGCAACTACTCACCCGTGAGGGTCTCAAGGTACTGGGGGGAAGGGGGTTCACTGCCTTCTTATTGTGAGGATGCTGCTGATAATCCTGGTTTGCATCTTCTGGCTAGGATCCATTGAATTCTTCGTAATACAAGATCGTGAGTTGGATTTCAGTTCTGGACTATCATGTTTTGTAGTTTTGAGCTACTCTGCTGTAGAGAATCCAGAACCAGATTCTGTTTGCGGAATGAACTTCACCAAAGCATGTGATCTTCAACAGCCAAACTGAGATAATGGCCTTTTAGCTAATCAATGTGGCCTGTATAGATCCAGACCTCCTAGACATCAATTGGACTTAGAGGGAGAACATTTTCACCAGCCTGCCTGGGGCCTCCGAATGCCTTGTGTGCCCTTCTTGTCCTGTGCCAGTCACCATTCAGCGCGGAACTGGACTGGCCATTCTTAGAGACAGCATCAGCGTAGAAAGAGAAGTCGCCAGGTAGATGGCTGCGTCCTTTGAAAGCACAAGGCCTCCGATAATAGAAAGCATAGCTGTCCAGACGGCCTTCAGTCAGCATTGTGTACTGTCTCCGTCTCCTCCTCCACCATATACAGAAAGCGCACGTAAGATAAATCTACTGACCTTCCCTTTTGGATGTACTTAATGAAGAGGGCTCCAGGTTTCAAATTTGTTCTCATATTTTCATCTCTATTTATCAATATTTTAATGACTTAATTGGCATTTATTAATACTTACTTTTAGCCATAAAAATGAAGTAACACTATCATAATTCCACATTCATTTAATTGATGAATGTACACTCTCACTTCATGTCTGGAGTCTTTTAGTGCACTTCCTAGTCCTGTACAATGAAACAGTGCACTCACCAGAAAACATCCGCATGGTTTTCCAGAAACAAGTACAAATAGGCTTCTTAAGGAAATCTTATTTGTCTTTTTAACTCCTAGTGCTGCTGGTATGTGCAGCTGCTGGCCTGCAGTTCAGTGTATGCTGTACTCGCAAATGTGGATCACAATTTCACGATCCTAAAACCAAACACAGGCAAAGAAACACACTACGTCCTTTATGTATTTATGTGCAGAAATCAGTAGAAAGGAAAATGTGGAGTCTCATTCATGAGATGGGACACTCAGTCTTCTTGTACTCAGTCACTGACTTCTGTTTTTCACAGGTGCTATGCTAAATTCACAGGTTTGCGAAAACATGAATACACATATTTTAAAAACATTACTATGTTCTCTCCCAACCTACAGAGGCCGTTACCTGGTGGCGCTGGGGCAGTATTACCACCCAGAGGAATTCACCTGCTCGCAGTGCCGGAAGGTTCTGGAGGAGGGGGGATTCTTTGAGGAGAAGGGCTCCATATTCTGCCCAAAGTGTTACGACATGAGATTCGCTCCAAACTGTGCTAAGTGCAAGAAGATGATCACAGGGGTGAGTGTGCGAGAGCTGTGTTATGTCATCAAAACCCGCGGGCATGAGTCTGTAAGCCATGTTCTGCTGCGACTGTGTGTCGTGAGCACATTTGAGTGAAAAATGACCATGCTGGTAGAGGTGTCTGCAGGTCCTCTCACAATAGATGGCACAGTTGTGGGTTATAACAACCAAATCCTGGGCACACGTATATAAGTGTGTATAAATAAGGTAAAATTGACGTAAGTCCATAGGAAAATCAATTGAAGTAAAGTTCGCAGAAGAGTCTTTTCTTATTTCTTTAATTCAAACCACGTTGAAAGGTAATCAGCAGAAAAAACCAACAACCAGCCAACACGTGTTTCGTCTAGGAGGTTACTCCCACGACTTCTTCAGGGCTGGGAATGATACAAATCATAGAATAAATAATAACAAGATATGGTGACTGTAAAAGGAGAGAAAACTCCCCCACAAGGTGACATAGGTGAGAAACACCCATTGACTGTGGAAACCCCATACAATATCATTGCCCGTTCCATGGTTCCAACAAACAACAATATAGTGGTACAGTACTGTTATAATAGTCCAATAAATGAGATAAGTGTATCGGCGATGTGCAAAGTGACTCTTTGTGAAATAGCACTAATAACATATATGGGTTATGTATTCACAACAAATTTCAGTGAAAACTAAAAGACCAGAAAACAAGTACTAATGACACTGTGTGACGAAGTTTGTTAATAAAGATCAGCCTGAGGGTAATGCGCGAAGTTAAATTATAACGGATAGCCGATGGAAAAACACAGTAAAACAAAAAGCGGAACGGAATGGGAATCCCTGAATCTAGAAAGAATTTTAGGGAATAGTGGCCCGTAGGACCGTAAAAGGGATTTGGCGAGCATGGAGCAAGAGAAACATCCTAAATCAAAGGTCGATGCGTGCATACAAAATGCCAATTGTCCTACCACGTAGCCAGTGATAATTAAAATGGCTAAAATGGAGTGTAAAAACAAAAACAAATAAATAAAAAATCTCTACAGCGTTTACATAGTGAATAAAAAATTCTGGATAAATGTTTAAGAGAAATAAGAAAACCGAAATGAGGGAGCATAATTAAGAGTGTAGAAAAAATTGAAAAAGGAGAGCTATGTCTACCTGTAGTCTTGGTGAATGAAGCAGTAAACTCTGGAAAGGATGTGAGTGAAAGAGGATATCAGAAGAAATAAGTAGTGAGAACAATCAAAAAGGAACATATGGTAGTGAATAAATAGTAATAGACAGAAACTCACTGAGATGCCGGTGATAATTCCAACCCGGCAGGTCTGTACTGCAAGGTAAGTAAGAGAGTGCCCAAGTGTATGGATAGTCAATAACTAGGATAAAAGGAGGGGAATGGTGTCAGTAAGCCCATTCTTAGAAAGGAATAAGTGTAGGAATTGCTAAACGCTGTACAGAGTATATCATACCTTGTTTTATCGTATTATGCTCAAAGCAAGCCACGAATGGGGACACTGGTGTGTATCATGTAGTCAACGATCTACAATCAAAGGGAGTGGAGACTGAGAATACAGAAAACATCACGTAATGCGATGTGAAAATCAGCCTGTAGTCGAAAAAGATATATCGTGCATTAGGGCTGGAACGCCCTATGTCACTTACTTAATCGGGTGTAGTATAGCGGATACGCCAGGCATACGTCCATTCGGTTCTGATTAAATTGGAAAGCAGATACCAGTGTAAAGACACGGGTGTGTGTCAACGATCTGTAACAAAATTGGAGTATAGCTTGAGTATGAACCAAGGATCGAAATACTAGAAGGAGCTGAGTCAGCCCGACTATCAGAAGATTCAAAAGTAGTATACCAAGGGTGCTACTAAGAGAACTTACTTCTGTTATTGCAACGAGGAGTGAGTCGTGGCTTGCGTCGATGTCCTTCCGGTGTGAGGCGGGACACTCACCCGGAAGTGTATTTATATCGGTGCTCACCAGAACAACTAGAGTGTGTACCTGGTAGGCAAAAGGGAAGAGGGAACTTTATTGTTCCAATACTCGCGCCACAGTGAACAAAGGGAAACTTAATAGTAAGTGTTTTCCAAGACTGAACACCATAAATGGAGCACCGCGGTTAAGCATAACAGTAAAAGCCAATGATTTGGAAGTAAAGGAGAAAATGGATTTGTGGGAAGACGGGGGCCGTGTGTGGAAATGAATCGGTAAAGGTTGAGAAGGACGACTTGATAGAATAAAGCTGTCTTAATACCGGAGATTACACTTGTGTCACGAAAAGTACACATCTAAAAGCATACCATGGCAGTCGTATAGAAACAAGCCACAGTAAAAAAATATAATGTTAATGGTAACAGCATCGGAGGGCAAGTCACCGAAGGCAGTAAATTCCAATATGTTCTTAGAACGGTGACTTGAACCGTGTCATGAAATGGCATAGACAAAGTGGTAGTGTGGAGCAAATCAACTGGATAGACACACGGCTAAACACATATTGTAGGTCATGGGTGATAGTGGTTACAAAAAGCTTATAAAGACCCATGTGTATCAAACAGAGATAAGGTGATGACGATATACGTAATAGATAACAGCCATAAAATTTGTAAGCTTATGGCGAATCGAAAGTGTTGCTGATTCAGTGATGACATCATATGGGGTAGAAACAAACACTTGGGCACTCTCTTACTTACCTTGCAGTACAGACCTGCCGGGTTGGAATTATCACCGGCATCTCGGTGAGTTTCTGTCTATTACTATTTATTCACTACCATATGTTCCTTTTTGATTGTTCTCACTACTTATTTCTTCTGATATCCTCTTTCACTCACATCCTTTCCAGAGTTTACTGCTTCGTTCACCAAGACTACAGGTAGACATAGCTCTCCTTTTTCAATTTTTTCTACACTCTTAATTATGTTCCCTCATTTCGGTTTTCTTATTTCTCTTAAACATTTATCCAGGATTTTTTATTCACTATGTAAACGCTGTAGAGATTTTTTATTTATTTGTTTTTGTTTTTACACTCCATTTTAGCCATTATAATTATCACTGGCTACATGGTAGGACAATTGGCATTTTGTATGCACGCATCGACCTTTGATTTAGGATGTTTCTCTTGCTCCATGCTCGCCAAATCCCTTTTACGGTCCTACGGGCCACTATTCCCTAAAATTCTTTCTAGATTCAGGGATTCCCATTCCGTTCCGCTTTTTGTTTTACTGTGTTTTTCCATCGACTATCCGTTATAATTTAACTTCGCGCATTACCCTCAGGCTGATCTTTATTAACAAACTTCGTCACACAGTGTCATTAGTACTTGTTTTCTGGTCTTTTAGTTTTCACTGAAATTTGTTGTGAATACATATCCCATATATGTTATTAGTGCTATTTCACAAAGAGTCACTTTGCACATCGCCGATACACTTATCTCATTTATTGGACTATTATAACAGCACTGTACCACTATATTGTTGTTTGTTGGAACCATGGAACGGCAATGATATTGTATAGGGTTTCCACAGTCAATGGGTGTTTCTCACCTATGTCACCTTGTGGGGGAGTTTTCTCTTCTTTTACAGTCACCATATCTTGTTATTATTTATTCTATGATTTGTATCATTCCCAGCCCTGAAGAAGTCGTGGGAGTAACCTCCTAGACGAAACACGTGTTGGCTGGTTGTTGGTTTTTTCTGCTGATTACCTTTCAACGTGGTTTGAATTAAAGAAATAAGAAAAGACTCTTCTGCGAACTTTACTTCAATTGATTTTCCTATGGACTTACGTCAATTTTACCTTATTTATACACACTTATATACGTGTGCCCAGGATTTGGTTGTTCTACTTTGTTGCAGGAGTTCTCCTGCACGCATATAAGGGTTACAGGGGTCTCCCCTACCTGGTTAGCACCGTATGCACTTGAGCTTTTACTTATACACATACGCAAACAAAGCTGAGCGCCACCACTTCCTACCTACTCAAAACCCTCCCATTTGACTGTACCAATTGTCGTAGGAAGGGCAGCCGCAGCGTTCTCACACTTCGAGTGACTAGCAGCACCAGCATGGATAGAGATAAAGCGGCAGAGGAGCTCTTTGAGAATTTGGCTAAAGGCAACCACATTGTCTCTGCCTCTGCTAGTGGAAACCCTTCACGCAAGGAAGGACTTAGAGAGAAATTCATGAAGTTAGAGAGACTTAAAAAATTGGAAAACTCCAGATGGTGGGATGGAGCCACCCTGAAGCAATATTTGAGACTTAACCTGGTCTCGAGGGGACTACGGTCCCAAATCTTTCCAACATACGATGATCTAGACGTGGATCTTCTGGGTAAATGGGAAGAAGCACTGACGGCTAATTCAAATACACTTATGCACATATTGATCGAAAGCGCAGAACGAAAAGTAGGCAAAATACAAGCGGATATTGACACTCTAGAGAAAGAAATCAGAGACCTCAATATGAAAGAGGCCACTGAGAAAAACTACACTATTCTCAGAGACATTCTAATCAGTCACCAAAATGAGATCAAAGAGAGGAAGGCCAGACAACTCAAGAGGGATGAAGTAGATTACAAGGTAGGCAGAGTTTTTACCTATGCCAAAAAATATGATCAATTGGTCCAAGTTGGACCACCACAGGACAGATTCACCAGACCCGAAACAGTATCCATCTCCTCCAGCTCAACCTCTTTGAGCACCCACATGTCTAGTGATAGCGAAGCTGAGACTAGACAAGTTGAATCTTCTTTTTTACGCGAGGTCAGGACCATACGGAGAGGCAACAGAATACAAGGCACACGGGGAGGCCCAGATGCAAAATCCGCAGAGGTCAAAGAGGGAGACAACGAGGAATACAGAAAGAAATTGAGGTCAGGCAACGGGAAGAACAAATAAATACTAAAGAAGTGGAAGTGCAGGTAGTTAATCTCTCATCCAAAACCCTCACACATGACATGGTTTCGCTCTTAAGCAAGGGATTGAGTTTCAACCCACGAGAACCAGGGGACATCTGTAGATTGAAAATAGATCTTTTCAAATTCATTAGAGGTCTCAAGCTGAAAAAGCATTTTTCTTGTAACCTATCTATCAATAAAAATGTCAAAAACATCACGTGTGGTAATATGTCCAATGTACCTAGCATACAAGATATGCAAGCGACTAAACTATTACTATCACTTACTGATCTTGAAGAATCTCCCTACACAATGGAGAGATTACTGGAAGAACTTAACATCGAGACTGATTACAGCTTAGCTAGTGGCTTGAAATCTAGATCAAAATGGACACCCACCCTCCCTGGTGGGAATCCTATTGATCTATTTTACAAACGTGTACTTGATGATATTGACAAACATGACTTTAAGAGACCTAAGACCAGACATAAGTTTCATGACAATTTACTACAAGGGGAACGCTTAGCCTTGAAGGAATTGTGTAATGACAAAGATATTCTGATTAGAGAAGCAGACAAGGGAGGCAATGTTGTTGTCATGAATCGAAATGACTATAATCATGAGATCATGACACAACTCAATGACAACACTTGCTACGAACCACTAGCGCACAACCCTACAGCATCTCTCACTAATACCATCAATAAACATCTAGCAGAGTGGCACAAAGCTGGTCTTCTTGATGAAGATGAGTATACCTACATGAAAGTGTTCAGACCCACCTTTCCGTGGCTGTACACCTTACCCAAGATTCACAAACATCTACCTTTCCCACCTGGCAGACCTATTGTCTCCGGTATTGGAGGCCCCACAGAGAAACTAGCAGAGTATGTTGATCTTTTCTTGGGTCCCATGGTACGTAATTTACCTTCCTATATACAGGATACCAAGCACATTCTGAGCACAATTGCGGATGTACAGTGGCAACCTGGCATGATCTTGGCCACTTTAGACGTGGTATCACTGTACACCAGTATCAGACCGGATTTGGGCTTACAGGCAGTCACACGACTTTTAAACAACAGGCCTGCTACTCTTTGGCAACATACCAACATGTTAATCACTATGATGGACCTGATTCTACACAACAATTTCTTTTTATTTGACAGAAAGTGGTTTAAACAAATCAAAGGTGTAGCCATGGGGTCGAAATTTTCTCCTTCTTTTGCTAATCTCTACATGGGATGTCTCGAATCAGATTGGATCTGGGGCACAAGAGGTGCACCGTGGATAGATTTTATCGTCTTCTGTGGTCGCTACATAGATGACTGCCTTTTAATGTGGTAAGGTACCCAAGTAGAATTGGAACAATTCAATGCCTACCTCAATTCTAATGATTATGAGATGAAATTTACGATGCAGCACAGCACTACCAGCATCACGTTTCTAGACACGGAATTGTATATAAAAAATGAGGGACTTCACAGTCGTCTGTTTCGCAAGGAAACTTCTTGCAATGCAGTGTTACATGCAGAAAGCTGTCACCCAATACACCAAATTAGAGCCATACCTTATGGAGAATTTGTAAGGGCCAGAAGGAATTGTAGTGAGGAGTGTGAATTTCAAAACTGTATCACTGATATGAAAAACAGATTTAAGAACAGAGGTTATCCCACACACAGTATCAAACGAGCAGAGAACAGAATCACACACATTAATAGAGAGGACACGCTTAAACCCAAATCGCGAACACAAACCGATAGGGAGAAAGTACGCTTAATCACAGATTTCAATGGTCTCAGCCATACCCTTAGGAGGAGCCTTACTAAACACTGGGGCATCTTACAGTCAGACGAGTCACTTAACAATCTTATTACAGCCCGTCCGCAAATCACCTTTAGACGGGGTAGAACCCTACGCACCAGACTTAGTCCCACGCATCGACAACTCTCCCTCATGGCTTACGCCGCGCAGTATGGGATTCTACAAATGTGGCAACTGTGGAGTGTGCAGATGGGCCAAACATGGGACAAAAACTTTCACTAGTCATGACAAAAGAACCTACAATATCAGATCAAATATCAATTGTACTACTAGGTTTGTAATCTATGTAATTGAATGTGCCTGTATGAAACAATACATAGGAAGCACTATCAGATCTCTCAAAGACAGGATTGGTGAACACATTAGGGCCTTACACCAACAAGACGCCAGATACCCTGTAGCATTACATGCAGCAGTATGCCACTCCCAAGGTCAGCACAAGAGCTTTACCTTCTATGGTATTGAAGGCATTGAACCAAGCTTACGTGGAGGCAATAGAGAGCTGAAACTTAGACGGACAGAGGCGACTTGGATTATGCGCTTGCACACGGTGGGACATGGTTTAAACAGCGACCATGAGATGCAGTACTTCTTGGGCGATTGAGACTGTGAATGAGAGATCTCACCTTCGATGCTTGTTCTGCATTATTGTTTTGCGTTACATTCATATCGTTAACATGTCACCATTGGGTTGAATATGGGGTTGCTATAATTCAACGACACATTAGACCAACCATTAACCTATGATTTCCAGCTGTTATGGTTATGTACATATGTTACCATCACTATACTTATGTCAGAAGGTCTAGGGACGGTTCACCACATATGTCAGCATTACTGCACTTATGTCATAAATTCTAGGGACTGCTGAGACTATATGTAGCCATTACTACTTATGCCTAACTACATGTTATGTTGTTTTGTTTCTACCCCATATGATGTCATCACTGAATCAGCAACACTTTCGATTCGCCATAAGCTTACAAATTTTATGGCTGTTATCTATTACATATATCGTCATCACCTTATCTCTGTTTGATACACATGGGTCTTTATAAGCTTTTTGTAACCACTATCACCCATGACCTACAATATGTGTTTAGCCGTGTGTCTATCCAGTTGATTTGCTCCAGACTACCACTTTGTCTATGCCATTTCATGATACGGTTCAAGTCACCGTTCTAAGAACATATTGGAATTTACTGCCTTCGGTGACTTGCCCTCCGATGCTGTTACCATTAACATTATATTTTTTTACTGTGGCTTGTTTCTATACGACTGCCATGGTATGCTTTTAGATGTGTACTTTTCGTGACACAAGTGTAATCTCCGGTATTAAGACAGCTTTATTCTATCAAGTCGTCCTTCTCAACCTTTACCGATTCATTTCCACACACGGCCCCCGTCTTCCCACAAATCCATTTTCTTCTTTACTTCCAAATCATTGGCTTTTACTGTTATGCTTAACCGCGGTGCTCCATTTATGGTGTTCAGTCTTGGAAAACACTTACTATTAAGTTTCCCTTTGTTCACTGTGGCGCGAGTATTGGAACAATAAAGTTCCCTCTTCCCTTTTGCCTACCAGGTACACGCTCTAGTTGTTCTGGTGAGCACTGATATAAATACACTTCCGGGTGAGTGTCCCGCCTCACACCGGAAGGACATCGACGCAAGCCACGACTCACTCCTCGTTGCAATAACAGAAGTAAGTTCTCTTAGTAGCACCCTTGGTATACTACTTTTGAATCTTCTGATAGTCGGGCTGACTCAGCTCCTTCTAGTATTTCGATCCTTGGTTCATACTCAAGCTATACTCCAATTTTGTTACAGATCGTTGACACACACCCGTGTCTTTACACTGGTATCTGCTTTCCAATTTAATCAGAACCGAATGGACGTATGCCTGGCGTATCCGCTATACTACACCCGATTAAGTAAGTGACATAGGGCGTTCCAGCCCTAATGCACGATATATCTTTTCGACTACAGGCTGATTTTCACATCGCATTACGTGATGTTTTCTGTATTCTCAGTCTCCACTCCCTTTTGATTGTAGATCGTTGACTACATGATACACACCAGTGTCCCCATTCGTGGCTTGCTTTGAGCATAATACGATAAAACAAGGTATGATATACTCTGTACAGCGTTTAGCAATTCCTACACTTATTCCTTTCTAAGAATGGGCTTACTGACACCATTCCCCTCCTTTTATCCTAGTTATTGACTATCCATACACTTGGGCACTCTCTTACTTACCTTGCAGTACAGACCTGCCGGGTTGGAATTATCACCGGCATCTCGGTGAGTTTCTGTCTATTACTATTTATTCACTACCATATGCTCCTTTTTGATTGTTCTCACTACTTATTTCTTCTGATATCCTCTTTCACTCACATCCTTTCCAGAGTTTACTGCTTCGTTCACCAAGACTACAGGTAGACATAGCTCTCCTTTTTCAATTTTTTCTACACTCTTAATTATGCTCCCTCATTTCGGTTTTCTTATTTCTCTTAAACATTTATCCAGGATTTTTTATTCACTATGTAAACGCTGTAGAGATTTTTTATTTATTTGTTTTTGTTTTTACACTCCATTTTAGCCATTTTAATTATCACTGGCTACGTGGTAGGACAATTGGCATTTTGTATGCATGCATCGACCTTTGATTTAGGATGTTTCTCTTGCTCCATGCTCGCCAAATCCCTTTTACGGTCCTACGGGCCACTATTCCCTAAAATTCTTTCTAGATTCAGGGATTCCCATTCCGTTTTGCTTTTTGTTTTACTGTGTTTTTCCATCGGCTATCCGTTATAATTTAACTTCGCGCATTACCCTCAGGCTGATCTTTATTAACAAACTTCGTCACACAGTGTCTTTAGTACTTGTTTTCTGGTCTTTTAGTTTTCACTGAAATTTGTTGTGAATACATAACCCATATATGTTATTAGTGCTATTTCACAAAGAGTCACTTTGCACATCGCCGATACACTTATCTCATTTATTGGACTATTATAACAGTACTGTACCACTATATTGTTGTTTGTTGGAACCATGGAACGGGCAATGATATTGTATAGGGTTTCCACAGTCAATGGGTGTTTCTCACCTATGTCACCTTGTGGGGGAGTTTTCTCTCCTTTTACAGTCACCATATCTTGTTATTATTTATTCTATGATTTGTATCATTCCCAGCCCTGAAGAAGTCGTGGGAGTAACCTCTTAGACGAAACACGTGTTGGCTGGTTGTTGGTTTTTTCTGCTGATTACCTTTCAACGTGGTTTGAATTAAAGAAATAAGAAAAGACTCTTCTGCGAACTTTACTTCAATTGATTTTCCTATGGACTTACGTCAATTTTACCTTATTTATACACACTTATATACGTGTGCCCAGGATTTGGTTGTTCTACTTTGTTGCAGGAGTTCTCCTGCACGCATATAGGGGTTACAGGGGTCTCCCCTACCTGGTTAGCACCGTATGCACTTGAGCTTTTACTTATACACATACGCAAACAAAGCTGAGCGCCACCACTTCCTACCTAGTCAAAACCCTCCCATTTGACTGTACCAGTTGTGGGTTATGTTTTCACTAACTGTTCTTTGCTGCACATCAGATTGCACCGAAGATGGCCTGACACTGTATGTGTATAACACTATGTGTTTGTGCAAGAGTATGTGCTTGTCCAGGTACGCTACTCCCTTGTACTTTCCACCTTCCCTTATCTGCGTACCCTATAATGGACATGGCCTGGCACGTGCATTCTGTTTGTGTAAGTGTGTGTGTTGTGCACACTTTTTTTTGTTACCGCACATATGCATGCTTGGAATTCATCCTGATACTCTCTCTCCTTTGTAGGAGATCATGCACGCTCTGAAGATGGCATGGCACGTGCAGTGCTTCACGTGCGCGGCATGCAAAACTCCCATCCGGAATAGGGCCTTTTACATGGAGGAGGGGCGGCCATACTGCGAGAAAGGTAAGTGCTCTACACTCCAGACAAGTGGACAGGCTTGTAGAGTTCATTAATCATGGTGGAGAATTGTGACCTCTGTGTGACGTGGAAGTCATGGATCCCAAGGCAGCCACTGTTTTGAGGATTACCTGGATGGTGTGCGGCAAGCCCAGATCAGTCACCATGCTGGCGCACATATAGCGCCAGTGCTTTCATTAGAGGGCGTTCCCTCATTTGCATGGAGGTGTGGCCCCAAGCAGGCAGAAAATCTCTAGATCCTCCCAGATGCTTCAATGTGCTTGCAGCCGCATTCTCCCGTCATGCTTGGTGGCCTCCTTGGCATTCAAGCATACAGATCACGAATGCAAGCATACGAGCAACTTTAGGGAAGATGGTTTCCTTTTCCATAAGGCAGACTAATAAATATCACTACAAGCTTGCTGCATCCTTAAAAGGTGAGCCAGGCTTTTAGAGATAACCTCCCTATGGAGCACTGGAGGGAGTTCACTTAACAGAATTGAGAATAAATACTATGCAGCTGATTACAATGCGGCCCAGAAGCTTCCGGGCCGCATCGTAATCGGCCCCTCGGTTTACTTTCCGACTGCCGCATTACAATGCTGACGGTCGGAAACTAAACCGGCCGGTCATTCCGGCTGGCTTCCGATGGTCTCATGGAGCCCGACTGCCAGTCGGAACTGGCTCGTAATCCCAAAGGGCTGGCCTTTCCGCCCTTGGAATTACGATGCACGGTTTCAGGCATGGTTTCCGTGCTGGCCTGTCCAACATGGAAACCATGTCGGAAAGCATGTTTGGGGGGCCCCAGCAGGGCCCCCTTGTGTGTGCGGCCTCCGGTTGTGGGCCGAGGGGGCACCTATGGTGCCCCCCTGTTGATCCCTGCACCCGTGGCAGGCACCTTGAGGTGCCTGTCACGGAGTGCATGGATGGCCAGCACCTCCCATTTCCCGGTTTACGGCCGTAATGCATAATCCCATAGGGAAATGTACGAATGCGACCGAACAGTGTTTGGTCGCATCCTAATTAGGCGGTCAGGTCTGCCGACCAGAGGTTGGTCGGTCCCAGGACCAACACGGTGTCGACATTGTAATTAGGCCCTAAATGTTCATGGTAATGTCTATTGTGAACATGTTGTAATGCTCAAATGACAGCTAGGTGGTGACTCGTTGCATCTGTGAAGATCAAAATAACTGCATATCGTACCGACGGTCACCGGAGGCCCTGAAAAGAGTTCTAGATTTAATAGAAAGTTGTTTTCACAGTTTATTAAGAGCAACGCTGGTACGATGGCTAATACCCGCTTAGTCATTTGTAGTGGAGCCCAAATCCTCAGCGTGTTTCGCTCTAGGTCTGCTCGTACAGACCCAATAAGGCACAGGCTTTTTGTGTGTTCTCTAACAGGTGTTCCTGTCAAATAACCACTGGAGAAAACCAAATAGAAATGAAGGGTATTTTTATCCTCGTCCATCAGCCAGAAGCCACAGACTGGGCTGTCTCTTTGGCAGTGTCGATGCACTAATTAAAATTATTTCTTTCTGCATGTATGAATAGATGACGGTGCAAGCTGGCTGCAGCCTAGTCATGCCAACTTAAACTCATCTAAATCAGGCATTATTTTTCTAATTAGTAAAACCAATCTAACAGCAGTGTCCTACCACCCCTGGTTTCAGGCCTGGGAGCCTCATATGTTGATTCAGTGGATGACTGAATGCAAGCACCTTCGTGTATTAAGGAAGATTTTCAAGAATCCTTGGACTGTGACTGTGGTAGTTCATATATTAAGTCATCCACACCATAAGCATTCAAATGTTCCTGCCCTCCTGCTGGAGAAATGTTGGGTGCTAGTTGGATGGATAACCCCCATCCCTTTGCCTGAGCCAAGCACTACTCTCTGGAGTCTTCTCTTTGAACACTTCTGTGTGGATCCCTTGGTACCAGAAGGGGCCTATGCCTACTCAAGATAGTGGTGCTGGCCCAAATCATGCCAGGATACCCATTTCCATGTCTTTCACTGGAAGACGCTAAAGAAATAGTTCTGGTTTGTGTTGGACTGGGCTTGCTGTGACTACAAAACAGCCTTCTTTGGCGTGGTCTTGAACGGTGTGGCATGCATGCCTATCTTTATTTACAGGAGTGACTGATTCTATATAAGGGAAGGAATCATCGCTCCTGTGAAGCCAGTGATTTCCCTGCTCTTCCGATTAGGCTTATCGGTCAACAGGGTGAAATTCTTCTTTGTTCCATCACAGAAGATAGAAGCAATAGAGGTGTCTAAGGATACAACTTTGGACCAGAAATGTCCTCCTCTGGAGCCAATGTCAGGGCTACGTGATACAGCGCTCCACTTCGTAATTCTAGAGGCAACCCCTGAATGTTGACTCGTGTGGCCTCAGGCTTGCTGGCCTCCTGTGTCCAAGTGCTGCCAGGGGCATAGTACCGTATGAGAGAACCAGTTACATCTGGCTCACCACTGGGAGAAAACAATCTCTCCCATCTAGTTCCCATTTACCCCTGGTCATACAAGATCTTAACTGTTTGGAGAAAGAGTCCAATCTCATGGCCAGAATCCCTTCTTCCCAGCCACTCCCAGAAGTGCCTCTCCTGAAATTGACCTTCTCAAAACATGAGGTTACTCCCAGGTGTGTGGCATGTAGTCCTCACAAGGCTAGGGCCTTTAGGCCATCTTAATTCTGGCCCTTTCCTCCAGGTAGTTTGGTGCAAGAGAGTCCTGATGTTAAATGGATAGCGCTGTGACCATGTTTTACTTCAACAAGCAGAGAGAATCGCTCTATACGCCTGTGTTTGCCTGAGCAAACCCTCTATTTAAATATGCAAGCTAGCACAAGCAGGTATGACAATACAAGACCCCCAAAATTCAAAGAACATACAAGATTGAATAACACTTTGCACAGGAGAGTAATAGTAGTCTTAGTGGAAATTGATCTCAGGGAACCAGTGCCTTCTCTTTACTTTCGAATATTGTAAAAGACCAAACTTTGGTAATACTTTTCTGCCCTTAGTCCAAGAAAACATTATTTTACTGAACTGCACCACATGCAAACATCCATAGGCAAACACCTCACTGCGCACCAGTATGCACCACAGATACACCCCCTCCGATTGCAAACACCTCAGTGTGCTTCACATAAACTTGCCTTCTGTGATCAAACACCTCTGTGGGCCTCAAAGGGCACATCTTGCTTCCAGAAATATCTCTGTCTGCAAACATTTTTGAGCCTATTGAAAAAGTGCCATCTGTGTGAGTCATGGGCACATCCTTTGTTTGGCGATCAGGGACATGCCCACTGAATGCAAACACCTTTGTGTGCCTCGCATGGACACACCACCTGTGTGCTAACACTTCATGTGCTTGACATTCACACTATTTTACAGATTTCGAGGTGATGTTTGGCACAAAGTGCCGTGGCTGTGACTTCAAGATTGACGCGGGGGATCGATTTCTGGAGGCGCTTGGTTACAGCTGGCATGACACCTGCTTCGTCTGTGCGGTGAGGCTTCACAAATTATGTCTTTTATTTCTGTTTTGTATTTTGTGCAAACCAGGACAAACAAGGCATCAGAAAGATCCATTGGTGGGTATTGTAGTTGGCGAAAGGCAGATACTAAGCAAGAGAGGATAGGTGAGGGGGTTTATAAAGCGTTATTCCTGGCCACCCATCAGCCCCTATTAGCCACCAGCTGTGTTGGTGGCTAGGCTTTGGTTACCAGTGATCGCCAGGGGTTGGGTTAAAGGTTAGCCATTGGTCAGAAGGGTATTAATGACAGGCTCATGGACACCTGTGGTATGGATTGATTGACTGGGTACCTTTCTATAGCACAGAGAGGTCTGTCGCCACTCATTCTACTGCTCCAGTGACCCTGAAACAACCAAGTCTTCTGCAATTAACCAAGGTAAAGATGTTATGGACTGGTTCGAATGCCTAGTAACATAATTTCAGTTTGTTGATACTTGCATGGACGAAGTCTCCACCTTCTGTGTCAGCCCTCTATTTGACCACTGCCAAAAGGTGGCTGTCGGCGAGCTCCGATGGACTGCCAGTCTCATAATAGATCATCTTTGCAAGCATGCCAGGGCCTTCTTAATCCGATAGAAGAATCCCACCCTTTTTAGTTTAAATTGATTTCTAATTGCCACTGTTACACTGACTAGTACTACTGCTAATACTACTCTGAATACTAGTACTACTTACACAGGTATTACTGCTACTAATACCACTACCAGCAGTACTAATAATACTACCACCACCAGTGGTTACTACTACCACCACAACTAATACTACTACCACCACTAGTAGTATTAATTTCATGGGTACTACTACTACCACAACTACCAACATAAGTACTGCTACTAGTACTACCACCACCACTAGTACTCCTACCACTACTATCACTGGTAATCCTGCTACCGCTACTTTTGCTTCCACAGGTACTACTAATACTACCACCACCACTTGTACTACTATTCCTAATACTAGCACCACTGTGACTACTACTACAGTCACTACATTTATAAAGCACACAATACCAACCCAGCCCTCTGTGTGTGTCAACCTGTTGTGTAGGGTTAAAAAATGCAGAGCATTCCGTTTTTTGCTATAACCTGGCTTTGATATGGACAGTCTAAACTCACCAGGAAGGTGATGGCAGGCTCTCACCACCTGAACCTCTGCCTCTCTACACTACAGCCAGCATGAGGCACACAGAAATGCTATAGTAATGAGCACCACAGGCACTGCGATGAGGAATAAAGAGGTAGGATTGGGGCTGAGGGGCTAATGTTTAAAAGCGATCATGGAATTTTGAGTAGGATTCCATCATTGATCAGAAGTCAATGAAGTGATCTCCAGGACTGAGTGATAAGGACCCGAGACGCAGTCTGCTGAGGCAGTTGTAACTGCTAGGGTAGTGTAGCAGAAAGTCCAGCGTGAAGAGTGATGCAATAATAGTGGCTCCTCAGATCCTTTCAGGATGAAAAGGTGAGGGGCAATCACAAAAGCACTCTGTTTGTGTTGCTGAAAGAAGCAATCGTTAGCTGGTCCGCGGGAAGATCTTAGAATCTGAGATAACCAGTGGAGGCTGCTAGCAATGGACAGTGGGGGAGCGGGCAAATGGGTGGTGGGTCCATGCGAAACTATATTAACTACATTCTTGCGGACATGCATTACATTATCGTTTTAAAGTTAAAATGTTTAATTTTAAAACGGTAATTTAATGCATGTTGGCAATTTAAGGCATACATACACATAAAATACATTTAAAAAGGAAATAAAAGGCACTTACCTTGCTGCCCGTCCTTGCTTTGGTCCCGATGCTCTTCTCTCCTCCAGGCTGGGCCCAGCCAACTCCCCTAACCAATCCTGGTGCTGCCCTCATGCTGTTAACCAGCATGAGAGAAGCCCCAGGACTGGATAGAGTGGGCTTTCTCAGCGCTCCAAAGGACACTGGAGGCCTCTGCTTGCTCTCAACCCAGCTGGCCAAGACAGCTGGGTTGAGAGGTTTAAAGTGCGAATGTCTGGCTGCAAGACAGCAGGCCAAAGAAACTTAAAGTGCCCAACCCATCACTCCTTTCTGCTGCTGCCATTCAGCAGTGACCAGTGGCGTACCCCACCCCGTCATGACCCCCGGCTTGGGATGCAGGTTTGAAGAGTTAATGAAAAATAAAATGGTAATAATGTTTATTACCATTTTATTTTTCATCTGGGGGCATTTTAATTAGTGGGGTGACTCTCCTCTGCCTTAACGGAGGAGCCGCCCCTGGAAATAACACAGACATTTCGCCTTGTCTAGGGGCTGAAGTGTTAAATTAACTAAAGACCAAGGAGGCCCATATTGCCTTTACAAGCTGACACAGTTTGGATTTACTGCTATTCAGGGCACAAGATCTATAAAAAGAAGTGGGGGGACTGACCAAGTTAGGCAGTATGCAAGTGACATAATGACGGGTGCCAACACAGCACATGACGTCACGACGCCTGACATCCCAAGTGGCATCACAGGAAGTGACCTCACTGGAAGACTCTGCATTAGGATGAGTAGTTCTATAAAAGAAAGAAAATAGTGCTATTTATATTGTTATTTATGTAAATACTGGGACAGATAAACCCATCTGACATTCTTACAGTGCGTTCACTTATATACAGTGACTGAAAAAAAGTAAAAAGCATGCATCTCTTAAGTATCTGTGAAGAGATAACAAGCTGTGTGCTTTTGTTTCCTCTCCTGTGCATTTGCATTTAAGTGAGAGGTTCCAGGCCGCCTCCAGTCCGATACTCGATCAAAAGGAGGCCTGATGGCCCCTTAACTTCTGCCTTTATCTTTGGCACAGCCGGAGGTGAAAAAAAGCCCTCTAGCTGCCTGCACGGTGCTGCTGAGAATGAAAAGCAGATAACGTGCAGGAGCTGCTGAACGTGTCCCGTTGTCTGAAAATTACACTGGGACAAGTTCAACATATTTCTGTGGGGCCCAACTTCTTGGCAAGGTGGATGGCGTCCATCCTGTGAAAATAGTGGGTGGACGCCGTGTACCCGCGTGTACCCCCGACGCGTGCCCTGCTGCTATTGCGCAGACAATAACTATTGTGCGTCCAGTTTTGAATCCACGCAAGACACTGTTAAATGTGAGAAGATTCTCTGTCCTCAATGCAGCCCTGCCAAGTGGCACACATCTAAGGTTAGACTAATGCATTTTTAAGGAATTTACCTCATTTTTGCAAGTGAACACATACATAATTCGTGCTGCATCACTTCTTCCTCTACGTCGCTGCCAGGCGGCTTATTTCCTCCCGCTGGAGGGCTCCTGATTGAGTAGTTCTTTAGTCACATGGTGTGTGACCTGCCTGCAGTGGGATCTGTGGCCCTTGTGTGACTGCTATCAGCAGAGGCGGGCTGTTGTATGGAGGGACCCGCACCAACTTTCCAACACAAAGTAAGAAGAGATTGCCGAGACTCTGCGGCTCCATCCATGGCACATTGCAGGAAGTACTGCATATAGCCGTAGCCGCTGCAGGTAAGAGCAGTGGGGTGGTGGGGCCAGGTGAGGGGGATTTCGAGAGACTACCACTAGGGAAAATTAAATAATTAATTTTCCCTCGTGGTTGTCTCTCGAAATCCCCCCTCACCTGGCCCCGCCGCTCTTACCTGCAGCGGCCGCTGCTGACTGCATAGTGTTACTGTGCTGCAGCGCGCCTTGACACGGGCAGCCCCCGCCCCCAAGTGACTCAAGCTGCGGCCGACCGGCAGGGTTTTAAGTGGGCCGGGTCCTGCCAGTGCTCAGCACCAGCAGTTTTAAAAAGCAGGTGCTGAGACGGGTACCTATCGGGGTCAGCATTTTTGTCCTCCCCCTCAGGGTGAAAAATAATCTTGCGTCTGTAGCAGTGCCACCCTACACTACCATTGATGTAACTTCAGATAGACTCGTAGTTCTTTTACTGTCTCATCATTTGAGAGCTGAAGCATTTTCAATATTCTATACAATAAAGCCTTAGTTGTTGCTTATTTATCTTATGCAACTAACAACCATTGACAAAGCCAATAGTCCTGGCTTGTTGTAGGTATAATGCTACTTGCTGTATTATATATCTGGATGCAATGACAGAAACAGCAAAATACCAGTCGGGCTGCACACTATGCCAAGCACAGATTTTTAGCTTATGTGCTTTTAAGCCACGCCCTTATTTACATTGGCCACGCTTCTTTGAGACCCCCCCCCCCCATTTTTTCATCTCACTTAAAGCCCTGCCGACCGGCATAATCTCCAGGCTCAGACTTTGCCCATACCGGTCCTGCCCACCTTTGACTGCACCCTCAGTGCACGGACACTAGACCGTTCTTGCTGCCTGGCTGAGGAGGAGAGATAGAGAAGAATAGGGAGTGGAGAAGAAATGAGGCGAGATCAAATGAGAAAGGAGGACACTGAGAGAAAGCTAAAGAAAGAGAGTAGATGGGAAGAGATAGGTAGAGATAAAGAAAGGGGAAGGATGGGTAGAGGTGAAAAAAGTAGAAGGTAGAGTAAAAAATAAAAGGATGGCTCTGACACAGCTATGGAGAGGGAGAGAGAGAACCAGACAGAAAAAATTGAATCGGCGAGGGCGTAGAAGGAAGGATGGGAAAGAAAAAGAAATAGAGACAACAGATAAAGTCTTTAGAAAAGAAGGATGGAGAACCCGATAAAAGAGAGAGACTAAATCTGGGCGACTGGTGCATTTGTGACATGAGCGCTTCGCTTGACTCCAACTAAGACTGCTGCATAGTCACAAGGACGGGGCCGCGGGGACAGCGTCGCTCACAGGATTGTCTGCTGCCAGGACAAATGACGCTAAAAGAGAGGAAGGGAGACCTACAGAGAAAGGAGAGAAGAGCATAGCGAGAGTTAGGTAAGGAAAGATAGGAGTATGGGAAAAGAGGGGAGAAAGAGGGATAGAGAAGAAAGAAGAGAGAGCTAGACAGAGGGGACTGAGAGAGATAACAATAGGGAGGATGCAAGGGAAGGCAAATAAAAGAGAGAAAACCTGGGAGACCCCTGGGATTGTGAGATGGGCTCTGAGCTGGACTCTAATTATGACTGCTTCTCTAGACCTGGTGGCAGGAATCATGAGGACTGCGCCTTACACAGAGCGGCTGCTGCCAGCTGTATAGGAATGTCTGACCCCCACCCGTATGCAACAATTCCACTACAACGTGTGCCTTGTGGTCACAGGTCAGTGTCATCACAAGGCCCTACACGCTTTGTTTTCTCCCATTGACCCCCAGCCCCGAAAGCTTTCACCTAAAATGTAATTCCATGGGAACATTGGTGCCTAAAAGTGATTTTTAACTGTAATAGCAACAACAGCTGATGCTTAATTATCGAAAATGATACAAAGGTAATACTGCAACTAAGCACATCATAGCGGGTTATTAGTGAAAGGTGATTTGGCGCTATAGTAGTTCACCCGGGCAAAGGCATTGCTCCTAAACCATACATTTTGCCACCCATCAGCCAATATTAAAAGTGAATCTGTGAGTGCCAGAATGCTGTATAGTATTTGCTAGAAAGTCAGTACTGACTGAGGCTAGCATGCGTGATGATGATGTGCAGGTAATATTACTGGGAGCCATACCGAAAGGTAGCGCCTTATGGTCCTACCTTATGTCCCAGCCAGCAGCTACTGCAACCAAGCTTCAAACTACTTGCTCTGCGATAAGCAAACGTTTCTAGGGTGATCATGTTAGAAAAGAGAATCATGTCAGCGAGAATCAGTAGTAAGCAACGAGGAGTGCTGTAGTTGTTTAAATTCAATTCAGTATTTGGGCTATTTTATTAAATGTATATAATTAAATGGACAGAACTGCTTAGTTCTTCACATGCTAAAGCGTCATTCACAGTTTCACACAGAATGCAAATGAAACGTCATACATAACTACCCAGAAAACATGTAAATATCACACTTAAGCTATCTGAAAACTTTGAAGGTATGTCAATGACAAAACTTCGTGTTGGTGGGTAGCCTTGTCATTAGATCACGAGCAGTTCCAGTAGGTTGCTGCTGCAGTCAGTAGATAATCCTGACCCACCTCCCGCCACAGCATACTCGGCAGAGGGAGATGAGGGCGAGGGCGCAGGAAGGCTGTTCCTACTTCAGCCCCAAGCTCAAGGCACAGCCTGACCGCGCACATTCAAGCACGGTGTCTTTAGAGCTGATGTACTAGAAGCGGGCAGCAGAGGGCACCAAAACCTCGATGTTGAGCTGTCGCCACTGTGCCAAAGGTGCTGGGACTGAAACATGGACGGAGTGTGTTCAGAAAGGGGAGGGGAAGACGACAACAGGCGTAAGCAAGAGGGGTAGGAAGTTAGATAATACCGGAGAAAGAGCAGCAGGATATGGGGGGGGGGGGGTGTTGCAGTTAGCCATGAGCTGTGTGGCTGTAGTAGGTGTGTGTGTATTGGAATGGAGAACGCAGGCGAGGCGAGCCAGACCTAAACGGGGATGACCTGAGGGAAAGGGGAGGTCAGTGAAGAGCCCCCTTGTTGGAAGGAGCCCAAGCCAGGGGCCATGGATGGATAGGAAAAGGAGAGTAGAGGATGCCCATGCATAGAAGGTGGGCAAGGCCTGCAGTACACAGTCAATACAGGGCTCCCTGGGTACTTAGAGGGCTGTGGTGTCCAGGGAGTTGGTTAGAACACAGAGGAGGTCCGAGGCTCAGAGATGGGTCTTCAGCATGGACGCAGTTTTTGTTGAGAGTGCTGAAGAGAGAATTTGGGTCCCAGCCAATGGTCATGGAGCAGGGAGAGGTGTGCCACAAGGGGAGAAGAGCTACAGGAGGGCATCTGAATATTACAAGTGCTGATGCCCAGCAGTGGAGCTTTACAGAGTCACTTGCTTGTGAATCTAAGTTGCTGTAGTCTGGCAAGGACATTTTATAAGCAAATATTGTGTACTTATAGCCTGTCTCTCTTTCTTTTATCAGATTTGTCAGATTAACTTGGAAGGGAAAACATTTTACTCCAAGAAGGACAAGCCTCTATGCAAGACCCACGCCTTCTCCCCTGTCTGAGAGTCACACGGTCTCCTGAAGGTGGAGCCACACCTGCTCCCTGCACAAGTCATGAGTTCTGCCTGTGTGATCTACAAGAGCATCGTTTCTCTTCCAGGAACAATGAGAGGTGCACCTTGTATCTCCCTGTAAGAGAAACGCATTTCCCTTTGTCCAAGAGCCACGCAATCTCCCTGCATCAACTGTGAGAACCACGTCTTCTAAGCATTGGATTGCAACATCTGTGAACTGCAGGAGCCACACCTCCCACTGTGAGTGCGCCACAACTACACCAGCAAACGAGCCATGGAAGCAAGCCATCACTCAGGGTGTGCTACACATCTTCTGGCCAAGCGAGCTCTGAAACTGCATCTTCTAGTGATTGTTTCACACTACTCGCTGTGGGAACCGCACATCCACCCCATGCACAAGCCACACCTTTCCACATGAGAGAGACACGGCTGCCTGTGTGAGCTCTGAGAGGCACGCCTTTCCCTGTAGGCACCCGGCCTTCACTGGGTGGGAGGCAATCCTTCCCCGTGTCGAATCCACGCCTTGACCCTGTCAAAAGACTTTTTCCTGTGCAAGGTGAGCACCTCCGCACCAGAGCTTCTCTCCAAGAAAGACTTCATTTTCTCCATGGTGTGTGCCAAGCCTAATGTTTATATCCCTCATAAGTGCTTCCTGAACACCAATCAGGGGAGTGGCAAAGCTTGGGAGAAGCTCCAAACCATCTTCAGCGTGTCTCCTTCTTGCAGCACTGACGGCTGGAGAAACTTAACATTTGTACCCACATGCTTGCTGCTTGGTTTGCATGTAATAGATATTTTATATGTTTTTTAAATTTTATAAATATATTTGTCTGTAATGTGTTTGAAGACATTTGTGCAAGCATGTCAGTGTTCGACATCTGGTTCACATCTAATCGCAAGGTGCAAAAATTGTGACTGAGTTACTCAAACACCATTTGTAGCTTTTAAAGGTAGAACCCAAAGGACAGGAAACATTGGGCTTTACTTAGTGCTGCAAAAATGACCAACAAGTGGCTACCTCAATGGCTACGAGCTGCACCAATCTCTAAGAAAGCCTACGTGGTAGCAAGACTTTCCATATAGCTGAGTTTCATGCTCTTACATTGTGTTCTTCCACTGTGGGCACATCACGCAGTGAATATAAATAACTCCCAGAAGGGTGAATTCCCTAGGTCATTTTGCCAACCTTTCCAGTGGGTGCCTCTCTTCGAATATTTTATCAGCAAAGAACAACCACCACCTGACACCTCTCTGTTAACGATGGTCGAGTGTTCCTCTAGAGTAAGAGGCCATTAGAAGAGCATCCCAGGGAAGACATTAATCTGTAAAATAAAAAGAAAACAAGGTCCCTTAAAATTCTGGTATCAGTAATCAGCTTTCCTGTACCAAGAATGGTAAAAAGAAACATAGGTCTCTGTCCATGCTCTCAGATGTTGCCATGACTCAGTCATCTGACAACTCAATGTGGTTGGTGGTGGTCTCCTTCGAGCCATCACAGCAGTACAGAACTCTTGTTGTTTGTGTCTAAGCACATTGTTTATGGTGAGTGTGGGGGTTACAAGCACTTTCCTCAGATTTGCTTCAGCTGCTGGTTTCAGAGGGTTTGATCTCAGACGACCCAGATCTCCTCTGAAAGCCTTGATGTTCTGGTGGCCCACAGAACCCCAAAACATGTCTCTGTACAGGAACACGTTATTGAGATGCTGTCTCTGGTCACTGAATAAGGACATCATCCACTTACTTGCTCCATATATGAATTAATGGCCTATTTGAAGTGTGACAAAGTCATGAGCCTACAGGGACATATGTGTACACGATTTAACAGCTATAGGATATTAAAGAAACAGGCTGGGGGAGTCGTTCTAGTTCTTAATGAGACTATCATGTGCTGCCTTGCTGAGCTTCTCCACTTTTTTGCCAGTGCCCCAAGGCCCATGGCCAGATGGGAACTGAAAATACGTTCTCCCCAGACTCCTGTAGTAGCACACGGCCTCTTGTGAGCTTAAGACGGCCATTTACAGAACTCCGTGAAGGGTCTTTCCAGTTACAATAACATTGATAAGGAATGTAAGAGAATTCCTTGTCCTCTCTGTTTTGAAACCATACACCTTGTTTCGTCACAATAGGACTAGGTGATATAAACACCGATCCACTACTCCCCTAGAGTGCTGGGGGTGTAAGAATGGTTGGGAATCACATATCGAATTGGGTGGGGGGGTTAGGTCTTGGTGGGAGGGATCAATGAATGGAGTCAACTTGCAAAGTACCAGTAAGCAGTCTCCCTGCAAGGGACCACGGGGATGCACAGGGATGCTGAGGTTTTATGGTTGTGGCAAGCAAATTCACTATAGTTCTGTCCCAAAATTTGTCATCGACATCCCTCTAAATGAAAGAATCTGCTTTTCAGCGTGAATCTATTATAGATCCACATGATGTGCGTGTGTGTGTTTGCACTTCAGTTTGCTTGTCTCCACCATTGGTTCCAGAAATACATGCGCTATTGAGAGAAAAATGCAGCATTTCGTTACTAATTCGAGTGCTGAAAGAACAGGATTAATAGTAGTGATGACTGGTCAGACTGCAAGGATCCATGTAATATGAGAATGACTCAACTGTTTTTTAGCTTGAAGAACTTTCTCAGTGTTCTCTGTCTAATGATGAGAAAAACTCAATTTAAGTTTTGACAAGTGTGTAGTATTTGTCACACATGGGATCACCACATTGGTCGTGTTTTTATTTGATCAGATAATAAATTCAGTGAGGACAACACTGACTAGCTCACGCTAATGCAGAACATGATCTAACTTCTCTGCAAATCACTCTACTATCAAACAATCTGTGTCTTCAGGAACTCCAAAAATACTGATTTTGACGAAGGAAGGACAAATCTTTGATTTTCCAAAAGTGAGTTCTGGCAGCTGTTTTGGTAGTTAAAAAGTCCTTGAAGTTAAGTAAGGACAAATTAGACCTGTTATCTGTGGAAAAGATACACTTCACAAAGGAAAAGATAGAAATTCTTAGACTAAAGTGGACCGCATGCTACAGCCGTCAGCGGAGTTGCATACAGCGAAATTGATGACAGAGGCCATGAAACTTCATTGACCTTACCTGGAAACTGGAGAACTATGGAATAAAAACTCTAAATCAAATTGCTCTAACTTGTGGCATGGAGGATTGAACCTGAAATGTTGTTGCTGATATTTTTTTATGCTAGTCTTTATTATTAGCCGAAAACTGAGGTTAACTTCTGAAGAACCCTAGAATATTTCACCACTGCCTCAAAAAATGAGAATGGTGGAAAAAATACTATGCTGAACACAGACATAAAAGACTCACAGTTGGATATTATTCCAGACATAGACTGTTAAGGCCTACAACTCATCCTAGATTTATAAGAGAATCAGGGAACTGATGGTTTTGAGAAGATTGGAGTCCAGTCTTGACTTCAGTGGGGTATAGATTTGCACCCTTCCGAAGAATCCTCTGTTGCTAATATGACTGCCTACAAAATGGTCATATAGGTGTCAGCTGAAATATATGGGGTTAATTTCAAGAAAGAGGAAGACGATAAATGCTTCTTAGCTAAGCCATTAACACATCACTAAAAACGAATCAATATCTTTCTAATAAGTGCAAGGATCTACCACCTGCCAAGAAAATCTTTATTCATCCAGTAGCGGTACGCTTACTCCCAGTAAAGTCTGGAACAATAAATCCCTAAAAGAGGATACTTTTGGGGCAAGACGAGGCTAAGAAGCAGAGATAACATGTCCGGTGGTATTGCATCCAAACGATGACGGTGTTATCAGTTTCAGACTCCCTGGTGGGTTTAAGGTTAAAGTTCTTCTTGTGTGAATGGAAGAATATCACCTGATACAAATGGGTTCTTCAAATCGTGACTTATGGTTACTTCATAGAGCTCATTACAACGTCAAGGAACTTTATACCAAAGAACAAGAAGATGAAGGCGGAACATTTCTTTTTGCTCTTCGAAGAAGTACAAGCTCTCCTTGATGCGGGAGCAGTTGAGGAGATGCCACCTATCTACCAGCTCACAGCGCTGAACTTTAACACAATATCCAACTCGCTGTGCCTTGAAACAACATGTCAGAACAACTTTAAGATTACATCTTTACATGTTGTCATTTCCTTAAATCAGGGAAGTGATGTCATAGGGGTCATTGACCCGACTGAATCATGCTAAGCATAACCATGCACAAGAGCAGTACCGTAGCAAGGGGACGATGGGCCCTAAAGCAGGTAGAGCCTCTGTCTCTGGAAAGGTTAAAGTCAGCCATACATGTAGTACAGTGGGCCACTGCATGCCCGGTGCTACTGTACATGCTGCACCATTGATACCTATGCCCCTGAAAAGAGATGCATGCATTTGTCTTAAGTGAAAAATATCACCCATTCACAGTTCTGCTATTCATTGCCAAATCTGCCCCAAGTGTATTTGTAAAATGCTCAGCAGCGGTAATGGCTTATTTCCTAAAAAAAGGTTATTCACACTCCCTTATCTTGGATAACTGGCAGGTGAAGCGGAAATATTTTCGGCAATGTCCAACTAACACAAGCAAAACAACCCAGCTATTGTTTCCATTGGGGTTGGCAGTAAGTAGAATAAAGTTAAACTAACCACAATCATCAGAACATTTTTAATTTACAATAGACAGGGTGATGCTTCTGGGAATCTTTCCCTTTACCAGACCTCCCAGTCTCTAACAGTGAGAACAGCCCCACATATTCAGTTGGTTATGTGCGCCAGCTAAATACAGACCTTGACAGGAGTGTCTGAACAGCCAATGGTTACAGGGTTGTGCGGTTGGGAAAATCCAGAGGTTGCCACAAAGAGCATTCAAATCAGTGGACAATATTGGGTGGCTGTGTGATAGAAAAACGCATACCTCAACAACGCATGCCTTAACCACGCAGTCTAAACCCCGACCGTGTCTTTCCCACGCATGCCTTTACCATGCATGCCGTGGTAAAGACATGTTTGGTTAATGGGCATGTGTGGTAAAGATCACACTCCTGCCACTCTGCCTAACACCCTAAACCTAAAATCCCTACCTCACCCCTACCCCAACTACCCCCTCGACCGGAAAACTGCCCTACCCTGTCCCCTACCATAAAACTCCCAACTGCCCCCTCCACCTGACAACTGCCCCTATCCTGTCCCCTGCGCTGAGCCCTACAACTCAGCCCCCTAAAAACAACTCCGACACCAGCCCCCTCCCTCTGCCCTAAAACAAGCCCCCACCCTCTAAAACCTAACCCCACCTACCCCCGCCTCAGCCCAACTTCCCTCTCAGCCTTAAAACTGCCCCTTTCCTGTCCCCTGCCCTGAGCCCTAAAACTGCCGACCCCCCCCCCAGCCCGGAAAACTACAGACCCCAAAACTACCCCCAACCCAAATAATCTACCCCCACCTCCGTCCCCTGCCCTAAGCCCTAAAACTCCCGACTCCCTGTCGTCCCTGTAAACTACCCTGACCCCCCCAGCCCTGAAAACTACCCCACAACCCCTACAAACTACCCCCCACCCCCTCAAAACCCGACTTACCTCTCCACCTCGTCCCGATCCTTCCTCTTCCTGCTCTTCTGCCCGGCAGCAGCAGCAACTTGACCGCGCATATGCCTATTTGTGGTTTAGACATGTGTGGTACCGCCTGCGTGGTTCAGCCCCGCGTACTTCACGCTGCGTGGTGAAGGCTGTTTCCGAAATTGGGACTCAAAAAAATCCTGGAAGGCACTATGACAACATACTCTTTGCTCTCTGGTTGGGGAGCAAATGTGAGGGTCATAACAGCACAGTGGATGCACAGTACATACAACCCCACCCACCAGATCAGTATACAAGGACTGACATTACAAGCATTTCACAGTCAACTGCATGGTAGTAAGAATGATAATGTACCATTTACTTAAAGAAGGAGGCACATGTTTACCGATAGCACAATCAATCTGGCGTTGGGTTCACCAGAGAAACATTGTCAGGCTGGTCAAGCACAGAACGAGATTCACACTACAAAAGAAACATGTTACTTGTAAAACCAGCTTTCACGTTTATGCATATTAAAGATTCGCAAGAGACCTACCTTGCCTCCATCCATGTTAGGAGGGTAGCAGGCCTGAAATCTGCTATTGATATACAGTACAACTACTTCACACTCACATTAACTTACATGCACTGCGATAAGGAGAAAATACAGAAGACGGAGCTGAGGTGTGGAGCTTTGCTTTGAGGTCTTGATTAGTTAACTGAATCACCTGGCATTGACATTCACTATCTGATTCTACAGAAGAACCAAAAGCGGTGTCTAACTGCCTGGTGGAAGTATTGTAACAGCGTGTGAATCTATAGCAGATGCAAGCTGCTAGACTACTTTTACTGGCAGCACTCTCGAAGAGAACCAAAAAAATAGAGGACCAGCGTATGTCTTTATAATGGATTTAGGCAAATGCCAAAAAACTCAACTGAAGTATGATTGGTGCACTAAGTTTTAAATGCTAGTCCAAAAAATGTATTTATATTTGTATTTCTTTTTACCCGCTCTTCATTCAGAGTGAATCCATATGAAGACAAAGAGAAAGCTGTGTTAGTTGAATATTGGTATTCTTATTGTTGACTCATTCGTAGGTGTAATATCCATTCCTTAATATTTTTTATTGAAGAGCGATAACTAATTGCTTAATATTGTTATTGAGCAATATATATATATTTTTTAAATCTTTTTATTAACAATGCTCATAAGACCATACATTACACAGTAGTTCCAAGAAGCCATAGTTGGAGATACCATAAGAACCAGCAGTAAATCAAGCATGAGGGAACAATACAAACAATCAATCAATGAACCCCCACCCCTACATGTCCGCCACAGATTCTCTGTATTTCCGCCAGGGCGCCCACACTTTCTTCCATTTCTTAGCACACCCCCAACTTTTGTACACAGTTTCTTCGGCCCTTTGGCACCAATCGAGGTCCCGCTTCCATTCCTCCAGTTGCGGGGGTGCCGGCGCCCCCCATCCCCTAGCAATATTGCGTTTCGCAATTCCCGCAGCCAGGACCAACCATATTTCCTTATACCTAGTCCAATCCGTGTCACCTTTAATCATCAGTAGGAGCCACCAAGGCTCCATCGGGACCGCCTCCCCCATCACCCTAGACATGGTATCAGTAACCCTCCTCCAGAAATGACTTATCTCTGGGCATTCCCATAGGATGTGGAAGAAGGTGCCCTCTTGCTGGCATCCCCTAACACATAACGCTGACTGAATCTTGCCCCATGCATATAGGTGCGTGCGGGGATAGTAGGTGCGGTGTAGGATCTTTAACTGGACTGGTCTGAAGCGAGAGCGAATTGCGATCTCTCTAGGGCTCTGCAGCGCATCCTGCCAATCCTCATCATCTATACTTCCAAGGTCCTTGACCCAGGCTTCCCTGAGAGCGATTAAGGGGTCAGGCACATTATTGATAAGTTTGCGATAGATCGTAGATGTCGGTTTCTCTGTGATGGGGTCAAGCAACAACCTGTCTTCCAGCGGGGAGTATTCTGGAATAGGCGTGCCGCTATGTATATGTGTGCGTAGGGCATGCGAGAGTCGAAGATAATGGTAATGCTGCGACTGGTGGAGGTTGTATTCCCTCTGGAGGTACTCAAAGGAGCGGGGGGAATCTCCCTTCCAGACATCTCCCAAGTAATCGATCCCTATCAGTTTCCACCCCTTGAAGCCGGTTAAAGCCGCCACTTCCCGCAGTTGATCTCCCAACCACAACGGGGTCCTGCCAGTTAGTTTCCCTGCCCACCCTAGGAGTTTATTTGCCTCTCTCCAGCATTGCAGCACCACTTTGGTGTGCTCAGGCCACTCTACACGTGAACTCCGTACATACAGGAGCGGTTCACAATTCTACCCTGTAGGCCGGTTCAGCATTATCCACGTAAACCCAGTCATTTATCACCTGAAGCTGCGAGGCCCAGTAGTATAACTTGACATCCGGGATCGCCAAACCTCCATCGTATACCCCCTTTTGCAGCTTGTGTAGGGCAATTCTCGGGGACCCGCCCTCCCACAACAAGGTTCTAATCGCTTGTGCTATTCGTCGAAACACGCCCGGCGAGACAGGGTATGGTGTATTCTGTAGAATGTAGAGGAACCTCGGCAGTGACAGCTTTTTGAATAGTGCCGCCCTCCCCATAAGGGAAAGAGGAAGGGTACACCAATGACTGACGTCCGCACCTAGCCGACTCAGTAGAGGTTCAAGATTCCTCTTGAGAAACACCGTTTTGTCTCGCGTGACGTAGACGCCTAGATATTTAAAGCCCTCAACTACCACCGGGGCCGAGCACCAAGTTGGAGTCCTGGGGACGGGACCCGACAGTGGAAAGATCACTGACTTCAACCAGTTAATGGTATAACCGGAGCAGCTACCGAATAGGTCGAAAATATGTAGCACACGGGCTATCGAGTGGTAAGGCCTCGCCAGATACAGCACGATGTCATCAGCGTAGAGGGAGATGCGCTCTTCCTAACCCCCCGGTGCCACAATGCCCCAAATCATGGGGTCCCTCCGGATCCAGTGGGCCAATGGCTCCAACGCGAGGGCAAAAAGGAGGGGAGACAAGGGGCAGCCCTGCCTCGTACCTCTACGCAATGGAAAAGCTCTGGAGATTGCTCTGTTAACCCGCACTCGGGCCGTGGGCAGCTCATATAGGAGTTGTACCCAGCAGTAGAAGGTCGGACCAAAGCCCAGCCTCTGGAGGACCATAAACAAATATGGCCACTCAATGCTGTCAAAGGCCATTGAGGCGTCCAGCGCCATCAATGCCGTTTGTGTGCTCCCAACATCCTCGGTCATATAGAGCACACCATAAAGTTGTCTTAGGTTATGACGGGTGCTTCTGCGGGGCATAAACCCGGACTGGTCCACGTGAACCAACTCCGCTATGACAGAAACCAATCTATCCGCCAGGACTTTAGCGAGGACCTTGGGTTCCACGTTGATAAGAGAAATAGGACGGTACGAACTGCACTGGTCAGGCGGCTTTCCCGCTTTGTGGATCACCACGATCGTAGCCTCTCGCTGATCAGGGGGGAGCCTCCCGGTTTCACGCGCCTCAGTCAGCATCTGAAGAAGCGGAGCTATTACAATTGAGGCCTGCCGTTTATAAATTTCTATTGGGAGCCCATTGGGCCCCGTTGCTTTCCCGGATTGGAGGGAGCCCAGAGCCTTACCGAACTCCTCAGTGAGATCCGCTTCGAGCCGTTTACACGCCTCTGAGGACAATGTGGGTAGAGCGAAGTCCCGCAAGAACTACGCACAGTCGTCTTCCGTCCTAGCGCACACTGGAGAGTACACCCGCTCGAAGTGCGCCGCGAAGGCCTCAGCAATTGCCATGCTCGTCGAGTGGAGAGACCCAGATTCGTCCCTTACTTCAGTCACCCACGAGCGATCTCTGTCGCGACGCTCCAGCCATGCCAGTAGTTTCAATGCCTTGTCACCAGCATCGTATATCCGGTGGCAAGAGCATACGCCCGCGCCTCACCCTCCGCCTGGGCCCTAAGGTCCTTCTGTTTTAGCATCAGTCTATGACGTGAATCCACCGACGAATCCATTGATCTATCCCCTTCGAGCTGGTCAATCTCACGTTCTAGCTGTCGGATCTGCAGGGATTCCTCTTTTTTCTGCGCCCCGATCAGTGCCTGTGCCAGGCCCCTCAACACCGTCTTGTAGGCCTCCCACATTGTAATTTGTGACTCCACAGACCCTTGATTTTCTTCGAAGTAGAGCTTCGAACCCTCCTGAAGCTTTTCCCCAATGGCCGGGTCTCGGAGGCGCCAAGGATCTATCCTCGGAAATGTCGCTCTATTTGCCACCGGACCCCTGATAGTGATGCAGACGGGGGAATGATCAGAGATCCCCCGCGCCATGTGTGTGGTGCTGGTGAAATCTCCCATTTGGTCATTTCAGGTGAGGAAATGGTCAATCCTAGAAAAGGACCCATGTCGTGCCGAATAATACGTGTACTGCCTAAGTGAGGGGTTATGTGCCCGCCATAGGTCGCACAGACCCAGGGCTGTGACGAAGCCTACCAGGCCGCGCTCCCCCTGCCGGCCCGCCGGAGAACTTGAACAGTCCAGTTCCGGGTTCATGACTGCGTTGGTATCCCCACCAAGAAGGAGAACACCTGAGGGGAGGTCGGTTAAGAAGGAACTTAGTTTCGGGAGGCTTATGGAGTGTAGACCAGGGGGTATATAGCAAGAGCAGAATACCAACAGGCGCCCCTCCCATCTACCTGCGGCCGCAGTGAAACAACCTGTGTCGTCCGACCACGTGCCTGTTATGACCAGTGGCAGGGAATTGCGCACTAGGATCCCCACCCCCCGTGCCCCAGATGTGAACCCCGAATGGGCCACCATTTTATAGCCAAGGCGATCCAGGGCCTTACATTTATTCCCCTTTAGGTGCGATTCTTGGATCATGACTACATCAGGGGAGTGCCTCTTTAGATGTTGTAGCACTAGTGTGCGTTTGATTTTGTTACCAAGCCCATTCACATTCCAGGTCCAAACCTGCATTGTAGCCGAATCACCCATGGTCATAGAGAGGTCTCAAAGTCTTCAAGAAGTCCCTCACCCTTGCTGGATCCCCAGGGTCGATCCCCAACGGCTTATGGATATCAAGGTCGTGAGCAAACATCCCCTCCCCCATCAACACAACAAACGATAAACCCAACGCCCCCCTCCCTGCAGCCCTGCTAGGTGAGTCCCCAACCTCCCACCGCCCAAACTTGCAGAGTGCCTGTCGCCCCAATAGTACTAGAAAAAACATTTGTGAGGAGCCGTGGACTCGCAGCCAGCCTGAAGAAGTATATAGCTGCTGGCGAAGGTACATGCCCACATTATGACAATCGAGATGGCATTCCCATAAGCAGACCAAGCGGCCGACCCAACTACCCATTCAAATACAAGTAACCACGAGAGTATATGAGCTGTGCTATGACAGAGTCAAATGAGGGTCTGCAGGCCCCCCCAACGGGAAGGTGCCACTTTACCCTGACCCATGTCCAGAGTGCCAGGACACCCTAGAGATGCGCACTGGAGGGCAACCGGCGAGCACAGCAATGTGTGGATAATCCCAGAGTCACTTAACTGGCCGCTGCTAGTGCATCTGGCTGCTAGGCGGACGCCCATCCTCTGGCTCGATCTCCTCGCAGTTCTGACCTGGCCCAGGGCGCTGCTGTCCTCCCCTACGGCCAACGGTTCGCCAACCCTCCATCCAGTCACTTGCATCCCCCGGTGCATCAAAGAAATAGGCTTTCCCTCCATCTAGGATTTTAAATCTGGCCGGGAAGAGCATCATGTACTTCATTCCCTGCTCTCTGAGGGCCTTCATCACTCCATCAAAGGACCGCCGCTGCCTCTGCACCTAGAGTGTAAAGTCTGGAAAGAAGCGGACGGTTGCATTTTCCAGCCGAAGATCACCATTCGTTCGTGCAGCCTGAAGGATCTCATCCCTATCTCAAAAGTTCAGGATACGGGCGATGATTGTACTGGGAGGAGCCCCAGGTCGGGGCTTGCCCCCCAGAGCCCTATGAGCCCGCTCGACAGAGAAGAAATTCGAGAGACGTTTGGGCTTCAGATGATTGAGAATCAGGTCTTCTATAAACCAGTCCATTGATGGTCCTTCCATTCCCTCGGGCACTCCCACCACGCGGATGTTGTTGCGCCGGGCTCTCCCTTCCTGGTCCTCCAGCCGGGCATAGATATCTGCTTGGTTTTTCGTGAGGGTGGTGACTTGTTCTTCCAAGCGCTTGGTTTTGGATTGCAGGCCCCCGATGCCTGGCTCCGCTGTGGAAACCTTCTCAGCCATTTTCCTGAAGTCTGCACACAAAAGGTTCACCTCTTCAGTAACAGAGTCAAGTTTGGGCTCTAGGGTTCCCCTAAAGTCTCTGATGGCCTTCATAATATCCTTCAATGAGGGGTCCGGACCGCTGTCATCCAGATCTTCTTGCGGGCCTCCACCCGTCGCACCCTCATCCCGTCCTATGGCAACGGTGTATTTATCAATTTGATTGGCCTGGCCAGGCCCCGCTGCTTTATTATTACGGCCCATGACGGAGGACAGCAGCACTCTAGTTGCAGAAGGACCGTGGAGGCGTCCAGGCGTGTACGGTGTAGTTACGCTTCTCAGCGCTGCCGTCTCTGGGTCGTCCAAGCCACTGTCGGCTCCAGGAGGTATGGGAGCTAGATCTCACTGTGGGCCACGGCAGTCCTGCACTCACGCCAGGTCCGAGGCGTCACACACCAGCCTATGAGAGAGGTCGGTGAGGTAGCAGAGATTCCACCAGCAGGCCTTGTCCCACCGGCCCCACAGCAGCGTCCCGAAGTGCCGGTGAATGAGTTGGCCACACTTCCGTGGCCTCGCTGGGTGGACCGACTTTCTGTCAATCAGGGAGCCAGAGACGCCACCCAATCCTCCGGGACCCAATCCTCCACCAGCCCGCAGCAACCCCGCAGCCACCCCTCGGCCGATGCCGCACCACTACACTCTCGTAGCGGGGAGTGCGTGCAACTAACCTCAATGTCACCACTGTCCAGACGGCCCTCCGGCGCCACTGATTCTACGTTGTGCACACCGTCTTCCCAGTAGCCGATGGGGGTGGGGATTCACACCATCCCGCGGTCCCGCTGGGTCGCCTAGGACTCGTTCGGACCCAAAGCAGGTCAGTTGCAGCTAACGGAGTATCACAGCCCGCGATTTCCGGGCCCGCAGTAGACCCAGCCTGGGGCTCGGGCCGCGCCGTAACCCTCGGTCCCTGTCTCGCCGATCCGCGGCAGCCTCTGGAGCAGCACGGCGGCCGGGCCTCACTCCCCCCGGCGCGCGCTTCCGCTTTCTGCCACGCTCCGGCCGCACCACCAGTTTCGCCTCAGAGGGCAGCCCGCTTCCTTTGCCGCCAGGTTGCGATGAGCGCCAGGGGGGATCAAGGGCCTCCACTCACAGGTCTCCGGCGGGCGCCACCTTGCCTCCTCCCGGCCGCCGACTTCTCCACACTGTTTCGCCGCACACGGTACTGTGGCACGGCTGCTTCTCCCTGCACTCATTCGCCGCCACGTTCCGGTCCACGCCGATAGCTGTGGGTGGTCTGTCTGCTCACGGATTATAGCGGATTTGTGGGCTTAAGCGCTGACTGCTAACGCAGCGCGATTAGGAAGTGGCCATATTCCGCAGCTGCAAGCCACGCCCCCGTTATTGAGCAATATTGAGGATCTAACTCTGCATGGATCGTGGCCTGTTGTTTCATCTGGGTGATCAATGTATTCACAGGCTGCGATGGATCAAGAGCAGTGGCCAGTCCTTCCTAGGGACTAGGCGATACAACACCAATCCACCACTCCCTTAAAGTGCTGCAGGTGTAAGAATGGTGTTGGGAATCACATATCCGATAGAGTGGGGGATCAGGTCTTGGCGGAAGGGAGCAATGAATGGAGTCAACTCACAAAGTACCAGTAAAGAGTCTCCCTGCAAGGGACCACGAGGAAGCATAGGGATGCTGGGGTATTAAGGTTGTTGCGAATACCTGTTGCCTCTTCTGGTCAAACACCCTTGCAACCAGTCGGCAAGCATGACACCTGACTATGCCTCGAGGGTAGCTGCCAATGTGGTTTTAAGAGTGCTAAGGAGAGAGCTATGGAATATGGTAATTGAGAAATGGCGACAAGGAGTGGCTGCTCTACAGCGGGCCCTTTACGAGGGCCATTGGATCAAAGGGGAGCAGAGCCACTTGTGTAATACACCCTCCCTTTTCTGCAGGTAACATCATAGTAACGTTAGTATTGTAGTTTTGCTGTTTTCGATGTACTGCACACAGCACCACCACCCAACTCGGTGGTACCACACACGCTAAACCCTGAAGAACAAAGGGTGGTGCAGTCCTTGTCAGCTCAGAGTGCAATGCCAGACAACAGTAGCAAGGTTTCAACACACTGGCATGTCTCTCACTCTGTATCCGAGTACCCCCAAACCCTCTGAACCCAGTAGCGGCTCCTGGAGGTAGTGCTGTGAGGCGGTGGGGCGGGGCGGGGGGCAGGGTGGGGGGTAGTAAACTCCGGCTTACGGCCGAACTGAGTTAAGTACATAAATAAATAAAACGAATTACATTGCGCGCGCTGCATCGCCGATTGCGATGCAGCGCGCGCAATGTAATTAGTTTTATTTATTTATTTATTTATTTATGTACTTAACTCAGTTCGGCCGTAAGCCGGAGTTTACTACCCCCCCACGCCGCCCTGCAGCACTCCCTCCAGGAGTCGCTACTGTCTGAACCTTCTATTCCGGCCACACTGTATATCCAACCCAAGGCAACACGATAAAAGCACTCGATGGCTAAAGAGATGGGAAGCACGCTATGCCACTGAGTGTGCTACGAACACTTTATGCAAAGCTGCCCTGCGCCTCCATGGTGTGTGTGAGGAATTACTGCATTGCTGCTGCTCAGGCAGCACCTAAACCTGTGTGAGGCATGCCCTTTACTGACTATGATGCATACCTGCCAACTCACACGGTGCCACCATGTGACACGCGATATAGGCTCCCCTCACACGGTCTCCCGGTGAGCAGCCGATATCACACGGTGGCAGGGAAAACGAGCTGAAAACCAGTTCGTGTCCGAGGCTTTGAACTGCCGAAGTCCATTAAGGGGTTTGAAAACACCCCAGGACATCACACCAACCTCAGCAAGCTTTTTTTGGGGGGGGAGGGGGGGGTGCTCGTAGGTAGTTCTCGGCAAGAGACCCCACCCCCTCCTCACACAGTGAGATTATTCTTCAAATTGCCAGGTATGTATGATGTAACTATTCTATGTATTTATTCAGTGCTTTAAATTGAGCTATAGAAGTGCAGGTACTCACTATTTAGAGTACCTGCTTGCTCCTGAGAAGTGCCAGTACTCTCCCATTAAATATATTTCAGTAGTGCTGAAAAGTGCGGGTACTCTCCCTTTCAAATATAGAAGTGCAGGTACTCAGTATCGGACGGTACCTGCCCATTTAAAGCACTGTATTCATTTGATGTTGTCCGCCCCGATGCTGCAACGCAGCTGCTTGCACTGCACCTGCCACCGCCACGCAGCCCTCACGCGGTGCCTGGACCACTTCCCCCTCGTGTACTTGCTGCTCTGTGCGAGGGTAGCTCGCATGTAGGCTGGCGCCGCAGGAGCAAGGCCTTTATGTATTCTGAGCGAGTGGTGGGCGAGGAGCGAGTTCCAGCTCGCCTCACGCTCTCCGTGTAATCCCGGGCGGGGCTTTACAGCTCCCATGTTTGAAAGTTTGCCAGCTGCCTCTGATCCCTTGATCAATACAGTCACATTAGCTCGCGCCAAGGCACACCTGAGTCCAATAATTGCTTTGAGGCTTCCGTAGGGGGCTTGTAGCGCTTTATTAAAACCCAAATAAAAAATAACCAAGTGGGGTCCGCACAAACGGAGTGTAAAAGAGCCTACATGTGCAAATATGAGTCACAGCCGCCCATATAAACATTTCTTTATGCATAATGCGGAATTTATGATTGTTTGTTACCGATGGTAGTTCCGAGGCATGTGAACCGAAGCATGGGTGAAGGGCTAAACTCGGAGAAGGCGACATTGGGGTCTCGTGCAGATGTAAGAGCTGGCGTGGATTTCAGCAGTTCCTTCAGGGCTTAAAGCAAATGGAGAGCAGGGCCATGGGGTTAGCAGCCGTGACGTCGGGCCGTGCTGCTGACGTCAGGCGTCCTGCAGGAGGGTTTCACAAAAGTCTTGAGGACACGTGTCTGCAACCAGGCAGCCATGATGAAGCATCTCTGACGCTGTGAACCGGGTTTATACTTCATAATATAAATCAAGTGGAAAACGACTGTGAGAGATCACAGAATTGTGGCAGTGCCCGCGTTCAGACAACAGGCAACAAAGTAACCATAAGGAAAGTCTGAGAAAAATGTTCAAGTGAGGAGTTCGCTAAAGTTATAGCCCAAAATAGTTCTATTGTAACACCCACAGTGGCGCGAAGCTTACACAGAGATCAAAAGACAGAAGGCAGTCGGCAAGCAGTTGCATGGACGAGCAGCTCGGAAAATATCTAGCCAGCGAACTTTTCTGGGATATGCCCAATTTAGTGAAGAATCTTGTGACTTGAGCCCATCGGACCATCATACCTGTCAAGTGGCGCGTTGGCTTGTAAATGAAAGCAGTGGAGACATTAGCGATTGACGGTGCTTAATTTGTAAAATAATAAGTACCGGGGCCCAAACATTTGCTCAGAAAACTCATGGCCGACGGCACTGCAGAAGGTCTGTGTAGTCTTGATTCCTCCTTATGTCTCTTTAATCTTTCAACTGGTGCTTCCTGCCCCTCTGTAGGTACTTTTTTGCCCCTGCTTTGTTCCCATTTGTCACTGTTTTCCGTCATTCTGTCACCCTTTATTTCCCCCTTTTATGTTTAGGTCGAGCCTAGAGTAGCGCGCAAGCGCTGCTTCTGGCGAAGTCTTTATGTAGTGGGCATTTCAAAGCTGACCACACGCTCGTGCACAATGGCCTTTTCCGTGCGGTTACCCTCACGTTTCAGGCATGATGCACGAGCGTGTGGTCAGCTCAGCAGGCTGCCGCGCTCGCTCGCCCCCGCTTCTCTTTTCTTACTGCAGGCAGGACGACGTGCGCAGCCGAGACAAAGGCGGGCGCTTGTTTTCAGTGTCGGGCTCATTCTGCTCCCCTTTCTCTCCTCTACTGCCTCACCCGTCCCTTCCGCTCCTAATGCACCCGTGTGATCCTGGAAAGGGTGCGCGTTGCCTGGAGGATGGTCTCCTTGGGAGTCGGTAATGTTCGAGCTGACTGAAACGCCGTTGCCGGGGGCCGTCTTCCGCTTGGTAAAGGTTGCTCAATCTCCTGCTACTTTACCAACCAGGGAGGTGGGCTGCCGGAAGCGGGGGGCTGCTGCAAGCAAGGGGTTTACTGGTAGCTAGGGAGGCGGAGGTCGGGTATTTTATCAGATAATGATTTATGGAAATGGCGGGACGTTGAGTAGAAAAACCCAAGCTCGCGCCACGATTCGTTTCCCTGACATTTGCAGTACGGGGCACCCACTGACTCGGTGCCCATGATGTTTGCAGAGATTATCCGTTTATCAGTCTTTCATTTTTGTTGCAGCAAGGCAGCTTTAACAAGTTCCGTATTTTGCCGAAACAGCGTGCCTGCAAAAAATGGCGGTTTTACGCAGGGCACAAGTCCTAAACAAGCATTAGCATAGCCAATAGGTCTCGCTTTTGGGACCTTATAAGTGTTTAACCATGCAACAGTTAATGTTGTTGCACCAAAGAGATTGTGCTGCATAACTAAATACTTATAAGGTCCCAAAAGCGAGACCTATTGGCTATGCCAATGCTTGTTTTCTCTTCTTTTGGGTCGAAGTCTGAGGAGGAAAAATAAGTGCTGGCACCCAAAAATAAATGCCAGTGGGCCTCTCCTGCAACCACCAGCTCAAATGAAACACTGGTGATTGCTAGCAAGTTAGGGGCTTAGTTAGAAACCCCTTGCGCCACTGGTCCGTCACTTTTAACGTGGGTAAAAGTGACGTACCTGAGACGCAAGGGGTTTGTAAATAAGCCCCTAACTTGCTAGCAATCACCAGTGTTTAATTTGAGCTGGTGGTTGCAGGAGAGGCCCACTGGCATGTATTTTTGGGTGCCAGCACTTTTATGGGGTTTATTTACCGACCCCTTGCGCCGCTGGTACGTCACTTTTTCCCATGTTAAAAGTGACGCACCAGCGGCGAAAGGGGCTTGTAAATAAGCCTCTTGGTATACAACCGAAGTGTTCTACCATCCAGGTTACATCTACCCGCATTGAAAAAAGTTGCAAATCTACAGCTCTCCCATGAAAGCCAGGATGCACTTGAACATCCATGTTAAAGTGGTTTAGGAACAGCGTCTTTTGGGTAATAATGCCAATTAAGCAATAGGTCTTAGCTGGAACAACAGAAAATTTGACGTTACGTTTGTACAATACTGTAGTCTCCCACCAAAATGTCTTGCTAAACTCAGAGAAAGTGTAGACTGCAAGAATGACACTGATTTGGGTTATAAATGATTATGTACTGTTATCAGCATGGGCATAGCTCTTTTACCCCAAGGCCCCTATTATGAGCTCTTCAGAAGTGTATTGTTATTTGTGATGCATAACAATAACCTGTCAATTAAGTGTTTTTCCCTCAAAATGGGCTATAAGGTGGGGATTTTGGTGCTTACCGTACTGAAATGCGAGTGTCCCTTTATCTAGCGGGACATTTCCAACCTGGTAAATTTCCACACCTTTGATTGCTGAAATTTACAGGATGAAAAATCTGAGTGTCTGATTTTTCAGACTCATAATTCTGACACCACTGTCTGCATGGGTCTCAGAATTATCTAAGGTTCTCGTAATCAAGCCTTTAGTTTGGCGTCAAAGCACTTTCTTAATCTGATTGCTCTTTTCATAGGGTTCCGAAATTTCCATTGATCGGTTATGAATAGTAGTTTGGTTTCTATGGGTGGTAGAGATTTATCTAATGTGCAGTTTAGTAATGGGTTGTGTTGGCTAGTGTGGAAATTAAATGAGTTTGACATTGTGCAAGGAAAAAAGAAAAGCTGAAACTGGGGTCACATACCCACCTTGGACCAGAATGGCCACAATAGTGTTCTGCAGCTCCTTATGTGAGAATACAGAGGTCAGGAATATGCATACTCGCGCCAAGCCACACCCAAACTATCTTAGCACGTTGGTCTAGGCCCCACCACCCCAATCAACCAGAGTTGAGCCCATTTAGCGGCTTAGAATAACTGCCACTAGGAGGGTGCAACGAGTTGTCCATGAACAAACTGCTTAGAGACGCATTGGGTCGTTAACAAATGCCTGTTGTTTGATCCTCTCCTGGACCTGACAGGCGGGAGCATGCAATATGGCGACCGTGCCGGAAGACTAGCTGGAGGAAGCTTCTTCAGAGGCACTGGGGGCTGATCCCAACTCATAGCCCTCCCGTGTCCTGGGCCTCTTTCAATAAAACACTTCTGTCAATGACAAGATCCCTTTGGGCTCCTTTTTAAAGCATACCAGTTCATCCAAATAACACACATACGATATTCAATTCATCAACAATCACAAGAAACCAAAACCATAATATAAAATAGTATTGTATTTTATTATATATAATCCCCTCAGGATTCAAAATATATGCAATTTAAACGTCAAATTCATATAAAAACATTGATATTATCAAAGATAATCACATACAAATACTTATAAAAACCACAATCTAAAAAACTGTAACACTTCTTGGAGATATGGAAATATGGAAAAAATGGTCAAATTGGCACATCCAATGCTAATAATGAACCATGCTCAATCAGCAATCGATCATATAATTTGTTTTTTCTTTTTAATAGACCATCAGAGTGCTAGTATGTCCAACCAATATGAAGTAGCAACCAATATGAAGTAGCGACGCGTTTCGGTGGTCTATTCTGATTCACCACCTTCTTCAGGCTTAATATATCAAATCAATATCTCCTCTTATGATCTAAAACAATGTATAAAAAACATACAGTTAAAATGATGTCCTTCATTGTAATCATTAAATATAATACATATTTAACACCAGGTGACATAGTCATACATAACAAATTACTAACATTCACATATTCAAAATACATTTATATTACAGTCTTGGTCTCAAATATCATAGTTCACATATCCATGTCCAACATACAAACTCATCCATCATACATGTTTTCAAACTAATGTTTATACATTGCTCATATTATCACACTCATAGAAGTACAAAATTGTGTACCACGTTAAAGTTACCCACCCGTAGAATGGTGTATAGAGATAAAGAAGGAGATCTATTTCTTCCTTCAATTTGGTTCTAATCCTCTTCACCCACCACTCGCAGAGAATAGAGAATATGGACCTCTATGTCATCCCTAAAGCGAAATAACAGAGATATAGAGATATACTTCAAGATTCTTGTTCTAATAATTCTCTGACAAATTTACTGCTTCTAAATATATGCGGCCAGCTATACCTTAATCAAACTTGCAATGTTTCTTTTCATCCTTTTCTTTGGATAATTGGGAATAAAACCGTAAAAAGAGTTTGCGTTCGTTCCCTGCAAACATAGAAAATAATGATATTTGTAATCATTCGCAGAGGACCAATCAATTGTTTTAGTCAGTCAATTAGGCCCTCAATGGCTTGTCTTATACGCTGATCTAACCAAAGAAATTTCTACCTGTTGGGTAATCCAAAATCACACCTCCACTGTAGCTGTAGTAATATATTTCTTAAAGAAACCGTCCTCCTCACGTCGCATTTGATTAATGTTCACACGTGCGCGTGCCGGTCCCAACCAAGCTGCCTATATATGAAAAGGTCACACCATTAAACCGATTGACGTATTGTTGCCAATGCTATCATTCAGACCAATACTCCTGCATTGTGCATAATATATTGTAAAACCCCCATCGGGTCATGCTTAGGTATCTATCTATGAAAAGGACGATGTATTGCCCAATCACAAACAATGCGTCTATCAATTGCTTCCCGCTATCAATGTGCACAACAATATTTTAGCGTGCCATAGGAATACAAAAATAGACCCCAAAGTTAAACCGCATAAACTTTCCATTGAGAGGGAAATTCAGCCTGTACCCACTTACTAGTGTCGTACCTTCCCCCTGTTCAATAAAAACCACATCCAACATGAGGGACCCACGTGTTATAATGACGAAAAAAACGATAAAAACCGAGGGGCCCCTTCCCATATACCAGCTCCCCCAATTGAATCTAGCCCGCGTGTCGGCCTGCTATCACACTTACCGGGACGTAAACAGTCTCCTGGCGGGCTACAACACCTTCCGGGTTCCTACAATCATTACCCACTAGTAAGAAGACGCCGTATTTAAATACAACCGTCATCACGTTCCTCCAATCACAATTTTCGCCGAGATAGAAAGCGGACCAACAACACACGTAATGGTCCCATCTTAAAGCCTAATCGGCCAACACTTTACAAACCCATTGTTTCGAAGAAGGGACACTGTATTTCACTCATATATCCTACACTCTGTCCAGCATTCAATATATTCATAAATGCGATGACAAACTCATCGCAAAAATCTTAACTAAGCTCAACTCGTTGTTAAATTGCCAAACTTCTACTCATCATAGCGATAGGCAACCGACTAACCGAGAATAATGTCGGCCATCTTAAAGTTAAAAATCAAAGAACCTCCATCTAATCTTGGCCAGTTTTATAAAATTAGTTACCATAAAGTGAGGTTCCGAGCCTTAGATTTGTAAACTCGGACACTCTTCGTAGATTGTGAGACAATTATTTGCTTCATCAATCCCAATAGTGTATATGCACATAAACGATAACTCAGCCTAGTTCTTCAATAGAATACTAAAAAAAGAGGTAATCAAATCCCTCATCATACATATGGCCATCCGTGGATCAACTCAGCAACATATGGAATTATTCACTGCTCCATATGGCTTATATTATTAGGGTTAAAATCCATGTTTTTGTATGGCGCCCGCTAATTCTGTCGCTATATCACTGTCATTATTAATTTATTATTGCATGATTGCCCCATATCACAGTTCCTATTCCCACAGACTCAGTCATGTTAATGTTACAGTCTGCTGATTATATAACCTAAATCTAGGCACCAGATACTGGAACACAAAGATGTTTATTTATTTTCAATCAAATCATGCTAAATGCCCAACTCCAAGTAACTATGTATTTTATCTAATGAACTTTTCCCATTCTTCTCGGGAGTTCAATCCTTGCCTTATGGTATTGAGGATAGAAATATACCACTGTTCCCTACATTTCCTTTTTTCCTCCTCTTTCAATAAAGACACAGACACACGATTTGACCCGGGAGATCCTTTAACGAGCAAGGCTCGAACAGAAACCTGGTAATTGCGGAGCAGTTCACTAACACTGCACCAGGGGAGGCATAAGGAGGGATCATAGCAATAAACAATGTACTATAGAAGGGGGTGCACCTTAGAAAATATACTCATTAGGGTGCCATCTTGAGACAAACGGCAGATGCTGGGGAAGAGGTACTTCCTGTCAACAGAGAAAGACATGAACATCAACAACCACCTGCTAATTAAAGCTGTGTACTGACCCTGTTGTCCTCCTGCATCAAAAGTGGCGGCCACAGGGTTTGACATGGCTTGGAATAAATATCGAACACTGAGCCTCGTACTACGATAACAGGGGAGCTGGTCTAGCCCTCTCACATTAACAGGGACTGCACATAATGGAAGGGTTGTTAGAAGGCATTTTGACCTTCTGATGTGTCGGCGCTTACCCTGGTAAATTCATTTGGGGGCAAAGTGGGGGTCAACTGGGCTTAAGGACGCATATGTCTGCCAGTGACTACCCAAAATCAAAGTACCCAATAAGTACATATTTTCACTCTGCATCAGCCTCCTCTTCTAATCGAATCCATTCCTAATCTTCTACTATGGCGACCGCTCTCAAAAGAGAAGACACAGAAAGTATCCTAGCCAAATTCCAATTGAGCCTAGAAAAATCCTTGACAGAAGGAAATGATTCCCTCAGAGAAGAAATAGGAAGGCTAGGAGAAATTAAGCAGGACATACAAACCCTAGATCTCAGAGTCGAAGCACTGTGAGCAGGATACCTCTTGGGAAGCAGCATATCAAGTTTTCTACACAACAGTCTCGATCTTAGAGACATACACTCAAGCTTTGCAAAAATATTTGAAGACCTGGAAAATAGATCTATGAGGGAAAATATTAAAGTGTGCAATCTCAAAGAGGGAAGGAAGGGAGAAGACATCTATAAATGCCTTGATGAAATATTGAAATCTACAAGTAGACTCAACAGTAAACGTTAACATCTTTAGACTGCATACAATTTGGAGATGCTCAAATTAACCAGGAGCAAGGCCTCGAAACAACATAGTCTGACTAGGAGATCGCGTGTAAATGAAGCTATTCTCGTGGCAGGATAGAATAAGGAGGCTCATTCCTTTCAATTTATTAAAAACTGAGAAGGACCCCTTATACCAAAGGAATAGGGTACTATACAATTATGTCAGCAAGAAATGTTTCCTTTGGAAAGAACTCTGAAGCTAAAACTATTCACTATGTAGCCTATTACACACCAAACTTGCATTCATTCAAGCTACCATCACACATGGAGAGAGCAGTATAACTACACGCCCAGAAAAAATATATTACTTTATTAATCAATTTTCTCCAGATTTATGTTAAAAAACACATAAGCTTGACAATATATGTATTGTCAACGTTTCTGTTCGGTCAGAACATCGTCTACATTAAAAACATCAAATGCATACAATTTAATTTAAAAAAGCATATAATACATAAAAAGAAGGGGGGAAGAGTACATACAATAGACACAACCTATGTCATTAAACGGCCCACATCCGTGATTGCTGTATTTTAAGGCTGAGACCCGATACCATGTACCTAATAAGCACTTAAAGGTCCCAGTCTCTTCACAGATTGTGTTCCTTTGGTAAAGCGTCGACGCGTTTCGATGGGGACTTTATATTGCCATCTTTATCAAGACTGAGATTTCTTTGTGTAACTCTCACAAACATATAGGTTAAAAACTGGAACAGTTAGGACCACCTGGACAATAAAACGCACATGTCAATAAGTGTCGCTTAATATTACAAAAATCATACAATAGTTAAAAACAGCCCCATATTACATTAGCAATAAGTAATAGAGCACTGAATAATGTCAAGGCTTACATCAATTCATTAAGTACATAGGCCCAAGTATTTAATATGAACACTCATTTACAGCCACATGTGTTCGACCCCCATGTGATTATGCTTGACTATCAAGTGACCCAATACTCTTTAAGGTACGTAGCAGATATACTAATCTCCCCTCACTCATACCACAATGCTAGTTGCCACTAAGCATCACTTCCATCTTTCACACCTATGTGTTAACACTACTCCTTAGATTCTATTTATAGAGTAAAGTAATAGTTCACCTCCTGCTGTAGTCAGGTGAAAACAAGGACACTCCAGGCATAACGGTACCCTTGGAAGTCAGGAGCATATGCCTCCGTGAATTCTACTCAGGTCCCAATGGGAAGAATGTGGATTGTCTAAAAAATATAGTGATGACAGAATAAATGATTAGGACTCTATGGCCGGTAGGGGACTCTACGTGAGCTAAAACAATCTTTCTTGAGCCTCGTTGTATTTTTATAACTGTTTTTAGTAATTTCCAATGCTCTGTGTCTAAAACTATAAACTTGTATTTTAACTGTTTTTACATTCCATGAGCTGTGTTATAGCTCGGGGGAAGACTCGGTACTCTAAAGTGATTTGTGCACTGTTTTTGAGCTGGGTTATAGCTCGGGGGAGACGCACCAAGCACAGGTTAGCGGTTTAGTTTATTTACGCTAACGCACGTCATTCTGGCCGCGATAAATCGGCCGATGACGCGACCGCGCATTGGCGCCGGTAGGGGACTCTACGTGAGCTAAAACAATCTTTCTTGAGCCTCGTTGTATTTTTATAACTGTTTTTAGTAATTTCCAATGCTCTGTGTCTAAAACTATAAACTTGTATTTTAACTGTTTTTACATTCCATGAGCTGTGTTATAGCTCGGGGGGAAGACTCGGTACTCTAAAGTGATTTGTGCACTGTTTTTGAGCTGGGTTATAGCTCGGGGGGAGACGCACCAAGCACAGGTTAGCGGTTTAGTTTATTTACGCTAACGCACGTCATTCTGGCCGCGATAAATCGGCCGATGACGCGACCGCGCATTGGCGCCGGTAGGGGACTCTACGTGAGCTAAAACAATCTTTCTTGAGCCTCGTTGTATTTTTATAACTGTTTTTAGTAATTTCCAATGCTCTGTGTCTAAAACTATAAACTTGTATTTTAACAGTTTTTACATTCCATGAGCTGTGTTATAGCTCGGGGGGAAGACTCGGTACTCTAAAGTGATTTGTGCACTGTTTTTGAGCTGGGTTATAGCTCGGGGGGAGACACACCAAGCACAGGTTAGCGGTTTAGTTTATTTACGCTAACGCACGTCATTCTGGCCGCGATAAATCGGCCGATGACGCGACCGCGCATTGGCGCCGGTAGGGGACTCTACGTGAGCTAAAACAATCTTTCTTGAGCCTCGTTGTATTTTTATAACTGTTTTTAGTAATTTCCAATGCTCTGTGTCTAAAACTATAAACTTGTATTTGAACTGTTTTTACATTCCATGAGCTGTGTTATAGCTCGGGGGGAAGACTCGGTACTCTAAAGTGATTTGTGCACTGTTTTTGAGCTGGGTTATAGCTCGGGGGGAGACGCACCAAGCACAGGTTAGCGGTTTAGTTTATTTACGCTAACGCACGTCATTCTGGCCGCGATAAATCGGCCGATGACGCGACCGCGCAGCAGACGCGCGCAGCGGGCACGCCTAAGGCAAGCCCGTCTGCGCCCGTCCGCGCCCAGACGGGGACAGGGGCAGGAACCCCTGTTGGCTCGGAGCGGGAAAAAACCATTTATAATCCTGACCAACTTTACGCCCTGAGAACAGAGACTGACAGTAAGTGTGCCTTTGCGATACTGCCTGATAGGACTAATTTACATTGTACCAACTGTAAATTTAGTCTCCAAACGTCCATCCATGTCCCTCTGGATACTGCTAAAGAAAAAATGTACAAAATGCTGTTACTTAATTGTCGCTCGCTCCCCAAACATTCTAGTGAAATATATCTTCTCCTTGAAGAAAGAACCCCTAATGCCTTATTTTTAACTGAGACTTGGCTAAATAGTGATTCGGATTTTGATGTTGTCCAATCTCTTCCTTCTAATTATGTTATCCAAAGGCTTGATCGCAGTGTAGGGCGTGGAGGTGGCTTAGCCATCATCCACAAGGATAGCTATGTTTGCAGATTAACTACAAACCCTGTCCCTGACTGTGAAAGCATGTCCTTTGTGATTGAGTTAGCTCCCACGTATACGTTCTCAGGGATCTTAGTTTATCATCCACCGGGCCCGATAGGGCTTTTTAGGAAGGATCTACCAGATGTGGGTGCAAATTTAGCCAGTGCCTCCCCTAATTTTACAATTTTGGGTGACATCAACCTGCATTTGGATGACGACCTATCTGGGTCCATAGGGGAATTAGTTGATGATTTGGCAATGTTCCACTTAATGCTAAAAACAAATAGCCCCACTCATATTAAGGGACATTTGTTGGACCCTATTTTCTCCAATATAAATCAGCTCGTGGTAGAGAATGCGGTTCCTATCCCATGGTCAGATCATTTTTTACTCCCTTTTACTTGGACGTTACCAGACGTTAATATTCCAACTGTTAGAGCTACTAAAATTGCTCGTAACTGGTCGAAACTCCCCTTGGATACCTCTATTAGTACCCTACAGGACACGGCTCCCCCTGTTCATCCTAACCCTATTGTTGCCAATGATAACTACAATAATTGGCTTGAGCTTGCACTTAACAATGTCCTCCCGAAAAAGAAAATGTTGGAAAGGGTGGGGAAACAAACAAACCCTTGGTACTCCCCAAAACTCCGTCAGCTTAAACAAGTATGTAAAAGGCAGGAAAGAAGCTGGAGGAAGGATCTCTCCGAGGTTAGGAGAACTAAATACCGAGAAGCTATTAAAATATACAAAAATGAAATTAAAAATGCTCAAGCCCTCTACTATCAAGGAATTATTTTAGCCACAAACTCCTCAAGGGAGATTTTTAAAATTGCCAACTCTCTCCTTACCCCCCACTCCTCCCTCTGACACTAATAATGCTCAATTGCGATGTGAACAAATCGCCGACTTTTTCGGAAAAGATACAAACCATTTATAGTTCTTTTCCTTATATGAGTGTTCTCCAAGTGTGTGGATCAAGTGATCTAAATCCTTCCGACACCTCTCCTTTGTTGGAGGAATTTCATGCCTTGGATCTTAACACCCTGTATAGATTGCTTAAAGAACTTAAATCGGGTTCCCCCCTAGATGTTGCCCCCCCCAGCATTCTTCACAAAATTGCGGAGGTGGTATCACCGGTTATACTTGAGTGTATCAACTCCTCACTTAGAAGCGGGATTGTGCCACCACAATGGAAACATGCCCGGGTGAAAGCGCTCCTGAAAAAACCGAACCTTGACCCAGATAATTGGGGAAATTATCGTCCAATCTCTTTACTGCCAGGGGTCAGTAAACTTGCTGAAAAATATATTAATTCAATTTTATCAGCGTTCTTGGAAGACAACAATCGTTTACACTCCACGCAAACGGAGTTTCAGGCCCCAACATGGCACCGAGACGGCCATATTGGCTGCAGTAGAAGAAATTAGGAAGACTATCGACAACGGAGGCTGCGCTGCGCTTATCCTGTTAGACCTTAGCGCAGCCTTTGATACTGTCAATCACCAACTTCTGATACGAAGACTGAGAGATGCTGGAGTGACTGGACTGGCATTAAAGTGGCTACAGTCTTTCCTTCTTGATAGGGTTTATTTGGTTTTCGAAGGGGAATGCTCTTCAAAACCCATCTCTCTGACTTGTGGGGTTCCGCAAGGGTCTGCCCTAAGTCCAACGATGTTCAACGTGTACATGAGCTCGTTGGCCGAATTAGTACTCCCATTTGGGGTACAGATAATTACGTATGCTGACGATACACAACTTATTGTCTCCTTGAAGCAAGCCAACCAACCAGACCCCGATCTATCCACCTGTCTTCAAAAAGTTTTTAACTGGATGAGTAATTCTTTTCTTAAACTTAATGGATCTAAGACTGAACTGTTGCTCCTGGGGAAGTCTGCTCCCCTAAACGTGGATCACCTGTGGCCCAAATACCTTGGTTCCCCTCCTGCTCCTAAAAAACAAGTAAAGAGTCTGGGAGTATGGATCGACTGCAATCTCGATTTTAGAGAGCAATCACGCATGGTGGCGGCGAGTTGTTTTGGTCTACTAAGAAAATTCAGGAAATTACTTCCCTTGCTTCCGCCTTTGGCGAGACGACTGTTGGTACAGGCCTTAGTGCTTTCACGGCTCACTATGCCAACGCCCTGTATTTGGGAGCTCCCCAGGCCACCATTAAAAGACTGCAAACAGTACAGAACTGTGCAGCACGGATACTCCTGAATATACCTAAACGCTCTTCTGCAAGGCCTGCTCTTGCTACCCTTCATTGGTTGCCTGTCCAGGAAAAAGTGCAATTTAAGGCCCTCTGTATCACCCATAAATCTTTTTTTGGGAAAGGTCCGCCTCTGATCCGTTCCTGGAGTAAACCTTATGTACCCAACAGAACCCTCAGATCGGGGAAAAAAGGATTGATCTGTGTACCTAGGATTAAACGTGCACGTAGTGGAGGTCGACTGTTCACATATAATGCATCTAGACTCTGGAACAGTCTGCCTCTACACATACGTTCTGAATCTGAACATCTTAAGTTCAGAAAACTTTTGAAAACTTTTCTTTTTCACTAGTTTTCTTTTAGCTTACTTTTCTCGTAGCCTACTGGACTTCTAGCGCTGGGATGCCCCTGGGTAACCATGCGCTCTATAAGTGTTCATTCATTCATTCAAATATAATGTGGTTCACTCGGTTATAGTTATAATTTCTCTCCTTAAACAAACCTGTATGTCACCCGGTTTTAAATATGCACAGGTCACTGACGTGGTTGGCCTCGTACTGGCGATTGTAAAGGTTCTACAGAGTGAGAGATACGCATTTAAATTATCTATTACACAACCCAACCTTGACTTCTACCCTGTTATCTATGACAGTAATGACTAATAAATAACATACCTCATAATACTCTAATTCTCGGAAAGGAGGCAGAAATAGGACTGTTCTTGTACGTCCTTGGGTGCACTTTATAATTTGTCAGTTGCACCAGCAAGAAGCCCTCTCATAATTAGGGTCTGCAAAAAAACGAGAGAGTACATATGTCCATGTAAATCTTTGTCATGCAACAATATTCTCTTTCAACAACCCCAGACATTCGTGTTTGTCTTTGGTTGTTTAAAACTGTAAAAATAATAATAGTTGCATTGCTGGTTATAACCAACATTATAGTTTGGAGCATAATTAGAAAATTCAAACCTACTTTCTAGACTAGTTAGTTTAAAACCGAGTGTAGAATTCCAAACTATTCTCTAAGCTAAGTTTAGAAACTGAAACCTATTCTATGTGCTCGATTCACGGGCTGGTTTAATATGCACCTCCCCACGTAATAAAGTATACTTCTACTCTGCAATGTTTACCTAGTGCGAGCCATCGTCTACACTTGAAACACCTTTCAAACCCTTACTTATTTACCTTTTCTCCGTCTTCACGTGTTGCTTCTGGCGTCGTCCGAGTCAAAATGATGCGAGCATACCGGGCTGAGCATATTTATACGTAATACATCTAAGTGACACCTGGGAATGTTTGGCAATTAATTAAATTCAAATGCAGGCACTTCCGGCGAGATTACCTTCCGGGTTACTAATCAACATAGAAGAAGGCTTGCTCGCTATATACTACTTCTTTTGGATTAGTCCGTCATTTCTAAATGAATCTAGAGCACACAACATAGAAGATGGTATTTTCCTAGTCTCTTAGTGCTATATTGTTGCTTCTGCCATTACTAAATATCTTTCTATGAAGTATTTCTTAAGTAATGAAGTACGTGAATCCTAAATCCACTGTATGATTTCACCCGTATAACGGGTAATGTCGGCACATTATATAAAGGGTAGAAGAGTTATATAATTGTTATAACTCAATCTATGTCACCTTTGACTATATGTTCGTAAAGGTCCAGAGTTATAACAATTATATAACTGCCTGTATTTGAATTTAATTAATTGCCAAACATTCCCAGGTGTCACTTAGATGCATTACGTATAAATATGCTCAGCCCGGTATGCTCGCATCATTTTGACTCGGACGACGCCAGAAGCAACACGTGAAGACGGAGAAAAGGTAAATAAGTAAGGGTTTGAAAGGTGTTTCAAGTGTCGACGATGGCTCGCACTAGGTAAACATTGCAGAGTAGAAGTATACTTTATTACGTGGGGAGGTGCATATTAAACCAGCCCGTGAATCGAGCACATGGAATAGGTTTCAGTTTCTAAACTTAGCTTAGAGAATAGTTTGGAATTCTACACTCGGTTTTAAACTAACGAGTCTAGAAAGTAGGTTTGAATTTTCTAATTATGCTCCAAACTATAATGTTGGTTATAACCAGCAATGCAACTATTATTATTTTTACAGTTTTAAACAACCAAAGACAAACACGAACGTCTGGGGTTGTTGAAAGAGAATATTGTTGCATGACAAAGATTTACATGGACATATGTACTCTCGTTTTTTTGTAGACCCTAATTATGAGAGGGCTTCTTGCTGGTGCAACTGACAAATTATAAAGTGCACCCAAGGACGTACAAGAACAGTCCTATTTCTGCCTCCTTTCCGAGAATTAGAGTATTACGAGGTATGTTATTTATTAGTCATTACTGTCATAGATAACAGGGTAGAAGTCAAGGTTGGGTTGTGTAATAGTTAATTTAAATGTGTATCTCTCACTCTGTAGAACCTTTACAATCGCCAGTACGAGGCCAACCACGTCCGTGACCTGTGCATATTTAAAACCGGGTGACATACAGGTTTGTTTAAGGAGAGAAATTATAACTATAACTGAGTGGACCACATTATATTTACCCGAGACCATAGAGTCCTAATCATTTATTCTGTCATCACTATATTTTTTAGACAATCCACATTCTTCCCATTGGGACCTGAGTAGAATTCACGGAGGCATATGCTCCTGACTTCCAAGGGTACCGTTATGCCCGGAGTGTCCTTGTTTTCACCTGACTACAGCAGAAGGTGAACTATTACTTTACTCTATAAATAGAATCTAAGGAGTTGTGTTAACACATAGGTGTGAAAGATGGAAGTGATGCTTAGTGGCAACTAGCATTGTGATATGAGTGAGGGGAGATTAGTATATCTGCTACGTACCTTAAAGAGTATTGGGTCACTTGATAGTCAAGCATAATCACATGGGGGTCGAACACATGTGGCTGTAAATGAGTGTTCATATTAAATACTTGGGCCTATGTACTTAATGAATTGATGTAAGCCTTGACATTATTCAGTGCTCTATTACTTATTGCTAATGTAATATGGGGCTGTTTTTAACTATTGTATGATTTTTGTAATATTAAGCGACACTTATTGACATCTGCGTTTTATTGTCCAGGTGGTCCTAACTGTTCCAGTTTTTAACCTATATGTTTGTGAGAGTTACACAAAGAAATCTCAGTCTTGATAAAGATGGCAATATAAAGTCCCCATCGAAACGCGTCGACGCTTTACCAAAGGAACACAATCTGTGAAGAGACTGGGACCTTTGAGTGCTTATTAGTTACATGGTATCGGGTCTCAGCCTTAAAATACAGCAATCACGGATGTGGGCCGTTTAATGACATAGGTTGTGTCTATTGTATGTACTCTCCCCCCCCTTCTTTTTATGCATTATATGTTTTTATTAAATTGTATGCATTTGATGTTTTTAATGTAGACGATGTTCTGACCGAACAGAAATGTTGACAATACATATATTGTCAAGCTTATGTGTTTTTTAACATAAATCTGGAGAAAATTGATTAATAAAGTGATATATTTTTTCGCAATATTTGCATTTGACTAGTAAGAAATGGGTTCTGGGCGTGTAGTTATACTGCTCTCTCCATGTGTGATGGTAGCTTGAATGAATGCAAGTTTGGTGTGTAATAGGCTACATAGTGAATAGTTTTAGCTTCAGAGTTCTTTCCAAAGGAAACATTTCTTGCTGACATCATTCCTTTCAAGACAGCACGATATAGTTATATCACGACCTCTCCACTACGACTTTACAGTGGCAAAGAGAACTCTGCCCAAGTACTCAAAAGCTCATTAAACAGCAGATCAGATTGACATACCTGACAGGCATACAATTTTGATGGAAATGAAAAGAATGATGAATAAAAGATGGAGATGAAGGGCTTCAGCTCCTCCAACTCCCTGTTGCCTCCAATATTCAAAGAAAAGGGTGTGCCTCCTTAACACTAGTAGGGAGTATTGTGGAACCTTAATATATATTTAGACAGAATATTGTGGGGCAAAATATCGGAAGGTATGTATGTAAGTTTCTATACCTAACTCCACATATATGTACTTTGATTATATATATATATATACCTTCAAGCTATGTGGATGTGGAGCTAAGACTAGTAAATCTATGATTCCTCAAAATGCACTTACATTTCAATATTTTGTCCTCGATATTCTCATATCACTACATTCCTATGCTCAATATTCCATGATACAGTCAAGAGAAGAAACCCGAACGCACACAGAGGAAAAAACACACATAGAGATTTGTAGTGAGGAACTGCACCAAAATTGCATAGAGACAGATCAATGAGAAAGAAACAGATATGATAAGCCTCAAGCAGAAGAGACTCACAGAAATGATTCACACCTTTTAGTCCCGAAATGCTGTGTAACCTTTTCATGTCCCAGTACTTGACAAGGGATAAGCAGATACCTTTCAATCTCAACATTTAAATCCCCTTTATTAACGAGACAATGTGGATTGTGGTAAGGGGCGGTGGGTGAGAGAAGGAGGGGACGGAAATCCACAATACTGTATTTAGGTCTAATGAGGCTAGACTGTCACAGACCATAATCATGGACGCCAGAACTGAGGGCGCCAAAGAAAAAGCCACACACGTGTAGTTATTTTTTTTAATTCATGTTTAGAGAGTGGAAAGATGAGCAATAACTCACTGTTTATTCATTTTGGAAAATTAAGTGGAGGGACTAACATTACAGTGTGTATACATTAACCGTTATAATTCAAACTGTCTAAAACAAAATGCACAAGATGTGGCACTATTTCTCACAACATGACCCAGGTATAGTTTATGTACAGAAAACCCACTTACTTCCGAATGACCACTTCTGTATGTGCCAAAGCATTATCCAAGACATTTCTGGGAATCAGCAACCACAAAGAGGACAAGAGTTGCAATTTCTCAAAAACACACCATTCAAGAGTAGGTTACAAAACTAGTTAGAGACCAGGAAGGTCATTTTTAAAATTACACTTACATTTGTATATGCCCCCAGTTCAGCACAAGATACATTCCTGAATAGTACATTAGAGAAATGTATTCATAATGAGGAAGCAATTATTGAGATTTTAACATAATATAATATTGACCCCCCCCTCCCAATTTGGAAACATCAGGGATGGTCAAAGGCGGAACCAGCACTGTCACTAAAGGTACTAATAAAAACTTTGAAGAGTGGAGATTGGTGGACGCTTGGATAACACTCCATCCCGATGAACAATAAAAACACATTTTACTCTAATGTTCACAGGACATTTTCACAAACTGATTACCTTTCTGTCACACCAGGGTTAATCCATGCACTACATCAGGCGAAGATAGCCGAGATCTCCAACTCTGATCATGCGCACATCCAAATAGAATGAGATAACCCACCCCCTCCCAAAACGTGCCTTATGGCGGTAGTTGGCATCTAAACACTAGACTATGCTAAGACTCAGTTACTGGCTGAAATGGTTCAAGCTACTAAAGACTACTTTGAGCTAAATTATCTGATGGACACCTCCCTAGGCACACAATTGAATGCCTTTAAGGCAGTCATTAAGGGCATAGGCTATCTCTATCAGCTAGAACAATACGAAAAGCAAGGCTGCAAGAAATAAAACTCACAGCAGAGATCTAAGAATCTAATAATTACCCGGCCTAGACACAAAACAACTAAGTAGATCTACAAACATATCAGCTGCAATCCTACAAAGGCTGAGTCGAGCTAATTCAACCTAACAAGGCAGAACACAACCCATTAAAATTTAGACATAACTCTGTGAAAAGCGTAATAAAGTGGCATCATATCTGGCCAATAGGCTAAGAGCTTAAAAAAGAAAAAACTTATATAGCTAAGATAAAACACCCTAAAGGAGTCTACACTACTACTAAAATTGATAAACAGGAGGCTTTCAGAGCCCTATTTTCAATCAGTCTACACCGAAGGCGTTGAGGATATCTCAGAAATCAAGACATGCTTAGACACCATTTGATTGCCCCAACTCAAACTTGGTGTGAGGATTTGGAGAGACCCAAAGAAATGACAAAGCTGGCAAATGCAATAAAAGAGATGCAGCTAAATAAAACTCCTAGCCCAGATGGTATTCCATTCTCTTTTTGCAAACTCTCCCTCCCACATATTAAAGACCGCCCAACAACTTTCCTTAACCACTTTCATACAAAGGGGCAGTCACCTCTTGGAAGACTGAGGCACATATTACTCTCATCTTGAAGCCAGGGGAAAATACCTTTTAATGTGCCTGATACAAACCAAACGCCTTGCTTAATATGGATGCAATCATGTTAGTAAGATCCTCACAAATAGATTAGACACATGGTTACCCTTCCTGGTAGAATAAGACCATGTATGTTTTATTAAAGAAAGCCAGGGCTCTGCTGATATATGGTGACTGTCCCACCTTATAGATAAAACGACATGGAAAACATCCCTACTGTTATACTGAGTTTAGATGCCAAAAAGGCATTTGATTTGGTCAGCGGCAAATACTGATCCTTAGTGGTCTTTGTCACATCATGCAAAATTGGATCCAGACCGACTATATAACTCCTACAGGAAGGGTCAGAGTCAAATAGAGCATGCTTGACTCTGTTTCATCTATAACAAGCATTTGCAATGCAATAGGTCTCGCATTTACGAGAGTTTGAGCTATTGGCATTGTAAATGACAATGCTTTTTATTTATGCGTTGTTTTTAAAACAGATAAATAAAAGGCATTGTCATTTACAATCCCAATAGCTTAAACTCTCGCAAATGCGAGACCTAATGCATTGCTAACGCGTTCGTGCTATAATTTTTTTTTAAAAGCGTTAGAAGAGAGCGTGTCCTGCCTGCAGCAGCAGGCAGGACAAAGCTATTTGAGAAAATAGTGCTCAGAGGCTGTAATTAAAGCCTACCGAGTAGCAACACAAGTAACAGGAGGTGTCGCCATGGGAGGTTACAAAATGAGACAAGGCGGTACAAAGGAGGGACTACTAAGCCTGTTGACCAATTAAAAACCACAGCTTACAGTGGACAATGACACAAGCCAATAAAAAATATGGCCGGAGAGTGGGCGGAGCTTCAAGTCCCTACTTGAATACAGCATGCCTCACAGAGCAGCACATGCGCTGCCCAGGCTTGACCTAAAAACGAAGACGGCAAGGCTGTCACCTATCACCCCTGCTTTCTGCCCTGACTGTAGAGTCCTTGGCATAAAAAAGGTGTCCCATGGGGTTCAGAAGTACACAAGATATGCTGTTTTACAGAGGATATCAGGTTAACACTATCAGATCCTGTGGGCTAGATCAGGCCTCTACTGAGAGAAATAGAATGCTTTGAAAAGCTTTAAAATTAACACATTTAAACCAGTGATACAGCCTATCGCAATTGAAGAAACACTCAAACAAGAAATAGATGCATAATGTCTGTTTAAATGGGCACCCACAGTCTTATGCACGCCTAGACTACTTCCTGGGTACGGGGGAGATCAACAGGGTGGTACAAGCGGCGACTATTGAACCTGCAGCCCTCTCAGACCACGACGCACTGTCCATACAGTTACAGATAACAATGGGCCCACGCCACTCTGGAAGCTGGAGACTTAAAGACTCCATGCTTCATAACAAAACGGTAGCACAACAGATCTCCAAATGCATTACCGACTACTTCACTCTAAATGACACACCGGGTATGGCTGCCACCACAGTATGGGAGGCCATGAAAGCAGTAGTACGGGGAGAGCTAATAGCAATCTCAGCAGCACACAACAGAGAACGCAAGGAACTACGGGCCAATTTAGCAGCACAGGTGCAGGAATTGGAGCGGGTGCACAGTAGGACAGGGGCGCCAAGAGTCTGGCGTCAACTGAAGGCCGTCAGGGCGCAGCTGGCGGGTATCGCCTTAGATAGAATGGAGTATGCCGCAGTCCGACTGAAACACTCCTATTACGTTGGGGGCGATCGTACGGGCCGACTATTGGCAAACAGGCTGCGGGCCCAAAGACAGAAGACAATGGTCTCCTCCTTGCATAGGAATGGCCAGACAGACGCCATAGGGGACCAAGAGATAGCCCATACTTTTCAAGAGTTTTACGAGAATCTCTATGCCGCGGACACACCGGCGGAACAAGACATCGCAGCATATCTGCAGTCCGTCAAAATATCCTCACTAACTCCAGACCAGGCAGCAACTTTAGACGCCCCCATCCGCATAGAGGAAGTTATCGCCGCGATCTCGCGTCTTAAGGTACTGAAGTCACCATGCCCAGACGGGTTCCCTGCCCTTTTTTACAAGAAATTTTGTTTCATCCTAGCCCCGGTGCTGACGAGGCTGTTCAACTCCCTCGGAAGCACGAACCCGATCCCGGCCTCGATGCTGGCAGCGGCGATAGTGGTTTTACCCAAACCGGGCAAAGATAGACAGCATTGCGGCTCCTACCGCCCGATTTCTCTACTCAACGTAGACTTCAAAATCTTTACTTGAATACTCGCTACACGTCTCAGCCCCCATATGCCGAACATAATTGAACCCGACCAAGCTGGATTTATTCAGTCTCGCCAATGCGGAGACAATACCAAGCGGATACTCCACCTTATAGACAAAGCACATCAAACACGAATGGATGCGCTTTTACTAACGGTGGATGCTGAAATAGCGTTCAACAGGGTGGATTGGGGATTCTTGGGGCAGGTGATGGCAAAAATTGGGTTGGGAGAGAAATTCCGGGATTGGGTGCGATGCTGCTACAACGGGCCGACAGCCTCCATCAGAGTTAATGGCACCCCCTTGCGACTGTTTACTATTCAGAGAGGAACTAGACAGGGGTGCCCGCTGTCCCCGCTCCTATTCGCGCTGTACATTGAGCCGCTGGTGCAGAGGGTCAGGGATAGCCCTGGAATTAGAGGTATCCCATTTGGGGGGGAAACGCACCCCGTAAGCCTATATGCAGACGATGTGATAGCGGCACTGTCTGAACCGAAGACCTCACTCCCCGCTTTCCTGGAAGAGTTAGAATCATTTGGTAAGGTTTCTGGCTTCAGGGTCAACATGGGTAAATCACTGATCCTAAATCTGAATCCGACACGACATACACCGGACCCAACCGAGGGATGGCGTCTGGCATTAAAGTGGTAGACTCTATCCCATACCTAGGGCTGGATAGTGGCCACAGTACGCCAGACGGCTTGCCTGAATTACGCTAAGCTACAACGTCAGGCCGAAAAGGGCCTGGAGTAAGCACCGCCTTTCCTTCTTAGGGAGGGTAGCAGCAGTTAAAATGTCGCTGTTGCCAAAGGCACAGTACTTGTTTCAGACCCTGCCGGCACTGCCCCCCGAGGGGGTGATTGTATCCCTACAACGCAGTATTATCAACTTTGTGTGGGCAGGGGCCCGCCCTCGAATGGGCAGGGCTTTAGGGTACATGCGCCCCGAAGACGGGGGCCTGGGGATACCAGACCTCCTCAACTACTATAAAGCGGCCCAATTGAGATATCTTGTGGAGTGGGCGAGACCAGAATCCGAAAAACGCTGGTTATTCCAGGATCGGGCGCTGGCGGGTATCCCACTGTGGAAGGTGCCCTTCCTGAAAAGGCAACAGCGCCCTCGCGGCTTGATGTGCTCGCCGATCACCAGGTCCGTGCTGAAAGTATGGGACGGAGTAGTGAGCACTAAGAAGCTCACAACATTCCCGTCTCCCTTGACCCCCATATTTGGGAACAGTGACCTCACACCGGGAATGTCAGATAAGGCGTTTGTGGAGTGGCGGGAAACCTCGTGCCGTTCGGTGGGGCACCTCTTCGACATCTCAGGCATACTCTCCTTTCCTCAAATGAAATTAGAGTACGGAATTCCCGAATCCGAACGGTTTAGATATTTACAATTAAGACACTGGGTGCTCCAGGAGGGGATGAGGGAACAGGGGAGCCGCAAATTGACCAAGTACGAAAAATGGCTAATCACCAAACTCACTGATAAGGGGCTGATCTCTGAAATGTATTCTATGCTCCGCTCCAGCCCGTCGTCACAGGCCACACCGAGTCAAAAGAGATGGGGGAGGGAACTAGGGGGTGACCTCACACGAAAGGATTGGGAAGGGATCTATTACAGAGCAAAACACACAGCCCGTAACGTGACCAGTATCGAAACAGCTATGAAAATAGCTACTTATTGGTACCTCACACCGGCGCGCCTTCACAGAGGCAACCCAAATAGGAGCCCCACTTGTTGGAGAGGGTGCGATAATGAGGGTACACTGCTCCATATTCTATGGGAATGCCCAGTGCTGTCCAATTACTGGACTAAAATCCTAGATGAGGTGGACGCGCTATTTGATCCAGAGATTCCGCGGCTCCCAGTCTATGTGGTTTTAGGTCTCCCTAATCCAATCACATTCCCACTCAAAAGCATGAGAGGCCGTCAGATGGGGCTGGCACTGGGGGCAGCTCTGCAGAACATACTGACACACTGGGGGACATCCACACCTCCCACACACGTAGGTTGGCTGCACCGGATGTGGCACATCTTAGGGATGGAACGCATTTCGGCCACACTGAATAACTCAGAAGCTGCTTCCCAAAAAGTTTGGAGCCCCTTCTTGACACTGCTTTCAACAGAGTTCAACTAAATAACTCAGCCTAAATATCTGAGAGTGCTGCAGCTCACAGACTCGGGGACGGAACAACGAGCGTCCTCAGTGGCTCAGTAGGGGACATCAAGGTTAAGAGGCAAGGATGGGATGGGATGGGCGTGGACCACGGACTATCGGACAGGGCGGGGGGCGGGGGGTGTTCAAGTTTTTGTTTCACAGTACTAGGCTGACTCTCCAACTAAGTAATTCATGTGCCGCTTCAGAACTGATTGCATCGATTGACCTACGGCAATGGTACACTGTCCAATCTAGCGAAAGAGCACATGAGCATTGTACACCATGCAGCAAGTTAATGCCTATGTCTGTGTATTGTTTGGTTTTATTGAAAATGCCAATAAACACATTTAAACATAAATGGGCACCCACTTCCAGCAAATACTTGGAGGTACAACTGAGGAACAATCTCTCAAATTGGGCCACAACAAACTGGCCACCTTTCAGAAACCAAATGCTAGAACATCTTAGAAAAGGGCAGTACCAATACATATCATGTGATTGGAAGAATCAAGATTTTAAAAGTTGATGTATACCCAGAATCCTCTATGTTTTTCAGGCTATACCTATTCCAGTCCCTACAAATGAAATAGAAAATATACGGACAAAGTTAATAGATTATGGTCCTTATTTAATTTTAGACTCGCCCTTCATCAGGGCAAAGGAGTATTTCCCTCTGTCGCCCTGGCGCAGATCCCAAAAGTCAAATTTAGTAATGTCCGTCAAGTTGACAGACATTTCTAGCATATGGCAGTTCCTGGGAATGTTTTTTAAATTTGACGTATGGCTCTGTCAAACATGATGGAATCATACAGCAAAGCTACAAAGTTTTTTTTATTTTCAAAAACAAAACCCTATAGTGGGGTTTTGTTTTAAAAATACTGCCTCCCTTGCCATGAGAGTTATCTCCCATGGCTAGGGGGGCATATTTATGTTTTTACTGCCCATTTCTGCCAGGGTTTTCGGCTATATGTCCGCCCATCTAAATTGGGTGGACGGACATATTGCCAATCCTTCAACAGCCCATACTTTGTCAGGTCATTGGAGAAGTTTGGCCACGGCAGAGACTGAGTAGTCTCCCCCATCGCCAGATTATGGTCTGCCCACTTTAAAATTTGACGGGCCGACCATTATGTTGGCAATCAAGTTACTCCGTCGCCATTCGATGGAGTACCCATTCTGGCAACATATAAATCGCGCCCAATGTTTGGGCCAAGGGAAGAGCTTGCATCAGCAAACAGATTTTAACAGTCCCTAGGGAAAAGGGGGACTGATATCCTTCAATATATTAAACTAATACAACACAACCCGCCTAAGAGTCATAATAGAATGGACAATAAGAGGTCTGACAAAGTCGATCTTTATGGACCAGGGAGTAACAGGTCCATCCTTCTGGGACCTGGCATGGCACTGTTGGAATAGAAATGCTTTTAGTTGAATTCTCTGTGCATTGTACGATTTAAGTTAGCATTCGCTGCACCATTTTGTATTCAGCCGCCATTTTGAGTCATGATCGAAACTAACTTCTGTCTCATTCTGTCTGCCTCAGTAAAAAGCAGCTGCGATATTGTTTTTGTATTTCTCCTAGGTTGAACTTCGCTGTACTAATGAATAGACTGTTTTGTCATCACATACCTTTCTCACTTAATAGGCCTGCTCCCACTCTTAGAGCGGCGGGAGAGGCAGAGTAACCTTGACGCTGAGATAGCATGTACCCGGTCCTAGGATTGCAGCTCATCCTTCTGTATCTCCTTTGTTCATTAGCTACCAACTGGAAAATTCCAGTCTGGGCGTGTCTTTAGGGATTCTGAAGATGTACATTATGTGTTACCATGTTGGCAGAGGTCAGTTCCTCTGCAGCAATCCAAGGAGGCTGGTCAGACCGGACTCCACTTGAGTGTATCTCTAATAAATATCTTTGGTTTGTATTCTCTACTGTCTGACCGACACTTCATTTGTATGGAAGGCTTAGAGGTGGTCGCGAGTGACCGGAGTGACCCTAAACGGGCCACTTCCTTCAGTTGGCGCCCGAACAGGGACTCCATCGGGTGACCCATCCTTGCCTGCAGAAGGGCGAGGAGGTTGGGGCCACGTCGGGTCAGACGAACGGATCAGGGATCCCTGCACGAGAGGGTCTGGTACTCGCAGCTGCCCCATCTGTCTGACCGGGCAGTGCCTCGCCCAGCCATCATCCCGACTGGGGTCCTTAATCGGCGAAACCCTTGGATCTGACTGTTTGGTACGAAGAGTCGGCAGTGGAGAATAAACTTGTTTGACCTGTGTGCACCATGTGAGTTTGCTTTGGTTCTTTGTGGATATGGCGCCATTTTTGATTTGTATTTGACGCGGTCTGAGGACCGTCTTTGAACAAGCGCTTGAATTTGTTTAAGTTTTTTATGAACATGGTACCACTTTGATTCGTATTTGATGACGTCTGAGGACAGACTTTGGTAAAGATTGAAAATGCCTTGCTTCAGCAAGTTGTTTTGTTTGGGCTGTCGTTGTTGTTCTACTGATGCTTGATTGGAAGAAAGTCAGCCAGCGCCTCCAGAAGGCACTCCGAATTTCGACATGTACGTAAAACATGGCCTTAGCCCTATTATGTTTAGTACGTCATGGCACAAATATACGAGGTACAATGCCGAGTTGCAGTGGCCGTTGACGGGCACTTTTGATGAACAGAAAATTAATTTTCTACAAGAAACATTTTTGCGAAAAGAGTAGGCAGTCGATGTTTGACTCCCTCAGAACATGGCAAAAGGAGGCTAAACAGAGACGAATGAAAGCAGAGAAAGAGGCCTGGAAGGGGAGAATGCAGACATTGACTCAAAAAGCTGCAGCGCATGATAGAGAGAAAATAGAAAAAGGAATAGAGTGTTGATAGGAAATTTCGATTACAGTGTGACAAATCTTATGATACCCGAGAAGAAAATTATACATTTGTGGAGGAATTGTTAGATACTCGACCCCACCCCCATATGCCCCGCAGAGAATATACCCCGTCATGCCCCAGCCTCAGCCATCCGTTCCTTCTGTCTCTGCTGCTTCTGTTTCTTCTGCTATCTATCAAGCTGCTTTGGCCACCGCGCCTCTTGCCCTTTCTTTGACTTCGCCTTCTGCGGCTACGATGACTGCCAGTCTCCCTGCTACGCCTATCGTTTCGGCATCTCTCTCTCCAGCCCTACACCTACGTCGCAGCCGGCAGCGACGTTGGTGCCTGTTACTTCTATTGCTACTCCTCCCCTGTTCCTCCATTCCCCGGCATCACTGAGCAGCGAACGCCTGTACGTGGACTAGGGGACAGAGACTGGGCGACAGCTAGGGAGCGACTGGGGCGGATATTGATACGATCTGATGTGGGAGATGAAGAGAAAAGGGTGGTAGCCAATCAGGCCGCCCAGTGGGCTCGTAACCCAATTTACTGTGTGGATGTTGTGTGGAGTGTGATGCGAGATTATGAGCCATTTGTGCAGCAGCATGCCCTTAAGCACATGTCGGCTACTTTGATTGGATTGTGGGAACAGTGTTTCAATGAGGTAGTACCCCAGATTATTTATGATATTAGGGATCATGTATATGCTGCCGAAATGGCACCTGGTGATGTTTTTAATAATGTTACGACGCTGGTCGCTTATCAAGGTAGGATGCTTGAGAAGAGCCCGAAGACAGTATACCAATTTCCGATGAGGGAAGTCCACCCCATAGATCACCCTGAAATACCAGAGCTACGGGATCAGCATAACGTTATCACTAGACCACGGGTGTAGGCCCGGTTCCAAGAACAATGGGTTTATACTCCATGGAAAAGAAGTGAGGTTTTGTCCCTTAAGGCTCAGTTGCCCGACCCTAGGAAAAACACAACTGCATATTACAAGGAATTGACTGAAGTCGCTTCATCGACAGTGATGACGCTTGCGGATATTGAGATGTTCTTTGGCTTACTGGTGCCCATTGATATTTGGAGACAGGTGCACACACAGGACCATGCTGTGGAATTGGGTGGTACCTGGGATTAGATTAAAGCATGGGACCAGGAGAGGAAGCCTGGTGAGAAGCCTAAGGCCGAGATACTAGCTTTGCATGGCCGAATTATTATGCATATGCATTCTCTTATTCCACCAAGAAGGGTAGATTGGGACAAGTTGACGGCATGTCGTCAGAAGAAAGATGAGAGTGTGTCTGATTTTTTTCACTCAGTTTGAAGGTGTGTTCTTAGATTTTAGTGGATAGGATTTGTCGGTGGAGGGGGGTGTCCGATTGTTCGTCAACAGATTTGTTATAAACCTGCTTCCTGAGATCGCGGCTCGGTTACAGGCTTCAGAGAACACTTGGACTACCTCCTCCCCTTCTGTAATATTAAGTATGGCACAGTATTATGAGCACAGGGAAAATGAGGAGAAAGAGAAGGTGGAGAAAAAGCATACAGAATCGAAGACGAAGGTGTTGTTGCAGCAGGCTTCTTGAGGGAATGGTAGAGGACGTGGTGGTATGGCCCGGCAACCTCTGCGTACTAGCTGGAATACTTCGCCTGTAGGGCCAAATCAGTGTGCGTATTGTAAGGAGGAGGGACATTGTTGTAGCGAGTATCCGGTGTTGTTGCAGAAGGTCGCGGCCCCTAGAGGACGAGGTTCTCGTGGCGGGGTCGTAGAGCTGGTGGACAGGACAGAGCTCAGCATGTTGCCGCCTCACAGGATCGTATGGATAGTAACTACTTTGATGACAATAGGGGCGGACAGTATTATCACGATGACTATGACCTGGGCGAGGTGACAGGGATGTCTCACAGCTAGGACAGCCAGGGACAGGGTGAGGGACCAGTTCAGATACCTGTAGATCAGCGTGGTCCTTATGTTACTGCAGATTTGCATGGCTCAGCTAAGGAATTTTTGGTGGATACAGGTGCAATGAATAGCTCTATTTCTCGTTTACTGGTCCCCGGGACAGCTCTGTCTGGCCATAATAACGTTTCGGTAGGATTTTCTGGTGTACCGGTTGTGAGCCCCATTTCCAAACCTCTTATGCTGACTTTAGGCCCTTTTACTGTAGATTCGCCATTTTTGTTGATATTTGATTGCGGAGAAAATCTGATGGACTTAGATTTACTAAAGAAGTTGCATGCGACCATTTATTGTTCCCCGGAAGGTGTTTACATGACGATGGGTCCGAATGTGGTCAGCACTAAGCAGTGTCTGTCCAAAGATGCACCCCTCCCTGTTAAGTTCAAGGATGTGTGTTGTGGGCAACGGGTGACACGGACGTAGGACTATTGCAGGTACCCCCAATTTCCATTAAAATTAAAGACAATGCTATTTTGCCTCGTTGTTGAAGAGACGACTGCTAATGTGTGTAATAGCCCTATTCTTCCCATTCTTAAGATGGCACCTTCGGGTTCCTCTGATGACCATCCAGATGTTTATCATTTTGTGATTGACTTGCGCGAAGTTAACAAAATTGTAGTTCCTCAGTTCCCAGTGGTCCCTGATATTACTGCCCTTTTGACGATGATTCCTCCCACTGCTCAATTCTTCTCGGTCATTGATCTAAAAAATGCCTTCTTCAGTATTCCGATTGATCCAGATATTAGGTATTTGTTCGGTTTTACCCTAGCTGGCAGAAGCTTTAGATTCTGTCGAGCTCCTCAGGGCTATACTGAGAGCCCTAGTATTTATAGTCAAGCTTTAAAGGCCCAATTGGACTCTCTTGTGCTTCCCTCTGGTAATGTATTGCTCCAATATGTGGATGACATTCTCATCGCTTCTGACACTGAAAAGGGTTGCAAAGACACTACGGTTCAATTGTTGTTGCATTTGGCACACCACGGACATAAAGTGTCCCTTTCTAAATTTCAATATTGTCGACAGGAGGCCACCTATTTAGGTCAACTACTGTCGAAGGAGGGTAGGAGATTGACCCCTGAGCGCATCAGTACCATTGTTAAAATGCCTATCCATAAAACTCAGAGGAATGTGCGTGCTTTTATTGGCATTACTTCCTATTGTCGTCAGTGGATCCCTAACTACTCGTTACTAATAAAACCCCTGCTTGCACTAACCACTAAAGATGTGCATGAACCTTTGCCTTGGACGCCTGAATGTCAGCAGTATTTTGAGAAATTAAAAGTTGCCCTTTGTTCTGCACCTGTGCTTGGTACACCTGATTATGCGAAGCCGTTCATGCTGTCCGTACACGAGACGGCCGGTTGTGCGCTTTCTGTCTTAACACAGGCCTTTTTAGGTAAGCAACGGCCGTGTGCTTATTTTTCTGCTCTTCTTGACCCTGTCGCAAGAGCCCTCCTGAGCTGTCTAAGAGCGGTCGCGGCAGTGGCCTTCTCTATAAGGCAATCGCTGGGCTCGTACTTGATACTGACCTCACAGTCATGGTACCCCATGCTGTGGATACACTTTTGAATAAGACAAAGACACAGCACCTCACCAGTGCACGTCTAACAGATTATGAGCTAACTCTCTTTGCACCACATGTCACGATTAAAAGATGTGCCACTCTGAACCCAGCCACGTTACTACCCCTCCCTTCTGAGAGTGAGGAAATTGAAATACATGATTGCATTTTTCAGACTGAGGAAGAGACGAAGGGACGGGTAGACTTTATTTATTTATTTGAAAAGTTTTATAGAGCGCGAACAAGACCCCAAAGGGGTATTAGAGCGCTGTACAGCGTTGTCGTCAGCAATTATACAAAACATAAAGAAGGTGAGTGAGATTACAATATGAGGGAAAACATTCACGAATAAGGAGTAGGGTGTAACAGAGGTGCACTAGAGCGCTCCGAGTAAAAACATCATACACATAGAGAGAACCAAGATGTGCGATGTATATCCCAGAATAGCAAAAATCAGCAGTTAATGCAGTTAAAGGAGCTATCAAGGACTAAAACATAAAGATGGTGAGAACACATCATACAACATCAGTGAAAATATTTCACGTTTTAGGTTATTAACAGCACATATGAGAATGATCAGCGCATTAGCGTTCGTTCATTAGTAGTCTTTTGACCAGTTTTTTAAAGGAGGTAGTGGAAGGATTTGATCTGATCTCGGTAGACAAGGCGTTCCAGATTCTAGGAGCAAGACCGGTGAACGCACGGTTGTACGATCTTTTCTTTTTGAATTTTGGAGGTTTCAAGAGAAGGGTGGAAGTACTTCTGAGATTCCGGCTGGAGCCCGATAGCTCAAGTTTGTTTGCTAGATACTGTGGGGTGTTGTGGTGTATGGCTTTATGAGTCAGAAAAGCTATCTTGAGTCGGATTCTAGCTTCAATAGATAACCAGTTTAACTGTACAAGGTCCGGTGAAATGTGATCAAATTTCCTAGAACCCGTTAAAAGCCTGGCCGATGCATTCAGGGTAGCTCTGAGTGGGGCTAGGCTAGCTTTGGGAAGTCCTGCGAGGGTCACTAACCCATATTCCAATCTTGGGATAATCAGGGATTGAACCGTCGGCCTGAGATCTTCTGGGGGAAGGAATGGTTTGATTTTCTTCAGTGTGTTGAGTTGGAAGTTGGCTCCCCTAATAGTAGCACTGATGTGTGCCTGCATGTTTAGGTGTTTATCCAGGGTGATACCTAAAGATTTGGCAGAGTCTACGACATGAGGCGTGCAGTTCAGGGCAGTTAGTTGTTTAATCCAGTCGAGGGTAGGACTTGACTGATGTTCCCTTATCTGACCCCCAAGGGGAACTATATGTCGATGGCTCTTGTTTCAAATTACCAGATGGCACTACAACTGCCGCATACGCAATTACAACACTATGCACGGTAGTTGAAACGTACGTGTTCCCTATCAGTCGCCCCAAGCTGCAGAGCTTGTTGCCCTTATTCGAGCCTGTGAGTTGAGTGAGGGACTGGCTGTCAATATCTATACTGACAGCCAGAATGCCTTTGAAGTCGCCCATAATTTTGGACGGCTCTGGGCAGAGAGAGGGTTTCTCACTTCCCATGGGATGAAAATACAACATGGCCCCCTTATACATAGGCTTTTGTCGGCTTTGACACTCCCTAAGAAATTAGCGATAATAAAGTGCAGCGCCCACAAGACAATTACCGACAATGTGGGGAAGGGGAACGCATTTGCAGATCAGACAGCTAAGGAGACAGCCCGAGCAAAGATGAAAAGAATGTTTGTAGCAGGTCCCGCTAGGTGGGTGCCCGAGGTTTGAGGATACGCTGGAAAATGTCAAGGAGATACAGAGTGAGGCAAGGATCGAGGAATTAGCAGTATGGCAGGAAAGCACAGCATGTTTGGATGAGGAGGGGTGTTGGACTGATAAGTCAGGGAGACAGAGATGGATGTTACCAGATGCATATGTTCTTCCTGTAGTCACCATGGCGCATGGGCTAGCTCATATCAGTGCTAAAGGTATTTATAAGCTGCTAGATCCTGTATGGCAAAATGATAATATCCCAAAGACTGCCGCTCATTTGGTCAAATATTGTATGGTGTGCATGATGCACAATCCTGGAAAAGGTACCCCTACGCCACCTGGTAATTTTGCACCTCTCACTTTCCCTTTTGAGGTCCTCCAGATAGATTATATAGAGATGGATCGAGTCAATAATTTGAAATATGTGTTAGTGGTTGTTTGTGCATTCAGTAAATGGGTTGAGGCCTATCCCACGAAAGAAAACACAGCCATAGCAACTTCAAAAGTACTCTTGAAGGAGTTCTTTCCTCGCTTCGGCTTGCCCTGTTTGATTTGGAGTGATAATGGAAGTCACTTTAACGCTAAAGTAATTCAGTTAGTTTGTGAGGGACTACATATCAGACAGAAGTTTCATGCCCCAAACCACCCCCAGTCCGCAGGTTTGGTTGAGAAGTACACCGGTACTCTCAAACTGAAATTGGCAAAGATTCAGGAGAGCACAGGGTTGCAGAGGCCTGATGCTTTACCATTAGCCCTATTGTCCACAAGACCTACAGCGCATTCTAGGACAGGGCTGTCACCCTACGAGGTCGTGTTCGGGTGCCCGGCAAATGTCTGGGGCGTCCTCGTAAATTTTCAGAAATTGAATATCCTCTGTTAGTGGACTACCTATATGAGTTAACTAAACGTCTGCGTTCTATTCACCAACAGATCCAGGATTCTCTCCCGCAAGTACCCGAGGGGCCAGGACATGATATTCGGCCTGGTGATTTCATCCTCTTCCGGAATTTCCAGAGGAAAAAGAGTTTGGAGCCGAGGTGGAAGGAACCAGTCCAGGTGCTCCTTGCCACCCGCACAGCAGTGAAGGTCACTGGCCGAAAGAACTGGATTCATAGTCAACACTGCAGCAGAGTGCCCCTGCCCTTACCCTATGATCAGTGGGTCCAAGATGGAATAGGGGACTCCAAGTGGGAGCAAGTTCCACGGTTTGTCCCCTTTTCGGATGCTAAGCTCACGTGGACCCAAACTGAGGCTGAGAACAACGAGGTACTAAATACGGCAGTGCCCCCGGAGATTAAGGCGATTCAAGAGCCCCTCTCCACTGGCCCCTCTGCGTCTGAGCCCCTTTTTACGGACCCTTCTGTGCCTGGAATAGTTAGGTACAATTTGCGGCCCCTACAGAGGAACAGTGCACCAAAGGAGAAGTCAGATTAGCAGGGATGGACTGCGCAAGTTAGGGTGTACTTTGTCTATAGTACCAACGGTAGTTAGGGAGAGGCGAGATTGGTGCATTGTTCGGACATTGGACAGGATAGATTGAACGTGCTCCCCTGGAGGGGGGGTACATTATCCTGTGCGACGTGGGATTTCTTCAAGAGCTAGGATCGAACAGCTCCACCTCCAGTGCTCAAGAGCGCCAACGTTGATGAACAATAGGAGTCTACCAGTGAGGCTCAAACGGACACTGGGAACACTTGCCCCTTTTTTATCATCAGTTCCATTGCACTCCCTTTCCCTACTTTACAATGTACCCGTTTGGTTGACCCATTTCTGAGGAAGAACAGCCCTTTGCACCTCCGCGTCCAGAGGGGGGTTGGTCCACGAAAAGCAAAATAGTTTTTTTTAATTGTGTTAGGGATATCCTACTTCCTGGATGAGAAGTATCCTGTGCATTCCCTGGTTGGTACAACACCTGTTCCCCCTGAACACATGTTTATCACTTTGGCTCCCCACAAAGGAGAACACCGCAAGACTTACACTGATAATGTTTTTATACAAATGCTGCATCAAGCTCACAATGTATCTAACACGACGAATTGTTGGGTGTGCGGGTTGCTCTGCTCAGTTACCCATAAGAAAGATAATTTATTGTCTATGCCTCTGTCATACCTTGGAAGTTGTGAAGGCTGGTTCGAATTGCTTGTAATGGTACACCACCATTTCCACCACCACTCCCGTCAGGTTATGACCCTTGATGATTCCAACACCGTGACTGATTATATACGTTTCCATCATGGGTTTACTCAAATAGGTAAGGCAGGGCTAAACATCTCTCGTACTCTGTCCCCGGACTCCTGCATGCGCAGATATGACAAGGTGAAGAATAGTACATGGCTTCAGATGGAAATGGCTGATTTCCAGACCTTTAATACATCAGAGTACTTCTGCTCCTTCCAGGACCGTAATGTGACTAGGGATAAACCAATACCGGTGTCTGTGGTTAGCTCCACAGCCGCTTTCTGCGTTCAGGGACAGGGGGAGGTAGAGGTGGGGGACAGCCAATGTAATTTTACATTCTCACTTAGCACGATTAATAGCCCACCTTTAGTTTTGCCCCCTAATGTCTACTTTGTTTGTGGATCCCAAGCTTATGTCTGAGTTCCTAGGGGATGGTCTGGCAGGTGTACGCTCTCTTTTCTTCTTCCCCCAGTGTATGTTGCTCCGCCCAATTACCATAAAGATCATCGGTTACAGCGCAGAAATGTACACTTGTCACGAGTGAGAAGGGTTATTGACACTAAAGATATAAATCAGACAGATACCACTTTGCAACAGTTTGAGGATGCCATTAAGGGTATTGTACCTTTTTGGGGCCCCATGTCCAATAGCCTTAACATTCGTCGGCTCACAAGAGTTGTAGAAGGGGTCATTAATACAACAGCAGTGTAATAAGGCTGGTACACTGGATGGAGTTCAACAGATGTGGATTTATTTAAAGTATTTTAAGTAACTAACATAATGACGTCCCATCCACACAGCGCCAGCAGCAACTGACCGGTGGGAATTCTCAGGACACTTGAACACAGTGGAAGCTCTAGAACAAAGAACCTTTTAGAACAGAAGATAATGACACGCAGGTCATTACACACCTTCCCCCTTCACACTAGAAGAGCAAAGAAAAAGATGAGAAAGAAGAGAAGAGTTGAGAAAGAAAGAAAGAAATCAAGAAACAAAATAATATCAACGAAGAACATAATCATGCAGTTTCACTGGAATCTTTCCAGTGCGAGAACTCCTTTGCAAATCAGGTAATATTTTGGAACGATCAATCAATACAGGGTGGATTTTGCTACGCATGGGAGCGATTCTGTTCAAGTTCCAGATACGACCATCTTCCAACTTAACAGCATTCTTGAAAAGTTTTTTTACCACATAAGGAGAAGAGAATTTAGAGACTCCAGCACACCTCTGCGGAAGACGTACACGCACCCTGTCTCCTACTTTCACACAAGTGTGAGAGACGGCGTGTCTTGCGTCAAAATACTCTTTCCTTTTTGCAATCTTTAAATTTTGCCCTGCTCGCCAGGAGGCTACATCAGGACCCACGTTAGAGGGAACTATGCCACGACCTGGAGTAGGACACACATCCAAATCAACACTCCCACTTTTGTCTCTCATCCATGCTTGGAACATCAGGGTATTGGGCTTCCGCCCACGAAAGAGTTCAAAGGGAACTTCATTCATGGTAGAATGAGGGGTGAAACGGTAGATGGTTACTCGTTCCACCACCTCCGACTTCCAGTCCTTATTTTGAGCTTTGGCTAGTTGGATGGATTCTTTTAACACTCGGTCAAACCTCTCCACCATCCCATTAGTCTCGGGATAATAGAGAGCGCACCGCTTATGTTTTACCCCCTTTTTAGACAAAAACTCCTCCATCTCTCTCGAGATCAGTTGAACTCCATTGTCGGTAAGAAGACAGTCAGGGAATCCCTCTCGGGAGAAGATTTCATCAAGAAATTTAGTGACGTTCCTAGTTTCAATGCTGTGAGTGATCCTAATCTCCGGCCACCTGGAGAACATGTCCATTAAAACTAGAACGTATGACTGACCCGAGCTACTAGAAATGGGACCCAAAAGATCCAATGCTACATCTTGCCAACAATGAACAGGGGCCTCACGCACAACCATAGGTTGAACTCTAGTTTTATAGACCTTGTCAGAGGCATTACACTCAGAGCAATCTCTCACCATTCGCTCAACTAAAAGATCAATTCCTGGCCACCAAAAGTGTAAACAAATCCTTTCTTTTGTCTTGGAGATGCCCTGGTGCCCTTGATGCACTTGTTGCACAATTTTTAGTCTAATAGAGAGGGGTGGAACCAGCTTGGTACCTCTCCAAAGCAACCCAGAAGAGACAGACAGCTCATGACGCACATTCCAAAACTTCCGTGTCTCCTCACTCAAGCTTTTAATGCCACTTCCCCAACCATTAATCACTAACTTACAGACCTCGAGAATAACTGGATCACTTTCAATGGCAGACTTCCATTCTCCCTCACTCAAGACTCCAGCAGTGACCTCACACACTTTATAATCATCGTCCTCCCACGAGTCCCCAGAGACGTCAAGGGTGTGAATGAGATCACTCCTGACAAGGCGGGAAAGACAATCGGAGACCTTGTTCTGAGCACCAGGAATATGATGTACAACAAAATCATAGTCTTGAAGTGCAACAATCCACCTGGCGATTCTTGAAGATACAGCATCAAGACTCTTTTTAGTGAATAAGTCCTTCAAAGGTTTGTGGTCAGAGTGTACTGTGAATGAACTTCCCCATAGAAATTTCTTAAGTTTCTTAATCGCCCAAAATATACAAAGAGTTTCTTTTTCTATGACAGAGTATTGTATTTCAGGGCCCACCAATGCTCGTGACAAAAACATAGCAGTTATTTCCTGACCATCCTTCACCTGTTTAAGAACTGCCCCGAGACCCTTTGAGCTAGCATCAGTGATGAGGATGGAAATAGCAGAAGTGTCAAAACTCTTTAGAGAGGGAGCCTCACCCAAAGCCCCCTTTATGTCATCAAATTCTGCTTGACATTGTGGTGACCAAATGAACCTCACACCTTTCTTGAGAAGAGCCCTGAGGGTGAAAGTGCGAGAAGCAAATTGCGGAACAAACTTGTTGTAATATTCGGCCATGCCGAGAAAGGTGACTAACTCATCCCTGGATTGGGGCACAGGAAGGTTCTCAATAGTCGACACTAAGTGATCTCTAGGTTTGACACCCTCTTTAGATAATTTGTGCCCCAAATATTCAATTTCCGTGAGGTTAAATTTACATTTGTTCTTGCGTAGAGTCAAACCGCGAGACTTGAAGCGCTTCAGAACAGCTCTGAGTCTCTCATCATGTAACTCTTGTGAAGAACCATATACCAGTACATCATCCTGGTAAATCTTAACGCCAGGTAGCCCCTGTAAAACATCCTCCATAGCTCTCTGGAATACGGAGGCTGCAGAATTAAGTCCGAAAGGAAGTCTTGTAAATTTGAAAGTGCCAAAAGGTGTTATAAATGCAGTGAGGTTCATCGAGTCTGGGTCAATTTTAATCTGATGATACGCGGCTCTGAGATCCAATGTGGAGAAGACCTCAGCTCCGCCTAATTGTGTCAGCATTTCTGCAATATTTGGGAGAGGATACTTGTCAGCTACAACAGAACGATTGAGTGCGCGCAAGTCCACACAAAGCCTCACCTCACCAGAGGCCTTACGTGCAAGTACAACGGGAGCCAACCACTCACTCGCCTCAGTATTGACGATAATTCCTTCTTTTAGTAACTTCTGCAGTTCCTTCTCCATGGACTCCCTCATGGCTAGTGGTACACTACGCACCTTGCAAGTAACCGGGATAGCATCAGGTTTCAAAGAAATCTTATGCATATATCCAGACAAACACCCTAGTTTTTCGCTGAAAACTTGTTCGAATTCACTCCGTAGATCATCGACTTGAACAACCTTGGATGGTTCAGATGTACTAAGAGGCTCAAGGGGTGATGAACACAGATCTTCCTTCAAGACAATACAAGGATCTCCACCAGGAATTAACATGACCCCCAGATCTGCTTGGTGAACCCAACTTATTATGCTGTCACCCCTGGAGGAGATGTAGATTTTCCCAGCAGTAAGTTTATTCTTATATTCTATGTCACCCTCGAAGTATCCAAACAACTTGATAGGTTGACCACCATAAGCAAGCAGCCTAATGTCAGGCTTGAATACCCTCACCTTACCCACTAAGGTTGAGTCATAAAAACCCTTAGGTACTAGAGTTATCTTTGCCCCGGAGTCAAAGAGCATTTTAACTGGATGACCACTTATTAGAACACTTTCAATTGGATTTTTGCACGTGTTCAAAGAAGCCTGAGTCAAGACTTCTCCACAATGTAACTCATCCGGGTCGGAGTCAGACTCATTTTGAATCCACACTTCCTTCACCCGCTTGTTCTTCTTGAATTTAGACACTCTGCAAGCTTTTGCTACGTGACCAACCCTACCACATTTAAGACATTTAGCATTCAAAGCAGAGCACGACTTGTCATTGGCCAAATGAATAGGACTATCACAGCGGTAACATTTCCCAGTAAAAGGTTTTTTAGACCATGAAGACTGAGATTCGTTTTGCTTAAAAGTCTTAGATTGGGACTCGTTTTGCTTAAGTGTCTTAGGGTTAGTTACAACTTGCACTTTACCATTAGTTGTGTTAAGAGTGCCGTTTTCTTTTTCATGACCTCCACGCAAGCAAGAGAATGTTCAATGCGTTTAGCGATTAGAATGACTTCATCAAGTTTGGGGTCATCCTTTTGCCAGAGTTCATCTTTCACTTTTTCAATTGCACAACCTAGCATAAATTGATCACGTATGCGTTCTTCGAGTGTGCCTTCAAACTTACAAGTGGAAGCCAGCTTGCGCAAATGAGTAACATAAACCTCAACGGACTCTTTAGGTTGTTGTAGACGTTTCCCAAAGTGATAACGTTCTAGGATAGTGCTGACCTTGGAGAGATAATGTTTGTCAAGTTTCATCAAGCAGATTTCAAATTCATTGAGGCTGTTGGATTCAGTGTCATCAAGGTCAGGTAGATGTTCGAAAACTTCTTGCCCCTCGGAGCCTAGGCAGTGTAAAAGTAAAGCTGACTTCCGTTCTGCACTTAATGACACTCAGCACACCCTAGCGTAATTGAGGAAGGCCTTCTTCCATTTTGACCAGCGGATGGAAGGCTCACCTGGATTTGATAGAAAGAAGGGAGGAGGAGTGACGTTTTGCATTTTCACGAAGGATGTGTGAGTTACAGTAATATTAATAGTGGAGGTACATATGAAATGGTGTGCCTATCACCGTGAGGCTCAATAAGTAAGATAAGCTGTGCCTGTCAGCGTGTAAAACCAGTTGATCACAATTAGAAATGGAAGTAGGAGACAGGCAGTATGGCAAGCTGTGCCCATCAGCGTGAAATACAAGGTAAGTAATTGTAAGGTGTCACAATGAAATGCTGTGCCCATCAGCGTTTGACAGGCCTGGTTGAAATTTATTTAATTGCTGTGCCCATCAGCGTGAGAAGAGTTTGTTCTAATTTAATAAATGAAGTAACTGAAAAATAGGCTGTGCCCATTAGCGTTAGATGAGCGTTGTCACAATATAAATAAAGAATGTGTCCATGAGTGAGAAAAGATCGTCATTAAAATTTAAACCAAGCTGTGCCCATCAGCGTAAAACAGGCTAGTAATATATTAAATAGGTGCTGTGCCTGTCAGCGTGCAAGGCTCACTTTTCTAGAATATGAAGAAAGTAGAACAAAGCGAGAGGAAACACCAACAACACTTTGTTATCAAAATGACGCGCTGGGGTAGCTTTCTGAATGTGGTGAGAGCAGCGTCGAGTGTTGCTTAGCAACGCTCTCGGGGAGTGTGCACAAGCTTCCTGATTGACAACGTCATGCGCTGCTTGCGTAAAGAAGCGAGAGACTTGCATGTGTCATCAAAGGAATGGCCGAGGGTATGCGCGAGGCAAAGCAGGTTCGAGGATTCCTCGTGAGAAAACGGTGATTAAGTAAGTCTTTAGATTTTGAAACTAAATCGCCGATAAATCTTTTAGACAGAATGAGAAATAGTTCACAGTACCTTCGTCTTGAATGAAGATGAAAGAGGCAATCTTACGACAAAGTGAGGAACTCCAAGTGTGTTAGGACGTCTTGTTTGAGTAGATAAAGATCAGCAAACATGCAGCTGAGGGTTCGGCTCAGGATCGTCGCCAGTGTAATAAGACTGGTACACTGGATGGAGTTCAACAGATGTGGATTTATTTAAAGTATTTTAAGTAACTAACATAATGACGTCCCATCCACACAGCGCCAGCAGCAACTGACCGGTGGGAATTCTCAGGACACTTGAACACAGTGGAAGCTCTAGAACAAAGAAACTTTTAGAGCAGAAGATAATGACAAGCAGGTCATTACAAGCAGGAATTCTGACCAATATCACTGCTGAGCTCCAGGGTACGAGACTCGTTACTTTACAAAACCGGATGGTGTTAGACGTCATCCTTGCTGATCGGGGAGGGGCCTGTCGCGTTATCTGCAGTAGCGTAGCTGCTGAGTATAAATACCTGACCATGCCCCCAATGTACATGCTGCCATACAGAAATTACACAGATTCTCCTCTGACATTCACCAGGAGAATGGTACTTGGACCCTTTCTGGGTGGTTCTGGGGTCTGTTTACATCCTGGGGTTGGAAGATCCAAGTTTTCTTAGCCATAGTCGCTGGCATTTTCCTCACCTGTTGCATTTGTATACAATGTCTCCCGGCCTGTTGCTCTTATTGTGTTACACTTCTCACACCAAAGCAGAAGACGTCCATCCATGATACCAATACTGTAATTATGTCTCAGAAAGAGATAGACAGCTTTATGCAGTTAGACGAGGGTGTATTTGAGGACTCATCTTCGAGATCATGAACACCATCCACTCCGGTTCACCGCTAGACCCGTGCCCTCACCACATCTTCAACAAAGCCAGTACAGCCATCGCGCCCCATCTCCGGAAAATAATCAACATCTCCTTCGAGACAGCAACCTTCCCGGAAAGCTGGAAGCACGCCGAGATCACCGCCTTACTCAAGAAACCCAAGGCAGACCCCAAGGACCTCAAGAACTTCCGACCTATCTCTCTGCTCCCGTTCCCCGCGAAGGTCACCGAGAAAATCGTCAACAAACAACTGACCCGCTACCTCGAGGAGAACAACATCCTGGACCCTTCCCAGTCCGGCTTCCGCAGCAACCACAGCACCGAAACCGCCCTCATCGCCGCCACCGATGACATCAGGACCCTGCTAGACAACGGAGAAACAGCAGCCCTCATCCTCCTGGACCTATCAGCCGCCTTCGACACGGTCTGCCACCACACACTACGAACACGCCTTCACGACGCCGGGATCCAAGAGAAGGCCCTGGACTGGACCACATCCTTCCTTTCCGGCAGAACACAAAGCGTCCGCCTCGCCCCTTCCGATCCAAGGCCACCAAGATCATCTGCGGCGTACCCCAAGGCTCCTCCCTCAGCCCAACGCTGTTCAACATCTACATGGCACCCCTCGCTCACGTCGCCCGACAGCTCAACCTCAACATCATCTCCTACGCCGACGACACCCAGCTGATCCTCTCCCTCACCAAAGACCCTCACACCGCCAAAGCCCACCTCCACGAAGGAATGAAGGCCGTCGCCGAATGGATGAGGACCAGCCGCATGAAGCTGAACTCGGACAAGACGGAGGTCCTCATCCTTGGTTCCAACCCTTCAGCCTGGGACGACTCCTGGTGGCCAACATCACTGGGAACAGCCCCGCCACCCACCGACCACGTACGCAACCTAGGGGTCATCCTCGACCCCACCCTCTCCATGACTAAGCAGGTCAACGCCGTTTCCTCATCCTGCTTCAACATCCTCCGAATGCTCCGCAGGATCTTCAAGTGGATCCCCACCGAAACAAGAAAAACAGTCACCCAGGCCCTCGTCACCAGCAGGCTGGACTACGGAAACGCCCTCTACGCAGGAACGACGGCTAAGCTCCTGAGACGGCTGCAACGCATCCAGAACGCCTCTGCACGTCTTATCCTCGACATCCCCCGACGCAGCCACATCACACCCCACCTGAGAGACCTGCACTGGCTCCCTGTCAACAAGAGGATAACCTTCAAGCTCCTCACCCACGCACACAAAGCACTCCACAACTCCGGACCAGCCTACCTCAACAGACGACTCAGCTTCTACACCCCCACCCGCCAGCTCCGCTCGACCAGCCTCGCCCTCGCCACAGTCCCCCGCATCCGGAAAACGACCGCCGGCGGCAGATCCTTCTCCCACCTCGCCGCCAAGACCTGGAACACCCTCCCCACCAACCTCCGACAGACCCAAGACCTACTGGCCTTCAGAAGACTCCTCAAGACCTGGCTCTTCGATCAGTAGCAGCACCACCCCCCTCTTCCCCCAGCGCCTTGAGACCCTCGCGGGTATGTAGTGCGCTTTATAAGTGACATGATTGATTGATTGATTGATCTTCCCTTGATGCCGAATACATGGATTGTTCTGAATTTTGAAGATCATTTGTTATATACATATGCCATGCTACATTTTATATTCTCTTAGAAAAATGGTTAGCTTATGCTAAAAGGAGGGTCTGTTGGAATAGAAATGCTTTTAGTTGAATTCTCTGTGCATTGTACGATTTAAGTTAGCATTCGCTGCACCATTTTGTATTCAGCCGCCATTTTGAGTCATGATCGAAACTAACCTCTGTCTCATTCTGTCTGCCTCAGTAGAAAGCAGCTGCGATATTGTTTTTGTATTTCTCCAAGGTTGACCTTCGCTGTACTAATGAATAGACTGTTTTGTCATCACATACCTTTCTCACTTAATAGGCCTGCTCCCACTCTTAGAGCGGCGGGAGAGGCAGAGTAACCTTGACGCTAAGATAGCATGTACCCGGTCCTAGGATTGCAGCTCATCCTTCTGTATCTCCTTTGTTCATTAGCTACCAACTGGAAAATTCCAGTCTGGGCGTATCTTTAGGGATTCTGAAGATGTACATTATGTGTTACCATGTTGGCAGAGGTCAGTCCCTCTGCAGCAATCCAAGGAGGCTGGTCAGACCGGACTCCACTTGAGTGTATCTCTAATAAATATCTTTGGTTTGTATTCTCTACAGTCTGACCGACTCTTCATTTGTATGGAAGGCTTAGAGGTGGTCGCGAGTGACCCTAAACGGGTCACTTCCTTCAGCACCCACAATGGAAAGGCAACCCAACATATATCTTTCCACACTAATGAAAACTGTCTTAGATATCTGGGATTGCCTTACTAAACAACCATATCCCTTCACATCTTCATCACTAAAAACGCGATACATGACAATCTACAATTAGATTGTCCAAGCTCATTTCAAAACATGGAAGGAATGGGGGTGTTTAACACTCTGCAAGGAACACAATTCCCAAATCAAAAAATTCTCACAATGCAAGACCAAGTTCAGGGTACAAGAATCTGACTACAATACACTCAAATATGGAATTAAGCATTATACCCACATAATAGAGAAGCAGCCACTTTGGAATTTACACTGCTTGAAAAATATACGCGATCCCATTTGGGTACAAAGAGCTAGATCTCCAGATTGTACAAAATCTTGGGCGATACCCATGAGAGTGGAAAATGGAAATATCAAACGCATTAGGAAAACATCCTAAATAAAATATTTCTAATAAGGCCTTGGAGAGACTCTCAAAAGACATCCTAAACCGCCACTTCGCAATTAGTGCTAGAGAAACTGCATACAATGCTCTCTTTCAATGGTACGTAACACCTGACAGATTTCGCTCTACATATCTTCAACTGCCTGACATGTGCTGAAGATGTGGGCATGGTGTAGGAATAAAAATTATGCTCTTGCATTGTTTTACGTAACTTAGCATTCGCGGCGCCATTTTGTGTACAGGCGCCATTTTGTATCTTGATCGAAACTAATTCTTTGCCATTTCCGAGAAACGGCCTTCTCTAGGTTATGTTTCTTCAGAGCTGAGTTCTGCCACACTAATGAATGCACAGTTCATATACGTGCATACCTTTCCTTTAGATGTAAGCCTTCTCCCACTTGTCTAGTGGCGGGCGCAGGCGGAGTGACCTTGACTGATAATGTGTGCCAGGCTTCAGAACCAAAACTTACTCCTTTGTAATTTACGATCCAGCTGCGTCTCTCTGGAAAATTCCATGGTGGGCGTGTTTTCATTGATTCTGAAATGTACATAATGTATTGTTATGCTTGCTGATGTCAGTCCCTCTGCAGCACTCCTAAGCGGCTGGGCAGATTGGGCTCCGCTCTGAGTGTACTCTGAATAAACTATTATTGGTTTGTATTCTCTACTGTCTGACCAACTCTTCATTTTAGTGGAAGGCTGAGAGGTGGTCATTGGTGACCCGAGTGATCTGAATCGGGTCACTTCCTTCAGTTGGCGCCCGAACAGGGACTCCTTCGGGTGAGTGACCCATCCCCTTCCGCAGACGGGGGTGAGGTCGAGGCTATTGTCGGGTCGGACGGATGGACAGATCAGGGATCCCTGCACAAAGAGTTTCTGGTACTCGCAGCTGCCCCTTCTGTCTGGCCGGACGGTGCCTCGCCCAGTGGGCATCCCGACTGGAGTCCTGAACAGCGAAACCCTTGTATCTGACCGTTTGGTCTGAAGAGTCGGCAGTGGAGAATCGATTTGCTTTGACCTGCATATATCAGGTGAGTTTGTTTTGGTTCTTTGTGGATATGGTACCATTTTTGGTTTGTATTTGGTGCGGTCTAAGGACCGTCTTGGGATAAGAGGTATTTGCATTTGTTTGTTCGGCAAAAAATAGTGGATGTTTGAAAATGCCTAGTGTCAGCAAATTGATTTCTTTGTGCTGCAGCTGTTGTTCTGCAGATGCTCGATTGGAAGAAGCTCAGTCGGAGCCTCCAGAGGGCACTCCCAATTTTGATATGTATGTTAAGCATGGTCTTGGCCCTATTATGTTTAGTACATTATGGCACAAATATACGAGGGACAATGCAGAGATGCAGTGGCGGTTGACGGGCACTTTTGATGAACAAAATATTGAGTATTTACAAGAACAGTTGTTTAAGAAAAGAAGTAGGCAGTCTATGTTTGATTCCCTCAGAACGTGGCAGAAAGTAGCTAAGCAGAGACGAATGAGGGCAGAGAAGGAGGCCCGGATAGGGAGAATGCAGACGTTGACTAAGAAGGCTGTAGCATATGACAGGGAAAAACAGGAGAAGGGTATTGAATGTGAAGATAGAAGGTTTCTATTACATATTGACAAATCATATGTGGCTCAGGAGGAAGATGATACTTTTGTGGAAGAATTGTTGGATGCCTGACCCCTGCCTCCATATGCCTGAAAAGAATATATCCCACTGTTCCGGTACCAGCTGCCCGTTACAGTTGCGTCCACTGCCTCTGTCCCTGCGTCCACCGTTGTTACGTCAATGGCTGTGGCTTCGGCTCCTCCTCCTCCTTCCTCTACTTCTTTGCCGTCTGTGGCAACTGTGACTGTTAGTACTCCTGCTGCACCTATTGTCTCAGCATCCCTTTCGCCAGCTCTTTAACCCGCGACACAACCCTCAGCGACGATAGTGCCTGTTACTACTGTTGACTCTCCCACTGTGGTTTTTCATCCTCCGGTGTTAGTAAGTAGTGGGTCACCGGTGCGTGGATTTGAGGATAGGGATTGGACGAAATTCAAGGAGCGTATGGGACAGTTAGTGCAGTCTGATGTGGGAGATGAAGAGAAATGGGTAATAGCCAATCAGGCTGCACAGTGGGCTCGTAATCCTATTTATGGTGTAGAGGATGTCTGGGCGACTATGAGAGACTTTGAGCCTTTTATACAGCAACATGCCCTCAAACATATGTCTGCTACCCTGATTGGTCTTTGGCAACAGTTCTTTCAAGCGGAGGCACCTCAGATTCTATATGACATTAGAGACCGAGTGTATATTAGTGAACTGGGGCCATACCAAGTCTTTGGTAATATTACGACATTAATAGCTTACAGGGGAAGACTGAATGAGAAAAGTCCCAGGTCGGTGTCCCAGTTTCCGATGAGAGAGGTTCATCCTATATATCACCCAGAGATACCAGAGTTAACGGATGGGCGAGGTAATGTTACTCGAGCAGCAGTGGCGGCCCGGTTCCAAGAACAATGGGTTTATACTCCGTTTAAAAGAAGTGAGGTTTTATCTCTTAATACTCATTTGCCTGACCCTAGGAAAAATCCTACTGCTTATTATAAAGAATTGACTGAAGCTGCCTCTTCGACGGTTATGACTCTTGCTGACATTGAAATGTTTTTTGTTCTTCTTGTTCCAGTTGATATTTGGAGGCAGGTCCATACTCAAGATCATGTTCCGGAGTTAGGTGGTACTTGGGATCAAATTAAGGCATGGGACCAGGAAAGGAAGCCAGGTGTTAAGCCTTGGGCAGAGATACTTGCTCTGCCAGGCCGCAGCATTACATACATGCATTCTCTTATTCCACCGAGAAAGGTGGACTGGGATAAATTGTCTGCTTGTCGGCGAAAGAAAGATGAAAGTGTGTCTGATTTTTTCACCCGATTTGAAGGTACATTTTTGGACTACAGTGGGCAGGATTTGTCTACGGAGGGAGGTGTTCGTTGTTTGTTAATAGATGTGTTTCTAATTTGCTTCCTGAAATCGCGACTCGATTGCAGGCTTCTGAAAGTACTTGGTCTACCTCTTCTCCTTCTGTTATTTTGAATATGGCACAATATTATGAGCATAGGGATAATGAGGAAAAGGAAAGGACAGAGAAGAGGCATAAGGATTTAAAAACGAAGGTGTTGTTGCAGCAGGCTTTTAGAGGAAATGGGAGAGGACGCGGTGGTCCTGCCCGACAGCTTCCGCGCACTAGTAGGCAGCCAGTAACTACGCCTCTGGGTCTGAATCAGTGCACATACTGTAAAGAGGAGGGACATTGGCGTAGTGAGTGTCCCGTGCTTTTGCAGAAGGTAGCAGTCCCGAGGGGACGGGGTTCTCGTGGAAGGGGTCGTGGAACTGGTGGGTCAGATAGGGATCAGAATACTGTGGCCTCACAGGGCCGTTCTGATAATTATTTTGATGACCCTTGTGAGGGACAGTACTATCATGACGATTATGATGTGGAGGGGGTGACAGGGATGTCCTATAGCTAGGACAGCCAGGGACAGAGTGGGGGACCAGTTCCAATACCTGCTGACCAGCATGGTCCTTATGTGACAGCAGAATTGCAAGGTTCGACTAAGAACTTTTTGGTGGACACAGATGCGACAAAAATTTCTGTTTCTCGAAAAATGGTCCCTGGGGCAGCTCTGTCTTGGCATAATAATGTTTCGGTAGGTTTTTCTGGTGTACCGGTTGTAAGCCCCATTTCAAAGCCCCTTTAATTGACAGTTGGTCCCTTTACTGTGGATTCACCATTCTTATTGACATCTAACTGTGGTGAAAATTTGATGGGTCTGGATTTGTTGAAGAAGCTACATGCTACTATTTATTGTTCCCCGGCGGGTGTTTATATGACAATGGGCCCAGATGTAGTGCATGCTAAACAGTGCATGTCCAAAGATGCGCCTCTTCCTGTTGAGTTTGCTGATATGCCACCCACTTTGTGGGCGACAGGTGATACAGATGTGGGACTGCTTCAGATACCTCCAGTTTCGATACAGGTTAAGGATGGTGCTATTTTGCCCCGTATCCCTCAGTACAAAATACCACAGGCAGGAGAGCGAGCCCTAATGCAAATTATTCAGTATTTGATTAAGAAGGGAGTGGTTGAAAAGATGACTGCAAATGTTTGTGATAGCCCTATTCTTCCAATTCTTAAACGGACACCCCCCCGGTTCTCTTGACGATCATGAGGCTGTTTATCGTTTCGTGATTGATTTACGCGAAGTTAATAAAATAGTGGTTCCCCAGTTCCCAGTGGTCCCTGACATCACTACTCTTTTGACAATGATTCCTTCTACTACTAAATTCTTTTCTGTCATTGACTTGAAAAACGCATTCTTCAGTATTCCTATTCATCCAGATAGCAGGTTCTTGTTTGGTTTTACCCTAGCTGGTAGGAGCTTTAGATTCTGTTGAGCTCCTCAGGGCTATACAGAAAGTCAGAGTATTTATAGCCAAGCATTAAAGAGTCAATTGGATTCCCTTTTGCTTCCCTCAGGTAATGTATTGGTGCAGTATTTTGATGACTTGCTCATCACTTCTGACACGGAACAAGGTTGCAAAGACAGTACAGTTAAATTGTTGTTGCATTTGGCCCAACATGGACATAAGGTGTCTCTTTCTAAATTTCAATATTGTCGACAGGAGGTCACCTATCTAGGTCACCTACTATCGAAGGAGTGTAGGAGATTGACCCCCGTAGCGCATCAGTACCATTGTTAAAATGCCCGTTCCACAAACTCAGAAAGATGTGGGCGCTTTTATAGGTATCACTTCCTACTGCCGCCAGTGGATACCTAACTACTCGTTACTAATCAAACCCTTGCTTGCACTTACTACTAAAGACGTGCATGAGCCCCTGCCTTGGACGCCTGAATGTCAGCAGTCTTTTAAGCAATTGAAAGCTGCGCTTTGTTCAACCCCAGTGCTTGGCACCCCGGACTATAACAAAGTGTTTGTGTTGTACGTCCATGAGAAGGCTGGTTGCGCGCTTTCTGTTTTAACACAAAAATTTGCAGATAAGCAACGGCTGTGTGCTTATTTCTCTGCTGTCCTTGACCCTGTCGCACGAGCCCTCTTGAGCTGTCTAAGAGCGGTTGCGGCTGTGGGAGTCTCGATAAGACAATCGGCTGGACTCGTACTTGATACTGATCTCACAGTCATGGTACCCCATGCTGTGGATACACTTTTGAATAAGACCAAGACACAGCACCTTATCAGTGCACGTCTGACGGGTTATGAATTGATATTGTTTGCCAAACACATCACGATCAAAAGATGTGCCACTCTGAATCGAGCCATGTTACTGCCCCTCCCTTCTGAGAATGATGAGATTAATAAACATGACTGTATCTTCCGGACGTAAGAAGAGACGAAAGGGCGGGTAGACTTGACTGGTGTTCCCTTATCTGACCCACAAGGGGAACTATATGTCGATGGCTCTTGTTTTAAATTACCAGATGCCACTACAACTGCTGCATATGCTATTACTACGCTGCGTACAGTAGTTGAGACATCACGAGTTCCCTATCATTCGGCCCAGGCTGCTGAGCTTGTTGCTCTAATACAAGCTTGTGAACTGGTTGTTAATATTTATACCGACAGCCAGTACACCTTTGGAGTCGCACATAATTTTGGGTGACTCTGGGCTGAGAGAGGGTTTCTTACTTAGCAAAACCAAAGGGGATGATGGACGGAGTGTTGAACATTGCAAGCACTCACCCCCAGTCAACTGATCTGGGTTTAATCCATCATCATTCTTTAGCTCACTCCGCCACCCCAGTTCAGACATGGCCATATGCAAATCAGTCTGACCCTGTGCCTCATGGGAACAGTCCAGCCCGAACTGCCAAGCCATGTCTTCCCTGGACCGGAAACAAGCATCCTGGGACCGGTTTCTGGCTTACAGCCGTCATCAGCCAGGCTATCTTGAATCCAGTGGCAAAGTGAGCAAGGGACCCACGTCTGGGCATACCCTGCCAACTTAGGGCGAACATAGCAAAACCAAAGGGGATGATGGACGGAGTGTTGAACATTGCAAGCACTCACCCCCAGTCAACTGATCTGGGTTTAATCCATCATCATTCTTTAGCTCACTCCGCCACCCCAGTTCAGACATGGCCATGCAGGGTTTCTTACTTCCCATGGCACCAAAATCCGGCACGGGCACCTCATATTGAGGCTTTTGTCTGCTCTGACACTCCCTACGAAATTGGCCATAGTAAAGTGTAGTGCACATCGGAAAGTCACTGATGATGTAGGTAGGGGAAATGCTTTTGCAGGTCAGACAGCTAAAGAATCAGCCTGGACTAAAATGAAAAGAATGTTTGTAGCAGACCCGCTAGGTGGGTGCCTGAAGTTACCATGTTTGAGGATACACTTGAGAATGTGAAAGATATACAAAGTGAAGCTACAATAGAAGAATGAGCAGTGTGGCAAGAAAGTACAGCACAACTGAACTATGAGGGATGTTGGATTGATAAGACAGGGAAACAAAGATGGATGTTACCAGATGCATATGTTCTCCCTGTCGTTACGATGGCTCATGGCCCAGCCCATATCAGTGCTAAGGGTATTTGCAAGTTGTTAGACCCTATATGGCAGAATGATAATATTTCAAAAACAGCTGCACACTTAGTGAAGTACTGCATGGTGTGCATGATGCATAATCCTGGGAAGGGTACTCCTACACCCCCTGGTAATTTTGCACCACCCACTTTCCCTTTCGAAGTCCTTCAAATGGACTATATCGAACTGGAAAGGTGCAACAATTTGAAGTATGTTCTGGTGGTTGTCTGTGCATTCAGTAAATGGGTTGAAGCCTATCCCACTGAAGATAATACAGCCATTACGACTGCAAAGGTACTCCTGAAGGAGTTCTTTCCTCGTTTCGGCTTGCCCCGTTTGATTTGGAGTGATAACGGAAGTCATTTTAATGCTTAGGTGATTCAGCTGATTTGTGATGGGTTGCATATAAAGCAGAAGTTTCATGCTGCCAACCACCACAGTCAGTAGGTTTGGTTGAGAAGTACAATGGTACTCTCAAACTGAAATTGGAAAAGATTCAGGAGACAACAGGGTTACAGTGGCCAGATGCTCTACCATTAGCTCTTTTGTCGACAAGAACAACAGCACATTCTAGAACAGGATTGTCACCGTACGAGGTCGTGTTTAGACGCCCGGCAAATGTCTGGGGCGTCCGGCGACCCCGGCGGTTTTCAGACATTGAATACCCGTTGTTGATTGACTACCTTTGCCAGTTAACTGAACATTTGCGTTCTATTCACCAACAGGTCCGGGAAGCCCTGCCAGCTACACCAGAGGGGCCCGGACACGACATTCAGCCTGTGGATTTTGTTCTCGTTCGGAATTTTCAGAGGAAGAAGAGTTTGGAGCCGCAGTGGAAGGGACTGGAGCAGGTCCTCTTGCCTACATGCACGGCTATCAAGGTCGCTGGCCGAAAGAATTGGGTGCATGGCACTCATTGCAAGAGGGTGCCCCTGCCTTTGCCTTATGACCAATGGATAAAAGACGGAGTACGGGACTCTGAGTGTGAGACAGTGCCTCAGTTTGTTCCCTTTAGTGACGCCAGGCTGACCTGGACCAAAACGGATGAGGAGAATGATGAAGTGCTGAATGCAGCAGTTCCACCGGAGATACAAGCTATCATTGATCCCTCTGTGCCTGGAGTCACCAGGTACAATCAGCGTCCTCGCTGAGGAATAGTGCACCAAAGGAGAAGTCAGATTAGTCAGGGATGGACTGTGTAAGTTAGGGTGTACTTTGCTATAGTACCAGAGGAGTTAGTTTAGGGTAATGTGAGATTTGTGCACTGTTTGAACATTGGACAGAATAGATCGAACGTATCCCCTTGGGGGAATATTATCCTGATCGGCGTGCGATACATCAAGAGCTTAGGACAGAGCAAGCTCCACCGCCGGTGCTCAAGAGCACCAACGTTTGATGGACAATAGGAGCCTGTACCAGTGAGGCTCTGACGGACACTGGGAACTTGTATACTCCTCTTGTTGGCAGTTTGCCCCCTTGCTTTATCATTTGCTATGCACCCCTTTGGCAGAATGGTTGCCGGTAATTCCCCTTGCTCATACACGTATATTTTGGTCTACCAAGCAAAAAATACTATGTGCTGTTCTTGTGTTACTATTACTGTTGGTTCTGGGTGGGGTGTCCTGGGTCTTGGAATGTGATCAAAATACACTGTCATGTACTAAACCCAAGGTTGTTTCTCAAGTCTGTACGAAAGGGACAGCCCAGAGTAATGTTTTCCTAGATACACATAAAAGATTTTTTGGTGAAGGTACAGCTTGTCATCCCACTGAATCCGTTACAAGTTTATGGACTGCTTACCCATTGTCACTGGTTAGTTATACATATAACCGCCCACCCCAATTCATAGGGGTAAAGGGTGAGTTTGGGATGGGGTATGCCGGTCCTTGTTTATATTATAGGAAGCTGCGAGAGAAGGGATATCCAGGTTGTGACACTAATATGTACTGTAATAATTTGTATATGAAAGAGCAGAACATCACCTTAGTAGGCTGGCATTACCAAGATTTGACGGTCACTCGAAAAGCTGGTTATTATCCCGCATGTTGTACGACAGTAAACAGTACTGATGCATTCCTATATGTAAATTGTTCCGGAATAATATTGCTCAAAAATACGATGTCTTTAGTGAAAAAGAAGGATCCGAATACTGTTGGAATGAACACCAGATATGCTCCTGTAGATTATCAAGGTCCACTTTATGCACACCCAGGGTTTTATTTTCTGTCTAATGGTACTTATTCAAACGTTTATAACGGTACAGGGGATGTTGCTCTAGGGATGGTGCTCCCTCTTGGTGTGCCCTGTAAGTATAGTAAGCCAAATATAAGATGGGTTAAAAGGACCTTGACAAAGGAATTTTGTGATGGACTTGGAAGTCAATAACTATAGCAATGGTATCACTTTTGGGTATATTCTCTCCTCCATTATTACCTTTGGTGGTACCGCTATGGCTAGGGGTGAAAGGGCTAGGGAATATTTTGGATGTAAGCTGCAGATACTGTCTAATTCCACAGTAGAGGCTCTGCGTGACATCACCACCCAATTGGAAAGTATGCGGATATATTCCGAGCAAACCAGATATGCTGTTGACTTCATCCTAGCTAAGAGCGGTGGTGTGTGCGCGATAGTAGGAGACCAGTGTGTAGTCGGGATCACTAATATGGAAAAGAATGTTACACAACACATTTTAGACATCTTGGAAAATGTTAAAAGAATGGAGAGCGGAAATTGGAGTTGGTCCCTCTTTGGTGGATGGGGTTGGATCCTTGAAAGGGTGATCTATTTCATTGTGATTCTGATTGCTTGCTGTGTTCTGGTGCAGTGTCTCCCCTTATGTTGCTCTTATTGCACCACCCTTCTCGCCCCTAAGAGAATATCGATCAATGATACCAATGCAACAATTATGATTCAGAAAGAAGTGAAAGACCTTATGAAGATAGATGAGGGTATTTTTGAGACTTCTTCCCTCCTTACTGTTTCCCTCCCTGAAACTGAAAATATGGAATGCTCCTAAACCAATTTATTCATGTTTTATTGAATTATATGTTTTTTGCTATTATACACAATTGCTTAGCTCATGCTAAAAGGAGGATCTGTAGGAATAAAAATTATGCTCTTGCATTGTTTTACGTAAGTTAGCATTCACTGCACCATTTTGTATACAGGCGCCATTTTGTATCATGATCGAAACTAATTCTTTGCCATTTCCGAGAAACGGCCTTCTCTAGGTTATGTTTCTTCCGAGCTGAGTTCTGCCACACTAATGAATGCACTGTTCTTATTAGTGCATACCTTTCCTTTAGATGTAAGCCTTCTCCCACTTGTCTAGTGGTGGACACAGACGGAGTGTCCTTGACTGATAGTAATGTGTGCCCGGCTTCAGAACCGAAACTTACTCCTTTGTAATTTACTGTCCAGCTGCGTCTCTCTGGAAAATTCCATGGTGGGCGTGTTTTCATTGATTCTGAAATGTACATAATGTATTGTTATGATTGCTGATGTCAGTCCCTCTGCAGCACTCCTAAGCGGCTGGGCAGATTGGGCTCCGCTCTGAGTGTATTCTGAATAAACTATTATTGGGTTGTATTCTCTACTGTCTGACCGACTCTTCATTTAAGTGGAAGGCTTAGAGGCGGTCATTGGTGACCCGAGTTACCCGAATCGGGCCACTTCCTTCAATGGAAGAGGTACAATGTTTCATATATGGTGGGACTCTCCCAGAATCAACATTTATTAGAAACAAATATCAAGGTGGGAGTGCCGAGAGCAAGATGGCGTCAGTGTGAGTTTCTCGTCACCCAGCCGCCATGCCTTGCAGGAGAGTATTGGCTGCCTGACTCCGTGATGCCGATCGAAAAACCGCGTAGAACACAAGCGGTCTTTAGAACGCAAGCGGTCCGTCTTTGCAGTCAGATCGTAGAGACGATTTTCAACGGTGGACGCAGCTGTGGGGTGTTATTTCTGCCAAGAACACTCCAGGAAATTATTGTCTGCTGGCCGGTCTGCCTTGTCTCTGCCTCGGTCTTCCGTGAGTGGATTCCCTGGTCCAAGCGTAGGCAGAGTCAGAACATGTTGACTCGGGGCGCCAGGAACAACAAAACGAAATCTGCCCAAGCCAGCGCTGCTCAAGGTGATGTCGAGGGGCCGGACACTTTCCAGAAAGGTAAACGCAAGACCGGTGGCCCCTAAAAGGGGATGGGGAGAACCGGGGGTGGAGGAATTTCAAAGGAGGGCGCGGGCCCCCAGCCCTCTATCTCTAAACATTTTTCGTTAGTTAAGGCAGTAAAGACATCGCTTCCTGCAGCAGACTCTGCATTGCTTCTCGAGGCTGAAACCGAGACTGAATCTGGCTGCCTTTCACTTGCTAAACAAAAGGATGTGAGCAAAAAACTATTTGCCGATAATTTAAAAGGAAATCATACTCCTGCTCAGTCTGGGGGAATTCTGGTACTTAGTGACCAATTACATAGAACAGAGGAACCGGCTGGTCTCATGGATCCTAGTATGGATTTTATCCATTTTGCAGAATTATCGTTAGTTTCTACTAATGGAAACATGGACTCCACAGAGGATCTAAACTTAATCACTCTGCCTGCCCCTGGGGCACTAACCTCTGTTTCTGCCACCAGCTTAACAGAGTTGGGATCTAAACCTATAACAGGCAAAGCTGCCAACCATATCCATAACTCGGGAGATTATTCGGGCCCCCAGGCTCCTCAGACCCCAGAACTTGCCAGTGAGCATTTTTTCTCAGTATCGGGTGGTTCTGCATCCGGGACAGATGGCGATGTAACTAGTTCCAGCGACGATAATGACACCGATCCCTTTAAAGACACAGGAACTGTTCAGCGCCAGAAAAAGACACGAAAGGCAAAAAGAGGCAGCCAGCTTAAGTGGGACTATTCAGACTCCCAGATTTCTTTCCCCTCTGAAGAAGCAGCTAAGACCTCACTTTGGGAAAAGACAAAAGGCACATCAGATCCCACGGCAGAACCTTCTTTAACCTCTATATTGGCCTCTATTAAACAATTCCAAGAAGAGGTCTGCTCGGATAGTCGTCTCACTAAAGGGGCCACTAAAAAGTTACAGGGGGTATGAGGAAGCTAAGCAAAATCTGTACTGACATTGGTGATCGTGTCACTATGGTAGAAGGCCGCACAGAAAGCTTAGAAACTGAATTATCCACCTTAAAAGACCAAGGCTCCTCTCAAGCTGCATGCCTGACTGATTTAATGGCGAAGATGGAAGAGCAGGAGAATCGACAGCGCAGGAATAATCTACGTCTACTAGGGATTCCTGAAGGGGTAGAGGGAGACGACCCAAGGCGCTTCATCGTGAAACTCCTGCGAGACACCTTTCCCGAACACTCAAATTGGAACTGGGTTCAGCGGGCACACCGTTTCCCCTTTAATTTAAAGCAGCAACGTGATGGCAGCAGCTTTACTGGGGGGAAACCGAGGGCTTTTTTGGTGTTTTTGGGGAATTTTCTTCTTAGACAGCTGGTCTACGACCAAGCTCGCCCAAATTCCCAGAAGGCGTCCAATGGCGTAATGTTTTTTGCAAAGCCCGATTTCTGCCATGTCACAGTAGAGCGGAGGTGGCGCCTTCGCCAACTAATAGTCCCCTTCCAACAACAAGGTGCTCAGGTATATTTAATGAACCCGGCCAGACTAAAAATTATCTTAAATGGGTCCTCTCGGGTATTTCTGTCAGAGATTAAAGCTGGTGAATTTTTGAAGGAAATTAAGGCAAAGAAGGGGCCCAGCTAATTTGTACTTTATCTGGTTAGCACTAATTTTTTTGCTCTACTGTTCTCTTGTTATCTTTTGTTTTTCGGTATTTCTGTCAATGGCTGCCTATGGGAAGAACAACAAGTGGGCTTTGGCAGGTTTATTTAACGGCAATGACTTTTCTCTGTTTTCTTTTTTTATTTACCTGTTGGGGCTGGGTAAATTATCTCAGTAGAAATATGCGGTGTGGCCTGGTGGTGGGGGTTCACATGTGATGACCATCATTCAGGGTTTACCTGATTGCTCTAATTTTGGGGGGGGGGGGGCTTGGGCGGGATGGAGGGTTGCTAGTACTGAGGTGGGGGTGTTATTGTCGTTTTTTTGCACATTTGCTCTAGTCACTCTGAAGCCAGGTCATGAAGCTCTGGTATTAATGGTAGGGTCGTTAGGGGAAATGAAGGAGGAAAAAAGATGGAAAAATAGGAGAAAAATCGTGGTGATTAAAGAGCAGGAATTTTTTAAGGCTTACCGCACACAAGATAATGATATCTCTTTTTGTCCAGAAAGAGGAAGTAGTTTTTGTTGGACCTCAGAAGTTTTCTGATTTCGCTAGGCATGTAATTTGTATGTTTACTTTTGGCCATCTGTTTTAAATTCTTTACATGAATACGCCTAGTAATCTCAAAATTGTTTCAGTAAACATCTGTGGCTTGAACGATGCTCTGAAAAGACAGAAGGTGGCTCAGGGGCTACGCCTGTTGGGGGCTGACATTACCAGCCTTCAGGAAACACATATTGAGGGATCGCAGAAACATCTCCTGAACTCATTGGGGTACAGAGTCATTGGGGGGACATCTCAGGGCGCACGGGTGAGAGGGGTAGGGATTATGGCCCAAAGGAAGCACTCATTAAAATCTATTCATGTGAAGTCTGATTCACTTGGAAGATGGGTCATAGCGGAATGCTTCCTACCTCCTAATTTTTCCTTTACTATATGTTCCATCTATGGCAGTAACACGGATCATCCTGGGGTAATTAATTGGGTCACAGGAGAATTGGCCCATTGGCCTCTTCCAATTATCATCTGCGGTGATCTTAACATTAACTTGCCTAGTAATTGGAAAACAAGCGATCAGTGGATTTATGGAGGTAGGAAGCCCAAAGTATATCAGGCAGTAATAAATCTAATGCACACTCATGGGCTTAGCGATGTGTGGGCCAGTTTAAAACCTAATCAGTCGAGTTTTACATATTTCTCAGCCCCAAATCGCTCTTTAGCGAGGCTGGATTATTTTTTGGTTTCATCTTCTCTCTTACGGGACTGCTCTATTGATATCGCTCCGTGATTTATGTCGGACCACAATCCACTAATTTTAAACATTGCAGGGGTGGGATCTAAAGGGGAAATCTCGAATTGGAGCTTTGAAAAAGCTCTGTTATATGATGTTGAATATCAGACGTACATGCAGGGCTGGATCCAAGAGTTTCTTGAGATAAACACAGGGACCGCTTCAACTATGGTGGTGTGGGACGCATTGAAAGCGGGTATCCGGGGGGAGACCTTACAGTACTCTATAAGGACAAACAAGAAGGAAAAAATGCAGGTCTTGAAATTACAAGATAAGATGACAAAGGCAGAGGAGAAGTTAACTCGGGCAGTTCAGTCGGGAGTCGAAATTGAAGCAGCACAGATTGAAGTGGTAGCTGTTAAAGCTGAAATTGGCTCAATATTTGCAGAGAGGGTGGCCTCAAAATGGGCATCAGCTCGTCAGAAAACCTACGAGTGCAGTGAGCTCATTGGCCATCAGTTGGCTATTAGAACCAGACAACAGGTTTCGTCCAGTGAAATACTCTCTATACAGGTTACTACAGGCGAGATCACAGATGACCCGATTAAAATCCAGAGGGCATTTCGAGAGTATTATCAGAATCTTTATACAGAGGAAGATATCGGGCCATTAGACTCTAGAGAGGATGAGATCTCTAAATATCTTAATACTATCTCATTGTCTCATCTTAGTGTAGAAGACCATGACCAACTAGAAGATCCTCCAACTTGGGAAGAAATCTCCATAGCTTTGACAAGCTTACCAGACGGCAAAGCGGCTGGTGTGGACTGTATTCCGGTCGAGTTCTACAAAATCTTCTCTCCCCAAATAAGAGACATTTTTACAGCTTTAGTAATCTCTATTTTTGCCGGGGCATCTCCTCCTGCTTCATGGTCTACAGCCAAGATTGTAATCTTTCCGAAAAAAGATAAGTCGTTGCTGGAAATGGGGTCTTATAGGCCAATCACGCTCATCAACTGTGATTCTAAGATATATTCAAAAAATTTTGCATCTAGAATATCTTCCAGAATTGAGCCCCTTGTTTCTAAGTGGCAACATGGGTTTATTCCTAAGAAAAGGACCACCGAACATATTCGGCGGACCATCACCCTGTTCGACGCAGCTCAGATTTCAGAAGACCCGATATCGTTAATCTTACTCGATGCTGAAAAAGCATTTGATCGGGTCTCCTGGCAATTTCTCTGGGACGTCATGAGGAGGATGTGCTTTGGGCCTAGGGCTATCCAAGCCATTCAAGCTCTATATTTAAATCCTACAGCCAGAATTTCAATTAATGGGAAATTGACGGAGCAGATTGAAATCTCACGGGGTACACGACAAGGCTGCCCTTGTTCACCGCTGCTCTTTGCTATATACATAGATCCCCTCATTAAGAAAATTGAGAGTAATCAAGAAATTCTGGCTGTGAGCAGATTTGGCTTGGATACCAAGATTATGGCCTACGCGGATGACCTGGCTGTGATGACTCCTGACCCTGAGACGTCCATTTTGGCTTTGGAACGGGAGGCCCAAGAGTTTGGGAAATTGTCTGGATATACACTTAATAAAGGAAAGACACAGATAATTTTAAACAAAGGAATTAATTGGGTGGACAGTAGGACCGTCCATAAAGCTAAATACTTAGGGGTTAACATCATAGCCGATACCGACTTGATTGTGGAAGAAAAGTTGATTCCGTTAGCGGTAGAAACTAAGAAAACGCTTAAACGGATCAATAATCTTCATTTGACCATAGTGGGGCGATGTAACGTACTCAAGATGATCTTCTTCCCCAAATTACTTTATTTTTTTAGGGCTATCCCTCTAGAATTCAGCAAAATTATGTTTCAGAGGTTAGAACAGCTTTTCTCACAATTTGTCTGGGCTTACTCTCAGCCCAGGAGGGCCTTTAAGCTGCTTTCTCTTCCTCGGGAGAGAGGGGGGTGGGCGCTCCCCAATCTAAGATTGTATTATTGGGCCACGGTATTACAGTATTGTACGGAACTACTATATGAACACCCATCTGTCACTAACACGGGACTCCCGTCTCCTTTTGAATTATTACTCGGGGCGGAGGCTCGGGCTGTTTGTGGCGACAGCTTGAGTATGGATATTATAAACGGGTCAGATTCAAGACCTTACTTAGTGCCTACAGGGTTTTTTCTAACATACGCAAACTGTATGGGCTGGGTAGGATCAGTTTTTACACTCCCATTAACAACAACGCAAATTTGCCAGCTATTTTTGAGAAATCATACCTTCAAAATTGGTATAAAGCTGGCATTTTGTAGTTGGGAGACCTGATCTCTCCCGAAGGAGTTCGGCCGTTTTCTGATTTTAAAACCCAATTTAATTTGAGTGATAATGAGGCTTTTAAATATATCGCCGTTAGGGATTTTTTGGCCTGTAAGGCTGGTGGATCTGCTGGGTTTACAAAAATCGATGTTATTGACAAGCTGACGGACCCCATCTTACCCCGTATTGGGCTTATTTATTCCGCATTGAATAGTCAAATGCCAGATGACATGGCCAAGATTGCAAGTAAATGGCAACAGAAACTGAATGCTCCCTGTGATACCTTTTATCTTGCGCTGCGATCTGCTCAAAGTGACCTGTTATCAGCTAAACTACAGGCACAATTTTATAAGACTGTTTTTTTTTGTACATTACACCTAGCAGAATTGCTAAATGGGGAACAGGTAAAGGTACACTCTGTCCTAGATGTTCGGAGTTCAGTGTAGACTCTGTTCACATGTTTGCCACCTGCCCGAAGCTTGAGCCATTACTTGAAAGGATACAAATTTTTTTAAGTAAGGTATTAACTTGGGTCATTCGGCTAACCCCACGATTATTCTGTTGGGTATACAAGAAATGTTCAGTAGAAAGAATGGGGGAGCGCTAATTTTTGTAGCTATGACTATTTTTAGGATCTGTATAGCTTCGTCTTGGATAGATCCAAATCCCCCAGTGTATACCCAATGGTTAGCCCGATTGGTAGCGACTTGTAATCTTGAGAAGGCCATCTACGCTAAAAAAGGCATTCGGGCAAAAAAAATAAAGGATTAGTTATATGGCAGCCTTTGATCAGATGGCTTAACCAGATGAACTCTTAGAGTTCCTACTATTTACGCACTATTCTATCGTGTGGTTTTATCTCAGTTTTTGCTCTTATATGCTACATTTATTGAGATGGTTCTTATTAATTCTTTCTGGTCATTATACATGGGTTGTTTGCACAAAGTTAGGAATTATCTGCTCCTTTTTAAAAAAGACTCATTGTAGGGGTATCATTATTCTTAGGCTTACGCTACTGGATTTAAATTTAAGCAATGTATTTAATGTGTTTGATTCTATTGCTATTATTACGGTTTGTTAAAATCTATCACCCTTTTATACATTTATCTTGTTCCCTTCATAGACCTTCAAAAAAAAAAAAAAAAAGTGATTAGTGTCCATATGAAATTTGTTTCTCCCACAGAGATTAATTGTTATTATATATATAGGATTATAAGGTGTAGGAATCAGGTTGATTTCTGACTGTGGGGTGGGGGTGGGAGGGTGATGGTACTGATTTTTTCTGGGTTTTTTGTACTGTATATTTATAAAACTCAATAAAAAAAATAAAAAAAATAAACAAATATCAAGAGTAGGTTAAAGGAGGTTCTGGGATACCAATCCCGGAAGACCCTAGCATTGTCTTGATTGATATTTGGTCTGAAGCAGACCCCACTCTAACACCTCAGTAAAGACCAGCCATCCTACAGATGACTGGTGCTGCTATGGTACAAATTGGAAATACTGCTGGTCCCAATATCACCCACTGCTTTCATAGGATCTGTCAATTCCTTACTGCGGAAGAAAAATCACATATACCTTACAACAAGATGAGAAAAAATTGTGTGAGAAGCAGTCTTTGATAGCACACTATTTAATATGAACGGAACACACCCATTAGGCACGAGTTCGATTGACAGCCTTGCAAATACTGGAGCATTCAAAAACACTGAGAGACTAAGTTATTCAGCCAGCAGAGATGCTTTAAGGCGTGGGCAAAGTGGGCAATTGCACAGAGCCCCCACCTTCTAAGGAGTCCCCTTGCAGGGTGCTATTTCTCTATTTCTCTCGCTCTGTCTCACTTTTATTGATTTTGCCCAAGAGCCCAAATTTCCTTAAGATGACACTGTTAGCCAGTGATTTCACGTTGTGCAAAACTCGAGCAAGCCAAGTGTAACCTGCAAAGTGTGAATGAGTGAATGAATGAAACGTTTATAGAGGGCACAGCTGTCGAACAGACGTCCTAGTGCTTTTAAAGAAAAGCATTAACAATTTATAAAGTAGATGCCTACCACTTAAATAGAACACTGATTATCTGTGTGTATGGGGCAAGAGAATGAAGAGGTAGATAAAGTCAAACTCATGAGTTTTACGTTTGAAGGAAAAGTTCTCTTCATTCTTTATTCTTCTCGCTGTGAATTATTTTCTTTCTTTGTTTCATTTTGTATAAAATCAATAAACGGACAATATATATATGTGCCTGTAAGAAGACACTATTAAGCATTAACATTGGACACAGTTCTTGTTTTGCATATACACGCCTGGTGCATGTTGGGAGTTGTAGGATTTTACCCTAGTCACGTGCCCATTGGGATTTAAGGCACCTAGCCATTAACATTACGATTATGCTCACCTGTGAACAAGGCTGTTTAGCCGAAACGCGTAAGGATGAATATGCTGCCAGTGCATTCGAATACATACAAACTAATATGTCATGGAGTTGCAGCGTCGCCATTCTTTTCTTTGGTGCGTTGTTGCACACTGGATTCTCCATAGCCATATCGAAGCTGCCCTGAAGGGATGGGGGCTCCCAACATTTGGAGACTTTGTGGTGGTATAATACAAAATAATAACCCGGTATTTGTAAAGCGCAAACTAATCACCTCTAAGGGTCTCAAGATGCTGGGGGCCTTCGGGGAGATTAAGCGAGCTATTGCCTAGAGTCACATGGAACTGGGGTGAGTTGCGCCAGCGATCGAACCGTGGGCCCCGCGCTCTGGAGTCAGCCGCCCTGGCCACTGTGCCACACCTTTTTCTATCTATCTATCCATCCATCCATTCATATATATATATATTCACTGAAAAAACCATAGGTTTCAGGCACGTTATAGTTAGAAATTAGCATTTAAAAAACCTTACAAATTCACTGAAAAAACCATAGGTTTTAGGGACAGTTATAGTTAGTTGGACATTGCACTCGTACAAAACCCGTGAAATTCCCCTGTTATAGTTAGTTCATGTAACTATAACTCGAGCCCCCGCAATGCACTGCTGATGACGTCACATATTACATCACTCATGACATGGTCAGTGACATCACTGATGACATCACTGATGACATCTCAAATGACATCACTGATGACATCATCCAGTGACTGTGTGTTTCTGTAAAGTTTAAATATGTTTAATATATATAGGGAAAGGCGTATTGAAGAATGAGTGGGTGTATAAGTGTCTGAATGGATGATTTAGTAGGTGCGTGACTAACTCAATAAGTGAGTGATTAAACGTATCTTACTGAATGCATGCGTTAGTGACTAAACTGGGTGAATGTCTGTATCCGTCTGTCTGTTGCTGTGTAAGTGGCTGCATGGGTTTGTGAATAGCTACATGAGTGTCTATATGAGTTATTGATTGGTTGTCTGAGTATCTGTATGGGTGCCTGAGTGTTTGTGTGGGTGGGGTGTGTGCGACTCTGTGCATAGATGTGTGAGTGGGTGATTCACTGGATGGATGGTTTCAAGAGTGCATCTGTGATAGACTGTATGGGTGGTTAAGTGTGTGTAAGAGTGTGTTAGTGAGTGAATGTATGTCCCAGTGGTACATGTGTGAGTAACTACATATGTGAAAGGCAGTATATATGTGTGTTGGAGTATATAAATAGCTATAAGCGAGAGTGTGTGATTGTGAGAGTGACTGTATGGATGAGTGTGTGCTTGTATCAGAGATTGTATAAGAGCGTAAGAATGTGCTAGTATTTGTATGAGTAAGTGAGCTGGTGTGTGTATAACTGTATAGGTGAGTAAATGGGTGTGTGCTTAATTTTTTGCATGACTGACTAGGTGTGTGAGTACCTCTATTGATGAGTGGCGGTGTGTGAGTGTTTATATAGGTGTATGAGTGCATATAATAGTCCTGTACTGAGTGACTATAAATATGAGTGACTGTACGGGTGAGTGAGTAGATGTGTGTGTGTGTGTAGACCTAAGAATCAGTGAGTGTGTATATAGTAATTGGTGTTGGAGTGTCTATGGTTTTGACAATGGCAGTCTGTAATTTACAGTGGGTGTATCAAAAGTTATATTAGGGTGTGAGAAGATGCATCAAATTATCACATGGATGATGTCATCAGTGATGTCATCAGTGATGTCATTTGAGATGTCATCAGTGATGTCATCAGTGATGTCACTGACCATGTCATGAGTGATGTAATATGTGACGTCATCAGCAGTGCATTGCGGGGCGCGAGTTATAGTTACCTGAACTAACTATAACGGGGAATTTCACGGGTTTTGTACGAGTGCAATGTCCAACTAACTATAACTGTCCCTAAAACCTATGGTTTTTTCAGTGAATTTGTAAGGTTTTTTAAATGCTAATTTCTAACTATAACGTGCCTGAAACCTATGGTTTTTTCAGTGAATTTCAAAGGTTTTTTAAATGCTAATTCCTAACTATAACATGTCTGAAACCTATGGTTTTTTTCAGTGAATTTCAAAGGTTTTGTAAATGACAATTTTTAAATGTATTAATTGTTATATTTATTTTTTTGATACTGATTTACTACATTTTTTTAAACTATTTATTTTTAGATATTTTATTTTTTAAATACATTGTAATTACATTATACATTACATTACAAAATAAACTTTCTCAGAATGAATTACTTTAGTTTAAATACTTTGCACATAGGCAATAGACTTTTAAGTACAGTAGTTACAGTTGTTGCAATGGGCAACACAATTTCAAACACAATGCAACATTGAGCTCAATGTGAATTTCAAGTTAAATGCAATTAGTTACTTTATGGATTACTTTTTCTAACCACAGGACTGGATCCTAGATTCAGTCCTGGGACATCTCCTGTAAACAGTTGAGTAAAAGCGTTTTGGTTACAGTAGTGATTTTTAAGGAATATTATTGTATTTTAAAAATTGACACTTAGAAACTTTTTCACATAGAATCACCAATGTTATCCTATGGGAGGAAATTCACTTAGCAGGTAAGTAGTGTTATCGTTACTTTTTCTTACTCAGTGGTGGATCCTGGATCCAGCACTGGTGCATCTCCTGTAAACAGTTGAAAGAATGCGTTTAAGTCATACAGGCGATTTTTAAGGAATATTTGTATGTTTCAAAAATCGACACTTAGAAACTTTTTCAGCAAAAAGCAGGCAATGATATCCTATGGAAGGAAATTCAAGTTACTGGTAAGTATGGTTAAAATTACTTTTCAGGATCAGTACTGGGCTAAAAGATGCAGCACTGGGTTCTCTCCTGACAACAGGTGAGTTAATCGGAATTCGTAGTTCGGCTGATTTTAGAGGAATATTATAAAGTTCCAAAACTCCACACAAGAATTTCCCAGTGAAACCAGTCAATGTTAGCCTATGGAAGGAAATTCAAGTTACTGGTAAGTACGGTTAAAATTACTTTTCAGGATCAGTACTGGGCTCAAAGATGCAGCACTGAGGTCTCTCCTGATAACCGGTGAGTAAATCGGAATTCGTAGTTCGGCTGATTTTAGAGGAATATTTGTATGTTTCAAAAATCGACACTTAGAAACTTTTTCAGCAAAAAGCAGGCAATGATATCCTATGGAAGGAAATTCAAGTTACTGGTAAGTACGGTTAAAATTACTTTTCAGGATCAGTACTGGGCTCAAAGATGCAGCACTGAGGTCTCTCCTGATAACAGGTGAGTAAATCGGAATTCGTAGTTCGGCTGATTTTAGAGGAATATTATAAAGTTCCAAAACTCCACACACAAGAATTTCCAAGTGAAACCAGTCAATGTTAGCCTATGGAAGGAAATTCAAGTTACTGGTAAGTACGGTTAAAATTACTTTTCAGGATCAGTACTGGGCTCAAAGATGCAGCACTGAGGTCTCTCCTGATAACCGGTGAGTAAATCGGAATTCGTAGTTCGGCTGATTTTAGAGGAATATTTGTATGTTTCAAAAATCGACACTTAGAAACTTTTTCAGCAAAAAGCAGGCAATGATATCCTATGGAAGGAAATTCAAGTTACTGGTAAGTACGGTTAAAATTACTTTTCAGGATCAGTGCTGGGCTCAAAGATGCAGCACTGAGGTCTCTCCTGATAACAGGTGAGTAAATCGGAATTCGTATTTCGGCTGATTTTAGAGGAATATTATAAAGTTCCAAAACTCCACACTTAGAAGAATTTCCAAGTGAAACCAGTCAATGATATCCTATGGAAGGAAATTCAAGTTACTGGTAAGTACGGTTAAAATTACTTTTCAGGATCAGTACTGGGCTGAAAGATGCAGCACTGAGGTCTCTCCTGATAACAGGTGAGTAAATCGGAATTCGTATTTCGGCTGATTTTAGAGGAATATTATAAAGTTCCAAAACTCCACACTTAGAAGAATTTCCAAGTGAAACCAGTCAATGATATCCTATGGAAGGAAATTCAAGTTACTGGTAAGTACGGTTAAAATTACTTTTCAGGATCTGTACTGGGCTCAAAGATGCAGCACTGAGGTCTCTCCTGATAACAGGTGAGTAAATCGGAATTCGTATTTCGGCTGATTTTAGAGGAATATTATAAAGTTCCAAAACTCCACACTTAGAAGAATTTCCAAGTGAAACCAGTTAATGTTAGCCTATGGAAGGAAATTCAAGTTACTGGTAAGTACGGTTAAAATTACTTTTCAGGATCAGTACTGGGCTGAAAGATGCAGCACTGAGTTCTCTCCTGATAACAGGTGAGTAAATCGGAATTCGTAGTTCGGCTGATTTTAGAGGAATATTTGCACAATGGTGAAGGAAGGGGGTGGGGCCTGAGGTGACATGTCTGCAAACACACCCAGTGGCGTGTTTTAAGTTGGAGAATTAATTCCTCCTCAATCCCGAGGGTCCCTAGGGGCCAACTAGCCCACCAGATACCTCTAGTATGCCCCAGACAGCTGCGTTGCAGAGAGGTGTTCAGAGGCCACGCCCCTTTTTACAACACTCTGCAACGCAGCTCCGTGGCGCTTACTGGAGGTACCTGGTGGGCTAGTTGGCCCCCAGGGACCCTCAGGATTGAAGGGGATTTAATTCCCCATCTTAAAACGCGCCATAGGGGCCTGTTTGCACACATGTCACCTCAGGCCCCGCCCCCTCCCTTCACCACTGTGCAAACGCGCCCCGTGGCGCGTTTTAAGTCGGGGGATTAACTCCCCTTGAATCCTGAGGGTCCCTGGGGTGCAACTAGCCCACCAGCTACCTCCATTAAGCGCCACAGAGCTGCGTTGCAGAGAGGTGTAAAAAGGGGTGTGGCCTCAGAACACCTCTCTGCAACGCAGCCCCCTGGCGCATACTGGAGGTTCCTGGTGGGCTAGTTGGCCCCCAGGGACCCCCAGTATTCAAGGGGAATTCGTTCCCCCTCTGCAAACGCGCCAGGGGGCGCGTTTGCAGAGTGCTGACAAGGAGGGGGCGTGGCCTCCGGCGCGATGCCGGATTTCTATTTAAAAAAATTTTTTTTAAAAGGGGGCTGTGTGGCCCCCCTTCTTTGTAATTATTTTGGGCCGTGGGGACCCCATCCCCCAGGGCCTAACCCCCTTTTATTTATTTTTTTAAAAAGGTACGGGAAGGGAACCGGGTGGGCCCCCCTCCCGTGGCCAATTTCGACCCGGGGACCCCATCCCCCGGGTCATTGCCACCTTATTTTTTTTTTTACATTTTAATGGAGGGGGGCTGCGTGGCCCCCCTCCTAAGGCCTCCTTAGGCCCCGGGGACCCCATCCCCCGGGGCCGGCCTTTATTTTTTTTATTATTTTTGGGGGGGGGGGCCGCGTGGCCCCCTTCCCAAGCCACTACTTGCCCCGGGGACCCCATCCCCCGGGGCTGGCCCTATCCTTTGGGGTCCGTGGGGGGACCCAAACTCCCCCACGGACCCTGCCGGCTCCCCGCCTCCTGCGGGAGCCGGCATTGCTTTTCCACATGGGGAGCTGCTAAGATGCAGCTCCCCGTGTGGAAAAGCAATCGTCTTTGGCTTTTGGAAGAGAGAGCAGGTTTCCTGCTCTCTCTTCCAAAAACCAAAGCAGGTTGCTATGGCAGGACGGGAGCCACGAGGCTCCCGCCCTGCCATAGCAAACTACAGTGTCCCAGGGGTAGGCACCCCGGGACACTGCAGGAGCCGTCCCTGGGGGGTGGTGGTCCCCAGGGCCATCAAGGGCTCCAGGAGGGGGGCCGCGCGGCCCCCCTCCCTCCATGTTCAAAGCCCCGGGGAGGTGGTGGTCCCCGGGGCTCTGGGGGTCCGTAACGGACCCCCATATTTAACTCTTTAGTGCCCCGGGGAGGTGGCGGTCCCCGGGGCGTGTGGGGGGCTGGAGCCCCCCACACAAGTACTTTTAAATAAAAAAGGAAGCCCCGGGGGTGGCGGTCCCGGGGGTGCGGGAGGGCCAGAGGGCCCTCCCGCACTATTTGTTTTTAAAGCCCCGGGGGGTGGCAGTCCCCAGGGCTTGGGGGGGCCTTAGAGGCCCCCCCATTCATTAAAATTATTACCCCCCGCATGCCCCCGGGACTTGGCCCACCCAGGGGCCAATTAACAACGAAGCGCTTCGTTTTTTTTTTTTCGGCGGGATTCGCGCACCCTAAGCGCATCCCGCCGATTTTTTTTTTAAAAAAATGCTTTTTTCTGCCCAGGGGGTCCTTGTGGGACCCCCTGAGCAGACCTAGGGGGTCAGGGTATTTCTACCCTGCCCCCTTTTTGCGCTTTGCGCACTTGTTTCTGTCCCTCGGTTCTACCGAGGGACAAAATGGCTGCCAACACTTCCTGATTTGGAGTGTTGACAGCCACTTGACAGCCAATTAGCATGCAGCTCGTGATCGGGACGGTGCGCGCAGGGTGCACTCAGGGTGCGCGGATCCGACGCGGCCATAGATATATATGTGATTTTACTTGTGATTTTGTCAGAAACTACTGAACGGATTTACACCATTTAAGCAAAAGGCACGACACTGAACCAAGGGCTACCTCTTTGCCAAATTTGGTGTAATTCCGTTCAGCAGTTCGGGCTGTAGCTGCGATGAAAGGTCCCTATGGAAAAATGAATGGGGAAACTTTTTTTTGGGACCCCCCTTTTTTCTCGGCCCCCGCTTGACGAATCACCCCGAGACTTTCAGGATAGGAGCGGACCGGAGCGCCCCAACAAGTTGGAAGCTTTCGCGAAGATTCGTCAACCGGCGCCAACGTTATTTCAAATAGAATGTTGCGGATTTCCTATGGAAAATAGGTCCTAACTATAACTATAACTCGACCGCCAGTAGATAATATATATATATATATATATACTACTAGCGATTCACATACAGACTGCACTTTCCTATCAATGGCTGGCTGTCACTCACACTCACACTACCGTTCAGCCTGGGGAGATGCAGTGCCCATGGGCCCAGTGACCCAGTGACTCAGATGGGCCTCTGCCATGGGGTGAAATGCAAAGAACGGGCCCATGCTCTCCATGAGTGCTACATACATGATACCCATCCCTGTACAAGGCATTCCAAAGCAATGGCACAGGCTCAGTTAGTGCAGGTTGCAACACAAAAGCCAACACAGACGTAAGACTGGCAGCTGGAGGGACAGAAGAGACCCTCTCATTAAAACCAAATTATCCTTTGTGCCCACTGCAATTATTTTTTCTCTTTCCACGTAAGGCTGAAGTTTCTCTCTTATTCTCGCATACTGTGTTATTATTCCATTTTGTGTGCACTCGTTTTTTTCCTTCCTTTTTTGTATTATGCTCATAATGTACCCTCTTTGTGCAGTGGTCTCGTGTTGCAATCTCTGTTTGAACAGCTTGCTTTTTTTTCTCCATTTTTGTTGTGGAAGCGTCGCGTTGTTCTCGAGCGCTCGTGTTTTTCCTCATTTTGTGTAATGCTTGCATTTTTCTCCTTTTTATGGAGCTTTCGTCTTTCCCCCTTTCGTTTAATGCCTTTGTTTTTCATTGCTCGGCGTGGTTGTAATGCGGTTTAATGATTGCTGCTTTCGCCCTGTGTTCAGCTGCCTTTGTATTTAGTCAGCAGTCTGTCTCCTTTGGCTTCTGTTCAACATCCGTCCCCAGCTGGAGCAGCAGCCAGTCACAGCCCATACTTACCGCCTCCCTTACCGCCAAGGAGCCAGAGAGCGCGTTTCATATTGTTATGTATCTTCCTCAAAACGGAGTACACTCTGCAGCCAGCAGAGGGCACCCGAGTGCTACACACAGAAGCCCGCAGTCTGCCTGCCCCAAAATTCATTCTTTGCGCACATTCTCTTTTTCTGAACTTTGATCATAGGCCCTATGTGGTGGTCCCAACATTGATCCTTTCCAACAATAATATTCCTGCCCGGTCGCAATCCCAGGCCGTTTTGAGTTCAGCAAGCGCCTCATTTTACCCTCTTCAAGCTGTCGAATACATTCACTTTTGTCACCCCCCGCAGTCCCAATCTTCATAGCCTTACAAAGTACTTCTGAGGTCCCTTCACATCTCATTTTAAAACTGCTGCTCCCGGGTTACCCCTGATTCCATGTCGCTACCCCCTCCCGCCTCCGCCATTCACAGATATACCCTCTGACGTCAGAGCCCGCCACATGCTGTTGCCGCTGACACTCCTTGATCTCTGCCCCCAACCCCAGCCTCAGGCCACCAAGTCTTTCTTTTGTGCTACTCCTTTCATCCTCTTATCGCTAATTCGTACTCCTCATCCTATCTATTGGCTCCAGACTCTGATCTCTTCCTGTGACACCTTACTCCAGAGCCTCTCCCAGTGCTCTCACATGGTGGCCTCTAATTCTGGGAGTTTCCGCTGCTGAAAAGACGCAGCCCCCTGAACCCCACGGCCACTGATGTGTCCTGCATCACTTCTGCTATACTGTCCAGTGGTCGCTTGTCTCTTGCCTGTCTCCAGGGTGTCTTTATCCTCCTGGAGAAGCGGCCCCCTGAAACACAGGTGCAGCCTGTAGAACTGTCCGTCAAATCACAAACGAGAAACCTCTGGAGTCTCCAGATGTGGCCTACCTATACATCATGTTATGGAATAGTCTGGTGTGTTCTTTAGTGCAGAAATGGGCAGTTTATGTTAGATGTTACCCTTAGAGCTGGACTCCGTACTCCAGGCATGACCAGCAGAAATGGACACAATACTTAGATGTGATCTGCAGAGGAGGATGCAACACACACTCTGCAGGGTCTAGAAGTAGGTGCAACACTCCTGGGTTGACTTGCAGAACACAATCCAACACTCCATATGTAGCCTTTTGAACCAGACGCAATGAGCCAGGCCTACGGAACACGCTTGTAGAACTGGGATCAATAATCCAGTTGTGACCTGCAGAAGGGATGCACTGCCTAAACCTGGGCACAACAATCCAGATGCAGTGCCTAGAACTGGACCTTTCCCTGTGCCATAGGCAGTCAATCTGAGTCTACTATGTGTCTACAGAAGGTCAGTACTCAAGATCTAGTTTCCAGAACTGGGTGCAATACTATATCTGTGGCATGTAGAACTGGACACATTATCTGGGACCATGTGGGTCCCCGGATGTGGTATCAGAAGTGCCAGACAGCAGTACTCAGGAGGAAGCATCGTCAGTGACATTGTTTACTGCTCTCATTATACACCCCAGGCATTCCACTCCCTCACCCTATGTCATTGCCACGCTCTTTTACTCCCGTGCAGCCATTCAGTGTGATAACTCCAAGTTCACTCTGCTGTTTGGTGACCTTTCACCTCACCAGCCACATCCCTTTCTGCTACTCACAATTTCTGTGCCCAGTGGGCGACTTGGCACTCGGCTACGTTGAGTCTAAGGCAGGGCCGGCTTTAGGGCAGTGCAACCGGTGCAGCCGCACTGGGTGCTGACCTGTGGAAGGGGCGCTGACCTCAGGGTGGGGGGAGGCTATGTTTAGCAATAACTTATGATTGGAGAGATGGGGGGCTCTTTTGCCCGGTGGTAGTGAGAGAATCCGAGGAGGCGCTCATGGTGCGCCAAAAATGATTGTCGCACCGGGCATCACCAGCACTAAAACCGGCCCTGGTCTAAGGTGCCAAACCCTGTAGTTTTCTTTTAACTTTTCTAAACTTTGCCTCATTGTTTCCACTTATTCTAGAGTATGAACCCTATGGCAAGTTTTTGTATCATCTGTAGAGTAACGCACTCTTTGCCTTCCAGCTTCTCTGTAGTAACACTTCCAAATGCATTCTATTTTGTATATGTTGTTTTGTAAAGCGCATTGTTGACCCTGGGAGGTACCTTGGTGCCCACCCTGGAGGGTGTGTGTGAAAGACTGGAGCACTGACAGGTATGTTTTGTCATCAGTTGGAAGAAAAGAGGTGGGTTTAAAAAGCGCCAGGCTGGCATCCTGCCACCCTACTGTGCTGCACACATTGGCCTCTAATTTTTCCATCACAATGGGCTGCATGTCGCTCAGCCTTTCACCAACCAAGGTGATGATGTAAACCAGCCGCGGCCCGTTCCGGTAAGAGCAGTGGGGTAGTGGGGCTGAGTGGGGGGAGGGATTTCGACAGACGACGACGAAAGAAAATTCGTGCATTGTGCAGCGCGCGCAACGAAATTCATTTTATTCATTTATATGTCTACTTACCTCTATACGGCCGTATTCTGTACTTTACTACCCCCCCGCCCCACATCACCGCCCGGCAGCACTCCCACCACGGGCCGCTACTGGGATAGCCTGAAAACCTGACCTTGTTTACTTGGATATTTGGTGCCTTTCCAGGCTGTCTGAATTTCCATGCATCTATTAAAGTCCAAGCATGGGAACTGTGATCCAAAGATGCATGGGGGCAGGAGTCAATCAGTCTGGTGGCAGGGTCAATGGCCTGCAGAAAACAAACAAAATAACTGTTTTGTTGTTTTTAACCTCCGGAAAACTGCATATAAAATATTGCACACACTTCAGCTGAAAAATAAATGCAACTTAATCAGCCGAAAAAGCACTTTTACGTTATGAAACTTCACTTGGTTAATGTGATCCCTGCAGATGTCTGTGTGTGTGACAACAGAGTCGGAGAATTGAACCGTGGTTGATGCAGTATGGAATAGTGACTTTTGCATTTATAGTGCTACAAGGTCCCAGTCTGTGTCAGAAAGCACTGTAAATATATTATTTTAAAGTTGCCTTACATACAGCATAACACAGGCTGCACAAAATGATTTAGGCCCAGATTTACAACGACGTTGCGTCATTTTTGAGTAACTTTTTTTAATGCACATCCGAAGCAAAGTGTTCTGTTGGTTTTTACAATCCAGTGCAAATTGCAATTTGCGTTGGATTGTAACCAAACATAACGGAAGGCTGTGCAGTTCTGCTCCACAGCCAAGATTTACCAATGCTTTGCGATGGGCTACCATTGTAAAACAAGCACAACACAAAATGTTATGCTGGGATATGCTATCCAACGCAATTCAGGATTTGAGTTGGATAGTTTTCCAAACTATCACAAAGTTGCTCTACGTGCTGCCTTATGTTACTTTGCATTACGGAGGCATTCCATGGGTAGTGCAAGGGTGTTTCCATGCAACCAACATGGCTTTTGACGCAAACCCCTATCTACAAACAATTGTCGACGGCGATTTGCTACAAAATCTTAAGCCTCCTTAAGGCAGGCATAACGAGGAGAAATGCTTTAATTTCTCCTCGTTTTTCCATCTTTGCACGTGTGTTGCATTGTACAGTGCACATACAAAGAGGAAAATGCCTCAAAGCATAGTTTTTGTACAGGAAGAGGTCCCCTCCTGTACAAAAACGATGCTGACCACAGTGCATACACCCTTGCAGTAGGGAGCAACATTGTCTGCATTGGAGCAAGGCAGCATAATGTGTATCAGCGCAGGGAGAGAGCGCAGGGAGAGAGTGCCATATCTTAGTAGAGGTGGCACTGTTCTGCTATCTCTCGTTCACGGGACACAGCAACTTTACTTGCTGGGAAGTGTTGCGTGATTTCTTAGTAAATCTGTGCCTTAGTGTTTAAGATAAAACAAGTGCTTTCAAAGTATATATTTTAGAGAATAAGTAATCGAACCATATACATAATCAGACTATACCTAGTACCAATATTTTTATAAGTGTCCATTAAAAAGATGCATTGCAGAATGTAGCTGATAACACTCTTGCATTACATCTCAGAAAGAATAAACCTTTGTCACCATGAATCTTCAAGTGACCCCATCAATTAAAGCCAATGCTTTTTTCCAAACAGCCTTGACACTTGGACAAACAGTCCTTGCATTTGGTAATTAACCTGTTGCACACATTTACATTTCTGTCAGGTAACAGGCACCCTGGTGAAAAGGACTGTTTCTTCTTTAGCTTTCAGTCCCTCCCTGGGCTTCACAGCACTGGAAACCCTCCCTCTTTCACTTTCAGGGACAGTATGTATGTCTTTTAACAAAAATTATGGAAACTCTTTTGTAAATACAAAAAAACATGTGCAGGTGGGTTCCCATAGATCCCACCTGCTTCCTCCTCTGTTCACATGCAGGTTTAATGCCCATGTCACCCTTGCTACGCAGGGCCCAAGCAAAAAAGGGACAAGAGAGACATGGGGCTTTTTTCCCAGTTTGATTTTTACACAAGGGGCGGACAGCCTTCTTTGGGTCTTGGGCCTAGGTGTGATGGCCCAGTGACATGGGCAGAGGAGACAGCTATAGGTATCATTAATGCTGCAGGTGCAGTAGCACCAGAGCCCAGGCATGTGAAAGGACAACTAAACCCAAAGTTTAGCTTTTTTGCTATCGTTCCTTGCTTGCATTAAGGCCCAGTACACCCTTGCAGTGCCACTGTTGCTTTGGGCCTCGGAGCAATGGTATCGATATTGATGCAGAGGAGAAACCTTAGCTTGAGCCTCAAAGAAACAGCAGGGACTGGGATGAAACAAGACAGGGATCCATGTTTTTTAACAAACGGCAGAGAAGACAGCCCACTTGCAAGGAAGTAGCTATCATTAGTAAAGTAGATGCAGTGACACTGGGGCCCAGGAGATTGAGGGGCCAACTGCATCACAATTATGACTGTCTTGCTTTATATAGGGGGATCAAAGATTATTGCTAGCGCAGTGAGCACGGGACCCACGTCTGGGCATACCCTTCCCACTTAGGGCGACATATGAAAAAGAAACAGTTGATGGACGGAATGCTGGACAATGCAAACATTCACCCCCAGTCACAAGGATATGGGCTAAATCCATCATTCTTTTGCTCACCACACCACCCCAGTTTGGACCCAGCCATATGCAAATCAGTCTTGACCCTGTTCAGTGTGGGAACAGTCCAGCCCGAACAGCCAAGCCAGGTCCTCCCTGGACCGGAAACAAGCATCCTGGAACCGGTTTCAGGGCATCACCCATCATCAGCTAGGCTAACTTGAATCCAGTGGTGTAGTGAGCACGGGACCCACGTCTCAATTGATGGACGGAATGCTTGACAATGCAAACATTCACCCCCAGTCACAAGGATCTGGGTTAAATCCATCGTTCTTTTGCTTACCACACCACCCCATTTTGGACCCAGCCATATGCAAATCAGTCTTGACCCTGTTTCTTGTGGAAACAGTCCAGCCTGAACTGCCAAGCCAGGTCCTCCCTGGACCGGAAAGAAGCATCCTGGGACCGGTTTCAGGGAATCACCCCTCATCAGCCAGGCTAGCTTGAATCCAGTGGCTCAGTGAGCACAGGACCCACATCTGGGCATACCCTTCCTGCTTAGGGCAGCAAAAGCAAAAGAAACAATTGATGGACGGAATGCTGAACAATGCAAACATTCATCCCCAGTCACAAGGATCTGGGTTTAATCCATCATTCTTTTGCTCACCACGCCACCCCAGTTTGGACTCAGCCATATGCAAATCAGTCTTGACCCTGTTCCTTATGGGAACAGTCCAGCCCGAACTGCCAAGCCAGGGTAGCCCACACCTCCCTGGATTGTGTCCTGCGTTTCAGGGTGGCATGTGCAGCTCAGAGATGGTTTTCTGACACTAAATCCATCCTTTTCACTAGTACATCCATGAGGTGTATTTGATGGTTTTCCAAGCTGAATTTTACTATGCAGTTGAACTTAAAAATGGGTAGGTTTCACCTATTTCACTTTTTGCCTACATTGTTGTCCCAAGACCCAGACCTGCCAACACATACAGTGACACTGTTCGTCACACAATATTGGCTCTGCTCACACAATCTCCCAGTGAGGAGCAAATATCACACAGTTGGAGATAATATGAGCTGGAAACCCCTGCACAGATTAGGTTTTCAGCTCGTGTTTGGAGACTGGGCACAGCTGATATCTGTAGGGGTGGAAGGGGGTTTGCAACATCCCCAGGACATCAACTGCATCCACAAATGCTTCTGTTTGCATTTAATTTTTCTTTCGGAAGTTCAGCACTTGGCACAAAACCCCACCCCTTGTCCATGGCCCGCCCCCCTATGCCTTTTAAGAGTAATAGGCTCAAGGCCCACCCCTCCAGAGATCACATCAGGTTAAGCCTTCCCTTCTCACAAGGTGAGATTTTTCTCAAAGTTAGCAGGACTGAAGACCACTTCCAACCATGTTCCCCTCAGCCCCTTGAGAATGTTATTTTGCCTGGAGTGGTGAGACATTTCTGGGTGAACCACGTGCCGGTGGCCACAATAGAGTCTATCTTTTCCTTCTCAGAAAACGAACAAAATAGACTACAGAGAATTACACTTCTGGGCTGCAGGTTGAGGACTGCATTTCTTGTGCAGTAAATATACATTTCGCATTCGATTCTTTAATAGCAATGAAACACATTTGTGGCAATCCTTAAAGTTGTACGCACCAATAATTCACCTATCAGCAAACGAATTGTGCAAGAAATTCTACCCCCAATCAAACATAAACTCACCGTAGAGTGCCTGATTAAATTGTAGGTGCAGCAGTACAGTAAGGGGTCGGCAAAATGCAGATAAATGACTAGTGACAACTGAGAAGAGTTATGCCCCCCCTTTACCAGACACACCCATAAGCGTCCAAAGTTCTAAGTGGGTTATAGACCTTAAGATGTAACACTCTGCCATATCCTGCTCTCACCAATACGTCACTGTTTCAAGTATACTGAGACAGATTTCCCCAGAGAAGACAACTGGCTGGATGGCGCCTTGCACTTTCCCAGGGCTAACCATGCCATAAGGTTAGGTACGGCTGCTGCCTTACAACACTACCTCCAGATGGAGCCAAATTACAAGAAAAGGCCTGAAATATCTATTTTCTACCGAAAATGGAACACTCCAGTAGTCAAATACTATGTGGCCTGGAGCTCCAAACACGCTTGAATCATATCTGTCTATTCCTCCTCCGCGTGCACAGAATTGACCCTGAGAGTGAATTTGCACACCTGTCACAATCTGCAGATTCCACTTTCCAAGTTGAAGAACGACTTTCTTCAGTATCGCAAAGCATTTGAACTGTATGCATTACCCGTGAAGAGTGAGGCATAACATGGCCAAAGGTCCTCCTCTTCAGACCTTCTCACACAGGTCTTGTTTCTCTCCACTAACACCGGTCCATCATTTTTAAACTAATTTTCTTTTTTTCCTCTTTAATATTTCTGGTGCAAACATTTCAGAATCAAAACTGAAATGCCTTTAGAACTCATCTTTGGTTTCACATTTATACTTCCTGTGCCAAACATATTCTTGTTATATTCATAGTCTCAGGAGCTTCGGTTCAGCCTCTTTCCGATTTAGGCTTTTTGAGGCCAGGAACATTCAGACACTGGTTTCAGACATTCTCTCTCACATCTTGGATCAGCCCTCGGGAGTATTTTAGTCCCAACTTCTTTCTATTGGTTGGTTGCTGTCTATCCTTCCACCTCATAATGTATGAGGATCGATTTTACATTAGGAAAGTACCATCATGCATTGTGTACACAAAGCATTATTTTTTTATAGTTTTGCACTGTAGTGGGCTTTTTCGTTGTACAGCGCTCGAGAGCAATTGGCAAACCTATTGGCTTTACCAATGCTTGTTCTAAACTGACAGAACAGCCTTTTCTCATTGCAAGTGTGTGTGAAATTCCTTGAGAGTATGATAGTAATTCATAATAATCTCTGACACTCCATCATGAAATGCCTGTAAATCACATGCGGGCTTTGTTTAATAACTGAAATACCGGGGCCAAGGCCGCTGAGTGCACAAGGGCAAACACATATCACTTTTTTTCCCGGAGTTTTATATAGCGCGAACTTGACCCGAAGGTACTGGGTATCAGAGCGCTTTACATGAGCGCTAGTTTCGTTACAGACAGATTTACATTCATTTTTGTTGGCACGGGGAGATTAAGTGATTTGCCCAGAATCACAGGATGTTGGGCGTCCCGGTTCCCCCGATTTGAGGCCGACCGCCTAGCCGTTAGGCCACATCCTCTCCCCCTGTTCACAAAAGGCACTGATTGTTACTATCACCATTAATTATTACCTGATTAGTGCAGTTTCCTAGGAGGATGATCACAAGATGTACTAAGAATGTGCAAGAGACATTTATAAAATAATTTTGTTCACAGGAACATTGATAATATCGACACGATTAGAAGTGTCTTCCATAATATCACAGTGCACAAGAGATATTGATGATGCAAGTGTTTGAAAAAGAGGCATTGGTTCTGTCAGCGTGATACATACACTTTATGAACAAGGGACATTAATAATAACACTGTATGAACACGAGGAGACCAATGTGAGCCCAAGCAGAATCCCTATCACCGTTCCTGCAAGACGCATCAACGATAACACACTGTGAACAAGGGACACTGATGATATCACTTTAAACACGAGCCACATCCCGAATATCACCATGCTCACAAGAGACATTAACGATAACACACTGTGAACAAGCGACACTGATGTTATCACTTTAAGCACGAGCAACATCCCGAATATCACCGTGCTCACCAGAGGCATTAACGATAACACACTGTGAACAACCGACACTGATGATATCACTTTAAGCACGAGCAACATCCCGAATATCACAGGGCTCACAAGAGGCATTAACGATAACACACTGTGAACAAGCGACACTGATGTTATCAATTTAAGCACGAGCAACATCCCGAATATCACCATGCTCACAAGAGGCATTAACGATGACACACTGTGAGCAGGGGACACCAACATCCCGAATATCACAGTGTTCACAAGAGGCATTAACGATAACACACTGTGAACAAGCGACACTGATGTTATCACTTTAAGCACGAGCAACATCCCGAATATCACCGTGCTCACAAGAGGCATTAACGATAACACACTGTGAACAAGCGACACTGATGTTATCACTTTAAGCACGAGCAACATCCCGAATATCACCATGCTCACAAGAGGCATTAACGATGACACACTGTGAGCAGGGGACACCAACATCCCGAATATCACAGTGCTCACAAGAGGCATTAACGATAACACACTGTGAACAAGCGACACTGATGTTATCACTTTAAGCACGAGCAACATCCCGAATATCACCGTGCTCACAAGAGGCATTAACGATAACACACTGTGAACAAGCGACACTGATGATATCACTTTAAGCACGAGCAACATCCCGAATATCACCGTGCTCACAAGAGGCATTAACGTTAACACACTGTGAACAAGCGACACTGATGTTAACACTTTAAGCACGAGCAACATCCCGAATATCACCATGCTCACAAGAGACATTAACAATCACACACTGTGAGCAGGGGACACCAACATCCTGAATATCACAGTGCTCACAAGAGGCATTAACGATAACACACTGTGAACAAGCGACACTGATGTTATCACTTTAAGCACGAGCAACATCCCGAATATCACCATGCTCACAAGAGACATTAACGATGACACACTGTGAGCAGGGGACACCAGCATCCCGAATATCACCGTGCTCACAAGAGGCATTAACGATAACACACTGTGAACAAGGGACACTGATGATATCACTTTAAGCACCAGCAACATACCAAATATCACCGTGCTCACAAGAGGCATTAACGATGACACACTGTGAGCAGGGGACACCAACATACCGAATATCAACGTGCTCACAAGAGGCATTAACGATAACACACTGTGAACAAGGGACACTGATGATATCGCTTTATGCACGAGCAACATCCCGAATATCACCATGCTCACAAGAGGCATTAACGATGATAACACTTTCCGAACAAGAAGCACGAGGATATCACTACGATCACACGATTAATCCGGCAATCACTGTGCTCCCAAGTGGTAACTTTATGAACGATTGGCGCTAACTGTTTTCGCTGTGCTCATTGATTATATTACTTTATAAACTACGGTAAAACAATGATATTAATCTGAGCACAAATCCTTCATATCCATGTGCTCAGATGAAGCATTAATGATATCACTTTATGAAGAAGTGACACTGAGGATGTCAGTGTGAGGAAGAGCAAAATCCTACTACTGTGATCACATGTGACACTGATGTTGCAACTTTGTGAAGAAGATACATTAGTTACATTACTTTGAGCACACAAAGAAACCCTCATGTCACTGTGCTCACAAGCGGCATTGAGGGTGTCACTTTGTGAAGAAGATACATTAGTTACATTACTTTGAGCACACAAAGAAACCCTCATGTCACTGTGCTCACAAGCGGCATTGAGGGTGTCACTTTGTGAAGAAGATACATTAATTACATTACTTTGAGCACAAATTGAATTCATGATATAACTGTGCTCACAAGTGAAACTGATGATATCACTTTGTAAAGAAAACACATTAAGTATCTTACTTTGAGCACACATAGAAACCCTTGCGTCATTGTGCTCACAAGAGAAATTGATAATATCACTTTGTGAAGAATAAATATTAAGTATATTACATTGAGCACCAGTAGGATTTCTCATATGAATGTGCTCACAAGAGGTATTGCTGATATCACTTTGTGAAAAAATGGACATAGACGATGTCACTGTAAGAGCAAGAAGGGTCCCTGATTCCACCTTGAACGTAAGACGTATTGACAAGATTGATGACATCACTTTTGTCAACCATGGATGCTGATGATATCACGGCAGGCACAAGCATAAACCTTGATATCACTTTGTGATCACTAGGCAGCCATCTTGTAACTGTACAGGAAGCATCGGTGATATCACTGCACTGTGTGCACAAGAAGAATGCACAGCATTGTGATGAGGTGACCCAAACGATCTGCAAATACTACGGCCTATTAAGATAGGTGCTTGAAACCTCTGCTCTGGCCGTGCAGATCTGACCACCCGGCAGATAATGGTACGATAGCAAGAGATATAGGGCAAAACTTCAAGTGCCCTCATGCCGAGACTCTTGACCAGTCTGGACCCAGGTCTTAGGTCCCACCAGGCCTCCACCTATCTTCCTAAGTGAACCCTCTCTAGGGATCCTGAGCAGAAGGTGTCCTTATTATGCCATCTGGCACTGGTGTCTACACAGACAGCAAATGGTTAACCAAAGTAGACCCTTTAGGCCCTTGAACTGTAAGTAAAGCAAAGTCGCACAGCCAAAGCATGTTCTAAGCAGCCTTAGGAGTTTGAAACTAAGATGCAGCATAACACAATTACTAACACCCCATGAACTCAGGGCCTAGCTGTGTGCTATAACTTCAAAGAAAATACCTTGTATTTACAGATGTACAGCAAGAGAAGTTACAACTATAAAACAAATTGAAAATAGGTCTGGGGCCGAAGTGCGACCCCAAAAGTTTTTACAGTGTTTATGCAGGATTAGGATGCACAGGCCTGCATCCCTGAACTATGAGCACACTCCTGAGTGCTTAATTTGTTAAAGAATAAGTGCCGGGCCCAAAGTTTTGCTGAGAAGCTGCCGGCACTATTGATGGTCGGGGTGCTGAATACTAAGGTGACGCAGTCTTGATTCCACACCATGCCTCTTTAATTCCCCACCGGACAGTCCCTGACTCTTGCAGGTTCTTTTTAATTCCTGATAACTCCCTTTGTCACTATTTTTGATTCTTTCGCTTCGTTCTTCTTTCCCCCTTTTGTGTTTTTCTCTCTCTTGCTCTGGATCAATGTCTGATGGTCCCCAAACATAAGTATTGGTGGGCCCCACCTGCAACCACCGACGAAAATTAAGTACTGGCTGTCACCGCTGCTAATCAGGGAGAGGATGTGGTCCGTCGGCTAGACTGCTGACTTTGGTGCTGGAAACCAGGGTTCGAGCCTCGGGGTCGCGTCCACATCCTGTGTTTCTGGGCAAATCACTTAATCTCCCCGTACCTGAATGTGTCCTTGTGTAACATAACCGGTGCTCATGTAAAGCGCTCCAATACCTTCGGGTCGAGTTCGTGCTATATAAATATGCAAAAAAAATCACCTAAGAGTCAGCAGAGCTAGTGTTGAGCACTTCCAGCGGTCTCATAGACAGTTGAGTTCAGAGGAGGAAAACCAAAGGACATAGGTGTTCCAAGCCATGCAACCTTTTGTCTCAATATCCTGTTCAATGCAGCTTTAAGTGGAATTCCCACCTTTCTTTGATAGAGCGTGTACCATTGCACCCTCAGCTGTCCCTACTTCTAGCAAAGCCTCCTGCCCTCCAAAGCGCCTCCAATCATTCAGAAGATCATGGCTTAGCTCGTCGCGCTTATAGCATCAACACAGCTCTGCCACTTCATAGACAAGGAAGGCCATGATTCACACACAAGTGACCAAATAACTGCAAAAGCTGCAAGTTGCGATACAATAAACTCTTTTAAGTAAAATAAGATAATGTAATACATATCACTGCAGCCATACCTTGCTTCGTGGATCTATATATTTTTTTGTAAATAATCGTTGTTTCCCCTTGGAGTTGTTTGAAGGACATTGCACCAGAGAATATTCTGAAAGTCAAGTTGTTTTGTGAAAATAAACTATAGCTTATCTTCCACGCATAGTGCATACTGATGAAGCTTGAGTTTGTTACCCTAATTACAGAGAGGGAACTGTGTACAAACATATATTGGGGATAATCATCTCTTTGTATGCTTACTTTCAGGAATAATAAGTTCTACATCAGTACACAGAGTTGTGTACACAGAGATATCACTAAGGCATATCCGATCACTGTTACACTTAAATGCAGATAAGTTACTAAAGATATCTCTTACTGTCTTTGTAGAACCCAATGTATCCTGCAGACATCAGTGCCCAGCAGAAGTGATCAATCAGAATGGTGAAGACAGTGTCTCTGTTTTATCTTTTGTTCCACCTCCATCCTCCCATTTCTACTGCTGGATATTAAACTCTTGTACATGTTGTCTTTGGTGGAGGCTGTGAGAAACAATAGAGGGCATCGCTCCAATTGGCTCTTGAGAGCAAGGTTAGTTCTCTCTGATAGGTCTGTTTATTAGAACTTTTGAAAGGGAGCAGGTATGGCACCTTCAAAGAAGGTAAGCATGTTGAACTGGAGTTCTTGAGAGATGTCCCTTGTTCCCACTGTCTAGCCAGTGAATAATGGCCCTGACCCCTGGGTGAACATTTGCAGTACGTGTGCAGAAGCAGGAAGTGACAACCACTGCAGACTGAGTGAGACAGTCTTGTGAGCTGGAGGTAGAATTGGTTGTAAGTAACTGAGGGCCAGAAATGGGGTGCCGTGGGATAGCAGCGGGCAATACCACATCAGAGAAAGACCCTGAAGAGGACTAGGGTGAGGAAAGAGAAGGTATTCTGTTTTCCAGCGCAGTACTGCCTTTTTACACTCCTGCCAGTTAGCTTTGGACCACATGGCAAGGTCGGGGGTCAAGTTGAGCCCCAAATACCGATTGGAATGGGAGGCCCATTGATATGGGACAAGAGACTGGAGCACAGGTATCTCCTCCGCAGGGATCGTGAGATTCAGGGCCCACGATTTAGCATGATTAATTTTGAGGCCTGAAACCAGTTCAAACGATTGGAGCAATCTATGAAGAGCAGGTAAAGAGGTTCGCGGGCGGGATAGTGTAAGAAGGAGATCATCCGCAAACAAGGCGATTTTATGATCCAACCCCCCAAGTGTGATGCCATGAATATCGGGGGACTGGCGTATCATGGCAGCAAGGAGTTCTACTACAAGGGCAAATAATAGGGGGGATCGGGGACACCCCTGGCGGGTGCCTCTGTGGATCAAGATGGGTCTCGTAAGGTGGCCGTTAACCCGTACCTGGGCCAGAGGGGAGAGATAAGGAGCCATGATCCTAGCGATCATCCGGGGACCCAGCCCTATTTTGTGCAGGACAGCCCGGAGGAATACCCAATCCACTCGGTCAAAAGCTTTCTCAGCATCGAGCGACAGCAAGCAAGAGGGTATCCTCCAATGATGTGCCTTCCCGACTAAATGTGCGATACGTCGCACGTTATCCGCACCTTGCCGGTGATGAATAAAGCCAACCTGATCAGGTTCAATAAGCCCGGGTAGGTGCGGATCGAGTCGCTTAGCCAGTATTTTAGTGTAGAGTTTAAGGTCCGTATTTAAGAGCGCAATAGGGCGAAAAGAGGAGCATAGCGTGGGATCTTTCCCTGGTTTGGGGATTGAGGCGATTTCAGCCATGGCCATAGAGGTGGAGGGCCCCTCAGTGTCCGAGAAAGAATTAAAGAGACGGAGTAAATAGGTCTTGAGTTGCGGGATAAAAGCGCGATAAAAAGAGACCGGCAGGCCATCCGGCCCCGGGGATTTACCAAGAGGGAGGTCCTTCAGAGCGCCGGCGAGTTCCTCTGAGGTAATCGGGTCCTCCAAGAGCTGCGCATGGTAACGGCTAATCGGGGACCATTCACAGGCTCCCAAAGCAGCCTGCACCTGTTCTGGACTGGACGATTCCCTGGCATAGAGAGACGAGTAATATTCCTGAAAGACTTTTAATTTAGCGGCTTCAGTGGTGGCCCAGGTGCCATCGTCTAATTTAAGTTTGGCGATGTGCGCCTTAGCGGCCCGTGTCCAGAGGCGACGGGCCAGGACAGCGCGCACTCCATCTCCCCCCTCATAATACCGTTGTTTCAGGGCTAAGAGAGCGTGTTCTGCCTTGTTGGTTCTATGCGCCCTTAGCTGGCCTCTAAGCATGGCGAGACGTCTCTTATGGAGCGCCAAAGGATGTTCCTGGTCTAATCTTTCAAGTGCCTTTATATCCCTAGAAAGGTTGTCCTCAAAGAGGCGGGCTTCCCGAGCCCGAGCTATGGCAATGGACGTAATACAGCCTCGAATCGTGGCCTTAAACGCGTAACAGACCACGGGAAAGGGGGTCTCAGGGAGGTCATTGGACGCGAAGTAGGACGTGATAGCATCCCAAAGTTCCGCCACATCCACGGGGTCCCGAAGAACTTGGGGGGGGGGGAGGCGTCAACGGGGGGGGGACGGCTTGAGCGGGAGAAGTGATCCTGTATGAAAAGTTCCACATGAGCTTGGTCAGAGACAGAGATGTCGGACATAGACGCCGAGAGGGAATCGTTAAGCAGGGAGTGTGAAACGAAGATGTAATCGATGCACGAGTAAGAGCGATGGACATGAGAATAATAAGAATAGTCGCGGGCGGCAGGGGAGTGATAGCGCCAAATGTCCGTTAAGCCAAGATCAGTTAGACGCCTCTTTAAGGCGGAGGACATAGCCCCTGTCCCATGAAACGAGCCATCACTGCGGTCAAGTCCCACTTCCCAGACCAGGTTGAAGTCGCCCCCCAGGATGAGGTGAGAGTCATCGTGTGATAGCTGTTCTCGCAGTAGGTCTCTGAGGAAGAGATCTTGAGCCTGATTCGGGGCGTAGACATTGCAAAGGGTGAGAGCCTGCTGCCTGATCTTGACCATCAGTTTGAGGAATCTGCCATCTTTGCTACGGATCACTCTGGAGTCTCCCTGGTGGATGCCTGCCCGACAAAGAATAGCCACCCCCGCCGATTTAGTGGGTGCAGAGGCCCAGAATTGAAGAGGGTATCGAGGATGGGCCATGCGAGAGACATCCGCCCTCAGCAAGTGGGTCTCCTGCAGAAGGACCACGTCCGGATTCTGCTGTAATAGATAGCGCCATATCTGGCGGCGCTTGTTGGGTGAAGTTGAATTTTAAATTACAATTCTGAAAATGCCACTTTTTGAAAGTTAGTAGCACAACATCGTACCTAGCTGCCACTTGTGTTGCTGTTATGTAGTTAAACAGACTGAGACCAATAACAGATTTCATTGGTCCTGGTTATTTATTTAACCATTATTCTATATTTTTCATTCAACGTTTTCTTTTTCCTTAAGTTATCAGAAACAGGGAAAACACTGTTTGTTTCAATGAAGTTACAACAGAAGTATACAAGAATACTCATACACATAAAACGTGACAAAGCAACACAAAAACAAAGTAAATCAGTGAAATGCATGAAAGTTTGTTCCCAGTGTGCAGCAACCTCCAAAAAGACTGTATAAATTGTTCAAACAAATTATGAATAGGGTTGTTGTAGTTGCGAAATCAATGACTGGCTCAATATTGTGATGTATTTTTCACTGATTTACTTTGTTTTTGTATTGCTTTGTCACGTTTTATGTGTATGAGTATTCTTGTATACTTCTGTTGTAACTTCATTGAAACAAACAGTGTTTTCCCTGTTTCTGATACCTTAAGTAAAAGAAAAAGTTGAATGAAAAATATAGAATAATGGTTAAATAAATAACCAGGACCAATGAAATCTGTTATTGGTCTCAGTCTGTTTAACTACATAACAGCAACACAAGTGGCAGCTAGGTACGATGTTGTGCTACTATATTTAGGCCCTATCTAGCCGCCAATACTCGGGCCTACCCCCTTTGACATAATTTAACTTTTTGAAAGTTGGCATTTTCTTGTCTTAGCTATTTGGTGCCTGCAGCCTGTCTCTGGTCACATGACTGGGCGTAGTTGGCAGATGGGCTTTGTGTATTCCTCCTAGAGAGCCACACACCATGGGAGCTTAGGTGGGACTGAGTGGGCAATCACTGGCAGGATGGGAGGGGGGAGCTGGGCCCAGACTCAGTTACATCTGAATAGGCTGTGTCCTGTCTTCACACAAAGGACTGCATACCCCCTGTAGTTAGTCTGAAGCAAGGGCAGGGAAAGCAGGGCTTCTGCACACTTCAAAGGCATGCCTCTAGAAGTGTCTCTTCACTTCAAAGGCACAACTGTTAATAAAAGAAGGACCTCAGACACCACCACTTCAGTACACTTCTGGACCTGTGGATCCTCTGCCATGGAGAAGGACTGCTGTGCTGCTGAAGGACTTCCACTCTGCTGAACTGCTGCTCTGAAGGAAATGCTGCCCTGCTGTTGCCACCCTACTGCCTACTGTCCTCTTGCCTGGGTGAGAAGGACTAGACTTGCATCTCTTGAACTCAGAACACAGAGTGACTCTAAGGGCTAGTTGGCTGGCCTCCTGATCTGAAGCCTCAGGGACATAACAGGCTTCCAACAACTTTGCACCTGCGCCTGGACTCTGCCATCTGTGAGTCTACCCTGCCAAGTGGTGTCACCCCAGTCCTGGACCCTTGGAAGTGGGCCTAAGGTGCTTGCCAGTAGAACTGGCACATCTTCTCTGCTGATCGGCGCATCCCCAAGCAGAAGCAACAAATCTCCTCGGCTGAGCAGCACATCCCTGGGCAGAACCGACACATCGCCACTGCTGTGTGAATTGGACCCATCACAAAGACCCACTTCGCCCCCGCAGTCCTCGGAACCGACACATCGCCTCAATGGCATGGTGCACCCACAGCCCAGTTCCTCGCATCTCTCATCGACGGCAGCCTCGGAACTGACACCGGACTCCGCTTCGCACCCTCGCAGCTCCTGGGAACCGACACATCGCCAGTTGTGCATCACCCGACGCTGGACTTCACATCGCAAGCCCCGTCGAGGTGATCCTCAATGACGACGCAACAGGATGTCGCACCACAGCCTTGTTTCAGGTGGTACTCCCTCGCTTTTTTTTTTAATCTCTTTACCAATATCCCCATCATCTTCCATTGGTACTTCTTTCATAACTTGAAACTACTGTTGGTGAGGCTCGTGTGTGCAGGCAAACAGCCAGGGTGAACACAAAGGTTCTGACTTTACCATACGAGGCAGCCATCAATGGAGATCGGGACCTGGAGCTATACTATTATGCGGTAAAGTTTGTGCACTACCGTGACTTGCTGTATGTTGCAGTAGAGTGGGAGAAGGCTTTGCTTACTGACAACATTGCTGTTGTTACTGCCTGGAAAGGCAACTAGACAAATTAACTTTCTTAAATGTACAGTACGTGTATAGTGCCAACTGGCGAGAAAGCAGGGGCTGACTGACCCGTGTTCTCTTCGAATTCCGGTTAATTCTAATCCTTGACTCCATCTAACGCAGGAACTGAAAGCCAAACAACAGCTAGTGAAGTGGGGAATAACAAGCAAGGGTAATCTATTCATACAGGGAATGTTTACAAGTCTAGAGCACTTTGGGGCAGTAGGAGGACAGATGAGCCCCCTAAATGTGCTCCTATGTACAGGATACGCAAAACAATGATAGCTCAATATCCACAGTTTCGATCTCAACCTCCCCCAGAGTAGGCCCTCAGACACTTGACAACAAAGAACATATAGTCACCAAGTTGGACAGAGGGGTGATCAACCTGATGCAGGTGGGAGGGACAGGGGTTAGGAGACTGTGGGAGGCTCACATGGAGTAAAGTTGTTGGACATACAGTGGAGGTACAGTTAAGCCTAACAACAGAAATATCTTTGAACAGTAAACACAGACTCCTACAATTTAAATTTATTCAGCAAACTTATTAAACACCAGTTAAATTGCATGCATATAAACTGCGAGCGGACACAACCTGTTGTAGATGTATGCACTCCGAGACAGGTTGTCTACATCTGGCCTGGAACTGTCCTGAAATACCAGCTTATTTGAGGAAAGTATTTACTTAAATACATGCCAGGGCAGACCACGAACTAGAAACATCCCTACAACTGCACTGCTGGACTATGTTAAGAAAGTCCCAACCTCAGTTAGATGCTTCATTGCTATACCACTTCTACTAGCTAAGCTCAGAGTGGCTTTGTGCTGGGGCTAGGGTCAGTGATGTTTTAAGGAAAAGTGGGCAATGGTCAGGTCCCCCACATTCTAAGGGGCCCCCTTAGCAAAGTGAACTTTCTCTGTATTTGACCTCTGTTTATTATATTTATCTAAACCTCACTCCTTATATCTACCTCTCACTCTGTCTCATGACTGAGAGTCATATTAAGGATTTTTGGGGTACCAGGCAGGACATATGTCAACAGTTTTTGAGACCCTGATGAAGTTTAACATATAACTTAGTATTGTTTGGTATCTCGCAGGCTTGAATTAGCAGGAAATGGGTAATAAAATTCAAATGTGCTCCATGCAGGAACCCCCAAATATGTATTGGCTGGGGTCCCCAAAATCTTTAAGATGGCACTGGTAGCCCTCCCCCCCCCCCCTTCAGCTGCTTTACGGACTAAAAATTGGTGGACTGATTTAGAGTTTTGTGAATGGGTTACTCCATAACAAATGTGACAGGGATTCTGTCCGCCTTATTACCAGGGCATTATATCCTATGGCACTTTTAATAAGGCGAACAATCAATCAATCAATCACGGCATTTATAGAGCGCGCTACTCACCCGGGAGGGTCTCAAGGCGCTGGGGGAGGGGGTAAGTTACTGCTCGAACAGCCAGGTCTTGAGCTGCTTCCTGAAGGCGAGATGGTCCTGGGTTCGCCGAAGGTGAGTGGGGAGGGAGTTCCAGGTCTTGGCCGCCAGGTAGGAGAAGGATCTTCCTCCGGCGGTGGTTCTGCGGATGCGTGGTACGGTGGCGGGGCGTGGCTGGTTGATCGTAGCTGGCGTGTGGGCGTGTAGAAGGACATGCGGTCGTTGAGGTACTTTGGGCCCAGGTCGTGGAGGGCCTTGTGTGCGTGGGTGAGGAGTCTGAACGTGATTCTCTTGCTGACGGGGAGCCAGTGCAGGTCTTTCAGGTGTACGGTGATGTGGCTGTGTCGGGGGATGTCCAGGATGAGTCGTGCGGAGGCGTTCTGGATGCGCTGGAGTCTCTTTTGAAGTTTGGCTGTGGTTCCGGCGTAGAGGGTGTTCCCATAGTCCAGTCGGCTGGTGACGAGTGCCTGGGTGACGGTCTTCCTGGTTTCAGTGGGGATCCATCTGAAGATCTTGCGGAGCATGCGCAGGGTGTTGAAGCATGAAGATGAGACGGCGTTGACTTGTCTGGTCATCGATAGGGAGGAGTCCAGGATGAAGCCCAGGTTGCATGCGTGGTCCGTTGGCTTGGGTGCGGTGCCCAGGGCCGGGGGCCACCAGGAGTCGTCCCAGGCGGAGGGTGATGAGCCCAGGATGAGGACTTCCGTCTTGTCTGAGTTCAGTTTAAGGCGGCTGTTCCTCATCCAGTCGGCGACGTCTCTCATCCCGTCGTGCAGGTTGGCTCTGGCGGTGGTGGGGTCGTTGGTGAGGGAGAGGATCAGCTGGGTGTCGTCGGCGTAGGAGATGATGTTGAGGTTGTGTCGGCGTGCGATGGCTGCGAGGGGGCTCATGTAGACGTTGAAGAGGGTCGGGCTGAGTGAGGATCCTTGTGGAACGCCGCAGATGACTTCGGTGGCTTCGGATCTGAACGGGGAGAGGCGGACTCTCTGGGTTCTTCCGGCGAGGAACGAGATGATCCATTCCAGTGCTTTCTCTCGGATTCCGATGTTGCTGAGGCGCTTCACTAGGGTGCGGTGGCAGACGGTGTCGAACGCCGCGGAGAGGTCCAGGAGGATGAGGGCAGCTGTTTCCCCGTTGTCGGTTAGGGTTCTGATGTCGTCGGTGGCTGCGATAAGGGCGGTCTCGGTGCTGTGGTTGGCCCGAAACCCGGACTGCGAGGGGTCGAGGGATCCATTCGTCTCGAGGAAGGCGGCAAGCTGTCTGTTGACGGTCTTCTCGATGACTTTGGCCGGAAACGGAAGGAGCGAGATGGGGCGGTAGTTCTTGAGGTCGGTGGGGTCCGCCGTTGGTTTCTTCAGGAGGGCGGTAAGCTCGGCGTGCTTCCAGCTCTCCGGGAAGGTGGCGGTGTGGAAGGAGGAGTTGATGATGTCCCGGAGATGGGGTGCGATGGTGGCGTCGGCTTTGTTGAAGACGTGGTGTGGGCAGGGGTCGGTTGGTGATCCGGAGTGGATGGAGTTCATCGTGCGGGTGGTGTCTTCGGTGTTGATCGGGGTCCAGTTGCAGAGGGTGGTGGTGGCGGGCATTGGTTCGGCGGTAGGGTGCGTTGTTTGTGCGTCGAAGCTGTTGTGTATGTCGGTGACATCTTATACATTTGTGAGACAGTAATTGCCCGCCAAACTCTAAATCAGGCCCTAGATGGCTTGCAATAAGGTCTATGTGACACTCCTTCCAATTACAGTGCTCCCCCGAGATTTATGGAATTCTTTGAGGCAATATCTACAAATACAGGGGCAAGTACACTAGCTTAGGACTGCCAGCGGGCATGAGTGCAATGAGATTGGCACCAAGCATTCATGGGATGATGGGAGAAGGGTAGATATGGATGGCATGCTGAAGGTGTGAAATCCACACATTCTAGATGGGAACATGGTGGGACGTGTGATGACTGGTGAAATACTGATCAGTGCTTTAATAATTATACTCAGTATGATGCTGGTGGGTTCCCAAGATAAAGACATTGTAATAATGTACAGGCGATTGGTCAAAATTGTTATTGTATTCACGTGGTTCTAATGATAGAATTGTCGCTTCTCATTTCTTATGTGAGATTTGTGTTGTATATTGCTTCAAATACAATCTTAATTAAAAAAGCTACCTTATTCACTCACTGAAGAGTCAGATATAAGCTGAGCATTGCCAAATATGGTCTTGTCCTGAGGGAACAATCTTGTGATCCCAAAAGGATTGCGTGGCAAAGTTTTACAGCTGGCACAATAGGGGCACTAGGGAATTGCGAAGACAAAGGCACGGGTACAGGAGAAAGTGTGGTTCCCAGGGGTGGATGCACTGGTAGAAGAAACAATTAATAACTGTTAAAGGTGCCAAGCCACTCCAAGGAGGAAACAGACCAACACCCCAGTGCCTGAGATGGGAGGCAACACACCACGTCCTCATTGGGGACTTCTGCATAATACCAGGCAGACGTTATCTGCTAGTAATCGTGGAGCAATACACAAAGCATCGAGCTGTTGAAATTGTAGCATGCAAATCATTCAAACTCATGAGAGCTAAACTAGAGAAAGTTCTGGCAACCTCTAGACCACCAAGTTCAAAACAAGCAACGGAACCCCGTTCCACGAGCTTGATTTCCATTCATACTTGGAGAGCATAACGGTACACCTTATAAAAATAACACCTCGCTGGTCACAGGCAAATAGAGACATGGAGAGGTTTGTGAAGACGATAAAAAAAAACGAGGAGAATTAGTGTGGAGCACGGTGAAGACTGCGAGTGGACAATTCAGAACTTTCTGCTTAACCACAGGAATTCACCTCATAGCACTATCCAGTGTTCCACCAACCAGGGTTGGATTGGGATGCAAAATTGGCCCAGGCACCATAAACAAAGTGGCCCACATCTGCGGATTGCGCCTTTTTCGCAAAACACTGCTTCAGTGTTATTATAAAAAGAAAGGGGGATTCTCTAAAAGAGACATGTTTTCTTAACTTCACTGAGATAAAAATAAAATACAAATGCTGCCAGGACTCTGTGCATGGATTAGTACACAATGATAAACTACACCTGAATGTAAGTGAGGCCACTTCTGTTCCGGCCCCCTGCCTCTGCTCAATCTGCACAAATTAATGGGCCGGGCTCAGCGAGAGAAAGGGAGTGACACCTCCTCCCCGTTGGTAAAAGGGAGGTAACAGAGGCACATCTGCCTCTGGAAAGGTTGTTCAGGCCCCCACTGGGCCTCTGGCAACACCTGAACAGCACAGACACAGCCCAAATCGGCCACCACACTGGCCAGAAAAGCAGCCAACAGTTGCAACTCTCACACCAGCCCCTCGCCCATTGCCTGAGTGCCCGCCTTAGCAATCCGATCCTGCCACCAACTTGTTGCTTGGCTGAATGGTCAGCAACTCTATTCCAGTGGCTGCTCACTGACAACCGCCCTCTCAGACACTCAATCTAGTCAGCAACGGCAGAGTCAACCAACATGCCAGCCTCACTAGGCATGCACAACCAGTGGAAATGAAAGTGTGTGCCATAGCACTTATTAGAGACAGATATTCAGGAGTGAAAGTAAGAAAGCCCTTTGAGAGTCGTCCCTGGATGGAGAAAAGCATTAAAGGGACCATGGTGACTGCTTTTTGTGGTTCTGAACAAATAACTCGAAATGTGACATTCTTCAAGTGACTAAATTAACCCCAATGATAAAGAACTGGTGACCGATGATCATGCTCAAGTTGAATCAATAGAGAGTCCTTGCAGGAGGGACCCACTCAGGTGACCAAGAGAACAACTCTGGCCTCATCAATCCACGTCCATGTTGAAACCATGCCACTGGCAGAAGGAGCAGAAACAGGTCTGCCAGGTGACAGCGAGTGGATCTGAGGAAGATCTCGATACAATCTGAGGCCACAGTGGCCACCTTTCCGAAGACTGAAAGACTGCCTCTGTTAATGGGTCATTAAGACCGATGTTAAATCAACTGTTGTTCAAATCCAAACTGAGGAGGGAAGTATGCTGTGTGCCACCCGGTACATTACGTCGATATGTGGCAGCCAGGTATGCACACACCAGGGGCGGCGCCTGGTGCAAATAGAGGGTAAACTGATAGCACTGGGTCAGTCACCACCTACCTATACACCTTGTGCAGTGCACACTGAGTGGGTCTGAACAACAGCGACTATCCCACTATAAAAGGATGTGAACAAAGGTAAAAGTCCCACATTGAGTGAGTGCAAACACACAACAACGTAACACATTACCATCAGTAAGTGTGACCACAGGAAGCAGTCCTGCTCCCAACCAAAGTGGATGTGCATGCAGGAGGCACGGCCACCGTGAGTGGATTGTATCAAAAGAGAGGGTGCTTCCGAATGGCTATTTTGACGTGCCGAAGGGCAAGTCGTTCATTGACTTGTTTTGTAAAAAGTCAATGCACAAACGTGCCCTTCAGCAACTAGGTAACCGGCTCTGCTCTGGGTTTCCTATGTAATGACTCTCCACAGTCTTGTGTGTGTGGTACCGTCACACAGTGTGAATTGTTTCTTAACTTGGACCCTGCTCTGAGGTAAATAGCGTTAGTGTTGGTTGTGGATGAGGCAAATTGCATAAATTGATTTTTATTGAATACAAAAACAATAAAGCGACTTGGAAGCTAGAATCAGCCACCAGAACAAAATATTGAATCTAATATAAAAACCCAAAGCATTATAACTCCATTGTCTCAAAACCACATGTCTCAGTCGTTTTCAGTTTCAGCATTACACTTACCAAGGGACAGAAAGGCAAAACATAATGGCCACCTCCGGACAAATACAGGAAGAGGAGAAAGGGAAGGAAGGGTACAAGAAATAACAAAAGGGGAAGGCGGAGTGGGAGTGTGCAGGGAGGGAAAATACACATCACCAATCATCATCTGTAAAGGACATATGGTCTCCCAAGTGGCCATCTGAAGGAGTTCAGGCAGAGAGAGGTAAAACTGAAAACAAAAATCATACTCATTCGGGAAATCACTGCTAGATTTCTCGAGGCACTCTAAAGGGACAATTTCAGTATGAGATGGCCACCTCAGGCTTGGGAGAGGCAAGTTATTTGCTCCATTTCACTAATCTCTACTTAGCTGGGCTACTGGTGTAAAAAACTTGAGGTCCCACCTGCAAAGTACATGGAGGGGGTCCCCTCCCCCGGCCCAACACCTACCACTTTTGCTGAGGGGGCCCCCTTGAGCTCAGGAGCTATGGGGGCTAATGTTACACCACTGAGCTGGACTCCAGAGAGAAGGCAATAGTCCCATGAGAAGGAACTCTTTCTATGGTGGCCACCTCCCTACAGGTCATTACGAACACTGTTCCCAGTCCTGGGCTTTTATGTGGTAGCCTCATGTCTTCTGGGTGTTGTAGTCTTGTTTTACTGCCTTTGCAATAATTAGACTAACACACCAGAAATCAATGACTTGTAGGTGAAACATTCAGGACTTGAGACAGTGTCTGAAATGACACGGAGGGAGTTGGTACCCGTAGCCCTGTCCCAACGCCTTGGAGATGTTGCTACTACATTTAAGCTCAGGGCTGGAGCTCCGGATGATCAGGCTGATCAGGATGGGCCTGCCTTCTCTTCCTTCATGGAGGCAGCTTTCTGAAGTATCAGCTAAAGCAGTAAGTGGGTCTTTGGAATGTTGGTGTCTGCACTTGATTCATAGGCCAGAGCCGTTTAAAGACATGGGCAAAGAGAGCAATTGCTCAGGAACCCCACCTTCCAAGACCCCCCTGGTAAAGTGATCCAGACATTCCTAAGTCCTCCAATGATGCGCACAAAAAGAGGTTATTTTTTAATCTGACAGCTGGGCATGCCTGTTTCACAGAAACTTCTCGACCTGCCCTTCCAGCTCCAAGGCAGTTGATGGCAATTGAATCAGATCAGAAGTTACAATCCTTGTGATATAGACAGCTTATTGAGTTAATAACTGGCATTAATGAGATCCATGCAAACTGTATGGCACAAGTTTAGAACCTTACAGGTTTTTCTCAACCTTTCGCTTTTCTGATGTTGCTAAAAGGGGTTCCTTTGGCAAGTAATAAAAACAAATTAGCAAGTGTTATTAATATAAGTAGACCTACAAAATCCGAGATGTCGGATAAAGAACCTAGCAAAAAGGGAATGATTTTCGCTCAGTCTGAGTCGGAAAATCTGCAGGAAAGAATTTTTTTTCTTTCTTGAGTCCCCTCACTCACCAGGGTTTCCCCTTGGTGACATGCTTCATCATAGGGGCCATCTCAATCCGCTGCGGACTGAGGCGTGCTGCGACTTGCGAAGTTACGTAGGAGCACTTTTGTGAAAACTATGTGTAGTGCAGTGGTGTTGTGGAGTGGGAGAGGTGAGTTAAAAAATACCTAACTAGTGGGCGAAATAACTTTAATCTGGCTCCTAGTCGGTATGTTTAAAACCGGGGTAAGATACTGGGAGAAACCTAGCTATAATGGGTTAGGGGCCCCTAGTATGCGTCAACATGTTTCGAGCCTCCCCAGAGCTCTTCTTCAGGACTACACAGGGTCCCGCCCTGTATGTACCACTCCAAAAGTGACCTAAATTGAGGTAAATTGTGAAAATAATCAAAAACGCTGCAACTAATAAGCATGCGTTAATTAATACATACGATAAACCAATTGTCACGTAATATCTGTAGGATAGAAAAGAAGAATATAGTTATGGGATCAGCCGCCCCACGAACGAGGTCGGTAAGTATATTCCATGTGAATGTCAGTTTCTCACACGTAATGCTCCTCTATGGTGTGTGAGTCTAGCAGTAATCTTGTGTTTTCGCCGTGCTTGGTAGAAAGAAAAACACATTGCTGCTTGCTCGAGTGGCGATAGTGGGTGACATTAATAAAACATACACCGCGTGACTTTAAAAACATGACACACAAACATTCAGTATGTACAAAAAACCACTTAATCACATACTCATTAGAAGGCAAAATTGTGCCCCATGATCTGGAGGGGATGAGGGGCTTGTATTCGAATTCTGAAAGGAAGGACAAAGCGTAATTAATAGCCTCTCTCTCTAGAAAACGCTGTGCAAAAACGCGGGGACTGCCGTGGTCGATTCCGCAGTTTTCCCGGTTTTCATCGTAGCCTGAAAAGGAAAGGACTTAATCAATCAATCAATCAATCACGGCATTTATAGAGCGCGCTACTCACCCGGGAGGGTCTCAAGGCGCTGGGGGAGGGGGTAAGTTACTGCTCGAACAGCCAGGTCTTGAGCTGTTTCCTGAAGGAGAGATGGTCCTGGGTTCGCCGAAGGTGAGTGGGGAGGAGTTCCAGGTCTTGGCTGCCAGGTAGGAGAAGGATCTTCCTCCGGCGGTGGCTCTGCGGATGCGTGGTACGGTGGCGAGGGCGTGGCTGGTTGATCGTAGCTGGCGGGTGGGCGTGTAGAAGGTCATGCGGTCGTTGAGGTACTTTGGGCCCAGGTCGTGGAGGGCCTTGTGTGCGTGGGTGAGGAGTCTGAACGTGATTCTCTTGCTGACGGGGAGCCAGTGCAGGTCTTTCAGGTGTCCGGTGATGTGGCTGTGTCGGGGGATGTCCAGGATGAGTCGTGCGGAGGCGTTCTGGATGCGCTGGAGTCTTTTTTGAAGTTTGGCTGTGGTTCCGGCGTAGAGGGTGTTCCCATAGTCCAGTCGGCTGGTGACGAGTGCCTGGGTGACGGTTTTCCTGGTTTCAGTGGGGATCCATCTGAAGATCTTGCGGAGCATGCGCAGGGTGTTGAAGCACGAAGATGAGACGGCGTTGACTTGTCTGGTCATCGACAGGGAGGAGTCCAGGATGAAGCCCAGGTTGCGTGCGTGGTCCGTTGGCTTGGGCGCGGTGCCCAGGGCCGGGGGCCACCAAGAGTCGTCCCAGGCGGAGGGTGATGAGCCCAGGATGAGGACTTCCGTCTTGTCTGAGTTCAGTTTAAGGCGGCTGTTCCTCATCCAGTCGGCGACGTCTCTCATCCCGTCGTGTAGGTTGGCTCTGGCGGTGGTGGGGTCGTTGGTGAGGAGAGGATCAGCTGGGTGTCGTCGGCGTAGGAGATGATGTTGAGGTTGTGTTGGCGTGCGATGGCTGCGAGGGGGCTCATGTAGACGTTGAAGAGGGTTGGACTGAGTGAAGATCCTTGTGGAACGCCGCAGATGACTTCGGTGGCCTTGGATCTGAACGGGGGAGGCGGACTCTCTGGGTTCTTCCGGCGAGGAACGAGATGATCCATTCCAGTGCTTTCTCTCGGATTCCGATGTTGCTGAGGCGCTTCACTAGGGTGCGGTGGCAGACGGTGTCGAACGCCGCGGAGAGGTCCAAGAGGATGAGGGCTGCTGTTTCCCCGTTGTCGGTTAGGGTTCTGATGTCGTCGGTGGCTGCGATAAGGGCGGTCTCGGTGCTGTGGTTGGCCCGAAACCCGGACTGCGAGGGTCGAGGGATCCATTCGTCTCGAGGAAGGCGGCAAGCTGTCTGTTGACGGTCTTCTCGATGACTTTGGCCGGAAACGGAAGGAGCGAGATGGGACGGTAGTTCTTGAGGTCGGTGGGGTCCGCCGTTGGTTTCTTCAGGAGGGCGGTAAGCTCGGCGTGCTTCCAGCTCTCCGGGAAGGTGGCGGTGTGGAAGGAGGAGTTGATGATGTCCCGGAGATGGGGTGCGATGGTGGCGTCGGCTTTGTTGAAGACGTGGTGTGGGCAGGGGTCGGTAGGTGATCCGGAGTGGATGGAGTTCATCGTGCGGGTGGTGTCTTCGGTGCTGATCGGGGTCCAGTTGCAGAGGGTGGTGGTGGCGGGTGTTGGTTCGGCGGTAGGGTGCGTGGTTTGTGCGTCGAAGCTGTTATGTATGTCGGTGATCTTGCGGTGGAAGAACGCGCGAGTGAGTTGCAGAGGTCTTGCGAGGGGGTGATGTCGTTGTTTCCGGCGCTGGGGTTGGAGAACTCTTTGACGATGCTGAAAAGTTCCTTGCTGTCGTGGGCGTTGTTGTCCAGTCGTTCTTTGAGTGCCGACTTCTTGGTGGCACGGATCAGCTGGTGGTGTTTGCGGGTGGCGTGCTTGAGGGCGGTCCTGTTGTCTGTGGTCTGGTCGAGTCGCCAGGTTTTCTCGAGAGTGCGGCAGTTCTTCTTGGATTCCTTGAGTTCGTTGGTGAACCAAGGGGTTTTCTTGCTTCCGGGTCTGCTGGGAGGGTTTTTTAGTGGTGCGAGGTCGTCGGCGCAGGCGGTCAGCCACTTGATGTGAGCTCTCCTCGTTGGCACACTACCTATTTGTTCCCCTCGAGACCGCATATTAGCGCGTCTCACATCGGGTGCCGGTATATAAAGCTAGTGTTTCCGCCCGGTCATTGCTGTGTAATCCTGAAGAAGAGCTCTGGGGAGGCTCGAAACATGTTGACGCATACTAGGGACCCCTAACCCATTATAGCTAGGTTTCTCCCAGTATCTTACCCTGGTTTTAAACATACCGACTAGGAGCCAGATTAAAGTTATTTCGCCCACTAGTTAGGTATTTTTTAACTCACCTCTCCCACTCCACAACACCACTGCACTACACATAGTTTTCACAAAAGTGCTCCTACGTAACTTCGCAAGTCGCAGCACGCCTCAGTCTGCAGCGGATTGAGATGGCCCCTATGATGAAGCATGTCACCAAGGGGAAACCCTGGTGAGGGAGGGGACTCAAGAAATAAATTTTTTTCTTTCCTGCAGATTTTCCGACTCAGACTGAGCGAAAATCATTCCCTTTTTGCTAGGTTCTTTATCCGACATCTCGGATTTTGTAGGTCTACTATTGTATTAGGAGAGTGGACCTAGCATAGACCTCTACCTCCTCCCGTTTTTTGATCTCATCCTATTAATATAAGTACTCATATAGACAGATATATCTGACATTCTCACAGTGCATATATATCTCTTACATACAGAGCTTGGAAAAGTTAAAAAAAACACCTGCCTCCAGATGATACTTCATCTCATAAGCACTTGTGAAGTGACAAGCTGAATGTCTTTGAAACCTAAACGGAGATGGGATCAAGATGTTAGGGTCTAGCTAGCCCTCAAACGGGACAGACTCCATTGGCTGCTGCAGCAAATAAAGGGTGGTGGGGTGGGTGGAGGGAACGACGGGGGAGGGGCACGGGGGGTGTCGCACGGGGGGGTGTTAGAAATAGTAGGTTAAAAAAAAACCTTACCTCTAGCTGCCAGCCGCCTCTAGCGTCGCTTCGCGTTCACCACCTCTCCTCTTCCTGGGTCCCAGCAGCCCCTGGGAAAGACTCCCATCCAATCCGCAAGCTGCAGAGCAGCGCGGTGATTGGCCTGAGCGGGCTCGAAAGGCGCTCCACTCAGGCCAGGGAGTCTGTGGGGGTTTCTCCAGCCCGGCTGCTCAGTGCAGCCAGGCTGGAGAAACCTAAGTGCGCATGTGTGTTTTGGTCAGCCTGAGACGGCCAGCCAAACACACATGAGCACTTAGGGAGTGCACGTAGCAATCCTCCTACCCGCTCTCATGCCTCGGCCCCTCACCTCCCTACAGCGCTGGCTAAGAGCCGACAAATGCAAAATAAAACAACACAAGAACATCGTTTTAGTTTACATTTGCTGGCTCTGAGCCAGGCAGTGGGGTGACGCTCCTCCGCCATTGCGGAGGAGCTGCCGCTGCCAGACTCGAACAACAGAAATGCACATGCCTCTTTGAGTAAGGCATTTGTCTCTGGCCAAACTGCAGCTGGAAATATGAAGCCTCCCTCATCCACTGCAGGTGCTACTCTGAGCGCAAAGCGGACAGTGTGCATGCCATTGAATGTGTCCTACTGCTGGAAGCCTGCACTGGGACACAGCCAATGCATTTCACCGGAGCACCCCCAGGTCAAATATACGGCTTAATAATAGCTGTCAGATCCATCTGGATCCCCTCATTTCCAACAGTGAATTAATTAATAAGAACTTTTTGTCTCATGTCTTTCTCCTTATTCCACATCATCTCTTCTAACTCACCACTCCCTTTTGCCTCCCTGGGTACCTCTGCATATCAATATAACCGTTCTCCCTCTCTGTCTGAGCTCTCTCTACCTCAGCTGTGTCTACCTCGCTCTCAAACAGACCCCTTTACCCTACATCTCTCACAACCTTAGCTCTATCTCTTCCACTCTCTGTGTTCAACTCTCCATCTCCACTTGTCCGTCCTGAGCACTCTCTATCTCAAAAACCTCTCAGCACCTCACTGCTGTTTTCATCACACCTTCTGAATATCTGCCAGGATCTCTTTTTCTCACTTATTACCTCCCCTCTTTCATCTCTGTCCGCACCGCCTTCTCTATTTCCACTCACTCACTCTATGCTACTTTGCCTCTCTATAGTTCTCCATCTTTATACATCCCTCTTCCTCACTTCTCTGTCTCTCCCTGCCTCACATGTCTCTATATATGTCACCTTCTTTCTCTTGCTTCCCCTGCATCAACCTTGCCTCTCTTTCTCTACCTAAATTCTAAGGGGCATATTATCAAGGCGGCGCTATGAAATTATCGCCGCTTTTGCGTCCGTTTTCGGGCGAAAGTGGCGATAATTTCATCGCCTTATCAGCAAAGACACGCTATTGCGTGTTTTGCTGACTTAGCGCCCGTTTCCAGCACGCCTAACTTTGCATCGCTAATGAGATGCAAAGTAGGCGTGGCTGTGAAACCAACCAGGGAAAATATCGCGAAGGCAGCTTCGCGATATTAACAAGGAAGGGTAGCGATTTTTAAATCGCGTTAAGTATGACTTAACGCAGGAATTTAACGTCTGTTAAATTCCTGACTAAAGCATACTTAACATGGGGAGTGGATTCTGTGGCTAAGACCACAGGCCCTATCATCTAGGATATCGCCGTTTTCCACCATGGAAAACGGCGATATCCACTATCTCTGGAATTTTTATCGCCTCGGCGATCCGCGTTGTTGATAACGCGCTAACCGGGCGATAAATTCCAGAGATAGCCGGCGATAAATATGCAAGCGCTAAGCGCGCTTGCGATATTTATCGCCGGCCCTTGTTAATATGCCCCTAACTCTCTTGTTTAACTTTTTCCCTCTACCCCTCATCTCTATGTCTATCATTGATCCCTCTACCTCTACCTTCCTCTCTGGCTTTTCACTCTCTTTACCTGACCTGTCTCTCTATCTGGTGTATCACTTTGGCCCTCTCTTGACCTCATTGTTTTTTTCTACCGTGCATCTCTCTATATGTACCTCATGACATACTTCTTTTACTTGTTTACTTTTCTCTTTGCCCCTACCCTTCTCTAACTCACCTCTCTCTCTACAGTACCCCTTGGTGTAGCCCTCCCCTTCTCTTTACATTTCTTATCCCCTATCCTACTAATTGCTACCACTCGCTAAACCATTACCTGTTGCTTTACCTCTCTTTCTCTACCTACCTCTACTTACCTCTTCTTCTATTGCCTTCTTTCTGTTTACATCACATTGCCTCCTCGTGATATCTGTTTCCCCTTCTAATTACGATTTGAAAGGGTTGTGCCTCACAGACACAACCCTCCCCAATCAAAACTCCAATGTTATATAAACTCCACCCTCCTCCTGTTTTTATTGTGTCTTTTGGACACTTACCCTTTGGGCTTCTATTGACCACGGCTCCAGTGTCTTTGAAAAATCGCAGACTACCTCATAGAGTGGGTGGTCTGCACATCATGTGCGGCTGGCATTGATTTTCTCTAGGCCTGGGCAGTGAACTCCGCTCTGTTCACGGAGTTTGCGGAGTTTTCATTTTTTCCTCGCTCGCCAACATTAAGTTGGCGAGCTCGAGTGAGGAAAATCTAACTCTAGACCACGAGATTTCTCAATGCTGGTGGTCGTGGATGGTTGTGACCACTCACGGTGAGAAACCATCCGTTCGCGTTGAGGAAGCTGCCGCTCGAGTAGAAAATCTACTCGAGCGGCAGAAAGAAGCAGGGCCCTCTTGCACTGTGCATGGTGCCATTCGTGCTGATTTTCTAGCGCGGGACAAACACGCGGCGCAAAAAGTCAGCGAGAACGGCACTACCTAACGCACACCGGCGCTTACGAAACTACGCATAGCGCGGCAGAGTTTTTTTGCCGCTTCGCATAGTTCCACGTAGCAGAACTCTACAAACTCGACCCAGGCCTAATTTTCTCTGAGAGTACTGCACAACGTTCGCCAGCACAGTCAGAGTGCAGTCCTCCTACGGGGTAGGAGGACTTCACATGCGCATTCCATTGTTTCCACGTCGCTGCTCAACGGCATACTCAACGACGTTTTCAGGACTGAAAGAGACAACAGAGCGCGTCATAGTCCACTTGTTCTATAGAGGTTAGAAGTGTCTCTATTTTGCATATTTAAATGTAGCATTTGCAGGTTATTGTCCCAATTTCAAAAGGAACATCTGCACATGGGTGGTATTTCTTGCAGCAGTGCAGCTTGAGTTAATGTTTGTATTGCACTCTACAGGGACAGACTTCTGACTGTACGACGGCTGAGAGAAACCACCCAGAAAAGAGAAAGCATGTGCATTCTCCTTATACTTCTTTTCATGAGGAGAAGGGGAGAAAGGAGAAAAGACAGAAGCAGCCTGCACCTCAAAAAGGTTACATTCTGGGAGCGTGGCTAGGTGCACGGTGAAGATGGCGGCACCGCAGTAAGCTCTGTAGAGCTTCCGGCGTGCATGCCGGCCCAGATAACCGCTGAAAATAATTAATGTCATATGCGTGCAGCAAAATATGTGGTGATCATGGAGGAGTGACTGCGGCCCCTCAATATTCACCAGATCCTCACTTTTCGGACCTACATCTCCACAACGTGCTGGATAAGATGGCGGCGCCGGCCCGTTTCCTCAGAGTGGTGTTTATCGCACGCCGCAACAGGGCGAACTGAGAAAACCCACTGTCTGCCTACTGGACTCTAGGATCTCTGAGGGGCATCGCAGATCAGGAGGCAGTAAGGACATGGCACTAATTGTCAAATGCCCCGCTCACCCGATGCAATCTGCTTTACAGTACAAGCGCACCCGTTTCGGCACCCAAACAATGCCTGGTTCACTCGGCACGTCGTCGGATTCCCTCAAAGTTCATCACCAGCCCGGGGGCATGATCCGCCAATACAATGAGGATTCCACTGTGAGGCCTCCGATTCCTGGGGACCCTCTGACAATTCTGCAAGTGCTCAGCTTCACACAAAATGGCGACAATTGCTTGGTTCTAGACACGCTGAACTCCTGTGTTACATTCCTTTACCCCTGGGGCTCTGCTTAGGGGAGGAGTGATGTTTTTGGGGACCTTGTGAAGAACCACGTAGATGGAGTCTCTTTTATGCTGATATTAACACTAGACCTCTCATCTCCCATGTTCTAATTATGGTTCTGTTACAAGCAGTGTAAGGCCCTATTACCCCCTACAAATTGGCAATGATTATCTGGGCCCAGCTCCTCTGACCCTCAGTGCTGCTCATATCAATTTATCGATTGTCGAGGGACGGCCTATACTTGACCATACTGGACCAACTGCGTACATTACTCCCAGCGGCCCGGTGAAGACATCGCAAAGGTCCCCTCACAAGTGATCATGGGAAACCAGCTCATACGGTGTTGGCGCTTGACTTCTCATCCTTAATTCCCCAGAATCAGTTGGGTGCTGCAGCTGTTATAGTATGCATACTAATGCTGTGCACCAACACTACATACCTGCAATGCCCCTCTCCTCTCTACAAGGGGCCGTGCACTTCATACGTGCTCGGGTTAGGGAATGAGTTTGGGACTGTGCCTTAACTATATTAGGGCTGCAGTCTAACCAACGGGGGCCATTTTTCAGTGTGAACCCATGTGAGACCCTCCTCCATATGCTGTGTCACCGGATCTAGGGCCCACAAGCTAGATCCACAGGAAGAGCCCTCATCCCTATAGAGGCCCAGTGAAGAGTTCCAAATGTGTGAGGGCCTACGTTAGCACCCACGCCGAGCTGAAACACTGTATTCAGTGACCAAGATCTCCACAGGAGGCTTCTTCCCTCGCAAATAGCCCCAGCCGTGCATGGGACTACATAAGTGTCCCTCACCAAGCTGAGATCACCTTAACAGCAGGGTGTCCCAGCCTAAGGAATCACACTCTACATCAGAGTGTAGGACACTGGCATCCTTCAGAGGATAGATAAAATTATATGGTTTAATCCAAAGTATCACACTCTCGCAAATAGATTAGCAGAACTACTGCCACAATATGTCTGACATCAGAGGCTACATTACAACGAATCTCACACAATTTCCAAAGTTAGAGACCTGCTTACCTCCTGGTTGCCCAAATACAAACTCGTGGTGGGGTAGGCTTCAAACTCTCAAGATGATGATCACTCCAATAGTGAATTTTGATTCTTCCATGCTACCCCTGAAACTTTCTTCCTGGGGGTGCCCACTGATGCCTAATCCACCCCCCACTTTTTCTCTTTTCAGTTACAACCATACAAGGAAAAGGTCCTATAAATATGGTCTGTATGGTTACGTGCATGTTTTTTACTATTTAATTGCACAGAAAATTAGCAATCGCAAAAAGCAGGGTAAAAATGAGGTCCTGAGGAAAGCCTACTGACCCTTTACGGACTATCTAAAGGCTGAAACATGTCGATCTATCGGATGCCTGGGAACATTAATTCGTACAAGCATCACACTGATCTATTTTAACCCAGCCCTAGATCCCAGAATAATACATTTGTTACAAAGGATTTAAAGGCTATTTTAACACACCCCTGCCTTCACTAACTGTTACCACTCAAAGAGCTCCACTTACAAACGTATCGAGCCCACCCATTCACGTTCAGTGTCTGGGTGAGGGTCCAATGATGAAGCATGCCACAGGTGGTACCTGTGGGTGAGGACCCTATATATAAATATATATTTATATATATAAATAGTTAAATTTTTCACACCATCTCAGAGAAAGTTTACTGTCTGAGAAATTGTGAAGCAAGCATTGCTTTACCTGGGTGCATTGCGCTCACTTGTCTCGGATACAGGCAAGACAGACACTGTCACAAATAACTGGGTCTCCCTTCTCCTTGTGTTAAGTTCTTATCTAACCAACACCTAACACAAAATTTGATAATACACACAAAATGGGCCAAACATTTCAACACATTTGATCACATCACTGACGATAACTGGCAAAAGATTTGCAAACTCACTCTATGCAACACAATTGACCCCTCTCTAATAATCCACATTTTTACAATGAATCGCCTGCATTAGACCCCATCCAGACTACATAAGTTAAACTTGCGAGAAAACGACGAATGCTGGAACTGCAACCAAGAGCCTGGCTCACACCAACACATGTTCTTTGAAAGCCAACTTCTGGACTCATATTGGCTTCCGATACAGAACCAGGTGTCAACTATATTTAACATACCCATAACACTGAGCTCCTCCATGGTAGCACTTGGCCCCTGGGCCTCCGCGACCACTTTGACTGTAAAGGCCAATGATATGGTGCTACTCGACCTTCTTCTGACCATTGCAGTGAAAGTCATCCTTTCCAAATGTAACCATTTAACTCATCACACATGGTGGGCATGGGTCTCATATTATAGAGGTGCCCATAGCATCCAATCCAATCACCATTCCGCCTCACAATCTCCAGTGCAGCATGGCGATCCCTAGATAAATACATAGAACTAAGTACGAACGGGCTCGCAGCTCAACCTCTGACAGGCTCCTGAGCCTGAACATTCATTCACTCCCAGGTCTCAGATATCCCACTCACCCCTCACACCATCTCCACCCCCCCCTCAGTTCTCGCGCATTTGTTTCTCTTGACCCTTAAGGCGATACATCCTTATGATATACACCTCACGTCATTAAACTCTCAATAGCTACTAAACATACAAATTACATCAGATCTGTACCCATCTATCTGGGTAATCTTCTAGACTCTTTGTAGGGGTCGATTTTATGAGGGTATCCATTCCCACACCATCTTCATATTTGTAACTTATATATCATTTTTCCCACTCGATTGACTCATTTAGCCATCCCTCATTGATATCGCAGTTATGAGTGTATGCAGACCTACAGCATTTTGTATGTAACTTGTATATCATATGCTTTGCATTATCGATTTGGTTAATCAACCTTTACCTGTATCGCAATTATATCTGCCTCTGTGTTTTCTAATAAAACAAATAAAATATATTGAACAAAAAAAAAAGTTGCATTCTGTCCTCGGGCGAGGTCCAGAAAATGAGTCAGGAGGCTGTGTCCACTGTCTTACATTCATCTAAAGAAGATAGACATTAAAGACTGTGGGGTGAGCCTCCAGCATCTGATTCATATTCCGCGGAGGACGGTCCGAGTACCAGTACAGAAGGCAAATATATTTCTAGAGAAGACCTATGTCGCATCCTCCAGCATATTTGGCAGAATCTGGGGTTTGAGAGTTCTCCCCAACCAATGGAGGAGGAGAGCCTGTTCCCATAATACTCTACGTCCTTACTTCAATCCCTGCTGCTGCATGACAAAATCAAAGATCTGATAGTTCCACATTGGAAAGACCTTGATCAGTTCCACATTTCTTACAGAAAAAGTCTGCTTTAACTGATGTGGAATGGAACATATTCTCCCAACCACAGTTATCGTGGACTCTATGTTGGCTCCATTCATCAGGAGGTCCACTATTAAAGTGGATGATGGTACTCCATCAGATGCAGTGGACAGAAAGATTAAGAGTGCTCTTATAAAGTCTTTCACAGCAAGTAATCTTGCCTTAAAGAAGCTACTTATGTGGCTTATGCTTGCCAGTCCCTCGTTCGAGATTTTTACATTTTGTCGGAAGCTATTCAGGAAGAAAATTATTGCGCAGACATCCTGTTACAGATGGAAATGGAAGCACTATATCTGGCGGATGTTTCATCTGATATTATTAGGTCCGCTGCCTTGGCTTCCGGAGCTACGATGATGGCTCAATGTAATCTCTGGATGAGCGACTGGAAGGTTGACTTGGCGAACAAAATCAGCTTTTCTTAAAGTCCCTATTGTGGGTAAACAACTGTTTGGAAACCTTCTCACCAAGTCCCATAAGGATCGCAAACATACTTTGCCATATAAGCATTCCTCACCCAAAAAGCCCAAACCCTGAAAATCTGATTACAAGGACTAGATTAGAAAGGATTCTAGGAATTATTAGTCCAGACGTAAACACTTTCAGTCTAGAAGGTCTTGAAAGGGGCAGGAACCTACAGGAGAATATTGTGCCACAAAACAAAGTTCCTGACAGTTTACCTCCTCTCTTGCAAATTCCAATTGGAGGTTTTTTGTTCCAAAATGGGAACAACACATAAAAGATCAACAGGTTCTAGATATTCTACACATATGTGATCAAATTCAAATCTGTTCCTCCAGTATCTGGCATGATTCCAAAGACAATTCCAAGAGATCCCATAAAGAGAGGGTTTTTTTAATGGTCTGGCATCTAAGCTCTCCTCAAAAAAATTGGAGATAATTTATGTACCTCTAAAAGAAAGGGTGCAGGGCACGGGCTCCATTCAAATGTTTTGGTGAAAATGGTATCAGGAGAATACAGACCGGTGATGGATTTAAGATCTGTAAACAAATGGATCAAACTATCCACTTCAGAATGCTTGTACTCCAGCAGGTCATTCACACCATGGTATCAGAATGGGACTATCTTACAACCATCGCTCTCCAGGATTCCTATCTGCATGTCCCGATCCACTCAACATCTCAGAATTTTCTGAGATTTGCAGTGGGGACTCATTATCAATTTTGAGTACTGCCATTCAGCCTCATGTCCTCCCCTTGGGTGTTTACAAAGATTCTTGCTCCTCTTATGGCAATATTACGTCAGCAGGGAGTAACAATACTCCCATACCTTGACGACTGCCTGATTGTCTCCCCATCCTTCAAGCAACATCAAAAAATATGTTGATAGCATCAACAACCTTCAGTGATCATGAATTCCCTGTAAATCATGGGAAATCTCACCTAGTGCCAGCCCAGGAACAGATGTTCATAGGGGCACGATTCAAAACCCATCAGAATGTAGTGACTCTTCCAGACAAGAGGGCTTTCAAGATTCAAACTCATCTTCATGCTTTGATAGCTCAGAACACTCCATTAGTGGCAGAACGGTTGCAGAACCAGGGAGACTTGGCAGCAACCATTTTTTTGGTACCACGAGCAAGATGTCACCTCAGTACACTTGTCACGCACATTCTGCACCATTTGTCACCTGTGACTCAGAATTTATCGCTCACAATTCCATTGACCACTGGGATGCAGAAGGAGTTAACTTGGTGGTTGAATCCAGTCTATATTCTGAAGGGAATTCCCTTGAGGTAACACATAGGTCGTGATCACAACAGATGCCAGTGCATCGGGTTGGGGAGCATGGTCTGACATGCAACAAGTCCAGGGCAGGTGGGTGAAGGAACAAGAACTCAAATCATTCCATTGGAAGGAATTACAAGTGGTTCACCTGGCGTTGAAGGCTTTTGCTTCCCATTTGAAGAACAAGGATGTACTGATTCATATGGACAACATGAGCACAAAGAGTCCTATCAACAAACAGGGAGGGACAAGATCTCGTTCTCTGTCCCTGATAATAATGGATCAGATCATTCAGTGGGCACAGAGGACAGTAGTATCTTTGGAGGCAACATACATCAGTTGGTATGTGAATGACCGAGCAGACAAACTAAGCAGACAGCTCCCCCCTTCATCAGAGTTCTGTCTCAGTTGTCTCATGTTTCACCTCTTGTGCCAGAGATAGGGTTGCCAGTGATTGATCTGTTTGCCACAAGTCACAATACACAAGTTGCAAACTTTTGCTTAAGATGGATAGAAGAAGGTGCATGGGGAGTAGACGCGTTGGGGTACCAATGGCCGAAAGGCCTTCTCTATGCATTTCCCCCATTTCCTCTTCTTTAGAAATTTTTTCTTTGATTGAAGATAGAGAAATCAGAACTGAACTTGATTGCACCGGCATGGCCTCGCTCAACTTGGTACTCTTGAATAGTGACACTGATGGCGGAAGAGGGTGGCTTTTACCTCTGAATCCTTCTCATTTGTCTTTTCTACTGTTACAATCTGCCAGTCTGAGGAAACTCAGACTAGCGGCTAGGAGATTGAAAGGTCAAGATTGAATGAGCAGGGTTTGTCAGGAAAGATTGGCCAGATCCGTCCAAGCATCTAGAAAGGGCTCCATGCTATCATTTCATCCAGTGGCGGCTGCTCCAATTTTGGGGTGGTGAGGCAACATGGGGAAGATGGAAACGGGGGTAAGAGGAAAATAATAATTTTTTTTAACTTACCTGCTCCTGTGTCCACCGCCTCGGTGCTCCTATTCCGACACTGGGCACGCTGCACAGGCTCCCAGGGAGCAATCACGCCACTGCTCTCATGCTGGTTATACCAGGATGAGAGCAGCGCCATGATTGGCCTATGTGGGCTGACTTGACGCTCGCTCAGACCTAGGGAGCCTGGGGCTTTTCTCCAACCTGGCTGCTGCGACACAGCTGGGTTGGAGAAACATGAGTGCGCATGTCTGTTCGGCCAGCCTGAGATGGCCGGCCAAACAGACATGAGCACTTACAAGTGCCGAACACTCCTCCTGTAGCTTGATGCTCGGCAGTATGGCCTGCTCTAACCTCAGCTGGGAGTAATGAAAAATAAAATGATAATAAATTGGTTTTAACATAATTTTATTTTTCAGTGGGACCACTGCCTGCTCTTAAAAAACGTTTTCGCTGCTAGTCGCGAAGGGAAGGGGTCCTCAGGGGACCCCTTCCCATTTGCGACTGGTTTAACACCTACTTGAAGTAGGTGGTAAAGTGCGATTGTTTTGCAATCGCATTCCAGTCGTAAAAAACAATCATACATGCCCTTGTGGCTCGCTATTAGGAAGGGACGCCCTTGGCACGCCCCTTCTTAATAGCGACTTGCAAACTCTATTTTGCGAGTCGGTAATAGGTTACCAACTCACAAAATAGGATTGGTACATTGCACAAGCCATTTAAGCAGTCGCAAACGTTACAATTTTCCGTTTGTAACTGCTAAAAGCCATTGTACATCTGGCTCAAGGTGATTCGCTGACTGAGATCTGTCTAAGGGCCACCTATGCGGCACCTTCGACATTTGTCAGGCACTATAAAATCCTATAGGAGACAGATTTACAGAATGCCTTTGGTTCAAACGTTTTGATTTCTATGCTATGAATAGGAGACAACCGTAGATTCCGAATAAATTTGATTTTTGTGTTCTGGCACTTCAGAATGGTTGTCTGTTCCTTTTGGTATTTGCTTACTATATCTCAAATTGTAATTAGAAGGCACAAAGGATAGCACGAGGGGGTAATGCCTAAATTATACACCAGTAATTACATTAATCGGGGCGAAGGAAGCACTTGGAGTAATGTCATTACTGGTTAGTAACTTCAGCATTTCTCTACCTTACGTTTCTCCTTGAGTGTGCCTGTCTCTTTACCTCCTCTGCCCCTCTCCTTCCCATTTCTCTTATTCAGCAGAGTCATAGATCACTGTCTAACCACAGAAGTGGAGAAAGAGGAGAGGAGGGACAAGGAGAAAAGTGTCAAGATGTCTCACATGAATTGGTAAAAATTCTCAGAGCAGTGCCATGATTTTCACTGTTGCAACAAGGTCAGTTGTAAAGGAGGATGTATATAGGAATATACATCAAATAAAGTTTCAAGTGCTATGTGCATATGTGTTGCTTCAGTATTATGCATTAGTCCACTCAACATGCACCAAGTCGACTCTTACCATGTCTTTCCTACAGTTTTTTTTAAATGATATTTTCGGAGTTTTGTATAGCGTGAACAAGACCCGGCATAGGGTAACAGAGCGCTTCACAGTAAGGAGTAAAACAAATTCAAGACAGTTTAGTATGGTCCTAGATAAAGTGAAATTATGTACATATAAACAACGGATAGGTACAATACGATAAAGACATGTGGGAGATACATGCTGATTCGACATTAAATTCCACGTAAAATACGATTACTGCAAGACACAACAATCTAGATCCAAGCCCCAAAACAGCTGGCTTTATCAACACGTCTTCAATATCCTGTTTGGTACTATCTGATTGGTCGCCACCACGCAGCTTGAGCATTCAGCTTTTTGCATGTGGGAGCCCAAAATATGGCTTGCCAATGGCCCATTAAAATCCTTAAAATGGCCTGCACAGGCAGCGACTGAAATTAGAAGTGCACGTCACACAGTTTAAACTTAACACAGAGAGGTGGCTGTGTTCTTGATTCATTCCTTTCTTTATAACCTCGCAACATGTGCACACTTCCACGCCTCAAATATAAGCTTTCTGCATGAAAATCACACCTGCATCCATTTCTGATGGTCATCCTAAACCAGCCCCCCGGCCCCTCGTGCATGTATGGCGCGGCCTGCTTTTAACTGCCTGCACGCGCACAGCAGTCGCATGCTCGCCTGTACTTCCGATTACCATATTGTGTATAAACGCGGGAGACGCTCGGCTCTCATTTGACAGGCATAGAGAACAGAATGTATTTCTGAGAAGAACAAAGAACAAAAAGCAGTTTGCACGCCTCTGATATTTCTATTAAATAATGGTAAGCTAAATTTATCCAATGGAAATGTCGTTTGTGTTTCAAATTCGACCGTGACATGGTTGAAACGTGTTTTTACAGGTCATTAATTAATGTGGAGCGCGTGAAAAGGGGGACGCTGCGGAAGAGGGATTTATTCTTCTCTAGATTTTACACCTTGCAGGAAAGTAAATCTAAATATAGCGCAGATGTGAGGCAGCAATTAGCAGCTGAGAGCGCCTACATCAGGGCCAGGATGCCTGCCTGCCTCCGTCACCGCTTCCTGCGTGCAGAGCGACTACTGTACCCTCAAACAGTGCGCGCTCTGCCAAGACACCTCCAGACAGGCCGCCTCCAGCTCCACATGGGTACCAAGCAGGCAGAGATGGTGGAGTGGGTGAAGGTGAGCAACATGGAGGAGGCAAAAAAGCACACAGGTGAGAGACGGCAACATGTGAGAGGCACAGAAGCACATCTGGGGGCTACGAGGATACAGGTGAGAGAGTACGACGTGGGTATCATAGAGGCTCTAAGTAGGGTGACCAACTGGCATGGGTGCAAATTCAGGACGGTGAGTGTAAAAATTCAGGACAAAGGGTCAAAATTCAGGACAAAAATTCAGGACAGGAGGTCAAAACTGAGGTCAAAATTCAGGACAAAACTTCGGGACAAAAGGTACGTTTTACAGACACATCAGAGGAGGTCGCACAAAAGTATATAAGTAATCCCATCTATATCCAAACATATTCATCCATTTGCAAACCTATCCATCATGTATCCTTCCATCCATCATTTCACTCATCCATCCCTCCATCCACACTTTCACTCATCCATCCATCCACCCTTTCACCCAATCCATCCGTACACTCATCCATCCACTCTTCCATCCAGCCATTTACCCTTTCACCCATCCAGCCATCCTTTTACTTACTCATCCATCAACCCAGTCACTCATCCTTCCACCCATTCATCTTTTCAGCCATCCATCCATCCTCCCTTTCTCTCTCCATTGACCCTTTCACTTAGCCATTCTTCCTTCCATCCATCCACCCATCCTTCTACTCATCCACTCATGAATCCATCCATTGACCCTATCACTCATCCATCCTTTCACTCATCCATCCACCCATTCACTCGCCCATCATCCACCCTTTCACTCATCCATCCATCCATTCACCCTTTCATTAATCCATTCACCCTTTCACTAATCCATCCAGCCATCCACCCATCCCTTCACTCACTCACTCACCTTTTCATATTAATTATGAGCTGAGCCTTTGTCTGCAGAGTTGCATACAGAAGTGGCCCACCAAGAATGTCACCCTTGCTGTAGTTCCTAACAAGGGGTGGGGGTAGGGTTCACTATGCCCCTGCACATAGGCAGTCTGAAAAAGTGGAAGTCTTGAGTCATGCATGATGCACAGTGCCATGCCATGAGGTGACTGTGATATGGTGTTGTTTCCAGGGCTTTAATCGGGATGCAAAAAAAGGGGGGGGGTGTCTCTCCAAAGGGGGTGTTTGATGTAATTAAGGGTGTGGCTTAAAACACCTAAGCTAAAAATCTGTGCTTAGCATAGTGTGCCACCGGACTGGTATTTTGCCTCTTCTGTCATTGCATCCAGATATATAACACAACAAGTAACGTTACACCTACAACAAGCCAGAACTATTGGCTTTGTCAATGGTTGTTAGTTGCATAAAATAAAAATGCAGCAACCATGGCTTCGTTGAATATAATATTGAAAATGCACTTTTCTAAAATGATGAGACTGAAAGAACTCTAGCCCCTTCTTTTTAACTTGTTTCACCAGCTTCTTTGAATGAACTGGATTCTCACGTAGCAGCATGGGCGTTTTTGCACATTCCTTCCATCTGACAGAATGCGCAACCCTAGACCGTCGCAGGAGGAGGCCACCACATGCAGTAACACTCCAAACTGGCCCATTGTCATTCTGTAAGTGGCAATCAGCCGCATACAGAATGACAATGGGCGGGTGGGGCTGCTCTTGTGCTCTGAGGATGAGTGGGAGGCGGCCCCCTTAGGGTGCTGAGGCTTCATGCAGGGAACAGTGATGTTCCCTGCAATGCCCAAAATTACGGACAAAAGGCGTCCGTAAAAGGGATCCTCACGGACAACGGACGTGAGGTCCAAATTACGGACGGTCCGTGAAATTTACGGACGGTGGTCACCCTAGCTCTAAGCCCACTGTAACTAACAAAATGTCTCACAAGTTACAGCACATGTGCAAACTCAGGCAGGACCTAAAAAAGATTACCTTTCACAGGGGGACAATAATGACACGCATCCAGTGCCTGGAGGCTATTAACCACTGTTCAGTGTAACAGATGACGTGAGCAGGTCACCTGAAGAATCCCAGGTGGCCCCTGGAAAACTTCTCACCGCTCAGTATTTGTAGAAGTACACGCTTTACATCAACATTTCCTCCCCAACCCTATAGTCTCAGCAGCCTGCACCAATAGTAATTCACTTTTGCTTTTAAAGACATCCATATAGCTCTCAAGGTTTCCAAATTCAGGCATGGGTATCTCATCCAGTCCAGGTTTTTTTTCTTGGGATTCTGTGTATATCAATTGTTTAGAGCTGTTTGCCGGCTCCTTTGAAATTCAAACATTCATCAAACTTCATGTCCACTGTTCTGTCATTCTCAGAATGGACAATCTCACTACAATTTGATAGATAAACCACCGGGGAAGTGGTTGGGGGGGGAGGGGGAGAGGTTCAAGATACAAGAATTAATGAAACAGTTTTGGAAACTTTGCCTGCAACAACAAAGGATGTCAAAAGGGACCATGCACCGTGAATTCACAACACAATTTCATACTAGTATTCTTGTCAGCTCTGAGATTACATCTTTATGTCCCAGTTTTGCAGAATCTCCAGACTGTAAGGGGTATTATCGTGATAGACTTCTTTACCGCCCCATCTCAACACCCAACATTCCCAACTCTTCAGTTGAAGGCTGAAAGAAATATCTTTTGTATCAGAAGTGTTACTGCAGTCTTGGCTTCCAGGTCTTCTGTATGCTTTTCCTCTTTTTCTCATAATTTCCAGGTATCTGTTCAAGGTTAGTTGAGAATAAGGATCTTTGAAGATAATAACTTAAATTTGGCTATTCCCAATAAGGTTCCAAGATCTGCTAGAAACGTCCACAGAGTTCCCAATTCTACTTCTCAGTTTCCCAGCTCTACTGTGTAATCTGGTCCGTTATCATTATCTAATTATATTGGGTCAGCTTCAGCTAATGGTTTTGAGAGTTTTGGAGCAATTGAAGAGCCCTGGGCTTACAGCAGACTCTATTCACTTTGACTTTTGGGCCCCTGGTATGAAGAAAATTTACAGAAGTTTGTCCTCTTAGGTTAGCTGGCCCCAAGAGGACAAACCATTTCATCAGCTATCTCAAACACTGGATTTTTTTTTTGAATTTGCTAGTTTTTCAAGATAAATATTGTAAGATTGTTAACATCTATAGATTGGCTATATTCCTAATCAAAACCAAAGACAAGGGCGGTAGAAGCTACTTATATCTATGGACAAGCTACGCTTCCTTAGTAACTACCATAAAAACAAAAGAGAGAAAACCCACTACTATAATGAAATTGGAGTTTCTATATCTCATAAGAAAAGACTTACAATCTTTATAAAAAGATTCTCACCTACAAAGAAATGTTTGTGGAATGCTTCATCATTGCATCCTCGCCCAGAATGTACATACATCCAGTGGGCTCAAAATCTATTATAGAGGGAGCACTTAGGTCTTATTTTTGATGTCAGGACCTGAATGGTTAAAATTGCCTAAAGGTAACCCTATAAAAGAAAATCTATTGTTAGGGTCCTTTTATAAATGTAAAAACAAATAATAGGTACCATTTGAGTGTATCAGCTCTCCTGATTCTTGTGACAGGTACATGTTTCAGCCAGTTACTTCACTGCCCCTTAGTTCACCCAGCTTTATTTAGGACCAAATTGGAGACACCTGTTAATTACAGTGTGGTGTAAGAAGCTCTGTTTGTCATTAGCATTCATTCATTTACTCTTCAATGTTATACGGAATGCTCTGGAATTCCGTGGTGCGGATATAGAAAAAACGTATAATAAATATTACATCATGTCACTACTGCGTGCAACCACCCTAGTGCGTACACCGTGTATCACTATAAGGCATTTTTGTGCAAAAAAGTACCAAACACTAACACACCAATTATTGTATAAACTACATTCACAACCACACACCAATTGGCTGGAGGATGATATACATATACATTTAGGGCCTCATTACGATGTCGGTCGGAAAGGCTCCGAATGGCATTTAGATTTTCATAACCAGTGTCAGAACCCATGTTTCCGACCGACTCGGAAACATTTCTAACCGACCGATTAAAATAGAAGTTAATAGTTCGGCCTTTCCAACTCGGTTCCGACCGGGAATTGGAGACTCTGAGTTGGTCGAAGCCGAATCGTACATCTCTATGGACCGCATTTCCGACCAACGTATTACGAAGTCAGATTCGGACTGCCTTTCCGAATCGGTCTGTCTAACACGGAATGGCTGTCGGAAACTGACTTTGGGGACCCCCCTTCATCCGGAGGCCTCCGGCTGGGGCCCGCGGGGGTACTCATGGGACCCCTCTTTACAACCATGCACAGTGTGGCAGGCATTGTGGGGTGCCCGCCACAGGGTGCAAGGTTTTCTGCAACCACCCCTTTTTTCAATGGGAGCCTGTGTTGTCGGTCGGAACCCAGGCTCCCATTGAAGTCAATAGGAGTCCGACTGAACGGTGTTCGGAAACATCGTAATCAGTCGGTCGGACTCGCCAAACCCGAGTCGGTCGGAAATGATTCCGACAAGGAGTCGGTCGGATTGCTTTCCGACCGACATCGTAATGAGGACCTGAGTCTCATGATAGGTGCTGTGGCATGCTGCTTGACTACATACAGTGTACTGATTAAACAAATCTAAGACCTACTTTGTTTTGAGGTAGTTATGGCCACCTAGGAATCGGGAGATCGACGGACCTTGTAGTCACACACTGTTGGTTTAAAAGCATAGATTTTTTAATAGTGCTGTCAGTTAATCTTTGTTACCTTGTAATCATATAAAGTTCATTTGTTACTCACTTCAAATGTCAAAGGTAGCGCCGACAGTCACCTATTCGTCTCGATAGCCCCTGAATGGTGATGGTGAACCGCAGGTGTTACTGGGTCCTACTTACGATCCTATTTTGCATCTTCCACGTCACGTGGTGTAGCGTCGGACGAGTCACGTCGAACCTGCAAAGACATCTCGTTTATCAAGTGACGTGGCATGCACCCTGCTGCTAAAAGAACAATTGATGGACGGAATGCTAAACAATGTCGAACATTCACCCCAAGTGTAGAGATTTGGGCCTAAATCCATTGTTTTTTTGCCCACCATGCCATTCCAGTTTAAACTCAGCCAAATGCAAATCAGTCTTGACCCTGCTCTCCATGGGAACAGTCCAGCCCAAACTACCAGACCAGGTCCTCCCTGGACAGGAAACAAGCATCCTGGGACCGGTTTCGGGGTGTGATGATGTGTGATGTTGTCATCTGCCGTGTACACAGTTCTATGCTGGGCTTTTTGATTATCTTCGTTATGTGTACATACTCCCATGCCTTTTGTATATTGTTCAGTGTTTGATACTCACTGCCAGACGTGTGGTAATGGTAGACTACTCGAACCTCTAAAGGGTAGTTCAAATGAGCACATCATTTATTATTAGCATCTGTTATTGCCTCATATTACTACGTACAAGAGGTCCTTAGAGATTGTAGCACCATATACAGATAGTAGAATCTATATTGTAATCTATACCGGACTCATTTTAAAAGAATTAATTAGGACCTGGCCTTCATAGTGTGAGATGCAGTGTGTTATATTTGGAAATGTAATGATGAAGGCCAATTTTTGGCTACTCAGTGACCTTATGCTCATTACTCCCTAATAACAATGTGAACATTAGGGAGTGCAGGAGTCTTATATGTCATCATTCTTCTATACAGATCTGTCTTAGGGGGTGTACTTTTTCCACTCAAAGTTTGTCCAAGGTATCTCGTCCGTGAGACCTTTACCGTTCTTAACATTGTTTTGTTTGATGTCAGCCTGGGCTTTCAGATGTATTGTAAAATCATTCAGCGATGGCTCCTTTAATAAAATTAAGACTTTCCTACTTTAAAAACTTGCAAAATTCACATTAACTTACCTGACAAACCTTTGTACAGCTGACTCCTTCCATGCAGAGCTCTACATCATGTCATGTTATGTTATCTTATGTTATAGTAATAATTGGTAAAGCGCGGCTCTACCCTGGAGGGTGGCCTGGAATTAGAGGATTAACATATGGAAAACATTGTCAGCAGTGACATGCAGCAGCAATTAGAGAAACAGTTATGTGTTCAGAGATTTTCTGAAGTTCAGATGATCTGATATGTATCTGAGAAAGACTGGGAGAGCGTTCCCCAGTTTTGCTGCCAAACTCAGAAGAAGCAGCAACCCTGGCGTTCCTTTCTATAACAGGGGCTAATCAGATCGAGTGAAAATGCAGGTCCGAGGAGCCTTTAAGATATAATGGGGTAACCCACAAAAGTCAATGGACCTGGGTACTAATTGATATAGAAAAACAATGGTCCTAGACTTATGTTAAATCTTAGTTGTCTGAAGCAATCATAGACAGCATAGGGTACATATACAGTTTAATTCAATAATGTACCATTAACTTATTTAAAACACATTCAAATATATCCTCAAAATCCAAAAAGAAATCCAAAAAGGGCACACACAATTGTTTTTATGTGACTCGTATTTTATTCGGTCACTTTTCATACCATTTTATCATATTCAATGTTCGAAACAGAGGAGAGGTTGCTCCAAGGGAAAAAGTGAAGAAAGAAAGTGCTCGTGAAGTAAGATAGAATATATAAGAGGGAGATCCAATCAAGAAAAACAATAATTCATCATTATTTACATTACAATCTCATTAGTAAAACTGGTCGTGATTCATGATTGCACCAGTTCTACATTGAGGCCTGTCCATTAGTTAGTTCATGGTTAATCATTTTGTTATTTCTCAAAAAATGCGCAAACAACGTTTGTCTGTAAGCAAGTAGGGCTGGGATAATAACAGGTACAGGCCCCGAGTAGGGGAGAGTGTCGACGTTTCGACCCTAGTGCAATGAGGGCAGTTTATATCCTCTGCAAGCGGGTCTTCCTCAAGACAGAAAGGAGGGATGAGGGGATGCGGGGAGCAACTGATCATGGGTGATGCACAGTTAAAGTGCCGCCCCTGGGTATAGATATAAAAGTCCGCAATAGAATTGCGGCTTGGTAACAGCAGTTTACCTTCAATTAATGGGTGAGAAAATCGCCCACAGCGTCTTAATACATCATCTTAGCATGGCCCGGGGGAATCCAGCTGGTCTGCTCGAGCATTCTTCTTTCAAATTGGAAAGTTACCGGTGATGATAGTGTGGGCATACTGGTAAACATATGCCAGCAGCCCCCCCTTTGGTGTTACTAATGTGAGGTGCTTTCCAATCTCTCACACACATTTTTTCACCAGGTTGTGTGGTGATATATTTTTTCTAACTTTATAAGCTTGTTGTAAATTGTGGTACATGACATTGTTTAACATAAATTTTGAACAGTGGGACATACAGGCAAGTAACATTTGTACTGTCCTGCAAGGGTAATATGTTTTCCTGGTCCTTTGAGTGATAAGACACTGTTCTGAGTAGGTCAGGTTTTTCTCGAGATAGATTGATTGTACAATTGACAGGTCTGCGGACCAATTTGGAGATACAGGGTGTCTGTGTGGACCCTCTGCCAGGCGACTTGGTAATTTGGCCTTTCTTGAAAACGCCTGGGGTTTGGTTAGTGTTTGAGACTCGTGATGTGGAGCCTCATTTGAAAAATTGATGCGGTCTGTGGATCGGTCCTTGGGTTGTAAGTGCCTAATGCAGTCCGAGGACGGACTTGTGTGTGAAGAATAGGTAAGTTATTGGTCGGGTGCAAGTAGTGGCTTTGTATTTCTGCATTTCTGAAGATGCCCTGTTTTAGCAAGTTTTGCTGTTTCGGGTGCCGTTGCTGCTCTGCTGATGCTCGATTGGAGGAGAGGCAGCCTGCGCCTCCGGAAGGCACTCCGAACTTTGACATGTACGTGAAACATGGCCTTGGCCCTATTATGTTTAGTACATTATGGCACAAATATACGAGGGACAACGCCGAGTTGCAATGGCCTTTGACAGGTACTTTTGATGAGCAGAAGTTGAACTTTCTGCAGGATAAATTGTTTGCAAAAAGAAGTAGGCAGTCTATGTTTGATAATCTACAGATATGGCAAAAGGAAGCCAAGCAAAGACGAATAAGGGTGGAGAAGGAAGCCCGGAGAGGGAAGACGCAGACAGTAACTCAAAAGGCTATAGCGTACGAGAGGGAGAGGCTAGAGAAGGTCATAGAGTGTGCTGACTGGAGGTTCCGATTGCAATGTGATAAATCCTATGTCGCACGTGACGAAGGTGATCCTTTTGTGGAGGATCTGTTAGATGTACAGCCACCCCCTCCATATGCCCCGCAGAGGACATACGTCGCAGCCCCACCCACACCCCATGCTACCACCTCTGGCTCTCCTGTGCCGGTCGTTTCAGATGGAGCACCCCTTGTTTCCCCTTCGGCTCTATCGGCCGAGACTGCAGGGCTTACAGGCCAACCTGCTGCGCCCATTGCCCCGAGTTCTTCCCTGTCCCTTTTGCTTACACCCACCACACAGACATTAGTGTCCTCGGTGCCCGCAACTTCTACGAGTGTGTGCTCTCCCCACCCCTTTTCCTCGTCCTTGCTGTATGCTGGCACACCGGTGCGGGGATTGGATGATGGGGACCGGGAGGCTGCTAAGGAAAGAATGGGGAGAGTGTTGATTCGGTCTGATGTGGGTGACGTGGAGAAAAAGATGGTGGCTGGCCAGGCCTCTCAGTGGGCCCGGAGCCCGATTTACAGCGTGGAGGATGTGTGGAGTGTGCTGAAAGATTATGAGCCATTTGTGCAGCAGCACGCCCTCAAGCACATGTCAGCCACTTTGATTGGGTTATGGGAACAGTGCTTTAATGGTGTTGCCCCTCAAATTATTTATGATATTCGGGATAGTGTGTATGCGACTGGCATGGCTCCTAATGATGTATTTAGCAATGTTACCACGCTGATTGGCGACCGAGGCAGGTTAATCCAAAAGAGTCCTATTGCAGTGTCTCAGTTCCCGATGAGAGAAGTACATCCCATCTACCACCCCAAAATACCAGAGCTTCGGAATGGGCAGGACCAGGTCATCCGGCAGCGGGTGGAGGGCCTTTTTCAAGAACAGTGGGTTTATACTCCTTGGAAGAGGAGTGAGGTTTTATCTCTTAAGACCCAGTTGCCCGACCCTAGGAAGAATCCCACTGCCTATTACAAAGAGCTGATGGAGGCTGAGTCCTCCACGGTGATGACACTGGCCGACATTGAGATGTTTTTCGGTTTACTGGTGCCGGTTGATATCTGGTGGCAGGTGCATACGCAGGACCATGTGATGGAGTTGGGTGGCACTTGAGGCAAGATTAGAGCATGGGATAAGGAGAGGAGGCCTGGTGAGAAACCCAATTCTGAGATACTAGCTTTGCCGGGCCGAATTATCACGTATATGCACTCCTTGATCCCACCGAGAAGAGTAGTTTGGGATAAATTAACAGCATGTCGTCAGAAGAAAGATGAGAGCGTATCCGACTTCTTCACTAGATTTGAAGGGGTGTTTCTGGATTTCAGCGGGCAGGACTTGTCAATGGAGGGAGGTATCCCATTGTTTGTTAACAGGTTTGTTACGAACTTGCTTCCTGAGATCGCGACTCGGTTGCAGGCTTCGGAGAGCACTTGGACTACTTCCTTCCCATCGGTAATATTAAGTATGGCTCAGTATTACGGGAAATGACCTTTACATCGTGGTCATTACACCGCGATGCCATTACAACGAGGTTGTTACAACGACCGCGTTGTTACCACGCAATGCCATTACTACGCAAGTCATTACATCGACTTGCAGTAGATGGCGCGCTAACATTAGGAATAGTATAGTTTACTATTCCAACACCTTCCCTACTGTTGCGTAGGCTGGAGTTGGAATAGTAAATTATACATTTCTAATGTCAGCGCGCCATCTACTGCAAGTCGATGTAATGACTTGCGTAGTAATGGCATTGCGTGGTAACAACGCGGTCGTTGTAACGACCGCGTTGTAATGCCACGCGATGTAATGACTCGCGTAGTAACGAGTCATATTTCAGTATTACGAGCACCGAGAGAATGAAGAGAAGGAGAAGGTAGAGAAGAAAAATAAGGACTTGAAGACGAAGGTGTTGATGCAGCAGGTATCCCGGGGTAGTGGTAGAGGGTGGGCAATAGGTCCTGCCCGGCAGTTGCCCCGCACTAGCTGGAACACTATGCCCGTGGGACCAAATCAATGTGCGTACTGTAAAGAGGAGGGACATTGGCGCAGTGAGTGTCTGACGCTGTTGCAAAGGGTGGAGGCTCCGAGAGGACGGGGGTCACGAGGGAGAGGCAGGGGAGCAGTCGGATATGGCGGGAACAGGGGAAGTGAGGAACAGCCAGGTCGGTCTGTGCAGAACTATTTTGATGATCCAATGGGGCGCCAGTATTATCATGATGATTATGATTTTGACGAAGTGACGGGACTTACCCATGGCTAGGACAGCCAGGGACAGGGTGGGGGATCAGTCCAGATCCCTGTGGACCAGCGAGGACCCTATGTCACTGCTGATCTACAGGGCTCGGTGAAAAAATTCTTGGTGGACACAGGCGCAATGAATAGCTCTGTTTCTCGTTCACTGGTCCCCGGGGCAGCCCTGTCTGGTCAAAATAATGTTTCGGTAGGCTTTTCAGGCGTACCAGTTGTGAGCTCCATCTCCGAGCCTCTGGCTTTGACTATTGGTCCTTTTACAGTAGATTCACCCTTCCTATTGACATCAAATTGTGGTGAAAATTTACTTGGTTTGGACCTGTTGAAGAAGTTGCATGCAACCATTTCGTGCTTCCTGAATGGTGTCTATATGACCATAGGACCAAATGTAGTGACTTCTAAGCAATGTTTGTCAAAAGATGAGCCTCTTCCTGTTGAGTTTAGAGAGGTGCCGACGATATTATGGGCTACGGGTGACACAGATGTAGGGCTGTTGCAGATACCTCCGGTTTCCATCAAAATTAAGGATAATGCTGTCCTGCCTCGTCTTCCCCAGTATAAGATACCACAAGCGGGAGAAAGGGCGCTGCTGCAAATTATACAGGACCTGATTGCTTCCGGTGTGGTTGAGGAGACGAATGCGAACGTGTGCAATAGCACTATTTTCCCCATTCTAAAAAGGGTTCCCTCAGGTTCCCAGGATGACCATCCCAATGTCTACCGCTTTGTGATTGATTTGCGTGAGGTGAACAAGATAGTGATTCCCCAGTTCCTTGTTGTTCCTGACATCACCGCTCTCCTGACAATGATTCCCCCTACTGCTACATATTTCTCGGTTGTTGACCTGAAGAATGTGTTCTTCAGCATTCCCATACATCCAGAAAGCAGGTATCTTTTTGGGTTCTCCCTGGCTGGCAGGAGTTTTAGATTCTGCCGGGCTCCTCAAGGCTATACCGAGAGTCCCAGTATATATAGCCAAGCTTTGAAAGCCCAACTGGACTCCCTCACTCTTCCCTCGGGTAATGTATTGCTCCAGTATGTGGATGACCTTCTCGTTGCCTCTGACACTGAAGAGGGTTGTAAGAAGAGTACGGTAAAATAGTTGCGGCATTTGGCACACCATGGACATAAAGTGCCCCTTTCTAAATTTCAATATTGTCGACAGGAGGTCACCTACTTAGGTCACCTACTGTCGAAGGAGGGAAGGAGACTAACACCTGAGCGTGTGGCTGCTATAACTAAGATGCCCATCCCTAAGATGCAGCGGGAGGTGCGCACGTTCATAGGCATCACTTCTTATTGTCGTCACTGGATTCCTAACTTTGCTTTACTAATGAAACCCTTACTGCAAATAATCATTAAGGATGTGCATGAACCCCTGCCCTGGACGCAAGATTGTCAGCATGCTTTTGAGCAATTAAAAGTAGCGCTTTGCTCTGCACCCGTTCTTGGCACCCCAGACTATCAGAAGCCGTTCGTGTTGTATGTCCACGAAACGGCTAGTTGCGCGCTCTCTGTCTTAACACAGGGCTTTGGAGGTAAGCAAAGGCTGTGTGCTTACTTTTCCGCTCTGCTTGACTACATCGCGAGAGCCCTCCAGAGCTGTCTCAGAGCGTCAGCGGCAGTGGCCATTTCCATCCGACAATCCGCAGGGCTCGTCCTTGATACTGATCTCACAGTTATGGTTCCCCATGCTGTGGACATACTTTTGAACAGAACGAAGACACAGCACCTTACTAGTGCACGTCTGACTGGCTATGAGCTGACCCTGTTTGCACCACACGTCACCATCAAACGCTGTGCCACTCTGAACCCAGCCACGTTACTACCCCTCCCTTCTGAGAGTGAGGAGGCGGACGTGCATGATTGCATCTACCGCACGGTGGAAGAGATGAAGGGACGGGTAGACCTGACTGATGTTCCCCTATCTGAACCCCAAGGGGAACTATATGTTGATGGCTCTTGTTTTAAATTACCAGATGGCACAACAACAGCAGCTTATGCTATCACCACCTTACGCACTGTAGTTGAGACATCACGAGTTCCCTACCAATCAGCGCAAGCTGCAGAGTTAGTGGCCCTCCTTCGTGCTTGTGAGCTGAGTGAGGGACTGACTGTCAATATATATACTGACAGTCAGTACGCATTCGGCGTGGCTCATGATTTTGGACGGCTTTGGGCGGAAAGGGGGTTCTTGACGTTGCATGGCACGAGGATACAGAATGGCCCATTAATACACAGACTTCTGTTGGCTTTGACACTTTCTAAGAGACTAGCAATAGTGAAGTGTAGTGCTCATAAGGCAATAACTGATGATATTGGAAGGGGGAATGCATTTGCAGACCAGACAGCAAAGGAGACATCTCAGACTAAAATGAAGAGGATGTTTCTGGCAGGTCCAGCTAGATGGGTGCCTGAAAATGGGATGTTTGAGGATACCTTAGAGAACGTGAAGGGAATCCAAAGCGAGGCAACAATTGAAGAATTAGCAACATGGCAGGAGAGCACGGGTAATTTGGATGAGGATGGGTGTTGGACTGACAAATCCGGGAAGCAGAGATGGATGCTGCCGGATGCGTATGTCCTTCCTGTGGCTACTATGGCGCATGGGCCAGCACACATTAGTGCAAAGGGTATCTGCAAGCTGTTAGACCCTGTATGGCGGAATGACAATATTCCCAAAGTTGCAGCTCACTTAGTAAAGTATTGCATGGTTTGTTTAATGCATAATCCTGGAAAGGGTACTCCCACTCCTGTTGGCAGCTTTGCACCGCCCTCCTTCCCCTTTGAGGTTCTCCAGATGGATTACATCGAAATGGAACGGGTTAACAACTTGAAATATGTACTGGTGGTTGTCTGTGCATTCAGTAAATGGGTTGAGGCTTCCCCCACGAAAGAGAACACCGCCATGGCGGCGGCAAAGGTACTCCTGAAAGAGTTCTTCCCTCGTTTTGGTTTGCCCCGTTTGATTTGGTGTGATAATGGCAGCCACTTCTATGCTAAAGTTATCCAGTTAGTGTGTGATGGATTGGACATTAGGCAGAAGTTTCATGCAGCGAACCACCCCCAATCCGCAGGCCTGGTCGAGAAGTACAATGGTACTCTCAAGTTGAAAATGGCTAAGATCAAGGAGAGCACAGGATTGCAGTGGCCCGATGCTTTACCCCTAGCATTAATGTCTACGAGAGTCACAGCCCACTCTAGAACAGGATTGTCCCCGTATGAGGTCTGTTAGATTTGGGGGTCTCTAGTTGGCATAGATAGGTACCTGTGACAAATAGGGACCCTTGCATCTAGTCAGGGTGAGGGGCTACACTCCTAAAATAACCCCTGCTCACCCCCTTGGTAGCTTGGCACGAGCAGGCAGGCTTATCTCAGAGGCAGTGTGTAAAGCATTTGTGAACACATACAGTAATACAGTGACAACACTACAGATGGACACCACACAGGTTGTATTATAAAAATAGTATTTTTATATAGACTTAACACAAGACCAAACGACAGAAATCCACAATACTGTACTCAAAAATAGACTTTAGAATGTTATAAAATAGTTCAGTTCTCTCAAGTTGTAGATGCGACACTTTACTCTCAATGTACCTTGAATGCGTAACGCAAAGAAAACAAAAGGGTCGCAGGGAAGGTGATGCGTCGGTTCCTTACACTCAGGGGAGTGGATGCATCGGTTCCTTACTGCTGCGCAGGGGAGTTGATGCTCGCTTTCTTACTGTGTGGGGAGGTGATGCGTCGGTTTCTTACTGCTCTCCGTTGCGATGCAACAAGATGGCCCCTCGATGCGATACTCTTCTCCGGTGCGATGCGATAAAAATGGCGTCTTGGCTGCGATGCAACAACGTTGGTGCGATGCGTGCACGCCCGACGGCCGTGCGGCGACTTGATGATCTTTGGAGCCGCGACAGGCCCTGCGATGCGCTTCTCCGGTGATGCGACGATGTCCTCTGTGGCAGCGTCCCGCTTCTCCGGCGATGCGCCGCGCTTCGGCGATGCGATGATGACAGCGGCAGCGGCGTCTCGCTTCCTCGGCGATGCGATGACAGCGGCTGCAGCGGCTGCAGCGGCGACACGCTTCTCGTTGTTGCGTCGCGCTTCCAGCTCCCAGCGACACGCAGTCTCTCAGAAGGCCCAGCACAGCAGCAGGCACTTCAATTCCCAGCAAGGGAATTCAGGGGGAGCTGGTTGGTGAAGTCTTGTATCCCTGAGACTTCAGGCAGGAGGCAAGCTCTAGTTCAAGCCCTTGGAGATTCTTCTTCAAGTTGATAGAAAGCACACTCAGTCCTTTTCTCCTTTCTTTGGCAATGAAGCAACCACTGCAGGCCAACCCCCAAACTCACAGCACAGGGGTAGTCTCCTCCTTCAGCTTCCTGGTTCTTCTCCTCAGCAAAGGTTCGTCTTGATTCCCAGAAGTGATCTAAAGTTCTTGGGTCTGGGTCCCAATATTTATACTACTTTTCTCTTTGTTCTCTGAAGGCAGAGAGGCCTTTGCCTAGTCCAAAACCAGTTCTGGTCAGTCCTGGAGCACTTTCTTTTTCTGACTCCTTCTTTCCTTTCAGAATGTGGGGCAGAGTGCTCAGCCGCCCGGCAGGAGGTGGAGCCAGCATTGTGGAAGGCAGGCACAGCCCTATTCAGACCCAGGTGCAACTCCTCCCTCCACTCTGGATGCAGATCTTTCTATTCAGCCCTGCGCTGACTCACCCTGTCTCCTGTAGCCACCCCCAGCCCCTGTCACTCAATCTCCAGACAAGGAATACACAACCTAGCAGAGGCAGGCTTGGATAGTTAGGCAAGAAAATACCTACTTTCTAAAAGTGGTATTTTCAAACACAGAATGTTAAAACCAACTTCACTAAAAGATGTATTTTATCATTCTGAGTTCAGGCGTACTAAACTCGAATTTCTACCTGGTTCCCTGAGTCAGTTAGGATTATAAGATGTAATAATCTAACTGCCCATTCTGGCCTATGGGGAACAGGTAGCCTTGCAATAGTGAAAAACGAAAATGGCTGTAATTCACTATTAGGACATGCCACACACACCAGGACATGCCCTACCTTTTACCTACACTGCACCCTGCCCTTGGGCCTACCTTAGGGGTGACTAATATGTATAAAAGGGAAGGTTTAGGGACTGGCAAGTTGGTACACTTGCCCAGTCAACATGGCAGTACCAGACTGCCCACAGGCTCTGCAATGGCAGGCCTGAGACACACTTTACAAGCTGCTCCGGTGGGTGGCACAACCAGTGCTGCAAGCCCACCAGCAGCATTTGATTTACAAGCCCTGGGCACACGCAGTGCACTGTACTAGGGTCTGACAGTAAGCCAAACAAGCCAATCATGGAGTCACTAATCCATACATCAATTTACCATAGGAAGCACTTGCACTGTGGCACTGAACAGCAGTGGCACAGTGCCCAAAAGCATCTTAAACCAGCAAAAACATAAGAGGCAACAGCAAAAAAATGGAAGGGAGACCCACGCCAATGGTGCCAGGTCTAACACGTGTCCCCTCCAGCTGAAATGTGGGGAGAACTACCCTACCTCCGGGGAGTTCTCATCACTAAGGCGGAAAAATCTGGACAGACCATCAGCATTGGCGTGTTCTGTACTAGGCGGTGTTCCACCGTAAAGTCCATCATCCCCTGTAGGGATATGGACCACCTCAACAGCTTTGGATTCTCACCCCTCATCTGCATCAGCCATTTGAGGGGCCTGTGGTCTGTCTGAACCCGGAAGTGAGTCCCAAACAAGTATGGTCTCAACTTCTTCAGTGCCCAGACCACAGCAAATGCCTCACGCTCAATTGCACTCCACCTCTGTTCCCGTGGAAGTAACCTCCTACTGATGAAGGCTACAGGTTGGTCTAGGCCCTCCTCATTAATCTGTGATAGAACAGCCCCCACACCATGCTCTGAAGCATCTGTTTGCACAATAAACTCCTTTGAGAAGTTGGGTGCCAGGAGCACGGGCGCCGTGCACATGGCAGTCTTCAGGGCATCAAAAGCTCTCTGACAGGTGTCAGTCCAAACCACTCTCTTGGGCTGCTTCCTGGAAGTCAGCTCTGTCAAGGGTGCAACAATGCTGCCATACCCCTTGACAAACCTCCTGTAATACCCGGTGAGTCCTAAAAAGGCTCTCACCTCTGTCTGGGTCTTGGGGGGTTCCCAAGTCAGGATGGTCTCAATCTTGGGCAGTAGGGGCACCACCTGGCCGCTCCCAACCTGGTGTCCCAAGTACACCACGGAACCCTGCCCGATCTGGCACTTACTCGCCTTGATCGTGAGCCCTGCTCTCCGCAGCGCCATCAACACGTCCCAGAGGTGGCGCAGATGTTCTTCCCAACTGGCGCTGAACACTGCAATGTCATCCAGGTAGGCGGCACTGAACTCTTCCAGTCCAGCCAACACCTGGTTGACCAACCTCTGAAAGGTGGCAGGGGCATTCTTCATCCCAAAGGGCATAACCCGGAATTGGTAGTGCCCATCTGGTGTGGAGAATGCTGACCTCTCTCTTGCCCCATCAGTCAAGGCGATCTGCCAGTACCCAGACGTTAAGTCAAACGTGCTGAGGTACCGGGCAGCCCCTAACCGATCAATGAGCTCATCAGCTCTGGGGATGGGGTGCGCGTCAGTCCTGGTGACTGAATTGAGCCCTCGGTAGTCCACACAGAACCGCAGTTCTGGTGAGACACCCGGTGCGGCAGCCTTTGGGACCAAGACCACTGGGCTGGCCCAAGGACTGTTAGAGGACTCAATCACCCCCCAACGCAAGCATCTTTGAGACCTCCTCCTTGATGCAAGCTCTCACCCTGTCAGTCACCCTGTAAGTTTTGTGCTTGACAGGAGGACTGTCCCCAGTGTCTACATCATGGACGCACCAATCAGTGACACTGGGAATCAGGGAGAACAGGTCAGAAAACTGTCCCAGCAACTGGTGACAGTCATTCTGCTGCTCAGGGGTCAGGGTGGAAGAGAGGTTCACTCCATCCACTGACCCATCTTGCTCTGTTGCAGACAGGAGGTCAGGAAGAGGTTCAGTCTCCTCCTCCATTCCAGCATCTGTTGCTAGGAGCATGCCCACTTCGGACCTCTCTAAGTGGGGCTTCAGGCGGTTGACATGCAGGACCCGTAAGGGGTTCCTGGGAGACCGCAAGTCCACCAAGTAGGTAACCGGACTCTTGCGCTCCACCACCTCAAATGGTCTGGTCCACTTATCCTGGAGCGCACAGGGCTCCACTGGGGCCATGACCCACACTTTCTGACCAGGCTGAAGCTCAACCAGAGTGGCATTCTGGTCATACCACCGCTTCATCTCCTCCTGGCTGGCTTCCAGATTCGCCTCAGCGAGTTTTCTGAATCGCCTAGTTTGGTTCCTAAAGGCCAGCATGTAGCTATATCCATCCTGGGGAGGTTTCCTGGGAGATTGCTCCCAGCCTTCCTTGACCAAACTCAAAGGTCCTCTCACGGGGTGTCCATAGAGAAGCTCAAAGGGACTGAACCCTAGAGATTTCTGTGGCACCTCACGGTAAGCAAAGAGAAGGCATGGTAAGAGGACGTCCCACTTACGCCTCATGGGTTCCTCAAGACCCATAATCATGCCTTTGAGGGTCCGGTTGAATCTCTCAACCAGCCCATTACCTTGGGGGTGGTAAGGAGTGGTGAACTTGTAGGTTACACCACACTCCTGCCACAGGGACTTCATATACTTGGAAATGAAGTTGGTACCTCGGTCTGACACCACCTCTCTGGGAAACCCCACGCGGGAGAAAATCCCCATCAGTGCACGTCCCACCACGGGGGCCGTCACTGTCCTGAGAGGGATGGCTTCCGGGTACCGGGTGGCATGGTCCACCAAGACCAGGATGAACCTGTTGCCCATGGCTGTCTTGGGATCCAGAGGCCCCACAATGTCAATGCCCACCCTTTCAAAGGGGGTGCTGACCACAGGGAATGGCTGGAGAGGAGCCTTGCGCTTCCTCCCACTCTTTCCACTTGCCTGGCAAGTCTGACAGGTCCTGCAATGAGTGTCTGAACTCTTGCGCATTTGGGGCCAATAAAAATGGGTGACAAGCCTTTCAAAGGTCTTGTCCTGCCCCAAATGTCCTGCTAAAGGCACATCGTGAGCCAGCCCCAGTAGGAAGGCTCTGAAGCGCTGGGGTACCACCAGCACACGGGCTGACCCAGGCTCAGCAACCTTAGGCTCACTATACAGGAGACCATTCTCCCAGTAGATCCAATGTGATCCAGACTGATCACCTGCTGCCTGGTTTGCAGCCTGCTGCCGCAAACCCACAAGAGAAGGGCACTTGTTCTGCTCCTCACAGAACTCTTCCCTGGAGGGACCTCCTTCCTGCTGCCAATGGGTCAGCTCAGGCAGGTCTCCCAGTTCAGCAATCTCTTCCCCAGTAGGCTCCAGGGCATCCCCCTCAGGGTCCGCCTCCTCCTGGGCCGTGGGAACCTCAGGGCCGGTTTCCCGGCCCCTACCTCTTCTCTTTAAGGCAGGCACCTGGGCCATTTTCTCAGGCTCCAGGTCCTCTTGAACACCCTTACTGGCTGCCATAGACAGAGTGGTCACGCAGGCCCACTCAGGCAAACCCAACATCTCTAAATGAGCTCTCCGCTCCACCTTAGCCCAAGGGGAGCTCTCCAAATCGTTACCTAACAGACATTCAACAGGCATGGCTGGCCTCACAGCTACTTGAAGAGTCCCTGAGACCCCCCCCCACTCAAAGGGAACCTGTGCCACCTTGCAGTGGCTCTCTGTGTTGTCAGCGGCAACAACTGGGTAAAATGCATTTGGGACTACCTGCTCTTCAGACACCAACCGACAACTGACAGCTGTCACACTGGCTCCGGTGTCTCTAAGAGCTTCCACCCTCTTGCCATTGATGGTCACCCACTGCCTGTATTTTTTAGTGTTATCAGGCAGTTGGGTCCTGGGGACCACCTCACAGTCTCCTAAAGAGACAAGGGACATCTCTGCGGGACCCCACCCACCTTGGGCACCCATCTCCTCCCCCAGGGCTACACTAGCCAACTGACGGGGTGGTGCACCAGTGGGTGCTGTCTTCCCATACAAGGGACATCTAGCATCATAAGAACAGTGGCCTACTAGACCACACATAAAACAGGTCTTGGGCCCCTTGTGAACAGGTTTATCTGTCGGGGCCACTGCCTTCTTCTCAGGGGGAGGCTGGGAACCTTTCCCTTGGTTCCCTTGGGGATTACTTTGGGGCCCTTTCTGGAACTCCCTCTGTTTACCCTTGTCCCCCCCACTCTTCTGCTGGGGACCCTGCCCACCTTTGGCGAAGTCTCCCACATGACCCTTCTGGACCCGGGTGCTCACCCAGCGGTCCGCCTCCTCAGCAAGCTACCTAGGGTTAGTGAGCTTGCTATCAATAAGATGCTGGCGTAGCTCTGGAAAACAGTTATTTGACAAGTACTCCCATGCAAGCAAATCATAGAGCGCCTCAAAATTATCCACTTTGCTACCCTTCACCCAACCATCCAATGCTCTGCAAAAGAAAGACACATATTCCACCCAAGTGGTAGACTCCAGTTTTCTGCAATTTCTAAACCTTTGTCTATATAGCTCTGGGGTCAAACCAAATCTGGACATTAGGGCTCCCTTCATGTGGGTATAGGACATCTGCTCCTCTGTCGGCAAATCCAACAAAGTGTCCCTCCCATCACTAACAAAGCGGCCCCACAACCCCGCTCCCCAATCCTTCTCAGGGACCCGGTGGGCCAACATTGCAGCTTCATAAGCCCTAAACCACTGACCAATATCCTCATTCTTGTGGAAATCTTTAACTACATCTTTGGGAATGTAGGTTCTTGCTTCTACATGCACTGGCGGTGTGCTGCCACCAGAGGGAGGAACCTCTAACTTCTTGGCCTTGAGTTCCAATTCCCTCAATCCTCTCTCATGCTCAAAATGCATTCTCTTTTCCTCTAAGGCTAACTTCTTCATTTCTAACTCCATCCCAAGCTCTATTTTCTTGCTCTCTATGTCTTTCTGACCATCCATTTTGAGCCTAGCTAGCTCCAATTTATGCATCCTCTCCCTTGCTCTGTCCTCCAGCTCTCCTGGGGACAACCCTTTGGAAGAAACACTGCTGCCCGCCCCTGAAGGTGCTTTCCCTCCAGTTGGGCCCACTGGCCCCTCAAGGTGCTCATTTAAATCCTCTGCCTCCATTACTGGCTCCTCAGGATGCTCACTGGCATTCCTAGATTCTACCCAGGCCCTCAGCGCCTTTTGGTATTCCTCTTTCCTGGTGAGGCCTTTCACAGAGATTTTAAATTTCTTGCACAAAGCTTTGAGATAAGGCACAGTGTAAGTATCAATTCTCTCTTCTTCCAAAACAATGTCTACAGATACTATGGATGCTGTCTTGCTCATGGTAGCAAAAAGACTGGCAGTTCTTAGGAATCAAAAATAGAAAAGAAGTTCCAAGGAAAAAAATTCTCAAAAAGTATGTGGTTGCGTTATGGTCTGCACTCACTAGTAGTGTACACCAATCACTGTATATGAATCACAAATGCAAGTCCAAATCCTCACCGCTGACCACCAATGTTAGATTTGGGGGTCTCTAGTTGGCATAGGTAGGTACCTATGACAAATAGGGACCCTTGCGTCTAGTCAGGGTGAAGGGCTACACTCCTAAAATAACCCCTGCTCACCCCCTTGGTAGCTTGGCACGAGCAGGCAGGCTTATCTCAGAGGCAGTGTGTAAAGCATTTGTGAACACATACCGTAATACAGTGACAACACTACAGATGGACACCACACAGGTTGTATTATAAAAATAGTATTTTTATATAGACTTAACACAAGACCAAACGACAGAAATCCACAATACTGTACTCAAAAATAGACTTTAGAATGTTATAAAATAGTTCAGTTCTCTCAAGTTGTAGATGCGACACTTTACTCTCAATGTACCTTGAATGCGTAACGCAAAGAAAACAAAAGGGTCGCAGGGAAGGTGATGCGTCGGTTCCTTACACTCAGGGGAGTGGATGCGTCGGTTCCTTACTGCTGCGCAGGGGAGTTGATGCTCGCTTCCTTACTGTGTGGGGAGGTGATGCGTCGGTTTCTTACAGCTCTCCGTTGCGATGCGACAAGATGGCCCCTCGATGGGATACTCTTCTCCGGTGCGATGCGATAAAAATGGCGTCTTGGCTGCGATGCGACAACGTTGGTGCGATGCGTGCACGCCCGACGGCCGTGCGGCGACTTGATGATCTCTGGAGCCGCGACAGACCCTGCGACGTGCTTCTCCGGTGAAGCGACGATGTCCTCTGTGGCAGCGTCCCGCTTCTCCGGCGATGCGCCGCGCTTCGGCGATCCGATGATGACAGCGGCAGCGGCGTCTCGCTTCCTCGGCGATGCGATGACAGCGGCAACACGCTTCTCGTTGTTGCGTCGCGCTTCCAGCTCCCAGCGACACGCAGTCTCTCAGAAGGCCCAGCACAGCAGCAGGCACTTCAATTCCCAGCAAGGGAATTCAGGGGGAGCTGGTTGGTGAAGTCTTGTATCCCTGAGACTTCAGGCAGGAGGCAAGCTCTAGTTCAAGCCCTTGGAGATTCTTCTTCAAGTTGATAGAAAGCACACTCAGTCCTTTTCTCCTTTCTTTGGCAATGAAGCAACCACTGCAGGCCAACCCCCAAACACACAGCACAGGGGTAGTCTCCTCCTTCAGCTTCCTGGTTCTTCTCCTCAGCAAAGGTTCGTCTTGATTCCCAGAAGTGATCTAAAGTTCTTGGGTCTGGGTCCCAATATTTATACTACTTTTCTCTTTGTTCTCTGAAGGCAGAGAGGCCTTTGCCTAGTCCAAAACCAGTTCTGGTCAGTCCTGGAGCACTTTGTTTTTCTGACTCCTTCTTTCCTTTCAGAATGTGGGGCAGAGTGCTCAGCCGCCCGGAAGGAGGTGGAGCCAGCATTGTGGAAGGCAGGCACAGCCCTATTCAGACCCAGGTGCAACTCCTCCCTCCACTCTGGATGCAGATCTTTCTATTCAGCCCTGCGCTGACTCACCCTGTCTCCTGTAGCCACCCCCAGCCCCTGTCACTCAATCTCCAGACAAGGAATACACAACCTAGCAGAGGCAGGCTTGGATAGTTGGGCAAGAAAATACCTACTTTCTAAAAGTGGTATTTTCAAACACAGAATGTTAAAACCAACTTCACTAAAAGATGTATTTTATCATTCTGAGTTCAGGCGTACTAAACTCGAATTTCTACCTGGTTCCCTGAGTCAGTTAGGATTATAAGATGTAATAATCTAACTGCCCATTCTGGCCTGTGGGGAACAGGTAGCCTTGCAATAGTGAAAAACGAAAATGGCTGTAATTCACTATTAGGACATGCCACACACACCAGGGCATGTCCTACCTTTTACCTACAATGCACCCTGCCCTTGGGCCTACCTTAGGGGTGACTAATATGTATAAAAGGGAAGGTTTAGGGACTGGCAAGTGGGTACACTTGCCCAGTCAGCATGGCAGTACCAGACTGCCCACAGGCTCTGCAATGGCAGGCCTGAGACACACTTTACAAGCTGCTCCGGTGGGTGGCACTACCAGTGCTGCAAGCCCACCAGCAGCATTTGATTTACAAGCCCTGGGCACACGCAGTGCACTGTACTAGGGTCTGACAGTAAGCCAAACAAGCCAATCATGGAGTCACTAATCCATACATCAATTCACCATAGGGAGCACTTGCACTGTGGCACTGAACAGCAGTGGCACAGTGCCCAAAAGCATCTTAAACCAGCAAAAACATAAGAGGCAACAGCAAAAAAATGGAAGGGAGACCCACGCCAATGGTGCCAGGTCTAACACGGTCGTGTGTGGACGCCCGGCAAATGTATGGGGCGTCCCGCGACCACGCAGGTTTTCTGAAATTGAATACCCCTTGCTTATTGATTATCTTTACGAGTTAACCAAAAATCTGCGTTCTTTCACCAACAGATCGCTGAGACGCTGCAGCAACATCCAGAGACTCCTGGTCATGAATTACGGCCCGGAGACTGGGTGCTGATCCGGAACTTTCAAAGGAGCAGCTTAGAGCCACGGTGGAAGGGACCTCTGCAGGTCCTTCTGGCCACCAGGACAGCAGTGAAAGTCGACGGGCGGAAGAACTGGATACACAGCACCCACTGTAAGAGGGTGCCCCTTCCGCTGCCCTATGACCAGTGGGTCGCGGACGGGATTGGGGACTGCGAGACGGAGCAAGTGCCACGGTTCATCCCCTTTTCGGATGCTCGGCTCACATGGGCACCGACGGAAGAGGAGAGTAATGCAGTGCTGACTGAAGCGGTGCCACCTGAAATTAAGGCCATACAGGAGCCCCAGCCTGCTGGCCCACCAGTGATCGAGTCACGTCCAGTTGAGACCCAATACGCCGATGTGCCTGAGCCTGGCCCTTTGTCCCTTGGTCCCCTCGAGCCCGACCCCTTGTTCTCTGACCCTGCTATGCCTGGAGTGTTGAGATACAATTTGTGCTCCCGTAAGAGGAACAGTGCACCAAAGGGAAAGTCAGGTTAGTAGGGATGGACTGCATTGCTACAGAATAGAATACATGTACCTTGCTTGTGGTACCAACGTTAGCTGAGGGACAGAGGGATTGGTGCGTCATTCGCACAGTCACCGAACAGGGCAAATGGACTGTGTTTCTTTGATACTTTGCCCTGCAACGTGGGATCTGAATTCGAGCTGGACGAGCAGCTCCACCGCTGGTGCTCAACAGCGCCAACGTTTAATGGACAATATATTGTTTTTTTTTTTGTTTTTTTCCAGCTTGGCTCCAAGTGCAAGTCTTCTCACGGTTCTGTATAAAACAAAATATGTATCCCTTTGGTCGCCCTATACAGGAGGAGGAGGAGCCCTTTGCGGCTCCGCGTCCTTAGCGAAATGAGCCTGTTTGGTCCTCCTGGTCTGTTAGAAGCAAGGTTGTGTTCGTAGTAATTATCCTAATTTTTCTGATATTGGTACTTGGGGTAATGCACTTCCTTGAAGAGAAATATCCTGCCCACACTCTGATTGGTACCACACCTGTTCCCCCCGAACATATCTTTGTTACTCTGGTGCCTCACAAGGAGGAGCACAGGAAGTCTTATAAAGATAATGTGTTCATTCAGACATTGCATAAAACGCACACTGCTTATAATACGACAAAATGTTGGGTATGTGGGTTGTTACCCTCAGTAACTCATAGAAGTGAAAACTTGCTATCCATGCCATTGTCAAATGTTAGTAGCTGTGAGGGGTGGTTTGCATTGCTTAGCATGGTCCGTTCCTTTCACCAGGCTGATACATTGGAACGAAAAAGTACTAGTTCTCGCACCCTGACACAAACTATACGTTACCAGTATAGAGTACCCCCCGGTGCTCCCACAGGCCGAGAGCCGTTTGGCAGGTTGTTCCTGAGCTCATGCATGCATGCGTACAAGGGAGTGAGGAAAGGAAATTGGTCTCAGGTGGAAAGAGACAATTTCCTACAGTTCAACGCATCAGAATACTTCCAGTCCTTTCAGACCCGCAATGTTACTGAAGATAAGCCGATACCCTTGTCAGTGGTGGATGTCACAGCTCCCTTCTGTGTCCAGGGGGCTGGGAAGATAGAGGTGGGAGAGAGCAGATGCAACACTACTTATAGCTTGAGAGCAACAAATAGTCCACCCCTGATTCCGCCACCTAATGTCTACTTTGTTTATGGAGCTCATGGTTATGTTTGGCTTCCTGAAGGGTGGTTGGGAAGGTGTTACCTTTCCTACCTTCTGCCACCTGTGTATATAGCCCCTCCCAATTACCATAAGGACCCTCGTCTACAACGTAGAGAGGCCCATGTACCCCGGATTAAGAGATTGATTAACACGGATGATATAGATCAGACAGACACAACATTACAGCAGTTTACGGATGCAATGAAAGGCATCATACCTTTCTGGGGCCCTATGGCCAATAGTCTCAATATTAGACGGCTCACGAGGGTGGTGGAGGGAGTCATTAATACGACTGCAGGAATATTGACAAATATTACAGTAGAAGTCCAGGCTACGAGACTTGTTGCCCTCCAAAACCGTATGGTTTTAGACGTTATCCTAGCTGACCGGGGTGGGGCCTGTCGCGTCATCGGTAGCAGCTGTTGCGTGTATATTCCTGATCACGCCCGCACTGTGTAAACTGCCATACAAAAATTGCATAAGATAGCATCAGAGATACATCAAGAGAATGGTACATGGTCATTGACGGGATGGTTCTGGGATCTATTTGCTACTTGGGGTTGGAAGATTCTTTCCTCATGGCCATAGTAGGTATTATCCTGACATGCTGTCTGTGTATACACTGTCTCCCTGCCTGTTGTGCTTGCTGCGTATCAGCATTCAAGACACGTCCCCGGACCCCAAGGCGTGCTTCTACTGCAAAGGCTATGGTGATGCAGGGTGTTCAGGACTTACTCAATATCGATGAGGGCATTTTAGAATATTGATTATGTGTCAACATCCTGCAGTATTAGCTCTACATTATAGTTCACGTGCTAGCAATGATATTATATGTGTGAACGTTTTCCTTTTCTCTGTTTTAGAATTGTAAAGACCCTTACCTGATGGCACCAATAAAGTTTAGCATGAATGCTAAAAGAAGGGTCTGTTAGATTTGAAATGTTATTTCCGTGATACCCAGAACTAAAAGGCTTCTTTCTCCAATGCTCGAACTCTATTCTGTGTTAAGTTAGCATTCATGGTGCCATCTTTATTGGCGCCATCTTGCTCTGTAACTAAGATCGAGCTTCTGTCTCATGATGCTTGCCTCAGCAGAAAGGCTGCCCCGGCGCCTCCAGCTTGTATTTCTCAAGGTTGAAGCTTCGCTGCACTAACTAATGTACTATCTATTGTTGCATACCTTTGCTGTTAGTTAAACTCGTTCCCACATCTTATAATGGTAGACACCGGCCGAGTGGCCTTGGGGTCGAGATAGCATGTACCCAGCTCTGTGCCGTCTCTCATGCTTGTTTGCCTCCTTTGTTCGACATGGCCTGAGCTGGAAAATTCCAGTTTGGGCGGGACTTTAGAGGTGTTGGGAGTGTATATTTTGTGTTACCGAGCGGACGGGAGGCAGACCCCTCGGCAGTCATCTAAGGAGACTGGTCAGACTGGGCTCCGCTGCAGCGTATTTTATAATAAACTAACTGATTTGTATTCTCTACTGTCTAACCGACTCTTCATTTATTGGGAAGGCGGAGAGGTGGTCGTGAGTGACCTGGGTGACCCTATTTGGGTCACTTCCTTCACCACTAAGGATTTTAAAGATTGGAGTAACTGATGCTCGCATCCAAGATGGATGGACATGTACTCAATAAATCTGGACATGTTCTGTCAATTCCCTTATAAAATATGGAGGCAGGACAAACATCGTAAGAAAACGCACAATCAATAAAACACAGGGCAAAAGGGTGACAACTTTATAATCATTTGGCTTTGCAAAGCCCAGCACAGAGAAGGCATACTGTGGCCCTCTCCAGGCATTCAGGAGTTGCTGTCTCAGCTGAGTTGGGCGTACTGGTGAATTTGGGGAAGCAGAAGGGGAGCTTTTCACGGTAAAGGCATGGATGGGCACAAACAGGCTTGTTTTTAGTGCCCCTTCAGCACACAGCAGCATGTGCCCACTGTACTGCCACACAAAACCCTGCTTAAAATCCCCACTGCTCACAATCTGTAAGGCCGGCAAGCGCTAGACCAAAGACAATTAATGCCTCCAAAATGACCTCCGCTATAAAATAAAATTGAGCTAAGGGATAAAAGTAGATTGGAGATTAAGTAAAGTGTAATTGGTGCAATTAGTGAAAAAATAGTAAAAATTAACAATACAACTGACTCACACATAATCATTTTACTAATAAAATGGAAATGTAGATTAGCAGCAAGAAAACAGGCGTGCATGCAACAGGCAATGGTTACCTATTAATCCTTGTGCGGGCACACATTGGCCCTGCTTAAATTCCCCACCAACCCCCTGAATGTGCTCTTTAGGGTAGAAGTGGATAAGCCACTGAAAGCTTGAGGCAGGCTCAAGCCTGGCTCTGGCTTAACTAGACGTCCTGTTGGAACCTCGAGCCCATAACGAGCCAAGCTTTCATGTGGCATCTACCTGCCTCTCTCCCTCTCTGCACCATGGATGGGGCGTTAGGGCCAGAGCTGTTGATTTTAGTCCTGGGGGATCCCGGTTCGAGTCTCAGCGTTGGCTCAACATCCTGTGATTCTGGAAAAATTACTTCATTTCCCCACCCCTATAAACAATGAATGGTAACCTTGTGTAATGTAACAGGTGCTTATATAAAGCATGCCAATACCTTTGGGTTGAGTTTGCGCTGTATAGAAATGGCCCAAAAGTGCACAAGGAGGTAAAACCAAAGCTGTAATATATGGAATGTTACTCTATAATACTCTGGGCTAGTACAGGGTTTACATGACAATTGTCTTGCCTCTTAGTTCACTAAAGGTTCACGTTTAAAAATGATCACTTTTAATAAAGTACTTCTCAGTGCAGTGTTATAGTGTATCGTCAGCTGAACATACTGTGATTCTGGGCAAATCACTTAATCTCCCCGTGCCTACCAAAAATTAATTTGTCCTTGTGTAATGTAACTGTTGCTCATGTAAAGTGCTCCAATACCTTCAGGTCGAGTTCATGCTATATAAATCTGCAACAAAAAAAAGCTTCCACTTGCTAAAGCAATAAACTTTTTTTGAATTTTGAAGAGACTTTATCATATTTTACGTGATGTTTGGTCTATGATTTACATAGGGCTTGGCTTGTGCACGGGCTCTAAGATCCGAGCCAGACCCTTGATTCAGTTCAGGCTGAGCTCTCACTGTTAATTTGTTGGCTCGCCAACCTCTACTTTAAATCAGCAAATTATATACTGAAGACAAATAATACCTCTTAAATGGCTGCTGCTATAGAATAAAACTGAGGGGAGGGGCAAAAGTATAGTGGAGGTAAAATAAAAATACAATTGGTGCAATTAGTTTAAGAAAAACAGCGGACTCTTGCAATTTGTAACATAATAAGAGTGTTTTACTATTATGAGAAGAATAGAACTCCAAGCCCCAACTCTATACAGTTCTTTATTTTTGATATATTGCTGACCTGATTACAATGAGCAGCAAAGTGCTTTACAGAAACAAATTATTGTAATAGGGCAGTCATCAACATGAGGTGCTCAACATAGAAGTGTATGGTATGTGGGAGAGAATTGAGGGTTGATTAGAAAAATTAGGAACACTTGACTTCACATTTGGTTCTTGCATAATTACATTAGACACATTTAATTCAGAGGTGCAAAACAGATAGAATGATTTGCCCAGAATCACACAGATTTCTAGAACACAGTTCAAAGGTCCATAGCACAGCTTGTGAAAACATCTCCATGTCCGCCTCTTCCAGAAAAACTCCAACAATACTTTCCAGCAGGACTTCCGAAATGTTCAGGTGCTTGTCTTATCCCGACCCCGAGAACCTGTGGTGCACAGATATGTTCCTAGCTTACCTCTGGCTCATAAACAAAGGGGAATACAAGGTGTGATGTTTAACTTGCACCTGTCTCTCATCCCCCAGATGCTAAGTCAAGAAGAGTTAGTCCACCTTGTTACAACAGGCATATTTCCCATCTCCCGGCTTCCCTCAGTGGATGGTTATGTTTGTAGCATTAGTTTTATTATGCCTTACTTATTCCAATAGGCTGAATTTGAATGAGTCTGGATTCATCCACCTATCTTCTTGCAAAGCTGCTGTATCTTCAGAGTGCAGAAATGGGGGTACTTTTACACACAGAATATGGAGTTCTGGCAAAGCAAGCTGTCAGACCACTTCATTGGTTGCAGAGTACTGAGTTGAAGGTCTTGTGTGTCACCCAAGAGAACTTCTATGACCGTGGTAAGTACTTCATGAGAGAGAAACTCCACAATGCCCTGCAGCAGGACTACTGAGAATAACAGATGCTCGCCTTCTCAAGGCCCCTTAACCCTGTCAGCCAGACATGGGAGGGTGCACTGCTCAGGGTTTGACTCCTCGGTAGTGGAACACTTCAATACTTTACAAACTCCTACATTCCTAGTTCTTATATTCATCAGATTAAACTCAGTTCCAGGTAACCACATTTTGATTTCAATACATTACACAAATGTCTCATTACATGAGTGACAATAATATGGCGGAATATATTCAACAATTCCCCAACCTCGCTCATGGGAGAGCAAGTGTAGGGTGAGGTGATCCACTCACCAAGTGATCCTCTACCCTTCAAGATCGCCACATTATATCTCACTTCTGTGGAAACAAATTTCCGTAGCGTAACTGTAACTCGAATCAGCCATGTTTTCTGCTCATGTTAACAAATGCTTAAAAGAAGTGCCCGTCTCTAACCTTTTAAGTCTTTTTTTACATCTTGACTCCTAAGACAGCAAGTCTTGATTAGTTTGCTCAGCCACAATGTTTGCTTTTTTCACTGGTGGCAGGTAAGTACAGCTTAGAGGGGTATGGGGGGCCTACACACACATGCGCACTCACTTGCACCCATGCATTCACATGCAGACACGTGTGTGCACACACCTATTCACAACACTCACTCACAAATATAAACGCATTCATACATACATGCACGCACCAATCAATTAATACACAACAGTGACCTGTTGCAGCTCTTTGGGATGGAAGCCTCGGAGGTGCCCGGAGGGTTGGGACTGCTGCCTCCCCTCACATCAGCCAATGATGGGAGGCAGCAGTCCCTACCTCGTCCCAGAGTAGGATGAGATTGAAGAGAATGCTGACCCCATCCATTCTGTGACGAGGTGCCAGTGATAGACACTCGACCCTGGGCACTTCAGGACTTAAAACTGAAATGGACAGGTACGAGGCTTACACTGACGCTCTCCCTCGTCACGAGGGGGAGGGACTCAAGGATCTTTGCCGAGCTGAGGAGGACATGCCCAGACGAGCTGTGACATCCTCAGCCCAACAAAATTCAGCTCAGGCAGCCAGGAGCCTGCATATTTAGCACGTCTAGCTCCTGGTTGCCTGACCTGAAAATAATGAGTGTCTGTCAGGCTGACCTTTGCTCATGGCCCCTCTGCCCTAATTGAATGGGCCGCTGCTGTCTTTTTAGGTCTCGCCTGAGCCAGCGCATGCGCTGCTCTGGCGAGACATTTAGTGAGTGGGCTTTAAAAAGCCGACCACAGCTTTTTGTGTGGCCTAGAGCGTGCGGTTACGCGCACAGTAACGCGCATTCCTCGCATCGCTCGATTAGGCGCCATCTGGCTTTCCTCTCACTTGCTCTCCCAAGCGCGCGCTTCAACGCTCCTCCCCCTCCCCCACCACAGAGCGCGTCTTGCGGCCGCGCGTCTTGCTTGCTTTGATTTAAGCTTGTTGTTCATGCCATGCATTTGTCATGCCTCTTCATGTGTTTGCCCCTCTCTGAAAGCAGGGACCAAGTACACTATCCCTCATTTTATGCCCAATTTAGCAACTTCGTTTTTCTTAGTTTTACAAGCTCTCCTCAGAAGCTTTGCTCCGAGTGCTGTTTTTTTCTCTTGTTTCTCATGCCCACACTGCTGCCTGGCCTAGGGGCTGCAGCCACAGCTTCCTCCTCCTGCAGCCTCCAGCGCCACCCCGGACGGTGGTCTGTTTCACACCATGGAGGGGGTTGGCCGCTGCCCTCTCCCATCGTTCCAGCATCACGTTTCTGCAGGGCTGCTGCACCTCACCCTGGTCTTACCATTGCTACGCTTATGGTGCCAAACATTTGTCCTCGGCTTGGGTCATCGGTGTTTTCAAACAATACCGTCCAAAGCATTAACATCAGATGACATGCTGCTCTCGGAAGCAAAACCGAGCTCATCTATTACCGAAGAGCCCGTGCTTCCTTTACCATAACTGCCCTGTTTGCTCACCCCACTGCATTTACTCTGCCCCCTACTCCCCACCTTCACCACCCCCGGCATGAAATCTTGGCATGCAATTCAGCTCCAGTCTGGGGCTGGAGCCCTTCATTACTTCCGCTATAAGACGAGTTCAATGACTGAGCATTAGAACAAACCCCCACACATTTTCATATTGGCAAGCTTCTCATTAATACTGCTTATGAGCATGTAAGATTAAGATAACCACCCGACTAAAGTAAACTCCCAATGTTATGTACTCCTTCTAACACATGGCGAAAATACGAACTTTGGTGCACGCACCATATTTAACCTTCTGAGACACCAACAGGCTTCCCAGACCCAAGCTGGCTGTCTGGCTGGCATGCAGACATGGGGCATTGCACTAGCGTTTTTCCCAAATATGTTCCTGGTCACGCACGGGTGCACAGCTAGCCACGAAAAGCTGCCTCTGCCAGAAGTAACCTGAAACCCACCCAAGTTATGGGTGTTTGCACTGACTGGATCTACCCAAGATTCTCTAGCCAGTCCCGTTGGGCTTGAAATTTGGACTTTTGGAAACCGTCCCTCTGAGCCATCTAAGTGCCGGCTGCCAGTCCTTATATATTAACAATACTGCGGATAATCTATGCACCTTAACATTACCGCTACAGGTTTGCAGCTTAATTTAAACTTGTAATGCATGCAGCATGTTCTATGTAATGAGCTGTTATCACTCACTTACTGGTCCAAAAACATGCATTATCGCCAATTTTGTATGTGACCACTGCTATTACAATGTCCTTTTGTTAACCAATAATGCTCTGGCGTCGTTACTTTTCAAATGTTTTCTCTTCAATAAATGAGGTTTTCTGGAAACAGAAGCACCAAGAATGATGGCTCCTCAAACCAGGTCCGCTTCTAGAGGGAAGGTCAGTCCCGTACCCACACCCCAGTGTGCCCCTTGTTTCTCTTTGTCTCTCTCCTTCCTAAATCCCGTCTGTCTTTTTGTTCTTCCTTTCTTAAATCTTCTTCCTCAAACATGTATACCACTCCCCCTTCTCATCCCTGACCCCGTCCCCCCTCTCTCTCATTGCCGAACACCTTCTCTTCCTCCTCTCGCTCCTTCCTGACCCTGTCTCTTCCCCTTCTCTCATTCCTCACTCTAGTCTCGCCCTCCTCTCTCTCCTTCCTGACCCCTTCTTTCACTACTCACTTTCCTGACTCTCGCCTCTCCTTCATTGCCACCGTTCCCTCCAGGCGTGGCTTCCCACAGAGATGTCCCAGGCACACATTCCAAATCAGTTACTGATAAGAAACATGAATGTGTCCTATCGCCTGGACAGATTACCCCCCCCCACATACACACACACACCTGTCGGTGGGGCAGGGAGGGTCCCATCTCACCTGGCTGTCTCTGAAGGCAGCCTCCAGTCTCGGCGAGGCAGGCACACAGAGGGGAAGGGAAGATAGAAAGGCTTCTGCCGACTGGACATCAACAAGAGGTGCCCTTGTGCGTGCATAGGGGTGCATGGATGTATAGGCAGGAGGGGAGGGCAAGGGCAGGCGAGCACTTCCTGACACCAGGCTGGTAGATCTGGGGCTGACTTCGCCTTTCAGCAGCAAATCTGGCAGTGGCTGACTCTACCCCAGCCCTACAGGCCTTTTAGGATCACTGCTCTATTGGGATGTCTGATCAGCCTTAGGCCGCTGGGTAGATTTACTCACAGCAGATTGAGAACATCTGGACGTACGTTAAGCATCATTTGAAGTCTTGTGTTTTCTCCTCTCTCTCCATGCAGAACCCAGAATCTCTCCTTCTCTCTCGTTTTTCTGACACTTACCTCTCCATTCATTTTCTCTCCTCCCTTAGTGCTAGTCTTGCTGGTGCTGGTGCCAATTACCTTCTCCTGGAGCAGAGCACACATGTTCAAAGCATGGCGCTGTGATTCACTCCAGTGGGTGTATTTACATCACAGAGTTTCACCGCGTGTTCAGTTGATTTGAAGACTGCATGGGCCTCTCTGCTGAAACTGGGAGGAGGGGCTGCTTCACAACATTGAAGAGGGCCGTCCTGGGCCTGATATAAAAGTGCTACACACCTGACAGAGGCTACAGGATTCAGGCAGGAGTGAGAACCCTAAATGCAAATATGCACACCTGGAAACAATCTGCCCCATTCCAATCCGCCCTATCCTTATCCAAAACAATATGTCCCACTCCAATTCAAATAATCTGCTCCAGTCCACTCTGAAACAAATCTGCCCCATTCCAACCCTTCCCAAGTCAATCTGCCTCACTCCAGTCCAATCCACCTCACTCCATCCCAATTCACATCCATCCAATCCACCACACACCAATCCAATCCACCCCACTCCAATCCACTCCACTTCACCCCAATCCAATCTAATCCAATCCAAAGCAATCTGCCCCACACTAATCCAAAACAATCTGCCCCACTCCAATTCAAAATAATCTGTCCAGCTCAAATCTGTCCCACTCATATCCAAAACAATCTGCCCCACTCCAATGAAAGACAACCTGTCCCACTCCATTCCAAACCAATCTGCCACACTGCAATCCAAAACAATCTGCTCCGCTCCAATCTGCCCCACTTCAATCCAAAACAATCTGTCCCACTCCAATCTGCCCTACTCCAATCTAATACAATCTGCTCCACTCCAATCCAAACAATCCGCCCCACTCCAGTCTAAAACAATCTCCCCCCTCGAATCCAATCCACATCACTCCATCCCAATTCACCCACCTCCAATCCAATCCAATCCACCCCACACCAATCCAGTCCAGCCCAATCCAATCTAACCCTCTCCAATCCAGTCCACCTCATTCCACTCCAATCTGCCCCACACCAATCCAAAACAATCTGCCCCAATCATTACAAAATAATCTTCCCTACTCCAATCTGCCCCACCCCAATCCAAGACAATCTGTCCCATTCCAATCCAAAACAATCTGCCTCACTATAATCCAAAACAATCTGCTCCAAAACAATCTGCCCCACTCCAATCCAAAATAATCTACCCCACTCCAATCCAAAACAATCTGTCCCATTCAATCCAAACAATCTGCCCCACTTCAATTTGTCCCATTTCAATCCAAAACAATCTGCCCAATCCAATCCCAAAAAACCTGTTCCACTCCAATCTGCCTAACCCCGATCTGCCTTACTCAATTACAAAACAATCTGTCCAAGTCCAATCCAAACAATCTGCCCACTCCAATCTGCCCACCCCTATCCAACCCACCCTACCCCAGTCCAATCTAACTCACTCTATCCCAGTTCACCTCCTCCAATCCAATCCAATCCAGCCCAATTCAATCTACCCCACTTCAATCCAATCTGCTCCACTCTAATCTGCCCCACTCCAATTCAAAACAATCTGACACACTCCAATCCAAAACAATATGCCCCTCTCAATCCAAAACAATCTGTCCCACTCCAATCTGCCCTCTTCAATCCAAAACAATCTGCCCCACTCCAATCCAAAACAATCTGACCCACTCCAATCCAAAACAATCTGCCCCACTCCAATCCAAAACAATCTGCCCCACTCCAATCCAAAACAATATGTCCACTCCAATCTGCCCCATTCCTATCCAACCCAACCCAACCCAACCCACCTCACCTCACTCCAATCCAATCCACTTCACTGCATCCCAATCCACCCCTTCCAATCACCCAATCCACCACATACCAATCCAATCCAATCCAGCCCAATCAATTCTACCCCACTCCAATCCAGTCTGCTCCACTCCAATCTGTCCCACTCCAGTCCAAAACAATCTGCCCAACTCCAACCTGCCCCACTCCAATCCAAAACAATCTTCCCCTCTCTAATCCAAAACAACCTGTCCCACTCCAATCTGTTCCAATCCAGTCCAAAACAATCTGCCCCACTCCAATCTAAAGCAACCTGCCACACTCCAATCCAAAACAATCTCCACAACTCCAATCCAGAACAATCTGCCCACTCCAATTCAAAACAATCTGCCCCACTCAATCCAAAACAATCTGCCCACTCCAATCCAAAACAATCTGCACCACTCCAATCTGCCCCACTCCAATCCAAAACAATCTGCCTCACTCCAATACAAAACAACCAGCCCCACTCCATTTCAAAACAATCAGCTCCAAAACAATCTGCCACACTCCCATCCCAAACAATCTGCCCCACTCCAATCCAAAAACATCTGCCCCACGCCAATCCAACACAATATGCCCCACTTCAATACAAAACAATCAGCCCCCTCCAATTCACAACAATCTGCCCCACTCCATTCCAATTTGCCCCACTCCAATTCAATTTGCTCCACTCCAATCCAATGTGTCCCACTCCAATCCAATCCACCCCTCTCCAATCTGCCCCACTCCAATCCAATCCAATCCACCTCACCCCAATCCAATCCATTTCACCCCAATCCAATCCACCTCACGCCATCCCAAATCACCCCACTCCATACCAATTCACTACACTCCAATCTGCCCCACTCCAATCCAATCCGCCCCAATCCAGTCTAATCCAATATACCCCACTCCAATCCACCTCACCCAAATCCAATCCGCCCCACCACACTCCAACCCAATCCACCCCACTCAAATCCTCTCCTCTCCAGTCTGACTCACCCCCCACCTCCAATACAATTCACCCCACTCCAATCCACCTCACCCCAAAGCAATCCATCCCACCTCAGTGAAACCCACCTCACTCTTATCCACCCCACTCCACCCCAATCCACCTCACTCCACTCCAATGCTATCCACCCCACCCTATTCCAGTCCACCTCACTCCAATCCACCCCACTCCAGTCCACCCCATCCCACCCCACCCTATTTCAATCCACCCCACTCCAATCCACCGCACCACACACCACCCTATTTCATTCCACCCCACCCCACTCTAATCCAACCCATCCAGTTCACCCCAACACAATCCACCCCACTCCAATTCAATCCAACCCAATCCACCCCACTCTACTCCAACCTACCATACTCTATTCCAATCCACCACACCACACCCCACTCAGCTACATCCACTCCACTGGACAATCCAATCTACCCCACCTCAGTTCAGCCCACCACACGCTAACCCAATGCATTCCATCCAGCCCACACCACACCAATCCTCCCTCTCCAATCCAATCCTTGCACCCAAGAATTGGCATAGCCAATAGGTCTCGCCTTTGGGACCTTATAAGTGTTTAGCCATACAACAGTTGATGTTGTTGCACCAAGGATATTGTGCTGGATAACTAAACACTTATAAGGTCCCAAAGGCGAGACCTATTGGCTATGCCAATGCTTGTTTTTGAAATATGAGGGTCATCTTCTTCCTTTCTCATGATATCAGTCTTCAGAAACATGTAGACTCCTTTTGTTTGAATCTATCATGTGTTCCGCACAGTTAAACCATGTGTACAATTCTATAAAATTTGTGTGCTGATTTTGCATCTCGAGCTTGCTACAACAGTTTGCACGGGGATCCTCTGGCCAATATAATTTGTGATATACAGACTATTGGTTTTTCTTTTTGTAAACAAACCCTTTCAAACTTTGATCGTCATGACCGGATTTTCTTTCAAACTTCCTGGCCCATCACTTCCTCGATGGCACCTTCTGGGAGGAATATGTAGTACCAGGGAGGGCTGGACTTCGAACAGAGTGAACTATTCCACAACTCGCAAAACATTAACAATATGCTTCCCTACCACAGAAATATCTCCTGCTTTTATCACTTATTCTCCAACCCTACACAGCTTTGTGCTCCTCTCTTTTATGCTTTCCACTATTACCACCTCAGCCCTCACCAATTCCCCACCCTTGATGCTTTGGGTTGCATTGTGTTGTTTCTGCTATATGTTGTCAGCAATAATCAGGTTAACTGCACTACATTGAGAGGGCTGGTACTACATTTAAGCTGTTACCTGGCATTAGCTCTGAGAGCTCTCCAAATGTCCTGTTTCTGGAATCGCTGTCCACTGTGGTTTAAACCCTGTTAGAAGTTTTGGAATGACAGCGCGAGGACACTCTCGACGGGCCGCCCTGAGGGAGCCGCCATCTGCAGGTGACCTAGAATCTGCTGCTCGGCTCCTCGGGGACGACAGTCTCGAGGCTCATTATTTCCTGCGCCCCGCGCATCGCTTCCAGAACGTTCCGCTTCCGGAACAGCAGGCGGGGTTTAGCAGTGGCCCAGAAACAGGCTGCCCTGTGCTCAGGTAAGGCAGGGCCCCGGTTTAACCCGACTCAAGACAGCGACACCTCTCTCCCACTAAGAGCTTCGACCTATAGAAAAATGTAAGGACAACTGAGAGCTGTTATTCTGTGCCTTGCACTCAGGGCATTATTCACCTGTCTTGGGCTCCCCAAGGAACACCCCCTAAAGACACAGAACAGACGCCCCCTTCCCACCTCTCACCCTCTGAGCAGAGACTGTTGGCGGGTGAAATCACTGCGCGCTTTAGCATAATATCAACGTGTCTTCACAGGGCGCCTGGCTGCTTACGCTTTAGAAGACGACGGTGGAAAGTGAGTGTTGGGGAGGGGTCGACTTCTAACAGCGACGCGAGTATCCAGTCTCCAATCCTCCACATCAGGGATCTGGGGCAAAACTGATGCATTGGGGCTGTGGAGGTGTGGGGGTGCAGCAGGGCACAAGTGCTAAAAAAAAAAGTGGGGGGACTAATCTAGTTAATCAGTATGCAAGTGACATCACGGCGTGTGACCAGGGCCGGACTGGCCGTAGCGGGCACCAGGCGTTTCCCCGGTGGGCAGCCAGGGTGGGGGCCGGTTTTGGGCCCCTGGGGGGCCGTTTTTGTTACAGGGCAGTTTTTGCAGCATAGCTGCAATATCGGCCCCTGTAACAAAATCGGCCGAAACCGGCCCTGGCAAAGTGCTCGGCCGCACCTCCAACCCCTGGGGGGGCCAGCCGAGCACTTTGCCAGGGCCGGTTTTGGTTCCCAGTCTGGCCCTGCATGTGACATCATGGCGCGTGACATCGCAGCGCTTGACATAGCGCGTGACATCATAGGAACTGGCATCACAAGAAGTGACATCAGATCTTAAGCCCTCACATATATGTTTAGCAGGTCTATCCTGTGTACATTTGAGCGCATTTCGAGTAAACATGCAAACCCTCCTGATTTAGGCAGAAGATTCACACTTTTGTAGGCTACACATAAAACAATGTTACCTTTTATCAGCGTTAAGTTTTCTCTAGCCATAGTGCTTTAAAAGAAATAGTGATATTTAAATTATTACAACGCCTCCTCAGGGGTATAAGCGCTATATGTTAATGAAACTTGTAAAGCGCAGCTGCTGCCCAAAGGCGTCCTGGCGCTAAGCACTACCTGGTGGGTGACCTGACGAAGAATTATACAGAGAAAAGCCAGGTTTTCAACTCCTTCCTGAAGGAAAGGAGATCCGTGGCCTTTCTTAGATGCACAGGAAGATCATTCCAAGCCCTGGCGGTACAGTAAACGAAACTCCTGCCACCCCAACTGGCTTTCTTAACTCGGGGAATAGTCACTAGCTTAGCTTCCGAGGAACGTAGCAATCTTCCAGGAACATACCAGAGTAGTCGGTTTCTCAGGTAGACTGGGCCACTGCCCATCAAGGCTTTGAAAACCATACACAGTGCCTTAAACCGTGTCCGTTGTTTCACTGGAAGCCAGTGGAGATCTCGAAGACCCTTTCCCACTGAGACGAACCTAGGAATGCCCAAGAGCAGTCTTGCTGCCGCATTTTGCACAATCTGGAGTCTGTTAAAAAGTTTCTTTTGTAAACTCAGGTACAGACCGTTACAATAGTCCAGTCGTGACAAGACGAGCGCCGTGACTGCTGTCCTAAAGGTATCTTTAAACAGAAATGTTTTTATTTTTCTCAGCTTTCTGAGAAGAAAGAAACTGGTGGATACCACCCCGCTAACATGATCACCAAAGGTGAGTTTGTCATCCATCACCACACCCAGGTTCTTTACTTTCGCGGAAGGCGCTGGAGGTGTGCCCATTTCCTCTGGCCACCAATCAGGTGACCAGAGGTTAGCCTTATTCCCAAATAGCAAAACCTCCGTTTTGCCGGCATTGAGCTTTAGGCAATTAGATGCCATCCAGCCTGCAACAGATTTCATGCAATCATGACATCTCAGGCTAGTCTCAGCTTCTTTACCCGGCTGAAGGGACAACACAATTTGAGTGTCGTCTGCATAAGACGTCACCTGAAACCCAAAGGATCCAATCAGGGCCGCCAACGGGGCCACATATATATTAAAAAGTGTGGGACTAAGGGATGAGCCCTGTGGCACCCCGCACGGAAAGGAAAACGGCTTGGACTTATTCTTACCTATGTCCACCGTTTGGGTTCTATCTGACAGAAATGATTGTAAAATGTTCCAGGCCCTGCCCTGAACCCCTGCAGTAGATAGCCGGTCCATCAATACTTCATGATGGACCGTATCAAAGGCTGCCGAAAGGTCCAACATGATCAGAATCGCAGCACCTCCTTGGTCCAAGGCCTCTCTTATTTCCTCCGTTGCTTTAATCAAGGCTAGCTCTGTGCTATGTTCAGCACGAAAGCCAAACTGCGTAGGATCCAATGAACAGTTAGTGCGAAAGAACGTGCTAAGCTGGGTGTTCATGGCCTTTTCAATAATTTTAGCTGACAGTGTGAGACGTGAAATAGGTCTGTAGCTGTTCATATCATTAGGGTCCAGTTTAGGCTTTTTTATAAGAGGAAGAATGGAGGCTTGTTTCCACATTATGGGAAAGTGACCTGACTCAAAAATAGAGTTGATCATAGAGGTCAGAACCGGGCCAATGATCTCAGGAAAGAGTTTAATCACCGAAACTGGACAAGGGTCCAAGGGAGATCCAGATCTACTCGCCATCAAGAGCTTAATAACCTCTTGAGTTTCTAGTGGTGTAAACTCAGCTAGAGTAGATATAGCTTTGCTTGCATTGGACTTCGCCTCGTCTAAAGCCTCATTAGCCTCTAATTGCTGGGGACTGAAGGAGGAAAAAATACAATCAACCTTTTGCCGAAAGAAAGAGGCAAGATTTTCACATAGCTCAGGGCTAGTATCTACATTTGGCCTAGTGGGATTAGTGAGTAAGTTTATTGTTTTAAATAACTCTTTAGAGGAGGATTTTGCCTTTTTAATCTGCTCAGAGAAATAAATCCTCTTAGTTTCCACGAGTAGTTTTTTGTACCCTGAGAGACTGGTTTTATAGGCCACTTTGTCACTGGCACTATAGCCTTTTCTCCAGGCTCGTTCCAACCTCTTACAGTCAGTTTTTTTCTCTTGAAGGTTATCAGAGAACCAAGGGGCTGAGGGGGAAACCCGCTTGGGGGAATACTGTTTAGTCGGGACAAATTTACTGCACGCAGCGTCAATCCATCCGGCGTAAACAGCCGCAGCCTCCTCTGCTCCAGCCGGAAGGAGGGGAGCTGTATCTTTCAAGAGATTCCCTAACGCGGGATTGTTGGCGGTATTCCAGGCCCTGATAGTTAGTTTGGCCCTGGACTCTGGTTTAAATTGATAGTGAGGCGTCCGAGATAGAGCAAATAAAATGGCAGCATGATCAGTCCAAGTAAGAGGCAGGGTCTCAGAGAAGGAAAGACATGAGTTATTGGTAAAAATTCCATCCAATGTATGACCTGCTACATGTGTAGGTCCGACCACCAGCTGCTCAAGATCCCCCCCACTCATAACCAGTTTCAGCCTCATATTGTCAGGATCAGTGGGTTCTTCCAAGTGAAAATTAAAATCCCCCAACACTGTAAAGGACTTAGCACAAAGTCCTTCCTCCAGGAGCGAACCAATGGCATCTAGGAACGCGCCTTTGGGACCAGGAGGGCGATAGAGAAGGATAGCCTTAAAAGTGTCATGGGGAGAAAGACGTACACTCAACCGACAGAGCTTCACAAGCTGCATTGGAGGCTATAGAAAAAGAGGGCGCTAGAGTATTATGATATAGCACAGCCAGACCTCCGCCCTTCCTGTGTGGTCTATCCAGGGTATGGCAGAGAAAATCTGGAGGAGATGCTTTAACAATATCAGGTCCCGAAGTATCATCAGTCCATGACTCAGTAATAAATGGCAACTTGATATCATACTGCTCAATAAGCAGTGAGCATTCCATGCTGTGCTTAATTAAAGACCTGGCATTAAGAAGTAAACATTTTATAGGAGCCAGTTCAGTTAGTAGTAGTGAACTACCTGGCTGGTTGTCCAGATATTTAATAGGATAGTCAGTGATGCAGGGGAGGGGTAGGGAGCAGTTGGAGCATAGCGCAGCGTGATCCACCGACATGATGTCAGGCCACAGTTTAGGACAGCTCACCTTGCCACCTCTCGGATCCCACCTTAGGAGAGACTCCCTCGAATATGTCTGTAGATAGGGCTTCGTGGAGCCAGGGGGGCATGCCCTAAGCCCGGGCCGAGCGCGGACGGGTCAGACGGGCTTGCCTTAGGCGCGCCTTCGGCGCGCCAGCGGCGCGCCCGCTGGGCGCGTCCGCTGCGCGGTCGCGTCAGCGTGTGTTTTGTAGGTACAGCAGGAAGCCTAGCCCGCTGACCTCCAATGGCTGCCCTGCTCCTGCGAGCACTAGACCGGTAGGGGGAGTGCCTCGTGCAGCTCACCGACCCGTCAGACAGCGTGAATTAATAAAAGGCTTTGAACCACGATAGCGATGGATTTAAAAGGACAGTTTCAAATTCAATTTTGTAAAACACTTAAAATGTTCTAAAACCAAGTTAAAATCACCAGCACTTCCGTACACACCCAGCTTGTGCCCCAGGTAAACAGCGCTGCGCGGTCGCGTCAGCGTGTGTTTTGTAGGTACAGCAGGAAGCCTAGCCCGCTGACCTCCAATGGCTGCCCTGCTCCTGCGAGCACTAGACCGGTAGGGGAGTGCCTCGTGCAGCTCACCGACCCGTCAGACAGCGTGAATTAATAAAAGGCTTTGAACCACGATAGCGATGGATTTAAAAGGACAGTTTCAAATTCAATTTTGTAAAACACTTAAAATGTTCTAAAACCAAGTTAAAATCACCAGCACTTCCGTACACACCCAGCTTGTGCCCCAGGTAAACAGCGCTGCGCGGTCGCGTCAGCGTGTGTTTTGTAGGTACAGCAGGAAGCCTAGCCCGCTGACCTCCAATGGCTGCCCTGCTCCTGCGAGCACTAGACCGGTAGGGGAGTGCCTCGTGCAGCTCACCGACCCGTCAGACAGCGTGAATTAATAAAAGGCTTTGAACCACGATAGCGATGGATTTAAAAGGACAGTTTCAAATTCAATTTTGTAAAACACTTAAAATGTTCTAAAACCAAGTTAAAATCACCAGCACTTCCGTACACACCCAGCTTGTGCCCCAGGTAAACAGCGCTGCGCGGTCGCGTCAGCGTGTGTTTTGTAGGTACAGCAGGAAGCCTAGCCCGCTGACCTCCAATGGCTGCCCTGCTCCTGCGAGCACTAGACCGGTAGGGGAGTGCCTCGTGCAGCTCACCGACCCGTCAGACAGCGTGAATTAATAAAAGGCTTTGAACCACGATAGCGATGGATTTAAAAGGACAGTTTCAAATTCAATTTTGTAAAACACTTAAAATGTTCTAAAACCAAGTTAAAATCACCAGCACTTCCGTACACACCCATCTTGGGCCCCAATGCTATTTATTTTGTGCAAATGCTGGGAAACATCAACACATCTGAAGTTTCTACAGTGCATGCATATCTCCTAAACAGAGCCTGAACAAAGTGAAAAGCTGCCTCTCTTCAGTATGTGTGAAGTGCTAACATGGTGTGAGCCTTTGTTTCCCCTCTGCTGCATTTGCATCAGGTGTGAGGCTCCTGACTGCTGGCAGCCAGGAGACTCCAACAAAAGGAGGCCTGATGACTCCTCAGATTGGGCCTTTGTTATGGGCTCAGCAGGAGTCAGAACTAAGAGAGCCCCGTCCCCGCCTGCATGTTGTTGCAGATAGAAAGCAGATAACAACGTGCAGGCGCTGCAGGATGTGTCCCGGTGTTTGTAAATTACACCGGGACGAATTCAGCATATTTTACAGTGGGGCCACTCTTCTTCGAGGGTGGACGGCGTCCACCCTGTGAAAAACGTGGGGGGCCGCCGTCCACCCCCGTGTACCCCCGACTCGTGCCCTGGGGTGCAGGGACGATTGGGGGAAGGTGTTCTTTTAGTGTTTGGTGTGGGAAACTCAAAAATAACAGTTTAAATACAAAGACCTATTCATTTGGAAATAATACAAACTTGCTATGGACCAAATTTATCTAAAGGGCTTTCGTTAACAAACAAGCATTGGCAAAGTATGGACCTGGCAAGCATGCAAATCTTTCTTTTTTGTGTGTTAGCTAACAAATGCGCAAAAAGGCAAACATATAACAAGCATTGACAACACGTATCAGTCGGCCTTATTTCTGAAAGAACCTCTATATTCACTGGTGAGTTTAGACAGTCCTTACATCAACATACATGCATTCTGTCACTCACCCTGTATTGCGTATACATACTTTCTTACTTGGTAAGCCTCTAGCATACACTCATGAAATTAGAAATATGTGCAAAATTAGGGTTGGCAAAACGTTGTCCAACTTCTTCTAAGAGGGCCTAACAAGGATTCTTCTGCCCCAAATTGTTGTCAGAGGGTTTACCAACACCAGACCTCCTTACCTATTACAACAATGTTTGAGAATCAGTGTACCAAAATACCCATCTACAGGCATAATTAAAGGTGATAACATCCATCCTTAAAGGTCTATTGGCTATAACATACGCTTTTTAGAAGAAATGTCAGGCCAAGTCCCCTTGTTGAGACATTTCATATTAAAGAGATGAGACCAATGACATCTGACATACCTTTTCCCTGTGAACCAGTCACGCCTGTAGCTTTTATCTTTGGTTTGTCACAGTACCCAGCTCAGGCTTACTGTATTTTGCAAAAGCTTTCCCACAAGGCAACCATCAGGCATGCATTCACAAAATACAATTATATAAAAAATTTGGTTTGGAAAAACAATATATAACTGTCCTAAGATTGGGTTAACAAACATTGTCAAAGTGCAAATCTTCTACACCCAGAGTTTATCAGAGACGGGTCACCAACACCAAAATCCTAGGCCACGGTGGTAATGTGTGAGAATCCTTATATCACAATACCTGCATAAAGCCTTTAACACAGTGTAAGAACAATCCACCCTTAGAGGCCTATTGGTTTTAAAATAGGCTTTTGACAAAAAATAAGCCAAGCCTACAACTTTTGTCACAACTTTTCATAACCTTTCGTCACAGCGCTAACAAAATGCTGTCTGTCTACAGCTTTTTACACAGTGTAAGGGTAATCATAAGCCACCCTTGAAAAGTCTATTGGCTTTAACAAAGCTGTTTCGCAATTAAATGGTCAGGCTTACAACTTCTGTTGTAACTTTTCATAATAAAGACATCTGACATATGGAATGTTATATACATTTTCCTGATGAATCAATTTGGCCTATTTCCTTTATAAGTGAATTGTTACAATAACCAACTCAGAGCTACTGAACTCTGCATAAGCTTTCCCACAAGGAAACCCTCAGGCATTCCTTTCAGAAAATATTAAATATGCACAGAATTGCAGATGGCAAACCAATATTCCACCCAACCTAAGGGAATTAAGAAGGATTATCAAAGTGCAAATCTTCAACCCACAGGGTTTGTCAGAGGGGGCAAGTGGAAACTGCATGGGAAAACCAACAGTAAAACCCCTGCCTACCACAGTTATGTTAATCAACAATAAAGGAGTGAGAGGAAGCCTTATTAGGGTCTATCCATCAGCCTCTCTACTACTTACATAAACAACAAGGTGCGGCAGCTTTGGTTTGCCACGTCAGAGGCAGTTTGCCAACTTGGCCCTTAGCACTACATTATTAAATCATTAAAAGGATGCGGCCAGCGCCCCCACGTTTGAAGCATGGTTCATCATCAGCTTCCTTCTCCTCACCCCCGACCTGGACTTTGGTGGGCTCCCTGTGTTCAGGAGTTCTGAGCATATTCTAGTTTTTTTAAGCACTCCTCTGCCCTGTGATTCTTACTGGGACTGAATAATATTAAATTGCCTCCAGGTAGACTACTGGAGTCCCACTAGTCTGTACACCAGAGACCCTCAGATGACACAAAAAGTAGGGTTGGGGCTTTACTGGCCACAGTTTAGAGTCTCTAATAGCAGGGAACTGACAGGGATGGTGCTACTTGCTACCGGTGCAGGACAACCAAGGCTTCAAAAAGTAAGTTCTTCCACAAGGCAACCTTATCCAGCGACATATGGTAACTGGGAGCACCCATGGGCTCTCACAGCACAGCGGAGCATTCAGGGATGAAGTAGTCTCACCTTCAATGAGAGGAAGTAGCTTCTCCTGTTTCCCTTGTAGATGATCTGCAGCAAGTTTCCTTATCTTGAGCAGGTGCCTGGAGATTTCTTGTGCTTCAAAGCTGTTGCCCTTCTACAGCCCCCGTCTCACAGTCCTGTACCTGGAGAGTTGAAGCCCAGCTCCTTATGTCATGCTGGCAAATTTCTTTCCCCACACAATCCATCACAGGAACACCTTCTCAAGCCCATGCCCATGCATTTCTGTCTCAAGCGGGGAGAGTGGCAATCCAAGGGTATTCTACTTCTGGATCTCTGCTAACTCAACCACACTGTTGTCTGGTCCTTCTCAGAAGAAAAGTGAAGCGTTGAAGAATACCCCGGCTGATGAGACCAATCTTTCATCAATACCTGATGGACAGGCTGATTCAATTAGAGGGTTGTTGTATTCCTCTTAGGGTGTCCGTATATAGGTTTTCCTGTATCATGTCCTTATATAGGCACAATTCACCCTGCCCTTATATAGGCATAAAATCCCAGTCCTTATTTAGGCATAAAACCATGCACTCCAAATACAGGCATGGTCTCAGACATCCATCCACCCTAACGTCACAACGAGTTCTTGAAGAACAGACCCTTAGGCTTCGGGAGTTTCCCTAGCACAGGACTATTGATTTCTTCAAGGACTCATCTATTATGCATGAACCATTATACCTTAGGGGTTCATTCATGACGTCTTCCGCTGTCCGATTCACGTCAATGCTAACATTCTGAGGTACCTCTCAGTTATAAATATACCTTCCCTAGCCCTTGTAAACTAGAGGAGACCTCGACTTCAGAGGAGCCCGTTTCCCGGCCTGACGCACCGAGAAGACGCTGTCATCCCTGCACGCAGAGAGTCCAGTTTCCAGTGATCTGACTTCCCTTGCGGGGTGTTGGAGTTCGAGTCTGGCAAGAGATTCCCACCTCTCTCATTCTTAAGGTATGGAGCTGACTAGAAACCTAGAGGGACTCTTGGCATACTAGGCATACTAGGCTTAACATACTCTTAGTATACCATAGTAAGGAATACTCCACCTACTTCATACCTCTCCCTACACCTAGATTAGGTTAGGTACATTGGGGTAGAACTAGCTTAGAAACGCATCGTATGAGTACTCGCATTCTTAGTCCATGTTATTTATGTAAATGAATATCTACTAAAGATCATGCTAGCACAGTATTATTTATTTCTACTGCTTACGCTGTACATTATTTATCTTGCATACTGTCTTGTGATCGTAACAGCACATATTACTTACACGAGAAACAAGACTGTTCAATAAACCTTTTATTGAAACGCCCGTCTATTCTTTCTGTGTAACTTTGAGGAAAACTAAACATGCACGATTGAGCTGAGTGAAACGGTTATCTATTGTTTCCACGACTCTGGGACACGTTCTGATTCTAAAGGGAAACAAAGTGGTCATGTTTTGCGGCTGCCAGACACTACTCCCTTCTTGTTTGTCAAGGAGTTTCTAGTGGCCTCTAAGCTAGCTGGCACAAGTAATTAAGTTTAATATACTCGATAGGGACATACCGACCTCAGTCCTATGTCAAGCCTATAGGGTATATTATTCCAATGCGCAGAGCCTATTAGGGAAATAGGAGCTACACTACATGGCGCCCAACGTTTGGTAAGGCGGTAATTTAACGTTAGATACTGAGTAACTCAGCCGTGCTTTTTCTCTCAGAGACCCCTACACATATACTCCAAAAGACATCTGGAGTGGGCAGGGTAAAGTATCCGCCATGGCTACATAGGGAAGCACCCTATATATTAGCTGTTTGGTTTGCTCAACGTTGAAGGATACAGTGTTCCAAAATATTGTGCACCTTATCTTTGTTTCCTTGAAACTTGTTCTACATTTTTCAAAAAACAAATGTCCATACACGGGGACGATGCCACCGGAAACGGTGGAGCTGCGGCTGATCCAGCCCTAGCAGCAGTTTTTAACATTACAGGTTTAATTGAAACCGAGGAGGGTGTTATAAACATCCCTCCAAACTTAAGAAGAGCCATAGCTCTAAAACTCATAAAACACAGCCTACCACCAAGAGGCGGTAGAGCAGTTTTCGTAATAGAGGCACACGAATCCTTTCAGACAGAGGTATTCTATTCATGGGTAATATTTCCTGAATCCAATCCAGTAACACACATGTTTCACTTCTACAAAGAAGATGATCCACCAGAGGAATATATTCCTTTCGAGGATATTGAAATTCCACTAACATACCAGGAGCATCAGCTCTGGTTTAAAGGCGCCCTAAAACATCACAGAAACATTACCAGGCTCGGTCCACTAGGTAGACCAGGAGCAACATGGCCAATTCTAGCCGGCTACACACCTCATCCTGAACTGGATATAATGTCAGATGAGGAATTACTTTCTCAAATCACAGAGTTAATAAAAATCTACAGACAATTGGTCCAATATGTCATGCGGACTTTCACAGTCCAACCACCATTAACACTTCCAAATCAAACTCCCCAACAGGGGAATACACTAAAAATTACACCACAAACTCTATACGCAGTCATGGGTAAAATGCCCACAAAACGTGAGCAAATTCCATTCTGGATAGCTAAAAAATTACTCAAATCGAAGCAGTATTTCCAAATACTAGCCCGTATGAGAAACACAGAATCCTAACAATCAGTTTACCAATGGGGATCACACCACAACTGGAAGACTGCACCACTTGGGGCTCAGTCTTTGCTGCCATCTATACTAAAACACATAGTATTCCATCAATTGCGGTAATACCAGATGTCCTGAAACAAATTCAAAATGAATACGGGGCAGAGCCTGCTCTGAATTTAGGTATGAAATTACTGAAAAATTTCGACCAGGTCTCAACAATAATATTATCTAATATTAAAGGGGAGGCAGCAGCAGTGGCGATCCGCCAACGATTAAGGGAATTCGATGTTACAGAACATCAAACTGAGCTACCCAGAATAATTGAACAATCATATGCAGAATTAGGCAGAGATAGTTTGGGTGGAAGACCAGTGGAACCAAAACTATCTGAAAGTCCTGAGAAGGACTCTATTAAACAAACTCCTACATCTTCTAAAAAGAAGTGGGAAACTACTAAACAAAACTCAAACGAGAAACGTTCTCAATCTCGAGGTAGGTCTCCTCAAAAGGAGCCCTCTGAAAGGAGGTATAACCTCAGGAATAGGGATAATTTGAAAAACCTGACAGGTATCAAGATACTGATACACGTTCCTCTTGTACCTTTCAGATCTCGTCAAGGACTTCGGAAAGAAGAGGACGATCAGAACATAGAGAAGAATGCGTGAAATCCAAGGAAGATAAACACGCTACAAAAAGTAAAACAAAACCTCAATTCTCCAAAAAGAAATTAGCAGGTCTGAAGATCAGACGTGCCGAGAATACTGAGAACACAACTCAAGAACGGAGAATGGGCTCAGACAATGCTGGACAGTGCAGCAGAAGTCACAATAGTTCGCCAGAACCTGAAGGAACTTCTGGAGATAGTGGACTTGAATGAGTACATTACAGTTGAGACTGTAGACACCAGGGTTAGTACTCCACAAAGGTTATATGAAATAACACTCCGAATGGAGGGAGACATACCTAGACAGGTGAAAGCACTCTTTTGGGAAAAACTTTCAAGGGGCTGTGACATACTTCGAGCAGAAAAAGACTGGCCACCACAATTTGTCAGGGAGTGCCCACATGGTGAGGACATTATTATGCCTGCCTTCTCTAACCATATTCCAATTAATCTAAAATATACTTATGCCAGGAAATGGGCAGTAGCCCAGGCCCCAGCATTATATAAAAATCATGTAGGATGGGATGAGGACTCACCTCACCATAAAATACATCTGAAACATGAACCAACTGCACAAAGGCAGTACCCAATAAAGCAAGAAGCTAAAAACAGGTCAGGGAGATCTTAGATCAACTTGAATACCAAGGGGTGATTGAAACATGCACCTCCTCAATGAACAATCCTTTGTTTCCTGTCTCCAAACCAGACAACACCTATCGTCTAGTTTTGGATTACAGACACTTAAACACTTGTTGTAAAACATTTGCAGTGCAAAATGCACATAGCACAGCATTAATGAATAACATTGTGCGTAAAAAATATAAAACCACATTGGACATCTCAAATGGTTTCTTTTGTCAAAACATAGCACCTGAAAGCAGGTACTTAACAGCATTCTCCATAATGGGGACTCAGCGTCAATTTTGTCGACTCCCACAAGGGTTCAAGAACAGCCCGGGGTTATTCTCAGCGAGGGTAACGGAGTTACTACAAATTTATGACAATGAGGCATTGTCCTATGTCGATGACATCTATTTGACGGACGATGACCTGGACAAACACTTGAACAGGGTGAGCACCATTATACTGGGCTTCGCCTCTGAGGGCTACAAGTTCAACTTTAAAAAGTCCAGAATTGCCCATCTCAATGTCCTATTTCTAGGATATGAGCTTTCAAGTGAAGGCAAGAGCTTGGCAGCTAACTTTTTAGAAAAGTGTGCGCTGCTCCAACCTCCAAAAATGCAAAAAAACTTACAATCCATCCTGGGTTTCCTAAATTTTGGAAGAACATACATTCTAAATTACGCAGAAAGGGTTAAACCTCTCTACGCATTAATCAAACCTGATTTTTCAATAAAGAATTGGACACAAGAACACACAGAAATCTTGCGTTCACTACAGGCTAACATGTTAGCAACAAATCACTTACAAACACGCGTAAGTCAACGCAACCTGGTGATCCGAATAATTTCGGGTCAATGCGGATTCACCTACTTAACATTTAATGAGGGTGAAAAAATACCAATCGCATACAAATCTCATTTGTACACACAAGCGGAAATGCGCTTCACTTCAACTGAAAAATTCTGACAGCAGTTAAAACCGCTGTAGCAAAAGAAAGAGCTCTAGCCCAAGGGAAACGCATTATTGTCGTAACCCCAGTACCAGCTTTAGAAGCGGTCACAAAAGCAAGCATTCCAAATGCTAAAGCATTACATCCAAGATGGATACAATGGGTTAATTCTCTTGCTGCAACAGATGTTGAATATGTTTTTGATCCTGATTTAAAAACACAAGCGTTCCTGCAATATGAACAAGAATGTCCTCTGCCCACTGAAATTCTGCCTCTCGATCAGTACGAACTCATAATTTACACTGACGGATCCGCACAGCCCGCAATAGGGGGTAAGCAAGCTTACAGTGCAGCATGTGCAATCGTTAAAGGTCGCATGCGAGATGGCATCTTCAGACCTATGGTCACAAAAACTCAATCTCTAGGAGATTGTACAGCTCAGCGAGCTGAACTACAAGCATTCAAACTGGCACTTGAAAGTACAGATCGAGAATTCCCCACACTAATAGTGTGCGATTCCTTTTACTGTGTTCAGTCGTATAATGAATATATACAAAACTGGCTTGAAAATGGATTCAAAGATGCGAAAGGTGGCACAATAAAGCATAAAACGCTTTGGGAACAAGTAGTTCGGTTGAAAAACGAACTACCAAAGGCTCACGTGATCCACACACTGAGTCATCAACGTGATGGCGTTCACGTTGCAGGGAATTCATTGGCTGACGAAGCCGCAAAGGGGGCTGTTCAGACGGCTTCCGTAGCTGCGATCACTCATTCAAAAACAAAAATAGACAGTGAGATAATGTTGGATGTCAATGCTACAAGCAAAGGCAGTGGTGCAGCGTTACCAAAAAAGTTTCCACTCAAGTACTCTTATGTAATTGATGCGAACAACGTTCCTTTTGCTCGAATCCCTGGAGTGGGGGATAAGGTAATTCCAAACAAGGAACGTAGATTAGGACTAATCCTAGCAGCACACGAAGGGATAGCTTCTGCCCATGCAGGTGTTTCTGCAACAGTATCTTTACTCAAGCAAACATATTGGTGGCCTGGCATTAGAAAACAAACAAAGAACTATGTTTTAGAATGTGATATATGCCAACAGATGAAAGTCTCCACAGTGAAACGCCCTGCGCAGACACCCCTGTTAATTTCAGACAAACCATTAGCTTGTGTTTACCTGGACCACTGTGGTCCTTTGCAAAGGGAAGGTAACTATAAATATATCATGGTTGCAGTGGATTCATGCTCTAGGTTCCTATGGATATGGCCTCAGCGCTCGGCTGACGCTCGAACTGTTATAAAAGATTTGCGAGTCTTTATCGGCACATACGCAATAGGCACGCTACATTCTGACCAGGGCCATGCGTTTAGCTCTCGGGCTTACAAAGAAGCCATGGCCAGTCTGGGCGTTGCATTGCGGTACTCCTCTCCGTTTCATCCTGAGGGAAATTCTGTTGTGGAAAGGAAAAACCGGGACATAAAGCAGTCTATAACAGCTAGGGTATTAGGTACGGGTGATGGGTGGGTCAAACATCTTTATGGGGTCCAACGCTCATTGAACAACCTGCCAAGAAGTTCTCTAGGGGGGGTCACTCCATATGAGGTCCTATTTGGGACAAGAATGTGGGTACCAGACCTCGATCACGTAGGCACAGTGGTGGAAAATAAACCGTTTGATATCAAAGATCGTTTGGCTGTTTTATAGGAACTCAATGAACTAAGATCGAAACAAAGCAACGTATTCCTGCAGCCAACCACCACTGGGGAAAAACCGGCGGTCCCAGCAAGGCCTGTCTGGATTCCAAAAGTTGGGGATCTAGTCAGAGAAAAGATTGCGGAGAAGAAGGAATTTGGACCTTCTTACAGACAACCTGTACCTGTTCTAGCAGTTCAAGGAACAAGAACAGTACTTCTGCCGCCCCTTGCTGGAAAAAAGGAGAAAAGATTTGTGTCCATCGACCTCGTCAAACCACAGTATGTGGCCAATACTAAATAGTAGGCCTCGTGGACTCCGACCTAGTAGCAGACGCACTCCTTTCGCTACTATCCAAGAGGTTCAGACTGAAAGACTGATAACCATCGAGACTTCAGCAGTAACAGATGAAGGACTAAGCAACAATGCAATGGAACTCATCCCTCTTGAAAATCAAGTAACAGTTCATCCAAATACACCTGTCTACACCAATGTAGCAAGTGATCAACTGGTTCCAGCGATTTCTACAAATCCTGATGCAATTTCAACAATTGACAGAACTGCTTCTGGCTATTTCATTAACTTTGATACGTTCTCAGAAGTTCCGAGTGAACCTGAAACGACTCCAGCATCATTAACATTCAAGCAGCAAGTACAAGACTTTCTTCACTTTCTAAAAAAGACTTATCTGGTTTCCCCATGGATTGAACTCTGGATTATTTCTGGAATATTTGTTTTCCTGCTTTGGCTAGCTTTGGTTATGACTATGAGCGTGCTTATAACTGGCAGATACATCCATGTGAGCACTGAAAGAAAAGATGTGAACTTACTTTTGAAACCTCATAAATCTTCCCATCGTGAAGCAAGAGACTTGTCAACAGTGAACATCACAGCCGTTCCTATACAGGATGGTATAGTGTGGGACAAAACAGATTTTGATATTTTTGGCCCGACGGAACAATTGAACATTCCACATTTGTTTAAAATTTCACTAAGTGATCTCATTTCGTCCAGTACCATTTCTGATGATTGGGACTTTGAGACTGTTAACGACATAATGTTTGACCTAGAAAAATCTGCTGCATTTTCTAAAAGTGAATATTTAGAGGGTTCATCAGACTATGAACAGCTGTATTGCTATAACCACTATGGTCATCATTATTTGCATAAATCTGCATTCCCTAGAAATGTGTTTATGTTTAACCAATGGGGGCATTGTCCTACACCACCAAAAGGTAGTTCAAAAACATTTGTTAATAAGTTTCCATATTTTTCAGGTTACAATACATCTGATCCAGAAACATTTTACTATAAAAATGTAAACATAACAGGACTGAAAATTATGTTAACAAATACAAAACAGATTTATTCTGCAGCATTTATTGCCCAACTGTCTAGACAGGGTTTCGTCTTTTGGAAACACATAATAGACACAAAAAGTCTGGGGTACTAAAGATTGGCAAGTGCAGGGGATAGAAGCTTTATTTATAGCCTGTATCATCCCTGAACAAATAATGTTTTTGAATGAAACTGTCCAACAAACATCTTGTCTTGGACTAGCCAAGATCAAAGAGATGAAGACACCTCCTGTACCAACACCTGCAAGTGATAACAATACACAGGCAGCGGTTACAGTTGACAAAATACTACAACTCAACAGATCTAATCCTGATTGGAGAAAATGGTTGATCTGGCCCACAGACACAAACAACTGTCAGGAAAGATTCCTGAAAAAAACTCAGGGCTTTACTATTCATAGGCCAGACCCAAGATACGTCCAAAGACAGCATCCGGGGGTAGTAACAACATACAGTGTAGGTAAATTATGCCTCGATTGGCTGCAGAAATCTACACTACAGGATGTGAAACAACACTTATCCTTACTTAAAGAAGACGCAGACCGTAGGGGATTCTTGCTTGGACCAAGAAAACCGCGTCAAAAACGTTTCATATATGCCGGCATTTATGCTGCCTATAATGAAGCATGGAAAGTGTCACAGATGGAGGCCGCAGAACGAATACGTGAACTTGATCGTATTAATTTAGAGAAAACTCTCTCTGTGGTCGACAATGGGTTAACAACTGTCCTCCAGAATATATTCATTGGACGGCATTGTATCCTCTGCTATCGACATACTGGAACAAGATTTGGCGAAGTTACAACAAGGCCAATCTCAATTACGTTCTATTGTGTTATTAAGCTGGACGCTGCAATCTTTGCGTGCGGGCTATGTGCCTTGGCGTTTTATCAACACGTCAGCTCTGTTTGCAGAATACAATCTAACTGATAAACAGATCGAACTGGCACAAAGAGGAGCAAGGTATACAGTGCTGAGCATTGAAAAACTGGAAAAGTTACCATTCACAGTGGCAGAAAAACCAGCTACAGAATGGCTTTTTCATGGCAAAATCACACTACCTGTGACTACTTTTCAGTTTCAGTATTGCCTCAAACAAATGCAAGCAGGCAAATATGAAAGGTTGGGTAAGGAATACATTAAGACATCTTGGAATTTACCATACACATATAGATGTTGGAGTGGGGATCGTGAAGTGTTTCTGAGCGGTACACACTGTAAAAATGCACTGAGCGGTTCACTAATATGTCGGGACATTTCTTTACACGGGGCTTGTAATGGTTCTGTGGCAAATTTGTCTTGCCATCAGCAGGGTACACCAGCTGCTGTGATTAATCCAACGTTTGGACAACTTTCTAATGGGAGTTACCTCATGTTGAATGATCAGAGTTGCTGCGGCATGTTGCCAGGCATCCCATATCTAGTAACGGTCAACTCCAGGGTCACTTGCTGTATGCAAGTATTGTTTGCCCCAATAGACACAGAAAGGGAGTCGCCTTTGTGGCCTTCGCTGAACGTCTCTTTTATAAGATTTGATACTTTAAGCAGAATGAAAGCCATGCTTTTACAACAAACAGTGCCTTTGACCTTGGCCAAAGAAACCTATGATCTACAAGTCGCAAGGACTTCGGCTGAGATACAGACTTTAATACGTACAAACTGCCCTATACATTTCGTGGAAATGATAGGACGTATCTTTAACATGTCTGATACAAGCGGAATTGTGCATGTATTTAAGAACATCTGTTCCGGTCTGTTAGAACCTTTCCAGGCAATACTCGGAATAATCCCAAACTTTGCACATTCGGTGTTTGGTGGCATACCATTAATTCTAGCACTTGTTGCCGGAATTCTATTTCTCTTCCTGCTATTACGATATGGCCAGCATATTCGCAGACATCACTCCGAGCGAAGTGGAGAAAGCTCTCCTTGAACGAAATTGCCATGAGCGAATAGTACAGCTTTTGGGCATGACTCGTCTACGGGAACTTAATACCACGTGGTTCCTGTCGTTCAGACCAATCTGGCAAGATTGCATCTTACCTGTTCTACGATGCCTGCTATGCGGTGAAGAATGCGTGTTGGACACCTGTCTAACATTTCCATCAGCAACGCCAACGGATATCGATACTCTGCTGGACCCGATAACGGCCCATGCTCTGTGTTGTCCCCAGAGGCTACCAATCCTGATGACGGCATTCATTCAGATCTCACAGATGCTTCCGGCTGCTGCTGAGGTACGAGATGGATCTACAGGCACACAGGTAACAACGGACGCGAACATTGCTGCGGCATCCTATGCTGAAAGCGATGCTTCACATCTCTGTGCAATTAATCTACTACACGAGGTGTTCCGAATGTCACCAACTACAGTAGACGATATTTTGTCTACAGAAATAGATGATCTCATGTTTACACCAGACCCATACACTGACTCTGATTCAGCCCACAGTGTTCCAGAGATGCAGTAAAAATTTGGCCTTCATATTTCAAAACTTGGAACTCTTCCCAAATAGAACTTTTTCCGTTTTTTTCAAATTAAATGGCAAATCAATCTGCTTGAAGTAGAACTATTCTTATAGTACGGACTTCGCGGTACTTCCTCAGACACTTTATCATCTTGTTTGTCTAAAAAGTTCATTAATTTTGATGACATGAAAAGACTTTGATTTTGCTTTTTAATGCTTTTAAGAAATGTTTTTAGCAATATGCGGTACTCCATTTTATGTTTAGCATTTTAAATGTTTAGCATTTATATTATTATCGTACACACGAAAGTGGAGTGGGTGTTGTATTCCTCTTAGGGTGTCCGTATATAGGTTTTCCTGTATCATGTCCTTATATAGGCACAATTCGCCCTGCCCTTATATAGGCATAAAATCCCAGTCCTTATTTAGGCATAAAACCGTGCACTCCAAATACAGGCATGGTCTCCGACATCCGTCCACCCTAACGTCTACAACGAGTTCTTGAAGAACAGACCCTTAGGCTTCGGGAGTTTCCCTAGCACAGGACTATTGATTTCTTCAAGGACTCATCTACTATGCATGAACCGTTATACCTTAGGGGTTCATTCATGATGTCTTCCGCTGTCCGATTCACGTCAATGCTAACATTCTGAGGTACCTCTCAGGTATAAATATACCTTCTCTAGCCCTTATAAACTAGAGGAGACCTCAACTTCAGAGGAGCCCATTTCCCGGCCTGACGCACTGAGAAGACGCTGTCATCCCTGCACGCAGAGAGTCCAGCTTCCAGTGATCTGACTTCCCTTGCGGGGTGTTGGAGTTCGAGTCTGGCAAGAGATTCCCACCTCTCTCATTCTTAAGGTATGGAGCTGACTAGAAACCTAGAGGGACTCTTGGCATACTAGGCATACTAGGCTTAACATACTCTTAGTATACCATAGTAAGGAATACTCCACCTACTTCATACCTCTCCCTACACCTAGGTTAGGTTAGGTACATTGGGGTAGAACTAGCTTAGAAACGCATCGTATGAGTACTCGCATTCTTAGTCCATGTTATTTATGTAAATGAATATCTACTAAAGATCATGCTAGCGCAGTATTATTTATTTATACTGCTTACGCTGTACATTATTTATCTTGCATACTGTCTTGTGATCGTAACAGCACATATTACTTACACGAGAAACAAGACTGTTTAATAAACCTTTTATTGAAACGCCCGTCTATTCTTTCTGTGTAACTTTGAGGAAAACTAAGCATGCACGATTGAGCTGAGTGAAATGGTTATCTATTGTTTCCACGACTCTGGGACACGTTCTGATTCTAAAGGGAAACAAAGTGGTCATGTTTTGCGGCTGTCAGAAACTACTCCCTTCTTGTTTGTCAAGGAGTTTCTAGTGGCCTCTGAGCTAGCTGGCACAAGTAATTAAGTTTAATATACTCGATAGGGACATACTGACCTCTGTCCTATGTCAAGCCTATAGGGTATATTATTCCAATGCGCAGAGCCTATTAGGGAAATAGGAGCTACACTACAGGGTCTGCTACCTTTGAATCCTGTGTTCTCCTTCAATCCTCGGGCCATGTTTCCTGCATGTTCTTTGCATGATCACTGCATAGGTAGAGCCTGCTGCCCTTCTCCTCTGTCCTTGGTACCTATGTATCCATAGGGAGGCATGTTAATTAACTCCAGGCCTGGAAGACCTGAGCATCACCCAGCAGAATAAAACTGTAAATTAAATGCAAATAAGAGCTGGTTCCTAACCTAATCCACTACTCTACTCAGTGCCTAGAGACCCTCACGGGTGATTAGTACGAGCTCTACAAATCCTTTTACATTATATTAAATTACACCAAGCTTCTATAAGGACTAAGGAGATGCACAGGGGAGCTGTGTGGAAATGTGCCTTTTTAGGGGCACACCGGTGCAGGGGTCACCCTTATCTTTGTCCACGGGTCCTTAAACCAACAAAGAAGAAATTGGCACTGAAGCTGGAATTCAAAGAACAAGTTTATTCACTCATGAGTGAGACCATGTCCATACAACACCCTCAAGTGTTCCAGGAGGTAGTGGCTTGAATACACAGACCATGGTGCTTTTATACAGAGTTTTCTGCACTGGTAAGCATGTAGTTACAAATAGAAGGTACAGGCCTACACAGGAATAACTACAGTCAAACATGGGCAAATGGGAAATCCCTTAGTCAGCAAAGTGGGAGGGGGAGCAGGAGTGCTTATGGCAGCACTAAGAGATTGACAGTTGAGTCTGAGACCAGGTGGTCTGGCAGCTACAAACTCTTTAGCATGCATATTGCTTTTAGCTGAGTCAGGAAGTTAACTAAAATAGACAGCACAGGCAGGGAAAAAGACGAGCAGAAGAGGACAGGAGAATTTCATAGCTGACAAAATGGATGCCACAAACAAGATGGTTTCAGCTTATGCTAACAGGGATTATCTGCGATTTCCACAGATGACCCTTTTAGCATATGCTGAAGACATCTTCCTATACTTTTGAGGGAGTACGGAAAACATCGTGCACATCTATCTGCATTAATTCAGTAATTTCTTGGTCCATTGCCAAGCGAGCATTTACATTTGTGACATTTCGTTTAGTCGGTATACATGAGGTACAAGTAGAAATACATAGGGAACAGAGCATCGGGCCACATTGTATACAGAGGCAGCAAATGAAGAGAATAGCAAGAAATATACATAGGGCTGACAATAATTTCCAGCCCCATACAGTAAACATAGTCCATAGCCATCCAGTCAAAGTCCATGTCCCTGAATCCTGATGGATTTCAGTGGCTATTTTGTGCAGCTTGGAAATTGCTTCAAAAACTGAAGGGGCGTGGTCAGGGATGTAGACACAGCAGCAGCTTCCAATGGTGCGGCATGCTCCACCACGATCAGCCAGGTTGACGTCAAGGACCATCCTATTTTGGAGCGCCACGATTCTCGCAATTTGTAGTTCTTCTGTGATATTTCCAAGTGCCATGGCTGTCTGATTGGTTACAGCCTCTACAACATGTGTCAAACGCCTTATCTTTCTGCTGTTTAAGGCCGCACCAACAAAGAAGAATAGTCCCAAATTAAAGTCAACGTACTGCTGCAGTGCAGTATCAGTTTGATCCACCTCATCATGATTTATTGTCCTCTTAGATCGACTCTTGGAAATGTCATTATACAGTTTATAGTCTTTGTGGTAGGATGCAGGTGCCAAGAACACAGGTGGTAGCAAAAAGGACACAAAACATGTACCTGACCAACCAATAGGCAAATGATAATATCCCTTATTACCACAAATAAAATAGGTGTTATGTGACGACAAAAAACTGCTATTGTTCGCTCCAGTAATGTTTAACACCAGAGTACAGTCACTTTTTCCCACAGGGATACTACCAATACTGTTCACACAAAGGTCTGCTCGAGCTCTAGTAACAGCTATAACAGGAGGTCCATTACCCTTGACAGTTCGAGTGTTAGAGAAAACATATTGTGTGGAGGCATTTCCTCTGCGATATTCCTCCATTTCCCACACAGTTCCTTTAGCTTGTGGATCTCCTTCTTCATCAGGATAGCAGACTTTATTTAGCTGGGCAATAATCTTCCTACGGTAGCGTCAGTGATATTAGCAATTTCAGAAGCCCACAACAGTGCGAACCAGGCTCTGCAGGAGCCATTATGTGAAAACGGCAGAGGAATAAAAGGCGTTCCTCCCTTTTTCTGGTGGGCTGGCATCATTCCACACACCCAACAGTTGGTAGTGTTCGTAGCGTTGTGGGTGTGGTGCAACATTTGAATAAACGTATTGTTGAGATAGGACAGTCTGTGCTTCTTCTCATGATAAGGAAGAGTGAAGTAGTTGTGCTCAATGGGGACAGGAGTAGTAACAGTCAGTAGATTTCGAGCAGGAGCTACTCCTTCTACAACCCATGTTACTGTAGCAATAAGAACAACAATTGAAATAAGTCCAATAATGAACATACTCTTTCGATCACAGACTCTTGCAGCAGTTGATTCCTTCTCCGCAGGCATGTTCATCTTGTCGTTGAACAACAGAACAGATGGTGCCCTAAGGTCCTGGGCAGACGTTGGTTTCTTCGCTGAGATTGAGACGAGTAACCACTAAAAGAGTACCCCCCTTTGTAACTGAGTCTTTCACTACCCAGGACAGTGGCTCAAACAGTCTTTTTCAGCAATGAAGTGTCTTTCTTCCGGGGTCGCAGATGATATCAAGATGCACCAGCGATCGTGTGGTCCGGGAAGACTTCTTCAGGTCCTTCAGGTGATGTAGCTTGTCCTTTCTCGGTGTCCAGGATATCGCAGTGATCTGCCAACACAGCTGGGCTCACTAGGTCCTGCAACACCTTCCGACAGTGTGTCGCATGAACCCAGTTCTTCCGATTGGTCACTCGAACTGCAGTCCTGGTAGCCAAGAGCACCTGCTCAGGGCCTCGCCATCTGGGTGCTAGGGAGCTGGCTCTCTGAAAGGACTTCATTAGCACCCAATCTCCAGGGCGCAAGCAGTGGCCCTCACCTTGCGACCTGTCTGGAAGAGTCTCCCGAACCTGTTGATAAATAGAAGACAAACTGTCAGTCAACTGAGACAAGTAGTCGTTCATCAATACATAGGGTACATCATGTATAGGGCATGGCTTAGGAATCCCCCAAATATTCATTGGTCTTCCAAAAACCACCTCATACGGTGTGAGGCCAGATCGTGTATGTGGTACCGATCTAATAGATAGTAAAGCCAATGGCAGTGCATCAGGCCATTTCAAAGATGTGGAAGCTTGTATTTTGGCCAATTTTAGTTTGAGGGTAGAATTGTAATGTTCCACTAGTCCTGCTGATTGTGGGTGAAAAGCAGCATGAAACTTCTGCTTAATTCCCAACCCTTTCATGAGGTAATCAACAACTTGCCCAATGAAATGGGGTCCGTTGTCACTCCACAAAACTCGACAAATGCCGAATCTGGGGAAAAACTTCTTTAGGAGCACCTTTGCTGTAGTAAGAGCTGTATTATCTTTTGTGGCGTATGCCTCCACCCATTTACTGAAGGCACAAACCACTACCAGAACATACTTCAGATTATTACAGCGTTCAAGCTGGATATAATCCATTTGCAGGACTTCAAAAGGTGCAGTAGGTATGGCAAACCCTCCTGCTGGAGTTCGTGTTCCCTTTCCAGGATTATATTGGAGACAAATCAGACAAGACTGGACTATCTTTTTAGCTGTGCTGGCAAAATCTGGATGATCCCAAACTTGCATAAGTTGCTTTGCTATTGAGGATGCTCCAACATGTGCCGGCCCATGTGCCATGTGAATCATAGGATGTAAATAGGCTGTGGGTAACTTCCATTTTGTCATTTCTTTATTCCTCCAACAGCCCTCATCATCCAGTGTTCCCTCCTTAGACCATTGGTCTAATTCCTCAACAGAAGCAGATCGCTGCGTGTCCAGCACCTCTTGCCTGGCATCATGCCAACGCTCAGCCTGTGACTTAACTACTTACATAGATGTAGTACTTTGTTGCATTGCAGTCTCACGAGCTGTGTAGTCTGCAAAGGCACTTCTTTTTCCTATTTTATCAGTCACTTTCTTGTGTGCACTACACTTAACAATTGCCACTTTCATAGGATATGTCAAGGCAGTAAGGAGATTATGTACTAATTCCCCATGCACTATTTGTGTCCCATGTGAAGTAAGAAAGCCTCTTTCCTTCCAGAGTTGCCCAAAATCATGAGCAACTCCAAAAGCATATCGGCTATCGGTGTAGATGTTAACAAGTAGATCTGTACTAAGCTCACATGCTCTTGTCAGTGCTATCAACTCAGCTGCTTGAGCCGACTTCTGTGGGATGCGAGCTGTCTCAACTACTGTCTGAAGTGTTGTAATTGCATAAGCAGCAGATGTCGTGCCATCAGGCAACTTCAGGCAGGACCCATCAACCCACAGTTCCCCATCAACGTTAGAAAGAGGTGTATCTTGTAGGTTAACACGACCCTTTGTTTGTTCTTCAGTAAGGGATATACAATCATGTAACTCTTGTGACTGAGACTGAGTAGCTGGAAATGGCAATAATGTAACAGGATTCAGAGTCAAACATCTTTTCAGTGTGATATGAGGAGCCAAAAGTGTCAATTCATAGCCTGTCAAGCGGGCACTAGTCAAATGTTGTATTTTCGTTTGATTTAGCAGAGCATCAACTGAGTGGGTTACTAGCACAAGCAATCTATGTGACAAAACTATTCCCTCACTCTGACGTATGGACACAGCTGTTGCCGCCACCGCTCGAAAACACCCTGGCAGTGCACGGACGACTGGATCAAGGACAGCTGACAAATATGCAGAAGAACGCTGCTTATCACCGTGTGTCTGTACTAAAACTGAGAGAGCGCAACCGTCCCTCTCGTGTACATAGAGTGTAAAGGCCTTAGTGTAGTCTGGAGTTCCTAATACTGGTGCAGAACAAAGAGCTTGACGTAACTGTTGAAAAGCATTCTGGCATTCAGTAGTCCATGGGAGGGGCATCGGAGTATCTTTAGTCAAAAGGGCCAACAAGGGTTTAACAATGTGAGAAAAGCTAGGGATCCACTGCCTACAGAAAGAAGTAAGGCCAATCAGTGCACGAACATCCTTCTGAGTACGGGGCACAGGCGTGTCTAAAATAGCTTGAATACGGTCTGGTGTAAGTGCACGTCCCTCCTTAGACAGGAGGTGACCTAAATAGGTAACCTGCTGTCTACAATATTGCAATGTCTTCCGAGAGACTTTGTGATGATGAGATGCAAGAAATGATAGCAATAACAGTGTTCGTTCTTCACACTGCTCAGGGGTATCAGCAGCCAACAAGATGTCATCGACATATTGAATAAGAGCCACCCCTTTTGGCACAGGGAAAGAATCAAGCTGCCTTTTCAATGCCTGGCTATAAATGCTAGGACTCTCTGTATACCCTTGTGGAGCTCTTCAGAATCTGAAGGAACGATTATTCAAAGTGAAGCCGAACAAATAGCGGCTGTCAGGATGAATAGGTATTGAGAAAAATGCATTTTTCAAATCGATTACACTAAATGTAGTTGCAGTAGGAGGAACCATAGTAAGAAGAGTCGTGATGTCAGAGACTACCGGGTATTAATTTTATTGACTTCACGTAAGTCAATGATGAATCTATAAATTCTAGTGTCAGTGTCTTTTTTCAAAATAGGAAGAATAGGGCTATTACAGGTATTGTAGGGGACTTCTTCCACAACCCCCACTCTGATCAAATCCTGAACAAGATGTATTAATGCTTCTTCGCCTTCCCGAGATATTTTATATTGGGGCAGTCGAGGCAACGGAGCACCTTCCTTCACTTGAATATGTACTGGTGGAATGACCATTTGCCCCACATCAGTATCTGAGGTAGCCCACAAAGTACTAGGTAGCGAGGCCAAAGCAACATCCTCTTTAATGAGACAAGACCTCTCAACCATTGGATAGTTATCATTTAAAGTAACACGCACACCTTCTGGGGAACAACGTATTGTGGCACGGAAATGTTTAAGCATATCGATACCCACAATGTTATCCGGCGTGTTAGGGGAGAGCAGAAATGGACATGCTGCAGTGAATTTATCAAGACTAAATGCAAGTGGCTGTGACAGTGGGCTAAGTGTAGGTGTCCCATCGAATCCTATCGATGTTATCATTGCGCCAGACAGGGAAGCCCTAGGAACCAATTTTTTAGACAGAGCACTACGAGTAGCTCCTGTATCAACCAGAAACTGATCAGTAGAACCCAAAACGTTTGCATTAACATAGGGACCCTTCTGATCTACTGGGACCTCAACCAGTTCCTTACCACATCCTAGGCATTCCTATGCATAATCAGAATCCTTAGGACCATCAGCCGAATAATCAGACATTTGGTATTGGTTTCGTCTATCAAAGATATTAAAAGAATTTGGGTTGTTTTCAACTGCCTCAAATCTGGTACGATTATCCATGCCTCCCCTAAACCCCGTGTTCCCTGGGCGGCCTCTCATGCTTCCTCTACCTCGCTGATACTGCTGACCTCGCAAAAGGGGGCACTCAGAACGCCAATGTCCAATCTCTTTACAATAAGCACACTGATCAGAAGACAAAGTTGCTCGAGGGAAAGGCGATACAACACACGTCCACCTCTTCCACTACCTCTAAATGGTGGACCATAGACTTGAGCCAACATAACTTTCGTTTTTAAATCCTTAACCTTTTTATCTTCCTTGCCTTTTGCTTACAATTCCTGACGCTCATAATACTGGGCCATGGTCAAAAGGGAGACTGGAGAAGACGTAGTCCATGAACTCTCGCTGGCCTTTAGGCGACTAGCTATTTCTGGCAACATGTTAGCGACAAATTTGTCGACAAACAGATGCTTACCCGTGTCATCTGTCAATGACTGCCCACTAAAGTCATGGAATGTCTCTTCAAATCGTGTAAAGAAATCAGAAACTGACTCATCCGCTTTCTGTTTACAAGACGCTAATGTAATCCAATCTATTTTCTTAGGGGGTATAAGAGTTTTCAACTTAGTCACAATAGCTTTGGGAAGATCTAATATCTCCTGATGTGGTTTCTGCGCAGGCTCCCTAGCTGCATCTATTTCTTCTAAATGCACCCAAGTATCACCATGTGCTACATTATCATCTATTTTCCGAATCGTTCTCCACATGTCAGGGGGCAAAATAAGTCCGAAAAACATGTCGATATCTGGCAGAGTCATGGTACAGGAGCTAATAGCTCCTTCTACCTCTTCATAGAAAGCGGCAGGATTTTTCCGTGGATCGGGCAAAGCGGCTTTAAGAGCCATAACGTCCGCTCTACTCCAAGGAGTATAAACTCAATTATAAATAAAATACCCCTTCGCATCATCTGAAGTTTTGTCGTCATCCTTTCCTGAACCTTTCGGAGGTACATACAAAGGCGCAGCTTCGCGCATTGGTCGTATATTAACTTCAGCACTACTAGATCCATTATTTATCTCTGAAGTTTCTGCTATTTGCGCTGGGGTTGAGCTAATTGTACAGTCTTATTTTTGCTGGCTTCCTTTTTCTCAGCCTTTAAGCGAAATATTTAATCGCGTAACTTAACCACTCGCCTAATTAGATCAGGTATATTTGAGGAAAGAAAAGTGCCATCACTCAATTGTTTATAATCAGAATTTATATCAGCGGGCTCTAAGTTTTCAGAAAGGTCTCTAAAATTAAGTATTACTTCCCAAGCAAACTTCTCTGTACAATATAACTGCTCTATTTCTTTCCACTGCTGGATCCTGGCTACAAGATCGGAAGCGAGAGTTTTCTTACGGGCTTCTGAATGAGCGGTGGATCTAATGGTGGCTTTTTCATCGACAGTTAAAATAGAGCGAGTCTGTCGCCCATCTTGCTTATCTGTATCTTTATCGTCTGAAGAATGATGTTCTTCATCGGAAGGATCCTCTGCAGGGGCAGAGGGAAATTTATACGGGGGCGGGGGTCGATCTAATAAAATGGAATCATCTTGAGGTTTATTAAGCATGGGATAAATAGGGCGCCTAATAGGGTACTAGCCAGTTACCTCTAAACAACGCTCCCTATCTTCTTTTTCTTTTATTTCCTTCATCTCCTTATTTTTCAATTCCAACGCTTTCTGATAGATCGTTTTGCGCTGTTCTTTTACTGCTATAGCTTCTTCTTTTCTCACTCTCTCATGCGCTTCTTTCTCCCACATTGGTACACAATCAAACATATCTTGTCGACTCTTATGTTTAAATAAACACTGCTCTACATACGGAATCTTTTAAAAGTCAAATGACCCATTACTGGCCATCGCAGATCAGGATCCTTTTTCGTATATTTGTTCCACAGTGTACTATACAGTATGGAAGAAATACCATATTTAATGTACATATACCTATTTGGTGTCCCCTCTGGGGGAGCCGGCTGACTTCTTTCTAAATCCATTTTGGTACCTCCAAGACAGCAACACAACCTACGAAGTGCGCTAGGAGCAGGCATGCTGCCAAATTATAGTAAAATATTACTATTCAAAAATCTTCAAAAGTAGAAAAAAATCTCCACATTACCTGCCTTTATTTATTGCAATAAATAAACAATCAAACAAAACCAGAATCTTGGCCAAGCAAATCCAAAATCAAGAGTGCCGCTGCAGCAACCTTACCAAACAAAAGTCTCCAACCTCCAACTGCCAATGTCTTGGTCGACCTAATGGTCACTGCGAAACTTGCGCCAAAGGAAATCTCAGTCGGGACCGACCACCACCTGGAGGGTCAAATCGGGAAAACCGGAAAAGCACTTCGGTCTGCAAAGACAAGGGTCTCCTCGTGCAGGACATCTCCTCAGTAAGATTCCATTCCTCCGTCAAGACCACTCCTTCGGGCGGCCGCGTCTCCGATGAGCCCCACGAGTCGGGCGCCAAAACTGTGGAAATGTGCCTTTTTAGGGGCACACCGGTGCAGGGGTCACCCTTATCTTTGTCCACGGGTCCTTAAACCAACAAAGAAGAAATTGGCACTGAAGCTGAAATTCAAAGAACAAGTTTATTCACTCATGAGTGAGACCACGTCCATACAACACCCTCAAGTGTTCCAGGAGGTAGTGGCTTAGGTAGTGGCTTGAATACACAGACCATGGTGCTTTTATACAGAGTTTTCTGCACTGGTAAGCATGTAGTTACAAATAGAAGGTACAGGCCTACACAGGAATAACTACCGTCAAACATGGGCAAATGGGAAATCCCTTAGTCAGCAAAGTGGGAGGGGGAGCAGGAGTGCTTATGGCAGCACTAAGAGATTGACAGTTGAGTCTGAGACCAGGTGGTCTGGCAGCTACAAACTCTTTAGCATGCATATTGCTTTTAGCTGAGTCAGGAAGTTAACTAAAATAGACAGCACAGGCAGGGAAAAGACGAGCAGAAGAGGACAGGAGAATTTCATAGCTGACAAAATGGATGCCACAAATAAGATGGTTTCAGCTTATGCTAACAGAGATTATCTGTGATTTCCACAGCTGGGCTGTCCAGCAGAACAGATACCAGCTTAGCGTATATTAAACACAATGTCTCTTCAATCGATACTCACCCAGTAAACACACTTGCTCTCAACATACATATCCCAGACGTGATAAAGACGAAAAGAACCCCGGTAAGAGAGATTGCACACATTTTACCAGGAGGGAGCTAGTAGGCAATCCCTCCCAAAGAGTACAGATACCAGTGACTATAGATTAATTCTGCCACCAATGTCAGACTACCACAGCCTGTGTCGAGATGGCAGTACCAGTGCTTAATTTGAGCCAGTGGTTTCCAGTGCTCGGCACCAGGACTTAATTGTCAACACCTGCACTATTGACAACTGCCACCTGGTGGAGCTGTTTGTGTACTTTAGAGATGAGCAGAACAATAGTTTGTTAAATCAGTATACATTAAAAAAAACTATTACCTGCTGACCAACTAATTAATATAGCACTGTGGGCCTCGAACAATCTGAATTGTCACCCATGTAGCAGTGTGATGGTTAGTAGTTGTGTTGATACTGTCATTGGAGGCACTGGCAGTCAGTGGCAATGGGTGGTGCAAGCTGCAGTGGCCTCCTGACGAGGGCCCTGACACTTATTGTTTTACAAATTAAATACTGCAATAGCCACTCTCTGTAAAAGAGAGGTGTGCTTTGCTTACCCCTTGGAGCTCAGAGACAAGTTATAGAGTCTCAATCCATGTAAAAAAGGAAGAACCACAGTTGTCATGTGTGATTGTCCTGTTCACTGAGGTAATAATAAAAAACCTACAGCAAATTTCAAATGACTTGCCAAGAGTTAAGACGTAGGGCAGTAAAACATGCTCTCCAGACCCATGCAGGAGACGTTGTGTCCCAAATTTTGCATTTCACAATAAATAAGTCAGATCTAATACTTTCTCATAACTTTTCATAATAAACAGATCAGGCCTATAACCTTGATCATTGGCTTGTCACCATAACCAACTCAGTCCTGATGAGCATAAGCTTTCTCACAAGGCAAAAAGTGCAATACAATAACTAATTTTCAGAAGAACATAACTTCAGCCCAATCAAAATCTGTACTCAAGGATATCAACATTTGGGCAACCCAACCTCCCTTTTCAGTAGTTTTTCTTAAAGTTCATTGTCTGTTTCTGTTGATCGCATAAGGTCTAGCGACAGCTGAGGTTTCATGCCAACCATAAAAATTAAAGCATGGCCCAACACCTCAGGAGTGCCATGTGACTGATTTCCGCTTATTATCAGTGCTGTGTGATCATGCAAAATTCCATAACTCACAGTGCAAGACGGCCAGCAGATGAAATTCCTGACCTTTGCCCCATTTTTATTCCTGTGCTGGGCAGAAATAAAATGTGACCGACCATTCAAGAGACCAATGGATGAATAGCGATGACCGAAAGTCCCTTTGTGCGTGTGTGTGTGTGTGTGTATATATATATATATTTATATATGTGTGTGTGTGTATACATATATATATCCGTCCTCCAGTAGTGAATGCTGGCGTGCTGCCAAAGCACCAGTGGTGCAGCTGAAATGAAGCGTCCGCCAATGCCTCACATATAAGGGCAGTCTCATCTTCCAATTAATTGAAGCAAAGCGCAGAACTAGAAACGTAGTTCCCAATAGTTTTTATTACGGGATGAGCGAAGCAAGTCAGCGTGTTGTGGTTGTCACATACAACCTTGTTCACAACAGTGAGCACCATTGCTTGTAATGCTTATATAGTTACACATGATCAACAAAATTCATGAAAACAAACAACGGTATGGCTGTGGTTCCAATGTTTCACTTCAGCCGCCATCTTATAACGCGTTAATTCATGCAAGTACAATAATATAATTATGTATGCAGTCAATTTAAAATTGCTTAAAAAAAAGAATGGTAACAAATTAACCCCTTCGCTGCTAGGCCTTTTCCCCTCCTGTGCTAAGCCTTTTTTTGGCTATTTGGGGTAGTGCGCGCTTAGGCCCCTGTAACTTTTTGACCACATAAGGTATCCATGCCAAATTTAGCGTCCTTTTTTTCTAACATCATGGGGATTGTAAAGGTACTCAGGGTTTGTGGGTTCCCCTGGAGGGGACCCAGAAATTAGTCAAAATACAGCTAAATTTTGTTTTTTTTTGGAAAAAGGCAAAAAAAGGGCTACAGATGAAAGCGTCTTGATTTTTCCCTGCAAATGGCATCAAAAAAGGGGTTGTGGGGATGAAATCACCATCTTCCCAGCTTTCAGGGACAAGCAGACTTTTGTCAGAAAACCAACTTTTTTTACACAGTTTTGGCATTTTTCTGGGACATAGCCTATTTTTGCTATTTTTTGTGCTTTCAACCTCCTTCCAGTTAATGGTAGAAATGGGTATGAAACCATTAATGGATCCTGGAAAGCCATACATTTATGAAAAGTAGACAAAATTCTGAATTCAGCAAGGGGTCATTTGTGTAGATCCTTAAAGTTTTCCTTATAGAAACTAACAGTTAAATAAAGGAAAAATTGAAAATTAGTTGAAAAAAACAGCCATTTGTGTCAACGTTTTCACCTGTAACTTCTTCTAATTATGACAGGTATTTGAAGGCAATATACCGTTATATCCGCTGGACCTTTCTGGTTGTGGGGATATATAGGACTTGTAGGTTCACCAAGAACCCGACGAACCCAGAGCCAATAATTGAGCAACATCTTGCAATGATTTTTTTTTAAGTACCGGGTATATAGCAATTATTTTGGGAAAATGTATACATGGAAAAATTGTTATGAAAGACACCTATGTATTTCTGAAATGGGAACAAAATGTAGATTTTAGAAACAGTAGATATTTGCACATTTCCGAAATTGGGAGTACCCATACTAGCATGAGAATTATAGGTCATTTTTCAAAATGACTTATTTTTTACACATTGTCTTTCATTTGGAAGGCAGAAATGCATCGAAAGTCAATAGGTAATAACAGTTGCTCTACAATTCTGTGTCACCCTAAGTCTCCCGATAAAAATGGTACCTCACTTGTGTGGGTAGCCCTTGTGCCCACAACAGGAAATGGCTCAAAATGCAACGTGGACGTACCACATTTTCACAATGAAAAATTACCCTTTTTTTGCAAAGTGCCTAGGTGTAGTTTTTGAACCCTAGCTCTGCCGGCACCTAGGGAAACCTAGCAAACCTATACATTTTCGAAAACTAGACACCCAGGGGAATCCAGTATTGGGTTACTTGACTGCCTCCCACCAGGTTCTGTTACCCAGAATCCCTTGCAAACATAAAAAATTGTCAAAAAAATCACATTTTCCCCACATTTCTGTGGTGGAAAGGTCTGGAATCTGCGTGGATCCACAAATTTCCACCCACCCCGCGTTCCCCAAAGTCTAACGAGAAAAATGGTACCTCACTTGTGTGGGTTGGCCTAGTGCCTGCGACAGGAAACGGCGCAAAACGCAACGTGGTCACACCTCAATTTCGCAGTGAAAAATGACCCTTTTTTGGCAAAGTGCCTAGCTGTAGTTTTTGAACCCTAGCTCTGCCGGCACCTAGGGAAACCTAGCAAACCTATACATTTTTGAAAACTAGACACCCAGGGGAATCCAGGATGGGGTGACTTGACTGCCTCCCACCAGGTTCTGTTACCCAGAATCCCTTGCAAACATAAAAAATTGTCAAAAAAAACACATTTTCCCCACATTTCTGTGGTGGAAAGTTCTGGAATCTGTGTGGATCCACGAATTTCCACCCACCCCGCGTTCCCCAAAGTCTTACGAGAAAAATGGTACCTCACTTGTGTGGGTCGGCCTAGTGCCTGCGACAGGATACGGCGCAAAACGCAACGTGGTCACACCTCAATTTCGCAGTGAAAAATGACCCTTTTTTGGCAAAGTGCCTAGCTGTAGTTTTTGAACCCTATCTCTGCCGGCACCTAGGGAAACCTAGCAAACCTATACATTTTTGAAAACTAGACACCCAGGGGAATCCAGGATGGGGTGACTTGACTGCCTCCCACCAGGTTCTGTTACCCAGAATCCCTTGCAAACATAAAAAATTGTCAAAAAAACCACATTTTCCCCACATTTCTGTGGTGGAAAGTTCTGGAATCTGCGTGGATCCACGAATTTCCACCCACCCCGCGTTCCCCAAAGTCTTACGAGAAAAATGGTACCTCACTTGTGTGGGTCGGCCTAGTGCCTGCGACAGGATACGATGCAAAACGCAACGTGGTCACACCTCAATTTCGCAGTGAAAAATGACCCTTTTTTGGCAAAGTGCCTAGCTGTAGTTTTTGAACCCTAGCTCTGCCGGCACCTAGGGAAACCTAGCAAACCTATACATTTTTGAAAACTAGACACCCAGGGGAATCCAGGATGGGGTGACTTGACTGCCTCCCACCAGGTTCTGTTACCCAGAATCCCTTGCAAACATAAAAAATTGTCCAAAAAAACACATTTTCCCCACATTTCTGTGGTGGAAAGTTCTGGAATCTGCGTGGATCCACAAATTTCCACCCACCCCGCGTTCCCCAAAGTCTTACGAGAAAAATGGTACCTCACTTGTGTGGGTCGGCCTAGTGCCTGCGACAGGAAACGGCGCAAAACGCAATGCGGTCCCACCTCAATTTCGCAGTGAAAAATGACCCTTTTTTGGCAAAGTGCCTAGCTGTAGTTTTTGAACCCTACCTCTGCCGGCACCTAGGGAAACCTAGCAAGCCTATACATTTTTGAAAACTAGACACCCAGGGGAATCCAGGATGGGGTGACTTGACTGCCTCCCACCAGGTTCTGTTACCCAGAATCCCTTGCAAACATAAAACATTGTCCAAAAAAACACATTTTCCCCACATTTCTGTGGTGGAAAGTTCTGGAATCTGCGTGGATCCACAAATTTCCACCCACCCCGCGTTCCCCAAAGTCTTATGAGAAAAATGGTACCTCACTTGTGTGGGTCGGCCTAGTGCCTGCGACAGGAAACGGCGCAAAACGCAACGTGGTCACACCTCAATTTCGCAGTGAAAAATGACCCTTTTTTGGCAAAGTGCCTAGCTGTAGTTTTTGAACCCTACCTCTGCCGGCACCTAGGGAAACCTAGCAAACCTATACATTTTTGAAAACTAGACACCCAGGGGAATCCAGGATGGGGTGACTTGACTGCCTCCCACCAGGTTCTGTTACCCAGAATCCCTTGCAAACATAAAAAATTGTCCAAAAAAACACATTTTCCCCACATTTCTGTGGTGGAAAGTTCTGGAATCTGCGTGGATCCACAAATTTCCACCCACCCCGCGTTCCCCAAAGCTTTACGAGAAAAATGGTACCTCACTTGTGTGGGTCGGCCTAGTGCCTGCGACAGGAAACGGCGCAAAACGCAACGTGGTCACACCTCAATTTCGCAGTGAAAAATGACCCTTTTGGCAAAGTGCCTAGCTGTAGTTTTTGAACCCTACCTCTGCCGGCACCTAGGGAAACCTAGCAAACCTATACATTTTTGAAAACTAGACACCCAGGGGAATCCAGGATGGGGTGACTTGACTGCCTCCCACCAGGTTCTGTTACCCAGAATCCCTTGCAAACATAAAAAATTGTCCAAAAAACACATTTTCCCCACATTTCTGTGGTGGAAAGTTCTGGAATCTGCGTGGATCCACAAATTTCCACCCACCCCGCGTTCCCCAAAGTCTTACGAGAAAAATGGTACCTCACTTGTGTGGGTCAGCCTAGTGCCTGCGACAGGAAACGGCGCAAACGCAACGCGGTCACACCTCAATTTCGCAGTGAAAAATGACCTTTTTTTTGCAAAGTGCCTAGCTGTAGTTTTTGAACCCTACCTCTGCCGGCACCTAGGGAAACCTAGCAAACCTATACATTTTTGAAAACTAGACACCCAGGGGAATCCAGGATGGGGTGACTTGACTGCCTCCCACCAGGTTCTGTTACCCAGAATCCCTTGCAAACATAAAAAATTGTCCAAAAAACACATTTTCCCCACATTTCTGTGGTGGAAAGTTCTGGAATCTGCGTGGATCCACAAATTTCCACCCACCCCGCGTCCCCCAAAGTCTTACGAGAAAAATGGTACCTCACTTGTGTGGGTCGGCCTAGTGCCTGCGACAGGAAACGGCGCAAAACGCAACGTGGTCACACCTCAATTTCGCAGTGAAAAATGACCCTTTTTGGCAAAGTGCCTAGCTGTAGTTTTTGAACCCTACCTCTGCCGGCACCTAGGGAAACCTAGCAAACCTATACATTTTTGAAAACTAGACACCCAGGGGAATCCAGGATGGGGTGACTTGACTGCCTCCCACCAGGTTCTGTTACCCAGAATCCCTTGCAAACATAAAAAAGTGTCCAAAAACACATTTTCCCCACATTTCTGTGGTGGAAAGTTCTGGAATCTGCGTGGATCCACAAATTTCCACCCACCCCGCGTTTCCCAAAGTCTAATGAGAAAAATGGTACCTCACTTGTGTGGGTCGGCCTAGTGCCTGCGACAGGAAACGGCGCAAAACGCAACGTGGTCACACCTCAATTTCGCAGTGAAAAATGACCTTTTTTTGCAAAGTGCCTAGCTGTAGTTTTTGAACCCTACCTCTGCCGGCACCTAGGGAAACCTAGCAAACCTATACATTTTTGAAAACTAGACACCCAGGGGAATCCAGGATGGGGTGACTTGACTGCCTCCCACCAGGTTCTGTTACCCAGAATCCCTTGCAAACATAAAAAAGTGTCCAAAAAAACACATTTTCCCCACATTTCTGTGGTGGAAAGTTCTGGAATCTGCGTGGATCCACAAATTTCCACCCACCCCGCGTTCCCCAAAGTCTTACGAGAAAAATGGTACCTCACTTGTGTGGGTCGGCCTAGTGCCTGCGACAGGAAACGGCGCAAAACGCAACGTGGTCACACCTCAATTTCGCAGTGAAAAATGACCCTTTTTTGGCAAAGTGCCTAGCTGTAGTTTTTGAACCCTACCTCTGCCGGCACCTAGGGAAACCTAGCAAACCTATACATTTTTGAAAACTAGACACCCAGGGGAATCCAGGATGGGGTGACTTGACTGCCTCCCACCAGGTTCTGTTACCCAGAATCCCTTGCAAACATAAAAAAGTGTCCAAAAAACACATTTTCCCCACATTTCTGTGGTGGAAAGTTCTGGAATCTGCGTGGATCCACAAATTTCCACCCACCCCGCGTCCCCCAAAGTCTTACGAGAAAATGGTACCTCACTTGTGTGGGTCGGCCTAGTGCCTGCGACAGGAAACGGCGCAAACGCAACGTGGTCACACCTCAATTTCGCAGTGAAAAATGACCCTTTTTTGGCAAAGTGCCTAGCTGTAGTTTTTGAACCCTACCTCTGCCGGCACCTAGGGAAACCTAGCAAACCTATACATTTTTGAAAACTAGACACCCAGGGGAATCCAGGATGGGGTGACTTGACTGCCTCCCACCAGGTTCTGTTACCCAGAATCCCTTGCAAACATAAAAAATTGTCCAAAAAAACACATTTTCCCCACATTTCTGTGGTGGAAAGTTCTGGAATCTGCGTGGATCCACAAATTTCCACCCACCCCGCGTTCCCCAAAGTCTAATGAGAAAAATGGTACCTCACTTGTGTGGGTCGGCCTAGTGCCTGCGACAGGAAACGGCGCAAAACGCAACGTGGTCACACCTCAATTTCGCAGTGAAAAATGACCCTTTTTTGGCAAAATGCCTAGCTGTAGTTTGTGAACCCTAGCTCTGCCGGCACCTAGGGAAACCTACCAAACACACACATTTCTGAAAAGTAGACACCCGGGGGCTTCCAGGGAGGTATGGCTTGCGTGGATCCCCCAACGTTTCCTTACCCAGAATCCCCTGCAAACCTCACTTTTAGCTGGAAAAATCACTTTTTTCACACATTTGTGTGTGGGAAAGTGTGGCATCACTGGCCTCACACAAATTTCCTACCACCCAGCGTTCCCCCAGGTCTCCCGATAAAAATGGTGCCTCACTTGTGTGGGAGGCCCAAGTACCCGCGACAGGCAAGGGCCCACAACGTAGTGAGGCGACCTCAAAATTGCCTATCTCAAAACCACCTGGTTTTGCAAGGGGGTCACCTGGGTTTTTGGCCCCGTGCTCGGCGGCCATCTAGGGAAACCTACCAAACCCACACATTTCTGAAAAGTAGACACCCGGGGCTTCCAGGGAGGTATGGCTTGCGTGGATCCCCCAACGTTTCCTTACCCAGAATCCCTTGCAAACCTCAATTTTAGCTGAAAAAATCACTTTTTTCACACATTTGTGTGTGGGAAAGTGTGGCATCACTGGCCTCACACAAATTTCCTACCACCCAGCGTTCCCCCAGGTCTCCCGATAAAAATGGTGCCTCACTTGTGTGGGAGGCCCAAGTACCCGCGACAGGCAAGGGCCCACAACGTAGTGAGGCGACCTCAAAATTGCCTATCTCAAAACCACCTGGTTTTGCAAGGGGGTCACCTGGGTTTTTGGCCCCGTGCTCGGCGGCCATCTAGGGAAACCTACCAAACCCACACATTTCTGAAAAGTAGACACCCGGGGGCTTCCAGGGAGGTATGGCTTGCGTGGATCCCCCAACGTTTCCTTACCCAGAATCCCTTGCAAACCTCAATTTTAGCTGAAAAAATCACTTTTTCACACATTTGTGTGTGGGAAAGTGTGGCATCACTGGCCTCACACAAATTTCCTACCACCCAGCGTTCCCCCAGGTCTCCCGATAAAAATGGTGCCTCACTTGTGTGGGAGGCCCAAGTACCCGCGACAGGCAAGGGCCCACAACGTAGTGAGGCGACCTCAAAATTGCCTATCTCAAAACCACCTGGTTTGCAAGGGAGTCACCTGGGTTTTGGTCCCGTGCTCGGCGGCCATCTAGGAAACCTACCAAACCCACACATTTCTGAAAAGTAGACACCGGGGCTTCCAGGGAGGTATGGCTTGCGTGGATCCCCCAACGTTTCCTTACCCAGAATCCCTTGCAAACCTCAATTTTAGCTGAAAAAATCACTTTTTTCACACATTTGTGTGTGGAAAGTGTGGCATCACTGGCCTCACACAAATTTCCTACCACCCAGCGTTCCCCCAGGTCTCCCGATAAAATGGTGCCTCACTTGTGTGGGAGGCCCAAGTACCAGCGACAGGCAAGGGCCCACAACGTAGTGAGGCGACCTCAAAATTGCCTATCTCAAAACCACCTGGTTTTGCAGGAGTCACCTGGGTTTTGGCCAGTGCTCGGCGGCCATCTAGGGAAACCTACCAAACCCACACATTTCTGAAAAGTAGACACCCGGGGGCTTCCAGGGAGGTATGGCTTGCGTGGATCCCCCAACGTTTCCTTACCCAGAATCCCTTGCAAACCTCAATTTTAGCTGAAAAAATCACTTTTTCACACATTTGTGTGTGGGAAAGTGTGGCATCACTGGCCTCACACAAATTTCCTACCACCCAGCGTTCCCCCAGGTCTCCCGATAAAAATGGTGCCTCACTTGTGTGGGAGGCCCAAGTACCCGCGACAGGCAAGGGCCCAAAACATTTTTGATAGGCAATGTTGATGTTGCCTCAAAACGTTTTGTGTCCTTGCCTGTCGCGGGTACTTGGGCCTCCCACACAAGTGAGGCACCATTTTTATCGGGAGACCTGGGGGAACGCTGGGTGGTAGGAAATTTGTGTGAGGCCAGTGATGCCACACTTTCCCACACACAAATGTGTGAAAAAGTGATTTTTTCAGCTAAAATTGAGGTTTGCAAGGGATTCTGGGTAAGGAAACGTTGGGGGATCCACGCAAGACATACCTCCCTGGAAGCCCCCGGGTGTCTACTTTTCAGAAATGTGTGGGTTTGGTAGGTTTCCTAGATGGCCGCCGAGCACGGGGCCAAAACCCAGGTGACTCCCTTGCAAAACCAGGTGGTTTTGTGAAAGGCCATTTTGAGGTCGCCTCAATACGTTGTGGGCCCTTGCCTGTCGCGGGTACTTGGGCCTCCCACACAAGTGAGGCACCATTTTTATCGGGAGACCTGGGGGAACGCTGGGTGGTAGGAAATTTGTGTGAGGCCAGTGATGCCACACTTTCCCACACACAAATGTGTGAAAAAGTGATTTTTTCAGCTAAAAGTGAGGTTTGCAGGGGATTCTGGTAAGGAAACGTTGGGGGATCCACGCAAGCCATACCTCCCTGGAAGCCCCCGGGTGTCTACTTTTCAGAAATGTGTGGGTTTGGTAGGTTTCCTATGTGGCCGCCGAGCCCCGGGCCAAAACCCAGGTGACCCCCCTTGCAAAACCAGGTCATAATGAGATAATGTGTTGTTTATTTCTGCAGCGTGAAAATGTTGGCACAATATTGCAAGGAAAATGTGACAGACATTTTGAGGTTTGCAGGACATTGTGGGTACCATAACTTGTTGGGATCCACAAGAGAGATATCACCATGTACTCCCATGGGTGTTTCGTTTACGACAATATCTACAGTTGGTAGGTTATTCTTAGACGGAATGTACACCTTGGCAGACAGACTAAAAAGACAAAGATTACTGCACAGCCATCTATTCCTCAAGCACACACACACATACTGGTTGGATTTGGCACGAGGGCAAGTGATGGTTCAGTATATACAATTTTATTAACAAGAGATTTCACAAAAATGAAATGCACTGTCAATAATTGAAAGGACAAAAAACGGAACCAGTGACTCGCAGCTCGTGAGCTGTAAAGCCACGTCAAGGCCCCAACCGCTTTACAGGCCATTCACACACCTTTCATACGTGATACACACAAGACCATTCACACCCCCAGGCACGAAACAAACACATTACAACATTCACAAAAAGGGACAAGGTACACCCTGCTTGAGAAAGACAAAAAAAAAATATTACTGCACAACCATCTAATCCTCAAGCACACACACACATACTGGTTGGATTTGGCACGAGGGTGAGTGATGGTTCAGTATATACAATTGTATTAACAAGTGATTTCACAAAAATGAAATGCACTGTTAATAATTGAAAGGACGAGAAACTGAACCATTGACTCACAGCTCGTGAGCTGTAAAGCCACGACAAGGCACCAACCTCTTTACAGGCCATTCATACACCTTTCATACGTGTGACAAATACAAAACCATTCACACCACCAGCCGCGGGCCCATCACATTACAACACTCACACCAGCAGACAGCGCCATTCAAGGGCCCATCACTTTCACACGCCCACATTCCTAACACAGCAACCACACAACCTGATGGATTGCGTGGAGTGTCGCTCGGCTAGCAGTGTGTGTAGTGACCAGCAGCAAGTCACTACTCACACACTGCCAGCCGAGCGCCACTCCACGCACACCGCCAGCCAAGCACCAGCCTACACACACCACCATCACATTTAGGATTTTTTTATACAAAAAGAAAACACAAACAAATTGCAAATAGATACAAATCTACTAACACAAAATCAGAAACATTGCACTAATGCCAACCTTGAAACAGAACAACAATTCTTAAACATTACAGACCAGGCAGTTCACTTTACCACTCATGGTTGCTCCCAATAATTCTTTTGCTTGTGGTACGCTCTATAACAAGCAGGCACACACAGCCCAGGGTTAGAAGGACACTCAGGGCAGTACATACGAGTCTCCTTCCGCGTACCTCTTCGCCAACAGACTCTACATCTCCTAGTGGGAAAGTCTTTTGAGGATGTAGGAGGAATGTGATCAGGAAAGTGGCGATCTTTCAATCGAGCCACATCCTCCACCACTCCAACTCTAGGAACACTTGCCTGTTCCACAACAACAAGGCTGCCTATGACAGACTCCTGAAACTGAACAAAAGTCAACTTTGACGCAGGAGAACACTCCTTGAACACAACAAAAGCATTGAAAGTTGCTAAATTGAAGAGATGGATGGCCAACTTCTTATACCAAATGTAAGACTTACGAATAGCAGTGTAAGGTTCCAACCTCTGATCTACTCTATCAACACCACCCATGTGCTTATTGTAGTCTAAAATGCACACAGGTTTGCGCACTTCAGCAATCTGACCCCAAACAGCCACAGGTGAAGTACTCTCATCATGGATGGTAGTCAGCATGTACACATCCCTCCTGTCCACAAATTTCACAGCTAGCAGTTCCTCACTACGCAAGGCACTGCACTGTCCCCTCTGAAGTTTTTTGCAAACAAGCTCTTTTGGATAACCTTTACGGTTAGAGCGGATTGTGCCACAAGCAAAAGTGTCCACTTTGAACAATTCCTTAAACAATTGCACAGCAGTGTAGAAGTTATCAATGTACAAATGGTGGCCTCTGTTAAACAGTCCTCTAGCAAGTTCCCACACAATTTTCTCTGAAACTCCTACTAAAGTGGACGGACAACCAGGGGGGTCAATAGTGGAATCCCTACCAGTGTACACACGCAAATTAAAAACATATCCTGTCCTACTCTCAGACAACATATACAGCTTAATTCCATAGCGTGCCCTCTTGCTAGGAATGTACTGCCTAAAAACCAAACGGCCCTTGAACAGCACCAAAGACTCATCAATAGATATTTCTTTCCCTGGAGTATAGATCTCTGAAAATCGATCTACAAAGTGATCAAGAACAGGCCGAATCTTAAAAAGACGGTCACATTCAGGGTGATCTCGTGGCAACGCCAAACCATTATCAACAAAATGCAGCATCCGAAGCAAAAGTAAATACCGATCACGAGTCATAACTGCAGGAAATATGGCCGTTGCCATCAAGGGACTGGTAGACCAATATGAACTCATGGACGGCTTCCTTATCAAACCCATCAAAAAAGTCAAACCCAAAAACTTCTTCATCTCTTCCAGATTTGTGGGACTCCACCGGGTAGCTCTAGAATGGGGCCTAAGTCTGGCACTGTTGTCCCTCAAAAACTGTTCAGCATACAAATTAGTCTGCTCAACAATCTCACCCAAAAATACATCATCCATAAACAACTGAAAATACTGTGTAGGCAAATAATGTTCACAATCCACTCTACACCCTGCATAACCACTAAAGGCAGGCAACACCGACTGCACCATGTTTGGATCAACCCAGAGTCCAGCACTTCCAGTAGGAAGCCTAGCAGCCCCAGGCTGCAATCCAGATGCCTCTTGCACCATCGGCACATTAGTATCCTCCTCTAAATCAGGCACTTCATCTGCACTGAGAGTACCTTCATCATCCGATGATTCCATGTGGAGAGAAAACTCACTGCCTGAATCTTCCCCTCCCTCCTCTCCCTCAGACGCACTGTCAGTCTCATAATCCTGCTCAGAGGAAGATTCAAGAAGCAAACCAACCACCTGCTGAGCAGTAATTCTACGGCTAGCCATAATGCTTACTAATAAAGGTTACTTGTCAAACAAGTCAACAACAACAAACCCTTTGTAAAAAAAAAAAAGAAATAAACAAAATGTAGCTTTATCACAAAGACCTATATACTCCAACACTATACCACTCACGTGACAGAAGCAGCTAGACTCACCACCACCTACTCTGCACAGACACAGTAAGGATCAACAATATCCCACTAAAAAAGAAGAAGAAAAAAAATTACACATAAGACAATGCAAAACATCGCAAAGAATTTCATGCTCTGAACACTAACAAATATGCTGCCATTATGGCACCACTTACAAAAAAATTCATTCATGCATGACAATAATACTCATTTGGAGTACACACAACAAAAATATTTTTCTTACCAAATAAATGCAATTACGCAAAACTGCAGAACCACAACTGCCGAAACCGCAAACAGGAATCAAAAGCTTTACACTAGAATAAAAAGGAGGAAAAAAACATTACAATCACATATGCAAATAATGCACCAGTCCACACACAATCCACCAGCCAAGCTAAGGGGTAGTTGGGCCTAACAGTATAAATAAAATATTCACACCCGTAAAAGGGAGCAACCCTTGCCCTTTTGGCCACTCCCCAACACAAAAATTAAAAAAAACCCTGGTGCCTAGTGGGCATTCCTGCTGCACGATCACATGATCGTGCAGCAGGAATGCACAAAGAGGCATCGGGGAAAGGAAAACCATTTCCTTTCCCTCGATGCCTCTTTTGATACAAACCCCCCCTCCCCGAGCCAAACCTCACCTGATTTCCCGACGCGCTGGAAGCAAATGGCTTCCAGCGCATCGGGAAGAAAGGGAAACCCTCAATGATGTCAGCGCGCTGACGTCATTGATGGGGCGGGGGAGGCAGGGAAGCCCTTCCCCTGCCTCCCCCAAAAAAAACCTAACGATCAGATTCTCACGGGGGAGCGCCAGCGCTCCCCCGTGGGTGGTCTTATGACGAGCTGGACTCGTCACGAGCACTGTGTGCCATGACGAGTCCAGCTCGTCATAAGCACCGAAGGGGATAAAGGGTCAGAGCAGGATCTCAGCGGCAGACGAGGAGAAGGAACCTCCTGGTCACAGGAACTACACGAGCATTGCGCTCGAGAAATTCAAGGATGCAAAGACCTCCATCAAGGATTACAGCTAACTTTTCAGGGTGTAAATGGAGAGAAGGCACATCTGCCCTGCATATTTATCCACGAAGATGCCACCGTTTTGTGCAATACCTCTACTCAACTGGAGTGCTTTCTACTGGCTAATCAGTAAGTGCTACCTCGTTGGGTAAATGTATAGTGCCTTTCCTACACTACAGCTGCGTAAAGGACCAGAAGAATTGTCTCCAGTGACCTGTGTGTCTGTAACTTTGCCACCGCGCCGAAAGTGCCGGGGTCCTTTGAGTAAGCTGTCCATCATAGTGGGGAAAGGGCGGGCATACGTTGCATACCGCTAGTGTATGTGTGGCGGGCTTCTAGGCCCGTTCACATGCCTCTTGTTTATAAAGGGTCAGAGCAGGATCTCAGCGGCAGACGAGGAGAAGGAACCTCCTGGTCACAGGAACTACACGAGCATTGCGCTCGAGAAATTCAAGGATGCAAAGACCTCCATCAAGGATTACAGCTAACTTTTCAGGGTGTAAATGGAGAGAAGGCACATCTGCCCTGCATATTTATCCACGAAGATGCCACCGTTTTGTGCAATACCTCTACTCAACTGGAGTACTTTCTACTGGCTAATCAGTAAGTGCTACCTCGTTGGGTAAATGTATAATGCCTTTCCTACACTACAGCTGCGTAAAGGACCAGAAGAATTGTCTCCAGTGACCTGTGTGTCTGTAACTTTGCCACCGCGCCGAAAGCGCCGGGATCCTTTGAGTAAGCTGTCCATCATAGTAGGGAAAGGGCGGGCATACGTTGCATACCGCTAGTGTATGTGTGGCGGGGCCAAACGAGCGGGGCTTCTAGGCCCGTTCACATGCCTCTTGTTTATAAAGGGTCAGAGCAGGATCGCAGTGGCAGACGAGGAGAAGGAACCTCCTGGTCACAGGAACTACACGAGGATTGCGCTCGAGAAAATCAAGGGTGCAGAGACCTCCATCAAGGATTACAGCTAACTTTACAGGGTGGCAATGGAGAGAAGGTACATCTCCACGCTCACGAAGATGCCACCGTTTTGTGCAATACCTCTACTCAACTGGAGTACTTTCTACTGGCTAATCAGTAAGTGCTACCTCGTTGGGTAAATGTATAATGCCTTTCCTACACTACAGCTGCGTAAAGGACCAGAAGAATTGTCTCCAGTGACCTGTGTGTCTGTAACTTTGCCACCGCGCCGAAAGCGCCGGGATCCTTTGAGTAAGCTGTCCATCATAGTAGGGAAAGGGCGGGCATACGTTGCATACCGCTAGTGTATGTGTGGCGGGGCCAAACGAGCGGGGCTTCTAGGCCCGTTCACATGCCTCTTGTTTATAAAGGGTCAGAGCAGGATCGCAGCGGCAGACGAGGAGAAGGAACCTCCTGGTCACAGGAACTACACGAGGATTGCGCTCGAGAAAATCAAGGGTGCAGAGACCTCCATCAAGGATTGTCTCCAGTGACCTGTGTGTCTGTAACTTTGCCACCGCGCCGAAAGCGCCGGGATCCTTTGAGTAAGCTGTCCATCATAGTAGGGAAAGGGCGGGCATACGTTGCATACCGCTAGTGTATGTGTGGCGGGGCCAAACGAGCGGGGCTTCTAGGCCCGTTCACATGCCTCTTGTTTATAAAGGGTCAGAGCAGGATCGCAGCGGCAGACGAGGAGAAGGAACCTCCTGGTCACAGGAACTACACGAGGATTGCGCTCGAGAAAATCAAGGGTGCAGAGACCTCCATCAAGGATTGTCTCCAGTGACCTGTGTGTCTGTAACTTTGCCACCGCGCCGAAAGCGCCGGGATCCTTTGAGTAAGCTGTCCATCATAGTAGGGAAAGGGCGGGCATACGTTGCATACCGCTAGTGTATGTGTGGCGGGGCCAAACGAGCGGGGCTTCTAGGCCCGTTCACATGCCTCTTGTTTATAAAGGGTCAGAGCAGGATCGCAGCGGCAGACGAGGAGAAGGAACCTCCTGGTCACAGGAACTACACGAGGATTGCGCTCGAGAAAATCAAGGGTGCAGAGACCTCCATCAAGGATTACAGCTAACTTTACAGGGTGGCAATGGAGAGAAGGTACATCTCCACGCTCACGAAGATGCCACCGTTTTGTGCAATACCTCTACTCAACTGGAGTACTTTCTACTGGCTAATCAGTAAGTGCTACCTCGTTGGGTAAATGTATAATGCCTTTCCTACACTACAGCTGCGTAAAGGACCAGAAGAATTGCAGGATCGCAGCAGCAGACGAGGAGAAGGATTGCGCTCAAGAAAATCAAGGGTGCAGAGACCTCCATCAAGGATTACAGCTAACTTTACAGGGTGGCAATGGAGAGAAGGCACATCTCCACGCTCACAATGCCGCCCTCGTGGGCATTCCTGCTGCACGATCACATGATCGTGCAGCAGGAATGCACAAAAGAGGCATCGGGGGAAAGGAAAACCCTTTCCTTTCCCTCGATGTCTCTTTTGAATCAAACCCCCCTCCCCGAGCCAAAACTCACCTTATTTCGCCGACGCGCTGGAAGCAAATGGCTTCCAGCGCGTCGGGGAAGAAAGGGAAACCCTCAATGATGTCAGCGCGCCTCGCGCGCTGACGTCATTGATGGGGGGCGGGGGGGCGGGGGAGGCAGGGGAAGTCCTTCCCCTGCCTCCTAAAAAAACCCCGACGATCGGATTCCCACGGGGGAGCGCCAGCGCTTCCCCGTGGGTGGTCTGATGACGAGCTGGACTCGTCATGAGCACACGAGCACTGTGTGCCATGACGAGTCCAGCTCGTCATAAGCATGGAAGGGGTTAATACGGCCTAGTATTCAGTTATAACACATCGAGCCAAATCGTGCTGAATAAAGTGCTCAAATATTTACAATGTGTTAACATTGTCCGAATTCAAAAACAAATGTCATTCCGATTACTACAATGCTTAATTTGAAGTCAGGTATTCAATAAACATAATGTAATGCCATGTCACTGATTTGCTGACCGTTGCCCCGTTTTAATTCCTGTGCTGGGCAGAAATAAAATGTGAACGACCATTGAAGAGACCAATGAAGAGCGGTGTGTGTATATATATATATATATATATATATATATATATATATATATAATATATATATATATATATAATATATATATAATCTACTGGCGGTCGCCAGTAGATAGTTATAGTTAGGACCTATTTTCCATAGGAAATCCGCAACATTCTATTTGAAATAACTTTGGCGCCGGTTGACGAATCTTTGCGAAATTTTCAAAACTCGTGGGGCGCTCCGGTCCGCTCCTATCCTGAAAGTCTCGGGGTGATTCGTCAAGTGGGGGCCGAGAAAAAAGGGGGGTAACAAAACGTGTTTTCCCCATGCAATTTTCCATAGGAACCTTTCATCGCAGCTACAGCCCGAACTGCTGAACGGAATTAAACCAAATTTGGCAAAAAGGTAGCCCTTGGTTCAGAGTCGTGCCTTTTGGTTAAATGGTATAAATCCGTTCAGTAGTTCCTGAGAAATTTGAAAAAGAAAACACATATATATCTGGGCGGAGCCTAACCACACATGTCATCGTGAGATCTGATTGGCTGTCAGCACTTCATCCTGGAATTGCTGGCAGCCATCTTGGGACCAATATAAATGATAGTACCCCATTGAAATGCATTGTAGTGAATCGAAGATTTTGAGGGTTACCAAAAGGAGAACTATAAAGGGTGATAACAGACTTTAGTTACATTAGAATTCATTTGTTGATGGTACCATACTAATTTCAGGAATTGTGGTGTGTTCTAAGGTGATTTTACCCTGTGAAAAACCTTCTGCTGGGATATCATGAATCATGTTTGAGAGAAAACTATTTTCACATGCTTGTCCCATACAGTTTTGGAAGGTGCTCCAGAAGCTAAAATGAGAGCATATTTTCTGTAAATTCACATTATCTTTCTCAGTCATGTGAGAATGAAGTCTGACATTCTCAGTAAAACATGTACATCCAACAAGGGCAGAGACTGTCAGTTGATTCCTTTGTGTTCTACTGCAGCTTCCCAGAGTGTTCTAAAGAACAACTAGAGCGCTAACAGCCTTACTTATGACAAAAGTATGGCACACCTGAAGCCATCTTGATTGGAATAAACTGGTAACTCTTAAAACATTTAATTTAAAAAGGAACAAAATGAGGGGGTTCATTTTGTCATAGAAATTATGGTTAGTGCTGTAGAAAGAAAAATTAGGACATGTTTTAAGTGAGATCTCAAATATCTTCCTATTATATTTCAACAGGAGCAGCCTGTCAGTTGATGCCTTTGTGTTCTACTGCAGCTTCCCAGAGTGTTCTAAAGAACAACTAGAGAGCTAACAGTCTTACTTATGACAAAAGTATGGCACACCTGAAGCCATCTTGATTGGAATAAACTGGTAACACTTAACCGCTTCGCTGCGCGGCCGAATCCGCCCAGGTGCTGGGCATTCTAAAGACTGGGCGTGTCTCGGACGGCCCCCGCGCGTCCCGAGCACACGCCCACCGTGACTCATGACGGCCGGGGGCCGTCATGAGCACGGAAGAGGTTAAAACATTTAATTTAAAAAGGAACAAAATGAGCGGGTTCATTTTGCCATTGAAATTATGGTTAGTGCTGCAGAAAGAAAATTTAGGGCAGGTTTTAAGTGAGATCTCAAATCCTCTTCTATTTCATTAGAAAATTCTGACATGCAGACTGAAACAATCACTTTCAATACCAGCAGTAGACTTCCAGTTAACCTCCTGGTGAGCAGTAGCTTTACTACAGTGATCTAATGAACAACTAGAGTGCTAACATTCTGAATTTATGGCAAATGTGTGACACATCTGAATGCCTTCTTGATGGAATCAAAGTAAAAACTCAAAGCATTTCCTACTGAGGAGACTGCAGTAAATGACGAAATTAGGAAACTTCATAACAAATAAGTCTCCCAAGATGGCCACCAGAGAAAAAAGAGCCCAAATGTAGCACAAATATCACCCAGATGTAGCCCACATATAGCCCAATGACAGAAGTGTGCAAAACACTTTTTATTTTTATTTTTTCTGCAGTTTTATATAGTGCAAACTGGTCAGGTATTGGAGCGTTACATCTTACTTGGACCCCTTATTGCGTATTTTGCACGAAGTACATGAGCTTGATCTTGCGAAACATTGAACTCTACGATTCTATTAACCTGAAGTTGCTCTGAACCGGGCTTTGTAACACCCGTTTTTACCTACTGGTTTTAATGAATTCTCACTGTATTGTATTAGGAAAGAGGATTTACTGTTTTTATGTACACTTTTATGATCTATGTTTCTAAATCAGATCAAATAAAGCTTAATGAATTCTATGGCAGGACGGAGGCGAGGATTCTGCATATCTTTCCTCACTTTATTTGCATAGCAGTTCAAAGAAAACGTAACACAACAATCATTAAACAAAAGACTACACAACCCATGAACCATTAGGGGGGTAGTCTCCAAGGCAACTATAGTCCAATCATATCACAGTACATCGTATATAATATCGTGATGTCCCTTCCGCTTCCTCTTTCTTCACTGCTCGTCAGTTAAGTGCATTCCTTACATTCTTGGCTTAATCTGACCTTGTTGCTGTTTGTATAGCGGTTTCTTGTGCACGTTATTAGCATTATTGCCTTGGTATTGTTTCATATTCCCTGCGCAGCAGGCTCTTGCCCGAGCGCGTTCTCCCCCTTGCAGTTTCTCCCGCTGTGTGCTCTGCGCGCGGTGAGATCCTGTCAGGCGCGTCTGGTCCGAGCGAGGCTGCTCCGTCGAGCGCTCCCGCTGGTCTTTACGCGCGTTTGGGAATCCGGTCACTCCTTTAGTGTCCGCTTGATTCCCGACCAACCCTCGCCTAATTTTGACACCGCTACGCGGTGATTTCCCCAAACGGCCACGTTAGTGACCAGCGCCACCTGGTGGTGGTAATTGGTATTGCGCCTCAGTCTATTCTTATAACAGCTTCGGGGAAAGCCCAGCTGTTGGAGCACCGGCGAGGGGCTGTCTTAAGGATTTTAAGGGCATTTGTTCTGTGCTCACACCCTCTGCTATCATGTCTTCTCCAGAAGACCATTTTTACTCCTCCTACCAGGAAGTGGAGGAGGAATGGCCCCCAACTTCTCCCTCCAGCAGTGGACCAAGCCCTCTCTCTGGCTATTTCTAGGGCGCTGGCTCCTCTTAGGGATCAGGTTGATAAGCTGGCAAAAAGCATCCCTGGGGTGTTCAGTGACCCAGATCTGGTGGTGGCGGGTCCAAGTAGCTCCCAGATGGGGAATAAAAGGGCCGTTAAGCATTATGCGGGGCACTTGGAAGGATTTGATAAACTTACGGAGACCTTCCTCAAGAGTGCGCGAACGCTAAAACATGCACCCTGCCGGGAGGAGGAGGGGCCCGGAGAAAATTGCGACACTGTCACCACTATTGTAGACCCCGACGGCGGGTTTCCCTTAGAGGGAGAGGGTGTATCGGAGGACGATTTCTCCTCCGATGAGGATAAGGACTCGGGCGTCCCTGGCGTCCAGAGTCCCACTCTCTCAGCCCCCGGTTGGGGACGGGGTCCACTCGGACATGTTCGAGCCTACCCAAATTTACCTTCCTAGGTCGGCAGAGTGGACACCTGACGCCAAAGTGGCAGAGTATGTGGTGGGGAAAATCCATCAACCCCTTGAAAGGGAGGTCAGGAATAGGATGAGGGGAGAATGCCCCAGGCCCTCACTGAAGGGGAAGGTGGCACACACGCCTGAAATTGATGAGAAACTATGTACCTTTTTCTCCAAGTATATGAGGGATCCCAAGAAAGGAATTGATAGGTCTTGGACGTGGTAGGGCCCTTGACCCAAATTATTCAATTGACGGAGCGTTCCAAAGAGTCAGGATCCCCTTTGTCCACGGATATTGTGGCTGGTTGGGCGCACTACCCTAAACCCTAAAACACTACCCCCTCCACTACCCAAACACCACTGCACTACCCTAAACCCTAAAACACTACCCCCAGCACGACACCCTACACTACCCAAACATAACTGCACTACCCTAAACCCTAAAACACTACCACCAGCACGACTCCCTACACTACCCAAACACCACTGCCTCTAAACCCTAAAACACTACCCCCAGCACGACTCCCTACACTACCCAAACACCACTGCACTGCACTAAACCCTAAATATACCCCCAGCATGACCTCCCACACTACACAAACACCACTGCACTACCCTAAACCCTAAAACACTACCCCCAGCACGACCCCCTACACTACCCAAACACCACTGCACTACCCTAAACCCTAAAACACTAACCCCATCATGACCCCCTACACTACCCAAACACCACTGCACTACCCTATACCCTAAAACACTACCCACAGCATGACCCCCTTCACTACACAAACACCACTGCACTGCCCTAAACCCTAAAACACTACCCCAGCACTACCCCCTACACTACCCAAACACCACTGCACTAACATAAACCCTAAAACACTACCCCCAGCACAACCCCCTACACTACACAAACACCACTGCACTACCCTAAACCCTAAAACACTACCCCCAGCACGACTCCCTACACTACCCAAACACCACTGCACTACCCTAAACCCTAAATCTACCCCCAGTACGACCCCCTACACTACCCATACACCACTGCACTACCCTAAACCCTAAAACACTACCCCCAGCACGACCCCCTACACTACTGCACTACCCTAAACCCTAAAACACTACTCCCAGCACGACCCCCTATACTACCCAAACACCACTGCACTACCCTAAACCCTAAAACACTACCCCCAGCACGACCCCCTACACCACCCAAACACCACTGCACTACCCTAAACCCTAGAAAAGAAACCCCCACCCCATGCCCAATCCCCTTACCTCTCACTCCTCATGGTTCCTCTCTCCTCGTGGTTCCTGCTTCACGTCATCTCTGAGGGCGGTGCACGTCGTTGTGAGGAAACGGAACAGCCTCTGTTTCCTTACAACGACATGGATCGTCTACATGTTTTTAGAACGCATGGTCATTTACCATACATACCTTTACAACAAAATTCGTTGTAAAGGCATGCGTGGTAAATGACCATGCGTTCTAAAAATGCGTAGTAATGACTTTGTGATGTACAACGCATGCGGGGTAATGCATGCGTTGTAATGGTATCGCAAAGTAAAAAAGTCGTTGTAACGGCTGTTTACAGATCGAAGCTGGCCCCTGTTCTTCAGTGAGACGTTTATTTGATTAATTAGGAGGAAGGAATGTGGTTTTTTTACCGAAAAGTACATTCCCGGCTGTTGTATTGTGAAAGTGTCCGCGTGGCCTGGTTTCACTTCCGGTGAGAGAGTGGAAGAGTCTGTTTGGATCTAAAGGAGTTCTGTTGTTGGACGGGGCCGGCGTGACATGTCATCAGAAAACATAGCTAATGGAAAGCGTCCTCCCTGAAGTGTGGAGCAGTGCCATGAGAGGTCAACGAGTGTGCGTCCCACGCAGTATGACCGTACCGCGTGACCCATGTGCCGCCTCCAGGGTACGGGAGGCAGAAGCGGCATCGCAAGTCCTCTTGAAGACCGTTGTAGCACTAATTCTACATTTTGGTACTAGGGCATTTTAACTTCGTTGTTCCTGCCAGATACAAAGAGAAGATCCTGTGTTATTCAGTGCCCTCGTTACCTTTTTTGTGGGTTGTGGTGTTTGTCACTTCGCTGCCCCGCCGGTGCACACGACTGGGCACCCCACCTCGTGTGCCATCTGCAGGGCCTCTGCCCTCGGATCACTGGTTTCGGTTTCTGGAGTGGCAACATAAACAGTTGCTCCCAAAGGACTAGCCTGAACACTTAGGTGAATATCCCCTGCACCAGCATTCCACGGAAATTCTTTCCTAGCTCTCCCACGTCAACGAGCACGGCTCCGCTCGCGACACCGTATGACGTCATCGGAGCCATAAGAGGACCTCGTCGGCGTGCTGACGTCAGTTCCACCCATTTTTTCCATGCCACCGAGGCAAACAGGGGACCGAGACATTTTCACATGTATACATAGTATAATAAATATATATATAGTCACTGAAAAAACCATAGGTTTCAGGCACGTTATAGTTAGAAATTAGCATTTAAAAAACCTTAGAAATTCACTGAAAAAACCATAGGTTTCAGGCACGTTATAGTTAGAAATTAGCATTTAAAAAACCTTAGAAATTCACTGAAAAAACCATAGGTTTCAGGGGCGTTCTAGTTAGTTGGACATTTCACTCGTACAAAACCATAGAAATTCCCCCGTTATAGTTAGTTCAGCTAACTATAACTCGCGCGCCCGCAATGCACTGCTGATGACGTCACATATTACATCACTCATGACATGGTCAGTGACATCACTCAGGACATCACTGATGACATCTCAAATGACATCACTGATGACATCACTGATGACATCATCCAGTGAATGTGTGTTTTTCTGAAAATTAAATATGTTTTATATATGTATATCTCAAGGTCGATGGAAGAATAAATGGGTATATAAGTGTCTAAATGGATGATTTTTTTGTAAAATTGATTGTATAACTGACTAAGTGTATCTTAGTGAATACATGGGTTAGTGAGTAATGTTTAAATATGAAAATATCTGTATCAGTCTCTCACTTTGTGTATAAGTGGCTGCATGGGTTGGTGAGTAGCTACATGAGTGTCTATATGGGTTATTAGTTGGTTTTTTGAGTATCAGTATGAGTGTCTGAGTGTCTGTATGGTTCGGTGGGGGTATTACTTAGTGCATAGATGCATGAATGAGTGACTCACTGTTTGTATGTGTTGAAGACAGCATGTGTGCAGGACTGTATAGGTGGATGAGTATGTGTATGAGTGTGTTAGTGAGTGAATGACTGTCTCAATAGTGTCTTTATGAGTAACTACATATGTTTTAAACTAGTATATGTGAGTATTGGTGTATATAAGTGAGTATATGTGAGAGTGAGAGATTGGAAGAGTTCCTGTACAAATAAGTAGGTGTTTCTATAAGTGATTGTTTAAGAGAGTTAGTATGTGTAAGTTTCTGTAGAAGTAAGTGTGGTAGTGTGTGTATAACTGTATATGCAAGTAAATGGATGTTTGATACTTTGTTTGCATGTGTGACTATGTGTGTGAGTAACTCTATGGATGAGTGGCGGTGTGTAACAGGATGTATACATGTATGAGTACATATGATGAGTGAGTACATGTATGAGTGACTGCATAGGGACTGTTGGTGAATGAGTGGATGTGTGTGTAGATCTTGGAATTACTGAATAGGTGTGTTGTAACTGGTATTGGTATGTCTATTGTTTTGAAAATGTTAGTTTGTATTTTTGAGTGTGTGTATCAAAGGTTATATTAGGGTGAGAGGAGGTCTGCCACTCTATCACAAGGATGATGTCATCAGTGATGTCATCAGTGATGTCATCAGTGATGTCATTTGAGATGTCATCAGTGATGTCCTGAGTGATGTCACTGACCATGTCATGAGTGATGTAATATGTGACGTCATCAGCAGTGCATTGCGGGCGCGCGAGTTATAGTTAGCTGAACTAACTATAACGGGGGAATTTCTATAGTTTTGTACGAGTGAAATGTCCAACTAACTATAACGCCCCTGAAACCTATGGTTTTTTCAGTGAATATATATATATATATATATATATATATATAATGATTTTTTGGTAGAAACACCGGACTGATGTGACTTAAAAATATATGAAATTAGTATTAACACATCTTAAGTGGTGTCCGGGGGAGTTTGGTTTCCTCTCTAGTTTATCTATGCGCAGAGTGTGCTGTGTGCATCTTGTGTACAGCGTGATTTTAATTAAGTTCAACTGGAGTACTGACATCAGTGTATGTCGTGTGCAGAGTAAAATATATGGCCAGGGTGTGCTGCAGTAATATGTAAAGTTTAGTGTGCGTCATCTGCCTCACGTGCACTGCATTGTGAGGACCGCATGGTGCGTGCAGTGTTTCCTCTATGCAGAATATGCAATATGACAATCTGAGTCGAGTTTGTGAACAGCGTTTCGTTGTGCGGACATTAGCATAATTTATCGTCTCTACGGCGTGTGCATTATGTGTACATTATGATCTGTTCAATAGAAGCATATGGCCCCCTGTGCTCTGTCTTTGGTAGCTTAGCTTGATGTAGTGTGTGTCCCTTCCCTCTCACACCTCTGAGAGCGATGTGCTGGCTCTCCAAATGCTGCGGCCGCGTGTGCTCTTTTCAATCATTCACTAAACATTTTTTATATTAAATCTTTTTTTAATAAGGTTGTTCAATTATACATAATCTCACCTTAATTATAGACAAAGTAACAAATGCTTATAACACTTTTTTATTATATTTTTGCAACATGCTGCACACAAGCCACACTACTCTACAACATAGCTTAAACACATTAGCAAAGCCGATAGTTCTTCTGGCTAAATACCTATAAGGTCCCAAAAGCGAGACCTATTGGCTTTGCCAATGCTTGTTTTTTAACACATGTTGAATTATTCAGACTTATACGGCCCTTTGGCCAGCAATTCAAGATTACAGTGAATGTATAACATAAAAAAAACAGAAACATAAGCATACACCTGTACCATGCACCCTAGCCCCTCCCACACTGTCATTGAGTGCTTCTTCAGCCAGTCTGTTAAAACATCTATCAAATAATATATATAGTGCAAGGAAGAACTTGCACGCTTACTGTGACATGTGTTGTATGAACCGTTTATTTTTATATTTTTTAACTGTATTTTAAGCTTGTGTGTCTTTTTAGCTTTTATGACATGAGTTGTCGAAATAAAGCTTATATGATGATGATATATATATATCCACCTTCTTCTCTCCAAGAAAGGCTCACCAACACCAGCTAAAGGCTGCTTCAAGTGCTTTATTATCACATGGAGTATGCACCCAGGTAAAAAGAAAGGTTTCGTTCTACCTGTGTGCATACTCCGTGTGATAATAAAGCACTTAAAGCACCTTTAGCTGGTGTTGGTGAGCTTTTCTTGGAGAGAAGAAGGTGGTGCTAAATTTGATATATATATATCCCAGCAACTCCCACTCCAAACGGAAGAGAGCACGCACACGAGGGCTGTAAGTTTAAGGCTTTTTATTCCATCAGGCCTTCCTCAACCTGGAAAACCAAGAGAGATGCCTTTCGGCTGCCGCAGCAGCCTTTGTCAATCTAGTTCGCGCCATTTTTGTCAATTCATTTATATTGTCTGAATCATAGACATAGACAAAATACAACATGTATTAAAAAGACAATTATAAAAAGTGAAATACAGAATACACATGATGTATCACAGCAATATGGTGGACTAACTGCAATTCACAAATGAATTGTAATAGAAGGCATAATGCACTAAAACATTCAACTTGATTATATCAAAAAAGCCCAACAAAAAATGTGTTCGTATTGTGCACATAATTGTTAAATCCGTCATTACATATTTTTAAAACATATTATTGCTGTGTTTGCAAAACAGCGAGAACCATCTCACAATTAACATATAGTTATAGTGGCGCTGTACCACTTGGAGCATTAGAAAGACTGCATTGAACAAATTCAGTAGCAGCTGGATGTTCAAGATGCACTTAGACATTTTACTTTTTAATTACCAGGGACCACACCACCAACATGATTACGATCAATTGATCACGTGCCAGTCATTTTATATTAGAAATTACTATAATTGAGGCACAGCACAATGGGATTTGTTCACCATATACAACACGAGCTCACAGTGCGAAAACCTAAATGTGTGACAACATATACCTCGAGATAAAGCCAGATATGCTAACAAACATATACATAATACTGTGAATCTCGTGATTATTTACAGGGAAATCAATAGGAGTTTCCCAACTCGAGTTTGCTGCACAAATGTCCGCATAGCAAAATACGCTGTCTCCTAGGTTTTCGCCCGACTTGTTGTGAAACAGACCCAATTGAAAATCGTGTTCTGTGCGCACACTGTCCCGAGACTTGCACTCGAATAAATAGTCAAATCCAATATATATATATATATATATATTTTTTTTTTTACTGAAAAACCAAAAGGTTACAGGGACATTATAGTTAGGCTCACATTTCACTCATACAAAACCAGTGAAATTCAGCAGTTATAGTTAGCTGGGCTAACTAGAATGTACACCACCGCAGTGCACTGCTTATGACCTCACATATTACATCCCTCTGTCATGGTCAGTGACATCACTGATAACATCTCAAATGACATCACTGATGATATCATCCAGTGAGTGTGGGTGTTTTATAAAAGTTTATGAGCGTAAAATTTATATACCAAGGTACTACAAAAGCTTAAATAGTATTCTTTCTGTACTACTAATGAGTGATACTATTTCTAACATATATTATGTGAGTGACTGTGTGTATCCGTGTGTGAGTGGGTGTCTGAGTGCCTGTATGGGTGTGTGAGTAGCTTTATGGGTGTATAAGTAGGTGTGTGAATAGCTGTGTGGGTGAGTGAGTGGCTGTGTGAGTGACTGTATTGGTGTTTGATTGGGTGTGTCAGTGGCTATATGGGTGAGTGAATGGCTGTATGGGTGGTTGAGTGGGCGTGTAGGTGACTGTATGGGTGAGTGAGTGGGTGTCTGAATGGCTGTATGAGTGAGTGTCTGGCTGTGTAAGTGGCTGTTTGAGTTGGTGTCTGGTTAAGTGCATTTGTGTATGAGTGGCTGTATTGTAGAGTGTCTGTGTGAATGTATGTATGGGTGAGTGAGTGGATGTGTGAGTGCTTGTATGGATGTGTGAATGGGTATGTAAGTGGTTGTGTGGGTGTGTGAGTGAGTGAGTGCTTTTATGGGTGAGTGAGTGGCTGTGTAAGTGGTTGTATAGGTGAATAAATGGGTATGTGAGTAGCTTTATGGGTGAGTGTGTGGCTGTGTGAGTGGCTGTATGGGTAAATGACTGGTTGCATGAGTCACTGTATGAGTGAGTGAGTGGCTGTGTGAGTGGCTATATGAGTGAGTGAGTTGGTGTGTGAGTGGCTCTATGCATGAGTGAGTGGTTGTGTGAGCACTTGTATGGGTCTGTGAATGGGTATGTGAGTGGTTATGTGGGTGTGACTGGGTGTATAAGAGGTTGTACAGGGGCATGAGTAGGTGTGTGAGTGCTTCTGTGGATGATATCATCAGTGATGTCACTGACCATGTCATGAGTGATGTAATATCTGAGGTCATAAGCAGTGCATTGCAGGACGTAAAATATAGCTAACTATAACTGCTGAATTTCACTGGTTTTGTACGAGTGAAATCTGAGCCTAATTATAACGTCTCTGTAACCTTTGGTTTTTTCAGTAAATTTTGATGTTTGTTTTAATATTGTTTCCTAACTATAATGTCCCTGTAACCTTTGTTTTTTTAGTGAATTTCTAATGTTTTTTAATTTTTATTTCCTAACTGTAACCACTAATCTTTGACAGTGAGTGTGTGAGTGAGTGCATAAGTATCTCAGTAGGTCTGTGAGTGGGTGTGAGAGTGTCTGAGTGGGTCTGTGAGTGGGTGTGTGAGTGGGTCTGTGAGTGGGCGCGGGAGTCTCTGAGTGGATCTGTGAGTGGGTGCGTGCATGTCTGAAAGCTTTATGTTTTGCCCTCTTCTGCTCTGTTTTGCCTTTGCTGCTTGTTTTTTTGCCCTCTGTTTTGCCTTTCCTGCTCATTTTCCCCCCTCTGTTTTGCCATCTTCTGCTCTGTTTTGCCTTTTCTGCTCGTTTTTCTACCCTCTGTTCCGTCTTTTCGGCTCGTTTTTCTGCTCTCTGTTTTGCCTTTTCTGCTTGATTTTCTACTCTCTGTTTTATCTTCTTGCTTATTTTTCTGCCCTCTGATTTTCCACCTAAAAGCCCCAGAGACCACCACCTCCCTGGGGCTTTACTGATGTTAAGGAGGGGGCCACAGGGACCCCCCTCCTTTTAGCTCCAAGAGCCACTGGCACTGCCTCATCCATGGGGCTTTTTTTTACTAAAGAAGGGGGGCCTCATGGACCCCCCTCCTGGGGCTTTCATATGCCCCGGGGACTGCCACCTCCCAGGGGCTAACTTAAAAATTATGGGGGAGCAACGTGGACCCTCCGGGCCCTGGGGACCACCACCTCCCCAGTGTCAAATACCTTCTTTAAAGTGGGAGGGGGGCTGCATGGCCCACCGCCCTGACTACATATCGCCCAGGGGACCCCTTCCTTTTGGGCCCAGCCTTAACTCAATGGGGAGGGGAGCCACACGCCTGCACCCCTCCCTAGGCCATTTTCGGCCCGGGGACCCCATAACCTGGGGCCCAGCCATGTATCCTGGGTGCCCCCAGGGCACCCAGTGTGCAGCATGGGGACCCAGGGGGGAGCCTCAAGGCCTCCTGCGGGAGCCAGAATTGCTTTCACAGACAGGGAGCTGCTAAACATGCAGTTCCCTGTTTGTGAGAGCCATCGTTTCTTCTGTTTCCCTGCCCACTTGACAGCAGGCAGGGAACAGACGAAAACTCCGCTCTCAGCAAGTGGGAGCAGTTTCACAGCTCTCACTTGCTGAGAACAGAGTTAATGTTTGCCCTGACTTGGCGGGAGCTGTCAAAGCTCCCGCCAAGTCAGAGCAAAACAGGTCGGTCCGGGGGGTGGGGACCCTAGGACATAGCAGGAGCCGGCTCTGGGGTGTGGCTGTTCCCAGGGCCATGTATGGCTCCAGGAGGGGGGCTGTGCACACCCCATTTCTTGTTCACGGGCCACCCCAGGGAGGTGGTGGTCCCCAGGGACCTATGTGGCCCAGGAGGGGGGCCACGCAGCCCTTCTCCCATTCTTGAGAAAATATTTGGCCCTGGGGAGGTTGTGGTCCCTTGGAGGGTCCATGTGGCCCCCCATTATGTCTTATTTAGCTCCAAGGAGGTGGTGATCCCTGGGGCTCGGGGTGCCCGCACTGCCCCCATCAATATTTCTTGAGCCTCAGGAAGGTGATGGACCCCGGGGCTTATAAAGCCTCAGGAGAGGGGCCCTGTGTGCCCCCTCCTTATGTTTAAATAAAGCCCCGGGGAGGTGGTGGACCCCAGGGCTCAATGAACCTTAGGAGGGGAGCCACGTGCGCCCCCTCCTTTAAAAAAAAAAAAAACCCCTGTGAAGCCCCCCTCCTTTATAAAAAAAAAATTCCCCTGTGACTCATTCCACCCGGGGGCTCTATTGAAAACAAGCGCGGGAGCCTGCGCTTATTTAAAAAAAAAAAAATATTTGCAGCTGATTCACAGCTCTGTCGCATTTCCATGGCAAAAATTGAAAAAAATAGAGCTTTTTTGCCCTGGCGGGTTCCTCCGGGCCCCCATGACCAGAGCTAAGGGGTCATGGTATTCCTACCCTGCCCCTTTTTCTTTTTTAAAAGTTTTTTGTGGGACTCGGCTGAAGCAGCGTCCCAAGAAGGCTGCCAACACTTCCTGGTTGAAGTCTTAGCAGCTAATCACATTTCAGCACAGGGACTGTCGGATCCTCGGAGGATCCGTTTACCTATATATACAAATTTGTGTTTTTTAATAAGCTAAAAACTACTGAATGTATTTACACTTAATAGCAATAAGGGTGGTTTCTGGACCAAAAGCTACCTTTCTGCCAAATTTGGTGTAATTCCGTACAGCGGTTCGGGCTGTAGTCCTGTCTAATATCTCTGTGGATGTTAGGATGGTAAAAACACTTTTTTTGACTCCTCCTTTTACTTGGCCCCTGCTTGACAGATCACCCCGACTCTAGTAACCTAAACCCAAGCCACAAAGCAATGGTCTGGGGTGGAGGCTTCCTATACAAACATCCTATTCATCTTCCCTGACAGGTGAGGGTTACTTGCAGGTCTGATTTCTTCAGTTGGTATCCTGGCTCTCAGAAAGATATGAGGGAAGTTTTGGGATAATAAAGGGTTGACATTTTAGGGGTTGGATGGAAGTGATTTCTGCTCATGTCCAGATATAACCAGCAGACCATGATGACACTGAGAGCCAAGAAGCCAAGAGCCAAGAAGTGGCTCTGGAGAGCATGGGCACCCCCTCAACCTCCTGTAAAAGCCACTGCAGGTCCCCCTGAGGTTTTGACTCTCTGGTGGGTATCTCGAGAAGGAAAACCTGAAGTCTAGCATGCATGCTGACCACATGCAGGTACCAGGTACCAGGAAGTCCACACCATTTAAAGGCCATAGATTCTTTTTTTTTTAAAGGACAGGGCTGCCTACCCTGTTGTTCAGCAAATAACCGTTCCACGGATCAAGCCTGGTGTGTCCATAAATGTAGAGGGTCCATAAATGATCCACATATCTCAGAATATCAGCTGCTTCGTTTGTGAAAGCATCCATGTCACGGAGTCAAGCCCCTTAGGAACGTCAGACAAGTCCACAGTCCTCTCCCTGTTTGATTTCCATCAAAATATAGAGGAAAACATATTGTGGGGCCAAAATATTGTGGAAAACAATTTGAAGGGCCAAAATGCTGACAAGGTAAGTATTTATAAGCATAGGTTTACTATACGTAATTCCACAGTTATGTATCCTGACCATATATATGTCATCAAAGTATGCAAATGAGAGGGCGTGGCCAAGATGGCGGTCGGAGTGGACGCTCAGTGAGGAGCGCCGACCTAGCCCAGACTGTATAATCCTGAAAAAAGCTGTATAAATGAGCGACTGTGCCTAACCTGTCACCGGAGTCCAATTTCACAGGGACTGCTCAGGCCGAGTCTGGGGACAGCTGTGGGTGAGCTGCTGCGGGTGAGCTCGCTGAGGCCTGCTCTCGGAGTTTGGAGACCCGCAGCGACGCAGCAGCCGTGATGCAGTGGGAGCGGACTGCTGGCCCCTTGGAGAGGGGGAGCTCCCAGTGGAGAAGATCACAGCCTGCAGAAAGCAGGGGGCGGCAGTTGGAGCATCGAGAGACCGCCCCTGCACAAAGTTACTGGCAAGACTGAAAAGCCGAAAATGAAGCAGCTTAAGAAAATGGCGGACCACCGATAGACGAGGAACTGGGTGGCCAAATCGAGGAGCAGAGCAGCATGGCCCGGTGTTGGTGGTGAGACGGACTCTACAGTTGAGGTGAGTCCTGGCGGCCGCGGCGGCCGCCTAGCTACGCATAGCCCCTACCGCAAAGATCAGTGCTGCAGCAGAACAACGGAGAGAGCACTGCTCGATGGGCATAGGCCTGGACCCAGCCGATATCTTTGGTGGTGTCAGACCGCGGAGGCTGATTGTAGGGGACCTGTGAGACAGCTGAGAAGCAGAGCGCTGTTGGGGACACCTGGGGCCACATGGGTGAGCCCATAGCGATGTTTGAATCAACTGGAGCGGAGGAGCGCAGCAGCATCAGGGAAATAACAGTGATACCCTGTCAAAACAAAACGCATATTCACCTTATGCGGCGGCGAGCGCCTGCACTGCAGTAGAGGAGCAGGACTGTACTGGCAAACTGACGCTGCTATGCCCACTCGTCGGGCATAAACCAGTGAACGGAACTCCCGAGTGGACCAGCACCGGTTGAGTTGCCCCAGAGAGGTACCAAGACTGCACACTGATGCGGGGAGACCCAATGGGCCCCATACTTGCAGCTACTCCGGGCCAACGAGGTAAGAGTCCACAGAAAACACGCTAAAGCGAGGCAACACGGATAGTGACTGTCTTGAGGAGTGGGTGGCTCCATTGCTCCAGCACCTCGGCAAGGTGAGATTGGGACCTTTTGCAGCGCAACTGGGGGAGAGCTGGCTGCTGGCTGCTCTCGGGAGATCTCGAGTGGCCAACCCAGTACACAGAAGGCATAACCGGGCCTAGGGGGAGGACCCCGGTGGTAAACCAGAACCACTGCCGCGGTGGGGACACAGAGGTAATACAAAGGGATGACCCTGCCGAAGTGTGTATTTTGGGCTGGCCAACCGCAGGAACAGCCAAAAGGACAGAATGGGTAAAATTAAGCCCAAACAGGGAAGCAGCCTGCCAGAGTGGGGGAGATACCTCCCAGAACACTGTGCTTGTGGAATCAGAAGAACCAGGACCCCAAGATCAGTCAATCCTCACGCATGTGGATAAAATACTGGCAGCCATTGCCGTCACAAAATCTACCCTACAACAAGATATAAGAACAGTGTCCGTTGGTCTAGGCCTGTTGCAAGCAGAACACCTCAAACTGGTAGACAGAATGAAGGAAGTGGAGCTGGCCGTAGAGGAAATAAAACCGGAGCAGAAGAGCACCTTGCACAAATTAACTGAACTTACCGCCAGAGTAGTGACTCTAGAGAGGCGAGCCGAAGACGCACAAGGGCGAAACCGATGAAATAACATAAGAGTGGTGGGGATACCGGAGGGTACAGAAGGTACGGACATGGTTAAATACTTAGAACCATGGCTCCTGCAAACAGTGACACAGGGGACACTTTCGAAATTCTTTGCTCTCAAAAGAGCACATAGGGTCCTGTCGAGGCCCCCACGCCCAGGGTTAGCGAAACTGTTAGACTATAGAGACCGTGATACCTTAATTCAACACTCCGGTACACATGGCCCATATGCGATTTTACCACAAAAGTCCAAACACAACGTGCCGCATTCCTGGAAATCAAGAAGGCATTGCGAGAGGAAGGTATACAGTATTCCCTGCAATACCCGGCCAAACTCTTACTACAAGTTGATGGAAGAACGTACTTTTATGACTCCCCAGAGGAAGCATGGACATGGCTGGAGATGTACAAAACAGGCACACAATCTGCAAGTCAGCAGAAAGGCAAGATGGCGGGCCCCAAGCCACAGCGCCGAAGACTCAGGAGATCAACACTCAGGCCCCGGTGCAGAAACCTAACTCGTCCAAACAGCACAAGAACGCAAAGCAGCACTGAAAGCAGTGGCGGAGGTTATGTTGGCGCCTTTTGAGGAAAGTGGAACGACTGTGTCCACAGATCATGGCACAGGTGGTTCGGACTCAGGGGCATCGACGTGGAGCGACACGCAACTCCCAGTGTCGACGCCAGGCTCTGTGGACGAAATTATTTGAAGCAGACCTGGGGGAAGAGTACAGATAAGTGGGGTCTTGCGGGAAGCGATTAAATAAAGACTTGGGACATGGGAACGCTGATGGGTCAATTGTTGAGAGATTATGGGAGTCACCTTATTTGAGGAACAGGGGGGCCTACGGGGAGGTCTATGGTCCTGGTATCTAAGAAAGAATGCACAGTGAACTGCCGAGGAGCTAGGTAAACATGGAACAGCTGTGAAAATACACAACTTAGTCTGGGCAGGGACGAGAGGCCCAAATTGGTGTTCTGAGCCGCACCCCCACCTAGATTGACTCCCCCATGCAAACGGTGAGGGTCATCTATTTTTCTTATTTTTTACTTACTTTACAGGGTTGGGTGGCAAGCTGTTGCGAAACTGCCCAAGGGATGGGGTGTTACTTGTTCACAAAGTTTAGTGTTTGTCCAGTGCTGCTTATATTGGTATGCCATAGGGGGAGGGGGAGGGGGATGGGGGCAGTGGGAAACGAATGGAGAACAGCAATATGGCTGAGACTCAGATGGTACGGGTTCCTTAGGAGATCAAGATGATCTCTTGGAATGTTTGTGGCCTGGGTTCCCATATTAAACGCCATAAAATACATAGCTACATTATTAGGAAGGGGGCACACATTGTCATGATGCAGGAAACCCACCTTATGACAGCAGAGGGGGTTAATTTACGATGGAAATGGCCGGAACAACTTTACACGACTTCCTATTCTGCTTACTCTAGAGGGGCACTGATATGGGTCCGAGCCGGCACCCCATTTATGATGCAGAGCACAGTGGTGGACCCAGAGGGCAGGTTTGTGTTTGTACGGGGTAGACTATTGGGGAGGGAAATAGTCCTAGGTAGGATATACGCCCCACATCACGACCAACTTGCGTTCCTTGAGAGACTGTCCACATCCCTACCTTCCTTGCACGGGACTGAGATGTTATTGGGTGGAGACATCAATCTGGACTGCTCAACTCCTCCGCTACAAGGTACAGTGGTCACTAAACTGGCACGGGGGTTTAAGAACTGGCTGACACAGTGGAAGTTAGATGACATTTGGAGAGAGCAACACGGACAGTCACTTGATTATTCATATTACTCACACCTCTACAATCTACACACACGATTGGATTTGTTTATTTGCTCAAGTAAGCTGACATCCCAGGCAACACACACGGAATACTTGGGACACACCTTCTCTGATCACAATCCCCTCCTTCTCTGTTTTGGACTGCTATCGGAACCCGCGGTGACACCTACGTGGCGCCTCAATCCTTCCTTATTAACAGACGATCGCTTTAAGCAATCTGTAGAGGAAAAAGTCGCGGAATACTTCTTCCACAATCAGTGCTCGACTGAGTCCAGAGCCATAGAGTGGGAAGCGTTTAAAGTAGTGATGCGAGGACACTGCCTAGGCACAACAATGGGACTGTTGAAAGATCTGCTGAGGGAAGTAGTCCAATTGGAGTCTGTCCTGTACGAACAAGAAAAGTTCACTGTCGAAAGATACAGGCACACATAAGCAGCTAGAAAACACTAGACGGAAATATAATGGGGCGCTCGAATGGCTAAGGGCACTAGACCTACGTGAATACCACACCAAGATACACGAAGAGGGTGGCAAAGTAGGTCAATTATTAGCGTGGTTAATACAACTCAAGAATAGAGGAGCCCCAATAACACAAATTGCGAAAGTAGACGGGGAAATGTTATACCTCTCCAACAGTATAAATTATGAGTTTAGTGCATATTATAAGAAACTCTACGAGGCCCCGCCTACACAGCTGATAGGAGACTTGGAGGAGTTTCTAACACCATTGCCATTACGGATCCTAGACCCGCAGCTGAGAATGGGATTGGGGGATCCGGTGATGGCCCACGGAATACGGGAGGCTATCCGAGATATGGCCACGGGGAAAATGCCGGGATCGGATGGACTACCGGTAGAATTCTATTCGGTACTGGTGCAGCCTTTGGTCCCAAAACTAGAAGTCCTGTATGCCGAGGCCTGGCACAAGGGCATGTTGCCGGTCTCTACCAGAGACGCCCTGGTGATTCCCCCTCCCGAAGACTAAAAAGGCATTCATAATGACCACAGTGGGTTTATACCGACAAGGGCCACTTCGGCTAATATCCGGAGGCTCTTTCATGTCCTGCACCACCCGGATAGGGATCGATACCCAGAGGCATTGATAATGTCAGTGGATTTAGAGAAAGCTTTCGACTCTGTTAGGTGGGATTTCTTATGTAGTACAATGACAAAAATGGGACTAGGAGACGGGTGGGTAAAATGGGTCAAAATACTATACTCCCACCCCACGGCACGGGGGCTGATACCGGAATCTTATCACATTTTCAGAGGCACCAGACAGGGGTGCCCGCTGTCTCCTCTACTGTTTGCCCTGGCCATTGAACCACTGGCAGAGTTGTTTAGACTAATAGGAAGATACCATGGAATATTATTGGGGGAAAGAGAACATATCATCTCATTATATGCAAATGATATACTACTATACCTGGGAAAAGGGAAAGGAGGTGTAGTGCAGGCACTGGATTTCATGGAAAATGATGCTGCAAGAGCAGGCTTAAAAATGAACAAAACAAAAACCTATATTTTTCCGGTGACAGAGGGGACCACGTGCCCAGCTGACCTTCCTGTGGACTTGAATTGGACCCCTCGCTCCTTTAAATACTTAGGGATCCAAATATTCCACGACTTAGTAGTCCTGAAAGAGGGTAACTTAAGACCAGGGCTGTGGTCCTTTGAGGCGATGATTCCTTTCTGGCGCTCATTAAAGCTTCCCACGATGGCCAGAATTGCACTGACTAAAATGGCCATGCTCCCAAGACTGCTGTATTATTTTGTAAATTTACCGGTGACAATCTCACCCTTGTGGTTTGCGGAGCTAAACAGACTGGTATGCGATTTGATATGGGACGGGGGAAGAAACAGGGTTTCATTGGCCGTATTGCAGCAAATCCCGGAGGAGAGAGGCCTAGGGTTCCCTGACTTTGAATTATATTATCTAGCAGCACAGCTGCAATGGCTGGCCCAATGGATGGATGGACGAGACCTTGACTTTTTGACTGTCACGAACCAACCAACCGCCCAGAAGCGATTCATAGTTAAGCTCATACACTGTTCTGTGGAGCTACCACATCAGGGAGTGCTCCTACAAGGAGCACTATATTGCTGGAAAAGGTGCCAAAGACGTACGGCCGGAAAACCACTTTATGCACCGGATCTGCCTCTGGTTCGGCTCCCACATGGGACACCACCCACTCCTTTCCCAGAGATGCAGCTGACCAGCTGGACTGAGGCCGGAATCACGACAGTGGGGGACTTATACCAAAACGGGGAACTAATCCCACTTGAGGAATTCCTAACGCAGAATGACCTGTCAAGTGGCAAATTTCTTAACTATTACTCTGTGGTGAAAACATGTGGGGAACTATGGGGAATTGCCCAACGAAAAACCGCAAACACATGATACATTACAAGTTTTGATTACGTTGGGATCCGCGAGACACTTAGTAAAATGGCACTCAGAGCCCTGATAGAAATGGTGAGGACTCCACTAGAGCGGGTTAGGACCAAATGGAATGAGGCAGTGGGGAGGGATCTAGAAGAGAAAGAATGAAATAAGATACTTCAGAGTGCAAAGAAAATCTCTAGAAATACTGCTCTGAAACTTATTCAATTCAATTATGTACACATGGCTTACCTCACGCCCCACCGACTAAATGTGATGTATGGAGGGGAGATGCAGGAATGTCCCAGATGTGGACAGCGGGATGTGGGTTTCATACATATGACCTGGGGATGTCAGGCATAACGAGAATATTGGGACGCAGTACTAACCCAAATAAACACAACACTGGCCAGGAACCTCCCAAATTCAGTGGAGGTATGCCTCCTGGGACTATTCCCTAGACCAAAGGCCAAAAAGGTTGGTTCAAGATTTGCGGACCTTGCACTGATCTTGGCACGCATACGGGTGGCCATAGCCTGGAAGGCCCCGAAGGGCCCCAAGGTGGTACAGTGGGAACAAGATGTAGATTGCTGGGCAAGGACGGAAGAAAGGGCCATACAACGAGAAGAATAAAGAGGTCGCCGTAGGCGCCCGATAGCTGATTTGTGGACAGAGATAATGAGAGCTTGGTATTCCAGAGTGGCGGACCATCAGGGAGAGGAGCCGAGCGTGGAAGGGAATGTAGAACAAGACAGTGACACATCTACTGACTTATATGTAGACACAGATAGTAGAGGAATAACCATGGAAATGGTGTATCAGCTCCCACGATGCACTTCTCCCCCTGCCCACCAAACAAAACCTCCCCAAAGGATAACAGAAACAGACGGTAGCACTACAGGACAACACACAGTTATTTTGTTTCCCAGTTAAAGGGATTAGTTTATTATTATAGCGAACATGAGATTTACAGCAGAAATACATAAAGAGGTTAACTCCCCTGAGTACACAATGTTGCTATGCAGATCAGGGGGAACAGATCATGGCACAAAGACAGAACCAGGAGATGACTAGACACTAAAGCAGAGAGGTGATGGTGAGAGTTGAGTCCTGGAATATTTTGCATGCACATTGTATTTATAAATCTAAAATTCGGTAAAAAGATGTACCTTGGGGAACAGTAATGGGTAAGAAATTTGGTATACCTGATCATATGTACAACAGTAAACATAAATGCTAATAAAAATATATTTAAAAAGATTTTAAAAAGTATGCAGATGAGGAGTAAAGAATAGAAAATCTAGACTTACTTACATGCACTTAACTTCATGATATTTTGGTTCTCGATATTTAGGCTTCAATACGTTGGCCTCACAATAAGTTGTCCTCAATATTGTGATGTACAATCTGAGAGCCTGCTAAATTTTGGTAAGGAAGTCCCCCAAAGGTTAAAACAATGAATGACCGACAATATCTGTCGGGTGATGGTAAGATGTGGCACAGGTTCTAAGGCTTACTCCTCTCGCCTCCAATACAGTGAAAATGGTGTTTTGCACAATCATTCTTTCTAAATGTACCCTAACCATAGACTCGTCTTTATAATAACTTAAACCATAACCCAAAACCGAATCAAACCCTCACTCTAACCTGACCCTGAAAACCCTAACCCACACCCTCACACTTAGCCTCATCCGACCTCTAACCCTTCCTACCCTAATTCTAAACCTTTATCCTACACAGAACTTTAGCCTCAACTATGTGCTCTCACTAACCCTGGACCTAACACTAACACCTTTCCACACTCTCATTATTAGTCTTCTCTTTTCCTAGCCTTTGCACCTAACTCTAGCCCTAACCTGTGCCCCTTTTTTTTTAACTTAACCAGTGCTTTAAATAGGAAGGTAGCCTCTAGCACTGAATACCTGCACATTTTCATTTGAAAGAGAGAGTACCTGCACTTCTCAGCACTGCTGCAATACTTTTAGTGGGAGAGTATGGCACTTCTCGAGAGTAAACAGATACTCTAAAGAGTGAGTACCTGCACTCCAATATTTATATTTTAAGCACTGAACTTAACCCTAATGCTTATCACTCCCCTTACACTGAGGCAATCCTAAACCTGACCTTTGTTACTATGACAATTACTCAGTGACCTCAATGGTATAAAAATATAGTCAAATGACGTATCTGAAAAGTTCTTTCTGTTGACTATTCAGTGTTGGGTATCATCTTTAAATGAATTCTCGGTAGCTGATCATGGCTAACACCAGCCCCATGCTAGGCACATTCAGCATGATACACTGCAATTTTAAGAATCGCAGGCTGCAAAAAGTGTTTTATACATCATGCCCAAGTCCCTGAGCAGCCTTGTTTCTCTAGGTGGGTGAATAAGACAAGCAAGGATTAGCCAGCCAGCATATTGTGGGTTCTCAATATGTTAGGCCTACGGGACCCCGCCTAACCACCAAAATATGTCCTATGACCCTGTAGCGTTAACATATATTCTTTCACACATTACAAAATGCTGTTTATAGCGTTATATTGTTTGGCTAAGTCTTTATGATTAGTATGTGTTTTATGCATATGTAGAGCACTAGTATTATGTATTAACAATATATATTCTTTTACTTCTACAAGGTATACAAGACAAATATAATAGGTCAGAGATCACTATAACTGAGTATATTCCCACTGAAGATTCTCACTCAGTTGTTCTCACACGTCATGAGGATGTCATCACTTTCTCTTGCACCTTTCTAGGTTTCGCCTGTACAGCAAGCATGCACTGTCAGCGAAAGCTATTGTAAATGAAAAAAAAATAAAAAAGCTTAAAACTGGCTTAAATCCTGCCTCCTATTTACCTTTACTCACCATTGGTTGGCACCCAAGTCACTCTCGTCTCCTTGCTTGGGTTGGTCAGAGCCTCCTGCTGCTTCCACTTTCTCTTTGGTGCCTGTTGACGTCCGGTAGTACATGGAGACTGGACCAAGTACAGTTTCTGGTCTACGCAGCAAGTGTTCTTCCACTGGCCGCAGCTTCTACTGGTACTTTTTTTTCCTTCTTTTTCATCTGGCATTCCTTCAGAGTGCATGTGTCTACAGGCTCTATCTACAACTCTTAATTCCTCCCACCCCCACTCCCGTCCTTGTTGTTTTCCCTATCTTTCCCACCCCCTCCTGCTTCGTTGTTATCATCCCTCTTGCTCCCCCACGCCCCTCCACATTACTACAAAAAGCACTATGACGGCCAGCGCTGGCCACACCATAGCACGTTGTTTTATTTACTTTAAGCCATCCTTAAAAAACATTAACAAAGCCAAATAGCTCACCCACAGCTATTCGGCTTTGTTCATGATTTTTTCTTTACAGATAACACAGCAGCGCGAAATAAAATAAAACCACAACATTTTTAAATCAGTCTCGCACTGTCGCAACATTGTCCCATGAGTTTTTCCTCAAGAAAGGTTAAGCGTCAGGAAGTTGCATGGTTGCATGCTGGTGGAGACTCTGTGCTACAGCAATTATGTCCTGTGCGGAGGTGGTTGACGCTGGTGGCTTGATGCTACAGTTTTCCATTCTCACTTCATTCCTCCTGTGCCCATCTAGTCCCCTTCAGGACACATTGCCTCACTCTGATTTCTGATTTATGCAGTGTTGCTGACACGGCCGCCCTGCGCAAAGAAAGCAGTTCCCGGGAAGCATTCGGCTTCTTTAATTAGGAAGAGGAGTTTCTTGCGGGGATTTGTCTGTGAGAACGCTCAGCTAGGCTAGCCACGCTACAAATGATGGCTTTCAATAGAGACATTTGACATAGTAGTTGGCTCCAGTTTTTAAACCTATTACCTTCAATTCACTCTCTTGCTGTATGCTGCACAAATGACCGGTGTGCCATTATGTGAGGAATGACACAAAAGGGCACAGAGCTCTGTCTACGGGCAGGGAGGATTAAACCTTCCAGACATTTGCTTATTCAAGAACATCTCACATCTTCACTGGATTTAGCCTGGTACAATCCATGGACTGTGTAAGCCCAGGCTGCCTTGATGGAGGCCTACAGCTCCTTTATCACATTTCTCAGCATGGTACTACATCATGTCCTGTGTGTCCTAACCTAAGGAAAGTTGGGCCAAGGGCAACTCACAACAAACCTGCTGAGTCTTTTGGCAGGACTGTTTGTAATTCCCAATAAGAGTTTAGCCTCAGGAATAATCTAAGGGAGAGGTAATCGGACTCGTCTCTGGTTCCTCCTTTCCTCAATGCTGGTAAGTATTTTGCGTCTTTCTAGGAGGCATGAGGAGTATAGCAGGAGTGACAAATTATTGGCATGCATCAGATGTGACCAAAATGGGTATTTTTCCAGAACCACTATTCCAAACATTAAGTCGTCCGCAGTGTAAGCAATGGTCTTGAGAGTTTGGGTTCCATCTATCGGCTACCTTTAGTAGATCTGGAAAACAGTATGGAATCCTCACTAGCCTTGAAAAATAGATGCTTATGCTGTGGAAGTTTGTGGATATGGATATTCACAACCATTTTACAGGTAGCTTTCCACTCTGGAAACGCACCGCTGCTAAAGGCATTAGTAGTAGATGCATATTCAAAGGGAACACCCCCAGTGGTTAATTTGTAAAAAAATAAGTGTCAGGGCTCTCGTCAGGAGGCAGCTTGCACCAGCACCACTGCATCTCCTGCTAGCGCCGCCTAAAAAAGAACCAACTAACAATCATGAAAGTGGGGAGATGATGTGGCTTAATGGCCAGAGCTGCCTACTTCGGAGCTGGGGAACCAGGTTCGAGTCTCGGCGTCGGCTCAACATCCTTTTATTCTGTGTAAATCACTTAATCTCCCCGTGCCTACCATAACTGAATGTGTCCTTAACTGGTGCTCATGAAAAGCGCCGGTGTTGATGATTAAGTGCCGGTGCTGAGCACCGGAAACCACCAGCTCAAATGAAGCACTGAACACCCCGTCTTTAATGCATACATGCCAACCCTCCCGGTTCAGGCAAGAGACTACCGATTTCAAAGCTAGTCTTCCACCTCCCGATTCCTGCTTGGAAAAACCCGATTCTTCTGGGCCTGCAGATGACAAGGACATATCTTGTGTGACTCAAAGCATGCACTTCCAGTAACCTGCTCCTGCAGGCCAGTGCACACATTTTTGTCATGCTCTCCTTGCTTGCCGTAGCGCTTTCTCAGTGACAGGTAAGGAAAAAACATATATTTGCATTTCTGATATCCGATCCTGCAGCAGCACACTTGCATGTCCCAACAGACCCTATTCAGGCTTCTATAGAAGTCAATGGGAAAATACATCCTCCGGATTATTTTTTTAAATCTCCTGCTTTTCTTTCCTAAAATGTTGGCATGTATGTTAATGGGAAGTCAGGAGAACGTTTTCCCCACTAAGAAAAAATGTGGACATCAAGCAAACATGATCATTTGTACATTATGCTACACGAGAACATTTTAGGTAGTAGATATTCTCTGGGAAACCTGCAACTGTCTTAGATTTCCAGAGGTACTCTAAGACCCTATGTAATTCAGGGGAATAGATTTCGGAATTTTGCAAGCAGGACTGGGCTTCAGTGCCTGCAAGTGGATAAGTCTGTAGTCTTCTAGATGGCCTGCACTTTGTGTAGTGTGCAACTGGTATACAATCTCTTCTTGGAGAGGCTCTCTAGTAAGGAGGTATGCTCTCTAAAGATATTTTCAGTCACCTTTTATGACTTTGCTTAGAATAAACAAGAAATAAAATAAATGTCAACAATTAAAAAACATAATTGCTCCTAATGAGGCTAGGGATCATCCATTAACATCTGGAGTTCTGGAGAGTGGGGAAGACGGGGTTATTACAAAAATATTACCCGATTCGGTATAGGTCTGAAAAGACGAATAGTCTGTACCCGCAAGCATGTCTCTTAGTTATTTATGCTTGATGCCATGCTTTACTTTAGAAAGGCTACAGGTTGCACTTCAACACGACTGGAGCAGCGTATGAGCCTCTTGCACCACAACGCATGCCTCCTGTGTACACTAGACTATAAAACCACACTCTATCAGTCTTGCTCAATAAAACAGTAGCCTCTTTCCTGCCCACCCAAAAATGTTATTCCAGGCCTCAACAGAGTGTGAAAAGTTATACTGATACAATACAGCTGAGCTTATCTATGGAAAATCCAGAAAAGGGGTAATATTAAGCCACGTGCACTGCCTTTGCATAAAATTAACACAAATAGCGAAAATTAATCAATGTGACTGGACACTGCTAGTAATATGAATGAACTCATTTGAGTGAACAATTTGACTACGAGAATATTTATAAATAGAGAGCGATGACTATGAAATATGGAGAATGGAGCTCGCTGGCTTCTCTTACTCTACTCGAAGAGGAGAAAGAGCAGAGAAAAAAGTGAAACAGGGTCACTATAGTTGTCACAAATAATTTGTGTAAACTGCGCAAGTAAAACAAGATAATGACTGGGTCTCACCATGCAACAGGTGAGGACGTTTACTAAAAATACAGGAAAATATGGTCCTACTGTCACCCTCTGTTTAGGTGCTTGGAATTATGACCCAGTACTTAAATTTTATTCGCATCACGTTTTGTTATAGTTCATTCCCTGCGCCTTGTGGGCTCTAATATGCCATGCTTCCGTCATAAACACAACTGTTTTGCTCATAACCTCCAAGGGCAGAGCCACACAGATCAAACCAGGAAGGGAGGAAGCAGTGACCAAAAGCAAGCCCCACAAACGGACAGAGAGGCTCCAGAGAGCCCAGAGGCCATAGGAGGACCAAGCCCCAGAGCAGGAACGTCCAGCACCAACCACCAGCGCCGACACAGGACGACCACCAAAACACCCACACCGGGAGAGGGAGCCAGAGATGGGGCACTGAAACAGACCAACGAGCCCAGACCGAGGCACCCACAAGAATGCAAGGGACCAACAAAAGCACCGGTGTGGCCATAAGGAAGCAGGCCCGACAAGCACCAGAACACTGGTTGCCCGAAAACCAACCATACGAACCAGGCAACCAGAACACACACCCCAACCGGACAGGAACCGGCAGGGTGAGAACCAGAGGCCAGAACCCAGCGAAGCACAACACCCCACCAGGAACAAGGACAACAACAGGGGCCTACCCAAGGAAACCAAGGGGCGGACAGTACGAGCCCCGAACCGGACCACACTGGACCAGGACACAGCCAGCAGGGAGAAACAAGAGGGAGGCGAGACAAAACCACAAGGCCACAGAGACCAGGGGAAACACAAAGCCCAAACAGGCACCGCAGGGAACACCCCGCTCCAAACCTCATACACCAAGGACGACAACCGGAACCACAAACCCGGGGTACGACCAGCGGCGGCCCCTCCATTAGGGAGGAGGAGCACCGCCCCCGTCACCAGCCGCAAATAAAACGATAATAAAACGGGTTTCTAACCTCGTTTTATTATGTTTTTTTTTAATCCCCCTAGACCCGCCGCCAGGGCACTGACGAGTCTTGGGGGCGGGCCCAGGGGGGATAGCATTGTGGTCAGGGACTGCACTGCGCATGAGGTGTTTGGCCAGCCGTTTCAGGCCGGCCAAACACCTCATGCGCAATGTAGCTTTCTCCAGCCCCAGCTGCGTTGCTGGGGCTGGAGAAAGCAGGCACAGGCTCCCGGTCTGCCTGGGAGCGCAAAGTTGAAGTGCTATGACCAATCATGACGCTGTTTTCCTGCAGCATCATGATTGGCCCAGTGCAGTCTGGGAGCCTGTCCCAGAACCAGGAAGAGCGGGACGGAGCAGACTGTGGAGGCGGCGGCGGCGGCGATCAGGTAAGTTTATTTTCTTTCTTTCTTTTTTTTTGTTCCCCCCCGAATCCCTCCCATGCCCTGGCTCCCCCCCCCCCCACGTCACTCCTCCGGCCCACCACGCCTCTTTGGCAGGGGACGGGCCGAGACTGTAAAGGGCGGGAAAAAACAGCACCAGCAAAGGCCAAGCCACAGGGCACCGGAGACCCGCCCCACCAGCGCATACCCCAGAACCAACGGGAGAGACAAAGGCCACTGAACACCAAGGGCCAAAAAAAAAACAACAGCCCCAGAACAACTGGAGACCCAGACAGCCACCAGGGGCCCCAGGAGGAACACCCAAGCAAGGTGCCAAGAAGAGGAGGGGAAGCCAGAAAAAAAAAAAAAACACAGAGACACCCAAAGGTGAACCCCAAGGAGCCAATGGCCAGAGCCAGACACCGCCAAGAGGCAATCCCCCGCCCCAAACCACAAGCCCGCAGGCAGGCGACACGGGCCAAGGACCCACAGCCAACCCATCCGGCCCAGGCCAACGACGGCCCCCAAAAAACAGAGGCAGAAGCCACAGACCCACAACCAGATCCGAGACCCTGGGGCAACACCACACCCCAAGGAAGAAAGAGCGCAGAGGACACACAGCCCCACAACCCACCAAGGGAGCAGAAGAAGTAAAGGACTGGAAGGAGTGCAGGATCCAACGAGCCAAGCCCCATGGCAAGACCATGCCCCAGGTGGAGAGGTGGCAGGACCCCACCACCACCAGCAGGGACCGCAGCTCGGCCACAGAGGCACCAGTGACACAGCCAGCAGAGAACGACACAGAAAACATAGGGCAGTGCAACAAAGCCAGAGACCCCAAGCCCCACCAAACACCACAGGGCCGGACCTTAAGTAGCTCACCACCAAAAAGAAGGTCACATGGCACACCTCCAGGACCCCGACAACACCAACAGCCACAAAATCGGCCCCGCCTGCCAGCCCAAGGGTGCCCCAAGCCAGAGCACCAGGGCAAAAAGCCAAAACCGGCCTAACGGTAACCATGGACACCACCTGCATAGCCCCCAGACACCCAAGGACAGCCACCATGCCAGAACACAGAAAGGCATAGCCCGTGGAAAAGGAAAAAGAAGGGGCCCCCAGGCGTGCACCACAAAGAGAAACGAAAACAAAGCAGAGGAACTGCCATGCGGCACACACCCCTGTGGACAGCAAATACCAGGTCCCACTGCCTGCCACCCCAATGCCCCCACCAGCCAGCCGAGGCACACACCCCCAGCCAAAGTGACTGCGCAGCAGGCAACTACCACACTGGCTGCCAGTCATCCCAGGGGTACTCCCAGCACAACACCCGAACCACCAGGCAGGGCAGCCGCCAGGTAAGACCAAGCATGGGAAGGGACAAAGAAGGAAGCCCGGGCACCACTAGGCCGACGCCCCCGCCTCGCTGAAATGCCAGTCCGGGAAGGGAAGGACGTCCACACAGCTGCCCAGGAAGGCCTGCAGAGTCCAAAAACCATGAAAAACAGCCCGAAGAGAACCCCCACATGAAAGGAACCCAGACCAGGAACAAAAGCCCAGCCAACAGCGCCAAGAAGGCAGCACAAATAGCCATAAGGTAACATAGCAGGGGAAACAGAGAAACCAACCGCTATGCGGAACTTACCCCCGGGGCCAGTCCAGCCCAGGCACGCACCACAAGCCAGCGCTTCCAGGACACAGCTGCCTTCCACACCGCCTGCCAGCAGTGGCGCAGCAACGGGGGTGGTCCGCTTCGGGGGGTATGAGTTTTGGGGGCGGCAGCCCCCCCCCTTACCTGCGGCCATCGGGGGGCATTAAAAATGTGCTGCTGTAAAAATAAAGCGAAGGAAGAAGGCATAATCCTCACCTCCGTGTCCTTAATAGAATTGAAACTTACCAGCACTACAGCTAGGCAAATTTTCATTCTATGTCAGGACCGGAGGCTCCGATTATGCCAGTTCAAAGCTTGCTAACCACCAACCGTGCCACTTCTAGCACTGGTTTGAAAAAGAATCTCTTAAAGGTAGAGTCTGAGGACCAGTCGGCGACGCACATCAGATCTTCCAAACGCGCCGCTAGAGAAAAAACCTTATGGGCCATGGCGCCTCTCTCGCCGAGTGGGCACCAAACTGCTTTGTATCGATCCCCGCCTCCTGCATCACCCAACGCACCCATCTGGCGATGGTCGGGACGAGACCGCTCTGTACGGTTTCCGTATTGCAATGGGCAGTTGCTTCTCACCTGGAGGGTGAGTTTCCTCGGTCAAATCTTCGTAAGCACGGAGGCACTGCACCACACACAGCTTAGGGGAGTCTTGGAATGCTGGGTACGAGATGACCCTGGTATTACACTTGGTCCTTCTACTCACCTTAAACGATACCCCCTCCGGGGAAAATACTCCGGCCGAGATGTCCAAGGCCCACACGTCTGAGATGCGACTGCATGAAACCAGGTATAAAAGCATTGCCAACTTAACCGTCACTTCCTTTCGGGACAGAAACCTGTTTGGTTGCCAGGAAAGAAAAAGATTCAACACTAGGTTCACTTCCCATAGGACAGAATACCGGGGTTCCGGAGGGAGAGAAAGGCAAATCCCTCTGAGGAGCCGGCAAACCAACGGGTGCTCCCCCACCGGGGAACCCTGAACAGGGATATGACCCGCTGAAATCGCGGAGCGGAAAGTATTAACTGAACGGTAAGCCAAGCCGTCTTCCGCTAAACCCGCCAGGAAATTAAGGATGTGGACTACATCTGCCCCCACGGGATCGACACTCCGTTGCACACACCAACGACGCCATCTGTTCCATGCTGATCGGTATCTCTTGGTCGTGCTGTCCGCCCATGCCTTGGCAAGCAAGTTCTCAGCCTGTCCCGAAAGGCCTGGGAGCGACCAGCTACGCCGGAGATCCGCCAGGCCATCATCCTCAACGTCCCCTCTACTACCAGCCGATGGGGAACGAGATCGGGATTGAGGAGAATGTGAGGAAAGTGGAGGAGTCGGATTGGAGAATCCCAAGAAAGTTCCAGTAGAACCGGAAACCAGACTTGAGACCTCCATAAGGGTGTGACCAGCACAATTTACGCCTGTTGGCAGCGGAGTAGAGCGGACACCCGTGTGATCATAGAAAAAGGAGGAAAGGCATTGCCCTGCTCCTGCTGCCAGTCCTGAAGAAACGCATCCGTCGCCTCCGCTTGAGGATCCGGCCGCCAACTGAAATACCTTGGTAACTGATGATCCAGACGTGACGCAAAAAGGTCGACTGAGAAGGGACCCCATCTCTCCGCCAACCGGGTCCAGCTTCCACACACTGGCATCCAGGAGGTGACGGGAGTGCCAATCCGCCACTTCGTTCTCCCGACCCGGAAGGTATTCTGCTGTCACTGAGATCTGGTTGTCGAGGCAGAAGTTCCATAATTCCTTGGCTAGGTTCGCTAGCGTTCTGGACCTGGTGCCATGATATACCGGACTGCAGAGATATTGTCCATCTTGAGGAGGACACAAGATTGAACCCTGTCTTTTGTCCAGCATTGCACCGCAAACGACCCTGCCAGCAGTTCCAGGCAGTTGATGTGCAATGACTGTTCATGAGTGGACCAGGCTCCACCTGTGGAGAACTCTATGCATCTGGTCCCCGCATCCGGAACGGCTGGCGTCGTTCTCGATCACGATATCCGGAGCTGAACCTAAAATTGCTCGGCCATTTCACGCCTCCATGTGGGTGAGCCACCAGGCCATCTCGTCCCTCACCTCCTCCGTCAGGGGTACCGACTGGGAGTAAGTTAGACCCTCCTGAGATGGTGCGCCTTGAGACGCTGCATGGCCCGCTAGTGCAAGGGCCCGGGAAAAATGGCCTGGATCGAGGAGGCCCACTAGGCGGGCCAGCTGACGCAACGAAATCTGCGACTTCGCTAAGGTCTGGCGCATCTCGTGCCTGATCTTTGCCATTTTCCTGGCCGGAAGACTCAGAGTCGTGGAAACAGAGTCTACTGTGAAACCCAAAAAGGTTGCGCACTGGACCGGGACCAAAAGAGATTTCTTCTCGTTTATGACAAACCCCTGGCCCTGAAGCAGATCGACTGCCGTCTTTAAGTGGCTGGTCAGCCTTCTGGGGCACTGGTCCAGGAACAGCATGTCGTCCAAATAGACGATCATCCAAATTCCCTGTGATCGCAGGAACTCCCCTGCCGGTCTGAGGACTTTCGTGAAGCACCACGGAGCGGAGGATAGCCCGAAAGTGGTGAACTCGAAAACCTGTCCTTCCCATCTGAACTGAAGAAAACGACGATGAGGTGGGAAGATAGGGACCGTCAGGTACGCATCCTTCAGGTCGAGGCAGACCATCCAATCGAGCGGTCTCAGCACATCTCTGAGGAGGTGGATACCCTCCATTTTGAAGTGGCGGTAGACCCCCCACTCGTTGAAACTCTTCAAATTGATGACTGGTCTCCGACCCCCGTCGACTTTGTCGACCAAGAAAATGTTGCTGAGAAAGCCACTGGGATGTTCTTCCGTGTAACGAATCACCCCTTTTTGGAGGAGGGCGGATACCTTTTCGCGTATCAGCTCGGTGTCCCGTTGGGAAAACGAAATGGAGCGGGTCGGGTCAGCTGACGCGGCAGGCCATGGAACTCCAACTGGAAGCCCTGCACCGTCGGCAGCACCCAAGTGTCGCTCGTGAGTGAGACCCAGGCCAGGAAAAAGAGTGCTAGACGGCCCCCCACCTGCAGGTGTGCTGAAGGTAGCACACTCACCTTTTCCAGAGTTGTTTGGCTGGCCTCGAGAGCCGCCGCGGTCACGGAACTTCTGTCCCCTGGTTGGGTAGAATGTGTTGAAACAGGAATTGTCTTGGTACTGCCCACGCCCGGAGCCTTGCCCCCTGTCAGGGTTGGAGGACAACCGGCCAGTGGAGCGGCCCCTGCCACGACCGGCCCCATGGAAAACCCGAGGAGTAAAGACCTTCCTTATGTTGGACTGGGCTTTGTCCAGTGAGGTGAACGTCGCCACGAACTTGCCAAGTTCCTTGACGAAAGGGTCGCCAAATAAACCCCCCTGGGCCACAGCGCCGGCTTCCGAAGAAGCCAGGTCACCCAATTTCGGGTCCACCTTGATCAGGAGAGAACGGCGCCTCTCCGTTGAGAGAACACAATTAGCGTTCCCCAAAAATACAATAGCGGGCTGCACCCAGCCTGAGAGCACCTCTGGGGAAATCAGGGTTCCGGAGGCCTTAGCCTCTTCGGCCATGTCCAGGATTTTGGTCACAGGACCCACTGCATCTAACAGCTTGTCCTGGCATGATCGCCAGGACCGATCAATACACTTCTTAGGGTCCCTCACTCATTTTGCTAGGAATGTTGCCATCTTCGGATCTATCTCGGGTGTTAGGGCAACCTTTCCTTCCAAACTGGGGCAGGAGCATTCCACCCGGAGACGGTTGCGAGCGTCCTTTTCCATTGGCTTACGTAGACGGCTCGCTACATATTGGGCTACCTTATCTCCTGGGATCCAGTCTGTTGACCTAGGATGGACAATATCGTCTGGATCCAGCATGTCCGAGACCCCCCCCCGGGGCAGGTGGAGTGGCGGTTGGGAGCCAAGGTCTAGAGGACCTGCTTCCTCATCCGTGCCACCAGGAGAATCACCATTGTCTAGGGGGTCAGGGAAGGCGGTACGTGGTGGAGTCGGGGTGGTATCCGCAGGGGCCGCGGGGTCTGGTTGCGGGGGCACCTGCGCTAAAAAGGCCTGTTTTAAACGGGCGAAAGCATCCACGTCCACCCCTTGGGAGCACTGTTTCTTAGCGGGGGGACCGCTGGGCTGAGGCACCTGTGGAGGCTGAGAGGTAGGTGGCGCGGGAGCAGCCCACTTGGCGCACTCTTTCGCGATTTGCGCTGACAGGCGCTGCTCTAAAGGCTCCATGGCTTGATTAACAGCCCTGTAGATGGAGTCATCCTCCGCCTGATAGAATTCATCGTCCCAAGGGAGGTAGGACAAGGGGTCCTCCTCCTGGAACTGAATCTGCTCCGACTGCATGGCAGGTAAGTACTCAGCCGCAAGCAGTACACACTGAAGCAAACAGGCAGCACCGTGCTGGAAGCACCACTTTAAGGGCACAGAGTGTCACACAATAAGAAGCTGGGGGGGAGCCCAGGCGTATTTGGGTGGCCAGAGGCACACAATTGGCGGGACAGAGCCCTGGGACACCACAGCCCTCTCAGTCACAGGGCAGCCACCCGGGACAGTGTCCCACAAAGTACCACGCAGCGCAATTACGACCCCGTAGGGTGTTTAAGAAAAAGGTACAGACCCTCACCAGGGCGTTCACAGCAAAAACGGGGAGAATACAGACCCACCAGGGCGTAAACCGGGTGGCAGAAGGCTGAGCTCTCAGAGGGGCAGCGCTCGTCAGCACTGTAATGCCAGTGCCTGACTCGCGCTGCCCATGGAGAGTGCCCTACGCCCCCTGGCGGTGGGAGGACCACACCGCACCTCTGTGGGGATAACAAGTCACGTGAGGTACGCCAGATACGTCCCGCGAGCTATAGGGGAATCTGTGGAACCAGAAATACAATCAAGCGTAGGAAAACACCATCTACAAAAGCCTTTCTTAACCCCCCAAACAGGAGAAAGGAGTCAAATCGACTTATCTTGCTGCTGAGCAGCGAAGAAAGAGGAAGAGGAAACAGCGTGAAGGGACTATGCTGGGTTGCTGGAGTGCGGACAGCGTGGAAGGACTCCTGTTTTGAGACTTTTATTTCCCTGCTGTTCATGGGAACTGTAGTTGGTTATCGTTTTATTAAAAATGTGCTGTTGTAAAAATAAAGCAAGGGAAGAAGGCATAATCGGAGCCTCCGGTCCTGACATAGAATCTATACAATTTACAATGTGAGAGAGGAAAACTATGACTTTGATGGGCCCAATTCACACAGGGCCTACGCACTCATAGCGGAGGCCCCACAGTCCCGCGCTCTTAGTACTGCAGTTACTCATTGCGGAGGTCCTGCCACAAGTGCGGGGCTCCTGCCATGATTGCGGGCCCCCACCATGAGTGCGGGCCCCCCACCACAACTGCGGAGGCCTTTTGTGAATCGTCCCAGGTGTATTTATGTTTGTTTTAAATTGATAGCTGCAGCAACAAAAAAAGAAATTGAAAACAATAATTTATGATAGTTACATTCATTCTGATTTCTTTTTACAGTGTGGGAAGAGGAAATGAAAGCCAGTAAAAAAAATAAGAGCAATTACTTGCAAAAGGGAGTAGTGATATATACATTGTGCCACATAGAGGATCCTTGCAAAATGACGACCATGCTTTCTGGGAAGAGATGTTCATCAGCTTGACAAACTGGTTTGACATTGATCTTACGAACCTGAGGGGCACTTCAGTTGTACCTATTTTCCTTTTAAAGCACCTGAAAGTTGGGGTAAGTTGGAGATACAGAGGCAGTGTTGATGTAATGCTTCGGTCTCAGTCTCAAGTAAAACATCATTTGGAATTGATTTGTTTTTGTATTTCTCAGTTTTTTTAAGATCCCATTCAGGATTGTCACACGCATGCCTTCAACGTTATATCGTTGAGTGGACAAGTATTCATCAATGGGTTGTCTTTGTTCCTGTGATTTGTGCTGTAGTAGTATTTGTTCAATCTTTGTCTAAGCGCTCCTTTTCACCAATAGAAAATGCCAGTAAGAAAAATATTTTATAATCACCAGCAAAACTTAGATAACATGGACCTAATTAACAAACTGGACATAAATACCCAGACTTGTGATATATCTGTATCTCAGTCTCAAACAAAAATAACTGAACCATCTTTAAATAAAGCCACTACAGCTTCAGCCAATGTTCATGTTCCTCATACATATCCAGTACTTGCAGCAATGGGTGCAGTGAGTAGCAATCTAGCTAAAGATTTCAGACACGTTGATCGCACAGTCTTTTTCAATGGACAACCAAACAGCAGTATTAAAGGAAATTTCCTTAAACAGTTAGGGGCAGATTTACAAGCCCCTTGCAACACTTTTGCGCAGCTGTTGCGTCACTTTTGTGACGCAGCGGCGGCGTAAAAAATGCGGCCAATTTACAACATGACGCATCTAGGGAGATGCGTCACGTTGTAAAGCCCTGCGTCACATTATACCTGCTCAGGTATAATGTATGCAGGGTGGACGTTCCCACGCAGGAAAGCCTTGTAAAAGTGATGCAGTGAAATCTACAAGATTTTACTGCATCACTCTAGGACGCCACTGCGTCAAAACCTTACGCCTGCTTGAAGCAGGCGTAAGGAGTGGCGCAGTGTATTGGGAATAGGCCTCAAAATGCATTGCTGGAGTTGCGTGACTTTTGCCCCAACAGATGTGTCAGAATTTCTGACGCATCTGTCAATCCTTGCGCCATAGTGTGCCGTATTGTAAATACAGCGCATCCATGGTGGCGCAAGGGTTTCTCAGGGTGGTGTCACTTTCTTGTAAATCTGGCCCTTATACTCTTAGGGAATCCTACAAGCAAAATACTGAACTAGGAAAATCCTCGGAAAATTATATCTCCAAAGTGTAACAATTTTCACAAATTGAAGATTTCATTGACTTATTACACTTCTTATCCCATGAACTAGCAGCAATGCTTAATGTTCCTTGTACAAGACAATAACTTACTATAAATAAATGGTTAATAGATGATAACACAGATTGTGTAGAAAATCTAACTGCTAATTGAATGAACAAGAAAGATAACCAGCAGGCAAGACTACCACCAAAGATTCCTAATGATGATACTTCTGTTGTTATAGGAAAAGTGATTGCGCCCCAAAGAAATATGTGCTCTTCAAAGAAAGCCTTAAAAATACTGGAACCAGAGGATATAATTAGCCTTATGGCTGTTACAAACTACAGAGATAGACTGAATAGCCCTGCCCGGCTAACTACAACTACAGTTGAACAGACAGAAGACTTCCAACAATACATAAGTAAAAGAAGACTACAAAACTAAGGAAACTAAACAAAAACTTAGCTAAGCTAAACAAAGAAAACATCTATAAACTTGACTCCTCTAAAAAAAAAAAAAAAGTCTTATCCAGTTTTTGATAACAATAAAACACAATTCTGTTAAAGGATACCCCTACAGAATTTGTGCCAAACTATGGTACATCCAGTGTCTTAACACTTTAAGAATCAAGCACAATTTATTTCACCACAAATACTGAGAAGCTAACACAACATAAAAACCCTCCATTGGAATCCTCTGGAAATTTTAGAACATCTAATGCATCAAATGTTACGATCAGCGTTTCAACATCCCAAGAATCAAACTCAAATAGCAACATAATAAATATTAAGAATAAACAATCAATACAAAGGAATTAATATCCATTGGAATCTTTAGACAACTCTGGCACTCGCAATGGTTCAGTACATGTAGGATTAAGAACAACAATTAAAAACACAGACCCAAACCAATGTGTAACTATACAGAAATATAGGAACGTCCTGAATGAAATCTTTGATGGGATCGCAGTCATAATAAAAACACTTAATGAACCAAAGGATGACAAGCCAAGAGCCAAAGACAATGAGGATCCCAAATAAAGCAATAGTAGTTCCAACAATCCTGTTAACAGTAATGGTAACTTTGGTGGACAGAAAAGCTGACCAGGATCAAGCGCTAACAATTTATTAGAAGGTAATAAATACATAATCTGAACAACAAGGATTCCTGGGAACAAGAGCAATCTTCAGATAGGGGAAACATGGATGATATCAATACTTAACCACACATTGATTTTTGTACCAGTTATCAGAAGGATCTCATGATATTCTAAATATACACAATATTCTGAAGATACTGCACATATTTCTGGCACTGGAACAAGCCAATCACAAGATCTGGCAAGGATTCAATTTGCATGAGATAAAATGACTGTTAAAGGGATTAACCCATGCCAGCTGGCCTACAAAAACGTGGCTTCCAAAAATACTAGACAAGAATAAAGAGTTATCTGATTGAGGAATTATTTTGAAATTAGTAGATCAGAAAAACTATCCCTACTTTTTAAGACTAAGACTTTTTTATAGACTTTTTAGACCAATCATCATATCATATCTACTGTGTTCTCAGACCTGAATCATACCAAGTCATTTAATGGGTCTGACAAAACTTCATCTAATGAAATAGACAATTTCAGTTTAACTGTAACAAACAAACATGGCTCAGGAAGAAACAATTACTTTTCAACAAATACTTTAAAAAACAAAAAGACAGCCCTATGAGCAGGATTAGAATCATACCCTAAATCCAGTTTCCCTTCCCCATTTAAAAAAGAGTGATTCTGAACAAACAATTCTGCTAAATACTTTTCACTTATCTGCCTTCAAGAAACTTGGTAGAGAACCTACCTATAAAAATATAGAGTTACTTCTAACTCTGATAACACCAACCAGGTCTTATTGAATTTCTGTAATCTTTTTGTTATATACCACCTCAAAATTCAAAAGATAGAATAAAATCCCTTTCTGAAATATATTAAGTTGAAACTCTGATCTAATCAACGAATCAACTGCAAGAAAACGAAAGTAATATGTTTTGGATGTATCAGCCCAAAATCAACTGGGCGGTAGGTACAACAATTGATGAGTACATTCTTCATTACACATACCTTGCCGTTGTATTGTATAAGAACTTGACCTGGAACTTGAATCTCAAACAACTCATCAGTAGAACTGAGCCTAACATTGCTAACGGCAATTATATGTATTAATCAAATGAACTATTAAATTGACTGCTTCTCTGCTGAAAAGCACACATTAAAATCAGTGATTCAAGAAGAGTTGGTCAGAAATGACAAACATTTGCCACTTTCTGAACACTATATAACCAAGTTATTACTAGACAACAACCTTCCACCCTTACATGAGCTTGTAAAAATCTTTAGATCAGAATGGAAGCTCTTGTTGAAAGGGGGTGGCTTGGCACGCCATGATGGCCATCGCTTTTCACTAGAGCTCTGAGCCACCAGCCCTATAATCCGTTTTACTACCACATAGGGGCTCAGCATCGGCAGCACTATGTACAGCTGTCGTGTGGTTTGTGGACACATAGAATGCATTACTAAGTTAGCTTAGGCCTGGCTGCCATGCTGCCTTTTTTGCGCACGTTACTTTGTGCCCTTGTTTTCTAGACTTTGCTATTTTCGAACTGCGTGCCTTTTATCCTTATTCCTGATAGCTCTGGGTCGTGCCTGCACATCATGTACAAGGTCGGAAGGCAATGTCACTTGTTCTTGCTGATCTGGTCAGTCCCTCGAGCTTAGACATAACACTGATTGGAGCTGCGCTGGGGAAATTCGTGTGCTTTTAATATTGTGTTTTCAGTGTCAGAGGCACTTGGAGAAAAACCTTTCCAGAGAGAAGAGCTGTGCTTGTCTGATGATGTAAACCTAGCATCTAGATACTGAGGTATGGGGGTCTGCCTGTCAATGCCCAGAGGTCTTCTGTTTTTATAATAAACTAGTTATTAGCACGGGGAGGGTGGACAATCCATTTAGCACTATATCCACTGGCTTTATAAAATGCTATCCCCGTTTGTATTCCATGGAATTGTAACTATGCTTATTATATTATTCTTATGCATTATGCTGCTAGTACTTACACGTGTACTGTATCTTAGAGCACGATAGTTGAAATAAACATTTTAAACTATACAGTGTCTCTTATTACGCAAGTTGTGGACAGGTATGAGTGAGTTACGAAAGGGTGTCCTTGCTCCCGCGAGTCCTGAGAGAGAGATACCGTGTTCTGGGTTGTCTAATCATTGGTAGCTTCGCTGCTAATGAGACGCTACTGCTAGCTGGATTAGGGTCGTAGGTACTAAGGTTTATGGTTGGCTCACCACTATACTCCGAGGTCCTATTATCCTGTGCATAGCTCTGTATATGTGCAGAATCCCTACGACATGGCGCCACCAACGAAGTGGGCTGCTTATCTGCGAGATGCTTGAGTAGTACTTGTGCTTGTCCACAACACCCTTCACATACGTTTCCGGAAACGGGTGTGAAGGTGATACCTCCTATATTGATGTTTTTATAGGTTCATTCAAGCTTGAAGTTATTAAAAGGTGCTAATATAGACCCATTATTGTGCTGCCTTGTATTAGGTTGTCGGTTATTCTTAGCCCTAATGGCTGTTGAAATTGCGGCACATAGCCGTGCGGCGCTCAAAGCTCATTTGACAGCGTATGGAGTGCCAGACGCGGGTGTCGATCTGATCTTCGTGGTACAAGCAGATCCTGCTTACCATTTTGAAGTATTTTACTCGTGGATCACCTTTGAGGCGGCGGATGGGACTGACCATACGTTCCATGAATATACAGTCACCGCACCTCCAAACAATTACAATCCTTATCGGAATCTTGAAGTACCGCTCACGGTGTGGCAACACCGTGTTTGGTTTGATGGCGCCCTCCCCCAACCGGTAACCACGGTTAGATTAGGCCCCTTATCGATTGACGGGGCCACTTGGCCTGTTTTGGCCGGGTATAGCCCACATCCGCGTTATATGACGCTTCCGGTCGCAGACCTGCGACTCTTGCATTCGTCTTTGATACGTGTGCATAGGGCTTTAGTACAGTATGTTATGGGCAACATCCAGGCAGCCCCGCCTGGAGTTGCGGCACATCCAGCTGGGCCTGGCGGCGTAACCATAAGTCCCGTCATGGTTAATTCGGTGATGGGCAAGCGCCCACAAAATAAGGATGATTTACCTTATTGGCTTGCAGAGAAATTTGACCAGCTGGAGGCTGTTTTTCCGAATACTTCTCCTGTAGACAAACACAGGATTTTGACGATTAGTTTGCCGAAAGATTTGATTCCCGAGTTGACAGATTGTAACAACTGGGGTAAGGTATTCGCTGCGGTATATGCAAAATGTTTCGGCACTCCTTCCATGACAGTTCTCCCCTCTGTAATCAAACGAGTACAGGATGAACATGGCCCTGAAGCGGCTGTGGAATTAGGGATGAGACTGGTGGGAGTGTTCGATGTAGTGGCTGAGCTAATTCTTGGTAATGTCAAGGGTGATGCAGTTAACTTTCAAGTAGCTAATGCTTTGGCTTTGGTCCCAGAACCAGATAAGCCACGCGAATTACCGAAAATTATTGCACAAGCTTATAAAACTATAGGCCGCAATAGCCTGGGAATTAAACCTTTTGCTAAAACACAAACTCCATCGCAACCACCACCAAAAACTCAATCTGAGAAAGATGAGAAACCGTTCTTTACTAAAAAGAACTGGCGATTGAAAAAACAGGGTAAGCAACAGAAGAAGCCAGGATCACGAAGTGCATCCCCGGTTTCAGAATCTTCTGAACGAACATATGATTTGCGCGATAGAGCGAGAATAAAATCTCCAGAGAGATTTCATGTTCCTGATTCGCGCTCTCCTCGTTCTTTACAGGCACCAACGTCGTTACAGACTGGTGGAGGAGATCGCCCGGATAGAGGTAGGGGTCGTGAGGCCCCGCCAGGACGAGACCAACCTCGGCAACAAGTCAGAGGGATTCCAGAGGAATTTCAACGTTCTCGCCCACAGTTTCAGAAGAAAAAAGTTGCCCCTGTAACAGCGAAGTATGCCACAGACGGTGAGAACGAGACTCCTGAATTGGACGTGGGCAGTGACGCTCCTAGACAGCGCCGTGGAAGTTACCATAGTGCGAGAGGCACTCCGTCCTCATGTGGAGGCGACAGCAACTGAAACATTCATTACTGTCGAGACAGCTGACACTCGAGTGGCACCCCCTGACAGACTACATAATATTGTCATCCAAATTGAGGGTGACATACAGCGTGTAATTAAAGGGATTTTTTGGGAAAATCTAACTTCTTCATATGACATTTTGTTAGCGGAGGTGGATTGGACGTCCCCATTCGTACTTGCTGCTCGTAAAGGGGAGGAGGTAATCCTTCCAAGCTTTTCTCGCCATGTCCCCCAGGACAAAGCGGAGGCACTTGCAGTGGAATGGGCTGTAGCCTTGGCTCCGGCGTTGTACCGCAATCACGTGGGTTGGGATGAGGATTCACCCTCCCATGAAATACCTTTGCGGTCGCTGCCATAGCCACAAGCCCAATATCCCATCAAAAGGGAAGCTAAAGGTCCCGTTTCCGAAATTCTGACACAGTTAGAATACCAAGGAGTAATAGAAACATGCGTATCACCCATGAATAACCCCCTTTTCGCGGTTTCTAAACCTGATGGATCGTACCGCCTAGTTTTGGATTACCGGCATTTGAACTCTCATTGTCGGACCTTTGCGGTGCAAAATACCCATAGTTCTGCGCTTGTAGACAGTCTTGTTCGTAAAAAGTATAAAACGACACTTGACCTATCCAATGGATTTTACACGCACAACTTAGCCACGGAGTGTAGCCAATGGAGCGCTTTTACCTCCGGTGGTAAACAATTCAAATTTTGGCGACTCCCTATGGGCTACAAAAACAGTCCAGGCGTGTTCGCCGCCCGTGTTGTCTCTTTGTTGGACAGCATAGACCCTGATGCGTGTTCGTACGTCGATGATATTTACCTGACAGACGACGAGTTATACCCGCATCTGTCCAGAGTGGACCGCATTATTCTCGAATTTGCGGTCTTAGGTTACAAGTTTAACTTTGACAAATCTCACATTGCTGAATTAACAGTTTTGTTTTTGGGCTATGAGCTCAACAATGAAGGTAAGGGCTTAGCCCCTCATTACTTGGAGAAATGCGCACGTTTGTGCCCTCCAACCACACTGAAGAAACTTCAGTCTTTACTGGGTTTTCTGAACTTTGGGCGTACTTATATTCCCGAATATGCCCAGCGTATCAAGCCTCTTTATGCCTTGATACAACCTAACTTTTCGAAGTCATGCTGGCTTCCCGAGCATTCCTCTATACTGCAGTCTTTGCAGTCTGATCTACTTGAATCTAAATTTCTATTGACACGTGACAACCACACCAACCTGGTGATTAGATTAATACCAGGGACAGTTGGCTTCACGTACTTAACCTTTAACGAAGGTGACACAGTACCGATTGCATACAAGTCACATCTTTACACTTCGGCAGAGTTGCGATTTTCCTCTGTGGAGAAAGTTTTGACTGCAGTGCAAATGGCGATTCTAAAGGAATGCGCACTGGCACAGGGAAAACGCATTTTGGTGGTAACACCATATCCTGCCCTCGAGGCAGTGACAAAGGCAAGTGTACTGAACTCAAAGGCTTTGCACCCCCGTTGGATACAATGGGCTACATCTTTGACATCTCCGGATGTCACTTTTATCTTTGATTCTTCCCTTCAGACACAGGAGTTTTTACAGTATGAATTTGTTCATCCTCCTCCTCTGTCTTTGCTACCGCTTGAGGGGTACGAGTGTATTATCTACACTGATGGTTCGGCACAACCGGCCACAGGTTCCAAGCATGCTTATTCAGCAGCCTGTGCTATTGTTGCAGGGACAATGGTGAACGGTAAGTTCAAATCGACTGTAGTGCACACTCAGGCACTAGGAGACAGTACTGCACAATTAGCCGAGCTGCGTGCTTTGGTGCTCGCACTTGAGTTCGCGACTCCAGAAGTGACTACTCTTGTTGTATGCGATTCCTACTACTGTGTTCAGTCTTTCAATGACAACCTCTTCTTTTGGTTGCAAAACGACTATAGAGATGCAAAAGGCAGCACTATTAAGCATAAGACGCTTTGGGTTCGAGTGGCAGATCTAAAACAACGTCTGCCTCTCACACAGGTGGTTCACACACTTGGCCACCAGCGTGTGGGTGCACACGCTGTCGGTAACAATTTGGCAGATGAAGCTGCCAAATTAGCAGTAGCAACGTACACAGTAGCAGCAGTTACAAGATCCATGACTAAAATAGATAAAGATATTTTGGCAGCACGAGCTGCAACAAAGGAAGGTGCGAATTACCCAAGGGGTTTGCCTTCTAAGTACTCTTATCTCTTAAGTCCCGATCAGTCTCCTTATGTAAGTATTCCGGACGTTGGGGATCGGCTGATTCCCAACGCAGACCGCAGACTTTCCTTGATAACTGCCGCATACGAAGGGATGGCTTCGGCTCATGCTGGAGTGTCTGCGACAGTTTGTATCTTGCAGCAGCGTTATTGGTGGCGTGGTTTATACAAACATACCCGTACTTATGTGCTTTCCTGTGACATTTGTCAACAAATTAAGCCTTCCACGGTTACACGACCACCGCAAACACCGCTCTGCATTTCTAACAGACCTTTTGGGTGTGTATACCTGGATCACTGCGGTCCATTTTCGTCTGACACTGCCTATAAATACATCTTAGTTGCAGTAGACTCGTGCACACGTTTCATCTGGGTCTGGCCACAACGGAGTGCTGACGCTCGAAATGTCATCAGGGATTTGCGTGTCTTTGCGGGAATTTTCGCCTGTGGCACCTTCCATTCTGACCAAGGTCCAGGGTTCGCCTCTAGGGCTTACAAGGACGCAATGGGTTCACTGGGGGTGCAGGTGAAATTTTCGTCTCCGTATCGGCCTGAGGGCAATTCGGTTGTTGAACGAATGAACCGTGACTTAAAGCAATCCTTGACAGCTAGAGTCTTAGGTACTGGCAGGAACTGGCTGGCCTACTTGTATACCGTACAACGTGCACTTAATAATCTCCCTAGAAGACCTCTGGGTGGGCGGACCCCATACGAAATGCTCTTCGGCATAAGAATGTTTGTGCCTGCCCTTGATGGTCCAGACATGGCGGCGCAATCCGCAATCTTTGATGTAGATAATCATTCTACTATGTTACAGGACTTACAGGATGTCCGAGACAAACTTGCAATTAAACATTTACCTTCAGCCACAGACGCTGCGTTGCAGATTCCGGTTGCCGGCTGGCTTCCGAAAGTAGGAGACCTGGTCCGAGAGAAGGTGGAGAACAAAAAAGAATTTGGCCCCTCTTATCGTGCACCGGTTCCAGTCCTTGGCTTGAAGGGTACTCGTACAGTCATCTTACCACTGCTTCCTGGTCGCAAGGAAAACAGATACATCTCAGTGGAAAATGTCAAGCTACAACGTCTGGCCGATCCTGAATAGTGTTACACCAGCGGTCTCTTGTCCAGTCATTTCGAGGACAAATGTTTGTGGTCTTCCAGCCCGAACGGTCACTGATGTTGCCATTGAGATGGATGATTTGCCTGAACATTTGCTCGACTACCCGGATTCCCCCTGCAACGAGGAGAACGAGTATACCTATCCCGCCACCGAGTCCGTGGCTCATCTACCAACAACGACATTGAGCCCCACACGTTATTCTTTTAACTCGGATTCCCCTTCAGTACTTATCCCGTCCAGATTCAGTATTTTTGTATCCTGGTTCAGAGACAATTTTTTAGTCCCCCATGGACATACATCTGGTTGGTACTATTCCTGATTTTTCTGTTCATGTCCATTGGCTTTGTCACAGTCTTTTTTCTACTAATTAATGGTCACTATTTACCAGAACGCTCTGCTGTGAACTGTGTCGCTGGAACTTTGGCTCCACATTCTTCCTCTCACATCATGAAGCGTGACTACACATTTGTGAACATTACAGCGTTTCCAGTTGCTGATGGCATCGTATGGGATGCAGTAAATTTCCAAATTCATGGCCCAACTGAGATTATTAATGTACCAAATGTCCTCCGTGTTTCAATGGGTGATGTCGTGAAAAGTAATATTCATTCTGACGATTGGGATGTACATGCTGTTGAATCGTTATTTTCTGATTTGAAATATTATGCTGCTTTTAATGCTGAGGATTTGTATTTAAATTCTGCAAGTTATGCCGACTTATATTGTTACCAGCATTGGGGCAACCATTTTCTCCACAAACCAAGTACCCTTAGGGGTCCTTTTAATTACACACAATGGGAACATTGTCTGACCCCTTTACCAGGTAGCTCCCAGACTCTTAAAAATAAGTTTACTTATTTTACAGATTTTGATAGATCGAACCCTGGGTCGTATTATTATAAATTAAATGCTTCATCTACGCAGAAAATAATGTTGACCAATACCAAATTGCTTTATTCGGGTTCCTTTTTAAATGCCTTAGCTGTGGGTGGGTATGAACATTGGCGGGATACTATTGACTTAAAATCTATCTGGGGCTCCAAATCATGGCAGGTACAAGGCACAGAAGCCTTGCACCGTGCTTGCCTCATCCCAGCCCAGATTCTATTTTTGAATCAAACCATCTATCAAACAACGTGTTGGGGTTTGGCTACTTCCAAACAATTAAATGCACCCACTATTCCTGTATTGTCTTCCACTCCCAATGAGAGCTTGCTTTTAAATATTTCCATTGAAATTTTACAAGCTTTATTCCAGAACAATTCATTCAACATGTCTACGGTTGTTCAGTCACCCTGGTTGGCTTGGCCCATGGCATCCAATGCCTGCCAACTGCGCTTTCACGACACGGATCCTGGTTATAAACAGGATAGGCCAGACCCCAGGTTTTCTGACTCTCGTACTGTTACAACATATTCTGTTGGTAAATTGTGTAAACAGTGGTTGCAGCACTCTTCCTTAGATTCTGTTAAACAACATTTGTCCCTCTTATCAGGCAACATTGATCTGTCCGACTTTGTTCTGGGGCCTCGTGGTCCTCGACCAAAGAGATTCATTTATGAAACTTATAATGAACTCTGGAAGCTTTCGCAAATTGAAGCTGCTTCCCGTCTTCGGGAAATAGATCAAGCAAATTTAGAAAAGGTGCTTGCTGTTGTTGATAATAGTATTAATACCCTGTCTTCCCGCATTTATACGTTAGAGAATATTATTTCCTCTGTCGTTGATATTGTACAAGATGATGTTTCTGTGTTATATCATGGTCAGAATCAATTGCGTTCAGTGATGCAGTTTGCATGGACTATGCAAACCCTTAAGATGGGGAAAGTTCCTTGGCACTTTTTGAACACCTCTGCCTTGTTCTTACCTTTCAACTTGACTGAAAAACAGCAGTTTATGTCCATGAAGGATGCAGCTTACACACTGTTACATATTGAAAGAATAGAGCCATTACCATTCTCGGTAGCAGAATTAGATTCTGCTGCGTGGCTAGTACACGGGGTTATAGCTTTGCCTTTTTCTTTATTTGAATTTAGTTCCTGCATGAAACATTATCCTGTCGGTCGTTTTCAGCCTTTGGGTAGTGCTTTCCTGCATGAACTGTGGTCCCTGCCTTTCATGTATAGGTGTCTTAGGGACGGGAAGGAAGTTTTTCTCACGGGGAGTCATGCGATTCTACTGTGGGTCATTCCCTTGTTTGTAAACACATTACATTGCACGGAGCTTGTAATGTTTCAGCTCCGAATCTTGCTTGTGTTCTGAAGGGAATTCCTGCTCCTTCTATCTCTCCTACTTTCACTGTGCTTGCTAATGGCAGCTATCTCCTTCTAAATAATCAGGACTGTTGTGGCATGCTTGCCGGTATTCCCTATATTGTAACAGTTTCCCACAGAGTTGTCTGCTGCAAGAATGTGCTGTTTCCTCCCCCGCACGACATTGTAGATAGTTCCATTTGGCCTTCCATTCCAACTTTGAAGGCGGATTTCAATAAGTTGAGCAGAATAAAGGCACTATTATTGAATCAGGAGGTTATGCTCACATCCGCCCGGGAGACATTTGTTCTCCAGGTGGCGAGTACTCACAGTGAAATACAGGCCCTGTTAAACACTAACCTCCCACAACATTTCGGTGAGTTAATTCACCGCGTTTTCAATGCATCCCGCACTGAAGGTCTTGTGCATTTTTTTAAAGTTGTGGGCTCTGGCCTTGTTACCTCCTTTCAGACTATATTTGGTATAATACCGGCTTTTATTCATTCTATTTTTTCCAGTGTCTTTGGCGGCTTTCCGTTGATCCTAGCATTAGCTGCTGGAATACTACTTTTGATTTGTTTACTACGCAATGGCTGCACCTCATGGAGCCCACCTCGACCGCAGACGCCTTCGGGTGCTCCGTGAACGTCTCCTCGCCGGCTTCGGCGTCCTGCCATTGGCGACACTTGGTGTATCTTACAAACTTTCTTTTCGCTTTGCGTATTTCACTTGCGTGCAACCTGTGATGTCTTGCATCCGATGTCCTTTCTCATGGTCCTTGGATTATTGCCTCTCCAATACGTCTCTGTCTCGCCCGGATTTCGTCCAGTTGGTGGGTCCCTTAGAGGCCCATGAACGAGACTGTTCTGGACCTGGCTTCATGGCGCGTGCGGCTGCACTTGGAATTTTGGCACAATGGGATATCTGGGCGGCTGCTCAGGATCTCCTACAACGAAGTTATATTGAGTATCACGCAAGTTGTCCAGCAATGTTATTCGCTACTGCCTCTTATGAGGAACATGAATGCAGTTTTGATTTATTAAACTGGATGGCATCTCTTTTTTCTGGTGATTCCAATGATGTCCTCTTGGAAAGTGTGGCGTTTTTCTGCACTTACACTCTTTTTGACTGAAGGGCCTCCACGTTCAGCATTCTGCCCCACTGGATTTTTGTTGTTTCAATTTTTTTATCCCGGTTCATTGCCTTTCTGCTCCACTTGTTTAAACTCTGTCTTCGTCCTATGTCTATGTCACTGGACTGACCAGGGGAGGGTGTCGTGTGGTTTGTGGACACATAGAATGCATTACTAAGTTAGCTTAGGCCTGGCTGCCATGCTGCCTTTTTTGCGCACGTTACTTTGTGCCCTTGTTTTCTAGACTTTGCTATTTTCGAACTGCGAGCCTTTTATCCTTATTCCTGATAGCTCTGGGTCGTGTCTGCACATCATGTACAAGGTCGGAAGGCAATGTCACTTGTTCTTGCTGATCTGGTCAGTCCCTCGAGCTTAGACATAACACTGATTGCAGCTGCGCTGGGGAAATTCGTGTGCTTTTAATATTGTGTTTTCAGTGTCAGAAGCACTTGGAGCTGTGCTTGTCTGATGATGTAAACCTAGCATCTAGATACTGAGGTATGGGGGTCTGCATGTCAATGCCCAGAGGTCTTCTGTTTTTATAATAAACTAGTTATTAGCACGGGGAGGGTGGACAATCCATTTAGCACTATATCCACTGTCTTTATAAAATGCTATCCCCGTTTGCATTCTATGGAATTGTAACTATGCTTATTATATTATTATTATGCATTATGCTGCTAGTACTTACACGTGTACTGTATCTTAGAGCACGATAGTTGAAATAAACATTTTAAACTATACAGTGTCTCTTATTACGCAAGTTGTGGACAGGTATGAGTGAGTTACGAAAGGGTGTCCTTGCTCCCGCGAGTCCTGAGAGAGAGATACCGTGTTCTGGGTTGTCTAATCATTGGTAGCTTCGCTGCTAATGAGACGCTACTGCTAGCCGGATTAGGGTCGTAGGTCCTAAGGTTTATGGTTGGCTCACCACTATACTCCGAGGTCCTATTATCCTGTGTATAGCTCTGTATATGTGGAGAATCCCTACGACACAGCCAACTGTGTCTTTGCTGGGGGAGCTGCCACATCGCCTTTCGGGAGCCAGCGACATGGGCTCCCTGTTCCCATGAGGGGTCTGGGAGTCAGCAGCCCATCGTCGAGACCTCGGATCGGGAGCGGCCCAGAGGCGAGCAGCAGTGAGGAGGGAGCCTCAGGGCTGGGACCGACAGAGAGACACCTCATGCACCACAGCTGGTATACCTGAGGCCCATAGCCACGGGCAGTGTGAGGAGACAGGTCACCGGGCTGAGGAGGCAGCCCGCTACATGCTGCGGGACATCTGCCATAGCGGGCATGCAGCGGAAGCGTGAACTGATGGCGCCAGTGACAGCCGCCCCTTGTGGTGACCGGGGCTGCGGCGGTGACAGCCAGCGGACCCCCTGGAACCAGCATCAGCCCACCCGGGCGGTGAGTTCAGGCCCTCGGGGCAGGGAGACCGGCCGCCAATCTCCCTGCCTCCAGGCCTTGCAGTGGACAGCATTGGGCCCGAGCTGCAGGGAAGGCACTGGGCCCAATCCAGGCCCCTGGTTGGTGGTAACACATGGCGGGAGTGGCCACGGGCTGCGAGCCCGCTGGGTCTGGGCACCAGACCTCCTCTAGGGAGGGCACCGGTGACGGCGGGTGGTTGGGACAGATCTGAGCTTCTGCGGCCTGGACTCATCTGATCTTTCAAGCCCCCAGCGAGGTAGGCCTCCTCCTCCCGCGCCTAACTATAACTCCCCTGGATCTGGACCCGAGGGGGCAACGAAAGGCCTCATCTGGGCCCTTACCTGGCACCTCATGCAGCAGAGGAGGCCGGAAGGAGGCGCTTTAATGTGCCTGAAGGAGACGGCCCCACTGGGTGCCCCCCAGTAGTGACGGCAGATGGAAGTGTGGCCGGACCCCCCACACGCTCCAGTATCAGCAGTCATCCTAACGGAAAGGCGAAGGTAGGCGGAGGCCAGGGCCTATGTGTGAGCGGGGGCGCAGCTCATCATTAATTTGTACGGCAAAGAAGCCCCAGAAGAGGGCCCTCCCACCTTCCCCCCGGAAAGGTCACATGGATCCCCAGGCCCTAAGAAATCTGGACTAAATTATCCCTCCTGCCATCTGGGGCGAAGCGCCATTACCCCCCGGGTGGCCCGCATCTCTTCTGACCTGGGTGGATTCCTGCACTGGGCTATTGGCGATGTTGCCATCTCTGAACAGTGTACCTCAAGAGCCCTCCAGGACTTGCGGAGTTCAACTCTGGCTCTGAGCTTACAACCCCAAATCACCCTGCACCATAATGCCAGGCTGCTGATGGACAGTAGTGTAGGTAGTGGTGGCGGGGGGGGGGCATTGGGGGCCAACTGAGACAAACACATCACTGTCTGGGATCCTCATCATGCCCAATGCCTTGGAGCCCGCTCGACTGGAGGGATGTGGCGGACACCATAGACACTCATGACAGCGCAGTAATTTGGCCGTATGTGTACAGCAGTCTGGAGTAATTCAAGTGGACTGGAGTGGAGCCTCCCGAGGCCTTACCTTGCTGCCACAGGGTTCTGCAGTCCAGACGTCACTCATTACTGGGGCTGCTCATGCTGTGAGTCCTGGGGCAACGTGTCCAGACACCAGCACTTCCCATAAGCGGGCCCGATCCCAGCGTGCCCTTTCTTATCTGCATTGCACAGAAGTTCCGTGACTGGTACCGCCACCTCTACAGCGATGGGCCGCTTGAGATCAACGACGCCTTCACAGGTACCTCCAACCACTGATCCGCTAACAGTAATTCTGGAGACCCCCATGTCAGAGGACGCTCCATGCACTCAGACGCCCACAGATGACAGGCTAGACAAGGTCCTCGTAACCATCAAAAGCTTGCAAATCTCAATGGAAAAGAAGATTGACTCCATGGTGGTAGAACTCAGGCTTCTTCAGGATGATCACTGTAAACTCTCGGACAGAGTCACATATGGAGCCAACACATTGGCCGCACTCCAGCCACAAACCACTACCAACCACCACGATATCTGGGACCTGCAGGAGTGTGTGCGTGTGCTCGAAGGGAGGGCTGAAGACGTGGAGGGACACTTCTGCACAAGCAATGTTCGCATCCTGGTCTGCCAGAAGGGGTCGAGGGCTGCGATCCTCTGGCCTTTCTCGAGAACTGATTCAAGTATTTCGTCCCTGCCTCTGACTTCACTCCCTTCATCGTGCTGGAATGGGTCAATAGGGGCCTGGCGTGGCCGCCCATCCCTGGAGCACCGCTACATCTTGTGCTGGCCAGACTCCTCCATTTTAAAGATCGCACTGCTATCCTGAAACCTGCCCGGTTAGTCGGCCCCCTGAAACTCGAGAATAAGACTATTATGTTGTTTCCGATTCCATCCAGGCAGTTCAGCGCCAACATGCTTCCTTCTTGCAAGTAAAGAAACGGCTGAGGGAGCTAGGCACGCAGTACTCTTTGCTGTTCCTGACTCGCCTAAAAATTCTAGTGAATGGCAGGTCACTATTCTTCACTGACTCCAGGGACACATGGGATTGGACCGACAGTCATCACAGCGAGATGCCTACTAATGCTGGGAATGGTTCCCCTGCTTCTCGACAAGAGGACAGTGCCGGCGTAATAGAACCAGACATGGCCCCTCCCCGTTGTCCCCCGTGACAAGACCCGCTGGCCCAGAGCAAGTTACAGAGGACCGTCATTGAGCTATCCAAGTGGCGGCATCTCTGGGAGACCGGCCAGCGCATCAGAGGGGGAGAAGGGCTCACACATCTTTACATCTGATGATGACTCCACAGTGACGGATAGCCCTCGTCGAGGGTCTGAAACTCCTCCATTGGTCACTCTGCAGATGTCATCATCCGAAGCATGACCCTGATATGCAGATAAGAAGTGAAGCCAATATTAACCCCAATCATCATCTGTTGACAAACATAAATGGGACCACAGGCTACCTAACAACGTTGGTGGCAAAAACAAAATGTTCCCTTCACAGGCTAATGCCACACAGCCCACCTATTTTGCCATAACTGAGCCCTGCTTTGACTAGATGCTGCAACTCTGGGCTCAATCCAGTCAGGCCTTGTTCTTATTTTTATCGCTAAGCCACCACCCCATCAGCACTCCAGTGAGTTTGGGCGTACAGCCATTTGCTGTAGGCTCACAGAGTTGTTCTTGTTTGTTCTTCTGTTCCCACAGTTCACCATCACATGATCTGGTCAGGTAGGCATACCATACTCGACATATAAGGAGCGGGCGACCGCCCAGCGCCAGCTAGAGCACCCCATTGGCATGCCCCTAGGATCCCAGCCGGTTTTCTTTGATTACCTACCCCATGACGCCTACAGCTAACATCAGGTTCTTTATCCTGAACGTGCGCCGCATGCACACGACGAGAAAGTGCTATTCTGTCTATTCATACACCAAGCATCGCAACTCCCACATTATACTGCTTCAAGGAACCCAAAATACTGCTGTAGAGCTGTTGCGCTTGTGAAAGCCTTGGGGCGGGTTGTATGTCTTTGCCACTACATACTCTACATATGCTCGTGGGACACTAGTCTGGATACGACTGGGTGTTCCCTTCCAGGTGCTCGATATAGTAGTGGACAAGGAGGGGCGATATATGCTAGTTGAGGGCAGGCAAGATGGCTCACGCATCCTCTTGGGAAGCACATATACCCCAACATGGATCAGTGGGTCTTTTGGGCCTCGATTTCTAGGGTAATAGCGCACAGGACTGGTACTGGGTACTGGGAGGGGATTACAACTGCATACTCAACTTACAACCTGATCGGTCTCACTCCCACTCCCCCGTTCCCCTAGCATGCCCAGTCGACATGCTTTGCAAAATGTGTCTGTCAGTGGTCGCTCTCTGATGTCTGGAGTACCCCACACCCACATTTCATAATCTATTCATTCTACTCAGCCGCACATGACCTTTACATCCGCCTCGACCGCATCCTGTGCTATATCACTGTCCTAGATACGGTGACTCACACCGATACCTACCTGGCGTCTTTCTCTGGACACCCAAGAAGATCCAGTATTTTGTGAGTCCCAACTGACACATATTCAGCACTACTTTGAGGTGATCCACTCCACAGCTTCTACTAGGGCCCTTGAGTGGGACGCCTTCAAGTTAGTCACGAGAGGGGTGTGCAGACAGGAGGTGGCAGGGGTGCGCAGAATAATCAAAAGGTACATCGGCATGGTTGAACACCAAATACCCTCCCTCGAACGAGCTGCGGTTCACAACATTACTCGTAACTTCACATTAACTGGGGCCAGAATTAACAACACTTCCTTCCTAGAGTGGCTGTGCTGCTTCAATCTCAATGCCTACATTGCCAAAACGCATCAAAAGGAGGATCAATCAGTCATCTACTAGCATGGCTGGTCTGGCAAGATTCCAACTCGGGCCCCATCTTGGAAATATCCTTACCCAACTGCAGTAACCTCTGTATGCAGCGAGATATTTTGAACGCATTCTACGAGTATTGCTCCAATATCTCCTGAGCGACTCCCCCTATAAGCGTTGATGGGATGGGTGACTTCCTGGCAGGCCTTTCACTACTATGCATTACCACTGCTGCCAGAGAGGACATTGACGCCTACATCATAGTGCCTGAATTCAAACAGGCAATTCCCGACTTGGCCAGAAATAAAACCACAGGTCTAGACGGGCTCCCCATAGAGTACTATAACACATTTGCCATGAGTCTAGCGCCCAGATTAGCAGATGTATTTAACGAAGAACTCCGAGTGGGGCAACTGTCCCCGTCACTTCGGGAGTCTCTCCTTGTGTCCCTGCCAAAACCAGGCAGGGATCCAACCCAGTTATCATCTTATAAGCCGATAGCTATCCTTGGTGTAGATCACACAATATTGGGGAGAATCCTAGCAGACAGGTATGCTCAGATTTTACCCGGCCTTATACATCCTGACCAAAATGGGTTCGTCCTGGGTTGCAGCATGTCCCAAAATATCTGTCGTCTGTTTCAGGTAATGGATTAGGCCCATAGCGGTTCCCTCAGGCTATCTGCTTAATCCTGGATTTGGAAAAAGTGTTCGATACGCTCACCTGGGATTACCTATTCCAGGTGTTGGGCAGGCCTGGGGTGGGGCCTCGTCTCCTGGCCTACACAAAATTACTATTTACAAACCCTACTTCCAGGATCCATCTGGGCAAACTCATCTCACCACCACTCTCAGTGGTCAGAGGAACTTGGCAGGGTTGTCCCGTCTCCCCTCCTATTCGCCATAGCTATGGAACCCCTCACGGTCAGGCTCTGGTTAGAGGGTGGGGCCTGGGTGGGGCCCTTAGACGACGCAACTCATTAGTGTCATAATACTCTGATGACCTGCTCCTCTGACTCTGTGACATGCGAGCAGATCTCTCTCATATACACACCACTCTACAGGCGTTTGCGCAGGCAGCAGGTCTTCAGGTCAACTGGGCCAAGTCTTGTGTGTTTCCGCTCAGTAATGCCATACCTCCCTTAAGGTGCGTCAGGGTGGGACTCCCCGAGGACCTATATGAAGGGAATTTACGCAGATCTCTCTCTACCCTAAAATCACAAGTTTAATTCTGGAAGGACCTTCTGTTGGCTAAAACAGGGAAAATAGCCATACCTAAAATGATAGTCTTACCCAGACTGCTCCACTACTTTGCCAATGTCCCGGATGTTCCCCCTTGGCGTTTTCCCCAAAAACTGAATTCTATGCTCAAGCAACTAATTTGGGGAAACAAGCGCCATCGAAATGCACTGAAGAAGCTGCAACTGCCAATAGGCAGAGGAGGATTGGGAGCCCCATCGTTTGAGGCCTATTACCTGGCAGCATAGTTGCAATGGGTTTCCAGGTGGCTGGGCTGGTGGTTTCTAGGCGAGACGTGCAATGGGGCTGACCCCTTAGCTCTGCCTGCACTTTGGAATTTCTTACTTCCGGGGGTCAAACTCAATGGCACCTGGTTGCTACAAGTCACAATTGCCTGTAAATGCCTTACAAGGGTCTTCCACCTCACATGCCACATTCCACTCTATGCCCCATCGCTCCGCCTTAAGGGCCTGCCTCAATATCCTGGGTCCTATTCAGCTGCGGACTTGCACAGTTGGCACCAGTAGTCCTTGACCACAGTCAAAGACTTATTCACCGATGGTGATCTCCTCACCTTCAATCACCTTACCTTTCACTATGCCATACCAAGAGGTCAATCCCTCACGTATGGACGAATATGCAACACATGTTGCACCCCCTGGCACACGCAGGATTAAGAACCCCAAACGCACTCGGTAATGCAAACCTTGCTACACATGGGGAACGGGTGCCACCTGATAACGTGGCTCTATAAAGCCATTCAGGAACACACCGGGTTCTCACTGGCGGCACTGCGTGGTAAATGCAAAGAGGATGTAGCCTTATGGCTATAGCGGTCGACCTCGAAGCTGGGGGACCGGGTTCGAGCCTCGGCAACGACGCTCAACATCCTGTGATTCTGGGCAAATCACTTAATCTCCCCGTGTCTAGCAAAAATGAATGTGTCCTTCTGTAACGAAACTGGTGCTCATGTAAAGCGCTCTGATACCCGATTAGGGTCTAGTTCACGCTATATAAAACTCTATAAAAAAAAAGAAAAGATGACTTGGGGTGAGTGTTGCACAACACCAAGCTGGATCAGGCTCTGGAGTTCCCACAACTGATGTTGCATGATTTAAAACAATTCAGTTTTCAATTCTTCACTGCATCTACATGGCACCAGCACAGCTCAGCCGTTATTCCCCCAATGCTCATCTCAAGTGCCTTCACTGTCAGTCACCATCTGCAGATTTGCAGTATATGCTGTGGTCCTGCCCGACCCTATCCACCCATAGGCATTCTGTCTGTGCCACGATACACCAGGTCACCGAGATGGCTGACATTAACACATGGAAGGCCTGAGCCCTGGGAATTTTCAAGCGCACGAACCAACACAGAGTAGAGGCTCGCTTCACCGGCATGGCTCTCCTGATCGCTAAAAGAGTTCTCACTCTCCAATGGAGAGCAGAACAAGCCCCCTCCCCGGTGGGGGCCTGGAACAGAGCAATACGGAAGTGGAAGAAAACAGAGGGAGGGCCCCTGAGGTTTGAAGAAGCCCGACCCCTCCGTAATCAACCAATCTCTGCAGCTTGGGATGCCCTCCTTTAACAGTTCCAGCAGCTTACCTGAAACAACGACCTGCCCGCATGAACCCAGCCCACGGTGCTGCTATGCGTATATCATGCTCCTGGTCCCCCTCGGTACTTGTTGGGGAACCCACCAAAGCCAAGAATGTCCATCCACCCTAGCGGCAACAACTCAAATGGGTGTAAGTTATTAAGATCGCCTCCGCAGCGTGGCCATCTACAGCGATGGCCTTTAGATGCGGTATGCCAGCCCTGCTCTCCACACGACATATGGTCCCAGCTGCAAAGTACCTACACCTGCCACCCCTCGGTGCATTGTTAGAACTTACATGCTGCACAGACAACTTATCTGGATTTTAAAATAAATATACAAACAAAATTTTTTTTTTTACGATTCACTTATGTATCTCACTTTTGTACAATTTGATGGTTCTTGGAGAGAATCTTTGAAGGAGAATGTCGATTCTCAGAGGTTTACTACATAGAGAATCATGGTTTTATTAAAGACTAGGAGGCTAGCATTATGCATGACCTTTTATTCACCACTTCTGAGCAGCACTTAAAAGCTTCGATTAGAATAATATGAAGTCACAAAACATTAGAACATTCGACATATCAAAAGTCCTCAACATTTCAGTCTCATCCTCTTTTATTTCTCTTGTAACTCTTTCTTCTGCTTTCTTCCTTCTCAATCTCTTTAAACACTCCATTGAGGATCTGCAAATAAAAAATACATTATAAAACAACTTAAGATAAAATCTACATATTTTAGCCCTTTATATTATTCCAAGCTTAACAATAAAATATTGAAAAACAACTACTGATTTCAATCCTCTAATTACCTCAACCACCTACAAGGGTGGGAGGGAGGGATAATGCTAGCCTCCTAGTCTTTAATAAAATCATGATTCTCTATGCTCCACCGGTCTGAAATAGAAATCTCTAAAAACTCTGTTATTTGACCAATCCGCTGATTTAAGAATCTCACTCAAATTTCCCCCTGCACTATATATCTTAGATGCCATTGCTCCACGAATTGAATGCACTTTAAATCTTTCCAAATTACCTCCCACCCCGCTCATCGTGTTTTTAACCCACCTAGCAATAGTTGCCACAGAAACCAGACCATGAGGTTTCATATAGGATATTAATATTTGATCTACTCCTGCACTCCTGAACTCACTCGCCCTGGACTCATATTCCCTAATACTTCTTTCCACACACAATTTAGGATGATCAATAAACCTAGGATAAAAAATTCTTTCAATCATTGTTTTAGGTCTCCGTTTCACTTCAAAAAACACTCCTTCCGGATGGAAAAACCTTCCCGAAACATCCAAAGCCTTCCCACCTGACACTCTCCTAAATGAAATCATACATAGTAAAGTAGTCAACTTCCATGATAACTGTTTTATTGTCAAATAACTATTACATTGCCAACTTTCAAACAATTTCCAAATCAAATTAACATTCCAAACAAAGGAAAATCTAGATCCTGGTGGTTTCCTTAAACGAATACCCTTCATTACTCTACATATCAACTGGCCTTTTCCTACTGAAAGTCCTTCCACCAATGAATGCCCCGCTGCTACTGCCGATCTATAACAATTGACAGTCCTGTATCTCAAACCCTTTTTATACAAACTAGCCAAAAATTAGCAATCCTAACCTCATCTGCCTCAACGGGATCCAAATCCCTTTCCATGCACCAGCGTAGCCAACCCTTCCATGCACTTGAATACCTTTGCCTTGTTCCTGGAGCCCAAGACTCATATAATAATTCTGAAGCCTCTCCTAATAATTGTTTGAATCGCCTCGATTTTGTTAAATTCTCCAAACTAGAAGGTTGAGCACTCCTGACTCCACTGAAGGATGCTCCCTTCCATCCACATATTGTAAAAGGCCTCTCTCTCTGCCTTTACCAAAATTGGATCCTACACAGCCAACTCCATCACCGTAGGATACCAAGCCTGAGTTATCAAGAAAGGAGTCACCAAAACTATCTCACATTGCTGCATGCATCCTCACCTGCTTCAAAACTCTCTGAATCATGAAGAAAGGAGGAAACGCATAACTTCTCATACCCTGCCAATTCCAGATTAATGATCCACTGCCATCCCTCCCGAAACTGGCCTCCAACTCACATAATTCTCCAATTGGTTGGTTAATCTTGATGCAAATAAATCTATCTCCAAAGGACCCAGTTCCTCCCGAATACCCTGAAAACTACCAGATTCAGCTTCCAGTCGCTGAAATTCTTCAAAAAAATGGGAATTCCAGTCTGCAATTAGATTCTCCTTTTCTGGAAGATACTGAGCTGTTACACTTATCTTGTGTTCCATGCAAAACGTCCAGAAATCCTTTGTCAACTCTGACAATCTCTTTGACCTGCTTCCACCTAACTTGTTCATGTACGCCACTGCAGATATATTTTCCATCTTCAACAGAACTGTTGCTTTCTGCATCCTCTCCTTGAAACTGCAAACCGCTAATACTGCTGCTTACATCTCCATACAATTTATATGATCCTCTCTCTACCATATTCAATCTTTCACCTGTCTCCTGTGAGCTTAGTCTCACACCCCAACCTAAATTGATCGCATTGGTCTTCATTACAAAATCTGCATTTGTTCCAAAAATTGCATGCCAATTCCATGCCTGTAGATTCTCCAACCACCAATTCAACTCCTCTTGGGCTTCGATATCCAATTTCACCTTATCTCCACAAAAGAGACCCCTGTTTAAACCTGAACTCTTCACACTTTGCCGTGCTCTGTAATGTAACGACCCTGGAAATACAGCCTGTATTGATGACGACAAAAGGCCTATCACCCTTGCCAACTGCCTCAAACTCACGTCTTGTTTTTTCAACAAAAACTTAACTTTCTGTCTTATAAGACCAATTTTCCTCTCTGGTAACTCCAACTGCTTTTTTTATTGTGTCTACCAAAAAACCCAAAAATGCCATTCTTTGTGCCGGGTCCAAAATAGACTTTTCCAAATTTATTACAAACCCTAATCTCCTCAAAACACTTTGAACCAGAATACTGTGCTCTAGTAAAGTCTCTATGTTTCCATTCATAATCAAAATGTCATCCAAATAAATCAGTAAACAAACTTGTCTCTCTCTCAGAAAACCCACAACTGGTCTCAACACTTTTGAAAAACACCAAGGGACTGATGACAAACCGAATGGAAGACAGACAAACTGGAAAAGAAACCCTTTCTATCTGAACTGAAGGTATTGCTGACTTTCCTGAGCAATTGGGATTGAAAAATACGCATCCTTCTAATCTATTTTCACCATCCAATCTCTGTCCATCAAAATGTCCCTTAACAGATGGATTCCCTTCATCTTGAAATGTCTGTAGACCTCAAAACGATTTAAATCCCTTAAATTTATTGCTGGTCTTCAACCATTTTCCTTCTTCTGCACCACAAAAAGAGTACTTACAAACCATTTTTGTAACTCTGGTACTCTTATTATTGCCTCTTTCTCTAATATTGCCTTTATTTTTTGTTCCACAATATCCCGAACTTGTTTTTGAAAAATAATTTCTCTCTGTTCTCTTGCTTGAATTGACTCTGACACAAAATCTATCAAATATCCTTTTACAGTTTCCAACACCAGGAATCCCCTGTTATCTCTTTCCAGTTTTCCAGAAAAAATGTCAATCTCCCTCCTGGATTTCTCTGGGTAAAACCATGTATACTCTTCGTACTCACCTTGACCTGATTGATTTCCTGCCTGGAAACCAGCTCTCCCGTGACCTGGTTGCTACTGCCCCCTCTACCTCACTGCGGATACAGACTTCCTGAATATGAGGTTCCTCTCTATCCACCTCTACCTTGCACGTTTCCTCGTCATTGATAAAATGGGCCTCTGCCATATTGTCAGCCGAAAGTCTGACCCCACCTTCCAGCCCTGCCATATAAACCTCCATTACCAAAAACTGTCCTCATGGAAACATGAACTTTATCAAGGGCTGTAAAAGTTTGTACATGCTTGGCCAAAGATTTTACCAGGCCCTCACTAAATAGAAGTCCTTTTGTCTACTCATTCGACTCTTTTTTAGCAAAATCGCCCAACTTAGGACTTATTCGAATAATACTGCTTTACGCCTTTCGGCAATCAACCCCGTATTGGCGTTACCAATAAAGCAAATAGCTCTCTGGCTCCAACCTCGAAGTAAATTCATATCCAGCTCAGTTCCATTCAGGTAGGATTCCTCTAACATATAAAAAATTCTAGCAACTGGACCTAGTACATCCAGAAGCTTGTCCTCACATTGCTTCAATGATCTTTCTAACCCTTTCCTTGGGTCACGCCCTAACTTGAACAAATAAGTATTAGGGTAGGATCCAGATTCAGAGTCATAGTCTCCTTGACAACTATCACTGGCCGTAAGCACTCTTTCATAAGGTTATGCTCATTTCTTTCCAGTGGGCGTCTAATCCAAAACGTAATATAATTCTCAACATGACTCAAAGGCCACCACTCAGAACTTCTTGGTGCCTTATTTGTGCTAGTTTAAGCAAAGACTGCCCCAAATGATCTTTTACCTCTCTTTTAGAAACCTTATTTGAGCTCCCCAAATCTAGAAATTAATCTGGATCATCATTATAATCAAGATCCAATATATATGCATCTATTTTTTCATTCGCCCCATGCTCTGACAGGTAGGCTGTTCACCTCTTTCTTTTGCAGGGTCAACCTGCCGTTCTTTCGTGCCGCCTTGGACACCAGTCAAAGACCTCCCATTAGTGGAAGCACCTGCTTTCTTATTCAAAGAGCCAGAACTACCATTCTTGGCATTTCCGTGTTTTTAAAAAAAAAACATTTCCTCTTGGTCCTCTATTCTGAGATTCCTCTTCCTCAGAAAGAGTCCAAAATTATTCTTCTTCCACATCATCAATACCTTTCTTCTCTTCCTTTACCAACCTCTCTATAGTTTCATCAACTTTGCTTCCTATTTCCTTCTCTATTAATCTTCTAATAATCTCTTTTTGCACCTCTTAGGAGCTTATCTCTGCTCCTTCACTTATCTTAGTATTCAAGAATGTATCTTACCAACTTGCTCCAAATTAAACTGTTCAAAAGCTTCCCCCTTTTTTTTAACACGTTCCTAATCTATGTGGCGTAGTCATGCAAAAACCCCTCTCCGATTGGCAACGGTCAGTTGTAACTGAACCCGATGCCGGTCGGAGATGCGTTGCCTAGCTACCTTTGTACACGGCAACCCGTATCTTGCAGTACATGAAACAAGCACCATCACCCTTAAAAAGATGCGCGTCTGAATGGACGTATTCAGATCGCACTCCATTTCCTTCAAAAAACAACCTTACCGCAATGCGCACGCTCCCTGAAATCGGAGCCTCAACAAGACTGAAGCTCCAGTCTAGAAGCATTAAAAAAAATAACAATCTCCGGTTATCGATAAAAAGTATGGTAGGTCCGATTTTGCCAAAAGTTAAAAGCTTTTCCTTACGATCACGACCTACGCTCCTGAAAACTATAAATGATTAATAATTAACTCCCTCGTTCAAAACTACTAACAAAATACCCAAAATTTGGGTAGAATCAAACATAAACTTCCACAAACTATACCTAAGCAAATCATTTAGATCTACTACTAAAACAACAAACATTACTTAATCACTATAAATATAAAATCAATCATGCCAACACAGCCAACCATGTCCCAAAAGTATACTTATCTGCTCAGAAGCAGCAAACAAAAGAGGTTGAGACTGGAATGTTGGGGACTTTTTATATGTTGAATGTTCTAATGTTTTGTGACTTCATATTATTCTATTGGAAGCTTTTAAGTGCTGCTCAGAAGTGGTGAATAAAAGGTCATGCATAATGCTAACCTCCTGTCTTGACATAAAATACTCTCTGTCAGCTTTGCAATTCCTATAATGAGACAATTGAGTACATATTTTGTTTGTGCCCAGGCTTCCTTGATTTACACATAAAATACTTGAAACCAATCTTTCATTTTGGAGACATCAGATCTGTTAATTAGGCAATTTTATACTATTGGAAACTTCACCTAAAATAGTGGCCACACTATGAGATTTCTTGAGTTAACTAGCAACATTTATGAGAGCAAAAATAATGGAAAATTGTTTTTAGACTAAGGGCCTGATTTAGATATTGGCAGACGGGTTACTCCATCACAGCTGTGATGAATATCCCATCCGCCGAAATATAAATCCTATTATATCCTATGGGATTTATATTACGGCGGATGGGATATCCATCACCGTTGTGATGGAGTGACCCATCTGCCAATATCTAAATCAGGCCCTAATATGACGATAAATTGTTATGAAGCTGTTTTATGATATGTTATGGTATTCTTATTCTATATGGTTTTATTCAAATGTAAACAATAAAGAACTGTATTTAAAAAACGGTATATTGTGAATTCAATCCTATTGTGTTAAATTTGTAGTATGCAGGCCACTGAATGTAATATATTTGTCTGATCTTGCTGACATAATATTGTCTCTAGGTCTGCTTTTAATTATCAGTTTCCAAGGCAAACGTTTTTCTGGTATCCTCTAGAAATAGGATTTGGCACAGAAAAAAAATTCTTTTAGAGGTGACGAAATGCTCTATGATCTACTTCTGACCTTACAAAAGAGACATTATTTCAGATTAGATAAGCAACAGGTTGAACACTGACTATTTCATCATAAATCAGTAATATACCATTAGACATTCTTGCTGAATCAATTCAGCAAATGTCATGAATGCAGAAATGCAACTATTTTTAATAGGGCAAAAGACAAGATGAACTCAAACTTTTATCTATGTTAAACCTTATTGAAATATTACTTTGACCTTTTCTTCCTTGCTTCGTACATGAAGACCAAAATGGTTTTAACCAAGGATGATTGTATAATACCATTTAAAGAGTGGAGGGGAACCTTCCATGACTAAAATGTGTTCTACCTTTATATCAAGTGCTTTTTATCGACCTGCAATAATAGTATATCCAGAACATTGACAATCAACATTTCATCAAAGTAAGTACATACAGGGAAGCTGGAAGGAAATGTCCCCTGTATCGCTTTGGAGAGTTGGCAACCCTGCCCCAAGTTTTCTTATATATTTTTTGTTTCTAGCCTCAGTGCACATGAGAATCACACATGTACGCTGATGGACTGTATGGAAATGTATTCAGACCCAGAGCTGGGGTCCACGGTTTAGAGGGGCACATGCAGTAGTCACTCTGTGCCGGTGGATCCCATCAGCTCTTATTTATGGGGACTGGGACTCTTTGCTTCCCTCCTGGAGGTGGTGGTCTCGCCATTCCTATCAGGTGCACTGCCTTCCCCTTTCCGGTTCAGGTGTTTCTGTGCATGGCTGCAGAAGTAACAGATGACACTGGTGACAACACGTCAGCGTTGAAGTGTTCCCAGCATGTTGACTGATTCTGCATAGTAAGACAAGAGACAGTCTGTGTCTTGAATACACACATGCTGTCTGCTATATGCTTTCCAGCCGGCAGAGGCAGACTTACACTGCAATGTATGTGATGACTTCCTGTCCCTGCACTGGCAGCAACAAAGAGATGGGTACGTAGCTCTCAACCCCGGTGCTACTGCAGCTTCCCTGGTGAATCAGTAGCGTAGCCAGTGTGCCATGGGCCCTAGTGCAAGGAAAGAAATGGGCCCCCTGGCTTGTATTAAATTATGAAATACAGCAATAATCAGGGTTCAGTGGGCACCCCTCAAGCCTCTGGGTCTTGGTGTTAAAGCACCTGCTGTACCAATGGAAGCTACGCCAGATGCAGCACTTTGCAACATGCATGTTTTGGTGCAAACTCAGGTTCAGGCTGCACTCACTCCGTGGATCTTTAATTTCAACAGAGGCTGACATCACAATCAATACATTTTGATAACGTGAAGCACATTAGACTCCCCAAAAATGACAGAGAGTATTATATTTGCAAACATTGAAAATTAATTAAAAGATTAGGCAAAAAGTACAAATTCAAATCAAGTTAGTGAATACATGATTGTATTAGGCAATATATTTCAAAGCAATTCAAAATCATAAATGCAAAGACAAACTGTTATAAAGTGGTCTCAAATAAAACAGAGCAAATGTAGTTTTCCCATGAAGGGCATACCCTACACCGCTAAGATAGGAAAGAGCCTGGAAGGTTGGGGAGGAATAAGGATAATAAGTGTCAGCATGAAAGCCTTTGAAAGACAATAGAAAGCATCTGCTCACGAGCAAATGGAAAGGGAATTCTTTCTAACAGTAAGGTAACTTTTTCTAATAAGAAGGAAAGGACATTTTCTGTCTAAGTCTACATTGCATTAGTTAAATCATTCTTTTTCTAACATTTTGCCACACCTACGAATGATTTCCAGGAGGGGAACCAATCAGGTTTAAGGAACAGAAGGATGAGGTATATTCATCAGTTTCACAAGCATAAACACAATGCCCTCTTTCTAAATGTCCTTCATACTCCAGTTATCTGCAACAATAATGAGATATATTAATTTTGAACCATACTCAGCATGTGCTCATTAACACACACTATAAGAATTACATAATCTAAACAATCACATTAGATAGTGAAACAAATGATACATTGTTCATGGTTGCTGGCAAGGCTTTTCTCCTGAAATGAAGAAAAAAATACACAAGAAGAAGAAATATGGCAAGCTAACATTGGCCATCTTAAAATGCGGCCTATGTTAACTACAGTCAGTTAAACATGGAAAATGCACACTGAATACATTTGTGTGTTGCAGGTTAATATTGTTATGTGTGTAATATCAATATAAAGTTTATTTTGGAAAATTGATTCCTTAAAACTTGCAGACAATAATACAATCATTAGAATACAGTTTTTCTGGATTGTTAAGACCATTTAAAATCTTTTAAAACCTGCATTAAAAAAAACACTTTAAAATTTTTAAAACAATTCTCATAACACAGCAAGGAGTAACAAACACGTTCATGTGCAAAAGAAGCAGCCAGTGCAAGCAACCAACTTCTCCTGGTCTAGAATTTGAGACCTTTAGCTTTCCTTATAAGCCCTGCAATGAAAATGGGTGTGTTGCCCCCTCAAGATTCTCATTGCCTCCAGGTATCTTCAAAGCCATAATACTTGCACAGTGGGCGTATCCATTTCCCTCTAGGCTTTGCATATGCTCGACAAAAAAATTGCATATGGTGTATAGTTTCATTTGCAGATAGTGAACACAAAGTGCATACAGGTGAATAAACAGCACTTCTATTTGAGCTCCATAGTGCCATGAATGATCCCAGTTCCAGTGTGTCGTAGCAACATTTTAAATATAAGGTTTTTGCTGATTTGTGGAGCGGGAGGTCAAGAAAAGATTCATAAGAGGGACGATCCTTAGTAAACAGGAATTGGTCTGTCAGCCTACCAAGAGAAGAACTACAATAAAGACTGGTGTTGATATACTCCCAATAAAGTTTTTTAGCTGCAGCTTAGAAGTAGCCAGCAGCGAGGCAGATTCTGACCAGAAGGATCCAAGGTCTAATCTTTTGAACCATTGGCGGGCGTGTTTGAACCACAGGAAGGTGAGGCCTTTGTCGAGGGCTAGCAGTTCCTCGACTGCCATCCAGTACGGCCTCAGCTCTTCAGTGGTACAAAGCCTCACTCAATATAGGAGGGGCCTTAGTCTAGCTACTTCTCCCACTCTTTTTAAATTGACATCATAAAACATCGGTATTAGGGGAGTGCTCCAGGGGAGGTGGAGTAGTGAGCAAACAAACTTGTTTTCGCTTATGGTAAGAGAATCTAGGTTAGTGTATTCCCAAATTTCTGCCCCGTACAAGGCAGCGGATTGAGCCTTTAGTTTGTAAGGTTTAAGTGCCGCGAGTACGGCTCTCGAAGCTGTTCCCTGGAACCTCCTGTAAATCGCTGAGGCTTGGTGTTGAATCACAACCCTTCTCTTCTCTATGTGTGGAGACCATGACAATTTGCTATCAAGAATTACACCCGGGTACACAAATCTAGAGACTCTACCTAGTTTTTCATTTGCCAGGGACATGGCTTGCTTCAATTATGCAGTCTGACAGTCATAATTTTAGTTTTCGAAATATTAATCTCAAGGTCCTTGGATAGGCAGAAAGCATTCAAATTGATCAAGAGCTGCTGTAGGCCCATCAGGGTCTGAGAAATTAAAAGGTATATTGATATTGTTATGTGTGTAAAACATTTACTTTTGAAAAATCTCTATTGCGACCCTGTCGTGAATCTTGCATGACATGCTCCTCCAAGGTACCTCTGCGCTGCCTGCTATTGACTGTGGCCCTGTGTCCTTGCCCTTTCCAAGGTCCGTTTTCTGTCTGACATCACCGCATAGGGGGTGCCGAAGAGTGCCGAGCAACAAAGTGGAGCCTGATTAGTAGTGCTGAGGGTCAGCACCTCTCAGCACTAATGTGGGGAGTGGGAACATGTCCTCCCATCCTTCCTTCAGTATCTGCTGTCTGCCTGGTAGGGTGCAGAGTTCTGCGGGCAGCTCAGCTGTCTCTACACCAAAACTATTGCCAACTTATACCCAAACCGCGAAGACACTGGGAAAACAAACACATTCATCTCTGTCTTCACCTGGGCTTTAAGTGGTCCTGGTCCTGCCAGCGCTCATCACCGGCAGTTCTAAAAAGCAGGTGCTGAGACGGGTCCCTATGGGGTTCTCCATTTTTGCCCTCACCTTCCGTGTGGAAAAAAAAATCTCAACTCTGCAGCAGTACCACCCTTCACTGCTTGTGATGTAACTTCAAAGAGACTCGTTAAAGTTCTTTCACAGTCTAATTATTTCAAAACTGAAGGATTTTCATATTATATACAACGAAGCCATAGTTGTTGCTTATGCAACTAACAACCATTGACAAAGGCAATAGTCCTGTCTTGGTTTAGGTATAATAATGTTACTTGTTGTATTATATATGTGGATGCAATGACAGAAGCAGCAAAATAACTGCCGCCAGACTATGCTAAGAGCAGATTTTTAAGCCACACCCTTAATTACATTGGCCACGCCCCCATTGAGAGACCCCCCAGTAATTTTATCCCACTTAAGGTCCTGGTCTTAGCTTTCATTCCATTTAATCCAGCGCTATCTTTCTGTGTTCACTGGATTCGTGCTAGAGGTACCAGGCCCTCTCATGCACACGTTCCTGTTCCCAACATGATCCATCACATGAAGAAAACAGAATTGCATGCTTTAGTGATAGAAATGCAAGAAATTAATTTTCAGAAACAGTCTGGGTCTTCAACTGGCTACAGGAATTTTTGCTAAATTGTTTACATTCGAATGTAAGTACTTAGCAATTCATTTTCCTACTGAAGCCTCTCTTGCACTTTCATCTCCCTCTACCTCTTAATCAACATTTGACACATTTTTGTGTTTTTTGTTTCTAGAGCAAGCTTTCTTCTGCTAAAGTGTCCTCGTCTCCCTTGTACAGCACTCGTGCCGGGCAGGATCATGTTCCTGGCAGCTGGAAGGAGGCGCGTGCTGCACTCGTCTGTTTTAGTGGGACACACCCGGCAGGGCCGTAACACAAACGTATGGGAGGGGTGCGGGGTGGGGTTCGCATAATCACTATAACTCGGAGATAGGCTCAAGCTTTAGACTGAATGGGAGCACCCCTCTCCCCCCCCCCCCAAGAGGTGGGGCCGCCTGCGCCGCGGGGGCTACAGAGGTCGGTGTTACGCCCTTGAGACGCTGTGGACGTCATTGCCATCGAGATGGCTCCACATGAGCTGAGACTTTCAGTCTGTGTCCGCCTCTTAGTTGTTGTGCTTCGGTGCCAGACGTGGCCTGATGATTGATTTCTCATACATGGCAACAGACCCAATATAGGCGGGGTACGCCAAAAAGCCGAAAATGGCTTAAGTTTAGCTTTCTCTCGCCCAGGGCTTAAGTGGGATGAAAAAAGAGTGTCTGTGTGTGTGTTTGAGTCCCTGAAAGGAAGGGGGCAGGGCTATTTAAGTGCGTGGCATAACGATATCCACTATAATTCACGTGAAGTGCCAACCTACCCACACATTTGCATAAATTTACCCTGCAATTGGCATACGTGGCCATTGCTCTGTTGGCTGACCACGTATTGTCTTCACCTTTTTGCCCCTGAGAGTCACTCAGAGAAACTCACACTCACCTGATCCTCAACTCAATTGTGCCCCATTATAAACACCTGGATGCGACTCAATTCAAACTATGTACTGGACAAGAGTAGTAGGCTGCCTGAAAAAAAGCACCACATCACCCTGGAAATGCAAATCACTCATAAGGAATGCAAGTTTAAGAAAAGCATGTGAAATATAAGCAGGAATGACATGGGTTGCCTTAACGTTTTTTCACACCATCTTGTTCAGAAATCGATCAGTAATTTTGCATGAACAGTTAAGGACATGAATACAGGGCCTGAAAGGGTGCCCGTTTCAATGACTCTTTTAAATTACTACTGAGTCTGAGACTTGGTGGGACCCGGCCTACTTAAAGCCCTGCTGCCGCCTGGAACTGTACTTGCTCCAATTGAAGTCCAGAGGGAAAATATATCCCTCTATTATATTTTGAAATCCTCTATCTGCTTTGCAAATGTGGTATGTATACATCCTTCACTGACCGTGGCCCAAAGCAGTTCTGAGTCTGAATTGCACTTCGCATCTGTGTTCACAAACCTTCCAGACACCTCCGCTTGTCCAGACTCCTACTTGCACAAATCCCACGCACACAGAAAACCAGATCCAGCAGACATGCCTTCTTCTATATCGCTCCTAAAGCATGGAACGGGGGGCGTGACCAAGATGGCGGCGCAGTAGGACACGGATCTGTGTCCCTCCGGCGCTGCCTGATAAACGCATTGTCATCGAGCCGCATCCCGGGGCTCTCAAGCCGCGATTTCCTGTGGTGACGGTACAGGGGTCTGACGGACGCCGGTGGATGGAGTTTGGCGCCCGTGCTGCGGCTGCACGACCTCGCGACCGCTGGGAGGTGACCGGGCCTGCAGGTTTCGCAGTGCAGAGCGGCGCGATTGCGGCCTTGCGGGACCGCAGGCCGGCAGCGAGGTGAAGGCGCAGGCACCGAAGGGCGGCCCTGCAGCACCAGACGGCATCCGGAGGCAGGAGGAGTTGATCCGGCGGTGGATGGGGCGGTGACCGGCTGGCGGAGGCCGGCGGTGTAGAGCGGCCACAGCGGATGGGCAGCGGAGGGCGGAGGCCAGAGCAGTGCTGAGGAGGATCGGTCCCGGCTCGAAGGGGGACTCCGTCGAGGATTCCTGCAGAGGTGCCGCCGGTGGGCGGGCCCGGGCACTGCAGTGAGGTGAGCCGGGACTGGGGGCTCGGATGAGCTGGGGAAAAGTGCCCTTGGCCCTGGCCTGGAGCTGCGGAGAGGAGAGCGGTGTCCGGACCCGGTGCGCTGAGGCCTAGAGTCGAGAGGCGCCAGTGTGGAGGCCCTGTCGGTCCGCGGATCGGCGGACGGCGCCAGTGGGGTTGGCCTCTAGTGGGGCCAGAAACAGTAAGAGAACTACCCGACTAGCTGTTTGGCAGAGAGGGGCTAGACACTCGCCGCTGATTGCCGCTGGGACGACCCCATAGAGCGGGAGAGTGCACACACTCGGGGCGGGCTGCTCCCCCGCATAGTCAGGCTGGTGGAGCCCGGCGCGCGTATCTCTCGAGGCCCGGAGGTGGAGGGGGCCTGGTGGAGCAGTGACGCAGAGGCTACCGGAGGCACCATCAGCGGCCTCGAGCAGCGGGGCCGTGATTGACCGCAGGACATACCCCCCCCGGTTGACACCCTGTGACGGCGCAGCGAGGGAGGCGGCTGTGCGGCCGGAGGCCTACACGGGTCCCGTCGGGGCTGAGGGGGCTGTCCGGCCTCCTAGGCATAGGCGGGGACGAAGAAGAGTGCGGAGGGGGGTCTAAGCGGCAGCACCACCTGCGTGACACGCATCCCCAACGGGAGAGGTATCAGCTTTGACACCCGGAGCAGAGATAGACGCGAGGCTCGATACCGGCCCGGTGGCCCACTATGGCGGCGGCGAGAGCCCGAAAGGAGAAGTCGTTAAAGGATCTCCTTCAGAAACAGCCTGGTCACTCTTTGATACCGGGCGAGAAGGGACCCACTACGATGGAGGGGGATGATTCCCCAGCGACCAAAGCTTTTATGGTGGAGCTCTTCTCGGCCATCAAGGAGGACATTCAGGAGCTCAGGTCGCAGCTCACCGCGGACCTCAAGGAAGTTCGCCGAGATGTGGACGACATAGGTGAGAGGGTGGCAACTTTAGAGGAGCACGATGTGGGTCGGGAAGAGGAGCTCCACCACCTGCAACAAGACATGCTGCGTCTTCGCGAACAGAACCTCGATCTCCAGGCCCATACGGAGGATCTGGAGAACCGCTCTAGGCGGAACAACGTGAGAATTAGAGCGGTACCGTGGAAGGAGGAAGGGGACGATCTTCGAGCTTATGTCACCGCCTTATTCCAACAAATCCTCGGAGAGGAAGAGATCTCAGACATCCAGCTGGACCGGGTCCATAGGGTGGGCCTCCCCCGCGGTCCAAAAGCCGCTCCTCCTGATATTCTTGTGTGTGTGCACAATTTCCAACTAAAGGAGCGCATTCTCCGGAGGGCACGTGAACAACAGCCAGTTCAGTTCCGCGGGCACCAACCAGCGCTCTTTCAGGACCTGGCTGCCTCTACCCTCGTGAAACGGAGAGAATTTAAACCTGTCACCGCTTACCTCCGAGAGAAAAATATTCCTTACTCGTGGGGTCACCCCTTCCGTATAATATTTAAACACATGGGGAAGTTGCTGCAAATCCGGTCCCTGGAGGAAGCGTTGGGGGCCCTGGGCATCGATACTACTATGGCTACAGAGGGAGCGGAGCAACCGACTAAGCGAAACGACCGCCGCACATGGGGATGGCAGCGGGTTGGCAGGCCCGCCCCGGTCCAGAAGCCCGATCGAGCCGCCAGTGATCAGGAACGAGAAGCGGTGATCACCTCGCTGTCCCAGGTTACAGGGAGACCCACGACCCCATGACGGGCTTTCTTGCTGGCCCCGGGATGTGCTCAAGGGGGGGCGCCGGAGGGAACAGAGACGATTGTGCAGTTTGAGGTTTCCCTCTCCCCTGCGCCTGAGTGACTGCAAGAAAAGAGTCCCTGTGGACTCGATGATACCTCTGTCGCGACCCCCTGAATTTAACTACGGTGACGAACTTTTGTCATGATTATATTGTTTATGTATTTTTCGTTGAAGTTGGAATGTTTGTTCTTTTTTGGGGTAGGGGTTTCTTATGGGTTTTTAAGGGGTCTCCGCATCAGTTTCCTAGTACAGATTGTCTGCTCCAGAGTACTTAGCGGTCCCGCGGGTGGCATAAATGTCCCTCAGCCGGTAGCCCACACACTGCTTGCCCCTCCTAAGCGACTACATGGGTAGAGACCTGAAAGTGGTTAGTCTGAACGTTAGAGGGCTGAATAACCCTGTGAAGCGCGCGGCAGTGCTCTCCCTACTCGATAGCACCAATAGTGATGTCTGCCTGCTGCAAGAGACCCACCTATTGTCCAAAGATACAGCGCGCATGCGCGATAGGCGATTCCCGCAGCAGTTCTGGTCCTCCGGGGCATCAAAGAAAAATGGGGTGGCGGTTCTGATTGGGGCGCACTGCCCTTGTAAGGTAATCTCGACGGTGGCCGAAATTAAGGGCAGGCTTTTGGCCATCAGACTACAATGGGGGAATCGCACCTTACTTTAGGGTCCCTTTACGCCCCTAACGAAAAGCAGGAGTCTTTCCTGCAAGCGGCCTTACCCGAGGTACTTGCTTCCCCAGATGCTGCGATCTTGGTGGGGGAGACCTCAACCTAGTGATGGACTCGGAGCTAGATAGGTCAGGGCACAGAACACATCAGGCGGGGGCGCTTTCCCGGGAGGGAAGAGTTGGCTGGAAGATAGTGGTATGCATGATGTCTGGCGGGAGCAACACCCAGCTGAGCGCGATTACACATATTTTTCGGCAGCGCATAAAACTTACGCACGCTTGGACCATTTCCTTGCTTCATCCGCCCTTATGCCTAGTGTACATTCATCAGAGATTGCTCCCCGCTCGCTCTCGGACCATGCCCTCATCTCCGTACTCCTCCCTGCGCAACATACGCGAGCGTTCCTCTGGGCTGGCGACTACGAGAGAGCTTGTTGAACTCCGAGGATGTGGTTCAGAGGATACGTGACACTATTGTACAATATTTTCAGAACAATGATGTGGGGTCTACTCCTCTTGCTGCGGTGTGGGAGGCAATGAAATTAGTGACGCGAGGAGAGTTTATTGCGGTGGCCGCGACTTACAATGCTCTGCGTAGGGAGAAGCGCGCGGAGTTGGAAGGGGCTGTGAGAGAACTAGAGGCGATACATAAACGTACCGGAGCGCCGCGGGTATGGCGCGAACTTGAAAATCGCAGACGTATGCTCAAACACTTAGATCTCGATAGGGCAGAACACGCCCTGCTGCGGCTGCGCCTACAAATTCTACCTTAGCAGCGATAAGTGTGGGAAAATGCTGGCACACAGGCTACGAGCCTCGACACGGAGGTCCCTCATACAATCCGTGAGGACCCACGGTGGAGCTGAACAGACCGCTGATGACCAGATAGTGGAGGCCTTTCGTGAGTTCTATCGCCGTCTTTATGCGGACCAACCCGCGGGCGCACTTGACCCACTTCCATATTTGAGCGATTGTGATATATCCCCTCTCGCAAACAGTCTCCGAGAGTCTGGACTCAGCGATTCGGGTAGAGGAGGTGATAGGGGCTGTTTCTAGGCTAAAGTTGGCTAAGTCCCCGGGGCCGGACGGATTCTCAGCCGTCTTTTATAAAACATTTTGCGTGGAGCTGGCTCCATTTTTAACGCGGCTCTTTAACTCCTTTCTTGAGACAGGTGCTGTCACCCCATCGATGGCGGAGGCGGCGATATCCGTCATTTTGAAACCCGGGAAGGACCCCGAGACTGCGGGTCCTATCGTCCCATCTCGCTCCTGAACATTGATGCGAAACTCTTTGCGGGAGTCCTGGCGGCGCGACTGAACCCCCTTATGGCGGACACAGTGGACCCGGATCAGTCCGGCTTCATTCCCACCAGGCAGGGTGGGGATAACTCCAAGCGATTGCTGCATCTCCTTGACCAGGTGCGCCGCGCTCGGACCCCAGCCTTTTATTATCTATAGACGCGGAGAAGGCCTTCGACCGCGTTGACTGGGAGTACTTGTTCGCGGTGCTCCGCAAGTATGGTTTAGGGACAATTTCCTGCGCTGGATCAGGTGCCTTTACGCGGCCCCCAAGGCCTTTGTACGGGTTAATGGCTGCAGGTCAGCCCTTTTTCCCATTGAGCGGGGAACCCGTCAGGGGTGCCCCTTATCACCGCTTCTCTTTGCGCTCTACATGGAGCCATTTGCCCAGCGGATCCGGGCGAACCCCGGGGTGGTTGGACTCAAGTTTGGCGCGGATATTCACAAAATTAGCCTGTACGCGGACGACGTGATCCTCTCGCTTACCCAACCTCGGACTACGCTGCAGGCGCTATCCGAAGAGCTTGCGGCTTTCGGGACGGCCTCGGGGTTCAAGGTCAACTTCACGAAATCACAGGTCCTCAACATCTCTATACCGGCTGGGGACCTGGAGGCCCTGCAGCAGGACTTCTCGTTCCCTTGGACTACCTCCGAGGTGACCTACCTAGGAGTCAGGGTGGCGCCAACAATTGCCAAGACAATTTCCCTCAACTATGCTTTGTTGTTGGAGTCCACGACCAAGGCGCTGGACGCCTGGTCGCGTCTCCGGCTGGCCTGGTACGGGAGGGTGGCTGCAGTGAAGATGACGGTCTTGCCCCGCATCTTATACCTATTTCAGATGCTACCGCTGACCCCACCTCCGGGTAGCCTTAAAAAGCTGCAGGCTCTGATTAATAAGTTTATCTGGGAGGGTAGGAAGCCGCGGTTCTCGTTACAGCAAATGACAGCCACAAAAGAACAGAGCGGTTTAGGTCTTCCACTCATAGGGGCATACTACCAGGCGGCCTGCCTCCGATACCTAGTGGAATGGAATAGACCGATGTCTAGCAAACATTGGAATTTCATGGACCAAACGGTGGCGGGAGCGAATATCTGGCGGGAATTGTGGCTGCCGCGCAAACACAGAGCGTGGGGACTCTATTCCTCTCCCGTCACCTCGTCTACGCTCAGGGTCTGGGATCGACTTGCTATTGCTAGGGGATGGACTTCATTCCCATCACCTATGACCCCCATTGTGGACAACCCCGACTTTCCCCCGGGTCAAGCGTCTCCGGTCTTTCAGCGGTGGCGGGAGGAGGGATGTAAGAGGGTCGGGTTCCTCTTTGACTTGGAGGGGCTGATTCCTTTGCCCGGCTGCAGACAGACTACGCGCTCCCGGCCTCGGACGCATTCGCCTACGCGCAGGTGGCGCACTGGGTGACGAGTCTACCCAACTTCGCTCACATGTCGCGCACCCTCACTAGATTTGAAAAATGGCTGGTGAGCAAAGCGGATGATCGAAAGCTCATCTCAGAACTATATGCTATGATCATGGCACGCCCGGCAGGTCACCGTACAAAGGCTCAGGTGCGTTGGGAGACGGAATTGGGGAGACCTCTCACACCCAAGGAATGGGAGCATATTCTATACAGAGCACACCACACAGCACATAACACAGCAGGCGCGGAATCCGCCTTTAAGGTAACTTCATATTGGTACTATACACCGGCCCGGGTGCACAGCTGGGACAAGTCCAAATCAGACCTCTGCTGGCGGGGGTGTGGCGCTACTGGAACCCTAGTTCATCTACTATGGCGCTGCCCGAAATTGGTGCGCTATTGGAAAGCAGTCCTAGACGATATTGACACGGCATTTCAGATTACCCTGCCCCGCGCCCCTGAATACACTCTGTTAGGCCTTTCACATCCCGAGGCCTTCCCGCTGAAGTCTCTAAGGGGCAGACAGATTGCTATGGCGCTGCTGGCGGCGCGACAGGTGCTTTTAGCGCATTGGGGGTCGACCTCGGTGCCGGAGTTGAGGGACTGGATCCATCGCCTCTGGCAGCTCTTGGCAATGGAGCGCCTCTCGATGGGGGTAGACGGGAGGGGCGGAGAGTTTGCGACGCTGTGGGCCCCCTACTTACAAATCCTCACAAAGGATATGCGGGAGGTGACATGCCCTAAATTTCTACAGATCCTAGCGCCGGCTGCTGCCGCTAGAGCCGGCAGCTGCGGTTTAGTACGGCGGGACGGAGCAACACTAGTGCACGGTACGGGCCCCGGCAGTGAGCTCTTTACAATATGTTTACATCAGATGCGGAGACAGGGGAGGGGGGAGGTGGGTGAGGGAGGTGGGTTTGTTGGGGGGTTTTGTTTGATTTATGATAAAAATGGTGGAGGATTTCTATAGGACGAGCGAAACTGCTGCCAGAGGAGAATGGTATTGCGGGGGCCGTCCTCTGGGATGTAGGCCTCAACGCTGTGTAACTGCATGTCTGCCTCGCTCTGCCGGCCTTGAGATGTAGGCAGTAAGCTGTGTTTGAACCATGGTTACCCACTTAATAAAAATGATTGATTCTAAAGCATGGAACGACCTGCCACTACCAGTGCCTAATTTATGAAAGAAAGCATGCCGGTGCCTAAAACTCTGCTCAGAAGCCTGTGCCGATGCAATTAAACATCGGCACGCGGAATACCAAAGGCTGGTAGTTTTAAAACCACCTCATACCTCCTTAATCCACTACCAGACACTCCCTCCCCCTTTATCTCACTCCTGCATGTTTCTGCTTTCTCCTTTTGTGATGCTTTTGCTGTTTTTCTCTATCTCTGTCTTTCCGATCAATATAATTTCTCCTCTCTTGCGCTCGGTAAATAGATAATGCAGAAAAATAAGTGCTGGTGCCCCCCACCGGCAACCACCGGCTCAAATTAAGCCCTGGCAGCCACACATAAGAGCCTCCTCCTCACTTCTTGAAATCTGCAAGAAGCTGAAGTCCTGGCTTTTTAGTAGTCTCACTAGGCCCAGGTTTGGCTAGACTCACACTTGCTCAGCGCCAGGTTACCCCCTTGGGGTATCTCGTTCTAAAAATCTGCACAATTTAACATAACATAACATAACATAACTTCTTGGCCCAGATCTACTGATGCACCACAAACTTTACCTGCCCTACCCACTGCCATTTCAGTAGTACAAAAACTCACAGCACTGCAGATGCATTTTAGCTCTGTACCCAATGCAAAGCTAACTCTGCCGGCATCTCACAGCTTAGACAAATTACCTCATGACTTGCTGCTAACATGTATTTTGACCTACATACAGTTTTTTATAGCACAAACCTGGCCCATGGGAATTAGAGCATTTTACAACAGAACCAGACTTCATTGCACATTTTCAATTTGTAGAGAATCACATAATGTTGAACCAGAGCCAGGATTCAAACATGGTCCTCCCATGTTTCAAAGACAGCAGCTCTAGCCTCTAGGCCATATCTCCTGTGAGGGTACACCAGTTCTCTCTCTTGCACCCCACAGCAACACCACTTTTCTCCTCATACTTTAGTGACCCAGAAATCATAGGTTCAGCCAACTGTTCAGCCATGGAAAGGGAATTCTTTCATATATAATTCTTTCAGACATACGTCTGTGGGCAAATTGGTACATGTGATTTATTGTTTATTGATTATCCCTCAAAATGTTGATAGGCTCACGAGACAGACATTCAATTACAATTAAAATTACAATTACAATTTGTGTGACCATTTCTGAACCCTACACACTCCAAGGATGTTCTGTGAAAGTCCTTACAACAAATCATATCCAACATAGGTCCAGGCTGGCCGAATCCTTGCCAGTTGTTCTTACCATAATAACTACAGACTGGGAAACAGCCATTACAACACAGCTGTTACCATGCATAACCATTATAACGCGGCCATTACAACAAAGGTACCGTTATCATGCATAACCATTACCACGCAGGATTTTACAACGCATATGCCTTTACCGCCCATGCCTTTACGACGAATTTCGTAGTAAAGGCATGAATGGTAAAGGCATTTGCTTTTTAAATGTAAGTATTGGGTAAGTATTAAGCGTTTATATATGTATATATATGTATATGTGTGTGTGTGTATATATATATATATATAGTGATCAGACGGCCGAGAATACAAACAAAAACGGCCCGTACCGGGTCCCCGGGGGCACGAGACTGAGGCAGGCTAACCTGCTAGTGGTTGAACAAGCTACACCCCCAGAAACCTCTGGATGCGCTAATAGGCGGGCCGATCCAGAGAGAAGTGTGCACGACCAGAAAGCGGCACAGGACGAAGAGGACGCCGGACTGTGGGGAGAGAAAGATGAGGAGAATGGTCGGAGTTGTGGAGTCCGAAAGGAGAGACCACAGGAGGAGGACACGTACCATCACAAGTTGGGTGGACCGCCTGGGATCCACCCGTCGGAGCAGTTGCAACAGTCAGGAGAGACTGACTACGTACTACAGACCCCATGGAAAGGCGATTGGGACGAGACCGCCGTGACTCAAGGACAGAGTCACGGCCCCAGGCGACTACCAAAAGGGGATCCTCACCACATCGTTTCTTGGGTACTAGCGTGGGTATCTCTTATGGGGTTTTGAGGGCGTAATTGGGTAAGGGACTGGGAGTTATCCGGCGCTATACTAATCCGACCTTAGAGAAGAGCACTTCACTGGGAATCCAGGGAGCACACGGAATATTAGAATTCTTAGATAAAGTGGGCTAGTATTGCATGAGAATAGGAAGGTAAATCTCCTTCCCTCGTTCCACCTACTTTTTTGGGATCCAGAGTCGTGGTCCCACGATCTACCAACTCCCCATTGTCTTGCAAGACCTTCACGGTGTGGTGGCGGTTCATTGATACCCAAAGTAGCCTGATACCTAAAGTCTCTTCTTTGTATGTTTTCCCTGAGGGCAATTACTGGGAGACATGTAGAGAAGAAGGAGAAGTCACCAACTACCAAGACCGTCCCAGGAGCCAACCAGGGAAAATGCAAAACAGGATACTCAATCCTGTTGGAAGGTGGCTCTGTATATACTATACCAAAGTAAGGTATTGTGTGCACAGAGTCCAGTGGATCCCCAAAGGTAAGCAGAGGCTAAAGTAGATAATACCTTACTCTCTATTTGTGACAGTGTGAGCGAGCAGTAAGGCTTTATCAGAGGGTAGTGTTAAGCCTTTATTGTACATACTCAGGCAAGAAATGATTTCACACACTCAAAGACTGAACTCTGACCAATTTGTTGTATATAAAAATATTATTTAGTTGTATTTTATTTCTGGAACCAAGTCAGGCCTGGTACAGGTAAGCGTAATAGTACTTTGCAAGAATAATGCAGTTAAATACAATTTGAATGAAGTTGAATGCAATTGGATTGGTTACCGGTAAGTCACTTGCTCATAAATAGTTGGAATTACTTTTCAGTTACTATTGAAATTACTTTTTAAGTTACTTTTTCTACTCAGTGTGATATGCCTAGATATCACACTGGGACATTTCCTAGATGAAGGTGAGTAAATCAGTTTTTGTAAGTATACAGTTTCTTAAGTTTCCATACAAAACACCCTCAACACTTAAAAGTTTATCAGAGGAAAACAGTCAATGCAATCCTATGGTGGAAAATAGCGTTATCATTTTGCAGGTAAGTAAACGGTCTTGAGGGGTGAGTTTCTGGGGTTAGAACAAGGGTTCCCCAGGGTCAAGGATTCACTCTCAAAACACCCTCAGCAGCACTAGGCCGGCCGGGTGCAGAGTGCTGAGGCCCAATGTTATTCAATGGGGGATAGGGGGCCTCCGGTTGGTGGCTGCTCACAAGCAGGCCACAAGGTTGAGGGAGCAAAGCTCCTGGATATAAGCTCAGGGCAAAGGGGGATTCAAGTTAGCACACAAAGTGCACCCACAGCAGCACAGGGGCGGCTGGGTGCAGGGTGCTGTTTTGGCGTTGGGTGCCCTGTTGTTTTCAATGGGAGTTGCCAGTTTTGGATTTTGGCTGCAGGCTCGGTTTAGAAAGTCTTTCCGGAGGAACCAACAGCTGGGCAGGTAAGTTGGAGGGCTTGGAGACGTAGGTGCACCTCAGGTCCTCTTCTCCAAGGCGTAGAGCGGCCGGATGCAGGGGTGCCTTTTGAGGTCGGATTTCACCTTACCGGGTCACTCGCGGTTGGGGGGGGTCTCGATGTAGAGGCTGCAGGTGACGTCGGGGAGTCCTGGAGGGGTCTACCCATGGTGGACTCGGACTCTGGAGTGCTGGGGGACCTCGCTGAGACTAGTGGGCCACTCAGACTCGGGCCATAGGCGTCGGGTGCAGTGGTGGTTCCAGGTGTCGGGTTTCTTTATCCTCAGCAGGCTCAGAGTCTTTCTTTGCTGATTCTTTGAACATAGCAGCTGTTCACAGGAGATCCAGTCTTTGTTGAAGGCAGTCAGTCCTCCTAGGGGTTCTGGTGGTCGCTGGCTGCAGGACAAGGCGATTTTTGGCACAGGATCACTGGAAACTGCAGACGGGCCGGTAGGGCTGGGGCCAAGTCAGTTCTTCTCTGCAGTCTCCTATGCTGGGTGTCTTCTTTCGTCCTTCTTCTTCGTAGGTTTGTGGGAATCTGCCTTTTTGGTTCAGGGCTGCCTCCTAAATACTGTATTTAGGTAGCGTTTTAGGGGTCTCGAGGTCAGTAGCCAATGGGCTACTGACCTTAGGGTGACTACACCCTTGGTGTGCTCACACCACGTGGGGAAGTGGGCACAATCCCTAACACTGATTGGAGAGTGCCTGCCATCTGCAAGATGGCGGGCACTGAAGAGTGGGCTCCACCTCGCCTCCCCCATCTGAGGGGTGGGGTTGGCAGAGGTGGGCACCCCTTCAGGGCTGTTCTAATTTTACCCACCGAAAAGGAAAAGGAGGGGAGACAGGAAGGGGGCCTGCTCCTGATAGCAGGAGAGGCTGGGGGTCGCGTTACAAAGGCGGCAAGGCATTTGAAGCTTCCCTGCCACAGATGGCTCTTCCTGACCTGGTGGAGGTGTGACCACCTCCACCTAGGAAAGGCTTTGTTTCTGGGCTCAGGGAGTGAAGGCTCCCACCCCAGGGGTCCAGAAACATGTCTCGTGGTGGCAGGCTGGTGTTTACCAGTCAGGGAACCCACCAGAGGCTGGTCGTTTTTCAGGGGGCATCTCTAAGATGCCCTCTGAATGCATGGTATAATAAATCCCACTCTGGCATCAGTGTGGGTTTATTATGCTGAGAAGTTTGCTACTAAACTTCCCAGAATTCAGTAAAGCCATTATGGTGGTGTGGAGTTCGTAATGACAAACTCCCAGACCATATACTCTTTATGGCTTAACCTCACTTACAATGTCTAAGAATGGACTTAGACACTGTAGGGGTACAGTGCTCATGCAACTGTACCCTCACCAGTGGTATAGTGCACCCAGCTAGAGGGGTGTCTTCTCTATACCACAGGCATTGAGTTTCAGGCATGGCACACAGGAATGTGTGCCATGTCGACTCTTCACTTTTCTCTGCACAAAAACACGCAGCCTGCAATGGCAGTGTGTGTGTGTTAAGGTACAGGACCTCTAATGGTGGCACAATATATGCTGCAGCCCTTAGAGGCCATCCCTGGTCACAGTGCCCTTGGTACCCCTGGTACCTTTTACAAGGGACTTACATGTGGCCAGAGAGGTGCCAATTGGGGGTACAAAGGTACAGGCCATGGGAACCTGATTGGCAGGGACTAGGGCACTTCAAGTCAAAGTGCGTCAGAAATGTGGCAAAAAGTGGGGGGGTACTGCAACAGAAACCCAGCTTCCTACAAATCCCGATTAAAAACTAAAGATACTTACTACCTCCCACATTTATGCAAGAATAAACATACTAAGCACCACTGGTCTGGGTCATTACTGCAACCCCCTTACACACACACACGCGCATGCATGCACGCACGTACACACACACACACGTACACGCACACACACACACACACACACACACACACCTCCAAATGAGAAAAGAGACGCAAAGTCCAGCTCAGGAAACCATCATTTATTCAGGAAATAATTAAGGTTACACGCAAGAAATTCAAACCTGCCACGTTTCAGCACTACTGCCTTGAGCACAGCCTGTTTAATGGAACATTTAGCCCGTGCTATTATAAACAAATAATACATTTTGAATTGGACTGCAGCTTTGAATGCAATGCAGCAGGAGATATATATTCAGCTGCAGTGCACAATGAAATATGGGACATGTAGTATTGACTACTGGCATGTGACTACAGATTTAAAAGCACTCACCTGTGATCAAGGCAGTAGTGCTGAAACACGTTAGGTTTGAATTTCTTGTGTACAGCCTTCATTATTTCCTGAATAAATGCTGGTTTCCTCAAGGGCCCCCCATGATGGAGATCGTCATGTGGATATATATATCTATATGTCCATGCACCAGGGACTGCCACCTCCTTAGGGCAAAATCCAAGCAAGGAGAGGTCTGCACCGCACCCCTCCAAGAGGCTTACATGGCCCTGGGGCCTGCCATCCCTGATGGCTGGCTCCTACTATGTCCCGGGGTGCCCACCCCTGGGACAAAGCTGTTTGCTGTGGCTCGGCGGGAGATTTACCACTCCCGTCAGGCCACAGTAAACGCTCTGCTTCCAGCAAGCGAGAGCATTAAAAATGCTCTTGCTTGCTGGAAGCGGAGCAGAATTGCTTTCACACACAGGGAGCAGCCTTTCCAGCAGCTCCCTGTGTTTGAAAGCAGTGCCGGCATCCGCAGGAGGCGGGGAGCCGGAAGGGACTGCAGGGGCATTCAGGCTCCCCCGCGGTCTCCAACGAAAGTCACTGGGTGCCCTGGGTGTTGTAGGGTACTCTATACAGTTGCTGCTCTTCACCTAAACTTGGGAACTACCCAGAGAGAGCTTTTTTTGTGCATATTTTATACAGCACACTATGCCTGAAAGGGTATTGCTTTAACTTATACTGGGTGCTCCCTTGTGTCTGGATAAAAGCGAAACCTCTCTGAAGAGCTATAATGATAGCTAAACACGAGTAGGGGTTATTTTTATTCATTCCAGGTTGGGACGGATGGTATTTTACCAATCCAGAGCTGTAATACTGTGCCTGGAGTGGTGAAAGGCTTTTGTCATTTTACAGCCTGACGTGGATGGCACTCTGCTAATGCTATGCTTAATGACTTTGCTGTGGAAATGGCAAAATACTTTGTCGCTTTTCTCTGCATGGATGGCACTGTGCTAATCCTATGCTTAAAGACTTGATAGAAATGCAGACATTTGAGGTGAGCAAATTCAGAGTGTCGCTGGTGTTGTAGGATGCTCTACAAAGGAGCTGCTCTCCACCTAAACTTAGGAACTTCTCAAAGTTCTCTGCTTCTTTTTTGCATATTTTATGTGGCATGCTATACCTGAAAGGGTATTGCTTTGATATATATATATATATATATATATATATATATATATATATATATATATATATATATATATATATTATCTACTGGCGGTCGCCAGTAGATAGTTATAGTTAGGACCACGTTTCCATAGGAAAAGCGTTTTTTGATTTGCTTATAACTTTGGCGTCGTTTGACGAATGTTTATGAAATTTTCTAAAAAACTTCTCTTTTCAGATCAGCTCCTATGTTGAAATTTTGGGGGTGATTCGTGAAGGGGGGGCTGAGAAAAAAGGGGGGTCCCAAAACATGTTTACTCCATGCAATTTCCATAGGAAACTTTAGACAAGGCTACAGGTCAAACTGATGAACGGAATTACTTCAAATTTGGCAGGGAGAAAGGTCTTGGTCCAGAAAGCATGCTTTTGTTTAAATGGGGTAAGTCCGTTCAGTAGTTTTAGAGAAATATCAAAATTTACAGATATTGATATTTGAGAATTCTGACATCTGATTGGCTGAGGCGTTACGAGCACGAGCGTGCGGCTCATTGGCTGCGAACTGTTGAAACTAAGAAGTGTTGGCAGCCATTTTGTGACTGAGTTGAAAGGCGTAGGGGGAAAAATAAGAGAATAATTGTATAAGAGGGTATAGTAGGAACACTGTGGTCTTAGTTTAAGCAGTCTGTACGGTGCAGAGGCAGGGAGTTTGAATGTTGCGTAGGCCGTGGAAATCACGTCCGCAGAACAACGGGGCGCGGTATTGCGGCAAGGTTGCGTAGGCTCTGGAAATCCCATCGGGAAAACAATGCACCGTATTGCGGCAAGCAGTGTGTAGGGTGCACACACAGGTAGTGTGAATGTTGCGTAGTGTCATGGTTCTGGGAGGCTTTGGTGGTCCCGGTTGATTGCGGTAGGTGTGTGGTGCTCCTCGGCAGATACGGAAGCAGATCGCCTAACTTCCGTTCCGATGGAGGTTGGCGGTCTAGTTCCGCTACCGGAAGTCACTACTACGGCAACCAGCGCATCCGGGGGAAACCGCATATGAACCGCGGTTCCCGCCGGGTCGGCGCTTCGGATTCTGCTTCCGACGTTCGAATGCCAGGACCAAGGCATTCGTCCCATTCAGGTATTCCCGTGTCAGCACAGGAGCGCTGCTTTGATTCTTCATTTCTCCCTGCTTTCCATCCAGCGTGGGTGCACTGGGTTCTTTCTGGTGACAGTTTGCTTCGGGGCATAATCACGCAGGAGCGCTTTGTCTTGTATGCCCGTGACACGCTAGTTTCTGTGCCTAATCTCCGCGCTGGAGCGCTATTATTTCGTGAGTACTCTTCGCACTGGAGCGCTTCATTCTGTGGTGAACCACCGCGCTGGAGCGCTTTGTTTGCATGGTTATTACCGCGCTGGAGCGCTTGTGTTATTGACTTATAGGTCGCGCTGGGGCGCCAACATTGATCTTTCACGCGCAGGAGCGCTTTTTGTTTTACATGCACATTTCTGCGCTGGAGCGCATTATTTTTGTTTGCACATCATCGCGCTGGGGCGCCTACATTATTTCCTTTTGTGCGCAGGAGCGCTAGCTCATGGTGACTCCTGCTGCTTATGACTACCTTACTTCGTGGTGCTTTTCTGACAAGGTGATTGTCTATTCCGCATATGTCTGTGTGTATGTGGAGTAAGGGGAGTGTTTGTGTCCTTAGAAATAGGGTTTGCTCTTCTCTTTCCTAGTTCCCAGTGCTTCACGAACATCCCCCAGACTTAGGGAGGTTCCTTAACCGGTCTTCAGAACACCATCTCCATCTTCTCTGGCTTCCTTCCCCGAACCCATCGCCATCCTAGACAGTATACACATCTCTGCTGGGGTAAGGTGGGAACGGTGGTGGTGGCTCATGTCGTCTCTGCGAGATAGCTTCACAAGCGGAAGGTAAGACTTGTGGGGTATCCGACAGAATCCGAAGCCCAAGTGATATATCTTGCCCAGGCGACATGAGCGATCCCGAGATAACCCTGCAGGACATAGCGGCTATGCTTACCAGCATACAAGCAGAAAACCACAGCTTACGCCAGGACATGGCGACCTTACAAGGTCAGGTGGCTGTTGGTGTAGCGGGTCCCTGGGGTCAACCTTCCCCTTCTAGGGTTAGGCAGGAGGGGTTGCTACGACCACCCGTGTTTACCTTCGAGAGCGCATCTACTCCTTCCAACCTAGATAACACCATACAAGTAACAGCGCCACACCCCGTCCAGTTAGCACCTCCTGAACGCTTTTATGGTGAAAGCACCAAATTCAGTGTCTTCCTACACCAATGCCACCTGCATTTCATGGCTCGAGCAACTGCCTTTCCTGACGACGCGTCCAAGGTCGCCTTTATACTCTCCTACATGGGGGGGATGCTGCCCAATGGTCCATATCGTTGGTGGAAAACGACGACCCGATGCTATACAACCTACCAGTCTTCAAGGAGACTATGAGACGTATGTTTGCCCGCCACACCTTTGTCCAAGCCGCAGACAACGAACTACTCAGCCTAAAACAAGGCAACACAGACCTACTCCATTATATCACCTCCTTCAGTAGACTGGTCATTGAAGCCCGTTGGCCCGAGTCCAAGAAGGTATCCGTGTTCTACAGGGGCTTACGTGACGAACTGAAATACCTAATAGCACAGATGCCCGAACCACCAGAAGAAATCGGACCGTTCATCGATCTAGTGGTCAAGGTGAACTACAGATTACAGGAGCGAAAGACCGAGAAAACCAAGGGAGGCGAAATCCGGTTCTTAGCTTACAAAGAAAAAACCAAAGACGAAGCAGCACAACCCAGCGACGTGCCGGAACCTATGCAGATAGGCGGTGTTCAGGGACCGCTTACCAATGAAGAAAGAGAGAAAAGGAGGAAACAGAACCAGTGTTTGTACTGTGGCAAGAACCGACACTTCGTCAGGGAATGCCCAGTAAAACCTACCCGAGCGAGAGGAAGGAGGCCTTTTGCACTACCCATATCCAGAGGAGACAAGTCGGGAAATGGAGAAACCCAGTAGACAGAGGGGTCCAACTACTGGGTTCTTCGTCCAACGAGACAGCGACCCCTGCCTTCTTCCGTGGCAACCATCACCTGGGTGTGGAAGTAGCCTTACGGGCACAGACAGGCCAGGAATGGCGGGTTACCGCACTTCTCGATTCAGGAGCCACCGGCAATTTCATCGATACCCAGTACATGAAGGATCTGGGTATGGCTTCCATACTAAAGACAAAACCGAAAACAGTAAAAGCAGTGGATGGTACGGATCTTACCTCCGGCCTCATCCGGTTCCGAACTGAGGAACTGACGATGTCGTTCGATAATCACCACATGGAAACCATCGCTTTCGATGTCATCGATGCACCCCAATTCCGAATGATACTAGGCCTTCCGTGGTTGGTGTACCACAATCCACGGATCGATTGGGCGTCCGGAATCATGACCTTGGATTCAGCCACATGTACCTCTTCCTGTTATACACAGAGCGAATCACCCAGTGTCAGAGCAGTACAGGCCCATGCTCCACCCTTGACTGGAACAGGAATGATTACCCACGGAAACGTACCGAATGAATACCTGGACCTAGCAGTGGTGTTTGACAAGAAAGGAGCCAATACTCTCCCTCCTCATCGCCCCTTTGACTGCAGAATAGACCTGATCCCTGGCTCCACGCTTCCTTGCAGTCGAATATATTCCCTAACAGAAAAAGAAAACGTACATCTCCGCTCCTACTTGGATGAGTATTTACGTAACAGGTTCATATGCCATTCCAGGTCTCCAGTGTCCTCTTGTAGTGTAGTTCCTATTTCCCTAATAGGCTCTGCGCATTGGAATAATATAACCTATAGGCTTGACATAGGACTAAGGTCGGTATGTCCCTATCGAGTATATTAAACTTAATTACTTGTGCCAGCTAGCTCAGAGGCCACTAGAAACTCCTTGAGAACAAGAAGGGAGTAGTTTCTGGCAACCGAAAAACATGACAACTTTTGTTTCCCTTTAGAATCGGAACACGTCTCAGAATCGTGGAAACAATAGATAACAGTCTCACTCAGTCAATCGTGCATGCTTAGTTTCTACAGAGTTACACAGAAAGGAAAGACGGGCTTTTCAATAAAAAGGGTTTATTGAACAGTCTTGTTTCTCGTGTAAGAGATATGTGCTGTTATGATCACAAGACAGTATGCAAGATAAATAATGTACAGCGTAAGCAGTAGAAATAAATAATACTGCGCTAGCATTATCTTTTAGCATATATTCACGTACATAAATAACATGAGCTAAAAATGCGAGTACTCATACGATGCGTCTCTAAGCTAGTTCTACCCCAATGTACCTAACCTAGTCTAGGTGTAGGGAAAGGTAGAAGTAGGTGGAGTATTCTCTAGTCTGGTATACTAAGAGTATGTTTAAGTCTAGTATGCCAAGTATGGTATGCCAAGAGTCCCTCTAGGTTCTAGTCAGCTCCATACCTTGAGAATGAGAGAGGTGGGAATCTCTTGCCGGATCTGGAACTCTAACACCCCGCGAAGGGAGTCAGAACACTGGAAGCTGGATTTGTTTGCGTGCAGGAATGACAGCGTCTTCTCAGTGCGTCAGGCCGGGATACGGTCTCCTCTGAAGTCGAGGTCTCCTCTAACTTGCTTTGGCAAGGGAAGGTATATTTATACCTGGTAGGTGTCTTGGAATGTTAGCATTGACGTGAAGTCGGACAGAGGAAGACATCAGGAATGAACCCTTAAGGTATAACGGTTCATACATAATAGATGAGTTCTTGGAGAAATCAATAGTCCTGTGCTAGGGGAACTCCCGAAGCTTAAGGGTCTGGTTTCTAAGAACTCGTTGTGACGTTAGGGTGGACGGATGTCGGTGACCATGCCTGTATTTGGAGTGCTCGGTTAATGCCTAAATAAGGACAGGGATTCTATGCCTATATAAGGGCAATGCGAATTGTGCCTATATAAGGACATGATTCAGGAAAACCTATATATGGATCCCTAAAGCGGAATACAACACCCACTCCACTTTCGAATGAACGATAATACTAAATGCTAAACATTTAAATGCTAAACATAAAATTGAGTACCACATGATGCTAAAAACATTTCTAAAAGCATTTTAAAAGAAGCTCAAAACTGTTGAAATGCAATCGGTACTGTACATTTAAAGCATCGTTTCCATTCTAAGCATATAACGGAAGTAAAATGCAACGTGAATGAAACAGAAATATATACATATGACAAAATGGTCGATAAGTTTTCAAAATCAAAGCCATTGCATATCATAGAATTAAATTAAATGTTAGACAAGTAAGGTGACAATGTGTCCCTGGAAGTATTCAAAGAAGTCCGTTTTATAAGACTAGTTCTACTGTAAGCAGATTGTGCATTTGCCATGTCTTTTCTATCGAGAATTTTTTTTTTAAAGAAAAAGTTCAATTTCTGGGAATAGTTCCAAGTTTTGAAAATATGAAGGCCAAATTTTCATTGTTGCCCTGGTACACTGTGAGCCGAATCAAAGTCAGTGTATGGGTCTGGCGTAAACATTAGATCATCTATTTCCGTAGCCAAAATATCGTCCACCGAAGTTGGTGACATTTGGAACACCTCGTTCAGAAGGTTAATTGCACAGAGATGAGAAACATCGCCTTCAGCAGAAGAAGCAATGTTCGCGTCCGTTGTTACCTGTGTGCCTGTTGATCCATCTCGTACCTCAGCAGCAGCCGGAAGCGTCTGTGAGATCTCAATGAATGCCGCCATCAGGATTGGTAGCCTCTGGGGACAACACACAGCATGGGCCGTTATCGGGTCCAGCAGAGTATCGATATCCGTTGGCATGACTGATGGGAGTGTTAGACAGGTGTCTAGCACGCATTCTTCACCGCAAAACAGGCAGCGTAGAACAGGTAAGATGCAATCTTGCCAGATTGGTCTGAATGACAGGAACCACGTTGTATTAAGTTCCCGTAGACGAGCCATGCCCAAAGGCTGTACTATTCGCTCACGGCATTTCCGTTCAAGGAGGGCTCTCTCCACATCGCTCGGAGTGATGTTGGCGAAGAGGCTTGCCATAGCGTAGTAGGAGGAATAGAAACAGAATTCCTGCAACTAGTGCGAGAATTAACGGCACACCACCAAACACCGAATGTGCGAAGTTTGGGATGATTCCGAGGACAGCCTGGAAAGGTGCTAATAGTCCGGAACAGATGGTCTTAAATACATGTACAATTCCGCTTGTATCTGACATGTTAAAGATACGTCCTATCATTTCTACGAAATGTATAGGGCAGTTTGTACGAATTAAAGCCTGTATCTCAGCCGAAGTCCTTGCAACTTGTAGATCATAGGTTTCTTTGGCCGAGGTCAAAGGCACTGATTGTTGTATAAGCATGGCATTCATTCTGCTTAAAGTATCAAATCGTATAAAAGAGACATTCAACGAAGGCCATAAAGGCGACTCCCTGACTGTGTCTATTGGGGCAAACAATACTTGCATGCAGCAAGTGACCCTGGAGTTGACCGTTACTAGATATGGGATGCCTGGCAACATGCCACAGCAACTCTGATCATTCAACATGAGGTAACCCCCATTAGAAAGTTGGCCAAACGCTGGATTAATCACAGCAGCTGGTGTACCTTGCTGGTGGCAGGACAAATTTGCCACAGAACAATTACAAGCCCCGTGTAAAGATATGTCCTGACAAATCAGTGAACCGCTCAGTGCACTTTCACAGTGTGTACCGCTTAGAAACACTTCACGATCCCCACTCCAACATCTATAGGTGTAAGGTAAATTCCAGGATGTCTTAATGTATTCTTTACCCAACCTTTCATATTTGCCTGCTTGCATCTGTTTAAGGCAATACTGAAACTGGAAAGTAGTCACAGGTAGACTAATTTTGCCATGAATAAACCATTCTGTAGCTGGTTTTTCTGCCACTGTGAATGGTAATTTTTCAAGTTTTTCAATGCTCAGTACTGTATACTTTGCTCCCCTTTGTGCCAGTTCGATCTGTTTATCAGTTAGATTGTATTCTGCAAACAGAGCCGTCATGTTGATAAAACGCCAAGGCACATAGCCCGCACGCAAAGATTGCAGCGTCCAGCTTAATAACATAATAGAACGTAACTGAGATTGGCCTTGTTGTAACATGGCTAAATCTTGTTCCAGTATGTCGATAGCAGAGGATACAATACTGTCCAATGAATAAATTCTGGAGGACAAAGTTGTTAACCCATTGTCGACCACAGAGAGAGTTTTCTCTAAGTTAATACGATCAAGTTCACATATTCGTTCTGCGGCCTCCATCTGTGACACCTTCCATGCTTCATTATAAGCAGCATAAATGCCGGCATATATGAAACATTTTTGACTCGGTTTTCTTGGTCCAAGCAAGAATTCCCTAAGGTCTGCGTCTTCTTTAAGTAAAGATAAGTGTTGTTTCACATCCTTAAGTGTAGATTTTTGCAGCCAATCGAGGCATAATTTTCCTACACTGTATGTTGTTACTACCCCCGGATGCTGTCTTTGGACGTATCGTGGGTCTGGCCTATGAATAGTAAACCCCTGTGTTTTATTCAGGAATCTCTCTTGACAGTTGTTTGTGTCTGTGGGCCAGATCAACCATTTTCTCCAATCAGGATTTGTTCTGTTGAGTTGTAGTATGGTGTCAACTGTAACCGCTGCCTGTGTATTATTATCACTTGCAGGTGTTGGTACAGAAGGTGCTTTCATGTCTTTGATCTTGGCTAACCCAAGGCAAGACGTTTGTTGGACAGTGTCATTCAAAAACATTATTTGCTGAGGGACGATACAGGCTCTAAATAAAGCTTCTATCCACTTGCCAATCTTTAGTACCCCAGACAGATTTTGTGTCTATTGTCTCTTTCCACAAGTCGAAACCATGTCTAGACAGTTGGGCAATAAATGCTGCAGAGTAAATCTGTCTTGTATTTGTTAACATAATTTTCAGTCCTGTTTTGTTTACATTTCTATAGTAAAATGTTTCTGGATCAGATGTATTGTATCCCGAAAAATATGGAAACTTTTTAGCAAATGTTTTTGAACTACCTTTTGGTGGTGTAGGACAATGCTCCCATTGGTTAAACATAAACACATTTCTAGGTGTTGCTGATTTATGCAAAAAATGATGACCATAGTGGTTATAGCAATACAGCTGTTCATAGTCTGATGAACCCTCTAAATATTCATTATTAGAAAATGCAGCAGACTTTTCTAGGTCAAACATCATGTTGTTTACAGTTTCAAAGTCCCAATCATCAGAATAGGTACTGGATGAAACAAAATCACTTAGTGAGATCTTAAATAAATGTGGAATGTTCAAATGTTCCGTTGGGCCAAAAATATCGAAATCTGTTCTGTCCCACACTATACCATCCTGTATAGGAACGGCTGTGATGTTCACTGCAGACAAGTCTCTTGTTTCACGATGGGATGATTTGTGAGGTTTTAAAAGTAAGTTCACTTCTTTTCTTTCAGTGTCCAAATGGATGTATCTGCCATTTATAAGCACGCTCATAGTCATAACCAAAGCTAGCCAAAGCAGGAAGAAAAATATTCCAGAAATAATCCATAGCTCAATCCATGGTGAAACCAGATAAGTCTTTTTCAAAAAATGTAAAAAGTCTTGTACTTGCTGTTTAAAAGTTTTTGATGCTGGCGACGTCTCGAGCTCACTCAGATCCTCAGAAAACGTATCAAAGTTAATGAAATAGCCAGAAGCAGTTCTGTCAATTGTTGGAATTGCATCAGGATTTGTAGAAATCGCTGGAACCAGTTGATCACTTGTTACATTGGTGTAGACAGGTGTATTTGGACGAACTGTTACTTGTGTTTCAAGAGGGATGAGTTCCATAGCATTGTTGCTCAGTCCTTCATCTGTTACTACTGAATTCTCGATGGCTATCAGTCTTTCAGTCTGAACCTCTTGGATAGTAGCGAGAGGAGTGTGTCTGCTACTAGGTCGGAGTCCACGAGGCCTACTATTTAGTATTGGCCACATACTGTGGTTTGATGAGGTCGATGGACACAAATCTTTTCTCCTTTTTTCCAGCAAGGGGCGGCAGAAGTACTGTTCTTGTTTCGTGTATGGCTAGGACAGGTACTGGTTGTCTGTAAGAAGGTCCAAATTCCTTCTTGTCCGCAATTTTTTCTCTGACTAGATCCCCAACTTTTAGAATCCAGACAGGCCTTGCTGGGACCGCCGGTTTTTCCCCAGTGGTAGTTGGCTGCAGGAATACGTTGCTTTGTTTCGATCTTAGTTCATTTAAATCCTGTAAAACAGCCAAACGATCTTTGATATCAAAGGGTTTATTTTCCACCACTGTGCCACTACATTCTAGATCTGGCACCCACATTCTTGTCTCAAATAGGAACTCATATGGAGTGACCCCCCCTAGAGAACTTCTTGGCAAATTGTTTAATGAGCGTTGGACCCCATAATGATGTTTGACCCACCCATCACCCGAACCTAATACCCTAGCTGTTATAGACTGCTTTATGTCCCGGTTTTTCCTTTCCACAACAGAATTTCCCTCAGGATGAAACGGAGAGGAGTACCGCAATGCAACGCCCAGACTGGCCATGGCTTCTTTGTAAGCTCGAGAGCTAAACGCAGGGCCCTGGTCACAATGTAGCGTGCCTATTGTGTATGTGCCGATAAAGACTCGCAAATCTTTTATAACAGTTCGAGCGTCAGCCGAGCGCTGAGGCCATATCCATAGGAACCTAGAGCAAGAATCCACTGCGACCATGATATATTTATAGTTACCGTCCCTTTGCAAGGGACCGCAGTGGTCCAGGTAAACACAAGCTAATGGTTTGTCTGAAATTAACAGGGGTGTCTGCGCAGGACGTTTCACTGTGGAGACTTTCATCTGTTGGCATATTTCACATTCCAGAACATAGTTCTTGGTCTGCTTCCTAATGCCAGGCCACCAATATCTATGTTTCAGTAAAGATACTGTTGCAGAAATGCCTGCATGGGCAGAGGCTATCCCTTCGTGTGCTGCTAGGATTAGTCCTAATCTACGTTCCTTGTTTGGAATGACCCTATCCCCCACTCCAGGGATTCGAGCAAAAGGAACGTTGTTCGCATCAATTACATAAGAGTACTTGAGTGGAAACTTTTTTGGTAACGCTGCACCACTGCCTTTGCTCGTAGCATTGACAGCCAACATTATCTCACTGTCTATTCTCGTTTTTGAACGAGTGATCGCAGCTACGGAAGCCGTCTGAACAGCCCCCTTTGTGGCTTCGTCAGCCAATGAATTCCCTGCAACGTGAACGCCATCACGTTGATGACTCAGTGTATGGATCACGTGAGCCTTTGGTAGTTCGCTTTTTAACTGAACTACTTGTTCCCAAAGCGTTTTATGCTTTATTGTGTCACCTTTTACATCTTTGAACCCATTTTCAAGCCAAGTTTGTATATATTGATTATACGACTGCACACAGTAGAAAGAATCGCACACTATGAGTGTGGGGAATTCTCGATCTGTACTTTCAAGTGCCAGTTTGAATGCTTGTAGTTCAGCTCGCTGAGCTGTGCAATCTCCTAGAGATTGGGTTTTTGTGACCATAGGTCTGAAGTTGCCATCGCGCATGCGACCTTTAACGATTGCGCACGCTGCACTGTAAGCTTGCTTACTCCCTGTTGCGGGTTGTGCGGATCCGTCAGTGTAAATTATGAATTCATACTGATCGAGAGGCAGAATCTCAGTGGGCAGAGGACATTCATGTTCATATTGCAGGAACGCTTGTGTTTTTAAAAATCAGGATCAAAAACATATTCAACATCTGTTGCAGCAAGAGAATTAACCCATTGTATCCATCTCGGATGTAATGCTTTAGCATTTGGAATGCTCGCTTTAGTTACCGCCTCTAAGGCCGGAACTGGGGTTACGACAATAATGCGTTTCCCTTGGGCTAGAGCTCTTTCTTTTGCTACAGCGGTTTGAACTGCTGTCAGAATTTTTTCTGTTGAAGTGAAGCGCATTTCTGCTTGTGTATACAAATGTGATTTGTATGCAATTGGTACCTTTTCACCCTCGTTAAATGTTAAGTAGGTGAATCCGCATTGACCCGAAATTATTCGGATGACTAAATTGCGTTGACTTACGCGTGTTTGTAAGTGATTTGTTGCTAACATGTTAGCTTGGAGTGAACGCAAGATTTCTGTATGTTCCTGTGTCCAATTTTTGATTGAAAAATCAGGTTTGATTAATGCGTAGAGAGGTTTAACCCTTTCTGCGTAATTTAGAATGTAAGTTCTTCCAAAATTTAGGAAACCCAGGATGGATTGTAAATTTTTCAGCGTCTTTGGAGGTTGGAGCAGCGCACACCTTTCTAAAAAGTTGGCTGCCAAGCTCTTGCCTTCACTTGAAAGCTCATATCCTAGAAAAAGGACATTGAGATGGGCAATTCTGGACTTTTTAAAGTTGAACTTATAGCCTTCAGAGGCGAAGCCCAGTATAATGGTGCTCACCCTGTTCAAGTGCCTATCCAGGTCATCGTCTGTCAGATAGATGTCATCGACATATGACAATGCCTCATTATCATAAATTTGTAGTAACTCCATTACTCTCGCTGAGAATAACCCCGGGCTGTTCTTGAACCCTTGTGGGAGTCGACAAAATTGAGGCTGGGTCCCCATTATTGAGAAAGCTGTTAAGTACCTGCTTCCAGGTGCTATGTTTTGACAAAAGAAACCATTTGAGATGTCCAATGTGGTTTTATATTTTTTACGCACAATGTTATTCATTAATGCTGTACTATGTGCATTTTGCACTGCAAATGTTTTTGAACAAGTGTTTAAGTGTGTGTAATCCAAAACTAGACGATAGGTGTTGTCTGGTTTGGAGACAGGAAACAAAGGATTGTTCATTGAAGAGGTGCATGTTTCAATCACCCCTTGGTATTCAAGTTGATCTAAGATCTCCCTGACCTGTTTTTTAGCTTCTTGCTTTATTGGATACTGCCTCTGTGCAGTAGGTTCATTTTTTGGATGTATTTTATGGTGAGGTGAGTCCTCATCCCATCCTACATGATTTTTGTATAATGCTGGGGCCTGGGCAACTGCCCATTTCCTGGCATAAGTATATTTTAGGTGAATTGGAATATGATTGGAGAAGGCAGGCATAATAATGTCCTCGCCATGTGGGCACTCCCTGACAAATTGTGGTGGCCAGTCTTTTTCTGCTAGAAGTATGTCATAGCCCCTTGAAAGTTTTTCCCAAAAAGTGCTTTCACCTGTCTAGGTATGTCTCCCTCCATCCGGAGTGTTATTTCATATAACTTTTGTGGAGTACTAACCCTGGTGTCTACAGTCTCAACTGTAATGTACTCATTCAAGTCCACTATCTCCAGAAGTTCCTTCAGGTTCTGGCGAGCTATTGTGACTTCTGCTGCACTGTCCAGCATTGTCTGAGCCCATTCTCTGTTCTTGAGTTGTGTTCTCAGTATCCTCGGCATGTCTGACCTTCAGACCTGCTACCTTCTTCTTTGAGAATTGAGGTTTGGATTTATTTTTTGAACGTGTTTGTCATCTTTCGATTTCACGCGTTCTTCTCTATGTTCTGACCGTCCTCTTCTTTCCGATGTCTCTGACGAGATCTGAAAGGTACGAGAGGAACGTGTATCAGTATCTTGATACCTGTCAGGCTTTTTCAAGTTATCCCTATTCCTGAGGTTATACCTCCTTTCAGAGGGCTCCTTTTGAGGAGACCAACCTTGGGATTGAGAACGGTTCTCGCATGAATTTTGTTTATTAGTTTCCCACTTCTTTTTAGAAGATGTAGGAGTTTGTTTAATAGAGTCCTTCTCAGGACTTTCAGATAGTTTTGGCTTCAATGGTCTTCCACCCAAACTATCTCTGCCTAATTCTGCATAAGATTGTTCTATTATTCTGGGTAGTTCTGTTTGATGTTCTGTAACATCGAATTCCCTTAATCGTTGGCGGATCGCCACTGCTGCTGCCTCCCCTTTAATATTAGATAATATTATTGTTAAGACCTGGTCGAAATTTTTCAGTAATTTTATACCTAAATTCAGAGCAGGCTCTGCCCCGTATTCGTTTTGAATTTGTTTCAGGACTTCTGGTATTACTGCAATTGACGGAATACCATGTGTTTTAGTATAGATGGCAGCAAAGACTGAGCCCCAAGTGGTGCAGTCTTACAGTTGTGGTGTGATCCCCATTGGTAAACAGATTGTTAGTATTCTGTGTTTCTCATAAGGGCTAGTATTTGGAAATACTGCTTCAATTTGAGTAATTTTTGAGCTATCCAGAATGGAATTTGCTCACGTTTTGTGGGCATTTTACCCATGACTGCGTATAGAGTCTGTGGTGTAATTTTTAGTGTATTCCCCTGTTGAGGAGTTTGATTTGGAATGGTTAATGGTGGTTGGACTGTGAAAGTCCGCATGACATATTGGACTAATTGTCTGTAGATTTTTATTAACTCTGTAAGTTGAGTAAGTAATTCCTCGTCTGACATCTCTTCAATGTCAGGATGAGGTGTGTAGCCGGCTAGAATCGGCCATGTTGCTCCTGGTCTACCTAGTGGACCGAGCCTGGTAATGTTTTTGTGATGTTTTAGGGCGCCTTTAAACCAGAGCTGATGCTCCTGGTATGTTAGTGGAATTTCAATATCCTCGAAAGGAATATATTCCTCTGGTGGTTCATCTTCTTTGTAGAAGTGAAACAGTCTTGTTACTGAATTTGATTCAGGAAATATTACCCATGAATAGAATACCTCTGTCTGAAAGGATTCGTGTGCCTCTATCACGAAAACTGCTCTACCGCCTCTTGGTGGTAGGCCATGTTTTATAAGTTTTAGAGTGATGGCTCTTCTTAAGTTTGGATTGATGTCTATAACACCCTCCTCAGGTTCATTTAAACCTGTAAAGTTAAAAACTGCTATGGCTGGGTCAGCCGCAGCTCCACCGGTTTCGGTGGCATTGTCCCGATGTGGACATTTGTTTTTTGAAAAATGTAGAACAAGTTTCAAGGAAACAAAAAGATAAGGTGCACAATATTTTGGAACACTGTATCCTTCAACGTTGAACAAACCAAACAACTAATATATAGGGTGCTTCCCTATTTAGTTATGGCGGATATTTAACCCTACCAACTCCAGACGTCTTATGGAGTATGTGAGTAGGGGTCTCTGAGAAAAGCACGACTGAGTAACTCAGTATCTAGCGTTAAATTACTGCCTTACCAAACCGTTGGGCGCCATGTAGTGTAGTTCCTATTTCCCTAATAGGCTCTGCGCATTGGAATAATATAACCTATAGGCTTGACATAGGACTAAGGTCGGTATGTCCCTATCGAGTATATTAAACTTAATTACTTGTGCCAGCTAGCTCAGAGGCCACTAGAAACTCCTTGAGAACAAGAAGGGAGTAGTTTCTGGCAACCGAAAAACATGACAACTTTTGTTTCCCTTTAGAATCGGAACACGTCTCAGAATCGTGGAAACAATAGATAACAGTCTCACTCAGTCAATCGTGCATGCTTAGTTTCTACAGAGTTACACAGAAAGGAAAGACGGGCGTTTCAATAAAAAGGGTTTATTGAACAGTCTTGTTTCTCGTGTAAGAGATATGTGCTGTTATGATCACAAGACAGTATGCAAGATAAATAATGTACAGCGTAAGCAGTAGAAATAAATAATACTGCGCTAGCATTACCTTTTAGCATATATTCACGTACATAAATAACATGAGCTAAAAATACGAGTACTCATACGATGCGTCTCTAAGCTAGTTCTACCCCAATGTACCTAACCTAGTCTAGGTGTAGGGAAAGGTAGAAGTAGGTGGAGTATTCTCTAGTCTGGTATACTAAGAGTATGTTTAAGTCTAGTATGCCAAGTATGGTATGCCAAGAGTCCCTCTAGGTTCTAGTCAGCTCCATACCTTGAGAATGAGAGAGGTGGGAATCTCTTGCCGGATCTGGAACTCTAACACCCCGCGAAGGGAGTCAGAACACTGGAAGCTGGATTCGTCTGCGTGCAGGAATGACAGCGTCTTCTCAGTGCGTCAGGCCGGGATACGGGCTCCTCTGAAGTCGAGGTCTCCTCTAACTTGCTTGGGCAAGGGAAGGTATATTTATACCTGGTAGGTGTCTTGGAATGTTAGCATTGACGTGAAGTCGGACAGAGGAAGACGTCAGGAATGAACCCTTAAGGTATAACGGTTCATACATAATAGATGAGTTCTTGGAGAAATCAATAGTCCTGTGCTAGGGGAACTCCCGAAGCTTAAGGGTCTAGTTTCTAAGAACTCGTTGTGACGTTAGGGTGGACGGATGTCGGTGACCATGCCTGTATTTGGAGTGCACGGTTAATGCCTAAATAAGGACAGGGATTCTATGCCTATATAAGGGCAATGCGAATTGTGCCTATATAAGGACATGATTCAGGAAAACCTATATACGGACCCCTAAAGCGGAATACAACACTCTCCCCTGTTCTTCGTGGCCAAAAAAGAGGGGGACCTTAGGACCTGCATTGACTTCAGGGCTATGAATGCCATCACGATAAAGAACAGGTACCCGCTACCTTTGATATCCAACCTGTGGGACCAGGTAAAGAACGCCTCCATATACACCAAACTAGACCTGCGTGGGGCCTATTATCTCGTCAGAGTCCAGAAGGGTGACGAATGGAAGACCGCGTTTCGGACCAGGTTCGGTCTCTTCGAATACCAGGTCATGCCTTTCGGGCTCTGCAACGCTCTGGCGGCCTTCCAGTTCTTCATCGATGAGGTGCTAAGGGAACACATCGACCTGTGCTGTATAGTATACATCGATGATATCTTGATTTACTCACAGACCACTGCAGAACACATCCAACATGTACGGACCATCCTGCAACAACTAGAACAGCAAGGTTTGTACGTCAAACTGGAGAAAAGCGTCTTCCATACCACTGCTGTCGAATTCCTGGGACACATCATTACCCCTGCGGGTATCAAAATGGACAACAAGAAAGTGGAAGCTATATTACAATGGCCATCTCCGACTACCGTAAAGCATGTCCAAAGGTTCTTGGGCTTTGCGAACTACTACCGTCGTTTCATCACAGGCTTTTCCGGTATAGTGAGTCCAATCACCAAACTGCTACGCAAGGGTGTACTGTACTGCTGGGATTCCGACGCAGAACACGCCTTTCAGGAACTAAAAAGAAGGTTCACCACGGCTCCCATCCTGATACACCCAGACCCAGAACAACCATTCATAGTGGAAGCTGATGACGCTCTAGGGCATGGGTACTCACAAACTTTCTCTCGGGGGCCAAATTTACAGTGTGGTTTGTGGCCGAGGGCCGCACCGGTGGGGGCGGGGTCAGTGGGGGAGGGGGGCGGGGCTAGAGCAAAAAAAAAACTATGACCATGAGGTTGAACACTGAGCCACCAGACCTGGCATATACACATCTCTCTCTCTCTAGCTATCTCTCTCTCTCTCTCTCGCTCTGTCTCCCTCCCGCTCTCTCCCTCCCTCTCTCTATCTCTCCCTCCCTCTATCTCTCCCTCTCTCTCTCTCTCTCTCCGTCTCTCTCCCTCTCTCTTTCTCTCCCTTTCTCTCTCCCTCCCTCTCTCCCTCTCTCTGTCTCCCTCTGTCTCACTCACTCTGTTTGTCTCCCTCTCCCTCTCTCTGTCTCCCTCCCTTTCTTTGTCTCCCTCCCTCTCTCTGTCTCCCTCCCTCTCTCTCTCTGTCTTCCTCCCTCTCTCTCCCTCTCTCTCCCTCCCTCTGTCTGTCTCCCTCTGTCTGTTTCCCTCCCTCTGTCTCCCTCTATCTGTCTCCCTCCCTCTATCGCCCTCCTCCCTCTGTCTGTCTCCCTCTGTCTGTCGCCCTCCTCCCTCTATCTGTCTCCCTCCCTCGGTCTGTCGCCCTCCTCCCTCTATCTGTCTCCCTCCCTCGGTCTGTCGCCCTCCTCCCTCTGTCTGTCTCCCTCTGTCTGTCGCCCTCCTCCCTCTGTCTGTCTCCCTCTGTCTGTCGCCCTCCTCCCTCCCTCTGTCTCCCTCTCTCTCTGTCTCCCTCTCTCTCTGTCTCCCTCTCTCTCTCCCTCCCTCCCTCCCTCTCCCTCTCCCTCCCTCTGTCTCCCTCCCTCTGTCTCCGTCCCTCTGTCTCCCTCTGTCTGTCTCCCTCCCTCTGTCTCCCTCCCTCTATCTCCCTCTCTCTGTCTCCCTCTCTCTGTCTCCCTCTCTGTCTCCCTCTCTGTCTCCCTCTGTCTGTCTCCCTCCCTCCACCTCCCTCTGTCTCCCCCTGACTCCCTCCCTCTGCCTCCCTCCCTCTGTTTCCCTCTCTCTCTCTCTGTCTCCCTCTCTCTGTCTCCCTCCCTCTGTCTGTCTCCCTCTCTCTGTCACCCTATGTCTCCCCCTCTCTCCCTCCCTCCCTCTGTCTGTCTCCCTCTCTCTGCCACCCTCTGTCACCTCACCCCCGCGTGTGTGTCAGCCCGGGCTGAGACAGCTTCCCGGGCACACACACAGCCGCACCCGAGTACTTCACAGGTCTTTAAAAGACCATTCACTTGTTAATGAGGCTTTGTTGTATTTCACCTCTTCTTAGCGCCCCTGCATCTCCACTCTGAGTGGAGATGCAGGGCGCTAAGAAGAGGTGAAATACAACAAAGCCTTATTAACAAGTGAATGGTATTTTAAAGAATCGCCCGGCCCCCATAGAGCGCTGCTGCAACCGGCGGTGTTTGCTGACACTTAAGAAAAAACACAGGTAGGATATCTGCAAGGTCCGCGGGCCGCCAAGGAAGGATTGCCGGGCCGCTGGCGGCCCACGGGCCGTACTATGAGTACCCGTGCTCTAGGGGGTATGTTCTCACAGAGAAACGTCAGAACAGGTCTACTGCACCCCGTGGCTTTTTATTCCAGGAAACTGCAACCGGCCGAACGGAACTACACCATTTCAGACCGAGAACTCCTGGCCATCAAGACAGCGTTTGGGGAATGGCGCCACTACCTGAAGGACGCCAAACACCCCGTGACCATCTACACGGACCACAGGAATCTGCAGTTCCTCCGCTCAGCCCGTGCCCTTACAGCCAGACAATTGCGTTGGACTCTGTTTTTTAACGAATATGACCTACTTATCACGTATCGACCCGGTAGAGAGAACGCCAAGGCTGACGCACTGTCCCGCCTCAAGGAAACAGACGAAACCATGCCAACAGCTGAGCCGGCATCCATTATTCCTGAACGCTGCTTCCAAGGCGTGGTCTTTTCCTCTGCCTTCCTCTGCCAACTACGAGACGACATTATCCGGGCGGATCCGGCTACCTTGGTAAGGAATTATGAAGGGATCTCCTTTCAGAACGGACTCATGTACAAGGAAGACAGATATTACCTGCCGGTGGTTGCCCGCCAACAACAAGCGCTGTACATGTGTCATGACCATTCGCTGTCCAACCGTCCAGGATATCATAAAACCGTGGATCTGTTGCAGAGACGTTTCTGGTGGCCTACCATGGAGGCTGACGCCCAGACCTACATAGCTCGTTGTGCGGTTTGTGCACAAGGAAAGAACATGTCAGGATCCTCTGTAGGATTGTTACATCCCATCCCTGTTCCTCCTTATCCTTGGCACACCGTTTCCATGGATTTCGTGGTGGAATTGCCAGCCACCAAATCAGGATACACCACCGTTCTTACCATCGTGGATCACCTTACCAAGATGGCTCATTTTGTACCCCTGAAGAAACTGCCTTCGGCGGCAGAGCTGGCGGTGGTCTTCCTGCAAAACGTGGTTCGACTACATGGTATACCGTCTGTGATTATTACAGATCGGGGCTCGCAATTCGTGTCCAGGTTCTGGAATGAAGTGTGCACAGCCATGGACATGGACGTATGCTTATCGTCTGCGTATCACCCCCAGACAGACGGTCAGGCGGAAAGAACGAACGATACCATGGAGCAATACCTCCGCTGCTTGCTGTTGGCGGTGGACAAGGAATGGGCGGAAGTACTGTGGATGGTGGAATATGCGTACAACAACAACATGCATTCAGCCATAGGCATGTCTCCCTTTTATTGCCTCCAAGGGAGACATCCGCGAACCATACCCTGGGAGGAGCGTCTGACCTGTTACTTGCCCACGGTCCAGGAGTATCACACCATGCTTCGCAACCTCTGGCAACAAGCCCGATTTGAACTGGCTAAGGCCAAAGAGCCTTACAAACAGTACGCTGACAAGCACCGGAAAGCGGAACCCGCCTACAAGAAAGGAGACAGGGTGTGGCTCTCTATACGTAACCTCAACGTGCATGGCCCCAAGAAGCTTCTGCCCCGCTTCGTGGGTCCCTACTCCATAGAGAGGGTGATCAATCGTGTTTCCATGAAACTCTCCCTGCCCCCACATATGAAGGTGCACCCTGTCTTCCATGTGTCCCTCCTGCGTGCTGTTCACCCTGAGTGCAGCGTGTCCTCTCCTCCTTCTCTGATCCTTAGAGACGACCACATTGAGTATGAGGTCAGGGCTATTCTCGATTCCCATCGTACCCGGGGTAAGCTCTTTTACCTGGTGGACTGGAAGGGGTACGGTCCGGAGGAGCGGTCCTGGGAACCCTTGTCCCATGTGCGCCATGCTCCCCGGTTGGTTCGTGCTTTCCATGTTGGCCATCCCCTTCGCCCTCGCCCTGCCACCCCTGTCTGAGCCTGCGGGTGTTGGGTGGGGGTTCTGTTTTGGTAGGGGGTCCTGTCATGGTTCTGGGAGGCTTTGGTGGTCCCGGTTGATTGCGGTAGGAGTGTGGTGCTCCTCGGCAGATACGGAAGCAGATCGCCTAACTTCCGTTCCGATGGAGGTTGGCGGTCTAGTTCCGCTACCGGAAGTCACTACTACGGCATCCAGCGCATCCGGGGGAAACCGCATATGAACCGCGGTTCCCGCCGGGTCGGCGCTTCGGATTCTGCTTCCGACGTTCGAATGCCAGGACCAAGGCATTCGTCCTATTCAGGTATTCCCGTGTCAGCGCAGGAGTGCTGCTTTGATTCTTCATTTCTGCCTGCTTTCCATCCAGCGTGGGCGCGCTGGGTTCTTTCTGGTGACAGTTTGCTTCGGGGCATAATCGCGCAGGAGCGCTTTGTCTTGTATGCCCGTGACACGCTAGTTTCTGTGCCTAATCTCCGCGCTGGAGTGCTATTATTTCGTGAGTACTCTTCGCGCTGGAGCGCTTCATTCTGTGGTGAACCACCGCGCTGGAGCGCTTTGTTTGCATGGTTATTACCGCGCTGGAGCGCTTGTGTTATTGACTTATAGGTCGCGCTGGGGCGCCAACATTGATCTTTCACGCGCAGAAGCGATTTTTGTTTTACACGCACATTTCTGCGCTGGAGCGCATTATTTTTGTTTGCACATCATCGCGCTGGGGCGCCTACATTATTTCCTTTTGTACGCAGGAGCGCTAGCTCATGGTGACTCCTGCTGCTTATGACTACCTTACTTCGTGGTGCTTTTCTGACAAGGTGATTGTCTATTCCGCATATGTCTGTGTGTATGTGGAGTAAGGGGGGTGTTTGTGTCCTTAGTAATAGGGTCTGCTCTTCTCTTTCCTAGTTCCCGGTGCTTCATGAACATCCCCCAGACTGAGGGAGGTTCCTTAACCGGTCTTCAGAACACCATCTCCATCTTCTCTGGCTTCCTTCCCCGAACCCATCGCCATCCTAGACAGTATACACATCTCTGCTGGGGTAAGGTGGGAACGGTGGTGGTGGCTCATGTCGTCTCTGCGAGATTGCTTCACAAGCGGAAGGTAAGACTTGTGGGGTATCCTACACGTAGGCTGTGGAAATGCGTAGGCTGTGGAAATCACGTCTGCAAAACAACGATGCACGGTATTGCGGCAATGTTGAGTAGGCTGTGGAAATCATATCGGGAAAATAACAATGCGCCGTATTGCAGCCTTCCTTTACCTTCCTTTAATATAATGCGCAGTAACGTTTACTTATAATGCGGTGTTCACTTTTATCACGGGCAGTGAACAAAATTAACGTTTAATTGGCTGCGGTGTTCCAACAACGAGCTCAATGTTCATTGGCTGCGAACCATTAAAAGTAAAAGTGTTGCAGTTTTTCTTAACAAAAAATTATGAATATATTCCAGGAAAAGCACCTGGATAATCAACATCCAATCATTTACACAACTTACTGGTATACTCATAATAATAAAACTCCGGGAAGAGATATGGGCCAGTATTTAAAATTATAACCTTAAACAGCTCTGCAGCAAAGTCCATCCAACTCTTATATAGGCACGAATTTGTGGGGTGAATTCCTTTTAAAAATAAGATAAATACATGTGCATAGTAATCATGATATTTGGTCATAATAATATACCACATATTTTACTTTCCCTGATGCATATCCATAAATCTAGAAAGGGTAAGCTAACAAATTAACAGGGAGAGCCGAGCCAGAGCCAAGCCAGAGCTGAGCAAACGGTCTTGCTCAGGACTTAGAGTCTGTGCACGAGCCGAGACCTGAAAATATTTGTTATGTAAATCATAGAACGAGCATCCCGTAAAATATGATAAAGTCTCTTCAGAATAAAAAAAATGTGGATTTCTTTAACATGTGGAAACTTTGACATTAATACTCCACATTAAGCTCTGCACTGAGAAGTACTTATGAAAAGTGATAGTTTTTAAACATGAACTTAGAACAGAGAGGCTTTAAGGCACGGGCAAAGTGGGCCCTGGCCCAGGGCCCCAGCCATTCAAGCGGCCCCCTGATAGAGCCAGCTCCGTTCTTGCTCTAATGACCTTAAGTAATTCTCAACAGATTTTTTTTACATACCATTTTCCTTTAAGTTATTTTTAATGTGGGTGATGTATTGGAGTCCTTTACAGATGTTTGGCAGAGAAATGTTTGTTTTTCAACACCATGCAACATCCATAAAAACAGTTTCTTTTAGATCAAAACAGGACCTGACATATGAGAAATGGCAGGGGGGTCACAAAGATTATTTGCAGTAATATTAGTGAGATGCTGCTGTATTATGATGATGAAATCACACGTCACTATCCCTGAATAGTAGATGTACATACATTTAAAATTTGCACCAGCGTGCCTCTGCACTGTCAATGACCTGTCCAAAGAGGGCATGAAGGAGCTGAAATTGGATCATAAATTCAAAGCTGTTACAAACAGGGGCCCACAAAATACGTTTGGCCCAGGGCCCCCGAAATCCTTAAGATGTCCCTGACTTAGAACCATTCCCTCTGGTGTTGAGAAATAAATGTCAGTGCCGAGCACCGGAATACACTGGCAAAAATTAATCACTGCTCAGTCTGCTATCAAGAGAAAACCCCGGTATTGCAGTGCACCATTGCAATTCACATCGACAGCTCTTGGGGATGTGTGGGGTGTGAGAGAAGAGCCAACAAGGCACTGGCAGCCTGCCCAAAGAGTGAGCAAGGACTATAAGTGCAGTCTACCTGAAATTCTGCTTCAAACAAATACCTGCATCATCACTGGCAGAATTGGAAGTTACCATCACGTGACTGAAAACTGCAAATAGTTTCCTCTGCTGGTTAAAAAAAAATTAAAATAAGGCCAGATGACAACTGCAGTTCCCACTTTTATGCATCTTTTATACTGTGGATGATGCCGTAAAGTCTCAGAGGATGGTCTGAAAAAGGGGTTGCGAGAGCTTCCATCTTGCATTTAAAAAGTTTGAAGGATGCACATTGTGTAAAAAAATGGGCAGAAGACTGGCTGACAGATAGAATTGCTCAAGGGGTTAATGCACCTTCTGTATTGTAGCTGGGTTGGAGAAACAGCACAGACTCCCTGTGCCTGAGTGAGCGTTAATCCAGCCCACTCAGGCCAATACCCACGCCGCTCTCATATTTGAGAGCGACGCGGGGATTGGATGAGGAGTCCGATGCTGTCCCAGGGACTGCTGGGACCAAGAACAAAAGAGCGCGAGGCAGCCAGCAGCACCAGGTAAGTCTTGTTTTTTATTTTTTTATTATTATTACTCCCCACCACACTCTCCCCCTGTGTGATTCCCACCTGCCCCCTCTTCCCGCCCCCCCTTTCACCCACCCCACCGGTCTTTATCTCTGTCGGCCGCCACTGGTCTAGTGTTGCTTTGATTCCTATCTGGAGGGCACATGACTTGCAGTTCAGACTGGGATGTTCCCATTGGAGCAGAAACAAGGCTAATTTGAATATGTCTGGCCTCTGTCTACAATGGCATCATAGGCAAGAAAGCAAACAACGGACTGTAACGAGTCCCTGAGTAATCACCAGGAACAGAGATTAATTTGGGCATTCCATCAATCACTTTTTTGTTCTTCTTAGTGGTAGCAGAAGCAATGTAAATGGAAGCTGCTGTGCTGGAACACATATATTATTGCAGGTGAAGAAATATGTGTGTGTAATGGATGGAGGAATGTTAAGTAGTTATAGTTGAAGGTGTATGAACAAATGGCGAAACAGTGGTCCATGGAAAAAGCTCTGTTGTTTAGGAGTGATAGATTTGTTCCTTTTATAGGAGCCAGAAAGAAGCTGATGCCAGCAGCTCATTGGGGCATTGAGGCGCGTTAGGTATCAAGTCATTTGTAAGACAGTTTTATTAGTAGCCAGGAATAGATGCCGAAATTGAGACAAAGGTAATGTATTCTGGTAAATGTGTTGGAAGTGGGGCCAATGATATCTATGAAATGGCCAGAGAGGGCAAGGCAGAAATTGGTGTCTGACATTGCTGGACCTTTCAAGAAATTACCACTCAGAGCAAGTATGCGTTTGCTGATTACTGTTCAAAGTTGTTGAAGTAGCTCTTTTAGAATCTGTAACTATTATTAAAGCGGCGGAACTGCGCAGTTGTTCAATGCACTGTAGTCTGTTACATTGTGAAGGTGTACCCAAAGGTATGGTCACTGGTAATGGTGTACAAATGTTCTTGATGGAAATAAAATAATTTTTTGCAGTACCAAATTAAACATGTTACCATTTTGTTTGACAATTCCCATATAAATGGTTGAGTTGAGAGATTTAACGGGGTACTAGAACACCCTGTGCAGTTTGCTGCAGTATCTGGTAGCGCAGGGATTATAGGAACTCTAGCTGCACTGAATCAGGCCTCACACAGTAAATGAGTACGTTTTTTCGAGGGGATGAATGGAATAAAGTCAGTATCTGAGATATGTCCCTGGTGGTTGTTGAAACTGGGAGCGGCGGGAAAAGTTGTGAATGAACAAAAACTGAAAGCAGTTTTTTCAAGAGTGACATAGTCAAGATCAGATTGCTTGGTATTAGAGTGGAATGAGATTCCAACTATAGTGCACCAATGTAGGTTGTATCTGCGAGTGAGAATGTCAGTGGGCGTAGCCGCGTAGGGTGACAAGTGTCAGACTCTACAGAATAATATACCTGAGCATGAAGAGGTGGATTCAAGTGGTGTGGAGCATGGACTCCTGAGCTGAAGCTGAGTGTTGTAAGATAGTCTAGTGAAAAAGAAGGGAGATGAGCGAAGCAACATAAATGTGTGAATGATAGTAGAGAGTTCGGTAACACCGTAATGCAGAAGGAATGTGGAGTTTAAGTAGACATGATAGAGATTTGGGGGCCCAACAGGTCAAATGTAGATTGAGAAAATGCAAAATGACAGATGTGGGAGTGATAACACGAAACACCCGTACACCTATGTGAAGTCTGGACACAAACCACGCAGAGCACCAGCATGTCCACTCTCTAGAAGTAATCGTTTAATGCTGACATCACCCCTGTTTGCATGATTTTCATAGGTTGTCTGCTTCGGATGAGAGTATATGTGACAGAAATTGAAACTTATATTAGCAGGTGCACAGCTTTTTCATGAGAAGAAAAAAACCTTGAAGAAAGATACAAGAAACGTAAACAATCAGATGCTGAGCTAGTCATTTATGAATCCTTGACAAACATGAGAATGAGGCTGAAAACGCCAGAAGCAAGAACGCAGAGCAGGGCTGTGTATAACATGAGCACAACATGAAAACAAGATGGCAGCTAATGATTCAACACAGCATTAGCTATTACGGTGGTTTCAAAACAATTTTTCGTGCACTTTCTCACAGATATGTTCAAGGATTTTACAATGTGATTTCTTGGCTTGAGGGAAGTTGAGGAAGCAATTAATGCTCTGCCTACTGGCAAGGCAGTCGGAGAGGATAAGATTCCGCTTGAATTTTTTAAGGTTTTTAAAAGTATATTGACTCCGATCTACCTAGAGTTATGCAACGCGATTATGCAAGGAGAAGAAGTTCCCCCTTCTTGGAATGTAACTAATATTGTTGTTTTTCCGAAAAAGGGGAAACCTATAGACGATATGAGCTCTTATCGACCGATAGCGTTGATCAATGCTGATACTAAACTTTTTTCTAAAATTCTTGCTTCACGACTGGCCCCGGTGATACATCTATTAGTGTCAGAGCAGCAGCATGGCTTTGTTTCCGGAAGAGATACTGCTGCACACATTAATACGGCGATTGCTGCATTTGATGTTTCGGGTGAACTGGGCCAGCAGCTGGGGATGTTGATGCTGGATGCCGAGAAGGCCTTTGACTGAGTGACTTGGGGTACTTTATGGATTACAATGTCTTCAATAGGCCTCGGTCAAGGGTTCATCTCGGCAGTACAGAAACTGTATAAGAACCCAATAGCTGCAATTAAACTTAATGGTCATTCCTCATCTTTTTTTTCGGTCCAAAGGGGTACGCGGCAGGGGTGCCTGCTCTCCCCGTTGTTGTTTGCTATTTACATTGAGCCTTTTATTAAACATTTATTATCCAATGCTGATATTTCTTCAGTTATTTTAAATGGGATGGATCTAAAATTAACTGCGTATGCGGATGACATCGCTGTTTTTTCGACTACGCCAGTTAATGCTTTAGTTGCGATAACTTACGAAGCACAGCTATTCGGTTATTTCTCCGGCTATAAACTAAATCTTAATAAGACACAGACGATATTGAATTTTCAACTTGAGAGGCCTCCAACAGCCTTAGGGGTCACAAATACGGCAATTTATTTGGGAGTCTGTCTTAGTAGTCAAATTAAGGATATTATTGCATTAAACTATGAACCACTATTGACGAAAGTAGTGACAAAATTGCGCAGTTGGCATCGGCTACCCCTTAGTATATATGGGAGATGCAACATTATTAAAATGAACATCCTTCCGAAGTTTTTGTATTTTTTCCGCACTAAAAAACAAAGAAAAAAAAAAACAATGTGATTTCTGTGCTCTATGTTTGATGCTATGTTGTTGATGTAATTGCAAGGATTGTATGCGTTCATTCATTTTTATGTAAGGGGGGAAGCATGCGATGATGTTAGCTTGTAAGTGTGAGCGTAAGGGTGCGTTTATCTTTAATGCCCTTCTTCGTTTGTTGTATTACTCACTTGGAGAAGGATTTTATTGATGGTTAGGAATAGATTCTGAAATTGTAGCAAAAGTAAGGGACTGTGAGGAATGTGGTGGGAGTGCGCCAATGATGAAATGGTCACAGAGGCCAGGGCAGAATTATATTAGGGCATTAGAAATGTATTGTGTCTTTGGAACACTGCAGGGTGAAGGATTTGGTATGATGAAAGACTTGGGTGGCTTACAATGCTCATTAGTTCCTATAAAACATCTACAAATAAACCTGAATGTAAGAATTTCACCGAAAGACTAAGCTTATACATGAACACTGACAAAAGACTGATACAACTTTCAGATCTTTTCCTCCTCACCAAATCGCTCAACCAAGTATGACTCTAGGCAATGGTGCTGGTGTCATGGATGCCTCTACCCCTCCATCAGGTTGGGGCCATGAGGTGGAATGCCAGCAAGCCCAGGGAGGGAGAGCAAAGTGAAGAATCAGAGTGGAGGTGGGTAAATGAAGGGCTGAGGGTGGGGAGTGTGTGGGGGTGTGTATGTTTGTGTGTGTAACAGCATATGTGGATAAGTGAGACTCTGTATGTTTACGTGTGGGTGATAGAGCAAGAATGTGTGAGTGTATCATAATATAGGTTTTAATCCCTGGCACGTGGGTGGCATCCTTGGAGTACTGTAGTGATCCCTGGCATCTGGTGGCCATTTCTGGCACCTGGTAAGCATCACTGCCCTTTGGTATGGACTATTACTAGGAGATTAGCGCTCCAGTATACACTCTCCTCATATATGTCAATATAAACCAAAGTATACTGTTCCTAGGTGCAGCTGGTGCAGGTAAGAGCGGTGGGGCGGGTCAGGAGGGGAGTCAATAGACGACGCAATAGGGAAAATAAAAATGAATAAAACCACTTACCATGCGCTCGCGCAACGTCGAGTTGGCTCCCCCCGCCCCCCACCTCGCCGCTCTTACCTGCATCGGCCGTGCCTGACTGTTCCGGAATTAAGTCAAAGAGAAATATATCTAGCTATTGGCAGGTACCTTTGGAAGCATGCACTTGTAGGAACACTTGCCCTCACTCACCCGAGGGTGACATGCTTCATCGTAGGTCTATGCTCCTCACCAGGCCAGCACTGTAATGCCCGGCACGCCCCGCAAGAGGGCACTTTACCAGAGATATTTTATCAACAAAAGCCTGATGAGCACAGCTGGACAGAAGCTTGTGTTCAGGTGGTGAGAAGATTGGAAAAAGTGTGAATCTAAAATCAGCTAAGCACCATGTATCTCAATGTATTTAATGTCATCTCTCTGGTCAGTGTTGAGATTAAAACAAAAGTGACAGAGGAACTGGGAAATAATGGTCCCTATCTCTGTGCGCAAAAAAGTGATGGTCACCCATAGGCCTGCTGGTTGACTAAGGTCTACAATTGTAATTCCGGAACAGTATACTTAGGTTTATATTGAGATTATTTCTTTGAAACTACACCTGGAATTTGAAGGTAATCCCTAGCACCAAGTAAAATTTCCTGATATATTCTGACAATTGCTGGTCTGTGACTGCCATCCCTGGCATTTATTTGCCCTTCTCTAGTATCTGGTTAGGTGTCCATTATATATGATGGTTTTATGCTGACCTGTGATATCCCTGGAATCTGGTGGCCATTTGTGTGATTCGGTAGACACCCCTGGCATCTGGTGGCCATCACTGGCCCACAATGGTCATCTCTGTCAAATCACTTACATCCCTTGGCGACCATCTTTGGCATCTGGTTACAATGTCTGGCATAATAAAGGCATCTGGTTACAATGTCTGGCATAATAAAGGCATTTGTTTGCAATCCCAAACAAATGTTGGCCTTTAATGTGTGGCCTTTACTAGTACAGGGTCGCATATGATGATGGTATATGAATAGATCAGTATTAATGGATTGTGAGTTTGAAGAGATGAAATAGCTCAATATGGATACAGAAATGTTCATTGCCCTTAGAAAATGTATCACTGGGAGAGATGGGAAGTGGAGCCAGTGAAAGGATCTATTGAACAAGATGACACTACAGTGCATACATGTCCAGAGGGCAATGGTAGGTATTGAAATGGACGTACAGATTGTGGGACAGTATGCCAGGGGACCAAGAACACTAAGGCTGGTGTCCCTTCCTTTTTTCTCTGTACAGGGTGACAGTTCTGGGGATCTCCACTCGTAATGCCAAACATTATTAGTAAAATAAAGAAGGAAAACAAACCAAAAAAGACTTCCTTCTGTGAGGTTATGATCAATGTCAGGGAGATAACTGTGTACTCCAGAATATATGTAAATTAATCCGAGTTTATTTATTCATTTGTGTAAACTGCTTTACGTTTAGATCAGATATGTCATGCATAAAGACAGTAGCAGTGCGTAACTTAAGAGACAGTATGGAAAACATAAGCCAGAGTGAGAGATTGAGGCAGTGTACACTGATGCTATTTGTGGAGAACAGACAAAAAGCAGGAGAACTCAAGGGCACGTGTTTACAATTTTTTCTATAGTCATTCTTACATTCAATCACATTAGGTCGCACTTGAGTGTAGTTTTGAACTCACTGTGAGTGAGAAGCAGACTCAGATCTCTGGGGCAGTGGCAGCGGTTTTGGGAACGCAGAAGATATAGAGAACATAAGACCAGATGCACAAAGCTTTTTTGCGGTCGCAAACAGCCCGATATGCCCGATTACACAGGACCCCTGCCTCCTCTTAAATGAACAAAAAAACAAAAAAGAAACTTTTCTTTTTAAAAGCAGTTCCATTTCCGTAAGGGGAAGCGGGCTGCATTTAAAAAAAAAAATGTCTGCTTTATTAAAAAGCAATCAGAGACATGGTCGTCTGCTGACCCCAGCAGGCGAACATGCCTGTGATGGCTGTGATTCCTAGGGGGTCTCAAATTGCGACCTACCTCATTAATATTCATGAGATAGGTCGATTTGCAACCCACTAGGAATCAGTACATTTAAAATAAAACGTTTATACATTTAGAATTGCGATTACCAAATAGTGATTCAGAAAAATGTGCTATTTGTAAATCGCAATTTCAAATATTTGTAAATCTGGTTCAAAATCCGGAATCTGATCCTGGTGGTTTTGGCCTACCCAGAAATGTCTGGTTTGCTGATCGTAAACCCTGGTGGTTGTGTAGTTGGTCAATTTGTTGTCAAGGTCGTGGATCATTTTGAATACAATAGTGGGCAACTTCCTTGATCATGCCTCCTGCTGAGAACCATCCAATGTCATGGCAAACGAAAGTGGTGGGTGTATGCCTTCACAAGTTTCAAAGGATTCTGCTTGCAAAGTTACAAATCTTGTCCCGTGGGAAGAAGGAATACTGCAGGAGTCCTACACATAGGCTGTTGCAAACGTCCAAGTTGCTAACTACTATGGAATTGATTAGTATCTTAACGGTATTGAAATGGAGACACTGGTGATTGTTTCTTATGTCTAATCCTTTGTATTGTGCCGCAGTGGCAGGAGAGTGGTGAGGGGTTGAATGTTATGCCAAGATTTCTAGTCAAGAAGGAAAAAGTCAGGATGTTAAGGAGGGAATGGATAGATTTGGGGTCAGAATAGGAGGGGGGGAGTCCAACTTAGCAATGAGGCAGTCGAGACATCCGATGTAAGAGCAGGCAGTAGTAAAGGAGAAGATTTGTGTGTCATCTTCATAAAGAAAGCTGAAGCCAAACAAGGAGATGATAGCACTGAGTGATGTGGTATTTAGAGACAATAGTTTTGGACCTAAGACTGATCCTTGAGGGGGCTCGGATTGGTGGAAAAGTCGTTGGGGTTTTTATATATTGTTATTTGAATCTTTTTCATGCTGTTTGTTGTTTTCTCTTAAAGTAGGTGAGAGCGTGCATTGGAGTGTGGGTGGCAGATAAATTGACAGGAGTTCTAGGTGCGGGATTCATTCGGATTTGGGTTAAAAGAGTATAACAGTTTAATTTACCTGTTCTGATTAATCCTGGTAATTTTGATGTTTACCAATATGCTTCTAAACAAATGAAGTTACGATATGGTAGGAAAACTAATGTAGTTGGAGAAATTTAAATTCTACTCTAAGAAACAGGGTGCGTAAGAATCTATTGAGGGTTATGTGTCACAATTAAAATTGTTAGCATCTACCTGTGATTTTGAACATATTAATTATGAACAGGTATTATGTGATCAGATTGTAATGCAAACAAATCATTAGAAGGTTTAAGAAAGACTTTGAACAAGAGCAGATATGTCTCTGAACACCATTATTAAAATAGCCAAAGCTATTGAACATTCTGAAAAATTGGTGCAAGAAATAAGAGGAAGTTATGGAGGTGAAGTCAATGCTGTAACTAAATGCTTTCCAGATAAGTTTAAGAAAGTCTCATGTAGGAAAGATGCAACTAAGAAAACGTCTCTTTCATGCTACAGATGTCGGAGTTTTTCTCATTTAGTAATTTAAAAAATTGCCCTCCTATGGATAACTTTTGTTTAAAATGTAAGAAGAAAGGGCATTTTAGTAGAGTTTGTATATCCAACACTAGGCGGGTAAACCTAAGAAATGACGAACAATTGGTTAACTATGGAGATATTAAACAGAATCTCAATACCATTTTAAGTATGGGCAGTGAAGATATGAAGAAGGGATTTCCTTCATTTGAAATCACAATTGATTTAAAACAGATTACCATTCAGGTTAATTTTTGTGCTTGGTACACTATTATAGGACAAGATATTGTTATTGAATTGTGGTCTAACAAAACCTTGATATATCTCCTGGAGGACACTTTGGGCATAATATTGACTTGATTGGGTATTTTTGGGCTGATTTGGATTTTTCAGGGTGACGCACTTGTGGGAAGGTCTACGTAGAGAAAAAAGGACAGTCTTTGTTAGGGTGGCCGCATCAAGAGGAGATGGGCATCAGATTAGACCCTACATCCAATGCTTCTGTTTATGTGGTTGACAAATCAAAAGACAACTTTTCAGTGAATGTCATTACTGTACCACAGGTGGATGGTTTAATAATGGAGTTTAAAAAAATATAAAGATGAGTTTCGAGGTTTTAAGCATAGTATAATTCTCAGGGAAGATGCTGTACCAGTTTGCCATAAAGTCAGGAATGTTCCACTTTCTTATAGCGAGAAACTTAAAGTGATTTTAAATGACTTATGCAAAGAGGATTTTATTGAACCAGTGGAATCTTCTCCTTGAGTGTCTCCTGTTGTTATTTCAGTGAAGGCATCTGTGGAATTAAGACTTTGCAATGATTTACGCAGCCTCAGCAATGCAATTTGGATTGACTCCCATCCTCTCCTGAATTTGCATTAGATGGTTTCAACTTTGCCTGTGCTAAAGTTTTTTCTACATTAGATATTGCTAGAGCTTACCATCAAGTTAAGCTAGATGAGGAATCCAAAATGTTAATGTCATTCATCACACCAGATGGTTTGTTTCGCTACTGTAGGATGCCTTTTGGTTTGACCAGTGCTACTCCAGTGTTTCAAAGATTAATGAAGGAGACACTTGAAGGTTTAACTGGTGAAATAGCTTTCCAGGATGATATTTTGATTTTGGATGTGATGAGAAGGAACACAACAAGAATATTAATTGGGTTTTACAACTGTTATCAGACAGGGGCTTGAAATTGAAAATAACAAAATATAAATTTCAAAGACAGGAAGTGGAATATCTTGGACATTTTTTAAGTGGGTCAGGTAATAGATCTAAGCACAGTCATGTGGAAGCTATTCTGAAAGCTCCTATTCCTAGTTCAAAAGAACAATTGGATTAACTGAATAGGATACAACATTTATTCAAAATTATGCTACCAAGGTTGAACCATTCAGATGTCTTTAAATGAAAATGGTAAATTTATGTGGAATGAATCTATGACTCAAACAATCAATGAGATGAAGAAATTATTAATCAGTGCACCTTATCTCAAAACGTTTGTTTGGTAAAGAATGCACGGTTGTAGTGGATGCGAGTAATTGTGGCTTAGGTGCGGTATTGATGCAAATGGGAAATGGAAAGGAAGGGATTGTTTTGTATGGATCCAGAACACTTCGTGAGGGTGATAGAAATTATTATGTTATACTTAAGGAACTTCTAGCGTGTGTTTGGGGTTCTGAATATTTTCAGATGTTTTTGTGGGGAACTAGGTTTGTGATTAAAACGGACCATAAACAGTTGGTAGATGTGCTGTCACCAGGTGGGGTCGCATTATGACACCCAAATTGGCATCTAGATTGTTGGTATTCCGCTTCAAAATTGAATTTCTTCTGGGTAAGAACATGGTCCATTCGATTTATATATCAAGGCAGCCTTTAGTTTTACTGAAGAACAATCAGATGAATGTGAGGTAGCATTCCCACATTCTGTAAACAAATTGATTGATGTTGACAATGCTGCGGTTGATGAAACTACATGGTGTGAAGAGATGAATTTGGATTCTATTTTGAGCCAAATGTTGCCAAATTCATTAAGAACCACAGCAACGCACTATTTTGGGGGAATTGATGAGTTTCTTTAAAGTACATGAAGAGCTTGCTGCTGAGAATGGTGTAATAATGAGGAGAGAGAAATTTGTACCTCCCTTTGGTTTGAGGAAAGAGATCACTGATTATGCTCATAAGGGCCATTTGGGAATTTCAGGTACCAGAAGATGTGTTAGAGAGAACTTCTAGTGGCCTGGTATGGATGTTATGGTGGATCACCATGTGAGGGCTTGTCAAAATTGTGCTATTAGTGATAAATCAGCTAAGCCTTTAACTACTGATTCATGTCCTTTTTAATTTCCTGGTGGCCCATGCAGGGAATTGGGGGTAGATATTCTTGATCCGTTTGCAGTTTTGCCCAGACAAGAAGCATATGGTATTGCTGTAGTGGACTATTTTTCAAAATGGCCTGAAATTAAGATAGTTAAAGTCACTTCAGAAATGGTGGTGGAGTTTCTGGATGAACTGTTTTGTAGAGATGGAATTTTGCAAGAGATTGTTTTGGACAATTGTCCACAGTTTGTTAGCACGTACACTCAAGGTTATTTGGCTAAATGTGTTATTAAGCATAAAATCATTTTTGTTTTCCATCCTGAATCAAATGGTCAGGGTGAGAGATTTAACAGAGTGGTGAAGAATGTGATTTAGCTAGCTGTTCAAGGGAGAGATAGACTGGAGGAAAGCATTGCAGTCTATGTTGCTGGCACATAGGACTACTCTCAATTTAGTGACCTTGGTGAGTCCTTTTGAGTTGCTAAGTGGAGAGAAGCTGAGTACTAAGCTTGTGCCATGATGGTTGAGGAGAAAGGGGAGACATTTCAAAATTGATTTTCGAAGTGTAAGGAAAGTTGTAGAGGATTATAAGGACAGAATTAAACTTAATATAGATATGAGAAGAGGAGCTTGTAGTAAGTAGTGCATGGAGACTGGTGATTTTGTACGTCTCAAGAAGGACAAGGTTATGGTAAAAGGGTCAGCGTGTTGGTCTGATCCTGTAAGAGTCATTGAGGTGTGTAAAATGCTAAATCGGTGACTGGTGGAGTGGTGTGGTGTGGAATCTTACTTGTGTGTCTTATTTAGAGGGATGATTGTGGGACATGTGAATACTAGTAAGGATAGAAGCAATGAATTTTTGGATGTTACTGAAGTTAAATGTAGAAAAGCAATATGCAGTGAACCTGCATCCTTAACAGGAGGAACAGCCTGTGACAATGCTGGTTGACAGAATAAGGTTCCTGTTGACCGAGGTGATCTTCCTTTGGAACCTGTGAACAATGACAGGATACGCAGATTGTCTGTTAAACTCAGTGATTATATTTTACATTGAATTTATGTGGAAAAAGAAAGACTATGGTTGTAGGAAAGTAGGATCTGCTTCTATGGTTACCCCCACTTTCTGGCTGGTGCTAAGCTGTATTTGAGACTAGTCTGACTGGGATCCTGCTAATCAGAACCCCAGTCTTTCTGCTTTCTCCCTACATTGTTGAGTTCAGTACTTAGGTACATCCCAGTTTGGATACTGGGGTACCCTTATAAGTCCCCAGTATATGTTACTAAGGTACCCAGGGCATAGGTACCCCAGAGGTCTCCCATGGGCTGAAGCAAGTATTATGCCACCCATGAGAGACCATTCAAAATGGAACTACAGGCCTGCCATTGCAGCCTGTGTAAGATGATGCTAGCACCACCCACTTACTAAAGATATAGGTTTCCTATATCTAGGGTCACTGCACTTAAAACCTATAAGTCACCCCTATAGCAGGCCTTTGCAATACTGAAGGCAGGGTTCTTGGTTCCAAGTGAGAGGGTGCCCCTGCATTAGGTAGGTGCAACACCACACCACACTTAGTATGTTTTCCAAAGGAGATGCCAGTGGCTCTCTGACTACTAGATACAGTGAACTTTCGTTCCAAGAACTGAAAGCACTGTGTGCCTCTAGAAAGTTGAAGACAGGGAAAGGAGCCAACACTCAATGCCTCATGGAGGTGTTACTGTTAGATGACCTCAGGAAAAGCACTGGGTCAGATGAACAGGAAAGAGTGGGTGGGGCAGGGAATGAAGATAGGCCAGAAGGGGAGCCCTTTTTTGACCTAGAATCTAACCCTCACCAGGTGGAGCCTGATGACTCCCACCTGGACAATTCAGACCTCCCAGAGGAGAACACAGGTGGCTTTGAGGATGCCCCATTTGATCCTCCTGGGAAGGTGCAGAGTAGACCAAGGAGGTCTAGATCCTCCTCTGCAGAATCCAATGCCTTAGGACAGTCAGCAGGGACCTCCATTTCTAGTAAGAGGGGGAACTCTTTTGATAGGGAGTACCAACTTCTTGAGCTTGAGAAAGCTAGGTGTAGGCTCAGGCAAGAGCAGTTGGCCCTTGACAGAGAGTCCCTAGAAGTCCAGAGAGCAAGGAAGAAATTGGGACTAGAGTCCCATGGTGGCAGCAACTAGCAACAGTGTCCATAGATTTAAGGAACATTCCTTTGAACATAGGAACCTGAACAAGATAGTCCCTCCCTACCATGGTGGGGATGACATCCACAAATGGATAACTGCTTTAGAAAGGGCCTGTAAAGTTCAGAGGCTCCCCCAAGAGCAGTGGGCAGCTATCTTGTGGCTCTCCTTTGCTGACAAAGGTAGAGATAAGCTCCTCACTGTTAGAGAAGAGGATGCTGATAATTACACAGTTTTGAAAAGTGATCTCATTGATGGGTTTGGTTTCACCACTGAACAATACAGGATTAAGTTCAGAGACACCCAGAAAGAACAAACCCAGGACTGGGTAGATTTCGTGGATAGTGCTATTAGGGCTCTTGAAGGTTGGTTGCTTGGCAGCAAAGTGCATGACTACCAAGGATTGTATAATTTGATTATGAGGGAGCAGATCCTTAATAATTTTCAGAACTAGCTTTGCATCAGTACCCGGTGGACTCAGATCTGACTTCTCCCCAAGAATTGGGAAAGAAGGCAGATAAGTGGGTCAGAACCAGGGTTAAGCAGAACAATCAGAGCAATAGTGGTGACCAGAAGAAACAGGATTCTTCAAAATCCCAGGATAAGGGTGGGGACAATGGAAAAGACAAGAAAGAGTCTTCTCAAGGGCCCCAAAAACCTGCATCTGGAGGGGAGTCACAAACATCCAAGAAAGGCAAGAAGAAACGTTGGTGTTACTTTTGTAAGGTGAAGACCCATTGAACAAAGGATGCTAATTGTCCAAAAGCCAAGGAGAACACTCCTACTACCACTGCCCCTAAGGCAACTGCGCCCCCTAGCACAGGTACAAGTGGTGGTACAGGAAACAAGGGATTAGTAGGGTTAACCCTGGGTTCTGAGATGGGTTCTGACTTATTCAGAACTCCAGCTCAGGCTCTGTTGGTCTGTGATCGTGGCATAGATCTTGCCACCTTACTTGTCAGTCCCAGTAACCTTGGCAAGTACAGACAACAGCCTTTGATTAATGGAAAAGAGGCTATGGCCTACAGGGACACTATGGTGAAAGAGAAACTTGTGTCTCCTGACCAAATCATACTTGGACAAATGTACCAAGTGACCAATGCTAACAATGTCAGGACTGACCATTCCTTGGCAGTTGTTAATTTCAGCTGGGGAGGGGTAACTGGACCTAAAAAGGTTGGGGTATCTTCAGACCTACCTTTAGATTGTTTGTTGGGCAATGATTTGGGAACTTCAGTCTGGGCTGAGGTAGAGTTCAGGACTCATGCAGAAATGTTGGGCATCTCTGCAAGTGTGTTTGCTGTGACCAGGTCACAAGCAAAGCAGCTTTCCACTGAACAGGCTCTGGATCCTGGAACAATGGACCAGGTGCCTTCCAAGAAAAGGAGCAGGAAGGGTAAGGCTGTGCCTCCCCCCAGACTCAGAGTGAGGATCAGTCTCTTGAGAGAGATGATCTGAACCTCTGTGAAGGAACTGCCCCAGATGAACTGGAACCTGATCAGGTTGAGTTCTTGGGGGCAGGGGGCCCTTCCAGAGCAGACTTGAGTTTGGAGCAGCAGACCTGCCCCTCTCTTGAACCCCTCAGACAGCAAGCTGCTGCTGAGGCTTCTGGGAAGGTCAGTCGGTCCCATAGGATCTACTGGGATGAAGGTCTTCTGTACTCAGAGGGTAGAGACCCCAAGCCTTGTGCCACCAGGAAGTTGGTTATACCCCAGAAGTTCAGAGGGTTCCTACTCACCCTTGCACGTGATATTCCCCTGGCAGGACACTTAGCGCAAAGCAACACTTGGGACAGGCTTGTCCCTCACTTTCACTGGCCCCATATGTCTGAGGACAGAAAGGAGTTTTGTCGCTCCTGTGCCACCTGCTAAGCCAATGGCAAGTCAGGTGGCATCACAAAGGCCCCCTTAATTCCACTTCCAGTGGTTGGGGTTCCCTTTGAGAGGGTTGGAATTGATATTATTGGTCCCATAAACCCTCCAACAGCATCTGGGCACAGCTATATTCTAGTGGTGGTGGGCCATGCCACTAGGTATCCAGAAGCCATTCCCCTTAGGACCACTAAAGCTCCTGTGGTGGCAAGGGCCCTCTTAGGAATTTTTTCCAGAGTGGGCTTCCCTGAGGAGATCTTAACTGACAGAGGTACAAACTTCATGTCAAGTTATATTACTGCAATGTGGAAAGAGTATGGAGTGAATTACAAATTCACCACACCCTACCATCCTCAATGCAATGGGCTAGTTGAAAGATTCAACAAGACCCTAAAGGGTATGATTATGGGCCTCCCAGAAAAGCTTAGGCGGAAATGGGATGTCCTTCTACCCTGCCTTCTCTTTGCCTACAGAGAGGTCCCTCAGAAGGGGGTTGGCTACAGCCCTTTTGAACTTCTGTTTGGGCATCCAGTTAGGGGTCCCTTGTGTTTGGTGAAGGAGGGATGGGTGTTACCTCTCAAACCTCCCAAACAGGACATAGTGGACTCTGTACTTGGTCTGCGCTCCTGCATGGCTGAGTAGATGAAGAAGGCCAGCAAAAACCTTGAGGCAAGCCAAGAACTCCAAAAAGCTTGGCATGACCAAAAGGCTGTCCTTACTGTTTATCAGCCAGGCCAGAAGGGTGTGGGTGTTGGTGCCTGTGGCCCCAGCAGCTCTCCAGGACAAATGGGGTGGACCCCACACCATACATGAACAAAAGGGTGAGGTCACCTATCTGGTGGACCTTGGCACTCCCAGAAGTCCCCATAGGGTGCTTCATGTGAACACGCTGAAACCTTTTGTTGACAGGGCTGATATGGGCTTGCTCATGGCAAGTGGTGAGGGACAGGAGGAAGAGAGTGACCCTCTCTCTGATCTCCTCTCACAAAACCCTGATGATGGATCAGTTGATGGAGTAGCCTTGGCAGGCAGCCTCACTGATCAGCAGCAGATTGATTGCAGGAAGGTCATCAATCAATTCAGACATATGTTCTCTATGACTCCTAGTCAAAACACCTGGTGTACCCATGAGGTGGACGCAGGTGAGAGTCTACCTGTTAAGAATAAAATCTACAGGCAGCCTGACCATGTCAGAGATTGCTTCAGGACAGAGGTCCAAAAGATGCTGGAGTTGGGAGTGATTGAGCCTCAGATAGCCCTTGGGCTAGCCCAGTAGTCCTAGTACCTAAACCTCACACCAAGGGTGGAAAAAGAGAGATGAGGTTTTGTGTAGACTACAGGGGACTCAATACAGTCACTAGGACTGATGCTCACCCAATTCCATGGGCAGATGAGCTTATTGACACTTTAGCCTCAGCCAAGTTCTTAAGCACATTTGACCTTACTGCTGGCTATTGGCAAATCAGATTAGCTGAGGATGCCAAACCAAAAACAGCATTTTCAACCCCTAGTGGGCATTATCAATTTATTTTAATGCCCTTTGGCTTGAAGAATGCACCTGCCACATTCCAAAGGTTGGTGAATAAAGTTCTCATAGGTCTGGAAGCCCTGTAGCACTATAGTGCAGCATATCTAGACGATATAGCTGTCTTTAGCTCCACCTGGGAGGATCACCTGGTCCACCTGAAGAATGTTTTGGAGGCTCTGCAGAAAGCAGGCCTCACTATCAAGGCTACTAAGTGCCAGATAGGGCAGAGTAAGGTTGTGTACTTGGGCCACCTGGTAGGTGGAGGCCAAGTTCAACCACTACAGAGCAAGATCCAGACCATAATGGAATGGGTTGCTGCAACTACCCAGACTCAGGTTAGAGCTTTCTTGGGCCTGACTGGGTACTACAGAAGATTTGTGAAATGCTATGGGTCCATAGTGACTCCCTTGAATGATCTTACATCAAAGAAAATGCCCAAGAAAGTTCAGTGGACAGTTAGCTGTCAGAAGGCATTTAATGACCTTAAGCAGCAGTACTTAATTTGAGCCGGTGCTTTCCGGTGCTCAGCACCAGCACCTAATCCTCAGCACCGGCGCTTATAGCACCAGTTAAGGACCCACTCATTTGGAAGGCACGTGATTTTCCCCAGAATCACAGGATGTTGAGCCACGCTGAGACACGAACCTGGCTCCCCAGCTCCGAAATCCGCAGCTCTAGCCAATAGGCCAAGTCCTCTCCAGAATAATAAGTACCAGGGCTCTAGTAAGGAGGCAGTTTGCACCAGCACATTTCTCTTGTTAGCGCTGCCTCCTGAGGAGAGCCCCGGCACTTTTTATTTTACAAATTAACCATGTTAAGCAGGCTATGTGCACTGCTACCTTTCTGCAAAGTCATGACTACTCTAAAGTATTCATTGTCCAAACAGATGCATCTGAGTTGGGGGTAGGGGATGTGTTGTCACAACTTAATGCAGAAGGCCAGGATCAACCAGATTTGCATATGGCTGGGTCCAAACTGGAATGGCATGGTGAGCAAAAAAACGATGGATTTAGGCCCAGATCTCTGTACTGGGGTGAATGTATGACATTGTTCTGCATTCTGTCCATCAATTGTTCTTTTTGCATTTGTCACCCCGAGTGGGACAGGTATGCCCAGACGTGGGTCCCGTGCTCTCCATGCCACTGGAGTCAAGCTATCCTGGCTGACGAGGGCTGAACGCCCGAAACCGGTCCTAGGATGTTTTTTTCCAGTCCAGGGAGGACCTGGCCTGGCAGTTCGGGCTGGACTGTTCCCATTGGGCGCAGGGTCGAGACTGATTTGCATATGGCTGGGTCCAAACTGGAATGGCATGGTGAGCAAAAAAACGATGGATTTAGGCCCAGATCTCTGTACTGGGGTGAATGTATGACATTGTTCTGCATTCTGTCCATCAATTGTTCTTTTTGCAGTAGCTTTTATCAGCAGAAGGTTGACCCCCAGAGAGAAATGTTGGTCAGCTATTGAGAGGGAGGCCTTTCCTGTGGTCTGGGCCCTGAAGAAGCTGAGGCCATACTTGTTTGGCATTCACTTCATTGTTCAGACAGACCATAAGCCCCTCTTATGGCTTAAACAGATGAAGGGTGAAAACCCCAAACTTTTGAGGTGGTCCATTTCCCTACAGGGGATGGACTATACAGTGGAACATAGACCTGGGAGGAACCATGCCAATGCAGATGGACTCTCCAGATATTTCCACTTAGAAAATGAGGACTCAACTGGGCAAGGTTAGCCTCATCTCCTTATGTTGGGGGGGGGGTGTTGTTTAGAAAAGTATGATCTGCTTATATGGTTACCCCCACTTTTCGCCTGGTGCTAAGCTGTATTTGACTAGTCTGACTGGGATCCTGCTAATCAGGACCCCAGTCTATCTGCTTTCTCCCTAAATTGGTGTATTCAGTACTTAGGTATATCCCAGATTGGATACTGGGGTACCCTTATAGGTCCTTAGTATATGGTACTAAGGTACCTATGTGAATACTAGTAAGGATAGAAGCAATGAATTTTTGGATGTTCCTGAAGTTAAATGTAGAAAAGCAATATGCAGTGAACCTGCATCCTTAACAGGAGGAACAGCCTGTGACAATGCTGGTTGACAGAATAAGGTTCCTGTTGACCGAGGTGATCTTCCTTTGGAACCTGTGAACAATGACAGGATACGCAGATTCTCTGTTAAGCTCAGTGATTATATTTTGCATTGAATTTATGTGGAAAAAGAAAGACTATGGTTGTAGGAAAGTAGGATCTGCTTCTATGGTTACCCCCACTTTCTGCCTGGTGCTAAGCTGTTTTAGACTAGTCTGACTGGGATCCTGCTAATCAGGACCCCAGTCTTTCTGCTTTCTCCCTAAATTGTTGTGTTCAGTACTTAGGTACATCCCAGATTGGATACTGGGGTACCCTTATAAGTCCCTAGTATATAGGGACCCCAGAGGTCTCCCATGGGCTGAAGCATGTATTATGCCACCCATGAGAGACCATTCAAAATGGAACTACAGGCCTGCCATTGCAGCCTGAGTAAGCTGGTGCTAGCACCACTTACTAAAGATATAGGTTTCCTATATCTAGGGTCACTGCACTTAAAACCTATAAGTCACCCCTATAGCAGGATTTTGCAATCCTGAAGGCAGGGCGCTTGGTTCTAAGTGAGAGGGTGCCCCTGCATGAGCAGGACACCCCTGCAGCCTACGGAGTCCATTCTCCCGGGTTGTCAGTGAAGCAGCCATATACTATATAGAGGGGCACCATGTAATTACGCGATGACCATCTCGAAAACGGCTGCAACGAATCCTATCATGTTTGGTATCACACATGTTGAAATCATACCCCCACAGGTATGATTCCAAGCACTGAAAGAGCCCTCCGTTAGGCTCTCAGTGTTCCTGGTACCAGCCTTCTTGACCCCGATAGCACAAAATGGTTGCTGCCGACCAGAGACACGATTCTGCCCTCCTGCTCCTGGGCCAAGCTCAAGCAGGGGAAGGCAGAACAATAGGCATCCTGTCGCAGGGAGGTGTGACCACCTCCCAGACAGGATTTAGGGTATTGGGATGGGGTGGGTGCGTTTGCCAGCGCCACTCAGTCTGCATGAGTGGCACATTTGGTGTTCCTGTGCATAGTCCAGTTCAAACCAGTCCTGGGAGCTGTTGGCTCCCGCTCTGGAGCACAACTGGACAAAGGACATGGGAGTAACCTCCCCCCTGTCCAGAGCCTCCCCTGGGAGGGTCCCCTGAATCTTCCCAACCCTTTTCCCTAGGGTACTTAAGGGCTTACCTGGGTGTAAGGTCCCTAGATTCGTCATGGGATAAAATTCAGATCAGACACCACTTCTTCTTCTACCGTCTGGGCACTCCGGACTTCGCTGGACTTTGTTTGGGCCTGACTTCATCTCCCTTTCAGTCTGCTGCATTGTCTGTGCCTGTGCATCATACAGGAACCTTCCAAGGCCTGTGAAGCATCAAAGACACTTGAAGAAATCTCCCTTGGAGTGAAGGAGTCACTCCCCTGCATTTGCAGGCACCGCAACTAAGTCGACAGAGCTGCTAATCCTGAGCTCCTCCAGACTCCGAGAGGTTCTGCAACACAGGTGGTGGTTTTCCACAGCTCCCGAGGCCTGCCCTGTCCTCTCACCAAGTTTAAAGCCCGTATCCCTCGTGGGGGTTGCAATAACCAAACCTATGTGCATCGCATCAACTTGCAGTTGCAAAGGCTTGTTGACTTCTTTCCAAGAAGATCTTCGGGCTCCAAGTAGCCCCAACCTCGAGCACCTCCAGTGACCAGAATCTTCAGCCACACCGCATTGTGTGCATTGTGGCCTGCATCTTTTGGTGAGCTGCTTGAGGTCGTCTTGCGACTCCTGCCCCCGGCCTGTGGGTCAACTTGAGGGTCACACTTGTTTCTTTTGGGCTCCCCTGATTCCTTGGGGCCTTCCCTGACTCCCCTGCTTTTGGTGAGTCCCCTGGACCTTGCTGGTCCCGATGTTGCTCCTTCTTCAATTCCTGCGTTGGTTGCATTTGCCAAGGCTTGTTGGGGCTCCCGCTGGACACCGACCCCTCAGCACTCGACATCCTTCGTGGGACAGCTAGTGCACAGCTCCTGGTCCTCCTCAGCATCGCCTGGTCCTCGCAGCTGCAAAGTCAAGGTCATCGTCATCCATCCTGCAACACCCGACATCGGAGGGCATTCGTCTTCCAAGTCTCCTGGTCACCACTGAGTGACATAGACTCTGTCCCCTCTGCTTGCAGGTACCTCTCATCTAGAATCCATCCTCGGATTCCACCGGACACTTTCTCCTTCTTCAGCATTAGCACTTTCCTGAAGTCCTCCATTGGGTTCGACGGTGGTTTCGGACACCACTTCACACGTATGGACCCGGCTTCCCTGGTGTAGGTAACGTGGGTACTAGGGTATCCACAGGTGGGGTGGCTCTCCAACCTTCTGTCTTCCATGGGGTTTCTTCAGGGTCCACTGGGAAGGGTCCTTAATCTTTAAAAATCCAACCGCAACTAACACGTAGAGTTATACGGAGCACGCGGTCATGCTCCCACACTGCACACGCTCTCTGTTGGGTCCTTATCTACTCACCTTGGGTGGTTCCTTGGGTCCCCAGCACTTCTACATCCTCTCGACATTGTCTTGACTCGAGTCGTGGTTCTTATACCACTTTCTTAGTATATGGTTTGGTCCCCCGCGGGGTCCACTGTGTATTTCGTGCTATTTACTGTGTTTCTTTGCTAAAGTATTGTGTGCATTGTGTATATCTCCGAGTGGGAGATATTTCTATGTGTTAGAGAGTATTATAAAATAAATACATATTTTTATAAATACTTTGTGTGGTTCTTTTTCACTTAATCTATACTATAAGATTGCATTCTGGTAAAACAAGCTGCTTTACACTCCTTCTGGACTAAGCCTGAAGGCTGCTCCCACAGCTACCACTCAGAGAGCGTTCTAAGGTTGTCTAAGACCTCCTAAATCACCATAAGGGTTGTCTGGACTGGTGCAAGGTGTCCACTTCATCATATTCCAGGCCAGCTTCTCACAATGGTTATGTTTTGCTTAGGCTCTATGTTATAAAATAATATTGTTTTGTTATATTGTTTCTGTTTAAGGGGGAAGATATATTACATATTGTTAGTTGAATTTTTTTCATGCTGTTTGCTGTTTTCTCTTAAAGTGGGTGAAAGCGTGCATTGGAGTATGGGTAGAGGATAGATTGATGGGGAGTACTGGGGTCGGGATTCAGTTGCTGGGAGAGGCATATGTGACCGGAGCTCTCTTCCTACCTGCTGTATCATTAAAGGAGTTTAACCACATCTTGTTTTGGTGGATCCTTGAAGTTATCGTCTTTTGTAACAGGAATCTTTTGTGGTCTTGTGCTACTGAGGAAAATTCTGATGGATATGATAAGATACATTGAAGAGCAGAGCCCTCAAAGCGTGTGGTCTAAGGAGAGTAAAGAATGTTGGGATCAAGCGGGATGATAGAACAAAGGTGATTGTGGTGAGTACAGGAAATAAAGTTGTCAACATGGGAGAGGGCAGTCCTACCTGAATGAAGGACTCGGAAGTCCCACTGCAATGGACGGAGGACGTTGCTAGAAGGGAGATGTGTAGTAAGTCCCAGCAGGGCCGGACTGGCCGTAGCGGGCACCGGGCGTTTGCCCTGTGGGCCGCCAGGGTGGGGCCGGTTTTGGGCCTCTAGGGGGCCGTTTTTGTTCCCGGGGCCGACAATATCGGCCCCCTGTGACAAAATAGTCCGAAACCTTGCCCTAGCAAACAGCTCAGTCGCTCCCCCCTGCCCCACAGGGGGGCCGGCCAAGCAGTTTGCCAGGGCCCGTTTCGGTTCCCAGTCCGGCCCTGAGTACCAGGCCTTTAAGGAGTGTAAGAAGTATTTTCCCGTGTTGGACTGTAAATGAGGGTATTGACGAAAATGGCAAGCTGATGTTTGGTGCAAAATGAGTTTCCAAAAATGAAAGAGTGAAATTTGTAACCAAACGGGATTGTTTCTTCTCTCGAAAATGGCATGATTTTTTTCAGGGAAACGAGTGCATTTACTAAAAACCGTGAGCTGGTAATCGGTGGACAAATTTGTGCATTTTCAGAAAATTACTGCTTATAGCAATCAAATAGTTATTTCAAGTTGATATTTGTGTGCTAATTCAAGCTAAGTTAGGCAAACTGTTGCTAACACTATGGCAAAAGTTCCTTGGTGCCATGGGGATTTTTCTTACTGTGGTGGTTATTTCATGACTTATTTGGACACATTTTATGATCAGTGACTATCGTTTTTTTGCCTTTATTTTCACCATCTGTACCTCTGCTTCCTAAAGCCTGGCCCTGTGAGATATGTGTAAACTTCGCAAAATGTCACCTACTTGAACCTTTAAGGTCTTTGTAACCCGATCTGGGCCCGTGAAGTCTTGGGAAAAAGCACTATAAAGCCAGAGCCTGTGAAATCCGGCTAACTTTTCATTTTCCTATCCTGCATCTTTCAAGTTGATTTTGAGCCATATATACCATTGTATATCTACCTAGAATGGTCAGGATGTGAACGTGAAATAAAGAGGATCATAAAAGATTGATAGCTTAAGCATTTTAAAAAATGATGGCCATATTGTATTTCATACCTGAGTTATATGAAATGCCTACAAACCGTATGGCTTTTTAACAATTTCCTTAGAGAAATATGCTGCAAAATGCACTGTTTTGTCATAGGAAATCCAAAAATGTCCCTGGTGGACAACCTTATAAGCAATCCTGGCGAGTGTCTTATTTGCTGTCTTGACAATGAAGTATTGCAATATTTCATAGGTGCTCCTTCAGCACTGCATGAAACCCAATCACTTAAAAGTCAACACCACAAACATTCTCGTGAAGGATCCATCATCAAGCTCACATACCTTGTTCAACCTTCCAGTTCGGGCAATTAGAAATTCAGCCAGTCACCCTTGATCCATAAACACAGAAACTTTTTAAGGCATGGGCAAAGTCTGCAATTGCCCAGGGCCCCCTTCTTCCAAGGGGCCCTCTAAGAACGTGCATTGTTTCTCTATTTGACCTCTGTTTAGCTATTTCTTTATCTAATCCTCTCTCCCTCTCTGCCTACCTTTACCTTTGACTTTGTCTCTGGATTTTTGGTGTCCCGAGCAAGATATATTTCAACTGTTATGTGTGTGACCATGGTAAAGTTTCCCAAATAATTTAATATATTATGAAATACTGCGGGCTTGAATTAGCAGCACATGGGTAATAACATTCAAATTTGTTCTGTACAGGGGCCCCCAAATAGGTCTTGTACAGGACACTAAAAATCCTTATGTCACACTGCATAAACACACCTCTTCCTTTGACCTAGCATGTGTGCGCATGCATAATACAAACAATGCCCCCATTGCCCAAACCTTCCACCACTCTCCTGTTGTGAGTCTTAGCCGGGCTACTGCAGCTTCCAGGATACAAACAATTCTTTAGCTGATGTGATCTGAGACGGACAAAGGATGGGCCCTCAATGATTACTTCCTGCAAAGTCTTTCACAGGTCACCCAGAGGCTGAAGTGCATTAAAAAAGTATGGACCTGTGATCCAGAGTGCAATGGGGTCACAGCCAGAGATGTGGATAAAAAAAGAACATAATATCATACAACTACATTGTTGGCCTTTCGCCTTCAGGTAAATACATATAAAATATAACAGACACCATCAATGAAAAATTAATGCAAGTAAAAGTAATTGGTAGCAAATGTATTCTTTTATGTTATTTGAGCACAACTGGTTAATACGATCATTGCAGATATTTGTGCATGTATAGTGCTATGAGCAAGTGACAGAAATTACTGTGAACATGCAAGCCATTATTTTAAAATTGTTACTCACAGATATAACAGGTAGCTGTAAAACATGCAGAGAGATTTGGGGGTAGATTTACTAACACTCATGCAATGCAGCACAGTACCCAGAGTTGCTGGGCTGTGTTACATGAGAAAAAGTAGGACAGCACCATATCTACTATGTTATGTCACTCATGTCACTCTTCTACTCCCTCCCTAGCACTGGCGCACAATCAGGCTGCCTAGAGTTGAGCAAACACCTTTGAACCGTAGTGCAAAGGTATCTGTGTCATGTGAAGCATAGGTTTTGTACTGCAGTATTATCATTCCAGTACAAAATACCATGGCTAGACAAAGTTTAAAACTTTACACACTTTGGATGTGTGCTGCACACATGCAAAGTCGTACAAGTTGGGAGAAATAACAATATTTCTCCTTTTAATGCCTGCCTCAAAGAGGAATTATTTTTTCCGCTAAATCCTCTTTACTGTTGTTAGTAGATAGGGCTTTGCATCAACAACCTGGGGTGGACGCATGGGAATATCCTTGTACCACCCATTGAATGTCCTCTTGATACAATAGAGCAAAGTAGCGCAAAACACAGCTTTGCTTTACTTTTAGACAACTTTCCAGCTTTTTCACTTTGATGAAGCAAACCCAGCGCAAAATCTAAGTAAATCTTCCCATAGTGATTAAGATTAAATAAGTGCATTACAAATATATATATTTAATAATCTGCAATCAGACTGGACCTAGTGCAACTCTTTGTAAGTCTTTCCTACTAGGCAGCACATGTGCTGTCTGTTGCGAGATTATTGTTACCTTACAGTGGGCATAGAGTCCATCAATTGCTTATCATTGGTTGGCTTCATTGTCACTCTCATTTGCTCGATTTTTATTTGCTAGCTTGTGCAGGCTTTCCTTCCTCTTCTTGTGTTTGTCCCTCCCTTACAGCATGGATGCAGTACTTGTGTTCTTCCACTGATTGCTCATTAGGTCTCACCTAAGACAGGGTGTATGCTGTCTCTTGCTAGGCATATTGCTTTATATCAGTGGGCTTAGAGGCAGCACTTTGCTTTCCATTGGTTGGATTAATTATTAAGTTCATTTGCTTGCTTTTTATTGGCCAGCTGCCATAGGATTCCTTCCTCTTCGTGTGTTTGTCCCACCCCTGGAACATGGGCACAATATTTGTATCCTTTCACTGCTAATTTTTTAGGTGGTACTTTATTCTTTGTGTTTGAGCATTCTATCAGAGTGAGTGTTTATTAGCTGTCACCATTGTGTACTTCTCCCCCTGTGTTACATTTCCCATGCTGACCTACTTACACGCCCTCCCTACGTTATCCGTTACCCCATTTACCCGCACTCCTTCATTGTCTGTGTTGCCCCATCTGTTGTCCGTGCTGCCCCTCAACCCTCCTCTGTTGTCTGTGCTACCCCTCCCATCCATTTCTATGTTGCCCCATCCATCTGCCCTCTTCCAATTGTCCATGTTGCCCCAGCCGCCCAATCTCCCTCCATTGTCCGTGTTGCCCCATCTTTTGCCTGTTACCCCCACCCTTCTCTTCATTGTACGTGTTGTCCCATCCACTCATCCTTCCTCAATTGCCTGTGTTGCCCCATCCATTGTCTGTGCTGGCCCTCACACTCGTCCTTCCTCCATTGTCTGTGTTGCCCCACACCCACTATAACGCCACCCACCTGCCCTCACTCCATTGTCTGTGTTAGCCCTCCCAGCCATCTGCTCTCCATTGTCCGTGTTGCTCCCCCACCTCCATAACAAAAATAGCACTATGAGGCGACTAGCGCTGGCTCCATCATACAGATTTTAAAACATTGTCCGTGTTGCTCCCCCCCCAAAATGCCCTCCCTCCCTCCCTTCATATTACTTCACGCCCTGCCCTCAGCCAGCAATAAAAAAAAGCACTTTCAGCCATGCTGCACAGCAGCCATGCTGCAGTGCAACATGGCTAAAAAACATTGACAAAACCTTTGGATCAGCTTCACAGGTGACTAAATGACCTGCACAACTTCTGGATCAACTTTGCGGGGAAGAAATACTGCAGCTCCACTTCTAAACAGGTGGTGTGGCACCACGAGCTGACTGACCTACAATCACGGTCTGACGTGTCACCAGGGTCTGACTGGGACACAGAAAAGGTCCAAGCACCCCGTTAGCAAACCAGATAGCTAAAAATGTGGCCCACATTTGGAAATCAGGCCAGTTTTGAACTTGTAAAGATACGCTGAATACCTATTTTGCACGGTATGGAAGACAGCATGCATTCGTGTTTGCTGCAGGTAATGCTTCAATAATAAAAAACAGCCCACCTGACCACAGCGGCAGCCCCTCTATTTGGGCAGAGGAGCATCGCCCCCCAACTGCCAGCGCCGCAAAGGTGAAAAATAAAAGGGTAATAAATTGAATTTATTACTATTTTATTTTCCCCTTTCCCCAGGCCGAGCCGTGTTTGGGGGCGGGTCCACTGCTGCTGACTGGCAGCAGGGGAGTGGTGCTCTCTCCACCAGTTTGTAGTCCGCGTGTCATTTTGGCTGGCTGTCTTGCAACGGTCAGCCTGACATGCGCACTATAAACCCCTTCCCCCAGCTGTCTTAGCCAGCTGGGTGGAGAGCAGGCACAGGCCTCTAGTGCCTGCAGGAGCGTCAAGGCAGACTGCTCCAGCCAATCCTGGTGCTGCTCTCATGCTGCTGAATATTATCAGCAGCGTCTGGATTGGTGTGGAGGATTCAATTGCTGCAGACGCCGAGGGACTGAAGCAGAGAACCGGAGGAGGTGAGCCAACGGAGTGGGAAAGGTAAGTATATTGTTACCAATCTTGGCTCTGCTGAGAGTGTATTCACTTGATGTTGTGGAATGGAGCCTACGAGTGCATCATGCAATGTCGTGGACTGAATTTGACCAACTGGGTACCGGGCAAAATGCACGCTGTTTTTAGATCAACACAGTTTGCAACCAAATAAGTTGCACTACTTGGAAATGGGCAGTTAGCACACTGGCAATTAGCACATTGTCAGTTTTCACATGAGCAAATAGCGCATGCACGCAACACTTAAAGTCCCTGACATCTATGTTGAAGTTGCATCTCTGTTCAGTTCATTGTTTTTGCTTCTGTCCTGGAACTTCGAAAGTGTGAGTGTTATATTGGTGGCAGTGTTTTACTCCCAACTTTGACTTTCACAAATACCTACTAGGCAACTTCACGTAAACCAAAGGCCCTAACAACGTTACATCACCCCCAACAACTGATGCATCTTCCTCCATCAAGTTCAAAAGACAACATTCTCAGATGAGCCGGAGGTCATGGTGGAAAGTATTGTAAGGAATTGGACAGACTGTTCACTGACTTCTATCTTGGGTGCCTTTTATTTGTTATTTTCCTACCTGTGAGTATCGTAGTAATGGCACGGTAAGAGATGAATAGGTGTTGCTGTTACCTCCACGTTGGTCTCTGAGAGTGCTAACGCCTTAAGAGGTTTAAGGGTTGTAGCACTTGAATAGAGCCAGGATTTTGCTGCTGCTATGGCTTAATTCTGTTTTTCCTGGTTAAGCGTGACTTGTTGGTTTAAATTGCTCCTATTAGCACAAGCGCTAAAAAGTTCATGCACGAACAGCTTGTGAGATAATTGCCTTTAAGAGGTTTTCACCGATCTGCCAATGGGGAGAGGGTGTAGCCAAATGGCTAGGGCAGTCTACCTCAGATCTGGGGAACCTGGTTCGAGTCTCGGCAACGACTCTCAACAGCCTGTGATTCTGGGCAAATCACTTAATCTCCCAGTGCCTAACAAAAATGAATGTGTCCTTATGTAACGCAACTGGTGCTCATGTAAAGCGCTCTGATATCTTCGGGTCAGGTTTGCGCTATATAAAACTCTGGAAAAAAAATGTGAACATGCAATATTTCATGTGTTGCTTGAGTGAGTGCTACCTTCTCATAAAAACCACACCACTGTACATTAAGGAGTGAAGTACCGGAAGAAAAAAACACCCTGGGGTACAACTGATGCCCATTGTATCTGTTCCCTTGTGTGATCATTCAATTGAGAATATTTGTGATTGAACTGCACAATAGTCATACAGTTTTGCAGGCCTAAAAACTGGCCCACACACTGGTTTTTCAGACCAGCCCCTCGGGCACTGCCTGATTGCCCTTTTGACCAGTCTAACTTTGGGTGTCAGGCCCTTAGGTTTCTTTCACTGAAGTGCAAGACTCGTTCCTCTGACAGGTAACACCCTCCCAAAGATGCTCCAGAGTGAGTGCCCCAGAGGAGCAAAGTGGTTGATCCTCCTTTCTGCGCCATCATTTTTAGATTTGACTCTAAGGACATTTTTACATCACAATTTTTTGGTTTCGCCTACGCGACAGCTTTTAGCAATCTGTAGGCAAAAGCTCATTGTGGACCATAGTGCTTTAAGTGGGCTGCAAAAAGTGAGGCACTTTCTAAAAGAAGTGCAACATAGGTAATTAAGAATGTGGTTTAAAATATGGGACTACAATCTTGTGCCTTACACAGCATGCTGCCTGATCAGCTTTTAGGTGCCTCTTTGCGAGTTTTCTTTTATTAAATCCAGACATCTCACACAACAAAAACATATGCCTAAAAAACCCAGACCTATTGGCTTTGTGAGGGCTTGTTATCAGTTTGGCATAAATGAGGAACAACAATGATTTTGTTGTAAATGATTAGAATTGTTCATTACAAATGGTTCATATATGACAATCACTAATCCTCCAGCTGTAATAGTAGATAGTTTATCAGCTTTCTAATCTTGTGTGAGTTGAGTATCATTTCTAAAGGTGGAATTAAAGCACCAAAGATGTCTCCCACTATTTCACTAGCACCTCTTTTTGTTCTCCTGTGTTGTTCCCTTGGCAGATCTTACAATTTGTCCCACATGATAAACTTTCGGAAAAACTATCCCCATGTAACATGTTTCATACCATCGCTTGGGTAACCTGTAAAATGCACTTTTCCCACAAATGTAATAAACTCCAGGAAAAACAGGACCTCCTTCATCCAAATATAATCCCCAATTTCCTCGGACTTCAAATGTATGGTCACATTCACTAGTCCCTACGAAATTTGTATCAGTTGTGGATTTTCTAATGTGAATGCATAATTTCCCTCTATGTTGCCAATCTAAAGCTGCCATGTTTCCCACTATTCTGTGTTCACTCTCTTTTTTAGCCCAGGGTGGTACTTTTGAATGATTCGCTTTAGCCAAGATGTATCTTCTTCTATCTTCTACTGAATCTATGAATTTCTTTTCTACATCTGTTAGCATGCAAGTTAAGTTGTGTCTATATGCATACTCTGTGTCCAGTGTCATGGTAGGTCTAAAGAAATGCCCTATTATCTTAGCATTTTTGGCATCAGGCTATCTATTCAAGTGCTGCAGCACAAGAACTTCTGAAAAGACCAAGTCTAAATTTGAGTAATAGTATTGAAAATTACCTTTCCCGTAGAATAAGCTCATCAATAAACTACAGGTAACTCCATAAGTCAAAGGGAGATGATGGTAAGTTATCCCTTCAGAAACCAATGCAGGCAATTGCATACATACGTTGGAATTCCCAGCATCCATAGTGTCAAAATATTCATAAAGCAGTTTAGAATAAACATTCAGTGAGTAATCTCCTCCAGAAGCATCTACATGTAACTCTTTCTGATCTATTGCAGGTAAGCTATTGTCAGTAGGAAAGGGCACTTGCGGGGCACGTGTAGTCTTAGGCTCTTCTGCCTGTAAATGATGGGGCAAATTCAAAATGATAAGCAAAACAACTAGCACTAATGTTGCAACAGCAAATAATACTGCACACATGCATTTCCATCTAAGAGATTTTGCGTTAGGCTCTATGAGTTCTCTAGTGACAGACCGTTAGCTAGAAGATTGCAGCACAGCTCTTTTGGTTAGTTTCCACTGGCATGAACAGCAGTAAATGTGCAGTTCAAACTCACTAATGATCACTTCCAGGATAAATTGACTCAGTCTGCTCAGTGGCAATGCGATTTCAAAACTCAGTTCAGTCACAAAGTTCAGTTCAAGGAGGTTCAGCTGAATGCAAATTGTTATAGCAAAAGGTGTAAAATGCTCTCGCCCAATCATTGACTGCTAGGCAAGTCCATTCAGATGAAGAGTACTTTGACAGGGTACCCTACAGCTGGCCCTTCTTTATCACTGTCACTTTGGCCAACTCCCTCAGTATCTTCAGGGATAGTGTGTGGTACGTGCACTTCAGAAAGACAGCGGCTCCTTCTCCCTTATCTTTTTAGCCACCGGTCTCTAGGTACAACTCGCATTATAACTGCACCAGGCCCTTCGCCAGGGTCTGAATCTGGCGCAGGGTCTGAATCTGAGACCCTTCTGTACCGACTTCAATTGTTGACTCTCTCCTACCCCCCTAGGCAAAACGAGTGCTGTTCCAGCATCTTGCTGATCTCCAACAGCCTGACTAACCTGCTCCCTCTGTCTCACTATAACCACCCGCACATCAGGAACAGGTGCTGTTATATAAAGGGGACATGGGACTGTGAGTATGGGTAGCATGCACCCAGTTAGGAAGCCCTTCTAAAGTCACAGCTGTTGTTGTGAGCAGAATCACCTGGTAGGGGTCATGCCACCTAGGTCCAAGCACGACTTGCAAACGTGCTACTTCACCATTACCCAGTCGCCGGGACTGAGGTCATGGCACTGTCCTGTTGAGGCGGGGCTGTAGCCTCTCCAACCTGGTGAGACACAGACCGTACCACATCAGCCAGTCCTTTGCAGTAATCAAGAATCATGTCTTCTATAATGTTCACAAGCACATTTGCAGGCACAGCTGGAAGTCTCATGACCCTCCCCATTATGATTTCATGGGGCGTCAATTCTGTCTTCGTATCTGGAGTACTGTGTAGACTCATCAGTACAAGGGGCACAGCATCAGGCCATTTCAGAGATCTCGAAGCACACAATTTAGCCAACCTGAATTTCAAAATGCAGGTTACTTGCTCCACAATTCCAGAAACCTCTGGTCGATAACTGCAGTGGAGTCTCTCTTTAGCTTGTAATGCTTCACATAACATCTTCAAGACCTCATTGTTAAAATGAGTTCCTAGGTCTGACTCCAAAGAAGTCAGGAAGCTGAAACGCGGTATCAACCGCCTCAGCAACAGCTTTGCTACTGTGAGAGTGTCATTTCTCCTAGTTGGGTAAGCTTCAACCCACTGTGATAAGATGCAAACAATCACTAGGACTTATCTCAAACCATTGCACACTGGCATCTCAATGAAGTCCTGTTGCATCCTGTTAAAGGGACCTCCTAATTTTCCTAAGTGACTCAGTGTTACTGCTATTCTTCTGCCAACATTCTGCTGTTGGCATGCAACACATCGGTGACACAAACTTTCAGCCATCAATCTGAATCTAGGATTAAACCACGTTTGCCTAAAGAGGTGCACCATGGCGTCTCTCCCTACATGTGCAGGTCCATAAAAATGTCTCGCCATTGGAGGCAACAAGCAATCTGGCAGTACAGTTATACCATCTCCTGAAACCCAAATGTCATCTTCAGCTCTTTTGATACAACCTGTTCTGACCCAACCTTGCTGTTCTGCCTTAGGCACTTCTTGTAATCTCTTAACTTCCTTTCAAGTATCAACTGTGGACAACAACAGATGGAAATTTGTCACATCTGAATTTTTATTGACGCATTTCCTATTAAAGGTACACGAATTTTGTGCACAGTCCCTAGCTGACTCATCAGCACATTTTTTACCCACAGTCACATAGTCATTGCCTTGCCTATGAGTGGCACATTTCACCGTGGCAATTTGGGCAGGCAATTGCAAAGTCTGAAGCAAGTTCTTCATGCTTTTGCCATTACGGATTGGCGACTCCGAAGAGGTCATGAATCCGCTTTGGGACCACACCTGCCCAAAGTAATGCACCATACCAAATCCATATTATCAGTGAAAATTGTCACTCTCAGCCAGCCTGAAGCACAGCATGCCTTAGTAAGGGAAATCAATTCTGCCACTTGTGCTGAAAATACTCATTGAAGCCAGGAATCTCCAACTACACCTGAGACAGTACAGACTGCATAGGCCGATCTCAGGTTTCCTTTGTGATCTCATAGGCAAGAGCTTTCAACAAACAGCACATACTCTGATTAAGGTAGTGGCCCATCTTATATGTCAGGTCTTGGTTTGGTGCATAGTTCAGTAACATCAACACCCTTATTTCCAAGGGGGCAATAATGTAGAGGGATTCAGGACAGTACAACTTCTCAATGTAAGATTTTCGGCTCCAAGAATGACTTGCTCATACTTGGTAAGCGAGGTGCTGTGTTCGAGTACGAGTTAACAGGACTTCAACTGAAAGGGGGACAAAAACAGTCAAGGGGTGACCCATAACAATGCGTTCGTACAGCTCGATGCTTACGCTAGTGGAGGCAACAGCTTTAAGACAGCCTGGCAATGCAGCAGCTACGAGGTGAAGTGTGGCAGAAAAATACGCCGCAGGTCTGCGAGTATTGCTATGCATTTGGGTTAGCACTGCTAGAGCACAGCCCTCTCTCTCACTGCAAAACAAAGCAAAACATATATCATAATCAGGCATTACCAGTGCCGGGGTGCAGCAGAGACACTCTCTCAGTTATGAGAAGGCACACATGCAGCTGTCTTCCACAGTACCAGATCTGACACGTCTTTGTGTGTCAGCCTCTGTAAGGGCTTGGCCATCAGGGAAAAGTTAGGAATCCACTGATGACAGTATCCCATCATTCCCAAGAACATTCTATCCATCTGTGTTGTTGGCGGATTCATTTCAGAATCGCCAAGATCCTCTCTTGTGACACCATCCTTGCTCCTTTCTCAATGTAATGTCCTAGACACAAGACTTCTTTCTTACAGACCTGTAATTTGGCCGGGGATACTTTAAGTCCATTCTCAGTTAAAGGGTTCAAGAGAGCAATTGTGTCTCGTTTGTAAGCCTCCTGGGTATTTCACGCCACTAATAGGTTGTCAATGTACTGCACTAGAACTGAATGTTAGGACATCACTAAAGACTCTAGATTCTTTTTTGAGTATCTGATTGAAGATGGATGGATTCTCTGTATACCCTTATGGGACTCAGCACCATGCCAAAACACGGCTGCTGAACGGAAATCAAAGAGGAACTGGCTATCTTCGTGCAATGGTATAAAGAAGAAGGCTTGACATAAATCAATGACAGAGAACCACTCGGCCACACATGAAATCTGAAACAAAATGACAAATGATATGGTACCACAGGACAACAAGGAACAACTATGCAATTTACCTTTCACAGGTGCTGAACGATGTGTACTTGCCATTGGGTTTCTGCATACCCATAATGAGCGAGTTACATGGACTCCCATAATCTCTTTCAGAATGCCTTGCTCGATCATTGAGTCAATCACAGGAGTAATCCCAGCAACAGTTTCAGGTGTCAAATTATACTGTGGGATTCTCGGGTACTCAATATTTGGCTTCTCTGTAATGTGGACTGGTTCAACACCTTTGATAAGTCTGATGTCTTTACCTGAAAAGCCCCAAACTTCAGGTAGCACTATGTCTCTTAATTCTGGGGGCAAATTGTCTTTTGTCAACATAGGGAACAATCCAATTTCTGATCTCTGTCTGACAAGTTTAAAGGCAGTGCCCTCATCATGAGTCCGGATCTCAATACCATTTGGGGTACAGTAAATGGAACAATTCAGCTTGCATGAAAGATCTCATCCAAGCAGATTTACAATCTTGGATCATACACACCACAAATCGGTGTTTGTCCTCAAAGGATCATATCTTGACAGGTACCGCTTCTGAAACTGGGCTCGTTATATGTTTGTTTGCAACTCCTACAACTTGGATTCTTTCTACTGAGAGGGATATGTTGGGAACCGCTGCTGTTCTCACAGTAGAATGGGTAGCACCAGTGTCGACGAGGAATGAAACAGGATTTCCATTTACCTCACCATCCATGTTTATTTATTTAAAAAGTTTTGTATAGCGCGAACAAGACCCCAAAGGGTATCAGAGCGCTTCACAATAATGGAAGAGGAGAACAAGGTAAAAGGGGAACATTGTAGAGGAAGTAAAAGAGGATAACATAATGAGCTAATAAAAATGTACAAGAATGCGCACAAACATTACTTGGTATGGTAAGGTAGACAATACTGGGTATTACAGTTTTTAGGCCATAAAGAAGAAAAAAAAAATCACCGTTTCAATTCGTTACATTTTATTCATGTGAAGTAGAACACACATTTAGAAAGTCACATTTCATCTCTATGGTGAGTACATTTTCTTCTAAATGAAGATGATTCTTTATTTGTCACACTTAATTAAAGCAAAACATTTACATGAGTAAGCTCTCTAATCCTGCAGTAAAGGCACTCTTTAATAAATGTCAAGTGCAACACTTTCGTTAATTCGTTAAACCATACATGAATCATGTGCTAAGTGCACTTTCATTCTGTGGTTTTCTTAAGTGTCTGTGACACTTGTGATGTGTAAAGGATAGGAAATCTTTTGCGCTGCACCATGTTTTATGGTGCACTGACTCACACTGTCATCAGCCTCAGCTCCACAGATCTCAGTAATGCCCCATTATGAACACCCTCCCACAACCAGAACTCACTCGGACACCTAGATGCGAATCAGCTCGCATATACCATACAAGCATTGGAAAACCCAATAGCTCAGCCTTTTAGAGCCAAAACATCTTGGCTTTGCTAATAATTAGTAAAGCAAGTTCCTATTACAATCCATTATTGCACTAAATAAAAGAAAGTTAACAAATGTTAGCAAATTCCTAAAGGTGTGCCCTATTGGCTTTCCCAGTGCTTGTTTTAGCTTGCTTTAGAAGGACACACTCCAGAACTCAAATGATAATGCCCTCACATAAAGAATAAATCTGTCACAAGGAAGCCTCAGATGACTCCATCAATCAAAGCCATATACTCTCTTCCAAACTGCTTTTAGATCTGCAGAGTAACCAACTGCATACATTTCTGTTTCTTTCAAGTAGGAGGCACCCAGGCGAGAAGGCTCGTTTCTTCTTTCACTGTCTGCCTCTCCCATGACTTCACATTACAGGAGACCCACTCCCTTCTCCTTCAGACAGAGGCACCTCAAGGTAGGCATTATTTCTCCATACTGGAATTGTTACGTTAAAATTAAAAAAGATTGGGAACCTCATCACCAGTAGAAAGCACACACTTCATCCACTGAGGTCATCTAAAAGCCATTTACAGGTAGAGCAGCCTTTGTTTGTTTTTTCATTGCTGCTTGCGCCTCATGGTGTCACACTCTCTCTGCCTAATCAATGCACTTGCAAGGTGCCCATACAGAATGTGGGCTCCGATTGAAAATTTTGCAGAACAGAATTCCCATGTGGAATACTGTTCCGCACAATTCTAAGTACAGTGTTCCTGTACTTGGATTTACTGGGTGCAGGAACAATGAACCCTATTTTATTGACTGGAACCTCCAGCAGGTAAAATCACTTCGGGAAAAGGCTGCATTATAGCACAGACCTCTTCTATGAACCCGGCCCAGACCACAGACAAGGCATGGAGGAGCATTACATGCTCACACTTTCCAGCCAACATTCTCCACTCCTTCCTTTACACTCCTCACTGCCTCCCTCTATACCTGCCTTATAACACACCCCTGCACACTTTTACTTCAGCCCCTTTCACAATTTTACCGCCTGCCCAGAGCAGGTGGTAAATATGTATTAATCTCCACAGAAAATGCAATACCATGCAGAATATGACCTGGTAAATGCAGGTCCACACAGTGATTCCCAATTTCGTGAGTTTGCACTCATAATTGCTTGGTACTGGTGAATTGTTACCACACAGTATTGGTAATTTCTGTTGCAGAGTTTGCACCTCGCCAGTCCTGTGCAATTAGGGTTATGGTAGGCTACTTAAAGTACCCAGGGATAGATCAACAGGGATGAAAGATCCAATTATTACATTCCACCACATCTACAAATACATAGCAGGGGCACTTCACCACAAGTTAACTTCAACAAAAGATAAAGAATTCATGATTCATCAGAATGTAAAAGACAGAGGAAGTGACATTGTACTGTGTTGTTATTTAAATAACACTTTCCTAACCCTTGAGAGGCACAAAGTGCAGGTATTGCATAAACGTTGCATTATTTCTTAATTCTTTAAACCCATTCATAACATCGGGCACTACTTAAACAGAAACTGAAAGAAAAAAGTAATATATTCAATCAACAGGTTTTAGCAAAGATTCTTATCAAATGGCCATCCAAAGCCTTTCTGATCTTCTGATCCTAAGTAATTTTTGCCTTAAGCAAAGTGTATGGCATGTGCTGTAGGCCCTCTTGTACTTTGAAGTTCATATGGCTTTTTCCTTTCAAAAGAGTTTGTTTTGGTGTTGATTGGATGCACTCTCAGGCATCGTAACTGCCTGGATCCCTGAGTCTGCCTCTCCCAAGAGTAGCTCCCATCCTCTATGTGCACTTTTAGCACCGTGTTATATATGGTTCAAACTGTATATACACAGCAGTGGCATAACGAAATTTGAGGGGGCCCCCCTGCAAGGTGCAGGGAGGGGCCCGCTCCATGTATTGACCACTCTGGTCTACCTCTAAGGTTGAGCCAAGTACGCAATCCTCCTTCCCTCTCAGGCTCCGTCATTGTGACAGGTCTGAGCTGAATTCATCATCTGTCTGAATCAGGGAGTACTGTTGAGATGTACCCTGATCCAAAAAGGGATTAGTATTTCCATTGGGAATTCGATTTGCATTGTATCTCTGACATTTTGTTGTGGCATCGGTGCTTGTTAAACTGCATTACTTGAGCTTGGGGCACACATTGGGATTTTTAATTCTCTGTCTCTGCACCTGCTGTGTCAGAACAATATTATTTCCCTGTGATTGCATAAATCCACCATCCTGAACCTGATTCCCATTAACAATGTTACCAGGATTGAACCAACACTCATGCTTCCAATGCCCTAACCTGCCTCAGACATGGCATGGGTTAGTCTTCTTCAAAGTCTTCACATCAGTGTTCAATTTGAGCCAGTGGTTTCCGACGCTCGGCACCGGCACTTAAGTACCAACACCGGCACTTATGACAGCTGCCACATGGTGGTGCTGTTTGTGTAATTTAAAGGTACGCAGAACAACAGTTCTGTATTAATTCAATATACATTAAAAACAACTACTACCTGCTCCCACGCCATTGTTAGAGCTGTGGGGACCTCGAACAGTCTGGATTGTCACACTTGTAGGAATTTGACGGTTAGTAGTTGTGTTGGTACTGTAATTGGCAGCGCTACCAGTGTCAATGGGTGGGGCAAGGTGGAGTGGCCTCCTGATGAGGGCCTACGCACTTATTTTGTTTTCAAATTAGGGACTGTTGCACATCAACACCTGTGCTCAGATCAATTGGAACACCACGTCCCCTATCTTGCGGTTGGAACCCTTGCTGCTGAAATCTTTCCTGCTGAAACCCATTACCATCTTGCATCACCGGAGCTTCCTACTGATACCCTCCCTGCATGGGACCAGTATTCCCAACAAACTTTGGATTCTGACCTCTCCGTGCACCTTTCATCTCAGCTATCATCAATTTTCCCTTCAGCTTCTTGTTTTTCATCTCTAATTAATCACTGCCACACTTTGCGTTCTGCAGGATTTCATCAAACTTTTTTTGAATCTGTTTATTGAAGTTTTACATTTTTATAGTACAACAACGTCATCGATGGTTAGTGCTGAGTACCTTGTAACATACAATGACATAGAGTCTAAACAAGGCATCATAATGAACATGGTGTGTCAGCAATACAGAGGCAGATCATCAGGTGAATCACTATGGCATTGTAAAGAAATTCATACAGTTTGATAGTAATTAAACAATAATAGTTCTAACAAAACAACTTAATAGACCACATGGCTTAGCTACCCACCACCACTCTTCACATCTGCCATCGCTGAAGGATAGCATATGACATACGCAGTGCTAATGACTCCAGTGCAGGAGAGGCATTGTGATGGATAAGATAATTAGTAGCAGCCAACACGTTCAGGGTACGTGTCCAGGGCCCCCACCACAGTACCACTGTTATCATGTGACTCGTGTGCTCGATTAGACTGCAAATCAGATAGAATAGTATCCCAGTAAGTGGCAATGGGATACTTTCTCAGCCCTAGTGTGCCTTCTCTATGCAGGGCTACACTTTCAGCTTGAGCCCAGTTAAGCATCGATCATTCCCAAGCTACGAATAGTGGGGGGTCAGAAGATTTCCATCTTCAGGTAATAAGACGCTTAGCCACTATGAAACCCAAGTCTAAAAAACGGGAATTCACCCTGTGTTTCTTGTGTCTACGATACAACCCCAGGAGGCATATTTCGCACTTGTGCAGATTTTGGCACTCAGTGCATGCAGATAAACTGGAGATGATGCTAGTCCAGTAGTTATGTAGACTGGGGCAGGCCAACAGCATATGTAGTAAGTCAGCGTCTATGTGGGCGCAACAGGGGCAAGCTGGATCCTCTCTGTGATAAAACTGATTCACATTAGAAGGTGTGAGATAAGCCCTATGTACAATGTAGAGATGAATAACCTTAAACTGGGCATTGCTGGGCACATGCCTTGGGCCCTCTGTAGGAAGGTGGAATCTGACTGCATGGTTGCCCCCACTTTTTTCCTGGTGTTTTGCTGGTTTTCGACTTAGTTTGGCTGGGATCCTGCTATTCAGGACCCCAGCCTATCTGCTTTCCCCTTAAATTGAGTGCATGTACTTTAGGTACACTCCAGATTGGATTCTGGGGTACCCTTATGAGTCCCTAGTATATGGTATACTATGTACCCAGGGCATAGGTACCCCAGAGGCCTCCCAGGGGCTGCAGCATGTATTATGCCACCCCTGAGAGGCCATCCAAAATGACACAACAGGTCTGCTACAGCAGCCTGTGTAAGGTGGTGTATGCACCCCTTACTGAGATATAGGTTCCTTATATCTCTCCATATCACTTCACATGTAAACCTATCAGTCACCCCTATAGCAGGCCTTACCAATCCTGAAGGCAGGGTGCTGGGTTTCATGTGAGAGAGTGCCCATGCATGAGCAGAGCCCCTCTGCAGCTTTCGGAATCTTTATTCCGGGGTTGTTTGTGATGCAGCCAGACCATATACTCTTAAGTGCATTATAACCCTAACTTGAGAATGGCTGCATGGAAAACTGTCGTGTTTGGTGTCAAACACCTTGGAATCATACCTCCACCCCAGTACTGGGGTGGGAGGTATGATTCCTCCCTTCTAGAGGGAGCAACATGGCACCACCGGTACACCCGGTACCAGCTTAACAGAACCCTGGCATCACAAAATGGATGCTGCAGCCACAGACACGAGTCTGCCCTCCTGCTGCTGGACGAAACTCCGGCAGGGGAGGCCTGGACAATAGGTTTCCTGTCACAGGGAGGTGTGACCACCTCCCAGACAGGCTTTAGTGTATTGGGGCTGGGTGGGTGCACTCTCAGAGTGCTTTGAAGTCTGCACTGGGGGCACATTTGGTGTCCCTGTGCATAGTCCAGCTCAAACCGGCTGCAGGGGCACACAGCCCCTGCTCTGGCGCAAAACTGGACAAAGGAAATGGGTGTAGCCACCCCTCTTTCCTGACCCTCCCATAGGTGGGTCCCCAGAGTTTGTCCCACCCCTTCCTTGGGTATAAAGTAGGAAACCCTGACTTCAGGACTTTAGATTACACCTGGACTAAACTCTGATACCAGAAACCAAGTACTTCGACGATCTACACTACGCTGGATGACTGAAGAATCTCCCTTGGAGTAAAGGAGTTACTCCCCTGCAAGGCAGGCACCTTTAACGCAACTGACCAGTTGGCATCTCCGAGCTCCGACTGACTCAGAAGAATATTGCCACACAGGAGGGGGTTTTTCCGAGGTCTCTGAGGTCGATCTGTGCCCACAGCAAGTCTGAGGCCCGTATCCCTCGTAGAGACCGTGCAACCCGAACCCCTGGACACCACGACCATTTGCAGAAGCATCAGCTTTCCGGCGACCCCTGAGGCTGAGCTTTGGGTTACTTGTAGCCCTGACCCCGAGCAGTAATTGCACCGAAGATTGCAGGCCTACACTCAACGAGTGTTCCGTGGGCCGCCATTTTGTGATTCCTCTCAAGGTCCCTTTGCGATCCCTGGTCCATTGACCTGTGGGTCCCCAACAAGGCAACTCTAACTTTTATTGGACTTCCCTGGTTGCTCCAAATGTGCCCTGACTCTCCATCGCTTGGGGAGTCCCCAGGACCTTGCTGGTCCGCACAGAAGCATCTTTTCTCTTCCTGCATGGGTTGCTGTTGCCAAGGCTTGTTGTGGTCAATCCGATCACTGACACCCCAGCACTCGACATCCTTCGTGGGACAGCTCGAATCCGGCTCTTGGTCATCGTCGACATCTCCGGGACCCCGTGGCTGCAGAGTCAAGCTTCACCTCTTCGCACCTGAAGCACCAGACATCGGTGGGCATTCGATTGCTCCGCTCCTGGTCACTGGCTAGTGACCCAGACTCTGTCCCCTCTGCTTTCAGGTTCTTCAGATCTTCGATCCAGGCTTGGATCACACCGGACACTTTTCTCCTTCACGGCAGCAGCACTTTGCAGCAGATCGCCATTGAAAACGACGACGATTCCCGACACCTATGCACCCGGCTTCCCTGGGTGAGGTAACTCGAGTACTCCGGTGCTCCCGTGGGTGTTGGCCCTAGAACCCCTTAAGTCTAAAGGGGTTTGCTCAAAGTCCTCTCCTAAGTGTCCTTTAACTTTAAAATTCCAACCGCGACTTTCCGCATTGAATCCTACGGCGCTCGCGGCTGTGTTCTCACACTGCACACGTCCCCCGTGGGTCTCCTGTGTCACTACCTTGGGTGGTTCCTTGGGGTCCCAGCGATTCTACGTGCTCTAGGCACTGTGTCTAGTCAAGTCGTGGTTCTTATACCACTTTCTTAGTATATGGTTTGGTCTCCCCCTGGAGCCCACTGTGTATTGTGCTATTTACTGTCGTTTTAATACTGTGATACTGTGTATCTTGAACTCTAATCTCATAAAGGGATTAGTAGTTAGTGTTTAGAAATAAATACATATATTTTATATATATCTTGTGTGGTTCTCCTTTCATTTAGTTATTCAAGAGGTTATAATCTGGTAAACCAAGCTGCTTTACACTCCTTCAAGACTTAGCCTGAAGGCTGCTCTCCATAGCTACCACTAGGATAGCTTTCAATAAAGGTTGTCTTTAAACCTATCATCAATAAGGGTCGTTTGGACTGGTGCAAGGTGCCCACTATAACTAGTGGACAGCATATGCCAGGCCAACTTCTCACATTGGTGTGCAGCGGTTGGATTCAAGCTTGCTATTGCTTTACCAGATAATCTCTTTGAAGTGACTAACTGAAAACCACTATAGGTACATAGGTACATATAAATCAAGTTTAGAATACAGTAAGTTCTACTGAACTTAGAGTTGTGTGTCAAGGGTTTAGCACACCCTTTCTACAACTCAAGAGAGTTTCAGTTCCCACTAGAGTAGGTAGGTGCATACACCACACCACACTAGAATGTCTGCAAGGCCTGAAGTAAGTGACTCCTTTCCCACTAGGTATGACAATCTCTCATTCCAGGAATTGAGAAATATGTGTACCTCTAGGAGACTGAAAACAGGGAGACATGCAAGCACTCAACGCCTCATAGAGGCTTTGCTGTTAGATGACCTCAGAAAGACACCAGGGTCTGATCAGGCAGGCAGGTTGGGTGGGGCAGTAGAAGAGGAAAGGCCAGGTAGTGAAAACTACTATGACCCAGACTCTGATGCTGGCCAGGGGGATCAACATGATTCCCACCTGGGAAATCCAATTCTTCCTGAAGGAGAGAAAGGCCTCAGTGGCCCCCTCTTCACTCCCCCAGGAAGGGTTAATAGTCTACCAAGAAGATCAAGATCTCCTTCTCATGAATCTAATCATTCTGGTACTTCTATAGGGTCCTCTGCTTCTCATAAAAGGGCATCCTCTTATGAGAAGAAATGCCAACTGCTTGATTTTGAGAAAGCTAAGCGGAGAATCAAGAGAGAGCAATTGGCCTTAGACAGGGCATCCCTGGAGCTTCAGAAAGCTTCACAAAAGTTGGGGCTAGAGCCCCATGGTGGCAGCAACAGTGTCCCTAGGATAGAGAAGAGACTCATCCCCATAGGAACCTGAACAAGATTGTCCCTCCCTACCAGAATGGGGATGACATCCACAAATGGATCACTGCACTGGAGAGGGCCTGTAAAGTACACAGGGTCCCTCAGGAGCAGTGGGCAGCAATCTTGTGGCTCTCCTTTGCAGACAAAGGTAGAGACAAGCCCCTCACTGTAAGAGAAGAGGATGCTGATAATTATAAAGTCCTGAAGAGTGCTCTGATTGATGGGTTTGGCCTAACCACTGACCAATACAGGTTAAAGTTCAGAGACACCCAAAAGGCACAGACTCAGGACTGGGTTGACTTTGTAGATTGTGCTACTAAGGCTCTGGAAGGTTGGATACATGGCAGCAGGGTGCATGACTTTTTAGGATTGTACAATTTGATTATGAGGGAGCAGATCCTTAATAATTGTCAAAACCAGCTTTTACACCAGTACCTGGTGGACTCTGATCTGACCTCTCCCCAAGAATTGGGAAAGAAGGCAGACAAATGGGTCAGAACCAGAGTAAAGCCAAAGAATCAGGGTGGTGACAAGAAGAAAGATTCTACCAAGTCCCAAGAGAAAGGTGGGGATAAATCCAAGGATAAATCCACTACAGGGCCCCAAAAGTCCTCTCCTGGGGGTGGGTCCCAAACTCCTTCCTCCCCTGAAGAGAAACCTTATTGCCATAACTGTAAGAAGCCTGGCCACTGGAAAAATGACCCCAGTTGCTCCCAGGCTAGCAATAAGGAAAATGTTCCTCCCAGCAATACTACCACTCCTCCTGGTACTACAAGTAGTAATCCCCCAGGTGGTAGTAATGCACCCAAAAAAAAGTTAGGTGCATTTTCATGGAGAACTGAGGTGGACCCCAGTTTATCAAGGTCCTCCTCACAGGCCTCCTTAGTCTGTGATGGTGGCATGGGATTTGCCACTTTTATTATGAGTCCCAATACTTTGGGCAAGTACAGACAGGAGCCCCTAATTAATGGTCAGAAAGCTGTGGCCTTCAGGGACACAGGGGCTAGTGTCACCATGGTGACAGGGAAACTAGTCCCCCCTCAACAGCTTTTACCTGAGTTCAAGTACCAGGTGACCAACATTGATGGTATCAGAACAGATCATCCCATGGCCATAGTCAATCTCAGCTGGGGAGGGGTCACTGGCCCAAAGAGAGTGGCAGTGTCCCCAAACTTGCCTGTAGATTGCCTGTTGGGCAATGATCTGGAGGTTTCAGCCTGGGCTGAAGTTGAATACCAGGCCCATTTAAAAATGTTGGGCCTCTCTGAGAAGGTTGGTGGGGCTGTTAGGGCCTCAGCCCCATCCCAGGGAAATTTTGGAGAAGTGGAGCCTGAAAGAATGGCCCACTCTACTCCACAAGAGAGCAGAAGGGTTGAAGAACAGTCTTCTTCCCCCCAGACAATAGGTAAGGGTCAGCTTCCTCAGGGAACTGATCCTACCCCTAGTGAAGGAACTGCCCCAGTGGTGGTCAGGCCTGGCCTGGCAACACCCCTGATGGCAGGGGACCCTTCCAAGGTGGTACCCAGTCTGGAGCAGGTAACCTGCCCCTCTCTACCCTCCCTCTGTCAGCCCAGGGCTGCAGAGGTCAGGGAGGTCAGTGGACCCCTACGGGCTCCCTGTCCAGAGGAACCCCCTCATCCACAGATTAGGGGCACCCAGTCTAGTAGCCCTAGCCAGGTAAAAATTCCTCAGCACACTGAGGGATCCCTCTTACCATTGTGTAGGGACCTCCCCCAGATGGACTCTGTTGGGCAAAGGCAAACCTGGGACCAAGTGGTTCCAAACCTACCATGTCCCTCCATTGTTCCAACCAAAGGGACCCGACCCCCAGCTGTAGGCTGACAGAGGCTGACCCTTAGGGCCAGATACGACTCAGTCAAGGAAAGAAAGGCCTCAATGGTGACCAGTGATCTGAGGAAGCTGAGACCAACTTTATTAGGGCCTCACTTCTCTACTCAGACACCCCACCAGCCTTTTACTTTGCCAAAACACACCACAGGTAGTAATTCCAAATGGTGGAGATCATCCAATACCCTTGGGGTTAGGAATTGCTTAGTGGACCATAAGACAGGGGGTAACCATGCTAGTGCAGGTTCTTCCTTATATGGCCACTTAGTCAATAAAGGCTCAACTGGTCAAGGTTAGCCTTATCTCCTTTCGTTTGGGGGGGGGGGGGTTATGTAGGAAGGTGGAATCTGACTGCATGGTTGCCCCCACTTTTTTCCTGGTGTTTTGCTGGTTTTCGACTTAGTTTGGCTGGGATCCTGCTATTCAGGACCCCAGCCTATCTGCTTTCCCCTTAAATTGAGTGCATGTACTTTAGGTACACTCCAGATTGGATTCTGGGGTACCCTTATGAGTCCCTAGTATATGGTATACTATGTACCCAGGGCATAGGCACCCCAGAGGCCTCCCAGGGGCTGCAGCATGTATTATGCCACCCCTGAGAGGCCATCCAAAATGACACAACAGGTCTGCTACAGCAGCCTGTGTAAGGTGGTGTATGCACCCCTTACTGAGATATAGGTTCCCTATATCTCTCCATATCACTGCACATGTAAACCTATCAGTCACCCCTATGGCAGGCCTTACCAATCCTGAAGGCAGGGTGCTGGGTTTCATGTGAGAGGGTGCCCATGCATGAGCAGAGCCCCTCTGCAGCTTTCGGAATCTTTATTCCGGGGTTGTTTGTGATGCAGCCAGACCATATACTCTTAAGTGCATTATAACCCTAACTTGAGAATGGCTGCATGGAAAACTGTCGTGTTTGGTGTCAAACACCTTGGAATCATACCTCCACCCCAGTACTGGGGTGGGAGGTATGATTCCTCCCTTCTAGAGGGAGCAACATGGCACCACCGGTACACCCGGTACCAGCTTAACAGAACCCTGGCATCACAAAATGGATGCTGCAGCCACAGACACGAGTCTGCCCTCCTGCTGCTGGACGAAACTCCGGCAGGGGAGGCCTGGACAATAGGTTTCCTGTCACAGGGAGGTGTGACCACCTCCCAGACAGGCTTTAGTGTATTGGGGCTGGGTGGGTGCACTCTCAGAGTGCTTTGAAGTCTGCACTGGGGGCACATTTGGTGTCCCTGTGCATAGTCCAGCTCAAACCGGTTGCAGGGGCACACAGCCCCTGCTCTGGCACGAAACTGGACAAAGGAAATGGGTGTAGCCACCCCTCTTTCCTGACCCTCCCATAGGTGAGTCCCCAGAGTTTGTACCACCCCTTCCTTGGGTATAAAGTAGGAAACCCTGACTACAGGACTTTAGATTACACCTGGACTAAACTCTGATACCAGAAACCAAGTACTTCGACGATCTACACTACGCTGGATGACTGAAGAATCTCCCTTGGAGTAAAGGAGTTACTGCCCTGCAAGGCAGGCACCTTTAACGCAACTGACCGGTTGGCATCTCCGAGCTCCGATGGACTCCGAAGAATATTGCCACACAGGAGGTGGGTTTTCCGAGGTCTCTGAGGTCGATCTGTGCCCACAGCAAGTCTGAGGCCCGTATCCCTCGTGGAGACCGTGCAACCCGAACCCCTGGACACCGCGACCATTTGCAGAAGCATCAGCTTTCCGGCGACCCCTGAGGCTGAGCTTTGGGTTACTTGTAGCCCTGACCCCGAGCAGTAATTGCACCGAAGATTGCAGGCCTACACTCAACGAGTGTTCCGTGGGCCGCCATTTTGTGATTCCTCTCGAGGTCCCTTCGCGATCCCTGGTCCGTTGACCTGTGGGTCCCCAAGAAGGCAACTCTAACTTTTATTGGGCTTCCCTGGTTGCTCCAGACGTGCCCTGACTCTCCATCGCTTGGGGAGTCCCCAGGACCTTGCTGGTTCCCACAGAAGCATCTTTTCTCTTCCTGCGTGGGTTGCTGTTGCCAAGGCTTGTTGTAGTCAATCCGATCACCGACACACCAGCACTCGACATCCTTCGTGGGACAGCTCGAATCCGGCTTCTGGTCGTCGTCGACGTCTCCGGGACCCCGTGGCTGCAGAGTCAAGCTTCACCTCTTCGCACCTGAAGCACCCGACATCGGTGGGCATTCGATTGCTCTGCTCCTGGTCACCGGCTAGTGACCCAGACTCTGTCCCCTCTGCTTTCAGGTTCTTCACATCTTCGATCCAGGCTTGGATCACACCAGACACTTTTCTCCTTCACCCAGCAGCACTTTGCAGCAGATCGCCATTGAAAACTACAACGATTCCCGACACCTTTTGACACCTATGCACCCGGCTTCCCTGGGTGAGGTAACTCGAGTACTCCGGTGCTCCCGTGGGTGTTGGCCCTAGAACCCCTTAAGTCTAAAGGGGTTTGCTCAAAGTCCTCTCCTAAGTGTCCTTTAACTTTAAAATTCCAACCGCGACTTTCCGCATTGAATCCTTCGGCGCTCGCGGCTGTTTTCTCACACTGCACACATCCCCCGTGGGTCTCCTGTGTCACTACCTTGGGTGGTTCCTTGGGGTCCCAGCGATTCTACGTGCTCTAGGCACTGTGTCTAGTCAAGTCATGGTTCTTATACCACTTTCTTAGTATATGGTTTGGTCTCCCCCTGGAGCCCACTGTGTATTGTGCTATTTACTGTTGTTTTAATACTGTGATACTGTGTATCTTGAACTCTAATCTCATAAAGGGATTAGTAGTTAGTGTTTAGAAATAAATACATATATTTTATATATATCTTGTGTGGTTCTCCTTTCATTTAGTTATTCAAGAGGTTATAATCTGGTAAACCAAGCTGCTTTACACTCCTTCATGACTTAGCCTGAAGGCTGCTCTCCATAGCTACCACTAGGATAGCTTTCAATAAAGGTTGTCTTTAAACCTATCATCAATAAGGGTCGTTTGGACTGGTGCAAGGTGCCCACTATAACTAGTGGACAGCATATGCCAGGCCAACTTCTCACACCCTCAAATAAAGCGGCCCATTTCTTATTGGTACAGGTGTGTGTAAAGTCCGCTTCCCAGCGTTGCCATAGAGGGAGGAGTTGTGGAATAGTGTGTGAGCCTAGGGAATCAGCAAACCAACCTATGAGGTGTCTACCCCTACCCATTATCGTGAGATGAATGGACAGTTCATTAATCAGATCTCCCCAGTGATTTCCTAGTGTGTCAATCAGGGAATTGTAAAATAAAAATTGACCCAGGGGTAGGCCATCCTCCTCCATCAACATCTCGTATGTCGCCAAGGTGCTGTCCCTGTACAGGTCTCCCACTGTGCGTAGATCTTCAGAGTGCCATGTGATCAGTTCAGTTGTCGATTTGGGCTCACCAGTCCTGGGCGTACCCAACAGAGCCAAGCCTGGCAAAAAGGGGATCACGTGCTTAGTGATGCGGAGACATCTACAATAGCAACGATACACAACCCCTAACAATAGTGAGTTGGGCACTCGCGCTCACGTGCAAGGGTGAAATAGATGCAGAATGGCTGGCAAGCTCCAACCAGTTGAAGATTTGGCTGTATCTGAACCCGCCAGTCATTTGGAAATCCACTGGATTTGGGCAGCGAGGTATTACTGCTTGAAATGCGGAGCTGCCAGACCTCCTCCATCCGTAGGTAAGCAAAGTTTTGCTAATGCCATCCAGCACTGCAACTTGTTCCAAATAAATTCCCGAATCTGTTAGTCAAATGCACACAAGAATGCAACAGGGATGTGAATAGGAAGGTTGGTAAAGAAATAGAGAAGGTGGGGCAAATCCACCATTTTTAATAATGCCACTCTCCCCGACACCTCCAGCAGCAGTGTGCGCCAGAATGCCAACTGAGCGTGTAGTGATGTTACTGCACGAGTGACATTTCCATCAAAGAGGTCAGGCAAGGAATGGTACCACCCCCCCAAATATCTATTGTGTCGCTGTCAGTCCAATTGTGTCCCTTTGAGAGCAAAGCCTGGATCGGGGATATCCATGAGAAAGGGGAATAGGCAGGATTTTGCCCAATTTACCCACAGCCCAGAAATGGCCATGAAGTGGGACAAAGTTGAAGCAATTGTGGTGTGAATGTTGTGTGTGTCCCTGATGTAAAGTAGCATATTGTCTGCGTATAACGATATCACATGCGTCCCATCGCCTAGTGGGATGCCCCAGTGCATTTACCGGATACGCATGGCCAATGCTAGTGGTTCGATCGCCAGAGAAAACAACAGAGCCTATAGCGGCAGCCCTGTCTCATCCCCCTGTGTATGGAAATGGTGTTCGATAGAAGGGGCCCCGTCCTGACCCTGATTAGGGGGTCAGTGTATAATAATTTTACAAAGTGTAAAAAGTATTGACCGATGCCATATTGGGACAGCGCAGTAAAGAGGTAATCCCATTCCAAGGAGTCAAAGGCCTTGTCCAGGTCTAAGACCAGATATCCAGCATGAGGCCAGGTGTGGCGGGCATAAGTCATAACTCTAAAGAAGCAATGTAAATTTAGGAAGGTATTGCGAGCTGGTACAAACCCAGTTTGATCTGGGTGGACTAAACACAGGACTAAGGTGCCAGTCGATCCGCAAGTGTCTTCGCCAGGACCTCATACTCCGTATTAAGGGGAGCCAATGGTCTGTAGGAGCCTACGAGCATTGGGTCTTTGTTCGGTTTGGGAAGGAGATGACCATTGCCTCTCTCTGGGCGGCAGAGAGCCTGCCGATGGACATGGCCTCTTCGTACATCATCAAGTGTGGGGCTAATTGAGGTGCATACGCCTTGTAGAGCTCCACAGGCAAACCATCAGGTCCTGGGGACCTGCCAGTGGCCAATGCCTTGATCGCTTCTTTAATTTCGAACAGTGTAAGGGGGTCATCTAAGTCCGTTTGCTGGTCCATGGTAATGCGGGGCAGTGTCAGGTTAGCAAAGAAGGAATCTTAGGCCTTCGGGTCAGCGGCCGTAACCGTCTGATACACCTGGGTATAGTGACGTGTTAGTTTATCTTGGATAGCATGCTGTGTATAAAGGATGGAATCTGCATCAGAACGTAGCGCTGTTGTGTGACATTGTGGCCGATCCTGCCGGATAAGCCATGCCAGGAGCCGTTCAGCTCTATCGGCTGTGGCATGTTTACAAGCCAAATGTGCAGCCTAATTAAGGCAACGCAATCTTTCTGATAGCGCAACGTGTTCGCGTCGCACTTCCGCCAGTTTCCGCGTGGTACTGGGATCATCAGCTGCCTGAGTTTCCAGGGCCAGAAGTGTATGTTCCAACCGAGAAAGGTCCCTGTTAATCAGCTACCTCATGTTGCCCTGTATGCCCAGACAGTGTCCCCGCAGTGTCATCTTCAAGGCATCCCATCCAATCAATCATGTGGACGCCATGTGAATGTTATTGTCGAAGTACTCCGTAATCATTTACCCTAGTGAGGCTCTGAATGGGGGATCTTCCAACAGTGTGAGCTGCAAGCGCCACGTAGAATGAGAGGTGGGGCGACTGCCCAGTGCATTTAGAAAATGTGGGGGTTGTGATCAGAGTGAGTGCGCCCCATGTACTCCACCCATGTAATAGAAGGGAGCAGCGATGGCGCGCCAACTAATCTATTAATACGGACATGCAGGTTGTGTGGCACAGAATGAAAGGAGTATAGCTTAGTGGCCGGGTTCCGGAAATGCCATAAGTCGACTAGCCGCCATTGTTGGAGACAACCAGTCAACATCTGTGCACTGGGTAATGGGGGAAGGAATGATCGAGGGTGGTGTCTAGGACACTATTAAAATCCCCCCCGATAAGCCAAGGTGTATCACTCCATTGAGATAGCGTGTTCGAGAGAGAGTGGAAAAAGGTGGTCTGATCAGTGTTGGGGGCATAAATGGAACCCAAAACAATGGAGCAGCTGTCCAGCCGGCCCTTCACAAGGACATATAGGCCCTCTGGGGCTAGCATTGTGTCTTCTGCTACAAATGGGGTCCCCGGCTTGACCCACAGTAGTACCCCGCGGGCATAGGTGGAAAAATTGGTGGCAAATACCTGCTCACGCCAGCGCCTTCGCAGCTTGAGGGCCCCTGAATGCATGAAATGAGTCTCCTGTAACAACGCAATGTACGTGGAGCGGCGCTTCAGTTAGGAGTAGACACAGTAGCGGTGCGAAGGAGTGTGCATGCCCCTCAGGTTTCAAGTAAGTATGTGAAAATGGGTCATGCAAGGTGGGGTATGCCGCCCAATCACTGAGCACTGCGCAAACGTCAGGGAGAGTGTTTCGGAATATACTGTGCATTAGAATAGCTTTTAGTGGAGAACTGGGCCAGAATGAGCAGTGGGTCATAACTAAAAAAGTACAAACCATTAACAGAAAATCATAAATACCAATAGAGCAGAGGTGCAACATGCTTCTGCCCAAACAATGACAGAACCAGAACTCAAAGAGTTAACCAGTCAAGGAATAGGAATTCAAGGAACCCATACCTTCACCAGAACATGGCTCGCCTGTTCACTGAGGCATACATATACGTAGTTTGACTATCTAAGAAACGGGCCCTGCGGCGACCAATAATGTCACTCCATTTCCCCTGTAAAAAGAAAAGACAAATGGGTTATATGCCATCATTAGGGGAGGAAGTGTCAGGGCATGCTGCGCAGAGATAAGGGAAATATTAGGCAGTAGCAGTCAGGCATTCTAGGCATCAGATAATGTCATCAGACGTTTGCGGTGCGACCTCGGGGAGGGCCACAGAGTCCGCTCTGGAGAGCCAAGTAGTAGAAGAGCCATCATCACTGATTGAGTTGTCAGAATCAACCACTCACACGGAAGGGGGCCCCTGAGACTAATACAGGCAGGAAAAACAGGGGAAAATAAGGAATACCATCAAAGCAAAATATCCCTGCCTGTGTACATCATCTAAAGTGCTAATCGTCACTGATAATAATGGAACATGAAACACTGGCCTTCCAACATGTAATCCACAGAAACACAAAATGTCAAAAAATTTATCAAATTTATTCAATAAATATACTGTTGCAATTATATGAAAACATAATAGATACTATACCATAAATAATCCAAGCGCATCCTACACCACACACACACATTCATTCACACAAAGCCATACCCATACATACTCAAACGTCCTGCAGAATGAAGTTTCACAATTTTCCAATTAACAGTCTAAACATATATGAAGACACAAGCCCCCTCTTGACATATGGCCCAACATGGCTCTATACAGTCAATAGGAGTAAAACACGTAAGTCAATTTCAGAATTAATCAACAAGTGAGAAAGCAGTTGATAGTACAATTCATTATAGGAATTCAATTTTGGCTCAGCATATTGATGAATGCAAAAAAAAAAAGGGGGGGGAACAACAAGTTAACAGGGAAACTCCAGCGCCGACGCGCGTTTCGGTGGGTGACCCCGGTATGGGTCTCACCTTCTTCAGGGCGCAGTGATCACATACAAGCAGGGGAGGACACGCCTGGTTGGAACCAGAAAAATTATCAGAAAACATTCCTGGTGAGTGGACAATGAAAATACTTGTGGCCAGAGCCACCGAGATCAGTCGACAGTCCCTGATTCTGGAATGCGGTAGGACGAGCCCGACCCGGGAATCCTACCAGGACGTTGTACCCCCGTACCAGCCCGAGGCGCTGGATGGGTTTGGGACCATTACTCTGTATCCAGGGTACATCAAAAAGTATAGACTATTAGTACCTATACATGCTTCGTCTCTCATAGGAGAGCATCATCAGCCTTGCGAGGGATCACGTTATTCTCTGACCCTCGGGTGCCTCATTTGTGGTCCCGCTTTTGATGACGTTGACGCTACCGCATAGAGCCATGTTGGGCCATATGTCAAGAGGGGGCTTCATATATGTTTAGATTGTTAATTGGAAAATTGTGAAACCTCATACTGCAGGACGTTTGAGTATGTATGGGTATGGCTTTGTGTAAATGAATGTGTGTGTGTGGTGTAGGATGCGCTTGGATTTTTATGGTATAGTATCTATTATGTTTTCATATAATTGCAACAGTATATTTATTGAATAAATTTGATACATTTTTTTACATTTTGTGTTTCTGTGGATTACATGTTGGAAGGCCAGTGTTTCATGTTCCATTATTATCAGTGACGATTAGCACTTTAGATGATGTACACAGGCAGGGATATTTTGCTTTGATGGTATTCCTGAGTTGTCAGAATCCTCATCCGGTTCTGAGCACCAACCCTGCTCACAGATGTCTGTGGCATTCTGGAACGCCAGGCGTCTCTCCAGATCAGGTCCGTTTTTCAACTGGTAAGAGTGTTGTGTCGGTGACGTCCGCCACGGTATCTCAAGGCTGCCCCGCGACAAGTCGCGGAGCAAGCCTGCGAGGTGCGGTCTACTGTGGAGTGCCCGGCTGCCTCCAACTACTCCCACACGTCTTCTGGGGAACTGAAAAAGTGCTCTTTCCCCTGCTGCCACTCTTAAGCATGCTGGAAAAAGGACGGCATATTGGATGTCCAAATCCCGAAGCCAGTGTTGAACTGTGAGAAAAGAGTTCCGTTGTTTCTGCACAATTGCAGTGCAGTTTGGGAAAAACATTATCTTTGCATTGTCCACCGAGATTTCACACAGTTTTCGTGCCTCACGCAGGACAGCATCTCTATCTCTTTAGTGTAGTAAGCGAAACAGGAACGGTCTGGGGTTGGAGGCCAGTGGCGGCAGGTGCACCGGAACACAATGGGCACACTCCACCGAGAAAAACAGTGAAAAAGTATCCTGAGGAACCAGCAGCCGCAACCATTGCTCCACATAGGCAACAGCATCCGATCCCTCTGCTCCCTCCGGTAGACCTACTACTCATATATTGTTGCAGCGCAATCAGCCTTCCGCATCCTCCATGTGGCGCTCCAGGACCTCAACTCGTTCTGCCATCAGGGTCCGAGAAGAGTCAATTTCTAGAGACCGCGGCTGAAGCTCTGCAATGGTCAACTCAGCGGTGTGAACTTTGTCTGCAATTTCGGTGATCCGAATGAAGGAGCGTCAGATCTGTCATCACTGCATGTATTTTGCTTTCCAGGGAGGTCCAAGTGGTCTCCAAAGAGGCACCAATCCTCTCGACTGCTGCCAGAACAGAGTCAAGTTTGTCACTTATAGAGAGCAGGGGAGCTGCTACATCCGAGGAACCAGCATCACTCACCCCGGCCTCCGGGAGCGTAGCAACAGTCACTGTTTGACGTCGAGTAGGTCAAAGGCGATGTGGAACCTGGTGGAATAGGTGTGTTGTGGCTTTCACTAAGGAGCTCCAAACGTTCACCAGTTGCCAGGGACAACAGTTGGTAGTGCAGTTATGAGGGGGAGGGCCTGCTTACCTGTGCCAAACAAGTCCCCTAGAGTTATGTAGCAATGGGGCAACCCAATAGCCACTGGGCCTGGGTGAATAGTGGTACAACGAGAAAATGTCCCAGTGGAGAACAATTAAAACAGATAAATCAATGCAAGAATTAATCAGTTGTATCTAAACAAAGTTAAGCACCACCATACAGTCTTTCCAAAAATGGATGTGATTTTATTTCATCACAATATTGAAATTAATCAATTTATAAAGTACAAAACAAATCCTAAATGAATATTTTTAGAAGAACAGGTGCACAGGGGGGTGAGGTGATAAGTGCATGGGAAGGATTGTGAGGAAGGACAGTAGTGCGCATATATACACATCAGTAAATTAATAGCGAACTATCCCGACAGTTTCCTGCCAGATGCATTAAATGTCAAATCATAACATAATTGCAGATATACATTCTCTGTCATATATGCCTGACAAAATGATAAAGAAGTGTCGACGTTTCGACCCCTAGAAGGAACAGCCAATTTTGCGCCTTGTGGGCGGGGTCTTCATCAGGACCAAAGTGACTGGAGGGGAGTGGGTACCAGTAAATACAGCTATATTGCTTCGAGCTGTGAATAGGAAAGCTGGGCTATATAGGCTCTCAGTTTCCTTCATAGATGATCGTAGTATTCAAAAAGAAAGAAGGGCCCAGGTTGATCAGTAACCTGTGGCTTCGGGCTGCTGGCATGACTGGTGAATCAGCTAACTAATCAGTTGTACAAACAAGTCCCCTAGGTGCAGCAGCATGAGCAGCCCCCTTGGTGGTGAAGATAATGACCCCCTCATCAGGCCCCAGAGGGAATAGCAAGCAGAGACAGCAGCAGGTGCAGCAACAAAAATCTCACAGTGCCTGTCTTTGTGGCAGGGTTAGGAAGGTCACAGCAGTTTTCATATGCAACCTGCAAGGATGATCATGGCAGGAGAAAGAATGGCAGTCAGTAAAGGACCGTAATGTAAATTCCAGCAGACATGCATATATAAATGCAGTGCCTAGTGCACATTTCCATTGCGGGACTCCGCATTCCACTTCTGGCATCAACAAGCCGTGCGGGCCCAGCAAACCAGGTGCGACGGCACCTCGCAGTGTCCCAAAGCAGGTAAAGCATCTTGCAGGAAATGGTGGCACCCCTCGGCAAGATACAGCTGGTTTCACGCCAGCCCAGGAAATAGCAGGCCGCGTGATGAAGCCAGGGGGGAGTTAAGTAATGTCGAGTGCCGGATCCGCGCTCCAACGGCTGCCCCTCTGTAAACCGCCTCCTCCAGCTGATCCTCCTTCCACCACAGCAAGAGCCAGCAAATCCCCTCCTTCACGCGGAGCAGCGAGCCCGGCAGTCCGCTCCTCTTCCGGAGACACTACCCGTGCCGCCATGCCCTACCGGGTCATGCAGGCATCTAGCGTTTCCAGGGCATTCCCACTCATCACTTTACGGACTCGACCCCACTAGCCGGCAGCAGCGGTCTGCAGTACCAGTCGCTGCCTACACATCGCAGCACCCGGGGACGCCTCTCCGGTGTTTGCACCACAAAGGCAGCAAGGCCACTCACGAGCGTCAACAACAGTCGCCCGCTGTACTTCGCCCTTGTCTCCCACAGCGGCCGCGCCACCTAAAAAGGCTGAGGGGCAGAGTGGGAAAGAGGGGATGCAGATTAGCGCGATGATGGCGGGCTCCAGGAAGGATGATTACCGGATAAGCGGGGTGAGCAACAGCGCTAGCTTAAAGCATATCCGCCATGCTGGCTGCTCAAACCACGCCCCCCCCTATCGCAGAATTTCATCAATGGGCTTGCTCTGCCTACAAACCAAATACTGCTGACTCATGGTACCAACTTCGGGCCCTTGAATGCCTGCAACAATCATAGTAAGTATATATTGACTCTTTAGACTCTTGGGTCATTCTGTCAGTCTGGATGCGGTTCTTAAACATGCATTTTATACTTATAGTCCTTGGTTACGAGAAGCAAGGCTGGCAGTAACAGAGGCGCAGTTACTGCCAGCCTTGCTTCTCATAAGCAACAACTATAAGTACAAAGTGCATGTTTACACACCGCTTGCAGGTTTTCAAAACACATAAATGAAAGGCATTGTCATTTACAATGCCAATAGCTCAAACTCTCGCAAATGCGAGACCTATTGCATTGCAAATGCTTGTTGAGCTCTGAGAGGGAGGCGGCAGCAGCCATAGGAAGGAAGTGACCATGATGCCAGGCCATGCCTTTCAAAAGCTGGAGGGAGGAGGAGGCAGCTGCAACCAAAACATACCTCAGTCTTTGAATGCACAGCAAATGTGGCAAGATAAGAGCAAGATTTACAGCCCTGTTTACAACAGAGCTCTGTTACCCACAAGCACTGGTCTCCACTGCTCCAGCTTAAAGAAAGAAATAGTGCTCCCAAGCTCTGAGTAACAACATATTTAACACTGGCAGTCCTTGAAAATGGGCAGAGCTTTTAAAGCCCATATCCTGAATACAGCATGTTACGCAGAGACAGCGCAAGCGCTGCCTAGGCGAGACCTAAAAATCAGAAAAAGCAGTTGAGCTTAAGACTTATCAAAGTCCATTAAGCTACCAATGTCTCAAAGACGGAGGGAATCAAGTAAAGGTGTCGGCAAGAATCTGCAAAGGGCCGGTGAGGATCGGAAAGGAATCTGCAAGGAGTCTGTGATCAGGAAAGAGATCAGACTAACAGTCCAAGGGAACGGTATATTATAACATGCAAAGTCCATTGGGCGACACCCCCCTTGTTCACACCATCAAGGGTTCATTGCAATCCATGAATCATCACGTTGCAGACTGCAACATTTCCAGTTTATCCCACACTGGACATGGGAACAACATCTTTCCCTTAAACACACGCAGTTTGCAACTTTTGGGCAATCATTCATTCAGTTAGCGCTCTGTTTCTCCGTGTGCCTTCGTCACGGTCCTTTTCTCAGGCTTCTGTTCCCCCTATCTCTAGTACAGTAATGTATCTGTTCTAAACTAACAATGCATGTGAATACCTGCAAGAAATGTTGCGTGAGCAGAAAAATTAAATCGGCTTTATGCAGCATGGTGAAATAACAGCCTACTATGGACAAGTAAAACATTAAATTCAATGATGCACATGTAATTTGTGTGTGCACATTTAAACACAAATTAATATACATTTCTAATGCATTAAGTTTCATACTACATGTAATATTCAATAAGTCATCATAATATTCAATGGTAAGTATAACTGAGAACTATATTTAAATCAGATATATGCAATGTTAATGCATACATTACATAAATCAACTATCGTTTCTAGTAGGACTACATTCTACGTATATGAGAAAGTGGTTTATTTTATTTTATTTTATTTATTTTAAAAAGTTTTGTATAGCGCGAACAAGACACCGAATGGTATCAGAGCGCTTCACAATAATGGAAGAGGAGAACAAGGTAAAAGGGGAACATTGTAGAGGAAGTAAAAGAGTATAACATAATGAGCTAATAAAAATGTACAAGGATGCGCACAAACATTACTTGGTACGGTAAGGTAGACAATACTGGGAATTACAGTTGTTAGGCCAAAAAGAAGAAGAAAAAAAAAAAGATCACAGTTTCAATTCGTTAAATATTATTCATGTGAAGTAGAACACACATTTAGAAAGTCACATTTCATCTCTATGGTGAGTACATTTTCTTCTAAATGAAGATGATTCTTTATTTGTCACACTTAATTAAAGCGGTTCATGATGACGGGGGGAAACATGGCGGCTGGCTAACGTCCGTCGCGCGACCTCGCAAAACCCGGAGAGAGAGAATAGCAGTAATGGGAGGATTCGGCGGACCTCGACAAATTTAAACCTGCATGAATAAGCGCTGATTTGAAATTATAATAATCGGCATCTTCGTCGGAAAATTTGTTATTAAAACGAAACGAAAGGAGACCTACTACACATGGGTGTAGACTTTGAGTCTCGCAGTGGAGGAGTCTGGAGTAGAGCGGCGGCCCGCTGGAGGGAGACGCGGGCTGCCTCATTGTTGGTCGGGTTCCGGGTGAGAGGAGGCAGCGTCAGTATCGGACGTGGTGAACGGCCAGGAGAGACACGCGAACAACGCTGGGACGGCTGCTGGGTCGACAGCGAGGTGGAAGACCAGGTGACCAGCCAGTGGACACCGGGAGAGAGCGGAGGCCCTGCAGAGGTGTGGATAGTTCGGAAGCAGATGGATGAGCCCCCCCCCGCATAGAGGTATCGATTGCGCCGGATGGTAGGTGGCAAGCGGGAGGAGAGAGTGCATTTCCCGATACGGTCATTGAGGTAGGCAAGTGTCTACAGGGGGGAGTCCATGGACTGCAGGGGGTGGCATATAGGGTGGATTTAGCAGCCTCAAATTCAACTAAGGAATGTAGTATATTCGGGGAAGACCCGCTAGTGGAATTAGTCTCCAGAGTCTCTGGAACGGGAGAAAGCATTGGACGAGACACGCTAAGTTCACAAAGCAAAAGCAGGTATCTTTTGCGCTCGATTCCGGAGTCAGCTGGAAGAGGAGGAGGACGAGTTAAAGGGAAGGGGGAAAGTGCAGAGATCTTGGCTCCGGCCCCGGTCACCCCAAAGAAAAAAGGGGTAAAATCAGGAGGAAAACCTAAAAGGTTTGGCCCTAGGGTGACACGCAATTCAACAAAACCCCTTCCATCTTTACGCTCTTACTTTAAGATAATGGAGCAGATTGCAGCACCATCTGGAGAGGGGGGAAAGAGGGCAATATCTACAGCCCCAATACTATTGGAAAATAAATTTTCTGTTTTAGCGGAAAAGCAGGACAAGGAGGGACAGGGGGAAAATAGGATTGAGAGGGGAGAGGTGGACGAAGAAATAGAGATAGAGTATCACCCTAGTATTACATCATCTGCTATTTGTGGGGCGTCTTCTTCTCCCCCCACTCAAAGATATAGTATAAGAAACGAGAGCTTGGGAGACTCTGAGAATCAGCAACTCCCAGTTACAGGCATGGTTTTAGTTGCAGGTGCTGAGACAGGTGCTGCAGTAGAGATTACCCCTCGATTAAGCACAGTCAATGGAGAGGTGGTGGAAGGGGCAGTAGGAGGGGTAGAGTCTCAGGTAGAAAAAATGTTCCGGAGTTTAAGACAAGACATCTTGATACAATTTGAGATTTCGGAAACAAATCAGAAAGGAATCCAGGATAAATGCGAGACTCTAGAAGGAAAAATAGATGGTATAGCACAGCGGACTAGCATATTGGAAGGGGAAGTGAAGGCGCTCTCGGAGGTTGTAATTGAAAATTCAGGCGAATTAGAAAAACTAAAAAGACAGAATAGAGTATTGGAGGAAGACATGGAGAGGCTGGAGATGCAGGCTAGGCGTAACAATCTAAGACTTCTCAGGTACCAGAAGGGTCTGAGAAGGGAGACATTAAAGGCTACATCTGTAAACTATTAAGAGAAGGGGTCTTGAGAGATAGACCGGACATAGAATTGGAGAATGAGATCCAAAGAGTTCATAGGGATCCGTTCAGATTGAATTCAGCAAGGAAGGAGCCGAGAAGAATTCTGATTAATTTTCAAACATATGCAGTGAAGGAATTGGTGTTGGGAAGAGCTTTGAAAGAGGGAGTATTAAAATATGAAGGGTTTAGCTATCAAATAAGGTCGGACCTGGGCAGGAGAACAGCACATAGGCAGTGGGAGCTGGGATCCCGAATGAGTGAGCTCCGTAGTAAGGGTGCCCAGGTGCAGATGAGATTCCCTGCATTGCTGAAAATAATGTGGCGCAACAAGATGTATAATTTACAAACTCCAGAAGAAGTGGATGTTTTCCTGGTACAGATGGAGGGTTGAGCATTTTTTGATACATTTTTAGATATAGTACTGTGATATAATGAGATAGCAGATAGCAGATCAGATGGAAATTGTAAAAAAAAAAAAAAAAGTAAATGCACATACACAGGATGGTATACAGGGTCTATATACGATGCCGTTTTCATCTTAATTTTTGTATTTAGAATTTCTTTCTCTTCGGGGATGGGGGATCACAAAGGGCGGAATACAGTGCCCAGGGAGTAAAAAGGGGGTTTCCCGGGGGGGAGGGAGGGCACAGGGGGAGGGGAGCATAGGGAGAAAAAGAAAAAAAAATGTCCTCAAGATGCTGAACTCAAAAGGGGAAATGAATAAGTATAGCAGGATAAAGGATATATGCAGAAGGAGCTGGAAAGACGTGGGGAATTGTGGGGAAAGTAGAAAAAGAGTAGAGTATGGATAATTATAAAAAAATATGCTTTTTGACATGGAACGTAAACGGTCTAAGGGGTAGAAAAAAGGCATGTAGGGTGCTAGAATTTTTAAAGGAAAGTGATGTACAAATCATTTTCCTACAAGAGACGCACTTAGAGAGGGAGGAGTGTAGACAGTTCTTTTGTAAAGCACGTTGGGCCCAAGAGGTTTTGTGTTCAGATCAAAGGGGAAGTTCAAGAGGTGTGGCTATTATTATAAGGAGAAGTTATGGAATCCGAGTGGTGAAATATGAGACAGATACTACAGGGAGATGGTTAGTAGCCACAATATTAATACAAGATAAGCCCCTGGTGTGTGCTGTGTACTATGGGCCGAACGAGGATAATCAGGACCCTTTAGTAAAGTTGGAAATCTGTCTGTTGGAAACAGAAGCACCTGTAATCTTAGGAGGAGATTTTAATTTAGTTCTTAATAAAGAGCTAGATAGAACGTCACGTGTGAAGTATGTTACCCCACCAAAAGCTTTTGCCAGATTAAAAAGTATGATACAAGAATTTAATTTGGTAGATATTTGGCGTATTAAGAACAAGGAACTACGGGATTTTACTTATTATAGCAAAAAATATAGACATCACTCCCGCATAGACTTTTTTCTTGTAGATCAAGTTTTATATACGGATATAGAAACAGTATCACACATTCCAGCAGTCTTATCAGACCATTCTGTAGTGGTAATGTCTGTAAATTTTTATCAAAAGCAAGGGCCAAGAAGGTGGACGTTAGATAGGACCGTATTATTAGATGAAATTGTAATTAGAGAGTTGGGAAAGAAAACCGAGGAATATTTCTTAACTAATATAGGTTCTGCAAGTGAGCAACTTGTCTGGGATGCCTTTAAGGCCTATTTACGGGGAATATTGACATCTATAACCAGGGGGAAAAGAAAGTTATCAAAACAGGAGGAGGAGAGTAAGATAAGGGAGATTAAGAAGAAAGAGAGAGATCTACAGAAGGCCTCCTTAGATGGTGCCACTAATATATCCCTTTTGGCGAAAGATTTAGAAAATTTGCAGGTAAAATTCCAGGCGCAATTGGATAAGAAATTACTGGACAAATGGAAGGCTAGTAAGCTTCAGCATTTTGCGTATGGAGAGAAATGTATTTCTTTATTAGCATGGAAGGTGAAAACAGATAGAGCCAGGAATACAATAAAATGTTTGAAGAGTAGAGAGGCAGGGGAGGAGCTATGCGCAAATGAAGAAATTGGCCGGGAGGCTAGTGAGTTTATGAGTGAGCTATATAAGGAGACTGTATTTCCTAATCAAGAAAGGATTGAGAATTGGTTAAGACAGACTAGGCTCCCACAGTTGGATGAAGAGCAAAGGAGATATCTGGAAAGAGAGATAACAGAAGAGGAGGTCAGTATCCAGTGTAGAAAGATGGCGAGGGGAAAAGCAGCAGGACCAGATGGCCTTCCGGTGTAAGTATATCTTTGCATACTAGAATATGTAGTATCCGCTCTAACCTCTATGTGTAATAGGTTATATAGTAGGGGAGAAAGTATCCCCACTACTTGGTCTGAAGCTACCATTACGTTAATTTTAAAACCCAATAAAGATCCGCTAAAGGTTGATTCGTATAGACCTATATCCCTTTTAAATGCGGATTACAAGATCTACTCCGGAATTATGGCATCAAGAGTGTCTAAGGTGATAAAAGGGGTTGTGCATCCGGATCAGAGGGGTTTTATCCCTGGGAGGCAACTTAATGAGCTAACTTTCCAGATGATAGGAGTAGTGGATATGGCAGAAGAAAAAAAATCCCCCTGACGGTAGTGGCAGTAGATGCTGCCAAAGCATTTGATCAAGTGAATTGGCAGTATCTGTGGGAGGTTTTAACTTGTTTTAATTTCCCAAAAAATATGGTGGAGGCAGTAAAAAATCTGTATCAAAATCCTAGAGCTAAAGTGTTGATCAATGGAGATTTAACAAATTGGTTTAGTATAACTAGAGGGACAAGGCAAGGATGTCCCCTGTCTCCGCTCTTATTTAACCTATTTATAGAGCCTTTCGCTAACCTAATCAGGGCAGACACTGAGATCCTTCCTATTAATTTTAATGGGTTTGAAGTAAAACTGGGATTATACGCTGATGATTTGATTGTATACACTATTAATCCCCAGGAGGCGATACCCATTTTAATGAGAAGGGCAGAAGAATTTGGCTCACTCTCTGGATATAAGGTTAACGCAGATAAAACTGAGATTATGCAATGGAATCAGAGAACAAATATTCCAGGGGTTAAAACTCAAATGCGATACTTGGGTGTGACAATCACACAAAAGTTAGAGGATATTACAAGGGTGAATTGGAAGAAAGTGAGTCAAGAGATATCGAGTTTATTGTTAAAATGGGCGAATTTACCATTAACCATCTACGGCAGGGTAAATCTCATAAAAATGGTTATACTCCCGAAAGCCACTTTTCTTTTTAATTCCATCCCCCTAACTTTTAGGAAAGAGGATATAGCTAAAGTACAGGGAAAAATTGGGAGTTTCATATGGGCGTCAAAGGGACCCAGGATAGCATGGAGGAAGTTGAGAGGAAAACTTGGGGCAGGAGGATTAGCATTACCGGATCTGCTTGCTTATTGTTATGCCTTCCATTTCAAAAACTTTCGTATGTTGGCAAATAAGCCCGATAGGTCATCGTTGGGCTTATTATTTTCTGCAATGCTTGGGGATGTTAGTCAGGGCCAGCACTATTTTCTTTTTAAGTACGGAGACCCGAAGTTTTTCAAAAAGGTCAGATTGAAAGTTTTACACACTGCATTGAGAACATGGATGTATGTCCGGAAAAAACTGCGATTCACATTTTATTCTGCACGGGCACCTATTTGGGAATCTCCAGGCACCCCCGAATGTCTGAAAGATCAATTGAGCCAACCATTAAAAGCAGGGGGTATATTTTATTGGGCAGATCTTATGAAGGATAACAGATTAGTGAGTTGGGAAACACTCAGCAACCTGACCAGGGGGAAATTGACAAGGTTTAAATACTATCAATTAGGCTCCTGGTGGGTAACCCAAAAAGGGACACATGAGGAGGAAGATTTGAAGCTAGATCAGCTTGCAAGAACAGATGATTGGAAGAAGGAAATTTCCTTCTGGTATTGGTCCTTCGTGGAAGCAGAGGACACGCTTAGTACTGACATTAGAAACCTATGGGGCGAAGAATTTAGGGAGGAGGAAGCCAAGACTCTGTGGACGGATTCTTTCGATATGTTACGAGTAGCTGTAAAACCTGCCTCACTAAAACGAAATCATCTGTTTACCGTTCACAGAGTTTACTGGTCCCCGTGGAAGTTGTCGAAGGTTACTGGTAATCAATATTGTTGCCCAAGATGCAAGCATGAAGAAGCAGATGATTTGCATATGTTTCTAGAATGCCCAAAGATTACGCAATATTGGTTGGACGTATGTAATTTTCTAGGAGATGTTCGGGGAAAAAAGATGAAGGTAAGCCCACATTTAATATTTTTTGGGCTTACGCAAGAAGAAGGGATGGAGAAGGAGGTGGGTTCTATGTTTACCTTCTATGTAGTAATATTGGCAAGACACGAAATATGTATTAAGTGGAAATCTGAAAATTCACCGACCTTTGCTGAATGTTTAAAGAGTGTTATATCAACAAGCGAATCAGATATGGCCTGTGATGCAGAAAGTAGAGATAAGATCTGGACTTTATTGTTGGAATGGAGAGAAAGGACAAGCGGGTCCAATGATTAAGCCTAATAGTGCTGGCGGCTCTGGTCTCTCTAAGGGGCGCACAGGTAGAAGTGGAGATGGGACCAGTAACAGCATTCCTCTTAGAGAGTACTCCCTCTCCTCTCAGACGGTCTTCACACGGAATATAGATATAGAGGGGGAGACTCAGTATGAGAGTTGGCAAAATGAGGACAAAAAAAAAAAAAAAACACTTAATTAAAGCAAAACATTTACATAAGTGAGCTCTCTAATCCTACAGTAAAGGCACTCTTTAATAAATGTCTAGTGCAACACTTTCATTAATTCGTTAAACCATACATGAATCATGTGCTAAGTGCACTTTCATTCTGTGGTTTTCTTAAGTGTCTGTGACACTTGTGATGTGTAAAGGATAGGAAATCTTTTGCGCTGCACCACATTTTATGGTGTACTGACTCACACTGTCATCAGCCTCAGCGCCACAGATCTCAGTCATGCCCCATTATGAACACCCTCCCACAACCAGAACTCACTCGGACACCTAGATGCGAATCAGCTCGCATATACCATACAAGCATTGGAAAACCCAATAGCTCAGCCTTTTAGAGCCAAAACATCTTGGCTTTGCTAATAATTAGTAAAGCAAGTTCCTATTACAATCCATTATTGCACTAAATAAAAGAAAGTTAACAAATGTTAGCAAATTCCTAAAGGTGTGCCCTATTGGCTTTCCCAATGCTTGTTTTAGCTTGCTTTAGAAGGACACACTCCAGAACTCAAATGATAATGCCCTCACATAAAGAATAAATCTGTCACAAGGAAGCCTCAGATGACTCCATCAATCACAGCCATATACTCTCTTCCAAACTGCTTTTAGATCTGCAGAGTAACCAACTGCATACATTTCTGTTTCTTTCAAGTAGGAGGCACCCAGGCGAGTAGGCTTGTTTCTTCTTTCACTGTCTGCCTCTCCCATGACTTCACATTACAGGAGACCCACTCCCTTCTCCTTCAGACAGAGGCACCTCAAGGTAGGCATTATTTCTCCATACTGGAATTGTTACGTTAAAATTAAAAAAGATTGGGAACCTCATCACCAGTAGAAAGCACACACTTCATCCACTGAGGTCATCTAAAAGCCATTTACAGGTAGAGCAGCCTTTGTTTGTTTTTTCATTACTTCTTGTGCCTCATGGTGTCACACTCTCTCTGCCTAATCAACGCACTTGCAAAGTGCCCATACAGAATGTGGGCCCCGATTGTAAATTTTGCAGAACAGAATTCCCATGTGGAATACTGTTCCGCACAATTCTAAGTACAGTGTTCCTGTACTTGGATTTACTGGGTGCAGGAACAATGAACCCTATTTTATTGACTGGAAACTCCAGCAGGTAAAATCACTTCGGGAAAAGGCAACATTATAGCACAGACCTCTTCTATGAACCCGGGTTGCTTTGATGGGTGGAGAAATCTGGGCTTTTGTGCTACAGTTGTCAGGTCCCAATCTTGGTGGTGGCATGTTCCTCACAGATGGCTACACCCAAGAGCCATTATAGGGTAAATCTAGAGATGGGTGGAGGATTGTGCCTTCCAAATTTATATGAATTTCGGCGGAATAATTTCCAATCGTTTATTGATAATTTTCAAGTGCGTAGTATTTATTCATATTCTCATTGTATAGAGAAAAACCAAAACAAAGAGACAGCCGACACGTGTTTCGCCCATGTGGCCCATCGGCCGAGGGCTTTTTCAAGGCAGGGATTCTTGGCTGACGATCGTGTTCCTTTTTAGGAAATGCGAATAGGTCTCTGCGGTCTACCGGAACTGACCGCAGAGACCTATTCGCATTTCCTAAAAGATCCAATTATTACATTCCACCACATCTACAAATACATAGCAGGGGCACTTCACCACAAGTTAACTTCAACAAAAGATAAAGAATTCATGATTCATCAGAATGTAAAAGACAGAGGCAGTGATATTGTACTGTGTTGTTATTTAAATAACACTTTCCTAACCCTTGAGAGGCACAAAGTGCAGGTATTGCATAGACGTTGAATTATTTCTTAATTCTTTAAACCCATTCATAACATCGGGCACTACTTAAACAGAAACTGAAAGAAAAAAATAATATATTCAATCAACAGGTTTTAGCAAAGATTCTTATCAAATGGCTCAGCCATCCAAAGCCTTTCTGATCTTCTGATCCCAAGTAATTTTTGCCTTAAGCAAAGTGTATGGCATGTGCTGTAGGCCCTCTTGTACTTTGAAGTTCATATGGCTTTTTCCTTTCAAAAGAGTTTGTTTTGGTGTTGATTGGATGTACTCTCAGGCATCGTAACTGCCTGGATCCCTGAGTCTGCCTCTCCCAAGAGTAGCTCCCATCCTCTCTGTGCACTTTTAGCACCGTGTTATATATGGTTCAAACTGTATATACACAGCAGTGGCATAACGAAATTTGAGGGGGCCCCCCTGCAAGGTGCAGGGAGGGCCCCCGCTCTGGATTTTATCAGGAGCTCTCGGACCAGAGTACCGTGCTGAGGGGCCCCCTGTAGCTCGGGGGGCCCCCTGCACCATGGGGGCTGCAGGGGCCTGTGTTACGCCACTGATACACAGAACTCTCCATAGATGACAGATATTGGCTTGTGCAGCCGCATCTATCCTCACAGTTCTCTCCTACACCCATGAGTAAGTGCAGCTACATGCTTGCTTATGGCATTGTTTCAGCGGTTTCAGCCATATCCACAAACCATAACACTTGAGACATAGGCCAGACTGCACTTAAACATTTCAGTCCATCAATTACAATTGAATATTCAATCAATCTATCTCTCACTCATTTGTTCCCAAATTCACACAGAGGCACAGCAACAAATTATTAAGAGCATAACTCTTGTCATTGTGTGTGACATAAAAAAACTCCCCATAAAGGCAGCATGACAAACAAGCGCTCTTCTATCTATCACACTTCACAGAGTAGTGTGCTGCCCCTCAGCAAATGTGCTTTAGTTCTTCTTTAGGAGTATAAAACACTATTTCAATGCAACTACAACACAATAAAACATACTCAAACACTACAGCACAGTGTGGCGGTAATAATGTCAATACAGAGCTATGCAAATCTGTATTGACACACCCTGTCCCTGCCTTCAATACACATACAGACTTTACTTAAATGCTGATTCCAAGTTGTTTTAAATTCTGATCCATGCGCAAATGGATGTTTGCACACAGAACGGAATTTCAAGTTATGCACTAATTACCACAGTCTGCAATTTTCTCCTAATGGACTGCATCAGAAAAAGCCTGAGGAGATCTATCAGGATAAAATGCTGAGACATAAATGCAAAACATGCAGTCTTTGGTTTGGTAAACACAGATTTCAAATATTAGGCTTCATTCTTTCGTGGGAAACTCAGGATAAGTTAATTATATTACCCATTAACCCCTTCGCTGCTAGGCCTTTTCCCCCCCTGTGCTAAGCCTTTTTTTGGCTATTTGGGGTAGTTCGCGCTTAGGCCCTTGTAACTTTTTGACCACATAAGGTATCCACGCCAAATTTGCGTCCTTTTCTTCCAACATCATGGGGATTCTAAAGGTACCCAGGGTTTGTGGATTCCCCTGGAGGGGACCCAGAAATTAGCCAAAATACAGCTAAATTTTGTTTTTTGGGGGGGGAAATGCGAAAAAAGGGCTACAGATGAAAGCGTCTGGTTTTTTCCCTGAAAATGGTATCAAAAAAGGGGTTGTGGGGCTGAAATCACCATCTTCCAAGCTTTCAGGGACAAGCAGACTTTTGTCCGAAAACCAACATTTTTTACACAGTTTTGGCATTTTTCTGGGACATAGCCTATTTTTGCTATTTTTGTGCATTCAACCTCCTTCCAGTTAATGGTAGAAATGGGTACGAAAGCAATAATGGATCCTGGAAAGCTATACATTTTTAAAAAGTAGATAAAATTCTGAATTCAGCAAGGGGTCATTTGTGTAGATCCTTTAAGTTTTCTTTATAGAAACTAACAGTTAAATAAAGGAAAAATTGAAAATTAGTTGAAAAAAACAGCCATTTGTGTCAACGTTTTCACCTGTAACTTCTTCTAATTATGACAGCTATTTGAAAGCAATATACCGTTATATCCGCTGGACCTTTCTGGTTGTGGGGATATATAGGACTTGTAGGTTCACCAAGAACCCGACGAACCCAGAGCCAATAACTGAGCAGCATCTTGCAATGGTTTTTTATTATGTACCGGGTATATAGCAATTATTTTGGGAAAATGTATACATGGAAAAATCGGTATGAAAGACACCTATGTATTTCTGAAATGGGAACAAAATGTAGAGTTTAGAAACAGTAGATATTTGCACATTTCCGAAACTGGGAGTACCATACTAGCATGTGAATTATAGGTCATTTTTCAAAATGACTTATTTTTTACACATTGTCTTTCATTTGGAAGGCAGAAATGCATCGAAAGTCAATAGGTAATAACAGTTGCTCTACAATTCTGTGTTACCCTAAGTCTCCCGATAAAAACGGTATCTCACTTGTGTGGGTAGGCCTAGTGCCCACGACAGGAAACGGCCCAAAACGCAACGTGGACACACCACATTTTCACAGTGAAAAATGACCCCTTTTTCGCAAAGTGCCTAGCTGTAGTTTTTTAACCCTAGCTCTGTCGGCACCTAGGGAAACCTAGCAAACCTATACATTTTTTAAAACTAGACACCCAGGGGAATCCAGGATGGGGTGACTTGACTGGCTCTCACTCACCAGGTTCTGTTACCCAGAATCCCTTGCAAACCTAAAAAATTGTCAAAAAAGCACATTTTCCTCACTTTTCTGTGGTGGAAAGTTCTGGAATCTGCGTGGATCCACAAAATTCCACCCACCCCGCGTCCCCCAAAGTATTCCGAAAAAAATGATACCTCACTTGTGTGGGTAGGCCTAGTGCCCGCGACAGGAAACAGCGCAAAACGCAACGTGGACACACCACATTTTCACAGTGAAAAATGACCCTTTTTAGGTCGAGCCTCGAGTAGCGCGCAAGCGTTGCTCTGGCGAGACTTTAAGTAAGGGGTTTCAGAAGCTGACCAGACGCTCGTGCGTCGTGGCCTTTTTCGGGCGGTTACGCCGAACGCAGACATGTGTTTCCCATTATCGTGCCCAGACGCGGGCGCGATAATTGGAAACACATGCCGGCAAAAGGCCATGACGCACGAGCGTCTGGTCAGCTGAGCAGGCTGCCGCGCTCGCTCGCCCCCGCTCCTCTCTTGTTACAACATCGCGCGTGACTTGGTGCCTGGTCTGTGCCCAGTCGTCTCCCATGCATGTGCTGTTTCTGTTTGGGTGTGCGGCGGCGGCTCCCGATCCCCGTGGCACGATCCAGGCCTTCTTTCTGCTGCCTCCTCCGGACGAGCAGCGCCGGGGTCCGGCCTCCTCCTGTCTGTGACACGGCTGGGCCACTGCCTCCCCTTCCCGGCTCCGCCCGCCCAGGGGACCCGCCAGCAACAGCAGCGCCGCCGCTTCCCCAGCACCGAGCATGGCCGAGGCCGGGGAGGACACTGGAGCCCGGGCCCTGCTGGCTTTGCGCTCAGCCCCCTGCAGCCCGCTGCGCAGCTCGGGCGGCGGCGGGGTGTGCGAGGGCCCGGCCCTGGCCCGCCTGGAGGGTCGCGGCCTGGAGTATCTCATGCGGCAGCCGGCCGTCACTGTAGGCCGCAACTCCTCGCAGGGCTCGGTGGACGTGAACATGGGCCACTCGAGCTTCATCTCTCGCCGCCACCTGCAGCTCTTCTTTCAGGAGCCGCACTTCTACCTGCGCTGCCTCGGCAAGAACGGCGTGTTCGTGGACGGTGCCTTCCAGAGGTGGGGGGCGCCCGCCCTGCAGCTCCCCCGGCAGTGAGTGACACGAGGGAGTGGTGGAGGTGGCCTGGGCGCGGGGTGCTGCTGACCTGGCAGGCGAGGTACCGAGAACCTGTCAGTTATGATTTGTGGGTGCAGGGGCCCAGGCAGTCTGTGACTTGTAGGTGAAGGGGCCCTTGCGATCTTAACTTGTGGGTACAGGGTCCCCTTCAGTCGTAACTTTTGGATGCAGGGCTCAGGCAGTCGTGACTTGTGGGTGCAGCGGCCCAGGCAGCCGTGACTTGTGGGTAAAGGGGTCCTTGCAACCGTGACTTGTGGGTAAAAGGGCCCTGGCGGTCTTGTGGGTGCAGGTGCCCTGGTAGTCTTGACCTGTGGGTGCAGGGGACCTTGCAGCCTGGAGGTCACAAATGTGCATGCAACCTTGCTGGAATATGGTATGTGTGAGTGTTTGTTGGGTTAGGCTTAAAGGGCAATTGCAGCGAGTTTCAGATGGGTAAGTTTCTTAGTAATAGATGGTAAAAGTGAAGAACATTGGCATAAGATAACGGAAGTTGGCACTGACAAATATGCTTGGAAGTCTACTTAAGTGATGGCGATTGGACTGATAGCAAGTGGTTGGTGATAAGTGTGGGTGCAGTGTGTTAGGTGGCGATGTGTGGGGTTGGTGCCGATTGAGAGGTGGGAGCTGTTGAGGACTGACAAAGCAAGAAGTTTGAAGTGAGGAATATTGGTAGTTAAAAGTAGACAGGCGCTCACTGATAAAGAATAATTAATATGTTATGCATTGACTGGACCAGGTGATGCATCTCAGTTTTTTGGAAAACATATCCTATTTATTAAGCCAAAGTGTATATATGTGGTGTGTTATAGCCCAAACTTAGACTAAAGGCAAACCTCATGAAATAATCACATAAGACCAGGATCCATGTCAAATATTGCATGTTAAAAGGTCAGCATTGTCTTTTAATAGAATTGCGCTCAATTGATTGCCTAACCCATGCTTCCCACTTTCCTGCAAATAAAATTTAACTTTACTGTGACATCGCTAAACTTAAACACCAAATACTAATTATGATGGTTTTGAGTAACAATCTCTAGACGAGCTGCTCCTCTTTTTGCTCCATACGTTCCTTTAGGGTTAGTGACAACTGAGAGATAAAGGTCCCTTGTCTGAGTCCAAAAATTACCAACCTCGTATACAAGGCTTACTTTGGAGAAATTGTGAGATGTAAAGATTCCAAATCCACTAGTTAATAGTATAGTAATACTGGCCCTACCACCCTTTTTAATACCATAGAGATGAACCTATGTAATAACCATGGAGTCGCAGTTCTTATGAACTAAGTTCATAACTCCCAGGATCCATCCACGTCAAAACACATAAAGCGACAGTAACAAAGTGAGCTATGATGAAAAAACGACTCCCACGGAGGTAATCGCAGTCCATTGATATTCTGTGGTCTTCCAAGGGGCAAGAGGGAGTAGCCATAAGCACCAGGGGCCTTTTAGCCTCCTGGCTACGTAATCCCTTCTCTGCTGCACACCTCCCTGGCCTTTTATTACATAAAAATCGATTTCGTATACTTTAACATTAGTTTTGCATAATCACATTTTATTGTTGAAAATAGTTTTCATGATTTCATGGGAAACGTTAAAAAAGTCTACACTCCATCACACATTTCATTTTTCTTTCCTGACAGTCAAAGTTCTAGGATAAACTCTGAAGTAGTCGGTTGTCACTTCATACACATTCCTTCCGAAGAATCGTTTTGGTTGTGATTCTTACCAAGACCCAATGCTTTACATTTTTTGCATGCCCTCCTTTCTCCTAACTGAAAACATGTCAAGCAACAGGAGCGTGCAATTAATTTGTTTAGCTTTCTAGACGATCAACTATTTTGAAGCTCACCTAAAAATTAGATTTGAATGGCCTCGTTCTGGATGCCCTGGTGTCGGGCCAAGAATCTCGGCGGGGTTGGTTTGCCTAGGGAAGGGTAGAGTTAGCCTGTTTTGCGAGGTGCATCATTAGAAGTTAGATTTCACTTAAGTAGACTTTTTGTTAAAGGCATTCACGTTTGGAAGTCTTTCGTGTTGGTCATTAGTCTTCTGACGTATGATAACGACAAGGTAACCCTTAGTGGGGAACCTGGAAGGATGAGAGAATTGCATTCTGCTAGTTCATTTTTGTGGTAATCTTGCCATCGCAGCTGGTAATCCCATCCGTTCTGTCACATTGGGCTTTTCAAAAGTTGGGAAGGGCACTTATTTAGTAAGATGGCTGCGTCTTTGGGACCGGTGATTAGAAAATGTGAAGTGGAGCTTAATCATTGGAGTTGGAAAACCCCAGCCTTTTTTGCTGAAAGAAGTCTTGATTGAATCTGGACCAGTTCAGACATGCTGGGAGGCTTATTTACCTTCTACCCCCACTCCCTCTCCACACATGCTCTCAGAAAACCCTCCATTGTAAAAAGTTGTTTCTCAGGTTAGGCTTCTTTCATCTCTCTGATTTTTAGGTCTCGCCTGAGCCAGCGCATGCGCTGGCCTGCGAGACATTTAGTAGGTGGCTTTTCAAAGTGCTGCCAGAGGCTTTTGCTGGCCTCAAGCTTGCGTTCACGATCGCGTGCACGTGCACAGCTGCCATCTGGCTTTCTGTAATGGCTCATTAAGCCTTACAGCGCGTGAATCCCCTCCCCTACCTTCTCCCACACCCTCCTCGTCGGCTTCATTTTCCTTTTCATTCTCCTCCACCCCTTGCTCTTTGATCTTTCCTGTTCGTGTTCCCCTTCTTCCCGCCCCCTTTGTTCATGTTCACTTGATCGCGATCAGTTTCACTTTTACGGGCGGCCGCGTCACTTTCACGGTCGCGCGGCACTCTGTCTGAGCACACTCGCTGAGAATGGGCATCCGCTTTAAGCAATGCTTGTTTGCCTGATCTTTCCTGTTCGTGTTCACCTTCTTCCCGCCCCGCTTTTTCTTCAATGTACATGCTAACTTGAGCAGTTTTGTTTCACGTTCAAACAAAGGACCCCCAAACACCTGACGACGGAACCCACACTGAGTGTAAAACCTCCTCTCGATCCCGCCTCTTCCCCGGAACTTCTTCTACTACTCCCCACACTACTATTCGTCCCGGTACTAGTACTCAGGCGGTTCACTTACCTTCAGAAGTGACCTTTCATTTATGCCAGAAGTTCCAAGGAATAAGTGATTTTTTAAATTTGAATTATTTCAGAGTTATTGATTGCGCTCATATTTCACGCTGATTTTGACCCAGGCCATGATGAGTTTGTAAAGATCTTATGGTGAGCTCAGGGGCACTCTTATGCCAGGTACTGTGCACACTATGCCATTGTGTGCAGAAGGCCTTTATTGCACCTACATGACGCCCATAGGGGCTGAAACTTTCACTAGATCTCTTTGAGGAGTCTGGGGCCGCGTCTGTTCTGAAAGTGAATGTGACTACATCTTGTGTCTCCCAGACCAGCCCTAGCACAGACATAAATGTTACATCCTCTCCTGGCCCTTGCCTACGCGGCTAGCAACATATGCTTTAATACCAGGGAATCCAAACACACGATACCAGCTTTTATATTACAGACTGTAACATTGATTAAGTGCTCCCTCTTTTGGAGGCGAAGGGAATAGAACTGGCAAAACTAGCATTTCCACAACTGTTTTCAAACTCTGCGAAATGTAAAGTACAGATGACCAACAACATGTTCAAAGAATCATCGGTAGAAGTAAGACAAATTTTACCCCAACAGCTAATCATACTGCTGTTATTAGTATCACTAGTACTAAAGTGGTCGCATCACTTCTGATAAGTGTATCCTTATTACTATGACTAGTGATACTGCTACTAGTACTGGTATAACTATTAACACTAGTGCTGCTGTAACTGCCATCGATCCAACTACAACAAGCATTGGCATAGCCAATAGGTCTCGCCTTGGCACCATATAAGTGTTTAGCCATGCAACACTTGTCTTTCCTTCCATCATGAATATTTAAAGATTTTCCTAAGGATTACCTACTTACCATCCTCATTTAATATTTACATTCATCAGGTAACTTCTGATTTTAATCTCTGTTTGGGCATTGACAAAACAGTCTAACGTTGACCATGGCAAATTATGGTTTTGTTTGATGGGTCACATGGCATAGCCAATAGGTCTCGCGTTTGGGACCTTATAAGTGTTTAGCCATGCAACAGTTGATATTGTTGCACCAAGGATATTGTGCTGCATAACTAAATACTTATAAGGTCCCAAAAGCGAGACCTATTGGCTATGCCAATGCTTGTTTTGCAAAGTGCCTAGCTGTAGTTTTTTAACCCTAGCTCTGCCGGCACCTGGGGAACCCTAGCAAACCTATACATTTTTGAAAACTAGACACCCAGGGCAATCCAGGATGGTGTGAGTTGACTGGCTCTCACCAGGTTCTGTTACCCAGAATCCCTTGCAAACCTAAAAATTGTCAAAAAAACACATTTTCCTCACTTTTCTGTGGTGGAAAGTTCTGGAATCTGCGTGGATCCACAAAATTCCACCCACTCCTCATTCCCCAAAGTCTTCTGAAAAAAATGGTACCTCACTTGTGATGGTAGGCCTAGTGCCTGCGACAGGAAACAGCGCAAAACGCAACGTGGACACACCACATTTTCACAGTGAAAAATGACCCTTTTTTTGCAAAGTGCCTAGCTGTAGTTTTTGAACCCTAGCGCTGCCGGCACCTAGGGAAACCTAGCAAACCTATATATTTTTGAAAACTAGACACCCAGGGGAATCCAGGATGAGGTGACTTGACTGGCTCTCACCAGATTCTGTTACCCAGAATCCCTTGCAAACCTAAAAAATTGTAAAACAAAACACATTTTCCTCACTTTTCTGTGGTGGAAAGTTCTGGAATCTGCGTGGATCCACAAAATGCCACCCACCCCGCGTTCCCCAAAGTCTTCCAAAAAAAATGGCACCTCACTTGTGTGGGTAGGCCTAGTGCCCGCGACAGGAAACAGCGCAAAACGCAACGTGGACACACCACATTTTCACAGTGAAAAATTACCCTTTTTTTGCAAAGTGCCTAGCTGTAGTTTTTGAACCCTAGCTCTGCCGGCACCTAGGGAAACCTAGCAAACCTATACATTTTTTAAATCTAGACACCCAGGGGAATCCAGGATGGGGTGACTTGACTGGCTCTCACCAGGTTCTGTTACCCAGAATCCCTTGCAAACCTAAAAAATTGTCAAAAACCACATTTTCCTCACTTTTCTGTGGTGGAAAGTTCTGGAATCTGCGTGGATCCACAAAATGCCACCCCCCCCGCGTACCCCAAAGTCTTCCAAAAAAAATGGTACCTCACTTGTGTGGGTAGGCCTAGTGCCCGCAACAGGAAACAGCGCAAAACGCAACGTGGACACACCACATTTTCACAGTGAAAAATGACCCTTTTTTGCAAAGTGCCTAGCTGTAGTTTTTGAACCCTAGCTCTGCCGGCACCTAGGGAAACCTACCAAACCCACACATTTCTGAAAACTAGACACCCGGGGGATTCCAGGGAGGTATGGCTTGCGTGGATCCCCAACGTTTTCTTACCCAGAATCCCCTGCAAACCTGAAATTTTGCTGAAAAATCACCTTTTTCACACATTTTTGTGTGGGAAAGTTGTGGCATCACCGGGCTGACACAAATTTCCTACCATCCAGCGTTCCCCAGGTCTCCCGATAAAAATGGTGCCTCACTCGGGTGGGAGGCCCAAGTACCCGCGACAGGCAAGGGCCCAAACGTATTGAGCGACATCAAAATTGCCTATCACAAAATGACCTGGTTTTGCAAGGGGGTCCCATGACTTTTGGCCGGGCTCGGTGGCCACCTAGGAAACCTACCAAACCCACACATTTCTGAAAAGTAGACACCGGGGGATTCAGGAGGTATGGCTTGCGTGGATCTCCCAACGTTTTCTTGCCAGAATCCCTGCAAACCTGAAATTTTGCTGAAAAAATCACTTTTTCACACATTTTTGTGTGGGAAAGTGTGGCATCACGGGCTGACACAAATTTCCTACCACCCAGTGTTCCCAGGTCTCCCGATAACAATGGTGCCTCACTCGGGTGGGAGGCCAAAGTACCCGCAACAGGCAAGGGCCCAAAACGTATTGAGGCAACATCAAAATTGCCTATCACAAAATGTTTTGGGCCCTTGCCTGTCGCGGCTACTTGGGCCTCCCACCCGAGTGAGGCACCATTTTTATCAGGAGACCTGGGAGACGCTGGGTGGTAGGAAATTTGTGTCAGCCCGGTGATGCCACAACTTTCCCACACAAAAATGTGTGAAAAAGTGATTTTTTCAGCAAAATTTCAGGTTTGCAGGGATTCTGGTAAGTAAACGTTGGGGATCCATGCAAGCCATACCTCCCTGGAATCCCCGGGTGTCTAGTTTTCAGAAATGTGTGGGTTGGGTAGGTTTCCTAGGTGGTCGCCGAGCCCGGGCCAAAAAGTCATGGGACCCTCCTTGCAAAACCAGGTCGTTTTGTGATAGGCAATTTTGATGTCGCTCAATACGTTTTGGGCCCTTGCCTGTCGCGGGTCCGTGACCCACCCACTTGCGAGTGAGGTACCATTTCTATTGGGATACTTGGAAAAAGGCGGAGGGGTAGGAAATTTGTTGTTTCTGTCTGCAGCGTGAAAATGTTGGCACAATAATGCAAGAAAAATGTGACAGACACAATTTGAGGTTTGCAGGACATTCTGGGTAAGATAACTTGTTGGGATCCACAAGAGAGACAGCAGCATGTACTCCCGTGGGTGTTTAGTTTACGACAATATCTACAGTTGGTAGGTTATTCTTAGATAGAATGTACACCTTGGCAGAGAGACAAAAAAGACAAAGAATACTGCACAGCCATCTATTCCTCAAGCACACACACATACTGGTTGGACTTGGCACGAGGGCGAGTGATGGTTCAGTATATAAAATTTTATTAACAAGAGATTTCACAAAAATGAAATGCACTGTCAATAATTGAAAGGACAAAAACTGAACCAGTGACTCGCAGCTCGTGAGCTGTAAAGCCACGTCAAGGCCCCAACCGCTTTACCGGCCATTCACACACCTTTCATACGTGATACAAGACCATTCACACCACCAGGCACAAAACCAACACATTACAACAGTCATAAAAAGGGACAAGGTACACCCGGCTTGAGAAAGACAGAAAAGACAAATATTTCTGCACAACCACCAATTCCTCAAGCACACAGACATACTGGTTGGATTTGGCACGAGGGTGAGTGATGGTTCAGTATATACAGTTGTATTAACCAGAGATTTCACAAAAATGAAATGCACTGTTAATAATTGAAAGGACGAGAAACTGAACCATTGACTCACAGCTCGTGAGCTGTAAAGCCACAACAAGGCACCAACCTCGTTACAGGCCATTCATACACCTTTCATACGTGTGACACATACAAAACCATTCACACCGCCAGCCGCGGGCCCAGCACATTACAACACTCACACCAGCAGACAGCGCCATTCAAGGGCCCATCACTTTCACACGCCCACATTCCTGACACAGCAACCACACCAGCTCACGGATTGCATGGAGTGGCGTTTGGCTAGCAGTGTGTGCAGTGACCAGCAGCAAGTCACTACTCACACACCGCCAACCAAGCACCACTCCATCCACACCACCAGCCAAGCGCAAGTCCACCCACACCGCCAGCCAAGCGCCAGTCCACGCACACTGCCAGCCAAGCGCCAGTCCACGCACACAGCCAGCCAAGTGCCACTCCACGCACACCGCCAGCCAAGCGCCAGTCCACACACACCGCCAGCCAAGCGCAAGTCCACGCACACCGCCAGCCAAGCACCAGTCCACGCACACCGCCAGCCAAGCGCCAGTCCACGCACACAGCCAGTCAAGCGCCAGTCCACGCACACCGCCAGCCAAGCGCCAGTCCACGCACACCACCAGCCAAGCGCCAGTCCAAACACACCGCCAGCCAAGCGCCAGTCCAAACACACCGCCAGCCGAGCGCCAGTCCACGCACACCGCCAGCCAAGCGCAAATCCAAACACACCGCCAGCCAAGCGACAGTCCACGCACACCGCCAGCCAAGCGCCACTCCACGCACACCGCCATCACATTTAGGATTTTTTTATACAAATAAGAAAACACAAACAAATTGCAAATAGATACAAATCTACTAACACAAAATCTGAAACTAAATACACTACACAAATGCCAACCTTGAAACTGAACAAAAAATATTAAACAATAGAGGCCAGGCAGTTCACTTTACCACTCATGGATGCTCCCAAAAATTCTTTTGCGTGTGGTACATTCTAAAACAAGCAGGCACACACAGCCCAGGGTTAGAAGGACACTCGGGGCAGTACATACGAGTCTCCTTCCACGTACCTCTTCGCCAACAGACTCTACATCTCCTACTGGGAAAGTCTTTTGAGGGTGTGGCAGGAATGTGATCAGGAAAGTGGCGATCTTTCAATCTAGCCACATCCTCCACCACTCCAACTCTAGGAACACTTGCCTGTTCCACTAAAACAAGACTGCCAATTACAGACTCCTGAAACTTAGCAAAAGTCATCTTTGACTCAGGACAAGAATCCTTGAAAACAACAAAAGCATTAAAGGTTGCCAAATGGAAAAGATGGATAGCCAACTTCTTATACCAAATGTAAGCCTTACGAAGAGCAGCGTAAGGTTCCAACCTCTGATCTACTCTGTCAACACCACCCATCTGCCTATTATAGTCTAAAATGCACACAGGTTTGCGCGCTTCAGCAACCTGACCCCAAACAGTCACAGGTGAAGTGCTTTCATCATGGATGGTAGTCAGCATGTAGACATCTCTCCTGTCTGAAAACTTCACAGCTAGAAGTTCCTCGCAACGCAACACACTGCACTGTCCCCGCACAAGCTTTTGACAAACTAGTTCTTTAGGGAAACCTTTACGGTTAGAGCGGATTGTGCCACAAGCAACAGTGTCCACTTTGGCCAATTCCCTGAACAACCGCACACCAGTGTAGAAGTTATCTACATATAAATGGTGACCTTTGTTAAAAAGTCCTCTACCAAGTTCCCACACAATTTTCTCAGTCACTCCAAAAGTGGACGGACAACCAGGGGGGTTAATCCTGGATTCCTTACCGGTGTACACCCTGAAATTAGAGACATATCCAGTCCTACTGTCACACAGCATATACAGCTTAATTACATAGCGTGCCCTCTTACTAGGAATGTATTGCCTAAAAACCAAGCGGCCCTTGAACAGGACCAAAGACTCATCAATAGCTATTTCTTTGCCTGGAGCATAGATCTCAGAAAATCGATCAACAAAGTGATCAATGACAGGCCGAATCTTAAAAAGACGGTCACACTCAGGGTGATCTCGTGGCAACGCTAAACCATTATCGACAAAATGCAGTATCCGAAGCAGAAGCAAATACCTATCATGACTCATGACTGCCGGAAATATTGCCGTTGCCATCAAGGGACTAGTAGACCAATATGAAGATATTGATGGCTTCCTTAGCAAGCCCATCAAAAAAGTTAAACCCAAGAACTTCTTCATCTCTTCCAGATTTGTGGGAGTCCACCGGGTAGCTCTAGAGTGGGGCTTAAGGCTGGCACTGTTGTCCCTCAAAAACTGTTCGGCATACAAATTAGTCTGCTCAACAATCTCTGCCAAAAACACATCGTCCATAAACAACTGAAAAGAATTTCTCAGCAAAAAAATGTCTGTGTTCACTCTACACCCTGGAACACCACTAAAGTCTGGCAATGCCGGCTGCACCATGCCTGGGGCAACCCAGATGTAATCACTTCCAACTGGAAGCCTTGCAGCCCCAGGCTGCAACCCAGATGCCTCTTGCCGCACTATACCAATGGGAAGCCTTGCAGCCCCAGGCTGCAGCCCAGATGCCTCTTGGCGCACTATCGGCACATCAATGTCCTCCTCTAACACAGGCACTTCATCCGCACTAAGAGTAGCTTCATCCGCACTGAGAGTAGCTTCATCATCCGATGATTCCATGTGGAGAGAAAACTCACTGCCGGAATCTTCCCCTCCCTCCTCTGCCTCAGATGCAGAGTCAGTCTCTGAACCATGGTCAGAGGAAGACTCAAAGAGCATACCAACAACCTGCTGAGCAGTAATCCTGCGGCTAGCCATTATCCTTACTAAGAAAGGAGACTGCACAAACAACTCAACAACAACCAACACTGTGCAAAATAAGTAAGTAAAAAAAAATGTGTGCCTTTATCACAAAGATCTATATACTCAAACTATACAATTCACTTGCAAGAGACAGCTACACTCACCAGCACCTACTCTGCAGAGAGACAGCAAAAACCAACGATATCCCACTAGAAAGAAAAAAACAAAACCAATTACTCACAAGACAACAAAATACACATCGAGCACAAATGCAAAATGTTTTTGACACTCAAAAAACAGAAGCTAAACATACTGCTATTATTACACCATTTGCAAAAACACATTCATGCAGAGAAATGAAAGTCATTTACATTGTACAAAAAAAGTCTCTTACCAAACACAAGCAACTACACAAACAGCAGAACCAAAAGTAACGAAACCGCAACCTGCAACAGCCTAAAGAGCAAAAGCTTTCACCTAGAACAAAAAGGGAGAAATAAAGCATTACAATTGCAAATCACAAGAAATAAAACAATTAACATTATAACACGCTATGTCACTACCCAAATGGTCAATCTGCCAGATGGGCCTTCAAATAGGGCTGTGACAAATGGGGAGTGAACTTGCATAAGGGATCGGGTGAGCTTGTCTGAGGGTGGGGCAGAAAACAGCAGACAGAAATGTGCCCCCCTTGCAAAAGAAATAAATCCCTGGTGCCTACTAGGGTTTTCTGCCTCCCCCCTCCCGAACAGGGCAAAAAGGGCAAAAAAAGGGGCAGATCTGTCCCCAGGAGGGGCAGAAAAAACATTAACCAAATTTTACCCCCTTGGAAGCAACCATGTCGCTTCCATTACACACAAAACAAAATCCCTGGTGCCTAGTGGGTTTTCTGCCCCCTCTCCGGGGGCAGAAAGGCCAAAATAACAGGCCGATCTGCCCCCAGGGGGCAGAATACACATATAAAAAAAATCTACCCCCTGGAAGCGACCCTTGCCCAAGGGGTCGCTTCCAATTTAATTTCAAATAAGTCCCTGGTGTCTACTGGGGTTTTCTGCGGCCAAAAAAAGGGCCGATCTGCCCCCAAGGGGGGCAGAATGCACATTTAAAAAAAAGCCCCCCCCTGGAAGCGACCCTTGCCCAAGGGGTCGCTTCCATTTAAATTTTAAATAACTCCATGGTGTCTAGTGGGGTATTCTGCCAAATACACGGGCCGATCTGCCCCCAGGGGGGGCAGAATACACATTTTAAAAAAATGAGGCCCCTGGAAGCGACCCTTCCCCAAGGGGTCGCTTCCATTTTTTTAAAAAAAAGATCCCTGGCTCTAGTGGGCTTTTCTGCCCCCCTGGGGCCAGAAACGCCAAAAAACCCAGGCAATCTGTCCCCAGGAGGGGCAGAAAAGTCTTTAAAAAAATGGGCCCCCGTAAGGAAGCGACCCTTGCCCAAGGGGTCACTTCCTTTAAATAATTAAAGGACTCCCTGGTGTCTAGTGGGGTATTCAGAAAGGCCAAATACATGGCCCGATCTGCCCCCAGGGGGGGCAGAATACACATTTTTTTTAAATTAGGCCCCCGGAAGCGACCCTTCCCCAAGGGGTTGCTTCCTTTCTTGCAATAAAAAGATCCCTGGCTCTAGTGGGCTTTTCTGCCCCCCCCCCCCCCCTGGGGCCAGAAACGCCCAAAAACCAAGGCGATCTGGCCCCAGGGGGGGCAGAAAAGTCTAAACATAATTTGTCCCCTTGAGGAAGCGACCCTTGCCCAAGGGGTCGCTTCCTTTAACTAAAAAAGAAATCCCTGGTGCCTAGTGGGGCATTCCTGCTGCACGATCGTGGCAGCGGGGGGTGGCAGCGGAAACTCTTCCGCTGCCATCCCCCTCTGTGAGGGCAAGATCGGCAACCCATGGGGGGAGCGCCAGCGCTTCCCCCATGGGCTGTGCTCATGACGGAGCGGTTCCATCATGAGCACAGCCCAACTGATGCTCATGACGGAACCGCTCCGTCATGAGCATCGAAGGGGTTAAATACCCCACACAAGAGTGTGCACCAATTATCAACTGAATTAATTCTATGTAACTAAGAACCATGGCCTTAGTCTCTCATCTGTCTTTATGCTTCTCTCAAGATGATATCCATACAGGATCATAGCGTACAATACATTACTCTCATTTTGAGTTCACCAATCCCACCTACAATGACAATATTTTACCTCCCGTAACCTCATATCATTTAAAACGTCTCAGGCCTTTGTCCTTTGCCCTGACAATACAATTACATATAAACAGAGGAGGGGGAAGGGGTGTGGGGTGTGTGTGTGTGTGGGGTGTGAGAGGACCCTTATATTCTGTCCATTTTCCTACAATTCCCAGGTCTGTCTTTGCTCTTGAAGTATGGTTACATCGTAAATAGGGGATCGTTAAATAGATAATAAAGATTATGCATAGAAATTGATGATATACAAAGACCACCAGACTCACCTGATAAGTCAAAATCCTGGTCTACTATACCCATGCTTTGGGGGGACATTTAGAACCCAGAGAACAGTCAGCAGATCTCCCAGGGGGGATAAGCCCATGACCTCCCCACTCAGGCAGAGGACTGTTCGTCCTTAGCTGACTGACTGGGATTTATGTGTTGTGAGGGCAGCTACAGCAGCAGCACCCCCTTCAGAGCACTGCAGGCTTGCTGAGGGGGGACCATTTTAAAGTACACACTTGGCAAACTTCTTTCTATTAACAAAATAACCACTCAAGACAAGAGTTTCTTTTCCCAATACCAAACTCAGATGGCCTGATATGTAGGCAGCTTTCTCCCTGTGTGTTATGGCCATTCTACATATTGAATGTCTGTATTCACCCTGCCTCGAGCTAGAAACATGAGTGATGTAGCCCTGAACTCAACAGGGTGGGACGGCCATCATTGTGACTTGGAGGCCCCTTGCCAGATGGATAGCCAGGTTAAAAGTTACACCTGTGGAGCCAGCAAAGGCTCCACCACTGAAAACATGGCCCCTCCGCCGACTCTAAATAAGGTGAACGAACAGCGAGTTTAGTGGAGTGGAAACACTGCAAAGTTATGGTGGTGCTTTCGCTCTGCCAAACTCTATTTGAAGCCCTTGGTTTCACCTTAATCTTTGCCCCTGGTGCCTTGAAGCTCCTAGCATGTGGTACACAATACTAAATAAAACACCAAAAATTATATGATAAACAGCAAAGCATTCTTTGTTAAACAGTAGGATAGGCTGGAGTTACTTTAGGTATATCCAGTTGAGGTCTGATGAAGAGAACCAGGGCTACAGACCCTTCATATTTGTAAAAAAAAAAAAGTATACAGTTTTGCATTGAGCAAAACACAAACTTGTATGCGTGCACACACACCAGACTTTGAAAGCACCACCTAAATGTCAACAACTAGCGCACTACAAACTGTCCCTTATTGCTACTAAGATCTATTTTACTTCAAATTCTATTCCTCAGGCGATTTCTAATCCCACCAATCTGCCCTGTGTCAAAACAACTGCCCCCTCTCCCGAATGTGGCTTCTTTTTTTCTGAGATCAAAACCATTCCTGATAATATAGCCCAGCTTCCAGGCTCATTCTGTCTCATGTAGCATGATTACAAACCTTTGCCCTTTTCTGTCACTCCTCTAACAGATCTCTCAATAACTTAAGAAAGGGAAGAGGTTTCCTCCTGGTTTACCTCCCAAAAGATGGACTCCCTCAGATAATGTGAGTCTAGTCAGGACTCTAAAGTCTTTATCTGCGGTTGTTACACATGCTTGTACCTTCATCTTTAACACCAGTTTTCATATTGCGCTGTCCCTACTGAAGGGAAGAAAGGGGTCGTCAGATCATTTTAAATTATTCAACATTGTAAAACCCCTTTAAAAAGAGTCAAACTTGGACCCCGTGGCAGAAGATAACTACAGGCTCACCTTTCTTTTACCCGCAGTCACTATTGGTAGTAAGTTCTGGCTCACTGGATTTGTAAACATCTTGAAGAACACCAGTTAGAAGATACTATCTGGATGAGTTCAAGACCTGGTTTAGGCACTGAGACTGCCCCTGTGAGTGTATTGAATGATGTCAGACTAGATTACAACTATGACATTTCCACCTTCTTCATCCAGCTGTTCCAGTTGAGTCCTGTTACCTGCAATTCTGAACAGAATTGAAAGCATGGTTGTTGTTGTTATAAGAAAATATGCTAGTAAAAGGAACTATCACTGTTGGAGTGACCGATTTGCAGGAAATTGTCTATCAACCACACATTCTATGTGTTCTGGAGCTTGATTGAACACTTGTATCTTTTGTATGCTAGAACTCTATTTGTTGCAAAGTTATTTAAAAGCAATTACATGTTTTGCCCGATATTTTAGGCCTGGTGGATTCTTGCATGGATGTAACTCATGAGAACTCCTCAATGTGGAGTGCAGAGTTTTTGAGTTTTTAACAGGTGGTAAAATTGCCAAATGACTTGCTCCCACTCATTCAATCTCAGGCAGAATAGAAGAAGCATTAGGAATCAGACTCAAGACTTCACAGTCACACATCCTGAAATCATGTGTCTTAACCGATTAAGCTCAGTGTTCTGAAACTTGTACATGTATGTGGCCACAAACAAGCGTATGTTGTAACGTCCCGATGAGCAGACAGAAAATCTACCTTTGGTCAACAGCAGAGGTGTGCAAGCAATTGAAAGCTCAAGCAGGCTCAAGCCAGATGCCTGGCTCTGTCTGAGCTTGTGGTCCTCTTGAAACCTTGAGCCTAAAATAAGCTGATCTCTCCCTGGATATGATGTGGCTGTGTGGCTACAGCTGCTGGCTATCTAAAACGGGGAAACAGGTTCAAATTCTGGCCTTGGCTCAGTACCCTGTGAAACCTGGCAAATCTTCCTGTGCCCAAAAAAATGTAACACAATATGTGCCTATTGTGAAGCGTGCTTATGTCCTTGGGCAAAGTTTGCACTACGTACAACTGCCAAAAATAAAATGTGGATTTTTCCTGTCACCCACACTCTAATCTCATCCTCCAACAATTAAGGACAAAGCATGAACCTTTGATGTCAGAAAAAGATACTCATCTAAGGTTTAATTGCACAGAGCAAAAATGGAAAATATGGGATCATCAATCCAAACTCCCGGCTAGACCAAATTGTGTGATCCTCTGCAAATTCTTTATTTCACCAAGCCTCCTTTTCGTTCATTATCACATATAAGAGCACCATCAAATGTTTGAATTTTGAATGTGAATTGTAGAAAAACCTCTCTTGTGTTTTGTAGGAAACTGGAATTTTGTTGCAGTAGTCCCCTCACGTTTTGCCCCCTTTAGAACTACTAGATGGTGGTTTTAGACCCTGACAGTGCACTGAGTCCAGCTACCCAGACCTCAGTGCCAGTGCTCTTTCCCCTAAAACAAGAAATGTCTAATTGTAACCCAATTGGCAAGGACTTTAGCACTCTTGTAAGTCCCTGGCAAATGGTACTTGTGGTACCCAGGGCATGGGTCCTAAAGAGGCTCCATATGAGATGCAGCATGTCTTATGCCACGCATAGGGACCCCCACAAAACCTACATGCAAACTGCCATTGCAGGATGCGTAAAAGGGGTAGCAAGCCCTTTTAAAAACACCACATTGCACACTACCTGTGTGCAATACCAAAGTACACTGCAGGTACTATATGTAAGTCACCCCTACAGCAGGCCTTAAGAGCCCTAAGGCAGGGTACATTATAGCATTTGGGAGGACATATCTGCATGAGCAGATATGCCCCTGTGATGTCTAGTTCTATTGCATGTGAACAGGAAAGCCATCTTAAGTATATGTACTGTGCACTGGTTATTACGAGTTCCCTAGCTACATGACAGCTTCACTGAAACCCATGGTGTTTGGTATCAAACACCTTGTCTTAGTAAATCCCTACTGATACCAGTAGTGGATTTATTAAAACATGCACCCAGAGGGCACCTTAAAGGTGCCCCCTGAAAACCTACCAGCCTCTTAGTGTGCTGGTTGACTGGTATCGCCCAGCCTGCCACCACAGACAGGTTTCTGACCCCTGGAGGTGACAGCCTGCGCTCTCTGAGGCCAGAAACAATGCCTGCTCCGGAGGAAGGTGTTCACACCTCCTCCAGTAGGATGGCTAGTGAATCTGGATACCAAGGCCAGGGACTTCAAAGCCCCTGCCGCCTTTGATATGCGATTCCAGCTTCCCACAGACCTGTGAGATGCCACCCCCTGCTCTGAGGCCCATGTGGCACCAGGACAGGCGGGAAATTAGCTATGCTAGGAGGCATGGTGAACTACCAGGCCAGTCACACCCCTAAGGTGGGCTGCCTGATGTTCCCCACAAAAGAAGAGTTCCACCATTTTGATTTTGGTGGAAATAGGAATTTTGGGACAGCGTTATGCCCTCTCACCTTAGGAAGTGGTCATATAGGGGGTGTGGGGACCCCAAGGGTAAGTAGCCCATTGGCTACTACCCTTCACTCCCCTTAACACCCATAAATTGAGTATTTAGGTGGCCCCCTGACACCAGGAACTTAGATTTGACTGACTGAAGAAAGAAGAGGACAAAGAAGAGCCGAAGAAGCAAGAACTGCGGACTGCTGGTGGACTTTGCCGCCAAACCCTGCCTGCCTAACTGCTCCTGTCACGACAATTGCAACACCGCCTCGTCCTGCAGCTGTGCAGCTCCAAAAGCCTCGGAGGGCCTCCAGCACTTCGCTAAGCCATCAGCATCTCTCTTGAAATGGAGCAGCCACTTCCCTGCAGCCTGCAGGCACCAACCACAACGACTGTTTCACCTTTCTGCTGTTCACAGGGACCCAGTGCTTAATTTGTAAAATATGAAGTGCAGGTGCTCAAATGTTTGACGGAGGCCACACCTACGTTTCTCCGGCTCCACCCACTTCCTCAACTGGCTCCACCCACTTACTCTGTTAGCCCCACCCACATCTTCAACTGGCACTGCTAAAAGTCAGATGTAACACCTGATCTGAATTTCAGCAAGGGAGCCATCCTCATAGTAAGATTTTGATAGGAGGTTCCCATGCCCTGTGAACATTTTGTACAAGACTAAATCAAAAGTGCATTTAAAGCACAATTTGGGAATAAATTAGCTAAAATCACTAATGCATTGAAAAGGGACAATTTCAGTGCACTATGTGCCGATTTGGGGAAAGGACAATACTGGGGTATCATAGAATGCTTAGCACATATCACGAACTGTCATTTTCTGTTTTACTGTACTGAATAAGCTTATGCTTTTAAATGCAGCTATTTTACCCATCATAAAAAAAATAAGCTTCTGTATGATGGTGTTCACAGCCTATAAAATTCTAGTACTTCGAATAAATAAATCAGTGATATGCTAACAACTGTATTAGCGTCATCTGGCTTTTCTGTTGACAGGAGTATTACCAGAAGTAAGTGACAAAGCACACAGTCATAGAAATGCCCAGGGGTGGACGCCATTATACTAGTCTTTGATGCAAGTACGACCTGAAGGGAGCAGTTAGATTTGGGTACAAAGGGCATGGTGAGAGAGCTCCAAATAAGCTATGCAAAGAGAAAGGTGGGCTTTTGGAAAAGCTGTTACCAGAAACATGCTGACTTTTAGCTGTACGTTTTTAAGTTGGAATCGAGTCTTGGCTATAAAAAAAATGTTTCTTTATTTTGGCAGATTAAAACAGGCATGAGGCATGTCAGGTTTTTGGATGGCATCTGTGTGTGCCTACACGGCCATATAACACAAAATGTGGAATTTTATCATTAGAAGATTTAGCATTTAGCAAGTAAGAATACTGAATCAGCAGTTCAGAAAAGCAGATTTGTAGGACAGCAAAGAGAAGGTACACAGCCATGAATAATATCTGGAGTCAGACCTGAAACAAGAGCTCAGCTTAGCTACTCATTCGGAGTAAAGTGGGGCATAAATGGACCATTTTGGAGCCACGGTCTGTGATTAAGCTCTCGTTCAGAAGAGAGTGAAGATAATTCCTCAGTCTCACTGATCTTTTAATGCAAGCCTAAATATGTGGATTCATACTAAAACTTGCAACTGCTCAAATGGCAAGCAATGAATGGAGCCATGGGCATCGTCACCCACCACAGTTAGAGGTTCTAATTTCCTGTCTGTGTGGTCACATGTTTAATTCCTGGCAGGTTCCCTGCCTTTCATCATTCTGAGGTCGATAAAATTAGTACCATTGAGCTGGGTAACTATAACAATCTGTTGTTCAGCTCCAAGATACCCTTGGGTGAACGTGTGCTTTACAAGTTCTTATGTATGTATACTTTATGTTATGATTTGCAGTATAATTTCCATCCTTCTCCCTTCGACAGGCTAATCCCGAGATAAAATAACAGGTAAGTAGGTGCATAACAGCAGTGTGCCATGGCGTGGTACTAGGAGGGCATGATTAAAGTAGTAACTGACATGTTAGTGTGTGGTGTGCACTACATAAATGAAAACGTATGTCTGAGGCTTGCACATTGCACAGTGAAGATTCAGACCGACTTCGGGCCTTATCATGATTATGCTGCATTTTGTGGGTGGAAATTGCACATCTGCTAGTAACACAAGACAAGTGCACAGATTTCGGAGTTAGCTCTGCATGTTGGAGTTTACAGGAACAAGTAATTTGCGTGCAAGGTGGAGCTCATTGCCCTACAGAGTCCAGTCCCAGACCCCCATGCGAACATGTGGTTCCTTCCCTGCTCTGCAAAGCTCACAGTAACACACAATTCATGGCGGCCTAGAGGTGAAAAGTGCAATGCACATAGGAATTAAAGTCATAACGGCCAGAGCTGCCAACATTGGAGCTGGGGCACCAGGTTCGAGTCTCGGCAGGGACGCTCAATAGGTAGCGCTGTGACACAATTGAATAGAAAAAAACGAATAGTGAATGTGCCATTTGCTCCCGCGATTTGCATACAATTATAATCCCGTTTGCATCCACAAAGGATTCGCGGCCATAGAGTCAATATTGCTATGCCTGCTGCTGCGCATCCCAATAAAAGTTACAATCCTATCCTTTGCCAGGTCCTTCTCTTCCCAGCACCAGTGCGCCACAGAATCAACCTCTATGCCTGACATCTCACGTGACCAGTGTATTCTATTCATCGATTTTTGGAAAAATGGTACAAGTAACCGTCAGCTTGCTATTCCTGGGTCTTGCTGACAACAGCACCAAGCATTATGGGACTAGTAGTTTACTTATGGTCTACAAGACAGTGCTTGCTGAGGCCAGGGGCGGGGTTAGATTTAGAAGTTGAAGTAATCGGTAATCCTAAACCCACGAGAACAGACTTTAGCTACTTTTTTAAAATTTTACTTACAACTTCTCTGCTGCCATCCCCGGGCCGAGAGTGGGCATTCCAGGACTGCGAGAGCGACACACAGTCAGACGAGCCCGTACTCTGAAGCAGGGGAGGGACGATACTTCAAGGGCAGGGGCCGGGCCCGCCCCTATCATGATATAAGTGTACGGCCGGTGGCGGCTACTAGGCCAGGCCAGGCAGTGCAATGAGTCCATCAGTCTGCATCATCGAATTTTGTGGAGCCGGACTCAGCTACCACCACTATGTTGACCTGACGACCGTCACGCCACCACGCTCCCAAAAAAAAAGCAGCGTTGGTTTGGCATGGTGATGACTTAACTTAGACTTAGTCAGTACTTAATTTACCTGCTGTACTCGTGGTGGGCCACACTGCACTCACTGCCTCCCTTTATTGACCGACTGGTTCCGTAACCTTTAGGCGGGACTGGGCCTGGTATTGCTCAGTAACTGACTGTGGCTTGCCTTGAACAGATGAGACTCGCGGTGCGGTGCGCCTGCAGGTATACTGGGGCGTGGCAATCTGGTAAAAATCTGCGCACGCTGCCGCCCGCAGAACCAAAATCCACCCCAAATCATATTATTGGCATCATGGCTACTGGTTACTACTTTACTTAGTACTTAAGTTAATTTACCTGTGCTGTACTCGTGGAGGGCCGGCCGGGACACTCACTGCTTTATTGACTGACTCAGTGGTTCCGTAACCGTTTGGCGGGAGTCGGGACTGGGCCCCTGATGGTATTGCTCAGTAACAGGCTGCGCCTGTTTCTTGCCTTGAACGGATGAGACTTGTGGCGAGGTGTGCGTGCGGGTATGTTGGGGCGTGGCAATCTGGAAAAAGTCTGCGCACGCTGCCGCACAGCCCCTACCCCTGCAGAACCAAAATCCAGCCCAATGAATCAGTGTCCCGCCCACCGGCAACACTGAAGTAAGGGCCGCCATCAATCAAGCAACATTTTATGAATCTCAATCTCCTACTGCTCTGACTTGGCTCAGGCTCAGCCGCTGCTGCAAGGCCCGCAACACCACTAATGACCGGGACTCACTCGGGAGACGGTCACAAGAACAACACTAGTCTGCGGCAGTGCGCTGCGCCGACGCCAAGTCTAGTTACAGTGAGGAGGTAAATTAAATATGTCAATTGAATTCAATATCGACTTCAATGCAATATGTGATGTGCAGAGTGTAGACCCGGCCCTGATGATTAAGTGCCGGTGCTAAGCACCGGAAAGCTCCAGCACAAATTAAGCACTGCAGGGACCACTGACGCAGAAGCGTCCCAGAAAGAGTTCACCGTTCTCCTAGACATCAGATCTGTCTCCCCACCAAGTGAGAAGATGCCAGGACCAACCAGAGCAGCCCTGCACCAATGCCCAGGATACAGGACCCCTTGCAGCAACCAAACCTTGTTTCAATCCAATCTGTACTCCAATGCTGCAGAGATCGAGCAGCTGATGAGGACATCAGCATCGCAGAACCCAGCACCAAGAGTGGCCAAGTTGTCTTGATTTGTCTCCCTTTGCAGGTCTAACCGAGATTCATGGGTGCCTTTGATGCACGAACACCAGCCGACCAAAACCCTCTGCACCTGAGCTCCCTGGCCCACGTCTACAGTAACCGACAGTGCTCTCCTGCTCCCAGGACCCCTACAAACCGAGCCCCCTGTTGGGAGGTCCTGGACTTGTCCCCAAGTCCCCCTCTGCAGCCTGTTTCTGGGTGCCCCTCCTTGCCTACGGTGTAGTGCGCAAGGCTACCAACCCGTTAAGCACCTCTACCCCCGAACACTCCAGGGCAGGTAAAACCGAACTGCTGGTGAAACTTTGGGCCTTGAACCCAAGCACCTTAAGTCCTAAATGCTGAGAACTGTTTGCAAAGAAACATATGCAGTATGTCTTTTTCTCCATAGGAAATCATTACCGCGTAAAACCGCATTTGAGTGAACATTTTACTTACCTGCTAAAATTGCTATTATGAAAAGTACTTACGATTAACAAAGTTCTTGGTGCTAAAATAAATATAAAAATACTTTTTTTTTTCTAAATTGGCCTTGAGTTTCTTCTTGAGTGTGTGTCTTATTTATTAACTAAGTGTGTGTTCACCAAATGCATTAAGACTACCCTCTGATAAGCCTAAACTCCAAGCCCACACTACCACAAAAGAGAGCATTTGGGATTATTAATTTAAGCGCTGTAAACCAATAAGTGTTGTTTGGACTTTCTACATAGTAAACCTCAATTTGGTAAACTACATAAAAAGCCAGCTTCCTACATGTTTCATTTAACAGTCAATAATGTTGCTCCCTCGATCATAAAAATCTATGGTTTATGTAGGGTGCACATAACAACTGACATACCTCTTAGTTCACCATTAGCATTGCCATTAGGGCAGAAACAAGAATGCTTCTCAGTTCATATTTAAAAACTCGCACTTTTAATAAAAACTTCTCAATACAGAGATATGATCTGATGTACTAGGGTGAAACAATTCAGTGCATCAAAGAAATATGTTTTTTTTAATTTTGAAGACACCTTATCACATCAAAAAAATAAATGAATTAAAAAAAAGTTTATTGTATAGTTAATTAAAACAATAACCATTGTTTTATGATAAACACAGTGCACCTAGTTTCTTATTACAAGGTGTTTAATTTAACATTACAATTAGCATGGTTCCATAGGATAGGTTAATCTGAGCAAAGTGCCTTGGTTAAGCGCGCAAAGAGCATGGATCTCACCAAAAACTGGCACGTGCAAACATCATTCTCACGATAAAACCAAAATCACATTACCAGTAAAATTCATAGTCGTATATAAACTTGTCTCCATTTCAGAATAAACAGTGTATACTCTAGTCTGCTTCATGAAGTGCAGTGTGCTTTATAAAAACTGGCACAGGATATTATACAGTGTACAAAATTTAAAAATTAATACAGTGTGCAAAATATATGAAATATGTACTGGCCCAGTTTGCGAAAAGCATTAAGTGCGTTGTGTTGTCTAGGATTATTACAGCCATTGCCTCCTACTTGCCGCCCTGGTACCTCCCACTCCCGGAGTAGGTACTGAGTGTGGGGATATCAAGGGGAACACAGTCTGACTTCGTTTAAGACAATCTTAAATGCCATGCTCTTGCTTACACCATAGAGTGCTTTTTACAATAAATGATCTCACAGTAGTAATGATAATAATAATAAAAATAATAGCTCTTTTCAATTTTACTGCTGTGTCCTTATAACTACCCTACCTTAAGGCGAAGCAAAGCTAAAATTCAAAATGCATATAAAGTAATTAAAAATGTATACTGTGAGGGTTAAAAACTATTGGGGAAGAGCACAAGCTGTTCAAGAGGCGAAAATCACGTAGTACAGACCTTAATAATACCCCAGCTATTGTGTGGATGGCCCAATATGCATAGCAAATGATGTAATCAAAGTCTGACGTTGTTTCCAGAGAAGTGCTGTATCCTGTACTTGCATTAGATTTTGTTTTATGATTTTCACAAATTTAGCACACCTACTCAGCACCCCTGGGATCTGCTATTGAAGCAAATACCGGATGCCTGTGCACAGGTTCATACTCTCTCAGCTAAAAGAAATGATTTTAGCAAGAATCTTCTTTGCTGATCTAGAGCGGGACAACAGCATAGCAAATGAGCCCACGATCTTTGATATTTATGGCATAACCTGCAGGCACTATCAGCACCCGAGCCTGCCCAGCGTGAATTAAAATCCCTTATTGGTAGAGCAAGTAGCCTCATATAGAGGATTTGGGCCAGAGTAGTTGCATTAATGGAGTCCAAAAAGTATAATTGTGGTTACCCCACAAGGTAGGAGTCCTTTAGAGGCTGTGCCACAACTGAGCTGTCAACCGCAGTTGAATCATGTTCCCAGGAGGCCACTTTTATTTGCTTGTTAATTGCTGTCTTCCATGTGGAGTATGGGATCTCACCATCCCCAAAGGCAGAAACATCAATCTTAAGTATCAGGATTGCTTCTTTTAATTGTCTGGACCATGGGTTTCCAGAATTTTCATAGATGTTTTTCAGAAGGCTTTTTATAGAATTCTTAGGAGCCAACCTGCACTTGATGTAATATTTTAACATGGATGCCATGCATTCAATAGATTGAGCTAATAGCCCCAACTCTAGTCTTAATCTGGAGCATCAGGCATGTTGCGTTACTGAATTTTTTTGTTATAAGCTGTACTGTGACATAGCTCCTGGGTAGCATCCAGTAGGCCGGGATAAGCAAAGTGACCGGACTGTAGGGCTGGGGTTAATGTTGCTTTCATTACTTTTAAAATAGGGGCCGCAGAGGCACTGCTTAATATGCGATGTAATTGCCCAATCCCATGGGTCATAGCTGCTGCCTTCTTTTTAAGGTCGTTTGATTGGGCTACAGCTGAGCCACTTTCGCTAAACCACACACCCAGATACTTGTAATGCCTTGCAGTAGAGATGGTCTTGCCGTCCAATTGCCAGGTAGCTGTCTTCTTATGCCGGTAGCTGCCAAATATCAAAACTTTAGTTTTGGCTTAGTTCACCTGCAGATGATTGGCTATATTAAATCTGCTCAAGGCGTCCAGAGCCCTTTGCAAGCCCGATTTGGTGTGATCCATGACCACTATGTCATTAGCGTATTGAATTATTTGCAGAGTGACGGAACTTAGCTTTGGGGGGGGCCAAACTACAGGTGTCCAGTGCCTTCCCTAAGTCAGCAGTATACAAGTTGAAGAGTGTAAGAGCCAAAACGCAGCCCTGTTTTAGCCCTCGACTTTTCGTGTAACCATGGATGAACCAGTTTTTACCCGGACCCATGTCTCAGTATGTAAAGGGATGATGGCCCTTAGAAGATTTGTTGGAATGCCCCATGCATCAAGCTTCCTCCAGAGGGTGGCCCTATCCACCCTGTCAAAAGCTGCACAATAATCTAAAAAGCAGCACAAAAGTGGTGGACTGTTCTTCTGAAGGGCACTATGCCTGAGGACTGATAAAGCTTGAATATTGTGTACCGTAGATGCCCCGGCCCTAAATCCTGATTGAAAAAATGGCAGAATGTCCTCCTTAGCTATCCATGGTTCTAAATGATCTAGTAGAATTTGGGTGTATACTTTTGCCTCGATACCAACTAAGGCGACCAATCTGTAATTTGCGGCTAGCGTTCGATCTCCACACTTAAATATGGGACATAAAATGGATCCTCTCCAGACCTCAGGAATGGCGGCGTTTTGAGAAGAATGGTTGTAAAGGACAGACAGTGCACTGGTCCAACTTGCGTGGTCATCCTTAAAAAGGCCAGCTGGAAGGCTGTTCGGGCTGGGGGCTCCATCTGAGTTCAGCTGTTTTAATACTTTTGCCACTTTCTGATTGTTTGTTTAACTACACAAGATCATCTGACTCTCCTCTAAATGTTCCTGCCCATGGAACAAGTTAGTTTGATGTTGTAATGTTGGCTCAATTGCCCCTGGGTTTGTCTTGATAGTTGGCATTGTAGCTACAAGCTGACCAGCTCCTCGTATGTTAACAGCCTGGTCCACGTACAGCTCGACAATATGCCGTACCCATGCTGCTTCCGAGACTCCATTCTTCCTGGTCGCATTGCTATTTTTGAATTTGTTTATATGGGACCAGAAGCGAGCCTGGTTAGAGTCTTTTAATAGCTGAAAGACTGTGGCCCATTCTTTGTCCTGTCTTTCCTTCAGATGTTCCCAAACTTTTCTTTTATGTAACTTTCTGGCCAGTTTTACTGCAGCAGCTGAAGATTTTGATGGATTAAGTTGATGCACACGCTGAGCTTTATGGAGGGATCTTTTGGAAAGGATGATTACCTTACAGAAATGACCGGGCCTCACTAATTTCTGTCCCACCTGTTGGAATTTGGGGGTTCCCTCCTGTTCCAGTAAGTACTTTCGTAGTTCCTCCATGTAGCTTCCCCATTCCTGTAGGGCACATTCTGGTTGCATTGATCTTACGGTAAGCTCCAGTGCCTCTAACCAGGTGCTGACCATAGGTCTGTGATCAGACTGCCACTTAATTCTTCTTACTAAATTCAATTTCTCTTCCTCAGTTGAAGTGCCCACCTTGATGATTTTGTCTGCAAGTTGAATTACATGATGTTTTCAAGGATCAGCTTGTGCTTAAACTCTTAGAGCCAGAGCAGATCATTGGCTCGGCTTTGGCTCAGCTTCCCTGTTTATTTGGTGGCTTCCCCACCTCTAATCAACAGTCAGAAGTGTCTTTCTGAAGATGTATTTAAGAATATTTCAAAAGCTCTTGTCATTTCACAGAAAGAATTTTCTGAGATTTTACAAAAAAAGATTGTTGTCTTGAAATAACTTTGCAAAAATGTATTCTAAAGTGCTTTATATTGAAATATGTAAAAGCTGATTTTTAGTTTTCAAATCCCTGTTTACCCTTTTAAAGATCAGTCAGTGCTTAATTTGAGCCGTGGTTGCAGGTGGGGCCCACCGACACTGATTTCTGGGGACTGGCACATAGTTTCCCTTAACAAACTTTAATCCACAGCAAGAGAGAGAAAACACAAAAGGGGGAAAGAAGTGGTGTACGGTTGCCACTAAAAAAGGAAGTACTGCATATTAGGACGACAGAACTTCAGAATGTAGGGACTGAGTCCATCTAGACCTTAAGAGACTGTCGGCTCAATTCCTAGCTAGCTCACAGTGCCTTACCCGAGCCCCTAACCTTCCTAGGGTGGCAGGTGATTTTGATTACCTTGAACATGGCACTCTGATCCCCAAGGGAATTGTGGAAACAGATCTTACCTCTTTCGTCCTTTCCTTATGCATGCCTATGGTAAACACAAGGTTACGAATAAAGTTTTCAATACATTTATTGGAACAATCGTAGTCTTGCATAGAAAGAATGAGCTGAGATTATTAGGCAGATGAAACAAAGCAATGTAACCAGCATGATGAACATGGTGAGAAGAATAAACAGTCCAGCCATGGCAGTATGATTTCTATATATTTCTACCTAACACTACCCCTAACTCTGAGAGCATAGTGAGTGTACCCTCTGCCCGATCTCTTAGGTTAGCCTGAGCCCCCATACCTTGATAACTTGGTCAGTGAATCGGCCTGAAGTGGGGTTGGCAATCCTCCTCTGCAGGATTGAAATCAGAGTCAGCAAAGCTGCATGTTGAACACAGGATTTGTTCCAGGACAGTCGTGCCTGGAGTGCTCCTCTGACTCGTAAAAGAGCAGTGCACTTCTTTTATAATAAAAACCACTGTGTTAGAGGTACAGCTCTGACGCAATGATATGTCTAGAAGTTAGAAGCTGTCTCTGAACGGGCAACACAAGCACTAGGATATCTTGTTCTGTACTCCTAGTCTTGAACGAAATGTACTGATTACATAGCAAGGAAGACTTTCTAAAAACAAGCAACATGTACAGTGTCTTCTCAGAATAATATTGTGCAAGCAAAACATGTAAAAATAGCATTGCTAAAACAAAAAAAGCGGTTCAACACCCCATCAGGGGTAACAAGCGCTATATAAATGCAAACCTTTTTCCCTCTTCTATCCCTCCCCTACCCTTCTCAATCCAAATAACTGACTAACATATCCACCACTCAAATTACTTTCATATTTCACTATACTAATTCAACACTATCCTTTATGGGTTCCGGAGTAGCATGCTACTCGCCAAAAAAGCGATTTGATGCCTCGTCAGGGGTAGTAAGCGCTATATAAATGCAATTACAATACAATACAATGTCTTCTAAACGTCTAAAATATAAAACTAAAATGGAGAACCAAAGTGAGCCCAAGAAGGCCTCACGACAGAAGGAGGAAGAAAAAGACAGAAAAACAGTGACAAATGTGGCTGTCCGCGGCCCCCACAGGGGGCCACCTCAGCAGGGCGGCCCTTTAGTGCCATCTTGGCACCACCCACCCGCTCTAGTGTCCAGAGGGGTCTGCGATCCCTCAGCTGGGCGCCTCCGTGACGTCCTTCCTGTGCGCCGGGGAGGGTGGGAGGGCTTATATGCCTCCCCTGCCCCTCCTGGCGGTCTCTTTGCCCAGCCACGCCGTCTCGTCCGGACACGTCGTCTGCCGGTCTTCGTCGTCCTGACCACCTCGAGCTGTACACCGCGGTGAATGACTAGGCAAGCCCCCCCCCCCCCCCCATTTGCATTGTTGGTGGGCTGGATCGGCTCATGCTGGTCGATGTCCCGCCGGGGGGGGGGGGCCACAGCTCCCGAGGATCGAGGTCAGTTGCACCCTGCCCTGACCGGGCTTGGCGGTGCTGATCAGCAAGGGTTAGAGCCGGACTGGTCGATGCCCCTCTCCGACGGGGCGCTATGACTGAGAGTGCCCGCGAAGTTTGGTCAAGCGGGCCCAGGGTGCCCATGGGTGCACCCGGGGGACGTGGGTGGCTGGACGCTACTGGGGGGGGCAGGAGGAGGTCGGGCCTTTAGGTCTCGTGGCCAGCCTGCTGCTGACCTCCCTCCTGGGAAGAGCACTGGCGTGAGTTCGCCGCCTGCATGCAGCCTAGCGGGGCTTGAAGCGCGCGCGTTTCCGCTGCCTCATCTGCTCCTTTGTCCCGGGGCTTGGGCCGTGGCTCACACAGCCGGGTTCACCCGCTGGTGGGCCCGGTTTAGCGGCCAGGGTGTCCGTGCACTTTGCTCTGGCGGGGCCAGGGTGCCCGGGTAGACTTGCTCAGGCGGTGCGTGGCTCTGCTCATCCACGTGGGTGCACCGGGGGAGATGGGCTGACTGGCCGATACTGTGTGGGGGCAAGTATGTAGGGCTTTGCTGCCTTGGGCGGACCTCCCTCCTGGGATCGACGCCTCCAGGCAGCCCGTGCGGGGCCCGCTGCCTCAGTTGTTCCTTGGTGCCAGGGGCCTGGGCCGTGTGGTATGATCGACGCACGCAGGCAGCCCTAGCGGGGCCCGCTGCCTCAGTTGTTCCGTTGTGCCAGGGGCCTGGGCCGGTGTGATTTAGCCTGGTTGACCCGTTCGGGCGCGCGGCCTGCTGCTCAGAGTGGGCCCGGGCAGCATGCACGGGGGTGGGGTGATGTGCGCAGGTGAGCACCCGCAACTGTTGCGCGGCCCAGCACGACCTTTCCCCCTCACATAAGGGTGATGGCCCGGTGGTACGGGCTCCCGCCCTGCTTGCCCTCGGCTCCGCTCGTCGTGGCGTCCCGCCCAGGGGCAGCACATGGGGCTCAGGCAGCAAGGATGCGCCGAGGCGTGCAGGAGGGGGTGGGGCGCGGGCGAGCACATCCAACCGTGCCCCCCCCCGCAGGCAGTGATGTATGCAAGCGTACCGGGACTGCCTGCTCCCCGTTCGAGGTGGCTCCATGTGCACGAACGCCCCCCCAATCTCATTTTCGGAGTTCGACGCACTTTTACCAGTGCCTCTCCTTCCGCTCCATTCCCCGCACAGCGATAGATGCAGAATGCTTAGGGTGTGGCCAGAGGGCCGATTTTTTGCAAGGATCCAGGGCCAAGCCTCGGGGTCGCGCACACAGCACGCCAACAGAGCGCATGTATATGCTCAACTGGTTCACGGCCGCGCTTCGCCATCTCAGGCAGGGCAATGTCCTCAAATGTAAAAAGGAAACTTATTAGGTCTAATTGTGAGGTGGGCCCGCGGCGTGCCTGGGGCTTCACCTGGGGTGGCGTGTTGGACATCACGCCCACACCACGTGGTAGGCTGCCACAACAGGTTCATGCGACAGTTTTCAGTGTACTTTGCAATGGGAGGCTGGCCCGGCAGGGTTATAACACTTTGTCAATGTCTCCCCAAGGTACGGATATATCGCTCAAGCCACAACAAGTACGACGGACAGAGGCCACCGGGCCGCGCACGCGTGGAAGCAGTGAGTTTGGGGGATTGGGACAGCTGAGGCTGAAGGGGCAGGTCAGGGGTTGGAGTGGTACAAAGCAACAATGAATGCACGTGCTAACCGTTATTCTTGCAGGATGTTGGTTTGACGTGTCGTCACCCCACCCCCACGTCCGAAACGCGACGACCGCCTCCCCTCCGAGCCATCCCACCCCCGCGAACGTCCAAGAGCCGGGTGCCAGGAACGTTAAGTGCAGTAAGTACCGGGGCTCCAGGGGATTGTACATGCACCGGTGTCCGGGAAGCGGGGCTCCCCGAGGCCCAGCGCAGGCTGCACCTGCTGCTTGGGAGTGGTCTTGTGTAGTGTCTTATTTTATATTTAAATTACAGCTACGGCCACACTTGTCCACGCTGCCAGGGGCACCACGTACCACCGCTGCGCCGACTCCCCGTCTCCGACCGTCCACCCATCGACCAACCAAGAGCTAGGGCCAGGAGTCTATAAGGAAGTAAGTACTGGGGCACCAGAGGGTTGGACACGCGCCGGGGACTGGGAACAGGGGGCCCCTGTGGCTCGGCATTTGGGCCGCATTCATCGGGCATGGGTGGGGCATGTTCTCACGATTTTCTCTCCCTCCCCCAGGGCACACCAGGCAGTTGTCCAGACATCCGGGCCATGGACAGCCAGGGAACTCCCGCCCCGCTGTTTTCACAGATCAGCTGTGTGGACGAGTCGCAGCCCAGCACGTCGCAGGATGCACTATGGGAGAATTTCATGGCCATGGCCAAGGCTAAGGGACCGGAATGGGCACAGGGATTCCTCGACGCACGAGGACCAGAGGATTCGGGGTTGGGGGCAGACATCCCGCCAGTGACACAGGCAGGACCCGTGGAGCATGGACTTACCAGATCTAAGCGGGTGCGCAAGCCCACCAACAAGGACTTTCCTATGGACGCCCCCCAGCAAAAACCAGGGGAGCAAGCACACCGCGAGAGCTGGAACCCACTGAGGTACCGGCGGCCGTACCGAACACCACTGCAGCAGGCAGCGAGAACTTTGATAAAATGGGTAAGGCGATGGACAATATGCTGTCCATTTTGGGGGTATTCCAGAAGCGCCTAGACGCCATGTCATCCCCGCCCCGCTCCCCGCTGCAGCTCCCGCGGCCTCGGGAGCACCATCAGTACTGCAAGTATGGGGCAGCCGGCCGACTTGCTTGTGTACAGCCGCAAGGGAATTGGGGCCCGGGGCCTCTACGAGTACAGGGCATGGGGCCGACGCAGCGTCCGCCTCGGTCCTGGCAGCACCAGCCACTTCTGCCCCCATCCCTAGGGGCAACACACCGGCCACACCACCAGCAGATGCTATTCAGGCGGCAGCGCCAGTTTCCCCGCCGTCCGTGCCAGGTTCACAGCCGTCCAGCGGCCTGGGGGCTGTCCCGCCCACCGCAGCCCAGCCCCTGATTCCCCCCCAGCCACCAGCTGTGCCGGCCCCCGGCCACCCGTCACGGTGGCTCCCCTGGCCTCGGGCCGTTGCTCACTGTCTTGGCAAGTACCTCTGGCGGCCAAAGAAGGTATCTGGAGGCGGGAATTCATTGATATCCTGACCTTACTCATGCACGGGGCAGCGGGGGCGGACACTAGGAAAATGGGAGGTAAGGAGGAGGAGAAAAAGGTGAGGTACCAACGTTGGCCAGAGAAAACCATTGAGAACTGGGTCGAGGCATTCACCATACTGTCGGCTGTGATTATGGAAAAGTATCCAGAGCAGGGGAGGCGTTAATGCAATACTCCCACACCATTCAGCAGGAGGCGAAAGTGACAGGAGGGGTCGGGTGGTTCCATTACGACCAAGATTTCCGCAAGCGGATGGCCATATGCCCTGAGTTGGGGTGGGATCAAAAAGAGATCCAGCTTTGGGTACAACATATGTGCAAATTCACAGCGGAACACAAAGAAGGGGCAGGCAAGAATCAGAAGGAAGGTGGCAATGAGAAAGGGACCAATAAGAACGGTAATCGCCCCGTCAAACAGCTTTTTCGAGGGAGCCAAAGTAAGGGAAGAAGTCAAGGGAGCAGGAAATCCAATTCTGGAACATGCAGGCTGTACAATGCCGGGTCCTGCTCCTGGGGCAAGGCCTGCAAGTTCGCCCACAGTTGCAGCAAGTGCGGGGCCTTTCACCCGGCCGTGTCATGCACCATCAAGTCAGAAGGCCCCCCGCACCACAAGGGCAGACAAGATAGCTAGTGATGCAGAGTTTACAGACCCACCCGAGGCCTCTCGCCCCCCCCACCATGGCATACCCTCCCATGCCGGCGAGCGCCATCATGCCTACCTCCAACGTCAAGGGCCCCTCACCCATCATCCTAGGCAACCTCCTCCCCCTGCTCAGGTCATATCCTAAGCACAAAGATAGATTTCTCTTAGCCAATGGTTTCATCGAAGGGTTTAAGATTCCGTACCAGGGCCCCCTGTGTTGCAGGGACGCCGAAAATCTTAGGTCAGCAAGGGACCTGCCTGGCATAGTGAAGGAGAAGGTCCGGAAGGAACTAGCCCTAGGCAGAGTAGCGGGTCCCTTCCCCCATCCCCTTTGGAGCACTTCCTCATCTCCCCCTGGGTGTGGTCCCCAAGAAGGAGCCTGGGGCCTACCGGCTTATACACCACCTGTCCTACCCTGAGGGCGACTCCGTGAACCACTGGCTGGAAGACGGGTCCTGCTCAGTCTCTTACTGCTCCCTAGACTTGGCAATAGACATGGTTAGGAGGGCAGGGAAGGGAGCCTGGCTGGCCAAGGCCGACATAGAGTCTGCCTTCCGCCTTCTCCCGGTCCACCCTGACAGCCAGCACCTCCTGGGCTTCCGCTGGCAGGGCGAAGTATTCTATGACCGCTGCATGCCCATGGGCTGTGCCGTGTCCTGTGCGTATTTTGAGGCCTTCAGCTCTTTCCTCCAGTGGGCGCTCTCCTGGGAGTACGGCACGGAAGGGGTTACTCACTACCTGGATGACTTCCTGTTCCTAGGGCCTGTGGCAACCAAGAAGTGTAGTGAGGGATTACAGTGTTTCCAAGAGCTGGCGGGGCATCTGGGGGTTCCCTTGGCACCAGGTAAAACCGAGGGTCCGGCACAGGTTCTCACGTTTTTGGGCATCGAGCTGGACACCATAAAGGGTGAATCCAGGCTCCCGGCCAAGAAGGTGGAGGATCTGCGGCAGGATATCCAGGCGCTACTGGGCAAAGACAAGGCCTCCCTGGGCGCGGTCCAGAGTCTCTTGGGAAAACTGAATTTCGCAGCCAGAGTCATCCCGGCAGGGAGAGTATTTTCCAGAAGGCTGGCCAGGGCCACAGCCAAGGTTCACAAAAAGCACCACCTGGTGAGGTTAGGTAGCGGACTGAAAGAGGACCTAGCAATGTGGTGTGAGTTCCTACTCACTTTCAATGGGACAGTCATATGGAGAGCCCCCTGGGCAGGCAGCCCGGAGCTCCGCCTCTTCACAGACGCTTCAGGCAGGGAGGGCTTCGGGGCCATACTGGGGAGGACTGGTGTGCACAGAAATGGCCGAATGCATGGCGGCAGCGCAAGATCACCTCCAACATAATGGTACTGGAACTGTTCCCCATCGTGATCTCCCTGCATTTGTGGCCCAAAGCGCTGGCGGACAAGAAGGTAGTTTTCTGGTCCGACAACATGGGGGTGGTACAGGCAATAAATGGCCAGACAGCGAAGTGCCCCTGGTGCTGTGCTTATTGCGAGAACTAGTCAGGGCCGGCCTACGCTGCAACACCGAGTTCAGGGCTAGGCACATCGAAGGGGTCCAAAATGTGGCAGCTGACGCTCTCTCTCGTTTTCAGTGGCTCCGTTTCCGGGAGGCCTGGCCGCAAGCGAGAGCAGAGATGACACCCTTCCCAGCACACCTGTGGCACATCCTACACTGGAGCAGCGGTTGAGATCACTGGGGGAACGCTCCCTGGCACCGGGGACCAGGAAGAAGTACAAGGCCCACCTCGAAACTTTCCTAAGCATCACAGAGACCTTGAGCACTGGCTCGCTTGAATTTGAACAGCAGGTTCAAGCGTTTGTTCTATGGGCCAAAGATCAGGGAAAGAGCCACTCCTGGGTCTGTGGCCATCTGGCGGCAGTAAGCCACGACACCAAGCTGAGGGGGGTGGACCCGACCAAGTCCTTCGTGATCAGAGCGGCCCTCAAGGGATGGGCCAGGGAGGAGGTCCGTGCCCCGGACCCCAGGGGTCCTATTGATTTTCCCACCCTACAAGGGATGCTGGATGGAATACACCAGGTCACCAACACGCCGTTTGAGGCCAAGCTATTCGCGGCAGCCTTCTGCCTAGCTTTCTTTGGGGCGTTCAGGATGGGGGAACTTGTTGCCAGGTCTAAAACAGACGCCTCAGGAGTCGCGTTGGGCTCCCAAGATGTCAAGCTTACAGACAAACTAGTGCTGCGTATCAGGAGGTCCAAGACAGATCAGGCAGGGAAGGGGGCTGAGGTTGTCCTGGAACCACTAGGAGACCCCAGGTACTGCCCGGTGGCAGTGTTGAGGGATTACATGTCCGTGCGCCCAGCGACTCAGGGTTACTTCCTAATTCATGCAGACTCTGGTCCCCTGACCAAATTTCAGATGGACAGGGTCATGGGCGCTTGTCTGGCCCGGACGGGCCTTGCCCGCCCGACAAAACATATTCCAGCCATTCATTTCGAATAGGGGCAGCCACAGCGGCATTCAGGGCGGGCATGGAGCCAGCAGGCATAAAGAGTGTCGGGCGCTGGCAATCACGCTGCTACGAGCGCTACATCCGCCCCTGAAGGCCCAGAATGTAACATTACAATTGTTTGCCGTGATGTAGTAAGCGTGACAATGTGTGACTTTAGAGATAATAAACACGTTTTTGAAAATGGTGTCCGTTTTATTCACCAGGTTCCCGAGTATGGGTGATCGGCCATTCATTCGTTGCCAGGCTGGCTCAGTGGGCGGGACGCAGGAACTGGATGCGGGGGTTTACGCAAACACAGTTGGTCTGGATGGGCTTCCCAGGAATGAGATGGAGCAGCATCACCTCCAGACTAGAGCAGAGGCTGGCCCTAGGGGGCCCTCTCCCCAGCATCCTCGTGATCCACCTGGGGGCAACGACCTTATTCCGATGGGAAGGAGGGCTCTTCTACAATTAATGAAGTCCGACCTGGGTGAATTCAGCAAACGCTTGGGGCAATGTGAACTTTGGTGGTCTGAAATAATCTCTCGCAGGAAGTGGCACGGGGCAAGGTCCAGCGAGGCGGTGGAGCATTCTCGCAAGAGGGTCAATGGTGCCATGCGTAAGTTCACTGATCAAAGGGGGCTGGGTTTCATCAGGCACGAACTGATCCAGTCCTCAGTCGAGGGCTACTTTGAGAAGGATGGGGTCCACCTGTCCCCGGTGGGGATGGACCTGTTCCTGCTTGACCTGCAGGAGGCGCTGCAGATCGCGGGTTGCAAGTGACTTTACTGCCTGTGTGTGGGGGGCTCTGGCGGCGACGGTGGCCGCCTCCAGAGCTGTGGCGGAGTTACAGGGCGATCTGGAAGCAGACTGGTACAGTAAGGGTACCTCTGCGGCAGACCGGTACAGTAAGGGTACCTCTGCACGGCACAGTAGGGGTGCCAGGGCCAAAGACCGGGAGCCTCAGGGCAGGTTCCGGGAAAACCGCGACGGCGCCCGTTAGTCCTTCGGGCGGTTGGGGGCCTGACCAACCGGGGTTTGCCCTGCTACGCTCCGCCCTGAAAAGGGCGTGAGTAGAACAGACCAACGTGTCACGTGATCCGGAAGAGGATCGTCTAAGGTAGCACTGACGGCGTGCCCCACAGTGCTGGCTCACCAGGCGGGCGGGGGCAGCATAGGTTGGCACAGCTGCCCCGCCCTTGGATCGCCCGTAAGATAACCCACATATTGCATACTCCTGTATGGAATAAACCTGCAGCAATATTTTCCCACTACAAAGTTGTCTTGTGTATTTATTTATTGCATGCTCAGACAAGGGGGGAGAGGTTGCCAATGATGGCACTATGTGGCTGTCCGCGGCCCCCACAGGGGGCCACCTCAGCAGGGCGGCCCTTTAGTGCCATCTTGGCACCACCCACCCGCTCTAGTGTCCAGAGGGGTCTGCGATCCCTCAGCTGGGCGCCTCCGTGACGTCCTTCCTGTGCGCCGGGGAGGGTGGGAGGGCTTATATGCCTCCCCTGCCCCTCCTGGCGGTCTCTTTGCCCAGCCACGCCGTCTCCCGCCCCTCCTCTTACCCGGCGTCCTGGCTGGGGGTCAGGGTATCGTGAATGTTGTAATGTTTTCCTTTTGTGTTGCAGGCGGAGTTACAGGGCGATCTGGAAGCAGACTGGTACAGTAAGGGTACCTCTGCGGCAGACCGGTACAGTAAGGGTACCTCTGCACGGCACAGTAGGGGTGCCAGGGCCAAAGACCGGGAGCCTCAGGGCAGGTTCCGGGAAAACCGCGACGGCGCCCGTTAGTCCTTCGGGCGGTTGGGGGCCTGACCAACCGGGGGTTTGCCCTGCTACGCTCCGCCCTGAAAAGGGCGTGAGTAGAACAGACCAACGTGTCACGTGATCCGGAAGAGGATCGTCTAAGGTAGCACTGACGGCGTGCCCCACAGTGCTGGCTCACCAGGCGGGCGGGGGCAGCATAGGTTGGCACAGCTGCCCCGCCCTTGGATCGCCCGTAAGATAACCCACATATTGCATACTCCTGTATGGAATAAACCTGCAGCAATATTTTCCCACTACAAAGTTGTCTTGTGTATTTATTTATTGCATGCTCAGACAAGGGGGGGAGAGGTTGCCAATGATGGCACTAGAGAGAAGGCAGGGATGAAAAAAACCTGCAGAACCTTTGCTTGTGCTGCCCCTGTTCAGTTTGTATGCAGATGCTACTGCTGTGGACTCGAAGCGGAAGGTCGTTTAATCCACAAGAGTTCTAAATACAGGGCAGGTGTCTCCTAAGATTCTCCAGGGTGATGAGAAATCATAGCTGTGGGCGCTAAATTCATGGAGCTGAGAGGTGACGGGTAAAGCGTGCGGATCATTGTGCTGGGTGAGCAGGAGAGCAGGGTGATGTGGTGGGCGTGTGATATGACAGGTGGGTGGTGCATGTGTCTTGTGTGCCTGCAAGAGGCGCTGCGCGATGCTTTCGGGTCAAATATGTGTGGTGATTGCCTGGTTATACGGGTTGCAAATGGAGGTAATCAAATGAGATACGTGTGCGCTGCATACCTTGCAGATGTATGATACATATTCAGTGGGTCGCTTCTGTGACAAACGCGCGGAAGATGCTGCGTGTGTGTGGTACTAGGACCCAGTAGTCTGCCCTCTGCTTCCCCACCCCCTCCCTGTCAGAGGCTCCCCCCACTGCAGCCCCACCCCCAGCCTCCTCTCTCTCATTCACTCCCTGCACCTCTCTCCTCCTGCACCAGCCGGGCTCAGCTCACACCCATCCTCAGCAGGGAGGCCCCCCAGCCAGGAGCCCATCCTCACAAGGGAGCTCCCCCCTGCAGGCGGACAGGAGCCCCCTCCCCCGGACAGGACCCCCGGAATGGCCACTGTCAATTTCAGCACCCACAGGCTGGCCCTGCTGGCAGCCTACCAAGACGTGATTCAGGAGAAGACCCCCACAGACTGGTAAGAACCCTCGACTCTAGTGTGCGCCTCGTCTCGATACCCACTCCCAGTCTGTGCTCCATCACTGATTTGTTCATTTTTCCCCTCGTCGCTCTGGTCTGTGCCCGCCATCCCTAATATGTGTCCGGCATCACTGTTCTGTGCCCCCCCCCCCCCGATGTTCGCTTGTCGGCCCCGTGCCTGCGCTTCGCATCTTCCCTCAACGACCGCCTCCTTTCTGGTAGCTGTTCACCCTGCTGCTATATGGAGTCCCCCATTTTAGTTTGTGCCCTGCCAGTATGTGACACCCCCTTTCTGGTACCGGTACCACTCTCCCCACCACCCACCCCATGGTCCTGCCCTGGCCCAGTGCCCTTTCTCTCCTCCGTCTCTTCCCCCTCCCCCCTTTCCCCGCACGTCTTTGTCTTAGAGGGGAGACCTGCTCTGATTTCTCAGCAGATTGCGCCGTGTCTTCTTTCTGCTTCTATTGTGTTGGTGTTGTTGATTTGCTGGGGGAATTCAGACCACTTGGTTATGTCATTATTAAAGGGAATTAACGAGGGTGGTACGTATTTGGGGAGATCCCTGGAGTAGGCGTGATACGGAGTGGGATTTCGGTGGGTGATACACAGGGGGTGGCAGGCGGGGGTGGGTGGCGTGGTATGCATCGGTAGCTCCCGCATGGCTTGATGTGTAGTCGGAGATCCTGGGTGGGGTTGCATATAAATGTGGGGGTCTGGTATAGAAGGGGGCGGGGTGGGGGATACACGTGCGTCCTTTCTCCGATTATGCACCCGCAGTGGCTGCAGCTGGAACAGGCAGCAGCCATTAGCCTGGAGATGGTGCATTGACAGAAAGGAGCCAGAGGGAGGGGTTGGGTTGGGAGAGAGGAGAGCGAACATTAATGGGGGTAAAGGGCTGGAATTGTAGGGTCATCTGGGAGGAGACAGGGGGGTTGATATGGGAAGAGATTGAGCAGAGACATGAAATGTACTCTTAATGGGGAAAGGGCGGCTCGGGTCCAGGGCATAGGGTTTGTGCAGTCGGTATGTTTCCAGGGTGTGGGCACAGCTCCTTTGTGTGCCCCGTGAAGGGTGGTGTGTACCATGTCGACCTGTGACAGACTGATAGCAGCGACACTCAGGCGGCAGTGAGTGCAGTGTCGTGTTTGTGCAAGCGCGGGGCCTTCGTGGGGGTTGGGGTTCAGGGCCTGGATGCAGGTAAATGCTGTGGTGCCTGGGCTCAGTGTAGGGGGGGTTGCCTGGGTGCTGTGTGGCTGTGCATGGTGCGGTGCAGGTTCATTCAGGGCCTGTGTTTGCTAGTAGTGGGGAGTTGAACGTAGCTGTGGTGTTGGGGTTCGGGCCTAGCAGTAGTGTAGGCCTAATTGAAGGAGGTGCAGGGCCTTGGGGTGTTCTGGCAGGTGCAAGATCACTGGGGCTCTGTAGGGCTGCTGCGTTCCCTGGGTTTGGCTTTAAGGTGGACTGCGTGGTGCATGAGGCTCGGCTCGTGGTGAGGGGGCAAACAGTGCAAGTGTTAGGTGTGGGGGCGGAAGTGTCCAGAGTGCAGAGCCTTGGAAGGGTTGTCACTTAGCTCGGTGCCGTCAGGCGAGGATACCATTCCGCTAGCCCTAAGCTTTCACTTTACAACTACGTGTGATCTGGGAGTTGTAGTCATGAGTTACTTACATCGAACCAATTTGGCTGACCCTCTGGTTAGCAATGATTTGCAATGGATCACTGCAGAGCTGAAAACACGGTGTCCTCCTGTCAGCGTGGATTTAGGTGACCATCCTGGGTGCGGGGACTGGCACATGTAGGAGGTTGGATAGCCAAGGGGCGATATAAGGGGTGCAGAGCTCCAGTGCAGTTTGAATGCACAGGGCCTGTACTCTGTTCGGTGTTTGATACCTGTATGAGAGCGGATTATCTCAGTGCAGTGTGATCGTGCAAGTCCTGGGGTGGTGTTAAAGTGCAGGGTATGGGTGCAGTGTGAGGGTGTAGACATCCTGAGGGTTAGGACCTCATTGCACGCAGTATATGGGTATAAGAAGACCTGGGTGATGTGTAAGACTGCGGGGGTAGGTGCCAAGTGACATCATGTCATAGGTGACACTTGTAGTCAGGTGTGTCTTTTTAACCACTAACACTTTGTATGCAGTGATTTCTGGGCCCACATGTGTAATTTTATAAGTAAAACTATAAGTGCCAGAATGCAATGTGACTTCCACTAAAATCCGAGGACTGACTGAATGCTTCATTCAAAAACTTGGCCACTTTAAAGCGAAGGTTCAGGGCTTGGGTGTAGGGTCTGTTGCAGCCCCTCCTCTCGCAGCTGGCACTCTGTCACCCTTACGCACCCTGCCTCGTCTCCCTTCAGTGACGCCACTCATGAACCTTCTCTTCTGTCCGCGAGGCGCCCCTTCTCTTGACCTCTTTCCCACCCCTACAGATCGGATCCATATGCCTGCCTTCAGACCGCGCTCCCCCCGCCTTCAGCCCCCATCAGACCAGCTCCAGTTTCACCCCCTCGGGTGACGTGAAGCGCAGGACAATGGGGCGCGCCCGATGGAAGCGGCGTGTCCGTCAGCTGCGTCCGACGCCAAGCGTCGAAGCGCGAGCCAGAGCCCCACGCTCACCTCAGGAGAATGCGCCCCCTGAGCAGACCGTGAGGCATGACTGGCAGGGGAGGAGGCCCCCACACATGTAAATGACGCATCTCTGACGAGGCCCTGTCACTTCAGTGTCGTGTCCAGTTCCAGAGCTCACATCTGGGGACGGCCTTGTTTGCAATATAGTGATCCGCCTGCAGCAAAGGTGTTAGTGACGAAACAAATCCACGCAGAAAGTAACAGGCAGCGCGGGGGGGGGGGGGGGGGAGGGAGGGAGGGAGGATTATACTAAGGAAGAAAAGGTCGCGGGAGACCAAATAGCGTCAGGAATCGTAATGGCTGTTTGGGAGGGCCTGACTGTCCAACTAGGGAAGTATAGATGTATTATTCCTAACTCCACATCTATTAATCTTGAAGATATATGTACAACGCAGGTGTATGTGGAAGTTGGGTACAGAAAATCAAGACTGACCTGACGATTTTTGTTTTGTTTGTTAATTTGCTTTGGTACTGTACAGGGGGAGGGGTCGCTGCGGCCACTTAATAAATTGGGCCACCTGCGAGGCACTAGGCTAGCTCAGTGAGTGTGTATTCAGGCTGCTTATATTTTTGTTCTGTTCAGAGTTTTACATTGTATGGCTGGATCAATCTTTTATCTTTGAGTACTAGCTTGCTGGGTCGGAATATACAGATTAACGCCACTTACCCACTAGGCCTTTTAAGGTTTATAGTGCATGGAAGTCTGCGGTAGCTGTATTAGAAACTGCATGTAATTTCCTTGCTGCTTTCTGGTTGTGGCACCCCTGTCACGAGAAAACACCATCTCTAAACTATTGTGTTAAATTACTGCAGTTGAGTTGTGATGTCGCCACGCCTGCATCTGGAGTTATACCTGTGAAGAGCAGCTCCATGAATAGAAACCAAGCTGCACCTTTAATGATTAAAGGGCTAGGTAGCTTTCCCTGTCTTCTGGGATTCTTTATCTGAACATCCAGTCATTTTCTGAGAATTTAAGTGTACTGTTATTCTGGTGTGTTTCCTTAGCGCATTGCAGGACTTCAGCATCGAGGGCAGGAAGGAATCTATCTGCATACACCCACACATTGTAAATCACAGAGCTAGTTCTGAAGTAGGATGTGGCCTAATGGCCAAAGCTGCTGACTTTGGACAACCAGGTTCCATTCCGGGCTTCAGCTCAACATCCTGTGATTGTGGGCAAATTACTTAATCTCCCTGCGCTTTAAACAGAAATGTAATATAATCTGGTGCTCATGCAAAGCGCTTTAATGGCCTTGGGCTAAGTTTGCGCTATAAAAAGTTGAAGAAATCCGATGTTTGGTCTTTGGTACCCCTGACATTGCCCGTAGTCTAAAGCCAGCTGAAGTAACAGGAAGTATACTGGGCTGTTGCAACACTGTTTCCAAACTGTTCCTGCTGCTGGCTTAATGCCCCTATGTAAAAGCCTTCAGGATAACTGAGTTTAATATTTACTTATGAAACATGCAGTGATCTCCAAGTCATGAGTTTGAATCTTGGCAAGGCTGACTCCGACTTCCACTCTTTTGAGGTCGGTAAATTAATTATCATTAAAGTGGGCGATAGTCGCATCTACTGTTTACAGTATTTAAAAATGGAAGGAATGTTGTATGAAGCGTTATATAAAGATTAATGTATTATGCCATGCGCCTTGGAGCTAAGCATAGAAGAAAATATGAAACGCCAATTGGCACTCAAAGGTTGCATGACATGGCTCAATTTATTTGAAGTATTTTGGTAAATTTATGGCAGTTCTTATAATGGCCTTTAAATCTAGCTGATGAGCCTACTCTAATTTGCATAATAACAAGATGACATATCACCCCCTTAAAACAATCAGTGCCTTGAAGCCGGGAACAATGTCTATTGCAAAGCGGATTCGTCATTGACTTAATTTATATATTAGGGTGTTTTGCATTAAAGGGAAAGGCAGGCCTTCAAAGGCTGCAGTCTTCATCGCCAACATTTGCTTCACTTCATTTGTCGTTAACTGACGTCACAACTCTGATTCTAATGGAAAAGTTGTGACGTCGCAATTAGAGGAGAGAGAAACTTTAAGACATGAAAAGGATATTATTCTCCAATTGGTGGTGGTGGTATATATCCCAATCCTTCGCAGTACATGCAGTATTTTGTTGTGAATCGCTAAGTGACTAAATTTGTTGTTTTAAAACCCTAAAAGTGGCCTGGGTATCTGGGGACCCCCAGATGAGCACATATACCCTGCCCCCACAGGAGAAGGTCTCTGGCTTTCCCTTCCATTATCCCGTCCGTCTGCTGTCTCTCTAAGTCCCACTGCCTCGTGTTCATGTAGTGCCTCGCAGAGAGGCACAGCTGCTTCGGGGCGCTCGGAGGCTGCCTAGTTTCTTGTTGTGATGGTGGGGTGAGGGTGGACTAAACGGGAACAGTATACAAACATGATGTCTCAGTGCTGCTTCCGGTAGAGCGAGAAATGCAGACAAAATGAAAGAGTTACTGGGCTGCGAAGTGAGTACAAATTTTTCCAGCATTCGCAACAAGAATTTTTGATTCTATTAAGGACACGGAGGCGAGGATTAGGCTTCTCTATTTCTTTACTACTCCAAACAGCAGCCAATTAGAACACAGTAAAATAGAAAAAACACATAAACATACTACATGTCCCATGAGGCTTTGAACCACGCCTCCAATGAACAGAGTCCAAAGTAAACAAATGAACAAGGCACCAACTTGACTGCCTCTTTCTTTGCGAAACGCAGCTAAAAAGTCCAAAGTTAAATAGATAAATAACAGTCCAGTCTCTCAACGGAGAGCATCCTCAGGAAGGCTCCAACAGGAAGCCGGCATCCAAGGCGAAGACCTCCTAGTCCTGCCGCAACACACAATTAAATCTGTTTCGAATCCGTTCCTGAAAATCAGAAAAAAGTTTGAGCACAAAAAAACCCTATAATAACAGAGAGGGAAAAACATCCAATTTATGCATAATAATCAACTTGACAGTGAGAATCTTACCTGTCCCAACGGGTGGGATAATCCTCGCCTCCGTGTTCTTAATAGAATCAAAAATTCTTGTCGCGAATGCTGGAAAATTTTGTATTCTATGGCAGGATCGGAGGCTCAGATTATGCTGGTTCAAAGCTGACCAACTACAACAGAAGAAACATGAGGTATTGGTTTATAGTAAAACACTTTAAATACTGAATCGGAAGACCAATCCGCAGCTTTTAGAATGTCTTCTAGGCGAGAACCCATAATAAAAGCTTTAGACGCCATAGCGCCTCTGGCAGAATGTGCACCAAACACAGCAACATCAATACCGGCTTCCGCCATAACCCATCTAACCCACTGGGCCAACGTGGCAGACGAAACAGGTTTGAAGGGTTTCTGATTAGCTAAAAGCAAGGGCCCTAAAGGGTCTGCCATGTGACTCAATGTACGTTCCTCATACATCTTTAAACATCTCAAAACACAACTTTTCATTATGAGGGAAAGCAGGATACTCAACTGAACGTGACTTCGTTTTCGTCCTCCTGGAAATGACAAAAGAACCACCCTGGGAGAAAAAATCCTGCCAGCCAAATCAAGAGCATGAACGTCTGACACTCTGTGACATGAAATGAGGCACAATAACATAGTAAGCTTTGCTGATAACTGTTTCAATGACAAATCTTTATTGTCAGGCCATGCCTCTAATAAGCTCAGAACCTTGGAAACATCCCATAAGGAAGTGTATCTGGGTTTCGGGGGTCGAGACACTCTAATACCTTTCAAAAGTTTACAAACTAAAGGATGAACACCAACAGGTTTCCCATCAATATGATCATGCCCCGCTGAGAGCGCGGATCTGAAATTATTCACCGTCCGATAGGACAAACCCTGACCTGCACACTCTGACAGGAAATTAAGAATATCTTTTAAATCAGATCCCACGGGATCCACCTGTCGCTGAAGGCACCAACCCACCCATCGTTTCCATGATGCAGAATATTGTTTGCGGGTGGATGGAGCCCAAGCCTGCAGTATAAAATTGGCAGCCGCCGATGAAAGGCCTTCAATGCGGTCATGTCGCCGGAGAGCGACCAGACCATGAGGGGTAACTGATTCAGAAGGACCAGCGGATGGGGGGAGCCCACTGGGTCCTGGAGAATCACCGGAAAAGAGGGTAACTGAAACGGAAGATCCACCGACAGCTCCAGAAGCGTTGGAAACCACGACTGTGTCTTCCACAAAGGTGTGACTAGGATCACTGAGGCTCCCTGATGCCTGATCTGGGCCGCTACTCTGGGAATTAATGCAAACGGCGGAAACGTGTAATTCCTCAGAGGACCCCAATAATGTAAGAAGGCATCCGTGCCCATCGCCATCGGGTCCGGCCTCCAGCTGTAAAACAGGGGAAGCTGGGCATTGAGGCGAGAGGCAAAGAGGTCTATCTGACACGGGCCTCGAATAGTCATGATCTGCAAGAACACTGAAGGGTGCAACCTCCAGTCGCTGAAGTCCCTGAGGAACCTGGAGTTCCAATCCGCCACCAGATTGCTCTTGCCTGGCATATATTCCGCCACTACTCTGATCTTCTGGGAGAGGCAGAAATGCCAAAACTCTCTCGCAATGTTGGCGAGGAGGCGAGACTTCGTTCCGCCCAGGTGATTTATATATCGCACTGCTGACACATTGTCCATCCTGAGAAGGATGCAAGAATTGCTCTTCTGAGGTGAGATCGATCTTATGGCAACGAGCCGGCTAACAACTCTAGACAATTTATGTGTAGATGTAACTCTTCTGCTGACCATCTGCCGCCAGTGGCGAACTCTCCACATCTTGCACCCCAGCCCCAATGACTGGTGTCCGATTCTATGAAAATATCGGGAGAAGCTCCGAAAATGGCCTTGCCATTCCACGCTTCCATGTGGTCTAGCCACCATTGGAGCTCGTCCTGAGCGTCTGGTGATAGAGCAATGAGATGATCGTAAGAGAACCGCTTCTGTAGATAATGAATCTTCAGGCGTTGCAATGCTCTGTAGTGCAGAGGGCCTGGAAAGATGGCATGAATTGACGACGCCAGAAGACCCACAATCCTCGCTAGGGACCGTAAGGAGATCATCTGCTTGGACAATGTCGAGCGAATTTCACTCTTGATTGATTTTATTTTGGAAGGTGAAAGAAGCAATTGCGCCGACACCAAGTTTATCTGAAAGCCCAGAAAGTCCATCAGTTGGGACGGGGATGTCATGGACTTTTTTTTAGATTTATAACAAAACCGAGGTCCTCTTTGAGAGACATTGTCCATTTTAAATGAGTGAGAAGGAGCACCAGATCTTGCGCTAGAAGGAGCATGTCGTCTAGATAGATGATCATGCAAACCCCCATTTCTCTGAGCCGATTGACCACAGGCTTCATGAGTTTGGTGAAGACCCAGGGGGCTGAGGAAAGGCCGAAGGGAAAAGACAGATACCGGAACCATTGCCCTTTCCATTGGAATTGAAGAAATTTCTGATGGGAGGGGCAAATGGGAACCGTGAGATAAGCATCTTTTAAGTCCAACCGGACCATCCAATCGTTCTCCAACAACAGGTCTCTCAGCAGGTGAATCCCTTCCATTTTGAAATGTCGGCAGACCACAAAGGGATTGAATTCTCTGAGGTTTAACACTAACCTCTGACCTCCTCCTTTCTTTTCCACCAAGAAGACGTTGCTGCAAAAACCTTCTGCCTCGAAGGGCCCCGCAGCAATGGCCTGCTTGGTCAAGAGTTCTTGGAGCTCTGAGTCTATAAAAGTTTGCTCTCGTAGGGAAAACAGGAGAGGGGGAGGAGGGGAGGCCTGAACAGGCACCTCGACCAACTCTATCTGATAACCCTGCACTGTGTGTAAAACCCACACATCTGACGTGGGCTTGCGCCAATTGTTCAGAAAATGCAACAATCTGCTCCCCAGAGGAACTGTAGGAAAAGGCAGGAGAATTACCTGAGGCTTGGGCATCGTTATTTCTGAAGCCCCTGTTGATTCCACGATTGTATCTGCCTCTGAAACCACGGGATCTGGAGGGATAAAACCCGGCTTGCTCCGGCTCTTGTGTGTAACCCCTATGCCTGGGGGCGTATCCACGTCGAGGACCTTGTGGGGTGAAGCGGCCGGCCGAGCGTCCTCTGCCACGACCGGCCCTGCCAGAGAGGGGATGAAGCACCCTTTTTAGGGAAGATTGTGATTTCTCGAGTGAAGTAAAGGTATTCACGAACTTGGCAATGTCCTTTACAAATCGGTCACCAAACAATTGCCCTTCAGCCAAAGGGCCCGGTTCTGCCGAGGCAAGCTCCACCAATTGTGGATCGATTCGAAGGAGGACTGATTTCCGTCTCTCTGAAGACAAAGCGCAATTAGCGTTGCCTAATAGACAGATTGCACGCTGCGTCCACCCTGCCAGGACCTCCAGGTGGATCGCAGCTCCGGTCTCTTGCGCATCCAGCGCTAACTCCAAAATCTTGGCCAAGGGGCCGGACACATCCAGGAGTTTATCCTGGTAAGCCTTAAGGGCTCGATCAATGCCTTTCTTTGGATCTTTTTTGTACTTTTTAAGGAAAGTTTGCATTGACAAATCTATTTTAGGTGTAAGAGCCGTCTTATTGGCGAGATCGGGGCAAGGGCATTCTGAACGGAGGCGGGCTCTAACCTCCTTGTCAAAACTCTTACGCAGATTACTCTGCATATAATCCGCCACAGCCGGGGCGGGAGCCCAATCAGAGGAGCGAGGGTGAACTATGGCAGAGGGATCAAAAGTGAAGGGGGAAGGCTGGACGGGGGACTGGGAATGCTTGCGCTTCTTAGCGCGTTTGTGTGGCGTTACTCCTGGGATGTATCTGTATCAGTGTCCGTGTCTGTAAGTGAAATGGGCACAGAGGGAGAGGGGTCGGGAGGCCTGGGTAAGTCTCAACCGGGATCTTTTGAGCCTTCTTGAGTTTAGAATAAACCTGGACATGGAGCCAAGGAAGGCCAGGCGGCTCGGGAGGGGGAAGCGGGGACGAGGTCGGGTGTCCCGAGGGGGGAGGGAGGACCCATTAACTTATCAAGACGTTGAGAGATAGGTAGTAAGGCTGAGGAGAGCGCCTTATCCAATTTCTTATCTAGAGATTTGTCAATTAAAGTCTCTAAAGAATCATCATAGTAGTAGTCTTCGTCCTGATCAGGACCATAGGCAGCCATTTCCTCCTCGAGGACCTCAGAGTCCGACATCATGCAGTGAATATCAATATATTCAGTTCAACACTCCCCAGGGAGAAGCCCAATTATTTTCCAACCCTAACTCTCTCTGAGAAAGGGTGTCGGTCGGGAGCAATTTAGCTGGAGCAGTGAGAGCCAAGAGTACCCAAAAAGTCCCTGTAGCTAGGACTAATGGAGGGCAAGAACCCCTACCAGCCTAAGGCAGGGCACCCAAAAATTAAATATCTGCACTGCAGACCTTTTGAGAAAGGTTTAAAAATGCCAAGCGCTATGAAAATTATTCATGTACCAGGCCCGGTACCGGCTCAAACTCACTGCGCTTTACCAGCGTGTCGAGGGAAACTGGAGTGCGAGCACAGTCGCGTGCAGGTTCCCGAGACGCACGTAGGAGCCCGGGCAGGCTTCCGTCGTGCGCCTCGCTCCCTGAGTGGGGGAGGGGCCAGTCCCCTTTGGGTGTCCGCGCCGCGCACCGGCACAGTACCCGGCTGGCGAAGCGAGCGAACAAGACTCTTGGCAATCCAACAGAAAAGGGGCAATAAACCAACATTAACGGGACAATGAAGAAAACTGCCTACTGACTGTCGGACAGCGCAACACGCACTGACGAAGTCGGAGGTAACGCTAATAAGCGCGCGAGCGCGTTATTACCAACAAACAATCAAGCACATATTAATTATATTCAATCATATGCAATCCAAGTAAGCATTAAAACGAAACTGCAGGTTAATGGAGACAAATTAACAAGGCACTTATCTTGACTGCGGAGCAGCAAAGAAAGAGGCAGTCAAGTTGGTGCCTTGTTAATTTGTATACTTTGGACTCTGTTCATTGGTTGTTATTGGAGGCGTGGTTCAAAGCCTCATGGGACATGTAGTATGTTTATGTATTTTTTTCTATTTTACTGTGTTCTAATTGGCTGCTGTTTGGAGTAGTAAAGAAATGGAGAAGCATAATCTGAGCCTCCGGTCTTGCCATAGAATCCTAGTTGAGAGAGGGTTTCAGGTGAAAGCGCTTGAATTTCCTGAACGTAAGGTTTATATTCTGATATTGAAAAACGAATGCTGGAAAGATTCTGCAAAAAGCAGATGCTACGCTCATCAGGTGAAGGAGAAGCCTAAAAGGGGGTGAGGTAGGGGGTGTAAAGGGGTTAAGGTTAACGGATGGCCTCTTGTCATTATGGACCCCTGATTCCAGACCAGTATTTACTGCCACAAACAACTGCGATAGGGAAATGTAATCCAACTGGTTTAACTGATGGTAACCAGAACTACAAATCCCAGAATGCAACGGGTTGTTAAATGAAAGCTGACTTCTACAACACATTATTTCCGAAGACATGGGGTTATCTGCTAACCAGCCTCGCTGAGTCAAGGCCCTGGCGAGGGCGTGGGCTGGACATGGGGAAGCGATGGTGAGTGGTGAGCACTTTCAGGTGTCTCCTTTCCCAATGAACAGCAAGCTGCGTGTTCCCTTTATAGGTGTTCGTAGATGGAGAGGTGGAACATTCGAGTATTTCACTCATTTTAGGCCCAGTCCGTGATTAGTGCTGGGCTCTCTGGATACCTGTGAACCTGGATTGGGGTGACTGAGACCTGTGCGTCGCATGTTCTTTCTTCACCCTTACACAAGTTGGTCAGATGTAACGCCTGTGAGCGAATGGAAGACATGTTTTGGCTGGGTGACGACTGTGGGGTTTGTGAAAGGTGTGTTTTGCTCATGTGAATAATAAGTACGTCTCTGGTAGATGTGCTTTGGCCATGTGAAGAGTATGTGGGACTCTGGGCGGTGTGTATTGACCTAGTGCAGAGTTTCTAAGTCCAAGGACTGTGTTTCGGGTGTTTGTAGAGTAGGTGGTTCCCAGAAGTGGTGTATAGTATTGTTTCTATTTGCAAGTACTGCAGTTCTTCTGAGAGGCCTGTACTGCTTGTGTGCATCAAACAGCCATATGCAAATTCTGCAGGTCTATTCCAGAAAGTATGGGCATTTTAGCAATGTGCACAGTTTAGTTGGTGGTGGGTGTTTTGTGGATATAAGCCCCAAATAGGAGTATTTGGGACTTTTCAGAGTCTCAACAGCATGATTCTTTGTGAGGTATGATGTTCTGCTTCGCAAGTCCCCCGTGAGACGCGTTCTGGCTATGCAACAAGTTTTAAACCATTTTGCATGTTTATAAAGCCTGTAGACCCTGGCACATGTGCTTAATGCATAAACAAAAATCAAATATTTGAGATCTTTAATGTTTGGAAATGTTTTTATGTATTCATAAATTAATTAGTCGTCCTTCGTTGTATCACTTAATTTATCTTCACAAAATTACTTCGAATCGTCAATGCATTTTGGGATATCTCTGTCTCTTCATCAGGATCCAATCAACACGTTTCGCTTGCTTGACATCTTTTGGGGTTGTACCATGGGGTACTATTCATACCCAAGCGCAGGGGAGGAACCTAGGTGCTCCTTCAGTGATGTTGTCCTATGATGTGATGAACTGTCCGGTAATCGGGCAATGATGAGCTCTTTCTACATTTAAACATGAAGATTGGCCTGTACCGAAGCATGGAATCCTACCACTTGCTGGAACCTTAAACTTCTTCAGTTTCAGTACCCTCAAATCTCCTGTATGGATTCAGCCACCCAAAGTGTTAAGTGGGCTTCATTCGACAGCCCTCTTTGGCACTTATGCAGATCCTAAACCACTCCCTCACCAAAATGTAGCTTATGCCGCCTTACTAACCTCGCCTATGTGACTTATGTATGCCAAAGGCCTTCTAGAAATGTTTATTCATGTCTGAAAGGGTTTTTCTGGGGTGCCAAGTTATCCAGAAGGCATTGTAACGCTGTCGGACTATTGTCAGTGCTGTTTGTATAGTGCATAGCTTCCACTTATGCAGCCCCATAGCACTGCCTATGCAGTGGAGGTAATGCATAATTAGGTTTTAACAGTCAAGAGACCGCAGATTAATTAGGACAGGTAAAAGTGGTGGGTTTGAGAGTGCACGAGGGACTCTGAGACAGGAGAAGGGTGTGGACGATAAATCCAGAAAGGAAGTAGCATAAGAAATGAAAGGTTTTCAGAGCACTACTGATTTCTGGTGGGGGCGACTTGCTTATACAAAGGACATTGTCAGAGAAGAGCTTTTAAGTTCTTTCCAAGGCCTATTGTAGTTGAATTCCAGAACACTGCATTTAATGTGTTTCCTTGATCTAGGTTTCAGTTCACAAAAAGAAACACATTACATGTTTCTGACTTGGCCATCACCCTGGTGAGGCCATTAGGTGCAGTGCTTGTTTTTGCCAATCCTTTAATATATTTCCCCAATTCATCTTTTATTGGGTTGTTTTTCATGTTGCCTAATACACACAAGGCTCCAAGTTCTTAGTTGCTAGCCACTTTAGTGATTCTACTTTTTAAAATTGATGATTTTTTTTTTTACTCTGGTCCGGGGCTTGTGCTCCACAAACGAGCAATAAAGCAAAGTTGTTGTTTGATTGTTTATCAATCCTATTGTATTCAATTGATGGTGACTAAATATTTTTAAATTTCATTTATTGGCCTCTGCTGGTTACGAAGAAGATCTCTCCCCATGGATTCTGTGGCCGAAACAATCAGAGAAAATCATGTGTTTCAGCTTCTTATTAAATAACATACATTTTAACATTGAAGTCCTTGTGAATAAATTGTACACATGAATGTTTCCTTGAGTCTCTTGGGTGAATCTCCCTGGAAGGCTTCTTTCCTTTCCTTTTGTTACAGGCACTCTGAGGTAAACTAAACCTGTTGGTTTGTCACTGCTACATTTTTACTTTACTTCTTCGTTTTTTTTCCTAAGGCTTGTAATAATATTTTTGAACAATGTTTGAATTTTGCTTCATGAAAAATAGTTTTAATGCATTTATGTCCAAATTAATGTATATCATATTTTGAATTGGTCTGCTTCCTATATATTATATTAAGGCCCATCTGTATTTAGGTCTTTATTTTTTTTATGTTACAGGTCACAGTGGCTGTAATTTAGAAACAAGCCAGTAGTTCTCACATATTTGAGAGCTATTGGATTTGCCAATGTCTTTTAACCACGTAGAGCAGCATGGCTGTTGTGCATCATGGCTAAAACGTATAAAAAAGTGCTATAAAACTTTTTTTTTTAAACAGTACTGTGGCGCGAGAAGGTAAAACAGACATTGGCAATGCCAATACGTCTCGAATTTGCGAGAGTTAGAGCTATTGGCGTTGTAAATGACAGTCTTTTACCCATGTGTTATGGAGTGGATGTATGTGGTGTGGAGTGGAATTATTTGGGTCGGATTGGAATTGTTAGTTGTGGATGTGTGTAGTGAAATTATGTGGCATGGTGTGCAGTGGAATTATGGAGATAGTAATTATGTGGTTTTGTGTGTACTGGAATTATGTGGAGTGGGATTGTGTATTGTGGAGTTTAATTATGTGGTGTGTTGTTGAATTTTGTGACATGATGTGGTATTCTGTGGTGTGGATTGATGTATGTGATGTGTAAATGTGTTGTTGAGTTGAATTATGTGGTTTGTTGCCGAATTATGTGGTGTGGAATGGAAATGTGTGGGGTGGAATTGTGTTTCATGGAACTGTGCGGCGTTGAGTGAAATTATGCTGATTGGAATTATGTGCAAAAGAAACAATTGATGGATGGAATGCTGAACAATGCAAAGATTCACCCCCAGTCACAGGGATCTATGGGTTAAATCCATCATTCTTTTGCTCGCCACACCACCCCAGTTTGGATCCAGCCATATGCAAATCAGTCTTGACCCTGTTCCTTATGGGAACAGTCCAGCCCGAACTGCCAAGCCATGTGGCATAAGGTGAAGTGTATTTATGTGAATTGTTGCTATGCAGTTGCCAGTGTCCTAGAGTGGAGTGGGAGGAGTAGATTGTCATAGACTGTATTTGTTGGAGTAGAGTGCCATAGAGGAGAGCAGAGTTCAGTGGCAGAGAGTGCATTAGAGTGCATTGTCAAAGAGTGCAGTGGGGTGGAATAGGGTGGAGTGGGTTGGAGTAGATTGAGGTAGTGGGGTGTATTGGATTGGGTGGACTGGGTGGGGTGGAGTGGATTGGGGTGGATTGGAGTGCGGTGTATTATATTGGTTTGGGGATTGGAGTGGGGTGGATTATATTGGTTTGGGGTAGGGTGGGGCGGATTGGAGTGTGGCAGGGTAGAGTGTGTATGGAGCTAAAGTGTATTTTGACGCTTCGAAAGAACATTGTTCAATAATACGGTGGTTTTACATGAAGCACAGGGAGGGTGACCAAATGAATGTTATTCTTTGGTGAACCAAAGGGTTTCTTGAGGCTTACTGTTGATAGGGTCTGTGATGTAAACTGAAGGGTTATCAATGTATGTTAAAATGTTATGAAGGCACTGTCTGTCAGCTCCTGGATGCTTCTCTGCCTGTATGAGTTATGGGAGTGTGTCCAATAAATCCTTAATCGGACTTCTAAAATTTCAGAGTAATTTGAAGAACCTCTTTTTTTTCCATTACAATTGCTCTAAGGCAGATTTATACCAATGTGCTGAACTTTGCAAAGTTCTTTAATACATTAAAAGTTAATAACTTTTCGTTGTGCAAATTGTGGCCTCTCTGTAGCGCATGGTATGTTTTATGAGCAACAACCACATCATTATATGGATATCTTGTGTTGGGAAACTGACTTGGTCTTGGTCATTGATATCCCATATCAGTGTGTCCACCCCATATAAAAGTGAGACCATATGCAGCTAGGCGGATCAGGTGACACATAGGAAGGAAGGTTGTAAATCCTTTAGAGTAAATATAAAGGTACATTACTCAGTAGAACAACACTGGCGCATGCATTCGAAGCCCTTTTTTTTTTTTTTAAAGGGGGGGTGTGATATATATATTTTTTTTCTTGTCATATATATGACACAATAGTTTCTCTTTTTTTTTTTGGTGTGATACTGCACCATTAGCCAGACCCACACGAAATACATATCAAGCACACACAGACACCTACTGAAGCATACACAGACACACACTCAAGCACACGCACACACAAAGACACTAAAGCACATAAGCACACATACACACACCTGAGCACACAAGGACACGCACCCACAGACTTACTACAGCTGCAGTCTGCAGAATTCATTTTATACACCTCAGCGGGAAGAGAAGCGGAGCTGGCCAAAAGTGCCCTCATTTCGAGTATGAGCACACACAGATTATCACATCTTTATTTGGTGGACAATAGTATCAACTGGTAAGGCATCTAAGTTGGTTACAGTGCTTGCTACAGATTCACAGCAGCTCTCAGATCCCAATGCGTATAAATTCACCAGTTGCTAAGGGTTCTTTTCTTTAGAGATCTGTGAGTAATCCAGGTCGAGGGTTTGAATGATGAAAGAGATAATGGACCAGTCGCCTCTGAAGCAGCCATTTAGACTCTTTTCCGAGTGCCTGCCTGGGGCCCTGCTCTGAGTTTGCTTTGAGGAGGTCTAGGGCACGGGATAAAGCAAAGTCACAAACAAGCCAGAGGCAGGCCGCAGCACAGAGCAGCCAGACTTTGCCCTGCTCTGTAAATCACAAATACCCAAGCCTAAGCTGTTAATGCAGAGTAAGGGAAGAGATAAGGATCAGGTCTGCTCCGTGGAGAGGTGGGTCTGGTGGCTAGTACAGTATTGTTCATCACCATGAAAATTAAACAAATGGAACCCCCAAATGTTACTGCAGTAACACTTGTTGCACTTACAACCATCATGGTGACCTCAGTGGTGATGCTGGCCTGAGGTGGGTTGTAGAAGATCAGTTGGCCTGTACACTCTGTACCATTGGCACTCTTCAGCGACAGCAGTGGGCGGGACCTAGCCAGGAGCAGGGGTGCTTGAAAGGCAGTGACTGAGGAGGACGCAGGAAGTGACACGCAAGGGACGCACTTTAAGGCCGGGTGGCTCTCGGCGATGGATAGCCACACAAATACCAGCGATGAGTTTGACTCCTGTTACAAAGTCGTGGAAGAATCTTCTCACCAGCACCGAGACTGTCTCTTCACATCACAAAGGCCTAGCAGCTGTCTCAGGCTTGTGCTCTGTATCAATGTCCAGCTTTGCCCCGACCACCTCTAATTCAAATAATTTAAAAAACCAAGCATAACTCTCATCAAAAGAAGCCCCAAAAGTCATATCATACTAAAAGAAACCCAACCACAAAAACTGAAAATAAGACAACATTTATTTCATAATAAGGACTAGGTAGGGTGATGTGTGAAGAGGACAGCACACGGAGAAACGGTGGATGGGAGAGGAAAGCAGTAACACTGGTTGCCAACATCAGATGCGTGTGTACATCAAAACACGAGCTAAGGCAATCTAAAAAAATAGTGTGCGAAACTAACTGAAATGGGCAGAAGCGAAAGAGTCCTGTAACAGGGCCAGTCACCATGGGGGAGGGGGGACGATACACCAAAAGAAGGGACAAATGGCCACGATTTACCACTCAAAAGTAAGGAATTTAGAAAGGCACGCTGAACAACCAATGAAAAGCGATGGGCGGGATTCAAGCCCCTATACTGAAAATAGCATGTCTCGAAGGCAGTGCGTGCATGCATGCTGCCTAGGCTCGACCTAAAAAACAAGAAGCACAATGACATGGACAGTGATGGCTGTGTCATAGTGCTTTTTTTATGGCGGGTGGGCGGGGCGGCAACACAGACTACGTGAGTGTGGTGGGTGGGAGAGAAGAGGCAACATCGACAACTGGGGAGTTGGAGGAAAGTGGCAAAAAATATAACAGGGAGGTGGGAGGGAAGAAGCAACACAGACAAGGGCGGTTTGGGTGGGATTGAAGAAGCAACACAGACAAGAGGGTGGTAAGAGGGAAGAAGCAACATGACATGAAGAGTAACACAACAGGAAGAAGAAAAGAAAAAATAGTACCTCAATCACCGTGCGAGCAGCAGCAGTACCCTAATCAAAATGAACCAATCTGTCCTTGGTCAAAGCTCGAGCAGAAAGAAGAGGTAGTGAAGCTTACATGTGCTGCCCAAATAGGGGGCAGAAAACATGAATGATAATGAATCCAACAAATGATAAGCTATGGGGAGGCTCCAAGCCCCTTGTTGTAGACAAGATCTTGGAAGAGCGCATGCACTGGGACAGATGAGTCCTAAAAATGAAACCGTACAAATATTAGACACTCTTTGAGGGGACTGTATTGTTGACCAATAGCTCCGGTGACTCCCTAACTATAATAAGATATGCCTCAGTGTATTGCACACTTTTAGTTTACTGGTATCGGGCTTACTCCATTTCCCACAAATGGGTTTGTTTTCCTTCTCTTTACATAATGTTTACCTTACTCCACGCGGAATGTTCCATTGTTTACTTCCAACCACACACGTTACATGGTGTCGTGTGCTACTCTTTTAGCCAAGCTCTTCAGCACCCCACATAGAGGAAGAAAGCGCTATATAAATGCTGAAATACAATACAGTACAATTATTAAAAGTATTTGTTCAGTGATCCAAGATTTTTCCAAGTTCTCTTCTTCAGTTTTTCCCCTTAACTTGCCGCTGTTATAACTTGCCATTACCCTTGCTTTTAACACTAATGTATCTTGATAGAAATGTTTCTTCTGCTTCAGCATATGCTTTTCTGAGTACCATCGCTGCATCCATTGGCAAAAGCACTTTCCTGCTCCCTGCCCCCACCCTCTCGCTCCAATTTTTTTAAATCTTAAAAGCCATTTTTGCTTTTGGCACACACACTTATCCTTTGCGGACCTGTAATGGATATTTTTCTAATGTGTTTTTTTTTTTATTTGCCTATTACTGAAATACCGAGATTTGACACAGTATAAACAGTTGGCGGTACCTTTGCTGCGGCTACTTCAGGCAGGTCCTTCTCTCCTCAGTCCTTCATTTGTGCTAGTGGTTGCAGGGGGTGGGCACCAGCACTCGTTTTTGGGTTCTGGAACTTATTTTTCATCCATAGATATTGGCCCAGGCAAAGGTAGAAAAGCAGAAGAAATAGTTAGGAAAAGTGTGACCAGGAAGAAAGCAAGGATGAACAAGCAGTGGAAAGCCAATGGGTCTCGCCTTTTGGCTGCCAATGCATACCTATTGGATTTGTCAGTGCTTTTTGTTGATGTTGTTCAGCATCAACAAAAGAAGGGGAAATAAATGCCTTTTGTCAATGCTGTGCAGCATTGGCAGAAAAAAGTGTAATGACGTGAATGCCTGCATGCGTCATCAAGATGTGCTAGTGCATACTGCATACCATGGCCACAATTCCTTAAAATTTACCATTCCAAGATGGCAGACCCCCCATCTTAGAAGAGAAATTTTTAAAAACGTAATAAAACGTGTGAAAGTGCAATTTAAGTACAGGAGACCTGGTAGCATAGCGCAGCTGTTGGGCCAAAAAACAGGCTGTGAGGGGTATGGGAGCAAGGGTAGAGCAGGCAGGGGAAATGGAAACATTGCTGAGCAGTGAGGGGGAAAGGAGCAAAGGAGGAGCTCAGTGGTTGGAGATGAAAGGAGTTGGGGTAGGGGGGAACGGGGGGAGACAGGGAAAGTAATAAAGGGACTTGGAGGTGTGGCTTGATAATAAAAAAACAAAAGACTATGACTGTGAAGGGAGGAGGAAGCAACGGATGAGCTTGGGAGGAGAATGTGAGCAACATTGAGAGCATGGTTGTCCAGCATTTGGAGGGAAGGGCAGTACTCAAGCGAGATAGAAAGAAAACACATGCACCCCCACTGAGTACTGAAAGCAAAAGAAAAGAGTGGTTCCCTGAATGTGAGCAATCGAAAGATTCAAGTCATCCATGTAAAAGGATAGTAAAGAAGCTATGCTCCAAGGGAGGGAAAAACCAGTGTCTATTTTGTAAAAAAGAAAAAAAAAAGTGCTGCGCCCTCGTCAGGAGGCAACTGCAGTTTGCACCACACATGGCCACTGTACTTACACAACTAATAACCATCACACTGCTACAAGTGTGACAATTCAGACTGCTCGAGGCTGCCAAAGCTTTAAGAATGGCTTGGGTGGCAGGTATTAGTTGTTTTTAATGTATATTGAATTAACAAACAGCTGTTTTTCTGCATACACAAACAGCGCCACCATGTGGCAGCTGTTATAAGTGCAGGTTCCAGCAATTAAGTGCTGGTGCCAAGCACCGGAAACCACCGACTCAAATTAAGCACTAGGAAAAAACGCAAGAATATGAAGGAAAATCATCAAATAAGAAGCAAGAAAGTGAGTGACAATAAAGTCAACTAATGGTAAGCAAAACCCTGGCCTTCCGTAAGTATTCGTGTTGTCCACAATTGGTCTTTGAAAACAAGCAAGTAAAAAGCTGTCGGTAGCCGAGACCTAAAAATAACCTACTAGAGTGGGATATGGAGACAGGAAGTGTAGGGTAGTAGAGGAAAGTGGAGTGAGGTGGAATCAAGATTGGGCACACTTGGTATTTGAAAACCCTGGCATTCCTCATCACAGGCTGAGGGCAACTAAGAAAAATTAGGGCATCTGCACTTGCGTTTTTGTTGTTGTTTTTTTTAATGAATTGAGCACTGCCTCCCCTGTCGGTGCTTGGTTCATGTTCTTTGGCAGACTTTGCCCTGTGGGTTGCGCCAGAATTCACCAAGAGACAAGTTCAGTTATGAAATATTGATTTCCAGGGTCCTTGCCCTCATGTGCTTGATAAAAGGTCACAGCAGGAACACAGCAGAGTCCTTATCTCATGCATGGAATGTAGTCAACATAGAATGCATCTGCAGTCTCATAAGTCTCTATTGGGGATTATTATTATTTTTATTAGAGCTGCTCTGTGTGCCAGTAGCAGTGAAAACAGATAACACTTTACCGTTGTTTTAAGAAAGTTCTTGGTCTAGCGTTAGAACTATTTACATCGTTAACTGATGGACTTGGCCTCGAGTTTAGTGAGATCCGTGTCCCTGCGCCTACAGAGCCCAAAACTCCTCATTTTATAACCGGGTTAACAAGACTACAAATTCAGACGAGAAAAAACTGAAGTTGATAAGCTACTCGTGCACACACTCGGGAAACCCGTGAGATATGTTTTATTTCCGTGGTACATAAATTAAATCAAGTAGCGCGTTACAGCATACTTACCGTGGCACGACTTGGGAGCAGGGGTCTTTTTTCATAAGACTAAGTCTAGGTCCTCTTAATGGTTCTTGCCCTGTTATTCCACTGTTGACATGCGTGGAGCAGAATGACTACACGGGTAGTGAGTGCCGTCAAATAAATGATGAAAAACGGTCACAATAAACGTAAAATAGAAAAAAGTCCAGTCCAGATTTAAATAGCAACATGCAATAAACATGCGCAGAAGGGATGAAGCAGCCACCATATCCCCAGATAGCCAAAGTAGACCGGCTTAATGGATTGCGCCCCTTGGGTTGGGGTGGCTTCCCTTGTACCCGCTTGCGTCCGAAGCTGCCCTAGGCTGTATACAGATGAGTTTCACGTCTGAGTGACAGGGTCACGCCCTCCGCACTAGATGCTGCTTTGTGCGAGTGACTGGTCAAACTGACCCCTAACTGTCCGAGTGACACTTGAGGTCTGTGCTCGGGGTTAGCAAATTTGCCCCAGGTAAATTGTTTGCTGCAAGATTACCAGATTACTCCCTGTCACCGAGGATACAATGATGCTGTAGCCCTGGCTTTTCGTTTTAACAACCTAATGCATTCTGGGAGATGTAGTCCTTGCTGCCTTCAGTTGATTAAATGGCAGGCTCGAACACAAAGATCTGTCAAATGACATCGGAATACAACAGCAATGCGTCCTTGGTGACATCAAGCCAGTAGGCTTTGTTGTGACCACGGGCTGTGCATGTGCAGTGCTTAATTTGTAAGAGAATAAGTGCTGAGCCCAAAGTTTTAAGCTTACATGCGTCGCTATCGAATGTCAGCTTGCAGAATGCCAAGGCGATGTTTCCACCTCACGCCTCTTTGATCCACCCAAACACTTTCTGCCCCTTTAGTTCAATCCTGCAGGTTCTTTCTTATACCTGCTTTCTACCTTTGTCGTTATTTCCCCCTCATTCTCTTCCGCTTTCTTTCCCCTTGTGTGCTTTTCTGTCTCCTGCCACGTGTCAAAGTCTGACGAAGAAAAAATAACTGCCTACTCCCAAAAATTAGTGCCGGTGGGCCCCACCGGCTCAAATTAAGCACTAATTGGCCATTGGTCTTTCTGGCCTCCTGATCACCCATGTCCGTGTCGCTGTGTTGAGGATGTAGATTACGGAAATTGCAGTCAGTCACAACTAAAGCGACCAAATGACTCCCTGCATCCGGGACACACTGTTGCCAGTCCTGGCCTTTTCATTCCGTGAAGCAGTGCATTCTGGGGGTTGTCTTAAATTGGCTCAGTTGAACCAATTGCGCTAGCAGGCCCCACGCTGCTCTGTAAAAGGAAAGCCCAGGAGGGGGAAAGTGGAGCCATCTGTTCACCCTGGGACTGGTGAGCGGGAGGGATGCTGTCTCCGAGTGTGCAAGCAACTCGCCTGACGACTTCCGCAATCAATATCCAATTTGCTCTTTTTGTGTTAATCAGTTTGGCCACCTATAATAATGCATTGTAAATCAAGCAGTTGCTAGATCAGTGTGCAAAGAATAACAAGCTTGTTGTGATAACCAAACCAGTGCTGCAGAGTAAGGAAGGTTTGCACACCGGGAAGCAGGTAGACCATGGGAGTCTCGTCTGTGTGTGTTTTATTTATTTAATACTCTAGATAGGTGTTCATTAGACTGCAGCATTGCACCTTATTTATAAGCCACAGTAATATCCCCTTGAAATCTGCAGTGTGTCCAATGCACTAGCAGGTTATGAGTCGCTCTGCAGTTGTGATTCGGCTGTGTAAACTCTAAGAATGCCAGACTGAGGGAGGGATATTACAGAATGGGGCATTTATAACACTCAGCGGGGTACCCAGAAAGATTTGAAGTAGGCAGAACTGTGTATTCTGGATTTCCTGTTTCGCCGGTTAACTCTCCCTTTCTACCTGGTTACTTCCAGTGGGTCTTGGACATAGGTACGCCCAGGCAGAAGTGAAAGTAGAAAATCCTGGAATGTTTTGGTCTTCCTTTCCGCCCCATGAGTATGTATGTATGCGCTATTTCTATAGCGTGAACCTAGCCAAAAGGCAGCAGAGTACTGTACATGGTCAAAGACCCGCATAAAGTCATTGTGTAACAGGAGATGGTGCTGGGTTGAGGATGTTTAATGCATTGAATTATAAAGTTCTTTAAAGAGGTGAGTCTCCTATCAAATGAGACTCGGATGAGTAGACAGACTCTGTTATGTTCCTTTTCCTTCTTGTTGGGGTACAGTTTCTGTTTTTTGTATGGGTGCTATGGTGGCATTAGCTGAATTTGTTGTCTGCAGTTGCATATCATTAATTAGAGCTAAAGACACACAAATGATGGACGGAATACGGAACAAATCAAACATTTACCCCCAGTCAAGATCTGGGTTAAATGTATTGTTCTTTTGCTCACCATGCCACCCCAGTTTAGACCCAGCTATATAGAAATCAGTCTTGATCCTGCTCCTCAGAGGAACAGTCCAGCCCAAACTGCCAAGCCAGGTCCTCCCTGAACCAGAAACGAGCATCCTGGGACTGGTTTTGGGGTATCACCCCTCATCAGCCAGGCTAGCTTGAATCCAGTGGCACAGTGAGCCCAAGACCCATTTTTTGCATACCAGGCGCACTTAGGACGAGAAAGCAAAAGACACAGTGGGGTGGCATGGTGAGCAAAAGAATGATGGTTTTAACCCAGATCCCTTTACTGGGGTTAATGTTTGATTTGTTCCGCATTCACCCATCATTTGTGTGTCTTTTGCATTATAAATTAGAGCTAGGCTAGTAGCGTCAAGTTTCTGCCCACAAATTAAGTTTCATTAATCTTAATTTTGTGCCATCAAAGCACAACTAAGCAGTCTGACAACTCTGGTTTCCGTACATTGGACCTTGTACTGGAGCACCCAAGAAGAGGAGCTCATGTTAAGAATTGTTGGTGAGTATCACAATCTGTAGTAAAATCAGGAACTTTGGCACGAGATAGTCCAAAACGCGGCAGCCCGGCTGGTATTAAAACTACCTAGGAGGTCCTCAGCCACAACAGCACTCGATACCCTCCACTGGCTGCCCATACATGAAAGGATTCTTTTCAAAATCCTAGTAATAATATTCAGAACCCTCAAGAATACTGGACCCAAATACCTAAAATCCAGAATCAAACCTTACATTACCCAACGGCCTCTGCGATCATCCTTGGAAAATCTCCTTACACACCCCGCTTTCCACCTCTCATCTAGAGGAGGTAAGTCAATGGCAGTCCTAGGAACAAAAGCATGGAATACCCTGCCCACACATCTGAGATTGGCACAGTCTGAACTCATGTTCAAGAAACTCTTAAAAACCTGGATCTTTGGGGCCCCAGACCAGCTAGTGCTATCACTTATCTGACCTTTTACCTGATGGCTCTAACTAATTCCTTTTTGCACAGCCTACACCCAGTTTCCGATAGCGCCAAGATGTTCCCCGGAGTGAACATTGCGCTCTATAAATAATACCATTCATATAACCGGTGTGAGGAGTTATACACCCGTCTGAGTTAAGAAGACAACAGTGCTATAATACAAAACTTAAAAACCCCTGAAATGTTCCCAGTTATCATTAAGTTGTGCACCCTATAACTCGCACACCCTCAGCATGGCTGCTAATGACCTCACGAATGACACCCACATGGATCTGTAAATCCCACAACAAGAAGAGTAGGTTTTTATTGAATTTGTAAGATTTGTTTCTGACCTTATGGGATACCCACACTGCATGGGTTCTGGAGATGCTTCCTCGATGCCTTTAGGTCCCATGTTATTTTGGCTGCAGGCTTCAGTGCCTCACATTCTGTGTTAGAACAGCATACCACATCTTCAGTTGTGGCCAGCGAATCAAATTGCTTGTGTGTATGGATCAAGAAACCACCTCGGACAAAGAAAAAAGGAGGAAAAATCCCTTCAGCCAGCTGGATTCCATTATTTTTCAATATGTTTTTAATAGACAGACACGACAAACCTAACATTGTGGCCAAAGTAAAAAATATATATCATTTTTGTTTTACCTCAATTGATCCTTAGTTTTTTGTCTATTTGCAAAGAATGCTAAATGGACTTTCACCAACCTAAAAAGGATCGCAAATTAAACCAGGCCGCTTCATCTCATCCAAAAATCTGTCAAACAGTGTCTGACTGACATTTTCCAATTCGAATTAAGCTGGATTGCAGCACTTTGGTGACACCTTGTAAAACTTGTGCACCCGTGACAGATCTTTTGCAAATGCACCAGGTTGATGGAGTCCATGTTCATAAATCAAACTGAAGGAAAGTTTAATCCAGTTTCATCAAAAGGTGCAACTGTTATTAACGATTCCATAGAAGTGATTCCTACCTATGGAAGTATAAAAAATAATATATCTCACATACTGACGGAAACAATGTATCTTGTTCTTCTTAAACGCACAGTCATCTTACAGTCGGCCAGCTGCTAGGCCATCTTTTGTAAATTAACACCTGGGATCAGCTGACTTAATGCCACCCTCTGGTTAACTTTAGAGGTTTGCATGTTTATATCCTTGCTCTAAAATGGGGTGTCCAAAGTAGGCCCAGGTGGGCTGGATCCATGCCGTATCTTTATTTAGATTCATTATGTGTCGGTGTGTCTTAACTTGTACGGCTTGAAAATCTGGCATGGGTCTGCCTTATTCGGCCAATGTTAGGAACCCATGCTCTAGAAAGGGCCAAAATGGCCAGCCCTCTGCTTGGTTGTACATGACACGTTCGAGGGCGCCGGTGCTTCTTCGTGCAACAAGTCCCCACCGATTTACACACTTTCACGCGTATAAGAACGCATCTTGATGCATGCATGTCCAACGTTGCATAGGTTGTGCATTCTGAAGTCGAATGTACACCATAATTGTGTCAATCTGGAAAGGCCACGCCACCCCCCCCTATCTATTTTGTTGACTCAAAAAAACATTAATATTACTTTCGTTAGATATTTAACCAAGCCCTGCCAAATATGCTAGTCCCTACCGTGTGTGCCCTGAAAGAAAGAGTTTGTTTCTAGACTTGGGATGTCTGTTCAAATGTATTTTAAGTGTCAGCTATCACCCCGCGGATGTCTCTGGGGGAGGTGGAGGTTCCTGGCATGAAGCAGGCGTCCGGCCTATTCGGTGGCAGGCACCTCAGTCTCTGTACTGTTCCAGCCCTCACCGACTCGCCCGCCGCTAGCCCGATGCATGCAAAGGCCCTGGTCCTATTCAGCGGGGCTGGTGCCTCTCAGAATCCCGCCCCCTCGCAGATTGTGTCTGCGCCGACTGTCGCGCCAGTGGGCCTACTCTGTCTGTCAAACCCGGATTGTCAACAACCCCACCCAGACCCCCAGGCTCCAATGGTGCTCGTCGGCCACTAGACCGTTCCCTCAGTGGCTTAACGAAACTTGAGCCCCCGGCCCCCCCCCCCAAAGAAAGTACACGGAGCCCCCCCAGTCAGGCAGGACCCCTTAGACCAGTGTACTGTGCTGAGGGGGGGTGGGGGCCTGGAGCTGGCCTCCACCCCCCACCGCGGGGGCTGCGGGGGGCCTATGTTACGCCACTGCGTTCCCCAGTCTTTGACCCCGCCCCCCCCTTTCACTGGGGCACGCGGCGCGGGAGTTCCGGCTTCCTCCAGATACGGGGTCCCAGGGGAGGCCGGGGAGCAGGCTGGCAGCTGGCCCCTACCCCCTCGGGGACTCTGGGAATGCGGTGATGGCGGTTCAGGTTTCCGAGACATTAACTGGGTTTGTCTGCACAAAAGCAGGATTCCAGCTATATCGGCATTAGCGAAGGATTCAGTCTCTTGCCCACCACTGCTTTGGTTTATTGGAAAAAAATGAAGAGTGCAGTGTCCTAAAGGCGTTCTTAGGAGCCAAGGATGCATAACCTGGATTCCAGTTACTGACTCACGCTTTCATCACCCTACACATCCTGTTTATCTCACTCTGTCAGACTTGTTTTGTATTATGAAGTATTTTTATAGTGTGAACCTATCATTTCGCTCTTACTTCCAAGTCTGATGATGAAAACAAGCACTGACCAAGCCAATAGGTTTGACGGGGGTTGCTAGTCTTTTGGCTTTGTCAATGCTTGTTTAGAAATGGTTTTCATAGAACTTTGCTGTTGCAGGGGCCCTCGTCAACATATAAAATTCACGGGCTAAAAGCAAACATATTTTTGCTCTCAAAAAGATCACACTGGCATAGTAGTCTCTAGCACTGAAGGGAACTACTTAGTGTGCAGATGTGTGGCCTGTGAAAGAGCGGAATGCTATCACTAAGTGAAGTCCGCCAATAACTGAGGTGGGATAACCCTTGCTGTAGGCTGCAGGAGACAAAGGAAAATGTCAACGACACAACAACAAACTTATGGTTGAAAAGGGCTGGCCGAAAACCTCTGTAAGTAAGTTTACTGTATATAATTTTAGTAAACTAAAAATGTCTTGTCTAACGCCAGACATAATGAGCCCTTTCCTCCGCAGGTGTGGCAGTGGCTACCATCTGCAGCCTCCTATTCCGCTCTACTCCTACCCTATTCCGACCCTGACCTACACTCCCCACACAGTCTAAGGGTCTCTCAGAGTGCGCACAGAGCCCACTGATGAGTCTTGAAGGGTCATCCACCCCATGCTCCATTTTGGAATGGCCCTGTTCTCCAGTTCTGCTGCTTTTCTGCTTCATATTATTTGTGCCAGAGGCACTTCAGTGGAAAGCTACTATACCCACAGTAACTCTTCTATCCATTACAGCATGGGGCAGTGGGTCAGCTCCCTTCAGCTATTTGCTATTTTCACTGTGTGTGGCAGCATTCTGCTCTTTTATAAGGAGCCCGTCAGCGCGCAAAGTAGGTCCCTTCAGTGCCAAAGACTACCATGGCAAGATGTGCTTTTTGAGACGGTCAAAATAGTTTTCTTTTAAGGAATATACTTTTTTTTTTTACATTGTGGAGAGCCCATCCGTTTAATAAAGTTTTACAAAAAACATTACAATACATAACAAGCGCTGAGAAAGCCAAAAGGCGGTCAGTTAACTCCAGACCATTTCGGTTTTGCCTATGAATTTTTTTGTCCTTGAGAGCTTCGTTAGCCAAAGTAATATTTCCTGTAGCACTAAAACCTGTGATGTATGGTATGTTCTCGGTCACCCTTGACATAAAAAGCGTGCTGATTACTGTATTTATTCATTTTGCAATACCATTGCATTGTTTTTTGCTTTTTTTTTTTATATAATGGAGACCCGGGTCTTTATGGAGGTGGACTTCAGAAGGGTGGCATGCCCGGTGTAGAGTTAAATATGAACTCCCCCACATTTGGAGGGTATGGCCCTCCTTGGACTGACCTTCGAAAATGGCCGCATTGTTTCTAATGGGCTTACCCTCCAAAATACACTCCAGCACACACTCCTTGGAGACCTCCAAAAGGTTGAGGGGTATGATGAAGGGTATGAATGGCCCTGCTGTGTAAGTGGGGGGGAATGGGGCGGCTGAGTGGATCCCATGTACAAAATGGCAGATGGAAAGTGGGGAGTATCTGCAACCCACACCAAAATCACAGATGGGACGTGGGAGGGGCTTGAAGAGCACCGCAGGTACAAAAGCACAGATGGGGTGTGAAAGGGGCTTCTGGGGTAGGTACAGAATGACAGATGGGGAAGGAAGGAGGTGGGGGTGTGATCATCCAGATACAGTTGCAGATGAGGGGGGCTGGGGGCTGCTTTGTTCCTCATTCTCACTGACCACATCCTCGTTTTCCTAAACCCATATGTACCTCTCATCTCTCACTTTGTCTTAATTTCTCTGCAGCTGTTCATTTCATTTGTGTTTCTGTTGGCGGGAAGTCCAGCGAGCCGCTCTCGTGTTTCTTACTTAATTCTCTAGTCTGTGGTTTGCCCTGGACCAGTTTCCATTTTAGCCTCTGCTGCGCCTGGGCCTGTTCCCAATCTCCCCGAGCAAAGTCTGAGCTATGCCCCTTGTCCCCAGGGAGAGAGGATATGCTCTTCAATAGGACTTTTAATGTATAAACCTCTATCTGCTTTCAATTAGAATACCGTCTGCAAAAATAATCAACGCCACAGACTGACCTCTGCCCCGGAACTCCAACTCTCAAGTGATTCCAGTCTGCAGGGTCTCGGTTTTAGTCTAAATTTTTCAAGTTTCTTTCTCCAACCTCCTAGAATATTCATCCAGGCCCATGTGTTACACAGAACTATCCAGTTGGACCAGGTTTTCCACTCCTCGTGTCTCTCATTCCAACTATAGCAGATTGCTTGTCCTTTTTGCGTCAGCACTATGAAACTATCGCTTCGAAACTAAACACTTTGATGGTGTTGCTTCCCACCCCCCTCAACAAAAAAACAAAAAAAGTACAAAAAAATGGAAATCAGGAACCATAAAACTGAGAATAGGAGGTGGTCGAAGAAGGGGAAATGTGGGGTAGAGGTGCACATCACCCCACTAATTAAAAAAAAAACCAAAACATTAGTATAGCCAATACGTCTTTGGGACCTTATAAGTGTTCAGCCAGAGCTATTGGCTTTGCCAATGTCTTTAAGATATGTTGTAGGTCATTTTGGCTGCTGTGCAGCATGCATGTTGAAAAGTTATAATAAAAAAGTGTTAGAAGTATTTTTGTTACCTTTATAACCAAGAAGACATTCTGTACAACTGAATTACCCTATTAAAAAAAGAATTAACATAAAAAATGTCTTCTAGTTTTTTTGTCCTTGAAATGCTGGCAACTTCTTCCTGCCTGATCTACCGCTTGTTTGTTATAGCTTTTTTTAGTTGTTGTTATGGTGGGGGAAGACACAAACAACGGGAGGGTGGAGGTTAGGAAATGGTAACTGAATTACAACACGAGCTGGGGACGGACACTATGGGAGAGTCAACAGATGCCATATCCCGAGGGCATACAGATATGGTGCTGAGTGATGCTGAGGTGGTGGTGTGCTGGTACGGAGGTGATGCTCCGGTGATGCAGAGTGATACTGAGGTGGTGCTGAGTAATGTTGAAGTGGGTTGTGCTGGTGCAGAGGTGATGCGGAGATGGTGCTGAGTGATGCTGTGGTGCTGAGTCATGCTGATGTGGCACTGAGTGATGCAGAGTTGGTGTTGTGCTGAGGTGGTGTTGCGCTGAATTGGGGCTGCGTTGGCTCTGAATTGCTGCTGCGCTGGTGGTGGTGCACCGATGCGGAGGTGGTGCTGCGCTGATGTTGAGGTGGTGCTGCGCTGATGATGATGAGGTGGTGCTGTGGTGGTGCTCAGGTGATGCTGAGGTCGTGCTGAGTCACGCTGAGGTGGTGGTGCCACGCTGGTGCTGAGCTTGTGCTTGGGTGATGCTGAGTTGGTGCTGCGTTGAGGTGATGCGCTGAGGCGGTGCTTCGCTGATGCAGAAGTGATACACTGATGCAGAAGTGGTGCTGCATTGCTGACTTGCTGCTGAGGTGGGGCTGGTGCGGGGCTGTGCTGATGCTGAGATGGTGCTGTGCTGATGCTGCAGTGGTGCTGAGGTGGTGCTGCACTGATGCTGTGCAGGTGCTGAGTGATACTGATTTGGTGATGTGCTTGTGCGGAGGTGGGGCTCAGGTAGGTCTGAGTGATACTGAGGTTGTGCTGTGTGATGCTGAGGTGCTGCTGGGCTAATGCTGAGGTGCTGCTGGGCTAATGCTGAGGTGGGGCTGCGCTTATGCTGTGGTGGGGCTGCGCTGGTGCTGAGTTGGTGCTGCGTTGGTGGTGGTACACCAATACGGAGGAGGTGCTGTGCGGAGGTGGTGGTATTGAGTGATGCTGGTGGTGAGTGATGCTGTGGTGGTGGTGCTGCGCTGATGCTTAGGTGGTGCTGAGTTGGTGCTGAGGTGATGCTGCACTGATGTTGAGGTGTTGTTGCGCTGATGCTGAAGAGGTGCAGTGTTTGTGCTGAGTTGCTGCTGAGGTAGGGCTGCACTGGTGGTGGTCACTGATGCTGAGGTGGTGCAGTGCTGGTGCTGAGGTGGTGTGCTGGTGCTCAGGTGGTGCTGCACTGATCGTGGTGTACTGATGAGATGGTGCTGATGCTGTGGTGATGCTGAGGTGGTGCTACGCTGGTGCTTAGGTGGTGCTGAGTGATGCTGAGGTGATGCTGGGTGATGCTGAGTTGGTGCTGTGCTGATGCTGAAGTGGTGCTGAGTTGCTGAGGTGGGGCTGCGCTGATGCTGAGGTGGTTCTGTGGTGGTTGAGTAATGCTGAGGAGATGTGCTGGTGCTGAGGTGTAGCACAGTAATACTGTAGTGGTGCTGAGATGCTCTGCTTAGTCATGCTGAGGTGATGGTGCTGTGCTGGAGCTGAGGCTGTGGTGAGCTGATGCTCAGGTGGTGCTGAGTTGGTGCTGATACTGAAGTGGTGCTAAGTTGCTGATGCTGAGGTGGGGCTGCGCTGATGCTGAGGTGGTGCTGTGGTAGTTGAGTATTGCTGAGGAGATGCGCTGGTGCTGAGGTGGAGCACAGTAATACTGTAGTGGTGCTGAGATGCTCTGCTGAGTCATGCTGAGGTGGTGGTGCTGCGCTGGTGCTGTGCTGATGCTGAGGTGGTGCTGAGTTGGGGTTGCGCTGATGCTGAGGTGTGGTTGCACAGGTGGTGGTGCACTGATGCTGAGTTGGTGCTGTGCTGAGTTGGTGCTGTGCTGATGCTGAGTTGGTGCTGATGCTGAGTTGGTGCTGCACTGGTGGTGGTGTCCTGATGAGGAGATGGTGCTGAGGTGGTGCAGAGTGATGCTGAGGTGGTGTGGAGTGATGCAGTTGTGCTGCTGCGTCGTGCTGAAGTGGTGGTGCTACACTGGTGCTTAGGTGGTGCTCAGGTGGTGCTGAGTGATGCAGCGTTGGTGCTGTGTAAAGGTGGTGCTATGCTGATGCTGCATTGGTGCTGCGCTGATGCTGCATTGGTGCTGAGGTGGGGCTGCGCGGGTGCTGAGGTGGGGGCTGCGCTGGTGCTGAGGTGGGGGCTGCGCTGGTGCTGAGGTGGTGCTATGCTGAGGTAGTGCTGAGTTATGTTAATATCTTTTATAAAGCGCAGCGGTTACCCAAGGGTGTCCTGGCACTAGATTATTTATCCTGAAGGCAGAGAGCAAGGAGGAAAAGGATTTATTCAGTAAAAAGCCAGGTCTTCAAACCCTTCCTGAAGTCTAAAAGATCAGGTGGTGCGCTTGGGCGGAGGTGGTGCTCAGGTGGTGCTGAGTAATGCTTTGGTGATGCTCAGGTTTTGCTGTTTTGGTGCTGCGCTGGTGCTGAGGAGATGCTGCACCAGTGCTGAGGTGGTGCTGTGCTAATGCTGAAGTGGTGCTGAGTTGGGGCTGAGGTGGTGCTGTGCTGGTGCTCAGGTGCTGCTGAGTGATGCTCAGGTGGTGCTGCTGAAGTGGTGCTGAGTGACTGGTGCTGCCCTGATGCTGAGATGGTTTTGCACTGTCTACTTGCAGGATATATTTTTAAGTAACCTCACATTACATGCCACATTTGGAGAGCACGAGGAAGCATCTCTTGATATTGGATTTATTTCACCAACGATTGAAGCCTAAAGTGTGCAACTTGAAGCTGCTTCCATTTTCATAAACTGGAGCAATAACAACATGTTTACCTCATTAATCGTATCCAAATAATCACACTATCAAAAGCACGATGTAAATGGCTTGATCTTACTGTCAGCCATCTTCTTAAACTACACTTCCTTTAAGTATTTTATTTAAGGTTTGAACATTTAAGCTAATGAAACCAAAAATGTTATAGGATGAAAAACAACATAGCCTCTGGCTGAAAATGTGCTTGTGAAACCAAAGACAGTGGAAAACAAGAGAAGGACATGATTTGCAGCCCTCGGATGAGCGCGTCCGGGAAAGCCAAGGCAAAAAAAGTAGTGTGCCAAAATTATGATATATGGCCGATAGTGAAGTATCTAAGTAACAGGTCTAGTCTCCAGGGCATAACAAAAACAGCAAAAGGAGGGACAAATGTAAACTATTCACCAACAAAATTGAAGGGATTTGAAAAGCACATGAAGGAACGAATGAAAATGGATGGGCTTGCTGAAAGCCCATAGAGTAGATGCAACATGTCTCGAGAGTAACGCATGCTCTGCCTAGGCGAGACCTAAAAAGGGAAACACAAGCTCAACGGCAAAAAGGATCCATTGGTAACATGAAGGATAGGAGGAAAAAAGAAGAGTAAAAAAGCAGATGAGAGAAAGAAAAGAGGAGCATAAAAGACAAAAAGGGTCAAATAAAGAGGACAGTTCGGGGGAGGGCGGCAACTATTCAAATTTTTTGAAAAAGTCAGAAAGATTAAAAAACTGAGAAGTGAAACAACATTTAAAGTGGTGAGGTTGTATCACTATCCTGTCCCTCGCCTGAGCTTTGAGCTTGCTCCATGTGTCCCAGACACACTGGTGTTTGGCAGGTTGCTTCCTATCCATGCAACTCTTGGAGCCTGCGATTGAGAGTGCTGAGATGGAAGGGGCAGCAAAGCATTCTTCACATGAAGCCTTTAACTTGAAATAGTGAAACTGCAGGGCTTGATCACTGAAACTGCAGTACACTGCCAACACATCATATTTTGGCCTTTTCATCATCTGAGTTTTGCATCTTTAGCAATTCTCTTTGTAGTGCGTGTGTGGCCTTTGTAGCGTGTGCGGTCGATATAGCATGTGTAGCTGTTGGGTGTAATTCTTTGTTGTATTTGCTGGCGAGGAATTACACATGCTTTTAAGAAATATTGCAGGAGACCTGGTGGGTGCTTGTGTGATTTGGTAACAATGAGCCTTGCTTTACTGGTACATTAACAGTCTAGATTCAAGTCCCTTTCTAATTTGATGTGCACTGTCCTCTTTGTCTACACACACATCCATTCTACTTACGTACACATGAATATTTTTCTATGTTACTGTACTTTTTCTTGACTGGGTGTTTTGATTTCATTCGCATGTACTGGGTTTGCAGGTGTCATTATTGTGGTGTTGCTATGTCACACAAGTTGCTTGCATTGTGATTATGCCCGCCTTTCAGAAAGGAGAGGCAATGTCAGTCCCTTTGGAGGAGACATTTGGAGGTCAAAGGGTGAGGCCTAAAGAAAGACCTGGAAGTGACAGAAGATTCTGACATGAGGAATATTTGTAAAATAAAGATGTAAAGAAGTTGAGAAATATCTACGCTTTTTGTGAGAGGGAGAGGAGATGGGGTGTTGAGTGTAGAAGGATGTGTGAAATGTATTGATCTCATTCGAAGACATCCTTTGGTGCTCTCTGTTCCCTACCTTAATGGCGGGCACCGCTGAATGCTCTCCCAGAGAATCCTGCTAGGATTGCAGAGATTCGTACAGGGATTTAACTTTACACCCGAGCGGATAATAGGGGGCAGTACTTCCTGTACAACGTACCCATGGGAGCTCCTTATGTGTAATGGTATGGTGGGTTCTTGTGGTGATGGTAGGTTTCACCTTTTCTTTCAGTTGAGTCCTTAGTGTAGTAGGAACTCAGACTAAGGCGATGCCTTTTCATGTGACTACTGAACCTATGCTCGCGTGAGGGTGGAACACAGAGTTCCAGCAGAGCATGATTGGTCAGAAAGTACCAGATGCAATTTGTCTTGGAGATTCCTTTATGGGACCTGTTTCCTCTTATTGTTTTGCTATCTTTCTCTCCATTTGAGTAATAAATGACCTTCTGACTTTCTCCTTGTCTCTGAACTGGTACAAATGTTTTGGGCACCAGTAGGACTCCAATTCGGGGTATTTTGTGTTTGCCCTGCATAGGTTGTGCCAGTCAGGATACATGGTTTCTTTTTTCCTCTATTATTTGTTTTGGTTTTGTTTTCAATCAATTATCACAAACATTACAATAATGTCACCTCGAGTATTACATATGTAACATTTAGACTTCAGCATAAGGCCTATCGAATTTCTCATTGGTTCTCTCCTCTCTTTCCTCCACTCATATCAGAGCATATCACCTGTTGTTGACTCCACATCTCTACTACGCATATATGTTTTAAATCGTTCCCAAAAGTCTCTGGGGTGGGCCTTTGAATGTGTCAGTTCACAGTACTCCTCCATTTTTTTGTTGCAGCATGCCATATCTGTTAGCCAGGCTTCGACCGTAGGCTCCTTGGGGACCATTCATTGTGTCACCGCTCGTCTCTTGGCCCACAATAATGCCATTAAACTTAGTTTCCAGATAGCTTTTGGCATGTTGGCGATTAGATCTAACAATTCCCTATTTAAGTGTTGGTTCAATATCAAATTCCAACATAGAAGTTGTTTCGAAGATTCCTTTCCATATTGACTTATCTCTGGGCATGACCAACTTCTATGTAAAAAGGCTGCATTGATGGTTTTGCATTTCTTCCATGTGGCCATGCTGTTTGGCGTAAACCAGGTTATGCGTTCCGATGTGTAGTAGAGGCGATGGAGCACTTAAGATGCAATAGTTTGTTGCTAATCAGCATCTCTCTAACCTACGGGCAGGAGTATTCCCAGTTTTTTCTAGTATGGGCTTACCCAACGCTACTTCCCAGACCTTTTTAAGTCTCATGTTCAGGGATGGGCTTGGATGTAACTATTTCATCATGTATGAAGACAGTGGCTTTACCCCTTCACCTCTTTGCATCAGTTTGGTCAATACCTCAAGTTCCTTTGGATGTAGAGGAAACCCTGCAAGTGTTATGTGCACCTCTTGGGAAACCTTGGTTTCTTTGCGCCTTTCATTCCTGCCAATGATAAATAGTGTTGGTTGCTTATGGTTTTGCATCGTTCAACTAATGAGGCAACGTCGCACATTTAAGCATTGGTTGCTTGATTGGAAAGGTGTTTGTCTTGTGATCTGTATGGGCACTGGTTGATGTTAACCTGTTTTTGAGGTGCTGCACCATCGCATGTATTAAAGTGACAAGCAGAGAAAGACATAATGCTTAACACTATATGCTAGTGAATGGATGGCTAAGAAGGGGGTGAATGTAGTGTTGCAAGTATATGATGCTGTGAGTCTATGCTACAAACTGCTCACATGATATCATAGCGAATATGGGGCTTCTCTTATGCCCAAATGTTGGTGCTCACATCGGGTTCCTGGATACATGGTTGATGGGATGATGGTTGTAGTCAGGCCAGTATAGCTGTAGTTGGGTAAGGTGCACAAGATTCGAAGATGTGCTGTAAACATGGTGATATGAACTGGTAGCTGCACACAGGCAGTAGGAAGAAAGAGTGAGGATAGACACAGAAGCAAATGTCAATACTTACCATTTTTGAAGGGGTTTGTATCACTCCATAAACCCCATTAAATACGGTCCAGAGGAAGCTGGCCAGAGATAGCAGGAGCTGCTCAAGCGATGTGTGCTCGTCCATCACTTCCAATATGTGCTTTATAGAGACCATCAATCAGCGGCAGAGAAACAACCCTAGGAATGAGCATTAAACACCCAGCCATGGTGTACACTCTGAGGCGTCCTATCAGAAGCAGCCAAAACCATTACGCAGGCCCCTAAAACACCTCTTGAAATATACAACGTAAATAAATTATGTTTGATTTACAAAATTAGTGGTTTGTTTACAAACCCTCTGGGCATTTATACAGCTGGAAGGAACCACCTGAATCAAAGCGAGTGTAGACGAAAGGTTAAAGCCGGTTTACTGGTTCCTTAAGCACCAAAACAGAAGTTTCACGAATTTGGAATGGAGAGAAAAAATAAGGCGTGGGCAAAAGCTCTCTGAACAAACAGCCGGCCATACTTGTTCCGCTCGCGTGCAATTCAGGGCTTCTCAATTTGGTTGAAAAGTAGAACCTCTGCTTGGGTTCTGTAAAACACAGGGTGCCTTAGAAACCGTTTCCCCTTTTGTGATTCTGTTGTTTGAATTCGCCTGTCGCTGACAGATACTGTAAAGTTCCTTTCTTCTCTTCTTAAGTGCGTTGCTCTAGTGACTAAGGATGCCTGAAGGTGCCAATCATTTTAAAATTGCTTCTGGGACTCTAAGATTGGCGTTTGAGGGAAGCCATGTCAGATCTGAAAGCACCGCTGAACAAAGTGCAGTTCTGAGCTCCAAAAACAACCATATACTTTGTCAGCCAGTACAAAAGGATAGCAAGCGAGTTCACCTCGTTCAGAACATATGGAAATCTCCCCTTTAAAAAAATAGGGAAAATGTGGCCAAATATTGCATTTTTCAGCCCACATTTCCAAAAGGATCCCTGAAAACCTATGGGTTCACAAGCAGTTCTTGGGATGATTTCACGAAATGGTCCAGTACTTAAGAATTTGCTGACACCCTTGGAGTGTTCGCTCTGTAGCCACAGATCTTTTTTAAATTTATTTATTACGTTTTCTCAGAACTCATAAAAACAACCAGCATGATATTGACAGCACATGGATAGATACATGCATAGCAGCTACATCAGTTCATCAGATAGATACAGCATAAATTCAAGAATAATAAAGAACGGCAGAAAGCCTTACATTGAATGGATATTGTACAAGGAACACGTGTACATCACATACTATACAGAGCAAAGTGGAGGTAGGCGCATATCAATGAAGCCAAAATGTAGAAGCATCATGGGAATCAGCCAATAATCAGGACACAGGGTGTAGCAAGCTGGGGAGTCATGGACCATTCCCGACCTCAATCGGATGTTCAAGTAAATACATTTTGAGTGGGTCCCAAATATCTCGGGGGCGTGACGTAAGTGGGAGAAGTTCGGCATATGTGTAGGTTTGGTCTTGCCAAAAGATCATGTCACCAATCCACTCCTTAAATTTTGGTGCTCGGCCATGACCCCATCTGCATGCCACTCGCCTTCTGGCTAATAGTAGACTAAATGAAACAAATTTGCGGTATGTCAATGGTAGGTTCTCTGTGTAGCCGAGAAGCGTTAGCAGGGGGGATAATGGAATTTTCAAGGACGTCATCAATTCTAGCACGGTGAGCACCTGTTGCCAGTAGGCAAATACTGAGCTGCAATCCCAAGCAAGATGGAGGAAATCGGCTGCTTCAGCCCCACAGCGTTCACACTGATTGGTGTCTCTTAACTTGTATTTGTGTAGCTTGACCGGAGTATAGTAGGTGCGATGTAAGAACTTGTAATGGAGGATACGAAGTCGGCTGCTAGAGGAGACTTGTTCAGTTTGTTTACAGCAATATACCCACTGTTGGTCAGTGATTTCTTGCCCTAGCTCAGCGGACCATTTATCCCGTGATACGCAGGGGGTGGAGGCGGTGTTCATATATAGGCAGTGATATAGTGTGGATACTAAATGTGAAGCACTGTCCGTGCGCAATCTGTGGCGCAAGGGGGCGACTTCTTGAGGTTCTAGAGGGTATTAAGGGGTGTATTCTTTAAGGCCTTGTCGCAGGCGCACATAGAGGAAAAGATCCATGGAGGAAGGCGGATGGTTTAAAAAAAGCTGTTGCGATGTGCGAACTTTGCCATTTAAATAAAGGTCCCCCCAGCATGTAATGTTGTATTTAGTTTTAGTCTTTTTAAAAACACCCTCCTGCAGTACTGGCATCTTTGGATGATGAGGAAGTGTAGGCGAGTATAGCATGGGAATTCGTAGGCGCTGAGCAATGCATTGCCATGCTCTAACCGTGCAGTCCACCAAAGTCTGGCAGGAGGTACGGGGCGTGGGTGTGGACAGTAGGGCCCCGTCTAAGGGAATAGGATCTGCCAACCAGTGTTCAGTCGCTACGTGAGGCGTATATCTGGGGGGGTGGAACCAGTAGTGGACATAATGTGCCTGAGCACAGAGGTAATATAGTTCAAAATTGGGTACATCAAATCCCCCTTGCGAGTAGGGGCGTGCAAGTGTGTCCCACTGTAAACGAGGTTGTTTACCGCCCCATATTAGTCTTATTAATTCAGACCGGAGCAAGGTGAAGAAATGTCTGCCCGGATCGAATGGAATGTTTAAAAACAAATATAGAAGTTTGGGGAGGACAACCATTTTAATAAGGGAGATGCGCTCAGCCATGGTGAGAGGGGGAGAGTTTCATCGTGTTATGTTGTCAGTGATTTGTTCGAGCGTTCGCCTATAGTTGAGCCTCAATAGTTCCTCGCGGTCAGCCGTGACGTGTATCCCTAAATATTTTATTTGGAAGTGCACCATACAATGGGGAAGTCGGTGTTAAAAGGTGTCACAGAAGTGGTAAGTGGAAAAATTTGGGATTTGGCCCAGTTAATTTGGATGCCAGAAAGACCACCGAATCTAACAAACTCCCGAAGTAGCGGGTTGAGATTCTGCAGTGGCTCCCGAACGTATAGGGTCACATCATCCGCGTAAAGGGAGATGAGGATGGGACGAAGAAAGCAACGTAAGGCCTTTACTTGGTGATGCTGCCTGATTTTGGCCGCTAGGGGTTCTATGGCAAGGGCGAAAAGGAGAGGAGAAAGTGGGCAGCCTTGCCGGGTACCACGGGAAATGGGGAAGGAGGGGGAGGTATGTCCGTTAATGAGAACTTTGGCAACTGGGGAAGTGTAAAGGAGTCGTATCCAAGCTAAAAAGCCTTGGGGGAGCCCCATACATTGAAGAATAGTGAACAGGTAGTCCCATTCCACAGAATCAAAAGGCCTTCGTGGCGTCTAAAAAAACAGCCACTAGTGCCAACTGTGGATCAACATTCTGTAAAATGGAAAAAGAGTATGGAGGTTGTGTGAAGTCGCCCTGCCCGGGACAAAGCCCGCCTGGTCTGGCAAGACCAATTTCTCCATCAGGAGACTGAGACGGTTAGCTAATAACTTGGCAAGAATTTTTGCATCTGTATTGATGAGGGAGAGGGGACGGTAGGAATCACAGAGGTCTGCAGGTTTGCCAGGCTTCAGGAGGGAAGTGAGGAGTGCTTCTCTCATCGAGCCGGGCAGGATTTGGAGTTCCTGGGCCTCCATGTAGACCTCTTTCAGCACAGGTAGTAATTGATCGAGGTACGTTTTGTAAAGTCAATGGGGAGTCCGTCAGAGCCCGGGGCTTTCCCAGATTTCATTTGCATAATGGCAGCTCGGAGCTCATCGTCCTCAAATGGTGCCACTAGGAATTCCCTTTGGTTGTCCCCTAGCCATCCCAGTGCCACATCTGCAAGGTAGTGTGAGAGTTCAGGGGGTGCAGTCCTGCGAGTGCTGTAGAGGTCAGTGTAAAAATCAGTGAAAGTATGCAAAATTTCGAGACTATCTCGGTGGCGCTCTCCCGTGTTGTCCACTACTTCTATAATGTAATTGGAAAAGCGAGGCAGATGGATTTCCATTGCTAGCGCCCTACCGGGTCTCTCGCCCTCCCCATATCTACGGGCTGTGAAGTATTTGCCTCGGAAGCGGGCTTCCCGTTCAGCTGTTTTGTACTCCGTGAGCTTGACTCCAAGTGTGACACTTTGAGCCCCCGATGCATCCTGCCACCTGCTTGTTTCTAATTGCTTCAGCTCCCCTTCTATCTTGCGTAGACTACGTCGGATGTCTCTGAGGACTCCAAAGCTTTTGGAAATACAGGAGCCGCGCACCGTGACTTTAAAAGCCTCCCAAATTGTGCTCACATGCGTGACCGAGCCTTTATTTCGTTTAAAAAAAATCAGTTATCTCTTCCCCGAGCTCCGCCTTAAAGGCAGTATCGAGAAGCGCCTCAGGCATGAGCCGCCAACTACGCGGAGTAGCGATAGAGTTAGGGTGTGAAATTGTCATACGCACAGGAGCGTGGTTGGAATATGTTCTTGCCATGTGCTCCGCCGAAAGGATCCAGGGAGCTACCCCTCGAGAAACAATCCAATAGTCGAGTCGCGACCAGGAAGAGTGTGCTGTTGTGTAGTAGGTACCTTCCCTCCCTTCTGGATGTACATGGCGCCAAGCATCTACTAGTCTATGGTCTGGGAGCAGGCGCGCCAATGTGTCCTGTGCTTTGGTATAGTGATGAGGGAGAGCGTTAGATCTGTGGGGCATAGAGCAATGTTAAAATCTCCACCCCAAATGATGTGTGTAGATCCCACTTTAAGAATTTGGCCCCAGAGGGCAGTGAAATAATCAGGGTCATCAGTGTTTGGCCCGTAGCAGCAGACAAGCGTGACTGACTGCGTGCCCAATGTTCCCCAGAGCATACAACTCCTACCAGTAGAGTCGCTGTAGGTACCACCGAGAATAAACGGTGTGTTCTTTTTAACTAAAATCAAGGTGCCCCGTGAGTATGTAGAGTAGGAGGAGAACACTCGATCGGCCGCCCATCTGCTCCCAAAGCGCGGGGCGACGGGGGTCGATGTGCGTCTCCTGAAGCACGGCAATGTGTACTTGGTGCCTATCAAGATATGTGAGGATTTGCCTGCATTTGCGTGGGTCACCAAGGCCCCTGACGTTTCACGTGAGCATGTTTATTCGTAACTCTTCAACGTGTGGAGGCATTATCAGAGAAGAAGTAAGTGGCTGGATGCGACACAAAGAAAGGAATATGCGCGGCTACCTCGATGCGCGCTGGCATGTCTGTCTGCTGGTGGATCATAAAGATAAAATTTAAAAACAACAATCCCCAACCCCCCCCCACCCACAACAGCACCCCAATCGTGCTGATAGTACATTGCCCTCCCAAGGCCCATAGAACTCTTGACACTGCAAGCCAAGTCAGGAAAGTATAACAAGAATTCAGGTAACAAGGGGGATCACCCATATGGGGGGTTCGCTTGTGGGTCACGAAAACCTCCCTTCTCCCACATCTGCTGTGCATTTGTGAAAGGCAGCGAGTCTTCTAAGACCCTCAATGCTGCCCGGTGCAGGGTTCCACCTCTAATTCACTTTGGGTTCGCTATCAAAATAAGGAGGCAAGCGCTGGAAACTGGAAGAGAAGAAAATGGTTTATTTCTCATGAGGAGACCACGTCAACTGCTGACACCAGGATGTCTTCAGGGAGGTGTTCTGCTGGCAATGCTTTTGGCTCTTCCTTTTATACAGGTTTTACACAATGTATTTGTTTCTTTTATCATGGTTACAAGCTTGGAGTCTCCGCCCCGGGCAGGTTGTCACACAAGCCCGGCATTGTTTCATCAACATGGTTACACAAGCCCAACATTAACTCTCCTCCCGCCCAGGTCAAAAACAGACAATTTAATTGCAGCTGGACCTTGCTTCAGGGTCTAAAAGCGAGTGAGACCGGTCAGATCTAAGAGTCCGTTCTGTTGATAAAAACAGGTCCCATTGTTGGTAATAACAAGTCTTGCTGTTTGCAGTGCAATAAATCATTTTGTAAGAGTCTCTTTGGTGTTTGGAGCCTGTTTGTGTAACTAGGTGTAGTGAAGGGTAGAGCGTCCAAAAGCTTGTCTGAAAACAGGGATGAGAGGAAAACGAGTTTGTGGCAGCAAGTGGCGCTGAGGTTTGTTGTGGCAATAGAGTTTATAGCCCCCAGCACACATACCAGGTCGGTCAGAGGGTCAGAGGGATGCTAGTAAGGGCAGGGTGAAACAAAGGTGACCAACAGAGTACAAAATGGCTGTGATAGATTGAAATGACTGTAACTTATGTGCACATAGAATTTCACCAGACAAGATGGCGCAGGTAATGTTCATAATTGTCATTTTGCTTTTAACAGTGGCCCCTTTGAACATAACTAGCCATCTTGTTAGTCTATTTCGATCTCCATAATGTCCTGTATTTCTTGTTCATACATTACTCTCATTTTTGTTAACTGAGTGTCCATATTCTTAGGGCGCAAGGCACTTAGGCAAAGAGAACACAAAGGTGGTATACAGTGTACACCCAAACAGCAACCACATATTGCCAATACTGGGACCAAGAGAAACATTGATATTTTCCAACCCCAGTCCTTCAAGATGCCCCAAAGCCAACTTCCAATTGTCCAAGTCTCTGATCCTTGATGAATTTCTGAAGACAGTCTGTGGAGATGTTCGATTGCTTCATAGACAGAGGGTGAATTATCAGGCTGCGTCGAGGAACTGTGATGAGGCAGAGTCTGTTTGATCAATGTCTTTAGAACGCTTTTCTCGATGATGCTCTGCAGGGGCTGTGTAGGTTGGTGGCAGAACAAAGGCGATGTAGCACGTGCCCCCTAGTTTCCTGGGAGCCAGGTGTACGCTTTGGTTCCACAAACAAAGTACATATTGGGTGATGCAACAAGCACTGGGGGTTGGCAGTGTTCAAAGTCCTTACAATGTTACAAGTGCTGTGACCCACATTCTTAGTCCCACGGCCTTCAATGCATACAAGGCCAGAGACGTTCACCACAGATAGGGCCACAGTCAGTGTTGCAGCAGTTCTTTTCTTCAGGTAGGAAAATGTGGCTCTGACAGGATTATTGAACACTTGTATTTCCACTCGCTTCTTTGGAGGGGACATTCATTGGGAATGTCGTATTGGAGGTGTGAGGGCAAAAGGGAGCTGCTGTTCTTCCTGTTTGGTTTAGCCAGAACTCGTTGTAGAACTGAGCGATTGTCCCATCGGAAGTGGCATTGTCTTTGTAACTTTCTTGTAGGAGCATCATCCAGGCAAGGCAAGATCCATGAACAGAAAAGGGTGAAGGGATGAAAGGGATGGAATGTTCAGTGGCATGTGGTAGCAGCCCACAGACCCAACAGTTAGTGGCATTGGTGGCAAGATTGTGCTGGTGCAGCATCTGTACGAAAGAATTATTCCAGAATTCTTTGCGTCGTTCTCGGAGATGTGGCGGTAGTGACACCAGGTAGTGTTCTTTCTTTGTGATTGGTTGCATGGTTGGTGACAATGTTCTGTATGCAGGTGCATTCTCTTCAATGTGTGACCATTAGCAGGAGGCAGGTGAGAAATGCAGCTACAAGTGCAATTGTCTTTGTACTGTGCAGTTCAAAAGTCTTGGTGTCTTTGCGGTGGCTTTGCAGGTGTTCCGTCTCTTCCATCATCTTCGAGGAGCTCACCAACTGTTAGGACCACAGACTTTTGTCTGGTGTTTTTCCTGGTAGCGTTGTTTGGCTGTGCTACCGATCTGAGACTCTGACTCAGTTAGTGGCCTGGTTGTTGGAGCTCCCTTTTCGTCGATCTTAGGTTGTACCCTTCCTTGGATGGCACCGTGGGGTCGGGAAATTCAGACAGTTGGAGGGTGTCTTCTTGTGGGTAGCAACTCAGAGCTGGTCTGTCTTTTGCGAGTACTTCCTCTTGCACCTCCACCCCTTCACAGGTTCCCAGGGTTGGAGGGACTCGTTTGCAATGGAGCGTGCAGTCAGTTTCATTTTATTTCCACTCAGAGGGCAGTTCGGGTGGTGCACAGGACTTGCCAGGGGCCCGTCCACCTAGGCTCCAGATTCTTCGTTCTTATCAAACATGGTCGCCTGGCTTTATTTCATGTCCCGGGCCCCTGGATAGTCAGGCAAGGCTTGCTGCACCTGTTGGTGGATAATTGTTAGCTCGTTTGTCAAATTATGCAAGTAATCTGCATAGTTCTGTCTCCTGCCGTGGCTCGGGCAGTAACGTCTGCTAGTGCATTTCCCTGTCCAATGAGATCAGTCACTTTCCTATGTGCTTGGCATTTTATCACTGCTAACTTCTTGGGGAGGAGGACTGCTTGCGTCAAGGCGGAGACTAAATCTCCATGCAGGATGGGTGTACCGTGTGAAGTCAGGAACCCTCTTTCTTTCCATAAGATTCCAAAATGGTGAACCACCCTGAAGGCATATTGGCTGTCGGTGTATATGTTAACTGTCGTGTCAGTCGCTAAGATCGGTCGGGACAAAGGGTTGGTGGAGGGCGTACCGTCAAATCCTATTGAGGTCACATGTGAGCCTGACAAGAGTGCCCTTGAAATCAGTCGTTTGGATAGTGCACTACGTGTTGCTCCCGTGTCTACCAGAAATGGCGACTTTGTGCCCAGGACCTCAGCGGTAACATAAGGGCCTTGCTGATCAACATAGAGCTCGACTGGATCCCTCCCTTGCCCCTGGCTGTCCTATGCAAAGTCGTACGTATTGTCATAATCTGTCTGTTGGTACTGATTCTGTTTGGGATGGTCAAATGTGTTCACTCTTCCTGGCCTTTCCTTGCTTGCTTCACTCGTGTACCCTCTCCCACGTCCTCTTCCTCTCTGTCCACTTGCTATTTCCATCGCCCCTCTGCCCCTACCAGCTCCTAACAAAGCCTGGCATTGGGTTTTCCAGTGTCCATATTCTTTGCAAAATGCACATTGATCCTGTCCTAGGTCTTGGCGTCCTACATATGATGTCGATGAATTGTTACTAGGTGGCTGTACTCTAGGGGTATTCTGCTGGTATCCTCCCCTATATTGCTCCCTTCCTGTATTCGCCCCCCTGGAGTTGTGCTACCATTACCCTTTCCTTCAAGTCCTTCTTTTTCCTTTCTGTAGCCCTGTCATTTTCGTTTTTCTGATGCTCATAGTACTGGGCCATTTGGAGAATGGCCGCCGGTTTAGATGCTGCCCAACTACTTTCGCTGGCTTGTAATTTCTGGGATACATCTGGCAGTAGTCCTTTGACATAGTTCTGCACAAATAAGTGGTGTCCGGTTGCGGTGGACATGTCTTATCCACTGTAATCGGAGAACACTGTTTCAAATCTGGAGAAATACTCTGAGACATCCTCTTGTGGTTTCTGGCGGCACGCGGTTACTATGGACCAGTCTATCTTTTCTCTGGGATCAGCGTTTTCACTTTCTGCACTATTTTGTCAGGGAGGTCCAATATTGCTTTAACCGGTTTTTGACCAGGGTTCCGCTGTTTATCTAGTGTGTTAAGTTGTTCCCAGGTATGACCAAGCAGTTCGGTATGGTCTATTTTCCTAATCTGTTTCCACACATCTGCTGGCAAACATAACCCGAAGAACAAGTCTATGTCGGCAAGTGTCATTATTGTTGATCCCAGAGCGGTACCTAGCTCGGTGTAAAAGGCGGTGGAGTTCTTTCGTAAATCCGGTAGAGATTTACGGAACGTCAAAATGTCCTGTCTGTCCCATGGTTGATACACCCAATTGTAGACCACCCTTCCTCTAGCGTCTTGATGGTTTATATCGTCATTAGTCCCTTGTCCTCTAGGAGGTACCCAGTAAGGGGCAGCTTCTTTTATTGGCATCATGCTATCTGTTTTTTCCACTGGGGTCCTGCTACCTTAGTTGTCCTGTCCCTATCTATCTGTCCTTGTTCTATGAGGTGACGCAATACTTCTAGTGTGGATGAAAATAGTTCTGCAACATCGTTGTCGTCTTCATCTCCGATGTCTACCTTCCTGTAGAGAGCCACTAATCGCTCGGGCCCTACGTCTTGGTACTTCTCTTCATATGCAGTAAGGGTGTGGTAACAGAGACGTACAATAAAGTATCGTTTGCGGTTATCAACATAGGAGTTGCATATGTCAGTTACGTATTCTTCTGTTTCTTTCCTATCTATGAGGGTTTTAACTATTTTATCAATGCCTGCTCGCTCATTTTTACTTAATCGCGGGACACTGGGCGCTCCTATTTCCTTGGTTCCTACCTCTACTACTGCCTCCTTTGATGAGGCATTTGGTGTGGGTGGCTCGGTGGGAGCAGAGGCGGTGGAGACTGAGGCGATCGTGCCATCTCCAGCTATACTTTGGTGGTCCTGTCGTTGTACTACGGGATGAGTAGGGGCGTAAGGGGGTGGCATGTATATGATTGGGGGACCTAACAATAAATCATCATCTACCCTTTGTTTTGCTGGTAACTTGGGGTAAAGAGTCGAGGGCGTTCTAACAGGGCATTGACCTGATATTTTTGATTCCTGTTCCTTTTTATCGATTTCCTTTTCTTTTAGTTTTTCTTCTAATCTTTTACAGGCTTGGTAAGCTGATTTTCGCGTTTCTTTATCTTGTCTAGCTTCGTCCCTTTTCTTTCTTTGAGCTGCCTCTTTTCGCCATAAGCCAAAACTGTCAAACATGGCTGGTCTAGTTTTCTTTTTGTGGAGAGCTAATTCTAACATTTCTATTTTAGCGGGATGGAAAGATCCCGTCAGTGGCCACTGATTTACCCGGTCCTTCCTAGTGTATTTATGCCATAGTTTGCTATAAGCTACGCTGGCTAATCCATACTTTACGTACATGTCCTTGTTAGGGGTGCCTTCCGGCGGTGCCGGCTGACTGACCTCTAACAAACGGTCTGGTCCAAAACAATTACAATCAAACAATCTAGAGAAAACAGGCATGACGTATTTATCGGTCAAAATGAATATCTCAATCAATCAATTTAGACAAAAAGTCTGCACTACCTGTCCTTCGCTGTCTGCAAAGAGAGAATATTCCTATTCTACGTTGTTTGCAAGCAGGGAATGTCTCAAATAACTCGATATCAAAAAAGGTTTTACACAATGTATTTGTTTCTTTTATCATGGTTACAAGCTTGGAGTCTCCGCCCCGGGCAGGTTGTCACACAAGCCCGACATTGTTTCATCAACATGGTTACACAAGCCCAACATTAACTCTCCTCCCGCCCAGGTCAAAAACAGACAATTTAATTGCAGCTGGACCTTGCTTCAGGGTCTAAAAACGAGTGAGACCGGTCAGATCTAAGAGTCCGTTCTGTTGATAAAAACAGGTCCCATTGTTGGTAATAACAAGTCTTGCTGTTTGCAGTGCAATAAATCATTTTGTAAGAGTCTCTTTGGTGTTTGGAGCCTGTTTGTGTAACTAGGTGTAGTGAAGGGTAGAGCGTCCAAAAGCTTGTCTGAAAACGGGGATGAGAGGAAAAACGAGTTTGTGGCAGCAAGTGGCGCTGAGGTTTGTTGTGGCAATAGAGTTTATAGCCCCCAGCACACATACCAGGTCGGTCAGAGGGTCAGAGGGATCCTAGTAAGGGCAGGGTGAAACAAAGGTGACCAACAGAGTACAAAATGGCTGTGATACATTGAAATGACTAACTTATGTGCACATAGAATTTCACCAGACAAGATGGCGCAGGTAATGTTCATAATTGTCATTTTGCTTTTAACAGTGTCCCAATGGCAAGGGGATGGAGGGGAGGGAGAGAAGGGAGGGTGCTTGGCGTAGTCCAGTACATGTAATAAGAAAATTACGACCTGTATATTAGCCCACCACTGAAACATGCAAGGCACTTATGGTGCATAATACACTTATCTGTCCACAAGGAGCTGATTGCATTCAAAGACCATCGGTGATGAGCATAATGTTCCTCAAGGCAGATACGGAATAGAAAGCAAATCAGTTCATGGAGTAGGCAGTAGCTGGATTCCATGGTAGTGGTGTCTGCATGGAGGGTCAATCATGTAGTAGGAGATGCAGATCTGGAGTCTCGGTCGTTGGAGTCTCTGCGTGGAGAACGGCGCTTGACAGATTTGATGAAGTCCTCGACCTGTTGTGGATTCGTGAAGAAGGTATGCTTGCCGTGGACAGTGACCCGCAGCCGCGCCGGGTACATGAGAGCGTATTCGATTTGTGCCTTCCGATGCTTTTGTTTGGCCATCAGAAATTTGCGGCGTGCTTCCTGGACCGCAACAGTGAAGTCCGGGTAAATGCTGAATTCAGTGCCTTCAAAATGAAGTGACTTGTTCTCCCGGGGCAGTTTAAGAGCAGCGTCGCGATCACGATAATTGAGAAGGCGAGCCACAATGTGGTGCGGAGCACTCCCCGGAGGGGGTCTGGGGCCCAGGGAGCGGTGTGCTCGTTCCACGGTGAGCTGTGAGGAGAATGCGCCCTCGCCGAAAGTATCCTTCAGTAGGCGCTCAATGAAGTCCTCCATGCGCCCCGTATTGGTGCTCTCCGCGATGCCCATGACTCGAATGTTGTTCCGGCGGCTGCAAGCTTCAAGGTCCTCATTTTTGGCAGCTATAACCTTCAAGAGCTTGTCCATCTGTGTCACTTGTTGTTGCAGCTGAGATGTGGTATCCTCATTGTCAGAGATGCGGCGCTCAGCTTCCTTAATTTGCTCATCATGTTTGTCCACCTTCTGGACTAAAAAATCTAATCGGCTATTCATAGTGTCCATTTTCCCTGAGAGGTCTGTAAGGCTATGTTGCATAGCGAGAAGCAGGTTTTTGACTTCGTCCTCAGGGGGAGAGGGCTGTGTCTGCGATGGCGCTCCACTGGATTGGACAGAGGCTGCCGAACTCGAGCGCGTTACCGCCTGTTTGGGTTCAAAGACGAGTTTGGGCTGTCGACCATCCGCTTTCCCCATCGCCGCAGGGGGAGAGCGCAATGCAAGTAGAGACACAGAACGCAGTGGAAAGCGCTTCCCTGGCGGCCCTTACGATAACAGGGTGTAGGACAATCGGCTGTCTGCAATTGTAGTGACCTTAGGATTCGCGAAAGTTAAGTCCCAGAACGGCCTGTTATCGGCGTCAGCAATGGTGAACAGTAGCGCAATATTTGGGAGTGGCAGTGAGTCGGCAGCGGTAAGGTGCAAGAGCAGTCTTGGGGAATGTAGGCTTCCCTGTTGTGAGCAGATACAAGTTTCAGACAGGAATGTTTGGCAAACCGGACTGGTAGCGGGTGACTTGAGGATTGGCAGTCCAGAGGACGTTAGAGACCTCCCTGTAGGGCAATATTGGCGAGTGTTATACAGCGAGGAGACTCCTCAAGACAACACCTCTTTATTCTGAGGGTAAAGGACCAACATAGCTGTGATGATGCTGTAGGGTTAAGCAAGTAGACGCCGCTGCTGCTGAAGCTAAGTTGTTGTGAGGGAGGGCTCAGCGAGGCTCACCCAAAGCGTCTGTCCGATAGCCCAGAGGTGATCAACATAGAAGTATGGGAGGTGTAGATGATTCGTATGGCAATGATTACCAATATCCGCAGAAGTGTGTTGCAGGTTGCCTGAGGGGGGTCGTTGGTGTAAGGGTACAGGCCTGGCGGGAGCGGGATTCAAAGCAGGATGTAGACCACAGCGCTACGTAGCGCTATATGTACGCCGCAGCCTGTGTGCAGTTCTGCCTGATTATGCGGCGCTCATCAGGGGGTGGAGAAGCAGGTGCCTTGGGCCACCAAAGTCGGCAGATGAACGAGTTCCCGAGCGCAGGTAGAACGGATGCGCAACACACTTTTAAGGGCCCCCGGGCTACACGGGAAGCAATGTCCGATATACGACGGAGGTGAAGGGACAGAGCTGCAGAGCGAAGCGTGTCTCGAGGGTTCTCCTATCGTCGCCCGCTTTAATAAGGAGTATTAAGGGCCTTTGGGCACAGAAGCCGTGCATTGAGGGGTTCCCTGGAGAGGTGGCTGACTTGGTTGACTGGTGCGGGTGCTTTAGGCAAGATGGCGCGGATGATGGATTGCGCGCACATACCTCAATTAAACCTCATGGGCTGCAAACACCGTTAGCAGAGTACCGCCTCCGCAGGAGATTATGGAGCATTCGGTCTTCGTAGGCGGCCGCCTGATGATCTGTGGCTGCTGCAGGGTGGCAGCAGGGAGCCCACCGGATAATGCCGGGTATCCGCCGCACTCCGGGCAGAGGGGCCTAATGCCACGTGGAGTCCCCGAGAATCACATAGTGGCAACGGCCGCCCTAGGCTCCAGGCAAGTCCCCAAGTTGGCCCCTCGCGAGGCAGAGCACGGTACAGGAACCACTGGGCAGGATCGAAGAGCCTCGAATGTTGCACCGGAGGCGGAGGATGTGATGAGTAACCAGCGGCAGGCTTCAAAGGCAGGATTACTGATAAATGGTCAGGATTAATGCAGGATTATGCCGCCAAGCTGCCAGAGCCTCACAGGTGTGCTGCCATCTTGGTCGTGCGCCACCTAGCGCCCCCTCTGTAGCCACAGATCTTGTACGGGCCATTGAAAGAAGTCCCCGCTGCTCCCTCAGTGCTGCTTCCAGAGGTGGATGAGTCGAGGATTACCTGGACCCATCCTGCCATCAGAGCAGCCCAATGCCCTCCTTGTTGCCGGGGGTTCCCCAATGGCCTGTATGGCCAATCCACCCCTACATCCTCAAACGCCTTCACTATGGACTCCTTCTAGTATACAGTCACTCCTACGGGACATACCCTCAAACGTATGGGACAACGGAAGGACCACACTTTACTTTTTATGTGTATGCCTATTTAAAGGCTTCATGGTGTAGTTAAAATGTTCGACCCCGAAATGTGCCGAATTCTTCTTGGCCTCAAAGAGCATTTTTTTCTGAATGCCAAATGTTGGTTCTTTACTGGAGACCGAGAAGGGAGTTCCAGGGGCCAGAAGCTTTGATACCGAATTTGATGAAATTCCCTTTTCCGACCTCATGGTATGCCTTGTCAACAACACATACAATTTACACCAAGGAAGTAAATGTTTTTTTGAGATCCTGAGCCTTCTGGTGTCACTTTGAAAGCCGCATGGAAGTAACTTTGGAAGTCTGATAGAGACCTACCCGGCCATTGCTGTCTGTGTGTACTGACGGCCCTCTTTTCTACGATAGCTTGGACTTTCACAGGATCCCGCCTTTCTGCATCCCATTAACCAGTGTCAGCCCTAATGTATTTTTATCCTGGCCTGGGGGCATTTTAAGCCCATTTATACTGGACAAATGCACATGCTCCGTGAGAAGTGGCCTGGAAGTACAATAATCACTCAGACTTTTCATCCTGTCGGAAGACATGCCTATTGGTTAGTGAAGAAATTGTTTACATTAAATTTGTGTTCGCCGTGTGAGATGCAATCTAAGATCAGCAGAATTGTTGATTGTGTGTAGAAAATAAATGTTGATAGGTGTAATATCAACTTTAGTTTTAAAATCCGAACTCCTTCATATTTTGAAAACATGGTATCAAATTAGTCTGCTGCATGTACGTAGGCCCCACAGCTCTCTCCTTTCATTTGCTAGTTCAGCCCTGGGGAGGAGAGAGAGAGAGAAAGTGAGTGTGTGAGTGGGTGAATGAGTGAGTGAATTGATATTTTTGCCCAAGAGCTTAGCCGCTGTTCTTGGGATGGTGGTGTTTCAGCCATAGGGAATTGCTCCTGTGGCAGAAATCGTTTCTCCTGTTGGTGGTGGTCTAATCCTATGGAATATATCTGGGCTTCCTACTTGTGGTTCTTATGTTCCATTGTCACTGGGATTTGACTTGGTATTTTGGTGTCCCAGCCATGGGAAGAGTCGTTATTTGTTTTTTTTTCTTTATTGTGATGTTGATATTCCAGCATTAATTATGTCTAGGATATTTTGTTGCAATGCTGGCGCACCCTCGCCCCCTGCAAAATGGGGGGGGGATTGGGATATGTGCTTGGGTCGCTAGGGCTCCAGCCTTTGCAAAGGGCCGTGTTTGGGGTCTATTCCTGGGTCATTGGTGTTCCTCCTTCAGGAAATGACTATTTTTGGCAACAGTTTTTTTCAGTGCTGACATTCTGGTCTTGGGTATGTCTTTGAGATTTGTTCTTTGAATGTTGGAGTGCCAATCTTGGGGAAAGCTTGTCAATAATACAGCTATGGATAATGTTTCAATTTAGATCTATTCCAGAAATGTTGATATGCTGGTCATGGAGAATGCCTCATTTTAGAATTGTTGCATGGGATTTTTGTGTTCCTGCTCTGGGGAATGCCTTGATTGGAATCTATGTTTTGAACATTGGAGCTGCAGTCATAAAGAATGAAGAGCGAGTAATTTCAAATATTGGCCTGTTGACGATCCAGTCTTGGAGACGGCCCTATGATCTATTCTTTGGATAGAAGTGTTTCAGCCTAATGGGAATTTCCCTCTGCTTTGGATGTTTATGGGATCTTCCTGTTCCAACCTTGAGGAGTGTTTGTTTGTTATCCATTTTTTTTTTAAATGTTTGGATTCAAGCCTGGAAATGTCTTTGCGGTCTGGTTTTGGCATGCTGGTGTAGCACCTTTCTGGAAATGTTCTGCTTTTTATCATTTATTCTTGGGAGACGATGTTCTAGCTTTGAAAAAATCCTCTGTTAATGGACTTATTCTTGAGATGTTAGCATTTCAGTCTCCGGGAATATCTATAGATTCTGTCCTTTAAAGTTGGTGCTCCACCCTTGTGGGATCTATGTTTGTTATTGGTATTGAGATGTAGGTGCTTCAACCCTGAGAATGTCTTTTGGAAAAATGTTTTAAATATGTATGTACCAGTCTTGTTGAACAATCAAGTTTGTGTCTATTCTTCGCATCTTTGTATTTCAGCTCTGAAGAATGAGTCTGTTTTTGTATTGTTTCATGGGATGTCGGTGTTCGTGCAACAGAAGTGTACATGGAATCTGCGGCAAGGATTTTGTTTTCAAGCTTTTGGGAATGTCTTTTGGTGTTGGGGACTATCAGTGAGCTCGGTTCTTGGCATATTTGTATCTATCCTTCAGGAACACCCCTTCGTTTGGTCTATATTTGGTTAATGTGTTGGTATTTCAGCATTGAGGGATGTCTTTATTTGAGATCTCTACTTGAATTGGTATTCCCGCATTAGTGTGGTTCCCACTGCATGGGATCTGTTTTTGGGTTGCTGATATTCAAGCTTTTGATGGTTTGCTTAGAATTTTCTTCAGAGAAGTTGATTTTATAACCTTTAAAAATGTCTGACTGTAATCACTGCTTGGAATTATATTCTTAGGGGATATTACTGTGTGTGACTGCCTCATGGTATCTACTGGTTTATTCAAAATACATCTATTTAAGATCTATTCTTGGGATGCTGATGTGTCAATATGACCTCTGTTCTTGGGATGGTGATCCAGCTTTGGAGAATATTCCTTATCCTTGGTGTATGTCCTGGGTACTTAGTATTACAACCTAAGGATATGTCTCACTGTTCAGATTCTGTTTCGAATTTGGTGTTCCGGCCTTGTGGAATACGCCTGCATTTTTTTTCTTTGAATTTTGGTATTCCAGCCTTCTGCGAGTCTTGTTAAGGAATCTTTTCTTGGAATGCTGATTTCCAGTCTTGTGGGAAATATTTTGATTTGTTCTTGGCATTTCCGTGTTGCAACTTTTGGAATTTTCTTTCTGAAATCTGTGGCCACGTCAAAGAAAGGTGGTGCTGGTGCACGGCAGCTTGATTTTTGCCAGTTGTGTGAACCAGGTTTTGCCCCGTTCCGTAACGCAGAACCATTTTGGAGCAGAGCAAAATTGTGCTTATGAATTATTTTAACACAGCCATGTGTATTTTAAAATATAAATCCTAATCTTTGAATAAACACTTTAAAAACATAAAGGTGTTATATTTTTTGCTACTTGTATACTAAGATTGCAACTAACACAAACGCAGGCTCCTAATTCAAAGTGTAGGGGGTGTATTTTATCCACTGTTTTTAATAAACAGTAAAAGTGGTGTGCGTGTGCAATCAGTTTACTTAGAGTTGTGGTTGCACAATTCATTAATGAATGAGCCACAAAAAAGTTGCAAAGTGATTTTTCAGTTTTTTTTAAAAAAATTTTTTACATAAGTGCAAACCTGTGATTTGGCCCTGCTTCTTGGGATGATGTTTAACTTTTTACAAATGTTTCCTATTTTCACTTGATTCCTGGCAGTTTAATGTGCCCACACAGTAACCCAGCATTGGAAATGCATCGGTTTCGCCTATGTAGTGAATAAAGAGCTGTTTCATCAATCATCGTCCGGGAGAAGGAAATAGCTCCCTGACAGATAATACGGGAGTGGAGAGGATGTGGCTCAGCGGCCAGAGCTGCTGACTCGAGAGCTGGGGATCCCAGTTTGAGTCTCTGCGGCACTGCGCAACATCCTGTGATTCTATGCAAATCACTTAATCTCTCCTTGTGATAAATTGTTATATAAATATGCTGCAAGAGTAAAAGGCAAAACTTTATGAAAGTATAGTTCCACCAAAGCGGATGTTAACAGTATTTCGGCGGCGGGAAACTGATATGAGAAGCAGACGAGGAACAAGCATTGGTAAATGCAGGAAAATTTGCTACAGCCATTAGAAATGGAGAAAAGGTAAGTGGCACACACAGGAACCAATGAGAAGCCAGGAAAGAGAGGAGGTGGGATGTAAGTCCCTTTTAAGTATATATCAAAAACAATAGATTTCTCAAGCACAGCGCAAGCGCTGTGCAGGCGGAACCTAAGAAGTTCCCACTTTAGCATGGTTCTATAGCTGTTTTTTTTCTTTTCTTTGAGGGTAAGGGAACCTCAGGAATCTCTTAGAATTTTCGCTTTCCAACTTTCAGGAGTGCCTCTGCATAGGGCCTGGTTTTGGTACATTGGTATTCCATTTTTTAGGTCTCACCTGAGACAGCGCTGTTGCAGCGCTGCTGTTTCTAATAAAAAACACCCTCTAAAAAGTGGCATTTAGTCCATGCATATTCCACCCATTATATAACATCGTAACACTGACAATCTTATTTTCTTCTTTTTCATTGGTGAGCGTGTGCCATTGTCTGTCGGCTTCACATTGTCTCTGTTTGTTTTTCTTCTTCCCTGGAACATGGACGAAGCAATTACTGATTGATGTTATGATTAATGTTCTTCCGTGCTGCTTGCACTCGGATAGGGTTTTTTTTTCTTTTGCAAGACAACTTGAAACCATCAGAGTTGAAGCATGCACTTCCTGGTGTTTCCAAGACCTGAATGCAAACCACTATCAATAACGTTACGTGGTGGCATGTGACCAATGTCCGAAACATATATTTTGTCCATCTGTCTCTCTTATTAATGATGGAGCTATAAACCTACTCCCTTCATTTAAGACTGTTGCCACACTGCATGATTTTCTGACTTAACATTTGCCGCAGTGTCGCATTGTTGGTTACCTCCTTTATAATTCAGAGTATATTTTATTAGTCATCAAACATGTGGTGATTTCAAAAGGTTTGTTTCACTTTTATCTCTGCCCACCCGTAACCCCTAAATTCACCTTCACCTCCCTTTATCTCTACCCACCCCTAAAATCACCCTTGCCTCCCTTTACCTCTACCAACCCCGAACTCTAAACTCACCCATACCTTTGAACCCTAAGATCACCCTTCCCTCCACCCACCCCTGAACTCTCAAGTCTCCCTCACCTCCATTTACCTCTACCCACCCCATAACCTCCGTTACCCTCACCATCCTTTACCTCTAGCCACTCCTTAACCCTCAAGTCACCCTCCCCAGTCACTCTCTGCTCCCTTCATGTTTGCCCGCCCATTGCTTACCATTGGTTGGCTTTATCTTCACTCTCATTTCATTCCTTCTCTTTGGTCAGTGAGCGCCGGCTTCACTTCCTCTTTGTATTTGTTCCTACCCTGGAGCATGACTCAAGTATTGCTTCCTTTGCCCCGTGTCCTTCCACCGCTCGCTTCTTTAAAAGGTAGTTTTTTTCCCCCTTTTACTTACACCACCTTCCTCCCTTCCCCCACCAGTTTTCCTTGCCCTGCCACCCCCTCCCCCTGCGTTGTTGCTGATCCGATCCACCCGCCCCTCTTTCGTTGTTGTTTACCCCTTCCACTCTCTCCCCATCCCCTTCGTTACTTGCCCCCTCCCATCCCGCCAGAAAATAAAAGAGCCCTAAAGTCGCAACAAGTTTCAAAATGCTACAAAGACGCAGACGGCACTGCGCTCCCTGCTCTGCATGGCCTTTTTGTGCAGTCTTCATCCGAGCCCAACCCGGCAAACTTAAGCTCGGAAGGAAGATAATTAACTTTTTTTGTGAAGGCAAAGAATATTGCCATACTAAGAAAATAGATCACTGCCCCTTGCAGTCAGCAGTAGACTCGTTCTAGCGCTTTTGTTTCTAACTTTCAGCCATGCTGCACAGCTGCTGTGTTGCTGTACAGTTTGGCTAAAAGAAATTGACAAAGCCCATAGCTCTCCCATAGGTGAGACCTATTGATTTTGCCATTGCTTGTTTTGGAATTTCTGAGGTCTATTCTGCGGATATTGGGAATTAAACCTAGTGGAATGCTCTAAATTTGGATATTTCTGTGATGTTTTGCACTGAGAATAGTCTTTCTGGGATCTGCTCTGTGAATGTAGGCATTCAGTCTTGTGAAATCCTGTATTTTGTATCTGTCCCTGGAATGTGGGAAATGTCTGTTTTGGGTTTGGTTGATAGGATATTGTTTTTCGCCTTGGGAATGCCGGTTTGGTATTCGTCTTGAAATGTTGGTCTTCCAGCCTTGCAGTATTTCTCTGGAATCTGTTCTTGAAATTTTGCTTTTCCTCCATTTTGAAATGTCTTTCAGTGGTTTGATTTTTGGATAATGAGGTTCCAGCCTTGGAAACAAACTACTTGGTATGTTGTTCCAGTTGCTTGGATTGTTTCTTACTGGAATTTGTGCTTGGAAAGTTATTGTTCCTGTTTTGCAGATAGTTCCTCTGTTTGGAATTGCATACGTAGGATGTTGGTGTACTAGTCTTATGTAGCGTTATCTTCCCAAATGTCAGACCAAAAACATTTTTGCTTTTAGCCAATGTTTTAGGGCACAGCAGCAGTAAAGTTTTACAAAACCAATGTCAAAACAAAGAAGCACTGACAAAGCCAAAAAGTCTAGCAGCCAAATAGTCATTGAGATTGTCATTATCCATGCCATTTATATAGCACACGGCTACAACTAGTGATGCCTCAAAGCTCTCAGACGGAATGTTAGTGCTGTCCAGCCCTCAGCAATATATGTGGGGGTCTGCTCTGGTCATAGGATCGTTTTTCTGTTTGGATAGGATCGTCTTTCTGTTTGGGATCTCCTTGAGATCTCGTGTTCACTCTGAGACTGTGTTGGAATGGATCGGGTCTTGATTTTTCAATTCTCAGCCATGCCACTGCTTGGCATTCTTTGGGTGGGTTGCCTAGACGCCCTGAAATATGTGTCTGTTTTGTTTGGGAAGCTCGTGGTCTGGTCTTGATGTCCCACTGGCGGGTTTCTGGAAACAGGTGTGGCGTGTAGGCGGCGCGAATATGTCTGGGCTTTCAGTCTCGAAGCTTTATCTTCATCACAGCTGCAGGTTTTTTTTATTCTCTTGTGTTTCTCTCCTCCTCCCCACGCTTCTACTTCTTAACGTCTCCGTTTACATGCAAAGCCGAAGAACGCATTTGGGGAATGGGATTTCTGTAACAAATTAACCCCCATTCCTACAGCATAGTGTTGGGATTAGTGAGACAGCGTGAGTGAGAGAGTAAGAGGGCGAGAGGACAAGAGGAGAGTTGGAAAAAGACCAGTTTTTTTTTGCGTGAGTATACTGCTTTGGTCTGAATGCAGTGTAGAGGAAACAGATTTGCTGAATAACTAAAATATAAAAATGAAAAATAACGAAAGACGACTTTCCTGCCCTTCACAAAAATCTTGAGTTTTACCCCGAGAACCCCACTTGCCGTCGGTCCTACTCCGCTCGATCCTGTCCCTTTTCTCTAAAACTGCCTTCTCTCTCTCACCCATTCTTCCCCAGTCTTCCCACCCCTCTCGCACACACGTCATGCATCTGCTTCCCTCTCTTGTCCTCTCCCCCGCCTCATACTGTATATACAACCCCCGTCTCTCGCGCTCTCTCGGCACACTTGTACCTCACTCCACCCTGCCTTTCTCTCGATTCTGAAATCATTTTCGGGGCGGCTCCTGATTGGCTGCTGATGAGCTCACTCAATTGTCCGGAGCCCCGTGGGGGAGGGGAGTTGGTGGGTGATGACATCATCGCCCAAATATCCCATCTGTGTGGGGCAGTTAAAGTGGGCGGAATCTGTTGGAATTAATATCAAAACCTTCTCCGTGCTCCCGGAAGGGGGCTCCAGCGATTTTCCCCTTCTCGTCCCCAACAAACCTCAAGCCCCCCTGCCAGCGATTTTCCCCTTCTCGTCCCCTATAAACCTCGGCCAGTCGCACCCTCCGCCCACGCACAATCCTAATGTGAGTTTTTTTTTTTTTTTTTTTTTTACAGTAACCGTTATTTGCTTGAGACAATCCTTCATTCCGCGCCGAATTGCCGTGTACACAGCCAGAGGGGCAATAACCGACAGCGAGTCTGGGGGTGATGGGGCGAGATTCACGGTATTACGGCTGACGAAGCAGCGTGCTCCGTCTCCAGGCCCTTGTTGCCCCCTCCCTTGAGACCTGACTGGCAGCAGGACAGAACCCACGGTCATTAAAGCTATTTAACTACAGGGAGAGGGGGGCACATTTACCATTGTCCGCATTTGTGGGGGAATGGTGAGTGTGTGGGGTGGCCGCAAGTAAGTTTGCCCAGTGGATATTATTTTTATGACTAGGTAGGTAAAACAGTATTAGGACAATAAACAAAAGCCAGCATTGTTCCCATTTTGAAATATTAAATTCGAAAATATGTGAAGGAATGGCATAAAATATTTTACAGCTGCTTAAACCTTGCCTCCACTGTTATTAAAGAATTCATAGGCATATTTCGCATGATAAAATAAATAATACACAAGATTTTATTGCACACTCTATTCAAGCATTCTTAGCCATTCTAGAATCTCTAAACGGTCTGTATATTTCGGTGAGAAAGGTCGCGACCCTAGGTTTATGGGTCTAAGAGCGCCTACATTTCTATAATCGATACATCCCTTAGGGCTGGGACACTGTAGATTGGAGGGCAGGTTTAACGGGGCGCTTGTCATGGGTGAGCAACAAGACCTGATGCAAGCAGGCTCTATATTGATGAACCAAAGGATGACACAACAAGATGCAACAAATCCCCTACTACAAGCAAATGGCACACAACCCAGGTGGATAAAGATTAACACATCTGGTGACACAGTCATAGGTGAAATAGCTGCACGGTGCAGCAGAGCCATACACTCCCGGGCATGCAACCGTATTACACAAGCCTGGGTAACATGGTGAGGCAACAAACAAAAAAGGTCATCACAACAGGGACAACAATACAGAGTAAGTAAACCAATGCAACACAACAAGGGTTGCATTTTCTGTGATGTTGATTCAAGGCAACACAATTTGGCATTAGCCTAGAGGGACACAACTGTGTGTGACAGAATGTGTCAACAACAGTGGAGGTGACATAGCATGTCAAAACAACTGGGAACAATGGAACCAGGTAGGGGTGACATGGTGGGAGACGGTATCACAGCGACCTCAACACATCATGAAACACAGTAATGGCAACAGGTCACCTCTTCCTTCCAGGCTGAGGGAGAAGGGTCTGAGGATTTATCAGAAAGGCTCAATTCCTTCAGAGGAGCACAATTTATGCTGTAACATGCTCTGGCAGAATTGCCGAAAGTAGGGTGTATAGGGTTCAAGTGAAATTGCACTAGCACAGGTGGGACGAGCAGTAGGTTTGAGTAGGCCAACTGGATTTATTGGGTTTTTCAATAATTTTATTTTCTGTTCTCGTGCGTACTTACCCATATTTTATTTTGGGAGGTTAAAAAATGAAGTTGCAACTAGTATATTTTGAAGGATGAATGTACTCGCCTACTTGTACCTGTAGGATTCTAGGCTGCTAAGTAGCCTTATGTATTTAAACTGAACAAGTGGGGGCGTGGCCAAGATGGCGAGCTGAGCGGACGTGTGTCTCCGGGGCTCCCCGCTCCCGGGTCAGTGCCCCGGTGAATTTCCAGCTATATACCCCCCACAGGAGAGCAGACGTCGATCTGCCGGAGGGGCAGGGCTCCACCAGCGACGAGCGGTGCCAGGAGGCCGGAGCGGGGACGGGAGAGCTCCCGAGGGGGCCCAGCACCGCAGATCGGCGCGAAAAGAAAGATGGCGCCCGGGGCCTGACCGCTTCGCATACGCCGGAGCGGGGGTGCAGACCTGCTGGCGGGGGCTCCGCCAGCTCACCAGACCCAGCGGAGAGAGGGACGGCGCTCGCCGAGTCTCCCCGAGGGGGGGACCCGAGTTCAGCAGCGAGCGGCGACGCAGCGGTATCCGGCGGCGGAGACACCGCGGTGGGGTACACGCCGTAATCGAGGCCCGGGGATCTGCGGCCTGTGGAGAGGCCTCCCGTGAACGCTGGAGGCTGGAAAGGCGGCCCCGCAAAGACGTTGCTGCTGCGGAGATCGGAAGGCTGCAACGGGCCTCATAGACTGGCCCGCCGGGCAGGAGAGTGCCCGGGTTGGGGCACACAGATTCGGGCCAGAGGCCGGTAGCCCAATTGTGGGCCCACAAAGTTTGGCCCCATCAAGACAAGGGACGGCCCCCAACGAAGGCAAGGCACCAGACCGGGACGACGACGCAGTGGCCGAGCGGCGCAGACCCGAGCTGGGTGTAGTCGGAGCGCAGGCATTGAGGTCTCTCCCCCGGATCGGGGCACCTGTCGTGAGTAAAGGGGCACGAATAGAAAGGTGGCGGCACGACGGGCCCAGTGGTGGAAGAGGGGAGTGGCAGCTGCACCGGGGGAAGACGAGGCAAAGAGTTGGCTGTTTGAAGCTGCCAGGGGTGATCGCCGGCTCTGAGCGCCCAGGGGGCAGGTGACATAAGGGCCTGAGACGGAGGGACGGCCATTTGCGACACATACTGGGCCAGCACAGCGAAGGAATCGAGGGGCCCCGGGCTCCCTCCTGGGAGGCCCTGCCACGCGTTAGCCGCACTACTAAACTACCGGATGGTGGTAGGCCGTGAGGCAGCCTGCCACTGAGTGACCAGGGCGAAAGCTCGAGGGAGAGTGGCCACCAGGGGTCCAGGATGGCGACCCAGCGGAAGAAGGGGGAGCGCTCAATCAAGGAGATGATGGCAAAGGGAGCCCTGCTCGGCGACAGAAGCGGTAGGGCTTCGACACCCCCCAAGTCACAGGACCACTCAGAAGAGGGGGAGGAGCCCATCACGAGGTCCTTCCTGGAATCCCTATTCAACACCCTCAGGGAAGACTTCCAGACCCTGAAGCAAGAGGTCACCGGAGAGATCCGAGAGGTGCGCCGGGATGTGGACGGGCTCGGAGAGAGAGTGGCTGCGGTGGAGGAACGCGAAACCGCCCAAGGGGAGGAAATTGAACAACTCCAGCAGGAGATTCTACGTCTCCGGGACCAACAGCTGGACCTCCAGACCCACACGGAGGACCTGGAAAACCGGTCCCGACGTAACAACATAAGGGTCAGGGGAGTTCCATTGCAGGCGGAGGGGGCAGACATTACCGGGTACCTCCAGGATCTGTTTCGCGACATTCTGGGTGAGGGCCCGGAGTTTGAGATCCGAATAGACCGCGCACACCGGGTGGGCCCCCGAGACGAGCGCCGGCCCCACCGGCTGACATGCTGGCCTTCCTCCCAGAGTACACACTGAAGGAGCGTATCCAGAGAGAGGCTAGGCGCAAACAACCTATCATATTCCGAGGCCACACGGTAGCGCTATACCAGGATCTCGCCGCGATAACGCTGCAGAGGAGAAGAGCTTTTAAAGATATAACGACACATCTGCGGGAGAAGGGGGTGGCCTATTCATGGGGGCATCCCTTTCGCTTGATATTTCAATGGAATGGCAAACTCCAGCAAATGCGCTCCATCCAAGAAACCTCGGAGCTGCTCGGTCTGGGGGAGACTCCGGCGGCCTCGCCTTCCAGGCCTACGAAATCATCTGAACCAGGATGGCAGAGGGTGCGGCGCAAGGGGACAGTTCCTTTCACACAGAGACCGGATTCCCTCACCATGACTCAAGAACGCCAAGCAGCATTGGCAGCAGTATCGAAAGACACGGCGTCGCCCGAACATAGCTGAATCCCTGGTTTGCCTCTCAACGCACGGGGGGACGTACTAGTACTAATACTGAAATAGATTTGCCGGGGGTTCGGGAGCGGGGAGCCGGAGCTCGTCAGGCCACGGAGATCCCCGGGATTTGTCGGATTCCACTGCCCACCACGACGGATGATGGGCATTGGACAATGGTACAGGTTGGGGACGAACCAGTTGGGGGTTGGGAGGGTGGGTGGGGGGATCCGGGGAAGGGGGAGTTTGGGATGGGACTGGGAAAGGGGGTTAGGGAGGGGGTGGGCGACAGGGAACCGATGTGCTATTTATTTCAGGGCAGGAACGAGGCGCCCACATACCATAAGCACACGCAGACACAGCCTTCCGTAGATCCCCCTAGAGGATGGGCTCGAAGGTTCGCATCCTCACCTTGAATGTCAAGGGGTTGAATAACTCAATTAAGAGGAGAGCGGTACTGTCCTATCTGGAAAACTCCGGGGCCTCCATTTGTCTCCTACAAGAGACGCACCTCCTCCCCAAAGACTGGCACCGCATGAAATCTCGTGCCTTTCCCCAACAATTTTACTCCTCCACACAGACTAAGAAGGCAGGAGTAGCTATTTTAGTAGCACGCAGCTTTCAGGGCACAATGGGTGACAGAATAGCGGAAATCAAGGGTCGCTTGCTGGCGTATACAATACAGGTGGGAGGGGTCCCCCTGGTGGTCGGGTCCATCTATGCGCCTAACACGGGGCAAGAACAGTTCCTCCACACAGCGCTCGCAGAGGTATTGACCACTACGGACAGAAGGCTCTTGGTGGGAGGGGACCTGAACCTAGTCATGGACAGGGAGTTGGACAGATCGGTACAGCGATATGGCCAGACGGGAGCACTGTCAACCTCAGGTAAACAGTGGTTAAAAGAGAGGGGACTGGTGGACATTTGGAGGGAGACCCACCCACACACCACACAATACTCTTACTACTCCCACGCCCACCGCACTTACGCTAGACTGGACCATTTTATAGGGACGGCAGACCTGATGCCCCTGGTAGAGGGCGTGACGATCTCCCCGGCGGCTCTCTCGGACCATGACGCAGTGGACTTGATCCTTAACGCCCCCTCACAACGCAGACCGCCCGGACGATGGCGTTTTCGGGAATCCCTGCTGCAGAAGGCAGGTACGACCCAGCAATTACGTCAATACGTCTCCGACTATCTGGATCGGAACGATCTCCCGGGAACCCCTCTTACGGCACTTTGGGGAGCGCTCAAAGCTACGGTTCGGGGAGAACTGATGGCTATCGCCGCAGCGGAGGCCAGGGAACGCAGGGCCACGAGAGATAATCTCACAGCTAGGGTGTTAGAACTGGAACGGATACATAGTCGGACAGGGGCCCCCCGTATCTGGAGGCAGCTGCGTGCCGTTAGGGCGCAACTAGCGGCGCTAGACCTAGACAGGGCCGAACACGCGGCCATCCGCCTGAAACATACATACTATCTGGGGGGGGACAAAGCAGGGAGACTACTAGCAAGTAAATTACGGGCGAGAGTGGAGAAAGCACGGGTAAAGGCCCTCAGAAAGGCAAATGGGGATATAGTGTGCCGGGACGACGAGATAGCGGAGGCCTTCCGGGCGTACTACGCCACATTGTACAAAGGACCCCCGCACGACGGTATCGGAGGGGAATCCTACCTTCACGGGATACACACGGCGAAATTAGACGAGGCAGGGGCAGGGACACTAGATGCACCCATTAGGGTCGAGGAGGTGATTAGCGCAATTTCAAGGTTGAAACCTCTCAAATCACCGGGCCCCGATGGATTCTCCGCGGGGTTCTATAAAGCCCTGTGCCCCTTAATAGCTCCGATACTGATGAGACTCTTTAACTCCTTTCACGGCCCAGGGTCCATTCCTCCCGATATGCTAGCGGCAGACGTCGTGGTAATCCCTAAACCAGGGAAAGACGGGACCCAATGTAGCGCGTACCGACCTATCTCCCTGCTGAATCTAGACCTCAAACTATTCACTGGTATTCTAGCGGCACGTCTAGGCCCATACATACCAGGTATCATTGAACCGGACCAGAGCGGATTTGTCGCCAACCGCCAGAGCAGTGATCATACCAAGCGGGTCATGCACTTAATAGACAAAGCACATCGTACCCAGATGGACGCAGTGCTACTTTCGGTAGACGCAGAAAAAGCGTTCGACCGCGTTAGTTGGGGGTTTCTTAGTGCCACTCTGGCACATTTTGGGATCGGGGAGCGATTCCGAGGCTGGGTAGCCAGCTGTTACGCCAACCCTACTGCCACGATTAGGGTGAACGGCACAACGTCTAGGGCCTTTACCATCCAGAGAGGAACACGGCAGGGATGCCCCCTCTCACCCCTGCTCTTCGCGCTCTACGTGGAACCATTGGCGCAAAAAATCCGGGACAATGCGGAGATTGCTGGGATTCCCTTCGGAGGGGAACGGCATACGATAAGCCTATATGCAGACGATATTCTGGCGTCCCTGGAATCTCCAGAGAGATCCGTCCCGGCCTTCCTGACAGAATTGGAGGAGTTTGGCCGGGCATCGGGGTTTAAGGTTAATGTTGAAAAATCGATCATGTTACCCCTGGGTTGCAACACTAATATGCAGGCACTGGATCACCCCGCATATGGGGAACTGCAAATTCAAGATCAGCTCAACTACCTGGGCATAACCCTGGCCCGTACGATCACGCGCACAGTTGACCTGAACTACACCAGGCTCTTGTCCCAAACGCAGCTGACCCTTGGACGATGGCAGAAACAATCGCTGTCTCTTCTGGGGAGGATAGCTGCGATAAAAATGAACATCCTTCCCAAGGCACTCTACATTTTTCAGACCATCCCAGTGGGGCCCCGGGCGGGAATTATACGCAAGTTGCAGGGAGCAGTACAACAATTTATATGGGCTGGAGCACGCCCTCGCATGGCAAGGGCTCTATCCCACAAACCCCTCGACGAAGGCGGGCTCGGCATTCCTCACCTTATGGAATATTTCAAGGCGGCTCAACTGCGATACTTGGTAGAATGGAGCAGGCCGGAGTCTGAAAAGCGGTGGCTTTTCCAAGACCGCGCCCTAGCAAACACGTCCCTGTGGAAGATTCCGTTTCTGAAACGCCCAGACCGGCCACCTAACTTGAAGGGGTCCCCGATCACACATACCTTGCTAAAAGTGTGGGACTCGGTCGCGGTTAAACGAGGACTTACCTCCTTCCCGTCCCCTATCACGCCCTCTTCGACAATCCGGAGTTCCTACCAGGGACAGACGCAAAAGCTTTCCCACAGTGGAGAGCCACTGAGTGTAGGTCGGCCGGGCACTTATTTGACCTGGACGGCTTCCTTCCCCTGTCGACAGCAATGCAATCCTACAATATAGAGGCACCCCAGCGATACCAGTATTTTCAACTACGACATTGGCTACTCCATCCGGAAGTGCGACTCGAGGTGGGCAGACAACTCACGCCGTACGAACGGTGGCTCCTGACTAAATCTTCAGACAAGCAATTGATCTCGGAGATCCATAAAATGCTCCGCCCCCGGACCCCGTTTGTGCCTACTGCTGGACAGAGGAGGTGGGCGAGGGAGCTGGGGAGAGACCTGACGGAGAAGGAATGGACAGACATTTATTATAGAGCCAATCACACAGCCCGTAATACGGCTAGTAGAGAGGCAGCAGTCAAGATCACTACGTATTGGTACCTGACGCCGGCTAGACTACATCGGGGAAACCCTGATCGAAGTCCCACATGCTGGCGTGGCTGCGACGCTGAGGGTACCCTCACACATCTCCTCTGGGATTGTAGGGAACTAACGGACTACTGGCATACTGTACTAGAAGAGATCGACAGACACTTTGATACGGAGATCCCCCGATTCCCTGCCTATACACTTCTAGGGTTACCCAATCCACTAACGTTCCCCTTAAAATCAGTCCGGGGGAGGCAGATGGGTTTAGCGATGGGGGCGGCGGTACAGCACATTCTCTCACTCTGGGGGAAACCAACCAAACCCACACACACGGGCTGGCTTCACCGTCTCTGGTACACGGTAGGCATGGAACGGATACAAGCCGCCCTTACTAGCTCCATGGCCACCTTCCACACTGTCTGGAAATCCTTGCTGTCGACGGAGATGAATGAGCTGACTTGTCCAAGATACCTCCGCCTTCTCCGTCTCACGGACACACCTCCCGAAGCCACTACACCAGGCACCACTTAATTGATATCTCTGGGAGGGGACGAGGGCTGGGGACGGGACCGGACCACAAACGGAGGAAGGGACAGGGGGGCCAAACGGGAACCATGAAGTGGCAAGAAGGCACACAACTGTGACTCTTCGCAGGGATGGTGGCCTCAAGGGCGACAACATATAGCACATCGGTTCGGGGAGGGGGGAAGAAGGGGGGTGGGGGGAAACGGGGAAGTTAGTTTGTTAAATGTTATTTTGTACATATTCAAAAATGGAAGGAATGCACCCTCAGGAGCACTACATGATGACTGGCGCGGCCGGCCTCCGGGTTGTGGCACACACGCTGTGTAAATTTCTGATAATCCCGCTCTGCCGGCCTATGGATGTGGGCAGTAAGCTGTGTAAGAATATGATGCCTTCCTTAATAAATATGTTTTAACCATAAACTGAACAAGTGCCTGAAAACTGCAGGGCAAGTGCACATCTTCTGCCATTCAAGCTTAACTAGGAAATCTCATTTATTCAATAAACTGTACTGTAAATATGCACATTTATTGGCCTGGTAGTCTTGGCTGCCAGCACAGAGAGTCACGCGAATGCAGAACTAATTTAATTTTTCGATTTTAAAAAAAAAAAAAAAAAAAAAAAAGGGGAAACACAGATTGAGAACCATTTGCTTTCTGTCTGTATTTAGATGTAGTAATCAGTATAAAAACAGATAACTGTAATCCATACTAAAGCGTGATACTGCAGCGTTGTCATCAATTCCCCGCTTTCGCAGCTAAGGTGAGGGTTGTCACTGGACCCATGGCCGGGTAAAACCTCCCTCTAAAAAGTTCATTAGTTTTATTTTTAGATCGAAGCCTATCAGACAGCACAGCTGCCTGGTTTGCTAAAGACATCTTGGGGACATTCAGAGAGCTTCCCTGGTAATGCATTCTGCCCTTTGCCCATTATTGCCTGGCTTTCTGTTTGCTAGCTTTATTTGTTTTAGGATGTTCAGTGTGAGTTTGCCCCTCCCAAGGCATCGTCTTTTCACACTACCTCTCCTTGTATTCTTCAACACATGCTCCTTTCTGTTAACAAATGCAAAAAGGACAATTGATGGACAGAATGCAGAACAATGTCATACATTCACCCCAGTACAGAGATCTGGGCCTAAATCCATCGTTTTTTTGCTCACCATGCCATTCCAGTTTGAACCCAGCCATATGCAAATCAGTCTTGACCCTGCGCCCAATGGGAACAGTCCAGCCTGAACTGCCAGGCCAGGTCCTCCCTGGACTGCAAACAAGCATCCTAGGACCGGTTTCGGGGTTTCACCACTCATCAGCCAGGATAGCTTGACTCCAGTGGCATGGAGAGCACTGGACCCACGTCTGGGCAAACCCGACCCACTCGGGGTGACAAATGCAAAAAGAACAATTGATGGACAGAATGCAGAAAAATATCATACATTCACCACAGTACAGAGATCTGGGCCTAAATCCATCGTTTTTTTGCTCACCATGCCATTCCAGTTTGGACCCAGCCATATGCAAATCAGTCTTGACCCTACGCCCAATGGGAACAGTCCAGCCCGAACTGCCAGGCCAGGTCCTCCCTGGACTGGAAACAAGCATCCTAGGACCGGTTTCGGGGTTTCACCCCTCATCAGCCAGGATAGCTTGACTCCAGTGGCATGGAGAGCACTGGACCCACGTCTGGGCAAACCCGACCCACTCGGGGTGACAAATGCAAAAAGAACAATTGATGGACAGAATGCAGAAAAATATCATACATTCACCACAGTACAGAGATCTGGGCCTAAATCCATCGTTTTTTGCTCACCATGCCATTCCAGTTTGGACCCAGCCATATGCAAATCAGTCTTGACCCTACGCCCAATGGGAACAGTCCAGCCCGAACTGCCAGGCCAGGTCCTCCCTGGACTGGAAACAAGCATCCTAGGACCGGTTTCGGGGTTTCACCCCTCATCAGCCAGGATAGCTTGACTCCAGTGGCATGGAGAGCACTGGACCCACGTCTGGGCAAACCCGACCCACTCGGGGTGACAAATGCAAAAAGAACAATTGATGGACAGAATGCAGAAAAATATCATACATTCACCACAGTACAGAGATCTGGGCCTAAATCCATCGTTTTTTGCTCACCATGCCATTCCAGTTTGGACCCAGCCATATGCAAATCAGTCTTGACCCTACGCCCAATGGGAACAGTCCAGCCCGAACTGCCAGGCCAGGTCCTCCCTGGACTGGAAACAAGCATCCTAGGACCGGTTTCGGGGTTTCACCCCTCATCAGCCAGGATAGCTTGACTCCAGTGGCATAGAGAGCACGGGACCCACTTTCTGGGCATACCCGTCCCACTCGGGGTGACAAATGCAAAAAGAACAATTGATGGACAGAATGCAGAACAATGTCATACATTCACCCCAGTACAGAGATCTGGGCCTAAATCCATCGTTTTTTTGCTCACCATGCCATTCCAGTTTGGACCCAGCCATATGCAAATTAGTCTTGACCCTGCGCCCAATGGGAACAGTCCAGCCCGAACCGGGCTCACTGTGCCACTGGATTCAAGCTATCATGGCTGATGAGGAGTGAAACCCCGAAACCGGTCCTAGGATGCTTGTTTCCAGTCCAGGGAGGACCAGGCCTGGCAGTTCGGGATGGACTGTTCCCATTGGGCGCAGGGTCAAGACTGATTTGTATATGGCTGGGTCCAAACTGGAATGGCATGGTGAGCAAAAGAATGATGGATTTAACCCAGATCTCTTGACTGGGGGTGAATGTTTTGATTTGTTCTGCATTCCGTCCATCAACTGTGTGTGTTTTCCTTTCTGTAAACAGGCCTGTAAATATTTTTCTTATCTTGTCACATTTGCTGTGCATTCAAAGACAGATAGGTCAGATGTCAGGCTCTGTCTTCCAAGGGAGCTTGGTGTTTACTTTTCTTTCTCTGACTTCAAAGTGAGAGGATTTATGCAGCAATCTTGCTGATACTGGGGATGGGAAAGGTTTTTTTTGTAGCACACAACAACATATAAATGAACTGCAAGTATTTCAGAATATATCAGAATTTGGAAAGCTCAAATGAAGCACATTTTATATTATTTCTTAAGTGTGTTGGAAACGAATACTTCAATATGATCAAACCAATCAGTACACTACGGTATGCCATTTCCACACATTATCGTTTGTGCGCTGTATAATTTCATTAGTAAAACCATATGTCTGTACAAATGTGATGGTCATTTCCATTGAAAATGTGTTGTCTGTAATAGCAGTGTGCTACCACACCATGCATTCACCACTGTACACCGTTCTACTCTACTCTGCACCACTCCACGCCACTGCACTCTACCCTGCAGCACTCTACTCTGCACCATGCCACTGCACTCAAGTCTGCACAACTCTACTCTACACCACTTCACTGTACACCTCTCTGCTCTGCACCACTCTACTCTATGCCAGTGCACTCTACGCAACTCTACTCTACACCATTGCACACTTCACCACTGCACTCTACACCACTCCAGTCTATGCCACTCCACTCTGCACAACTCCACTCTATGCCACTCTCTAACACTGCACTCTATTCAACACTGCACTCTATGCCTTTGCATTGTACTCTGTACCACTCAACTTTACGACAATCCACTGTAAACCACTCTACTCTGCAATATTGCACTCTATGCCACTGCACTCTACACCACTTTAATCTACGCCATTACACTGTACGCCACTCTACGCCACGGCACACTACCCAGCACCACTCCATTCTATGCCACTTCAGTCTACTCTGAATTAATCTACTCTACACTACTGTCCTCCACTCCACTCTGTGCCACTGTACTCTCTGCCAGTTCACTCTATGCCACTCTACTCTACATCACTGCACTCTACGCTATTCTATGTCACTGCTCTCTGACACTTTACTCTGCAACACTCTACTCTCCGCCACTGAACTCTGCACTACTGCACTCTATGCAACTCTACTCTATGCCATTGCACTCTGCACCACAGTACTCAATGCCTCTGCCCTCTACGCCACTCTACTCAACCCCACTCATCGCCACTCTACACCTCTGCACTTTGCGACACTGTAGTTTGCACAACTGCATTCTTTGCAATGCACTGTATGCCACTGCACTCTGCAACACTTCTCTTTTTGCCACTGCACTTTAGGGCACTATGCTCTACTCTGCACCATTCTACGCCACTGCACTTTGCTTCACTGCAGTCTACTATGCAACAATCTACTCAACATCACTGCATTCAGCGCTGCTGAATTCTGTGCCAATATACTCTGCAATACTCTACGCCAATTCACTCTACACCATTCCACTCTACTGTATGCGACTCCACTCCAATACACGCCACCCTATGCCACTCTGACACTCTACTCCCCTCTTTGCAATTCCACTCTGACACTCCATGCCACTTTACCCAATGCCACTAACGTTTTGCCATGCTTAATAGCAGCCACGTCGGTGTACAACATGGCTAAAAACACATTGGAAAAGCCAATATCTCTTGCGTAAGCGAGACCTATTGGCTTTGCCAATGCTTGTTGGATTTTGCAGGCAAAAGCTTCTAATAACACATTAGTACCAGGTCTGGTATGAGACGGGAGGCTCGAGCTGCTAAGTGAGCCAAGTTCATTTAAGGAGACTGAGAAAGAAGTGAGGGCAAATGGAGACAACAGAAAAAGCAGTGAGAGGGAACAGAAAGGTAGGAGGGGAAAAAACAAGCTGATTTAAGAAAGTGAGTTTGGGAGCTGAATACTGGAAGCGATACAAGGGAATAAGAAAATAGAAATGGTGAAAATAAGAATGTTAAAGGAAGGGATGGACATTGGAAAGAAGAAAAAGTAAAAAGAGCAAAGTCAGTCTAGGAGTTAAATTGGGATGAATGCATGTATGGAAGAATGGCTGGAAGGGACATTGAAACAATGGTTGTGGGACGGAACCACGCATGAGTTTACCACGCGTGCCGGTTCCACGCAGTCTTAACCATGCAAGTCTTAACCACGCATGCCTTTAGACTAAATATGTGTTGTTAAGGCATGTATGGCAAAGACATATGCGTGGTTAGACTTATCGGGTAAGTCTCTCCCCCCCCCCGAGCCCTGCCCCCACACTGATGCATAAAACTACCCCCTCCCTCCTGAAAACCAACCCCTCCCCTGAACCCGCAGAACTTCCCTGCCCCCCAAGCCTTAAAAACGACCCCATCCTCCCATAAGCCCCAAACACGACCCCAACCCCCCTGAGCCCTAAAAACTACCCTGCCCCTCTAATCCCTAAAGTATCCTGATCCCTGCCCCCCACTCTGAGCCCTAAAATGCCCCCCAACTCTCACCCTGAGACCTAAAACTACACCCTCCATCCTGGAAACCAACTCCCTACCCTGCCCCCCCTTAAGCCCTAAAAACTACCCCACCCTCCCCTAAGTCCCAAAAACTACCCCACTCTCCCCCCCCAGCCCTAAAAGCTTCCCTGACCCCCCAGACCAGAAAACAACCCTGACCCCCTAGCCCTAAAAACTACCCCAGCCCTTAAACTACCCCCACCCCCCTAAAACCCGGCCCCAGCCCCACTCACCTCAGGGCGTCCTCTCCCGATCCTTCCTGCTTCCGCCCAGCAGCAGCTAGACCGCACACTGCCTTAACCATGCATATGCATGGTTAAATCATATGTGTTATTAAGGCAAGCGTGGTAGTGCTTGCTTTGTTGGAACATGTGTGGCTCTGCCCGTGTTGTTCCGACTGTTTCCCTGAAACAATATGAAACCCTGGACGGATTTATGGATGTATGGCTGAAAACACTGACCCCATAGGATGAATGAACTGGTAAAAGGATGGATGGACTGGTCAGTGAATGTATGGAATGGTGAAAGGAAGTATGAAAGCATGCACAGATTGAAAGGTGAAAGAGCATGCAAGAATAGTGTGTGCAGGATTGGATGGGATGATGAATGTATAGATGGACGGATGGAAGGGTGAATGGTCGGACTTACTTGCTTCGTTCTCTCTGTGTAATTAGGGCACTAGTTCTAAGTGGGGGGACATTTTCATTCTCTGGCTACTCCCTTGCTTGATAGTGTCTGAAACAAACCTTTTTGCCACCTCCCATGAGCGAGGCTTCGGTGCCGGACCATGGCTAGCACTCTCTCGCTCTCTCTCGCTCGCTCTCCCCCACTTATGGCACAATAATTTGAATATTGTTAATGCGTACCAGAAGATTGGGATTGCTACCCCACACCTCCTCCACTGAGTAGACCTTGAACTGCTCTGCTTCTCTACCCCGAGAGAGTCAAGTGCTACAATGGTGTACTTGGTTGCCAGTAATAAGACCATTTCAGACCTATTACTTGTAAACGACTCTCATCCTTCGCAACGAATAACCCAATTTCTTCCACCTGCATTAAGGGCCCTGGTTATTCTGGGTCTGGCAAGCTCTTTCTCATTCCCGGGGATAGTTTAACTCACAATCGCCCATTCTCATTAGGAGATACCAACTGGAGTTGTTAATTCTGGCCTTCTCTTCCTGTACAGTTAACAGGAAACTCAGTATGGAGGCTTAATGGTGAACAGTAGAAGCTGTGAAATACTCTTCGTAAAAACAAAGTAAAAAAATAATCTTGCAATCTTTATGAAAAAATGAAGGTAGGACTTTTTAAAACTAAATGCATGAATATCAATTATGACCACGGTACTTTTAATCGAACTTCCCCTGGTTTTTCATTCTAGATAATATAACTTTCAATCTTTTTTTTTTCTTCTTCTGCATATTCAATTGTGTGCTCTCTATTTTATAGTAAGACCTGTTTTTTGGTCATGCCTACCAGACAGCTTTTAGCTGTCTGTAGGCAAAAGCCTCTTGTAGACCATACCAAAAGCTTGCAATGGGCTTCGAGTCTGCCCGTTGCTTACCATTACCTACCATAGGTTGACTTGATTATGACTCATTTGCTTGCTTCTTATTCGATGGCTTGCCTTCCTCTTTTTGTGTGTGTCCCTTACCTGGAGCAAAGCCTCTTTACCATTGTTTTGATTGGCGGACTTGTGTCCTTCCAATGCTTACATTTAGGGAACTACTTTTTATCTTTTGTTAAGCGTGTGTTTTCTTACTCTCTATTGTGCTATCTGCCTCCCCCCATTTTACTTTTTTCAAGCGCCTGTGAGCTTGCATTTGATGCTGGAACCTAACCAGGACTTTCACATGTTTCTATTGCTCCCCCATCCTGTGACCACTCCCCTTTGCTTCCCTCCCTCCCCACCCACCTCTACTCACCCCGTCCACCCTCACACCTTACAGTCCAATATTTTTTTTGTGTACATTGTTTGGGACAGCCTGGCAGCTGCCACTTGCTGACATTCATTCCCTGAACTGATTTTTAGATCATCAAGTAGAAAAAAAAAGGAAAATGACATCTGTCATTCTTTAGGTGGGCGCATGCATGTTGATGCATGCATGCATGTATGTCAAAACATATGCGTGAACCTACAAAATGATTTCCCAGCGACTGCGGTCACGTCAGTGCACTTATTAATATTATTATTTTTCATTTTTTTTCTCTCCAATGCTTCACAGCATCAGCAAAAAGCATTGCCAAAGTGAATTTTGTCTAGGTGTTTAAAAATCTTTACCATAGAGCCAATGATGAATAAGATCTCCCAATATTTGTTGTGCTGCTGCCTCACCTGACAATGGTTTCTATGGCGCTTGTGGGCAGGACGCACGCAGGGCAGGAGAGGTGCAGGGAACACTGGCAGGCTGCCACATTCCTCTCAGACAGTTACCTGGTGGCGGCCAGCCCGCCGGTATAATCCCCTGCATTTGCACTCTTGTTCTGGGGGCATTGTGGCTAGGAGGCTCTTCTGGGGTCTGTCTCTATTACCAAAGTCAGTCTTCTTCCCAAAATCCTCTAGTGGGAATTCATGGGCTAATGCTTCCCAATCCAAGATGGGGGCCACCCAATAGACTATCATTAGGTTTTCCCAATCCATAATGGTGCCAATCCTTTTGATGTCATTTCCTGGGATCTTGGGTATAAAGGAACTCCGAATTCTCTTTCCCTGTGTCTCAATGCTCCGGCAGTCCTGTCGTAGCCTCTTTGCTCTCAACTCGTTTCCAGTTAGTCCTGGTTCCTGATTGGGATTTTTCTCCCTGGCTTTTCCTTGTGCTTCTGCCTGCTCCTTGTTGCTGGCCTGTTCCCTGTTGCTGGCCTGTTCCCTGGATTCCTTACCTGCTCTTGAAATCTATAGTCCACTCCTGCTCTACTCTGCCATTCTTTGAGGTTTTTGTCCACTGGGCTTTTTCCTCCCACGGGGCCTTTTCTGGCAGGCACTATCTGCTTTGCCGCTGTCTTGTACCGGCATCATCGGGGCTACTGGAAGGGGCCGCCTTTACCTCTGGCAGACCAAGATTGTCAAGACCTGGACCTCCTGATCCAACTGCCACTGACAAACTTCAGCTAGGCATCAACCTACGGAAGATGACAGTATTGGCCCAAGCTTAAATCTTGTTATAGAGCCCAGCAAATCAAGAGAAGAAAGAAGCTTTGGAGCAAGTTAAGCAGAGAACCTGATTGATCCTATTTTAGTAGGATATTGATCTGAAAAACAGATGGTCCAAGCAAAGTCTACTACTGTCTGAATGTAAATCTCAACGTCCAGAACTGTTTCCCACTAACTGGTTTCCCTGGTTGATGTTTCCCCTTGCTGCCTCTGACCCTAGACACCAGCAACCTGCCAGGTTTATGTGCATGCCAATATGACAGTAGGCTCTGACTGCTGGACATCTTAATGACTAAATGCTGATGTCGTAAGGGTGAGCTTCCATGCTGGATTAGAAGGAAACTCTATGGCTGCTGGGATTATCTTGCATGTAGGGCAGAACTTTGCGGCGCCCTCGGGCTGACATCTATTCATCACCCGAACTTTCCCCCTATTCCTTGATGTGTAGCAAGTATGTCATAATAAATGGGTGAATTCAGAGCAAAACTTCCTGCTGGTTCGGAGCTAGACCTTTGTCCAGCCCCCCCTGGTTTGGATAAAATCTGGGCCTGCAGCAAGTGCTCAAAAGAAGATCTGCATCACCTGAATATAGTACCTGGGCATTTGTTGTAGATAGTTGTTGTATGAGCTTATGCATTTAATAGAGAATATTCTATCTCCAGTGTTCTGGAGTCATGTTGTGATGACATATGTGCATTCCTCTTTGGGTCAGTTGTCTGCTGGCTGGAGAGGGATCACCAAAGCAGTGTATCATGTGCGCATAATAAACCTTCTACATCTTTATCTATGGCTGCATCTATTATTAAATTACTACACGTATTCCACCTGCGTGGTGCTAGTTTCCTCAAGCTGGGACAAAGCTCTGGATTCTGAAGTGCCTCCCTAGGCATGCTTATTTACAGACCAGAAGCATCTCCAAGCATTGTTGGACATCAGCACATCCCAGGACGAGCCTGCCTGCCATACTGGAGACGGTGGAGCAACCCATGTGAGGATCGGTGGAGCCACAGCGGCAGAGCAGAGTCAGCTAGGTCAAAAACGACAAAACCAGGTGAATAGCACTAGTGTAGGCTGTAGGTTTGTGCCCGACAGATCTAGTCACCATGTAGCAACAATCCTTACTGCTGCTCCCTTTAATACAGCGCATACCCTCTACCAGGTGCTGCATTCAACTGAGGACAACGAAGAGGGCCCCTTAAAAGTAAGTAAGGAGAAGCAACCCAGGGGGAAAAGCCTTTACAAACAAACAAAAACATTAGCTTCTCCACATAATTCAAGAGAGAAATTCTTCCTAAGATAACAAGGACCATAGATCAGACCAATTCAGCTTATGGTTTATTTTCATAATATGTTGTTATGATATTTTGCATTAATCAATATCACATAATCATATAAAACAAAATATATGTACAAGAATAATGTGAGCTCACTCCACGTTCAGGTGCTAAAAAGAACCAGAAATATCATCACAATCCAAGGCACACACACCCACTCATGTAGCAGAAAAAAGATGCATTCCAGACATTAAAATCAGAAAATGTCTAGAATATTATTGCTTGCCCTATATTTTGTTTGACATCCGTGGACAAGTTTATACATAAGACTCAAAGTTTTCCTTATTTTTTAATTTAGACCATAAATCAGAATAATATGTGCACACTGGAAAAACAAATACAACGAGATGGGCGCAATCTTGTTGTATTATTTGTTTTTCCTGTGTAATCCTAGAATGTTGTTCCGGTGCCTAACTAATATAGGATTCCTTCCATCCTTTCTGTGTGCAATTTGTCCTTCCTTGCTGCTTTCCTTTTCCTCTCCCTTCCCTCGCTCCCTGAGAGTGCATTACATAAAGCAGGCCTACAACCGCCCAACTCAAACTCTCTTCTGCCTGCCCATGCATTGTGACTCCCAGTTCCCGGGGGAGCCCATTGGGTGTGTAATTCTCTCTGATTTTGGCAGTAGTCTCATAACCTCCGGAGTTGTGTACCTCCACAATTACCACAGAGGTACTTTAAGAGGTTATGTGCCAGATTTGAATGTTTGGTTATCCCTTTTTAGGTCTGGATTTTTAAAGAGCTGCTGTCAAAGGGACAATAGACATAATCCGTGCTTTGTGTCTGCCCCTTCTTCAGCCAGCCTCTTCCAGACATTAGCTAGAGACTTTGTCAATTACATCTTGGTTTGTATTGGTTGGTGTTTATAGCTTCCGATTTTCTTGTGAGGCCTAAAGCGATTTCGAGAGTCCCAGTGACGTCCGAGATTCAATAGGAACTGCGGAACCTCAAGAGTGTGGTTTGCTCTGGCATGACAGTAAATGGTATTGGAATCTGACAACATAATGCTATATTTTATATAATGGTACAGCTGCAGTAGGGTTTGCCAATGGCAAGTGTTATTATTAGCCAACAGAACTAACGCTAGCTCTCTCAGTAGGATAAACGGTTAAGTCAACCAAGCGTGGGTTTAAATCTGTAACACTCTGCTTGCAGACTGCAGTAGGCACACCAACCTGCTGGGCTACCTTACCTGTTCACAGTAGGCAACTACAGTTCCATACTCCCTCGGGGAAGAAATAAGACATGAGACAGACGTCTACACTGCAAGACTTGTTGAAAAAGGGTAAAAAAAAAAACAACCTTAGCTTCTCCGAGGTAAACACGGAATTTATGCTCAGCATAGCATAGAACATGGCGACGGGGGCTGCTGCTGGGTGGCCTTGTTGCTTAGGAACCAAGAACTGGCAACCGCACGCTGACGTTTATATATTGTGGACCAGGAAGACTCCGAGTGCCTTTCAGGAGAAGGGTATAATGGGAGGGCGGGCGGGTAGAGAGGCGGCAGGCAGCAGAAAGGGGGGGGGGGGGGGGGCATAGACTGCACCTACACCCTGCACTACTGCGGCTTCCTTGCCCCCTCCGTGCTCCCAGTATACTCGACTGTTTACCCCCTGTCCTCATTGCTTTACTGGGACAGTAATGGAATGCAAAATGTACACTGTGGCGTAGTGAAGGTCTCCCTGCACCGCAGGGGCTGCTGGCCTACATCGCACACCTGGACCACCACGTGAATCCACTGCAGGGAGGGGCCATCAGCTCTTTTAGCTCTTTAAGTGTGATGGATAATGTGGGATGGGCCCTCTAAAATGTGTGGCCTAAGAAGCGTATCTAAGAAATCTCCGTGTGAGCCTTTGTACTTGAGTGCACGGTCTAATACTTGTGAAATAAAATACAGTAATTGAAACATTCATACAACCGCGACACCAGGCACCTTAAGCATCTCCCTAATCTGGGTCGTAAGCAATAAAACACTATACACAGTAAATTTTAAAAGTAAGCAGCACCATAACTACTTGCTTATCCATCATACCTTAGAGAGTCAAGTGTACAAAGAGGATAATGCGGTTGTTCAGGTCGGTGGAATAAAATAGAAAATTAGGAGCTGGGATATCGTTGGTAACCTATAGAATTATAGCTGAATCACTGCGAATAACAGGGATGTTTTTCTTGGAGAGGTTCTGCCAGACATCGAATAAACAAAGTGTGAAGCTCGAGTTGTCTGTGATGTCGCTTTGAGTCCCACTTGAAAATATCCTTTATTCACATTTTAGTCATCTCTATTATTCCCCCCCCTCTCCTGATCCCTCCCCTGCCCAATCATCTGTCCCTGCTTCCAACATATACTCGGGAAAAGAGGAATAATTGAGGAGCCACACATAAGATGTAAAAATCTTTGAGTCAAACGGAACTGTAGCAACCCTCTGAAGTCATGTTGGTTCTTGATCTGCCAGATGAATCTCATTGGAGGATTGTGAGACCAGAGGAAGAAAGTAGGAAGTCAATTGGAGGATATAAAGAGGAAAAAGAGTGACGACACTAGAGGAAGATATGATAGTGGAAATACTGCTGTACAACAAGACCGTGGAACAGACGGAGACCGTTGGCAGACAATGAGACCAAAGTTACAAGGTGAATGCTCATAAAGAACAGAGGGTGAAGAGTCTTTGTGGAGAGCAATTCAAGAAAGAAAGTCAATGAAGTTTATCAGGAAACAGCTAGAACAGAGTGTGCTAATGAAGTCCATCGATTCCTGTGTAGTGTTGCCACAGAGATTTACGGGATACATTCGGTTGTTGCATGATTCTGCACACTGAGTTTTATCACGTTGCCATGCACTGAGTTTTTTGTGCTTCCATGCACCGAGTTGCTTCATGTTCCTCAACATGGATTGTCATTTTGTCTTGTCATCTTCTGGGTTCATCACTGTGACATACCATGCACTGGATATTGTCATCTGGAGACTCATGAACTCCTGGACCCCTCCTAATCTGGCTTCAGAACAAACCACAGCACCGAGACTGCTCTAGTCGCAGCCACAGATGACATCAGAATGCTGCTACACCAGTGAGAAACAGTGGCCCTCATCCTTCTCGACCTCTCAGCAGCTATTGACACCGTATCCCACCACACTCTGATCAACAGGCTCCACCAGAGCGGAATCCAACGAGCAACCCTCAAGTAGATCGCATCATACCTCACAGGAAGAAACAGAGAAAATCATGCTCCCTCCCTACTCCTCACTCCCCAAGGACACCACCTGCAGGGTACCTCAAGGCTCACCTCTCAGACCAACCCTCTTCAACACATATGACTCCCCTGCCACCATTGTCAAAAACCACAAACTCAACATCATCTCCTACGCCGACGACACCCAACTCATCCTCTCTCTGACTAACAATCCAAGAAACCTCAAGGACAACTTCCAAAGATGCATGAAAGATTTTGCTGACTAGATGAACAGCAACGGTCTCAAACTCCACACCGACAAGACAGAAGTACTCATCTTCAGGAAAGGCAAGGACACACACTGGAACAATGAATGGTGGCCCCCAGAGCTGGGCCCAACCCAGATACCCACCGAACACGCCTGCAACCTCGGCTTCATCCTTGACGGACAGCTATCCATGAAGAAGCAAGTATGTGCCGTCTCCACCGCCTGCTTCCTCAAGCTTCACATGCTCAGGAAGGTTTTCAGATGGCTCCTGACCAACACCAGGTGAACTGTCATGCAGGCTCTCGTCACTAGCAGACTCGACTATGGCAAATCCCTCACATAGGAATAACAGCCCAACTCATGAAGAAACACCAGACGATCCAGAACCAGACTCATCCTCGACCTCCCCAGACGGACACACCTAACCCCTCACCTCAGGAAACTCCACTGGCTTACAGTCATGAAGAGATGCCAGTACAAGCTACTCACCTATGCGTACAAGGCGCAACACAACAAAGCATCCACGTACCTCTATCAATGCGTGACCTTTCACCAGCCAACCAGGAATCTCAGATCTGCACCTGTCGCATCCGCCGGACAAACAGCAGAGGCTGTTCTTTCTCTCATCTGGCTGCCAAGACCTGGAACGACCTCCCCCTGCACCTCAAAGCCTCACCATCACACCAGCAATTCAGGAAGGACCTCACGACATGGATGTTAAACCAATAGGAGAACAGGCAGCACTATCAGACAGCGCCTCAAGACCTTCACGGGTGAAGTAGCAGCGCTCTACAGATCCTGATTGATTGATTGATTCATTGATGCTTTAGAGTGCTCTGGCTTGTCACTTTGTAAAACAGCTGAACGGTAGCGTACTGTGATTCCATTAGTTACTCTGGGTTGATTTGTCTTTGGTAACACTGTGCCTGTTAAAGTTACAATGGGCTGCACTGGATTGTGCCTGGTTTTTGTGTAGTTATAACGTTCTATATGGATGGGAAACATTGCACTGAGCTGCGATCAGTTAGTTGTGTTTGATTGCATTGGTCAGGATTGGATTGATGCTGGTTTGTATGGAGGATGCACAGGGGTTCATTGTGCTGTGCTGAATTTTGTTGTGTTGGCTTGTTACATTGGTTTGATTGTGACTGTGTTGAATTGGGAGAGGAATGCATTAGGTTGCACTGGTCTGGGTTATGCAAGGCTATACTGCATTACCACTCCTTGGGTTATGCGGTATTGCCACACACTGATTTACATCATTATTATGCAGTTGATTGTATGAATTGCACTCTTCTCGAGTGGTTTGATTGAGCACCACTAGACTGTTTTTTATGCATTGTGCCTGGATGTGTTAGCTTTTATGATCCCTTGCTGTGTTGACCTGGGTTGTGTTGAGATAGTCCATGAAAGGTTGTGTTTTGCTTGGTTGTGTTGTGCCGTGTCTGCTGTGTCACTACATTTTGATGCCACATCCCCACACAGGTACATTCATTATACCTTTGAGGCTCAATGCAGCACAATAGAGACCCCCGATTTGAGATCCGACCATCTGGGGGATTAACCACTGAGTAACCCATGTTTGCTCCATCTGATTACCTCTTGTGAGCGACACTATTTCTGACGATGAGAAGTAACCCCACACTTCGTCATTTTAACCTGTTGAGGATACCATGACCAGACTTTCTTTTTGCACTCCATCCAGGATTGGAGGAGTACACCTGTCCATGACCCGGCTGGCACACTTTATATTGTCCTGAAGAAGACCCACTGTGATGTCCTTATAAAACAGACATTTTGGGTCAAAACGTCGACGTATTGCTATCTCTTGTCCTAATGCAGTGTAACCATAATAAGTTGAATGTTCAGGTTACTACTGCAGTCATGCATTTGGACAGATTTAAAATTTACTGGCCGCTAATCTGTGTTATTTATGTATTGTTGTTTTTCATTTTCAAACTTTGTTTCCAGTTTTTGCACATTTATCACCTCATGTCACTACAGTCACTACTGAACCACTATCTTGTGTATTGTATGACAGCCTTTTTTTCACTAAAAGAAGTTTACATATATATATATATAAATAGAGAATAATATATATATATATATATATATATATATATATACAAAAATCGGTGTTGTGTGTGTTTTTGCTTAAACGTTATCTAGGAAATTACTATATGACGCTTGCATGTCTAAAGGAATTAGGCGCTACCCAACGGAACCGGTCTTGTAGACCATAACATCAATACCTTGGTTCCGAGGGACACTGGGTCACCCAGTTGACTTTAATTGTGTCTGCAGTGATGGGCTGTTTTTTGTGACAGTTTCACCATTGTTCTACTCCAAGTGGCCCAGAGCTGTAGTATGATTGATATATAAGAGGAAAATGGGAGCACGTCCGCCCAGTCCGTGTTTTCTTTCTTTGCCAATGTTTGTGAGAAGAAAAAGCAAAGTCTATTGGTCTGGCATTCATTTTGAATCCAGATTAAAACATTTTAAAAAAAAGAGCAGTAACAAAAGCAAAGCAAAAGAACTGTGTGTTTCTGTGTACAGTGCATCTATGATTAATGTGTAATGATTCATTTGACTTTTGAGATGTAAATTAGCCCTTTCTGACTTGCAATGCAAGCACTCCATATGAGATAGAATGACGCACCAAACAGCCAATAGATTGAGGTAAGAGAGATGGGCTCCTCTGGGCGGGGCCAATGCCCTCTCTATTTATAGGTTAAAGGAGATCTGTTCCAAAAAAAGCAACTAAAGGCAAACATTTCTTGTGTGAAGAGACAATAGCCAAAGATGTAACAATCTTGAGGATCTGAAAATGAAGGTTTGTATGGTAGCTGCAGTGCTATCTGTTCCACGAGAAATGAAATCCTCTGTGAAGCAGAGCATTGCTCCTCTGTGCCATAAGTTTTCAACCGGTCATGATGACTGCGAGGCTTGTATATCTCTGTCTTGTATTTATTATTATTATTAATAATAATCATAATATTATATGCTAGTCTTATATAGCACACAGCTACCCGCACAGAGTTCCTTGGCGCTCTGTCAGGTCAGATATATGCAGGCCCCACTGACTCCGAACAACCACGTCTTCAGCTGTCTGCGAAAGGTGGACAGCGAGGTACACCTTCTTAAGGGTTCCGGTAGGGCGTTCCGCAACTTAGGACCCTGGTATGCAAAGTAACAGCCTCCAACGCATGTACGTTTGACTCTGGGGACAGTGCACAGTGACAGTTCGCTGGAACCAAGGGGACAGGCTGGCTGATGCGATTTCATCAGATCATGAAGGTAGCGTGGGCCTGCCCATGATCTAGCGCTGTGCACATAGCACAAGGCTTTAAAGTAAATTCGCTTCTCCACAGCGTGCCAATGAAGCTCTTGGAGGAGAAATGAGGCCGAGGCGGCTTTGAGTCCAGTCTCACCATAATGAGTGCCTGAATAACCATCCTTTGAGCTGGGAGCTGGAGTAACCATGTGATTTTCCGCAACCATTTCACGGCGGCGAAACGGGTAGCAGCCACCTTTGCCACCTGGGGCTTCATGGACAACTTATCGTCCAACAGGAAGCCAAGATTCTTGACCTTGGGGGCTGGGTCCGGAAGAGCGCCCAAAGTATCTGGCCAGTGCTGTGGACCTTAAAGTGCTAGGTTTTTTCCCAGCACCAGTACCTCGGTCTTGTCTCCATTAAGTTTGAGCGAGTTGTTATTCATCCACATGGTGACTAGGCCAAAACAGGAGTCCGTGCCTCAGGGTTGCGATCTTGGCCAGATGACAAGGCAAAGATGATTTGCATGTCACTGGGGTATGAAAATAAAGTGAGGCCGCAGCTTTTCACCTAGTCAGCCAATGGGAATACATAGATGTTGAATAATGCTGGGCTTCAGTGACTGTTGGATGTCCGACACTTTTTTAACAAAGAAAAGCGCTCGTTCCTTGCACTGAGGCTAGGAAAATACCGGCGTGGTTTTAACCATGTTGGGGTCGGAAAGTGCCTTAACCACTCTAAAAAGAGTTTGGGACAATTCTGGGCAGATGTGATTTGCTCGGAATAGAAAGTGGATAAGGCCACTTTGCAGAGACCGTGATAGTTTCTCACTGCTGTTTTATATTTGCCTTCGGTTATGTGGTCTATGGTATTTATGGAATTCATTTATTTCCAGAAAGATGATTACAGTAAATGTTGACGAGGCTGTGCGTCAAGGGACAGATTGTATTGTATAGTATTGCAGCATTTATAAAGAGCTTACTACCCCTATGTGGGACTAATAACCACCAGCATACATGTGACTCATATTTTTCTTTTTTAATCTACTGTTGTGTTTTTGCAGTTAAACGTAGGAAGCTGGGTTTCTGTTGCAGTAACCGCCTTCCCACTTTTTGCAAGATTTCTGATGCACTTTCACTTGATGTGCCCTGGGTCCCTGCCAATCAGTTCCCAGGGCCTGTGTTCTTTCCCAAAACTGGACCTTTGTACCCCCAATTGGCACCTCTCTGGCCACATGTAAGTCCCTTGTAAAAGGTACCCTGGGTACCAGGGGCACTGTGACCAGGGAAGGCCTGTAAGGGCTGCAGCACATATTGTGCCACCCTTAGAGGTCCTGTACCTTAACACACACACTGCCATTGCAGGCTGCATGTTTTGGTGCAGAGAAAGTGAAGAGTCGACATGGCACACATTTCTGTGTGCCATGCCTGCAACCCACTGCCTATGGTATAGGTAAGACGCCCCTCTAGCTGGGTGCACTAAACCACTGGGGAGGGTACCGTTGCATGAGCACTGTACCCCTACAGTGTCTAAGCCCATTCTTAGACATTGTGCAGTAAAGCCATAAAGAGTATATGGTCTGGGAGTTTGTCATTACAAACTCCACAGCACCATAGTGGCTTTACTGAATTCTGGGAAGTTTGGTATCAAACTTCTCAGCATAATAAACCCACACCGATGCCAGTGTGGGATTTATTATACAATGCACTCAGAGGGCATCTTAGAGATGCCCCCTGAAAAACAACCAGCCTCTGGTGGGTTCCCTGACTGGTAAACACCAGCTTGCCACCACAAGACATGTTTCTGGACCCCTGGGGTGGGAGCCTTCGCTCCCTGAGCCGGGAAACAAAGCCTTTCCTGGACGGAGGTGTTCACACCTCCCCCAGGTCAGAAAGAGCCATCTGTGGCAGGGGAGCTTCAAATGCCTTGCTGCCTTTGTAACACGACCCCCAGCCTATCAGGAGCAGGCCCCCTTCCTGTCTCACCCCCTTTTCGGCTGGAAGACAGGCGGGAAAAATTAGAGCAGCCTAAAAGGTGTGCCCACCTCTGCCAACCCCACCCCTCAGGTAGGGGAGGCGAGGTGAAGCCCACTCTTCAGTGCCTGCCATCTTGCAGATGGCAGACACTCTCCAATCAGGATTAGGGATTGTGCCCACTCCCCCACGTGGGGTGAGCACACCAAGGGTGTAGTCACCCTAAGGTAAGTAGCCCATTGGCTACTGACCTTGAGACCCCTAAAACGCCACCTAAATACAGTATTTAGGGGGCAGCATTTAGGGGGCAGCCCTGAACCAAGAAGACAGATTCCCGTAACCTACGAAGAAGAAGGACGAAAGAAGACGCCCAGCAGAGAAGACTGCAGAGAAGAACTGACTTGGCCCCAGCCCTACCGGGCCATCTGCAGTTTCCAGAGATCCTGCACCAAAAGTCACCTTGTCCTGCAGCCAGCGACCTCCAGAACCCTGGAGGACTGACTGCCTTCAACAAAGACCACATCTCCTGTGAACAGCAGCTCTGTTCAAAAGAAACTCCCAAGACACTCTGAGCCTGCTGAGGACAAAGAAACCCGACGCCTGGAACCGCCACTGCACCCGATGCCAACGGCTCAAATCCAGGTGGCCCACCAGTCCTAGCGAGGTCCCCCAGCGCTCCAGAGTCTGAGTCCACCATGGGATGACCCCTCCAGGACTCCTCAACGCCGCCTGCAGCCTCTGCACGGAGACCACCCCCAACCTTGAGTGGCCCGGTAAGGTGAAATCCAATCTCGAAAGACACCCCTGCATCCAGCCGCCCTGGTGCATCTACGTCCCTGAGCCCTCCAACTTACCTGCCCAGCTGTTGGTTCCTTCCAGAAGTCTTCCTGGACCGAGCCTGCAGCCAAAATCCAACAACGGCAACTCCCATTGAAAACAGGGCACCTGACTCCAAAACAGCACCCTCCACCCGGCTGCCCCTGTGCTGCTGCGAGTGCACCTTGTGTGCTAAACTGGATCCACCTTTGCCCTGAGCTTAAGTCCAGGAGCTTTGCTCCCACAACCTTGTGGCCTGCTCGTGAGTAGCCACCAACCGGAGGCCCCCTATCCCCTATTGGATAACATTGGGCCTCAGCACCCCGCTGCCCTACTGCTGTTGAGGGTGCTTTGAAAGTGCATCTTCGACCCTGGGCGAACCCTGGTTCTAACCCCAGAAACCCAACTCCCACAACCAAGTACTTACCTGTAAACTGATAACTTCAGTTCCTCCCATAGGATTGCATTGACTGCTTTTCTTTGAAAATTGTTGTGTGTGGAGTTAGTTTGTATGAAACTCTAAGAAACTGCAAATATCCAAAAACTAATTTACTTACCTTTTCTCTAGGAAGTGTCCCAGTGTGATATCTAGGCATATCACACTGAGTAGAAAAAGTAATCTGCAAAGTAATCAAAAGTAATCTAACCGTAACACTACCCTCTGATAAAGCCTTACTGCTCGCCCACACTACCACAAAGAGTAAGGTATTATCTACTTTTACCTCTGCCTACCTTTGGGGTTCCACTGGACTCTGTGCACACTATACCTTACTTTGGTATAGTATATACAGAGCCAGCTTCCTACAAATGTTCTGTAATATGCTTTTTATGGGATGGCTGATAGATCTTTGCGGATACAACCATCCAATTGCACTGATGGTGCTGGTTTTTATAGCTGTGGGCTGTGTTGGGTTCTGGTTTTACAGATTTTAAAGCGTAGGGAATTGTTCCTTGATTCCACTTAAAGTTAGGAAAAGTGATGTTCTCACTAAATCCACATGGTATCTCGCATCCTATCTCATGGCAGTGAGACATAAAAAAAGCTGCACATTGTAAATGCATAAATGGATTTGATTATAAAAATACACTTGCAAGTTAATTGTATTCTTTGGCCTACAGGTGTAAATTATGCTAGTGGCCTGTAGTTTGGTGACTATAAGCTCAGCAGCCTTTGGGTGTTTGGCTTTAGATGTGTGATCGCCACAAAGTTGGATAAAGGGAAATAAAGATGAGTTTAAGGACAGCCTAACTGGACATATAAATTAATTATGTAATATAATCTTTGGAAATGCAATATGGAGAAATATCAATAATAGTATTACCTGGTGTGGAACTTGAGATCTTTTTAAGCTTCTATACCCGTGAGGTAGACGGAGGGCTTTTGAGGTGTCAGTCATTTTCAAATCATATGCTGAGAAATGAGGGAGGATGCCCAAAAATAAGTGACTGAGGTCATGAAAAGTCACCACCTAAGATGTGAAGAAAGTGGAGTACATGAGGGTGTAAAGTCCTTTGAGGAACCCAACAAGGGCATATCTGATGATGTAACAGATGCTGGAACTCATTCTAAACTATAAATTAGGGGTGGTCGAAATTCCAATAATTTGCTGCTGCGTAATTACGTGAAATGTTGCAAAAATTACGCAAAGTGCAAAACCGGCTTTTAACCTATATTTTAGCGTAAAATATGTCCTTGCGTCCGTTTTGGAAAAAAGTGGGGGGAAATGCAAGTGCATGCGGACAACAACTGTTTACGTTCTGGTTTTTCGCATTGTTCCCGTGCTCTCACGCTAAAACTTTGCGCCAATGTGGAGCAGTTAGGCCACATGGCATAATAGTGGAATTTGGGGATTTTCATGTAACAAATGTAATGAAAGACTCACAAAATTACTCCAGCGTAATGGAAATTTAGCCCAAGCCTTCTATAAATCTAGTACTAACTGGCATTCCTTGCCCTTAATTAAAGGGGACAGCTAAAACGTACCTGGCTAAACCAACAACGCCTTCCCCCAGAGAGAATCTGTTGTCGCCTTACATGCCACCATACATGTACAGGTTGCCTTGTTCTTGAAGCAGATGCTGGTACAGCATCCTGCATTACATCAATTTGAGTTTATGTGATCATATTAACTGCAGCATTAATGTCCCCACCAGTGACAGGCCTTTCTGATCATCCTACATAACTGTCTGGTACCCAAGTCCATTAGGAATTCGTCTCCGAATACAGTGGCGTGGGGGGGTTTAAATAGGTTAAATAGGCCTCTTGTTCGTGACGTCGGTGTGTTTTGTGAATGTCATAATAATTTCGCTCTATGATTATGCCACATCCCTATACTGTGAGATACCTCTTTCCCGAGCTTCTGTGAAATCCTTGTAATAGGCTAATTTATTAACTCTGAATATTCAGATTAGAACTCTGCTAGCCAGCCTTTATTGCTTTTTTCTGCTTTCCTTCTTTTGCTCTGTTTATGCGCCCATGTAATATCTCACTGATAGGAGGGTGTAATAAATTGATCTCCCCTTGAGATCAGTTTCCTTTGCAGTGGCTCTTCCTGTGCTCATTCTACTTTGTTGCTTATACGCACATTTGTAGTAATAATAGAAGACTGCTTCTATATTTTCTTGGGCATGTAGTTTTTTAATTAACATTAACAGACTTCTCATCCAATGAAGAGCATGATGCAGCCAGCATCTTCTCCTCTCGTCACTAGGCCTGGGTGAAATGTTCTTTACGCCGGTATATTGTTGCATAATTTCCTGCATTTCGCTTTTTTTGCTTGTTACACCAAATTCCCAGAGTGATGCAATTACATCCTGTCGCATAATTTCAAGTCTGTTCATGTAAATATCCCACGGCGGCAGCATGGAAACAACGTAAGCAAACAGAACGTGACTGGCTATTCGCGCAATAACTACACTCCACGCTGTTACTTGAAGCGTAAAAGGCCATTTTATTAGGACAAGGTTGCAATCATTTAGACTTTATTAACAGTACATAAATGCAAGAAATATACTTTTCCCATCCCATACCGACACATTCTCCGTTCAGCCTTCTCAAAACCATCTCACCTGTTTGACTCTTCCCCATTCACTCGGTGACCTCCTTCCTCTCCCCATTCTCACCTTCACTTGCCCTCCAAGCATCCTCTGTTGACTTTCCTTCATTGCTCATTGCCTCCCGCGCCCGCTATCAGTCACCTGTGTACCGTTCCCCCCCCCCCGAGGGGTGGATCCGCCCGTATGTGACTCACCACCCCTCCAAAGTACCGTCACGTCACTACTCTGCAACCTGCCCTAAACTGGCACGCTAAGACCAATCCCATGCCCTCCTCCTAAAACCTGTAGGGTGGGTGGGTGGACAAACTTTCTACTCTAGACCCCCCGGTGGTGCTAAGGTGTCAGGAAGAGGCCGGATCCTCCTCTCCTGACACCTTATATACATTCCTAACTCCCGCCCCTTCCCCAATCCTCTAGATCCCTCCCCCACCTTGTCCTTCCGGCCATGCGCGAATAGCCCCGGGGGAAGACTGGTCTGCGACCTTCACTTCCCCTGGGGGCCGTCATCGCGCAATAACTACACTCCACGCTGTTACTTGAAGCGTAAAAGGCCATTTTATTAGGACAAGGTTGCAATCATTTAGACTTTATTAACAGTACATAAATGCAAGAAATATACTTTTCCCATCCCATACCGACACATTCTCCGTTCAACCTTCTCAAAACCATCTCACCTGTTTGACTCTTCCCCATTCACTCGGTGACCTCCTTCCTCTCCCCATTCTCACCTTCACTTGCCCTTCAAGCATCCTCTGTTGACTTTCCTTCATTGCTCATTGCCTCCCGTGCCCGCTATCAGTCACCTGTGTACCGTTCTCCCCCCCGAGGGGTGGATCCGCCCGTATGTGACTCACCACCCCTCCAAAGTACCGCCAACCAGGGAACCCCCATAGGGCGGTTCCCTGCCCCCCCCCCCCCAGTTCATGTGCACCTTTCGCCTCCCGTCAGCCGACCACGCAGCACCCTGATGGACGACCATCAACCACCTAAACCTGCGTCCCGTATAATTTTAATATTGCTGGGACAGTCCCTGACAGCGAAAGGTGCACCAATTCTAAGCAAGACCACCTGTTCCTCCAGTTCCTGGGCACCTAACGCCTCCCCACACTGCGGCACCAGGTGAACGACCATCCACCACCTAAAACCTGTGTCCCGTGTAACTAGTCACATTTCCGGGACACCTCCCCGTCCGTGAAAGGTGTCCCATCTCTAAACCAGACCACCTGTCTCTCCTTAAAACAGTCTCATTACCTGCGGGCCATATCCATGTAAGTATGTTAGACAGCCCCCCGATTCCATCCTCTGCAAGGCACAACTCATTCACGTAACCAACTGCCCCACGTTCCATTTCATTGAACCATATCTCCTTCCATGCATCTTTGTGTAATGCCAGGCCTGACATACTCCGAAATACTTTCTTTCCACATGTATCCTCATATCGGGGCAATTTCTTGTTTCTTGTGACACGATGTCACACCGTACTGACAGCAACTGCCCCCCAAGTTCATTCCACTGTTTCCCCCATCATATCACATCCCGATGACTCTGTTCCCCGCCCGGTGACGTCTGTACACCTGCTAGTTCACATCCTTTGCTGCCCAATGCCCGGGAGAATGGCCACCTATCCAGGCGACTGCCCTGGATCCCGGTCTACTCCCACCTCCTGTAGTAGAAAAAGAATGATTAGCCCTGCAAGAAATACGTCCCTTTTCCCTTAGTCCTCTGTCACCCTGCGGTCCAAACCCATCCTAAAAACCCCTTTCCAATACCTATATTGGTCACAGAACACCTTTCTGTACTCCTAGCTCCCTCACCCCTCAACCTGGCCCCCCCCCCCCCAAGGGCCCTCCTGACGCCACCTCTGTTACAGTCCTCACAAATGCTTCAACTGCCCCGACCCTGTTCTGCCCGAGAAACCATTGCGCATGGACCATTTCAAAACACACCAAGTTTACTACACAACCCTTTCATCCCAGACCATGGCCCCCTGCCTACGTTCCGTCTTAACCAAAACGTCCCGTCTTCAAGGTCCCCCCCCCAAGACACCCCAGGTCAACCTGACCACCGGAAAATACCGCTATCCTCGTTCCTTCGAATCCACCACTGGGTGCGGGCCCTCCCTCCCTACATCCTCAACCTTCCCCCCCCTTACCCTGCTTCACAAGTTCATGTTGCTTACACTAACGTTGCACCCGACAAACCAACGTCCTCCCCCGCAACATCCCAGGCGACCCATACACTCCGCCCCACTCTCCCACACCCCAGAATCGTTCTCCCCCAGCGCAATCCCCCAACTACCTAAACCCCAAACATGTAACAGGAAAAATCCAAAACTCTGAGAAGCACCAACTCACTTCCTCTCCGCCCCCCGAAACTGAACAGGTAAACAACCCAAATGCCAATCTTTCTCTGGTAATGTTCCCCGGAATGTGAAACGTACTCCCTATTGCCCTCGATGCAACCCCTCCTTCTTTTGCATCCAAAAGAACCTGAAAAACTCCTGCTCCTCCAACAATACATTACCAACCAAGTCAATCAACCTAGGCATCAATAACCTTCAAAGATGGTGGTTTATCAGACTGCTTCAACCCCCTGCTTATTCCTCCCCTTCACTCTATACATAAGTATTAAGTCTTTGCATATATCTTTATGCATCCTCATGTCCTGCGAGGTAATGCAATTTCTCCCCTTCCTGCGTGTATGTAAAGCGCTCTGAAACCCAAGGGTCAAGCTAGCGCTATATAAAACCTTATGAATAAATTTATGTAAATAAAACCACTCAATGGCACCGCAGGCCTGCCCCAGCCATGCCTGGGCATCAGCACTCTGTCACCCGATTACCTCCTCCCCGCATGGCCTTCGAGTAACTCCCGTGAAGTACCATCGTCAAATAACCACGTAACCTGCCTTGGGCCCGCCCGTTTCTCCCGGCCCAGGCCCCCCCACCATGCATATGTCCCCCAAGCATTGGCCCATCCCGTCCCCTACCTCGTGGGCTCCTTGACGTTTGCCCCTTTTACACCCAAGTACTGTTGCCCCACAAAACCCCTACCGCTCCTCAGAACACCAAAAAACTCCCCCCACTGAGTATGATACCCATTGTTCGACCGGGTACCCCACATCCGTCTGGCCCCCATCCAGGTCATTGCCTACCCACTTCTCCCCACCCTGCTGCACAACGCTTGCGCTCAGTTCCTATGACACCCGGAGCCCCGCAGCTCCCCCTGACAACCTCACCAAGCGCAAAACTTGACCTTCAAGGAGCCCCCATACCTTCCCAGCCCCCAGGCAAGTCCTTGCCCCCTTTTTCGATGAACTTGACCAAGTTCACCCTTAAGGTGTCCAACCAACCGGACCGCCAACACCTCTGTCGTTGACCCCATTCTCCCCCATAATCTGCCATCCATCGCCGTAGTCAACCTATTGCAGATCGCCTGCCTCTCGGCCCTCGTGACTCATCGTCACACCCAACCCACTTCTGAAAACATCTCCCGTCTGTGCTGTAGCACCGGCTTCCTATCTGGAAATGTTGAGCGCCATGGACCCATGGCCTCCAACTAACCAGGCAAGGACCTCCTGTCCCAGCCTACACCCCCCCAACCCCTCCCCTTTTCCGTGATCTCCCCCTGCTCATCCCGGGTGCCCCAATTTGACCTCATATGAATGGATGTCTCTCAACTCCCCCGCCCCTAGGTAAGTGATCCTTCGGAAAGCCGATAAGGTCGCTATCATACTTTCGCTTTTTCCAGAGAGGCTGAGCATTGAATTGATGCCCCTTCTGGCACAGGCAAGTCTGGGCGGACTATAGCCCTCCTCCCACCTTGCTCAGCCATGCAAAACCCTCCTGCCATTCAGCTGCCAACCATGGTGTTCCGCAGGTCAATTGCCCTGCCCCCAAAACCCTACACCGTACGGTGTGGGCCCAACAGTGGAGACCGCTGTCGTCTTTCATGTAAACTGGCACCCCCGGCCCATCATATACTCCCGTCCAGCCTGGCAGACCACAAGACGTGACCCCTTGATCGAACCCTTCTTTCCGTGTGGTACCACATAGTCCATCGGGACCCATCCCCACCAAATCGCCAGGCCCCCGCTTTTCCTGCAGGATGCCGCAGCTGCACCCGCCTCCGTGCCGCAATCCCCCACGCACCCCAGCTGACCAGCTGAAGTCCCCTCTTACCCTTGCTCCCTCAACCCCTGCCCTCCGCCTTATTCCTTTACCTGAGGCTCCGTCTGGGACCTCCTCATCCTGACCGGCGCTGCTGCGCCCTTCTGCTCCATGTCCACCGCTCCATTTGAGGCCATACCCGCTTCCTGCAAAACTAACACAGTCTGGTTACCTCAAATCCCCCCCACCCCCGCAAAAAACCCCACTCAGCCGCATCTGTCCTCGCACTTCTTCCGCCATCCAACACTCCCATCCCTTCATACAACGCCACACTCCCCAGTCTGTCACCTCTCGCCATCCAAATCATCCGTCACAAATTACATTCATCACGCTGTATTATGCGCTGCGCGATCCCTCGTTGGAGGGCAGGCCGCCGCGGACCCCCCTACTGCTTCTGGCCAGCGCTCCAGGCCCGTCATGCGCCCCACTGGCGATGCCCCCTTTTCTGCCGGTATCCATTGCCAGTCCTGGTCCCCCCCCCCACCCCCAGGCCGCTCCGACCTGGAGGGTCCCTAGCACCACTGGGCCTCATGCCGTGCTGGCAGTCCCTCACCCTACCCTAGGGACCATGTGGCAGCTAATAAACCCCCCAGAACCGCTGTGTTAAAAGCAAAATGACAATTATGAACATTACCTGCGCCATCTTGTCTGGTGAAATTCTATGTGCACATAAGTTACAGTCATTTCAATCTATCACAGCCATTTTGTACTCTGTTGGTCACCTTTGTTTCACCCTGCCCTTACTAGCATCCCTCTGACCCTCTGACCGACCTGGTATGTGTGCTGGGGGCTATAAACTCTATTGCCACAACAAACCTCAGCGCCACTTGCTGCCACAAACTCGTTTTTCCTCTCATCCCTGTTTTCAGACAAGCTTTTGGACGCTCTACCCTTCACTACACCTAGTTACACAAACAGGCTCCAAACACCAAAGAGACTCTTACAAAATGATTTATTGCACTGCAAACAGCAAGACTTGTTATTACCAACAATGGGACCTGTTTTTATCAACAGAACGGACTCTTAGATCTGACCGGTCTCACTCGCTTTTAGACCCTGAAGCAAGGTCCAGCTGCAATTAAATTGTCTGTTTTTGACCTGGGCGGGAGGAGAGTTAATGTTGGGCTTGTGTAACCATGTTGATGAAACAATGTCGGGCTTGTGTGACAACCTGCCCGGGGCGGAGACTCCAAGCTTGTAACCATGATAAATGAAACAAATACATTGTGTAAAACCTGTATAAAAGGAAGAGCCAAAAACATTGCCAGCAGAACACCTCCCTGAAGACATCCTGGTGTCAGCAGTTGACGTGGTCTCCTCATGAGAAATAAACCATTTTCTTCTCTTCCAGTTTCCAGCGCTTGCCTCCTTATTTTGATAGCGAACCCAAAGTGAATTAGAGGTGGAACCCTGCACCGGGCAGCATTGAGGGTCTTAGAAGACTCGCTGCCTTTCACAAATTGGCGCCCAACGTGGGGCCCATCAGCGACGCACGGGTCCGGTAGAGAGGTCCTAACGACGGAGTGAACAACTAAACGATTGGGGTATACCTGCCTGAGAAGACCCTTGTCTGGCTGCCGATCGACTGAACTTCACCAGTTCCGAACAGACCTCTCTCGAGTGACCCGTGGTCCTGACTGGGACCTTAGAGGAACGCCGCATTGATTGTTGGAGTGAGAGGACAACCAGGCACTGGAAGGGGAAGACTAAGAACTGTCCATACGGTCCGGGTAAGGTTGTGAAAACGACTTAAATTGATTGATTGATTGAATAGTTTGATTGAAATACTAGTATTCCTTTTTTGATATCGAGTTATTTGAGACATTCCCTGCTTGCAAACAACGTAGAATAGGAATATTCTCTCTTTGCAGACAGCGAAGGACAGGTAGTGCAGACTTTTTGTCTAAATTGATTGATTGAGATATTCATTTTGACCGATAAATACGTCATGCCTGTTTTCTCTAGATTGTTTGATTGTAATTGTTTTGGACCAGACCGTTTGTTAGAGGTCAGTCAGCCGGCACCGCCGGAAGGCACCCCTAACAAGGACATGTACGTAAAGTATGGATTAGCCAGCGTAGCTTATAGCAAACTATGGCATAAATACACTAGGAAGGACCGGGTAAATCAGTGGCCACTGACGGGATCTTTCCATCCCGCTAAAATAGAAACGTTAGAATTAGCTCTCCACAAAAAGAAAACTAGACCAGCCATGTTAGACAGTTTTGGCTTATGGCGAAAAGAGGCAGCTCAAAGAAAGAAAAGGGACGAAGCTAGACAAGATAAAGAAACGCGAAAATCAGCTTACCAAGCCTGTAAAAGATTAGAAGAAAAACTAAAAGAAAAGGAAATCGATAAAAAGGAACAGGAATCAAAAATATCAGGTCCATGCCCTGTTAGAACGCCCTCGACTCTTTACCCCAAGTTACCAGCAAAACAAAGGGTAGATGATGATTTATTGTTAGGTCCCCCAATCATATACATGCCACCTCCTTACGCCCCTACTCACCCCGTAGTACAACGCCAGGACCACCAAAGTATAGCCGGAGATGGCACGATCACCTCAGTCTCCACCGCCTCTGCTCCCACCGAGCCACCCACACCAAATGCCTCATCAAAGGAGGCAGTAGTAGAGGTAGGAACCAAGGAAATAGGAGCGCCCAGGGTCCCGCGATTAAGTAAAAATGAGCGAGCAGGCATTGATAAAATAGTTAAAACCCTCATAGATAGGAAAGAAACAGAAGAATACGTAACTGACATATGCGACTCCTATGTTGAAAACCGCAAACGATACTTTATTGTACGTCTCTGTTACCACACCCTTACTGCATATGAAGAGAAGTACCAAGACGTAGGGCCCGAGCGATTAGTGGCTCTCTACAGGAAGGTAGACATCGGAGATGAAGACGACAACGATGTTGCAGAACTATTTTCATCCACACTAGAAGTATTGCGTCACCTCATAGAACAAGGACAGATAGATAGGGACAGGACAACTAAGGTAGCAGGACCCCCAGTGGAAAAAACAGATAGCATGATGCCAATAAAAGAAGCTGCCCCTTACTGGGTACCTCCTAGAGGACAAGGGACTAATGACGATATAAACCATCAAGACGCTAGAGGAAGGGTGGTCTACAATTGGGTGTATCAACCATGGGACAGACAGGACATTTTGACGTTCCGTAAATCTCTACCGGATTTACGAAAGAACCCCACCGCCTTTTACACCGAGCTAGGTACCGCTCTGGGATCAACAATAATGACACTTGCCGACATAGACTTGTTCTTCGGGTTATGTTTGCCAGCAGATGTGTGGAAACAGATTAGGAAAATAGACCATACCGAACTGCTTGGTCATACCTGGGAACAACTCAACACATTAGATAAACAGCGGAACCCTGGTCAAAAAACGGTTAAAGCAATATTGGACCTCCCTGACAAAATAGTGCAGAAAGTGAAAACGCTGATCCCAGAGAAAAAGATAGACTGGTCCATAGTAACCGCGTGCCGCCAGAAACCACACGAGGATGTCTCAGAGTATTTCTCCAGATTTGAAAAGGTGTTCTCCGATTACAGTGGACAAGACATGTCCACCGCAACCGGACACCACTTATTTGTGCAGAACTATGTCAAAGGACTACTGCCAGATGTATCCCAGAAATTACAAGCCAGCGAAAGTAGTTGGGCAGCATCTAAACCGGCGGCCATTCTCCAAATGGCCCAGTACTATGAGCATCAGAAAAACGAAAATGACAGGGCTACAGAAAGGAAAAAGAAGGACTTGAAGGAAAGGGTAATGGTAGCACAACTCCAGGGGGCGAATACAGGAAGGGAGCAATATAGGGGAGGATACCAGCAGAATACCCCTAGAGTACAGCCACCTAGTAACTATTCATCTACATCATATGTAGGACGCCAAGACCTAGGACAGGATCAATGTGCATTTTGCAAAGAATATGGACAATGGAAAACCCAATGCCCGGCTTTGTTAGGAGCTGGTAGGGGCAGAGGGGCGATGGAAATAGCAAGTGGACAGAGAGGAAGAGGACGTGGGAGAGGGTACACGAGTGAAGCAAGCGAGGAAAGGCCAGGAAGAGTGAACACATTTGACCATCCCAAACAGAATCAGTACCAACAGACAGATTATGACAATACGTACGACTTTGCATAGGACAGCCAGGGGCAAGGGAGGGATCCAGTCGAGCTCTATGTTGATCAGCAAGGCCCTTATGTTACCGCTGAGGTCCTGGGCACAAAGTCGCCATTTCTGGTAGACACGGGAGCAACACGTAGTGCACTATCCAAACGACTGATTTCAAGGGCACTCTTGTCAGGCTCACATGTGACCTCAATAGGATTTGACAGTACACCCTCCACCAACCCTTTGTCCCGACCGATCTTAGCGACTGACACGACAGTTAACATATACACCGACAGCCAATATGCCTTCAGGGTGGTTCACCATTTTGGAATCTTATGGAAAGAAAGAGGGTTCCTGACTTCACACGGTACACCCATCCTGCATGGAGATTTAGTCTCCGCCTTGACGCAAGCAGTCCTCCTCCCCAAGAAGTTAGCAGTGATAAAATGCCAAGCACATAGGAAAGTGACTGATCTCATTGGACAGGGAAATGCACTAGCAGACGTTACTGCCCGAGCCACGGCAGGAGACAGAACTACGCAGATTACTTGCATAATTTGACAAACGAGCTAACAATTATCCACCAACAGGTGCAGCAAGCCTTGCCTGACTATCCAGGGGCCCGGGACATGAAATAAAGCCAGGCGACCATGTTTGATAAGAACGAAGAATCTGGAGCCTAGGTGGACGGGCCCCTGGCAAGTCCTGAGCACCACCCAAACTGCCCTCCGAGTGGAAATAAAATGAAACTGACTGCACGCTCCATTGCAAACGAGTCCCTCCAACCTTGGCAACCTGTGAAGGGGTGGAGGTGCAAGAGGAAGTACTCGCAAAAGACCGACCAGCTCTGAGTTGCTACCCACAAGAAGACACCCTCCAACTGTCTGAATTTCCCGACCCCACTGTGCCATCCAAGGAAGGGTACAACCTAAGATCGACGAAAAGGTGGAGCTCCAACAACCAGGTCACTAACTGAGTCAGAGTCTCAGATCGGTAGCACAGCCAAACAACGCTACCAGGAAAAACACCAGACAAAAGTCTGTGGTCCTAACAGTTGATGAGCTCCTCGAAGATGATGGAAGAGACGGAACACCTGCAAAGCCACCGCAAAGACACCAAGACTTTTGAACTGCACAGTACAAAGACAATTGCACTTGTAGCTGCATTTCTCACCTGCCTCCTGCTAATGGTCACACTCTGGATCATTGAAGAGAATGCACCTGCATACAGAACATTGTCACCAACCATGCAACCAATCACAAAGAAAGAACACTACCTGGTGTCACTACCGCCACATCTCCGAGAACGACGCAAAGAATTCTGGAATAATTCTTTCGTACAGATGCTGCACCAGCACAATCTTGCCACCAATGCCATTAACTGTTGGGTCTGTGGGCTGCTACCACATGCCACTGAACATTCCATCCCTTTCATCCCTTCACCCTTTTCTGTTCATGGATCTTGCCTTGCCTGGATGATGCTCCTACAAGAAAGTTACAAAGACAATGCCACTTCCGATGGGACAATCGCTCAGTTCTACGAGTTCTGGCTAAACCAAACAGGAAGAACAGCAGCTCCCTTTTGCCCTCACACCTCCAATATGACATTCCCAATGAATGTCCCCTCCAAAGAACGTGGAAATACAAGTGTTCAATAATCCTGTCAGAGCCACATTTTCCTACCTGAAGAAAAGAACTGCTGCAACACTGACTGTGGCCCTATCTGTGGTGAACGTCTCTGGCATTGTATGCATTGAAGGCCGTGGGACTAAGAATGTGGGTCACAGCACTTGTAACATTGTAAGGACTTTGAACACTGCCAACCCCCCCAGTGCTTGTTGCATCACCCAATATGTACTTTGTTTGTGGAACCAAAGCCTACACCTGGCTCCCAGGAAACTAGGGGGCACGTGCTACATCGCCTTTGTTCTGCCACCAACCTACACAGCCCCTGCAGAGCATCATCGAGAAAAGCGTTCTAAAGACATTGATCAAACAGACTCTGCCTCATCACAGTTCCTCGACGCAGCCTGATAATTCACCCTCTGTCTATGAAGCAATCGAACATCTCCACAGACTGTCTTCAGAAATTCATCAAGGATCAGAGACTTGGACAATTGGAAGTTGGCTTTGGGGCATCTTGAAGGACTGGGGTTGGAAAATATCAATGTTTCTCTTGGTCCCAGTATTGGCAATATGTGGTTGCTGTTTGGGTGTACACTGTATACCACCTTTGTGTTCTCTTTGCCTAAGTGCCTTGCGCCCTAAGAATATGGACACTCAGTTAACAAAAATGAGAGTAATGTATGAACAAGAAATACAGGACATTATGGAGATCGAAATAGACTAACAAGATGGCTAGTTATGTTCAAAGGGGCCACTGTTAAAAGCAAAATGACAATTATGAACATTACCTGCGCCATCTTGTCTGGTGAAATTCTATGTGCACATAAGTTAGTCATTTCAATCTATCACAGCCATTTTGTACTCTGTTGGTCACCTTTGTTTCACCCTGCCCTTACTGGCATCCCTCTGACCGACCTGGTATGTGTGCTGGGGGCTATAAACTCTATTGCCACAACAAACCTCAGCGCCACTTGCTGCCACAAACTCGTTTTTCCTCTCATCCCTGTTTTCAGACAAGCTTTTGGACGCTCTACCCTTCACTACACCTAGTTACACAAACAGGCTCCAAACACCAAAGAGACTCTTACAAAATGATTTATTGCACTGCAAACAGCAAGACTTGTTATTACCAACAATGGGACCTGTTTTTATCAACAGAACGGACTCTTAGATCTGACCGGTCTCACTCGCTTTTAGACCCTGAAGCAAGGTCCAGCTGCAATTAAATTGTCTGTTTTTGACCTGGGCGGGAGGAGAGTTAATGTTGGGCTTGTGTAACCATGTTGATGAAACAATGTCGGGCTTGTGTGACAACCTGCCCGGGCGGAGACTCCAAGCTTGTAACCATGATAAATGAAACAAATACATTGTGTAAAACCTGTATAAAAGGAAGAGCCAAAAACATTGCCAGCAGAACACCTCCCTGAAGACATCCTGGTGTCAGCAGTTGACGTGGTCTCCTCATGAGAAATAAACCATTTTCTTCTCTTCCAGTTTCCAGCGCTTGCCTCCTTATTTTGATAGCGAACCCAAAGTGAATTAGAGGTGGAACCCTGCACCGGGCAGCATTGAGGGTCTTAGAAGACTCGCTGCCTTTCACACCTGCCTCCCAGCCCGAGCACCTGCCGCCCGCCGCAAGCCCTACCCGGCATCACAAGGTGACCCCCCTCCTCCACCCTGGGCAGAAAAAACTCCTAAACCTGGCCCAGCCTCGCCCTCCCCAGCACAGCCCACCCAACTGAGCCCCCCCCAGCCACCGAAAAACCCCGGTCCCAGGCAGCCTGGCCTGCCGCACCTCACTGGGGTGGAGCCCGCTGCTCCTCCTCCCGCCGGGGCTCAATATTGAGTGGGGGCCCGCAGGCACCCGCTAATCGCAGTCTGCCGTGGTCAGCGCTGTGCAGGCGCATTAAATCCCCACCTCCTGCGCCCGGGCTCCTGATCCCCCCCCCTCCCTGTATGTGGGCTCAGCGGCTCTCTAAACCAGAGGACACCACCCCACCCGAAGCTATCACGGCACTCCGCGCACGCGTGGCCGGCAGCATACTGGCAGGCAGGGGCCCTGGCGAGCCTCCGTTTTACCCGCGTCAGCTCCATGAAAAAACCCGGTTTCCCGCGAGTGATTCAGCCGGGCGGGAGACACCGGCTGCCATAATCTACTAATGCGCGTCCTCCGCCGGCCGCAACCCGCTGCTGAGAACGTTTCTCCAGCCCCCAAACTAGACTCCGGAGTGGGCCGCAGCCTTCCTTTTCCGCCTCCGCAGTTACCGGTAGGCGCCGTCATTCTGCACGCTGTGGGCAGACAATAGTATTTGTCCCCCGCCGGTTTTCTTTAAACACAGCCTAGCGTGACGATGGGCCCCTCCCCAACAGGCCATATATAGTCACCAGCTTCGCGCACGGCCGATTCCCAGATACTGGCTGATTGCCGGCCCCTACCCCCCACCCCCTCCCCGCGGCTCTGACGACCCACTTGCGTCCCCCTCGAAATCTGGGCATTAATACAGGCTAAGCTCCCGAGCGCCCTCAAGTCCAGGTCCCCCGAACCCCCTCCCCCCCTGGACACGGACTGGCCTCAGTAGACCATCCCAGCTGGGTGCACCCGCCGCCCCGCCCCCGCCATGGACACCTAAAGTGTCACAGTACGCCCATATTGTATCCTCGAGACCCCCGGCCCCACGTCGCCCTCGCAAACCTGCCCCCAGGCCCAACTAACCCGAACAAACTTTCTACTCTAGACCCCCCGGTGGTGCTAAGGTGTCAGGAAGAGGCCGGATCCTCCTCTCCTGACACCTTATATACATTCCTAACTCCCGCTCCTTCCCCAATCCTCTAGATCCCTCCCCCACCTTGTCCTTCCGGCCATGCGCGAATAGCCCCGGGGGAAGACTGGTCTGCAACCTTCACTTCCCCCGGGGGCCGTCATTAAGGCGCTTTTTAAATCTCGAAACGTGGCCGCTCTCCTAAAATGTAACGCTTTCGCATAATTTCACTTAATTTTTTCTGAAATTTTGCGTAATTATGAAAAGGAAATTACTGGAATTGGCTCCAGATTTCTTCTCAGGGCCTCCTTTATTACGAATACAAAGACTTGGAAATACACTTTATCTATGGCCAACCGGAATTTCCCGATTTCTGCCACTTTTATATGTATTTTGACTGATTTATGTCACTTCATATGTATTTTGACTGATTTATGTCACTTTGTGTGTATAGACTTGGACAACAATTATGTTGCAGACATCAGTGAACGAGAATGTTCCGAGCCTGTGTGTGTGTGTGTGTGTGTGTATATATGTGTATATATATATGTGTGTGTGTGTGTGTATATATATATATATATATATATATATATATATATATATATATATATATATATATATATATAATATAATCTACTGGCGGTCGCCAGTAGATAGTTATAGTTAGGACCTATTTTCCATAGGAAATTCGCAACATTCTATTTCCAATAACTTTGGCGCCGGTGGATGAATCTTCACGAATTTTTCAAAACTCGTGGGGCGCTCCAGTCTGCTCCTATCCTGAAAGTTTTGGGGTGATTCGGCAAGCGGGGGCCGAGAAAAAAGGGGGGTCCCAAAACGTGTTTTCTCCATGTTAATTCCCATAGGAAATTTTAGACACGGCTACAGCCCGAACTGCTGAACGGAATTACACCAAATTTGTCAAAAAGGTAGCGCTTGGTTCAGAAAGCGACCTTTTTGTTAAATGGTGTAAATCCGTTCAGTAGTTCCTGAGAAAATCAAAAGTAAAAACACATATATATCTGGGCGGAGCCTAACCACACATGTCATCGGGAGATCTGATTGGCTGTCAGCACTTCATCCTGGAATTGCTGGCAGCCATCTTGGGACCAATATAAATGATAGTACCCCATTGAAATGCATTGTAGTGAATCGAAGATTTTGAGGGTTACCAAAAGGAGAACTATAAAGGGTGATAACAGACTTTAGTTACATTAGAATTCATTTGTTGATGGTACCATACTAATTTCAGGAATTGTGGTGTGTTCTAAGGTGATTTTACCCTGTGAAAAACCTTCTGCTGGGATATCATGTTTGAGAGAAAACTATTTTCACATGCTTGTCCCATACAGTTTTGGAAGGTGCTCCAGAAGCTATAATGAGAGCATATTTTCTGTAAATTCACATTATCTTTCTCAGTCATGTGAGAATGAAGTCTGACATTCTCAGTAAAACATGTACATCCAACAAGGGCAGAGACTGTCAGTTGATTCCTTTGTGTTCTACTGCAGCTTCCCAGAGTGTTCTAAAGAACAACTAGAGCGCTAACAGCCTTACCTATGACAAAAGTATGGCACACCTGAAGCCATCTTGATTGGAATAAACTGGTAACACTTAAAACATTTAATTTAAAAAGGAACAAAATGATGGGGTTCATTTTGTCATAGAAATTATGGTTAGTGCTGTAGAAAGAAAAATTAGGACATGTTTCAAGTGTGATCTCAAATATCTTCCTGTTATATTTCAACAGGAGCAGCCTGTCAGTTGATGCCTTTGTGTTCTACTGCAGCTTCCCAGAGTTTCCGCCCGGTCCTCCCTCACTCTCTGCACTCCCTCCCGTATCCCGCTCCTCCACCCCTCCCCGTCCTCCCTCACCCTTTGCACCACCTCCCTTAACCCGTTCCCCCACCCCTCCCCGTCCTCCCTCACCCGCTGCACTCCCTCCCTTATCCATCGAGCCACCCAACACTCCGTGCTCAGCTCTCCTCTCCCTGGAAAATAAACTTGATTCTCTCATCTATTCTATTTCCCAGCTTGTAGCGTCCATCTCACTTTTAAGCGCCAAGATGTCCCCCTTCCCTAACAACCTCCCGAGGAGTTCCTTGCTCCCGCGCCCCAATAAAGCCAACCACAGTCTGTCCTCTGCTGACATCACCAACTTACTGGCCAGCTACAAGACCACCAACGTCACTCCCCTCCACCTTCCTCTCCTAATAATTCTACGCAGTTCCCTATTCAGACCATCTCCTCTGCCAGACCTTACCAGCCTCCCTCTTACCGGGCACCCTCATTCAAGAATCTTATCCCTATCTCCCTTAACAACCCTGACACCCCCATCACCAAAACATCTGCGTCAGAGCTGCACTGCTTGCTCCACAACTGCAGATCTGCAATCAAACACAAATTGGAAATCTCTGATACTATCACCCACCAGAATCTTGACATGTTCTTCCTCACTGAGACCTGGTTTAATGACTCCTCTCATACTTTGTTTGATCTTCTGGTACCCACCGACTACTCTATCCTCAGAAATGACAGGGCAGACAAAATTGGGGGCGGTGTCGCTATCATCGTCAGGAACTCCCTTCAAATGAAAGCCTTCCCTACCACCCTTTTCCGTACATTCGAATGCCTATCCCTAGAACTTCAAATACATCACGGCTCACCCTTTAGATTCCATGCCATCTACCACCCGCCCGGTAACTGCTCTTCCTTTGTGGAGGAACTGACTGACTTCATCAGTGACCAATTTTCTCAAAGTGACAGACAGATCTTCCTGGGCGACTTTAATCTCCACTGGGGCTCTTTGGAAGACTCGGCTGCCAACAAGCTTGCCACCTTTCTCTCAGCCAATGATCTCTTCCAACATTACTCGGAAACCACACATTCCAAGGGCTCAATTCTGGACCTTGTCATATCCAAAGCAGACCTGCTGACTACTGCTCCCCCATCCATGTAGACTGGTCTGACCACTTCCTCATTCCCTTCCGTTTTCACCTATCGCACGTTATAACTCTCGGCCAACCTAAAAGAGCTACTACCTGGTTCCGCAACACTAAGAACATTGATCTTGACACTTTTTGTGATTCTGCTATGCGGGCACTTCCTAGACTAGACCCTAACGTGGATGTCAACGTTCTCACTTCTCAGTGCCTCTCAGTACTAGCAGCCGAAATCGACAATGTCGCTCCACTCCAAAGCAAAAGGAAAAGACCCACCCCCTCAGCACCTTGGTTCAATAAAGCTCTCTACGATGAAAGGAAAAACCTTAGATTCCTGGTGAAACATTGGAGAAAATCTCCTTCCACCTCCAATCTCTCTCTTTTACGTTCAGCAAGATCCAAATATCACAACCACATCTTCCTTGAAAAAGCATCACATTTCAGATCCCTCCTTGACTCAGCCAAAAACAGACCCAAAAAACTTTTTGACCTCATCAAAAACCCAAACTGTTCTCCCCTAACCATTAAGCCTGAGGATTCCACAAAGAAAGCAGCAGATTTCGCTATATTCTTTGATGAAAAGGTCAAAGCACTGGTGGATCAGGTCGCCCACCCCACCCCCATTGAGGAGCGGAAATCCTTAGTTACCTGGCAGAACTTTGACGTCATCTCAGAAGATGACCTCCTCAAATGCATCCTCGAAACTAAACCCTCCAACCATTCTTCTGACCCCATCCCTAGCGACATCGCCATCGATTTCTACACCTATACTCTCTCTTACTGGACCAGGCTAGTCAATCTCTTCCTCAGTCAAGGCTCCCTCCCGGTTGCCCTCAAATCAGGTCAGGTCACCCCTCTTCTAAAAAAAACCCTCCGCCTCTGCGAACGACCTCAACAACTTCCGCCCTATCACCAACCTCCCTTTTCTTTCGAAAATCACCGAAAAATGTGTTGCGAAACAACTTTCCTTACATATTATGGACAATAACCTCCTCAACGTCTTCCAGTCTGGCTTCATCCAAAATTGCAGCACTGAAACAGCCCTGCTGCAAGTGATTGATGATGCGCTGCATATACTCGACTCTGGGGAATCGTGTCTTCTTATTCTTCTAGACCTCTCTGCAGCCTTTGACACTGTTAATCATAGCACCCTCCTCAACACTCTTCAACAGAGAATGGGATTGGATGGCACAGTGCTCAAATGGTTTGCCTCTTTCCTCTCGGACAGATCCCAAATGATCAAGATAGCGAACAGTCTTTCATCTCCGTTGGCTGTAGGTCAAGGCGTCCCTCAAGGTTCTATCCTGGCACCCACTTTGTTTAATCTCTACCTGGAACCATTAGGGAACCTTCTAAGCAAATCTGGGATCCATTACCATCTTTATGCAGACGACACTCAAATCTACCTTAAGGTGTCTTCCGCACACGATCTCTCACTACTCAACTCTACTCTCAACTCTATTCACAACTGGATGTTAGCTCACCAACTCATTCTTAATCCCGCCAAAACTGAATTCCTCCTCCTCTCTACCTCCCTCTCACCTCCTCCTGTTCAATCTTGGATGGATCAGCTGAACCTACTCAACAACAAACCCATCATTGTCGACAGTGCTAAATCCCTAGGTGTCATTCTTGACAAAAGACCACCTAATCTCCCACATCAACGCTATTGCTAAGAACGCACGTTACCAGTTGCGCCTTCTATGGGGGATCCGTCGGTTCTTCCCGGAGAAAGACTTAAAAACCTTGGTACAATCTCTGGTTCTCTCAAGACTGGATTATTGCAATTCTCTTCTGACGGGCCTACCCAAATCCCACCTCTCCCCTCTCAAATCCATCCTCCATTCAGCAGCTCGCTTCATTTCAGGGTCTAAACGAAGCGACCACATCACTCCTATCCTGTCCTCTCTTCGATGGCTTCCGATCGAGGCAAGATCTATTTACAAAACTGCCTGCATCACACACAAAGCCTTACACACGTCCTCCCTCGTTACCTGGCGAATAAATTGAAATTGTCCGGTGGCTCTCGCCCTTCTCGCAATGCGGAAAAGCTTCTGCTTGAGCCCCCGTCTTCAAAAGGGAAAGATTGATGGCGCAATCCTTCTCAGGCAATGCGGTGAGAATCTGGAACTCGCTTCCCCCATTGCTCCGTGCCACCTCCTCTACCCGGATCTTCAAAGCTGACCTCAAATCTCTTCTCTTCTCTTCCAAAGACACTTTCAGAACTAATACTTTCATTCTCAGGCCCCTCTAGGAAGTTCGCTCTTCATTGTAAATTTGTACTTTTTCCTGTACATTCCTCACCCTTGCGTGGTGTGTTGGATTTTATGTTTGTGTACCCTTCATTTTAAGTCTCCTGTTTAATTCACGCCCTCTCTACTCCCTCAAGGAAGTTCTTCCACTATAGGAAATTCTGTACTCCATGCCTATAGAAGTGCCTTCCCAGTGTGTTCTGAGTGACTGTCACTTATTGCAGTATTATACCTCTATTTGTATTTTGTATCTTATGTATCATGCACACCTGTCACTTTTTCCTCTTGTAACGTATACCTCTTTTTGTATCTTGTTTTTGTTATTTGCACAATTGTCACTTTTTCCTCATGTAATGGAACGCTTGCTTTTGTATTATGCTCACTTGTAACCTTCTCCTCATGCAATGTTACTGTTCCTGTTGTGAAGCGCTCTGACACCTTCGGGTAAAGTCCGCGCTATATAAAAACGCATAAATAATAATAATAATAATTTCAACAGGAGCAGCCTGTCAGTTGATGCCTTTGTGTTCTACTGCAGCTTCCCAGAGTGTTCTAAAGAACAACTAGAGTGCTAACAGCCTTACTTATGACAAAAGTATGGCACAGCTGAAGCCATCTTGATTGGAATAAACTGGTAACACTTAAAACATTTAATTTAAAAAGGAACAAAATGAGGGGGTTCATTTTGCCATAGAAATTATGGTTAGTGCTGCAGAAAGAAAATTTAGGGCATGTTTTAAGTGAGATCTCAAATCCTCTTCTATTTCATTAGAAAATTCTGACATGCAGACTGAAACAATCACTTTCAATACCAGCAGTAGACTTCCAGTTAACTCCCTGGTGAGCAGTAGCTTTACTACAGTGATCTAATGAACAACTAGAGTGCTAACATTCTGAATTTATGGCAAATGTGTGACACATCTGAATGCCTTCTTGATGGAATCAAAGTAAAAAACTGAAAGCATTTCCTACTGAGGAGACTGCAGTAAATGACGAAATTAGGAAACTTCATAACAAATAAGTCTCCCAAGATGGCCACCAGAGAAAAAAGAGCCCAAATGTAGCACAAATATCACCCAGATGTAGCCCACATATAGCCCAATGACAGAAGTGTGCAAAACACTTATTATCTTTTAGTTTTTCTGCAGTTTTATATAGTGCAAACTGGTCAGGTATTGGAGCATTACATCTTACTTGGACCCCTTATTGCGTATTTTGCACGAAGTACATGAGATTGATCTTGCGAAACATTGACCTTTACGATTCTGTTAACCTGAAGTTGCTCTGAACCGGGCTTTGTAACACCCGTTTTTACCTACTAGTTTTAATTAATTCTCACTGTATTGTATTAGGAAAGAGGATTTACTGTTTTTATGTACACTTTTATGATCTATGTTTCTAAATCAGATCAAATAAAGTTTAATGAATTCTATGGCAGGATGGAGGCGAGGATTATGCATATCTTTCCTCACTTTATTTGCATAGCAGTTCAAAGAAAACGTAACACAACAATCATTAAACAAAAGACTACACAACCCATGAACCATTAGGGGGGTAGTCTCCAAGGCAACTATAGTCCAATCATATCACAGACCATCGTATATAATATCGTGACGTCCCTTCCGCTTCCTCTTTCTTCACTGCTCGTCAGTTAAGTGCATTCCTTACATTCTTGGCTTAATCTGACGTTGTTGCTGTTTGTATAGCGGTTTCTTGTGCACGTTATTAGCATTATTGCCTTGGTATTGTTTCATATTCCCTGCGCAGCAGGCTCTTGCCCGAGCGCGTTCTCCCCCTCGCAGTTTCTCCCGCTGTGTGCTCTGCGCGTGGTGAGATCCTGTCAGGCACGTCTGGTCCGAGCGAGGCAGCTCCGTCGAGCGCTCCCGCTGGTCTTTACGCGCGTTTGGGAATCCGGTCACTCCTTTAGTGTCCGCTTGATTCCCGACCAACCCTCGCCTAATTTTGACACCCCTACGCTGTGATTTCCCCACACGGCCACGTTAGTGACCAGCGCCACCTGGTGGTGGTAATTGGTATTGCGCCTCAGTCTATTCTTATAACAGCTTCGGGGAAAGCCCAGCTGTTGGAGCACCGGCGAGGGGGCTGCCTTAAGGATTTTAAGGGCATTTGTTCTGTGCTCACACCCTCTGCTATCATGTCTTCTCCAGAAGACCATTTTTACTCCTCCTACCAGGAAGTGGAGGAGGAATGGCCCCCAACTTCTCCCTCCAGCAGTGGACCAAGCCCTCTCTCTGGCTATTTCTAGGGCGCTGGCTCCTCTTAGGGATCAGGTTGATAAGCTGGCGAAAAGCATCCCTGGGGTGTTCAGTGACCCAGATCTGGTGGTGGCGGGTCCAAGTAGCTCCCAGATGGGGAATACAAGGGCCGTTAAGCATAACGCGGGGCACTTGGAAGGATTTGATAAACTTACGGAGACCTTCCTCAAGAGTGCGCGAACGCTAAAACATGCACCCTGCCGGGAGGAGGAGGGGCACGGAGAAAATTGCGACACTGTCACCACTATTGTAGACCACGATGGCGGGTTTCCCTTAGAGGGAGAGGGTGTATCGGAGGACGATTTCTCCTCCGATGAGGATAAGGACTCGGGGCGTCCCTGGCGTCCAGAGTCCCACTCCTCTCAGTCCCTGGTTGGGGACGGGGTCCACTCGGACATGTTAGAGCCTACCCAAATTTACCATCCTAGGTCAGCGGAGTGGACACCTGACGCCAAAGTGGCAGAGTATGTGGTGGGGAAAATCCATCAACCCCTTGAAAGGGAGGTCAGGAATAGGATGAGGGGAGAATCCCCCAGGCCCTCACTGAAGGGGAAGGTGGCACACATGCCTGAAATTGATGAGAAACTATGTACCTTTTTCTCCAAGTATATGAGGGATCCCAAGAAAGGAATTGATAGGTCTTGGACGTGGTAGGGCCCTTGACCCAAATTATTCAATTGACGGAGCGTTCCAAAGAGTCAGGATCCCCTTTGTCCACGGATATTGTGGCTGGTTGGGCGCACTACCCTAAAACACTACCCCCTCCACTACCCAAACACCACTGCACTACCCTAAACCCTAAAACACTACCCCCAGCACGACACCCTCCACTACCCAAACATAACTGCACTACCCTAAAACACTACCCCCAGCACGACCCCCTTCACTACCTAAACACAACTGCACTACCCTAAACCCTAAAACACTACCCCCAGCACGACCCCCTTCACTACCCAAACACAACTGCACTACCCTAAACTCAAAAACACTACCCCCAGCACGACCCCCTACACTACCCAAACACCACTGCACGACCCTAAAACACGACCCCCTACACCACACAAACACCACTGCACTACCCTAAAACACTACCACCAGCACGACCCCCTACACTACACAAACACCACTGCACTACCCTAAACCCAAAACACTACCCCAGCACTACCCCCTACACTACCCAAACACCATTGCACTACCCTAAACCCTAAACACTACCGCCTACACTACACAAACACAACTGCACTACCCTAAACCCTAAAACACTACCCACAGCATGACCCCCTACACTACACAAACACCACTGCACTACCCTAAACCCTAAAACACTACCCCCAGCACGACCCCCTCACAACACAAACACCACTGCACTACCCTAAACCCTAAATCGACCCCCAGCACGACCCCCTACACTACCCAAACACCACTGCCATACCCTAAAACCCTAAAACACTACCCCCAGCATGAACCCCTACACTACACAAACACCACTGCATTACTCTAAACCCTAAAACACTACCCCCAGCACGACCCCCTCACAACACAAACACCACTGCACTACCCTAAACCCTAAATCGACCCCCAGCACGACCCCCTACACTACCCAAACACCACTGCCATACCCTAAAACCCTAAAACACTACCCCCAGCATGAACCCCTACACTACCCAAACACCACTGCACTACCCTAAACCCTAAAACACTACCCCCAGCACTACCCCCTACACTACACAAACACCACTGCACTCCCTAAACCCTAAAACACTACCCCAGCACTACCCCCTACACTACCCAAACACCACTGCACTAACATAAACCCTAAAACACTACCCCCAGCACAACCCCCTACACTACACAAACACCACTGCACTACCCTAAACCCTAAAACACTACCCCCAGCACGACTCCCTACACTACCCAAACACCAATGCACTACCCTAAACCCTAAATCTACCCCCAGCACGACCCCTACACTACCCAAACACCACTGCACTACCCTAAACCATAAAACACTACCCCCAGCATGACCCCCTACACTACACAAACACCACTGCACTACCCTAAAACACTACCACCAGCATGACCCCCTACACTACTGCACTACCCTAAAACACTACCCCCAGCACGACCCCCTACACTACCCAATCACCACTGCACTACCCTAAACACTAAAACACTACCCCCAGCACGACCCCCTACACCACCCAAACACCACTGCACTACCCTAAACCCTAGAAAAGAAACCCCCACCCCATGCCCAATCCCCCTTACCTCTCGCTCCTCGTGGTTCCTCTCTCCTCGTGGTTCCTGCTTCACGTCGTCTCTGAGGGCGGTGCACGTCGTTGTGAGGAAACGGAACAGCCTCTGTTTCCTTACAACGACATGGATCGTCTACATGTTTTTTAGAACGCATGGTCATTTACCATACATACCTTTACAACAAAATTCGTTGTAAAGGCATGCGTGGTAAATGACCATGCGTTCTAAAAAAATGCGTAGTAATGACTTCGTGATGTACAACGCATGCGTGGTAATGCATGCGTTGTAATGGTATCGCAAAGTAAAAAAGTCGTTGTAACGGCTGTTTACCAATCGAAGCTGGCCCCTGTTCTTCAGTGAGATGTTTATTTGATTAATTAGGAGGAAGGAATGTGGTTTTTTTACCGAAAAGTGCATTCTCGGCTGTTGTATTGTGAAAGTGTCCGCGTGGCCTGGTTTCACTTCGGGTGAGAGAGTGGAAGAGTCTGTTTGGATCTAAAGGAGTTCTGTTGTTGGACGGGGCCGGCGTGACATGTCATCAGAAAACATAGCTAATGGAAAGCGTCCTCCCTGAAGTGTGGAGCAGTGCCATGAGAGGTCAACGAGTGTGTGTCCCACCGCAGTATGACCGTACCGCGTGACCCATGTGCCACCTCCAGGGTACGGGAGGCAGAAGCGGCATCGCAGGTCCTCTTGAAGACCGTTGTAGCACTAATTCTACATTTTGGTACTAGGGCATTTTAACTTCGTTGTTCCTGCCAGATACAAAGAGAAGATCCTGTGTTATTCAGTGCCCTCGTTACCTTTTTTGTGGGTTGTGGTGCTTGTCACTTCGCTGCCCCGCCGGTGCACACGACTGGGCACCCCACCTCGTGTGCCATCTGCAGGGCCTCTGCCCTCGGATCACTGGTTTCGGTTTCTGGAGTGGCAACATAAACAGTTGTTCCCAAAGGACTAGCCTGAACACTTAGGTGAATATCCCCTGCACCAGCATTCCACGGAAATTCTTTCCTAGCTCTCCCACGTCAACGAGGGTGTCATAGCACGGCTCCGCTCGCGACACCGTATGACGTCATCGGAGCCATAAGAGGACCTCGTCGGCGTGCTGACGTCAGTTCCACCCATTTTTTCTGTGCCACCGAGGCAAACAGGGGACCGAGACATTTTCACATGTATACATAGTATAATAAATATATATATATTCACTGAAAAAACCATAGGTTTCAGGCACGTTATAGTTAGAAATTAGCATTTAAAAAACCTTAGAAATTCACTGAAAAAACCATAGGTTTCAGGGGCGTTATAGTTAGTTGGACATTTAACTCGTATAAAACCATAGAAATTCCCCCGTTATAGTTAGTTCAGCTAACTATAACTCGCGCGCCCGCAATGCACTGCTGATGACGTCACATATTACATCACTCATGACATGGTCGAACTCAAAGCCGTTTTGTGAGTAAGAGGAGAATCAGATAAAAAAAGTCCAAATCTGTTTCAAGGTAAATGAGGTGTGGTAACATCTGAGGTTAGGAAAGTTGACTCCACCTAAGTCCTTGGGTTGTTGAAGACGAGAGAGTGAAATTCTGGCCTTACGATTGTTCCAAAGAAATTTGGTTAGGGAGCGATTGATCTTGTTAAAAAAGGAGAGCGGAAGAGAGACCGGGAGCATGGAGAGATAAAAATGTATAATAGGAAGGAGCATCATTTTAATTGTGGCCAGTCTACCCCACCAGGATAAGAAGAGAGGGGACCAACTTTCAATAAGGATGGAAAGTTTTTTGAGTATTTCCGCGAGGTTAATTTTAATAGTTTCTTTGATGGTATTGGCGTATAAAATACCCAAACATTTGATGCTCTTGGGATTCCACTCAAAGCCAGAGCCATGAAACATCTGAGAAAAGTAGAATTTGTTTAAGGGTAAAACTTCAGACTTGTCAATGTTCAATCTATATCCAGAAACTATTGAATACTCTTGTAATAAAGAGAAGAGAGCAGGCAGGGAAGTAGACGGATTGGAGATATATAATAGAATGTCATCGGCGTAAGCAGTAAATTTAATATCATTATTTTTAAATTGGAGACCAGTATACTGTGGAGAACGTCTAATTTTCTCTAAAAGGGTTCCAAAGCAAGAATGAATAGAAGTGGGGAAAGGGGACAACCCTGTCTAGTACCCCTAAGGAGTGGAAAATATTTAGATTGACAGCCATTGACCCAAATAGAAGTAGAAGGGGCAGAGTATAACAATTGAATATACTTAATAATAGAGGGGCTAAAGCCATGCCATCTCAACGCACCAAAAATAAAATCCCAGTTGACCCTATTGAATGCTTTCTCAGCATCTAATGTAATGGCAGCAACTGATGAATCCGTCTTGGAAGCAAGGTGAATGATATTAAGGAAGGTTCTAGAATTATCCGTGATAGATCTGCCTTTGACAAACCCTGATTGGTAAATATTAATGAGGTCAGGGATTACATTATTAAGGCGAATGGCTAATAATTTGGCAAATATTTTGCAGTCTGTATTGATAAGGGAAATGGGCCTATAATTTTTGCAAAGAGAGGGGTCTTTATCTTTTTAGGGATAAGACACAACATAGCTTGAGTGAAAGATCCTCTTGACTCACCAGTAGTGAGAAAGTGATTAATCAATGTGAGTAATTGGGGGACTAAAAATTGTTTAAAGTGTAGAAAAATCTAACGGTAAAGCCATCCGGGCCAGGCGTTTTGTCCTTGGGTAATAAATTCATAGCGTTAGAGATTTCACTTTCCAGGATGGGTGTGTCTAAGGATGTAAAATCTATGGAGTTATCAAAAGATTTAGGGATCATTTGAAAGAAGGAGTCAATTTGTTCAGGCAAAGGGGCGGATTCTGGAGTATAAAGAGTAACATAGTATTGAGTAAAGCATTCAAGTATCTCCGCGTCTGTAATGTGACGAATTCCGGAGCTATCTGTGATAGCAGCGATTTTAGATTTTTGCTTTTTGATTTTAAGATAGTTAGCTAAGGATTTGCCTGCTTTATTCCGTCCACCATACATTTTTGCATTAAATTTAAGAAGATTATTGCAAGCAGAATCCCAAGAGTGTTTGTTGTATTGCAGTTTGGCTTTAATAAGAGATGACAAAACGCCAGGGCAGTTGGAAGTGAAGTATTGATGTTCGAGAGCTTTGATTTGTTTTAAAACAAGAGAGGACTCCATAAGGGCCTCTTTTTTTCTTCCGAGAAACAAAGTCGATAATGAAGCCTCTGGCGGTGGCTTTGAAAGCATCCCAAATGTAATGAAATTGAGAATCAGAAGAAAGATTATTGTGAAAAAATTCCTGAATAAAAAGCTTGAATTGCTCAACGAATTGGGAATCCAGGAGTAAAGAATTGTTAAAACGCCAGGGTCGGGATGGATGGGAAGGAGCGGGATAATCCATGTCTAGAATGATGGGGGCGTGATCTGAAATAAGAATGGAGCCAATTTCTGAATTATTCATAAATTGGAGAGCGTGTGTAGTAAGAAAAATGTAGTCTATACGGGAGTGGGATTTATGTGCAGAGGAAAAGAAGGAGAATTCTAATGTGTCAGGATGAGAGATTCTCCATGAGTCAACCAGACCTCTGGAGGTGATGGCTTTGTGAAAGGTTTTCTGCATCTTATTAGGGATGTATTTAGTTTGAGATCGTCGGTCCAGGAAGGGATCCATAAGTTGATTACAATCGCCACCCACAATCAAATTATCTGCAACTTCGGAGGATAGTAGAGTGGAAAATTCATTCCAAAAAGTTAAGTCAATGCCATTCGGGCCATAAACATTACAAAAAGAAAATTGAGTATTGTTAACTTTAACATTTAAAAGCAACCATCTACCATTGGTATCATGAAGTTCATTTTGTAACTGAACATTTAAAGATTTATGAAACAAAATAATCACACCGTTCTTGTTGTTCACAGCAGGGGAGCAGGAAGCTATTCCTACCCACTGTTTACGCAGTGAGGATAGATCTTGTAGCTTAAGGTGTGTTTCTTGTAATAATGCTATATGACATTTCAATCTTGCAAGATGAGAACACTCGCTGTTTTTTAACAGGATTTCGAATACCTTTAACATTCCATGAAATTACACGGAGCCCAGTCATCAACAAAAACTAAATAGTGATAGGCATAAAGGTGAAAGAAAGTTAAGGACACAGAGGAAAAGAGAATATATACATGCGGAAGGCATGAAGGTTAAGAGATGACAGAGAAGAAAGAAAGTGGCATTAATCGTTTGACTTGGACTTAAAAGGAAGAGATTACCCAAACAATGAGGTACCATAGAAGGAAGATAACAAAATGGAAATATAGGAGAAAATAGAGCCAGAAGTCGAAGTAAGAAAGGAGGGAGAGAAGGAGGAGGAGGGAAAAAGAAGAGAAAAAAGAGGGAGCATAGCAACCCAGATAAAGCTAGCAAAGAAAGGATGACAAAAAGCCAGCAGGCTTTAGTCATGGTAAACAAAACGAAAAGAACAATGTGGGGGGGGGGGGGCAAGAACAGACAACCGTCACAAGAGACGAGGGAAGGGCACCGAGAAAGGAAAGGTTTGCCATAAGAACAACAGGGGAAAAGTACAGAAATAAAGACAAAATGACAAACATATGAAACAAAGTGGAAGGACACTTACCATATATTGAGGGAACTGCACAACGTGGTAAGTCATATGTAACAAGACATGGAGATAATGGGGAAAGGAACACTTTCATCAGGAACATCACAAGGAAGACCTTAAATATAAGAAAGAAAACCAACAGAAAAACCTTTTAAGGTTCTGCATCAAACATTGAGGAAACCAATCCAACGAAAGAAAACGTGTATTACGCAACATTGAGAAAACAAGATAAGAACACCTGCAACAGGAACATCAAGGGAAGAACAAAAATACAAACAAGAGAGCAACCATAAAATCATTTAAGGTTTGCTTAGTTCCATAGCTTCTCCCTTGTGAACATGAATGAACTTCCGCAGGTCAGCTGGATCATCGAAAGAGAAAGTTCTGTCTTTGTAAGTCACTTTGAAAAAGCAGGGATGTGGAAGACCATATCGAGCGTTCATGGATCTCAAAGAAGGTCTGAGGTCCAGAAATTCCTTGCGTCGACTGGCAGTTGGTTTAGAGACATCTTGGGGAAAAAAAGACTTTGTGGCCGGACCAGAGCATCTGCTTGTGTTGTTTGGCAGCGTTAAGAATAGCAATGAGGTCGGAATAAAGGAGGAAGTAGGCGATAATACCTCTAGGTCTGGACGGGGAAGAAGCGCTTTGAGAACCCAATCTATGCGCTCTTTGGATATTGAAGTCCATGGACTTCGGAAGGCCGACTATCTGCAGAACTTGGGACTTCAAAAAGGAGATCATGTCTGAGCCTTCAGAACCCTCCGGAATTCCATAAATACGGAGGTTGTTGCGCCTATTGCGATTTTCTAAGTCTTTTGTGGTCTTCTTTAATTGAGTAACTTCTTTAGTGAGGGAATCGACTTTGGCGACAACATCCTGAGCATCACTTATTTTTTGTTCCACCTCCGAAAGTCTTGATTCAAGTCCAGACCATTTCTCTTCAATTCTCTGAAGGGTAGCAGTAGTGTCAGTCATGAAAGGTCTGATATGGCATAGTTCTTCCATAATGTCCTCCAATGTCAGAGGGAGAGGCGATTTCGATGGAGAAGACGGATCTTTTTTGACGCGCTTGTTGGTGGAAGCAGAAGAGTCCTTACGACCTCCAGTACCAGACCCCGAGGCACCAGTCAACTTGTTTGAGTGTGGGGTATCCATGGTAGAACGTGTTGCACACAACAGCAAAAAGAATATGTAGCGACACTTGTTCAAAAAGATAGGGAGAGAGGAAGAAGTGCCTCACGATAGATAAGTAAATAGGAGAGGTGAGCCCACCAAAATGCGTGAGGCGACCACGTAGCTGAATGTTGTTAAATAAATTATTTATGATCCGTACTCTATAAGGCTTTTTGTTTGCTTTAAGTATCCATAATCACACAAAATGGCTGCCGCAAAAAGAATAGACTCTAAGGAGAAATACCTGAACACAAACGCAGGGCCAGTCTTAATAGATTCATAACAGCCAACTTAAGTATTCAGGCATCCAAAGTGGGGCTGCATCAAGAAGAGAGACACTTATGCTTATAAGTCAGCGAGGTGAATGTCGTTTGAAGCTGAGCAACACATGGAAGTGAGATAAACCAGTTAACAAGCGGCTTACTTAAAGGTCTTCTGATGACATCAATACAAGCAGTAGCGTAAGAGAAGGCAACATGTGGAGGAGTTCAAAAAAGGAAAGGATGCGCAATATGCCTTTGCTGAAGTAAGCCGAAGAGAAAAGTAAAAATTCACAAAATGGCGGCCATGAAAACGGGCGCCGTTAAGAGAGGCAGACGGAGTTGAAAAAAGCACCTGAAAGACCATACATTGGTCTAAAGACTTGCCTCAACGTGCCCTGTATCTTCCGGCACAAGAAGCGGAGCTTGGAAGTCGGAACTGCATCGGAGCTCGGTGCCACAAAGCGCCTTACGAAGCGGCCATCCTGATCCACCGCCGCCGCGCGCCTCCAAGACACGGTGTTTTAAGGTCCAGTCTGCAACTGTTCTGCCTGCTTCCGTGCAAGGGAATGGATGAAGCTCAGCGATGAACTGCTTCTCTCTGTATTCCACCCTTGCAGTTCGGTGGACTGGCACCTGGGTAATTGCTGGTTTCCACCTGACAAGTTGGTTGGCAATTATTGACGATTCAAAATGGCAGCCGTAAAAACGGGCGCCGTGAGGAGAGACAAGCAGAGTTGAGAAAAAGCGCCTGAAAGACCGTACATCGGTCTAAAAACTTGCCTCAGCGTGCCCATTATCTTCCGACACAAGAAGCGGTGCTTAAAAGTCGGAACCGCATCTTGGGAGTGTCTCTCCCTGCGCCGATCGGAGCTCAGTGCCGCAGAGCGCCTCACGAAGCGGCCATCTTGGTCCGCCGCCGCGCGCCTCTTCCTCTGTTATTTATAAACATTTCCCTAAAGTATTCCTTGGCAGTTCCTTTAGCACTTGCAATCCGTACTACAAGACAGGCACACCTTGCAACCGGACTCTTCTTGGCGCTCTAATGACGCTCTTCACTAAATGGTAAATGTTTTAGTGACCTCTGGAGGATGAAACGAAGACCTGCCCTGCCCACGCTGAGCTTCAAACCTGTAACCCACAGGTCTCCAGGCTCGGTGCCCAGAGTGAAAAGTCGCTAGCAAGTTACATTGGGATTTTTTTCTGACAAACTGAGTAGGTGTTTTTGGGGATGTATAATTGCAGAAATAAATGTATTAACGAGGAAGTGGAGAGGTTGCGTGGAAGCTGTTCACGCCTCTGCAAGAGACTTCAGCAACTTAAGAGTGTATTGTGTTTTTTTTTTTGCATATCGTGACATAACCGGTTAGTTTTCGTGGAAAATGAATCAATTGAGGTAGATCATTTATTTCACAAATCTGACTAGTAAGGCAAGGCCTTTGCTTACGTTGGCAACACTGGATTCATTGGCAGTGAAATCCACCGAGGGACAATGAAGCTGGCATTCACCGGTGGGGGCCATGGAGCGTATAGGAAGTGACGTCATAAACAGATCAGTTATCAAAGCACCGAAAAGATGAACTCTAGTAACGTTTCCCGCAGCAAGGGTGGGGGTGTCATGTCTGAGGCCTCTTCAAGGCTGACGCTCCCTGAGCTTTAAGTGGGATGAAAAATCTGTAGGGAGTCTCGCAAGGGGGCGTGGCCTGTGTACTTAAGGGCGTGGCTTACAAAACACCTAAGCTAAAAACCTGTGCTTAGCAGCGTGTCCGCCCGACTGGTATTTTAATGCTTCTGTCATTGCATCCAGATATATAATACATTGCATCCAGATATATAGTACATCACGTAACATTACACCTACAAGTCAGGACTATTGGCTTTGTCAATGGTTGTTAGTTGCATAAGATAAATAAGCAACAACTACGGCTTGGTTGTATAGAATATTGAAAATGCTTCAGTTCTGACATGATGAGACTGTGAAAGACCTACAACGAGTCTTTTTGAAGTTGCGTCACAGGCAGTGAAGGGTGGCACTGCTCCAGCGTTTAGATTTTTTTTTTACCTTGAGGGTGAGGACAAAAATGGAGAGCCCTACAGGGAACCGTCTCAGCACCAGCTTTTTAGAACTGCTGGTGCTGAGCACCGGCAGGACCCGGCCCCCTTAAAGCTCTGGGCGATCCCATATACGTATAATGGGGGAACTCATTCGCTCAAATCATTTCTGATGCTGTCCGTATGCAGTGCATGCTGTGAGATGCTCCTTTGTCTCTCCTGGGTAGACACTTTCGGGTATTTTTCTGGGTGCATCGCCATAGAACGCTGTCCTCTCGCTCCTGGTTGGACCCTACAGAGCTTAAATTCTGGCTGCCAGTAACCAGTGCGTTCATGTGTCATGTTGGTCCAGATTGGTCTCTAAAGAACATTTACTGTGCTGCGATTCTCCTGTGCACAGTGTGCTGGAGCAATTTCCAGAGTGTAGTGCTGCCATCGTGTTTCTATCACTGAAGTTGTGAGGATTGTGAAAGCCTCAAGTGTCACACAAAGAACAAGTGTAGCAAATGAGCTATGTCCATTCAGCAGGAGAGTGGTATGGGGGTGTGGTATGTAGTCGGTGGTGCATTTGGAGCCCACTGTCGTAAATACATTACTAATGGCGTGGTAGCACACTGAAATTACAAACAGCAAATTTTCCATTGAAATGGCCACAAAACTAGAAGGGACATGCAATTGTGCAGCAAATATTTTTTATTTGCACCTCAATAAGTAAAAGTGTCTTGAATTGTTTTGATTCTATTAAAATATTTGCTTCCATCACAATTCAGAAATACAAAAAAAAACTTCCAAACCTTATTGTTCAGGATTGTGTTCTGGGAGCAGTGGGAACTCTAGGAGTTGGCACAAACTTTGAAATAGAGTGGAACTTTGGCCTGTGCACTCCAACTACCACTACTGCTGCATTTGTGAAAACCTAATACAAAAAATGTGCTTAATTTGTGCTTTCATAACTCCTGATATATTTTGAAACATTTGTACAATTGATTTATAGGTATTTTAATTTTTGTGGTCTGTGAGAAAATAAAAAACGGACATCTAACAGCCTTTCCTTTCATTCTCTCGTACCCCGGCAAGATTGTCAGATAGTTCACTTTAAAAAATCCTCTCACTTTTCAGCCAGAGGAAAAAAGTAAACCCCAATCTCCACGTTAAAATATTAAGCAGCAATCTGTCAGAAGACTAGCCTGACATTTGACCTCTGTCTTGGAAGGCATAGCAAGTGTTACAAGATAAAAACAAAATGTAAAGGCATCTTTATTGCTCATTCACCTTCTGAATTCCAGTATGGCTGTTTTGGGGGCTGCTGCAGCACCCCCACTTCTCCGCACCCCTACTTCCAACGCCTATCCATGTGGGTTAATTCAAAACACTCTTAGGTTGACGCAAGATCTTTTACTACAGCCGGCTGTGTACAGTGTGTGCTTGTGGGCCACTCTTGTGTTGCTCCAGGGGAGAAGGTAGAACGTCTGCTTGTATCCAGAGCCTGCCGGGCTAGGCTGTCGCTCCTGGGTGGACTCTATTGAGACCTGATCCATCATTACACCCATGGGTGCTGCGGCATAAGACAAGAGCACCACAGTGATCACTCGTGCACAACACCAATACACTTCCCAGAGGGTCACACTACAATTCAACATCATTCCAACCAACCACCCAACATCACCCAACATCCCACCTACCCGGGTGTAGAAAGCTATCTGTCTGCTAATGCCCATCGGTGCCTCATCAGGGTTACGAAGCGCTATACGATTGTAAATACAATACAGCCAGAACTAGATAATAATTCAGGTATTGCACTGTAACATCGCTTTGACTGTGTCAATTTGATAATTGGCAAGCAGATTGGCATGCCTCAGGGTATATATGGTTCTGTTTTTTTATAATGTTCTGTTCGCATTTGTATAGTGCTAACCCTCTTTTTAATGGCATTGTGGCACATTCTCTAGCTGGGCACAATTTCTTGCGGATCTCAACATGCCATCAATCAACTATTTCTAACGTTTATCATATAGGCAATATAAAACTTTCAAATAAATGAATTAATTAATTTGATGGAGATTGGTGGAGATTACGTTCAGTGTTTAGCTCATAAACGGATTGGGTGGGGGCGCGTGGGGGGGTAAAATTCTGTTTTGCAAAATTTTGAGATATTCACCTCACAATATCTTGCATGAAAACTGAAGGTGAAAACCTCGCTCGCCTTAAGAAATCCTGCGAGAGAAGAAAATAGATGCCCCCGGAAGACATTTGCTGCTCGGGCCACTCTTCTGCAGAAACAAATATGCTAAATTTGGCCGCCACGAAATGGGAAGAGTCTAGTACAGTGAAGATGAATTATGTTTGACCTTTTGTAGAGCCTTTTGTGCATGCATGGGTGACTCAGGAGTTAGCAAGTGAAGGGACCTCTTACTTTGCACCATTTAGAATTTATACTCCCAGCTTGGATCTTTCGACCTTACTTGTTCTCAGCTGCTTTGATGTCTTAAAACACTTACATTTTAAGCACATCTCAATGGGAGTTTTGTTTAAAATGTTAGCAATTTCGCGTTTCCCATATTTATCATTTCTTTCGTAGTGTGTTGTAGTCTTTGGGGAACTCAACTGAAAAATTCTACTCCGCCCTGCCCCTGCGTAGAGAATTTATATCAGGATTTCAATCAACTAAATCAAAGGTTTAGGATCTGAGGATTTGCGAGGAAGTGTATTTTTTATGTTTTACGTCGATGCATAATGCAGCATGTTTATGTAAGATTCAGCACCTTTAAGTGAGTAGACGGACTGACGTAAATGACATGTCGCTGGGTATATTTGACATAGTTTTCCAAGTCTCAGTTGATCGTGAACTTTGTTTAAACGTATAGTTAATGCAAAAGACCTAGACTCTTAATGACAAACACATGACTTATGATGGCCCTCACAGCTATGTATACTGATTTTGAAGGACACTACATTCCACATAGAGTTCGATTTTTGGCCATATCGGATCTTCACATCCCAAATCACCCTGACCACAGTCCATCCATTACAGATGCTCGCTGCCACTGCATGCATGGTGTTGCAGGCTCATGTTGAAGTTTCTCTCCCACTTTAAGCACTTCAGTGCCAGTAGTAGGGCCATTTTTTGTGGGGCTGATTTTTCTGTTGTCGGGACAATATCATCAGCAGAACAAGGGCCTCAAATTGATTTAAGTTACAGAGACGTAACAAAAGTAGAGCAATTATAATATAGTATTTACCAATGTCGAGCGGTAACTTGACAAATCCGGTTATAGCATACTCATTTTCTGCCTGTCCTCTTTAAGCAAGCCAGCTGCGGGTGATCCAAACACCACTATATTTTGGCAGATTATTTCACATGGCCATACTGGGTGGGGCTAGACCCCACTGACCACTTTATACCATCATCAGTTGGATAGACCACTTCTCGACTCTCTAAGTCGATACTTCATACGAGCAGCCTACTTCCATTAGCCGCACAACTGTGATTTACACTTGCAAAGAGCTCTATTACTCTTTATCTGGCACAAGATTAGCAATTGAATCCCTACATCAGGGTAAGGCCCCCGGACCTGATGCCATTCCTGGTGACCTATTCAAATCTGAGTTGATATCTGGGCCCTTAATATCAACTGCCTCTCTAACCAAATTCTTAATGGAGCAGATCTGCCTTCCACCTGGGCTGGCGCCCACATTATTCCCATCTTTAAAAAGGGCGATAGGGGTGACCCAAAAAATTATAGGCCCATAAGCCTCGGAGATAATTTCCCAAAAATCTTTTGCTCCTTTCCAAGTTGCAGAATTGGCTAGACGAAGCTAATATCTTCTCCCCCTTTCAGGCAGGGTTCCGGCGTAAGATTAGCGCTACAGACCAAGTGCTACGATTTTTCCTCATTATCTGGAAATACGTTTTTCTTCTGAAGGATCATCTCAATGTGGCTTTTGTTGACCTTAGGGCTGCATTCGATTTGGTCCCCAGAGACAACCTTTGGAAAGTTCTTGGTGATCTGGAAGTTCCTCCTGGTAATTTAGATCTTCCTATCAGGCTTCACCTATTCAATTATGCGAGGGTGAGATGGGGTTCTGCCAGCCAGTTGACAGACCCCATTCCTGTACACAGGGGAGTTCACCCAGGGTGCGTATCGGCACCCACTTTATTCTCTCTTTTTATCAATAGAGTCTTTGACTATCTCAATATTGAGAAGACTGACATCCCGAATTTGAGCAGAATAAAGATCTATGCGCTCCTCTTCACGGATGACACTCTTCTCCTCTCCAGGACCCCATCAGGCCTACAAACCCTTCTATCCAAATTCGAAGACTTTTGTCACTCTAGAGGGCTAGAAGCCAACACCGAAAAGACAAAACTCATGGCCTTTAGACCCCATAAAAATGTAAAAATGACAAGATCCGGTTCACCTTAGGCAATACCCCTTTGCAGTTGGTGCAAACTTTATTATTATCTTGGGGTAAAGATTACCAACTCCCTTTCATGGTCGCCCCAAATTCTCAAAAGTAGTCTGATCATCCCTCACACCTCGGCTAGTGTTCTAAAAATGCATAAAGCCTCTCACCAGCAGGCTGTTTCCCCAGCTCTGAAGGTTTACAGGGCCAAAATGCAAACGGGAGCACTATATGGTGCAGAACGATGGGGATATACCAACCTTACCCACTAAAGGTGAAGGAACTTAATTAAGTTCCTCAAATCTCTGCTCAAATTGTCCCAGTCTTCTTTTCTCATATCCATCAATACTGCTCACAAGGGTATTGAACATCTTGCAGTTTTCCAACCTCTCTTTATTGGGTCAGACTTTGGTCCAACCAAGATCTGGACCTGTATCAAAGGGACCTTTTAGAGATTAAGAACCTAGATCTAGGCGATAAATTCAAGTGGCTCACGCATTTACACAAATGGTTTCCAATTTAGGCCTCCAGTCATTTTATTTCTCTCCTGAGTGTATTAATTAAAATTATAAGGCTATCCTAAAAAAAACTATTGGGACTTTCTAGTGGGCCAGTGACAACAATCCACCAATTTGAGAACTTTATCTACTCAAATGCTGTCTCATGAACAATTCCCTAAATTCGAGGATTACCTCAATGAGGTTGGCCCTCCTTTTGCAAAAAGTTTGTACATTAAATTCCGTTTTGGTGCCTTACCTTTAAGTTCTTTTACCAGCAAATGGTCTCCAAGTTCCCTTTCAATGACAGAGTGTAAACTGTGTGGGTACAAAACCGAGGATATCACCCACTGTTTGCTATTCTGTCGGCCCCAGGCTTAAATGGATTCATCCTTTGTGCCACAAATTGGGCCTTGACAAATTTACGACCGTTCATAGGATTCTTATTTCCAATACCTCTAGGATCATTGTATGCACAACTAGTAGACACCTGTTTGCTTGAGCTATACGTTCTTGATTACTTTTATCTGAGACGCAATACCCCTGCTAAAAACCTTAAGCAATTAGGCCAACAAGAATTTTTCTTTTTGTTAGTACAATATTTAATTAATATATTTGATGTGTACTTTTCTCTTATGCACTTTATCAGTTTCCTAATACATTTTGGGTATTTTATTGTGCCAGAATGGTTCATTATGCACCTTATTTGAATGTTAATTGTCCCGTGACACTAATGCACTTTATACGCGCTTTCTGTGGTATTTGAACACTGTGATTACTGCTTGCTCCTTTATCTGTTGTTAAGAATGTGTACTTGCTTTTATACTGTACTTTTATGTCCTTCGGCGGAAATTATGTTTTTACTACTACACCACTATAGGTAGTGGAGCCCAGATGTAAATCAGTAATATGTGCAAGGACCCAAAATTAGGTGCTTGTTTCTAGAAGAGGTACTTGTTTAAAGAAATCTTTGCCCTCTAGTTTGACCTCCCAAAAGTTTCAAGGTTATAAATGTGCTTCAGAGGCAAATAGAATGAGATGGACCCTTGTGTTCCTCCTTCTGTGCACGTGGGAGATGAACTTATTAAACATTTAGGGGAACGAGGTTAGTGTTGTCCAAGCAAGAGTTTGAGATTAAGTTGATAAACAAGCCAAAGAATGTAGGCGGAAGTAAAAGACATGCCTTACTTACTTGGTGTTTGCAAAACCCATTGGCCAAACCAGCCCAGGTGTTGGTCTGCCTTAGACTCCACTACAGACTCCAAATTATTGCATGTTCAGCCAATTTGTTGGATGGCTCCAAAATTGGGAAAATATCCTGTCTGGCTGCAAGACGGTTGACCTGAAAATCATGAGCTTTCCCCCTCCTTTAACTTAAGTCAACTCATTATGATCTGTTCAAAATAAAAGATAATGGCCCATAAATCAGTTTGGTTTGTGGAATTCGGGAGACCTACTTGAGAACGAACTTAGGCTTTTACTGTGAATGTAAGCGAGGAACGGAAAAAGGCTGATGTGCAGAATTAGAAGCAATTTATGTACAAATTAAAGTAAGTGATTGGTCCTAATATATTGACAGTTTAGGGCATTTTTATGGGGGAGGTTCAAATGCAGAGGCAACAACGCATGTTAAACACTCAAACTCGCTATGCCACGCCTTGATGCCACACATCCGTTGGTTGGAGAACCTCCCCGACTACAACCCCCTTGAGGCCAAGTTATTCCTAGGAGAATTGGAAAACCACAAAATCACCCAAGTATATTGGTCCCTAATACACCACGTGTCAGACTCCTTTACTACACTGCACGCAGCCTGGGACCCAGACATGGGGGGCCTTGGCAGACGAAGATTGGACATAGGCTAGGGCGTTCCCGAGATTCTCGGCCATTGCATCCTCATTGGGACTTGTACAGCTAAAACACTTACACTGAATATATCTCACACGAACACAAGGAGATGATGGACGGAGTGCTAAAACTTTTCAAACACTCACCCCCAGTCACAGATCTGGGTTGAATCCATCATCATTCTTTAGCTCACTTTGCCACCCCAGTTCAGACACAGCTATATGCAAATCAGTCTTGACCCTGTGCCTCATGGGAACAGTCCAGACCGAACTGCCAAGCCATGTCTTCCCTGGACCGGAATCAAACATCCTGGGACCGGTTTCGGACTAACAGCCCTCATCAGCCAGGCTAGCTTGAATCCAGTGGCAAAGTGAGCAAGGGACCCACGTCTGGGCATAACCTGCCAACTTAGGGCGAACAAAGCAAACACAAGGAGATGATGGACTGAGTGCTGAAACTTTTCAACCCAGGTCTGTGACTGGGGGTGTCTGAAAAGTTTCAGCGCTCCGTCCATCATCTCCTTGTGTTTGCTTTGTTCGCCTTAAGTTGGCAGGGTATGCCCAGACGTGGGTCCCTTGCTCACTTTGCCACTGGATTCAAGCTAGCCTGGCTGATGAGGGCTGCTAGCCCGAAACCGGTCCCAGGATGCTTGTTTCCCGTCCAGGGAAGACATGGCTTGGCAGTTCGGGCTGGACTGTTCCCATGAGGCACAGGGTCAAGACTGATTTGCATATAGCTGTGTCTGAACTGGGGTGGCAAAGTGAGCTAAAGAATGATGGATTCAACCCAGATCTGTGACTGGGGGTGAGTGTCTGAAAAGTTTCAGCGCTCCGTCCATCATCTCCTTGTGTTTGCTCTGTTCGCCCTAAGTTGGCAGGGTATGCCCAGACATGGGTCCCTTGCTCACTTTGCCACTGGATTCAAGGTAGCCTGGCTGATGAGGGCTGCTAGCCCGAAACCGGTCCCAGGATGCTTGTTTCCCGTCCAGGGAAGACATGGCTTGGCAGTTCGGGCTGGACTGTTCCCATGAGGCACAGGGTCAAGACTGATTTGCTTATAGCTGTGTCTGACCTGGGGTGGTGAAGTGAGCTAAAGAACGATGATGGATTCAACCCAGATCTGTGACTGGGGGTGAGTGTCTGAAAAGTTTCAGCGCTCCGTCCATCATCTCCTTGTGTTTGCTTTATATCTCACACGACACAAACTCTGGGCAATGGGAAATATCACCTCCCCTTCTTGCCTCAGATGTGTGGTGTCTGAGGGTGCCTTCCTGCACATGGTGTGGGGATATGCTGCAATACAAGCATACTGGAGTTCGAGAGCGATCAATACACAACCTTCTTCCTATGGCTAAGCCTGACTGTGGCTAAAAGGGTTATTGCTTCACAATGGAAGGATACCACACCGCCCCAAATCGCAGAGTGGAAGAGTGGCCAAGACTGGTGCCTGAATCAAGAAAGGCAGGTGTACGAATTTCGGGGATGCCAGATTTTTACATATTTTTGAGGGCCTCGATGGGCAAACTAAAGAGGGATCCTTATTGCGCAACCTGATGATGGTAGATCCACACTAGATACGGAAATTCAGACTTATGATGGTCCGAAACACTGACATGTCCTCTGGCATTACTTTGGGACTCACCCCCTTGCATGTTCAGGAGATCTATGGGCTGTCGTGAGTGGGTGATATGTGGAAAGCATGGCGGCTTGTTGTTGTACGGTTATCTAATTGTACGGTACTGCAGTATTTTGTTCCTGTCAAATGAACTAAAAAAAAATCAATAAAATGCGTTTTCCAAAAAAAAAAAAAGAAACTCAAACTCGTGATTTGTTTTTTTTAAGCTCTTGACCAGCCGTTTGAAGCATATATTGACTTTTCACTGGAACACGACTGGGACATAATTGTAAATAATTGAATCGTGACAGAATAGGTGGTAAAATAAATTAAGGTGCCCTTTCATAGAAAACGTTGTTTCCAGTAACATCTTTCTTAACAACAAAGAATAAAACGAATTAAATACAAGTTTGCTGCTATTTCATTAAGTTTAGTAACAATCTGAATTGGAGCTAGGTAATGTAATTCTGAATCCAGTTTGTGATCTTAGGACAAGTGATCCACTTTTTTTGTTTTGGGTTTTGTAAATAGTCCAAACCGCTTCTTAGTCGTCTCGGTACACTTAAGGTATTGCCACGTATGGAAGTTAGTTCTGGCTTCTACTGCCGTGAGATATGGCACTTATTTAAGATGGTTCGAGGTAAAATGGTTCGAGGTAAAAGCCCTAAACTTCGTCCCTCCCCACCAATCACAATGGAGGAATGTGACAATAGTTAACAATTGGTCAATGTTATCAAGCGGCAATAGCCTAAGCTGTCACAAATTCGGTCTGCAGACAGTACGTTCAGAAATTCCTGAGCAGGTGTGGTAGCGTGCCTACCACAGGAGTCCGGGTAGCTTCGATAAGAGAGAGAACTGTGCATTGGATCTTTCAGAACTTTTCATTATTTGAAAACAAAATTCTGTGTCTGGATTTTCAGGCCTGGGCGACCCTTGATTTAGTCGAGTCTCGGACCTTGGGAAGATTGTGAGAACTGCGAAGTCTGCAGTAACCTCGTGCTGTCCATGGTTCTGACTTCACAGATCAGTGCATCTAAACAAGCAAAAGGGATAAATGATCTTTGAATTATATAGCACCACAAAGTGCTACACACCAGTGGAGAGTTTGAAAAGGCTGTGGGTGCCTCAGATATCCAGGACTTGGGGCTACAACACTCCGATACAAGCATCTCCTCTGATGGAGGGTCAGCATGCTCAGCTCTGTAGGCATTCTTGGAGTAGGCCAGCACCTCCACAAGACAGTACACATAAAGTAATTAATAATATTCATTACAAACGGAACCTAAAAAGCCATCTAAAAAAATATTTGAGCTGAACCTCTCGCAGACCGGAATTCTTGTGCTGAAATGTTTACATGTTACCAACAGGAAGTCTTAATTGTTTCCTCCTGAACTTGACACCAATCTGAGGTGTGTAGGCATTCCACTGGGAGTGCCACGGCTTAAAACAATATATGGGTGGTAGGTGCATAGTTCAAGAGTAAAGGGAAATGATATCTGGCAAGCTCCATCACTGTCCAGCATCCTGAGAGTTGCTCTTCATCTAAATGCAATTCATGCTGAGAAAAGTGGCAAGCTGCCCTTTCATTTCCCTGTGCTTATTGGCACATGGATGCCTTTGGCCGTAGGGGGCTGGAGCTTTAGTGCACAGCAGGCAGGGCAAGGGCTTCTGTATTGGGAAGCGAAACCACCTTTTGAGGCAAGTCGAGCTATCTTGCCTAGTGACAGCAGGGCTATCGTAGTTGTACGAGAGACTGTTGCATTGTATCCCGGAGGTCTTTTCTCTCCAGCCTATCGGGTAACTCGCTGTTATTTCCATTTAGGAGCAGGCATGAGCAAAGCACTGCCAGTAGATTACTTAAAAAGGTCTAAAATAAAATATAAATTCTATAATCGTGGCTGCCATCAGTGTGTGTTACAGAAATTATCTGTCTAGATTTGTGGAGTGGTGCGTTGGCTTGAGAACATTTTTGCTGTGTTGGGTTAAGAGAAATTGTGTTGCGTTGAACTGAGAGAGGTTGTGCTGCATTGAGCTCAGAGAGGTTGTACTGCATTGGGTTGATCTGGATTTTGTTTCCTTGGGTAGAGGTTGGTTGGGTTTAGCTTATTTATGTTGGGTTGGCCTTTAGCTTGCTTGTTTAGTGTTGGATTTGGCTGTGTGGTGGGGCGTTAAGTTGTACTAGTTTACTGTTTGTTACAGTATTGTTTTGGCGTTGAGTTGAGCTGGTTTATGTAACAACCTTGCTTTGTCGTTTGCTGATTGTTGGGATAGAAGAGACACAGGAGTGGGAATGAACATCGGGTATATTGCGGTGAAAGGAAGCTGCAGAAATCAGTCAATTAAGGTGGACTTGAGGAACACTGAGCCAGTGGAAAATATTTCTGATGTGCCAGGGTACCACTAAATCCGTGCCAGTGTCTAGGACAGTGAAGGGCATAATCATGGTGCATGTGCAAAGCTGGGTTTGGATGCCTAGTCTTGAACACAGGAGGTGTTGGGGGGGAAAAAGATAGTTTCGTGTATTTTATATGCCGCACATCACTTACCACTCAAAGCGGTTGTCGATTTGGGTATTTCATTGCAATCTTATTCAATCACAATGTTTATTGCAATATTGACATTTCATTTTGTTTTTCCAGTTGTTCCTATTGCCACTAACTTTCACAACTTGCAGTTTTTTTTGCCTCAAAAAGAATGTTGGCAATGGTCTCTCAAAATAGGGTCCAATTGATAGACTGAGGAAGTCATAACTATGTCTCTCCAGTGAAACAAACTAAAGGTGTTTGTAGAATATGATACTGAGACACCTGGTACCGCCAAAAGGGACTGGATAACATTTTAGGGACCGTAAAGCTAAGTTGTTAGGCCTTCTTTGCAGTGCTACTAAAAAATGGAGAATTGAGCTGCCATGGTGTCTCATACATACACCCTGTTTGAACCTGCCTATGTTTTTAAAACATTTGAAAATTCAGGATTTGCTTTTGCAAAAAGAAGTGCTTACTGTGGTTCTTTAATGTATAAAGTTAAGGACTACTAAAGGGGCGCAGCCGCTTAAGGCGCAAGCACCATTGGCCTTGTTACAATTTAATAATGGACATGCTAGAATTAGGTGCACAGCTGGTAATTGTAACTCTGTAGAACACCTACTGAACCTCAGCTGAAATAGGTGAATGTGTGTGCTAATGACAAAACCATCTTGACTCTGATATTCCCTCATCCTGATGAAGGTCCATTGGGAACCCAATTTCTGGGTTGAAACAATTATCAGCTTCAATCGGCACCCAGAATATTGACTCTAGCTAAGACTTAAATGAATAAACATTTATACAGTGACCTCATCCTAGTTCTCATTGTGCTTAAATTTCCTTGAATAACATGTTAAATATTTGCACTTTTGTGAAAACCAAATATAAATAATAAACCGCAGGTTGCTTTTATGTACATTTGACCGTTGTTGATGCATTCTACTTTTAAGGGATTTTTAAAAAATAGTTTTTTACATATTTTAAAGAATAAAAAGCAGTAGCCTGCCTTACTTATAATTACAGATGATTATGCCATGCTCTCTAGAGTCGGAACATGTTTCAATACTACACCCAGTCATATCTTCATACTCTGGATATTCCATTAGTACTTGGGATATTCCACGACCTGTTCAACCCCTCTCTCATCTGTTTTTCCCTGTTGTGCACTTAAGGTCTATTCTCTACCTGTGGGTCAGCTTTCTCCTGGGCATATCAGTCATTCGGGAGTCCCAGGATGATGTATTGTTGTGTTAGTGGCATTTCTGGTTATAGGACTACTGTGTTGCTGATTCCCTGCTAGTATGCCTGCATCATTCCTTGACCGCATATAGTGTGTACGAAGTTGCCCACCTCTCTTCAGTAATTTATATAATACTGGTTTGGCATTGGCAACTTTTCCTGCTTGCTTTTATTGTAATAAGCTCCATGTAGGATTTTGAGTTGAATGAACCCCTGATTGGCTTTTGTGGCCAGTTCTTCAGGATGCATCAAAGCTGCCTCCCAGCTTACATCTTCGTTTGGGCCTATTTCTCTCTTCCATTTTTCCCTTGGGCCCCTCAGACAGTCAGGATTGTTATGTGGAAGTATTTTATAAATGTAAGAAATATTTCCACCTTGGAAGCCTATTCATTAAAGCTATATATTTTATTGGGGTGGCCACAGATATATATGTCTGTCAATGTCGGACATTGTTTAACATCTATGTAGCCCCCTTGGCCTGATTGTTAAATCTTGTGGCTTTGATGTGATATCTTGTGCGAACGACACCCAGCTGATCATCTTGTGTGGCCAGGACAATGTTGGAGCAAAGCCCCGATACAAGGACTGTATGCGAAGGATCGCAGACTCGATGTTGGCAAATTGCCTTCAACTTAATAGTGATAAAACAGAGGTGGTGCTGTTTGGTAAATTAGCCCAGGACCTCTGGACTCCTGACTGGTGGCTATGAGAACTGGGGGTGGCTTCCGCCCCTAGGCTTGTGGGGACAAATCTGGGCATTAAACCAGATCAGCTTCCATCCATGAAGGATCAAATTACCGACACTTGCGGGGCATACTTTGCAACCATGCTGCTTGTGAGAAAAGACTTCCCTTGGTTTCCATCCTCTGCAAGGCAGACACTGGTCCAAGTCCTAGTCATAAGCCGCTTGTACTATGGCAATGCCCTGCTCATGGCTGCGACTTACTCCCTATTGGCCAAACTCCAGGTGGTGAAAAACACAGCTGCACGTCTGGTTAATAATCTCCCAGCAGGCTCCCCATCTGCGCCCACACTGAGAGCTATACATTGGCTTCTGATTAGGGAGCGGATCATCTTGAAGATCTGTTGTCTCACCTACAAGGATCTCATGAGTGGAACCCCTGCATATCTAAAAGATAAACTTCAGTACTACCGACCTTCACAAACGCTTAGATCGAGTGACAAAGCGCTCCTGACTCTTCCTCGCGTTTGTATGTTGTAGTAAGGTCCAAAAAGAGATATCGAAACTCCAAGTAAGTTTAATAAATAAAAGGGCTTTATTCAAGAGGCAAGGAACCCACGACAGCTCCAGAGGAAGAACAAGTAAGAAATGACATAAGCAAGTACAAGAATCTAGATCTCTGGAGGCAGAGAACCTGGAGATTCCAATTACATCATAATACAAAATAAGACATCTTTATTAATCAAAGAAAGCAAACATTCACAACTTACCACACACCCCCTTTCTATAACAACGTGAACCTAAAGAAAGAACATTTAGTAATAAACAAAATCATCAGTGCGAAAAGGAGAAGATCTAATGCGAGAACTACTCCTCAGTTGCTTATAGTCACCAGAAGCGTTGGTAAGGTTGAGATTACCTGATGAAGCATTCCCATAATTACAGGCAGAGCTATCTGGAAAGCTTGTGACATTGTTATTATCCCCTCTATCCCTTAAAGAAGGAGACGAACGAACATTACTTTCGCTACTACTGTTACAAACAGAAGTCAAATCACCCAAATCAAACCAATCTTTATCAGGCTGAGTTTTAAATTTGTGGAGGATGATTTTCGCTTGTTCTTTGGTTAATTTGATTAATGCATTGCGGTTCCACCATCCACGATCCTGTAAATGACCAGCCATATGAGCAACTTTCAGTATTTTTACCGGTTCTGTAAATTTAGATTGACCTTTTGTGACTTTAATTGGTTTCTTAATGAGAACCCAATCGCCAGGAGACAAAGTGACTACTTTTACATGTTTTCTTTCGTCATAGTTTCTTTTATAAGAAGCCTGCTTATGTTCCACATGTTTTCTAACTTTGTGTAAATCCAAGCTGGATGTGTAATCAATTTTATCAATCAACCAGGAAGGATTGAGAGAAGAAATAGGTTTTCTACCTCTGAGTAATACGTAGGGTGAAACATCGGTAGTTGAGTGAGGAGTAGTGTTGTAGCTCCACACTTTTTGACTGACATACTTAGATACATCTAATTTATTGGCTATGGCAGTTTGTACACCTTCTTTTAACATTTTGTTTGCACGCTCAACTAAACCATTGGACGCTGGACTATACAAAGGTGCTAGTATATGATTAACCATATTTTGACAAAGAAAATTCTCAAACTCATTAGAAACAAAGTGTGTACCATTGTCAGTGACTATTTCCTTTGGCAAACCCTCAATTAAAAACACGTTGCAAGAAAGCAATGGCAGAGCTAGAGTCTGAATTCTTCACAAATGCAAAATACAGCCATTTTGAGAAATAATCAATTACAACAACTAAAAATTTGGTGTCACTCCCTAATAAATTGAAGGGACCTGAAAAATCCAAACCCAATTTCTGCCAAGGACCTTTTGGCCAATCGACAGGACATAAAGGAGAAGTAGAAGTATGCCAATGTTTATCTGAACATAAACATTCTGGGCACTTGTCAATATAAGATCTGACCTGAGCGTCAATACCAGGCCACCAGTAAGTTTCTTTGATCTTACGAACTGTACAAGAAATACCCAAGTGACCTTGGTAGGCAAGTGAAATAATTTTGTCTCTAATACCTTCTGGTGGAACAAATTTGTCTTGCCTAACAAGAATATTATTAACAATAGATAATTCATGAGCCACTTGAGAGAATGCTCTATCTTGCATGGACATACTTCGGTCACATGGCCATCCATGGACCAGAAATGTTTTAACTCTTTTTAGGCATAAATCTTGATCATAGCATTCAATCCATTCTTCTTCAGAAAGTTTTACATCTCGCACCACATCAGTCATAGAGAAAACACAATCATCATAGTTGTTATGATCATTGGCAAGAACGTCATTCTCAAGAGGCATACGTGAAAGACAGTCTGCTCTTATATTCTTACCTCCGGGAATATAATTAATGTCGAAATGGAATTCCTGTAGCCTCGCAAGAAGTCTAATTAGCCTGGAGGAAGCTTTATTAGATGAACTGTCACCTAACATGTACATGAGTGGTTTGTGATCAGTATATAGCTGAAATTTAGACCCCCAAATATACATCCTAAATTTTTCCACTGCCCATGAACATGCAAGGGCTTCTTGCTCAATGGTACTATAGTTGAGCTCAGCACCACTTAAATTTCTAGACGCAAACGCCACTGTAAATTCTTGACCATCTATAATTTGACTAAGAACAGCTCCTAAACCCTTTGAACTGGCATCAACTGTTATAATGGTCATTTGTCCATGTGTAAAGGGTCTGATTGCAGGTGCCTCGAGAATTAACTTCTTAACCGAATCAAATGAGCGTTGAGTATCTTCAGACCAAACATACTTTTCATTCTTCCTTAATAAATTCCTCAAAGGTTGTACAAGAATGGCATAGCCTTGCACGAAACGTGCGTAATATTCACTTAAACCTAAAAACGCCCTCAAGGAATCTTTGTCTAGAGGTTTAGGTGCATCCTTAATGGCATTAAGAAGAGATAATTTAGGTTTTATACCCTCCGCAGAAATGTTGTGACCTAAGTAATCTACTTGTTGAGTAATAAATTTACACTTGTTTTTATTCACCGTCATACCATGCTTTTCTAGTTTCTGTAATACCTCTTCTAGAAGAACGTAATGATCTTCTACTGTTTTGGTGTAAATCAATATGTCGTCTTGGAATGCCTGAATACCACTGCACTGAGCAAACATTTGATCCATAAGTCTCTGGAACACGCTTGCCGCGGATGCCAATCCAAATGGCAAGCGTTTGTACATGTATACCCCAAAGGGGGTCACAAAAGTAGTAAAATGCTGTGATTCTTTAGATAGGGGAATCTGATGATAAGCTGAACGCAAATCAATCGTAGTGAAAAACTTGCTGCCACCCAACTTAGCAAGTATCTCTTGGATTCTCGGTAAGGGATGGCAATCTACAACAATATTGCGGTTCAAGACTCTTAGATCAGCACACAAACGAATATCGCCTGAGCTCTTGCGTGCGACAACAGCCGCGGAAACCCATTCAGAAGATTCTATTGGTGCAATGATATCTTGTGAACACATATCTTGAAGAAGTTTCTGTAAATCATCTCTAGCAGATAGGGGAATAGGTCTACACTTTTGAATCACAGGAATGACGTTTTTTTTAAGTTTAATAGTGTGATTGAAACCTTTGACCAATCCTACTTTATCAGAAAATACACCAGAGTATTTGGAACAAAGATTAGTTAAAGTAGAGTCCTCATGAGAAAATAATTGTAAGGAATTCAAAGGTTCTTGTACAGTAGCTACAACTGGTAGATCTCCCAAAACAACAGGTTCAGGATGACCGGGTTTGAGAATCATACCGAATTTAGCTTGATCTTGCCAACCAAGAATATCACGTCCATTGAGAGCTACATAAATTTTTGTGTAGATAAGTCGGTCTTTAAATTTGATAGAATCACAGAAATAACCAAACATTAAAATATCATACTCGCCAAATGCTTTGGGATTCACATCAGTGGGTTTAAGAATTGATTTACACCAAAACTTAGCAAAAGTTTTTTCATCTAAAATAGTTATCGGAGATCCAGAATCTGCCATAACATTGATTTCTATAGAACCAATTGATACATTGCAAATAGGTCCTTTACACCTTTTTGTATCGCTATTCAAAACATTGACTTCAATTGAAGATAATACATTACTCATACCCTGACAAAGTGTATCTTCTTCTACATTGAGAAAATTAACCTTATTTCTTGGCTTAAAAGATTTGCATACTGTGTAAAAATGTCCTATTTTCTTACAGGTATTGCATCTTTTACCTTGTGCAGGGCAATTTACATAATTACCCATATGAAATTTGGATCCACAACGGTAACAAGTACCCTTTTTATCAAAAGGTCTGTTAACTTTGTGCTTAGTGGTAATGGCATTTACGTCTGTAGTGTATGCTATCACTTTAGAATCTTCAGATTGTTTGTTAACATCTTGAGTGATAATTTTAGAAGAAACAACGGATCTCTCAATACTGCGTGCTATATCCATTACTTCATCTAGTGGTGGATTTTTACAAGTTAAGATTCTTTCCTGAATCTTTTTATTAAAACAATTAAATACAAGTTGGTCACGTAAGGCAGTGTCTAGATAAGTACCAAACTGGCATTTAGAAGCAAGAACACGCAAGACAGCCAAATAGTCTTCGATTGACTCATCTTGAGCCTGTTTGCGTTTGAAGAACATATGTCGCTCAACCATGACAGAAGGTTCATCGACATATTGTTTACCCATCCGAGCCAGAGCCTCACTAAATACGTTCCAGTTTTCATCACCAGAGGGAGCAGGTACCAACAGTAAATTATCAAACACCTCCTGACCTGCGTTACCAAGGTGATTGAATAAAAGGGCTCTTTTCCTGGAAGCAGAATACTTGGATGCATCAATGGCTTCCATGTAATTGTCAAAGTTTCTGTACCATTTGTGCCAAGGAGTGATGGGTTTACCAGGTTTTTCTAGAAAAGGAGGAGGTTGCATGACATTGTTGGATGAAGCAGACATTACTAATAGAATAGGAATACTAGCAATAAAAAAATATATATATATATTTTAAAATGCAATAAATCAATATCCCAAATACAAAATAATGTAAAATAAGTAAATACTTTTTTTTTAAAAACTAGTGGATTGAGCTGCGTTGCTTGTAAACGAGATCGACACACACTGGGCGCGTGTATCACTGTGTAGTACCTTATTTTCCTTGTTGCGTCTTCATTGTCTGTAAGAAGACAATCGATACACAGCTGGGGTGCGTATCGCCGTAAAATGCTTCTGTAAATCCGTTGCGTCTTTGAATAGTCGGAAGGTTTGAGTTGCAGATTAGCATTGAAAGATTGCCATGACGACGAGGAATCCAAGATGGCAGCCAGCAACGTAAACAACGTGGTGATGAAAAGACGTAATATACGTGTTTTTTTCTACAGCCAGTGGGGCACATCAAAGGAGCATTGTTATGGTTCCAGGAACGAAGGTTGAAATGTATGAAGATGCGATTGTCGTGAGCAGCAGAACGCGAGTGAAGGATGCAACGCTGTGCGCAAGGGAATGCGAAGACCAATTCAAGGGGATACAAAGCGGCAACGGCACAAGAGACAAACTGAAATGAAGGTTACTTACAGTTTGAAGAAAAAATGCCGATTTGAATTACGTCGAGTTAAAGTTGCAGATTAAGCAATCTGATCGAAGGTTTCAAAGTTAAATAGATCAATTCCCAAGTTGAAAATCAGGTTTAGAAATAAAGTAGAAATGATGGCACAGTACCTTGAGCGCAGTGCTTAGTGGTTTCAATAAAATGTAGGCAATCCGTATCAAATCCGTAGTAAATCCGTAGAAAGTAAGTTGCAAATGAAGCATGAAACGATGCTAAAAGATAATCCTTATATTGTAGCGTCTTTTAGAAGAGTCCAAAATACGAAGAAGGTAGAGATAAGTAAAATAATGGGTCGGTGGGTTCAAGAAGACCAAAATCAATCGTCGCCAATAAATGTAGTAAGGTCCAAAAAGAGATATCGAAACTCCAAGTAAGTTTAATAAATAAAAGGGCTTTATTCAAGAGGCAAGGAACCCACGACCGCTCCAGAGGAAGAACAAGTAAGAAATGACATAAGCAAGTACAAGAATCTAGATCTCTGGAGGCAGAGAACCTGGAGATTCCAATTACATCATAATACAAAATAAGACATCTTTATTAATCAAAGAAAGCAAACATTCACAACTTACCACATATGTCTATATGTGGTGAGAGCTTTTTCCTTTACTGCGCCATCTACTTGGAATCAACTTCCGCTTCACCTCCGTCGCTGCTCTGATTTTACCAAATTTAAAAGACTCCTCAAGACCTAGCTGTTTTATGCTATGGTGGGGCCACTAAGCTGGTGTAGCGCTGAGATACACCTTTGGGTGTGATTTGTGCACTATATCAAGTAGATATAACATAACGTCACTTGAGGGAGGGTGGTGTTTCAATTGTATTTGTACGCCTGTGTTTTTGTCAGTTTATATTCTTTACCCATTTGCATGGACGTCTTCATTCCCCCTGTGCCCGCTACCTCACCCAGTTTGGAGGTGCTGAAAAGGTCCTATTGCAAAAACCCTCTTAGCTGTACAGTTTTTTATTTTTTAAATAATGCCCCCTTGCATGGTGAAGTTTCATGTGTTACCACATTTTAATTTTTTTATTTTTTATTTAGCATTTGTAGAGCGCGTAGCTACCCTAGGGCATCCCAGCACTAATGGCTAAACAGAAGAGTAAGTGGGTGGATTATAGGGAGGAGTGTTCGAATAGCCAGGTCTTGAGGAGTTTTCGGAAGGGAAGATGGCGGGATTCCGAGCAGAGGTGTATGGGCATTGTGTTCCAGAGTTTGGCCAGAGTCTGGCTACATTGTAGGGAAAAGATCTTCCTCCGCTTCTTGCCCTTCTGATTCTAGGGATGACTGCGAGGTTGAGATTGGCCGAACGAAGGCCTTTCCCAGGGCAGTATAGGGTAATGAGAGTATTGTTGATAGCAGGACCCTTTCCTCACAAGGTCTTATGGCTATACACAGAGCCTTAAACTTTACTCTTTCCAAAACAGGTAGCCAGTGAAGGTTCTTCAGGGCTGGTTTGGCCGACTGTTTTTTCGGGACCCCCAGCAACAGTCTAGCCGCGCAGTTCTGTGTGACTTGGAGCTTCCTTATTGTTGCTTTGGGTGCTCCTAAGTAGAGGGAGTTTCCATAGTCCAGGCGCGATAGGACCAGGGTCTGTATCGGGGTCCTCCTTGCATTCATAAGACGGAGAGGGAGAACCTTTCGGATTAGTCTGATGGTGCCAAAGCAGGCCCCTGCTACTCTCACTGCTTGGTCTTCGAACTTAAGGGATGTATCCAACCAAACGTCCAGGCTTTTGATCCTGGTCTTGGGGGTTGGGGCGGGACCCAGGCAAGTGGGCCATATCTGTCTGAGATCCATGCTGAGGTGGTACCCAGAAGCATGAATTCAGTTTTCCTCCGTTTATCTTATGGCAGGATTGCTCCAACCAGGAGGCCACTTTCTCCAAACAGGTTTCAAAGTCGAAGGGAAAGTTTTGGGGTCCATTGAGGGTGATTACCAGCTGCGTGTCGTCTGCATAGGTGACGTCTTTATCCCATGTGGCAAGATGATATCCGCAAGTGGCCGCATGTACACATTGAACAATGTGGGGTTCAGGGAGGATCCCTGTGGGACTCCGCAGCTGAGCTCTAGGCTTCTTGAGGTTGACTCCCCTGCGAAGACCTGAAAGGTTCTGCTGGCTAGATAGGATTGGATCCAGGTGACCGCCTCACCTGAGACACCCAGCCTCCTGATTCTCTCCAGTAAGATGTTAAAGTTAACTGTATCGAAGGCTGAGCTCCGGTCTAAGAGAATAATGGCCACTGCTCCTCCTTGATCAAGGATCAGCTTAGATTCCTCAACCACTGCGAGAAGGGCTGTCTCAGTTCCTGTTGAGGGCGGAAGCCTGTTTGGGTGGAGTGCAGGAGGTCATGTGTTTCTAGAAAGTTAGAAAGGGTTGAGTTCACATGTTTATCCAGGATCTTAACTGTCGCAGGGAGCAATGATATGGGGCGAGAGTTACTTAAGTCATCGGAGTCCAAACTAGGTTTTTTAAGTAAAGCCTTCACCATGGCATGTTTCCATGGTGCGGGCACTCAGCCAGTGGCGATGGACAGATTTACCATTTCCAACATGGGAGGGAGTATCACATTTCCAGCTTTGAGTAGAGCTTGGGGGAGCTGGATCCAGGGGGGAGCCTGATTTTATTTGAGAGAGGATATCTGACAGCTTCGCCAGATCCAAGAAAGGGAATTCCTTAAGTACATGTTCTGGACAGGGAGGGGGCTTGTCCACTGACAGGAGGTCACTAGGGCGGGGTGAACTGGGAAAAGCAGTGTATATATTTTTAATTTTTACTAGAAAGAAGTCTGCCAGTTCAGTCTGCACATTCTCCCACCCTTTTGTTGCTGTTGTTCTCCTCCATGCTTCTGCCACTACACTAGAGGGTGGTGCAAGGCCCGTTCTTTTTCCTCCTGCTTTTTTTAAATATAATGTAGATATGTTTTCTTCCCATGATCATCTCTCCATTTTGATCAGTAGTTCTGAGGTTGGTCAGTGTGCCCAGTCGTATAACACCTGGAGTTGGGAAGCCCAGTAGTTGTTAAATGTTGGGGAGCCCAATTCCTCCACTGTGGACTTATCGGATAAGTGTGGTCAGTGCAATGTGCAGCGATCCTCAGTCCTGTCGCAGGTTTCCCAGTTGGCCCTCTATCTCCTTAAAGTAGGTGTTGGGGACTACGTAGAGAGTGTTCTGTAGGATATATGTAAATTTCAGCAATGCTATTGTTTTGAAAGTCGTTGCTTTTCCGAGCCGCGAGAGAGGTAGATCTCTGCATCGCCTTGCATCTTCCCAAATTTAAGCCAGGACTTTCTGTAGGTTATGTGTGGTTAATTTATTCCATCCCTGTCTGATTTCAATTCCTAGGTATTTAAATCCGTCTCTACTCATTCTGACGCCTGCTTGTATTCGACATTGCGTTGAGATGTTCATCCCTAGAACTATGGATTTTGACTAAAATTGGTCAAATATCCCGAGTATTCCCCAAAGTCATCAAAGATCTGCAGGAACCAGAGGATGGCGGTCTCTGACTCTGCAACACATAGGAGGACGCCACCTGCATATAGTGATACCGTGTCTGTGGTTTCCCTGTCCATGTCAAACCCATTTCAGTGTTGCCCTCACCCAACAGGCCAACGATTATTTTTGCTGTAGCTAGCAAGAGTGGGTAGAAGGGGGCGTCCCTACCTCATGCCCCCTCTACCCAGTCTGCATGTCCACGAGAGCACATCATTGACCTGTACTGCTTCTTTGGATTTTGTATGGAGTAGCCTTACTCAGGCATTGTCTACATGGGGTTGCCACCTTGGTCGGTTTTTACTGTCCTGACCAATGTTTTTCTATGGAGGCCTGCAAAAAAAGGTCACAACCCTAAATCTAACTTGATGACCAAGTATTTAGTGGGGTCCGGCTACAGAATGAATTGAACCTGTCAAGGTTCAGGGGTCAAAGTGGCAGAAGTCTAAAATCGACCAACATAACCATCTCTGTTTTATTAGTATTAGACTCAAAGAAGCTGTACCTACAAAAAAGGAAACTGGGCCTACTTTGGAGCAGGAGCCTGTGCCACCTGAAAGACCCTAGGGCATGAAATGGAGCGGGCATTCGAAATGGTAGAACAGATTAAGATCCGAACATGTTACTCCAAATAGAATTGAAATATGAGTAATCCCAAAAAGATGAAGTTTCGATTGAGAATTTTAGATGTAGCAGCTGTATATCCAGCACCCAGCCACAAAAGGGGATGATTGCAGGTTGTGCATCCCCTGGTGGGTTGATTGGCGAGTACGGAGCCAACTGTATACTTGTAGCCCCCAAAGGCACAGCCAAAATAAGTAGTTTGCAGAAATAGTATTACCACCCCCACAGAAACCTCTACAGCTCCCGATTCCCATACCATAAAACCACCCAAGTTTGCTGTTTCAATTTATCTTATGCTGCCTTATCTCCAAATCGTTTTGCATGCATCACCTGATAAGCAGAGAAAGACACAGCATGTCTTTTATAATCAATAAAAATGTAGACTGTGTACTATTTCAATGCAGAACAATGAACAAGGATAAAATACTTAAAGACACAAGAAAACTGTTTTTAATCGGAGCACTATATTTATATACATGAACCAGAACGTATAATCTAGATATGGAGCTGCAGTTGGTTAGAGAGTAGCGATGCCTGACCTGTAACCAAAAGTCCCAGAAAGAGCAGGAATGGATCACTCTGACCTTATAGGGCAAAAAAAAGGCCTGATACTAAAATTTAACAATTCACTGTAAATTAAATAGAGCTGTAGGAAAAATGGCAGAAATCGGGGTGATGGGTATGACTGTGACGAGGACGAATTTTCGATGTCATTGGCTGTCCCCTTTTGGCTTTGTCAATGCTTGTTATGCCACAGTATTTAGACAAACGTTTTAGGTACGTGTGCTGCCCTGCATCCCAATATAAAAAACATTTATTAGAAAAAAGCCCAAAAATGTTTTGGGGTCTCAAAAATAGTAGTCTTTAGCACTGATGGGAAACACTTTGTGTGCAGATGTGTACCTTGTAAAAGAGACTTGTCACTCACAGTGACGTTAGCCAGCGACTTTAAAGGGCTGGCCCTGATCTGTGCTGTATACTATATAATGTGAATGACATAACAGACAAATGGTGGAGAGCTGGCTGAAAGCCCCTAAAGATTCAGTATTATATATGTGTATGAATGTATGTATGTGTGTATGTATGTATGTATATATATATATATAATATAAGCAAGCATAAGAAACGGATTGAATGTGAAGCAACTTCCGGCATCTAGCAACATGATGCTTCAAGTAAAAGAGAATAATCGCTTGTAAAGCATTCTTTGACCCGGCCCGCTCAAGTTTCAATATAATTTGCCTAACTAGGGGGAACTTTGCTACAAAAATGCGGTGATAATTTGCAGCCTTTATTTTACTTTATGATTTTAGTCTTATATTCTGGCACATATGTTTGAGCGATTGGCGGCCCAATTAACATACTTTCAATATAACCGTCTATGCAGGTGACATGAATGTTGTTTACTAATGAACGTTTATATGCACACAGAAAGGGGAAAGTGGTATTACATTGCCGGTTACACAGACATCGTAAATTGTAGATTTCCTGTTTTTTATTTCTTGCATTATGCAAAGTTGGCAAATATCGGATTTGTCTTAATGGCACTAGCGACACTTCCCATGTGTTTAACAACTACAACTCAGTTACTTCTTTCAGATATTCCATATTGGTGCAATGTGTTTAAACGTCAATATTTTGTTTGTCTATTGCATACCTGCAGGGGGTGGGCTATAAATTTCCACATTGTTTGGTTGCCAATTTGATTGACAAAGGCTTCTGCGCAGCCGAAACGCGTCTCCTTAAGCCCGGGGTCGAGGGAGACCCAGAATAATAAAGGTGCCATATTCCTGCAGCTTTCGAGTACGTGCCTTCTTCTTTGGGAGCAGGATTGTTTGTTTATATATATATATTCACTGAAAAAACCATAGGTTTCAGGCACGTTATAGTTAGAAATTAGCATTTAAAAAACCTTAGAAATTCACTGAAAAAACCAGAGGTTTTAGGCAAAGTTATAGTCAGTTGGACATTTCACTCGTACAAAACCATAGAAATTCCCGCGTTATAGTTAGTTCAGCTAACTATAACTCGCGCCCCCGCAATGCACTGCTGATGACGTCACATATTACATCACTCATGACCTGGTCAGTGACATCACTGATGACATCACTGATGACATCATCCCTGTGATAATTTGATGCATCTTCTCACACCCTAATATAACTTTTGATACACCCACTCTAAATTACAGACTGCCATTCTCAAAACCATAGACACTCCAACACCAATAACAACATACACACTCACTGATTCTTAGGTCTACACACACATCCACTCACTCACCCGTACAGTCACTCATACTTACGGTCACTCAGTACAGGACTATCATATGCACTCATACACCTATATAGACACTGACACACCGCAACTCATCCATAGAGGTACTCACACACCTAGTCAATCATGCAAATAATTAATCACACTGCCATTTACTCACCTATACAGTTATACACACACCAGCTCACTTACTCATACAAATACTAGCACATTCTTACGCTCTTATACAATCACTGATACAAGTACACACTCATCCATACAGCCACTCTCACAATCACACACTCTCACTTATAGCCATTTATATACTCCAACACACATATATACTGCCTTTCACATATGTAGTTACTCACACGTGTACCACTGAGATATACATTCACTCACTAACACACCCATACACACACTCACCCACCCATACAGTCCATCACAGATGCACTCTTGAAACCATGCACCCAGTGAATCACCCACTCACACATCTATGCACAGTCACACACACACCACCCACACAAACACTCAGGCACCCATACAGATACTCAGACAACCAATCAATAACCCATATAGACACTCATGTAGCTATTCACAAACCCATGCAGCCGCTTACATACCAACAGACAGACGGATACAGACATTCACACAGTTTAGTCACTAACCCATGCATTCAGTAAGATACGTTTAATCACTCACTTATAGAGTCAGTCACGCACCTACTAAATCATCCATTCAGACACTTATACACCTACTCATTCTTCAATACGCCTTTCCCTATATATATATTAAACATATTTAAACTTTACAGAAACAGTCACTGGATGATGTCATCAGTGATGTCATCAGTGATGTCATTTGAGATGTCATCAGTGATGTCACTGACCATGTCATGAGTGATGTAATATGTGACGTCATCTGCAGTGCATTGCGGGGGCGCGAGCTGAACTAACTATAACGGGGGAATTTCTATGGTTTTGTACGAGTGAAATGTCCAACTAACTATAACTTTGCTTAAAACCTATGGTTTTTTCAGTGAATTTCTAAGGTTTTTTAAATGCTAATTTCTAACTATAACGTGCCTGAAACCTATGGTCTTTTCAGTGAATTTCAAAGGTTTTTTAAATGCTAATTTCTAACTATAACGTGCCTGAAACCTATGGTCTTTTCAGTGAATTTCAAAGGTTTTTTAAATGCTAATTTCTAACTATAACGTGCCTGAAACCTATGGTTTTTTAAGTGAATTTCAAAGGTTTTTTAAATGCTAGTTTCTAACTATGCCTACAGAGGTAGGACATGTGAAGAAAGAAGAAAAAACGCACAGAAAGAAGCAAAAGAAATGCAGAAAGAAGCAACAGAAGTCCACAAAGACGAAGAAAAGAGCAGGAAGAAGCAAGACATGTGCAGAAAGAACCAACAGAGGAGCAGAAAGAGGCCTTGTTGCAAAATCATCCTGTGCCCACAACTTTTTCAGACGGGTACTGGTGGTAACTGACTCTGACTAACCAGGAACGGAGCCAGTGCTATGCTAAAAGACACTTGGAATACAGTGAAAACACCTACATACACTAGGGAACACTATGCGTTGGGGTACCCCTGTGATTAGCATGACCTCCTCTGTAAGGCCCTAGTACATAATAGGGCAGGGGGATTAAAACTACCTCTAAGTAAGTCAGAGGTGCAGAAATATGCTACTTTAACTAGTAGTCGCGTTTGCAGAGTGGTGGAGAAAGGGTGCTGGGCGTCCAACCAACGCTCAGGAATTCCGCTGCGTAGGACTTACAGGAGGTACCAGGAGGGGGCCCCCAAACTCCCTCAGGACTAAATTGGACTTCCTGTAGTCTGCCACGAGGCACGTAGAGTGGTAGAGAAAGGGGGCCATGGCCTCCGAAGACGTCTTAGCAATCCCACTGTGTGGGACTTACTGGAGGTAACAAGAGGGGTAGTTGGCCCCCGAGGACATCCTTGGGGGCAAACTTCCCAAACTATTACCTCCAGTCAGTCCCACACAGCAGCAGTACTCGTACCAGGCCACGCCCACTTTGTCCACCACTCTACAAACGCGCTCCCTGGCATGCTCTTGGATGGGGATTGAAGTCCCCTTCACTGCTGGGGGTCCTTTAGGGGCCAACTAGCCACAGAGCTGCGTTGCAGAGAGGTGTAAAAAGGGGCGTGGCCTGGACCACCTCTCTGCAACGCAGGTCTGTGGCGCTTACTGGAGGTACCTGGTGGGCTAGTTGGCCCCCAGGGACCCTCAGGATTGAAGGGGAATTAATTCCCCAACTTAAAACGCGCCACAGGGCGTGTTTGCACACATGTCACCTCAGGCCCCGCCCCCTCCCTTCACCACTGTGCAAACACGCCCCGTGGCACGTTTTAAGTTGCGGGATAAAGTCCCCTTGAATCCTGAGGGTCCCTGGGGTCCAACTAGCCCACCAGGTACCTCCAGTAAGCGTCTCAGAGCTGCGTTGCAGAGAGGTGTAAAAAGGGGCATGGCCTGGACCACCTCTCTGCAATGCAGGTCTGTGGCGCTTACTGGAGGTACCTGGTGGGCTAGTTGGCCCCCAGGGGCCCTCAGGATTGAAGGGGAATTAATTCCCCAACTTAAAATGCGCCACACGGCGTGTTTGCACACATATCACCTCAGGCCCCGCCCCCTCCCTTCACCACTGTGCAAACGCGCCCTGTGGCGCGTTTTAAGTTGGGGGCTAAAGTCCCCTTGAATCCTGAGGGTCCCTGGGGTCCAACTAGCCCACCAGGTACCTCCAGTAAGCACCACAGAGCTGCGTTGCAGAGAGGTGTAAAAGGGCGTGGCCTGGACCACCTCTCTGCAACCCAGCCCTGTGGCGCTTACTGGAGGTACCTGGTGGGCTAGTTGGCCCCCAGGGACCCCCGTATTGAAGGGGAATTAATTCCCCAACTTAAAACGCGCCACAGGGCGCGTTTGCAGAGTGTTGCTGGGAGGGGGCGGGGCCTCCGGCACGATCGCGTGTTTTTTAAAATTATTTGTTTGGGAAGGGGGCTGTGTGGCCCCCCTTTTTACTTTTTTTGGGCCCTAGGGACCCCCTCCCCCAGGGCCTGACCCCCATTTAAAAAAAATATATATATATATTAACGGGAAGGGGGCCGCTTGGGCCCCCCTCCCGTGGCCAATTCCGGCCCCGGGGACCCCATCCCCCGAGGCATGGCCAAATATTTTTATTTTTTTTATGGAGGGGGGGCTGCGTGGCCCCCCTCCTGAGGCCTCTATTGGCCGCGGGGACCCCATCCCCAGGGGCCGGCCTTTATTTATTTATTTTTTTTTTTTTGGGGAGGGGGGCCGCGTGGCCCCCCTCTTGGGCCACTTCTAACCCTGGGGACCCCATCCCCCGGGGCAGGCCCTATCCGTTGGGGACCGCCCCAATGCCCCCACGGTCCCGCCGGCTCCCCGCGTCCTGCGGGAGCCGGCATTGCTTTTCCACACGGGGAGCTGCTGACATGCAGCTCCCCTTGTGGAAAAGCAATCTGTTTTGCTTCATTGAAGCGAGAGCAACCTGCTCTCGCTTCAATGAAGCAAAGCAGTTTGCAATGACAGGGCGGGAGCCGCGCGGCTCCCGCCCTGTCATTGCAAACAGCAGTGTCCCGGGGTGGGCACCCCGGGACACTGCAGGAGCCGGCCCTGGGGGTGGCGGTCCCCAGGGCCATCACGGGCTCCAGGAGGGGGGCCGCCCTCCCACCTATTGCACAGCCATAGGTGGTGGTCCCCGGGGCTCGGGGGTCCGTTACGGACCCCCGCGTTACGGACCCCCGAATTTGAATATTAGTGCCCCGGGGAGGTGGTGGTCCCCGGGGCGTGTGGCGGGGGCTCGAGCCCCCCCACACAGGTCTATGTTTAAAAAAAAAAAAAAAGCCCCATGGGGTGGCGGTCCCTGGGGCAGCGGGGGCCGTGTGCCCCCACGATTATAATTAATAAAAGCCCCAGGGGGTGGAGGTCCCCGGGGCTTGGGGGGCCTTGGAGGCCCCCCCACACATTAAAAATAAGAAGCCCCGGGGGGTGGCGGTCCCCGGGGCTGTGGGGGGGCCGTGTGCCCCCCGCAAATGTTTATGGAAAGCCCCCGGGGGTGGTGGTCCCCAGGGCTGCGGGGGCCTCCCTGGGCCCCCGCAATTACATTATTGAATGCCCCCGGGACTTGTCCCACCCGGGGGCTAAATAATAACGAAGCGCGGGAGTCCGCGCTTCATTTTTTTTGGGGGTATTTTTTCGGCCGAAATTCGCGCTGGGTGCGCGAATCTCGCCGTTTTTTTTGTTTTTTTTTTTTTTTTGCTTTTTGGGACCCCTGAGCAGGCCTAGGGGGTCAAGGTGTTTCTACCCTGCCCCCTTTTCTTGTTTTTCGCGTTTGTTTTTCTCTTTTCTTGTGACTCGGTTCTACCGCTTCGACCTAATGTTCAGATCCTTGTGAACATATAAAACATACTTGGTCGTGGAGATGCTGTTATCTATTATCTCCTTCTTTTGCAGATGTGTTTTTATGTGAATGTTGTATGAATCTGTATGATTTGTGTTGTGTGGTTTTCATATTTGTCAAATTTCTATTTCTGTACTTTTTGGGGGGAGTTATTTGTCTTATTGTATTCTGTAGTAATTTTCCATACATGTTTGAAATTTTTTTTTAAACAAATGAAATAAGAAAATAGAAAAATAAAATTAATTACTGTTGAAGGAAAAAAATGTATTTGGCAAAATTTCTGTTTATATGATTGTATCTCTGTCGAGCCCTATTATACATAGGTTTGCCTAGTTAGTAAAGCAATATAGGTCGTGAGGGAGGTATTTATTATATGCTTGTTTTTTTTCCCCTCTTCTCCCTGACCTTAAATTTACTTTAGAGGGGGGTCCCCACTTATGCATTAGTTCCAAATCAGTATTGCCATTGCACTTCCTGAGCCCGTGAGCAAGAACATTTCTGTTCGAAACGCGTTGGGTGTTATTTCGGAAGAGAGACATTGCTTGTGTACTGCGCTGCCAACATCCTGCATTAAAGGCTTTTACTTTCCTCTGAGGCTCCTCAAATGGGTGTTTGTTTTTGTGGATGTATTAGCGGCCGGTCCCGGTCGCGAGGAAGCCCGCTGCTGATCTGTGGCAGATCTAGCGCTTTGAAGTGTCGAGCGCATGGAGGGGAAAGGCTGCGTGCAGGATTGTAAAGTGTGCGGCACAGCTACTCTGAGTCCATCTTCTCCTACTTAGGTTTTTATTATGGATTACTTTGGTGATTGATGGCAGCACCCACTGGGGTAAAACGAGGCGGAACCACAGGCTCCAGTATGCCTAGCAGCACTCTTAATTGGAGGCGGAGCCATGTTGCACTTATCAAGGTGTTCCAAATCAGTATTGCCATTGCACTTCCTGAGCCCGTGAGCAAGAACATTTCTGTTCGAAACGCGTTGGGTGTTATTTCGGAAGAGAGACATTGCTTGTGTACTGCGCTGCCAACATCCTGCATTAAAGGCTTTTACTTTCCTCTGAGGCTCCTCAAATGGGTGTTTGTTTTTGTGGAGATATATATATATATATATATATATATATATATATATATATATATATATCCATCCAAAAGAAAACTGCTCACACAGAGAAGACTCCACTCGCGATGCTCAGTATGCCTTTTATTGTTTGGCAGGCAGCAGCAAACACAGGTACGGCCTCCCAGCGCAGATTCTGCCATATGCCACACGCGTTTCAGGATAACTCCCTTGATCACTGGCTGGCTTCTGGTCAACAACAGCTATGCGATTTGTGTCGCACATGCGAGTATTTTTATAGTCCCGCCCCCATGGGCGTGTGCATCAGTGCACTCTGGATCTTGAAGTTCACATGGGTGTTTACCATAGTGGTGTCGCTCCATAATTGATAAAACCGCTGTTTTTGGACGCACCTGGCGGGTCCTTGCACTTTCAACTCCAAGCGCTTACAAGGAGTGATGTTGCCTGTTGGGTGTGGCATGAACCGAGCAGCATGCCAGGTGCGTCCAAAAACAGCGGTTTTATCAATTATGGAGGGACATTAACAGCGACACCACTATGGTAAACACCCATTCCTGGAGCTTATAGCCCTTTGTACCTTTGGGAACATGAGTGAGACGACTTCCCACATAATGAGCAACTGCAAAAGGAAAGTGTGTGCAGGCCCTCAGAGATGCAGCGTCTTGAGCTAATTAGTGAGAAAATGTTTGAGGGCACAAGACCTGGGATTTGTTTCCCGCGTAAATTCCCTCCCTCCCTGACCTCGAACGGAAGTAGTGTGGCTTGACGTTTGTCTGTGGGCCATCGTGGAAGGGTTCGAAGGGCTATCCTAAGGGGGCTTCTGAGGATGCACATGGCGAGCCCGAGAGCACTTGCAGCTAGCTCCGTGTTGGCGGTGCCCTAAGAAAAATGTAAAGGTGTTTGCTGAAAAGGTTTCGGTATTTAGACACCTGCGTGTTCTTGTTCTGACAGACTCAGCAACGAGTGCTGGAGGGAGCCTGCGGCCAACGCAGCCACGGCACGCGGTCTGCGGAGGAGAGCGTGGGATGCAGTCATTGTGACACGTGAGCTGCGCGCGCACAGACAAAAAGGCCGAGCGGCCAGGATAATGGAGGCGCCAGAGTGGTTTGCTCAGTCACACACTCCTTGATATACAACCTGGGGAACACGTTACATTAATTGCCTGTGTAGCTCTTGATGTATGTAACCTTAAAGCTGCCCCAAAGGTCTTGGAGTGGAGGGTGAGAGGCAGGGGTGGTGGAGGGCCAGTGGGATGAAAAAAAGGACCAGCAGAAAAGAATGCTGCCCAAAAGAGGGAAAATGATTGAGGAGGTAGTCTTGCGGGTGAAATGACCCCCCAAAAAAAACAAAAAACGCGTGTATCTCGCTGGAGAACGTGGTAGTGCGTTGTGGGTCGACGAACTTAGCATTTGCTCAGGAAAACGAAAACTAAATTTGGAGAAGGGGCCGGAGATGGCAGAGGGAGTCGGGAAAGGAGGTTGAGATACAATGAGGAACTAGGGCGTGAAAGAGCTAGAAATCAAAGTGGATTATTAAAGATGGTCCAAGCCTCAAAAGCTAAGAGTCTGGAGTCTGACCCTTAATGCTGTCGTCTCTTCAGTGGATGCATTTACCTTTAGGACCCCATGTGAGGAAGCAGCTGAAGGGCGAGCTGGGGCTGCTGGGTACACTCCTTCTTTTCCTTATTTGCTCAGACTTCCTGGAGGAAAGGGACACCATGGTACCAAGTAGTGTACTGAAGGCCGAGTTCCGGCACTCGGCTTGGCCGCGATGGGGTTTTAGAGCGCTAGACCTCATCTTAGCTTCCCTAGGTAGTTGCTCTTAAGAAGCCACTATGGTCTTGGCCTGACAAGGGCTCGAGCTGGTATTTCTAATGCATTAAGGATGCGTTTCATGTGTTGGATGACTGTGCTTTTGTTGCAATCTTTCTGGGGCACAGCAAAGAGACATATTGCTAGGGCCTGGGTTTTATGCAAATGGGGCCGGGGAACAATATAGCAAGTGTCTCAGTGTCAGATTTAAGAGAACTTCACACATGCAAATGATATCACCCGCCCCAAACACAAATCCAGACCCAGCCTTCCCTGCCCCTTCTCTTTTGCTTCGACCTGCACCTCTCAGCCAACCTATGTTGTGGGTGACACAAGGGGAGGGCAGCTGGGGTTCTGTGCATCATACTTTTTAGGGTCTCATGCTCCTGTTACAAAATATATTTCATAATAAAACAACACTGCAGCTGCGCATTCACTCCAATATGTGGAGCAAATACTGCGAAGATTTAGTCTTGGTGTTAGTGGAGGGTACCACTTGGATGAACACAGGAGTACTGGCAAGTAAAGATTAAAGGTCGAGGGACGGGGACGGGGAGCAGCAGAGAAAGCTTTGTTAGAGGTATGAAGAGGAAATGGGGTGCAGTCTTCAGAATGCACCAGCACTAGAGCTAGTCTAGTGAATCAACCATGCTCGATCTTATATTAAATTGAGATGGTCTCATTTTAGAAGCCTCTCTGTGTTAAAATAGGTAGGTATGTGCATTTGTATAGTGCGAACCTAGCAAGATAAGAACTGAATGCTGAACATGGCTGTTTTTCTGCATTAAAAGGGCATGCTAAAGCTGGGGGCAGTAATTGTTACAGATGGCACAATGGCACACATCACATGCGGACATGGTGAGTGATACAAGGGGTGTCACTGTGAACCTTATAAAGAGTTACACAAGGAATGTTACAGCGCACAAGACAGTAACATTTACAGCATCCCAAGGGTTAAGAGAGTATGTCTACAAGATGGAGGGGTACTCCCTCCATGGAGATGATGCCGCCGAATTGATAGGAGAGAGAGAGAGATTTCCTGAAACAACCATGGGTGTGATTTAGGAGTCGCCAGGGGTCGCAACTGTGACCCCTGGCTTGCCCCTTGCGACCCCTGGCACTGCTTGTGCGACCCCTGGCCTCAGAGGTGGCAAAATCAGTGCCTGGAACACAGGGGCCGCTCTTCCTAATGGGCGCTGATTGGAGTTCCGCTTGCATGGTTTCTGACAATTTTTTTATTATACAAATAGTGAATAATATTATTCACTATTAGTGTAATACAAAATGGAGTACATTAGCAGGAGTATGACCCTATCTAGAAGCTAAGGTAAGTTAAAAAAAAAAAATGCTGTTAAGTGTATGTTGTATGCATGCTTGCGGGTGAGAGTGTGCTTATGTGCGCAATAGTGTGTGAATGTTAGTATTTGTAAGCATGTGTATGTGTGAGTCAAAGTAAAGGTCAAATGGCATGGGGTGCCACTTTCACTACCCCTGGCATTTTGGTTAATTGATGTCCACGGAAACCACAGCAGGTAAAGTGGAAAAAATAGCTGAGGAAAAACAAAAATTTGATGGGTGATATTTATGGAATAATCTCAGTCACTGGAAAGCAGTTCTTGCTTGCTGGACGGCTACAAGTAGGGAGCAACCACTTGCAAACCAGCCTTCGTAGTCCAGAAGAAATAAAGGAGCTTCAACTCCAAGGCCAAGCCCCTTGTGAACTGGAGCACAAGCAGCCCCAGATGCCGTATGGCCTGGTTTGGCCTCCTCAATGAGCTGCAGCTTGACGCCTGCGGCACAGTGACCTACTGGTGCATCTAGCCATCAAGGCCAGACTGGGGCTTCTCACTGAAAAAGAGATGGGTGTAATGCTTGAATTAATCTCAGCCAATGGTGATTACTCGGCCTCATTCTGGCCCAGGACTCCGAGAGACCTCTGTGGGGCGGTGAGCGCTGTAAAATTCCAATGTTCATTCGTTATGTGAATCTGATTTTTTTTTCTCACTACTGAGATCTACATCAAGACATCTCACAGGTTTCAAAGGGCAGTCTTTGGCCCATTGCTCCCTCCCACCTCACGGTGAGTGGTGTGGCTCACCCTGGCCCAAGTTAAGCATGTGAGTCTAAGTGTGAAGAGTGTGATATTGGTACACTTGCATCGCCACAAAGCTGCTTATTTCTCAGGCATGAAGGGGAAGGGAGGTGTTGAAGGAAAAAGTACCAGGTACAGGCTAGAGGCACCAGCAAAAATGTGCTAGACCTGTTAAGAGCCTTTTTGTGTGGTGCCACATGCTTTATTTTAGGTTTGGGTGAAGACTGGGTACAACTGGATCCTTCAGTAGGATAGACGAGGGTGAAAGGTGCTCTAGGCAGGGCCGGTTACCCGCACTGGTCACTGAGGGTGACTCTAGCTCTTGGCCAGTCTGAGCTGGGCCTGCCCATTCTCATCCGCTGGGAGAGTCCTTGTCTGGAGCCCATTGCTTCCTTGGCATTCTGCCATTAGTGGGCTTTGTCTGGCCTGATGGATACTGGTGACGGCTCTGGCAGGTTGGAAGGCAGGGGTCGTAGGGCTTCTCTCAGGCCAGGGCTGTGCTTGGTGGTTCCAAAGCCAAACTTGACCTGATTGAGCAGCTCACGGTGTTCATGTTGCTGCTCCTTCAGGCTGGTAAATAGGGACTTTGGTGCTGAACACTGTTCAGACCATGAACTATTGGCATATTTTAAGAGTTTCTCTTCAGAACTACCTGTAAATCCTAATTCTGTTTAGTGGAAACGTGTGCTGCAAAATAAATTGTGACTTTATTTAAAGAAATAAAAATGTCTATTTTGTTTTACTTTGTCTTTTTTCCCTATTTTTCCCTTTTGGACCGTTATGGGCCTTGTGTGCTATTAGATGTGTTATTTTTTCTGTTTCAAAAGACGAATAGTGCATTGGGTGATATGCTTCTATGCCCCGTGAGTGCAGGGGACGTTAAAGTGGCAGTAGTTTCTGTGCTCCGATTATTTCCGGTCGTAATGTTCATCATTTTGCTGTAAATATTCAATAAAAGCCATGCAACCTAAAAAACAAAAATCTCTTCACTGAACATCCCTCGAGAATGTTGCACTGTGCAACTGGGCTATTATCAAAATGTTCCAAGGTTGCTCTGGGTTACGGCCCTGCCATGGTGGCGGGGTCCAGCACGTGCACGCTGGTGTTCACACTTGCAGGCACCAACAGACGTGCAGGCATTCCCACCAACAAAGAGAATCGATACACGCACGGCCAATGGATGCGAACGACAGGAGGCTGAGGCAGAAGGTAAAAATCTAAAGCAAGTGGTGAGAGACTGAGGCAGAAAGGCGAGAGACGAGGCAGATTCTGGCTACAGATGGTGACGGTGGGGAGCGGAAGTGAGGTGGCAGTTTTGCCGAGCTGCCAGGGCCACTCAACGCACTGCATTTCTCCCAGTGAGTTGGACGAGGCCTTCTAAGGCTCTGAGCACAGCCAACTACTCCCTCTACTCGGTTTTCTCTTCCTCGCTTTCCCAAGATTTTGGGTGCATGGCCGCATCCGTTCCAGGAACGAAGCCTGTTTTGGAGGGAGGGAGGGAGGAAGGAGGGTGAGTGAGTGCGCGAGACATGTGGAGCCGTCCGCTCCGTATGCAGATGTGGCCCGCGTGATCTCCACCCCCCCCACCCCCGTGCTCCACCGACCAGCCCCTATTCATCACTCTTACTCCCCAGAACCCCCCCCCCCTAGAACTCCAGTTTCCCTGGCTCTCACCCTCTCTCCCTTGGCATAAACAGTGCCGCCTGCGCATCCTGCTCCCGGAGCCAAGACGTGTGTTTACAAGGGAGACGAGAGTTGGAGGGTGGGCAGGGGGAACAAAGTGGGGGAGAAGGGTGGGAGAGATGGGCTCTCGGGGGCTGAGAGCTGAAACACTGGGGTCAGGATGAGAGAGTGAGTCCTTTGTAGCGGGAGCCACAGTGTGCGAGGGAGTCTCCAAACCCCAGAGCCTGAGGGAAACATTTCACACTTTGGGGTGAACCGTTCGGTCCAACAATGCAAGGGATCCTCGAGAGAAACGAGGAGGGGGGGGGGAGCGGCGGGAGGGCGGTTGCGAACCCGTAGCCATGCCACCCTGGCCCCTGGAGCCACCGTGAGGGTTCTGTTGATGTGAGAATCACTAGCTGATTTTTTTGTTTTATGACGCACCTTTTGTTTGGCTAAATTGAAGGAAAAAAAATCAGTCTGAAAAGGTTAATTGAAAATAGTAACTCCATAACAGTGTTGTGCTGTTTGGTTATCTGTCATCGGCACTAAATCACAGCACAGTGTGCATCGATGTTGGCCAGAAGATGTCTTTCTGTTTGTCTTAAAAATATTTTCTCTGTAGAAGTTCATGTTTTTCTCACGTGAATGTTTTGGTGTTCTTTCCATTTTATAGGGTGAAGGCTGGGGGGGATTGCTAACGTTGGACAGGGTGTTTCGATTATTTAAAAACATTGTCATAGGCAGGGACTAACTGGTGAGGAGTAATCGTATGGAGAAACTGATTTCCTAGGCATTTCATAATTTTAGATCCATCATTTATGAGAGTTATGTAATTCCCATAATGGGAAATAATTATGGGTATGCTATCATTGCTGAGAATTATGAGTTTTGAAAATATTGTGTTTTGTATTGACAATAGGACAATATTTTTACACATTACATTTAAGTCTCTAACTTATCTCCACATAGTTTTCTAGCAAGCAATCGCAGTTAATGAAAACCATGACAAACCTGGTTATTGCACACGTTCAGATCCCATACCTGCAGGAGCCTAGATTATAGCTGTTAGATGTGTGGAGTGGTGCCACAGGAACGACGTAAGTGCAAATCCAAGCCTCAGGAGATGCACACTTTGGTACCTGGGGCTTTCTAGTGGTGGGACTCGGATAGTAGGCATGTTTCTGGCTCTAGAAATTGGACTAAAGACAGCGAAATACCGTGTTTATGGCAGTTACAAATCACCCTGGGGTATAGCACCCCTTAGGAAAGTGTCCAATCCCGCTCCTGTAGGATCCTGTGAAGGAAACGTGCCTGGTGTGAGGGATTGTTCCCTTGTATTCACTCCTTTTACTGTTCCTTCTACAGTGCCAGTCAGCATATTCCTGGGTTTCTCTGAAGAAGTCCCCGTACTGGAGCTGGGTGTCTCCCACCTAGCCCTTTGCGAAAGCCGAAGACCTCGAAGGACATTATCGCTATCATCCATTTAGTACCTTGCTGCCGACTGTAGTGCTGCCTCGAAGCGCTGTTATTTCGCCTTTGGAAGACATGAATTTGCATGCCTGTGCAGTTAGCAAACGTGTTGGTTGGCGTGGCCTATATATCGAGGGAAGGGTGTTGTTTAAATGGCTGCTAGAGAAGTGCTCCAGTTATGTCACGGTGGGCTTTGACGCGTGTGTCACAGATGGGGATTGTGAAGGAGGTAGCGTTGAGAGGGCGTGAAGAGAGAATTTTCGGCAGAGGCTTGGAGAGTGGTGCAGTCGGGTTGATCAGTGGTGCTAGTGTTTGAACGTAGAGTTATATGAATGTGTAGGTGCTGTGCGTGAAGGCTTAGATATATGTGCCCTGGCCCTTCTGCGATGGGCACAGCCAAGATTAGAAGGAAAAACAGCCCTTTTCTTAGCAGATGGGAGTGGTCCATGTGCTGTTTTGCCTGCTGTGTTGAAAGTCCTTGGGCAGTTGCTGGCCTGGTGCCAGGGCTGGATGCAACAGACAGCTGTTGCCTCCAGAGGTTTGCGCATTACATTCATGTTATTAAATGAATAAGATTATCCAATTTTGAGAGCTTTGTGGAAAGTCTCTTTATTATGCGTATTTCTTAAGTGGACTGGAAGGGTATTTCCAAAGCTTTGCTATTTGTACAAGATCAAACCTCCTAGTCGGGTTCTGTGAAGTTGGTGATTTCTTAGATGGACTTTTGAGTGACAGCGACGGGTTGGTCACGCAAACTGTAGTTTCCTTTTGAGGGGGGAAGAAAAGTCCAGTTCCATGTAGGCAATGATGGGCAGTTTAGGAAGTCTTAAAGGAAACTCTTCTACAGAAGCAGGTCAAAGCACGCCGGGCTGCGATTTTGTGTTCCTGTGGCTGAAGATGCTAAGGATATTTTGACATATTGTTCTGAATTCGTTGGAGTCTGCAAAAAAGATAAGCACACCTAGGCAGAGAGGTTTGGCATAATCCAGGCTTGAGATCCAGACAAGGCTTAAAGAACTGACATGACATTCTGCCTCATTGACATGCACATAGTAAAGAGCGGAATGCAAAACGTGACCTATTTATGCTCCAACAGTGTTGCCGCTTTCTTCCCTGTTTAACACAGTCCTTTAAATACAACAACATGCAGGAAAATGCAATGCATCTCCTGCAGCCCCCAGGATAATTACGAGGATGCCCCTTTTGTTAAGAAGACACCCCTCTTGTCAATCACAGTGGCCTATTCAGGCAAACCTCTAAGTAAGATCGGGCACACATCCTGTCCCAACTCGCTTCTGATGCACAGGGGCGCAGCTTCAGGGTGGTTGTTTGGGGTGTTTCACCGCCCTAATAAATGTATTTTCTGGTAAATAGTTGGGTATAACTGCTTTCAGTCGGTTTTGGTGATGTCTGTCGGATTTCACCAGGAATTTTGAAATACGCACCGACAAACATGCAGACACAATCTCTCCCTCGCTTTGTTTTGAAAGTCTTAAAAAATGTTGGTTAGTTTACAAAATATTTGTTTTTCCTCTCTTAGTACTCCTACCAATCTGCATTCCTTTCCCTTTCCACTGCCCCGTAAGCCCCTCTTATGCGCCCTGCTTGTCGTATAATGTATTTTAGCATTATATGCCAGCGTTATTTTTGGAAAGCCTGAGGTCCCCCTCCGCCCCCCGCCTAACCTTACTGACCAAGCAACTCCCCTGCTGATGCAGTGTGATACGCAGATACTGCCATCACAAGGGTGGGCAATATGACCCATGTCCTTCTGTTATTCAATGCTCTGCAACTTTGGGCTGAAAATCTATTTATAGATTTATGAAGCAAGCCTGAACTGTTTTAATTAATGATGGTTAAGACACACAGATGATGGACGGAACGCAGAGCAATCAAACATTCACCCCCAGTCAAGAGAGCTGGGTTAAATCCATCTTTCTTTTGCTCACCATGCCACCCCAGTTTAAGATCCAGCCATATGCAAATCAGAGTAAATAATTGGCAGCCCGAGCAGATAGCATGCATGTAGTAGTAACAAAATAAAGTCCAAATATCCGTCCTGAATGTATTCTTCTTTGTTTATTCCAAATTGACAAGATATCATTCACTGGTATCCATCTTCTTTAGCAACATGATTTTAAAACACAAGCCATGCCAACACGTGTTTTGTCCATACGGCTATACGCCTAGGACTTCATCAGGGCTAAAACAAGAAAAAATTGACCTAATTACAATACAGTACTCTGTTTAAAACATATGGGAAAATATACATTCTTCTCCCATAGTGTAAATACCACCAATGCAGTGAGCATGGTACTTTATACTACAAGTGAGATATCTCCAAGTCAACAGAACAGGGCAACTATCTGTTACTCAGAAAGTCCCTGAGAGTATAGATAGTACCAAGTGCCAAGAAATTTTAAAGAAAGATCACCTCCAAAGTGAATATACATTCCCAAAGTAGAAAGGAAAAAGAAGAGAAAAGATTAAGACATGCTGATACCTCAAATAAAAATCAGCAAGACTAATACAACTTAAGATAATAAACACCCATGCGCCTTAATGCATGCTAGGTCAAATTGACTACCACTTACCAAAGATCAGTATTACAAGAACCCTTAAATAATTGACGGTCGCATCAAGAAAGAGGTCGTAGTAAACCTATAAAATTAAGGGAACACGATTCCTTAATGTCTGTTATAATAACAAGAAAAGTATAGTCCAGTAAAGGCTTCGTAGTTGGTGGTACAACTTATACTAAGGTTTTATATAAATAACCGAGATTACATAAGCTCTCTTCTAAATTCTCTCAATTGAGTACATGATTCAATAAGCGCACCTAAGAAAAATTAATACAATAATATTCCACACCTAATATCCTGAACTATATCCATTTCTAAACGAATAATAGTAACTATAATAAATATCACATATGCGTGCATGAATAATTGTGCACTCATAAAGAAAAAAATTACAATTCATACCTAAAGTTAAAATGTGTCCTTTCTTCTAATAGCACCCATAGTCCAACGATCAGTAATATGAATTAAAATTCATCGTCGGTCAGCCACATATCCTATATATTGGATATAAGGGTGAAGTTCAGAAAGAGCAGGTGCAACTATCTCAATAGGTGTCTAGGCCTTAAATAGGGTATACACGACCGTAATATCAAATTCTAATGAATTTAAAATAAACATGAGGTCTCTTGAGAGGAACCCGACTTCATAAAGGGTCTTTGTATTATACAGGCATATCGTAGTCTGAACATAATACGGGAAGTTATTGCAAAAAGCAAGAAGATCGAGTCACTACCTCCGCATTATAAAGGCATATCGTAGTCTGAATATACTACGGGAATATATTACGGGAAGTTACTGCGAAAAACGGGAGGATCAGGTCACTACCTCCGCATCTGAAGGGCACAACAAATTACAAAGATTTATAGGAAAATGTAGCCCTAAACTCACCACCCCAACGACTGCGTTATGCAGTAAAATTATATATCTAATCAGTCCAAGATTAACTTATACTAAATAAACCAGCATAGCCTCCCATTGAAGACTCTCGCACGTTATATCCAGCAGCTTACCTAAAGCCGACTTCATCGGTAGAAGATCCTCGTGTAAGAGTAACAGCGTACAGAACACGCGCCATCTTAGAGCTATATGTTAAATAGCCTCTAAGTGTAGAAATCAAAGACAGACCACAAGTTCACTCGCACTACCCCGAGTACTACGTAAACAGTTAAACCTACGCCATATTGGAACGTGTAATTTATATACAAGTTCACCAAGATTTTGATATTAGCCTTACACTTAGTACCGAATAATAAAAGGACCCAGCCGATATAATAAGGAGAAAAGGGCTCAATATTTCCTACATTTTACTTCGTACAAAGAGATTTTATGAAAACCGAGTATATTATTGTAGACGAACCATAACGCTCCCTAACAAAATTCAAGAGGATTAGAGATTCAGTCGATAGATAAATCTACTTGAGTTCAAATGCTACTGACCCCAATTGGTCAAACACTCCACGATTGCATCAAAAAGAGCTTGGTAGGCTAACTCAAATTCTAGAACACCTCCAAGGAAGGGATAGTGAAAGCAATTAGTAAGAGTAGATAGAGAACAGAAAGAAAACACACAGAATAAAACATTAAAATACAATCTAATTCAACAGTAAGGAGATTAGGGGACAATTACTACATACTGATACAGCACATATGTCTAATAAAATGTCACCTTAGTACATTTCCGTTAAGTTAGTATGCCCATAAATTAGATGGTTGTCTCCTACACCAATTAGGTACATAAGTTCATTTCTACAGCATAACATCAATAACATCCATGATTACAGTTAGCCTGAAACTTATCAAACACGGAAATCTTAACATGAATATATGTCAGATATTCTGGGCAGTCACTGATTTTAAATGCCCAGAAAATATTGTAATTCATTATCGATATTAATCCCCTGTTCAACCGCATGTAATTTGAGAATCCAGCGTGCTTCAGCCTGCCGTAGTCTCAATTCACGATTACCCCCTGCAATCAATAGGTACAGTTTCTATGCCATGAAATTTAAATGATAGCTGTTTCTGTTGCTCTATACATTCCAAAGCATGATGCACTATAGGGTATCTCTCATCCATATTTTTCAATGCTCTAAAGTGTTCAGAGATACGTACTTTTAGGTTCCTAATAGTACTTCCTACGTAGATCTTAGCACACTTGCATATTATGATATAGATCACATACTTTGTATTACAATCTATATGTTGGTTAATATAGTGTTTTCTAGAGCCATTATGTTGGAATTCTAGTGTTCCTGAAAGGGCAAATTTACACATACTGCAAATCTGCTAATTACAGACTCAGAATTGAACAAGTACATAACGAAGTGCCCTAGTTTGACTTATCGTAAAGGCATAACAATTCGCAATATGATTAGCCCTAGCTATCCTAACAAAAAGAAGGGGAATTTGACTTGGTTACACAAACATAACCTGGGATTCCACAAATGTGGAAATTGCAGTATGTGTAAATTTGCCCTTTCAGGAACACTAGAATTCCAACATAATGGCTCTAGAAAACACTATATTAACCAACATATAGATTGTAATACAAAGTATGTGATCTATATCATAATATGCAAGTGTGCTAAGATCTACGTAGGAAGTACTATTAGGAACCTAAAAGTACGTATCTCTGAACACTTTAGAGCATTGAAAAATATGGATGAGAGATACCCTATAGTGCATCATGCTTTGGAATGTATAGAGCAACAGAAACAGCTATCATTTAAATTTCATGGCATAGAAACTGTACCTATTGATTGCAGGGGGTAATCGTGAATTGAGACTACGGCAGGCTGAAGCACGCTGGATTCTCAAATTACATGCGGTTGAACAGGGATTAATATCGATAATGAATTACAATATTTTCTGGGCATTTAAAATCAGTGACTGCCCAGAATATCTGACATATATTCATGTTAAGATTTCCCGTGTTTGATAAGTTTCAGGCTAACTGTAATCATGGATGTTATTGATGTTATGCTGTAGAAATGAACTTATGTACCTAATTGGTGTAGGAGACAACCATCTAATTTATGGGCATACTAACTTAACGGAAATGTACTAAGGTGACATTTTATTAGACATATGTGCTGTATCAGTATGTAGTAATTGTCCCCTAATCTCCTTACTGTTGAATTAGATTGTATTTTAATGTTTTATTCTGTGTGTTTTCTTTCTGTTCTCTATCTACTCTTACTAATTGCTTTCACTATCCCTTCCTTGGAGGTGTTCTAGAATTTGAGTTAGCCTACCAAGCTCTTTTTGATGCAATCGTGGAGTGTTTGACCAATTGGGGTCAGTAGCATTTGAACTCAAGTAGATTTATCTATCGACTGAATCTCTAATCCTCTTGAATTTTGTTAGGGAGCGTTATGGTTCGTCTACAATAATATACTCGGTTTTCATAAAATCTCTTTGTACGAAGTAAAATGTAGGAAATATTGAGCCCTTTTCTCCTTATTATATCGGCTGGGTCCTTTTTATTATTCGGTACTAAGTGTAAGGCTAATATCAAAATCTTGGTGAACTTGTATATAAATTACACGTTCCAATATGGCGTAGGTTTAACTGTTTACGTAGTACTCGGGTAGTGCGAGTGAACTTGTGGTCTGTCTTTGATTTCTACACTTAGAGGCTATTTAACATATAGCTCTAAGATGGCGCGTGTTCTGTACGCTGTTACTCTTACACGAGGATCTTCTACCGATGAAGTCGGCTTTAGGTAAGCTGCTGGATATAACGTGCGAGTGTCTTCAATGGGAGGCTATGCTGGTTTATTTAGTATAAGTTAATCTTGGACTGATTAGATATATAATTTTACTGCATAACGCAGTCGTTGGGGTGGTGAGTTTAGGGCTACATTTTCCTATAAATCTTTGTAATTTGTTGTGCCCTTCAGATGCGGAGGTAGTGACCTGATCCTCCCGTTTTTTCGCAGTAACTTCCGTAATATATTCCCGTAGTATATTCAGACTACGATATGCCTTTATAATGCGGAGGTAGTGACTCGATCTTCTTGCTTTTTGCAATAACTTCCCGTATTATGTTCAGACTACGATATGCCTGTATAATACAAAGACCCTTTATGAAGTCGGGTTCCTCTCAAGAGACCTCATGTTTATTTTAAATTCATTAGAATTTGATATTACGGTCGTGTATACCCTATTTAAGGCCTAGACACCTATTGAGATAGTTGCACCTGCTCTTTCTGAACTTCACCCTTATATCCAATATATAGGATATGTGGCTGACCGCGATGAATTTTAATTCATATTACTGATCGTTGGACTATGGGTGCTATTAGAAGAAAGGACACATTTTAACTTTAGGTATGAATTGTAATTTTTTCTTTATGAGTGCACAATTATTCATGCACGCATATGTGATATTTATTATAGTTACTATTATTCGTTTAGAAATGGATATAGTTCAGGATATTAGGTGTGGAATATTATTGTATTAATTTTTCTTAGGTGCGCTTATTGAATCATGTACTCAATTGAGAGAATTTAGAAGAGAGCTTATGTAATCTCGGTTATTTATATAAAACCTTAGTATAAGTTGTACCACCAACTACGAAGCCTTTACTGGACTATACTTTTCTTGTTATTATAACAGACATTAAGGAATCGTGTTCCCTTAATTTTATAGGTTTACTACGACCTCTTTCTTGATGCGACCATCAATTATTTAAGGGTTCTTGTAATACTGATCTTTGGTAAGTGGTAGTCAATTTGACCTAGCATGCATTAAGGCGCATGGGTGTTTATTATCTTAAGTTGTATTAGTCTTGCTGATTTTTATTTGAGGTATCAGCATGTCTTAATCTTTTTCTCTTCTTTTTCCTTTCTACTTTGGGAATGTATATTCACTTTGGAGGTGATCTTTCTTTAAAATTTCTTGGCACTTGGTACTATCTATACTCTCAGGGACTTTCTGAGTAACAGATAGTTGCCCTGTTCTGTTGACTTGGAGATATCTCACTTGTAGTATAAAGTACCATGCTCACTGCATTGGTGGTATTTACACTATGGGAGAAGAATGTATATTTTCCCATATGTTTTAAACAGAGTACTGTATTGTAATTAGGTCAATTTTTTCTTGTTTTAGCCCTGATGAAGTCCTAGGCGTATAGTCGTATGGACAAAACACGTGTTGGCATGGCTTGTGTTTTAAAATCATGTTGCTAAAGAAGATGGATACCAGTGAATGATATCTTGTCAATTTGGAATAAACAAAGAAGAATACATTCAGGACGGATATTTGGACTTAATTTTGTTACTACTACATGCATGCTATCTGCTCGGGCTGCCAATTATTTACTTTGTACTTCAGTGGGCAACTTTGTCCACAAATTGCAACGTGAGGTGGTCGTTGCATGGTGACCTTTGAGCACTAGCATCTAATAGGATACCTTTGAAGCTACTGTTATCACTTACCTGCGCGGATTTCCCCTACTGCCTGTTCTGTTTTTGGTTTACATATGCAAATCAGTCTTGACCCTGTTCCTCATGGGAACAGCCCAGTCCGAACTGCCAAGCCAGGTCCTCCTTGGAATGGAAATAAGCATCTTGGGACCGGTTTCGGGGCATCACCCCTCATCAGCCAGGCTAGCTTGAATCCAGTGACACAGTGAGCCCAGGACCCACGTCTGGGCATACCCGGCGCACTTAGGGCGAGAAAGCAAAAGACACACAGATGATGGACGGAATGCAGAGCAAATCAAACATTCACCCCCAGCCAAGAGATCTGGGTTAAATCCATCCTTCTTTTGCTAACTATGCTACTCCAGTTTAGACCCAGCCTTATGCAAATCAGTCTTGACCCTGTGCCTCATGGGAACAGTCCAGCCCGAACTGCCAAGCCAGGTCCTCCCTGGACCGGAAACAAGCATCCTGGGACCGGTTTCGGGGCATCACCCCTCATCAGCCAGGCTAGCTTGCATCCAGTGACACAGTGATTAATTAATGATAAGGCAGCTCACAAAGACTTACCACTAAATGGCGCTAAATGCTGTAGCTACCTGTGCTTCCCTTCCCTGGAGGGCAGATTTTTAAAACTCACTTGCACTTTTAAACAAGGTGCTACTTTAGTGACCCAGGCCCTACAAAAACTTCTGACACAGCTGTACGAGGGAGGTAAAATACCAAGAATACTGGCCTAATACCCAACACATCCCAAAAATACCCCAGTACTCCTCCACTTATCATGCACAGTGTAATTCTATGAGTATGTAAGTTCACCATCTGGGCACTACTCCTTTTGCAAGAAAGTAAGAAAAGGGCAGAGTAGAGACCACGTGGGGCAGCTTAGAGAAGTACCCTGGCAGAATGGCTTAGAGGGCAGTTACATGGCCTAAAATACAAACCAAGTGTGCAGAATGTGAGAAGAGCAGACAGCTGGGTGATGAACCTAGGGAGCAGGTGAGACAGACTCCCGTGACTGCAGAATACAGAGATGTGCTTTGGAGTCTAGAAAGACAGGCCATTCAGGAAGGAATGGGAGAAAGGAGAGACAGATTTTGGTAGTGGAAGCCTACCTGTATAGGTGAACAAGGTTGATCGCCAACAGTGCCCAGTTTAGTGATGTGCCACATTTGAAGAAGAAATTAAAATGGAAAAATTGGTGGAGGGCGCCATTTGAATAGTTTGCTTAGGTTGTTGTCGTGTGCAGCTACTGTAAGGCTACCTTGTCTTAGTAAAAGAAAAACGCACAGAAGACCAATGTAGGAAACTGGTTATGAGTATCCTGCTTTCTTCCAATCCCTGTATGTGCAGAGGTTGGGATTATGTGCCATGCAGAGCTTAAAGAACTGGGTAAACTCTGTTCCTCTGCAGTTATCCAGAGGTGTATTTCGGCAGGCCAAACCTGTATGGGGGGCAGAAGTTTAAATACTTTAAATTGTGGATTTTAGTGCATAAAACATGTTATGCCCAATGTTTAGGGCAAATCTCACTTGTATTAAGCAGAATTCATTACACCCGATAAATTCCAAACCCAAGGTAACTGGTTCACTGAACAAGACCTAAACCTCCAGGGTACTTGTGATCAAGGCCTAAGTAGGAGGCATTTTGAGAGACCGACACACGTTGGAGGTGATTCTAAGAGAACGGGGTCTGTTCTGTTGTGGTGATTGGAGGCATAGGATTATAGCGGTATGGTAGATATTTGAGGTGATGTCGAACGTTTGTAGGCCTACAATACCACCTGCTAGTCTTTTACAAAAACCATCACACTGTTCACTTAGTGCACCATGGTCTTTGTCCGCTGCACCATATGCTATATCAGTGTTGAGATTCACACAGTGCTTAATTTGAGCCTATGGTTTCTGGTGCTTGGCACCAGCACTTATGACATCCTACCACGTGGTGGCGCCGTTTGCCTTAAAGGTGAGCACAATCGCGGTAGTTTATTCAATTTACATTAAAAATGACTAATACCTGCCATCCAAGCCATTCTCGTAGCTTTGGGTTGCATGGAACAGTCTGAATAGTCCCACTTGTAGGAGTGTGAGGGTTAATAGTTGTGTTAGTAGTGGCAGGGGTAATGGGTGGTGCAAGCTGCAGTAGCTTCTTGACGCGGGTCGTTGCACTGATTTTGTTACAAATTAAGCACTGGATTCACACCCCAGTTTTCCTTGGACACCTCAATTCTTCTCATTCAAATAAGAGACGTCACAAGCAATAATCTCAATGCATCACTTTCCCTGTTTTATTTTTATTTATCTTTGTGGTATGGTATAGTGCGTACAAGGCCCAGGGGCTTTAGAGCACTGCCAGTAGCGAAAAGAAAAGACGAAGAGTTTGTGCTAAAGAGGAAGTCAAAACAACGTTACTTTGTTACCAAGGCACTCATAACAAAATTAAACAGAGTGAGTAAAGCTTACAACAGATGATTCACGCTCTAAGCTGTGGGACATTTTAGTAAACATGGGTGTCGACGCAGGTTTGGTCTCCTTTCTGAGGCTCCTCCACCACGATCTCTCGGCCTCAGTGAGGTATGGTAATGCTGGTGAATGCTCAGAACAGTTTAGTATTAGGCGTGGAGTGCGTCAAGGATGTGTCCTTGCCCCAATTTTATTTCTCCTCTATACAAACGATCTGGAGAAAACATTAGTCGCAGTCGGGGCTGATGTGCCGCAGGTCGAGAATAAGGCTGTGCCAGCGCTCCTTTATGCGGATGACGCAGTCCTTATGGCAAGGACTGCGATTGGCCTAAAAACTTATCTCCAGCTATGTTAACTTTATGAAGGACTTGGGGCTGGAGCCAAACTATAAGAAAACTTTTGTATTGATTTGTGGCCCCAAAAACACTAAGTCCTGTAGTCTGAATATAGAGGGTAAAAAGCTGGAAAGGGTTAGCTCCTTCCCGTATCTAGGCCTGGATTTTGATGAAGGTTGCACGTGGCATACCTGCATAAATAATAGAATAACAAGATTTACACGCGCAGTTGGTACTACTTATTCGCTTGCAATGTCTATAGGTAAAAGCCCATAGCCCCAATTTTAGAGATTTATAAGCGTAAATGTATTCCGATTTTAACATATGGTATGGGGATCTGGGGATGCAGGGACGTACTTGCCATGCAGCTGGAGGAGAGTAGATTTTGCCGTAGAGTTTTAGGAGTGCCCCCTTCCTCGCCACATTTTCCTCTCCATTTGGAGCTGGGTCTCGAGTATGTCCAAGATACCATAAAGGCTGCACCACTAGCTACTTGGTGTTCCATTTGGACAAATGAAGAAGCTGATTTTAATCGGGCAATTATTAGAGATTGTTTAAACTGTACTCGAGGCCTTTGCATCCCCTGGCTCCAATACATTAAAACTTGTCTTACGGAACTTGGGTGTTCTAATTTGTTTGAACACCCAGAACTAATTGGTAAAGGGGATCGCCAGAGGGTTTTGGCGAGCTTCCGAAAACTTAAAGAATCGTCTAGGGAATTGTTTGAAGTAGCCAAACCCACTGTCGGGATTATTGTCTCATACAAGTTCCTCCCTACATTGCCCCGTATCTTTTATATGTAAATAATGTGCATGAAAGGAATTTGTTGTCTAGATTCAGGTAGGGGTCTTTTCGTTGGTTGATATGTTTCCCCCAGGGTCAGTATTCTTCGGAATCTATTACTATTTGCCCTTGTGATGAACACTCGAGTCAAACCATTTTACATTTTGTATTTTTTGTCAATTTTATCTTCCATTTACCAGAAATTTTTAATACCTCTCCTACGCAGACACAAATTTTCAAAGTGCAAAGCGGTGTTGTACTTTTTGCAGCAACTCAATGATCGTGATGTCTGTTTTGCTGTTGGGAGTTTTTTAAGTGTATTTTAGCAAAGAGAAGGAGCATGTTGTTTTAATTTTAGTGAATTTTACCATTTTTGTATGGATTGTATCAGTATTCCTGTTAAATTGCTTACCCCTGCTGCTAACTCCTCTATAGGACTGATTTTATTATTCAAGTATTTTGGATAACATTTGCTGCTATTGATGGTTACAGTCGATCTTTTGCACTATTGGATAATATCTGCTGCTACCTATGAACCCAAATGCTTTGCACTGCCACTTTAGTCCTGAGAAAATAGTACTGTATTTTGTTTGCTGATGTATTCTTTTAAACAGAAAATGAGTTTGTATTTGCTGAGATATGTTTGATTTTATATGATGTTTTTATCCATGTGTATCTTTTATGTCCTGTCTTTGGAAGGACGAATAAAGAAAGAAAGAAAAAGAAAAAGATTCATGTTGTGTATAAGCAGTGTTTAAAGAAACACCGACCACATTTCCAAAATTGTACTTGTTCTTTGGGCTTGCATTCAGTCACACTGATATTTACTTGGAAGTAATCCTCTTCATTAAGAACAACATATTCATTCATCTATTCAATCGGAATTGTTCACGTTTCCAGTGCTACAATGGACGAGCTGTGATATACAACTACAAAAAACAAATAAACTACAAAATAATTGCAGTAAAATAAATGGTCTGGGGCTTTTCCATACGATCTTTAAGCAAATGCTTTTTCAAAAGGTTTTCTGTTCCAGGGTCTCCCTTGACTCTCGCAGTTGAGGCTACTTGGAAATATTCATGAGCAAGTATCTACAGGGGTCTGTTCATGATTGTTTTTTATTATTATTTTTTGCGTTGCTCTGGGAGTCTCATGTGGCTGCTGCAGCTAAGATCTGCCAGGGAAAGTGCAGAGCCCGTCTCTGAAACTAAAGGTTGTGTTAAAAACATTATGCTGCTGTCGGTTCAGTATTGGTTCACGGCTCCTCCTCGTACAGGTTTCAGGTCTCCGACTGTAAAGGATCTTGAAGCAAAGAAGGCTGAAGGTTTCATGAACCCAGGGGAACCCAGTTGTCTCCAGAAGCTCTCAAAGAGAACGTAGGAGGAGGAGGACACCGAGCCACTGTTCCACAAGAACCAGGAAGAAATACGAATTGTGGTGTGGGACCCGGTACATCGAGGAGCAAGGCCGTCAGGCAGGGTCACTGTTGGTCCACCTTACATTCTTGGTCGCCATTGAAGCGCTCTCCGATTCTGGGCTTTCGTTCTTCCACCATCATTTGTCCCTTGCCATTTGCCCATTTGCTCTGGAGCAGAACAGACTCTTGCTGGGGGTTTGGAGTTTTGACAACTCCCTCGTTGGTTCTTAGCTGCAGGGAATTGTATGGGCAGAGCTGGGTCCTGGCTGAGTAGTGTATGGACCCCAGAGGCTCTGTTACGTGTCCTGAGAAGTGACAAGTCACAAGTATGGCAGGTCAAGATTAGATCACCAGCTTTTGACTACTGGGCATCGGGCCCAGTAGCTCTTCAATTTCAGGGAAAAGGGCATCCGCCCATTTTTCAATTAGCAGCAGTATTTATTTCAGGTTCAAGATAGGAACCAATTGGGCGTTTTGACAAATTTGTGTCCTTCCCCTCAGCTTGGTAGCCTGGAAACTGGTTTGTGATGGAGCTGTCCAAGCTTAGGATATTTTGTGCATTCAATCCCGATAGCCAGACAGCTGACAAACAGCTGATGCATGAAAGATGGTTGGGGAATGGGCACTAAGTCAAGGCCTCTTCTGAGCCCTAGGCCACCATTGAAAGTAGTCGCACGCACGTGGGGAAGGAGTGATCCTGCAGAGGAGAAATTTACACATCTTTGGAACCAAGGATCCCAAACATCTAAGATTCCGTCTTGCGTACACATGCACCCACAATCACACTCATCGACTCTCACCCACATTGACCGTCACAAATACTCACTCTTTCCAGAAAGAGCTGTCCAGTCTGAATATGTGTTATTTCATGTCGGCTTAATTTAGATTCTTGTACTATTCTATTTGTCCTGATTATGGGTCTAGTTTACAGTTTGGTGGATGGTATACTCAGTCGCAAACATAGCGGATGTCCCGTCCACCATAGGAAAAGTGCTTTATAGCTCATGGCACTTGTAATGCGGCGTACAGGATTCCTGCTCTTACTCAAACTAGATCTGGTTCAGGGAGATCCTATGTGCATGTCCAGTTTAGTGAAACGTGATGCATACAGTTTTAGAACTGAATGCATAAAGACGCTTTTGGACACTTCCTGCTTAAAATAGTGTTCTAAACTGAACTGCAAGAATTTATCTTTTGAACTATGACATTTCTGATCATTTCTCACCTAAACAAGTGGTGATTAGGTATATGTAGGCACATTTCCTTTCTTGGGAGCAGTAGAGGATAACAGCATAGGGTGGGCTGCGGGTTTGGGGCATAAACTCCTGTCTGACGCGATGGTCTCCCAAACTATTCCGCAGTCCGTGCTGAATTACGCCGTGTTGCTTTCGGTGACGCGTATATTTTGCTGCCCTCTGCGTTCTCTCTGGCAGCTATCCAGCACGGATTTACTTTGTATTATTGTCTTTTACTAGCTGCCTGTCCCCCCTCCCCCAATCACCTCTGCTTTCTTCCTCGCTTGCATCCCATCCCGAACCGTTACCCTTGTCTCTTTCTCCATCTTTTCTCCCGCTCGCCTCATTTACCCTTTCTCGTTCTTTAACCCATCTGTCCTCCCGCCCCTCTAATTTCGCCCCCATCGGTGCTGCCACCCACCACCCTCCCACCCTGAATCTTTTCTGCCTCTTTCAGTTTCCAGTTGCTGGGAGATCTCTGTGCCGCCAGCATCCAATCGGCGGCGGCGGATGAGCACCGCAGAGCCCCTCCCCCTCAGGAACATTTATTTCTCCAAGTATTTATAGCTCCAAATTGAACACCCCCCACCACCTCCCCGTGCTACCGTTGGTCCAAGGACACCTTGTCCCCCAACCCCGCCCTGTCATTGGCTGCCTGGCTCCCCGGGGACCCGGTACAGGTGGAGGATTCTCAAGGGACCGAGCAGCTGCTGCTCGGCGAATACAGACGGAGGACGAATCCGGAGTCCTGCGAGGTTAGCCTCTAAAGGCGTCTTAAGAGCACGAGGCGCTGTAAAAGAAAATACGAAAAACAAATAGAAATTATAAGAATATGCAGTGTATAATCCTCACCGAGATGGTGTCTGTGACCATACATCTTGCTATCCCATCACGCCGCCCCCAGCTCCTATATGTCCATCATTATCGCCCTCCATCCCTAATGCCCCAACAGCCCCCAATATCCGCAATCTCAATACATCCTTGCCTTATACTTTACTCTCTACTCATCACCCACCGGTGTCCTGGTCTCTGCCTCCCACCCGCCCCCTTTTAATAAATGACCTTCTCAGCCCCACCTGTCCCATGGGTGCCCAAGGGCCCTGCCACGCCCCCTCTAGTCAACAACACTTTGCACTTTGTAGTTATTGAGCCGGTGATTTCATACGTAAACGTAAATTTACCGGCCCCATTAGGCATGCAACAGTCGCTGACTAAAATCTACAACCTACTAGAGGTATTGCGTATGGCAGTAAGGCAGTTTTCCCCCACCTGTCTGCTTTTTCCAGCCTCTAGCGCCTTCCTGGTAGCACCCTGTGGCTCCATGTCACAGGCACAGGGTATCCCCGTTTCCATTCCTTGTCTCTGCATTTACAAATCGGTGCATTGTGGGAATTGTATTCTTGGTTAATTTTAAATGTGCCAATTGGAGCAACACTGGGTAACAATTATATGTGAAAGCAAAATCCAGGAACAGAAAAGGGGTATTCTGGTTACATGGAGCCACCCGGTCACCGTGCTCGCCCACTCCCTTTCACCGGCCTACCATTTTACTAGTTAGCTGCCCTCTTCCCTTACCCAGTGGCTTCACTAGAAGTGATTTTTAGGTGGCGCACATGATGGGCCACATATAAAACTAGAAGGGGCACCCACAACAGGCAATTGTCAAAAGCTTACACCTACTTTATATATCCTATCAACAGCCTTGGTGTTGGGGGTGGTGGGGCAGAAGGAATGGAGCTGGGGGTACAGTCCTCATCTGGCTCTCCTAGTCATCCTAGTTCCATTACCTAGGGCTCTCGAGTTTCCCAGTTCCAGCATGAGTATTGCATCCTGTTCAGGTTTTTACTTTATATGCTGGGAGTTGTGGTCCTGATTAAGTTTCACCATGCAGACAGATTCTAGCTGTTTGTAAGTGAGCTTCCTGTGGACCATACCAAAAATATTCAGTGGGCATGCAGACTGCCCACTGCTTGCTGTTGGTTGGCTTCGTTACTCTTTTGCTTCTATCCTACTCAGTGGCTTGCCATCCTCTTCATGTGTTTGTCCATCCCCTGGAGCATAGCCTATTTACTATCCTTTTGATTGGCTGACTTGTGTTCTTCCACTATTCACATTTAGTGAGCTACTTTTTTAAGTCTCGTCTAGGCAGCGCTTGCACTGTCTCTTCGAGGCATGCTGTACTCAGGTAGTGGGCAAAAGAACGATGGATTTAACCCAGATCTTTTGACTGGGGGAGAATGTTTGCATTGTCAGCATTCCGTCCATCATTTGTTTGCTGTAACACTTTTCGCCCTAAGTGGGATGGGTATGCCCAGACGTGGGTCCCTTGCTCACTGCGCCACTGGATTCAAGCTAGCCTGGCTGAAGAAGGGTGACATACCCTGAAACCGGTCCCAGGATGCTTGTTTCCGGTCCAGGGAGGACCTGGCCTGGCAGTTCGGTCTGGACTGTTCCCATGGGGCACAGGGTCAAGACTGATTTGCATATGGCTGGGTCCAAACTGGGGTGGCGTAGTGGGCAAAAGAACGATGGATTTAACCCAGATCTTTTGACTGGGGGAGAATGTTTGCATTGTCAGCATTCCGTCCATCATTTGTTTGCTGTAGTACTCGGGTATAGACTTGAAGCTCTGCCCATTTTCCGCCCATCTTTTCAATTGGCTCCTGTTACTGTCCTTTCTAAATGGTTGCTTTTGATTCGTGAATAGGCTTAGTAGTCCCTCCTTAGTACCGCCTTTTCTTCTTTTGTAACCACCCATGAGGACTGGCCCTCTTACTTGTGGTGTTTTATTTACAGTCTGTGAGCAGTATTTTCTTAAATGTCTTTCCCCTATTGCACGCACAACATGCTTTCCTGCACATACTTGGTTTTTTTTTCATGCAGCGCAGCCGCGCTTTATCTTATGTGTTTTCCTTCTCGAATGGCGGGCGTGCCATTAATGTTGCTAATGCAAAAGAAACAATTGATGGACGGAATGCTGGACAATGCAGACATTCACCCCCAGTCACAAGGATCTGGGTTAAATCCATCATTCTTTTGCTCACCACACCACCCCAGTTTGGACCCAGCCATATGCAAATCAGTCTTGACCCTGTTCCTTGTGGGAACAGTCCAGCCCGAACTGCCAAGCCAGGTCCTCCCTGGACCGTAAACAAGCATCCTGGGACCGGTTTCAGGGCATCACCCTTCTTCAGCCAGGCTAGCTTGAATCCAGTGGTGTAGTGAGCACGGGACCCACGTCTGGGCATACCCTTCCCACTTAGGCGACAAATGCAAAAGAAACAATTGATGGACTGGAATGCTGGACAATGCAGACATTCACCCCCAGTCACAAGGATCTGGGTTAAATCCATCATTCTTTTGCTCACCACACCACCCCAGTTTGGACCCAGCCATATGCAAATCAGTCTTGACCCTGTTCCTTGTGGGAACAGTCCAGCCCGAACTGCCAAGCCAGGTCCTCCCTGGACCGGGAAACAAGCATCCTGGGACCGGTTTCAGGGCATCACCCTTCAGCCAGGCTAGCTTGAATCCAGTGGTGTAGTGAGCACGGGACCCACGTCTGGGCATACCCTTCCCACTTAGGGTGACAAATGCAAAGAAACAATTGATGGACGGAATGCTGGACAATGCAGACATTCACCCCCAGTCACAAGGATCTGGGTTAAATCCATCATTCTTTTGCTCACCACACCACCCCAGTTTGGACCCAGCCATATGCAAATCAGTCTTGACACTGTTCCTTGTGGGAACAGTCCAGCCCGAGCTGCCAAGCCAGGTCCTCCCTGAACCGGAAACAAGCATCCTGGGACCGGTTTCAGGGCATCACCCTTCTTCAGCCAGGCTAGCTTGAATCCAGTGGTGTAGTGAGCACGGGACCCACGTCTGGGCATACCCTTCCCACTTAGGGCGACAAATGCAAAAGAAACAATTGATGGACGGAATGCTGGACAATGCAGAGATTCACCCCCAGTCACAAGGATCTGGGTTAAATCCATCATTCTTTTGCTCACCACACCACCCCAGTTTGGACCCAGCCACTGGAATCAAGCTATCCTGGCTGAAGAGGGGTGAAACCCCGAAACCGGTCCTAGGATGCTTGTTTCCAGTCCAGCGAGGACCTGGCTTGGCAGTTCGGGCTGGACTGTTCCCATGAGGCACAGGGTCAAGACTGATTTGCATATGGCTGGGTCCAAACTGGAATGGCATGGTGAGCAAAAACGATGGATTTAGGCCCAGATCTCTGTACTGGGGTGAATGTATGACATTGTTCTGCATTCTGTCCATCAACTGTTGTTTTTGCATTTGTCACCCCGAGTGGGACGGGTATGCCCAGACGTGGGTCCCGTGCTCTCCATGCCTCTGGAATCAAGCTATCCTGGCTGAAGAGGGTGAAACCCCGAAACCGGTCCTAGGATGCTTGTTTCCAGTCCAGCGAGGACCTGGCTTGGCAGTTCGGGCTGGACTGTTCCCATGAGGCACAGGGTCAAGACTGATTTGCATATGGCTGGGTCCAAACTGGAATGGCATGGTGAGCAAAAAAAACGATGGATTTAGGCCCAGATCTCTGTACTGGGGTGAATGTATGACATTGTTCTGCATTCTGTCCATCAACTGTTGTTTTTGCATTAATGTTGCTAATGTCATAATAAATATATATATATATTTTTTTTAAAGCACTGTGGTTTTAAGACACGCTTTATGTTGTTTTTTTAAACTGGAGGCATGCTTCAGGTTTGAGGATGGGGGCTGCCCATTTCTTTTGTTATGTGCGGCTCTCCGAAATCAATCAACACATGCCAACAATGGCGCCAGCAGCTTGCAGCCCCTCATCCTCGTCCCACCCCCCTGGCGCCGCGCTTTAGGTTTGAGCACGGCACCCGCTTTCATATTAACAACACGGGCGCCGCGCTTTATATTGCAGCACAGCACCCGCTTTTATTATTTGGCAGCATAGTGAAGCAATCACCTACCACAAGGGTAGCGAACCAGCCTTGCAAGCTTGGCACTGCATCCCAGTACTCCTCGCCACACATGCCCCGTCTAATAGACAAGATCACGCCCAAATATGGGTCATCGAGTAGCCCAGCCACTCACCTAACATGCAGAGAGTGTGGTTTATAGCCCACAGGTCCTCCTCTGCTGGGAGCGGTACCCTCGGTCTAGGTCCACTCTCCCCACTGCTCCGCTGTGCCGTCTCTTGCCTCCAGACCCCGACCTCCTCCTTGGGAGGTTCGAGGGTGCTGCCCGCTCCTGCTGCCCGCTGCAACTGGGACCAGACTGCCTCCAACCACCGTAACCTTTCTCAGCCGTTTTTTTTCTTAATTTTTTCCCTGTTGTGCCACTGTTATTGTTCCCATCTGTGTCTTGCTCTAATTCCACCACTGTTTTTATTTTCTCGTGCCTGCCTGTTCCTTTTGCCTTTCGCCGCTGCTGCCCCTGCGGCCCCTCCCCCCCGGAATTCCCCTGCTCCCGCCTCCCAGCCTCTCCTCCCTCCCACCTCCCCTACTTAATGGCGGCCGCTGCGCGGTCGCGCCACTGGCGCGCCAAAGGCGCGCCCGACCGCGGCCAGGACCAGGAACCCTGGACATCCCACTACCCATCGCTACGACACCACCACCCTCCTCGCACTCAACCATGGAAGGCTTGGAGAATGCCAACAGGCCTCGCCGAACACGACCCATGGCCAGTTCTCCTGCCTCCACTGCCGCCAGACCCTCACCGCCACCCCGGCCTCCAACACCGCCGACGCCAGCACCGGCGACACCCTAAAATGCATCCTCCTCAACGTACGCTCCGTACACAAACACGCCATGGAAATCTGGAACCTACTCGACTCTCTTTCGCCCGACATCGCCTTTCTTCACAGAGACCTGGACCAACGCATCCTCCGCCCCGACATCAGCACCGCCATCCCAGACGGATACAAGATCCAGAGGAAAGACCGCCCCAACCACCCAGGAGGGGGCCTCGCCATCGCCCACAAGATCACCCTCCGCCTCACCACCTCCAGCGAAACCTTCCCCTCCGCCCGAACACCTGCACTTCAAGATCCAGACCACCCCCAAAGCCACACTCTGAGGAACCCTCGTCTACAGACCCCCCAGCCCCCGAACACCCTTCGCCACCACCATCACCGGCTTCATCGCACCCACCGCGATCGCCTCAACAAACTACATACTCATTGGAGACCTGAACTTCCACCTCGACAACCCCAGCGACCCCAACTCTACTATCCTTCGTGACAACCTCGCCAGCATCGGACTTAAACAACTCGTCAAAACACCGACCCACAGAGCAGGACACAACCTCGACCCCATCTTCGCGGCAGGAAAATGTGTCCATTTCAGCCACACAACGCAGCCGCCATGGACCAACCACCACTGCGTACACTTCGCCATCAACAAACCCAAGGCACCCAAACCAGCCCCACGCCCACCACGAAGGAACTGGAGCAAGGTTACCGACGAGCAACTTAACTCCACCCTCACCCGAGACAACCACACCTGGGCACCCGACGCAAACAGCGCTAACGACGCAGCCAGAGAACTCCACACCTGGATCTCCAACTGCGCAGATGAGCTCGCCCCGCTACGCAATCCCGACAGACAACGCCCCAGGAAAGCCGCCTGGTTCACAACCGCTCTCCAAGAAGCCAGATGCACCTGCAGACGCCTGGAGAAGAACTGGAGAAACACCAAGACAACCGAAAACCACACCACCTACAAGGACGCCATGACGGACTACCACAACCAGATCAGAGCCACCAAAAGGAACTTCATCCACAACAAAATCCTGGCCAACTCCACCAACTCCAAGGAACTTTTCAGTGTCATTCAAGAATTCACCAACCCACGCAGCGAAGCCACAGACATCACCCCATCCCAAGACCTCTGCGACAAGCTTGGAACCTATTTCCACCTCAAGATCAAAAACCTCTGACAACTTCATCGACCATCCACTAGGCGCCACAGACGGCCCCCCAGAAACACAAGCCAGCCCACCATCTCCAACTGGACACCGATCACGGCCGAAGACACCGCCACGACCATGAAAAGCATCCACTCGGGGGCCCCCACCGACTCCTGCCCCCCTCACATCGACCACAGAGCCGTGGCCGCCATTGCACCCAAACTACAATGCACCATCAACACCACCTTCAAAACAGGCACCTTCCCAGACGACTGGAAGCACGCAGAAGTCAGACCCCTGCTCAAGAAGCCCACAGCTGACCCCACCGACCTCAAGAACTATCGGCCCATCTCGCTCCTCCCCTTCGCAGCCAAAGTTGCAGAGAAAACAGTCAACAGGAAACTGACACGATTCATTGAAGAGAACGCCGTCCTCGACCCGTCCCAATCCGGATTCCGAAGCAACCACAGCACAGAGACCGCCCTACTCGCCGCCACAGACGACATCCGCACCCTCCTGGACAAAGGCCACTCCGCAGCCCTCATCCTACTCGACCTATCAGCGGCCTTCGACACCGTCTCCCATCGCACACTAGTCGTCAGACTACACGATGCAGGCATACAAGGAACAGCCCTGGACTGGATCCGATCATTCCTCACCGGAAGAAGCCAAAGGATCAGACTCCCACCCTTCCTCTCGGACCCCACGAAAATCACCTGCAGAGTCCCACAGGGTTCATCACTGAGCCCCACCCTCTTCAACATTTACATTGCCCCCCTCGCAGCCATCGTCCGACAACACGGCCTCAACATCGTATCCTACGCCGACGACACCCAGCTCATCCTCTCCCTCACCAAAGACCCCACCACTGCCAAACTCAACTTCCAAAAAGGAATGCAAGACGTCGCAGTCTGGATGACCAACAGCTGCCTGAAGCTCAACGCCGAGAAGACACAAGTCCTTGTCCTCTGTACCAGCCCTTCTGCATGGGACAGCACCTGGTGGCCGACTGCCCTCGGAAGCCCACCTACCCCCTCAGACCACGCCAAGAATCTTGGCATCGTACTCGACTCATCACTCTCCATGAGCCGACAGGTCAACGCCGTCACCTCCAGCTGCTTCAACACCCTCCGCATCCTCCGCAAGACCTTCAAGTGGATCCCCCCTGAGTCAAGGAAGACAGTCACCCACGCACTCATCACCAGCATACTAGACTATGGAAACGCACTCTACGCCGGCATCAACAAGTCCCTGCTCCGCAAACTCCAGACAGTACAGAACACCGCCGCCAGACTCGTCCTCGGCATCCCCAGACACGAACACATCAGCCAACACCTACGAAGTCTCCACTGGCTCCCCGTGGAGAAAAGAGTCACTTTCAAAATCCTCACTCACACCTACAAATGCCTACACAACAACGTACCCAAATACCTCAACGACAGAATCAACTTCCACGTACCCAAAAGAAACCTCTGATCTTCCAACCTCACACTGGCCGAAACCCCGCGCATCCACAGAGCCAGAGCAGGCGGAAGATCCTTCTCTCACATTGCAGCCAAGACCTGGAACGAGCTACCGGCAGACATCAGATGCGCCCCCTCCCTGAACACATTCAGGAAGAGCCTCAAGACCTGGCTCTTCGGCTAAACAGATCTGCGGACCCCCCCCCCCCCCTTGAGACCCTCACGGGTGAGTAGCGCGCTTACAATTCCCTGATTGATTGATTGACTCGCAGCTGCCGCACAGTTCTCTCCCCACTGCTTTCAGCCGCTCGACACCATGACCCTGGGATCCGCTCCCGCCATCCGTGTCACAACAGCAAGGGTGCTCACAGTATTACGGCAGCAGTCAGTTGCCTTGAAGATGACACAGCTCAGAGTGTCGGCCAGCGCTATTGCAGCGCTGCTCCTCTCGATCTTTCATTCCCCGGGGAAACCAGTGCCACAGATGTATGCTACATGGCTAAAACATGTGACTGCAGCTAGCTGTTCAGACAGTTCAATCATGTTTGTCCTGCAGAAGTAGTCTTTGCTACAACTTTACGACCATACCTGCAACTGCAACGCCCTGGCACAGATGGCTGCGGAGTGTCTCTCTGCTGGGCAGATTTTTTTTCTGCAGATTGCATGAGAAAAGGAGATGCATTTCGTCCCAGTAACGCTATAGCGAGTCGTAAATAAATGGTTACTCTTTGGCCTCTATAGCCGCCTCTTTTTCTGTCCCATCCTGTAAATTGACTGCACCTTTTACCATTCTCGTGTTTTCAGCACCCTTCAATTGCCCTATTTAGTCTCCTCTTTCAATTCTTTCCTTAACTCATCTTTTCAACTATCTCTTGCTTTCAAGCACCCCTGAACTAGCAATCTCCTATATTGCAAGAGCGAGAGACCACTGCTGAGGTCGCAGCTGTAGCATCATGTTACATTTTACTTTCATTCAAGTTCCTCTGTTTGTAATGTCCCCACCCCCACGGTGGTCTCTCAATGTGAGGTCACTCAGGTGACATATTGGCCTGGTTGATCAGCTCTCCAAATTCTCCTCCTTTTAACAACCAGACAGTACCTTTCGCAGTGCGGTTGTGTCTGTGGATATGTACGGTGTCTGTACATTGCCTAGCAGGAGGTTGAGTGATCTCTTTTCACATCCTTGGAAAGCAGTAAGGACCTCTTTGTTGTTTGTGCCCTGCACTCTTGTCCCACTTCCTCAGTAACTCTCTTCCCAGTGGATGGAATCGGCACTCTTAATCTGATTCTAGCATGGCCACAAAATCCAGTTTGTGCTGCACCCATCACAGTCACAGATTTGAGTTTGGTCCGCGACTAGCTCCATACTAAACAGAATACATACTGGACCCTATAGGCCAGTGCATTAGGATGCTTTTGACCTCAAAATGCCATTAGGTTCTTATGTGCTGCACACCTTTCTTTTTTTATTTTATTTTTATTAATTTCTTTACTTTTCTTAGAATCACAGCACCCACGCTTTAGCTTTAAACATCTTAAGGTAAAGCGGGTGCCTCAATTGCTTAAAAAATAAAAAAAATAGAAAAAAAATATTTGCAATATAATAGCTCTCGCATTACTGAAAGTTTGAGCTATTGGCATTGCATTATTATTGGTAACACCAACAGCTCAAACTTTCAGTAATGCGAGACCTATTGCATTGCAAATGCTTGTTCTTTTTTTTTTTTTAAGCACTCCAACAGAGTGCATGTGTTTTCCTGCTTTTGACTTTGCTGTAGGCCCCATATACCACCACATGCGCGCTCAGTGTTCCCGTGCCTCCCATCCTCCGACCCCTACTCTCTCCGTAGTGTGCTTCTTCTCCTGTAATGGCTACATTTCCCTCCTTCTGAGCTTTGTATTGTCCCTTCCTCTACCACCTCGGGTTTTAATGTTACTTTTACAATTTTTTTTAATTAATTTTCCCTCCAACTACCAGTTCCTTCTTTCACACTTGCTCGTCCACCTGTTCCTCTGTTGCTTCCCCATCCCACACAATCCTTGACATAAAATATCATAATCTTTTTCAGGGGCCTGGCAGTTGCCATTTGCTGCCGGGCTACTTCTCATTCTAAAAAGTGCTTTCGAGAAAGTATTTTCTTTTAACATTTTTGAAATTTATTGATCCAAATAGTGTCCGCCACCTTGGGTCAGTAAATAAAAAAAGAACCTGCGTATGTCATTCTGTAGGGGGCACTCATGTGGGTGAGCTGTGGACGCATAATTGTGGTTTTTTTTTTTTTTTTTTTGCTGATGCTTCACAACATTGGCAAAAAGCAATTTGCTTTTTAAAGATGTTGTACAACATCAGCAGAAGTACTGGCATAGCCAGTAGTAAAAAAAATGAAAATAAAGTGGACCTCTTGGCTTTTCCAATCAGACCCCCCAAGATATTGCAATGTTGTGATATGCAAAATCATTGTAAAATAGGCAATTTTGATAAAGGCCCGCGATTTTTGCAAAAGTGCCTGCAAAAAATAATGAAATAATCAAAATTAGGCTTCTCCTCCTTTTATTGGCTCTGCGCTGTCACAAATCCAATGAAAGGAAGATGAGTAATATGACAGCTGGCGGCAGAGCTGTTAAATTCCTCTGTCACCTACCTGGCTCCCCGTATATACCTCTCTAGGCCCCTCCCTCTCCGCTGCCCTTTATCTCCCTCAAGCAGTGTTGCCGAAAGCCCCGAGTTTACCCTTACGGTGGTTAGGTCTAAAAAGCATATTGCTGTCCAGACAGGTCTTATTATCTTTATACAGGATTCTGGGGCATCACTGAGTCAATTGGATGAACAATTTTGTGTTTTGCAGCTATATATAGCGCTAATAGGGCCCAAGGGCATTAGAGCCCTTTACATGAGCACCAGTTACATTACACAAGGTCAGATTCATATGAGGTTTTTTTCAGGCACAGAGAGTTTAAGTGATTTGCCTAGAATCACAGGATGTTGAGGCAGCACTGAGACTCGTACCGGTTCCCTAGTTTCATCGCCGGAAACTCTGGCAAGTAGCAGAGCTACTAGTAGGGGAGAAGTATGCCACTACAACAAACTACTATCTGGATACGTCTCAGTCACCATAACAGTTTACTTCCAGGTGATTTGGAGCTGCATTTTTATGATGGGCACATATTAAGCCTGCAGCAAAAATACCGCAAATTGTCGAGCTTTGGAACGCAAATTTTGCATTTTTTTTCCACAAAATTTGTCATCCCAAGCCACAAAATCCTGAGGGGGTCTGTCCAATGCTTGTTTAGCAATGGGATGAAAGGGACTGAAAATCCCAGAAAGTAAAGATAAAAAAAGAAAGAAAAAAAACAGGCGAGGTAACCTACTCATGCGTGGCTTTGGGAATTGTGAGACCTTAACCCACCTTGCCCCTTGTCCCATATGGCCACCTCTTAGCATTTTACTATGACAGTCAGATTTGGAATGATATTAATAAATTCCATCTCAGCAGATTTCTCCACCACTTCTCCCTTTAACCAAACCTGCCAAACTATAAATTTATTTAGCCGTGTGATAAGGGAGCGGGGCCTTGGAAGGATGGTGGCCTCATGCCGAGAGCTACCTAAGAGGCACTCACCGAGACCCCCCCACCCCAAAAAACTAAAACAAAGGGTGGCTGAGGCTGTAGCCGATGTACTGGGGTGTTTTCACACCCCTTAATAGAAATTTACTGCTCAGAGCTTCCAAAGACTACCTGGAAGGCCACTTTGTGTAGTGATTTCCAGCTTGTTTTCTCTGCCATCGTGTGATTTCGGTCCTCACCATGTGACCGTGTGAAGGGAGCCGAAATCATGTGACACACAGTGGCACCATGTGAGTTGGCAAGTCTGCTTTAACCTATGCCTGCTCAGGACCACACACTTTAAACAAAATATCCCAGAATGGACAACCCAGTTCAGTAACCAGCTAAGTGCACTATGAACATAAACACCAAAAAGGAACCTGCAGAGTTGCTCAAAGCTGCCTGCTTACCAAAAACCATAAACTGTATGCCTATCACTCACACTTCTTCATCCATCACACTGCTGAGTGCTGCCTGCGTCCCATAACACGATAACTGTGCCTCGGTGGCCATTACGTTTGACACAAACTCTTTCCACACAGGATCAAAATAAAGACAACTTGCCTCCAACCAAGCAATCTACACGGGATAGCGTGCTGCTACCCATGTAGGTAAGCACTTCAGTACCCTCCATAGGGGTAGTAAGCGCTATATAAATTTTGCAATAGAATACAACTGCCTCTGCCTTTATTTATCTAAGAGGGGCCCAATGCCTGTTACGCTCCTCTCAAGGCTGTTCATCCCTCTCAATTCATATGTGGGGCGCACTGAACAAACAACTCCTGAAAATCACTCTCCCTTAGAATAAAGGACTCAAACACTACTCACCCGAACTCCGACAAAGAAATATAAGGATTGTTTTGCTCTCTCGAATAACATTTGCTTTTTTTCTGTCATACTCTCCCCTGAGCTGCAAAGATTGCCAACAATGCCAACCTCTGCTCTATCCCTGCTGAGTCTGAACAATATTCTCAATATACTTTCTTTTTCTCTTTTTTTCTCCTCTGCTGAGTCCTCACACTATTTTCAACGTCATTATCGATGCTCAAAGCGGTCAATTTGTAATCGACATACCCAGTTATGCACTGTACCGTTATTCCCCATTTGTGAGTTGTGTACCCCTATCTAATACTGAATCAAGGGTGATTATTCTAGTTTTTCATTCTTGTTTACTGTATTTTATGTTTTAGAGAGTTGAGGGCAAACCACTTCTCTCATAGTTGGTAATCATTTGTATATTTTGTTTCTCTGTATCCTTAATACAAATTAAGTGTTTTGAAAACAACTGCCCATCTCCTTGGACCGCAGCAGTAGGGTGCACTGATCTGCAACCCAGAGGAGGCTGCACACCGCAGATTGCAAAGGCCCGCCTCGTGCCTGCACGCGCCACGGGTCGAGCCTGCAGCCTGGAGGTGACCGCACTGCAGCAGAGGCGCCGCTGCCCGTTACATTTCATCAGACTCCTCCCCTTCTGTCAGCGCGCGAGCCTCATGTTTACAGTTACCAGCTGACCCCCCGCTGACCCCAATTACGGAAGTGCACCTGATGCAATGGCGGAGCAGCTTTCTTTCTCGTCTCTCGTTGTTTTCTGAATCACTCCCCTCCTCTGTCTTCTCCAACTCATCACCAACCTAGTTTCCGGTCACTATTCTGTCATTTCTCGACTTCCCACCTCCCCTCACTTTCCTGCCCGCCGTTGACGCTGCTTCTACCTGCTGCCCTGTGACTCTCCCATCTCCACATTTCTAGCCTTCCCTTCCTCCGTGTCTCCCTCCATCCACACACAGTCCACCCTCCCCATCGATTCGCCACATACCCTTCCTTCCTACGCCGAATTCACATATACTTACTTCCCGTTATCTGGAAGACACACTACCTCATAAAGAGACTCCCTCACGCCCAAATTTGTGTCACAGCCGACATTAGAGCACCTGCTTGAAACCGTTCCTTGCCCATCCCTTATCCCCCTAACCTATCCATTCCGGGTCTCTTGCACCCCCCTATTGATTTATGTATTTGGGGATTTCGATAGCGCGGACCATATTAAGGCGGTGTCAGCGCACTTTACAGTTTGACATAGTGAGTGGAACTGTGTATACATAGTCGCATAATGTCACATACGTATTTACAGAGGTACACTTAACGCATGAATGATATATTTGCATACTCAGGAATGCAGAGAACGAACGCACACGGAGATATAGTTCAAACCAAAAGTATATTTTGGTGTTGAGATAGTTAAATTATTTGTTTGCTGAGCCTGTTAAAGAGGACATGATAGCAGTTAAAGAGGAATCCTTTCACACTTAATTTAAAAACAATGGGCTAGAGTCACAAAAAAGTATGAAAAGTATTTGTGGAGAAATGCGCCTGAACGTACCTTTCCTGCTTTTTGCAATTTACAAAATTTCCCATGAATATGCCTGGAAAGCTGAGTCCATTGCTAGTCTGCAGGCGTATCCTATGCTATTTTTCTAGTCAGGGTCCTATTCCTACTTTATGAAGTTCTCCATAGTAGAGAAGTCCACTGAGGTGGAATAAGATCATCTATGCAAATGCACTTTTTTTTTTTTTAAGATATTTTCTCCACCGGGAAAATATTTGTCCCATGGGGAAACCCTTTTCTCTAACCCTCTAGCAAATAAATCTGTGGTGATCCATTCCTCTTCCCACCCTCGAAAGGGATATTCGCAGGCTCTGTGTTGGAGTAAGTCTTACACGCTTTCAAGGTGAGAAATGGGATGAATTTGAGTTTGGAAATGTCCACAAATGTTCAAATTTGTCTCCATTCTCAAAATTCCTGGGCAATCTACTGCTTGGAACTCCATTCGCTGCCCAAAAGTGAAATTTACAGTTGCATAGACCTTAGCACTTGTGGCAGTGATCATCCACACCCGTAAGTGGGTTCACACCTGTTAAGAATCCCTTTGTTAATTTCTGGCAGATGTAAAATAAAGGTACATTTGGTCGTAAACTAAATTTACCATTGTGAGTAGTTCACAGTGTATGAGGTGGGCTCCCAAGTCTCGCAGACATGCAATTCAAAACTGTGGCTGCTACTCTGAAAAAGATTAAGAGTTTCCTGCTTGTTGAATTTCAGTATTTCCAACATCCCCTCTCCTTTGCTGCTGGAGTTTCTGTCCCTCCCCAGGAGGTGTAGTTTCTGTTCTGGATGTGACTGAAAAATACAAAATATGGGTTTGTAGGTTATGTATGAAGTACTGAGTATGCACTGCTAATCTACAAAGAGGCAGTTTAGATGTCTTTGACCTGGTGAGATGTGTTCTGTCCTCTATGTTTGTGATAAGTCTCGCTGCTGAGTTTAGTATGGTTTGGCATACCAAAATCTAGCCAGACTCCCAGTGTGTATGGAAGTCCCATAGGTCAGCCTGGAAATAACCGATGATTGGACTAGTGTTAGTAGCACCTGTTGCGAGACAACTGTCTCACATTGTTTCCAGACTTGAGACATTCGTCGCCTCCCAAATGTGTATCTAAGCTTGGGATGCAGGGTACGATTCAACCCCGTCCATGCATCATACCCTGGTGGCCAGCGTTTTCTGGTTTTGATAGCTCTATATCTTGATATTACTCTCCAGCCTAAACCGCTGACGATCACACACCATCTGTATCAATCCCACTACACTCACTCCCTTTGTCTCTCCTCCTGATCTCACACTCCAGTCGGGAACTCCTCTCTTTAATGATGGTCACAGAGGGCGAGTCCCTACCCTTGTGGGCGAATGGCAGTGATGACTTAGTACCCAAAGTTGCTAAATTACCTTGAATTTAGCATCAATTCAGGAACAAAACACGAAATAGATTTACATTAATTTTATTCTTATAGCATACAGTTATCTGTCGGGCGACTGGAAGGTGAAAATAGGAACTGGAGGCAAACCTAGCCACAATGAGTGTCACAACACAAGTCGCTGTCACTAATGATTTTCTAATAGCCTTTATTTGATGGTGGCTCATGTTCCAGCCTGGATGTGAGGCGGTGGGGACACAAGGGCAGCTTGTCCTTGCAGGACATTAGCTCCTCAGTGATCCACGGGCAGCTACTGAGTAGCATTTAATATGCACAACTCTTTTCGTCTTCCTGTAACGTACACAGATGCTGTACTTTCATTGGCTGCGTTTTTCTGGGCCATCCCATTGCCCTGACTAGGGTCTACAGGTTGCTAGTGCAGGCAAAAAATGAGTCAATTTCTAGCGTCTTCCTGTGGACCCCACAGACTTCTTGCTGCTTGATGGAGGCCAGGACTAGAGTGTTGGCCACGCTCAATACTTAAATGCAGAGTAAATGATGAGAGAGCCACACCTTCTGAAGACCTCTTAGTGTGACCTGTAAATTTGAATACGCGTACGTTATCCCCAATAGTGAAACAAAAAGGGAATTATTTGTCTATTGTTTGCCTACTGTACTGACAACTTCCCCATCTCTTCTAGCCTTCAGAAGAGCCGCGAAAACACATTTGTTTCATAGGCTCTTAAGCTGCTTTCAGTCCATTGATGAAATGCTGGAAACACTTGAATGTACAATTTTCTACTATGTTCTGATCTGTATACAGATCCCGCCTTGTTCCCTCCTTCCTTTGTCTCCGTTACTCTCTACATTAGTTCTTTTTGTTTGCGCCACGCTCTTAATACCGTTTTTGGTTTAGATGTTGCTTTTTAAACCATTAAATAAATGCATTAATTAATTTAATCTTGTTTCACTTTGTTAGAGTCCGGTTCCCTAGATGCAATTTATTATTTAGGGTATAATTTGGCAAAGCATCCCATGAAACAGCGAAAAAATGTGCTTAGATGTTTGAAGTGGCTTATGAAAAGATCATGATTTCGATACGCGGAACAGCACAATGTGAATAAACAGAAAGCTGAGGCACAAGCCTATGAGACAAGAGGCACTGTTAGGATTCTGTTCCCTTATATTTAATCTCTTGCAGCCCAGACAGTTGATGTTTCGGTCCTGAAGCAGTCATTGCTACTTTGTCTGCATTGAAGGAATGCATTGTTGGGCCGGAGTGGAAATCAAATCAATTTAAAAAAAAAAATTCTAACCAGCCCCACACTGTATGAGGCGGGAACTAGGATGGGCAGTGAGTGCGTTGTTGCGTCATGACAGCCCATCTAGCTGTGAAAGCAGCCCCCTAGCTTGTGGCCCACCGAGAAGGTGGCGAATAGCCAGTCGGGCCTGATTATTGATGTGGGCTGGCCGGGGGTGCACAAAGATAGACAATTGGTGCAGTGTAGAGTGTTGCTCTATTGCTTCAGTCTGCCCTGGAAGGACCAATCTTTGCTTAATCTTGCATGTTTTTCTCTCTCCACAGGGCTCTCTACACCTACGATGGAGACACTGATGACCTTACCTTATCTTCATCAGGAGGTAAGAGAACCTACACTACCCCTAGCGTATGCTCTGACACTTACCTCCCCCGCTCACCCCTTTGGCACTTTCCTCTTGGTCCCTTGTCCTCTCAACTCACCTACTCCTGTATCGCCCATCCTAATTTCATCCATCCTCCTCTCCCCCTGACCATAAACCAGACGCCTGCAAAGGTGAGTACTATAATGAAGCACCAATGAGACTATTTCTTACTCTTTCTCAATGTTTTTATTGTCTCTTCTCGAATTCCTTCTATCTTCCCCCCTGAACCTCATGCCATTCTCGCCCTATTTTCATTTTATCTCTCTCTGACCAGCTCGCTTTCTTTTTCTACCTCTGCTCTTTCCAGGAGGAGGTCTTCCAGACCTTTCCAGTCATTTCGAGAATCAGAAGGTGATGTATGGATTTTGCAGCGTGAAAGACCCCCAGGCTACCCTGCCACGATATGTCCTCGTCAACTGGGTAAGTCTTTCAAGGCAAGCTTCTAGGTTGTGCTTAAGGGCTGGTAAGGAGTTTGATTGTACGGCAAAAATTAAGTGCATTCAAGGGATCGAAGGGTAGAGGTGCTGTGGATGGAAAGCAGGAAGTGGATGCAAGGCTTTGGGAACTGAGCCAAGTTATGTGGAGCTGCGAAAAACAAACTCCCTCAATTGCAGGTTCAAGGCGTGAGTAAACTGGACCTCGGATCTCACGACCTGAACTGCTGAGAAAATGTACATCTCCGATAGACAGGTGGGAATGCGCTGACCCCTCAGGTGCCGGCTTGTTCTCCTGGTCCTGAGGCAAGTGGAGATGCCTGGGAAGTATCAGTTACAATACTATCTTTTCTCCTCAAGGTCTAAGCTCTGTCACTTCTGTTTGTAAATATTTGCCAAGTTGCTCTTACTTACTGGTTCTTTTAGAGTTTGGGAGGCGTCAAAATGTGGCACATACTAGATCCGCAAAACTTGAGGTTTGCCTGCCTCACTTAGAGATGTACACAGTGACCGGTATTCGCCAGCAGAGCCTCCACTGACTCTTCCAGCGTAAGCCTTTGATCGACAGCCTGTCTGATACAGGGTGGTCACTCAACATACGTCAAAAGGTCTGTCTTGTTCTGGTCTACCCTTCTGACTTACATTCTTCCTGATCTTAGTTTCCATGTCACTCCTATTTATTGTGATGTGCACGTTTTTTTGTCAAAAAGCAAAACAAGCAAAATGTCTATATTTGTCCTATCAGGTTATTAAAAATTAAAAAAAAGCCAAAATTTGCTCTACGAGCAGACTCGAGAAGAGCAGATTTTGTGCCTGAACACCATACTGCAAAATCATGCTTCACACTGCATTTGATTGGTGCAATCAGAAAAACCAACGCAGGGATATATTTCTGATTAGTTGAAGGATGAGGAATACATAAAGGTCATGTGTGCAAAAGTCTCAACCACTGGCAATCAGTTGGGGCTGATCTACAAGCCATTATTTTTCACCCACTATGCCACTTCCTACGGAGACCAGTAGTATGTAAATCGGCCTTGGTCCTGCTCCAATAGAAACGGTCTAATCCCAACTGCCTGGCCAGGTGCCCTCTGAATTAGAACACAACAACCACAGACTGGTTTCTGCCTATCTTGGTCTCAACAGTGAGTGACATCTTGGCACAATGAGCACGGGACATATGTCTGATCCTGCTTGTTGGACTTATGGCATGGCATTAAGGAAAACACAAAGGTGGTGGGTGGAATGCTGGTAAGAGTCGCAGAAACGGACAATTGCTAGGGGCCACATTCCAGTTCATCATTTTTCACTCACTGTCTCTTCAGGCAGAGGAAAGGCATATGTAAATCAACCTTGGTCCTTTTTCAGTTGGTACAGTTGAAAGGGAGGTTAATGCACATTGATGCCATTTCTGTAATTTGGTTGGCCACTCTTTAAACCAATCAGAATAGGGCCATATGTTAGTTCCACTCTAATTAGCTGCTGGTAGCCAATCGGAACTGCCCTTTGACGAATTGCTTCCATTTGCAGAGGAGTGAACAAAAAAGCACCCAGTCCTATATGATCGCTTTGGAGAAGCAGCCAAGGCTTACCCTAGGATGTTTTTAGTGGTCCGTCTCAAATACAATGTATATTTAGAAAAATTTGCAATTAAGGTATACGTCAAGCCAGAGCTTCTATGTTTCTCTGAAAAAGAATACTTTTTAATACTTAAATACCTTACTAGAACAACAAAAGTTTAACATAAGCTCCACTGAGCTTATTAAGCATTATGCACCAAATCCTGTAATTTTCAGGACCCCATTCTCCTGCTGCGTCTATAAATCGATTTCTAATGCATTCACGGTTTGATACAGAGGTCCTCTAGTGTAGTAAACTGTTTTCTTTCCCCAGCTAACCATTATGAACAGTAAGCACCCTAGAACAATGCTTTCTTAGATGATGGCATGTTGGATTACAACATCATTGATTGGATGCCTCTTTAATGCAGTGGCACGTTTTTAACATAACAAGTACCGAGCCTTGTTTTTGCGTTATTTTTAACTTCAGCAGCCTTGTTTTGTTTAATAATTTTGTCCAGACTCTCGTGCAAGCCTGACCTTAAGATGGTCACCATGTTAGCTTCTCCATTTGCAGATGGGATAACCTGACTTCAAGAGGGCATCATTGCAAGACTTCGGCTGGCTGCCTAAAATCAAGCACATCTGATGTGCCGACAGTATATATATTTTTTTAACATGCAGCACCGTTGTGCCATTGGTACATAACCATTGTGGTGTCCTGCGCGCCTGGCGGCGGGGCTGGCTTTTAGCATGGGCGAGCTGGGCCCAGAGCCCAATATTCTGAGGGGCGTATGTGCATTAAGGTTATGCCAACAACAGTGCCTTTCTCATAGAGCTCCAGCCTTGAACTTGTCCCTGCTTGTTCGTACCGTCTGATTTGCCAGTTTAAAGGTGTTTTAGTCCTTAATTATCATATGGCGGGCGTTGTTTTTAACACCCCTTTAGCCCCCTTCCTTGCCCTCCCTTCACCCTTTGACCCCTGATGTCACACATCAACAAAACCATCATCTGGATGAGGCAGCTAAGCTATCTGTGATTTAGGTGAGCTGGGGGAAGTCTGGGGATGTTTGTGTTCAGGGGCCAGTACCTGCTCATCCAGGGACTGACCAGTGAACACAAAAGGGACCCCCTAATGCCTCATTTAATTCACTACCATCAGCAAGGGCGTCAAATTTCTTTTCACCCAGGGCGCTATCTTAGCAACGGGCGGCACTGCCTGGCAGCTCGTTTGCTTCTGCTGCTCACACATTCAGGCCCCTGGAGGCGTTTAGCATACATGGGAGCTCCTTTTCTCCTTGCCACCCAGTGTGGCTAGCTGTCAGCGCACCCGGTGACTCCTTTTCTTCGCCCTGCCAGTGACTATTGTAGGCAAAGCCAATAAGTCTAGCTTGTAGCTGAGCTGAAAATGAAACCAATATCAGTGTGCTTTGTCAGTGCTTGTTTGTGCAAGATTCTCTTTGGAATGCAGAAAATTGTGATGTTCGGGTCAGGGGCATACACGATTGGTGTTGATTTCCATTGAGGGGTCGGTTACCACAGCTGTCTGTCTTCCCTTATTGCACTGCACCTAGCTTTGTGATTCCAATGCCTTCTCTTTGCTTGGGGTGGAAAAGGAGAGAGAATGGAAAAATGCTGAATGTGCGGCCAAAGTAGAAGCACACTTATGGAAGGGTAAGAATTGTCCGGGTTGATGACGAATCATGGGCATGTGTTGCGTGTACGAAGGATGTGCATTCTGCACAACTCGCTATCCTGATGTGGAATGTCCCAGGCATAGTGATCCCTGCATTCATCTGTTTTATCTCTCTCTGTCCATCTTTCTATGGGTACTACTGCAGGTTGGTGAAGACGTTCCAGATGCCCGTAAATGTGCATGTGCCAGCCACGTCGCCAAGATTGCCGAGTTCTTTCAGGTAAGTGCCACCTTCCATTCTTCTCATGTTAGCATGAGTCACGTGACACTAGTGTCCCTACAAGAGGAGTTGTACTACGTTGCTGGCATTACAGGACATTAGTGCCAATCCAGGTATGGCTGTAGAACTTTAATGCCACTAGGAGTTACAGGACATTTGTGCCAGATTATAACGCGTTACTCAACATTAGTTGTGCATCAAGAATTCTAGGACGTTCGTGTCACAAGAGGTAGTGTGCATTATAGTGATCTCAGTGTGGTCTAGGACACTAAACCGTGTCAAGCCGCAGATAGTTGAAGGACAGTAGTCTAGTCTCACGCCAGTAGGAACGATACAGCATTACCACCCCATCAGTTTGTAAGAGGGCACTGGTGCTAGCCTAGGCATCCTTACATGCATTCCTCCCATGCCAGGAGGAGCTGCAGTTTATCACGAGTCTCGTCCTCCCAACATTGGTGCAAATTCCAAGACGCTCCCGTCGTGCTGTTGTGCCCTCTGTATCCACCCGAAGCTCTGCCTGGCTGGAGACCTCATGAACTTCTTCAACATAAACATGTCTGGACTGCCCGATTCAAAACCACATTTTTTGTCTTTTTTTTCTGAATAGATTTTACTTACTTACGAAAATCAAATACAGTACAGTCAGCGATTAAATATTGCAGTCTCCATATTACTAATGAAATGCATAACAATTTGGTGGAACCAGATAGTACCCAAAAACGAACATGTCCAATGTGCGTGCCAAATGAGAGATTTATTATAGAGAGAATATAAACAACCTTCTGTGCTCCAAAATCCAATGAGATCAACTGACTTCTTCGAAACCTCACCAACAGTGAACACTTGGAGCTAAATCTCCTGTGCAATGTAAGAGAGACTTTTTGTGCAATCAAGAATAATAGAAAATGGAGTCCCGATATAAAACACAAATATCCATGCAGTACCCAAACATGAAGGTGTTCCCAGATATACAAACATGACAGTCTGCAAACAACGCAATGGCAAAATCCTTCTAAGAACTCCTGGGGACAGGGAGCCAATTTAAAAACAAGTATTAGCAAAGCCAGTATATCTGATGTTGGCCACCAGCATTTTGGCTTTGCCAAATGCTTGTTTTGTCTCAGGTTTTAGAAAAATGTACTAATCCGAAGCTACCAGGCCGTCTGCAGACAAAATACCTAAACACAAAAATATTTTTGGGTTTCAAAGCACACATTGTCATGGTTGTTCCTGGCATTTAAGAATGGAACTTCTTTTTGTGCGGATGTGCTCCTTATGAAAGAGCAGAATGTCGTCACTCTCAGTGAAACTAGCCAATGGCTGAAGTTGGCTGACCCATTGCACCATGCTGTATGCTTTTGTGGGCAAAACAAAAACTGTGAATGACGCAACAGACCAATGGATGAAGAGGGCTGACGTAAAGCCCTATAAGTATATTATACATATAATTTTAGTAAAATCAAGCGATCTTGGATAACACCAGTCCTAAAAATCCCTTTAAATTGACATCTCTTTTACCACCAACCATACTTTGAATAAAAAGCCCTCCCTGTTTGTGGTAATGGTACTTGTGTAAATGATCCCCTTCTTACACTTTTATTGTGGCAAATCACTCTTGCTCAGATTCCTGACGTATTCACTTTTCTGCGTGTACTCCTGACACTTCTAATAAGTAACACAGACTTGTGCACCTGATGTCTCTCCCTATGTATTCTATGCAAGCTCAAAGGCCTTGGTGAAAGAGCCATGGATCAGTCTGATGTTCTGTAAAGTATGTTTGCAGGGGCGCTTAAGATTGAATCTAATCTTTTGCCCAAGTCTGCTTCGGAGCTACTGAATCCGGAGCATATCAGGCATCATGTGGAGTAACCCTTGGGTCTTTCCTCTAACCCATTTTTGAATGGCTGCATGTTTCCCTTTGCTTGGGTTCTCAAAAAATTACCAGTGCATTTTCTGATTAGGTGAAAAAATTCCAGTGAATATATACAACCTGAAGATAACCTGTGAAGCCAGGCTTGTATCGCTTGAAGACAAGCCCATGCCCATCACTGGATGAGAGCTTCCTGTGTCAAATTTGGAGAGGAGGTTCTGGTCCTCACCACACTCCAGATTGTCTATTACCCTAATGTGGACCATGCAACTGCAAACGTTGGCGCCCCATTACGTTCCTGCCAGGAATCTCAGATTGGCCACGTCCCACATGATCTTCAACAATGTTACAAATTACAAAATCAAGGAGGTTGACCCCAGGGAGTGCAGCGTCCAAAACTCCGGAACGCTCTTGACTCTCACTTAAGGTGGAACCGAACTACTTGTGATTCAGTTGAATAGCTAAAACTGATCAGCTCAGGTGGTCATTTCGACAGAATGAATTACCTAGGGAGAACAGGTGAAAAATGTTGACTCAGGGTTTTACTCTTGCGTCTAATAGGACGCTCACTGAATTTGAATACTTAAAAAAAAAAAAATATATATATTCTTAAAAATAAATATTCACCATGCATGGACACACACGTCCTATGGTCGTTTCAACCTGAAAAAGAACACAACTGGGTTTCACTGGTACCTGGCAGACGCACCCATGGAAGTCGTGGCCGAATACAAGTATCTAGGGGTGATATTTGACGAGAAAGGTACTTTTAAACCACAAAAAGAAGCCATAAAATGGAGAGGTAACTCAATAGCGGTAGCTCTAAAATCTCTTAAACTCAAAACTGCCGGGCCAAGCTTCAACCCACTACTACAGGTTTTACAAGCAAAGCTAATCCCAGCTATCACCTACGGGAGCGAGTGTCTCAGGGGAAGAGATGGGGATACTCTGGAGCGTACTGTGTCGAGATCAGCAAGAATAATCTTCAGCCTCCCAAATTACGTCTCTCCTGCACAAATCAGGCTGGAGTTTGGTTTACAATCGCATTAAATATCTCGAAACGGCACATACGTGAAATGCTGGTATATGATCAGAAAGTCTGAACAAAGCTCTTTGAATTTCCACCTATGGAAAGAGATAAATTCAAGCAAAGCCTGCACAGCAAGAGACTACCCGACAGCATCTATAAACCGCCTAGGCCTGAAGGAGCTCTGGGCAACTTCGGGAGCGCAAAATAGCTTCAAGTCTCTGGTAAATAAGACCGTGAAAAGGCTACCAGTAGTAGAGGACAAAAAATCGCTCAGTGGAAGGTCTCATGGATGGTGCATGCTGCAGAGCTACACAAGCCCCGTCCCGCAAAACTATTTGGGTGCTGGCTTTAACAGGAGATTAAAAGAGAAATATCTTCGGTCCCGAATGGGTATCCTCCCCGTCCTGCCGCACCTTCCACCATGGAAGTGATCCTCAGAAATAACCAAGTGCCATCTTTGTGGGAAAGCAGAAGAGAGCATCCTGCATCTATTATGCACCTGCCGTGTACTGGACCCTGAACGACGATTGTTTTTGAAAACAATCTTCAACACCAGGAGGATAAGAACCTGCAGACAAGCAGTGAAGGCTTGCCTTGGAGGAGGAGACCTACAGCTGGCGTGCCGGTTCGTACAATTTATGGGGGCGGTAGAGGAAAAAATGAAGAGATCCGGTGCACAACAAACGGGTTCGAACGCGGGCTCACCATTTCCTGGAATTGGCACTCTTCATTAGGAAACGCTTGACGCAAAAAGCTTCCCTTTTAATAAATCGAAAATAATCTTTTGTTAAATATTGGGCACCTGACGACACTTTATGGACCTGCAGCATCCCTATTATAAAATCTAACTACAAGGCCGCTTATACGATGTTAATATTCTTGATATTTAAAAATATATGTAATCCAAAGGCACCGTTTTACTCATGTATATATGTTATAGGGTCCTTATAAGATTGTCTTAAGGGGAGATTAAGGACCGCCCAAAGCACATCAGACGTATAGACACTCCGTAGGAGCACGGCATAAGCCAGATGAACAGAAAACGTTGGGTAGCTAACATAAACTGCCCCACAGCTCTGTTTTTTACTGTCGGACTCCATAAATGATGTAATTGCAATTTTATTTGATGATCTCTCGCCGTTGAGCGATTTTTGTAAAGGTTTTAATGAACTTATACAATAAAATTTACTTACTTGCGTCCTATGGTCCAAAAGGCAGCATGTCCAGGAAATTGTTGCAATGATTTAATGTGACTGCGTAGCAGGTGGCTGTGCAGCTTATCACTACAACCTTCTTACGTCATTGCCCCAAAAAATGGCAGCCATATCCAGATAGCCCAATCAACAGAGGAGAAAGTGCAGCAATTATACACAGCAGTTGCTAATTAAACAATCTTCCAGGCACAGAGAGCATTGTTGTTGCTGGCACTCTGCTTGCCCGAAAGCTGTGCATGACTGCTCACAGTACCTCATGGAGATGCCCACCACTGGTTCACTGCACTTTATAAAGCTGATCACTGCTTCTTTATCCATCCTACCCAAAATATTCTGTGCTATTTGCTCAAAGTGTCTTTCAGAGATCACTTCTGCAAGAGAATATAATCTCTGCTTAATGTCTAAGGAGGGAATTGTTTATTGCAACAGCCCTAGTTCTGTGCCCCACATGAGGATGTTTGGCGTTGGTTTACCGCCCCTCATAAAGATGGCTGCTGCCCTCAATAATGATGGCTGCTGCTGGATCACACCTTTTCATAACAATAGCTTCTAGCTCTTTGCACTTCATGAGGGATGTCGCTATGATCAATGAGAAAAGCTGGTAAGTCTGGGACAGCAAAGAAAGATTAGAGGAACCACAGTTTAGTCCAAAACATAGAGAAAAACCCCAGTCATTTAGTAATCCGAGGAAATTGCAAACTCAACAATGTTAACTGTAGAACAACATGGCCAGCACTCCAGACAACCAATAGCACCATTGAATCTTTCTCTTTGCAGATAGCGGACTATACAAATGCCATTCACAGGCTCTGACTCTTCACTACATTCCATTCTAGAGTATTTGTTGCTCACTTTGCCTTTCCAGATGGAATGTGAGCAACAAAACAATTGAATGTAGTGGAGCCCATAGTCCTTGACAGTGTTGCTGACGGAAAATATTTGACTGCTGGTAGAATTGAAGCCAGTCTGGTCATGTTCAGGCTGGTGGCTCTGACGTTTGCCCCCATCATCCCCTAATCTCCAGTGTAATCTTGGGTAGACAGAGGGCATTAAAGGCCTCTGCCCTGCATTCCTGAAACAACTCGTTCATTATCAGATAAGTTCACATGAGTCGACATTTCTGGGTCACTCAACACCTGATAAAACGACTGTCCTTCGGCTTGCTCCTTTCATTTAAAGCAATGATGGCTCTTACCCTCTTTAAGGAAGGACGCCACTGTGAACTGATTATCACTGTCGATTGAAGGATCCTCGCCTCTACTTAAACTCTGCTCCCAATCTAATACCTCCTCCCTTACCTCTGGTTTGTGACTTTTTTCCTCGTTATTGATTGACACCCAATCCCCTCTCGCCCACTTTGATTTAATGACTCAGTCTTAAGATCATGCTACATTCGGAACAAGTTGTGCCTAAAATTAATTTGCTGTTTAATTTTTCTTTATTTACCTCCCTGCTTTTCTAACTCTTGTTCCCTGCTTTTCTCATTCTTTTGTCTCTCGTTCCCTCCCGTCTCCGGTCCTCTTTCCCTTGTTTCTTCTCCCTTACTTTTGTTCTCTTTACTTCTATCCCATTCTGGTCTTTTTTTGTTGATATCCATTCCTGTTGCTCTTCAATTATTCTCATTTGCTGGTTTTCTTTTTCTTATTTTTTTTCTCTTTTAGATTCAGGTGATTGAAAACCCATGTTTAGCTGGAGTTCAGGCTGGCAGGGGGTGGCGAGGGGGTGACAGTCCATATTTTAACGGAGTGATCAGTTAAAACGTTAGGAAAGTGACAAGTGAGATTCTATAAGAGAGAGGCCGCTGAGAATGTGTAGCAGAGTGATTTGGTATTCCCTAGGTTGGGGTTCTATAGACTACTGATGGGTAGGAATCCATATAGGATTAAAATGTGAGATCCTATATGGGAGCAGCAAGTGCTGTTGCACACAGAATTGAGAGTTGTGATTCTTTGGTGTAGCAAACGGTGCTGCTCTGTAAAAGAATTTACGGACGGTGGTCCATGGAGGGTTGACAGTGAATTCCTGAAAAGGGTCGAGTGAATATCATATGAGCAACATTGAGATTCCATTTAGTAGTGATGCAGGATACTTTAGTAGATTGACAGGTGAGATTGCCTAGATGGAAGAAGTGACTGCCACAACCTATCTCTTCGAGCTCCCCCTCTGTACCCAGACCCTTCTGTCTTTTCTTCTGGTTTCCCTTTCCTTCCACCCCCTCCTTCTGTCTGCTCACCCCTCTGCTTCGACCCCATATCCTCATCCACTGGTCTCCCCTCTCCTCTTTGCATCTCTCATACTCCTTCATCTCTTCCTCCCTCCCCTTCCGTCCGTATACTTGTCATTCTCGCCCACCCTCCTCTTACCTCTGCCTCACCCCTCCCCTCACCTTCTTTGTCTCTCTTGCCTTCTCTGCCCTCTTTGCCACCTTCTCTTCCTCCTAGCTTCTCCCCCGTGTCTGTTCGTCTTCCCTTATAATTTTTCCTTCTTCTCTTACACCTTTGCTTGTTCCCTCTATCTTTCCTTCCCCGGCCTCTCCTCCTTCCCTCTATCTGTCCCTTGTTTCTTCCCTCTGCTGCCCCCTCTTTTCCTTCTTTGTCCCACTTGTGTCACCTCTGTCTCTCTCATTGCCTCCCTCCCCTGATCTCTTTTCTCTCATATCGACTCTTCCTATGTCATGCCAATTCGTGTTCTTGCTATCTCCCACTTTCCTGCCCTCCTCTTTGCTATTCTCTCCTTCCCTGCTATTCTCTCCTTCCCTAATCCTCTCATCTCCTTCTCTTTAGAACCCCCTACACCTTTTTTCATGTCTCTCCCACCCACTTGCCTTCATTTCCCTTGCTATCTGTCACTCTGCCTTGCACTCCCCCGCCTCTTTCTCTCCTTCCTTCTCTCTCACTCTTTACATCTCTCCTTTTTTCTAACCCTTCTTGCTACCTTCCCCACTTTTTTCATGCCTCCCCCATATCTACCCTACCTTCCTTGCTCTACTTTTGTTTCCCGCTCTCTCCTGCCTGGTCCGCTCCCTCTTGTCCTGGTCTTCGGCTCCCTGTTGACATCCTGAGTTTATCTGTACATTGTCAGTTACTCATAGATTACAAGATCAAGCTAGTCTTGGGAGTCATGTCTAACCGAGTTTTGTGGTCCCACTATCTCTTTTCTTACCCCCCCTTCTTCTCCCTCCTTATTTCTTCCTTCTTGAACTTTTCGTCCTCATCCCGGCCTCCCCGTTCTCCGTGGACTCGTGTAATTTCTCTCCCCATATCTGAACATCTCCCCATAACCACTCAAAACCCACTTTCACCATCTTCCCATTTTTTGACCATATTTATCTTCCATTGACTCCTGACATTTTCCTATCCCTGTTCTACTCTCCTTCTCTTCTCTTTTCTCAATATCTCTCTCTGCTCTCGCCCTACTGCATCTCGCTCTCCTACTCTCTCTCCTCCGTGTCTATCCCCATCTCTTTCATCTCTCCTCTTCGTTGCTCACCTTTCCTCCTTTCTTTGTCTGCTCCTCAACCCATCTCTCTCACCAGGGTGTGGATATCATCGTCAATGCCAGCAGCGTGGAGGACATCGAACCTGGTGCCATTGGACAGCGCCTGTCCAATGGCACAGCGCGGCTTGCCAGCCCTGTTCTGAACCGGCTACGGGTGCGAGAAGAGGAGTCCACTGAGCCCGTGGTAATGGAAACAGCGATAGAGTGGGGGGGGGGGTAGCAGGGATTGTCCGTGGGGTGAGGGTGGGGGTGCGAGGTTGGGATTATTTCTGTGCAGGAGTCTTTGTGCAAAGCTTTCATACCCTCTTTAAGCAGCACAATGGTGCCTGGTGACCCACAGGAAGCGCTGCTCAATTTGTATGGCCAGCAGGAGTGGCTGGGAAGGGTGTGGTGTTCACCTTTTATAGGGCAGAAATTGAGGTCTTGGCTGGGCCTCTCCAGAACTGTTTACTATCCCACAGGACCCCGGGGACACATGCCCAAGAGCCTCATGTTGTCATGTGCCCCCTTCCCTTCTTCCTGGGAGAGACGTGGTGATCTCGAGCAGCCCCATGTCAGATAAGAAAGACTCACCCAGTCGCTATTTTTCCGTCGGGGTGGTGTGATCATGGACTGCTATTTATAAAGGAATATCCAAAATGAGAAGAACCAGAATTACTTCACTGGGGCCAGGACACCAGCCTTCTCCTCAAAATAGAACATCCGAGTCTCCTGCCCTCTACAGTTCCTCCTGTTGTGCACCCATGGAAGAGGAAAGGGCCATTGACCCTTTGGGTGCCATCACTGGGGTTGGTTTAGATCTAAACAGTCTCCAGGGATTCAAACTGCTTCCCTGCAGGATGCTGTGCCTGGGTACTCTACCATTTTTCCCAGCAAAGTAGTCCCACTGTTTTTCGGGTCCTAAGAGACTCAAAGCGGAGTCCACGTCGTCTTCAAGCTCTTCTTGTACCAGCTCTGGTGCCACTAAAGGCGACACCTGTGGGATGGCATTTTTATGCTTCCCTTCCGTCAAGTACCCCACCATCCAGACTCCAAGAGGCTTGGGAAGGTTCCAGGTTGTCACTGTGGGACTGGATTTAAGGAAACAGTCAGTCCCCATCCATGTGCCACTGCACAGTGGAAGGACACACTGGGGCACAGTGGCCCAGCTATGCCACGCAGTTGGACAATGCACATGTAGTTCTGTTGGATTCAGGGTGATTGCCATAGGAAAAGCAAACTTCTGTGTTCCTTCATACGCTATAGGGCGGTTCGCATAAGCACCTCTGGTGCTGGCTCTGTGTGAGTCCTGGGACAAGTGGGGCTCTTTTACCCTAGTCTCCTGTTACTCATGCAGCTAGCACCTAACCATTGACTAACCTGTTAGTGGGAGGCCTCAGGATTCTTCACAAATGATGATAAATTCAGTTTAAAATGTGCAAAAATCCACTGTTATGATCAGTATTGGCCAAACATTCCCTTCGCTCATTCACACACCACACAGCCCTATATTGGCGAGTATCGCAAAGGCAGATGTGAAATGCAAACTATAATTGAGGACGGCCGAGGATCCCCCAGCAAAAATTTGCATTCTTACAGCTTCGACTTGTCCCCGACCTTGGGCTAAAATCCCACAATAATTTTGGAAAGATTGGTGAATTGTATATACTATGTGATGTATGATTGAAAGGGCAGTCTGAGATTAGTCATTTGACTCGGGTTCCTTCGACTGATTCACTCGGATCGAAGCACCACCCTGATGGATATGGTGAAGGTGAAAAAAGACTGAAAGTAAGGAATAGTGGGGAAAAGAACTTCATCTGCAAGTTGAGGTATAAACCTAATCTGATAAGTGCCCATGGAAAGGGGGGGGGGGGAGTTGAGGGGTGAAGTTGCAGGGAGGAGAAGAATAAATACTCTTCTAATTCACTCTTCCTTGTTCACAAACCTCTTGTTAGCCCAGCTGTAGTCAAGTGGTCACTTGAAAGTATGCTTGCTGGCTCACTCATGCGCTCTTTAAAATGGCAGGGTTGGTGAGGGGACTGTGCACTAATTGATACAGAGTGGAAATTGTGTGTGCATACATCCTTTCACATAAGAATGTCAATCCTGGGGGGTGGTATGAGACCCCCTCAACATTTAACACATAATTCGGTGAGCGGCTGAGTGCCACACAAGCTGGAAACCTCCTCCAGATTTATAAGATCGATGGACATTTTTGGGTCCCTACTTTCTAAGGCTGACGACAATCCACTGACAATACACCCTTTACACATGACTCAATGGGGGCAGGGGGTGCACCCCAGAGATGCCGTATGTCCTCTCAAACCCCACTACTACTCCCTGAAACTCAAGCTGAAGGCCGTTCTCTCCCATCCAGGACGGAATCCACTGCAGGTCCTTTGAGGGAGAGGAGAACACATCAGAAGGACCTGAGGTAAAGGAGCTCGCAGTGCACTCATGCTGTGGTGCTCCGTGACCGCGCTTGCACACTCTGGTGCTCCATTACTGCACTAACACTTAATTCTCTGGTGTGGGTGTTTCATTGATGCTGGTGTGTGTATTTGGGTATACCGTTTGCGAAGGATGGATCATAAGAATGAGCCACGGACTCCTTGGCCAAATTTATGATGTCTGAATTGGTAGGTAGGGCCACCTGAGAGAAACCGCCCCAGACATCCGAGCCATTACGCTTTAACCTGGTGAGTTCTTTGTTAGGGTGAGCTCTCGCTCATGACAAAACGTATTTACGAAGTCAGTAGAAAGAGTGCAACGTATCCATTCAAGCCAGAAGGCAAGGATAGTCTTGAAACCTAAATACATGTAATATAAATGGTGTTCATTTACATAATCAACAGTGATCCAAACAACCTGGCAGAGGTACAGCCTCAGGGCTCATAATTTACACCCATGCTTCTGTGGGGGAGGTTGGGGGGGGGGGGTTCCTACTCCTTTGCAGGATGATACCCGGAGCTCAGATATTTAGATGTGCCATTCATGGAGGTAACTCCATCTTTGCTTTCCACCCCAAAGTTGACTACTCCCTGGTAAGAATTGCATTCTCCGCTATTTTGGGTATGTAAATCGATGAAAATGCATGGAGGATGTCCTAGTGTCCTCACAGAGCTGGGGATATAACCAGAAGGCCTTGGAGGACACTAGATAGAGGGTCACCCTCAAACCTACTAGAATGTGTCGTAAATTGGATGTGATCCCCCTCGCGAGGTTGAACGCACCTCAACAGAGCAGTATCTTTTTTGGCTCAATGAGTGCTTGTTAAAGGTTCCAAGCATAGGAAGCACATAGACACAGAACCTACGTGTTTGTGCGCCCCGGTGGTGCAGGATGCACCTATACATCCAGGCCTGTTCTTTTCCAACTCCAGTAGCTCACCTAGCGGGAGCTCCCGAGGCCCAAGATTACAAAATAGAAAAGGTAAATATGTTTAGTCACGCAATCATACCTGCCCACCTGCCAAGGAGAAAGATGCAAATTAAACATGTAGGAGTTAGGTGTAGAAGAAATGGTTACAGATTGTGCTTTCATTGATGATCCTGCCGTGGGTTGAGGATATAAGGATGTTTGTGGTGCGCTGCGTGGTGATTTCATGGATGCGCATGCTCTGGGGTGTGGTTGTTTGACAGGTGTCTTCTGGTATATGGTGGTTTGACAGGTGTCTTCTGCTGTGCTATGGTTCTACCTTTCTCACTTTTATCCCTTAGTCCTAGCGCTACTAGCATGTTCTCTTTTGATTCTGTACCTTTCCACCGGGTGCTCCTATCTTGATGATCTACACACTCTGGTGCCCTACTCAGGTTCCTCTTGTCATGCATGGTGATACATTAATACTCTTTGGTATCTAACCATTATTATGTAATTTGACAAATGACTATAAATCTGAGCTTTGAACATTTGCAAACCGATTACCTAATGGTGCCCTCACCACCCTCCCTTCCTCGTCCCCTCTGTCTCAACCCTGTTCTTTAACGCACCCCTTATGCTGTTCCCCCCCCCATTCTATTTCCTGGCCCATCCCGGTCCCAATCTCGGTTCCAGGGCACAACTTACCAGAAGACAAATGCAGCCATAGAGATGAAGCACCTCAACCGGGAACAGTTCTGGGAACAAGCCAAGGTACGGTGGCCATACATACCCTGATGTACATGGGTGAACACTGAGGTATGTGAAGCAGGCTAAAGCATGGGTCAAATCCTGAGTTGCACTAAACCACTCCAACCACCAGATTTATTGTATTTAAGCATTTGTATAGCACTTTTTACCCCTGTTGAGTTGGCAAAGTCCAGCAATTTTGATCAGTTTCTGGGCACCCAATTGGCGGTGCATTGTTGTAAGGATGTTCGATGTAGTAGGTCCAATATGGTTGATGTTGGTTGAGGTGTGTGCGCTCTGAAGATATGTTCCCAACATGTTGGGCCGTACGTCACAGCTCATACATGTGGAGTGTTGTGGAGAGTTTGAGAGGAGTCGCAGCCACAAATACATACTTACCAGATTGTAAGAATTAAGTCAGCGCCTTGTGCTTATAACGACGGAAAAAGCAAAACCTGTAATGCTGCCCGGTAATTTTCAACACTCCTTGTTCTTAGAAGGTATTGAAATCCAGATGTTGGGTTTGTGGGCGGGGACGGAGGTTCAGACACCTTTGAGTCTTTCTGTATGGAGGTATTATCCTTAAAGGGACAAGCCATATGTGCAGGGAGTTTGTTTGGTGATACGAGTGAAGTTTTTGTTGAACGGAAAGTGATCCAGTCTGATGGATTGCTTGGTGTTATATACATTGCTTTAAATGTGAGTTGTCTAGCTACTGGTGGGTGTCTAGCATTAGGTGGAAGTGGATATGCATCCACGGTTGTTGGTTGAGAAGCTGTCTAGAAGCCACCACACTTTAAATTCTCTGAAGCTTCCTCAATATTACGAGAGGAAATCTTAGATGAAGCCCATATAGGCAGATGAGGTAGACTTCTAAGGCGATTGTATTTAGAACTTTTTGCCACAACCCCAATATAGGAAAATTCATCCAAGACCTCATCATGTGAAATGGAAAGGTATATGCAAAACATGTGAATCTATGATATGGTCATGCTACAAAGCCATTGTAACAAGTAGTGCTGGATGCCAGAATAAGACTACTTCAATAGTGGCTCAACAGCCAATGGCCAGAGGCGCCGACTGGGGTGATAAACCGTCACAGTACCAAGGGCGGCAGAACCCCTGCATTGATTCAATGCACTCAAATTGTACTCTCAAGCAACCATTACATAAAAAACGTCTCATTAATAGGATGAGGGCACGTGCTAAGATTGACAGTACAAGACAATTTGCCCTTAAAGGAGAGAGAATTACAAATACATGTGTTCCGGCGATAGTCAGGTTTATTAGCACTGAAAATGTGTCAGACATCATTGAAAAAGAAGGTGCTTCGTATCGGAAAAGATGGTATTACCACAAGCGCCATATTATTAAACCAGAAAAGCCCTTTGGTTTTTGAGAGTGGCTGAGAATTTTTGGCACTAGGCAATTGCTAAAGGCATCCCACTCGCATCAAACCTGTTTCGGTGTTCGAGATCGATTTCACAGACGTACGAGTAGCAAAAGAAACAACAAATACAATGGCGAGCCCAATAGTAGTGCCTAGAATAAATATTTCACCAGTAGAGAAGACCAGAAATTGATTTGTTCACAACACAAGAAAGCAGGAAGCGACATGACTTTGCCCCCAGGTTCCACAAATGGAATCAAAGGTAAAGGCACTGTTGACCAGTTGGAGAAAGGCATTTTCTTCATGCTACCTTATCTTTTACTAATGGACCCGGTTTTCTGAAAGACTTTCAGTGGCCCCACAGTGTTAGAGCTTGCTTGGGGCTCTCATACCAGATATCTTCAATTCCTGGAAAAGTCTGCAATGCCTTGCAAGAAGTTGCGGGTACACTCAAAGTTGTTATCTTGGAAATGGGGTAGTGACACAGATTGATCAATTTATTATCCTGTCTTACAGATGGGTAATGTACAATTCAGAAAAAAATAATGCAAGGTGTTGAAGAAGGTCCAAAGCCCACCATAAGGGGATGTGCCGAAAAGATATGAAATGCACTTCATGCAAAGATGTATTGCAAGTCTTTTTGAAGTTAATACGTTTTCTAGAGTGGTTCCACCATCCGTCCAAATTAAAGACTGACTGTGGTACACCCAGGGCTCACAGGTTCACCATATGAACCCAGCATTCATGTAAGGTGAGGGAGTTTCTTCAGAAGGTGGTCTGATTAGAGCTACACGTTCTACAAGGCGCGTCGGGGGCTATCTGGATTCCAATAGAACCTTCCCCCTGAATGTCCTCAGAAGAAAGCGATGGTTCAAACTCTCCCATGTTCTGTACCCTGATTGATTTCATATAATCATGATTGTTGAATCACCCGTTTCCTTTAAAGACCCACTTAATGCTTCCGCACTTTAAGTGTCAGGGGAGCACTAATGTACTAATTCGATAAACCGAGAGCTTGCAGAACGGCTGAATAATAGTCTTTTTTTGGTCAAGCAAGTAAGGGTGCGGTCCTTAATGCTAGACTGATAGCACATTGTATGTAATTGTAACTCTAATGGAGTGACTTTATACTAGGAGACTTCTGGCGCTCACAATAAACGTCTTAGGGGCATATGTATCAAATACCGTTATTGCGATTCTCAAATAGCGATTTTTAGAGAATCGCTATTTGAGAATCGCAAAACAGGATGTAATAAAAAATCCGCAAATATTTTGCGATTCCTTGGCATTCCTTAATTGCGATTCGCAAATTGCGAATTGCAATTAAGGAATACCTTCCCATTCATTCCTATGGGCCTAAAGGCCCATAGAAATGAATGGGAAGACATTTGCAATTTGCGAGTACCCATTAGGTACTCGCAAATTGCGAATGCAATTTCAAGGGTGCAAGGGTGTCATAAGGACACCCTGTTGCACCCCTGAAATGAGCATGTGTGCACATGTGGCGCACATACATGCCCTGCGTGCCACATGGCACTTTGAAAAATGCCAAAAAGTGCATTTTCAAAGAAATCGCAAATTACCACCAACTTGAAGTTGGTGGTAATTTGCGATTTCTTAAGGAGAAATCGCACAACTTGGGTGCTTTCTACATCGCATTTAAGGAATCGCAATTTGCAATTCCTTAAATGCATTCATAAATAGGAATCGCAAATTTTGCGATTCCCTATTTACGAGGGCCTTTTGGGATGATACATCCCAAAGGCTTTCCAGTTCGCAAACGGGCCGATTCTGAGAATCGGCCCGTTTGCGAACGGGAAATGGGCTTCATACATATGCCCCTTAATGATTTCTCACAACCAAATTTCTGCGGTGCTCTAGGGGAGGAGAATTACCCTAACCCCTCCAAACCAAGACCCTTAGGTCTTTACAACATAAATTAAATCCTTAGCACCTGCTTAAATAGACAATCATTTCATTATTAATGATCACACAAGGAGATTGGTTGTTTCTCTGGTCTTGGTCTTTAATTTGGCTGGGCACAGAAAATTAAAGACAAAGACCAGAGAAACAAACAATCTCCTTGTGTGATCATTAATAATGAAATGATTATCTATTTAAGCGTGTGCTAAGGATTGAATTTATGTATGTAGTTGTGTTACAGACAAGCTGGTAAACTACAAGGAAATACACAGCTATAGATCCAACAGGCATCCCAGATGTCACTGTGCACTCTCTTACTGACTGTCTCAAATGAATCTCATGTAAAATATTGAAATGCCTAGGGTTCACCTTTACAAACTTTTAAACATTTTGACAAAAATGAAGATATTGGGACCAATGCACTTTAGGCTTATGGGCAGCTTTTGGACCAGTAATAGATGTGAAGGTGAAAATCTATTGTTGCTTGTAAGTAACTTGTTTGGATCTAGTGTCTGAATTATTGGTTGTGAGTGGAGGAGGTAAGTAAGTGCATAGTATTGTGTGAAAGCATTACTTATGGATTTACGGGCCACTTTTGTTGTTGATGGTTTTGTAGCTGAATCTAGTGTCTTGAAGGAAGTCTCTTGTGAAACGCCGTCTCTTGGTTGAAGTAGAGTTTGGGGTCTGGGTGTTTTTGTTTGCATGGATGCTGGTGTTTGGGGGAGTGCCTTGTGATGGACTTTTTATGGTTCTAGTTGGTCTAGTGAGTAGGTTTCTGTCAGATCATCATAGGACACTGTCGCTCGGAGAGCTTTATTCTGCTTGTCGCTGATGCTTTGATTCTGGTCTTTGCAGAAGGAGGAAGAGCTCCGGAAAGAGGAGGAGAGGCGGAAAGCGCTAGAAGACAGACTGCGCTTCGAACAGGAGCGGATGGAGCTGGAGAAGAAGGAGCAGGAGGAGCGAGAGAGAAGATATCAGGAGCGGGAGCAGCAGATTGAAGAACACAGGTGCTTGGTGCAGAGGTGCTGGAGGGTCAGGCGGCAGACAGGCACCAAATGAATAATGGAAGTCCACACGATGAGGCATCGGCGCAGTGAGGCGCTAACTTCAGGGAGCTGTATAGATGAGGTTCAGAGGTGACTGAGTTTTTGAGCAAGGCATCGACGCAACAAGGAGCCCTTTGAGTTGGGCAGTAAAGTATCAAGGGATGTGACTCCCAGGGACGGACAGGGCTTTTATTCCACTGGGCATTTCCCTGGTGGGCCAGTTTTTGTGGTACGGGCACTCCTAGTGCCTCTGTCACTTTCCCCAGCTTCCTGAGGTTAATTGCAGCAGGCATGGGAAGGATTCAAGAGAGCGCAAAAGAGTGGAAGGGGAACGTAAAGAGAAAGCTATCCGAGAGAGTGAAGTAAGAGCAGATAAGCAGAGACAGAGAGAGAGTGAATGGATGGAAAGAGAGATTACGATAGGAGATGGAGGGAGAGGAGCTGGTTTGAGCATTTCTGCCAGGGCTGCTTTGGTTCTCCAGTCCAGCCCAGGTGTCTCCCTATTCAAGGACCCCTCTGTAAGCCACATAAGTGGGAGGGTTCAGTAACTGGTCCTCACCCTGGCTGTAAAAGCGTTCTTATTCTGCATAATCACAAGCTCCAGATTGAACTGGTAAGAATTACAAAGGCCTCTCAGAGTTTAATGATAGTCAACACCCGGTGCTGAGGCCCTCTCGCGCATACCATTAAAGATCTATACGCAAAGCACTGAATCACAAAGGGAAAACACTGACTTTCAAACCACAGTCTAGACAATGACAGGCATTAACCACAAGAGGCTGATCAGTTACCAAATAAGGTTTTATTCCGAGCTTCTCTGGACTCTGTATAAGTACAGATGGAAAAGTTGACTAGACAGACCAGACTATCGGGAAAAGATCAAACACACGTTTTCTGGGCTAAAGAGTTGCCAGAAGTGATATAGAGAGCGACTCACAGTTCGCAGAGTGCCGCCCCCCCCCCCTTTCTGCCCCCTGTGTAAGCCATTACATAAGCTCTCTGCGGTGATCTTGTTGGTGAGCTCAGATCTCCACATGATAACTCACTTAGAATTCCACAGCGACCAGATGGCGGCGAGTGTCGGGTCTCCTCCAATCAGCTTCCATCCCTTCTGCAATTCTGTAATGGCTGCGCTGCAGTTTCTGTGCCCGCCTCCTGGCTCCCTCGCAGGATGAGGAACATGGGAATGGATAGCAAGGGAAGGGTGTGTTAATATTTTTCACATTTTTCACTCTGGAAACGCACACACACCTAACTGGGACTGGTTTGTGCTGGCGTGCCTTCACTAGCTGGCTTGAGCTCCAGCGCAGCTTGAGGGAGGAGAAGAATTATGAGGGAAGAGGAAAATAATTAAAATTGGCAGAATTGCAAGGTCGAATGGAAGGGATAGGGAGTGCAAAAAAAGTGTGGTATTAGCAAACAGGCCCTGAATGTGGATGTGAAACCCAATGTAAATCTATGTAAAAATTCCTGGAAGCTTTTTTATTTTCCCATTTAATTAAAACAATAAATACCTAAGAAGTTCAGCCCGAAGTTCCATGCAGTATGATGTGAAATGTAAGTTGATTAAATAGCAAGTTACACATATAAAGTAAAAAAAAAAAAAAAAAACTAGATCACAAATGACCACATAAAAGAAGCACTGGAAAAGACTCAAGGTCTTGCCCTGGTAAGCTGGTGTAAATAGTTTTAATGTTTTTTTATTGCATACAAATGCCAAAAAATAAAGTGTTGCCACCTAAACATAGAAATAGAATGTAGAAATTTAAACGACATTCACTGATGTCACTGGCTGTTTTACTAGTGTTCTTTGTAAAATAACAAGACTTTCAGTTGTCCCTGTTATTTTATTATTATTATTTGTGAGCGAAACAACAATATATAAAAACATAACCAAGCACTTAAGTCAAGTCAAAGAAAGCTTTATTCGACTGATTTTTTAACAGTCATAAAAGCACATAAAAAAAGAAGAGACAATAAAACATGTTATCACAATATTAAACAATTTTAAAAACAATGATCTTGTAGAAACGTTAAAATAACAGATGTTATTAACCCGTTCGCTGCTTCTGTCGGCCAACGGCTGTCGCGAGCACTACCTCCGTATGCTGCGGACGTCCGTTGGCCAACGCGGCCCCGCCCACTCTTCAAAGCCGCCGCACCGCGGCGGAATTTCGGCCGCGGTAAAGGGGTTAAAGCAACAGCCAGAGAATCATAAAAACATCCAAAAGGCTCTTTGTTAGACTTCATTTGTTAAATAAGACTTCCTTTGGAGGAGTACCTTCTTAAGAAACATAGCTGTGCACCAGGCAGTTTGTTCGTTCTCCAACATCTGAAGTCTAATTAATGCAGGGCGGCATTGCCGCAATCCCTGTGATTTTAAAAACGGTAAAATCCATGCTTTCCTCAACACAACGTAAAATTTACAAAATAAAACCAAATGAATTGTGGACTGGGTAGAAAGATTGTCACACGGACAGAGAGGCAGCTCCCGTGACCAGTCATTGGTTTGTGGAAGGGTCATGAGTCTGTGGACAATATTAAATCTAAACCAGGTCAATAACCGTCTATCAAAGCTACCCGGTACAAATGTGAGGTAAGGTTCCATGTGTGTGGCAGTTACAGTTAGCTGATGTTGCCTTACACTGGGTTTTAAAATTTCTCCTGATATTCTTACTATACCCAATGATTCAAGACACTCCTTTTTAAAGGCCTTTCTAGAAATCGCCTGTAAGGCAGTAGGGTCAGTAAAGTATTCTGGGTGCCCAATATCCTTCATAAAATTGCAGATATACTTTATCCAGGGGATCTTTAATACCCCTTCCAGCTTAAGGCAGTCCTGTATGATTTCCCTATTTAGCTTTGGCTGATCCTTTGACCAGATCCTATGCCATAAGAGGGCTGGTTCTAATTTAATAAGGTCTGAGATATAAGGAATACCTAATTCTTCGTGACATGCAAAAGAAGGTGTACTAGGTGGCACCGATAATAAATATCTTAAAAAAGAATTTTCAACAATTTGTATGGGGAGGGTATTAGCGAAACCCCATACTCCCGCCCCATACATTGCATTAGCGGTGCACTTGGCCTTATAGATTTGCATAAGCTCGCCTGGGGGCTTCCTGCCTAGCTTTCTTGAAAATGACACCACAGCAGCTGTAGTCTTGATGAATGACCGTTTTTTTGCGAGAATAGCTTGTACCCACGAGTCCCCTTGGTTAAATAAAATACCTAGGTAGAAAAAACTTTTTGTCTGAGCTAATTTTTGACCGTCCATGAACATGGTTTTCATTCTTTGTACCCCACGGCCACAACTCATAGTAAAGGTCTTAGAGATATTAGTACTAAGCCCCAAGTCTTTCATAAAAACATTAAAACTATCTAGAACCATCTGAAGTCCTATTTGGGTTCTTGACATTAAAACTGCGTCATCCACGTAAAGGAGCGCAGGTATCGGACGTCCATTCACGGTAGGGAAATCTTGATTATTCCTAAGGAGGGTTTGGCACATGCCATTAGTGTACAAATTAAAAAGGAAGGGGGCCAGGACACAACCTTTCCGCACCCCCTTCTTAACAGGGAAAGCAGGAGTGAGCTCGCCTGCCAACCCAAAGCGCACCCTCGCCGATGCATCATCGTACAGGCGCCTTAAAAAGAAAATAATATGAGGATCAACCCCGACTGCTCCAAGGACCTCCCAGAGCCTATCATGTCTTACTGAGTCGAAGGCCGCGGTAAGGGCAACGAACGCCAAATAAAAGCGGCCTGTCTTGACTCACATATATTTACCAACCAGTAAGGACAGATTTAGGCTCTGCTCGATTGTCCCCAGGCCTTCTCTAAAACCGTATTGAATGTCTGAGAGGACTGAGTTTTCTTCTGCCCAGGCTTGCAGACGTTCCAGAATAACCTGTCCTACAACCTTAACCATCGAGTCTATTAAAGAGATCGGCCTGTAGCACCCGGGATCATCTCAGTCCCCTTTTTTAAAAATTGGAACTATGATGGATTCCGTCCACGTTTTAGGTAATGGGGCCATACAGCTGGCATTAATCACCTGAGTTATAATGGGGCCCCAGAGTAAGGTATTTGACTTAAAGAGATCCACGGGTACTCCGTCAGGGCCAGGCGCCTTACCGCTCTGACTCGCTGACAGAGCTCTTTCCACTTCCTCCAGGGTAAACTGTAAATCTGCATAGTCAAGTCACAGGCAACTACAATGTTACTTACACACTTTATAACAGCAACTTTAAAAAGGAGATGGAAAATAAATCACCGTCTAAATGGGCACCCGAAGTGTACTCAAAGAAAATAGCGTTTTTTACAGTTAAGATAAAAATTAAATTAATAAAAAAGGACATTTTTGATCCTGCTTTCTCCATGAAGTGAAAGGAACTATTTTTCTACAGATGTGAAAAATGTGCACTGACTTGGGGCAATCCCACAACATGGACAGAGCCAATGGGTAAAGTGGGAGGATCCATTGCACCAATTATTTTGAGTAAATTACCCCAGATTGGGGAATAAAACACTGACATTAGACTACCGGGTCCAATTCAGTCATTTTTTCGCCTACCCAGTGTCTTTAGGCCCAGAATGACCAGGTTTAGAGTTTATGGAACCAATAATTTCAGGCGTGGAACACCAGGAAAGTCATAGTAGCCTAAAGAGGTATCCCGATATAGCTCTCCAGTGAACCTGTAATGAGGATTTAGACTAAAGAGAAAGACCACAGTTGAGGCAAGCCGGAATTTGGAGCACAGGAGACCCTATCCAGCATCATCACAGTCTGCACTGTCCACGTCCTGTTTCGGCCCTTACACTTTGCTCCCTTACCCAACCCTACTTACAGCACCTATGGGCGTTGGGGGTACTAGGTGGAGTTATATTTACAGATTAGGGACATTCAGAAAGAAACTCTATAGTGTTGGGAGGAGGCCTGCAAACACAGACACTGACCACTACTAGAAGGAGGTTGCACTGACAGGACCCGGCTGGGCGAAGCTCACAAAGCTAGGACTGGAGTTGTGCAGATGGGCACAGGAACCCTCTGAATGATATTGTTGCTCTCTCCTAGTGTGAATCCTCTCTTGGTGTCCTGAATCTTTCCTTTATTATTTTTTTGCAGACGGAAGCAGCTAACGCTTGAGGAGGAGGAGGCCAGGCAGAGGTTAAATGATCAGTCTGTCTTTGTAAGTAAATGCCTGGCGAGCTTGGGTTGGGAAAGCAAAGTTTTTCAAGTGTGTATAGCAGGGTAAAGATGGGCATGTGTTTTTTCTTCTCCTGTGTTTGGCATCCCTCTTGCAGGACTTGTAACTTTGATTGTAGCACTGCAAGAAGCCGGAGCAGTTGGCAGCAGAAACTGTGGTTGCATCGGGGAGAGGGCAGGGGTTTGAGGCAGAGATGTAACGCAGGGAGGTAGGAGTTTGGAAAGTGAGGCTACCTTGCGTTGTTAGGATTTGTAGGGTGCTCACAATAATGCCAGTGAAAATCTTGCTACGTCTCCAGGTAAGTGTATTTGGAAACCTACCTACCACGCCAATGCACCAGAGTCTGTGAGGTTTGATTATCACCCACTTATATCTCCTCTTCCCTCATCCGAGAGTCAATGTTCAAGATCATAGTTTTTTACTTGCTGTGGGTTGGGAATTCCCTGTACATTTCACACTCTGTTGATGTCCCTTGTACCTTCAGCACTCTAAATAAGCATCTACCCCATGTAATGCTCCAGGTGGTCTAGACGTCGTGCGGCGCCAGTGTCTAATCTGTGCAGATCACAAAATGCGTTGAATTCCACTTATTCACTTGCTTGCTTAATTTCCAAAGGGTGAGACATTTGAACAGCGCCTCAAATGAGGCTCATCCTCCGAGTCTGCCATGATCTGGTCAGTGGTGGCCCCTAGGACTGAACTTGTGAATTTGGTCTTTGGCTGGGTAACTTTTAGCAGTGTGTGAGGTGCAGACAGACCTTTTTCTCCAGTGCCTTGATCTTGGCGAAACTCTGGTTCAGCGCACACAAAACATACATCATTCTGAAAAGTACAGTGAACAAGTCTGTTCCTTAATGTCAGTTACTTGAATCAGATTAATGGCTAATAAAAAATATCACTAGGAATGAGGATAAGCATGAAATACAATCATGGCTTTTTGGAGGGGACTTGAAATAGATGTTGCCTCCTAATTACAATTCCCAATGAGAGATGCAGAAGGCTTGTGACCGCAATTACAGTTGCAAACCATTGAAAAATGACTGACCCCTCCAATTAGGTGACAACTCATTCACAAAGGAGAAGCTGTCCCACTAGGACAGCTTCCTCTTAGAGACTTGTGTCTGGAGGTCTAGGACAGGACAGGCAATGGTCCAGTGACAAGTGCCTGCACCCCCAAATGTCTTCTCAAATAGGAATCATTTTTTTAAACCAACACTGGTTCTTTTCAAGAAAAAAAAGAATGCCTCCCATTGAGCATGCAAATGCAGAGATGGTGGTCTGCTGTTCTTGCGGGCCACCATCCTGATGTCCACAGCCAATGAAAGGGAGTTGCAAATAGTGACCTGCCTTATTAATCTTCATGAAAAAGGTCATTCTGTAAGCTTCTGCTACTGGACATTTTGCTACATGACCTTTTAGTACACCGGTCTCATCAGAAAATTACAGACTGGTCTCTGGCCTGTCTGTTAGTACATCGGGCCTGTGGTTTCGGAATTTGATTTGAACCATACCATATCGCCACCATTGTCCAGTGGTGCTGGAATGAACTGCAGAGTGGGGTGCTGACCTTTGGTGACACCACTCAAATAGCATAGTAGTTCGCAAACGCCTGTTTTAGTGAGCATGTGAGTGTAATGTGGAACCGAAGGCTTTTCCGGAGGGCTTACATAGACTTATTTTGGAAAATGTGGCAAAATAGTTCATATCATAAAATATATTTCCATATACATTTTTGTCAAATGTTAAAGAGATAGTACTGAATGGAAGATAATCCAATACATCATTTTTCAATGCCCAGAAAGTTCTAGGATCTTCAAAAATACAAATATGCCCACAATGCACAGCTGTGCTGTGTTGAAGCCCTAGGTCCCAAATAGAACAAAATTTACCACTAGAATCCGTGCAGATCAGAATCATTTAACAGCATGAGTATTGTCTATTTGTGACACAAGGTATGGACGTAAATTCACCAAATTACCAAGGACACAAAGTGACTTCACAAGGTTCACCTCTTATTCCATCCATAGCCTCTTAAGATCCTCCGGTTTGCTTTACTACAGAAAGTAAGTATTATGTTACTTACCCTGTAAGCTTCTGTTCTTGGCATGTAGATTCACATGCTTTGCATACTCCCATCGTCTAGTGTTGGGTCTGGATGTTTGCAAGTTGTTTTTCTTCGAAGAACTCTTTGCAGTCACGAGGTAAGGCGGCGACTCCTTTCGGTGATAGTGCGCATGGGAATCAACTCCATTGTTAGATTGTTTTCCAGCAAGAGGGTGAGAATGGAGTAAGTAAGTGCAGTATAGAGATGTCCATGCGTGTATAATGTGAATAAGAACTGCAACAGCCATAGGTGTCTGGGGAGGAGGGACGGCACATGTTAATCTACAGCTCTGCATGCCAAGAACAGATGCTTACAGGGTAAGCAACATAATCTGTTTGAGGCATGTGTGCTGTAGATACACATGCTTTGCATAGACTGTATAGCAGTACCCCCAAAAGCGGTGGCTAAACAGTGGCAGTTGTTTGAAAGAGTGTTTTTAGCACTGGCTGTCCAACATTAGCCGTTGACGTGCTAACACATCTACACAATGTTTTGTAAATGTGTGTGGTGTAGACCATATAGCTGCCTTACATATGTCAGCTATGGGAATGTTACCTAAAAAGGCCATAGATGCTCATATTTTGCGAGTAGAATGTGCTCTAGGAGGTACTGTTAAAGTTCTTTTAGCTTTAATATAGCAAGTTTGAATGCATTTGACAATAAATCTCGAAATGCCCGATTTTGAGATGGGCTTCCCTCTATGAGGTGGAGCAAAAGCAACAAAAAGTTGTTTTGCGAAAATCTTTTGTCCTATGAATGTAGTACAATAATGCTCTTTTGACATCAAGTGTGTGTAGAGCTCTCTCTGCTATGGAATCAGGTGGAGGAAAGAATACAGGTAACTCCACTTATTGGTTGATGTGAAAGGCAGAGACAACTTTTGGAAGAAATTTTGGATTTGTACGAAGAACAATCCTATCTTTATGCAGTTGTAAGAAGGGTTCTTCTAAGGTTAATGCCTGTAACTCACTAACACATCTTAGTGAAGTAATAGCTATTAAGAAGGCAACGTTCCATGAAAGAAATTGTAGTGAACAATTGTGTAATGGTTCAAACGGTGGGCCCATAAGTCTTGTAAGAACAATGTTAAGGTTCCAGACAGCTGCAGGTGGTACTCTGGGTGGTGTTATTCTTTTAAGGCCTTCCATAAAAGCTTTGATCACAGGTACTTTAAATAAAGATAAATGTTGCCTGTTCTGAAGCTATGCACCTACTGCTGCAAGGTGTAGTCGAATAGATGTGTAGGCTAAACTTGCAAAAGATAACAAATAATGTTTATATAGATGCATATAGCGGATCAATTGAATTATTATTACATTATATGACAAATCTTTTCCACTTTGCTGCATAACATGCTCTAGTGGTAGGTCTTTTTGCTTCTTTAAGAACTGTCATACAGTCTGGTGGTAGGTTTAGATAACCAAACTCCGACTTCAGGAGCCAAATCGCAAGGTTGAGGTCTTTGGGATTTGAATGTCTGATTTCTCTTCTCGGTTCTGTGTGAGAAAATTTGATGTTATGTGAAGCTTCTGATGTGGAACCAGTGCTAGTTCGAACAGAGTGGTGAACCATGGTTGAGGAGCTCATGTGGGAGCTACGAGCAGAGACTTTTTAAGGCATGGGCAAAGTGGGCTCTGGCCCAGGGCCCCAGTCTTTCAGGGGGCCCCTGAGAGCTCGGGCTCTGTTCTCCACACAGTCCTACACTGATGATCTTGAATGATTCTTAAACATAGATTGTTTTAAATACTATTTTCCTTTAATATGTTTTTAATACGAGTGATGTGTGGGAGTTACAGATATTTTGCTCAGAAACGTCGTTTTTCAACACCATGCAACATCCATAAAAATGTTCCTTTTAGATCAAAAGAGGACCTCGGTCGCAGAGATTGTCTGCAATATTATTAGTGAGCTGCTGCTATATTACACTATTGAAAACACACATCACTATCCCTTGAATATTAGATAGAAGCACATTTAGAATTTGGACCAGAGTGTCAGTGCAGTGTCGGTCAACTGGCCAAAGAGGTCGTGAAAAAGCTGAAATTTGATCATAAATGTAAAGCTGTTCCGAACAGGGGCCCCAAAAATATGTTTGGCCCTGGGCCCCCAAAATCCTTAAGATGTCCCTGGCTACGAGAATCAGTGTGTGAGATGTCTGCCTGAGTTTCCGAACTAGAAATGGAAGGAGAGGGAGAGGGGGAAAAGCGTAAGCAAATATCCCTGACCAATTTATCCATAGGGCATTGTCTTTGGCTAGAGGGTGTGGGAACCTGGAGGCGAAGTCTGGACATTTTGAGTTCTGTGCTGTCTATTTGTGGAAATCCCCATTTTTGAAAGTACGGAAGGAGAACTTGTGGTTGAAGTTTCCATTCGTGTATTTGTTGTTTCTTTCTGCCGAGGAGATCGGCAAAAATGTTGTCTGTGCCAGGAAGGTGCTCTGTTAGTAGATGAATTTTGTGATGAATTACCCAACGCCAAATGGTCTGAGAGGTGAGACAGTTGTAGAGAGTGTGTCCCCCCTTGTTTTTGTATATAGTACATTGTTGTCATATTGTCCGTCTTGATTAGGACAATTTTCTTTACTAGGTGAGGTAGAAAAGCTTTCAACGTTAGTTGAACTGATTGCAGCTCTAGGTGGTTGGATCTGATAGTTCTGCTGTTTGGAGTTCCATAGACCCTGAACTGTCAACTGTTGTAAGTGTGCCCCCACCATGTAAGAGATGCGTCTGTTGTGAGCACAACTTGTGGAATAGGGTCGATGAACGGCCACCCTTTTGATACATTTTGTGTGTTCCACCACTGCAGAGAGCGATGAGTGCGGCTGTCTACCAACACTAGATCAGTCAGCTGACCTTGTGTTTGATTCCACTGACCTGCTAAGCATTCTAGTAGAGGGCGCATGTTTAGTCTTAAATGAGGCATTATCGTGATGCAAGATGCCATCATCCCTAGTAGCTGCACGAATGTTTTGGCTGAGAGATACTGGTTGATGTGAAATTGTTGTAACAGTGTCTGTAAATTCTGAATCCTGGATGGATTGGGATATGCTAGAGCCATGCAAGTGTTTAGAATATCTCCTAGATATGGTTGTGTCTGATTGGGTTGAAGATGGGATTTCTGTATACTGACTGTGAATCCCAACTGATGTAGAAGATTTAAGGTAATCTGAATGTGATGCACACATTTTAGATGTGAGTTGGCTTTTATGAGCCAATCGTCTAAGTATGGGAAGACATGTATTTGTTGTTGTCTCAGATGTGCTGCTACTACTGCTAGGCACTTGGTGAACACTCTGGGTGCAGTTGTTACTCCAAACAAAAGCACTTTGAACTGATAATGATTTTTCCGTGTCACAAATCTGAGGTATTTGCGATGTGTTGGGTGAATGGATATATGAAAGTATGCGTCCTTTAAGTCTAGCGTTGACATAAAGTCGCCTTGTTGCAAAAGTGGAAGTACTTGTTGCAGAGTGACCATGTGAAAGTGTTCTGACAATATGTATAAGTTTAGCGGCCTGAGATCCAATATTGGTCTTAATGAACCGTATTTTGGGGGAATTAGGAAGTATAATGAATATTCTCCTGTTCCTTGTTGTAGTATTGGGACGAGTTCTATAGCTCCTTTTGTTAGGAGAGCTTGTACTTAATGTTTGAGTAGATGTTTGTGTTCTAAAGTCAGTTTGTGATCACAAGGGGGATGTTGGGAGGGTTGCTTGTGAGTTCCAGGCAGTAACCATGTTGGATATTATCCAGCACCCATTTCCCTGTTATTGACTGCCAAATGGGTAGAAACTGATGTAGTCTTCCCCCTACAGGTGATGAATGTTCGGGGGGAGCTGATATCAAGTCACTGTTTGTTATTAGCGGGTGGGGTACGTGATGTTGTACCTCTACCTCTGGAGTTGTTACCTCTGTATCCACCTCTATAAAATCCTCTAGAGAAAGCAGACTGTGCTTGTGTTGTCTGAAGAGGTGGAGGCATCTGTGGTATTATTTTGAAGCCCCCTCTGTAGAAGGTGCAATGAAAGGATCCTCTATTTGATGGAGACTGAAGGGCACCCATTGATTTCTCTCTTCTGTGTCCTTTTTCATCTTTTCTAGCGATTGGTCTATCTGAGGTCCGAAAAGGTGTTCTTTGTCGAATGGTGCATTAAGAATAGTCTGTTGAACTTCTGGATCTGAAAGGGACCCGTTAGTGATAGATTCCTTACCTTAGAATATCTCCAGGCGTCATGACGTCGTCGGAGCTACTTAGACTCGCCCACGCGCGCTGACGTCAGTTCTTTCTTTTTCCGCGCCAGCAAGCGCAGATCCGAGAGAGAGCAGTACTCCTAGTTAATATTTTAACTTGGTTTCTGAGAACTTGTTTCTCTTGTTTTGTCGAGTACTCTACTCCTGGTGCAGTAGGGATGCCTGGGTTTAAGTCCTGTAGGACCTGCCGTCGGAACATGTCGGTGGCGGACACACACGACGTGTGTCTCTTCTGCTTGGGGCACGCCCATGACCCCGAGGCGTGCCCCGATTGTCGGGCCATGGCGGCGAAAGCTTTACGGGAGCGTTCCCGGAAGTTGTTGGAGGCCCGGCAATCGGTTCCGCGCCAATCAAGGTCCCGCTCCGGTGGGAGGTCGGAGGACCAGTCTCGGAACCGACACCATCGTTCGTCGGAATCGGGGACAGGTAAGTCACAGCGCCATAGGAAGTCGAAGAAGCGACGTCGCTCTTCGTCTACCCCTCACCGATCGCGGGACACGGTGGAGGGGGCGGGTGGTCACTCCCCCGCAGCTCCAATGGAGCCTCCGTTGTTGCCTGCGGCCTACCCGCCTTTCCAGGGCCCGCACGCGACTCCGGAAGAAATACAGGTCTTCCTGTCGGCCATGGGGCGTTTGTTTGCCCCATCGGGTCCCTCCGGTGCGCCTTCGGGCCCCGTGAACCCGTTGGGTGGTTCTGCCCCCGTGCCGCCGCCTTTGGCCCCGGCTACGCCGGCAAGATACCCTGGAGCGCCGTTGGCTCCGGCCTCGGCACTGCTGCTGGCTCCGGCCTCGGCACCGCCACTGGCTCCGGACGCGCCGCAGGGTCCGGCCGCGGCACCGCCGCTGGCTCCTGCCTCGGCGCTGCCGCTGGCTCCGGCCTTGGCGCCGCCACTGGCTTCCACCTCGCCGCCGCCGATGGCTCCAGCCACGGCGCCGTTGCCTCCACGGCTGGGCTACGTCTAGCCTGGATTGGCCTCTTCTCCACTGCTTCCTAGTCCGGGAGGGGCAATTTTATCCCTTTCCCCGGGCTCCTCGTCCTTCTCGGCCTCTCAAACAGCCCACGGACGACGGCAAAGACTGGGAGGGGTCTGAGGACCCTCTCACAGCTCAGTGTGAGGATAACAACTGCAAACACTGGGAGGGGTCTGAGGACCCTCTCACAACTCCGTGTGAGGATGAATCAGGGGGATGACACTGGGGAGGATCCAGGCAATCTGTATTTTTCTCTGGTAAACTGTTCCCCTTCTTCCGTGGCTACAGAATAGGTTGGAATATTTTATGTGGTGTTACATGGGGCGGCCGGGGCTCTTCACCTCCAGCTACCGACAGTGTCTATCAGCACCAATCTCCTCTGAAGTGTTGCACACAATGGCCTCCTCGGCGGAGCCGCTACTGCCCCTTTCACGACGCACTTCCAGACGTTTCTTTACAAGCCTGGTCCAAACCTAACACAGGGGCTCTTGTGGGCGACCCCAGTTTCCTCACTCAACACCCAACGCCGGGGAGTCTGGGTGTCCAGGCCTCTGCCTCTCCAAGTGCTAGAGCAGTTGGACAAACAGATCTTCCACTTCCGCCAGTTAGACTGCGGTCGGTGACTGCTGCTTGCCTTTTGGGTCGCTGTTCCCACACTGTGTGGGACGCAGTGGCGTCGGTGCTGCCTCACTGTCCGACGGAGGCTCGGGCGGTGCTTTCCCAAGCCATTACCGAGGGAAGAAATGCGGCATAATTCACTATCCGTTGTGGCCTTCACACCGCTTAGTCCCTCGCCTGGGCAAATTCCACAAAAGTGGCACTATCCGTTAAGCCTGGCTCAGAAGGCTTCTCGGGAGATGTCAGGACCACCTTGTTAGGCATGCCCTTTTGATGGCACGCACTTCCTTGGTGACAAAGCGCATTGCACGTTGGCACGCTTTAAGGACTGCCGGGCAAAGGCCCAGTCCTTGGGCCTTTCCGCCACGCGCAGTCTCAGCGCAGCCACGGATGGGGGGTCCCCTGCGGTGGGTCACGGGGCCAGCGGGCGGGTCAGTCCAACACTGCCCCGGTCGCCACAGCCTCCAAACCTTCTTAGACCGGTGTTTCAGGCCCACCTCACGCCAGTGGGCGGCAGGATTTACCATCGCCTCCTCCAATGGCGCATCGTCACTTCGGACAAGTGGGTTCTGCAGATAGTCTGAAAGGGCTCCTCCCTCCCCTTCGAGACTACCCCTCCAACCATACCTACTCCGTTCCACCGCATGTCGGGGGCTCACTTTGAACTTCTTCAGCAGGAAGTTGCGGCCCTCTTAGTCACGGGGGCCATCGAGCGCGTTCCAACGCCCACAGTGGGTCGTTGTTGTCATTTCCCACTACTTCTTGCTTTCAAAGAAGGACACAGGTATGCGTCCTCTCTTAGCCCTCCGGAATGTCAATCGCTTCCTCGGGACGGAGAGGTCCAGGATGCTGATTTTCCCCTAAGACGCTCCTCTTCATCGGAGCAGTTCTGGACACGGCGCAATTTCGGGTTTCTCCTCCCAAAATGCGAGTCTGGGACATTCGGGCTATGATTCCGATCTTTCAGCCCTTGTCCTGGGTTTCGGTCAAAACCACACTGAGGCTGCTGGGCCTCATCGCATCCTGCATCTTGCTGATCCCTCAATCCAATTGATGTATGCGGGCTCTGCGGTGGGACCTGAAGTTCCAGTGAACGCAGCATCAGGGACACCTGTCCGTCTACGTCCGGATCTCGGAGGGCACTGCACAACACTTGCAGTGGTGGCTCCCGAACCAGCGTTGGGTCAGCGGTAGATCCCTCTCCCTTCCCCAAACGGAGCACACAGTGGTGACGGACGCGTCCCTCCTGGGATGGGGCGGCCACATGGGAGAGGCGGAGATCAGAGGCCTCTGGTCTCCGGCGGAGTCCAAGCTCCATATCAACCTTTTGGAGCTCAGGGCGATCCTACTTGCACTAAAAGCATTCCTTCCCTCTGTCAAGGGAGAGTAGTGCAGGTGTTCACGGACAACACCACCGCAATGTGGTACTGCAACAAGCAGGGCGGGGTGGGGTCGTGGACCCTATGTCAGGAGGCTCTACGTCTCTGGACGTGGTTGGAACGTCAAGGCATTTCCTCAGCCACAGGTGCATGTTGGATCACGAATGGCGTCTTCACTCAGAGGTGGCACAAGGTCTCTTTCAACAGTGGGGAGAACCTTGGTTAGATCTATTCGCCACCGAAGAGAACGCGCAATGTCAGCAGTTCTGCGCATTGCAGTTTCCAAGGCGGCACTCGCTCGGCGACACTTTTCGTCGCGAGTGGAGTTCCGGTCTGTTGTACGCCTTTCCGCCTATACCACTTCTACCCAGAGTGCTGAAGAAGATCAGATGCAACCGGGCCCAAGTCATTCTTGTGGCGCCGGACTGGGCTTGAAGAGTTTGGTATCCCGAGCTACTCAGTATAAGCGTGGATCCCCCGATCCCACTGCCTCTTCGGGAGGATCTCCTGTCGCAGCAACAGGGGACGGTCCTCCACCCGAACCTGTCCAGCCTCCACCTCCTTGCGTGGAGATTGAGCGGCGACAGCTGATTCCATTTGACTTGCCTCCTGAAGTCTGTAATGTGATTCTAGCAGCCAGGCGTCCCTCCACTAAAACGGTATACGCCTGTCGGTGGAAAAAATTTGTGGCATGGTGCACAGCGAAAGCTGTAGATCCTCTTGCTGCCCCTCTTTCTGAGTTCCTATTGTTCCTTCTCTCTTTGGCCCAGCAGGGCTCTGCTCTGGGCACTATCAAGGGCTACCTTTCTGCTCTTTCAGCCTTTCTTAGGCTGCCTGATCAGCCCTCTCTTTTCAAGTCCCCTGTTGTTAACAGATTTCTCAAAGGCATTACTCACCTTTTCCCTCCTGTTCCTTTTGTCATGCCTCAGTGGGACTTGAACCTGGTTCTCACATACTTAATATGCGCTCCCTTTGAGCCTCTTCATAACTGTCCTTTGCGGTTATTGACTTTGAAAACTGTCTTTCTGGTGGCCATCACTTCCGCTCAGCGGGTGAGTGAGCTCCAAGCTCTTTCCTGTAAACCTCCTTTCCTGGCGATTCATCCGGACAACGTTGTGCTTCGACCACGTCCCTCCTTTCTACCAAAGTAGTCTCTGCCTTTCATCTCGGGCAAACTGTGACTCTGCCCACTTTCTTTCCGCCTCCGCACCCTTCAAGAGAAGAGGAGAGGCTCCACCGTCTGGACCCAAAACGTGCGCTTTCGTTCTATCTCAACCGCACACAGCAGTTCCGGGTGGATGATCAGCTCTTTGTTGGCTACGTGGGCGCCAAGAAAAGCCGGGCTGTGCACAAGAGAACTATCTCACGATGGGTTGTCTTGTGCATTAAAGCCTGTTACTCTCTGGCTATTTATTTATTTATGTCATTTATAAAGCGCATGAATCACCCCAAATGGGGTATCTCCGCGCTAATGGCGACTAGAGAGGCACGAAGAACTAAAAAAGTGAAGTTTTAAGTTTTTTCCTGAACGTTAGGTAATTAGTGCATTGGCGGATATCCAGAGGTAGCTGGTTCCATAATTGTGGGGCTATGTAGGAGAATGCTTTGCCTCCTAGCCTAGTTTGTTTTATGCGCGGGACAGTAAGAAGGCCCTTATCTGTTGATCGGAGGGTGCGCGAAGGTGTATATCTAACCAGTTTGTCTGCTAGATATTTAGGTCCCATTTTGTTGAGGCCTTTGAAAACCAAGCAACCAATTTTAAATTCTATTCTTTTACGTATAGGCAGCCAGTGTAATTTACGTAGCAGGGGACCTGAGGGAGTTCGGGGGGGAGCACTGGTCACCAATGGGGCCGCCGTATTCTGGACCACTTGTAAGCTGCTCAAGGCAGTTGTTTTAGCGGAGATCAGCAAAGCATTGCTGAAGTCCAGTCGGCTAAGGACCATTGCATGTATCAGGGTTTTTCGTGTTGAAGAAGGGAGGAAGTGAAAAACCTTACGGAGCAGGCTGAGAACATGGAAGCAAGTCCGTTTTGTGGTAGCTATATGGTCATCCAAATTAAGTTTGCTATCAATTAGCACACCCAAATTCTTGACCACTACTTTAGGGGATGGTGCTGGTCCCAGCTCTTCTGGCCACCAACACGGTGACCATCTGGTCACTGCGTCTTTGAATAGCATTATTTCAGTTTTATCTGCATTTAACTGCAGAAAGTTATTACTCATCCATGATGTAATAGTTTTCATGCCATTTGCAAAAGTGCTCTTGATATTAGGTGTATTTTTATCGAAGGAGAGAAGGAGCTGTGTGTCGTCCGCGTAAGAGATGGGAGTAAATCCAATCTTTCTTAAAAGTGCTGCGAGTGGGGCGACATATATATATTAAATAATGAAGGGCTGAGACAAGAGCCCTGAGGCACACCCTTTGTTACCATACTTGTCTGAGATTTGAAGGGGCCAAGGTTAACTGTTTTGCCTCCGGTTGGGCTGTGTGCCCATTCTACCAGGGCGACAGCAGCTACTACAGCATTGGGACGCGGTGTCCCCCTGCAAGACATCTGTCAGGCGGCCACTTGGGCCTCGTTGCATACTTTCACTAAGCACTATTGCCTTGACAGTCCGGTCCGGAGAGACGGCTTCTTTGGCCGTTCAGTTCTCCGTGACTTTCTGGTGTAATCTCACTTCGCAGACCCACCACCGGGGTTGGTATTGCTTGGGTATGTATTCTAAGGTAAGGAATCTATCACTAACGTGTCTCTTTCAGATGCACAAGTTACTTACTTGTGTAACGATATATCTGTAAGAGACATTAGTTAGTGATAGATTCCTTACCGCCCGCCCATCCTCCCCGTTCTGCGAACTGTTCTCTAGGGTTCAGGTCATCCCTTTCAGGGCCCTAGTTCTATTGCACCAGTAGTCGGTCTCTGGCATGGCTATGCGCTTCTGGCGCGGAAAAGTTGTGTACAGAACTGACGTCAGCGCGCGTGGGCGCGTCCAAGTAGCTCCGAGGATGTCATCTCGGCGGCTACAACGCCAGCGACGTACGTGGAGCCGTACGACGACGCCTACCGACGCGCAGGGGTACTGCTGACGAAAAACTTTCCGGATCCAGTCTGACGCCTGGGGATATTCTAAGGTAAGGATTCTATCACTAACTAATGTCTCTTACAGATATATCGTTACACAAGTAAGTAACTTGTGCTTTAAAACCAGAAATTCAGAGCCATGCATGCCTCCTTAGTAAAATGCTGGTATTGATTGCTCTAGCTGCAGTATCTGCAGCATCTAAAGCACATCTAATGGATGAATTGGAAATAAGCTTGCCTTCTTGCACCATTTCTTGGCCTTTTTTCTTGTGTTCTTCGGGAAGATATTGTAATAATTCTTCCATTTCATCCCAATGTGCCCTATCATACCTAGCTAACAGCCCTTGAGTGTTGGCTATTCTCCAATGATTGGCTGATTGAGCAGCTACTCTCTTTCCAGAGGCATCTATAACTTTGATTCCTTATCAGGAGGAGGTGCTTCTCCTGAGCTTTGTGAATTTGCTCTTTTACATGCGTTTGAAACCACCAAGGAATCCAAAGGCAACTGACCCTCAATAAATACAGGGTCAGATGGAGGAGCTTGGTATTTTTTTATCTACTCTAGGTGTGAGGATACGTGACCTAACAGGATCTTTAAAGATTTCGTCAGCATGCCTCATCATACCCTTTAACATGGGATAAGACTGAGATGTTCTGTGTGTATTTTCTAGAGTTTCAAAAAGGAAATATTCTTCTAGGTCTTCTTTATGTAAAGTGACCCATGATAAGTGGCTGCTCTGGCAATTAACTCTTTATGTGTTATTATCATCAGGAGGGGAAGGTTTGGCTGGATACAGATCAGGATCTGTGTCTCCCGGTGGATCAATGTTATAGTCATCCCATAGGCCAGGTAGCTGATCATTATCATCTTGATTATCAGCTATATCTGGATCTATGTCTGGAGACCCTGGAGGTGTAATGTGCAATGGGTCTGATGTTGGTATGACAGGTAGTGGCGGAGAGGGTGCAGTGGTTGGAGGAATATTAATAGGACTAGTGGCTATGTCCTTTTTCTTTTTCAGAGGTATTCTATACTCAGTGTCTATCTTCCTTTTTGGAGGTGGTATCACTGGTGTTTTGGTAATGTGTCCAGTTTTAGGGTTAATGTGGATTATTTTCTGTTTAGGATCCAGCTTGTACAGCATTTTTTCCCGAGTCTGCTCTGGTGGCTTCAAAGGAGCATCTTTGTCTTTCGGTCCCGAGCTGGATTTGTCTCTTATTTTTCGATGCCGAATGTTTCAGCATTGAGGGGGTATCATCTTGGTTTGATCCCGAACCGGAAGGCTTGACTTTCTGTTTCGGTGCCGAGTCGGAAGGCAGGGCGCTGGAATCAGAGTCTCGGTGCCAACCATGGCCTGATGGCAGTGGTTGCCCAGAAGCCCTTGGCTTGATTGTAGTTGGTTTCGTGGGCAAAGGGGCTGTGGTACTCACGGCACCCTGTTCAGATGGAACGTCATGGGACTCGAGTTCCATCTCCAACTCCGAATCAGAGTCCTGAACGGAAAAGGCCTCTTCCTCTTCCACTGCCAACGCCTCAATCTCTTCTTGTTCGGCCTCTTCGCCGAAGACATCAGGAGTTTCTTCGATAGACTGTCGCTGCATGTCTCTGCATCGAGCGCGACGGTCTCTGAGAGTCTTTTTCGAACGGAACGACCTATACGCGTCGTAGTCTTCCTCTTTATGCACCGGCGAGAGACAAAGGTTACTGACCTTATGAAGATCGTTGCGCGGGTATTTAGAATGGCACCTAGGACAGAATTGGGATGGCGTCCGTTCCATCGGCGGAAGACTGGATGCAGGATCTTCGAGTGGAAACTGAAGAAGATCTAGGCCCGAAGGTCGCGGTCAGAGTTTTTATGGATAATGAATGTTTTCTGAAGTTATTCGACACGCAGAAGATGGTAACGCGATCGAAAACAATACCGACGAGGGTAGAGTGAATTGCGAACCAAAGGGATCCCGATTGACTGTTTCGAATCGGAGCGCAGCAATACACGTCCAAACCCGATGGCGGAAAAAAAACAATCTGACAATGGAGTCAATGCCCATGCGCACTATCACCGAAAGGAGTAGTCGCCTATACCTCGTGCCTGCAAAGACTTCTTCAAAGAAAAACAACTTGCCAACATCCGGACCCAACACTAGATGGCAAAGCATGTGTATCTACAGCACACATGCCTCTAATACATAACTTCCAAAGTTGTCTTTACTTTCTATTCTTTACGCTCCTTCATTAACCTTGTAACAAGGGATGGCAATTGAAGCACCAGGGATGCCGAGTGGCAAGCTAGGGGTAGTGTCTGCTAAACCTGACTACCCTTAATAGGCACCATCCACATAATGTGTGTAACTGTGTTGTCTCTGAGTAGCTGCATAGCTAGACTCTGGAGTAAGATATGCGGTCACCTAGGGACAGATATATTAATTTCTTATATAGCAGAACACACCTACTCTATTGCATGGACACCGTGATGCTAGCATTCAATATAAACATCCTGCATTGCTTGTCTCATTGGCCATTACTGTACAAGTATCGACCATTAGTCCGTAATGTAGTGATTGCCCCATATAATCCACTGTTGTATAGTAGTCTCTCCTGGTGCTGTTCTGCTTTCTTACATTACAAGCTTAAGTCCTGGTGTATGTTCTACTTAGGGAATGATGTAGATTAGGTATCTAACAAGCGGTAAAGCAGACTTTTGTGGGAAACTGTGTGGGAGCCTTACAGAGGGGGAACTGCTTGTTATATCCAGATGCGATCAAATCAAAAGTGCTATTTATAGGAAAATATGGATAATTACATTTTGGTTTATACAGCTACTAAAAATGTCAATATTTCGCCCCAAAAGATTTGTGCTGTTGCATTGTATACAGGCCTCGAAAAATTATAAAAATGTTACTAGACCTGCAGGTCTAGTAACTTGAATAATCTACTCGACCTAACTGTAATATACTTGACCCATAAACTGATCTCATTATGTCATCTTAGGCAAATATTTTATTTTGCAGAGCCACCTTTTTCTTCATTATCACATACGAGAGCACCATCCAATGTGTGAGTTCAGCTTTCCTGCTAATGTACGCCAAGGATATCATCTGTTCAATCTGAGTTTTGTTCTAGGCATTTATATAGTGCTCAGTCTGTCATTGGTATGGCATCACAGCACTTTTGGTAGTCCGGGGGTAATTTTCCAAAACTTTCATCGACTTCCATTTTAAACTAGAAGCAGATTCGGCTTGTGAAGAAGAGTTATCAGTAGTGTCAATGGGCATTTCCTCATTTATGTTCTTGCTTCAGTGAGTTGTGCATGAATGTTCTTGGTGTTTGATAGGTGACACCAGAATGTTGTACCAAATCACTTGCACTTCATCCGTTGAAAGCTGCGCGTACTTCGCAGAAGTATATGTGCCTGTGTAAAGCAGATTGTTGCAACGTGGGTTAATCGGCGCAGTGACTGTCATTCTCTGTTACAGAGTATTTTCCATTTCTTCTCATACTATTGCTGCTCACCAAAACCACTATTTTCTGTCACCTCGAAAGCTGCTCCCTTGCGGCTCCTTTCAGTGGGGTATCCACCTCCTCTCCCCCCCTCCCCTAGTCATTTGCCCTTAATAAGCTTTTCAAAATAATTGACTGAATCTAGGTGGAAAATATTAGTCCTACTAACAAGAAATTCAGAAGCACATATGTAGTTCATTTTTAAAACCACATTTTCTTCAAAAGATGTTCATGTTTATTAAGAAACTCTCCCCGATGAAAAAATGTTTAGTTTACTGACTGGTGTTCAGATCACAGCGTACAATGCTTTGCCAGTTGGGTCCTGTAGTTTCATGGTTTGCCTTAGAAGGCTTGGTCTCCATTTCTCAAGCTAAAATTGTCAGACATAGCATGATCCCAAGTAGCAGCTACTCATATGCTATATAGTTGTAGCAGTTTGATGTTAAGTGTCTGCTATGTTTTAATCTAATATGCTTATATTTTGTCTAACTTTAACAAGTAGTTTGTCTATTTTCGCTAACTTTCTGCCCAAGCTTCGCCACGAGCTGGAGGCATATTGTCCAATACACGCAACAAGAATGCAGAAAGAAAGCAGCTAGCTACTGGGAGGTCAAGAGAAGGTGCAGGCTAGCCAAGCTACTTCTTTAATCAACCAGAGCACTTCCCTCCGGTTAGGGTGACCGTCATTTTAGCATCACAGCTGTCAACTGTATGTCATGGCGGGGAAAATTTGGAAAATCAGCAGAGTCTATAGTTGTTCCTTCATGAAATATAAATTTAAAGCATCAAATACAAGAAGCTATTACTTCAAAAGTATTTTAGTGATTGTCTAAACCAAGGCTAAATAATTACGAGAGCAGACAGAAGGATAATGACAGATAAAACGAATACTGAAGATTTTACATAAAATCTTATTGAGGTCCTGGGTTTTCCTGGAACTCAAAGGATGAACAAATACACAGTAATTTTCTCAGAGAAAATTGTCAATCTGACCTGTGAGCCCAGGACAAGGTGTGTAAGCTGTTCCAGTTTCAATTTAAAATTACCATCCACAAAGAAAGTGAACAGGGAGTAATTTAACTAACCTACATCTTTTCCTGAAAATCTCATGTGGTCTGAAGGGTCACTGATGCGTATCCAATGGAAAGGAAAAAGAAATGTATCTTCAAACCAATTTGACAATTTTACATGAGCAACCTCCTTGTATATCACTTAGTTTAGCTCCCACGGTGGTGTTTTGAAACTATTTAGTCAGTTAACTTCTGGTGCTCTGCATTGTCGAAGATAATGATTTTTCTTCTTTTAAATTGTGGCATGGATTTGAGGGGTGCTGCAGCACCTGCCGCACCCCTTCTTCCAGTGCCACTGCCATTGGTTATCCTATTCCCAAAGCCAGTACATTGCTTGGAAGGAATCTACAACTTTGAAATGCCTGGAGGGAATAACACAGTCCACACCGAGAGGAGGAGTACAATCCTGAGCATGCACCATCTGTGTGTGGCCTATAGACATTCCAGTACAGACAAAGGGGCTTATGTAGAGTTTGACGGGCAAGGTACACATCACACATGCATTATTGTCGATGGCACTTGTAATACGGTAGACGGCATACCCACCAAGTTTGTAACGGAGTCCAAGTCAGCAAGACTCTAAAAAAGGCCCAAAGTCTTCTTTAAGGTTAGCATCAAATAACTCCTGCCGTTAACGGGGCCACCTTAGCATAAGCCACTTACATGTGAAAATATCTGCATTTACACGGTCTCCACTTGGCATTCAACTGACACATTTATAAATTGAGCAGCAACATTATTACCTTATTTAAGACTATTTTGCACATCAAACTATGCACCCTATAGGATAGCACTTGCTGTTATCGGCATATAGTATTATATTGTAATTGTGTTTATATAGCGCTTACTACCCCTGATGAGGAGTTGTATCTGAAAGAGACACGTTAGTGACAGATTCCTTACCTTAGAATATCCCCAGGCGTCAGGCTGGATCCGGAAAGTTTTTTGCGTAGCAGTACCCTTGCGCGTCGGTAGGCGGCGTCGTGCGGCTCCGCGTCCGTCGTCGGCGTCGTGATCGCCGGGATGACGTCGCGGGCAGTACTTAGGCGCCGCCCCTGCGCGCTGACGTCAGTTCTTCTTTTTCCGCGCCAGCAAGCGCAGATCCGGGAAGAGCAGTGCCCTGGTCATTTTTTGACCAAACTTTTTGGTGAATTTTCACTGTTTTTCTCAATCGACTTCAAGGTGTCGTAGGGATGCCCGGGTTTAAACGTTGCGGCGCCTGTGCTCGGATGATGTCCGTCACAGACCCGCATTGGGAGTGTCTCTTCTGCCTCGGCCGAGGCCACGACACGGAGTCTTGTACCGACTGCCAGGCCCTCAACCCGAAAGCTTTGCGAGAGCGGTCTCGAAAGCTCCTCGAGGCCCGGCATTCGGCTCCGTGGAAGCCCCGGTCGCGTGAGAGGTCCAGGGGTCGATCGCGGAGTCCACACCGGTCGTCGGCATCGAAGTCTTCTTCGTCCGGTAAGTCAAAACACAAAAAGTCCAAAAGCATCGTCGCTCTAGGACTTCGCCTCGCCGGTCTCGCGACTCGGCTGAGGCCCCTCCCGGCACCGTCCCCGCGGCCCCGGACATGCCTGTGGAGTCGCCCCGCAATACCCGTCCTTCCCGGGTTCGGGGGCGGATCCGGCCCAAGTGCAGGAATTCCTGTCGGCCATGGCCCGCCTCTTCGGGCCTCAAGGTCCCTCCGGTGCGCCTTCGGGCCCCGCGGGCCCTGATGGGGTTGCTCCGGCGTTGCCGACGGCTCCGGCCCCGGCGTCGCACGTGCCTCCAGCCTCGATCCCGGCTCCGGCCCCGGCCTCGATCCCGGCTCCGCAACCCCCATCGACGCCGGTCGACCTAACGACACCTCCGCCGGCGCCGATGTCTCCGGTGCCGTTCTCGACGCCGCCTGGGGCTCCGGGCGGCGTCGTCCCCCAGTTCCTTCCGGCTCCGGACATGGACCCGAACCGACGTCGCTCGACGCCGGTTCCGGCGCCGATGAGACCTTGGGTCCCAAATGTCCCTCCTCCCCCTTATTTTGAACCTGAGGAGGACCAGGAGGACTGGGAGGGTCTGATGACCCTCTGACACAACAGTGTCAGTACGATGAGGACTGGACAGAGGGTCTAGGGGATGCCAGTGGTCTAGATACTTCCCCTGACACTGGCATGCTGTCTCCTCCCGTGGCTACGGAGGAGGGAGCCAATTTTGCAACGGTGTTGCGTAGGGCGGCTGGAGCCTTACATCTCCAACTCCCTACTGTGGCGGTCAAGACTAATCTCTTGACAGAGGTGCTTCAGCCGGCAGCCTCCTCTACGGAGACTGTGCTGCCGTTTAACGACGCCCTCACTGACGTTCTTTTGGGCGCCTGGTCCAAGCCCAACACAGGGGCTCCTGTGGATAGGAACGTGTCCCGACGCCATCGCCCAGCTCCGGGCGACCCCTGTTTCTCTCTGTCCACCCCACCCCTGAGAGCTTGGTTGTCCAAGCCTCCGCTTCCCAAACCGCCTTCCCTACCGCCTCCGGATAGGGAATCCAAACGCCTGGATCAATTTGGGAAGAAGGGTTTTCTTCCTCCAGTGCTGGCTTGCGGTCCATCAACACCGCTTGCCTTTTGGGCTGATATACCCACTCCTTGTGGGATTCGGTGGCGAATGTTTTGCCCCAGTGTTCTGAGGAGGTCCAGACACTGCTTTCCCGCGCCATTGCTGAAGGAAGGGATGCGGCCAAATACACAATACGATGTGGCCTTGATACCGCCGACTCGCTGGGCAGGTCTATTGCAACGACGGTGGCGCTACGACGCCACGCCTGGCTGAGAACCACTGGTTTTTCAGGGGATGTCCAGAATACTCTCATGGACATGCCCTTTGATGGAGTCGGTCTTTTTGGGTCCAAAGCAGACCATGCGTTGGAGCGCTTTAAGGACTCACGGGCTACTGCAAAGTCCCTGGGCCTTTCTGCTACACGCCCTCCGCTGACTTCTGCTTTTCGCCCCTATCGTGGCCACGGTAGGGCGCCCTTCACGTCAGCAGCCCAGCCACCGGCCCGCGCAGCAGGCGTCTTCGCGTGGCCGAGGACGTGGATTCCGCCGTGGCGGATCGGGCAACCAGCGTGCGGGTCAGGCCACCACCTCCAACCCGTCCGCGGCCTCCAAACCCTCCTAGTCCCTCCTTTCAGGTGCACAGTACGCCGGTAGGGGCAGGGTCCGCCATCACCTTCCCCACTGGCGTACCATCACCTCGGACAGGTGGGTCTTGGACATTGTCCGAAGGGGCTACTCCCTCCCTTCGAGTCCACCCCCAGCCATGCCACCTCAATTCCACCGCATGTCAGGGGATTACTTGGTACTTCTGCAGAAGGAAGTCACGGCCCTCTTGGCCAAGAGGGCCATCGAGCATGTTCCGACCCCAGAAGTAGGGCGTGGTTGCTACTCCCACTACTTCCTGGTGCCCAAAAGGACAAGGAGGACATGCGTCCTATCTTGGACCTCCGGAACGTCAATCGCTTCCTCCGGAAGGAGAAGTTCAAGATGCTCACCCTAGCTCAGGTCTTGACTGCCCTCGACCCTGGAGACTGGTTGGTAGCGTTGGACTTGCAGGACGCATATTTCCACATCCCCGTCCTGCCGGCCCACCGGCGTTACCTTCGGTTCACGGTAGGCCCCGAGCATTTTCAGTTCACCGTGCTCCCCTTTGGCCTTACCAGTGCCCCTCGGGTGTTCACGAAAGTGTTGGCGGTGGTCGCAGCTCATCTGCGCCGGGCAGGGGTTTCAGTCTTCCCCTACCTCGACGACTGGCTGCTGAAGGCGGGCTCGTCCCAGGCAGTCGTCTCCCACCTCCAGACTACGGCCGAACTCCTGCACTCGCTGGGGTTCTCCATCAATGTGCCGAAGTCGCATCTGATTCCTTCTCCACAGCTCCTTTTCATCGGAGCAGTTCTGGACACGACGCAGTTTCGGGCCTATCCTCCCGAACGGCGAGTCCGGGATATTCAGTCTATGATTCCGATCTTTCAGCCTTTATCCTGGGTTTCGGTACGGATGACCCTGAGGCTGCTGGGCCTCATGGCCTCCTGCATCCTGCTGGTCAATCATGCCAGATGGCATATGCGGGCTCTGCAGTGGGACCTGAAGTTCCAGTGGGCGCAGCACCAGGGCAACCTGTCTGATCACGTCCAGATCTCGGAGGGGACTGCAAAACAGTTGCAGTGGTGGCTCTCGAACCGGCAATGGGTCATGGGCAGATCCCTCTCCCTTCCCCAGCCAGAGCACACAGTTGTGACGGACGCGTCCCTTCTGGGATGGGGCGGTCACATGGGAGAGGCGGAGATCAGAGGCCTCTGGTCTCCGGCGGAGTCCCGGCTCCATATCAACCTTCTGGAGCTCCGGGCGATCCGACTTGCACTCAAGGCATTCCTTCCCTCTGTCAAAGGGAAGGTAGTGCAGGTGTTCACAGACAACACCACCGCCATGTGGTACTGCAACAAACAGGGCGGGGTGGGGTCGTGGACCCTTTGTCAGGAGGCTCTGCGCCTCTGGACATGGCTGGAACATCAGGGCATGTTCCTGATGGTTCAACACCTGGCAGGTTCCCTGAACGCCAGGGCGGACGAACTCAGCCGCAGGTGCATGATGGATCACGAATGGCGTCTTCACTCGGAAGTGGCGCAAGGACTCTTTCTACAGTGGGGAGAGCCTTGGTTAGATCTATTCGCCACCGAAGAGAACGCGCAATGTCATCAGTTCTGCGCGTTGGAATTTCCAAGGCGGCACTCGCTCGGCGACGCTTTCGTCACGAGTGGAGTTGCGGTCTATTGTACGCCTTTCCGCCTATACCACTTCTACCCAGAGTGTTGAAGAAGATTCGGCACGACCGGGCCCAAGTCATTCTTGTGGCTCCGGACTGGGCTCGAAGAGTTTGGTATCCCGAGCTACTCAATATGAGCATAGATCCCCCGATCCGTCTGCCTCTTCGGGAGGATCTTCTGTCGCAGCAGCAGGGGACGGTCCTCCACCCTAACCTGTCCAGCCTCCACCTGCTTGCGTGGAGATTGAGCGGCGGCAGTTGATTCCTTTCGACTTGCCTCCCGAAGTTTGTGATGTGATTCTGGCAGCCAGGCGTCCCTCCACTAAGGTGGTATACGCCTGCAGGTGGAACAAATTTGTGGCATGGTGCACAGCAAAGGCTGTGAATCCCCTTTCTGCCCCTCTTTCTGAGGTCCTTCTGTTCCTTCTCTCTCTGGCCCAACAGGGTTCTGCCCTGGGTACCATCAAGGGTTATCTTTGTGCTATCTCGGCCTTCCTCAGGCTCCCTGATCAGCCCTCCCTTTTCAAGTCCCCTGTTGTTAACAGGTTCTTAAAAGGCATTACACACCTCTTCCCTCCTGTTCCGTTTGTGATGCCTCAGTGGGACTTGAACTTGGTTCTTACCTTTTAATGTGCGCTCCCTTTGAGCCTCTACATAACTGTCCTCTTCGTCTTCTGACTCTGAAGACAGCCTTTCTGGTGGCCATCACCTCCGCTCGGCGGGTGAGTGAGCTCCAGGCTCTATCTTGTAAACCTCCCTTTCTGTCTGTTCATCCAGACAAGGTTGTTCTTCGGATGCGTCCGTCCTTCTTGCCAAAGGTGGTTACTGCTTTCCACATTGGGCAGACCATCACTTTGCCCACCTTCTTTCCGCCTCCGCATCCTTCCAGAGAGGAAGAGAGGCTCCACCGTCTGGACCCAAAACGTGCGCTCTCCTTCTATATCGACCGCACAATACACTTCCGGGTGGATGACCAGCTCTTTGTTGGCTACGTGGGCGCCAAAAAAGGTCGGGCGGTGCACAAACGAACTATCTCCCGCTGGGTTACCTTGTGCATCAAGACCTGCTATTCTTTGGCTAAAAGGAGCCTCCTGTTGGGCTGCGTGCCCATTCCACCAGGGCAACGGCTGCTACCACGGCCTTGGGCCGCGGTGTTCCGCTGCCGGTTATCTGTCAGGCAGCTATGTGGGCCTCGCTGCACACGTTTACAAAGCATTACTGCCTTGACAGTCAGGTCCGGAGGGACGGCTTCTTTGGCCGTTCTGTCCTCCAGGACTTCCTTGTCTGATCTTTGTTCGCAGACCCACCACCGGGGTTGGTATTGCTGGGGTATCTATTCTAAGGTAAGGAATCTGTCACTAACGTGTCTCTTTCAGATGCACAAGTTACTAACTTGTGTAACGATATATCTGTAAGAGACAGTAGTTAGTGACAGATTCCTACCGCCCCACCCATCCTCCCCGTTCTGCGAACTGATTTCTAGGATTAAGGACATCCCTTTCAGGGCCCTAGTATTTTTCAGACACCTATGTCAGCTTCTTGCATGGCTCTGCGTTCCTGGCGCGGAAAGTCGTGTACAGAACTGACGTCAGCGCGCAGGGGCGGCGCCTAAGTACTGCCCGCGACGTCATCCCGGCGATCACGACGCCGACGACGGACGCGGAGCCGCACGACGCCGCCTACCGACGCGCAAGGGTACTGCTACGCAAAAAACTTTCCGGATCCAGCCTGACGCCTGGGGATATTCTAAGGTAAGGAATCTGTCACTAACTACTGTCTCTTACAGATATATCGTTACACAAGTTAGTAACTTGTGCATCCGTGCTACAAAAGAAAACCTTATTTAACAAAACCGATTTTTGACAGTGTTTTTGCATTAACTCCGATGCATCAGACTACCACAGGAGGTATTCCACCTTACTAGTGAGTGCAAAATATTGTGGTACCAAACTATGTCAAAACGATCGAGGTCAAAAATATTCAGATGAGTTTCTATAGGTAAGAATAGATTTACTTTACTCCACATATATGTACCTTGACAGTGTGTGTATCCTCAGGGTACATAGATGTGGAGTTAAGAATAGCAAACGAAATTTACCTATATGCACTTACCTTCTCGATATTTTTGCCCTTAATATTTTTGTCACATAATTCTGTTGCCATGATATTTTTGCTGTCGATATTTCGACATACAACCCTCAGGAGGTGAAGAAGCTAGAAGGGGAGAGTAGATTCCCTTCGAACATGATAAATGCAGGGTCTCCACACAGACGCACTCTTCAGATGAGTCCACAAGTTGACTTTATTTCCTCAATAATGACGAAGTTGCTTTGGGTCATCCAGCAGAGGGCAGAATTCTGCACCGCTTGCCTGTCTATAACACAAGTTGCAGTGCAAAACTGTCAGAAGTCAGTTGTGTGTTCCACTTTTTAAGTGACTATATTAATATGAGAGAGAGAATGCTGAAAAATGTATTTTGGATGAGCGCTTGTCCAAATAGCGACAAACAAATCTTTCTAGGGGATTTCTCCTAATAAATGTGTCCATCTCTTTTGTGCTTTGTTGGGTTTCAGCTGATTGGTTTGTTTTGTTTAATTTCTTTTTTGTTGCAGGCGGAGCCGGATGAGGAGGAGAACACTCAACTGAAGAGGACAGAATCCGAGGTGGAGGTATGTTTTCGCAGGAAGTCTGCGATCATGTGTCCTGTGCTATCCAATCGCATCCCCCAGAAGCAGGTCTCATCTAAAAATATTCGTCTCGTGCTTAACGCATTGCTCAGCGCGAGACCCAAGGGCCCCCCAAGGCGGGCAAGCCCCGCAGGGCCACCTTCCTATATTAAAATCATCACAACAGTCCTGTGTAAATGTACCTTTTAGGGGTACACTGGTGCAGGGTCACCCTCTTGTCCACGGGTTCAAAGACCAACAAAATAGAGATCAGCACTGGAGTTGGAATAAATAACAAGTTTATTAATCACTCATGAGCGGGACCACGTCCATACAACACTCAAGTCTTGCAGGAGGTAGTACACTGAAGTCACAGAACACAGGTCTTATACAGGTTTTCTGCAATGCAAGCATGTGAACAGAAATAGGAAGAACAAATTTTAGGAATAGCTATCAGCAAACAAGGGCAGATGAATAACCATGTGGTCAGCAAAGTGGGAGGGGGAGCAGGAATGCTTATGGCAGCAGTAAATGGTCAACAGTTAATATCTGAGACCAGGTGCACTGACAACTATAAACCCTCAGCACGTACATTGCTTTAGCTGAGTCAGGAAGGCCACAAAAATAGATGACACAGGCAGAGTGAAAAGACGAGGCGCAGAGGACGAAAGAATTACAAAACTAACAAAATGGACACCACAGCCAAAATGGCTGTAGCTTATGCTAACGTAAAATATTACACATTTCCACAGACGACCCTTTTAGCATAAGCTGAAGACATTTTCTTATGCTTTAAAAGGGGTACGATAAATATCATAGATGTCAATTGACATTATATCACAAATTTCTTGTTCCATTGCTGAACGGGCATTTACATTTTGGACATTCATTTTTGATGGTAAACAAGTAGTACAAGTGGAAATACAGAGGGAACAAAGCATTGGCCCACATTGAATACATAGACAACAAGAGAAGAGAATTGCAATGATTATGAATAAGGCCGACAATATTTTCAGACCCCACACAGAAAATGTGTTCCAGAACCATCCAGCCCAAGTCCATGTTCCTGAATCTTGATGTATTTCAGTAGCTATTTTATGCATTTTGGAAATGGCACCATAAACAGAAGGGGCGTGGTCAGGGATAAATACACAACAATGACTACCGATAATGCGACATGCTCCACTACGATCAGCTAGAATAACATCTAGCACCATTCTATTTTGCAAAGTCACAATTCTCGTAATTTGGAGTTCTTCTGTAATGTTTCCAAGAGCCATTGCTGTTTGGTTAGTCACAGCCTCTACTACGTGTGTTAAGCGTCTAATTTTCCTGCTATTTAAAGCCGCACCAACAAAGAAAAAGAGTCCCAAATTAAAGTCAACATATTGCTGTAATGCAGTGTCAGTTTGATCCACTTCATCATTGTTTATAGTTCTTTTGAATCGGTTCAAGGGAATGTCATTAAACAGTTTTTGATCTTTATGATAAGATGCAGGTGCTAAGAACACGGGAGGGAGCAAAAAGGACACATAGCACAGTCCAGACCATCCAATTGGCAGATGGTAGTAACCTTTACTTCCACAAATGAAATAAGTGTTGTGTGAGGATAGAAAACTGCTATTGTTCGTTCCAGTAATGTTCAATACTGTAGTACAGTCACTTTTCCCCACTGGGATACTGCCAAAACTGCTCACACAAAGCTTGCTTGAGCTCTAGTAACAGCAATAACAGGAGGCCCGTTACCCTTGGCTGTCCGAGTGTTGGGGAAAACGTATCTTGTGGAGGAATTCTCTTTGCGATACTCCTCCATTTCCCATACAGTTCCTTTGGCTTGTGGGAGGCCTTCCTCATCAGGGTAACAAACTTTATCAAGTTTTGCATTAAGTCCTCCTACATCAGCTAGAGTAATATTAGCAATTTCAGAGGCCCACAACAGTGCGAACCAGGCTCTACAGGAGCCATTATGCGAGAATGGCAAGGGAATGAAAGGCGTTCCTCCCTTCTTCTGATGAGCTGACATCATTCCACATACCCAGCAGTTGGTAGTGTTCGTAGCATTATGAGTATGATGCAACATTTGTATGAAAGTGTTATTGAGATATGACATCCGGTGTTTTCTCTCATGATAGGGAAGAGTAAAGTAATAATGTTCTGTGGGGACAGGAGTAGTAGCAGTCAGTGAGTTTCGAGCCGGAGTTACTTCCTCCACAACCCACATTATCACAGCAATGATGACAGCAGTCAAAGTTAGTCCAGTAACAAACATTGAACGCTTGCTACAGACTCTTGCAGCATTCGATTTCTTCTCCTCAGGCATGTTCATCTTGTCGAAGAAAATAACAAAACAGATGGTGCCCTAAGGTCCTGGGCAGGCGTTGGTTTCTTCACTAACGTTGAGACGAGTAGTCACTAAAAGGCTACCCCCCTTTGTAGTCAGTCTTTAACTACCCAGGACAGTGGCTCAAACAGTCTCTTTCTGCGATGAAGTGTCTTTCTTCCTGGATCGAAGTAGATATCTAGATGCGCCAGGGATCGTGTGGTCTGGGAAGACTTCCTCAGGTCCTTCAGGTGACGCAGCTCGTCCTTTCTCGGTGACCAGGATGTCGCGGTAATCTGTCAACGCAGCTGGGTTCACGAGGGCATGCGGAATCTTTCGGCAGTGGCTGGCGTGGACCCAGTTCTTCCTGTTGGTCACTCGGACTGCAGTTCTGGTAGCAAGGAGGACCTGCTCCGGGCCACGCCAGCGAGGTTCCAAGGAGCTTGTCCGTTGAAACGACTTTGTCAAGACAAAGTCCCCAGGCCGCAGATCATGGCCTTCACCCTGAGACCTGTCTGGAAGAGCTTCCCGTACCTGCTGATAAATAGAAGACAAGCTGTCAGTTAACTGGGACAAATAGTCACTCATCAACACATAGGGTACATCATGTATAGGGCGAGGCTTAGGGATCCCCCAAATATTCATGGGCCGCCCAAAAACTACCTCATGTGGCGTAAGGCCAGATCGTGTATGTGGTATCGATCTGATAGAAAGCAAGGCCAGGGGCAGCGCATCAGGCCATTTCAAAGACGTGGAAGCCTGTATTATAGCCAATTTCAGTTTCAGGGTGGAATTGTAACGCTCCACCAGACCTGCTGACTGTGGGTGAAAAGCGGCATGAAATTTCTGCTTAATCCCCAATCCTTTCATGACATATTCCATAACTTGCCCAATGAAATGAGGTCCGTTGTCACTCCATAGGACCCGACAAATGCCGAATCAAGGAAAGAACTCCTTTAGGAGAACTTTCGCTGTCGTGAGAGCTATATTATCCTTCATAGCATACGCCTCCACCCATTTACTGAAGGCACAAACCACTACTAGGACATACTTCAAATTGTTACAACGCTCAAACTGAATGTAGTCCATTTGCAGGACCTCAAAAGGTGCAGTTGGTGTCGCAAACCCTCCTGTTGGAGTTCGCGTTCCTTTTCCAGGATTATACTGGAGACAGATCAGACAAGACTGAACTATCTTTTTAGCAGTGCCGGCAATATCAGGATGATCCCAAACTTGCATAAGTTGCTTTGCCATTGAGGATGCTCCAACATGTGCCGGCCCATGTGCCATGTGAATCAAAGGGTATAAGTATGCTGTGGGTAACTTCCATTTGGTCATATCTTTATTACTCCAGCAGCCCTCATCATCCAGTGTTCCCTCCTTAGACCATTGGTCTAGTTCATCGGTGGAGGCAGATTGTTGCATGTCCAGTACCTCTTGCCTGGCATCATGCCAACATTCAGCTTGTGACTTCACTACATACATAGATGTGGTATTTCGCTGCATTGCGGTTTCACGGGCTGTGTAATCTGCGAAGGCATTACCTGCTCCTATTTTATCAATCACACTTTCTTGTGTGCACTACACCTAACAATTGCCACTTTCTTAGGATAGGTTAGAGCAGTAAGAAGATTATGTACTAATTCTCCATGCACTATCTGTGTCCCATGTGAGGTGAGGAAACCCCTTTTTTCCATAAGCGGCCAAAATTGTGTGCCACCCCGAAAGCGTACTGGCTGTCAGTAAAAATATTAACAAGCAAATCTGTACTAAGCTCACACGCTCCGTTGGTGCAATCAATTCGGCCGCTTGGGCTGACTTCTGTGGGATGCGAGCTGTTTCTACTACTGTCTGAAGTGTTGTAATCGCATAGGCAGCAGATGTAGTGCCATCAGGCAATTTGAGACACGAGCCATCAACCCATAACTCCCCATCAACACTAGAGAGAGGTGTATCTTGCAAGTCAACGCGGCCCATTGTTTGCTCTTCAGTAAGGAATATACAATCATGTAACTCTTGCGACTGAGACTGAGTAGCTGGAAATGGCAATAGTGTGGCAGGGTTTAGGGTCAGACATCTTTCCAGTGTAATATGAGGGGCCAAAAGTGTCAATTCATATCCTGTCAAGCTGGCACTAGTCAAATGCTGTGTTTTTGTTTGATTTAGCAAAGCATCAACAGAATGGGGTACTAACACAAGCAGCTTATGTGACAAAACTATTCCTTCACTCTGACGTATTGATTCAGCCTTTGCTGCCACCGCTCGGAAACATCCAGGCAGCGCGCGAGCGACTGTGTCAAGAACAGCTGAGAAATAGGCACAAGGACGTTGCTTATCACCGTATGTTTGTGTTAAGACTGAGCGGGCACAACCTTCCCTCTCGTGTACATAGAGTGTGAAGGTCTTAGTGTAGTCTGGAGTTCCTAATACTGGTGCAGAGCAAAGAGCTTGGCGTAACTGTTGGAAGGCATTCTGGCATTCAGTAGTCCATGGGAGGGGCATTGTAGTGTCTTTAGTCAAAAGTGCCAACAAAGGTTTAATAATGTGTGAAAAACTGGGGATCCACTGCCTACAAAAAGAAGTAAGATCAATCAGTGCACGGACATCCTTCTGAGTACGGGGCACAGGAGTATCTAAAATGGTCTGAATGCGGTCTGGTGTGAGTGCACGTCCCTCCTTAGACCGGAGGTGACCTAAATAGGTAACCTGCGGTCTACAATATTGCAATTTCTTCCGGGAGACTTTGTGATTATAGGAGGCAAGAAATGATAACAATGACAATGTTCCTTCTTCGCATTGCTCAGGGGTATCTGCAGCTAACAAGATGTCGTCAACATACTGGAAAAGGGCCACCCCTTTTGGTACAGGAAAGGAATCAAGCTGTCTTTTTAGTGCCTGACTGTAAATACTAGGACTCTCTGTATACCCCTGCAGAACCGGAAGGATCTATTTTTTAACGTAAATCCGAAAAGATAACGACTGTCTGGGTGAATGGGTATTGAGAAGAATGCATTTTTAAGATCTATAACTGAAAAGATAGTGGCAGTGGGAGGGACCATAGTGAGAAGGGTTGTGATATCAGAGACTACCGGATATTGAGGCACTACAATTTTATTAACCTCTCGCGAATCAATAATGAATCTGTAAATTTTAGTGTCCGTGTCTTTTTTTCAAAATAGGAAGAATAGGGCTATTGCAGGTATTATAGGGGACTTCTTCCACTACCCCCACCTTAATCAAGTCCTGAACAATGTGTGTCAATGCTTCTTCACCTTCTCGGGATATCTTATACTGCGGCAAACGAGGCAGTAAGACACCTTCTTTTACTTGAATGTGCACAGGTGGAATAACCATTTGACCCACGTCGGTATCTGATGTAGCCCACAAAGTTCAAGGTAGGGACGCCAGAGCGGTATCCTCATTAATAAGACAGGATCTTTCAACCATTGGATAATTATCATTCAAAATAACACGCACACCTTCTGGGGAACAACGTATTGTTGGCACGAAAATATTTAAGCATATCGATACCCACAATGTTGTCCGGCGTGTTAGGGGAAAGCAAAAATGGACAAGCTGCAGTGAATTTGTCAAGTCCGAATTCAAGTGGCTGAGAAAGCGGGCTAGGTGTAGGTGTTCCATCGAATCCTATCGATGTTATCATTGTGCCAGACAGGGGAGCCCTAGGAACCAATTTTTTAGACAGAGCACTACGGGTAGCCCCTGTGTCAACCAGAAATCGATCAGTAGATCCCAAGACTTTTGCATCAACATAAGGACCCATTTGATCTACTGGCACCGATTCCTTACCCCATCCTAGGCATCCCTATGCATAATCGGAATCTGCAAGGGCATCATCAGAATAATCAGACACTTGATATTGATTTTGTCTATCAAAAGTGTTAGGATAATTTGGTCCTTGTTCAACTGCCTCAAACCTGGGACGAGTTCCTGTACCTCCCTGTTTCCTGAATTCCCTGGGCGTCCTCTCATACTTCCCTTCCCCGTTGATACTGCTGACCTCGCAAAAGAGGGCACTCAGAACGCCAATGCCCAGTCTCTTTACAATAAGCACACTGATCAGGGGACAAATTTGCACGAGGGAGAGGGGGCACTCCAGGTGTATACACTGCACGTCCGCCTCTTCCACCTCCCCTAAATGGTGGACCATATACTTGAGCCATCATAACTTTTGTCTTTAAATCTTTAACCTTCTTATCCTCCCTGCCTTTCGCTTCCTGTTCTTGTCGCTCGTAATATTGGGCCATAGTCAAAAGGTAAACTGGGGAAGACGTGGTCCACGAACTCTTGCTAGCCTTTAAGCGACTGGCTATTTCCGGTAACATATTAGCGACAAATTTGTCGACAAACAAATGCTTACCCGTATCATCGGCCAATGACTGACCACTAAAATCATGAAATGTCTCTTCAAATCTTGAAAAGAAATCAGAAACTAACTCATCCTTTTTCTGTTTGCAGGACGCTAATGTAGTCCAATCTATTTTCTTCAGAGGTATGAGAGTTTTCAACTTAGTTACAATAGCTTTAGGAAGATCTAATATCTCCTTCTGGGGTTTCTGCGCAGGCTCCCTTTCCGCATCTATTTCTTCTAAATGTTCCCAGGTATCACCATATGCTACATTATCATCTATTTTACGTATTGTTCTCCACATATCAGGGGGGAAAATGAGTCCAAAAAACATATCAATATCTGGCAGGGTCATAGTGCAGGAGCTGATGGCTCCTTCCACCTCCTCATAGAAGGCGGCAGGATTTTTCCGGGGGTCGGGCAAAGTAGCTTTAAGAACCATAGCATCTGCTCTACTCCAAGGAGTGTAAACCCAATTATATATAAAATATCCCTTTGCATCATCCGAAGTTTTATCATTGCTAATTCCCGCACCCTTCGGAGGAACATACAAAGGTGCAGCTTCACGCATTGGTTTCATAGTAGTTTTACTACTACTACTACTAGATTCATTCTTGTTTACCGAAGCATCTACTTCCTTTTCCTGCATTTGAACTTTTTCTACAACATTAGATTTTCTAGCTAATTCTTGCTCCTTACGTAAACGTAATGTTTCATCTCGTAATTTGACCACTCGTCTAATCATATCAGGTAAGTTTGAAAAAAGGAAAGTCCCATCTACTGATTATAATCAGTACTTATATCATCGGGCTCTGTTTCATTAGAAATATGCCGCCAACCATATATTACCTCCCAAGAGAATTTCTCTACAAAATAAAATTGGTCTATATCTTTCCACTGTTGAACCATAGCTACAAGGATCGATGCAGTGGTAGTCCGACGAGCTTCTTGTCTAGCAGTGGATTTTAATGTATCTTTTTCTGCTTTAGTCAAAGTAGAGCGAGTCTGCCGCCCAACTTGCTTGTCTGTATCTTTATCGTCTGAAGAAAAATGCTCCTCGTCAGAAGCCTCATCCTCGGGGGCAGTGGAGAATTTATACGGGGGTGGAGGGCGTTCTAATAGGATGCAGTCATCCTGGGGTTTATTAAGTATGGGATAAATAGGGCGCCTAATAGGGTACTGGCCTTTTACCTCTAATCGACGTTCCCTATCTTCTTTTTCTTTTAAATCCGTTATTTCTTTATTTTTTTATTCTAACGCTTTTTGATATATCGTTTTCTGCTGTTCTTTTTCTGTTATAGCTTCCGCTTTCTTCACTCTCTCTCGCACTTCTTTATCCCACATACGTACACAATCAAACATATCTTGTCGACTTTTTCTTTTAAATAAACACTGCTCTACATATTGAACCTTTTTAGAATCAAATGACCCATTCACTGGCCATTGTAAATCAGACTCTTTCTTGGTGTATTTATTCCACAATGTACCATACATTATGGGAGAAATACCATATTTGATGTACATCTCTCTGTTAGGGGTCCCTTCCAGAGGAGCCGGCTGACTTTGCTCTAAACTATTTTTGGTACCACCAGAACAGCAACACCACGTACGGAGTGTTCTGAGAACAGGCATGTTTTTTTTTCAAGTATATGTAAAATATTACTACTCCAAACAAATATTCCAAAGAAAGGGAGAAAAATCTCCACATTACCTGCCTTCACTTCTTTGCAAAGAACGAAAAACAAACAAATTCTAAATCTTGGCCAAGCAAATCAAGAGTGCCGCTTCAGCGACCTTACCAGACAAAAGTCTCGAACTCCCACCTGCCGATCTCTGGTCGACCTAATGGTCACTGCAAAATATGCGCCAAAGAGAACCCCAGTCGAGACCGGCCAACACCTGGAGGGTCAAGTCAGGAAAACCGGAAAAACCACTTTGGTCTGCAAAGACCAGGGTCTCCTCATGCAGGGTACCTCCTCAGTAATATTTCGACCCTCCGTCGAGACCACTCCTTCGGACGGCCGCGTCTCCGATGGGGCCCAACGTTGGACGCCAACTGTGGAAATGTACCTTTTAGGGGTACACTGGTGCAGGGTCACCCTCTTGTCCACGGGTTCAAAGACCAACAAAATAGAGATCAGCACTGGAGTTGGAATAAATAACAAGTTTATTAATCACTCATGAGCGGGACCACGTCCATACAACACTCTCAAGTTTTGCAGGAGGTAGTACACTGAAGTCACAGAACACAGGTCTTTTATACAGGTTTTCTGCAATGCAAGCATATGAACAGAAATAGGAAGAACAAGTTTTAGGAATAGCTATCAGCAAACAAGGGCAGATGAATAACCATGTGGTCAGCAAAGTGGGAGGGGGAGCAGGAATGCTTATGGCAGCAGTAAATGGTCAACAGTTAACATCTGAGACCAGGTGCACTGACCACTATAAACCCTCAGCACGTACATTGCTTTAGCTGAGTCAGGAAGTCAACAAAAATAGATGACAGACAGAGTGAAAAGACGAGGAGCAGAGGACGAAAGAATTACAAAACTAACAAAATGGACACCACAGTGCAAGCAGCAGTTCCTAGAAACAAATGTACTGCTTTTCTCTCTCTCTGTCTCACACTCTGTCCCTCACTCCCCTCTTCCATTGGTCTCTATCTCTCGTTATCTCTATTCCTTCATCTCTAACTTTCTTGGCATGTCTGTAACTCTCTCCCTCTCTTTCTCTTGTTTTTGCCCTGTCTGTAACTCTTTTATTGTCTTACTTCCTCTGTCTCTCTGTAACTCTCTCTCCTTATCTCTCTTCCTCTTTCTCTCCTGTCAGTACATCTCATCTATTCTCGCTCTCACTGTCTTGCTGTGCTTCCTTCTCTCACTTCTGTCTCTTTTTCTCTTCCTCTCATTTTCTCTTTCATCTTTTTTGTCATGCATTGTCACGTTCTCTGCTTCTGTCTGCCTCCAGTTTTTCCCTTGCTCCTCTCCCCTCTCTCTCTCTCTCTCTCTCTCTCTCTCTCTCTTTCTCTCTTTCTCTCTCTTTCTCTCTTTCTCTTTCTCTCTCTCTTTCTCTCTTTCTCTTTCTTCTCTCTCTCTCTCTTTCTCTTCTCTCTCTCTTTCTCTCTTTCTCTCTCTCTCTCTCTTTCTCTCTTTCTCTCTTTCTCTCTCTTTCTTTCTTTCTTTCTTTCTCTTCTCTTTCTTTCTTTCTTTTCTCTCTCTCTTTCTTCTCTTTCTCTCTCTTTCTCTCTCTCTCTTTCTCTCTTTCTCTCTCTCTCTCTTTCTCTTTCTCTCTTTCTCTCTTTCTCTCTCTTTCTCTCTTTCTCTCTTTCTCTCTTTCTCTCTTTCTCTCTTTCTCTTTCTCTCTTTCTCTTTCTCTATCTCTCTTTCTCTATCTGTTTCTCTATCTGTTTCTCTATCTCTCTTTCTTCTCTCTCTCTCTCTCTCTCTCTGTGGCTCTCACTCTGTCTCTCCTCTTTCACTTTACTGGCAAGAACCCGGCCATGTTAAAAAAAAAAAAAAAAAAAAAGTGATACGGAATGTGTAGGGCTGATTCGCTGGTGTGTAAAAGAATGCTGAGGCTTACCCCCACTGCACCGGAGCCCCCAGCATCCGCAACAAGTCTACACATAGGGCAGTATAGCTGTGCAGGACTCAGAACACCTCTTTAGGACAGTAATCTATGGAGTAACTGATAGGGCAGAGATCAGTATAGATCAGGGAACACAATTGCAGAACAAGGTGGGAGAATTTGATTTGTGAAAAAAAAACAAGCCTATACATTTGTATTATTAGACAACAGTAGGGACTGAAGATTTTCCACAGAGACTGGCAATTAGAACGAAAAGTCAGTACCTTCTAAATGTGAAGCGCCTTGAATCCGTCGGTGCTGGGAGACGCTATGGTAAGTAGAGTATTGATCACTCTCTCAAAAGAATGAAATAAGATTTTTGACCTTGGAGTGAGGAAAGTCTGGTAAATTAAGTCCAGTTCTCAAAGAAAAGTTTAGTTTTTTCCCATCAGCAAAGAGGATTTTCCACAGCACCAAATAACACACCAGCCTTGGAAGTATGTGGACCAGGGCAAGACTTTGCTAAGTATGAAGAATGAGAAGATAATTGGTGTAATCTGAAAACAAAACAAGATGGACTGCTCAGATAGATGACATAAACAGAATGCATTATAACAATAGAGTGAAAAGGGATGCTTTACTTAAGGGAGGCTATTAGGGTGAATGGAGGAAACAGTAGAGCCGAATCTAGTAAAATAGTTGCAACAAATGTTTTCGATGGTATCTGGCCACATTTATGGGTGAATATTGCCAAACCAGGAGAGTAGACTGTGGTAGGCACTCCTGCTCAACAGTTCCACGTTAACTTCCTCAAAATCACAACGTGAAAGAAGTCTCTGTAGTGGAGGTTTTAAAGGATGGGGCTTTACTGCTAGGGAAATTCACTAGTTATTCTGTATGTCAAAGATGGCGACTGACTTGTGCAATTTGTGGACACAGTAACATGCAAGATGGTGTCTTACTCGTTCGTCTTAAGTCTCAGTTGATATGTGAGCACTCGACTTGGGTGGAAACTTATGATCCTGGGCTGAGGGGGTGGGCGAATGCCTCCCTACCCGTTCTGAGGTACTAGATGTTTTCAGATCGCCTCATTGGACATTCTCTATAAAACTGATTTTGCAAATAACTTGGTTTCTTTTAATAGACTAGGATGACAATCTTTTTTATTATGTTTTTGAGAACAAAAACATTGAAGATCATGCCCAGGGTGTGGGTTTCAAATAAACATGCTGGTAAATCATTTTTGACATGCCCGTTGCGACGCCCACAGTACAAAACCTTGACAAAAATAAGAAGTCGTTCTGAGCACTGTCACTAGATGGCAGCATTATGCACACTTTGTAAATCTATAAGAGAGGCCATGCTGCAAAATTACTGTTGCAGGCAAGTCATTTGTGACTTAATTTGTCTGATATGGAATCTGGAGGTATGACATGTGATCCCAGTTTACCTCATAGGACTAATTTCACAGTGCTTCCAAAATCTCCACTTCCCTGATGTGGATATTAATGTTCCTTAGCTTCCAAAATTAGGAATGCTTGGAAACAAGCTAAATGTCCGTGTAAGGGGCTAAGAATGCTGCACAATTATAGTCGTGAAATAATCCCATGCCATACCACCATGAAGCGTAAATGCCATTATATTAGGACGGGGTTGCAAAAACAGTTATTCAACCTCAAAACATCATTAACATAGCGTCAAACATCTTGATACGTCATCCCCTTCTTCACCCAACAATTCTCACCTCGCACCAAGCTTTCACCCTTTACCTTGCCTCATTCTTTCCCATCTCACTCACTGACCTCCTTCCATTCCCCAATCCTTCTCTTCCCCTACCAAACATCCTCCAATGAAGCCTCCTTGAAACTGTTCCTAGAATCCTTCCCACCGTCTTCCTTCACCTGTGCTCCCCTCAGCCACCACCCCCCCCCCCCCCAACTGCAGCCGACGTCCCTACAACCTGTCCTATTATTGCATTTGCTGTTGAAACAGCCCCCCACCACTCCCTCAAATTTTGGTGGTTGGGTGGTTCTTTTATCTCCCTCCACCCGGTGGTGATAATGAGTCAGGAAGAGGCTGTCCACGCCCTTCCTGACCCCTATCTCTCCTTTACTCTTGCCCCTTCCCCTGTCCCTACCTATCCCCTGTCCTGGCCTCAACCATCTCACTAATTTCCCTAGGGGAAGACTGTTGCTTCCCCCTGGGTCCCTTCAATCTCAGTAGCCTGAGAACAGTGGGTCAGACTTCAGGGCAGTAGATCTGTGGTTCAGGAGTAAAATTGTTGGGATCAGTGAAGAACGGTTATTTAGAAACACCACTGAGGGGCACTGCGAAGTCAGTGATCCGGATTGACCTGGGGATTTTAGTAAATATGAAATCTACAATTTACAAAATAAACTGATTTTGCTATAAGAATGGCATGTTCGGGATCTGTAGCAAATCTTAAAATGCTATTCTCGCTGATTCTATAGTTCTAGCACACATGACAACATTTTAGAAGAGAAAAGTGGGAGATGGAAAAAAAGAAATTGGGAGAATGTATTACACCCATTGACTTCTATTGAAACAGGCAATTTCAGAAAGGAGACAACCAAAATAAATCTATTTTTTTGCTTCAGGAATCTGGAGTCTCCTGCCTGAATCGGGTCTATTGGCATGTATGTTCTAGTAACATCTGGGACACTCGGTCACGCTTAGTGAATGACACAAATTGCTTTTAGGTGTATGCCACATGATGGCTCCTCCCCATTGTTAGTTTATTACTTGGTATTTTATGATTTTATTTCTCGATTGATATTAACATTGTGCGGTCATGTTCTGTCTCCTCCCCCCCCACCTTCCCCATTTCTCATTCTCTCTCCTACCCTCTCTATTTCTTTCGCTGTCTCCCTTCATCCTCTTTGCTCTCCATTCTTCCTAATTTTTCGCCTTTCGCTCTCTCGTTGTACTCCTCTATCTCACTTTCTCCGTTCTCTCTCCCTCGTCTATTTTCAACTTGCTTAATATGGCTCTCATTGTTTCTCCTCTGTCCAACCCTCTCCTCTGTCGTTCTCTTCCCCCCCCTCTTCCCCCCTATGTCCCTTCCCATATCCCCTCCTTTCTACCTGTCCTCGGTTCCCCTTGGCAGGAGGCGGCGGCCATCATTGCTCAGCGGACAGAGAACCCCCTGGAGTTCTTTAAGCAGCAGGAGAGAGTGGCTTCCACAGGCTCGGACACACCCGTTCCTGTCGTGCACCACAGACCGAGTGAGTAGAGTTATGGCTGTTTTATGTTATGCGTTGGTTATCGACTGTATGTCACTGTGAGTTGCCTCTTGGCGCCAAGATTAGACATGCTCCTGCAATAGCCATGGCGCATTAAATAGCTGTGTTTTTACTTGTTTTCAGAGTTCAATGTGGTTCATAGTTTCTAATGTCTGGCTGCTAAGGCGAGTTGTCGCCTGCCCTCTTCTCCCTTCGGCTTGTTGGAAGAAGAATAAAACAAGATGATGTCACTCATGATCTAAGTGGAGAGCAATCTTGGAATTTCTCTTTGGTTCTTTGTCATAGTTTGCTCGGTTTGTTGTGCAAAGTGTCTTGAAATCCACGTGTTAAACTACTGTGAGCGGTTGAAGTTTTTTACAAGCTGGTGTGATGTGGTCTGAGCATGGGAGACTGAGCAATAGATGTGCTGCAGAGTGACGAAGTCTCTGCAATCTATTGATAAGATATCCTGGAATCCCCAGATAAATGCAGCAAGAGTAATCCCTTGACAGGTTACCAAGTACATAGCGGTTTAGTTCTTGTAGGCAGGAGCAAGATGTGGTAATGTTCTGTTTGAGGATTTAAGCAGAAAAAATCCTTGAACCACCCAAGTCAACTGTGGTCCCATGTATAGGTTGTCAACAAAACGACCAACAAGATTCTTCAGCATCCGAGCAAGCTTGGATCAAGAGCCACATATAGGGTTCAAAGTTATGGGCCATATGTCCACGCAGTCTCCTACCAACATTATTTCAGTTTTAGGTGGGATATTATTAAACCATTGGTTGCCACCCATTCATCATGCAACATAGGCACTCTGAGAACAATCGTCTTGTGGATTCAGTGGATGGCTGGAATTTAAAACCAGTTGAGTAAACTCATTATATTCATACACTTTTAAGCCCAACAAGTCCAATAAAATCAGCGCTATGATCGGCTCATGTCCTCCTCATACCTGAAGCTGTCCCATATGCCAGTTATCCCTTATCCAGTTTATCTGAGTGAGCAGAGCCTGCCTGGGCCGGGTCCAGACAATCATCAGGTTCTGCAATTGAGTAGGTGTGATTCACTGTTCATTCCATGACCTTAGAAAGCCGTGGCATGTGGCGATTGAGTAAATAGACCTACATCAGTGTAGCTGTCTGTAAGTAGTGCATTATTCGTTTTTAAAGTCACAACTTTCCTATTGGAGATTGGACGGGTGAAAGTTGGAGATATCAGAGGTGCCAACTTGGGTCTTCTTCAACAATGGGGGTAACATAGGCTAGTCTGAAAGCTACAAAGAATTTCCCATGGGAGAGACCGTCATCAGGTGAGTGAGATGCTCAGCAACTAATAGACCTGTCGCCACACTCTTATAGTTTGTACAGAGAACAGATCTGAGTGTGATCTTGAGCACCTTCTGGACAGTACTAGTTCTGAGAATTGTTCTTGGAAGGCATTCACTGTTTTGGAATGTGGGAGCAGCTCCTGTCATCTCAGTGCCTCCTAATGGTATTGGTGAAGTAAAGGGGTGTGCTGATAGTAATGGTTTGCTTTTCAAAGATGTTTCTGTGGTTGCTAGTTACTGTCCTATTAAAGAGCGAGTCCAACAGGTTAGCACCAGGAGAGCATGCAGAGGGCATCACTTGGTGGTGGATGAGAGAGCGTGTGGATGTGAGTGCATAATGTTGCAAACATGCAGGAGAGAGCTCATTAGAAGAGAGGATACACAAGTGGGTGGAAATGCTGGGCTTACCTAGGTAACAGATTTGCTAGCCAGGGTTGCGGGGCTAGTGGGCCTTTGAAAAACAAACACCCAAGTAAGAAGTCAACCTTTCCTGGAAAAGGAGAGAGAGGAGGATAGAGGGTCAAAAGACATCAGCAGTAAGGATCATGAAGTAAACTGGATTAGACCAACCAACCCCTCTTACAGCAAGTCAGTTAGCAATATGGAATGGAATGCTGGATAAAGGTGTCACGTAGGAACAAGATCATTGGAGAATTTAAATTCTCACTTAAAGATGCTCTAGGTCACAGGTGTCCAGCCTATGTCTGCGAGGACCATATGTAAGATTTTCTGGAAATAGGCCTGAGATATATTTACATATATATGATAAAATTTTTTTAACAAGTTTTATTTATTTTATAAGCTGTTCCAGGGTTTGAAATACCCCATGCAGCACAACCTCAAGATATTTCTTGAGGCTAGCCATTGCACGCACACACTCATAACTTTCTATTCTGTATGTCAAATTAATGCTACCAGACTAAGAGTCTTTCTAGATTTGTCCTTTGACTTAGCATCTTAGTTGCTAATTCCTGGCTTATGCCTTACAAGCTGGAGGAGGCGCGCAGGGCGAGTTGAGCCCATCAGTTTGTCTCCAGCCTTGCTTTGAAACATTTAATCTGGTTGGAACTTCTTATAAAGTCAGTGGGTTTCCTAAAGAATTTTCATGGATCCAGCCCTGGCGATGTACATTCGCCAGTCCTAGTCTAAATTCATGATGGTCACATAAACTGAGGGCCAAAAAGTCCATGGAAGTATCCATTGAGACGGGCCCAGGAACACACCGGTTTATAAAGTCTTGAAATGCCCCTTTGGACGGACGGTGAGTACAAAGATAACTGCTTTGTTTGATTTCCCTTATGTTAAGGGTAGGATGAAATCAACTGTACTCCAGTCACCTTAAGATGTGGCGCTGGGATGGGACTGTGATGTTAAGCTCACAGGGGCCACAACCGGGGTAGGATCCTCAAGAAGGGTCAGAAGACCGGGTCTAACATTCAGAGCGTCATTGGGGAGGAGTTTGGTCTAGGTACAGGGATACTACAAGGAAATTTCACATGACTTTTCAAGGGGTTGGGTGGTTCTAGAAAGAGTGCAAACTGTATGTTCAACAAGAGTACGTAACATGCATGTGGGGGGAGTATGTGCTCCAGGGCCTTTGATTTTTATCCAGGATGAGTAAGAGTAGTCAACCATCTCATTCAATTTCAACAGCCCTGCTCAATAACCACCAACTTCACATCCGCGTACTCCCTTCCCTGCCTCTGTCGTACTTTACAGCTTACACCCTATATCGACTAGGCTCTCAATACTATCCCAACTTCCAACTGGTTCCTCAGCATTGTTGTCCACCCCAGGCCCCAGTCCTTACTGTGCAACCCCCCTTCCAGAATCCTCATGTCCTCTCTACACTCTAATTGACCTTCCCTTACCTTCTGGTACCTCATGTTTCCCAGTGACACCATCTGTGAATCCCACAGTTTAAAAGTGACATCCCGGAAACCTTCAGTTCAGTTGCTTGGTGATGGTCCTTCACCTCCGCTCCATTACCCTCCTGCACTCCCCCGGTAATCCCAGTTCCCTGGTGTGCACTGCACTTCTTTTCATTAGGAGCTTCCTACTTCACCACAGCTCTACTCATTGAAAAGTCTGGTTGACCACGTACTGAATGGCCCTATGCATCCCTATCTTAAACCCCGTTTGCCTCATCTTCCCACTGATAAAACTCTCACTCTCTCCTGACTTTTCAGTTATGCCGCTGTTTCCAATAAACCCCTGTGACACGTTGGTTCCTGTGTTTTTCCCGCCGTCTCCCAAGACGTCTTTCCGTGGCCCTTTGATCCAATTCATTTAGTTACTTGGTGGCTTCCTCTGCCCTTCCATTGCCCTGTGAATGCCTCTTTTTTCCTCCACTTCCGGTTTTGTATAGCCTCTCCTGTTTCCTCATTCACCTCTCCTTTTGGATTTGTTTTCTTCACCTCAGCTTCTCTGTCCTACGATTCCTCCGTGATGCTTCTCTCCTGACAGATCCTTGCCCCCCAGATCAGCGGTGTCCCCTCGCTACCTTTCTTCATTCACTGTCTCTCCACGAACCCAGTTCACCTACCGATTTTTCCAATATGAGCCCTATCCCTCCGCGATCACTCTATTTGCCAATTAATCAGTCACCCCTTGTTATTTATCACTCAGCCCAATATCTTGTACCCACGCGTTCCGTGACTCCATTTTCTCCCATTTTCTCTTCACAGGCAGTCACTCAGATATTGTCCAAAGAACACCCGGCTCCTCAGCCACCAGCCCACCCGACTCCAGCCCTTCCTCCAGCACCCCCATCTGTGACGACAGTGAGGGACCTCCGGACACTCCCTGCCCAACACCCAAAGGTGAGTGACTCAAGAGGTGGGGTGACTATGGGACATGTGCTCAAAGCTTTGTGTAACTTTTTCTGTTCAAAATCACTGTAAAGCCTACTAATGGGCTTCCACTTTGATGTGTGACAAGGCAGAAGCACTCTTCAAGTAATTAAACCAATCGCTGCTTCCTTGCCCTGTTAAACAGGCAAGCCAATACCTTCCTTTGAAGGCCCTTGGCTGACCTTTTTAGCAGTGCTTCTTGTTGATGCTGAACAGCATTAGCAAAAAAAAAAAAAAAATTGCTAAATCAAAAAAGAACAATAATAGCCATCTCCCACGTGATGTCACTGCTGCAGGTTTTTTGTTTTTCTTTAAAGCATCTCTAGCTGAAGACATATATGCGTACATGTGCAATTTGCTGTTTGAAGGAGGTGGATGCCAATCTTGGAGCAAGAATTGCAAAAAAAAATCCAGAAGCACATTGCAGTTGCCCAGCTCTCCAAAAAAGGAAAAAAATAATATAAATTAAAAAAAAAGCAACGGGATGAGCTGGAGAGCAGCAGGGGAGTGAGGAGGGCAGATCAACTGAATGCTGCTAACTGAAAGAAATCCACACTAAGCAGGGAGGGAGAGGGCAACTGAGTTGCTGGGGAAAACCAGGAATAAAAGGTGTGTGGGGTGAGCTAAGGGAGGCAATACAGGAATTGGGGGGCAGATCAGGATTGTAAGGTTGGCAGCAGCACACAAAGTAGAGAGCAAGAAAACACATACATTTCCATGGAGTTCTGAAAGAAAATGAAAAAAAATAGTTTCCTGAACTTAGTGTTTGGGCCAAAGTTAGGTAACCGCTGGTTAAAAAGAAGTTATTTTAGTTCTTCTGTGGAGGAGGGAATGCTGTGGATAGAGGAGGGGGTAAGTAGTTCCTGATTTTGAAAGCAAACCTTTAGAATGATTAACACAATGTTTTTTGTTAAGAGTTTTGAGAAGCCTGTCAGACCTGCACGCTTTAATATTCTTTTTAATTGCAACTTTAAAAAACAATGTTTTGAGCAACTTTATTTTCCATTAAGACAATCAAATGGGCAGGATAGGTGAGGCGTTAGTATATCATGTGAAGCCTATTTTACAATAAGATTAATATAGGTTACAGATGCATTCTTAAGTCATTTGTTAAGAAAAAAACTTGAAGCGAGTAGAGAAGATGATGTCTCTGAGTAAATGAGTTTGCATAGTATCGCTTACTTTTTACAGTATGTCTCGGGTCAGGTTCCATAAAAAGGTCAGATTTCCTAACTGTATCAGATTGGTATCGACCTGGCCTCCTTGGTCTGAGATTGCTATTCACAAAACTCTGAAATGAAGCCCAGATTTGGTCATATTGCAATACAGTGCATTTTGACAAGAAGAGGTATTGTGGTGCCCTGCGACTTAAAAACAACATGTAACGAAAACCGCATAAAACCAGAAACCTCATTGAGACCAACAAATAGAGAAATCAACAAAACAAACAACTCTTTCCTAAGAAGTCTATGATTTGAAAGTATATGCCAAAATGAATAGTAAATAGTTTCACAATCATTACCCCAGAACCCTAAAAATTCTACCTCTGCATCAAATCATTTCAGATCCGGAATTCTGAGATGGGCCTTGTTGATTGGCCTGCAGAAGTCTAGCTTGGACATTCGCTGCCACTAAAATCCGACAGGAAAGGGAGTTCAGTTGTCTAGTAAGCCCAATTGATTATTCGGAGTGCCTTATAATTGATCCTCTGCTTCGTTGGAAGTGAGCGCGGAAACATCTGGCCTCTGAAACATGATTGTATTTGCTGACGGCACTGACCAGTCTGATCACCATATTCTTCATTGTTTGCAGTATTTAAATCCTGGCCTCCTGCACTCCTAAGTACAGGGCAGTCCCTTAGACTAGATTGGAAAACACATCAAGCCCCAATCACTTCTGCTTTTCCATTGGACCGGTAAAAGTGGTTGGACTTTACACTGGAGCTGGAATTTGGAGGAAGTAGGCCAACCATACCTTTTGCATCTGGAGCTCAAAGGAGAGATGGGAATCGAACAATACACTAATGCTTTTTACGCAACCAGAAATTGTCGGTGTGGGACCTGGCTGGATGGGCCAGACTAGGCTCAGCAAAAACTGAACATTGTCTGCATTGAAGCCAGAAGAGTGGACCAGGTTGCCTAGTAGTCCATGTGTATTTTAAAGAGCAAATATTTATCACTGTTGCCACAAATCCTCAGAAATCTTGCCTATTGGTAAGAAGAATAAGAGTGAAGACGTTTATGTGGTAGGCACGCAAGTGCGTGCTATTTATGAATGTTCACTGAATGGAGAGACAGGGCTATAGGTATTGGAGTGATTTGGTTGAAGCGTTCTTTCACAGTGATGAGCCTTTCTTAAGAGGAGATCAGGTGAGTTTTAGGAATAGTAATAGGAATGATTTTACCATAGTCTGCTTTTTGAGGAGCATGGCTTGAACAACTTTCTTAAGGTTTGTTCAATTAGCGAGGTTTTATCCCACAGGTGAGCGTCAGCTGGTAATTGTCCTTTTTGCATCTTTTTAAAATGTGTGCATGTTTTGAGGTGACTTTATAGAATGAAGCTGAGTAAGGTAAGGCCTTCAGTGATGGCTGTGCACTTTTTAAGGTATTCATAAAATCCAACCATCTTTGAGTTGGGATGGTAAGGAGAGTCTGTTTGTTGGGGTAGAATTTAAAGCAATGCTCCGTTACCCAGGACTGGATGTTGTCTGGAATATTACCTAAACTGGAAATACAACCACTGGAGGAGACCATGTTATCATCCATGTATTGCGGATGTAATATACTAGAGTCCTTAATGATGTGTCCTAGCAGTTCAAGGTGTAAAGTGAAGCAACCGGGTGCTAGAATAGACTCTTGGAGGATATCTAACTTCATCTATTATGATCGCTTAGTGAAGTCGGTTTCAAACCAGCTCAAGACCTTGTCTTCGATACTCATGCAGTCTCTTAAAGATTGTAAGACGATGCCGTGATCGACAGTAACAAAAAGCCACCGATAGTTCTAGTAGAATCTAAAGGCAGGAGTCACCAATGTCAATGGTGCGCAATGTATTGCTGATGATTTGCAAAACTAGTATTTTGTTGTTACACCCAGCTCTGAATCCAGACTGGAGATCATGCAGGATATTTCTTATTGATAACCTATTCCGTTGGTTTGGTAACACAGCTCCAAATGGACTGATAAAAATGGAAGGTGATCCTGGATGGATGGTGTGAAGTTCATCTGTGTCAGCAGATGTTTTTTTTAAGGAGAGACTTATCTACTTTGTCCAGTGTGGTCGCTCAGTGCTTCCTCGTGTCTTTTTTGCTAGGTTTGGTAGACTCTGATCTGAGAAATGGGAAGGGTGTTTAAGTTTAGCGATAGTAATGAAAAGAATAGTTTGAGAAATGTCTTTGAACAGAGATATGTTGTTTGGTTATTTTTTTTGCACAAGGTGAAGTTTGGGGAGTGACTAGAAAGAAGATTAAGGAAAATTTAAACATGTGATAAACAAAAGCTGCAGATGTTTTAAACTCCTTAATTGCAAATGTATTTTCAAAGGTTCTGGAGTGAAACACAAAACATACAACTCGTACAAACTGACTACACAAAACAGAAGAACGCAGAGAAATGCTTAACTGTCCTAATTTCAGAGATCGCAGATAGCAGACTCTAGCTTATCTTGACAGATCGGGAGAAACTTTAATGGATGATGAAAAAAAGTCCAGGAAAATGACCGACACACCATTAGGACTGTGGTAGTGCAGAAAAGCTCTTTGCAAAATTTGGCATTTTAGGTTCCAGTATACAGCTTGAGGTGTCCTCCCAATGTGAACTATTGGATACATACTCCGAAGCAGTTCTTTTGCCCAGGAGCTATGGCTGAGTCACTTTCTTGGGGTGAGAACAGTGAGTAAGTCACCTCTCAAAGGTTCTTCCCTCCGTCTGCATTACCACTTTAACTCTTAATGTCCTCTCCCCAACTCCTTGTGTCTGTTGTGGGCGAGGGCTTCAAATTCAGAGAAGGAGGCATCAAGGCATTGCCTTTAGAAACCGAAATACATAATAATATGAGACTAAATGTTTGAGGGGGTGAGCTTACTGCCTGCTAGGGTAGTTCAATACTTGTGTCTGTACAAGATCCCATGGGCACTTTGCTAGCCCGTTGTGGCACTTTCACATTGGTAGAGAGACAAAAAAAGAAGTGGGGGTGATTTAATGCAGATAAATGGATGGATAACTAGAATATTGATCAACAAGGTCTTGCACAGTAAGATATATAAATAAATAGTGCTTAATTTTCATCGCTTCAGTCCTTTCGTAAACTGTACTGCTCATCTATTCATAGAAATGGTGTTTGTGGAGGTAGCGGTAAAGAATTTGTGCCAGGGGGGGATGTGTGAGGGAGAAAATGAATGGTACTAAATATCAGGCAGTTCATTGATTACCCAAGATGAAAATTGTAAATTGGTTTCTCCAGAGACTAAATATACCTGTCATTTTGTCCCCTCACCTGCAGGTTCCATGATTGCAGATTTCAATGCAGATGCAGGCCAAGAGGGGATGATGCCTACAAGCGTCCCAGTGACAGAAGATCCATGGAACCCCTTTGGACAGATGCCGCAGGAGTCCAAGCTCGTAGACGACTGCCCACCTCCTCACCCGGCCCATCTGCCTGACCCACAGGTCTCTTGGGCTCCTACTGACGGTTTGGTGCAGGTGGAAGACCTGGTGTTTATGGAAACCAAAGAGTCTGAGGCCTTTCCAGCGGCCCCCCTTCCTGAGGAGGCCGAGAGCATCATGGACCTTGGGGACACCGCAAATACTGGTGATGGTCCCACTGCTGTGGACAACAGCCAGAACCTTCTAGATCTTTGGCAAAGCGACGAAGCTGGTGCCTGGGCAGCACCCTGCCCGACAGAGCAGGAGACTGGCAGAGTGGTAGAGGAAGTCCCAGTACCCTTGACTACAGGGGAGTCCCTGCAGATGACAGCCCTAGACAGCCTGGCGGGTGGGATGGACGATAACCTCCTGAACTTTGATGAGCTGCCTGAACCGCCAGCCACCTTCTGTGACTTGGAGCCCGAGGACGACCCTCAGAGTATCATCGACATTGAGGGCCCACATCAGATGACACTCAGCTACCAACATGCTTTGCAGGAAGCCTCCAGCTCCCATGAAATACCTGTAGTGTTGGTGGAGTTAGAAGAATCTCACATGATGACCAATGGCGAAACCCCACAGAAGGAAGGGGCTACGGTGAGCACCCCCTTGATCCCAGTGCATGTCACTAATGGAAAACATGAAAGTGATGGGTGGAATGCTTGCATTATTGTAGACTAATGGTAATGGCTCAGGGCAGTGTTCCAGTCCATAGTTTTTTGCTCACCGTGCAAATACAGACACAAACTGTAAGCAAACCTATCTTCCTTAAATTGGGAACATAAGCAACCCCAGACTGTTGTTCTCCATTGTGTGCCTCATGAATGAGGTGCACGTTGAGTTCTTTGGCGCAGTGAGCACTGGATCCAGATCTTACAACATCATTTAACCTCTGGGTGTGTCTCTCTCAGAAAAAACAAAAAGTGATGGATTGTTAATGTTAATGTTAAAAATAATTTATAAAGCGCGCGTACACCAGGTGGCTTCATGGCGCTATAGAAGGCTCCAAGTGCTATCCGATAGAACATCAGTCATAGGCTTGTTCAAAAAGCCATGTTTTGAGGGACTTCCTAAACTGCAGGAGGTTTGTGCAGGACCGTATTTCCAGCGGAAAAGAATTCCACAGTTTGGGGGCAAGAATCTCAAATATGCAGCCTCCTTGACGCACCCGCTTGAATGTCGGAGTGATAAGGAGTGAGAGGTGGGCAGAACGCAGGTTACGTAAGGGGGTATGCTTAGAAATCAGGCTGTTGATAAATACAGGACTATTGCCATGCAAGGATTTAAAAATAAGGCAACCTGTTTTAAAGGCACAGCGCTGGGCGATAGGGAGCCAGTGCAGTTTCTTCAGCAAGGGAGTCGCTGATTGCCATTTAGGTTGTCGGAAGATCAGTCGGGCTGCATGGTTTTGGGCCATCTGAAGCCGTTTAAGCAGATAGAGTGGCATGCCCAAGTACACAGAATTGGTGTAGTCAAGATGTGACAGGACAGTGGCTATTGTGACCTGAATCAGGGCTTCCTGAGTGAGAAGGCGGTGTATCTTCCTGATCTTGCGCATTTGAAAAAACACTTAGAAATAACCGCACCGACCTGGGTTTTTAGTGAAAGGTCATTGTTGAGGAGACTCCAAGTGTTTTGGCCGAGGGGACGGGGAAGGAGGGGGTCCTAGCTCTGGAGGCCAGTAATGGGGACCCCGATACTTATGACTGTCCCCAGTAAGAACAAGCTCTGTCTTACCCGGGTTCAGTTTAAGATGGTTGAGGTCCATCCATTGTTGAATGTGCCGCATTGTAGCCTGAAAGTCCGTGACCGAGTTATGTGAGTTATCGATCCTGAAGAGTAATTGGAGGTCATCTGCATAATTAAAAACAGTCACCTTCATATCTTTAAGGGACTGAATCAAGGGGGCAATATAAAGATTAAATAAGTGGGGAGAAAGAGCCGAGCCCTGTGGAACGCCACAAGTGATTTTACGTGGGGGAGCTGAGAAGTGACCTTGGGAGCGATCTTCCAAAAAGGAAGTAAGCCAGAGAGCCGCCGTACCTTGAATACCAGCATGTTTGACACGGTCGAGCAGAATAGTGTGGTCAACCGTGTCAAAGGCGGCAGAGCGGTCCAATAATACCAGTGCCTGAGGGGAACATCTGTCTGCATTGTCCCGGAGAGTATCCAGGACAGCAAGGATTACAGTTTCAGTAGAGTGGGCCGGCCGAAACCCTGCCTGATGAGGGTCCAGGTATTTAGATTCCTCCAAAAAGTTAGATAAACATTTAGCTACATGGGCTTCCAAGATCTTCACCAAAAATGGAAGCAAAGAGATCGGGCGGTAGTTAGACAGAAGCGCGGGATCCGCTCCAGGTTTTTTTAGGAGGGGTACCACTGTAGCTTTCTTGAAAGCCAAAGGGACTTGGCCAGATGAAAGTGACTCGTTCAAAAGAGCGAGTGCGGGGCCCGGATAGACTGCAAGGCAGTCCTTTAGTATATGTGGTGGGCAGCAGTCAGAGGGGGCACCTGATTTGACTTTTACAAGAAGATCCTGGAAAGTCTCCATTCTGATAGAAGGGAAACAGCTAATACTACAGTTGTTACTGTGCAAGACAAAATGGATTGAATGCTTGAATTAATCTCAATCACTAGGCTTCACTCCAGTCCCCATTTTTCCCTCACTATGCCACTACAGACCAGGACTAACAACCAAATCATCTTTGATTCTTTTCTAGTAGAAACAGTCCAGCCCAAACAACTAAGTCATGAGTCCACTGAACTGTAACACAAGCAAACCCAGGTCGGTTGCACTGTCTCTGTACCCCTGAGCTGTATCTCTCCTACCCTGGGTGGGTGAGGTTGGTCCTACCTCAGTTACATTGCAGTGTCCACTTTGATTCCTTGTAGATGTACTGCCTCAATTCTTTTCACCCTCCCATAGATCCCTCTGTCTGACACTTGCGGGGACTGTCTTTGTGCTCCTCACAGTAGTTCTTTGTCCCACACTTGAGGAGCTCGATGGAAGGGAGGGTTCAGAGGTAGGACCGCGTTCCCTTTTGTAGAAGCTGTAACCACTAAAGCATTCTCTTTACTTTTTTCAGGTCAGTGAAGGCTACTTCAGCCAATCGCAAGATGATGAGTTTGCGCAGTCAGACGAACTATCTGCCAAGGCCCCTCCAGTATTTTACAACAAGCCTCCAGGTAAGACATAGGCAACCATGCACATTTTGCAAAGTCCTACATATTGGCCAGGGTTGGTAGCTGGAAGTTTGACTGCTGGGGGCTGGGTTGGGCCTATTAGACTGGACATGTCTTCTGGTGTTTTGTTTGACTTTTAAGAGTTCAGGAAGGTAGTCCAGGTGGTATGAGTTGGGTGTTTGGTCAGGTGACGCTGGCTGTCTGGAGTGTCCATACGTTGCCTGGAAGAGACTTACTCATGAATGTCTTAGACAAAAGAGCGGTGAGCCATGTTGTAAACCCAGGCAACCCATTGCTTCATTGGATGCCCAGACGAACATGGACATATTTCTCTTGCTCGGGTTTTTACCTCGCATGTCTCGTGGATTCTTGGAGTGCTGCAAAGCAGGATCTCTTCTCATATAAACCCTGGGTTATCATGTAGGACATTCTTTCTATACGTCACATGTCTATACCTTCTCAGAGCAGAATCACTCTGCACAGACACCCATTGCAGATACTCAGTCAACCACCATGTCTAGAGAAGGGGAAAGGTTAGTTTTACAAAAGGAAACTATTGTGATGGGAGAATGGCAGGCCTGCTACTTGGCTGTCTCCTTCCTTGATTTAACATTTTACAAACACATAATGTTCCCACACAATAGTTAGGAGAGATAAATAACTGTGGAAATAGTCTGTAAACATGCTACCTACACCACGTTGGCCTGGATTTGGAAGGGTTGCCTCTGGTCTCTATGATTATTGAATCCACATGTGGTTGAGAACAGTTTCGGGGAAAAACCCTATTAAAGAACATATTTATATGTCCTTACCTTGGTTAGTGAGTGGCTGCAAATCCCACTTCGACTTCTAGCCACTGGTCACACCACATTACCACTACATGCTAGTGATGGATGCATACCACCCATTATCTTTGACACTTAAAAAAATATATATATATCTTTATTGGTCCTCGATACATAGCAAAATAGTATTCAGCATTGTCAAATGTTACATACTGATCAAATCTCGAAATGCGAATCGCCCCTTCAATACTATGTTATCATTCAGTGCAGGATTGCAATATTCTCCTGGCTCGCCAGCTACCATCCTCTAGAATAACCATGCATGCGTAGTATATTCCAACCAAATTTTCTTTCAGCTGCGGTCCGTGCACGCAACAGCGGTGGGGCCGTGTTGGGGGGGATTTCGAGGGACGATGCCAAGGGAAAATTAAATAAATCATTAATTTTCCCTGAGCATCGTCCCTCGAAATCCCCCCCAACACGGCCCCACCGCCCCTCCGCTGTTACCTGCACGGACCGTGGCTGTTTTCTTTGACACTTAACATTTAAAATTTAATCTTTGCAGTTATGCCTGAGCACCTTCTGCCTACCATTTAATTTATTGCAATTGAGATGAATACTAAAGCTCAGATTAATGGTGATTGAAGAGAAACGCATTTGCACCACACCAACATGCCATTTTCATAAGGAACTTTTTAGTGCAAGAACCTTTGAGACATAGGTGCACTTCTCGTGCCTCATGGTGATGACATTGCCTTGTCAAGAGCATAATTCTGTCTCAATACACTAACCATCTAAACCCACAGCTTTCCTGAGGCCTTTAATAAACCTGTAAGCGTGTTGAAAGGTAGGTTTTGCAGCGTGAATATTTTCTGGAATCAAATTCTGCGCATTATTCCGTCATTGAGTGGGTGGGTCTAAAATTGTCTCTTTGAGTCCTGTCTCTTTCTCTCTCTTTTTTTTAAAATTCTTTTTATTAACTTTTGCTCAATTGACCATTCATAACAATAGTTACAGCAATTTGTACACAGTTGACATCTCAATCTTACCACATTTGGCTCCCAGTGGGATACAAGGACACTGGTAACATTCATTTCAGAAGGCCCAGCCCATGGCAGTTTATACATACAATCGGCGAGATTACCCCTTTCAGCAAAACAGGGCCACACTTTCTCCTAGCCTTGCCTCTCTGGTTGTTGATCCTCTACTCCCATCCCTAGTCTATACTTACGCCATGGTGACCATATTTTCTCCCACTTTTTGACGCACCCTCTTCCTTTATATACCGTTTCTTCCTCCCTTTGGCACCAATCAAGGTCACATTTCCAGTCACCCAAAGATGGTGGCGAGGGCGCCCCCCACCTCCTTGCAATGTTCCTTTTGGTGATCCCGGCTGCTAGGGCAAGCCAAATTCCCGTATATCTGGGCCAGTCTGAGTCGCCTTTGATCATTAGGAGGAGCCATTTGGCGTCCACAGGGAACTGTACACCTGAAACTCTGGACATTACATCCGTTACACCCTGCCAGTAACTGGCTATCTTCGGGCATTCCCACAGAATGTGAGAAAAGGTGCCCTCTTGCTGACACCCCCTAATGCAGAGCGCTGTGTGCGTTTTGCCCCAGGTGTGTAGGTGCGTGCGCGGGTAGTATGTACGGTGTAGTATTTTGAGTTGTACTAACCTAAATCGCATCCGTACTGCAATCTCTCTTGGACTCTGTAATGCCTCCTGCCAATCTGTATCGTCCATGTTCCCCAGATCATCTGTCCATGCTGCTCTAAGGACCACTAGGGGGTCTGGGATATTATTTACCAGCTTACGGTAAATTGTGGAAGTTGGTTTTTCCATAATAGGGTCAAGGAGTAATCTGTCTTCCAAAGGTGAGTAATCCGGAATGGAGGTGCCATGCTGAATGTGTCGCTGCAGGGCGTGCATTAGCCTAAGATAGTGGTATTTTTGCGTGTGGTGTAGAGTGTATTCTTGTTGCAAATCTTCAAAGGTGAGTGGTGTTTCTCCTCTCCACACATCGCCTAGGTGTTCAATCCCTATTAGTTTCCACTTTCCGATGCCCGCTAATGTAGCTACCTCCCTCAGGTGTTCGCCCTCCCATAGTGGGGTCTAGCAAGTCAACTCCCCGGACCAGCCCAGTAGTTTGTTTGCCTCCCTCCAACACTCTACAACTACCCTTGTATGTGATGGACACTCCAGCCGCCTCCCTCTAGAGTACAGGAGTGAAGCATAGTGACCCCTGGGCATACCGGCTCTGTCAACCCTGTACGCTGGTTCACTCTCGTCTGCATATACCCAGTTGTTTATAACCATAAGCTGGGAGGCCCAATAATAGAGCCTGATGTCCGGGACCGCTAAACCCCCATCGTATACCCCTCGTTGCAACTTGGTGAGCGCAATCCTAGGTGAGCCCCCTTGCCATAGTAACAGTCTGACTTCCTGGGATATTTTTTAAAAAATTGTTGGGGTGGACTCGATATGGGGTGTTCTGGAGATCATAGAGAAGGCGAGGCAGAGCCATCATTTTGAACAGGGCCGCCCTACCCATTAATGACAACGGGAGGGCACGCCAGTGACGTACATCGGCGCTAAGGCGCTCCAACTGGGGCTCAAGGTTTTTCCGCATGAACGCCTCATGATCTCTCACTATGTATATGCCCAGGTATTTAAACCCCTCCTTTACTATCGGGGCTGGACATTTAGTCGGTACCCTGGGCGGGGGGCCAGAAAGTGGGAATATTACCGACTTAGCCCAATTGATGCTGTATCCAGAATAGCTGCCAAAGAGCTCAAAAATGTGGAGCAGCCTCGCCATTGAGTAATACGGTCTTGCCAGGTATAGGAGGATATCATCCGCATATAGCGAGATGTGTTCCTCCCACCCTCCCGGAGCACCTTTACCCCAGATCATCGGATCTCTCCGAACCCAGTGTGCTAATGGTTCCAGTGCAAGGGCAAAGGGCAGCGGGGACAGGGGGCAGCCCTGCCTGGTACCCCTACCCAACCGAAAGGATCTGGACATTACACCATTGACTCGTACTTGGGCGCTGGGACTCTCGTATAATAGTCTTACCCACCTACTGAAGTTGGGACCAAAACCCAGTTTGCGGAGTACCATGAATAAGTAGGGCCACTCTATACTATCAAACGCCATTGAGGCGTCTAATGACATCAGTGCCGTCTGCTGAGCCTCTGGACTGTCTGTTAGGTGAAGCACTCCGTAGAGTCTCCGTAGGTTATGGGGGGTGCTTCTATTAGGCATGAATCCCGATTGGTCGAGGTGTATTATCTCTGAAAGAACGGAAATCAATCTGTTTGCCAATGCCTTGGCAAGCACCTTCGCCTCAACATTAATCATTTCTCTCTCTTTTTGAGTGGGTATCTTAGAGTCGGTAACCATTTGGTGCGATGTCCTTCTTACATAATGTCAGACCTATGCCCTGGAAGCCCCTTTGCATGTTCACAGTCTTCAGATTCTTTTCTCTTTTTTGGGTCTGGAAGCACAACCGAGAGCTCTGGAGCCGAAGAGAACAAAATAGTGATTTTGATGAAGGCATCAGAGACTCAGGATAAAAAACGTTTTTTTTGTTGATCTATGTCAAGGGTGACCAGGAAAGCACACAAGAACACTGTAGCTGGAAATTTTCCACACCAGGACCTCACCCGTATGGGTCGGAGCATGAACAACAGGTATGGAGCATACCACCTTTGGATATTGCCCAAAGTGCCGCCACGAGTTCAACCAGAAAGACAACCACAAGGTGTACTACCTTTGTCTGCCAAAGGACCACAGCTCAAAGGGGTTTGACATGTGCGGAGTTTCGACCGAAGACCCTGAAGATAAGGGAAAAGCAGAGGTTGGTACACTACGCAATGGCACAGTCTCGGTTCAAACATGCATAGCTCTAAGTCCTGGGGCAATCGTGTGATGTTGGGAACTTTGGCACAAGGGTAAGGCTCCATCTCTGAGTAGGTCTTAAAGATTGAGCAGAAGAAGATACCGAAGAGGACATCAAAGGACAGTGTCACATGATAGTGCCAGGTAGTACAGTAGGGGTGCAGTACACCCGAGATCCTCTGACTCAAGGTCCTCGATGGACACCCCAACGCATAAAGCACTGGCGAAGAAAGGGAAGCTCAAGCATAAAGAACCCCAAGGGTCGGAGTCGAAAGACTCCGTTGTGAGGTAAACCCTTGGAACTAGCCTTGACTCGAAAAGGCATTTTGGGAGCACAGGATGAGCAAGGAGTCTTATGAGAAGGAGACTTCAGCAGCCAAAAAGGCTATGACACTCAACAATGACCAAATCAAGACCCTTTATGTCGAAAGAAACACAGCCTCGAGGCCGAATTGGAGACCCTCATGGAAAGGACAAAGGAATTTGACTACTACTTTATAGACTTTCAATTCAGTTTGAATCCACAAAGAGAGAAATCCAGGGAAAAAGAGCAAACTGGGCTGGCACCTCTGTTATGTTATCCGGATTTATAGAGCGCATGGCTGCCCCAGCAACAAGGCGTCCCAGCGCTAAAGCTAGCAGAGAGAGCAAGAGAGTTAGTAACTGGAGAATAGCCACGTCTTGATCCTTTTCCTAAAGATCCAGTGGTCCTGCGTGCTACAGACAGCCAGAGGGATGGAGTTCCAGAGGGCAGGTGCCAGTGCCCGGAACGACCGCCCTCCCCCCCCCCCCATGCTCTTGTCCTGCGCACCCGCGGTACACGAGCAAGGTGCAAATCCGCAGAGCGCAAGGCTCGAGCGCGAACATACAGAGAGCATAGTTCGTTCAAGATTTGGGAACCCAGCCCATAAAGGATCTTATGAGTAATGTATAGGGCTTTGAAGTAGACTCTCTTCTCTATAGGTAGCCAGTAAAGCCGGCAAACAAGGTCTTAAGCATTGGCAGTACTTCGGTAGTGCAAAGAGTTTGTGGGCAGCCACGCTCTGTGCCCGCTGGAGTCTTTTGGTCACAGATTTGTAAACGCCCAATAGCAGCCCATTACAAAAATCTAACCTTGACAACACAATCTGTCTAATCAGTGCGTCGAAAAGTCCTAGAATGGGCTTCAGGCTGTGTAGAAGGCCAAAGCAGGTACTGGCCACTGCCTTAGCATGCACCTCTAACCATACCAAAGCCCCAGGAAGAACAAGAGGAGGAAATGTACGTGTATGAAGGAGAAACTGAAGAGGGCCAGTTTGCACAAGAGACATTCCTAGGACTGGAAACAGAGGAGGGGTGGCAGGATCTGGACACTGTTTTCTTCAGAGGAAGAGTTAAATACTTATTCCCTCCTCAATGCTCACCCCACCCCCTGCATCCCAATGACATGGCGGTGTACAATGCCACATTCAAAAGAGCAGTTGGCAGATATGGAGTTGACTTGAAGGAAGACCAGATGGAATCATGATTCCTCTTGGAGATGCTGCTTCCCTCACAAAAAAAGAACTAGATCCTTGCTATGCTCCCAGGTGTCATAGACCATGGTGAGGGGCTTTCAGGGAGCCATCTAGATCCAAGTCATTGATTCCCAGGGTGGACAAGTATAGGCACTCTTCCCAGGATCCCATCAACATATAGTCCCCATAGTATGCAGAAGACTCAAACACACCTGCTGCCATGATAGAGAAAGTAAGCGACTAGAAATGATGGGACGCAAGACGGAAAGGTCAGCAGACACTTAATGGGTTATCACCAACTCAAACACTCTGCTCAATACTTCCCAGAGCAGTACAATAAGAGGGCGAAGGCACTGATTCAGCAAAACCATCTTCAATTAATGCCCAAAATCAGCATGAGACACAGCTGACACAGTCAGGAGACTGCTGTTCTCGGACACCACCTTAAGAAGGTATGCTTGGCTGAGAGTTTCTGGCTTCATGCAAGAGGTGTTCTCTCTGATAAACATGCCCATCTCAAGGGAGAGCCTCTTTGGAAATCAGTGTACGAATCACTGCAAAGAATGAAGAAAGACCAGATTTTATACATATGGTCTGGACATGTCAAGCGCTCCGCGCTTATTGGGGTGAGGTCCTCGAGTGTCTACAGAAAGCCACAGGACGGCTAGTGCCTGAGGAGATCAGGCAGGTCTTATTGGGCCTGTTGCCCTCTCCGAAGGGCAAAAAACTGAGCAGAAGGTTTGTTTTGTTGGGTCTTGTGCTGGCGAAGCGCAGGATTGCTATAGCATGGCTGTGTCCTGGACCTCCGAAGTGTAAAAGCTGGATGAGAGACATGCATGAATGGGCCACAGCGGAGCGGGTCCGAATGAAATTTGTGAGAATGGATGAAAAGCTTGAGGAGTATCTACAGGCATGCTCCTATATGATAACGGAACTAAAAGGGAAACGGACCGTGGATGGGTAAGTTGGCTCTGATGATGGGGGGGGGGGAATTGCCCCAAGTGTACCCAGTCCCCACTAGACTTCTGGGGTAAAGTTGGGAGGGGGAATACCATGTGACATCTACGTAGACTATGCAAACCAGTATAATGTTGCTTTATTGGGCACACTACTGAGCGACACGGGGAGGAGGGGGTAAGGGATTATTGTTTGATATGACATGATGCATACTGTCATTAAGTAGCTGAAAACGTGGTTGCATTGAATTGGTTGTATTGGAGAAGTAAAGTATAATGACTTGATTTCTGTAAGCATGTCATGTTGTGTATGAGACCAAAAAATGCCAATAAATTTAGTTAAAAACAAAAAAAAGAATGAAGGACAACATGACTGTAGAGGTGATGGTCTCCTTTCAGTTCAGGTGCCCGTTCTAGGGAGGTGTCATGCCAAGGAAGAGAGCACCTACAAGGGAATGGGCACAGATCACCACCCTTCGTCTCTTCTTTGTCACAGATTCTTACACAGAGTGAACCAGCCAGGACAGTGGCAGTACCTCACTACACCAAGGCAGTCCTTTCAAGGAAGGGTCAGAAGAAGATGTACCGCCCCAAGGGGGGAAGGAACCAGTAAGCAAAAGTGGAGCTCCGCCCAGACACAACACCAGTAGGGGGCAGGATCAGAGGATTTTCCATGAGTGAAAAACAATCACCTCCGACAAGTGGATCCTAAACATTATCCTATATACCTGTTATATAGAACTGTTCTGAAAACCCCCAACAATCAGGTCAAAGACCAAGACCTGCAGGTGGAAGACTGCTGCATCTGTAACAAGATGTCACAGATCTCTTAAATAAGAACGTGATAGAGAAAGTGTCAACAAGAGAGAAGAACCATAGAGTGCACTCAGTTTCCTTCCTGGTACCAAAACAGGACAAGACACTAAGGCCCATCCTAAATCTATGGGCGCTAAACAAGTTCATCAAAGCACAAAAGTTCATGGTGACAACCCTACCAGACGTCGTTCTGTCTGCAGAAAGAAGAGTATATGGCAAACAGAGAGCTTAAAGACTCATACCTGCAAACATGAGATTTGTTGTACACAAGGCACATTATCAGTTCAGGGTACTGCTGTTTAGGATAAAATCTGCGCAGAGTGTTTTTACAAAATGCCTCAGTGTCAGAGGTCTTCAAACTTTTTTACTCTGAGCCCCCCCTAAGCAAAATGTTTTGAGGTCGGGCCCCCCTCCAAAACTTTATGGCAGGATTGGGGGAGTGAGAGGGACATGGCTGCGTGCAGGGAGCGGTGCTTATGAGAGGATTTCAGGAATACGTTTTCTATAGCTTATGAACCGCACTAAATATGAGACTTATAAAACAGAAAATGCATCAAACAAAAACAGATATCCCAAACAAACTGCTCCCCATAATTGGGGTGTTGTGAGCCCCTCACACTCTTTGACCCCAATGCAACTATACCTGCTGCACTAATGATAACTGCAGGCTATCTCCTCTGCATCTTTTACCTCTTCCCCACCATGACGGATCTTCAACTCTGTCCTAATGCTTGAAAGGAAAATAAGCTTCGATGCCCCTTTTTTAAAGGTAGACAGTCATAACTGTGATGCAGTGGGCCCCTCAAATCCCTGGGCCCCAGTCCTGCTGCATCTGCTCCTTAATGATAACCAGCAGTGGCCACTTACACACTTGGCAGCAGTACCAGCTTCACTAATGAATGCCCCTTTAAAAAAAAAAAGAAAACTTATATTGTCCCCTTCTTTGGGGTATCTCTCTGAAGAAGCTGCCTCTGGCCATTTGTAAACACAAAAATGAGTCTGCATACAGTGCTCCCTATTCTGGGCCTACTCTTTGACAATATCTATGAATCTCGCTCCTTTCCTCTGTCTCTTGGTCCATTACTGTGAGGCCCCAGGGATCGGGAGGATTAGGGCGCTGGATCTGAATGCAACCCTTCTGGCCTGCTACCTGCCACCCCATGGACTCAGCTTTCACAATGCCCCTGAATGGTTAATACTGACTTTGAGATGCCTCTGCCTGAAATCGAAGGGTGTGGTGGTAGTGCATAAAGTTAAAAAGAAACCAGCCTTCTTACCAGCCAATAATTGAGTCACTAAAAGCCAGGGCCACTGGAATTATGAGTTTCTGCAGCAGCAGCGTTTTCCACATAATTATCAGTTTACTGCATTTGCTACATAATCGGCAGATTTTCAACAAAAGAAAACTAGATTCTAGCTGAAACGGAACAAAAGTTACTTAACGCGTGACAAAGTGTTCCAGAGCAGTGGAAGGCCCTTTGCAAAGATTGACTGGTAATCTTGTAGTTGCTTACTGCTGTATTTGGGTGTTAAACTGGTACTAATGGGGTGAAATATTTCCCCTGACAGGGTTACCTTGAGTTAAAATGACAAAATAATGAAGAAATGCTAACCACAAAATGTGGCGCATTATGCCGCATAATTGACCTTTTCTTGCTGCATAATTTAGTCAAACCCGCCGCATAATATTGTCCTCTTCTGCTGAATAATTCCAGTGGCTCTGCTTAAAGCTTCATGGTGGCAAAGATCTATTCTTTTTGAGATGTAATGTAAGGGTGTTATCAGCTGAGATCTGGAATAGTGGAGACACTTACAAAAATGTCTGCATTAGATACAGTTTGATTAATTATTACTAAAAAGTATATTTTGTAAGAACTTGTTTTATCTCAATCACTGCATCATTTTGCAGCAGCCTAGCTTAGAGTATGTAAATACTGTTTTAAAATAATGACTTACATATTCACAGTGCTTTCTGCCACATGCTGGGACCTCATAGCACTATAAACAGTGCCATTGGAATTATGTGGCGGAGAAGGCCAGATTATGCAGCATGGTTGACTAAATTCAGCAGCAAGCAAAGGAGAATTATGCTGCATATTTTGTGATGGCATTGCTGCATTATTTTGCTATTTTTACACTTGTTAACACTGTCCTGGCCTTTATTGCCCCTCATAGGTATCACATTAACACCCACATATAGCAATAAGCAACAGAAAGGTGACCATTCAACCTTTAGAAAGGGCCGTCCACTGTGAGGTAACGTGTTGCTGCATTTTTTTTATCTGCAAATTATGCAGCAGATGATGGATTATATGGCAAATGCGGTAAATCCATAACTATGCGCTGTGAGTGCAGGGTGAGCGTGAAAGTGAAGGGTGAGAATGAGTGAGTTGTCTGAATGCAGAGTGCATTCCCAGACATTTGAAGTAAATCAGCATGTTATTGACGGGGTGTAGGGTTTCAGATATAAGTTAAACTATTGCTATTATGGTATTAATCTGGGATCGAGGGTGGAGGAAATAAATAATGTGCTGATCGTGCAACAAACTTCCAGTTTTATGATTAGGATTGCCAGCTCATTATTTTGATGTCGCAGACGGTACAAAAATACACAGTCACCTAAAGCCCTATTTTCAGCACTTATCTGTGCGTACTTCGAAAAGCAAATATAAATAGAAAGCACTTTTAAATGTGTTCTAGGGCTGCCTGAATGATTCATGAATGAAAATGAAGGGAACAGACAAAGTCAGATTACAAATGAATACATACTTTTTTTATTTAAAACCCTGTTTATTGTCAAAACAAGGTCTTTGCAGGCTCTTTAAACATACATGGTGGGCATTTTTCTATTGGCAACCCTTTTTTTATATTCCTTTTCATGAAATGCATTTTCACACTTCAGCAGTAAATTTAAAATACAAATGTAAGGAATAGGCAGAGTCGGGGCCCAGGGGTACTGGAAACAGAAATAAAAACTAAGCCTCGGTAACTAGTTTCTAAAGGTATGCAAATGGTCCTAAAAGACCTGTGAAAAACTCGGGCATGCCGGAGTCTTAATAAGACTCCAGACACTGCCCAGCCAGCGGAGCCCCCAGCAGCACACTCACTGACCTCCGGCCCCAGGGCACTCTGAGGGCTTCGGAGTAAATGAAGACAGCCTGGAAATGCAGCAAATAAACATCGCCGCACTTCCAGGCGTCTTCATTTACATGTGCTTACAGAGGCCTTTGCGCCCCCCTGGGAACCCATCCACGCCCCCCCAGGGGGGCGCGCCCCACACTTTGAAGACCTCTGCTCAGTGTAGTGACAGTACACCTGTTGAAAATGGAGATCCATGTATGCATGGACAATTGACTGGTAATGGCAAAGTTGTTCAGGCTGTGCCAGGGCAGCATAAATACGGTGATAAAGATACTCCACAGACTAGGTTTTTCCCTGAACCAAGAGAAATCGTCCCTGTTCCAGAGAGGGAGAAGACGTTTCTAGGAGTGAGACTAAATTCCAGGGAAGCCAAAGGCTTCCCACTGGCAAAGAGGATCCAGGCACTGCGGGAACAAACTCTCCTTTATCATAAGGCCCAACCTCTGACAGTGAGAAGCTAATGTGAATGATGGCATCTTGCATACCCCCCAATACTCCTTGCCAGACTTCGTATGAGACCACTTCAACCTGGAGGTGGGAGGATCTAGTGGCTGTCACAGAAAGAATACACTGAGATTCAGCGGTGAAACACAAACAACATCACAGTGATCAGATCTTTCAAACAGCCAACTTCTTCAGTAGCCATCACAATGGATGCATCCCGCACAGGGTAGGGAGCCCACATGGGAAAACTGAACATCAGGAGCCTATGGGGTCCGGAGGAGGTAGTGAAACACAAAATGTGTTTGAACTGAAAACATTGTTCTTAGCCTTAAAAGCCTTCCAGACTCGGGGAGGGCAAAAACATTTAAAATCCAGATGAACAACATGCCCACCATGTTCTACCACAACAAATAGTTAAAAGGTCCCATGCACTGTCCACACTAGCACAGGACATATGGAGACAGGCCATGCAGTGAAAGATAATACTAGTAGGCAGATGTGTTGTGAACCCCACACACACACACGCTTTAGCAGCTAAAGCGTGGGTGGAGTTCTTGATCTGCCTCTTCTGTCTGCAGCTCGGCAGACAAAGGTCCTACATAACTTGAAAGAGTGGGTGGTTGGGTGGCTGAGTGAGTGAAAGGACTGATGGATAGGTGTGTGAGTGAAAGGGTGGATGGATGAGTGAAAGTGTGGATGGGTGACTGAATAAGTGAAAAGATGGATGTAAGGATGAATGAGTCAATGAATGGATGAGTGAAAGGGAGGGTGGATGGATAAGTGGAAGAATGAATGAAAGGGTGGGCGGATGGATGAAAGGGTGAATTAGTGGATGGATGAGTGAAAGAGTGGATGTGTGGATGAATGAATGAGTGAAAAGATGTATGTAAGGATGGATGAGTGGGTGGATGGATGGATGGATAAACATGGGGATGGATAAGTGAAAGAATGGAGGGATAAATAAAAAAGGGTGGATCGATAGACGAAAGGATGGATGGATGGATGAAGTTGGATGGATGATGAGAAAGGATGGATGATTAGTGAAAGTATGGATGGATCTGGGTAGACTGAAATGGTGGATAGATGGAATGAAAGAGTGGATAGATGGATGAGCAATTGGATGGATGGATGAGTGAAAGGGTGAAACCCCCCCCAACTTTAGAGGCTACAGCATGGTGGATTTCTTAAAGGGCCTCTTCTGTCTGCAACTTGGCAGACAAAGGGGAGCTATTGAGTGAATGAATGGATGGGTGGATGTGTGAGTGAAAGGATGTGTGAGTGAAAGGATGGGTGGGTGGATGGATGAGTGAAAATGGTTGATTTATGGATGAAGGGATGGATGGATGGGTGAGTGAAAGGGTGGATGGATGGATAAGTGAAAGGGTGGATGGATGATGAGGAAGGATGGATGGATGAGTGAGTAAAAGGATGGATGCCTGAGTGAAAGGGAGGGGTAGATGAACTGATGGATGGGATCAGTGAAAGGTAGGATGGACAGATGGATGAATGGATGGATGAACAAAAGGATGGATGAGCGGATGGATGGATAATAGAGGATGGATGACTGAAAGAATGGATGGATGAGTGAAAGGGAGGATGGATGGATGGATGGAGGGATGAGTAAACGGGAGGGTGGATGGTTGGATGGACGGATAAGTAAAAGGATGGATGGATAAGTGAAAGGGTGGATTGATAGGTGAAAGGGTAAATGAATGCTTGGTTGACTGGTTTGGTGGAAGGAAGAGTAAAAGGATGGCTGAGTGAAAGGATGGCTGATGAATGAGTGAAAAGAGGATGGAGGGATGACTGAAAGCAAAGATGGATGTATGAGTCAAAGCTTGGATAGAGAGAAGGATGAGTGAAAGGCTGGATGGATAGGTTTGGAGATCGATGCATAGGTTTGGATATGGATGGGCTGATCGGAATGGTGAAAGACTGAATGATAGATGAAAGAATGAATGGATGACAGAATGAAAAGGTGAAATTGTGGATATCGACAGGTGGATGGAAAGATGGATGGATGCTTGGATGGAAGAGACAAGTGCTCTTCAGGGGAGACTCATGATGACGTGCTTCCTTTGCTTGATGCAATATGAGCTTTGGTTCGAAGTAAGGGGTATTTTAATTTTCTAGCTACTCCCTTGCTAGTAGCAATACTCCTACCAGTAGTAGTATGAACATATATGCTGAAAGGCTAAACAATGGCAGACGCCTCACATGAGTGGAAACTAAAACAACAAATAGTGAGGTTAATCTTTCAGGATTGGGCATGCCACACAGAGATCTCTTTACAACTCAACAGAACAGAGTGCCATAGCTTTGCATCCAGGTACCAACACCGTCTGCCACTAGAGAATGCCTTATCGATAGACTGGTCAGAGTAATTTGCATGCACTTCCCCCAGTCCTGGTAAAACCACTCGTACTAGAAAAACGCAAGCAAGCACCCATGAGTGCAATCCTGATAGCAACACAATGGGCCAGACAAACCTGGTTCTCAGACCTGGTTGAGATGACACAAGACAAGACAAGGTTATGAGACTCCCAGCTCACCAGGATTTGTTGACAATACAATGGGGTCAAGTATACCACCCGGAACTTGCTACTGTCAGCCTAGCTGCATAGCTCCTCAAGACCTAGGGTTTTGTCACTTGAGGCTACTTATAAGGGGCATGGAGGTCCTAAAAGAGGCTGGAAGGCCTACCACAAGGAAGTGCTTCTCCACAAAATGGAACTGGTTTATACACTGTTGCAACAGGAAAGGACTTCGGGATTTCAACACACGAGTCATCAAATGGTCACTGGAGGGAGCAAGGAAGATCGAGTGATATTCGGTACTAGCCCATAGTTTCTCTCACAGATGATTTCACACTTTTGTGTCAACTAGGCCATACAGTTACATGCGTTTTTTCAACAACCAAAATCACAAGCTAAACGGGCCCTTTATACATTATATGTCAAAAGGGCAGACCTGTATTACATACAGGAAACAAAAACAATCAGGAAAAGAAACCAATTTTTCTTTTCATTTGCACTTGCAAACAAGGTATGTCTGTCACCAAGGGGACTATGGCAAAATAGTCAAAACAATCCAGACATGCAACAAGGCAGCAGGAGTTGTACTGTGAGAAAAAAAAACAAGGGCACACTCTATAAGAAACAAGCATTGGCATAGCCAATGGGTCTCGCCTTTGGGACCTTGGTGGTGTTTAGCCATGCAGCACATTATCCTGGGTGCTGTGCTGCCAGGGATTGAAGAGCTATACAATTGCTACTCACTGGGTCATGCAGTCTGATTCAGGAATACATGCTTGCCTCAGGAAACATTTATGGACATATTCCAAGGCTTTTTACACACCGTCAGAAAGACAAGAGCCTTGATGCAAGTCAACAGCACTATAAAATTCTGTGTGCGACTGCATCACTAGAGTATTGAACAGCCTATGAAACCAGTCCCTTGGGTATAGGAGCACTGGACATAGCAACAACAAAGTGCTCCCATTTGTGAAGTAGAGGGGAAATAATGAATAAACAGGGACGGCGTCGCCATCACTTAATCTCCGTGCACCTAAAACCAAAACCATTAACCTGACTTTGTGTTATGTTACTGGCACTTTTGTAAAGCGCTCCAATACTTTCGGGTCACTCAAGTTCGCTCTCTATAAAAATGCTCCCAAAAATTAATCTGGCCTTGTGTAATGTAACTAACGCTCATGTAAAGCACTCCAAAACCTTTGGGTCGCTCGAGTTCACAGTTTATAATAAAAAATGTCTCACAGTCTCTGGGGAGCTGCCGTGAATGTCCTTTGAAATTAGAGCTCCGAGAGGAGGAGGACGACAGGAAAAGGCAGCAGGGTGGGCATGCAGCGACATGGGAGGTGGTGGGAGGGACAAATGCTGCTCCCATTTGTCAGGTAGAGGGAAAATAATGAATAAACAGGTATTGTGTTGGCATCACTTAATCTCCGCGCAGCTGATAATAAAACAATTAACCTGACCTTTTGTAATGTAACTGGCGCTTTTGTAAAGCGCTCCAGTACCTTCGGGTCAGTCGAGTTTGGGTTCAATTCCCGCCTCGGCGGGTCTTGGGCTCAATTTCCTCGGACCTGATAATTCTCGCCTCTGTGCCTATTCTAATCATGGGTCCCACTCTGCAACTCTGGGCAATAGCTTGCTTAATCTCCACAACGGCCCCACCAGCGCTGGGATGCCTGGCTTCACCTTGGGGGTGCCCAGGAGTGGACATTTCACAGGGAAAAGCCAGGAAGGGTTCCACAGCGGTATGCGTACAGCGCCAGGAAACCCCAGCTGGGGTAGCAGTGCGCTTTACAAGTACAAATTTCATTTCATTTCATTTCATAAAAATGCCCCAAAAAATTAATCTGACCTTTTATAATGTTACTAGCTCGCATGTAAAGCACTCCAACACCTTCGGGTTGCTCAAGTTCACATTATATAAACAAGAGTCAAAGAGAATGTGGCCAGAGTTGCCCAAGCTTTGCCCATAACTGTGCTGCAAGGTGGGGCTGCTGAAGGTCTTGTGACCAAGGCTCGCCAAAGCAACAAGAAGCGAAGCGGGAGAGGTTGGGGGGAAATCCTCGCACTTTGAAGTCAGAGAAAATTAAAGAGGTGCCCTCAAACAGCATCTGAAGCGTCTGACATTTCATCTCGGTATTTGAACGGGACGAGGAGATTAAGTGACAGGCGCCGAAGCTGAACCACCGAAGACGGGCAAACAGTGACACAAGCAGGAATCAAAGAAAAAAATTGTCTCCCAAATGAACACATCAACACAGAAGTAATAGTAATTGGGTTGTGCTCTGTGAGAGGAAGCCAAACACAACAAGCATTGGCATAGCCAATAGGTCTCGCCTTTGGGACCTTATAAGTATTTAATCATGCAGCACAATATCCTTGGTGCAACATCAACTGTTGCATGGCTAAACACTTATAATGTCCCAAAGGCGAGACCTATTGGCTATGCCATTGCTTGTCTGAATTGCAAAGGTGGCTTTGTGCTTGCAAATCAAGCTGTTTGTTGGAGTAAGTCTGGCTTAGGTGTTCAAATAGTTGTAAGTATTAGGCCCTGTATGTTTGTTCGTGGAACACTGAAAAACACGATCAGGGCTGCAAATGAACGGCAGATACCATATTTGTAGTTTCTCTTCCTGTTTTAAGCAGCAGAACAGAAAAACAGACATTTGTAACTTGAAAGGCTGAACAGAAATAACACATGCACATTTGCTTTCCACCCCGGCTGTATTTCTCCAGGAGATCTTGAGCATTCCGAGTTTTTTTGGCATGACAACTAGCACTCATTTTGCAGCTACGAAGGCAGCCAGTGATAGAAAATAAACACCTGAGCAATGACATCACATTTGGAATTTTATGAATGCAGGGAGCCGGGCAAGGACATAAATATTGCATGCCACTTCGGCCAGATTTTTGGAAATTGAATAGCTTTAAAAACGCTGAAAGACCAAAGAGGAACAAAAATATACGCACAGCGAAGCTTGAAAAACAAGTACTAAATGCAACTTTAGGAGGGGCGGTGTCTGTACTTTGAAAGTCGGTACATAAGCAAACCCACTCAACTTTGTTAAAATGCCATGGCCACCTAAAATCGCCTTGAAACTGCTAATAATATGTTGACGCCGTGAAGAGACTGTGCTTCACGATGTCCCACAAAGCACCTTTAGGGCGCGTTTGGCCTTAGTGCAGTATATATAAAGTTCTTTTCTGATAAGCCGGATAGCTAGCTCAGACGGTAATGCACGCCACCTACAGGAGAGTGAACGTAAGCATTAGATCACCAGCAATGTACCCGGTAAGATAAATCAGCAAGTAAATATCACCGAGATGAATCATATGAACACCTGCTATTCACAGAGTTTAGACGGCCTTGAGTTAGCCTCATTTAATAATATATTGTTAGTACACCTATCATCAACATAGCGCCTTAGCTTTCAGCTGCCTTCTAGGACGTTGACATAATGCGCTGCATTGAAGGAGGCGGGAGACATCCCTGGGGAAGAGGGCGTCTGGTGAACACCCAACTGCCCCGATTCGAACTGGAACATCTTGGTTCAATTAGTTATAGTGCTGCGAGGGCTGCACAAAAATAGAAATTAACAAGTTATAAGCAGATTCCAAACCCTTTGCCACTACAAGAGTAAATCATAAGCCTGAAACCACTAGTAAATAACAGTATAATGAGTCTTGTATGATGCTGCATTCTAGTTTTTGTGCCATCTCATTGAAAAACATGCTTACAGACTACATGTATCAAGCCACAGAGTTCATTAAATAATTGCCCGAATTTGTGTTTCAAAACAAGCAGCAAACAAAGTGCCGTTCCAAGATGCAAACTCAAGAAGTGGAAACCAATGTGATTCTTACCCAAGTCAAGATGGCAAATAGGACTGCATGGAGAATCAAGGGAACTGCGACTTCAAACGTGCATCTCATTGGAGTAGCGGCAAGATAAAACAACGAGGGAGCACAGAAGTGGATGCCTGCTTTGGCCGAGGGAAGACTACGGAGTGCGCGAGGATCGGGAGCACTCAAGTCAGTCCCTGCTTGTGCCCCGGACGGACTGCTGAGGGCGCACTTGATCGTAGCGTATGAATGCTTTTTGAAGCACCAAAAATATTTCCACGCGAACTCAAAAGAAAGACAGATGAAATGCGATCGGGAGTGAACGTATAAATCCCTTTTCCAAGCAAAAAATTATTTAAACGCCACCTTAAAATAAACCCAAACACTGATAAGAATGCCTTTTCAAGCCCCAAAAAAATTAACAACACGAACGCAAGCCAATTCCAAGAAGCCAAACCAAGACCGGGAGTGGTGGGTGCGTGTATGCGTGCGCGCGCAGACTGCTCTTTTTCGAAGCACATACTCGTGCTTGTGGTGCGCCGCTGCGCGCTCCCGCAAGGTGTATGCCGCCACAAGCACGAGTATGTGCTTCGAAAAAGAGCTGAACGACGGCTAAAGGTCCTCCTACGCAGCGCATGCGCGCTGCGTAGGCGAGACCTAAAAAGGAGGGCTAACGACGAAGGATTAACCCTTTAAGTGCGCCCATCGGCCAACGGCCGTCGCGAGCACTACCTTGGTAGTGCCGCGCACGTCCGTTGGCCGACGCGGCCCCGCCCACATAATTGAACGCCCCGCACCGCGGCGAAATTATCGCCGCGGTAAACGGGTTAACCACTAGCAAGCAAGCATTTTTTAACTACAATCGAAGGGATGAATAAAAAGATAATGGGCGGGCTGTAAGACCAAAGAGCGAATATAGCATGTCTCGAAGAGACTGCGCATGCGCTGCCTGGGCTCGACCTAAAAAGGGAGCAATACTCATTCATTACTAATGTGTCCATAAATGGCATTTGCATGGAAGCAACAGGGTCTTCCTTCACACCTTCATGAAACATTACTGCGTGGACATCCAAGGACAAAAAGTACTGAAACACCTGCTCGAAAAAACACACTCATTACAACCCATTTGCCCGGAAAGGAGAATACCACTGTAAAATCAGCGCACAACATGTGAATACAGAAAACGTTCAGACTGCAAAATAAAATGGTTACATACCCGTTTTGCAGCTTGAAGGTTTTTGGGGGATTCACATGCAACCCTCCCACCTCTTCAAAATGAGGTGAATTGCAACAAAAGGAGGGAGGAATATGTATAGGAGGAGAGGAAGCCACACATGTGAAACGGTCACCCAAGTTGTGTAAAGAATCTGAAGATGGCAGCCATGTTGAGGAGCTTCCGGGGCGTAAGTCTGATGTCATGCGAGGAGGGACATAAAACCAAATATTCGATGCCCACAGCCTTAAAAAAAAAAAAAAAAAAAAAAGAGAGAAGCGACTAGAAGAAACCATTCCGAGCCCAACCTATAGATCAGAGGTCTTCAAACTTTTTTACTCTGAGCCCCCCCTAAGCAAAATGTTTTGAGGTCGGGCCCCCCTCCAAAACTTTATGGCAGGATTGGGGGAGTGAGAGGGACATGGCTGCGTGCAGGGAGCGGTGCTTATGAGAGGATTTCAGGAATACGTTTTCTATAGCTTATGAACCGCACTAAATATGAGACTTATAAAACAGAAAATGCATCAAACAAAAACAGATATCCCAAACAAACTGCTCCCCATAATTGGGGTGTTGTGAGCCCCTCACACTCTTTGACCCCAATGCAACTATACCTGCTGCACTAATGATAACTGCAGGCTATCTCCTCTGCATCTTTTACCTCTTCCCCACCATGACGGATCTTCAACTCTGTCCTAATGCTTGAAAGGAAAATAAGCTTCGATGCCCCTTTTTTAAAGGTAGACAGTCATAACTGTGATGCAGTGGGCCCCTCAAATCCCTGGGCCCCAGTCCTGCTGCATCTGCTCCTTAATGATAACCAGCAGTGGCCACTTACACACTTGGCAGCAGTACCAGCTTCACTAATGAATGCCCCTTTAAAAAAAAAAGAAAACTTATATTGTCCCCTTCTTTGGGGTATCTCTCTGAAGAAGCTGCCTCTGGCCATTTGTAAACACAAAAATGAGTCTGCATACAGTGCTCCCTATTCTGGGCCTACTCTTTGACAATATCTATGAATCTCGCTCCTTTCCTCTGTCTCTTGGACCATTACTGTGAGGCCCCAGGGATCGGGAGGATTAGGGCGCTGGATCTGAATGCAACCCTTCTGGCCTGCTACCTGCCACCCCATGGACTCAGCTTTCACAATGCCCCTGAATGGTTAATACTGACTTTGAGATGCCTCTGCCTGAAATCGAAGGGTGTGGTGGTAGTGCATAAAGTTAAAAAGAAACCAGCCTTCTTACCAGCCAATAATTGAGTCACTAAAAGCCAGGGCCACTGGAATTATGAGTTTCTGCAGCAGCAGCGTTTTCCACATAATTATCAGTTTACTGCATTTGCTACATAATCGGCAGATTTTCAACAAAAGAAAACTAGATTCTAGCTGAAACGGAACAAAAGTTACTTAACGCGTGACAAAGTGTTCCAGAGCAGTGGAAGGCCCTTTGCAAAGATTGACTGGTAATCTTGTAGTTGCTTACTGCTGTATTTGGGTGTTAAACTGGTACTAATGGGGTGAAATATTTCCCCTGACAGGGTTACCTTGAGTTAAAATGACAAAATAATGAAGAAATGCTAACCACAAAATGTGGCGCATTATGCCGCATAATTGACCTTTTCTTGCTGCATAATTTAGTCAAACCCGCCGCATAATATTGTCCTCTTCTGCTGAATAATTCCAGTGGCTCTGCTTAAAGCTTCATGGTGGCAAAGATCTATTCTTTTTGAGATGTAATGTAAGGGTGTTATCAGCTGAGATCTGGAATAGTGGAGACACTTACAAAAATGTCTGCATTAGATACAGTTTGATTAATTATTACTAAAAAGTATATTTTGTAAGAACTTGTTTTATCTCAATCACTGCATCATTTTGCAGCAGCCTAGCTTAGAGTATGTAAATACTGTTTTAAAATAATGACTTACATATTCACAGTGCTTTCTGCCACATGCTGGGACCTCATAGCACTATAAACAGTGCCATTGGAATTATGTGGCGGAGAAGGCCAGATTATGCAGCATGGTTGACTAAATTCAGCAGCAAGCAAAGGAGAATTATGCTGCATATTTTGTGATAGCATTGCTGCATTATTTTGCTATTTTTACACTTGTTAACACTGTCCTGGCCTTTATTGCCCCTCATAGGTATCACATTAACACCCACATATAGCAATAAGCAACAGAAAGGTGACCATTCAACCTTTAGAAAGGGCCGTCCACTGTGAGGTAACGTGTTGCTGCATTTTTTTTATCTGCAAATTATGCAGCAGATGATGGATTATATGGCAAATGCGGTAAATCCATAACTATGCGCTGTGAGTGCAGGGTGAGCGTGAAAGTGAAGGGTGAGAATGAGTGAGTTGTCTGAATGCAGAGTGCATTCCCAGACATTTGAAGTAAATCAGCATGTTATTGACGGGGTGTAGGGTTTCAGATATAAGTTAAACTATTGCTATTATGGTATTAATCTGGGATCGAGGGTGGAGGAAATAAATAATGTGCTGATCGTGCAACAAACTTCCAGTTTTATGATTAGGATTGCCAGCTCATTATTTTGATGTCGCAGACGGTACAAAAATACACAGTCACCTAAAGCCCTATTTTCAGCACTTATCTGTGCGTACTTCGAAAAGCAAATATAAATAGAAAGCACTTTTAAATGTGTTCTAGGGCTGCCTGAATGATTCATGAATGAAAATGAAGGGAACAGACAAAGTCAGATTACAAATGAATACATACTTTTTTATTTAAAACCCTGTTTATTGTCAAAACAAGGTCTTTGCAGGCTCTTTAAACATACATGGTGGGCATTTTTCTATTGGCAACCCTTTTTTATATTCCTTTTCATGAAATGCATTTTCACACTTCAGCAGTAAATTTAAAATACAAATGTAAGGAATAGGCAGAGTCGGGGCCCAGGGGGTACTGGAAACAGAAATAAAAACTAAGCCTCGGTAACTAGTTTCTAAAGGTATGCAAATGGTCCTAAAAGACCTGTGAAAAACTCGGGCATGCCGGAGTCTTAATAAGACTCCAGACACTGCCCAGCCAGCGGAGCCCCCAGCAGCACACTCACTGACCTCCGGCCCCAGGGCACTCTGAGGGCTTCGGAGTAAATGAAGACAGCCTGGAAATGCAGCAAATAAACATCGCCGCACTTCCAGGCGTCTTCATTTACATGTGCTTACAGAGGCCTTTGCGCCCCCCTGGGAACCCATCCACGCCCCCCCAGGGGGGCGCGCCCCACACTTTGAAGACCTCTGCTATAGATGGTGGAATAATGCACAGCGTTTGAATCAAGAAAATTCTTCAAGCTGCACTAGGTCTCCTACAGGTAAGTAATTTTGTTTCCACACCATCCTTGTGTGTGCCAGCGCCAAGCTGCTCAGTTTCCTAGATCTGTTGAGCAGAGACCGCCATCTTGCAGTTCACCTGAAATATAACGGTTTCTTGCTAGATGATGCAGAATTGATAAACGGCTGCTGAAAACGCACTTCAGGTAAAACTACTACCTGCAGGGATGCCTCCTGAATGGCATTCAGGAGGTTAACTTGGCAGATGTTCACTTGTTCAGTTAAAATACACACGATACACCCATCTGTGCCACCAGCACATATTCTCCAAGATGGGTAGTGAGCACAAAGTTGACAAAAAAAATGCAGCTGGTAGACTAGACAGATATTTGTTTCCAAACAGAGCAAGGACACAAAATATATGTATGACAGTAAGGAATACCTGTCCAAAAGTGAGAATACTACACAGCACATTTGGTTACAAAGGGTAAAAGGTAACAGGGCTTCATTGGCCACAGACACTGAAAAGTGGATGACAGCCTTTCATGTCAGTCAAGCACAGCTTAAAGGAATGGCAGAGTTAAAATCTTCCAGAGAGGTGGAGGGCACAGGGAGAGGAGGTTGATCCTGAGTGGCTGATTTCCGACCAGTGACAGGTCTACCCTCTGTCACACACTTTAGTTAGGTTATGGAGCCACAGGAAAGGCTTGTATGATGATGTCATCAGGGCGCAGCCCACATGCTCCATCTTGGCAAATCTGTATGCCTTTCAAGTATTCTAGGAGGCCGTGCTGTTATTTTAACAGCGCAACCCAGGACTGCTCATGTGCTTGAGCCCTCTCTGCATGAGCAAAGCGAGGAAAAGCATGATCTCCACTTGCCTTCGGAATCTGGGACAACTAGGATAACTGAACCAATGCCCAGTATCACTCAACAGTCTGGGGGCCCTAGTGGGACTTGTCATAGCATACTGCTTCCATTTTTAAATAGTGGTTTAGTAAGTATCACACATTGTGTGGAAAAAAGGCCATCCATAAGATGTGGGTTTTCTTCTTGCTAAATTTGGTGAAAGCATTTTCAGACTGTGTTTTATTTTAAATCAAGAGTATTTCATTGGGGTCTATAGCTTTAGGAGTTTGCCAAGTTTGCATATTTCAACCCCACACATCTGAGATATTTAGTGAAAAAACATGTTGCTGTTGAGCGCAAACCCTCTTGTGTTTATTTGGGGGTGTCATGCACACCTATGACAGTAATAAGGGGTAACTGTTCCTGTGGTGGTGTATCTCAGGTTGGGTATGTGATAAGGGGGTCTTCCTTGATAGGAAGTGATGCCCTCACACACCCGTGAAGGTGTCATGCTTCATCATGGGGCTTAGCTCCTCATGAAGTCGGCACTGCAATACCCCAAGGGAGGGCTCTTTAGTGGAGATATTTTAAGTAAAACCAAGCAGTGATGAGTGCTGGTGTGTGGGAGATAAGTGAAGAAGTGAATTAAAACTACCTGAGGGGTACTACAAAGCTATATTTAATCCGGGGTCCCCTCGGTAGGGATAAAAAGTGTATGTAGACTGTGAACTTCTCGTAATGGAGAAAGACAATCCACCAATGTGTATGGGTCCCATAAGGCAGACCTCCTTCATCACATACCCAACCTGAGATACATCTCCACAGGAACAGTTACCCCTTATTACTGTCATGGTTGATCTTGGGAGCAAGGGTTCTGGACCTCTTTTTAGCTCCCTGTCCCCCCCTCTTATTGATATTTGTCATGCATACCTAGCTTGAGTATCTGATGATCTTCATTGCTGTCTTTTCTGTGTATAGGTATTTTATGTGTATGGATCTCTCTGTATTCACCCCGCAATAGTGATCCCTTCTGTCTGTCTTCTTGCAGAAATTGACATTACATGCTGGGACACAGACCCCGTCATGGAAGAAGATGAGGACGAGGAAGGCTTTGGAGGAAACGCTTAGCAAAGTGAAGGAACCAACCACATTTCGTGTGTCTGAAAAACACACGTCCTACATGAAAAAACTGATAATAAAGCAATTAGAAACCCCGGGTACCCATATTTGCTGAAGCATTTTTCAGTGACGGAGTATTAAGGCAAGTCTCTTCCGGGTGGATCCTTACCAGAGGGGACTGTCCCAGGCCGTGGCTCAGCAGGAAGCCTTCAGAACCCATCTGCCGGCTGCCAGGGCCTGCTCTACCTGGGTCTTTTGTATTGGATCAGACGTGTTCTTTTGACCGTTTTTCTCTTCGTTGGTAGTAGCGCTGTGCTCCTGTTTGTTTCTGAATTTGGTTGGGACTTTTTAATGCAGCCTTTGCTTCTCCCCTTCCCATGTTTCCAGGCTAACGGCCCAATCACTAGGTTTGTGGAGACTGCGGGCCTTTCTCCACATTTGAGTGGAGAGGTGGTTGACTGCGCTGGCTTTCCTTCTCCTGAGTGTAGAAGCGGTGAACAGCACTGGCTTCCCTGCTCCTGAGTAGAGAGGCAGTGGATGGCACTAGCTTCCCCGCTCCTGGTTGGGGGGTGGGTACATGAACTGTACAGACCTACTCTCTCCCAAGTCTGAGTGGTTGTGGATTGCAGGGGCTCATCTTTTCTCCTGAGTTTGAGGGGTGGTTAATTGTACAAACCTCTCCTCAGTGGAGTGGAAGGACTTGTGCTCTCTTCTGCCCTAAGTGAGGAGGGATATGCTCGACTCTCCTACCTTGTGTTTCCAGGTGATACACTCTTTTATTTGAGGAGCCATTGTAGCCTCCTGGAAGTAATTTGTGCCTGCGTTAGGCCCTTTGTCGATGTGTGTTTTTGATTGGTTGGGAGCATCCTTGGTTTGCTTCCTCACTGGTTTGCTTCCTTTTTGGTTTGGAGCTGAGTCCCGATTCCCTTATATTTCCTTTAAATTCAGCTTGAGAATTCCTTCGAAGGCCTTGAAGATTTTGCACGAATTTAGGAACCATGGCAATAATTCATGTAACGCAAACTCGAGAATTTCCTCTTTTGCCACGCCAAAGGGGGAGCCATTTTGGCACTCCCGTCCTCTGCTCCCTTTCTTCTTTTCACCCCACCTTTAAGATTTTTCCTGCTGCCTTTTCTCTTGTTATTCCTGTACCACTTCCTGTATTCCCCTGCATTCCCCTGTATACCTCTACTCCACCCTTCCTCTTGATTTATGTGGTTTCTCTACTTTTACCTCTCACACTGCTCTCATTTCTCTTCACTCCCTTGTTCTCCCTGGTACCTTTTTTAAACTACTTTGTCAAGTCTTAAAATCCTCAATGTACTTATTTCTCTAGCTCAGTTTTTCTTACTACCCCCTTTGCTGCCTCGGCTTCCCTCTACCTTCTTGCTCACCTTGTACTGCCTCTTTTCTTTACTCTACAAGCACTCCCTTGTGTTCTTTCTAGTCCAATTCTTCTTTTCCTTTCTTACCCTGTTTACTACTCCCATATCAGTCTCTCTCCCATTTCAAGCTTGTTGGATTCTTGGTTCACCCAGTGCTGAAATCAGCCCATGGTCCTCCATGATGCTTTTTCTCAAAGAAATGCAAAGCTGACACTGTGCATGTGTTCCTCACTCGCTGGACAATAGTCTGGGCCTTTGCCCCCTTCTTTGTTCCCTACTTTTCCTTGCAATCTGCTTCTCAGCAAGTACTGAACCTTGCTCTCCATCTACTGACTGCCTGTGCCTACAACCCTGATTCAAGCTGTGTACAGTATGCAATGATGGGTTCTGTAAAACAGACTTGTACAGAATCATTAACCTGCTTTGTTACAAGAATGACCTACAGCTAATTTTCCCCTCTTTGTGTCTGAATTGTGCTGAGGAACCTCTGACGCCAGCTTTAACAGATGCGCAATTAAGGGCAATGACTTCTAATCTGGGAGGCCGGTGAGCGCCACAAACGGTTAGTTGATATTCCTAAACCGGAGCTAATACTGCTAATGGGGCTAAAGTCAGGGATGACTGACAATTCAAAAAAATAATCTCGTCAGTGCCAGGGTCATTCAGTTGGATATGTAGGTGTGCACCCAGGTACAAAATCACTTGTTCCAGACATCTCCAACCTTTCAGTACTAGTTGATTTGTTCGCTGTCCGTGCATTTACGGTAAGGGGTACTGGTACCTTCAAAGATCAAGTTACATTAGCCTTGGCTTTGATCAAGCCTCAGCCCAAGCCTGTGCAGGGCTACTTCGGTGCTTAGTGCTTTGAAAGATTATTATCCATCTCTCCATGATTCAGCATGTTACTATGAATTCTTCTGGATTTTCAGCCACCCTGCAAATCGTTCAGAGGGACTTTCGCTCCTTCAATTAATGCAAAACCAAAAAAGCAAAAGAAAGCTGTTGGTCCACAAACAACTTACCTTACATGAAAGTCTATTCAGACAGTTGCTGCACCCAGCAGTTCTGAGACCTATTGCTCTTCCCAGAAATATTGTGTAATCTGGGACCCACAGCTCTGCTTGATCATGCCTCCTCGTTGGCAGTTATCAGGTCATACCTCTGTGCTCCAGGAGATCACGCTCCTGCTCCTTCAACAATGTATATTGAAACCTTCCCACAGCCTTCCTCCCATGCACACGCTCTCTTGAGCTGCTCATCTTCCTAAATTGCGGTACCTACTTAGTACTAAGACCTTGCTTGACCACCAATCATGCATCTAGTCAAGGACATCATATTCTAGTTCTGCTTCTCCGGTTCTAGCAATTTCATATGAAAATCTTGTAGTTCAAGTGCATCTTTGCTGCACAACTTGTGATTATTCAGACATTTCTGGAGAATTTCAGGAGTAATATAGACATCCACTTAGTTCTGGTGGCCTAGGAGGCCTAGGCTTGGCCACACCAGTTCTGGTTGATGGTCTTTCAGGTTCTGACTGTGAGCAGGCCAACAGTATTCTCCATCCCTCCCTACTTTTACTAAGGTTGAAAGTTTGGCTTCTGCTGAATTAGCTTTCTATCACTTGAGCCTCTAACTGGACGTTATGTGCACTGCCAGGATGGATACCAACAGGCATGCGGTATGAGTAGATTTAAGGGTCTTCTTTTCATCATGGGAATAGAAAATCTACCCGTTGACATGCTGTTGAGAATGTTATATCCTTTGCTTTGTATCTACCCATGGTTGGCAAATCCTTGATCCTTATAGGAATTACCTCTCAGTATGGGGTGGGCTGTGAACACAACAGAAGTATCTTTTTCTCTGTTTTATGAGGTAGTAAAGGGCGATCATGATGGTATTATGTATGCGTTTGGCCACCTGTATCAAATGTCAACTGTCGTGCTACGGCAGGTATTGCAACATAGACATTTTTTTGAGCATTTGACAAAGCCCTTTTCAAGAACGACTCTCCTTACGACAACAACATTGCCTGATGATCAGTGAAATTGATTGATAAAGTGAGTCTCCACCAATCGCCATCATGTGTTAGTTGAGTTCTCTCCAGGTTTTCTTTTGAACTCTGACCCCTCCCCCATCCCCTTTGAACACCCATAAAGGCAAAACTGAGAGAACCATATGCTAATAATGAGAAATCGGAGGCATTGCTATTTCAGGAGACATACCGTATTCAGGGAAATATGTAAGGCAGCCACATGAATGACTTCTTTTACCGTTTGATGCTCAGTTTGGTCAAACTGTCTTGGACATCATGTTTTCTTGAAGGCTGGAGAATCTGTCACTGGCTCCTAGTGATTTTCTTGGCTTAGTAATCTGATGACTTGGGAACAGGATCGAACTGCAGGGAAAGGAACCTTGAAGGTGATCCCACTACTTTGTCTTTACGCTGTCTCCCATTTACACTCGCCCAGGGTGGGTTCATGTACCGGCCACCGGCAAATTTTATGGACTGTTATGGAGACGTATGAGAAAGGTGTGAGGAAGGAAACACATGCACAGTTCACAGCCTTCATTCTTTTTCTCTTGTAACGGCATCCTTTAAAACACCATCTAGTTATGCCATGAGGCAAAAGAAGCTTGCACAAGTTGGTAATGGGAGTGAAACTGTGGACTGAGAGCACCGGAGTAGAGGTAACTTTCGAAACGCTGACCCCAAGGTAACCAGCAGCCCAATTCCATCATGGGTCTTCAAACGAGAACTGAAAAGCTCCAGTCTTTGGGATGGGAGCTGTAGTTTCCAGCAAAAAGCTGGGGATCCATGTATGTGACTAGCATCAGGGTCGGAGTGAAAGGAAAGAGCCCTGAGGCAGGTTTGGAGCAGACGTTTGAGCCCCCACCTCTGTTTTTTTTCCTATCTACTCTCTTTGCTCCTCCACCCTCTTGCCCCTTTTCAGGGGAACGCATCAAGGTTTTGCAGCCCATGTTAACGTTGAGTAGAGGGACTCCGAAGCTGGTCAGCAAATGGTAAGAATGTGTAAGGATCTCTAAATCCGCTGAATTGATTGTAAGAGGCGAGCAAAACAGCCACGATCACGGCAAGAATGGGAGGGTGATCTTTGAAGGAGCAGAGTCCAAGGTAAGAGTGCAGACGTTCAACTAAGCAGAAGCCCTTATTACAACATGGTTATGACCTACTCACGGAAAGGTTGGTAGAGTCTCAGCAGGTTATGGTTAGAGCAGGAGGAGTCTTAGCAGCAGTCTAGCTTATAGTAAGAAGGATGGCAGGGTCTTTAAGCTGCTGATCCCGAGTTGAGGTGTTCTCTATAGCAGCCCACCACAGTGGGTGGGGATGTCTCCACATCAGCATAGCCAAATAGACATGGCCAACTCTTTCTGTGGTGCAAGGGGTCTTCTCTGAAATAGCTCTGCCCATGGTCAGAGTTTGGGGGAGGGCGAGTACTTGCTGCAGTCCAGTCCATAGTAAAAGTGGGTTGGTTCCTGGTGCATCACTGGCAAGGATACCAAAACAGCTCCACACAGAGTAAGATTATTGTTGGAAGATCTTTGAAGCAGTCTGACCACCTCACCACTTGACCCCACACTCTGGTGGTGGTCCGGCAGCCGAGCCCATGCGATGACTGGAAAAGGGTGGAAGGATCTGTGAAAAGCATAACCTGTGGTCACAGTGAGGTTCACAGATGCAATCCAGACACTTTTACCCTACTCTGACATGTTACAGAAGACCCTTTCACTCGGTGAGGTTCCTCTGGAACAGCTCAGGCTAGTTTTAGCATTGCTATATCCTTGTATTATGTACCCGAAGTTTGCAGTGTGCCTAAACCAGAGACTGCCCGACTTCTAAGAAGGAAGGTTGGTTCTCTGGGGCTGAAGGGAATGACAAATCCCTAAATTCATTTTGGAACATTCTGTGAAGGCAACAGAGAGCTCCCCACCCACTCAGTTGCCACTGGTTGGAGTCCAGGGTGGAGTTTTGTTTTCTCCTGATACTTTACTCTTGGTGTTTATTATCCCACTGAAAGAACACTGCCCTCTGAATGTAGGGTCCATCAAGTGACCATGCTCTTTCAACAAATGAGATCCCTAAAATCCGTGTTTCAAAGGCTCTGCTTGACCCCTACCTCAGTCCATCTCGCTCCATCTGTTCACCCACCCTCTCCTTTACTTCAACTTTCCCTCTATCACTATCCCTCCTCCTATCCAACCATTTCCATGCCTCCAGTTTCCAGACCACAGCACCTGCTTTTCTTCCCATGTACAGTACCCGTTTCTAAAAGCACAAACCTCTGTACGACCTGTGCTCGTGTATTAATAAAGAAATCTGGGTCAAAAGATTCTTGATTGATGGAAGTCTTTGGGGGTTGTCATGGGTGTTTGGGGGCCTTGATTTTACGCTTGTTGCGAAAGAAGCATTTCTTCTTCACAGAAGGTCGCATGGTTCTAGTAATGGCGGCAGGGTCATGTAACAACTCTTCAGATGTTCCAGTGCCTAGCAGGTAGGTGGTGGGCTACGTCTCGCTAGACGAGAAGTAGACTGCTGCTATACATTTATTCTGCATGATATGGTAATTGTACAATTATTGTAAAAATGTGAATTTGTTAATGGTCACATTTTTCTTTTTAAACATGGCTTTATTGGAATTTCTTCAAAGAAAGAGAAAAACAGAGGCAAGGGCAGGCACACCCAGTCATAAATATGCATTACTTCAACTGTTATAGGATAGTCATATGGCAGCTCCCGCTCCCAACTAGGTTTACAAGTCATTTAGTAATGGGGTGGTGGCCACTCATTATATCACAAGCAATCAGTAGTATTTCAACCCTCATCCCAGGAGGAAGGGGGCAAGCAACCGCCCTTGCCTTGGGGAGACGCACATAGAGACAACAAAGCAGAAAAGAGGAACAGAAAAAGAACTCAAAACCTAGACTCAACTCGTGACAGGCAGAATCATCAACCCAAATCCTTTTGTGCACTTGTTTCTGCCAAAAGGGTGGATAAAGGAAAGCAATTTTTACGTGAAATTGGAGAGGGAGGGGAAGGGGGGGGGAGGAGGCTCCAGTCGGCACCATCTAGGGGGACGCCCATGACACGGCCACCTGGGCAGTGCAGTACAGAATAGTGGGTCCCAACCCTAGGACTCATCTCCCCCAGGTCTTTATGCGCTGTGGTTAAGGGCTGGAATCTCTTCCTCGTCATTAGTCAGAGAGGCCTTCAGCGCCTCCATCCAGAGCCCTGCCATAGGCTGTCACTGCACACCCCGCCTCTCTCTGTCCCACAAGGCCGTGGCCTCCGCCCTGGCCCACAGCTCCAGGGATGAGCACCAGCGAGTTTGTGGGGGAGTCCTCCTGCAACCTCCAATGCAGTGCAATTTCTCGCTTTGCCAGGACAATTGCTAGGTCAAGAAACATGTCCCTGACTTTGTACAGACAAACCTCCAGGGTGCCAACATCCCTCCGGCCCAGCACGCGCTCCACTTCAGTGGCCACTGAGCACCAGAATCGCCTGATAACCCTGTTTACAGCTGGGCTGCTCAACCAGCCTTCCAGGCAGACATGTAGGTCATAGACCGGTGAGAAGTATGTGTATTTCCGCAGGTGTGCATGTCACATGTACGTGCCATGCGTCCAGTAATCTCCAATGGAAGCACCAACCTCGGAAATCAGTGACCACCGTAATGGTCGGGGAATTCGGAAGGGGCGGGGTGGAACGGTCCAGGACTGGTTCTGGTATAGTGTTAAAGTCTGCCCCCTCCCACAGGAGCAACAGTACATCCGGTGTCCGTGCCAACAGCTGTGCCAGGGAGTCATAAAACTGTGTTTGGTTGGCATTCAGGGCATATATGCTGCTCAAAGCCATTGGGCCATCCCCTAATGGAGACATACGTCCCCTCCTTATCAATATGGTCTGACACGATTTCCAGGGGCATCCCTTGTCGGATCCATGCCAGTGTACCCCGAGCATAAGACGAAAAGGTTGTGGCCTATACCCGACCCCTCCAGCTCCATTGTAGCACGTCAGCTGCCCCATTAGTCAGATGAGTCTCCTGCAGGAGTGCCAAATCTACCTCCCTGCACTGTATGTAGGAAAGGATGTTGTCCCGCTTCACAGCTGAGCCCATGCCTCTCACATTCCCACTAAGAAGAGTGTAAGGTGCACTTTGTGCCATGAGAATGTATAAGAACCTTGCCCTGCGCCCTCCCTGGCCCCATCATCATCATGGAAGTGCCACCCAAAAAAAGTATGAGGCAGTGCTGCGAAGGATGTCCCCTGCCACCTGAGGCAAACAGTCCCAACTCCCACTCCCTAGGACAGTGTAGCAACAATCATCTGTCCTAGAACCAAACTAGTATGCAAAACCAATTGTCAACTATACAAGCATGCACTGTGAACTCGCCCATTCAGAAAGAGTCAGTAAGGAGTGACATGTAGCTTCGCTTCCTCATCGGTCCCCCGCCCTCCAGCACTATTCAAATGATCACAAATACTTGTGGAGTCATCGACAAGGTGCAGCAATATGTAGTCCATAGATACTCTGGATTGCCCATCAGTCCTTCAGCATGTAGTCCCACCAGATGCAAGTTGAGGACATCCCTCCATGAATCAATACGCTTAGTATATACACCCTCCTGAGTCCACACCAGGGCATAGTGCCCTAAAGGTCATCCGCTCAGCACAGAGTGATCACCGTTGGAGTTAGGCCAACCTCTCACTCACCCTCTGAATCTGTACCATTCAGGCTCAACGAATGTTCGCCTCCCAGAGTGCTCTTTTTACTTCCGTGAAATAGACCCTGCGCCCCTGCACCTCCATGGTGCAATCCGGGGAAAAAAGCCACTAATACATTGTCCACTTGAAACCTGCCTACCTCCCGGGATTGTTGCAGGATATGGTCCTGGTCTCGATAATATAGCAGATGTGCCACCACCGGGTGTGGCAGACCCTCCCCGGAGGCAGAGGTCGGGACAGGACTTGGTGCGCCCTCTCCAGAGACACAATCCACGTCTCCAAATAGCAAATCATGCCCTTCGCCATCCTACGCTCATCTCTCGAGAGTGTCTACCCTCCTAGCAAGGTCTTGAACCTGCATCTCCAGGCATCCACGTGTGGGGGAACCGCCAATACAGCTGCCTCATTCTCCTCCACCCTGGCGGTCAGCTTGCGGTGATCGTCACATAGGATCCCTTGGTCCACCACAAGCGACTCAATCTTTTGCTCCAGGAATTCTCTGGATTTGTTGTGGTCATCCAGAATACTGCCATTGTGATGTCTGCTGATGCTCCAGCGGCTGGATCCCCAGCACTCTGCTGCACTTTTTGGCGGCCATCCTGCAGCTGTGTGGACTCTGAACCAGGTCTAGAGCCCACAGTGGACTCGCGCATTGCTCTAGTGCACCCCATCTTGAAGGAGAACGCGCTCAGGATAAGGACCCCCCACCACCACAGGTAGGTGAAATAACTCACTCGGGTAGCTGCAGATGTAAGGGGTTCAGGGGTCGCCGTCTTCTAACCCAGACCCAAAATAGGAGGGGATCACAGCCGCTCTGCTGCAGCGTTTGTCCAGATAAGTGTACAACGCAGGCCCAAGCGCAGGAAGGGTACCTCCATATCAGCAGTGACCCTTTATTAGTCCATACCTGTCAGTGTTACACAGGGAATGATAGTTTGCAGCCCAAGAACGCAGGCTCCCTGCCAGTACCTCACTACGGGCCCCAGGAGCTCAGGGCCCAGCAGCCTGTTGTAAGTAGTTCAGAACACTTCTATTTAAGTTACAGGTAGTTTTATTTAAGAGCACAGCTGAGCGCACACCTCGCCAGCTGACCAGACCATCAACTGACAAGAGTAGAACACTCCGGTACAAGTTAGAACACTCACAGGTATTCTTAGAGGCTAAGGAGGTAAGAACACAAAGGAAGGGCTAATGACAACTGTCAGCCATGTTACATGAAGAACTAATATACAACACATCTTCCTCCTTTACAGAGAAAAAGGAAATAAATAAATTAATCACAAAAATGAAGCTTAATGTATGGGAGACAACAACAATAATAATTAAGACAGGTAGGAGGTCTACGACATCTTGAACTATTTTTAGTTCGCGAAGGCAAAGGAGCGTTTAAGGGTAAAGAGTGTCAAGAGTGAAGGGTGAAGTGAGAGACATCACCCAAAACAACTAACAGGCATCACCACCACCTACTCCCCTTAGACTGACAAAAACAGGAAAAGACAGTCCACTTTCTCCAATCTGTCCTTGTTCACCAAAAACAGGAAGAGACAGTTCACTTTCTTCAATCTGTTTCTGTCCACCACAGCTTTCCACTCCAAGTTGAAGATGAACAGCTCAACAGATGCCTCCATGCTTTAGTTACAGATTTCTTTAATGTTAAGTTGTGAGGTCCGTAGAACTCAAACAGCAGATACCACAGTCCTGGGTACTCTTCGAGATTTCCAAGTGCAGTACCGCATGTGATGTTTGGAGTTTTTATTCTTACTTGCAGTGCTTCGGACTGACATATGATCACAACGTCCTTTATAATAAAAAAATGTTTAATTAGATACTCAGTAGTTTGTAAATTCATTTCTTCGAGTGTGGACACTCTGTCCTGGTTGTGGGTCGCTTTGTTCCAGTTCTGGTTCACTTTCTCTGGTTCTGGGCCTCTTTCACTGGTTATAGGCCTCATACACCGCTTCTGGACTCTGTCTCAGTTTTTCTTTTTAGGTTCTTGGTAGTGGGCACTCTGCCCAGTTTTGCTTTTTTTTTTTTTTTCCACCTAGTTCTGGTTCAGGGACCTTTGTCCCTGTTGTGGGCTCTCTGCTCCGGCTCTCCATCGTGGTTCTGTGACCATTTCCCCCTCTTGGTACTGGTTCTGGGACCTTTGTCCATTGCCGGTTCTGGGACCTTTGTCCCCTCTGGTACTGGTTCTGGGACCTTTGTCCCCTCTGGTACTGGTTCTGGGACCTTTGTCCCCTCCTGGTTCTGGTACCTTTGTCCATTGCCGGTTCTGGGACCTTTGTCCCCTCTGGTACTGGTTCTGGAACCTTTGTCCCCTCCATTTTCTTGTTCTGGGACCTTTGTCCCCGTCTTGGTACTGGTTCTGGGACCTTTGTCCCCTCCATTTTCTGGTTCTGGGACCTTTGTCCCCGTCTTGGTACTGGTTCTGGGACCTTTGTCCCCTCCATTTTCTGGTTCTGGGACCTTTGTCCCCTCCATTTTCTGGTTCTGGGACCTTTGTCCCCTCCTTTTTCTGGTTCCGGGACCTTTGTCCCCGTTTTGGTACTGGTTCTGGGACCTTTGTCCCCTCCTTTTTCTGGTTCTGGGACCTTTGTCCTGGTTTTGACCCAGTTATGTGTCCCGGTTCAGGTTCCTTGGGATCTTTGACCCTGGTTTTGGGCTTTTTGCCCCCATTCTGGACTGTCCGAGACGTTTCTGATTTTATTTCCCTGGTACTGGGTCTCTCCGTCTCGTTTCAGGTTTAGTTTCCGTGGTGCTAGATATCTCAGTCACGTTCCTGGTTATGCTTCCTTGGTACTGGGTCACTCAGTCACCCTTGTGACCACTGTAGTTACTAAGGAAAGAGTTTAGAGGCTTGGTGAAATGAATAGGCAGGCTAGAAACTTGTTGGTCTGCTGGACTGGGCAATGTTGCTCTGCTGGGCCGGACAACCGTTTTTCCACTATTTTTTTCTTTTTTAATTCTAGCTTCTGTTCTGGACTGTCTGCCCCTTTTCTCTCTCTCTTTCGCCATTATGGTTTGTAGGGCACTCTGACCCACTGCCAATATTCACTCAGCGATATTCTATGTAATCATCAGCTTTTAATTAACACTATTGACCATAGAAATAATGTGGTTGACAGACGTCGGCAGGAAGAAAACTATTGTGAACAAAAGTGCCACAGTCACTGACTAACAAAAGTAACTTCCGATCTTTGTGCTCACCTTTCAAAGTAGAAATACCAACACAATGTCCCAGGGTCCGATATCCGCCCCCGATCAACACTTCATAGCGGGATCCGGTCTATGCGCCCGATCACCTTATGTAAAAGTGCCAAACAGCATTAATTAGCAACGGGGCCCGGGGTGCCTGCGATCAGTTTCTTCAACTTTCTTTTGGCCGCAGCATCGTGACGTTTACAGCTGCGAAGCTCCTCTCAATCATGCTGCAGTATTGCGACGCTGTTGCTTGGCAACGTTTTGCTGATGCGGAGAACGCGCATGGAGAAGGAAGCGCGTGACACTTGCCTGGCAACGTTTTAATCATGCAGAGATCGCGCATGCAAAAGGAAGCACGCGCATTCTGTAACTGACTCACGTTTTGTAAGAGTGACGTCAGGAGTGCCTCCGGAGGGTTTTCCTTCTCTTCTCGTTTTGTGCTAAAATTGCCAAACACGTTTAAAGGCCACCGGGGCTAGATCCTTGCCCCCGATCAACACATTTCAGGTGCGAGTCTTCAGAGTGCTTGACCTTCACACCGGGGCTCGATCTTTGCCCCCAATCAACTCATTTCATGATGTCAATCGTCACTGCCAAACAGGATTAATTAGCGTTGGGGTCTGATCTTTGCTCTTGCTCGGCACTTCCAAAGTGTAAATACACCGTCTTGTGGTCAACAGTTTATATGACGCATGCAGGGAGGAACACGGGCAGAACAGCAATTGACTTACTGTTGAAGCGAGTGACGTATGAGGTACTTGCTTCTTCTTTTCTTTTCTTGGTTTAGTTTCTTCTAGTTTTCTCTTGTTTCACGGGTTTATTGTTTCTTTTGATAACGTTACTGGCAGCAGATGGGTGGACCGCCATGGGTTCTTGGTGCGAGGTGCTGCTCGAGGCTGTGATGGTTTCCTCTCTGGTCCGGTCAGCCAAATCGTCGCCAATTTGTTGTAAATAGATCTCAAGACACTTTCATTTAAGTTACAGGTAGCTTTATTGAAGAGCACAGCTGAGCGCACACCTCGCCAGCTGACCAGACCATCAACTGACAAGAGTAGAACACTCCGGTACAAGTTAGAACACTCACAGGTATTCTTAGAGGCTAAGGAGGTAAGAACACAAAGAAAGGGCTAATGACCACTGTCAGCCATGTTACATGAAGAACTAACATACAACACAGCCACTCTGAGGAACTCCACTCTCTTGTCCTACAGGTCCAGTACAGTCATAAAGGGCACCCACGAGCAGTCTGTGGCTCAAGCCCCTCTGTGGGCTAACCTTGGCCGCCAGGTCTCCATTTGCTGGCGTCCAGGCAAGGCCTCCCTGTCGTAGCGCCCCATCCTCTAGGCCACCATCATGGCCGCACTAGCATGGAGGGGGAAGCCCTTCCTCTGTAGCCTCCTTCAGTATTCTACGCTGCACGTGCTCCTGGGTCACACTGCTAGGCTCCGCCTGCAGCCACCATGGGCCCCCACCGTCTGCACCTCACTCAATGCCAACTAGGGTCTGCCGTACTGGGGTGGCCACTGCTACTAGGCACCAAAGAGCCATCGTGGGCAATGCTCCCCAATCATCGATTGGAGCCCCTTGCACCTCTGGGGGGACTCTGCTGCTGGCGGAAAACGACTGTGACCCCCCACTGATCTTCTAGCACCTCCAGTGGCCCTCACGGCGGAGTGTGAGAGCTGGCCAAGCCCCATTGCCACCTCTGCTGCCATTTTGCACCACAGCGTCGCCTCAGCCAAATGTCTCGGAGTTGTCGGCAGGAGCCCACTCACCTCCGATGGGCTTTACTGCATACGGGAAGGTCCGGGGGCCACCTCGCGCCTCTGTGCACCCCCATCTGGCTCCGTCGTTCGCAGTGCAGGATATATGTGAGCGGCTGGCAGGGAGCTCCTCTAGGTGCGGCCATTATCCGCGGCTGGCAGCCACGCCCCCTGTGCTAATGGTCACATAGTCTTCAAACTCTTTATCTAGAGGATCATCTTGGATATGACAGAAGCCCTCTCATATTGGATACTGGTCCCCACATCTGAAGATTGACTCAGTGAATCCTCACACATAGGGGATATTCACAGAATCACTTATTTACATACTGGAGCTGAGTTTCTCATCTGGTAGCTCTCGCTAAGCTGGTAGCTTAACAGGCAAAGTAAGCCTTGGCTGGCCTGTGGTTAATGATCCTTTCTCAGGATCCTTTCTCAAGTGGGAAGCCATACCTGTGCGAAATGATTTGCTCTAACACTGTTTTGGAAAGATAAGCATACAGTCACTTAACCATCCAGTAGAGTATTTTCAAAGACATGTTAAATTTCCAACCACCTGCATCCTGTACTTTAGGCAGATTTGATGGACATGAGATATATTTGCAGACAGGTACTGTAGGATGTACAGGTTTTCAGTGTATAGGTCCTGGTATTAGTTTGAAGTGCCTTGGTGTGAGTGGTAAATCATATAGGGACTGCCGCAGTAGTAAAACGTGATGTGTCTAAAATGTGGCCTCCGAAACAACACTGGCCGCTGCAATGAAGGCCTCTACAAGCTTGTGCTTTCCAAAGAAGGAGGAAGGCTCATCCTTCTGAGCACATTCTATGTAACTGCTCCTCCTTGTAACTTCTGGTTGTTGAGCTGCTTGCCACTTATTTCCCTAAGAGTGCATTTATTCGTAATGAGCAAAATGGGTGGGTGAGGTTGACATCTGTTAAAAGACAGATGCTTCTTGGCTCTTTTTTTAAAAACATAGTTAAGGCTATAGAACGGGTGGAATGAAGCCTCCTGAGCATATTCACCTTTTTTCTGTTCTCTCCACAGGTATACATTTTTCTCCACCCCCACCAATTGTGGGGTGATTTGTTTCCCATCTGAAGGGGAGTTACTGCAGTTCTTGATTGGTGTAACTTTATCACCTTTTGGGGAAGGGGTCAGATCGGAGTTTGTGAATGCCCACAAATGTACAAGGCAAACCATGCCTTATTATGGCCTTTTTCCACAGGTAGAATTTGCCACAGTGGATTTTTTTCACATTAGTGGCAGAGAAATCTATAGTAGTGAACCAAGTGTCTCCTGCTAGGAATCCTTTTGTGCATTCCTGGCAGGTGTAAATGCTGTATTTTTGACTGCAAATTGCATTTACGGCTGAAAATACCTTTGTGAATAGAGCCCCTGTCTGTTGACTGATTCAATGTGTCTCTACCTCTTTTGTCCATTGGAAATGCCAGAGCCTATGTTGACACACTAAACTCCAATCCGTTTTTGCATCATGCACGTGCTAGATCAATTCATCCCGTCTTCTGATCAGTCACCGTAGTTGATTAGTAATCTGCCATCAGTAGATGGTGTAAAACGAATCTGAAGATAGTTGTGAAGCACTAAGAACTCTGTTGGAGCAGTAGTAGTGGTTCCTTCTGATGTGGATTTGCTGGTGTGGCACACTGCTATGTAGTCAGAGTATTCCTTTCCCCTCCATGTTGCATCTCCTGAAGTAATCTTTTTAGGCGTACCTAAATTTGAGCACCCCCAAACTGGCAATGACCATGTGGGGCACTGAAGATGCAATATCCTTGATCAGTTGGTTGCACTCGATAGCTCCCATCTACTTGCTTCACTGTCATCATATTCTTAAAGACATGTAGTCAGGCAAAGCTTTTTATCTGTACACTACATCACACTTCTATGAAGTTGTGATCAAAGTCTAAAGACGAGATGCCACATCGATGTCGAACACTGCATATCGAAGGTTTCAATGCCCAACCTCTAGACCAGGTTGCCCAACCAGTAGCTTGTGAGCTACTAGTAACTCTCCAGATACCACTAAGTAGCTCTCCTGTGTGCAGCCCATCCTACTAAATTAGATGCTTTTACTTAGCTGAATATATTTATAACAAAATTAAAAAGTATGCATTTGAGACAAATGGGTGTATTGTCAGAACTCATAAGATGATCTCTGGAGAAAAATATTTTTAAAGCTAATATTTGAATGATAAATCATGTGGAATTGGAGAAACTTATTACTAATATTACCTTAGTGCCATGAGAATTGCATCTGTATTACCTACGTAAAGGCATTCCAGATTGACAAAGGCTTTTTTTTACATTACTACTGGCAAGCCTGCTTGATGCACAGAGTTGATCATTGCTGGTAATGTTTCATAGGGTGGCCACTAATGTAATCTTGTTGATGTGGTCACTACTACAACCCTAAAAATACTAGTGATTTTGTAGCTTGGATAATTTTCATTGAACATAAGTAGCTCTTGTTACAGGAAAGGTTAAAACCCCTGCTCTAGACATCCCAATGTTACTTGTTGGTTGAAGCCTAGTTTGACAACTGTCGATATTTTAGAATTCAAAGCCTTGCTGACACTTTTCAAATTTGGTTTAAGGCTCAGGAGGCGAAGATGGAGTGGTACAAACCTTGCTTAAGCTGTTAAGGATGCTGATCCGCATGGCTTCTCAGGAGATAGGTGGGCTAAATTGCACTTTGGTGTACAACTTTCCTCCTCCTTGGTACAGTTTTCCTGTGTTTAATGAACTTTATAAATTGAGCAAAATATTCCCTTCTCACAGTACCTACAGTGAGGCAATTAATCTCCAGAACTCAAATGTACAGACTGCATCTTTGAGGACGTGTTAGGTCTCACGCCTGTAGATAACAGAAACCCAAAAAGCATCGGGGTAGACCAGGAATTGAGAGTAAAAGGTCTGCAGATTGGCATCTCTTGCACTTCACAAAGTCATTATCACGGTGCTTATAGGGATGAAAGTAGTCAGCAGGGGTTTGTGAAGCCATGGTGCTCTGCCCTTGTGCATTTTTCTGGTTAGCCTTGAAATTTCTGCAAACCCTCTGGAACTACTCTCATTTAACTGATGACCGACATCGAAACTGAGCTGTGATGTTGAGGAGGCTCTTAAATACACGCCTCCTGGCGAGAGTCCGCCACTCAGGCTATAGAGACTGACAGTGGTTGCAAATGACAGAGCCTATGTTGATACACCATAGTCTGGGACAGGGCTTTTTTGTCCTGTGCCCCTATAGATGGATAGACCGACTACTGGCTTCCTCCATGTGAAGTTTGTGGTCTCCTTTAACTGAGTTCTTTGCCTCTAAGCTGTCTTAGACATGCATGAGAACTGCCTGCATGTGTCTGTGCTGGGATTGGGTTAGGTTGAGGGGGGTTGTATGTATCGAAGTAGGTGAATTGCAGAGTTAGCTGAATGCTACATGTCTGTGTTTTACAGAAAATGGGTGTTGCTGTGTGCTAATTGCCAAAGTCGAATGGAACTTACACGTTCAGTTATCTACTCCCCTCCATGAAACCAGTTGCCTCGGTTGGTGTAGGGAGCTACTTTGATGTAGCTGTGGTTCCCTTGCCATAGTAATACCCAACCTTCCCTCTTTCCTGGTGGAGATCTGCTTTTCTTTAGAAGTGGTCTCCTGCCTAGCCTGCTCTTGTTTTACCTGAGCCAGCCGAATGGAGTTTACGATGGGCTGTATGACCTGCACATGAGATGATCACGGAAGGAACATACCCAAAAGACTGGTGGAGCCTATTCATTTTTCTGAGGTGCAGATCTCTTGATTGGGAAGGCCTGACAAACCGGGAAGATAAGAACTGACCTCTCAAGCCAGTACTTATATCAACATTTCAGTGCTGCAGCCTGCATGCCATCTAGAGGGGAGAGAACCGGAAGTAGGACAGCAGCTGCATAGCTTTAGGCGATTTTTATATCAACAGGCTGATTGTATTTAGGGCTCTCGTCACTTAGAGACTCACATAGCTCTGATCCATCAATCATAGAATTTACTCGGAGAATAAACATAAAAATAAACTTTGGAAAATCTACAAAGGAAGATCCACTCAAGACAATATTCACAGTACAAGCCACGAGGCTGTATTAAAATTAACAATCACTACAGTAGGCAAAATGCATTGATCAGTCAATCAAAGAATGCAAAATAACATTGGCAGCGGAATTAGAGCCCTAATCTAGTCAATAGTCCCAACCATTTATGGTCTAGCACAAGGCAAATAAAGAGCACGTCATTAGAACTGATCAGTTTGAGGTTGAAGAGAATTAAAACATTTTAAGTGCAGACAGATAAACAGACTAACATGGAGTCTGCTGTCTAAGAAGGCCAGAAGAAGCCCTTAAGCAGACTAATAAGGTCTGACAAAGGGGTCTGCCTCTAAGGCTATCTGGGGAAAATCTTGGCTCGAGTGTTGTTATACACTTTTGAACAGAGAAACCATACAGTCACTGTGGTATGACAAAGAAAGTTACACTTCTAGACCCAATAGTAAGATGGAAAGCACATCACATGATAGCAATAACCTCTGCTCTACATCTAATGAATATGCTGTATTATGCCTTATACAAAAACAAAGTAAATTCAAAAATATAAACAACACCTCTGTTCAGCTGAAGAAAATGACCTTCAGTTGTGTACATTTGTAAATCAGTCTGTCCAGGAACATCAGCAACATAAATTATTACATTTTAATAAATGTCACAGAGCAAACAAGACCATCGAGCTAACTGAATTTTGTATGTTTCATACCTTTGTGAAAGTAATACCTGAGACTTTCAGTGCACACACAGAGAAAGAGAAAAACATACTTTAAGCTATGTGAAGGGTGCACGGAAAAGAAAATGAAAACAGAAGTATGCTAGTAGACCCACTTTGACTAATTTAGGCATTTCGGCAAGTTAACACACAATGCAAGCATTTCATTAGTGTCTCGTTAATCCAAATTAAAGAAGAAATAATTGTAGCATTCTTGCCCACATTTAGAGAATATTGGTGGAGCTGCCTTAGTGGAGCTGTGGAATAATCCAGACCTGCCCTCCTGGTGAAGTGCTCAGTGGCATTGCCAGGGGAATAATGTGCTTCACAGCCAACCAATGTCCTGCTGGCGCCAGCAGTTGTATGGGACAGCCTCAGTGGACTGAGGTTGCCCCGTAGAAAGGAAGTTACTCCTGCCGGCTGTGCAGATGCAACAATAAATAACACAACATCTGAGTGCACAAGAGGATCTACAGCCTTCAGCCATTGAGAAATGTGAGTTTGCTCTATCCCTGACCCTTCGCTTACCTCTGGGATGTCTGTACTTCTCGCCAGCCATGTCAAGGAATCTCTACTTTGACCCCCGGCCAGGGGTCCATGCTATAGACTTGAGGCGGTTGTCCTGAATCTGGAACCAGTGGAGCTATTTTCCTATATCTTATGGTTGTAGAGATTTCACAGGTTAAACCCTCGGTCAAAAGTCCCTGCTAACTGCTTCTGTAGTCCAATGAATACTGGACTCCTAGGTACACCTGGACCCACGCATGCCCCTACCACCAATAAACTGCTACAGTGACCAATCGGTTTCAAGATACAAGCTTCCCCATACCTACCAACACCTAAAGAGACATTTAGGATGAACTAGAAGTCTAGCAAGCTACTGTCCTGTGGCCACCAGACCTGACTACACTGGCAGTGCCCACTGAGCCCCAGTGACTAAACAACTGGGGCCCCCAGCAACCACCAATGGGAGTCCCCAAAGAAGAAGAATCACTTATCAAGGCTGTCGTTTCTTTAGATGTTGGTTCCTTATTGCAACTTTGGACATCTTTTCTTGGTTTTGTGGCAGGTGCCAAGGTTGCGTCCTGAGCATATTCCTCTGTATCACTGAAACCAAATCACTGCAAACCAAAACTACTGTACCATTAGTCTTGGCCTTCGAATTAAACCTGAAAAACCTTTGAAGCAACTGACAGGATTTTTTTGGGGGGGGGCAATTCAGACTTCGTGGCCCTCGGGCAACTTGTACACTTCCTCTGCAGTAGTCTCCATAGTTTGTTTCAAACTGGGCCCTATGACAAGTGTCCTTTTGGTGGGTTGTTGCATTTGTGCACCATCTGTGAGTTTGTAGGCAACATCCAGTTTGGGACTTTATTGTGTCCTCACAAGTCATTCAGTGATTCACGCCTATTGCTTTAAAAGACTGACACGCTTATTGGTGTCACTTCAGCTGACGGGGTGAGTGACCTGCTGGCTCTCCTTGTCAGAACCTTCTGCTGACTAGCAAGGAGTGGATTGTTTTTCACATGCTCTCCTCTTCTCAGGCCTGGGTTTTGACAACTGTCGAACAAATCTGTTGCTAATTATATACGTAGAGTGGGCCCGGGGTCCATCATTGGCTTTTCAGCCTTTGGCTGGAGACTTTCTCATTCACATCTTGTCTCAGCCAAATGGAGTTATAATCTGTTACCTAATATTATTCCTTCCATCTCCACTCAAGTGCTTGCATTGAGCTGCAGGAGGAATACTTTAAAATTGAAGCCCTTTCTCTCAACTCCTGCTGGCTCCCTCTCGAATGTTTGGATTTAATGTGATCTGTCTTATCACATTAAACCCAAATCTCTTGGCTCTGCCAGTGCTTGTTTTTCTAAGCAGCTGGTGCAGTTTCATTTCACTACATGTGCCTTGCTATCTTTTTCCCGTGTGTGTTCATTAACGAATTCCCATTGTGTTCTGCATTGCTTCGATATAAGGCTGACCTTTATATGCTACTTTAAAGTTAAAACGGACTCATGCTACTCATGATATTGTTGGCATCTGAGACACGTGTGGTTTTTAGGTCTTGCCTAAAAGTATGGATGATCTGTTGCTGCAAGGGGTATTGTATACTGTAAAGAGCTTGAAGCCCACCCATTACATACCATTTGCTGGCTTGTTGTCATTCCTTTTAGCTGCCTCCTAATTGGCCACCATATGCCTCACATCACTTCCTTTTTTTTCTCCTGAGCATGGACCAAGTACTAATTGATTTCATTTGGTTAATGTCATTCCATGGCTGTGATTCAGAGAACCATTTTTTCTCCATTTTTCTAACCATCATTTCCACTTCCATGCTACACCTTTGGGTTGCTTTTACCTTCCTTCAATTTGTTGCTTTAATTTGTTTTAGAATTCGGCACTTCCTTTTACAGCACTAAACAAATGGCACAGACTAATAAAGCAGTTTGTGACTGTTTTCATGCGATTGCATGTGCTTGTAGGCTGCATCTCTTCTATGCGCAAAGTATGTGTCCGTTTGAAGCGTCAACTAGCCTGAAACCAGACTCCCATAGTCCTTCCAGACAAGCAGTCCAGTCACATGCTTCAGACCCAGGCTGCCACTGAACAGCATAAACATTTTGGACACATATGTGCCTTTCCAAACACAAAGTATGTGGCTTTTTAAAGTGCTTCAGTTTTGGGCCGTGCTGCAGCTAATCAATTTCTCCCTCTGTCCTCAGTCTCGTATGTATTCCACCCCTTCTCTGCGCCTACAAAGTATGTCTGTTTAAAGCGCTTCAGTTTTGTACAGCACCTACTCCTTTTCTCCTTAAAACCGGTGTCTAAGTCCTCATTCTCTTACGTATTCCACCGAAAAGCACTTTCAGGTGTCATATATTCATATGCACTTAGGTGCAAGAGATATAGCCTAACAGTCACAGACACCCCACCCCAATCTACTCCACCCCACTCCAATCTACCCCACCCCAATCTACCCTACTCCACTCTATCCCAATCCAATCTCCCCCACTCCACGTCAATCTACTCCATTCTAATCTACCTCAATCTGCCCCACTCCAATCAAACCCAATCTACCCCACCCCACTCCACTCTACCACAATCTACCCCACTCCAATCTACCCCACTACACTCCAATCTGCCCCACTCAAATCAACCCCACTCCACCCCAATCTACCTCACTCCAACCTATCCCACTCCACTCTACCTCACTCCACCCTAATCTACCCCAATCCAATCTACCCCACTGTACTCCAGTCTACTCCATTCAACTCTACCACAATCTAAATCTACCCCACCCCACTTCTCTCCAATCTACCAGTCTACCCCACTCCAATTTACCCCTATGTACCCAATCCAATCTACCCCTCTCTAATTGACCCCAGTCTACCCAATTCCAATCCACCTCAATGTAGTACACTTTACCCCACTCCAATCCACTCCATTCCATGACACTAGTCTATCCCACTCTACTCCAATGTACCCCAATTCATTCTACCACAATCCACCCTGCTCATCTCCAATCTACCCCAGTCTACCCCACTCCAGTCTACCCCAATTTACCCCACTCCACTCTATCCCACTCCAATCTACCCCACTCTACTCCAATCTCCCCCACTCCAATTTACCCGCCCTACTTCAGTCTACCCCAATCCACTTTACCCCATTCCACTCTACCACAATCCACCCCACTCCTCTCCAATCAACCCCAGTGTACCCCACTCCACTCCAATCTACTCCACTCTAATCTGCCTCAATCTGCTCCACTCCAATCAATCCCAATCTACCCCACCACACTCCACTCCTGTCTACTCCACTCCAATCTACCACAAGCTACCCAACTCCATCCCCACCCACTGCATCCCAATCATCTACCACACTCCACTTCAATGTACACCAATTTACCCTGCTCCACTTCAGTCTACCCCATTCCACTCTACCACAATCCACCCCATTCCTCTTCAATCAACCCCAGTGTACCCCACTCCAATCTACTTCTCTACTCTGCCTCAATCTACTGCACTCCAATCAAACCCAACCTATCCCACTCCAGTTCACTCCAATCCACCACACGCTACCCAACTCCACTCCAATCTAGCCCACTGCATCCCAATGTACCCCTCTCAAATCTACCCCTATCCACTCCACTCCAACCCATCCCACTACACTTCAATCCACCATTCTTCACTCAAATCCACCCATGCTACTCCACTCTACCTCAATTTACCCTACTTCAACCTACCCCACTAAACCCCAATCTACCCCACTCCACCCACCCCACTCCACCCAATCTACCCCACTCCACCCAATCTACCCCACTCCAATCTACCCCACTCTACTCCAATCTCCCCCACTCCAATTTACCCCGCCCTACTTGTCTGCCCCAATTAACTTTACCCCATTCCACTCTACCACAATCCACCCCACTCCTCTCCAATCAACCCCAGTGTACCCCACCCCACTCCAATCTACTCTAATCTGCCTCAATCTGCTCCACTCCAATCAATCCCAATCTACCCCACCGCACTTCACTCCTGTCTACTCCACTTCACTCCAATCTACCACAAGCTACCCAACTCCACTCCATCCCCACCCACTGCATCCCAATCTACCACACTCCACTTCAATGTACACCAATTTACCCTGCTCCACTTCAGTCTACCCCATTCCACTCTACCACAATCCACCCCATTCCTCTCCAATCAACCCCAGTGTACCCCCACTCCAATCTACTTCACTCTACTCTGCCTCAAACTACTGCACTCCAATCAAACTCAACCTATCCCACTCCAGTCTACTCCAGTTCACTCCAATCCACCACAAGCTACCCAACTCCACTCCACTCTAGCCCACTGCATCCCAATCTACCCCACCATAATCCACTCCACTCCAACCCATCCCACTACACTTCAATCCACCATTCTTCACTCCAATCCACCCATGCTACCCCACTTCACTCTACCTCAATTTACCCTACTTCAACCTACCCCACTAAACCCCAATCTACCCCACTCCACTCTAGCCCACTCCACCCAATCTACCACACTCCACTCTATCCCACTCCACCCTAATCTACCCCACTTCAATCTACCCCCACTCCACTCTCATTCCAGTCCACTCCAGTCTACCCCATTCCACTCTACCACAATCCACCCCACTCCTCTCAAATCTACCCAGGTCTACGCCACTCTCATCTAATCCAATCTACCCCTATCAAATCTACCCCGTTCCACTCAACCAACCCCAATCTACCCCACTACACTCCTATCTACCCGACTCCAACACACACTACCCCACTCCGCTCCAATCTACCCAACTCTAACACACGGGAAGCAGCCTTTACAACGCAACCGTTACAACGCATGCAGTTACATCGCATGCCGTTGCAACGAAAAAGGTGCGCAGCAGTGGGTAGAAGGTGTTGGATTTAACTCCAACACCTTCCCTACTGTTGCACACACTGGAGTTGGAGTAGAAAATTAATCTATTCCAACTTCCAGCGCTCCCCCGACAGAAAGACGGGGTAAAGTTTGGCGTTGCAACGGCATGCGATGTAATGGCATGCGTTGTAACGTCACATATCCCTAACACACTCTACCCACTCAACTCCATTCCACTGTACCCCAGTCTACCCCACTACACTCCAATCTACCCTACTCCAATCTACCCCACTCAACTCTACTCCACTACAATCTACCCTACTCCAATCTTCCCCACTCCACACCAATCTACTCCACTCCAATCTACCTCAATCCACTCAATTACAGTCCAGTCTATCCCACCCCACTCCAATCTACCACACTCCATCCGAATCTACCTCAAACCACCCGCCCCCACTACAATCTACCCCACTACAATCTATCCCACTACAATCTATTCCACTCTACCCCACTCCAGTCAACCCCAATCGACCTCACTCCAATCTACCTCTCCACTCTACCCCACTCTAACACACTCTACCCTACTCCACTTTACCCCAATAACCCAGTGCTTTAAATGGGCCGGTACTCACCGGTACTGAGTACCGGCACTTCTCAGTTTTCTCCCCCTGAGTACCGGAACTTATTTTCGGGCAAGGAGAGTACCGGTACTCCATGAAGCAGCAGGGCTCAGGCCCTGAAGTACGGGTCGTGCAACGCAAAAACTGAAAATTACCCTTTCAGATGGTTTATGTGCTGCTCTGGCTGGCAACAGCCTGTGTATTTCTACGCTGGGTTGCTCCTGCAGTGTTAGGTTCTCATCAGGCGCGCAACGCCCATTGGGATCAAAGGGCTTCAGACACCCCTCCTCCCCCATCGTGTGTGTCAGCCCGGCTGAGACAGATTCCCGGGCACACACACAGCCGCACCTGAGTACTTCACAGGTCTTTAAAAGACCAATTGCTTTTTAACGAGGCTTTGTTGTTTCTCACCCCTTCTTAGATCCCCTGCTTCTCCAATCTGCATATTGCTGAAAGAATTAGCTCCCCCCCCCCCCCCGAAATTTGACTCTAGTTGCGCCTCTGGTTCTCATTGGCATCTTAACAAGAATGAGGATATGGTCAGAGGTGCCGAGAGTGGAACTGAAGAACCAGGGTCGAGTACCGACGTCGGCTCATCATCCTGTGATTCTGGCAACTCCCTTAACCAGGGGTCTTAAAAAAAGTAAGCTTTAATGCAAATGTTCTGACTGTCATGTAAATCGCTTAAATGCCCATGGCCCAAATTCGCGCAATATCAAACTGCCAAAAATTAGGCTCTGCACGTATGACATAGAAGCTGATGCTTGCCATGTCTCTTATGTAAGGAGGCAGTTTGATTTTGCGCGAATTTGGCCCATAGGCATTTAAGCGCTTTACATGACAATCAGCGCATTTGCATTAAAGCTTACTTATGTGGCTATTGTTAAATTCCTGGCTCACAGCCACGCCCCCAGACACGCCCCTAGACACGTCCCTAACTACCCACCCAGTCTAATTAGTGAGTACCGGCACTTCTAATTTTCCATTTAAAGCACTGAATATACCCCACTCCTCCCCAATCTACCCCACCCCTCTTCACTCAACTCCAATCTACCCAACTCCACTCCAACATACCCCACTATAATCTACTCCACTCCAATCTACCCCAAGCTACCCCCAGTACAATCTACCCCAATTGACCCCACTCTAATCTACCCCTCTCCACTCCAATCTACTCCACTCCGCTGCACCCCACCCCAATTTATCTCACTCCAATGTGCTCCAATCCTCCCCACGTGACTCCCCACCCCACTCCACAGCACTAACTTCTGCCCATGTTGAACAGCAGCCACAATGGTGTAGAGCATGGCTAAACACATTGCAGAGCAATAGCTCTTGGATAGGCGAGACCTATTGGCTCTGGCAAGGTTTGTTTCCTCGGGATAGCATGCCTCAAAATGTTTGACAGGCCGGTGGCTTGTTCGTTCATTATAGATCACTGTTCAGTGAACACGCAGTCGAAGCCAAGGTGGCATCTGTGGCTTTTCAGCATCACGTCCCTCTGCCTTTCATTTGTAAGGCCACCATGTGGGCTGCTTCACGCGCGCGCTTTCTGTAAGCGTTACCAATTGGGCACAGCCTCACCGGAGGAGGCAGATGGAAGCATTCGGTCGCGCTGGCTCCCCCATCTCCGACAATGCCAGCATTAATCAACAGTGAGAAACGCACAGGCATCTGCGTAGACACCCGTCCTACTGCACCTGCAGGCCCCGTTCATTATTTACGAATAACGGACGGTCCGAAGGCCCCCACTAGACACATGGAGCTGTTGGTCATGTTACACCAGCCTTTGTATTGCATTTTTATAGCGCATACTTCCCTTGACGAGGCATTGAAGCGCCAAATCATGCCAACAGATCCGATTCAGGCGGGAGACTCCGGCTTTTTTTTTTAAAAGCCAAAAAAGGCTTTATTTAAGCTGCCTCCCGCCTGAAATTGCTTTGTTTTAATGTCAGTGTGGAAAATTAAGTCCCGGATTTTTTTCCCTCTAAAATCCCCCTCTTCGGACTCTTCCCGATTTGAAACTGTTGGCATGGCATGGCATGCATGCAACATTCCCGCCCTCAAGCCTGAACGCATCCCGCAAGGTGCATGCTGTTAACATACGCAGTTTAGATACAGTGCACATTCACAAATTGGTTTTCATCTTGACGCTTTTTGAGGCGATGAAACATATGTGCATTGTTTTGGGCTTTTGAACGATTTAGCCGCTTTGGAACCCTAAGTGGACACCTTTCTTTACTTCCGATCACCCTAGAGTTTTGGATGGACTGGCAATTGGCAATACTCAGAATAGCGCTTAGAAGCCTCCCAAACAGCTGATTGGGGTCTTCTGGGTAGACGCAGCTCCCCAAGATGAAAAATAAAATGGAAATTCATTACCATTTTATTTTTTATCCTCTCCTCCTGAACCGAGCATCCGGTCGGGGGCGGGACCGCTGCTGAATGACAGCAGCAGGGAGGAGGATGGGATGTATGTGCTCTTTTTAAAATGCGCATGTCCCTTTGGCCGGCCGTCTTGCGACGTCCAGCCACACATGCGCATTTTGAAACCTCTAACCCAGCTGTCTTAAGACAGCTGGTTTAGAGCAAGTGCAGGCCTCCAGAGCGCCGAATGTATGTTTTAGTACTGCCCTCTATATATGGATTGCCATACATTTTAGGAAACGTATTGTAGTGCAAATCAATAGGGGTGATTTGATTGTTTTTATTCTTTATTACCTTGTTTTTAATACCTATATTTATTGATGATGTGTTTTATGAACTTTTATGGTCACTGTAAGTGTGCTGAATAACATTTTTTAATTGAATGGAGTGCAGTTTGTCTGTGTAGTCCGCAGGATTTCCTTTGGGCAAGAAAAATCAAAAATCTAAAATCCGAGCTCTTTGCAGTCACAAAGCCATACACTCCTGCCTGCTCGTTGTGGTCCTAAAATCAGCTTTTCAAGTTTTGATAAGTGATCTATGTGTAAGGAGAACACTCATTGGCAGTCGATCTTTCCACAATTTTGCTCCAGAGCTGTGGAACAACTTTTCTCTGATGCGGAGAGAATTGGAGCATCACCTGGTTTCAGTTGTGCTCTAAAAACCTATTGTGTTGGTTCAGAAAATGCTTTGTTCTTCCTCCTCTTCCAGTTCCTAGCTCAATGAAGCATATCGGTATTGCTGCGGTTTATACAGTAAATTACTGAAGACATTTACGGTGATGGCAGGCGCTTCCTTGGAGTCCCCCTATTACATCTAAAGGAGTGGGCAGGTGGTGGAGAATCCACACTACATATTAATATGCTGGACCACTAGACGGCAGCCGCTGCCCATGCAGGTAAGAGCGGTGGGGGGGGGAATTTCGACGGACAATAACGAGGGAAAATTAATTATTTAATTTTCCCTCATCGTCCATCGAAATTCCCCTCCCCAACCCAGCCCCACCGCTCTTACCTGCACGGGCCGCGGCTGCTAGGCGCTCAAATATTCTCAGAGGGCATTCCTATTTCATGTCTCTGGAAATGTAAACAACATGCTGATGTTTATTTCATCATGCAAGGGTGAACCAGCTCACTCGCCCTGCCAAAGGCGGCTCAAGAGTTGTGGGTGCAGGTTTCTAGGCATCGGATATTCTTGAATTCACAAAATCTACCAGAAATAAGGAATGACCGAGCGCATAACCTAAGCTGTTGGCTGCAGAATACCACGAGTAGGAGCGACACCAGCAAGCCATAGACCTCCTGGTTCATTACGGGCTCTTTATGTAATTTTATCAACAAATGGCAGAATACGGGATGGCGGACGCGTCTTGCTAACGCTCCGTGCCTCATCCCCTGATTATCCTGAGCATCTTTCTTTAACGGCGGTTTATCCGGCCCGGTGCTCGTCTGCCATGGCTGCCTGAGGCTGCGCTGCCAGGGGAGTGTTGTCCGGACCCTGAGGTCATTCCGCAGCGGCCCTGGGGGGTGCAGCCTGCTGCGCGGAGGGGGCCTGGGCCTGCTTGCGAGGCCGACCCGTGCGGAGCGACCCTGCTGCCTGTGTGAATACGACGGCCCCTGCGATAGCCCTGGGGCCGCCTGGCGCTGCCGCCTCCTGCCCTGAGGACGCCGCGGGGAGCGGGGGCGCTCCGTGCCTCTGAAGACCGGCAGGGGCTACCGGAGGGCTGATCGCGAGAGACCCGGGCCGCGGCTGCGGAGGCCGTCGCTGTTACCCTCCTGGAGACGCCCGGAGAGGCCTTCGCCAACAAGGTAGGCCCACGAGGCGCGATTGCGGTGCTCTCTTGGCGGTGGGGGGCCACGGGGGTCGGTCGGGCCTAGGGCCCCCTACCTGCACGTGGAGCGACTGCACCTGTATGCCTGGCCGGCGGTGAGGGGCCACGGGGGTCGGTCGGGCATAGGGCTCCTGCAGAGGTGATCTGCGCGAGGCGATCCTGCTGCCTGAGTGCACACAGTGGCCCCTGCGGTCACCCTGGAATTGCAGTGCCTGTCTAGAGTGGGGGTCCACGGGGGTCGATCAGGCCTAGAGCCCCTTGCCTAGACGGGGCTGGGACTGTGCGGCCGTACCTGCTGTGGGCCCGGAGGTCGTGGAGTAACCGCGCTCATACCCCGCTACTCCCAGAACCAATATTGGAGCCGCATATTAACTTTCCCCCTCCTTCTGGAGCGAAAACTGCCTTCTGTGCTGCCAGTTGTGGCCCCTTCCAAGACCCGGCTCTTTGGCGCGGCGTCTAACACAGACCATGACGCGCCCCATCAGTGCGACGTACCGCCAGCGACGACCTGGGAGGAGACTGGGACCGGTGGCACGCCACTCACCATACACAGATTTCACTCCTGGTAGTGCGTTCTTCACGACCGGGAGGCTGCGTGGGACTGTCTGAGGGGTTTGCTTTGCTGTTGGGGGCCACGGGGGTCAGGCCCAGGGCCCCGCATCTGAATTCCCTTCACAGGCTATCGGCTGGGACATCGCTCAGCATCCGTGTCCGCGCACCGTGCGGCTGTCACGAGGGCTTTAGGGCGGTAGTGATTACGGGCCCTTGGTGGTCCTCTCTGTGCCTGGATCTTGGGTCGTGGCGCTGCATCTATGCGGAGGCAGGGGGCCTCCCTTCTCTCCTCATCTGTACTACCTTCGGTGACCCCCGTGGAAGAAACTTTGATGCCCGGGGTGGCCCTGTAATCGCTGCGATCACCCCTCGCAACACGCCTGTGCTGCCTGACTTGTGGTGCGTGGTCGCGAGAGTTGGTCGGGCCTGGGGACCCCCGCCTGGCCGTGGAGGCCGGATACCCTGACCTCGCTTCCTATGCGGAGCGCGCAGAAAATCGTTATGGGCCGGCTACGCAACACCACCCACCGCGACCTACCCCCTGAGGGTCAAACTGGACAGACGCCCACGGCTCCTGGATCCATGGCGAGGGTGAGTCCGCCCGACCTTGCAGCCAAGCTGGACACTGTCTTGGCGGCAGTTGAACGAATCGGTAATGCCCTGGACCAGACCCGCACCTCTCTGGAGGGCCGGATGGACACCATCACCTCAGACTTTACGCTCGTCCGGGCCGACCAACAAAAACTCTCGGACAGGGTCCGTGAAACTGAGACCGCAATTATGGACCTTCAGCCCAGATCCCGGAATCACGCCTCCACACTACAAGACCTGCTAGACCGGGTTTGCACCCTGGAGGAGAGGGCGGACGAGGCGGAGGGCTGCTCACGCCGTAACAATGTCCGTGTGGTTAATCTCCCCGAGGGATCCGACGGGCGGGATCCCGAGACCTTCACGGAAGCCTGGATGAAAGAGCTCATGCCACCCGGATCACTCCCCACAATTCGTAGTGGAGCGGGCCAATCGCATACCTGCTCGCAGGCCCCCTCCTGGGGCACGCCCTCGCCCATTCCTATTTCGAGTTATGAACTTCAGAGACAGAGATGCTATTCTACGGGAACTGGGCAAACACCCCGGCCCTAAGGTACAGAATGTCACTGTCTCTCTCTTTTCTCTTTCCCGATTACACGGCCCAGGTACAGAGAAGACGAGCCACCTTCACCGCAGTCAAGAAACAACTCCGTGATCTGGACCTCCGTTACTCCTTACTCTTCCCGGCCCGCCTGCGAGTCATTAAATATGGTAACACAAAGTACTTCGACTCCCCTACGGAGGCGTGGGACTGGCTCGAAGAGCAGGGGCTGGCGACCGCACCCAAATCGTCTGATGGGTCCCGTCCCCGTGAGCGCCCCCGCGGAGGTAGACGCAGGGGGAGAAAAGCCAAAGACATCGGTTCTGGGGTGGCCGCCCCCAGCCCTGACCAAATTCGACGGGACCGCCAGGGGGCCCTACAGGCAATGGCGGCCCTCCAGTCCACCGGACCTCCCTCCCCAGTTGACTCTGTTGTCTCTCCCCCCGGGTCCGGGGTCTCCAAATCCACGCCGGAGTGGTCCCTGGATGCGGACTTCCCCCCGCTCCAGGGTGTCACCCCACAAACTGCAGACGGCATCATTTGACTTTCGCTTCTCGTACTTATTTGAACGCCATATCGCTCTAGGGCATGTTTCTTTCAGTAATTCTATGATGCTCTATCTCCTGCTCTCTGGGGGTAACCAAAGGGGACAGTCTCTGCACCGATTCCTCCTTCTCGCTGGTTTACTTCCCCCCCGCAGTCATATAACGATACAAGTTCCATAGCCATGCTTTGGCGTGATTGTTTGGGCAGTTCCTCATGTTGGGGTTCCGCTCTTTTCCTGTTTTCTGGTTTCTTACAGCTTCACCTTATTACTTTTCTCCCCAGGCATGAGTCGCCATCCTTACAGACCTGCTGCTACTACGTCCTTCTCATCCGAGGGAGTCCGCCACGCAGAGGCTTCCATACCACATGGGCGGGGCACACCAGCATACATTGTCCCAATGACTAACCTTAACGTCATAACCTGGCATGTCAGGGGCATTCAAACACCATCTAAGCGATACGCCATTTACGCCTATTTACAGCGTCATAAGTCGAGTGTTGCGCTTTTACAGGAGACGCACCTGACTGCAGTTGAGGCTACCCGCTTACGCCGACGTTGGCGTGGCCAGGTGCACAGCACCAACTATTCGTCCATGGGTAGAGGGGCGATGATCTGGATTAAAGCAGGGGTTCCATGGGAGGAGAAAGAAGTCCTGATAGACCCCATGGGGCGCTATGTCTTGGTGGGAGGTAGACTGAACGGCCAACCGCTCTTACTCGGCTCCCTATATGCCCCCAATGTTGCGCAGGGTACATTTCTGAGTGATCTCTCCGAGGTACTGCTCCAATGGAAAGATGTCCCGTGGCTCCTGGGCGGTGATTTTAATGCTGTGCTCGATGTCTCCCTTGACTGCTCCTTTCCCCCTCTCACTAGTGCAACGGCCTCCTCTAATGCTCACCTTTTAAAAACCTGGTTGAGTAACTGGGCTCTTTTGGATGTCTGGCGGGTACGTCACCCTCGCTCCAGGGTATACTAGTTTTATTCCCCAGTCCATAAGCTGCACGCCCGCCTCGATCGTATCCTTACGTCCGCTGCCCTCCTCCCCTTGATACAGACGATTGATTATCTAGGCCGGACACACTCGGATCATAATCCCTTGGTGATGCGCTTGGCCTGGGAACCACAACCCCCCCGGTCCCGACCTGGCACCTGCAGACCGCGGCTTTGGAGGATCCCCTCTTCCGAGGTTCACTGGAATCGGCGGTAGCTAGTTATTTCGCACTTAACGCTGGTTCCACAGACTCAGTTGTCACTGAATGGGAGGCTTTTAAGGTGGTGGTTCGGGGGAATTGTCTTGGGCAGACTTGGAGTATCCGCAGACAATTGGACACCTCGCTGGTGCATATTGAGGGACGGCTGCTGTCGCTCGAGACGCAGGTTGTCTCCAACCCGGCCAGACGACGCCTAGATGCGGCCCATACCGAACGGGAGGCACTACTGGAACGACTACGATGCCATAATTATCTGGCGCACTCGATTCGTTCTCACTCTGCCGCGGACCGGGCCGGGAAGCTGCTGGCTTACTTGATCAGGCAGGAGCATCCCCAGCGCCCCATACATTTCTTACTCGACGACCTCAGTCGAGAGCACAGTACCCAGGGAGACATCCACGCACTGATGACTGAACACTATACTCACTTATATGAGACTCTCCTGACGGACAACGCCCGAGATGTGGGTTCTTTCTAGACACAGTGGAGTTGCCCACCCTTACGATAGACCAGTCCCTGGAGCTGGACTCCCCACTAGTCGAAGACGAAGTGCATGACGCATTGCGCTCCTTGTCCTCTGGTAAAACCCCGGGACCTGACGGCCTCCCGACTGAGTTTTTTAAAACGTACGCGGAATATTTGGTGCCACACCTCCACTCGATGTACACGGAGGCGATCTCGGATGGGACTCTACCCCCAACCATGCGCACCGCTAATGTGGTATCCTTGTTAAAACCTGGTAAGGACCCCGCATCTCCTGGCTCCTATCGGCCGATTGCAATCCCGAACACGGACTATAAGATTCTGGCGAAAGTCTTAGCTAACCGGCTGGCCCCGTTGGTCCCTGACCTAGTGCATTCTGACCAGAATGGCTTTGTCCCGCAGCGCAATACGTCCCTGAACATACGCCGCTACTTTCGCGTGGCGGAATATGCCCCGATCGACTGGCCACGCTCCGGTTGCATGGTGTTGGACCTTGAGAAGGCCTTCGACTCGCTGGCCTGGAACTTCCTTTTTGCTGCCCTAGCTCGTTTTGGGGTTGGTCCCTACTTCCTGGGGTTGGTGCAGCTACTATATCGTGAACCCTCGGTTCGGGTTCGAACAGGCCCTTATGTCTCGGCTTCGATTCGGGTGCGATGTGGAACCCGACAGGGATGCCCGTTGTCCCCGCTCTTGTTCGCGTTAGCGGTGGAGCCGCTGGCGGCCCACATCCGCGCACATGTCGATATGGGGATTGCATTAGGCGACGGCACTCACACCATCTCGCTCTATGCAGACGACTTGCTGCTTTATGCTCGGGACCTTCACGACATTCCCCCCCTCTCTTGATCAGGCCCTTAACCATTTTGCGTGCGCCTCGGGATTGTGAGTGAATCCGGCAAAATCCATACTATCTCCATTCTTCGGGGACGTTCTTGATCCGGGCTACACACTAGGGGGACTGCCGGTGACCTGGCACATCGGCCCCTTTCGCTACTTGGGGGTCCGAGTTTAACGCACTAAAGCCGATCTCTTCGATGGGAACGTGCTCCTGGCTGCCACGGCGATTCGGTCTCAGATGGGTTTCTGGAAGACTCTCCCATTGGCGATCACTGGTAGGATCGCCCTGGTCAAAATGGTGGTACTTCCCCGGCTCCTCTATTATTTTGCCACTCTGCCTCTTGTCATCTCTCCCCCCTTCTTCAAGCAATGGGAAAAGGTGGTGCGGGATTTCATATGGGGGGCGTCACGCCATAGAGTATCCATGGGAAAACTTTATCTGCCTACCGAGCTGGGTGGCCTTGCAGTACCCAACTTTGAGCATTATTACCTGGCCTCCCAACTGCAATGGATCGCCAGGTGCTGTCCTCCCGCTACTTACCAGACACGGCCTCTGCGCAGCCTCCACTGCCGCTGAAAACCCTTTTACAAATTTTCCATCCCTGCTCCAAACTCAGACCTCCCGATACTCTTCTCCTTACTGTAGCGTACAAATGCTTCCGTAGGTGCCTTTTCCTCACTAGAACCACCGTCACATACACGCCAGCTATCCCACTGCTGGGAACTCCACGGGGGAACGCCTACACGACGGCAGCTGAGTTACATCACTGGACCTCGGAGGGGATACAGGACGTGGGGGACCTTTTTCAGGAGGGCACTCTTATCCCATTCCGGGAACTCGTAGCGGAGGAGAACTTACACCCTGGGCAGTTTCTTTTACACAGAACACTCATAGCTTCATTGTCGTCTGTATGGGGTACACTTGATCAAGAACCTCCCATGCACCACACTTTACAATACCTTCACGTGATGGGGACGGGACGGCATCTCATGCGCTGGTTCGCATCTTCACTTCGACAACACACAGAGGTAGACCTCACCCGACTTCAACTTCATTGGGAAGGAGCCTTGGGGAGGGTGTTCACGGATAAGGAGTGGGCGACCGCCTGGGGCAGCCCGACCCGCATCCCCCGTAACCAGTGTTTTAAGCAGATACAATTTTTTATACTACATCAGGCCTACCTTACCCCTGACTGAATCAACAGGTACTTCCTCCGCATAGACGCGACCTGTCCCCGCTGTCGGCAATTAGATACCGACATGCTTCATATGCTGTGGGGTTGTTCGGTTCTGACTGACTACTGGAGCGCTGTGACGATCACTCTTACCTCCTGCACCTCCCGCACCATCTCCCAGACTTGGGAAGCTCATATACTACACCTCTTCAGCAGAAACAAGAAATATAGAGCTGCCACGCGGTTCCTGGACCTGGGTCTCATAACAGCCAAACGCTTGATCACCAAGCGCTGAAAATCCCCCCAATCGCCCCACCCACTTGCTTGGCGCCGATCCCTGCTTAACTGGGCAAGAGCGGAGGATGCAGCACTACGTAGGGAGGACCTCCTTGGCATTCGTATGTTCCCCCTGGCACCTCAATGGGACGCAATGGTCTCCACACTCCAAGGGATGGACACAGGGAACCCGACTACATCACAGAGGGTTATTACTCAGGGTATGTCTCCCACTGACGTAACTGCAGACTGAAACCGATGCCTGCACTGAGTTCGCCCCTCTGCCTTGGTGCCCCACTGTCCCTGGCTCATAGTGGGCCTTGGGCCCCCCCCCCAACTACACTGGATGCAGCAGCAGGTCTTGAAGCGACTCTCCCTTACCCTTCCCTCGCTTATGTTGTCCTCATTTTGTTGTACCCTATGTCCCTGGTTAAGTTTGAACTGCACCATACCTGCGCTACTCACATGCTACCCGATGCTATGGACTTTGTCAGCACTGCTCTGCCTTTGTTGGGATATTGCCTCCCGGTCTGGTGTGCTCATCATGCCTTCCATCCCGGTTTTCCTGATACTGTTGGTTACTGTACATCATGCTACTGGCGATCTCTTTTCTCCTCTTTCATACCCGCTATATGAGCGCTGATCTGACTGTATGCTCTCCTAATGATGTGCAAAAGAAAAATGTTAATAAAAATGATTTAAACAAAAAAAAAAACAAATGGCAGAATACGAAAAAAGTACCTCCTTTGTCTCCAGAAGAAATGTACATGGGAGCGAAGTCCAATGAAACTAGAGCGTTCTTGCCTTTTATTCACTGTAGTTGAGGAGACTTTAGGAATGTCTGTGCCACATGATCTCAGTCTCAGTAGTACCCAGCTGGGCCTTGGAGACCAGATTTCCAGCGCTGTTCCAAATGTCTATCCAGGAATACCCTTGGGCCGCGTCCTAACCGTCATTCCAGGAACTCTGAAAGGATCTTCTGTTAAATCTAGCACAGCCTAGCAGGAGCTCTTCTGAGGCTCCAGACATCAGACACTTGGACTGTTTGGATGTACTAACCACCTGTCGTGGGCTTCACTAATATCACTAGAAGGAAGAGATTCTGCTTGTGGTGAGTGGATAATGCTTTGCACGTGATCACTAACAGGCCACCCGAAGATCTGCATCCTGTTTGTGTCCTGACAAATCAGGCCTCCACCATGCATCTATCAGAGCACCCAGCAGCCATCTTGTGCTGCAGGAAAAGGACAGTCCAGAGCATCCTTTCCAGCTTTTCAAGGGCATATTAAGGAGGTTGTCACTGGTCCAGGGCTTGCCTCTAGCATGGGAACTGAACTTAGCACTTTCCTACCAGAGATTAGTGGGCTTTGTACTAGGCTAATAACTTGCTGTTCCAAGGAGAGTTAGCGAGAGCCAGGAATTTTCTTCACTAGAGACTTCCCCTAAGTTTCTTGCAGACAAAGTGACTTTAAAACTTAACCCTAAAGGTGTTCCCCGACTGCCACTTTCATCAAGAGGCATCCTTAACTGTCTTCTTCATCCAACTGATGAATGATGCTGAGAATAAACTTTTGATGCTACAAGTACTTCGAGCAAGTAATCAAACAAGTTTATGAGGGGGAGGATTCTGAGACTGACCACTCAACTCTTCATTGAATTTGGGCAGAATGGACACAGGCAGGCAGTAGACTGCACTGGTTGTGCGTAACAAAAAGCTGACTGGCAGTTGCTCAGGTGAGTGATTACTCCCACAAGGAGGGAAAGAGGCATGACTGCTGCCTTTGAGGTCAGCGTGGTGTTGGCGACCAAGTGGAAGCCCTCAAACAACCTCTGCACAAGCAATAAATTAATATGCAAGGCACGTTGCACTGGATGTGATATCCAGTGAGATGAACAGAGTTATATTTTGTGGGTGGGATACGAGGCACTAACATGCCACATATTGGCAACTAAAGAGTGCTCTGAGACCTTGGACTGAGGTGGAGGAGAGCAGGAAGTGGAATTGATGATTGGAAGTACATGCCAAGGGAGAGTTTCAAACCACAGCCGGTAAGAGGGGGGAATGGGAACCACACAATACTTTCAAACCTTGGAGTGGACGGGATCAGGCAGGAAGGAGAAGAGATCAGGGAGGGCTGGTTGTATACATGGAGAAGGTATCAGAAGAAGGGGGCTTCCAACCAGAGCTCGGGAGAGGAGGGGTTGGAAGTGAAGATGGCCAGAATGGGGGTACAGGTAAAGGAAAGGAAACTTATCGTTGGGTGCTTGTCCCTTCTCGCTTGGTGAGAGGGACTGGGATCTGTCAGTCCTTTCGAAGGGGCGGATGACTGTGAGATAAAGCCTAGTCGGACAGGGAGGTCCCTGTGAAGCAGTGAGATTTGCTCACCCTCTCGTCCCTAAACAGTGTTTTGAAACGGCCCTAATGAATACTTGTTCGCCTAGTACCCAGACCTGAAAAAAAAGAGTTGAAGGGAGAGAGTGCTGGGGGTGGGTGCAGTGCCGTCTTAACGCATGGGCACGCTGGGCAGTTGCCCGGGGGCCCCACGAGCTTAGGGGCCCCATGCTAATCTATGCACAGACCAGAATTTAACCAGGGGTGATCATTTACATTTTTATTCCTGTGAGTGGCTGTGTAGGCAGGACCTGGTGCACTGCTTTGCCCGGGGACCTATAATGCTGTTAAGATGGCCCTGGGTTGGTTTAAAGTAGGCCTTCCTGGGGTTCATACCCAGATTTCCTGGGCAGTAGGTATCTCCAGGCAGAACCACTTCGCAGGGCACTTAAGGGCCCACACTGACACAAAGTGGTCTATGGTCGGCTTCCAGAGCTCTAGGCATGAACTTAAGCTTTCCCAGTGTGGCCTTAGTGGTCCAGGCCCCACGGTCATGTTTAGGAGCATTAGTGATGCATTTTGGGAACAAAGGGGGCTACATTTTACCTATTTGACTTCAGGTATTCCTGGGCAACAGGGGACAGCTGGAAACTATTCATTCTAAAGAACTTGGCCAAGCAAAGACCAAGCTTTTTTGGATCATGGAGGTCCCCCCACCCCCCCGCCCGCACTTGTGCACTAACATACAAACACGCACGTGCACACAAACACACCCTCCTGCCCCACCCACTGAGCATGGACACAGCCCCATTACTTCCTCTTCTCCATCACCGGTTCTCTCTGATATCCATACACAATAGAATATCTCTGCTCACATGCAGGGACCCTAGAATGCTTGGTACAATATACGTTATAATTTGAAAAGACATTAAAATAAAGAACACCTGTCTGTCAGAAACAATTTGTTTCACTTCTTTTTCAGATTTTTTTCCAAATGTTTCCATTAAGCCAAATCAGTCGTAATGGATATTTAACTAAAAGCATAATTGTTTTTTACTATTTTTATACAGAAAAATATAACTGGAAACTGGGTCTCTAGCATAGGCTGTGAACAAAGTGTAAAAAGGGTCAGACCGGGACAGAAAATTGCACAAGGCACTAAAATAAAAGTGACCCCAAATAGTGAATCAGCTAGAAAAGTGTCCGCATTTGCAAATCGGGGCACAAATTTTGAACTTGTAAAGACAAATGTATTGGTGTTTTGTTAGGTATTGGAGATGGCATACATTTGTGATTACTACTGGCAATGTTTGTGGTAATATCCGAGAAATCAACATTACAAACCGGCCAACCACACCATAAAAAGAACAACACAATGAACATGTCAGACCAACCCTTCTGGCACTGCCAGACTGCATTATATGCCAGCCTGACCCTGAATGCAAAGCTAGTCTTGCATCTTTAAACACTGCTGATACTGCATTCTCCTGCCATGCTCTGCAGGGTCAGTCAGGCAGTTCGGTATTTTTAGCTTACTGAGACGGATTGCTGAACAAAGCAGTCTTTTTCATAGGCTATTTTTGCTTGATACCTATTTTTTCTTTTTAGGCGGTGAGTGGTGGACAAGTTTCTTCACCCAACGTCTTTTGACTACTGAATGGTAGAGATAGCATGATGTGTGGTGGCTGCCTTTTATCATAATATTTAAAGTATTACTTCTCACTAGGATGATGCTGTTGACACCATGCTGGCTCATTTAGAAATAAGGAAGGAAGCCTCATGTGCCTACCGGATTCTTACACCAAAAAGAAGTGTTCAGATTAAGATTAGTGATTAGTATGGAGATACCATAAGTAGTATAAGGTACCAGGAGGAAGTGAGCCAAAGAAAAGATGTCAGAGGGAAGTAGGTGGAGTGCCTTCTGGGACCGCCAGCTCCAGCAAGGCGAGGGAGCAGTTTATTTGAGTCGTGATTACAGGTGGGGCACACCAGCCTTTATTTTTGGGAACCGGCACTCATTTTTAATCATCAGACCTTGACCCAGAACAAAAGAGAGAAAGGCAGAAAAGGTAAGAAAAGAATTTCAGAAAAAACAGTGACAAAAGGAGAAAGCAGAGATGAAAAAATATACTGCAAGAACGAAATAAAAAGAAGAGTAGGGTGGAATGAACAAGACAGAAGGTCGAATCCAGACTAGACAGCCTTGGTATTTGGCAACCCCAACATCCGCTTTGCTGGCTATGGGCTTCTGAAAAAAACATTGGGCACCTGCATTTATTATTTTACAAATCAAGCACTGGAGCAAGCATCCATTGTGCCCTGTGTGTTGCCTTAAGTTGTTGGTGTACCCACTCAATGATGAGGCATTCAGTGTTGAGACCTTCGGCTGCAAAATTTTCTGAGGCTCCCACTACACATTCTTCCTAATCTACAGCATTTTTATTCTGCAGGTGGACCACTTTCAGCACCTTCGTTGGCCGAGGAGGTCATACCCCATGCTCAGTATCTGATCTTGGAAGAAAATAAGGACTATTCCAACTTCTCTGAAGACTGTGGAAGCTTCGGCTGAAGAGCTTCCATCTCTCCAAGCTGTAAAAGATGATGCTCAGATTCTGCAGGGAGGGCACTCCCATGCTCTTTCCATGATCTGCGTCTCTGGCTTATATTGCTGACCCCTCTGACACCATAGGAACTCAAGGCTATGCCTTTCTCTGGCTAATCTTTTTGGTACGGATGGCAACGATGAAATACAATACAGTTATCATGGGGCTGAATAACAAAAGGCAACTCGTTGTGTGGGAGAAATCTGCAAGACTGCACTCAAATCAGGATTTGCTTCTCTCAACTCTATATACCACCAGTGGAGATGACAACAGTTTTTTAACTGCCCGGCGTAGGGAGCTCTGTTGATCATGCAAAAGAGCCCAAATCTGATCTTCTCATTTGAGATCTAAATCTGACAACAAATGGGTCAGAAATCTAGGATGTTATGCCTTCATCGAATATTACTGCATCTACACCTGGGAGATTGGATGGGCTCCCTAGGTTTACAAGAGAAATACTTTTGCAAACCAATTTGCAAAAATCCTGGGAGGTTTGTAAGAGTCCAAATATGAAAGCCTTGTTACTAGCACAACATACTTTCTTTCAGCCTGCAGTCTAGCCTAAAGCATTCTCCAAGTAGTTGGAAGAGGTAGCATTCTCATTACCGTAAAAAAAAACTAAAAAAACTTCATGTACCCATACTTTGATAATAGGATGCTCAAAGCCAATTCTGTTGAAAAGCTGATGCACGATCTTCAAACAACTTTGAGGGCTTAGAAGATTAACAAATGCAGACAAAAGGAAATTGAGGAGAAACTATTGATCAAAACAACAACTCAATTCATTCTGCCATAGTGATGCAAGAGAAAGACCCTGTTTCGAGAATACAATTTAAGAAACCATCAGCAAAGCAGGTCCTCGTGACGATGGCCTCGGTAGAAGGATAGAAAGCTTAAATGGGTGACATCTCTGCTTAGGGCAGAATGATGCACATCCAAGGCCTTCAGAATTGAAAAGCAAATGAGCTTTACAGAAAACCTCATGGAAGAACAGGATGGGTTCTAAAAGATCACAGTTTGTTGGACATCTACAAAGCTTGGAGAACTCCACAAGTGGATTTCTTTGCCTCCACAGCAAACGTAAAATGCTGATACCTCGCATCCACATTTGTGGAGACCTGGTCAATGGGGAATGCCTCTTTGAAATTCTAGTGGAAGATAATTGAGTGTGCTGTCCCTGAGATTTCACTACCTCCAAGGGTGACTCCCAAACTCAGACAATCCAAGAAAGTGATTCTCATTGCTCCGGACTGTCCAAAGCAATATGGACTCCAAGCCCGATTCACCCACTAGTCAGGGTCACAGGAGGCCTTTGTGCAGGTCAGACCTTCTCGCCATGAAGTTGGGCAAGATCTTCCACCTCAGTCTGCCATTGCTGACTTAGACGACCTGGCTCCTGAGTAGCTGCAGTACGGCAACCTGAATCTGACAGAAGACTGTATACATTTCCTGAGAGAGTCGAATGTCCCTCCACTAGATCATCATTTGGCTTCAAAGGGAAAGGAATTTGACACCTGGTGCTTGAAGAAACAGAAGGATTGAAGAAATTGAAAAAAGCCAGTACTGCTTGATCTGCCAAAGTGATCTTCAATTTTCCTCTATCGACTTACTGTAGCTGTCATTACTGCCTACTGAAAGTGTATGTCACAGGCATCTTTTGCCACTATTGATGTAATCAAACATTTCATGGAAGGCATTAGGAAGGAATTTCCCTCGGGTACAATGGCCTCATCCCTCTGGGAGTTAAATATGGTCCTATCTAAATTTATTATGACCTCCTATTGGAGAAGGACCAAGGATGATTTGCATATGGTTGGTTCCCGTCTGAAGTGGACAAACAAATGATGGACTCTGATGTGGCTCCAATACTTACCAGTCTCTGAGTTAATTCAAGCATTCCACCCAACACTTTTTTATTCCTCAGTGCAACACCCTAAGTGCAACGGTATGCTTGGACATGGATCCCGTGCTTGCTGTGCCCCTGGAACCAAGCTGCACCCTAATGTTGAGGCCCACATAGGCTGAAACTGGTCTGGGGTTGCTTATGTTCTGGTTCAGAGGGCACCTGGGCTGGCGGACTGGACTGTTCTTATTTGAGCAGGACCAAGGCTGATTTTCATACAAATGGGTCCTATCAGAGGTGGCATAGTGTGCATAAAAACTATAGACTGGGAGGTAGCCCAAGTAATTACCTGCAGGGGATATTAATTAAAGACTATGTACATATAATTTCTATAATATTTATCATGGCAGGTGGCTTTCCAGGCGGCTACTGCCTTAGCAAGAAGAACCATTATGGTGTTTCATGGCAGCAAGGTATCCTTAAGAACTTGCCCTTCTTTCCTTGCAAAAGATATTACTTGAAAAAGACACTGAATCTGTAAACATCGAACAACTGTTTGGCAATTATTTGGCTGATCACGGGTATGGCTTCCACCGAACAGACAAAAGCTATATGGATATCAGAACGCAAATACAAAGTTTCCTGGCACACCTAGGTCACATTCTACCACAAAATAAGCAGCTACAGCTGCTCTCATAAGCAATGTCTCTATTTATTTGTGGTGTTAGAACTGGCATCTTTTGGCGTGGTTTCCCCTGCCTTTTTGCCTCTGATCCCCTGTTTTTGACTCTGTGCTTCACTTTGTTTTTGCTGGTTTTAGGACTCTGGGCACTTTACCACTGATACCAGTGCTAAAGTGCAGGTGCTTCCTATCTAAAATGTAATGGTAATTGGATAAAAAGATGTTAGCTCAAGAGATGAGCTTAAAGGAGCTGGATTTGAAAGCCAAGTCCAGCACAGATGGTGGCAGCAATTCTAAAATACAGTCTGAAGGAAAAGTGCACATACCCAAGAACCTAGGGAAAGAGCACACCAGGGAGGACGACATACATAGGTGGTATCAGGGTTATGAGTCCGCTCTCCACATGAACAGGGTCCTTGAGAGAAACTGGGGAGGGGGGCAGGTTTGTGGAACTACTTCACAGTGAGGGGAGGGACACATTGTTGACACTAGGGAAAGAAAGTGATCTTTCCTACCCTGTTATGAAGGATGCTCTAACCACTAGGTATGGTCTTGCTCCAGAGAAATACAGGGACAAGTTCAGGAAGAGCACCAAACTTAAAATTCAAACCTGGCTTGAGTGTGTGGATTCTTTTTGCAGAGCACTGGATGGTTGGATGAAGAGCAGTAAAGCAACAGGTTACCAAGGGCTGTACAATTTGTTTGTATTGGAGCACTTATCTACTCTTTGTTTTCCAGAGCTGCGCCAGCACTTTATTGACAGCAAACTTACTGACCCCAGGAAGCTTGCTCAGGAAGAAGACCGCTAGATGAGTACCAGGGTCAGCCAAAGGTGGACGGGGCCCCCAACAGAAGAAGTAGGGGGGACACAAATAATAAGAATAAGTAGTTCTCAAGAGTGCCCAAACTAGTTTCCGAGGTAAGGATTCCCGGCTCCCTACTGAGAAGAAAGGTTGAATCCCGCCAGGTAAACCTGGAGGGAAGGGACCCCTGAAGTGTTTTGACCGTAGCCAGGAAGGACATTTTAGAGGGAGTCCCAAGTGCCCCAAGCGGACACAGCCACCCACTGGTGTGCAGTCGCAGGGGATGACGAGTGCAGCGCTTGGGGTGGAGCTGGTTCCAGGTAGTGGTGGGGAGCCAGCTGAGATGACCCTAGTCTCCCTGGGTGAGGGTAAGATGGTCCAGAAAAATCTCATGCCTGATGATACTAAGAAGTATAGGCAGCGGGTGACCATCAATGAGAGACGGGTGGAGGCTCTGAGAGACACCGTAGCCAGTATGACGACTGTCTGCTGTCATCTGATGTCTGAAGAGCAGGTAGTCCCTACTGTGGTCCACCAAGTTGTTGCAGTAGACAACAGTGAGTGCCAGTGTAAGGTAGCTCAGGTTCCCTTTGAGGGGGGGGGCTCGGGTTCCTTCAGGGTAGCTGTGAGTCCATCCATGCCTGATAATTGTCTGCTGGGCAATGACCTGGAGCATTCCGCATGGGAGGAGGTGGAGCTCAGGTTGCACTTGGAGATGTTGGGATTGCCGGAGTGGGCATGCCTGACCACACGGTCCATGGAAGCCAGAGAGAGTGATCAGAAGGACATGGAGCCTGAAACAGTGGCCCAGGTGCCTGCCAGGAAGAGAAGGGGCAAGGGGCGTGAGAAATCCGCTCCTGAAATTCCTATGGTCCGGGAGGAGGCTGAACCTAAGGGTGACGCCCCGAACCTACAGGAGAAGATGTGGCTGAACTGGGAGACTTACCTGAGCTGACCCATTGGCAGCAGGAAGAAGGCCCCTCCAGGGAAGAATCCTTCGCAGCACAGAAACAGTGCCCCACTCTCGTGGGTCTTCAGCAGCTGGCCGAGGACAAGCCAGCCAGTAACGCCTCTCAGGATCTCATCAGATTTATTGGGAGACTAATCTCCTGTATAGTGAGCCTAAGGTTGCTGAGCCTGGAGCAGCCTGTGTGCTGGTGGTACCTCAGTGCTTCAGAGCCTTTCTACTGGGTTTGGCTCATGATTTGCCTCTGGCAGGTTATTTGGGGCTGGGCAAGACCTTTGACAGGCTTGTCACCCACATCTACTGGCCCCAAATGAGGAAGAACTCAGATGCATTCTGTAGATCTTGTCAAACCTGTCAGGTGAGTGGCAAACCTGGGAAGAGGTGCGAGGCTCCTCTCCAACCGTTTCCTGTTGTGAGCCCCCGTTTTGAGCGGGTGGGCATTGACATTGTTGGGCCTCTGGACTTCAAGACAGCCATGGGCAACAGGTTCATCCTGGTCTTAGTGGACCATGCTACCCGGTACCTGGAAGCTATCACTCTGAGGATGGTGACTGCACCCACAGTGACCAGGGCACTGATGGGGATCTTTACTCTTGTGGGTTTCCCCAAGGAGGTGGTATCTGGCCGGAGTACCAACTTCATGTCCTTGTACATGAAGGCCATGTGGAAGGCGTGTGGTGTTACCTACAAGTTCACCACTCCTTTCCACCCCCAGAGTAATGGGTTGGTTGAAAAGTTTAACGGTACCCTGAAAGGCATGATTATGGGTCTCTCAGAACCCATGAGGCGTAAGTGAGACATCCTCTTACCATGCCTTCTGTTCACCTACAGGAAGTACCACAGAAGGGTTGGCTTCAGCCCTTTTGAACTTCTGTGAGGAGTCCTCTGTTTGGTAAAGGATGACTGGGAGCAAGCTACTAGGAAGCCACCCCAGGATGTATTCAGTTACATGCTGGCCTTCCAGAACCAAACAGCCCGCTTCAGGAAACTCGCCCATAAGAACCTAGAAGCTAGCCAGCAGGACATGAAACGCTGGTATAACCAGAATACCACTGGTTAAGTTTCCGTTTCAGTCTGGCCAAAAAGTGTGGGTGATGGCCCCAGTAAAGCCCCACACTCTCCAAGACCACAGGTCTGGGGGTTTGAGGTGAAGGAGCATAAGAGTAATGTCACCTACCTGGTGCACATGCAGACTCTTAGGAACCCCTGGAGGGTCCTATACATGAACCGACTCAAACCACATTTTGAGAGGTCTGAGTTGACCATGCTCTTGGTCACGGATGATTAGGTGGAAGAGGAGAGTGAACCTCTCCCCGACCTCCTGTTCTCCAAAGAGCAGGATGGGCCAGTAGAGGGTGTGATCTCCTCCCCTACTCTGACCCTAGAACAGCAGAGAGACTGTCGCCAGGTGCTGGGACAGTTTGCCTCTCTGGTCCCACTCATCCCTGGAGACACCCAATGGTGCACCCACAACATTGACACTGGGGACAGCCTACCTGTTGGGCACAAATCTTACAGGTTGTCTGATAGAGTGAGAAACAGCATCAAGGAGGAGGTTTCTAAGATGCTGGAGTCAGGAGTGATTGAGCCCTCCAACAGTCCTTGGTCCAGCCCAGTGGTTTTGGTACCCAAGGCTGCCTCACCCAGTGTCAAACCCGAACTGCGGTTCTGTTTTGACTACTGTGTGCTCCATGCCTTCATGAAGACTGACACGCACCCCATCCCCTGTGCTGATGAGCTAATTGATCCGCTTGGAGCTGCTGAGTTCCTCAGCATGGTTGATCTAACATCTGGGTACTGACAGATTGCCTTGACCGAGGGGGCACTAGAGAGGTCAGCGTTCTCAATGAAGGGCACTACCAGTTCCAGGTCATGCCTTCTGGGTTGAAGAGCGCCCCTGCCACCTTACAGAGGTTGGTCAACCAGGTCCTGGCTGGGTTGGAGAACTTCAGTGCCGCCTATCTTGACGACATTGCAGTCTTCAGTTCCAGTTAGGAGGACCATTTGTACCATCTTCAGGAGATGTTGAAGGCCCTGCAGAGTGCAGGCCTCGCTATCAAGGCTAGTAACTGCCAGATAGGGCAGTGGTCTGTGGTGTACTTGGGACACTAGGGGAGCAGCAAGGTGCAGCCCTACAGCCAAAGATTGACACCATACTGGCTTGAGCACCCCCAAGACTCAGACAGAGGTGAGGGGCTTTTTAGGTCTCACCAAGTACTACTGGAGATTTGCCAAGGGGTATGACACCATTGTTGCCCCCTTGACAGAGCTGACTTAAAAGAAGCAGCCCTGCCAGGTGATCTGGACTGAGGCGTGCCAGACAGCTTTTGAAGCCTTGAAGCCCGTGCTCCTGATTTCTCCAAGGAAGACCTGGTGCAGACTGATGCGTCAGAGCATGGTGTGGGAGCTGTGTTTTCACAACTAAACAAAGAGGGCCTAGATCAACCTGTAGCCTTCATTAATAGGAGGTTAGTTCCCGGGGAACAGAGGTGGAGTGCAATAAAAAGGGAAGCTTTTGCTGTGGTCTGGGCACTGAAGAAGCTAAGACCCTTCTTGTTTGGGACTCACTTCCGGGGTCAGACAGACCACAGGTCTCTCAGATGGTTAATGCAGATGAGGGGTGAGAATCCTAAACTGTTGAGGTGGTCCATCTCCCTACAGGGAATGGATGTTACAGTGTAACACCACCCTGGAACAGAACACACCAACGCTGATGGTCTTTCTGCGTTCTTCCGCCTTAGTGATGAGAACTCCCAAGATGTTCGGTAGCTCCCCCCACTTTCGGCTGGGGGGGGGGGGGGCAGGTGTTAGACCTGGCATATTTTGGCGTGGTTTCCCCAGTCTTTTTGCATCTGATCCCCTGTTTTTGACTGTGTGATGCATTTCGTTTTTGCTGGTTTTAGGACTCTGGGCACTTTACCACTGCTAACCAGTGCTAAAGTGCAAGTGCTTCCAATCTAAAATGTAATGGTAATTGGTTTCTCCCTGATTGGCATATCTGATTTACTAGTAAGTCCCTAGTATAGTGCACTGTGTGTGTCCAGGGCCTGTAAATCAAATACTTCTAGTGGACCTGCAGCACTGATAGTGCCAATCACATAAGTAGCCCTGCAAACATGTCTCAGGCCTGCCACTGCAGTGTCTGTGCGTGCAGTTTTAAACTGCCATTTCGACCTGGCAAGGGCACCCACCTTCCCTTTTATTACATGTAAATCACCCCTAAGGTAGGCCCAAGGTAGCCCATGGGCAGGGTGCAGTGTATTTAAAAGGTAGGACATGTACTGTTGTGTTTTACATGTCCTGGTAGTGAAATACTGGCAAGTTAGTTTTTCACTACAGCAAGGCCTATCTCTCCCATAGGTTTGATTTGAGGCTGCCTTGTAACATCTGTAACATCTTACAAATGTACATGCCAATTGGAAGCTGATATAAAATTTAAGTTTAGTGTCTCTGGACTCACAATTTAAAAATACATCTTTTAGGGAAGTTGGCTTTTAAATTGCGGGTCTGAAAATGACACTTGTAGAAAGTTAAGTAAATTAAGGGGGTTGGGCCCTTGACAACAACAACCATGGACCTCCGTAAATATGAACGTAAAACAACACTAGGTGGCTGCTTGATTTTAACACATTTTTACTTTTGTATAAAGATCATCTTACTCAATAAACATGACATGTAGTTCTTTTTAACACATGATTATAACACTTTTCAAAGCTTGAATCTCATTTCAAAGAACGGAGTGATACCAACTATAGATTCTGAAATATGCAAATTCTAAAGGGACATTGTGCTCTATCAAAAAATAACCAACACAAATTGAAATATATACAAAAGACAAATTTAAGCATGTGGTAATCAGTTGTAACCAGTCCCTCAATTGTAGAGCCAGAGCATTACATCAACAACAGATACTCTTGGTACACAGTATGGGGGTCCAGATTTTTCTAATATGGACTTGAACAAATTGTCTTTCGCTATAACTTAATTATATTGATCCATATTGATGTGCGTTGTACAAGGATACCCCATTGTTCATGGTCTACGCGTTTCAAACCCCACTTCCTTTATGGGTTCTCCTCAGGACAAGGGCTGGATGATTTGTTAAACACAAAAACTGGAAGTATATTTGGTGGTGTCTCAGCAATGTTTGAACCAGATTTCTACTAGCAAGGCTTTATGTGCCTTTGAAATTTGTGGCTGCAGCATCTGAAATGAACAATCCTCTTAACAGGCTTTCATTCAAATCTTTTGAACTGTAGATTAGTTTCCAGCCGCAGTATATAAAAATTAGGCAGTCCTCTTCTGTGGCTTGTTATTCTGTAAGGATACTTTTAGAAAGTGGCATTGTCTTACTTTAACCTGTCTGTGGAATACATGTCTTGGTTAGGATGACAGTTGGGCAGTTTGTGCATTTACTCTAGACAGTCACACAAAGGGAACTGAGGTGCGCCCTGCATACCCGTACTCTCCATGCCACTGGAGTCAAGCTATCCTGGCTGATGAGGGCTGAAAGCCCGAAACCGGTCCTAGGATGCTTGTTTCCAGTCCAGGGAGGACCTGGCCTGGCAGTTCGGGCTGGACTGTTGCCATTGGGCGCAGGGTCAAGACTGATTTGCATATGGCTGGGTCCAAACTGGAATGGCATGGTGAGCAAAAAACGATGGATTTAGGCCCAGATCTCTGTACTGGGGTGAATGTATGACATTGTTCTGCATTCTGTCCATCAATTGTTCTTTTTGCATTTGTCACCCCGAGTGGGACGGGTATGCCCAGACGTGGGTCCCGTGCTCTCCATGCCACTGGAGTCAAGCTATCCTGGCTGATGAGGGCTGAAAGCCCGAAACCGGTCCTAGGATGCTTGTTTCCAGTCCAGGGAGGACCTGGCCTGGCAGTTCGGGCTGGACTGTTCCCATTGGGCGCAGAGTCAAGACTGATTTGCATATGTGGGTCCAAACTGGAATGGCATGGTGAGGAAAAAAACGATGGATTTAGGCCCAGATCTCTGTACTGGGGTGAATGTATGACATTGTTCTGCATTCTGTCCATCAATTGTTCTTTTTGCATCTGCATACCCTGATGGCCTATCACCAGGCTGATGAGTCTTCCTGAGCTTGATTGGTGGTAGGAGTGGACACTGACACCTAAATAGGGCTGTGCCTGTCCTCACACAAAGCCGTCTCCACCCCCCTCTAGTGTGTCTACTTCAAAGGCTGAAATGAGTATAAGTACTGGACCTCTTACACTGTATACTCAGAACACTTCTGGGTGGAGGGCATTCTGTCAGGAAGAAGAGCTGGACTGCGGTCAGGAGATACTGCCACCTTGCTGGGTGCTTTGCTGTGCAGGCCTGCCGCCTCTGTCCTGGGAGTGGAATGACTGGACTTTGCTTTCTACATCCTGCTTACAAGGTTCTCCAAGGGCTTGTGTGTGCTTGCCTCCAGTTAAGAAGTTTCAGGGCCATCAAAGACTTCACCTTCATCTTGCTAACAGCATCTGGACTTCTCTGCTGGGAGTCTCGTCTTTCCAAGTGGTGCCAAATCTAGTTCCTGGGCCCCTAGAGCCGTGTGGTTGGTGCTGCAACCCAAGAAAAGCAACCCCGATGCAGTCGGTGACGCCCCTGCCTGCACCAGAGCTGAAGGCACAGCTCGTGAAAAGCACAATGCACTGCCCCGACTTTCAACGCAGCCCTGGTGTTGCCGACGACAGCAACTTATCGACTCTGTCATCGAGACCACTGCCTATACCGGCCTCGTGGTTGGCGTAAAACTGTTGAATTAGTACCGGTCACAGCATCAAGATAGCCCCAGTTGGACCCATTGATTGCTAAGAGCTATAGTTTTAAGTGATCTTTTCAAAAGTGATATCTTGATTTGTGTATGTTGGATTTTTGTCATTTTGGTCTTGTTTTATTCAGATAAATATTGGCTAGTTTTATAAACTGGTGTGGAGTCCGTTTGTAGTGTTTTCACTGTGTTACTGTGTGTGAGTGTGTGTACAAATTCTTTACAAATTGCTTCTGGGATAAGCCTGCCTGCTCTGTGCCAAGCTACCAAGGGGGTGAGCAGGGGTTATCTTAGATGGTTAACGTTCTTACTCTGACTAGAGTGGTAGGTTCTGCCTGGCTTAGGTGCATATCCTAGCCAACCAGAACCGCCATTTCTAACATGTGGGACGGCCACTAGGAGTAAATTTATACCTTTGCTAAGCAGTACATGATCGGGGTGCAAGTTATAGTTAGTCACAAAACTATAAATGGTGACTTTCAGTGTTTTTTTGGCTTTTAAACATTAGTTCTTACTTATTCCGACACCTAACTAGAACATCACTCTTACTTTTCTTTTTTTCAGTGAAAATATATATATATATATATATATATATATATATATATATATATATATATATATATATATATATAGTTTGTTTAATATTAATATATAAAATTAATAAATAATTATTTTGATTGTTGGTAGTAAACTTATTTAAAACATTAAATTGAACCTAAACTATTATGAACAAAATTTAAAGAATTTAAATTAATTAAGCACATAATTTTAACAACATATAGTATATATTAAATAAAAATGTTAGGGTGTTTTAAAAAAAAATTGATTTAAAATTCCTATTTATAACTTGAATTAATATATAAAAATTAATTATTTAATTGACATGTAATTTGATGAGTCAGTGTCCTGTAACCTTTTATGTTTTAGTTCTAGGTTAAAAATAGATATTTAAAATTAATTTGCCTTTATTTTACATTAAAATATATATTTATTTTTTAAAGACAAACACTTTAATAATTTTTCCTATTCTTACTTATAGGGCAATCTTCTCCGCCCACCACAGTGGGAGAGATCTCTACTTATGTGTGTTAAGTTTCTAGTAGTAACTTTACACTTTGGGTGGGGGGGGGGGGTAAATGAAAGTTTACACATAGGTGTAAATCTACACTTGGATATGGTGAGTAGCAAAAAAAAGTGTGGAGTTACACCTAGGTGTAATATACACATATATATTTACCTTTGGGAATAGGCCCCTTTGTATTGCTATGTCATATTCATACTTTTGCACATTGACTTGATTCAATCAAGAGAAGAATATATTTGCCAATGTTTTCAATGTGTCAACTGCCTGTATTAATACCATACCATCAGTAGTTTCTATTGCTTGGCAGCACTTCTTAAGGCCCGAGTGGTGTTTAATTGTTCTGCTGTAAGCCCGAAGGTGATGCTTATCTGCTTATTGGTTAGCGAATGACAATGAGACATACGGTTAATACAATTCTCAAACACTGGTATATTCCTGAGTACAGTAAGATGCAAAATCATTTTAAACATATGTTTCAGTTGGGGGCGCGGCCAAGCAACATGGCCGACAGGACGTGAGCCTCTCGAGCTCCCAGTCTGTTCGCCCGTAAATCCTGCAAGATCCTGCATACACCTCCTTGAGTCAGCTGGAAAAGAGTGTCGTTAAAATGTGCTGGCTCCCTGCAGTCGCAGAGTCGTCCCGGGACACACGATGAGCAGCGAGAGGTCGTAGCTGATGAAGCGAAGTGGGCCGCATCGAGGAGCGGCGGCTCCGGCCTGTGAGTGAGTGCAGCCTGGGGCGGATGCTAGCTGTCGATTCACCCGGCCGAGTGGGTACGGCTATCACGGCCACACAGAGGAATTGAGCCCTTTCCTTCCCCTTCCTTACCTCAGAAATGGCATCTGCAGACAGAGGTGGCGGCGAGCCTTTGACCGCTACTCATTAGGCGGCGGGCTGGAATCAGTCCCGAGTTGGAGATACGCGGCCTCCTCAACAAAGAAAGTAGGTGGGCAGCGAGGAGGCCTCCCCGGGCCTTGACCGACGTGCGAAGTGAGCTGCGCTGATTCTTCCCGTGGCCCGCACCAGATCCGGGAGGACCCCCAGCGATCGGGAGATAGAGGCGGTGCAGTCGGGGCCTATGAACTGAGCACGCCAGGTAATATAAAGGCAAGGGCTTTTGCTACGCCACTAAAGGAGGAGCGGCTGGCATCCAGGCCGCGCAACGCAAGCAGTGTTGCGAGGAGGTAACAGTGCGGCCGGAGCGGCGGCCTCATCCCTCATTGGAGCATCTGGGGCACAGTACTCTGGAGAGCTGACAGGGGACTCATGCATCAGAGTGCGGAGCCTGCCTGAGTCTGGGCAGACCCCTCGGTAGCAGAGGGCGTAGCAGAGGAAGAACCCTCGGTGGTGTTGGGGGGGGGGGGAACCTGCCTGCTGTATCGTGGGCATTGTGAACGGAGGACACACCACTAGTGGAGCTCAAACTGGGTCTGGAGGTACAATTAATCAGTATCCGGATACGGAGTGGCGAATAGCCCGAACCACCCGACAACAAGCAACCATGCACACTGGGTCACCTGAGCAGTGGTCAGAATGGTCAAAGATAAGCCAATGAAAGCAGCGGGTCCCAACACCATTACCCAGTACACAACCCCGAGGCGCCCACCCCTCAGCGTCTGACCAGGCAAACTGGGGAGCAGGGTGGAAGCAGAAGATGAAAGTCCCGAGCCCACCAGAGTGGAACTCATGACCGCTATACAGTGGTCCAGTAAGGCACTGGAGGATCACATAGAGACAGTCTCTATAGATGTCAACTTGCTGCGGGTGGACCTGTGGAAAGTGGCTGATAAGGTAACGACAGCCGAGGCAGATATAGTGGAGCTGTGAGGGGACGTAATAACACTCAAACAGCAAGTTGCACAGATGACAATGGCCACGAAGGTGCTGGAGCAGTGTGCAGAGGATGCAGAAGGGAGAACCAGGCGCAGTAAGATCCGCGTTCTGGGAATACCTGAAAAAGCAGAACAAGGGTCGGTCGAGCAATTTCTAGAACATTGGATCCGAACGCAACTTTGTCCTAAGGGTTCATCTGCATTGTTCACTATAGAGAGGGCTCATAGGGCCCTGGTGCCACCTCCACCCCCAGTCGCGCAGCCCCGTGCAATGATAGTGCTCAACTACTGAGACAGAGACTGCATACTGCACGCGGCAAGGGAGCACCAGAACCTCCAGTACGAGAATAATAAAGTCTCTGGAAATCCTATTTAAGTGTCAAGCGCAAGCTTTGGGAGATGCAACTACAGTAAATGCTCCTGTACCCAGCCAAATTGAAGATACTAACTGGGGCAGAGCGCACTTCTTCAATACCCCGGAGGAAGTCTGGGAGTGGTTGGAAGTCCGAGGAGACTGTCTCCTGCCACGGGGACAGAAGCGAGGATGGGGAACACAATTAGGCAGAGGACTTCGACAACGTACTGATCGGACGAGAATACAGGACTCACCTGAACAAACGAAGCATAGGATCACAGTGGGGGAGGATGGTTTCCTGCAGCTGGATGCAACTGGGGTTGCTGGAACTCTGGACTCCCTACCGGTGGTCACCCCTGCTGAATTGGAGCCAGGGGCTCAGGTCTTGGGCCCGACGATAGACACTGTACCGGAAAGATTGATGGATGAGGCTTCTGAACTGGGGGGGGACTAAATGATGGATGCTAGCTGTGGAAGAATGAAATGCGGCCCGTGCGCCGGACCACTGCACGGTAATGTTGTAAAGTGGAGCTGGTGGGACAAGAAGGCAATGCTAGCATGTTCAGTGCGAATGATGAAGTGGTAGACAGGCCGTCTACGGGAGTGATTGGATATGTGTGGGAACTTAGGGGAAAGCACAGCGGATGTCTGTGTGGTGGACGCACATATTTGCGGTCCCCTACATTTGAAGAGCAGCTGCTGATCTGTAATGGGTGGGCGGACTGGGGACGTAATGTTACGTGTTTGCCCCGGTTGGGCTAATTGGGATGCTGTGCATGTCTTGGCACAAGCATGAGGTGGGCAGTATTGACTGTGATGTTTGCCGAGTATTGTCCGTGGGTGGGGGAAGGGAAGGTTTGGGTCCTTGTTCATGGACCGTTACAGCTTGTATAAAAATGGGTTGGTTGGGACACTTGAGCAGGGGGCTAGGCACCTGTACTAAATGACAGTCCTCTCTTTCCTAAAAAGACATAATATAACGTTTGCATGTCTGCAGGAAACTCACTTGGATGACACAGGGGCTGCAAGGGTGGCGAAAAAATGGCGGGGCCAGGTATTCCATTCCTCCTATTCTACATACGCAAGGGGCACGCTGATTTGGGTTGCCCCAGGTACTCCATTCACACTCCAGTACATGCAAGCCGATGTGGGGGGTCGCTATGTGCTGCTGAAAGGTAAATTGGATGGCAGAGACATAGCCATTCTGAATACCTATGCCCTGAACACGGACAAGCCTGCCTTTTACCCAGTGCTGTAGGATCTAATTATGGCTGAACTGGAAGTACCGCTCATATGGCTGGGTGATTATAATTGTATCATTGATCCTGACTTGGACCGACACCCGCCCAGAGCGGGCACTAAGCCGCGTATGACTAAACAATTACAGAGTGTGATGAGGGATCTGGGGCTGCGGGATGTCTGGCAGATGTAACACCTGACACAGAGGCTTTAAACATGTTACACACAACATGCACAGTAGGCTGGACAGAATCTTAACGACTGAATCGCCTGCCTTTCTGGCTGCCGAGATAACCCACTTGGCTAGATTCTTGTCGGACCATGCTCCGGTGTGCTGCTTAGTACAGTGGAATGCCAAAGAGCAGGGACCCCATTACCGGCGAATGCCGTCTGTTGTCCTAGAAGATCAGGAGGGCAGAGCATCGCTTTCCAGGTCACTTACTGAGTACATGTCCCTTAACTGGAACACCATAGGCAACAGAGGTACAGAGTGGGAAGCTATGAAGGCGGTAATCCGCGGGGCGGGAATGGGACTAATGTACGGAGTGCAGAGACAGTTGCAACGTGAGCTGCGAGACAGGGAAGACACACTAGCAGAACTCCAGACAGACACCCATGGACAACCCAATGCCCAGGGACGGGAGCGCACACTGCATGAGCAGATTAGTGACACTTGGGACAGACCGGACAAATACACTCTTACCCAATACCGACAGTGGCTGCACGTGGAAGGTGATTAGTCCGGTCCCCTGTTGGCCTGGATTTTACGTAGGGAGCATGCACTCCCATTGATTGTGTATAAGTAGTACGGCGGGAAACCTGTTGTATTCCAGAGCGGGAATATTGGAGCAATTTCAGCAGCATTTGCAGTAGGTGTAAACGGCTGACCCAGCAGTTCGAGCGGAATACTATGTCCCATTCCTGGAGGGGCTCCAACTGAGGAGACCCGAGACTCGGAAGGAACTAGAGGCGCAGCTAACAGCGGAGGAGGTACTAGAGGAGATAGCTGAAATACCCAAAGCCAAAGCCCCGGGGGGATGGATTCCCAATTGAGTAGTATCAGGTTTACGCGGACAAACTGGTGCAGCCCCTGCTGCAGACATTTAGCGAGGCATTTGAGAGGAGAGCGTTGCCCCCGTCTATGCACGAGGGAGAAATGTGTATGCTCCTAAAACCGGGGTGAGACGACCGAGACCCTGAAGCATATCGCCCACTCACAATGATAAATTCTGATGTCAAAATATTATGCAAGGTATTGGCTAAGCGCCTGGGCCCACACATGAACTACCTCGTCCACGACGATCAGTGTGGGTTTATACCAGGTCGCAGCACGGGCATGAATATTTGATGCTGAACGTACATTATGTAAGAGACACAAGTTGATGCTGAGGAAATGGCTTTGGTCTCCATTGATCTTGAAAAAGCATTCCATACGGTGGATTGGGGTTACCTGCAGGAGGTGCTGAGGGTGTCGGGGTTCAGACCGCAATTCTGTAGTTGGGTCCAAATCCTCTATACGGACCCGAGTGTTTGGGTTGGGCCAAAGTAGATCGGAAAAATGGACACAGGAGCGTGGCACTCGACAGGGTTGCCCCCTTTCGCCGCTACTCTTTGCCCTGGCCATTGAGCCCATGGCGGTGTGGGCCAGGCGGGAACTTATGCAATGGGGAATACGGGTAGGGAATGGTACTCATCTAGTATCGCTATATGCGGACGATGCGCTGTTTTATATTGCGTCTCCCCGAATAGCGATCCCCAAACTCCTCCGGCTCTTAGAGGAGTTTGCTGACCATTCAGGTTTACGCCTTAATAGGCATAAGTCATTAATCTTCCCATTGGCAGGGCTGGCTGCGTGAAATACTGAAGATCTGCCAAGGCTGGGTTTGCGGTGGGAGACCGGTCACTTCCGTTATCTAGGCATACAGGTGGCGCACGGTGATGTACAAGTTTTACCAGTGCTTAATTTGAAAAATATTAAGTGCCAGGGCTCTGACCAGGAGGCCACTGCAGCTTGCACCACCCATTGCCCCTGTCATCGCTGCCAAAACAACTACTAACCATCTCTCTCGCATGTAAATGCGACAGTTCAGATTATTCCAGGTCCCCAAAGCTAAAGGAATGGCTGGGGAGGCAGGTATTAGTAATTTTTTAATGTATATTGTTTTCCTAAACAACTGTTCTACTGCTCATCCCTAGATTACATGAGCAGCGCCACCTTGTGACAGATTGCTCTAAGCGTGGTGTTGACAATTAGGTGCCGTGCCGAGCACCGGAAACCAATTAAGTGCCGGTGCTCAGCACCGGAAAGCTCCGGCTCAAATTAAGCACTGAGTATTACACTTAAATATGAATAGGGTGCTTGAATTCCTGAAGCGTCTGTGGCCTTTTGGAACATTCTGCCGCTATCCCACATGAGTAGGATCGCTGTGGCCAAAATGGTAGTATTGCCTCGGTGTCTCTATATGCTGCAAAATTCGTTGTGCAATATACCCATGGCAGTCTTCAGGCAACTGAACTCAGTGTTGGTATCCCTATATTGGGCAGGAAAGCGCAGTAGGGTGGCATTGCAGGTCCTGTCAAGGCGATATTAGGAGGGGGGGCCTGGAAGCACCCAGCCTAGACCTATACTATCTTGCGGCGCATTTGCAACATGTGGCTCGGTGGCTGGATGAGGGGGATAATTGGGAGAAGCGTTTACTCAGCGGACGAATACAGCCAGACAGCCTACCAGTAATCCTGATGGAGGAGGCAGGTGCTCCCACAGACTTGCCATATGTCGTTAAACAGACAGCATATCTTTGGCAAGAGTTCGTAGAGTGAGTACTCAAGCATGCACCATTTCACCAAGAATTAAGCATTTGGATTCTAGCCCCAGTATGAAAAATGGTTGAAAACATGACATTTCAGGCTAGGAGAGAGGGCGGCTGCCGGGTATTGGCGGATCTGTATTCTAACAACATCTTTATTACATTTGAACGGGCATGTGTGGGGTTTGGTTTGGGACAAGGGCAGTATCTGCAATACGCGGGCCTCACAGAACTGGTCAGAATAACGTGGCCTACGTATTCAAACGCTCCGCAAATAACAAACACTGGATGTGTTGCTTACAAGCGGTTGTGGGCGACGATTGGTGTCATTATTATACAAGGCCATGAGGGCGGATTCAAGGGCTCCTCCTCTTAGGACGCGGGCCATATGGGATGAAGATCTGCAGACACCCATGGTAGAGAAGACTTAGAAAGGTGCATGCACCTTAACACGCACGGTATCCTGTAACGCTCGTCTGAAACCATTCCATTTTAACTTCCTGCAGCGGGTGTATTTGACCCCTGTGAGATTACATCGTATTGACCCCAATCGCCCACATGAGTGCCCTAGATGTAACAGGGAAAAAGCAGATTAGCATGGGGATGTGGGGAGGTGCATCAATACTGGTCATGTGTGATTGAGACAGTGAGTGTGGGAACGGGCATACGAGTGGAGGCTAGCCCCATTCACTGTCTGTTGGGCCAAGTACCAAGGCCCAAGAAGCGTAAAATGGCATACAAATTGTTGCAGTTGACCATGGTATTGGCAAGACGGAGGGTAGCCATAATCTGGATGAGTAATCGTGCCCGACAGTAGATAGCTGGTTGAGAGATGTGCGTGAGTGGTCTCTGGCAGAAGAGATCCACATGAAAGCAAGAAGAAAAGATGAGAAGCTGGAAGAGGATATTAGTAGCTGGAGAGAATTATGTAGGGAGCTACTCAACCTGGAGGTGAATGTAACCGAGCAAAGTGAATCAAATGGTAGTGACAGCGAGATAAATAGTGAGGGCCACGTCAAATTATAATACTGCTGAGTGTGTGCCTCCATGGTAGCCAATTGCACTGTAAGTGTATGGTCATGCATGTTGACATCTACAGAGCTTTGTAATTCATGTGTCACTGGTATATTCAGCCTGATGGAACCTATGCTGATTCAATGCTGTATTCAGATATGCTCACCCAATCAGTTGATGTTATAAAATGTAATATAAAGTAAAAAAAAAAAAACAACATATGCTTCAGTTTGTACTTGAATTGCCATTTCTGTTGAGCCCTTTCACAGAATTACTTCATCAAATAGTGCGCAGGTCTGTTTTCTTTGTGGGTTCCAATTCTGCTGTATGCAGCAACTTGGGGCCAGATTTACAAACCTTTTGCGCTGGACTTGCGCCACAAAAGTGACACAAACCTGTGAAAAACGTTTTTTGTTGGATTTACTTTCCAGCGCAAAACTTGTTTTGCATTGGAAAGTTGTCTAAATGTAACGGAAAGAGAGGATGGCTGGTACATGGGCGTTCCTCTGTTACCACTCCTGCTTCTTGATGTAAAACCCTATCTACTAATAAGAGTAGACAGGGTTTTGTGCCAAAAAAGAACACCACTTTGAAGCTTGCGTTAAAAGGAGAAAGAACGCGGGCCGGGGAGGTGCAGCTGGGCCAGTGCGGAGCCCATGACAAACCCCTATTGGTGCAGGAACCAAGCAGCTGAACCCGGGAAAATGCTGGGCGCCAATTAGTTTGCGTGTTTTAATGCGATCAATTGGCGGGGGGCCCTGGGTGCAACACAAGGTAAAAGGGCGTGGGGGTCCCCCACAAAAAAGCAGGTGGCTTCGCCGTTGAAGGATTCACGGCCGTGTGTCGCCTGGATCACCATTTTGTGAGCCTGCATGAAGGAGCGGCGTGCAGGAAATGCTGTGCCCCAGGATTAAAAGCTGTGGCATGAGTGGCGGACTGCCGTGACGGATTGGGGCAGTGGCATGGGGTGAACGCGCTGCCTTTGGTAAACTAGTGGATGGGCAGCGGCGTGTATGGAGCACACTGACCTTGAGAACTGTGGACGGGCAACGACGTGAGCCGAGCGTGCGGCCCAGTGTGTCGAGGAGAGAAGGACAGTGGCGTATCCAGGAGCACGCTGCACTGGGGTGTTAGGTTTTTCCAAAAAGGTAAAGGTTTCAGGCAGTGAGTGGCGTGTGCGGAGCGTGCTGCCCATTTGGCGTGAATAGGTAGTGGGATCATGCTGCCCTGGGACGCGAGGAGTGTTGGGAGTATTTGGACAGCGGCGTGTGAAGATCGCACTGCCTGTGGAAAAAGAAGGGCAGTGCCATGTGGAGAGCACGCTGCCCGTGTGTCACAAAGGAAGGGCAGCTGCATGGTTGGAGCACGATGCCATTGAAGAAACGGAGGCGGGCAGCAGCGTGGATTGAGCACGCTGCCCGCTAAGGCATCTTTTTAAGTGCCCTCCCCTCCCCTCAGGTGCCTGGACCTACCTGGACGAGCCTCAGAGCCTTCTGCAGCCTCAGACAGCAAGCGGGAGGCAGGTCTAAGTTGGCAATGCCCCCATCCCTCAGAAGCCAAGCTCTTAAAGGGGCAGCAGCACAACTGGATTTTTGGTTGGACCTAGGGTGGCTGGGGCTAGTCACCCCCAACTGCTGCATAAGCACAGTACAAGGCCCGTTGAGGCTGGTTTTGAGATAGTCCCTGGACTAAGGGACGGTACTAGAGGAGCTGGCATAAGAGGCATTGAGCACCCACGGAAAAGAAGTATGCCGAGAGCCCGGAGTGCGGGTCCTTGTCCTGGGGGAGCAGCGAGAGAGCAACGCAAGTCCGTCAGGTACAGGCACATGGATGAAGACGAAAACTGTGGAGTGCGACCGGCGAAACACGCGAGTGGCAATCCAGGGAGCTACGAGGGACTAGAGCTGGATGAAGACTTTCAGGTGCTACTGGGGAGTGCACAGAGCTTGGTGGCAAGTCGGCAAAGATTGGGTCAGCAGGCAAGTGATGAGGGCACTCCAGCTGGATATGGCGGGAGACCCAGCAGGAGCTGGCAGCAAAAGGGCCGGGGGGTTCCAAAGGCAGGGCACATGCAATAGGAGACTTGCAGCTAGAACGGTGGCCATCTCAGTGAGGCCTGCGGAGAAGCAGCAAGGGTGGGCCAAGGTGGGGAGGCCCCCTGCCACCCAACGGCCCTCCTTGGAGAGAGCCTCGGACAGCTCAGAAGACAGTGACTATGGAGGCCGGAAGGCACCTGACACCAACACGGCGGCGACCAGAATGCCCGCAGCACAGCAGTCTGGGGACACAGGAGGGGATCATGGTGAGCTGCAAGCGCACAGCGCGGCTGGGGCAGGGGGGCGACAGTGGTGGCCAGACGCTGGGTACCGCCAGGGTCACCTCCGGGGGCAATTGCTAATTATGGCACGCAGGTGGGGCGATGAATATAGCACCCCAAGGACCATTGGGGCTCCAAGATACTATAAGTCAAGGGGACACAGGGCAACCAGGGCTTCACAGTGAAGGGCAAGGGCAGGGCGGCCTGGGTGCATGGGGGTCAGAATGTGCCTCCCTTTAGCTGTGCACCATGGTGGCTGTGGCCAGGTTCAGGGAACTCTTTAATGACACCGGGCTACCCAGTCTTTTCGAAAAACATCGGTTCATGGCTAGGACAGGGCAGCAGTCCACTAAACGTGATGGTGGTGGCTATGGGAAACCCAAAACCAGCAACACAGGACGGCAGGGATCGGCAACAGAGTACTTCAGCAGCAGCTGGGGAGGTCCCCAAACATACTAGTGACACAGCGGGCCAGGAGCCTGAAGCACAGGCGCAGACCGATCCTAATAAGGCTGGGGTTTGGGCCAGAACAGCGTCTGGGTGAAGGTAAGCCCACCAGTGAATACTTAAGGCCCTCACCGGGTGACTCACCAGTCATAGCCAGGCAGACAGGGTTGGCCAGCCTTATCCCCTTAGCAGTAAAAGAAAGGATCTGGCGCAAGGAGTACATAGACATTTTCTCACCGCTTGAAGTGCGCAAGGCAGGGTTCGACCTGACAGTTCAGAATAAGAAAGATGAGGATAAGAGGGAGAGGGAAAGCAGAGAGTGGAACGAAACATCGAGAATTGGCTCTGGGCGTTCAATCAATCAGGAGGTTGTAATCGCGCTACTCACCCGTGAGGGTCTCAAGGCATTGGGAGGGGGGGGGGGGAGTGAGCAGCTCCGTTCAGTTGAAGAGCCAGGTCTTGAGTGTCTTCCTGAAGATGTTCAGAGAGGGGGCGCATGCGTCTGATGTCGATCGGGAGCTCGTTCCAGGTCTTGGCCGCAATGTAGGAGAAGGCTCTTCCACCTGTTCTGGCTCTGCGGATGAGCGGAGTTTCGGCGAGGGCGAGTTTCTCTTGGGTACGTGGAAGGAGATTCTCTCGTTGAGGTATTGGGGTCCGGTGTTGTGGAGGCATTTGTAGGCGTGGGTGAGTATCTTGAAAGTTATTCTCTTCTCAACTGGGAGCCAGTGGAGGTTCCGCAGGTGTTGGGTGATGTGTTCGTGCCGAGGGATGCTGAGGACGAGTCTAGCTGAGGTGTTCTGTATGGTCTGTAGTTTGGGGAGCACAGAGACTTGTTGATCCCGGCGTAGAGGGCGTTTCCGTAGTCCAGTCTACTGGTTATGAGTGCGTGGGTGAGGGTCTTCCTTTATTCCGGCGGGGGATCCATTTGAATGTCTTTCGGAGGATGCGGAGGGTGTTGAAGCAGCTGGAGGCGACGCCGCTGACCTGTTGGGTCATGGAGAGGGAGGAGTCGAGTACGACACCGAGGTTTCGGGTGTGGTCCGTGGGGGTGGGAGGACTGCCGAGGGCAGTGGGCCACCAGGTGTTGTAACATGCTGAGGGGGAGGGTCCAAGGACGAGGACCTCCGTCTTCTCCGAGTTGAGCTTCAGGCATATGCTGCCCATCCAGGATACGACGTCCTTCATTTCTTCCTGGAAGTTGTCTGGTGGTGATGGGGTCCTTGGTGAGGGAGAGCATGAGCTGGGTGTTGTCAGCGTAGGATACTATGCTGAGTCCGTGCTGTCTGATTATGGCGGCGAGGGGGGCCATGTAGATGTTGAAGAGTGTGGGGCTGAGCGACGACCCTTGGGGTACTCCGCAGTCGATTTCCGTGGGTTCGGAGAGGAAGGGTGGTAGTCTGATTCTTTGGGTTCTACCGGTGAGGAAGGAATGGAGCCAGTCGAGGGCGGTTCCTCATATGCCGGTGTCGTGGAGTCTGGCGGTGAGTGTGCAGTGGGAGACGGTATCAAAAGCTGCAGAGAGGTCGAGTAGGATCAGGGTCGCGGTGTGTCCTTGGTCGAGGAGGGTGCGCTGTCGTCTGTGGCGGCGAGTAGGGTGGTCTCGGTGCTGTGGTTGCTGCGCAATCCGGATTGGGAGAGGTCGAGGATGGAGTTTTCTTCGATGAATGTTGTTAGTTGGGTGTTGACGGTCTTCTCGGTGACTTTGGCCGCGAAGGGGAGGAGGGAGATGGGTCGGTAGTTCTTGAGGTGCGTGGTATCTGCTGAGGGCTTCTTGAGTAGGGGGTCTGACTTCCCCGCATTTCCAGTCGTCGGGGAAGATGCCGGTCTTGAAGGTGGCGTTGATGGTGCGTTGTAGTTCCGGAACAATGGCAGTGGCGGCTCTGTGGAAGATGTGCGGGGACAGGGATCCGTGGGGGCTCCTGAGTGGATGCCTTTCATGGTTGAGGTGGTGTCTTTGATGGGGACTGCGGTCCAGGAGGAGATAGTGGGCTGGGCGGCTTTTGTGGAGTGGGAGGTGGTTTCTGAGTCAGGTGCGTTCAGAACCTTAGCTAGCGTCTTTGTGGAGAAATTCCCAAAGAGCGCAGCAGCCTTGTTCTTGCGTGAGCAGAAATTGCATGAGGCATAGCTGAAATATCAGGGAGACGCTTGGCTGTTATATGACGAGGTTTTCAGGGTAAAGATGCAAACCTGGCTGTGCATCGAATGGGACCAGCAAGATGTAGAAGGGTACACAACCCAAATGGTGGCAGCAAGGGAAGGAGTTAGTAGCAAGGAATCACCTTTTCGGTGGACAGGACAGAAAGGGCTGCAGGAGGGGATTCCCCGTAATAGCAAACCAAGGTCCTATGCGGGAGGGAAAGGTAAAAGCTGCAACACAGCTTGCTGGAGATATGACGGGGATGAGTGCAAGTGGGGTCAGTCCTGTAAGTTTAGGCGTGCCTCCAGCAACTGTGGGGGGCACATCCAGCCATTGAATGCAAGAGGGCCAAACGGCAAGGGGATGCCAAGAACATCGGCAACAAAAAATAGAGGATTGGGGTAGGGGCACCAGAAGCAGAAGAGAGGCCACCCACCACACTGTTGCCCACACCCGTAAATGCTGCAACTTTGCTGAAATTGTTATGATTTTCCCCAGTCCTTCGTTATCCTAATGTTACAAAAAGGGTTACATAGCAGTCTTGCAAGTAATTGCTTTTCGAGACGTTTGCTCCCAGTTTGCATCTTTTCATGGGTGTTTTGTTCTCCCTGGGGTCGTATTCACTTTTAACATTCCGTGCCTTCTACCTTTTCTTCAACCTTCAGATACCTGGTCAGCGTGTATTGATGATACTGAGTTCTCTTCCCTCTTGAAAGACAAACCAACAAGGGCTCTAGTTTGGAAATTCCATATACTTGTGGGGTTTCAGTCATGTTTTAAAGGGGTTAGCACCGTAAAGAGAAGTTAGCAGGCACAGGGCAGGCTCAAGCTCCTGCTGACAGGTACGGTGCAGAGCAGAGTTAGTTATATGTTGGAAAAGTGTCACATCATAGGGCAAGGGGTAGTACCTATATCTGGTCAGTGCAGATTAGGCGGGGCACATGGCAGGGCAAAGAGGCTATTTAATCACGTATTGGGTCATGGAGAAGTGGCAGAAACTTTGGCAAACTCGTGGCTGATAGCGCAGTCGTGCCAGGATAACAGACTGGGGCAGAGCCTGGTATATTGGGCTCGCTTGTAAGGGCGAGACAGCGGGGTAGTATGGTAAAGGGTGGCAGGTTGCAATCACAACATTGATTCACAAAGGCACGTCATTGCGAAGGGTCGATGGAGCACCCACCACTCTATGTTAGCGGCATCTCCGTACTGCCCTAAGGTTAGTGAGATGAAGCTGGTTGGCTGCATGATTCCGATGGCACCATGCACAAAGCATACCATGAAACTCATGGCCACTAGTGTGTTTTGTTCCCAAATACAGATATATTCACCACCTTTTGGGGTACCATGCCACTCGGAGATCGGCAAAATGCAAGGAATTCCCTGCCATGAAGAGGATTCTCATCCCAGTAATTTTAGGCAAAGTTTCCTGAGAAGGGGAGTGCTATTACTTATGAAAGGAGTTATCACCATGTTTCCCTCCATCAACCTTTCATGAGTGTGCTGGGAAAGTTGCCCCTCAATATAACAATTGCGCCGGGGCTGGCAAGCAGGGGAGTTCCAATCTGCAGTGAGCTATCTCAAACCAAGCAGGAATATATATAACAAAAATCTCTTAGTCTGTATGCAAGGGTAGGCATTAAATACTGGTGAAAACTTGGGACATTGATCTCATATACTGCTAGCACATGGCCAAACCACGCAAAGGATTCATTGGGTACCAATGACGTGCCCATTAATACTGCCAGTTGTATTCATCGAACCACGCACCTAGGTACTTATAGCTACTAATGCCAGCCGGTGTCTCCCTCCCCCCCCCCCTAGTTTCCAGGTATCTTATCTTAGCTTGCAACCAAAGCTCGTAGGCTTAGTTTCCCTTTATTATTGCTTTTGCCTAACAGTAAGTGTTCCAATGCATTTAAGAAACTCTGTAGTACAACAAGTGGCTTGTCGATTATTACAGAGGTCATCCTCATATTGCAGAAGATTCAGCTTTAGGACCCGCATATTCAGCGACAAAGAGAACTGAAGTTTCCAGCACCAGGTTTAAATCCGCCATATATAAGTTTTATAGTAATGGTGTTCGCACACAGGCTTTGCCCGTAAATATTCTCTTGGATAGGGCAAAAATTGGAGATAACCAGATTTTATCCTGGGTCAAAGTATGCACTTAGAAGTGCTCACTGCAGAGGCAACAAAGTGCAGCAGATAACACATTGTCCTTTCTCTGGACAGCTGACTGTATTAAGAGTGCGGGAGCTAGCATGTTACCCTCGATCCTTTGGAGTTTTTGTTGGATACACGGGTACTCATGTTGGAAGGTGTATAGAAGAGCATTTTCCCAGCACGTCTAAGAATGCAACTAGGTGGAGTTGATGGAGCAGAGTAAACGAAAAAATTTCAACCTCCAAATAATTTTTGTAAAATAATTAATAAACATGTTCGTTTAAGTAAATAACCAACAATGTATGTTACATGTAAAGGGTTAAAGGTAACACGCTATTTTGTGTGCAAATTAATCAACTTATAATTGTTTACGTGTCTAACATAACATAATATTTGCATACTAATAAAATAATGAACGCATGATTTGTGCTTTTTAAATAAAATGTGTGGTTGCAAAATAAAGCGATGGTAAGTAAGGGACGGCTTTATATGTTGCTTTTTGCTAGGTAATACCTAATTGGGGTACGTAGAAAGACGGGAGGGAAACGAAAGGGTTTATATTCTTTATTTTAACAATATTTTATTTATCTTTGAAAATAGTGCGCTTAGGCCTGTTGAGCAGCGATATAAAATGGCCGCCGTAAGCTAGAGTACGCATGTCCAAGAATCCGTGTGGTAGAGGAGAGAGGCTGTGGAAAAGGATGACCACGTGTTCGTGCTGAGAGCATAAGACGGAAGTATGGTCAAGGCTATTGTGACCTTTCTGAGCAGATGTGTGCCAAAGATGATCAGCAAGAAGCGTGAGAAGTCAAACTGAATAAATGGACGGAACTGTTGAATCTAAAAAGTAGCAGAAAAAGATACAAATTGGACTGATCGAAACGGATGAGCAATGTCATGAACTGTGGGAAACGATGCAAGCATGAACATTCCACAAGGAACTGGTTAAGACAAGGAAGTTTGATTAAAATGTATATGGGCTTGAGTGAACCAATGAGAGAGAATCACGCCATGAAGATGCTACATTTTTATTCAGTAAGCTAGAATTAGGGTATAAGAAGACCTACTCTTGGTGGGAGGGGTTAGATGCTGGAGAGTGAGATGCTGGAGAGTTAGATGCTGTAGATGGGTGAAGTTGCGGTTGCTGATACTGACGAGCTGATGCTGCTGCTGCTATTTTTATTTTCCAGTTGAGTATAAGATGCTGCTTTTGGAGAACCTTTTTATTCCGGATAGATTTTTCAGTTAGAACTATTAGATTTTTCCAAGACAGATAGATTGATCTTTTAGAGTTCTTGCTATGATAACCTTATTTTTCCGTCTAATAGAGATGCATTGCAATTTCAATTTATTCTTATAATGATGATAAATGTAATGATCTGAATAATAAGTTTAAAACTTATTTCTTGCTTCGAAACTTTATATAAACTTTATTATTCTTTAAACAAATGACTCAGTGATTCTTTAGCTCAATGATTAAGGTAAATTGTTAAAAGTTTATTGTGATTGAGCTGGTCTTAATCACCATCAACTGATTCCTACTAGTTGGTCCATCGACCAATGAGCGGAATACCTTAAAGCAAATGAGAAACATTATGTCATGTTAAAAGAGGTATCCCGTCTCCTTCCAGCGAATCGTTTTCTCCTAGGTCAAGGACAGAGGAAATCCAGGGAATAAATGAGTAAGTGAATGTATATGCGGTGTTATGGGCCCCACCGTCATATGGATATAGTTTGTGTGTTGGAGGAATAGTTGTACCTGGATGACCGAAGCATATAGGAGAATAATTTTTATTGTTAGCGCTGGATCAGATTTCTTGGTAGCAGAGTTATGGTTACTATAGATTAGTTTGGTGATTATTGTTTAGTGATTATTGATAAATTCATGTCTAACACTTTATGTTGAGTCGCGTTATGTTATATGTAAGTTTTCACGCTTCTGGGAAGTAGGAAGTGGAACACGTGTGGCAAGAGAAGTCACATGGAATGGTGCATTGTCTGAGTTCATATTGGTGATAACACAGGTTGTGTTATGATAGGGACATTTTCCGTATAAAAGGTGTGTAAGTGAAATAGTGATCGGTTTTCTTGTGAAACTCTGGCCTTAATTCTCAGGAGCAGTATAGTCTCCACATGTGTTTTATCCCCAGAGAAACGGGTTTATTGCTTGCTTGAAAGAAGGGTAAGGTAGAGGGAAGTGCTACTTTATCGGCGAAACTGAAAATTCTGTGGTAGGGTAGAGGTAAGCGCTGCCTACTGGAAAATACAGAATTCTTGTGTAAATGGACAAAGCTATCTCTTTTGTTTAGCGAATCAGACAATGGAAATGTGTTTTAAATGTTGTAACTAACGAAGAATTGTTGAAAAAGAAATTGACGATAAATTTTGTAAAGGAGGGGTCAAGAGCAGAACTGACGTAGACAAAAGCCGCGCTGGGATTGGACAGTGCGCTAGTCATACGGAAACAGGAGCAGAACTGACGTAGACAAAAGCCGCGCTGGGATTGGACAATACGCTGTAGACAGAAATTGCTCTGATTGGAGTGTTGGTGTGAGTCTCGCTAGGATTGGTCGAATAGCCTAGTGACGTGGAAGTTTGTGATTGGAGTGTTGGTGTGAGTCGCGCTAGTATTGGTTGGAATAACGCATAGAGAACAGTGTTGAATTGCAGATCGTTTGAGGAGAAAAAGCGATTGTGAATCATGTCGTATTATGAGTATGGTAGAGAGAAAACGTCATGGATGTCGAAAGTTAAGAATTTCTTTAAGAAAGACAAAAAGGTAGTGACTAGAGAGGGACAAATAATTCCTCCGCCGAAATCACCAGCTTCGCACATGATGCTGAAATATGGATATCATACATGCATATGGTTAGAAAATTGGACAAAATATACCAAGAATGATGGAGCATTGGCTTTCCCTGAGAATGGTTCATTTAATGTAGCTGTACTACGGAATTTGAGAGAAAAGATGGCAATGTTAGAACCTAGACCTAGACCGACACAGTTTGAAGCTTTAACTGAATGGGAAGGTGAGATGCTGGAGAGTGAGATGCTGGAGAGTTAGATGCGGTAGATGGGTGAAGTTGCGGTTGCTGATGCTGACGAGCTGATGCTGCTGCTGCTATTTTTATTTTCCAGTTGAGTATAAGATGCTGCTTTAGGAGAACCTTTTTATTCCGGATAGATTTTTCAGTTAGAACTATTAGATTTTTCCAAGACAGATAGATTGATCTTTTAGAGTTCTTGCTATGATAACCTTATTTTTCCGTCTAATAGAGATGCATTGCAATTTCAATTTATTCTTATAATGATGATAAATGTAATGATCTGAATAAGCTTAAAACTTATTTCTTGCTTCGAAACTTTATATAAACTTTATTATTCTTTAAACAAATGACTCAGTGATTCTTTAGCTCAATGATTAAGGTAAATTGTTAAAAAGTTTATTGTGATTGAGCTGCTCTTAATCACCATCAACTGATTCCTACTAGTTGGTCCATCGACCAATGAGCGGAATACCTTAAAGCAAATGAGAAACATTATGTCATGTTAAAAGAGGTATCCCGTCTCCTTCCAGCGAATCGTTTTCTCCTAGGTTAAGGACGGAGGAAATCCAGGGAATAAATGAGTAAGTGAATGTATATGCGGTGTTATGGGCCCCACCGTCATATGGATATAGTTTGTGTGTTGGAGGAATAGTTGTACCTGGATGACCGAAGCATATAGGAGAATAATTTTTATTGTTAGCGCTGGATCAGTGTCATGTATTCACCTGGTCACAACTAAGACTCCGAAGACAAGGTCCCCCTCCAGGGTGGGTAGGGCATGTGGATCATTGATCCAAAACCAGGGCATTACGAAGCAGATGAGGGTCTACCTGACTGGGGTGGGTATGGACCTGTTTCTTCGTAATATAGTGGGGGCACTGCTAGGATGAGCCGAGCCGGGCACATGATTTGAGATCATACCATGAGTCACTTGGAGGGGGGGGGGGGGCTGGGGAACACAAATGTAGAAAGGTCTAGGAAGAAGTTGAGCATCACCATGTCCAAACTGTGCAGGGATAATGGTTGGGGTTGCATGAGGCATGGCCTCATTAACAGCAACACGAGAGGATACCACAAACCAGAATGGGTACATTTGTCAAATGTAGGTATGGGCCTGTTCCTCATCAACATTGGGGGGCTCTCGGGTTATTAGGATTCAGCCAGGGAACGTCAGGAGGCGAGCGGGTGGGGGAGCTGCCTGAGGTTAAGAAACCACAGGCAGCGTGAAGGGGACAGCACAAAGGGACAGCAGAAGGAGTGCAATAGCCAAAGGTGGAGCCGCTCAAGCACGCGCCCTTGGGATGCTTTACGGCTGGGGCATGGGGAGCAGACTATGGGGCAGCATGGGGCCAGCAGAGGATAGACATGGCACTTGCAGCCCAAGTCAGGCACGAGGGCCGCCCACAACACTTGGCAGCAAGGTGTAGCCTAGAAACCGCAGGGGAGGTAGTAGACCCTGGCTGGGAAAGGGCTCTCACTCAAGGCGCTGTCACAAGCTGCTGTTATGGACTAAGGCCTACTGTTGTTGCGCCACAGATAATGTGGGCAATGATAATGTTATGCATGTTTAAAAAATAATGATCTGTGAATTTTGCATACCAATATGTTAATAAAGAGGAGCTGGGGCCGTTTTGCACCATCCAAGGCGTATTCTTCATCTGTGCCCGAAAAAGGAAGGTGGGGTCCAGTTAGTGGCCGGGAAGCTCGAGGGCACACGCCTCCTGGGAGGTGTTGGAACGCGGGCTGGGGAGGCACAGCCGGACCTGTGAGGGGCCCGCAACTAACCCCTACCGGGGGCAGGAACCGAGCAGCTAAGCCCGGGAAAATGCTGGGCGCCCATTGGTTCTCGTGGTTTAAAGCTACAGGTTGGAGGCCTCGGTGCGCCACAAGGTAAAAGGGCGTGGGGGGTCCCCCCCCCAAAAAGCAGGTGCCTTTGTCGCTGACCTACCCACCCACACCGGTAATGAGCCACTTTGAAGCATGCGTTAAAACAAGAAATACTTTTATTTCTCCTTTCTATTCCGACTTTGCATATATGCTACATTGTACAGCACACATGCAAAGTAGAACATTTTTAACATTTTGTCTAGGCATAGTATTTTGTACTGAAAGGATACCCTTCCAGTGCAAAACCTATGTTGAACTCACGCAGATACCCTTGCACTATGGTGCAAAGGTGCGTGATTGTGCTCCGGGCGCTAGATAGAGGGCAGGAGAGTGTCCTGTCTCTGTAGATATGGCGCTTTCCTGCTCTCTCGTTGTCACAAAATGCAATGCAGCAACTTTGGATGCTGCACTGTGCTGCCTGGCATCTTTGTATATCTGGCCCTTGGAGTCTGGGGCTTAGTGACTCTATCCACAGCACCCATGTGTGAGAAGAGCACCTTCAGTCTTTCTTCCCTTTTTAATGCCCCTCTGGCTGTGGACCATTGGTACAGCCATAGCATTTCAGTCTTATTTCTATGTTTTTTAGAGAATGCATTTAAAAATTTTCCATGTGAAAAAATATACTTTAAAACATTATCAGATGTTTCTTATGCTGTTACACTTTTAAGTATTGTTGGTTCCACTGGCATTTATACCCACACTCAGCCAGTAGCGTTGCTAGTCCTTTGGCCGCCAATGGCGATCTCAGAGTTTGCCGCCCGCGGCCGCAGTGTAGAGCGGGGGAGGGGTCGCGCCGCCCCCAAAACGCGTGCCGGCCGGGGCGCACCGCCCCCCCCCTGCTACGCCACTGCACTCAACATGCTTTGCCATTGTACACACGCCAAGGTCTGTGGCCTCTATAGCGACACATGATCCTTCTGATCTTTTTATGCCATCTTCAGTGCCTCGTCAAGGGTAGTAAGCCCTATCTAATTGCTGCTACCAGACCATCTTGTTCCTGTTTAAATAACAGGCATTATTCCTAGGCATTTGCAGCAATCTTCGATTTCTCTTCGCACAATAATGATGTCTGCGAATCCTCTCATCATTTTGTAAGGGTATATTTAAATATAATGTCAATATCTGTTTATTTGAAGTATGAGTTGGTTTGTAGCGCTGTTTACCACCAATTGATTTATTTCACTCGGACGCCTCATTGCTCGTGATGCAGCTGCGCTTCTTTGATTGCACTTTATGTGGACAGTGCATATTTAATTATGATTCATCTTTGTATCCTGACTTTGATTATTTCTACATGTTTTGGTCGCTTTGTGATTTGAAGGGGAGAAAACGTAATTGATTAAAAAAAAAAAAAAGTTCCTATATCACAAACGTGCATTAAGGTGCCTCCTGGGGGGAGACACCCATCGCAACGAAGTGAATACTTCGCGAGGACATTGCAACGCAAACACAACATCGCATTAACTTTTACACCGTAAAGCACTGCAACGCTTAAACGTTTACATCGTAAGGCATAACAACGTGAGCCAGCAAAACGCAACTTTACGATGTAAACGTTACTGCGATGGCAACTTTAAGATGTAAACGTTACTGCGATGGCAACTTTAAGATGTAAACGTTACTGCGATGGCAACTTTACGATGTAAACGTTACTGCGATGGCAACTTTACGATGTAAACGTTACTGCGATGGCAACTTTACGATGTAAACGTTACTGCGATGGCAACTTTACGATGTAAACGTTACTGCGATGGCAACTTTACGATGTAAATGTTACTGCGATGTTCGGTAAATACTCTGCATTTCTAAATAATTTAGCAGCGCTCTGCGATGTTCGGTAAACATACATGCAATGTGAAAAATGATCTTTAAAAACGCAGCCACAGTCCAAATATGAAAGTATACTCTGCATTTCAAAATAATTTAGCAGCGCTCTTTACAGCTAACAAAAAATAAAATAAATGACCGTGTCAGATTGTGTCACCAATGGGCGCACAAAAGTGACGGCAACAGACATGTAATGTGAATTAGCGATGTTTGGCATAACGGAAATTCACACAAAAGTGACGGCTATGTAATGCTATGAAAGCGTGGGTGGATGCATGAGGGGTGGATGGATGAATGAAAGCGTGGGTGGATGCATGAGGGGTGGATGGATGAATGAAAGCGTGGGTGGATGCATGAGGGGTGGATGGATGAATGAAAGCGTGGGTGGATGCATGAGGGGTGGATGGATGAATGAAAGCGTGGGTGGATGCATGAGGGGTGGATGGATGAATGAAAGCGTGGGTGGATGAATGATGGTTGGATGGATGAAACGGTGGATGGATGCATGAGGGATGGATGGGTGGAAGGGTGTGTGGATGAATGATGGATGGATGAATGATGGGTGGATGGATGAATGGTGGGTGGATGGATGAAAGGGTGTGTGGATGAATGATGGGTGGATGGATGAATGAAAGCGTGGGTGGATGCATGAGGGGTGGATGGATGAATGAAAGCGTGGGTGGATGCATGAGGGGTGGATGGATGAATGAAAGCGTGGGTGGATGCATGAGGGGTGGATGGATGAATGAAAGCGTGGGTGGATGCATGAGGGGTGGATGAAACTGTGGATGGATGCATGAGGGGTGGATGGATGGGTGGAAGGGTGTGTGGATGAATGATGGGTGGATGGATGAATGAAAGCGTAGGTGGATGAATGAGGGGTGGATGGATGAATGAAAAGCGTGGGTGGATGCATGAGGGGTGGATCGAGTGAATGAAAGCGTGGGTGGATGAATGATGGATGGATGAAACTGTGGATGGATGCATGAGGGGTGGATGGATGGGTGGAAGGGTGTGTGGATGAATGATGGGTGGATGGATGAATGAAAGCGTAGGTGGATGAATGAGGGGTGGATGGATGAATGAAAGCGTGGGTGGATGAATGATGGATGGATGAAACTGTGGATGGATGCATGAGGGGTGGATGGATGGGTGGAAGGGTGTGTGGATGAATGATGGGTGGATGGATGAATGAAAGCGTAGGTGGATGAATGAGGGGTGGATGGATGAATGAAAGCGTGGGTGGATGCATGAGGGTGGATGGATGAATGAAAGCGTGGGTGGATGAATGATGGATGGATGAAACTGTGGATGGATGCATGAGGGTGGATGGATGGGTGGAAGGGTGTGTGGATGAATGATGGGTGGATGGATGAATGAAAGCGTAGGTGGATGAATGAGGGGTGGATGGATGAATGAAAGCGTGGGTGGATGCATGAGGGGTGGATGGATGAATGAAAGCGTGGGTGGATGAATGATGGATGGATGAAACTGTGGATGGATGCATGAGGGGTGGATGGATGGGTGGAAGGGTGTGTGGATGAATGATGGGTGGATGGATGAATGAAAGCGTAGGTGGATGAATGAGGGGTGGATGGATGAATGAAAGCGTGGGTGGATGCATGAGGGGTGGATGGATGAATGAAAGCGTGGGTGGATGAATGATGGATGGATGAAACTGTGGATGGATGCATGAGGGGTGGATGGATGGGTGGAAGGGTGTGTGGATGAATGATGGGTGGATGGATGAATGAAAGCGTAGGTGGATGAATGAGGGGTGGATGGATGAATGAAAGCGTGGGTGGATGCATGAGGGGTGGATGGATGAATGAAAGCGTGGGTGGATGCATGAGGGGTGGATGGATGAATGAAAGCGTGGGTGGATGCATGAGGGGTGGATGGATGAATGAAAGCGTGGGTGGATGAATGATGGATGGATGGATGAAACGCTGGTTGGATGCATGAGGGGTGGATGGATGGGTGGAAGGGTGTGTGGATGAATGATGGATGAATGATGGGTGGATGGATGGATGAATGAAAGCGTGGGTGGATGAATGATGGATGAATGGTGGGTGGATGGATGAAAGGGTGTGTGGATGAATGATGGATGAATGATGGGTGGATGTAGCAGCGCTCTTTACAGTTAACAAAGAATAAAATAAATGACAGTGTCCGATTGTGTCACCAATGGGCGCACAAAAGTGACGGCAACAGACATGTAATGTGACTTAGCGATGTTTGGCATAACGGAAATTCACACAAAAGTGACGGCTATGTAATGCTATGAAAGCGTGGGTGGATGCATGAGGGGTGGATGGATGAATGAAAGCGTGGGTGGATGCATGAGGGGTGGATGGATGAATGAAAGCGTGGGTGGATGCATGAGGGGTGGATGGATGAATGAAAGCGTGGGTGGATGCATGAGGGGTGGATGGATGAATGAAAGCGTGGGTGGATGCATGAGGGGTGGATGGATGAATGAAAGCGTGGGTGGATGAATGATGGTTGGATGGATGAAACGGTGGATGGATGCATGAGGGATGGATGGGTGGAAGGGTGTGTGGATGAATGATGGATGGATGAATGATGGGTGGATGGATGAATGGTGGGTGGATGGATGAAAGGGTGTGTGGATGAATGATGGGTGGATGGATGAATGAAAGCGTGGGTGGATGCATGAGGGAAGATGGATGAATGGAAGCGTGGGTGGATGAATGATGGGTGGATGGATGAAACGGTGGATGGATGCATGAGGGGTGGATGGATGGATGGAAGGGCGGTATGTTATGGCGATGTGAATTAGCGATGTTGGGCACACAAAAGTGACAGCACTTCGGTAAACAGATGGATGAAACGGTGGATGGATGCATGAAAGCGTGGGTGGATGAATGATGGATGGATGAAACGGTGGATGGATGCATGAGGGGTGGATGGATGGGTGGAAGTGTGTGTGGATGAATGATAGATGAATGATGGGGTGGATGGATGAATGAAAGCGTGGGTGGATGAATGATGGCTGGATGGATGGATGAAAGCGTGTGTGGATGAATGATGGGTGGATGGATGAAACGGTGGATGGATGCATGAGGGGTGGATGGATGGGTGGAAGGGTGTGTGGATGAATGATGGATGAGGGGTGGATGGATGAATGAAAGCGTGGGTGGATAAATGATGGATGAATGGTGGGTGGATGGATGAAAGGGTGGGTGGATGCATGATGGTTAACAAACACACTTATTAATAATTGTTGCATGTGCGTCTTCCCAGGAAATGCAAGTGCAATGTTTGGATTATTTGAAATTTCCATTTTAGCATGGGATGTTGCGAACTTGGCCCTAAATCCTTTGATCATGTTTTCTATAGCTCATTTAAGCTGTAAAATTAATTAAAGAGAAAACGAAACGGCCTCCTTTTCACAAAGAGGTATGTATTTTACTATCAAACTAAACATATGCAAAGAATTTGCATAATGCTTAAACTATTTTTAAAATATTTGGCAGGGATGGGATCCGAACCCATGCCTCCAGAGAAACTGGAGCCTAAATCCAGCGCCTTAGCCCGCTCGGCCACGTTACCTCCTTGTTAACAAAGTACTGTTATGTAAGAGAAATCTTTAATCTGCGTGGCAGCCACACTATCAAATATTCCATGCTGTGCCAATCGAAAAACTAAGGCTGTAGCTGCGATTTCTACACTGTTCCATTCATAAATTCGGCGCCTCTGAGCCCATCCCGGAGGAAGAGGTTTCTCATTCCACATAGGGGAGTACGGTTCATGTTTTCTTTGCTGCTTGCAAGACTGTGATAGACCTCATCCCCAAGAATGTGAGCACACATGACTGTAGAGCTCTGCAAGTTTTGCTTAACACCGTCACAGGACATGACATGAAACTGAATGTGCAATAAATTATTGAAAAAACATTAACTATGCTTGAGGTGATATTGATGCAGCATTCTCTTTTGAATTTAAACGTATAAACTAAAGCAATCTATGCCATGCTCAAGCACATAAAAAGAGGTCAAACCCATTCTATAGGTATTGGGAAGCTTTGAATGACATGTCTTCTGATTCAACACTGTGTGTGGGTTCCTTGACAAGGGAATAGGAAGCTGACGTCAGACCCAGTGATATCTAATGACAGCCGAGATTACGTTCCTTTCTTTTTATCTTATTCTATGATCCAGAGTCTTGAGAGCCTGGTGCGCTACTAGTGAAGCCGAGGTTCTGTTGAGCACCAAACAGTGCTCTGAATAGCAGCCAAAAACATATTAAATGAACAGCAAGACTCGTATACCGAGAAGCCCAGGATGACTTAGAGCCTTGAAGGGCATCATTACTCACTGCCAGGTCAACATCCGGTTCTCTGCGTGCCCTCGCGCCCGTTCTTTTCAAATCTTACTAGCACTATTTAGTAACACAAATGACATTTAAAAAAATGTACAATTAGGAACAATAAAAAAGAAAGAATTAGCGTCGTGGGGACGGCGGGGGGGACAAGGGGTAGAGGCGGTGTATTTGCGCGCGATTTTGTAGTCTGCGATTTCGTGGTCTGCCAATAGGAATAAACGCATTGGCGTTGAGACGCCATGCGATGTTAAAGTTGGCGAGGCTGGTGACTGTGCGATGTAATAGACGCGTGGTAAAAGCACGCGTTGGGATGGTGCGCTATGTAGCATCATACATCCCTCCTGGGGCCAGATGTAGGGAGCATTTTACTGGTCTACAACCTGTAAAATGCATTTTGCCATGTACAGAAGCCAAAATGCGACTCGGTAACTTGTCATTTTGTGATTCGGTATTAGGAAGGGGTGTGTTTGGGGCGACCCTTCCTAATACCGAATAACACTGGTATGTATGAATGTTTTGCGACCGGGAATGCGGTCACAAAACATTTGCAGTTACCACCAACTTCAAGTTGGTGGTTACCTATTCGCAAATGGGGACCCGTCCCCTTTGTGAATGTGGGTGCCAACATTTTTTAAGAGCAGTCAGCGGTCTCTTGAACCACTGCCTACTCTTAAAAAAAATGAAAAGGTAGCTTTCCATTTTTATTTTTGAAATGCAGCCCATTTTCCTTTCATCAAAATGGGCTGCATTACAAACAAAATTAATTTATTTAAAAAGCAATCACAGGCATGGTGGCCGGCTGACCCGAGCAGGCCACCATCCCTGTGATTGTAGCCATTCACAATGGGTCGCAAATTGCGACCTGCCTCATGAATATTGATGAGGCAGGTCCATTTGCAACTCATTGCGAATCGCTAGCAGCATCAAACACACTGTTTTCCATCGCAGGTTGCGATTTCCTAATAGCAAACAGCTAAAATTCGCTATTAGGAAATCGCAAACACGCGATTTTGTACATCTGGCCCCAAATTCCTTTTTTTTCTAATTATATTGACATTAAACACTAAACCGTGCACAGCCTTCTGTGATTGTATGTGGGGGGTGATGCTTTGCACTCTATGCACTAAATCACTGCAGGCAAGGTTCTGTATGTCCGTCGTCTTTTTCTAAAGATAACACCAGACGCTGCAGGCGTGCAATGTGCTTATGCTGCCGGTCGTATTCTGAAGCCGCATCTATGCTAGCAGCCCCATATAACTTTGCCGCTTGTAAAGGCCACTGGATCTGGTTTCCTATGGGCCCAGCCCTTTACCTGAACTTTGGGTGTTGCAGAAACTTTCCTGAAATAACCATGACTGTTGTTTTATATTGCTCTGATCTGAATGTAGTATTTTACATGACGCGATCTGCACTTTTTGAGAGTGATTAATTGAATTTTAAACAATCGATATTTATTGGCTGTGGGAATTGTGTTTTTAATTCTATGGCTTTTGTAAGCTGAAACAAAGACTGTTACTGGTAATTATAGTGGCACCAGGGAGGGAAACTGGTTACATGCAAGAGTAGGCCAACGCTGGACACTGGGGCTCACTTACGATGTCGGGCGGAATCACTTCCGCCTGACACCGACTCGGTCACGGGACCGACCGACACCCGGTCTTCGGTCTCGCCCGCCCTATTAGGATGCGACTGAACACTGTCCGGCCGCATTCCTATATTTCACTATGGAGCATGCATTACGGCCATAAACCGTCCGTAATGCATGCTCCCATAGTGAAATGGGAGGTGCAGTTCATCCCTGCACCACGTGGCAGGCACCTCAAGGTGCAGGGATCATCAACCGGAGGCCATGCACCAAAGGGGGCCCTGCTGGGGACCCCTAACACGCTTTCCGACCTGGTTTCCATGTCGGACAGACCGGCATGGAAACCATGTCGGAAACCTTGCATTGTAATCTTAAGGGCGGAAAGAGCCGCCCTTAAGATTACAGGCCGCATTCCGACTGGCGGAGGGGCTCTCCGAGCCCGTCGGAAGCCAGCTGGAATGACCGGTCAGATTCCTTTCCGACCTCCTCCATCAAAATGAGGCAGTCGCAAAGGAGTTCGACTGGCCCATTACGATGCAGCCCTAAAAGCTCTGACCAAAAACTGGAGCTTTTACGGGCCGTATCGTAATCGGCCCCCTAAAACTCAAAATTACTTTCAAGTGCTGTTACTGTATGCTCAGATTGTGTTTGATGAGAGGTTCCTTGTTAAGCTTGTTTCAGATGCTTTCCTGATTTTTATCTATTTCATTTAACCTCCTTCCTGACAGTCAGGAATTTTTAATTTGTAAACAAAAGTGTGGCCAGGTTCAAAGTGGTGCTTAAAAGCCCGTGGCCAGCTCTATTGAACGCGAGGGGCAGTGTTTCATTTATTAAAAGAAATTAAGTGCTAGGGCCCAAGGTATTTTACATGAGGCCATTGCAGCTGGCACCACTTGCTTGTCACCTTAAACTGTCCGTATAAGTCGTAGTTTTTTTTTTTTTTTTAAGCGCATTCAATAGCTGAATACTCTGATAACAAGCTCGGATATAAAATACACACACAGCAGCACCATGTGGTGGGTTCTAATAAATACATGTTGGTCTTTATAAATAAGGGCTGGTGTTAAGCGCTTGGCAAACACCTGCTCAAATTAAGCATTGGCCCCGGGTGCCGCATACCGAGGTTGCATAGACTTGGTTGCAACTCATGCCTCTCTAATCCACCACCAGATACTCCTGCCTCTTTATCTCACTCTAACAGGTTATTTTTCATCCCTGCTTTCTTTCTTTGTCATTGTTTTTCTGTCTTTCTGTTCCTCCTCCTTTCCACCTTTTGTGTTTTTCTCTTTCTCTTGCTCTGGATCAATCTTTATTGAGTTAAAATAAGTGCTGGTGCCCAAAAATGAGTGCAGGCGGGCCCCACCTGCAACCACCAGCTCCAATTAAGCACTGACTATAATATATTTCAGTTGACAAAGAGACTGCGCCATAAAACCGCCATTCTTACTGATGTTAGCGGTGTGTTTTTGTGTTCCTCTTTTGGCATCTTCAGTCTGTAACTGCACAAGGAAGCAGACACCCCACCCCAAATGTGTGAACTGACCAAGAGATAACAGCGGCCCCTCCCAAGGTAAAGGAGCAGGCTCCATGTGATGCGTACTCTTGTAGTGCAACTAGGGTGACCAGATTTTTAAAACCAAAAACTGGGACATTTCACAGGAATAGAAGAAGGACTACAATTTTACATCAACCCAGTGCACATAATGATGGCGCTCATCAGCGTAGAATTACAGAAGAGGCACTAAGAAAATAAATAAAATGCCATTTTTAAGACCAGTATCATGCCTGTTAAATAAATTGCTGTCTTATAACAGCTGATAGCTACCCCTGCTTTAGAAAACAGAAAAACACGTCTTTTCAGCCACGGCCGGACTGGGAACGGCAACCAGGCGTGGCAGATTGCTGCTCGACCGGCCCCGGGAGGCTGGGGGTGCTAGTGAGAAGCACCGCACCCGCTTTGGTTCCAGGAGGACAATACTGTAGCACTCCTGTAAAACCGGCCCCCAGTAACAAAAACAGCCTCCGGCCCACTGGGGAAACGCCCGGTGCCCGCTACGGCCAGTCCAGCCCTGTTTTCAGCTGACCCTCTCTAAAAACCGGGACATGAGCTAAATTTCCCGAAATCTTCCGGGACAGCTGATGATAAACTGGGACTGTTCCGGCAAATCCTGGATGCCTGGTCACCGTAAGCGCAACAACTTCTGGTGCGCACCTGTGCTGCTCACCTTAACAGATCAATCAAGTCGCACTCTGTTAAGAACAAAACAGAATCATGAACATTCTGCGCCATCTTGTCTGATGAAAGTTCCTACGTGCACATAAACTACAGTCATTCTGATTTACCACAGCCATTTTGTACTCTGTTGGTCACCTTCATTTCACCCTGTCCTCTAGCAGCCTTCTGACTCTCTGACCAAACCTGATATGTGTGCTGGGGGCTATAAACTATTTCCACGACAAACATCAACATCACCTGCTGCCTCAAACTCGTCTTTCCTCTCATCCCTGCACAAACGGGTTACAAATACCAAACAGACTCTTGCAAACATGGTTTATTGCACTACACACAGCAAGACTGGTTTTTTGCCAACAATGGGACCTGTTCTTATCAACAGAACGGACTCTTAGATCTGGCCGGTCTCACTCGTTTTTAGACCCTGAAGCAAGGTCCAGCTGCAATTAAATTGTCTGTTTTTGACCTGGGTGGGAGGAGAGTTAATGTTGGGCTTGTGTAACCATGTTGATAAAACAATGTCAGGCTTGTGTGACAACCTGCCCGGGGCGGAGACTCCAAGCTTGTAACCATGATAAAAGAAACAAATACATTGTGTAAAACTGTATAAAAGGAAGAGTCAGAAGCATTGCCAGTAGAACACCTCCCTGAAGACATCCTGGTGTCAGCAGTTGACGTGGTCTCCTCTAAGAGTAATAAACCTTTTTCTTGCCTTCCAGCTTCCAGCGCCTGCCTCGTTATTTTAGATAGTGAATCCAAAGTGGATTAAAGGTGACTTTGCGCCGGGCAGCATTGGGGATCCCAGGAGACTCGCTGCTTTTCACAAATTGGCGACCCAACTGGGGGCCCATCAGAGACACGTGGGTCCAGTAGAGAGGTCCTAACGACGGAGTGAACGACTAAATGATTGGAGTGCACCTGCCTGAAAGAGACCCTCGTCTGGCTGCCAATCGACTGAACTTCACCGGTTCCGAAAAGACCTCTCTCGAGTGACCTGCGGTCCTGACTGGGGCCTTACAGGAACGCAGCATTGATTGTTGGAGTGAGAGGACAACCAGGCGCTGGAAGGGGAAGACTAAGAACTGTCCATACGGTCCGGGTAAGGTCGTGAGAAAAACATGACTTAAATTGATTGATTGATAGAAATACTAGTATTCCTTTTTGAGTTATTTGAGACATTCCCTGCTTGCAAACAACGTAGAATAGGAATATTCTCTCTTTGCAGACAGCGAAGGACAGGTAGTGCAGACTTTTGTCTAACATTAATTGAGATATTCATTTTGACCGCTAAATACGTCATGCCTGTTTTCTCTAGATTGTTTGATTGTTTTGGACCGGACCGTTTGTTAGAGGTCCGTCATCCGGCATCGCCGGAAGGCACCCCTAACAAGGACATGTACGTATAATATGGATTAGCCACCGTAGCTTATAGCAAACTATGGCATAAGTACACTAGGAAGGACCGGGTAAATCAGTGGCCACTGACGGGATCTTTCGATCCCGCTAAAATAGAAACGTTAGAATTAGCTCTCCACAAAAAGAAAGCTAGACCAGCCATGTTTGATAGTTTTGGTTTATGGCGAAAAGAGGCAGCTCAACGAAAGAAAAGAGACGAAGCTAGACAAGATAAAGAAACGCGAAAATCAGCTTACCAAGCCTGTAAAAAGTTAGAAGAAGAACTAAAAGAAAAGGAAATCGATAAAAAGGAACAGGAATCAAAAATATCAGGTCAATGCCCTGTTAGAACGCCCTTAACTCTTTACCCCGAGTTACCAGCAAAACAGGGGGTAGATGATGATGATTTATTGTTAGGTCCTCCAATGATATACATGCCACCCCCTTACGCCCCTACTCATCCCATAGTACAACGCCAGGACCACCAAAGTATAGCCGGAGATGGCACGATCGCCTCAGTCTCCACCGCCTCTGCTCCCACCGAGTCACCCACACCAAATGCCTCATCAAAGGATGCAGTAGTAGAGGTAGGATCCAAAGAAATAGGAGCGCCCAGGGTCCCGCGATTAAGTAAAAATGAGCGAGCAGGCATTGATAAAATAGTTAAAACCCTCATAGATAGGAAAGAAACAGAAGAACACGTAACAGACATATGCGACTCCTATGTTGAAAACCGCAAACGATACTTTATTGTTCGTCTCTGTTACCACACCCTTACTGCATATGAAGAGAAGTACCAAAACGTAGGGCCCGAGCGATTAGTGGCTCTCTACAGGAAGGTAGACATCGGAGATGAAGGCGACAACGATGTTGCAGAACTATTTTCATCCACACTAGAAGTATTGCGTCACCTCATAGAACAAGGACAGATAGATAGGGACAGGACAACTAAGGTAGCAGGACCCCCAGTGGAAAAAACAGATAGCATGATGCCAATAAAAGAAGCTGCCCCTTACTGGATACCTCCTAGAGGACAAGGGACTAATGACGATATAAACCATCAAGACGCTAGAGGAAGGGTGGTCTACAATTGGGTGTATCAGCCATGGGACAGACAGGACATCCTGACTTTCCGTAAATCTTTGCCGGATTTAGGAAAGAACCCCACCGCCTTTTACACCGAGCTAGGTACCGCTCTGGGATCAACAATAATGACACTTGCCGACATAGACTTGTTCTTCGGGTTATGTTTGCCAGCAGATGTGTGGAAACAGGTTAAGAAAGTAAACCATACCGAACTGTTTGGTCATACCTGGGAACAACTCGACACACAAGATAAACAGCGGAACCCTGGTCAAAAACCAGTTAAAGCAATATTAGACCTCCCTGACAAAATAGTGCAGAAAGTGAAAACGCTGATCCCAGAGAAAAAGATAGACTGGTCCATAGTAACCGCATGCCGCCAGAAACCACAAGAGGACGTCTCAGAGTACTTCTCCAGATTTGAAACTGTGTTCTCTGATTACAGTGGACAAGACATGTCCACCGCAACCGGACACCACTTATTTGTGCGGAACTACGTCAAAGGATTACTGCCAGATGTATCCCAGAAACTACAAGCCAGCGAAAGTAGTTGGGCAGCATCTAAACCGACGGCCATTCTCCAAATGGCCCAGTATTACGAGCATCAGAGAAACGAAAATGACAGGGCTACAGAAAGGAAAAAGAAGGACTTGAAGGAAAGGGTAATGATAGCACAACTCCAGGGGGCGAATACAGGAGGGGAGCAATATAGGGGAGGAAACCAGCAGAATACCCCTAGAGTACAGCCACCTAGGAACAATCCATCTACATCATATGTAGGACGCCAAGACCTAGGACAGGATCAATGTGCATTTTGCAAAAAATATGGACACTGGAAATCCCAATGCCCGGCTTTGTTAGGAGCTGCTAGGGGCAGAGGGGCGAGGGAAATAGCAAGTGGACAGAGAGGAAGAGGACGTGGGAGAGGGTACGCGAGTGAAGCAAGCGAGGAAAGGCCAGGAAGAGTGAACGCATTTGACCATCCCAGACAGAATCAGTACCAACAGACAGATTATGACAATACGTACGACTTTGCATAGGACAGCCAGGGGCAAGGGAGGGATCCAGTTGAGCTCTGCGTTGATCAGCAAGGCCCTTATGTTACCGCTGAGGTCCTGGGCACAAGGTCGCCATTTTTGGTAGACACAGGAGCAACACGTAGTGCACTATCCAAACGACTGATTCCAAGGGCACCCTTGTCAGGCTCACATGTGACCTCAATAGGATTTGACGGTACGCCCTCCACCAACCCTTTGTCCCGACCCATCCCTTTTAATCTTGACAGCAATGGCGTCGAAACGACATTCCTCCTCTCATCTAACACCCCAGGCGCCATTATGGGCCTCGACCTTTTGAAACACTTCCATGCGACTATCAGATGCTCACCAGACGGAGTGCGTGTCATCCTGTATGACAACCTCCAACGTCATAGAGAGAACCCTTTTCAGCACATGTTTTCCATCTCTGAGACTGACACATCCCTACTGGACACTTTGCCATCACACTTATGGGCTAGGGCTGATTCAGACGTAGGACGAATGATGATTGACCCAGTACACGTAACAATACGACAGGACGCAACCCTACCGAAGGTACCGCAGTACAAAATATCGCCAGAGGGTGAGAAAGCACTAACAGAGATCATACACTCTTTGGTAGAGGCAGGGGTGGTAGAGGAAGTAGTGAGCAACATTTGTAACAGTCCCATACTACCGATTGTAAAGAGACAGGGAGAGGGAGATGGGACAGCCTACCGCTTCATCATTGACCTGCGGGAGGTAAACAAAATCGTAGTACCACAATACCCAGTAGTTTCCGACATCACGACAATTTTGACTTTAATCCCCTCCACTGCCACCACCTTCACTGTGATCGACCTCAAGAACGCCTTCTTTTCCATACCTATACACGAGGACAGCCGCTATCTTTTTGGATTTACCCTAAATTCCCGTTCGTATAGATTTTGTAGAGCACCTCAGGGGTACACTGAGAGCCCAAGTATCTATAGCCAGGCGCTTAAAAGACAGTTGGACGCCATACAATTGCCAGATGGAGTGGCACTAATACAATATGTAGACGACATCCTTCTAGCAGCAGACACCATACCAATAGCCGTCACAGCCATCATCAAACTACTCCATTTCCTTGCTGAGAATGGTCACAAGGTCTCCCGAAAGAAACTGCAGTTCTGTAAATCACAAGTGACCTATTTGGGTCACCTTTTATCAAAAGAAGGGAGAAAACTCACGCCTGACAGGATCCAGACAATTCTAGGCACCCCTGTCCCCAAATATCAGAAGCAAGTCTGCTCTTTGATAGGCCCCACCTCGTTTTGCAGACAGTGGTTACCGAACTTTAGCCTCATTGTCAAACCCCTTCTCTCCCTCCTAGCTAAGGACATCCCCTCACCTCTCCCCTGGACCCCGAATGCCAGACAGCCTTTAAAGAACTACGCAATACCCTTTGCTCAGCACCAGTCCTAGGAACCCCAGATTACTCCAAACCATTCTTCCTCTACACACACGAAAGGGAGGGATGTGCATTGTCTGTCCTAACACAATCAATTGGTCACAAACAAAGCCCTTGTGCATATTTTTCTGCCACCCTCGATCCAGTAGCCAGAGCACTGCCAGCGTGCCTGCACGCTGTGGCAGCTGCAGCGGTATCAATACGCCAGAGCGAAGGAATAGTGCTCTCCAATCCAGTCACTGTTTTAGTACCCCATGCAGTCGACACACTACTGAACCAGACCAAAACCCAACACTTGACTAGCGCCCGACTGACAGGATATGAGTTGACCCTACTAGCACCGCACATTACCCTAAAGCGATGCACCACCCTCAATCCAGCCACACTGTTACCCCTACCCGAGAACGATTCTAACGTGGCTCCACTACACGACTGTGTGACACTAACCGATGAACAAACAAAAAGTAGAGTAGACCTCAGAGACACCGCCTTTCTAGAGCCAGATGGAGAACTATGGCTGGATGGTTCGTGCATCAAACTCCCCGACTGCACCACCTCAGCTGCATACGCTGTCACCACAGCCCGAACCATTCTAGAAACAGCCCGTATTGCCCAACGTTCCGCCCAGGCAGCAGAACTCATTGCCCTCACACGAGCATGTATTTTAGCAGCTGGCACGACAGTTAACATATACACCGACAGCCAATACACCTTCGGGGTGGTTCACCATTTCGGGATTCTATGGAAAGAAAGAGGGTTCCTGACTTCACACGGTACACCCATCCTGCATGGAGATTTAGTCTCCGCCTTGACGGAAGCAGTCCTCCTCCCCAAAAAGCTAGCAGTGATAAAATGCCAAGCACATAGGAAAGTGACAGATCTCATTGGACAGGGAAATGCGCTAGCAGACGTTACTGCCCGAGCCACAGCAGAAGACAGAACCATGACACGAATGTATGTGACCAGGTCACAAGCTGAACAATGGACTGATGCTAGGACCACTGTAAGGGACATACAGACTACAGGCACACAAGACAGAATTGACCGAGTGGGAAAAGGTGGGACTAAAAGACGAGGAAAATTGCTGGAGAACTAAAGACGGAAATAAATGGCTGTTACCCAATGCCTACCTCATCCCCATATTGACCATGGCACATTTACCAGCACACATAGGCTCCACCCCCATGATTGAACTAATCACAAGAGTATGGCATAATGTCAAGATAACAGAATCTGCAAAGCGCCTAGTACAACAATGTATAGTATGCCTACAACACAACCCAGGGAAAGGGACAGTAGTACCACGGGGAGGGTTTGGAGTCTCTGATCACCCCTTTGAAGTCCTTCAAATGGATTACATCCAACTAGAGAGATGCCATGGTCTAAAATATGTCCTGGTGGTTGTGTGCGCTTTTAGCAAATGGGTGGAGGCATATCCCACCCGCGACAATACTGCCATAGCCACTGCAAAAGTATTGTTGAAAGAATTCTTCCCCGGTACGGCCTTTGCAGAATTTTATGGAGCGACAACGGCCCACACTTCGTAGCCGAAGTGATACAGAACATACTGAAAGGGTTGGGGGTAAAACAAAAATTCCATGCCGTCTTCCACCCCCAATCAGCGGGCCTGGTAGAGAGACACAATGCAACATTGAAACTAAAGCTAGCCAAAATAGTTGCCACAACCGGGTTGAAATGGCCCGACGCCCTTCCATTGGCATTGCTATCAATGCGCTCCACCCCGACCAAACACAGACTGACCCCGTATGAAGTGGTCTTCGGCAGGCCTATGAACATTTGGGCGGCACCAAGACCCACCTCCATTAACGATGTCCCGAACATATTAATGTCAGACTATCTGCATAAATTGACAAACGAGCTAACAATTATCCACCAACAGGTGCAGCAAGCCTTGCCTGACATATCCAGGGGCCCAGGACATGTGATAAAGCCTGGGGACTTCATCCTAGTTCGCAACTTCCAAAGAACGAAGAATCTGGAGCCCAGGTGGACGGGCCCCTGGCAAGTCTTGATCACCACTCGAACTGCCCTCCGAGTGGAAGGAAAAAAAATTGGCTGCACGCCCACGACTGCAAGAAAGTCCCTCCAACGCTGGCAACCTGTGAAGAGGTGGAGGTGCAAGAGGAAGTACTTGCAAAAGACCGACCAGCTCTGAGTTGCTACCCACAAGAAGACACCCTCCAACTGTCTGAATTTCCCGACCCCACGGTGCCATCCAAGGAAGGGTACAACCTAAGATCGACGAAAAGGGGAGCTCCAACAACCAGGCCACTAACTGAGTCAGAGTCTCAGATCGGTAGCACAGCCAAACGACGCTACCAGGAAAAACACCAGACAAAAGTCTGTGGTCCTAACAGTTGGTGAGCTCCTCGAAGATGATGGAAGAAACGGAACACCTGCAAAGCCACCGCAAAGACACCAAGACTTTTGAACTGCACAGTACAAAGACAATTGCACTTGTAGCTGCATTTCTCACCTGCCTCCTGCTAATGGTCACACTCTGGATCATTGAAGAGAATGCACCTGCATACAGAACATTGTCACCAACCATGCAACCAATCACAAAGAAAGAACACTACCTGGTATCACTACCGCCACATCTCCGAGAACGATGCAAAGAATTCTGGAATAATTCTTTCGTACAGATGCTGCACCAGCACAATCTTGCCACCAATGCCACTAACTGTTGGGTCTGTGGGCTGCTACCACATGCCACTGAACATTCCATCCCTTTCATCCCTTCACCCTTTTCTGTTCATGGATCTTGCCTTGCCTGGATGATGCTCCTACAAGAAAGTTACAAAGACCATGCCACTTCCGATGGGACAATCGCTCAGTTCTACAACGAGTTCTGGCTAAACCAAACAGGAAGAACAGCAGCTCCCTTTGCCCCCACACCTCCAATACGACACTCCCAATGAATGTCCCCTCCAAAGAACAGTGGAAATACAAGTGTTCAATAATCCTGTCAGAGCCACATTTTCCTACCTGAAGAAAAGAACTGCTGCAACACTGACTGTGGCCCTATCTGTGGTGAACGTCTCTGGCCTTGTATGCATTGAAGGCCGTGGGACTAAGAATGTGGGTCACAGCACTTGTAACATTGTAAGGACTTTGAACACTGCCAATCCTCCAGCATTTGTTGCATCACCCAATATGTACTTTGTCTGTGGAACCAAAGCCTACACCTGGCTCCCAAGAAACTGGGGGGCACGTGCTACATCGCCTTTGTTTTGCCACCGACCTACACAGCCCCTGCAGAGACAATTGGAAGTTGGCTTTGGGGCATCTTAAAGGACTGGGGTTGGAAAATATCAATGTTTCTCTTGGTCCCAGTATTGGCAATATGTGGTTGCTGTTTGGGTGTACACTGTATACCACCTTTGTGTTCTCTTTGCATAAGTGCCTTGCGCCCTAAGACTATGGACACTCAGTTAACAAAAATGAGAGTAATGTATGAACAAGAAATACAGGACATTATGGAGATCGAAATAGACTGACAAGATGGCTAGTTATGTTCAAAGGGGCGACTGTTAAGAACAAAACAGAATCATGAACATTCTGCGCCATCTTGTCTGATGAAAGTACCTACGTGCACATAAACTACAGTCATTCTGATTTACCACAGCCATTTTGTACTCTGTTGGTCACCTTCATTTCACCCTGTCCTCTAGCAGCCTTCTGACTCTCTGACCAAACCTGATATGTGTGCTGGGGGCTATAAACTATTTCCACGACAAACATCAACATCACCTGCTGCCTCAAACTCGTCTTTCCTCTCATCCCTGCACAAACGGGTTACAAATACCAAACAGACTCTTGCAAACATGGTTTATTGCACTACACACAGCAAGACTGGTTTTTGCCAACAATGGGACCTGTTCTTATCAACAGAACGGACTCTTAGATCTGGCCGGTCTCACTCGTTTTTAGACCCTGAAGCAAGGTCCAGCTGCAATTAAATTGTCTGTTTTTGACCTGGGTGGGAGGAGAGTTAATGTTGGGCTTGTGTAACCATGTTGATAAAACAATGTCAGGCTTGTGTGACAACCTGCCCGGGCGGAGACTCCAAGCTTGTAACCATGATAAAAGAAACAAATACATTGTGTAAAACTGTATAAAAGGAAGAGTCAGAAGCATTGCCAGTAGAACACCTCCCTGAAGACATCCTGGTGTCAGCAGTTGACGTGGTCTCCTCTAAGAGTAATAAACCTTTTTCTTGCCTTCCAGCTTCCAGCGCCTGCCTCGTTATTTTAGATAGTGAATCCAAAGTGGATTAAAGGTGACTTTGCGCCGGGCAGCATTGGGGATCCCAGGAGACTCGCTGCTTTTCACAACTCTTCTCGCAGAGTAAATGCGTCTGACAGCCTCCGGTAGCTTGAAAGGGAAACCGAGTATTGGCTAGGTCCAGAAATCAAGCCAGGCCCATGGATTCCAATGTGGCCTCCAATGGAGAGCTGCACAATATAAACATGAAAGGACATGTGACCGTCCAATAGCTGCTAATTGGCTTTCAACCCACATGAGCCCATGATGCCATTAACAGGTGCAGCCGATCCAGCCGCTGGATTGTCACTTTTGATAGGCTGGTGGCTTTAAGACTGGACTGAGGTCATGAGATCTGCCATTTGCCTGAGTTTGGTGTTAAAAAAGAATGTTTGCATGAGTGAGTTCACTTCATGTTATTCATAGAGCAGAACAAACAACAGACGACCCACAGTTGTTGCAAGTCAGTGACGGTGGGCATGCAGCGGAGGAAGGAAACCAGAGACGCAGATAAGGATTGGTACCCAGAACTGTATCTGGGAAGGGTTTTCAGAACAGAACACCTGCTGATGGACAGGTTAGACACCCTATACCCCACTTCCAAACAAAAGTGAATGCATAGACTGAAAGGCTCAGACTGACTTAGCACAACAGAGAGCAGCGTCCATTTATAACTGTAAACCTGACTGCCCCGCTCCCTGCTGTTGTCAAAGCATAGTTCACAAGTCGATCACATGGGTCCAAATGGCTGTGTATTTAATCTGAAAGTATTAAGTATTTGGGAACGGGAAGAACCGAGAGTATAAGAGTGTTGGGACAGGGATTTCTCATGCATGGTGTACAGTTGTGTTCTCCTGCCCTGAATGTGTGTTCCACGGTCTTGAATGTCTGACTTTGAGAATCTGGTGTCCTGGGTTTTGATTTTGACCCCGGCCTCACACTAATCTAGTGTGTGTGAGAAGGCCTAGGCCTATCCCTTGACACTAGTGAGATCCTGGACCTGTTCTTGACTTATAGTGGCATTCTAAGTATGCAGAATCATGGATTTAACATGCAGAGCAGTCGCTGCAGTGTACCATATTTTCTGAATCAGTAGTTGTGACCAGATCTTCTTATCTGTGTCACTGCAGTGGAGGCCTACGGGACCACTTGTGTAAAGTTTAGCAACTATGCACTAATCCAGGTCCGAACACTAACATGTTAGTGCATGTCATGCATGTGGGTATTTGTGTGTAGCCTGTGTGCTACATCATTGTGTGTATGAGTGAACCATACTAATGAAGGACCCTGGCATGCGCACAAGATGGGGGTGGAGGTGAGGTTGTTTTCCCAAACAGTGGACTTATATTGCTGACATCTCTAAAGCTGGAGGGAGGAGACCTAAACACTGAAGTGGAGAAGGAGAAGATATGGAATTCGATTAGGTTCTTTTGATGAGAGAGACTGCTGATTAAACATCCTGAGCACTGTCATTTGGTAGATGGTGGGGGTGAAGGGAAACATCCTTTACCATGCAGTCTTAAGGTAAGGGTGTGTGTGTGTATATATATGTGTGTATATATATATGTGTGTGTGTATATATATATATATATATATATCCAAAAGAGATTCCTCCCCACCAAGGAAAGAACCGGAGGGACACAGCGCGCGAGAAAAATCGCCTCAGCTGGGTTTCCACCAATGGGAGCGAGATGGAACATTTGTAAAGCGGCTGGTGTTAGTGTTTGGTGATTGGCATATGATTAAGGCACACATGCCGAAACGCGTCATGCCTCCTGTTGCTGCATTAAAGCTGGTCCTATTGGTCCCCCGCTGTGTCCCTCCGGTTCTTTCCTTGGTGGGGAGGAATCTCTTTTGGATATTTCCGCGCAGGCTCCAGGCGTGGTTGGGGGACCCGTCTCGTTTGTGGCCGGAGCTTCAGGGGCGCTGCTGTTCTCCTGTTCAGCTGTTTTTCTTTTCCAAGGGATTGGATTGCTCCGGCACCCGCACCCAGGAACAGTGGATTTTCGCTGTGATTGCAGTCCGTGACTGCATGGAGAGACTTACTCATTGCAGCAGAGTCTCCGATGACATTAGAGCCTGGATCATGCGGTGGAGACGTTTGGGGGCCAAGGAGAGATGCTTTATGCCGCAAAGACACTAAAAGATTATTTTAAACTGCACCTATTAACGCTTCGCATGGATCGCCAGCACTCACTAAAGGTTACAAAGGGGCGACAGTGCAGCGCTTACCTGATGGCCGGGATGGTGCCTTCTGGGAGTCGTGGTCTGCAGAAGGAGGCCACGTCACAGCGCGAGAAAAATCGCCTCAGCTGGGTTTCCACCAATGGGAGCGAGATGGAACATTTGTAAAGCGGCTGGTGTTAGTGTTTGGTGATTGGCATATGATTAAGGCACACATGCCGGCAACGCGTCATGCCTCCTGTTGCTGCATTAAAGCTGGTCTTATTGGTCCCCCGCTGTGTCCCTCCGGTTCTTTCCTTGGTGGGGAGGAATCTCTTTTGGATATTTCCGCGCAGGCTCCAGGCGTGGTTGGGGGACCCGTCTCGTTTGTGGCCGGAGCTTCAGGGGCGCTGCTGTTCTCCTGTTCAGCTGTTTTTCTTTTCCAAGGGATTGGATTGCTCCGGCACCCGCACCCAGGAACAGTGGATTTTCGCTGTGATTGCAGTCCGTGACTGCACGGAGAGACTTACTCATTGCAGCAGAGTCTCCGATGACATTAGAGCCTGGATCATGCGGTGAGACGTTTGGGGGGCCAAGGAGAGATGCTTTATGCCGCAAGGACACTAAAAGATTATTTTAAACTGCACCTATTAACGCTTCGCATGGATCGCCAGCACTCACTAAAGGTTACAAAGGGGCGACAGTGCAGCGCTTACCTGATGGCCGGGATGGTGCCTTCTGGGAGTCGTGGTCTGCAGAAGGAGGCCACGTCACAGCGCGCGAGAAAAATCGCCTCAGCTGGGTTTCCACCAATGGGAGCGAGATGGAACATTTGTAAAGCGGCTGGTGTTAGTGTTTGGTGATTGGCATATGATTAAGGCACACATGCCGAAACGCGTCATGCCTCCTGTTGCTGCATTAAAGCTGGTCTTATTGGTCCCCCGCTGTGTCCCTCCGGTTCTTTCCTTGGTGGGGAGGAATCTCTTTTGGATATATATATATATATATATATATATATATATATATATATATATATATATATATATATATATATATATATATATATATATATATATATATATATATATATATATATATATATATATATATATATGTGTGGTGAGTGAGGTGACTGTGTATGAAGGTACATGACTTGTAGTAAATTGAAGGTGGTGCGTAAATCAGAAATATGTTAGTTATAACTTTAGAATTTCTAATGTTTTTATTGTTTAAGTTGGGTTTGGATGGAAATAATGAATAAATAAAGTTTTCCAAACTATAACTTATCCTTTATCTTTGTTTTTTCATTTAATCTTTAAATGGTTTTAATTTTTTAATAAAAATGTTTCAATTTGTAGTGTTGCGTGTCATTTGATTGAGTGTTGTTAAGTGCAGTATCGTAGAGTGTAGTGAAGGACCGTGTTGTATAGTCTAGTGTCATAGAGTCTGGTGGGGTGGAGTAGATTGGAGTGGCATTGCCTTTAGTGGAGTAAAGTGTTGTACAGTGGAGTGGCGTGTCAAATAGTGGAGTGAAGTATCATAGAGTTGGGTGGCGTGTTGTATAGTGGAGAGGGATGTCGTACAGTACAGTTGAGTGTCATACAGTGGAGTGTTATTAATTAGTGTTGTGGAGTCGAGTGTCATGGAGTGTCATCGAGTATAGTGTTGTAGAGTGTCATAAAGTGGTGGAGTGTTGTACAATTTAGTGGCATAGAGTGGAGTACAGTTCAGTAAAGTGTCATACAGTTCAGTGTTGTAAAGTAGAGTTTTGTCCAGTAGAGTGGTGGAGAGTATCATCGTACAGTGGAGTGTTGTAGAGTGGTGTGCAGTACAGTGTATGAGAGAGTCGTAGAGTGGTGTGCTATGTCATATAGCGGGGTGGGGTGTCATAGAATGGAGTGGGGTGTGCTAGAGTGTCATACAGTCTAGTACTGTGACGTACAATGGATGGGTATAAAGTAAAGTGTCATATAGTGGCATAGGGTGTAGAAGAGTCTTGTAGACTGGAGTTGCATAGAGAACAGTAGGGTGTCGTACAGTGGACCGGCATAGAGTGTAGTGTCAAACAATGGCATAGAGTGGGCTAAAGTTTGTAAAGTGGAGTTCAGTGGAGTCACGTAGGATAGAGTGGAGTAAACTGTAATACAGTGGAGTGTTATGTTGTACAGTGGCGTGGCGTGGAGTAGAGTGGCGTGTCATTTAGTGTTGGAAAGTGTTGTACAGTAGAGTACAGTGGAGTGGCATAGAGTGGAGTACAGTATAGTGTCTTAGAGTGTGGTAGAGTGTAGTGGTATAGAGTGTTGTGGAGTGGCATTGAGTTGTGTAGAGTGGAGTGGAGTACAGTAGAGTATTGGAGTACAGTGAAGTAGTGTATAATAGAGTACAGTGGAGTAAAGTGGGGTGGAGTGGCACAGAGGTACTTGCGTAGTGTGTCTTAGAGTGAATTAGAGTGTTGTAGAGTGGCACAGAGTTGAGTAGAGTGCTGCACAGTCGCATAGACTGGAGAAGAGTGTTGTACAGTGGAGTGTAGGGGCATACAGTGTAGTACAGTGCCGTACAGTGGCATAGAGGATAGTAGAGGGCACTTTTGCAGAGTGGAGCGGCATAGAGTGGGGTAAAATGTCATACAGAGGACTCCAGTGGCATAGCGTAGAGAAGACTAAAGTGTCATATAGTGGAGAGGCATCTTGTATAGTACAGTGCCATGGAGTAGAATACAGTGTGGTGGAGTAACATAGAGTGGAATAAAATGTTGTGGAGTGGCATGCTGTACAGTGGAGTGGTATGCCGTATCATAGAGTGTGGGAAACTGTTGTAGAGTACAGTGTTTTGGAGTGAGGTAGAGTAGAGCGTGGTAGAGTCGAGTGGCATATAGTGCCGTGGAGTGGAGTAGTATGTTATAGAGTAGAGTAAATTCTGGTGGAGTGGCACAGAGGGAGTTGCGTAGCTTATCAAAGGGTGGAGTACAGTCTGGTAGGGTTGCATAGAGTGGATTACAGTGTTGCATAGTGACATAGACTGGAGTACAGTGTTGTACAGGGGAGTAGTATGTATGTGTGTGTGTGTGTGTGTGTGTGTGTGTGTGTGTGTGTGTGTGTGTGTGTGTATATATATATATATATATATATATATATATATATATTTATTTATATTTTATAGTGGCCTTGTGTTGCTTTGCGTTGCCCAGGCAAGACCATGCGTGATGCAAGGATAACACAATACAATAATACATCTGGCCTTTAGTTATCTATTGTGCCACGGTATACTGTGATACATTCCAATAAGGAGCCAGTATATATTGGGCTAATGGCTGCGTTTACAAAATTAATAGGAAAACAGATTTCTTTAAATACACTTTACCTGTATTCTTGGTTTGGGCTCTAATTATAGGTAAGTAGTAGGTTTATTTATTATTCCCTACCTCTTACCACTTTATTAAAGTGTTAATAGGTAGGGATTTTTTTTTATATTTTTCCCTATTTTTTGTAAGAAGTTTGAGTACTGCGCTAGTACCTAGGAAGTACCATTTAAAAAAAAAAAAAAAAAGAAATGTACCTTTTTTAAAAATAGTTTTTAAGTTGCGCTGTAATTTCTCTGCATTTCCACTGAACTCTGTACACTTTAAAAAAAAAAAAGAATGAAAAATGCAAAAAAACTAAAAATACACTGTAGTACACTATATTTGTGAAATATAGTCTATTACAGTGGTTTTTAACTTTTTTTACATATTTAAAAAATGTTTTTAAGTACAGTGGTAACTTCCTTCGTAGTACCGCAGTACTCCATACATTTTATTTCAAATATATAGAAACTATATATAATTTTTCCCTACCTATTACCACTTTAATTAAGTGGTAATAGGTAGGATATTTTTTTTTAAACCTAATGCTTAACTATATCTAAGCCCCTAACCCAGAACACAGAGAAAGTGGCCTTAAAACAACATGGCTGCCTTTAACTTTTTGTAAAGGCTGTCATTTACCAATCACATAATGCCTTGCCATCGCTAGGTACTGCGGTACTTTTGCAAAAAACGCAACAACAGATTAAATTAAAAATTACTTACCCTCCTTACTTGTACTATCCAAAAGGATCATCTACACACCATAATATCTATTCCTGCCAAATTTCATTCAAATCTGTTCAACAGTTTTTGCGCTACACTGAAGCACAAAGTCTATGGAAAACACATTGCTGCCAAAATGCATTTTGGGACCCCCTTTTTTCCTTCACGCCCCTTGACGAATATCTGCAAAACTTTGCATCATCTGCAAATGTAGAAAAAGAAATAGGTCTGCAAGTTTTCGTGGAGGTTCGTCAAACGGTTGCAAAGTTATTAGCAACCAAAAATCTGAGGAATTCCTATCTTTGGTAATCATAACCGTAACTACAGGGTGGCTACCGTCATTCTGTAATATATATCACATTTTATTTACCTTTCATATACTTACCATGGGTGGGAAAGGCATCTGCGTGGTAAAGGCATGCATTGTGATGTCATACAACCAAGGGAACTGCATTTTCTGTTGTTCAGAGCGTTAAGGGTCCGTTAGATGAGGCCAGACTTGTCTGTCTCTTCTCTTGATCACTGTTTAGAGTGGCTATTGAGAGCCAGGTACAGAAAGCTCCCTCTTTGTGCATCTGTTGTTGGCGCTCCAACCTGGAGATGACTTGCTGTGAGGAGCATCACTCTACACAATGGCTATGTTTGGAAGCTAGATGGGAAGGGACACATAAAGGAAGGACCTCCCTGAACCCGGGTTTGGATTGTGTTTATCTGAACTCACTGACACTACTGGATGTCAATTTATGATGCCTTTCAGACAGATGCATTTATAAACATTGCTATTGTGGGTTAGCAATAAAAGCCCCATCCACACTAAATAATAAGATAATAACTCAGAGGGAACTAATGCTTGTGATACTAATATGATACTCCGGTTCCTGTTGAATACTGGGTAACCCCTTTCGTTTATTTTCATTTCCCACCATTTATCTGCACAGGAAGTGACATCACTATATTTTTCATCATCCATCTGCACAGAAAGTGGCATAATTTCCTACCTTATTCAATCAATTCTTCAGGGTATCCTATTGCCAGGCATCTCTAGCAAAAGGCAGACACAGGCAAGTGCATCGCCTTTGGGCCTGTTAGGGCCAGGGAGGCCTGAACCCCTGCTCCAGTGACACCTACAAGGTAGAATATAAGCTTGCAGCCAGATCCGGCACACCATACTGACAATCCTCGCAACCACACCCAGTCCTAGAAATCCCAAACACTCACATAGCATTTCCACAACACATAGACCCAACCTCATACACATTCCACTAGCTACCACACATCCTGAAACTACTGAACACACATTCACACTCGTGTTCATTAATGCTCACTCTGCAGTACACCACGCACCAGGTATCTGAGACATCATAGCCTTTCATAAGCTAGAGGCCCTCTTCATAACAAAAACACGCTTCATCCTCACATCCTCGCACTTCCTAGGTGTCCTTCTCCCCACAGTCTACAGCAACCATGGTATGGACTGCACACATAAGAAAGGAGGAAGCCTCGCTGTCGTTCAGAAATCCTCATGGCACTGCACCCCAGGCAAGCAAGTAACACTCAATTCCATTGATCTGCTGACATGCCATTTCTTACTCTCTGCAACTCAGACCACCTCCTTTCATCTCATGTACAGGCCTTCTGTGCAGAACAAGGACTTCACTGATAAATTCTGAGATTTCCTCACCACCTTGTCCACCCAACATGCCCACGCCACGCTCTTGGGTGACTTAAACCTTCCAGACAACACAAGCGTGAAAGAAACAAAATACACCCTCTTCAATCTCATCGACAAAATAAATGTGATATAGTATGTCACACAACCAACATACTCAAAAGGCCAAATCATCCAGCTTGTCTTCTCAACATCACCAAAAATTCAAGGAAACCACTCACAGCCCGGACTGGACTGATTACTTTGCCATCCCTATGTTCCTGCTCAGCATCCTTCCAACAAACCAAGATCAACAGAAAACGGAAAACAAAACCTTCAGATCCGTCAAAGACTTTTCCAGAGACAACCTAATGCTTGAACTCATCTCTCACTCAATTACCCCCAAGTCTGACACCAACACCATTCTAAACAACTTCAACGTTTTTTGGAAAACTCAGTGAACATCCATGCCCCAATTAAAACACACAAGTGCAAGTCAAAGACTTCACTTCCCTGCTACTGGAAAGACATTTCTGACAGTAAACCAAACATCCGCAGACAGAAAAGAAAATAGAAGAAAATCAGACCTCTGATGACTTCATGATACTGAAGTCCCTCTGTGCACCACGCAGACACCTCATGATATCAGCCAAAACAAAGTACTATACCAGCACCATCAATGAAGCCACCAACAGAGGCAGAAGCCTTTTCAATACAATGGAGCACTGCACCAACCTCCTGACAAATCCACCTATTCGTCACTGAACAAAAAAAGTGCAAAGCCAGCAACCTCTTCTTCTGTGAAAACACACAGAAGTTCCAACTAAACATCATTAGCACCAAGCCTGCTTCAGCTCTTATTCTCATCTCATTCCATAGAATCGTGCAATGGTCAGCCTTCAAATCCCTATTTTTTTACAAATCTCACAAACATACTCAATTCCCTCAAATCCACTTCTTATGAAGATGATGTCCTACCCGTATCCTTCATCAAACCTCTCTCTGGGTTTACTCTTTCACATCTACTCAGTATTGTCAATGCCTCGTTCTCTCAAGGCATCTTTCCAGAAGTTCTCAAGACAGGCCAGATCCTTCCACTGCTAAAGAAACCAACAGTACACCCTGATAGTCTTGCCAACTACCGTCCCATCATTAACCTACTGTTCTTTGGCAAGATTACTTAAGAGCACTTTACGTTCAACTCCAAGATCACACCAATGATTACCATCATTTGCATGAATACTAGTCTGGCTTCAGATCACACTACAGCATGGAGAACAATAGCCTACTGAGGAGGAAACCCTATGATGAAGCATGTCACCCTCGGGTGAGTGAGGGTTCTCGTCCTTAAAAAAGGATCTCCCCTCTCCTCAACAACACACTTAGGGGCCGATTACGATGGCGGACGGACTGGAGTCCGTCCGCCATGGTGGTGGCGACCGGGACCGTCCGCAATACCTGCGGCGGTTCCGCACACCAAATCAGGATGCGACCGTCACCGTGGCGGTCGCATCCTGCACCTTTAACATTGCAGCGGGTGCTGCTGACCGCTGCACCGCCGCGGTGTTAAAAAATGCATGTGGTGCATTTCACTGCACTATGTGGCAGGCACCACACGGTGCCTGCCACTCAGTGCAGTGAAATGTAGGGGGTACCATGGGTACCCCCCCCCAGTGCACATACATGCCCCCAACAAATTTTGGGCCCGCAACGGGCCCCCGAAACCAATCTCCACCAGCCTTTCAATGGCGGTTTACCCGCCGCGGAAAGGCTGGCTGGAGACTGCATCGTAATTTGGAGGACGGTGCCTGCTAGGCACCGCCACCATTTTCCGGATGCAGACCGCTCCGCCAGGCAATCGGAACGATTGCCTGTGGCGATTCCGTGGTGGACGGTCTTTGGGTCTGCCGCGGTCGCGGTCTGGATCCCACCGCCATCGTAATCTGGCGGTGGGAAAATCGCGGTCCGATGTGGGAAGGACCACCAACGCCGTGCTGGCGATGACGGTCCTTCCGCCATCGTAATCGGCCCCTTAATCTTCTAACTTTGACAATAGTTACAGAATCCCTTCTGTAATATATTTCTTTGTCACACTCTTTTTGAGAACGTACTTTGTGTGAGTAATAATTCAGATAAGGAGTAGTACGCTCTCCTTTTGGGGGGTTCTCCTTTTGATCTTTTGTGTGGATTAATCAATTCAGATTATTCCAGGCCCCTAAACTATAAAAATAGCTTGGGCGGCAGGTATTAGTTGTTTTGATGCAAACTGAATGAATGAACAATTGCTGTTCTGCTCATCTCTAATTTATACAAACAGCACCACCATGTGCCAGCTGCCATAAGTGCCAGTGTCGACAATTAAATACCGGTGCTGAGCACCGGAAACCACTGGCTTAAATTAAGCAATTTAACTCACTTCCTCCCTACAAGACAGTCACTTTTGAAATAGCATTTTGCGTTTGTATTACCTGACGTGAAGCACAATACCTTGCAGTCACAGGTCAGTTATTTAAAAAGGTGCCAGGAGTTTACGTTTACATACACAAGTTTCCACTTTGAATTCCATACCTCAGGTGTAGTACTCAGGGGCATATTTATGAAGGGGTTTGCGTCGCATTTGCACCACGCAGTTTGATACATGCACAACACAAACCCAAAATGCAATCTATCAATGCTCACAAGGCCACTTTGCGTGGCCCTGAGTGACTTGATAAAGCAGGAGTAACGTAACGCAGTGCAAATCACTGCTAAGCGTTACTCTGCCCCATGGAGGCTTTCAACAGGTGGAGCGTGGCGTTCCCACGCAACTCCCATGGATTTTGACGCATTCCCAGATTTACCATTACTGGTAGACCTGGGAATGCGCTAAAATGCTACGCCTTCCCAGGTGAGGCGTAACAAGGAGAAATATTTGTATTCTTCCTCGTTACTTCCTCTTTCTATGTGCGCTGCATTCTGCAGCACACATAGCTAGAGGAAAATGCCTCAGGGGATCATTTTTGTGCAGGAAGGTGCCCCTTCTGGCACAAAAACAATCCTGCATGCAACGGAGGCGCTTTTGTACTGTGATGCAAGGGTGCCTGTGTTGGCGCTAGGCAGCCATTGTGCACCAGCGCTGGGGAAAGGACAGGAATGAGCTGTATTCCTGCACTTTACCTGCAAAGCAGCGCAGCGAGGTGGCTGGCTGCCCTGTTACTTTTTTATAACTATGCCCCTTAATTCGTCAAAGAATAAGCCCTGGGGCCCAAAGGTTTGCTCAGGTGCTCACCAGCCTTTTCTATTCAATGTCTGTGTGGCCAATGTCAAAGTTGCGGAGTCTTGATTCCACCTCGTGCCTCTTTAATCAAGCACCAGAGCCACCTGCCCTTTCTCGCTCTCTTGCACCTTGCTGCTTTCTTCCGTTGTAACAGTTTTTCTGTCTTTCTCTTCCTCTTTCTTCCCCCCTTGCGTGTGTTTTCCTCTCTCTTCTTCTGGGCCAGAGTGTGAAAGGATACATAAATGCTGGCAGTGTCGTCTTAAGGACTTTGGGGGCTCCAGGCAAGGCATATTAAAGGCGCCTCTTTATGTGACAAATGTGAATGTTATTACCCATTTCCTTCCAATTCAAGTGCGTATGATGTCAAACAATACCAAAGTATATGCTAAGCTTTAACAGGGCCGTGGGAAAACAGCTGAATATGTTTTCCTACGACTCCAAAAATCCTTAAAATGACACTGGGTAGACGGGGTCAGAGGTAGGTAGAGAATTTTAGATAGGGATATAGAACAGGCAGAAGCCGAACAGAGAGAAACTTCACTTTCCCAAGGGGTCCCTTGCAAGGTGGGGCCCTGGGCAATTGCCCACTTTGCCCACTTTGCGTAAAAAACGCCCCTGAGTCTGCCGGTCCCCAAAAATGAGCTCCGGATCCCCGCCGGGGTCCACCTGTCAGGGCATGACACTTTATCTCGCAGGCTTAATTACACAACCCTGCTGGGGCGCGTGCACACGTCCCTCCACTTCAGAACAAGTGCTCTCTCTGGCGCACAGTCCCCTAAGGAATAGGGGGGGTCACAGGGAAACAGCCGCCCCTTAAGCAGGGAGAGCCACACGACGGAGATGGGACTTAGCGGACAACCTCTGCTCGAAAGTATGGGCCACCCCCTCCACCCCGGGGGAAGGCCAACCCCCACCCATGCATACCTGACGGCCCCACACCCTTTAGGAGGTGTAACCTGGGGTGGGGTGCATTATGCCAAGATAGAGGTTCTTCCTCTCGCTTCCACCGCCCTCCCCCCACCACCACAAAAAAGAAGTACTATATGGGAGCGGCTCCCCCCCCACCCCTTACCAAAGAGTAAGGAGTCTGAGCACATGGTGGCAGCGCCCGCCCCCTTCGTCAGACTTGGAGCTGATGTAAATGTCCCCCGCACTCCTCCTACCCCACCCAACACATCCCCTCGCATCTCTTTGTGTCTCTTTTCCTTCCCCACCGTTACATTTGTCCGGCTGTTGCTGTCTCGCGACCCTTGTTTCTGCTTCCCCGTTTCTCTCCTTTTCTGCTCTTCCCCCTTTTTTTGCAACACTTGTTTTTACGGCGCTTAGAAACAGCTAGACCCATGGACTAAACACGCAAACGGGTTATTCCCCTCTGTCACTCTCTCCCTCTCTCCCCACGGTCCCGTCCCCTGTTTATCACTCTCGTCCTTTCGCTACCCTGTCTCTCCTTGGTCTCCTCTTCCTCCTGCCTCCGCTCTCTCCTTTGTTCCTTATCTCCCTCGCTCTCCACCTCCCAGGCTTCTTTTCTCTTGCTCCTTCACCCCCATCCACTTCCGACTCGATTTTGCTTCTGTCTCCCTATTCCTAACCCCCTTTTCTCTTTTACATCTTGTTTTCCTCTCCTCCACCTCTCTCTCCTCTTCCCGTCCATTCTTTCCGTCTTTACCCTTCCCTCCGTTCTTCCGGTTTCTCCTTTCCCTCCCCCTCCCGTTGCACACGCAGACCTGTTGCCCACACACCCCACACCGAGAGACATTCAATGCTTTCCTGAAATAACAAAGCTGCCGGCGGAGCAGCAGCGCTGGCGGCGAAGAACAAAGGCAGGCCTGCTCAGGAAGTCACGACGTGTGTGAGCTGCTGGCACGCGCACCCTGCCCGTCTGTGAGCTGGCAGCGCCCCTGTGCCATCCCTGCCCAGACATTAATGGCGTGCATATAGGTTTATGGGGATTTGTGCATCATTGTAGGACTATGGGTATATTTGTCTCTTTACATAGTGGTCGGTGTGCATCTCTTTGAACGTTTACAGAGAGATGTGCACCTCTTGGTGTGTTTACTAAGACATGTGTGGTTGTTTGTGTTGGGTACCTTCTCCAACAGTTGTGCATCCTCTGAATGTTTGCACACACGCGTGGTTCCCTCAGTATGTTTTCAGAGAGGTATGTGTCTTTTGGTATGTTGAATGGCAGGTGTGGATCTCTGTATGTTTACAGACAGGTGCCCATCTTGTAGTGTGTTTACAGAGCTGTGCTGTGGTTCTCTTGGTATGTTTACTAAAAGATGCGGATCCTTGTGCATGTTACAGATTTACAGAGTGGTGTGCGTGTCTCAGTATGCCTGAACAGATTGATGTGGTTCTCTTGGGATGTTTAATGAGCGCTGTGGAACTCTTTCTGTTTATAGATGTGTGGATCTTAGTGTGTTTACAGATGTGTGTTGTCGTGTTTGAGGTATGCTCACCAAAAGATTTGCATCTCTGTATGTGTACAGACAGGTGTGCATTTTAGTATGTTTACAGACAGGTGTGGTTGTCTTGGCATATTTAATGGCAGGTGTGGAGGCTTGTTTATGTTTACAGACTGGAGTGCATCTCTTAGTAACTGTATGTTTACAGACAGGTGTGGTTGTCTCGGTATGTTTAGTGGTAGGTGTGGATGCTTGTTTATGTTTACAGACTGGAGTGCATCGCTTAGTAACTGTATGTTTACAGACAGGTGTGGTTGTATTGGTATGTTTAATGGCAGATGTTGATGCTTGTTTATGTTTACAGACTGGTGTGCATCTTTTAGTAACTTTATGTTTACAGACCGGTGTGGTTGTCTTGGTATGTTTAATGGTAGCGTGTATGCTTGTGTATGTTTACAGACTGGTGTGCACACCTTACTATGCTTTACAGCATGATGTGGGCCTCTTTGGATGTTTAATGATGGGCATGGATCTCTTTATGTTTAGAGACAGGTGTGCATCTTAGTATGTGTACAGACAAGTGTGGCTGTTTTGGTATGTTTAATGGTAAGTGTGAATCCTTGTGTATGTTTACAGACTGGTGTGCACACCTTACTATGCTTTACAGAATGTTGTGGTTCTCTCGGGATGTTTAATGACAATTGTGGATCTCTGTATGTTTACAGAGAGGCGTGCATCTTAGTATGTTTACAAATAGGTGTGCATCGTAGTATGTTTAGAGGCAGATGTGGTTTTCTTGTTATGTTTAAGGGCAGATGCATGTTTTATCTCCAGACTGGTGTGTGTCTCTTAATATGCTTATACAGAATGATCTGATTCTCTAGCTATGTTTATTGACAGATGTGGATCTTTTTATGTTTACAAAAAGGTATGCATCATAGTGTTTACAGAAATTTGTTGTGGTTCTTTTGGTTTGTTCACTAAAAGATGCGTGTCTCTGAGTATGTTTACTGGAAGGTGAGCATCTTTGTGTACACAGAGATGTTGTGCTCTTTGTATGTTTACCAAGAGATAAGGGGCCATATTTATCATGTAGTTGCGTTGCTTTTGCACCATGCAATGCGGTGCATGCGTGACGCAACCCATAAGTGAGATTTATCAAGCCACACAAGGCCACCTTGCATGAACCTGAGTAGCTTGATAAATCTGGAGTAACACAACGCAGCACAAATCACTGCGTTGCGTTACAGTGCCCTGGGAGGGGGTTCCATGGGTGTCTCCACGCAACACCCATGGATTTTGGCGCATTCCCAGATTTACCATAAGGGGCAGACCTGGGAATGCATCAAACTGCTACGCATCCCCAGGGGAGGCGCAACAAGGGGACATATCTTTATTTCTCCTCGTTTTTTCCTCTTTCTATGTCTGCTACATTCTGCAGCACACATAGAAGTAGGAGTGCCAAGTCAAGTTTATTGTGTGATTACTTAAAATCATACAAGTTACATAAAACCAGAATATCACTATAAGAACACTGTAATAAAAACCCTTAAAAAATGACATTTCCTATGTGGGAGCGTATTTTACAAGCACGGTAAAATTAGTATAAAACTTATAAAAGTGCGAACATTCCTGCTGTTCTGTACAAAATGCCTGGTCTTTTTAAAAATAATTGAAAGAGAGTAATGCGTGCCAATAACTTGTGATTAACAGCTCATGATCACGCAGAGATAGCGGCATATGAAATGCCACGGGCCATGACATTAATGTGCGAAGGGCGTTGACAAAGGGTGTACAACTTGTAAAATGGAAACGATATGTAAAAAGGAGCAATGCATGGACAAAAACAGCTCAGAATCCTTTTAAGTGTTGATGCAGGCCATAGAAAATAAAGTGCAATGTGCGGTGCCTGAAGGCTGACGTCTTGTAGGGTGCAAATAGCATAATAGCATAATAAAGGTTCATATACAGAAGCAACACGAGGTCTGCGTTTTATGAGGCACAGCCGGCAGAATTGATCAAAAGTTGTTGCAGCGAAACAAGCCACATGATAAAAGTGCTAAAGTGCCTTAGAAAGTACGACTTCTAAAGTGCAGACAGCATCGTATAGTGGGGCAGCTCGAGGTTAGGCCGGTCATAGTAGCCACGGGGGAACCACAGAGAATGAGTGCAAGTTATATGTGCCAAATTATGACCTATAACTTTAGAATACAAAGTATTACACTTTGTGAAGTCCCTGCGACAAAGTTTATCAGAGTTTGTTGAAACAATGCAGGGTCCTTTTACACTGCCCATGGTGGGGGATGATCAGTTTAGCTACAGGGCTGTTGACTGTTTAAATTCTTTAACAAATTATGGGCTTGCATTATGAATTTACCGAACGTAGCCATGTCTGCAACTGAGTCCAGGGTGTATAAAAAAAAAAAAGGGATGGCCTCTTTGGCCGACTGAAAACCGTGCTGTAAAAAGACAGGCCTCAGTAGGATTCGTTGGACATGTAGCAATGCCTGGCAGCAGAGTAGTAAATGTGCTAAGGATTATCTTCTGTAGTTACACAATCTGCAGCTGTTGATATTTTCAAGAGCGCACAAAATTGGATTCAGTTCTCTAATTGGAAGTGGAACTAACCTAGCTGATAAAATTTGTTTAAAAACGTGTTTTCCTACTGCCTGGTGTAGATGAGATTTGACTGAGTTGCTCAGTTGCGGCACCATTATTGAATTATAAGTTGCCCTTACTAAAAGAGCTTCCATGTCCAATTCTTGTGAACGATGATACATTTTTTTTCTTATTGCAGATTTGATACAGGTATTGTTGATCGCATTTGAGTCCCAGTTCTCCATCGCAAGTTGCAGCCGTTCCTTATCTACGGTGAGATTATTGGACCAAGGGTTGTTGGTGCTTGTACATTTTTTTTTTATTAGGGCCTTCGTTGTGTTGGTGGGAGCTACCTTTGCCTGGAAGTAGTATTTAGCCAGGGCTACCAAGTTTTCCAGACTTTGCTGCACCAGCCCAAATTCTAACCTGATCAAAGTGTTCCTTGTGTGAGGTGGGAGGTGGAATAACTTCTTGTAGGCTGTACACTGAATCTTTAATAGGGCGGTTCCCAGCATACCTGGAAATGCTTGCTGGGCGTAGCTGATTGCGGGGAGCAATTTGACATGACCACCCTCCGAATGGCAGATGAGGTTGGGCTGTCGAGTGGGATGTTTAATTTACACATGGCGTATGTGGCAGTTTTTGCTTTACTTTTCATTTTGTTTAGCTGCAGAGTCGGTCTGCCGGTTTCGCATATCCATGCTCCCAGGTAGTTATAGTGTTGTGCGCAGTCCAGCCTCAGTGGCCCCAGCCGCCAGCTAGTGAGCCTCTTCTTTGGGTATCTCCCAAAGATCACTGCTTTTGTTTTGCTTCTATTAGCCACAAGTTCACTCCTAAGATTATCATATTCAGGGAATTGAGGGCTTTTTGCAGACCAGTTGTCATATGGTCGAACAGCACTAGGTCGTCAGTGTACTGCATGAGTGGGACTCTCCTGTCTCTGATTCTTGGGGTGACTAGGGCGGCTCCCGCTAAAGCCGGTCCCAAATCCGCAGTGTATAGGTTGAATAACATGGAGGCCAGCACACAGCCTTGTTTCAATCCTTTATCTGTCAATCATAGCGGTGGCTGTCTCCCCGTGAATTTGACTTGTACCCAGGACTAGGTGTATAATGACATTATTGCTCATAGCAGTTTGGGGCAAATGTTCCATCCCACTAGCTTTTGCCATAAGATTTTCCAGGCAACACTGTTAAAGGCCACCGAGTATTCAATAAAACATGCAAACAACGGCAGCGATATGTGGGATACAGCTTGATGCGACAATATAATCCACAGTTGACCCTCCTGTGCGGAACCCTGTTTGGCATAGGGGTAGTAGGCCTTCCGTGCAGGCCCATTGCGTTAGCTCCTGGAGCAGTACACTGGCGTATACTTTGACCTCGATGTCTAACAGCGGTATTAGCCAATAATTTCTTGGGTCCGTATTCGAGCCCTTCTTGAAGATAGGCTGGAGTAGGGCTCCTCTCCAAGACTCCGGGACCTCTTCGAGGTGCCAGCATTCAGCATACAGAGGTGCTAAAGTCGAGGCCCAATAGTCCTCCCTAAATAGTGACCCAGGAAGCCCCTTGGAGCCAGGGACACAGTCTTTTTTTCTGATCTTTGGAACTTTATCAATGTCAGATACTCCCCATGGTGGATGTTCCTGTAAGGGGGGTTGCCTCGCTATGTCGGTTAGCTCTGCCACCTTCTTGTGAGCAGGGTTGGTCAAGAAGGGTGTGTCCTATGTGTCGCAATAAAGGGATTTAACATGGGTGATCCATTCTTCTGCTTGAACTGAGTTTCCTCTGCTTTTATCTCCATGACATATTCCATTAATGTATTGCCAAAATTGACGATGTTTATTTGCAGCTATCAAATCAAAAATGTTGATCCACTTGGCCTTCTGGACTTTCCTCCTGTGCTCCATTACTAGATGTTTATGTTCTCGGGTAGCAGAGCGTAGGAGGTTCTTTGAGGAGGTGTTTGTTTTTCTACGTTACCCTTTGTATGGCCCTTAATTGCTGAGCGCTTTTCTTTATTTCCCTTGCTGGTCTTAATGTAGAAGTGTTGTTGTGTTTCGTTGCTGCTGGGAGTTTCCCTTGTAAGAGTGTTCACAGAGCAGAGGACAGCTCGGACCAGCATGCAATAATTGCAAGCTTTGGGGACATGGTAGGCCATCCGGCCCAGCTTGATTTCCAGCTTTCAAGCTTCTCTTTAGACACAGCTGACCATTTGATCCTCTGCATGAGTTTATGGTCTTTTTCGCCGTTGGTAGTTCCTAGAGGGCTTAGGCGATGGTGGATTCTGCCTGATGCGTCTAGTCCAACCCACATCACGGCACGGTCGCTCTCATTTCATTGAATCACCTCAAACTTATAATTATGCATTTATTTAGGCCCTGGAACAGAAAAACGTAATCGATGGTGGATTGATTATTGAAAGAGGGGGCATATGACCCCCACGGACTATTTGTTGCAACTGTTGCCTGAACTGATTTGTGATTATAGGATTGCAAAAAAGTGTTGAACCTAGCTTATTTACTGCTGTCACTATAGCCAGCTGCGACATCCCCAAGGTGGTGCATGTTATAGTCCCCCAATAACATAATTTCTACGGCAGGGTACTGTGTTATTAGGTTATCCAAATGTCGGATCATTTAGTCCAATTTATCTGAGGTGCCTGTGCCATGTGTATTAAAATAGACTTTGATTATTATTATGGACAGACGGCCGGCTTGGCCCATTAGTCCTTTTAGGATGCCTGCTTGGAATATTTTCTGTTTAAGTCTGTGAATGTCAGGTTTATTGAGTTTTTTATATAAATTGAAATTCTGCCCAAGGGTCCCCCGAATAAGTGTATTTTTTCGCGGGTTGTAAAATTCATCATAGCCTGCTAATAGAGTTGGAGTTAAAGCCCATGTCTCTTTTAGGCAGATAATATCTGCGGCATCGAAAAATGCAAGCGCACCCTTACTTTGTAGAATCTTCTTGATACCAGCCACATTCCATGATACAATGTTAATGGTGTTAGTTTGACTTGCGATGGGCTGACCTTTCATTCTCTTTATGCTAAGTACAGGTTGATTTCCTTTGAGCTAAGCTTGCAGCGACCCAGTCCCAATAGGTGGCATCCGAGGTTTGCTGCTGTGGGTGGTGGTGAGTTGCTGGGCCACTTTCTGCCCGTTTGTCCTGCACTGGATGTGGAGGTTCTCATAGCTGCTTGGGGCCTCAAGCCTTTTTGTCCCTTTTAAGATGCCCGTCCTAGGGCTAGTTTTGAGCGGGACCCGTAGAACATATGAGTATTTTTCTTCCTCCATTACTCTTATGTGGATTTCCCATTCTGCAAACTGTGCTTTTTCCTTCGGGACCTTTGTAGATGTATTGGTATCTCCACAAGTTACGATGGTGGATTCTCTTCCTAGATCTGGGGCTCTGCTGACAAACTCAATCCATATTATGTCACTGGTGGTGATGGAGGCCAGGTTGGTATATATTGTATCAGCATTAATATATTTGTTCTGTTGAGAATATCCATATTGGCTCGGGAGATGTACTACTGTGTAAATATTTGGTCTCTGGGGAGGCCCCGGTCTGAGACACTACTGCTTGTTATCACGAAAGTCGCAGATGCCCTTGACAATTCCCCGGATTGAGTTCCTTGGGGGCCCAAGCTCTGTCTTAGCGGGGGTGTTGCCAGCTTTCCTTGGGCTGTGTCCCTTGCTCCGGAAGGGAGACGAGTTCATGTCTCCACTTCACCGCCCTCGAAGCCTGTACCCTCCTTTTGGGCAGGCGTTACCAGGCCTAAACTGTTCAAGGGAGGCCTCAAGGGTGCACTCAGATGGCTGCTTAAAGTTGGCCGAGTACCTATAATGTAAAAGAGAACAAATCACTGAGATGGTGTCTGTTAAATATCTGGGGAGATTCAGACCTCACAAACGCTGAGCGCTTGTGGGTAACGCTGGGATTTATGATTGCAAAACGTAATATTGCAAGGAAATGGAGAGCAATAGATGCACCGAAGTTGATGGAATGGAAAACGGATTTGGACTGGTGTATGCAGGCGGAAAGGGTGGTTTATGAGAGCAGGGGATGCCCACAAAAATGTACAAAGATTTTGGGGAAATGGAATGAATATCGGGGAATGTTGTGTAGTCCGATTACTAGACAGGATCAGGAGCAAGAGACATTATAATTGAAGGAGAAATGGGGCTGGGATGGGGGGTAGAACTTGGAAGTTGTCAACTATTATAAGAAGATTGCTACTGACGTATCAGTCTGTTTGAGAAATGCAAGACTATTATGATATGTATCCTGTAAAGCGATGGCTTGTTGTTGTTTTAATAAGAAAAGAAAAGAAAAAAGTTGGCCTAGTACCACTGCCTTTTTTGTGCAGCAGGTTGTCCACGGGAGGGTAGCCCTGCTTCGGGTGGCAGACATGAGCACCTGATCACTGTGCGGCGCCTGGCCTGGGCAGCCTAAAAGGCCCAGGGAGTTCCCTAGTCATCATCAGGGGTGGGTGGTCCCTAATTTGGGCCTGGGCGACCTGGGAATATGTCATCTAGTTTGTAGGCGCCAGGAGAGTACTAGTGTCCTTTCCTCAGAGTTGAGGTGGGGACCGTTCTGATACTGGGCAGCCATTATGTTGATCGGCTGGGCGGCTAGTTTATCGGTCGTGTTGCCTTCTTTTAGAGAGGCCTGATGTCTTGCTCCTTTTTTGAAATATTGGATAGAAAGGTGGTGTCGGCCCGGGGGTAATTGAGGGTTGTGGTTCTTTCTGTGCATTGTTAATACACGACCCATCCCAGGTTGTCAGTGCCATCACTCTGATGATCTGCTTTTTTTCCCTGCTTCTGACATTTCGTTAAACGTTTCTTCACTCTCCGAGTGAGAGAATTTGTTGCAACAGGAGAGGCTTCCGCCTCCTCGTGGGTCCCTGCTATACTGTCTGCATAGGTGACCCCATCGCTGTCCGGTGCTGCTTTATTTGCACTGAGAGCCGCGGTTAAGTTGGTAACAGGATGATGCTGTGCTGGTTGGTCTGGCGTTGGGTCCCTGTTTTCCGTTTGTGTAAGTGAGTGTACTATTGTAACAACGTCCCGCAGGTAAATCTCCCTTGTCTGCATTGGCGGTGCGTCCCTTGTTAGCTCCTGTGTTATGAGGGTAGGATCACCTTTCGTTCATAACTTTCAGGTCGGTGACTAAAGCAGCTAAAATCGATGGGAGTAAGCCCAGTTTATCCCCAATGTCTGGGCATAGACAGTCAGAGGGCGACTTCACACTTTTGTTTGCTTCATAAAGTGTGTCAACTTTTCTTGCCATGTCCGCCATGGCTATGGCCAAGGCCATTACTTGGAGCGTTTCCATCTGAATTTCTAGACTTTGTGATTGCCATGTAAGGGCATTTGTGTCCGCTGTCAGAGAGGCATTAGTAGGCCTGAACAGGTTGTCCTGTGCATCAGAGAATGCGAATGATGGAAAAGATGGGGATGTTTGTTAAGAGTTGTTTAGTTGTGACTGGGGAGGGGTGGTGAGTTCTGCTTGAGGCCCCATGTGGGAATATCCCACTGTTTGTTCGACCCCTCTAGCCTCAATACTTTCCTGAGACGCCATGGCCTCTAAAGGTGCTGCCACCTTATGTCTGTCCTCATCTTTGTGCACCAGGGGCATATGATGGACTTGTGCAGTCATTCGCTAGTCCACAGGCCTGCGAGGAGATGCACTATGCGGTGGGTGCTCGGGGGAACACCTAGGTATGCTAGCTGTGCCCTTCCACGACTGCGGTGATGAATAGGGACCTGTTAGAGTTGAGGATAGTTCAGTAATTGAATTGTCCCAATGAGAACCCCCAAACTTTGGACCAGAGCTGGCCCTTTTTCTTTCCTGGGAGTGACCGCCCTCTCTGGGGGGCCTTGCAGCCGACTGTGTAGATTGTACAGGGTCAGCTTTCAATTCAAATTGTACAACCCTTCCCACAGGATTTAAGCCCCTGTCTGCTTTCTTAAAGTAGGCCGTAATCCCCTGTGTCATGAGGTCTGTTCTTTGCGCTGCTCCAAGAGTCCCCCTGGTTGCTCATTCCGATTTGTGCTTGCACTTGAGTGGAGGGGTTATGCCCGGAGTGTTGCTGCAACCATGCCTTTACCCTTGTTACTGTCTTCTGTGGCCTCTTTCTGGGCATTGCGTGGGGGCCCTAGTGGGCAAAGAACCCAGAGGAGGGTTTCCAGTGGCCAAAAAGAAATGCCCTGGTGGAGATTATTCTTGGGTGGGTGGTGGAACAGCTATATGTGGCATGCTTTGTTGTGCTTAGGCAGAACCCTTGAAGTATCGACCTGCCGTATTGTTTTGCTCTTGACTACTGGCCCTGCTGCCGGGCTTTCGTCAAAGGGCTTCTGCGGGGGGGGGGGGTACGTGGGCTGCTTGCGCACAGCCGCTTTTTTGGCTCCTCCTTGTGGACTCGCTAGCAAGCTCATGAGTGAGGTAAACGAAGATCAGAGTGACCAGATGTCTCTCAGGCACTGCTGGTTTCTCCAGTGGCTTCACTATGGACTGTGGGGCACCGCCACGCCTCCCCCGTATGTGAAAGAGCGGGGGAGGGGCACGTGCATGCCTGAGTCGTTTGTGGGGAAGACTGCCGCTGATGGTGTATCAGGGTGCAGACCCAGTCCCTCTTTGCTGACACTGTACCGGGCCTGCCAAGGCCCCTTCAAAGCATGGAGCTTACTTCCCCAGAATATAGGGTCCTTGCTCAGTTCATCTCAGTCCACCTGGCACCACTAAGGCTCTGACAGGAGGGGCTGTGTGGACTCCGACAGTCTTTGAGGTGCTACAGGGCACCGCAGGTGTGCAAGCTGCCACCTACAGCTTTCTCCCTCTAGCCACGGGAGCCATACTGACCGGCCGCTCTAGCTTGTGCTGCTGCTCACCACTATGCAGGCATCAGCCGCCCCACCACTCTTGCCTGCCCTCACCTGCTCTGCGGTTGCCTCCCTGCAGGCTCTCTGGGCGAGTCAGCGAAATGCTGATCAGCCTGGCGAGGGCCCAGCGGACCACGTTCAAGCAGGCCCTGCACACCACTGAGCCGGCGCGGGCGGCGGGCCCCAGGAGCTGGGTGTGTGGGTAGGCAGCAAGGACAGGGGCAGGCAGGCACCAGACAGCTCATTCAATCTGGCAATCACCCCCCGTTGGGTTGAGATATGGGGGCTCCAAGTTTGCAGCTTGACTCCGATGACTCATCGGTTCGGCAGCACAGAGGCGGCGTCTGTGATGGCAGCGGAAATAGGAAAATGCCTCAAGGAATTGTTTTTGTGCAGGATGGTGTCCTTTCCTGCACAACAATCCTGCTTACAATGCAGACACCCTTGCACAATGGTGCAAGAGTGCCTGCATTGGCGCTAGGCAGCACATTGTGCACCAGCGCTGGTAAAAGGCAGGAAGGCGCCAAATTATGTTAAATACTGCGCATACCTGCCCTTTCCCTGTCACACAGTGCAGCAAGGTGGCTTGCTGTGCGGTGCCAAACATTGATAAATATGCCCGTGTACAGGGAGGCATCATTCTATATTCCTGGAACCGACAAGTGTGGATTTCAAAATGCGGATGTATGTGGAGATATATTAATCTATTTCATTTTTAGACGAGCATTATTTGGAAATGTATAGACCACTGCCTTTCTATTTTTATGTGTTTAAGGAGGTGTGCATTTCTTGTAAATTTTTAGACTGACATTAACCCCGTGGATTTTTTCAGAAACGTCTGCATCTTACTATGAGTTTACAGTAAAATATTCATATTCATGGTTACACACAGTTGCACATCTCTTTGTATGTTTAGGTATGGTTCTCCTGGTTTGTTTACAAACAAGTGTGAATCTGTTTATACGTTTAAGTGTGCATTAGCATGTTAGTCAAGTGTGAACTTCTTTCTGTGATTACAGATAGGTGTGCACCTTTTGTATGTTTATAGAGAGGTATGTATTTTTTTCTGTATTCTCAGACGTATACGCACACTTTTTGGTGTCCATGGAAAGGTGAGTACATCTCTTTTAGTGTTTATGGGCTGGTGTGTTCCTCTAGGTTTACGCACAATAATCTCAAATTAATACCTCATATGGTTCCAGTGTACTTCACAGTGTATATTTATGCAGACTGAGCACTGTTTTTTATGTTTACATAGAGGTGTGTGCCTCCTTTTGTATGTTTGCAAACAAGGTCATACTTCTCCCGGGTCGATAGGTAACGGAAACGGGCCAGGGGTGGCTAATTTACACTGAAGTGCTATTCTGAGCCGTATTTCAAAATACAAGTTTCCGTTCATTTCATTTTCTGGTAGCTGGTGTTGTTTGCTTCAGTAACAAATCATGTTCATAGTTTGTTTACATTGACCAAACCTTTGTTCACAAAACATTAATCTGAATAGACAGCTACTAAAAGCAATGGTGCTAAAATTGCACGCCCTTGCAACACGTAATATGGTGCAGATAGCACCACATCGCCTATTAGGAACATCTGGACACTTTATATAACTGACCGCTAAGGCCCAGATTTCCTAAAACTCACGCAGTGCTGGGTTGCGTGAGAAATCGTTGCGTTGCTTTCTTGCCTCATGGAAGCGCAATATTTACTCCATGATGTAGCACAACACAAGAGCTTAGTAAATCTGGGACCAAGTGTGTATCTTTTTGGGCATTTACAAACAGAGGTGCTTATCATCAGGGCCGTATTACAGAACATGTCACAGAGGAGCAACGGGCGCAACTGTAATACTGAAAGCGCTGGTGCACATGAAGCGCCAGTGCTTTCTCAAGAAGGCATTCCCTCATATGCGTGGGGGCATGGCCCCTTGCAAATGAGGGAATCCCTTTGCCTCTGCGCCCACGCTGTATTAAAGACGCGAGCGCAGAGGCAAAGAAGCTGTCAGGATACACATTGATAGTGATCCACCTACAATGTGGCGCACTGTCAGTGCGCCCCCTGATGGCAGCCCTCTGGAGGGGGTAAAAGGGGCCCTATGGACCCTCCAGACATCCCCTTGCAGGCGGGTGCAGTCACTCACTACACCCGCCTGCAAGGGGATCTCAAATCCCTCTTAAAAGTGCAGGCGGGTTGCCACCTGGACAGAAAAACAGGAATCTGCTTTTAAACAGCTATTCCGTATTTAGTTTGAATGCACTGCCCTGGGGGCAGTGCCAGTTCACGGCTACCCTGAGGGCAGTGCTATCTACATGATAGGGCGCACTTTTCCTGTTTGCACCCAGCACACCTGCTTAAGGGTGCGCCTTGGTGCAAACGGGAAAAGTGTGCCCTATCTATAATAGAGAACCAGGTGTGTATCTTTTTTTACGTTGCATACAGGGTTGCATCTCTTGATAAGTTTACAAACAGGTGTGCACAGTCCATCCTTGTATGTTTTCAGAGTGGGGTGCATCTGGTAGTATGTATTTAGGAAATGTGGGGAGACTATTTATGAAAAAGTAACGCAGCGCAGCAAGCCGCCTTTGTATGCTGCGTTATAGGGAAAGGACAGGCATGCACCATATTTATCACAATACAGCACATTCCCGTCTTTTTCCAATGATGGCGCGGAATGGGCAGCCTAGAGCCAAGGCAGGCACCCTTGCACCATGGTTCAAGGGTGCCTCAATTGCATGGAGGATTGTTTTTGTGCAGGAAGGGGCACCATCCTGCACAAAAACAATCCCCTGAGGCATTTTCCTCTATGTGTGCTGCAGACATAGAAAGAGGAAGTAATGAGAAGAAATAAAGAACGCCAGCTGCGGCCCTTGCAGGTAAGAGCGGTGGGGCTGGGTGGGGGAAATTCGACAGACGATCACGAGGGAAAATTAATTATTTATTTAATTTTCCCTCGTGGTCATCTGTCGAATCCCCCAACCCAGCCCCACCGCTGTTACCTGCACGAGCCGCGGCTGCGCAACGTCCATCGTACGCCTCCCTGGAGCAGAGTAACGCAACGCGCTGTGTTGTGTTACTTCTGATTTATCAAGTCACTCAGGGCCACTCAAGGGGGCCTTGCATGGCTTGATAAACTGCATTTTGGGGTTGCAGCGTGCATTCACCACGTTGCATGGTGCAAAAACGATGCAACCCCTTGATAAATAGGGCCCGGTGTGTTTCATTTATATATTGTCATAAACGAGCATGCAGTAAGTATAAGCTAACCCTTTATGGGGGAAGGGGGAGAGAGGGTGAGAGAAAGGGGGAGGTAAAGAGACAGGGAGAGAACAGGTTAAGCCTACCCCTTTTATTCACAGTAGCTAAGGCGCCTAAACCCACTAGGTAGTACCAGATAATGGAACTGTCTGTTTTCTCTTTCCTTGAGGACATCATTTTTAACTTAGAAATAAATGCTTGTGATATGTAGGCCCGGCATGGCGACTTTGCCCAACATCCAACAAAAACCTCTTAGATGCAGCGACACCAAACCCTGCGTATGACGACGGGTGTTGTATTTTTGCAGCAATAGCTTATAAATTACCTGAGCTTTTCGGCACCCAGAGACAAGAACTTTGTCTGTTTTAGCACGCCTGTAAGTGATTTCCATCACACCAAATCTTTTTTTTATTTTTTCCAAAATATTACAAAGAAAATAAATAAAAGTCTCGTTGAGCAAAGGCTCAAATCGTCCTGCTTGAGTGTCTGTGACGAATCACAATTCTGAGCTTGAAAGCTTGTTCAGGAGAGGGAACCCTGGGCTTGAGCGAGTACCCACCCCTCGCTCCAGCCATCAGCCAGTGAGAAACAAGAACATGGAGCCATTAAGGGAAGAGTGTTGTGAGAAAGATTCTAACACAGGAAGTGCTAGAGTGATTGACATGGGCCATGAGCCAATGAGAGTGAGAAAGGCCTCACCATCACCACAAACCTCCAGTAATTCATCATCAAGAAAGCACTCACAAGGATGCGGTCAAACTGCAAACGGTTAATGCAAAGCCTGATCTTCAAAGGACTTCTTTTTGGGCTTTAAAATTACCAAAGTGTTTACTCCAAATGTTCACAGGTAGACCGGCACATTAGGAAAGTTTGAAAAATCAAGAGAGCTGGCTTATTGAGACACATTGTAGACTCTTCCCTAGCCCTCCGCACATTTTGCTGGCACTTGAGCTTCGTGAGGTCCTCTCTCGTACACCTGATTGACGAATCAGTCCTTACCCCATCATCTGGATGGAGCCCAGATCATCTCTACCGACCACGACGGTCCATAATTCTAGTGGGTGGCAGGTCACACAGCTGTAGTCCTTCCTAATAAAGGCATGGGCAGGGGAATCCTGCAACCCCCATATACTCCCCGGCTACTTAGTTGGGGGTCGGTCCAGCTGGGCAACATCCTCCCCGAGCCAGCAGCCTGCAGAATCAGACTGCTCCGGCCCAACTCAAGGCAGGGTGGGCCTGAGGCAAGGGGGCCGGAGAATGGTGTGACTGCAGGAATGCCACGGTCCGAGAAAAGGGACTTGTTATGGCTCTGTAAGTGCTCTGGCTTCACATCCTTATCTGATGCTGGGAAAGAGGTACCAATTTTGCGGTAGATCCCGCGGGTGTCCGTGAGCACCTCGCTGTATGGGGGTGGCGGCTCTGCCATTAGCACTGCCTCCTCGTAACACGGCGGCTTGGAGAGGTCAGTTTCTGAAACAGAGAGAAAAAAGCAGTTAGAAGACATGCTTCCTTTTTGAGACACAAGCGCAAACTGCACCTGAATGGAAACTGCATTATTCTACCAAACCTCCCTCCCAGTTTCTTAAACTACACAGCACCAAAAATATATCAAGGGAAATCCTTCAGCTCCCTAGCCCCTTCTCTCAGGGTTAAATTCTCCCATTCTCACATGTAATCTCAGCTAGCCATTATGAAGAGGTCTTATGTCCACCAAGCCACAGTCTGGTCTATAAACAAATATTTCAATGATATAAAATACACATAAAATATAAAACAAAATAAGGGGCTCTGTATTGAAATACTACCCGTAAATGTCATTATATCAATATATTCACCTTTCATAATAATAAGGCACAAAATAACAATAAAAAGATAATACTAAGAATAGCAGTGATGATTGACAGGACACTTAAATACATGATCCTGCATTTGCACAGTTTGATTCATGGGTGTAGGCTGGTAAACAGTATTTTTGAATTATATGCACACATGGAAAATTGCAATTCAGACATTGCTCCCTCCCCTGATGAAGCCTTGTTATGGTAACATCTGCTTGAAACATGTCGAATTAACTAAAGCACCAAATTACCTAAGAGTGACATTTGCATCCATCATTTTGTTTCACAGTTTTTTATTTTGCTTATAAATAGTCTTCATTAAGAATGACTCAACTGAGACCTTCAGCCAGCACCTGGATACCCTCTCGGGTAACAAGCTGTGCTTTACAAATACGACTTGATTGACTGATTGATAAAATGATTAACTGATTGCTTAGTCTTATTGTTTTATGACTCAATCTTAGAATTCAGGCGGATTTCGGCCCGTGATTAACTTCACAGCCAGGCCATAATTTCACTAGTGAGAATTTTGATGACAACTGCAAATATATGTTTAAAATACTCCTTACAAACTATTAAAGTAACTCTACAGGAAATAGTTGCCAAATTTCCTGGACTGCAGTTGTGCAAAGCTGGGCATAAAAGGGCTAGAACAGCAAGAGTGGAAGCTCCAAGAAGTAGACTGGGCACCTAGCAGGATTATAGCCTCAGGTCCTTAGCCTCCCCGAGAGCATGGAAAACCTACTGATTTATAGGATTACGGTGACGTCTTGAGGACACAGTGGAGGCAAGCACCATTTTCGGTCACTGAAATATGACAAAGAGAAGCATGACACGCTGCCCACAGGTACCAGTTGCCTTGCTCTAAACTTCGGAAATTTGCTAAATCCTACAAATTGTAAGTGGCCAAAGGTAGCCTTAGAGCGTTGTTTTGTAGGCGTACCCATGAGATTTTCTTTGAATTTGCGGCAATAGGACTTTCAGGTCTTTTGTCAAAGCCTTAAGCGAGTTTGTAAGCCAGCAAGTATTTAAAGCAGAGAGGACTGTCTTCCATATTTTTCTCCAACTTGTGAAGGGATGGAGGGCCTTCTAGTTACAACTTCCAATATCTTTTTAATCTGTTGAGTTCCACCTCTACTCCATACTGTCTATTAGAGTTTTCAGACATAGGGCCAATATGTTCTCCTGGGAATATCGGTCCCCAACGGACATATGTCCGAAAACCTATGGCAGCGTGGACTGGATGGTGGAAGTCAACTGATTACAAAGATATTGGAAGAAGTATGATCACACAGCGGAAAGTTACTACAGGATGGAAACGCTTGCCCAGCTACACCGAGATACGTGCACTCGGTATCCTCAACTAAAATATGGTGGCTGCTCTAGCGCCCAGCAAGGTGTTCTTGAGGCAGGGCTGGGTCTTGGTGGAAGCCATAGGTGTTCTCAATCAGGCCTTAAATGAGGAAAGATTCTTCTTACATATCCCTCGCTGCAAATTCATTCAAGGAGTAGATGTCCTAGGGCTTGTCATTATCCATTCATTGTATTATCTTTAAGACAGTGGTGGAGAGTGTCCCACTGTTAGCATGGGAGAATTACCTTCAATGGAACCATATAGTCCTAGTTGCAAAATAGAGTATAAGGGGCCACTAGCTCTACCAAGCAGCCATCTTTACACAGACAGCCAATCAGTTGCTTAAAATAGAAGTAAAGAAAGACACAAAAGTCCAGTGGCTGATAAAGGCAATTCCAACCAGGCAGAAAGGTTCAGTTTTAGTGATGGGATGTGGGATAAGAAATTTGATAAGTAAACTGAGGATATGTAAAGGCCAGTGGACTGATTGCGCATCACAGTAGAGGGTTGCAAAATATAGATGCTAACCTTGGCAGTGGGCTTTGCGACAGGCAATATTTAATTACGTGTGAAGTTGTGGAATGTGTGGGGCCGATTCACAGAACTAATCTGAGACAAAATCCTAAATTTACGACTTTCGGTATTTACAAAAGGCATTTAGTAGTAGTAAAGTTAGGAGTCCTAACTTTACTACTACTAAATGCCTGCTGTGAATACCAAAAGTAGTAAGTTTAGGATTTTATCTCAGATTAGTTCTGTGAATCGGCCCCTGTGTTTTTAAGTGTAAAGAAGTAGCAAGATTTAACAGATGTGAGCTATTCAAAGAAAAAAATGCAGTTAAAATGAAGTTATGGTTAGAATTGTTTATAGGATCCTAACATGTTTAAATACCTTTGAAATTCACTTAACAAAACACAGTTAGAAAATAGTTATGGTTACGAATTAAAACTGAAAAACCACTGCAATTCGCCAGTTATGGTTAGTTCCATCAACCATAACCCACAGAGTAGCCACGCGAACCATGACCTGCACACCAAATGCACATTTTGCTACCTTTGGCTGTGTGCAGTGAAGGTTAGCAGGTCATGCACCCAGTCCCGACTTGCTCAGCATGGCAGACACAGCAGAGTTTGACCTCAGGACTGGGCATTTGGCCAGGCCCTCAACCCAGTGTTCCATATATACAAAGCCTGGCCTGCACTGCCCTGCATCCAAACTACTGAAGGCTCCTAACCCCCTTGGGAACAGCCTTTAAGCATGTGCAGCAGGGGTTGGCTGCAGGGTCTGGAATCGGGCCTGTACCCAAACTTTCATTATTTCTTTTAAATTACTTTTTGTTAGAAATATAATTGTATATAATGTTTATTTTTATTTGTATTACAATTTCAATTTTTGTTTAGTATTTTTAATAGGGCAGGTTGCAGACCCTGGTTCCTTTTTGTAGCTACAAAAATGATTTAGTTTTTTGAATCCACACTCCGTTTACGAACCCCCCAAGAAAATGTGATTTTTTTTTAATTTGGTGCCCAGTGGTGTCCCTTTGCCACCCCACAATGCATGAGCCTGGAGGTCAGAGGAAGCATCTCCTGCTCCTTTATGACTCTTAGAATTTTTTGCAGCCAGCCACCCACAGCCTTCTTGTCCACGGACCCAAAATGGACAGTGGGAAAAAAAACTCCTTCATCCATTGAAATATGTTTTTTTTTTTCAATTTGGGTCCACAATCTTTCCTCAACTCCAGGTTCAAGGATAGTTTGAGGTCTAATCGTCCAGATATCTCTGTTTTGTAATTCTGAAGTTTACCTGACACATTTTTATAATACTAATTTCTTGAAAACTACTGAAACGATTTACACCAAACCAAATAAAGTTTCGTATGGGAGTTAAAATGGCAAAGACCACTTTTTTGATTTCTGCTGTATTCCCCCTTCCCCCAGACGGATCTGCACGAAACCTGCCATGCAAAACCAAAACAGGATTTATGTTTTTGGAGAAATGTTTTGTGCAGCTTTGTGAAATGGCGTCAAAGTTATAAACAAAACAAAAACAACTTTTCAAGGGAAAGTCCAACCTAACCATAATTACAGAGTTATATATAATACGCAGATGTGCAGAGTGTAATTTGCTATTTATTGTCATTGCCAAGCAGGGCCGGATTGGCCGTAGCAGGCACCGGGCGTTTCCCCCGTGGGCCTCCAGGGTGGGGGCCGGTTTGGGACCCCTAGGGGGCTGTTTTAGTTACTGGGGGCCGGTTTTGCAGCAATATCTGCCCCCTGTAACAAAAGCAGCTGCAGTGTTTTACACGCACACCCGATCACCCATTCACCCCCTCGCTCAATTGCCAGGGCTGGTTTGCGTCCCCAGTCCGGCCATGTTGCTAAGTGTTGCAAAGCGCCATGAGTCATGAGAGGCGAAGCTGGTCGTGATGTCCTCCGTCCCTCAACAATGGTAATAAATAGCATATTAAACTCGGTGGTTTGCAAGTATGATTTATACCACACCACCTTTTCTTTAGTGTTTGTGGTAAAAAAAAAAAAAGGTATTTACCAAGAATCGAGATGCAAAGGGTTACATTTATTCAGTAGGGTGAAATCATATTGAAAATGCTGTGAAACTACTAGCTGAGTTAATACCTGGTTTAAAGTAACATCTCTATCTGTGAGGCAGCAAATAGTGTCTTTTCTCAAGTCATGTTCCCTGTACTCTGGTAAGAAACCAGAATTTGACCTTTACACTGTAATAATAAATGTGTGAACGTGTGTTTATTAGTACAGTTGCTCTAAATAATGTAATATTGGTCCACATATGTTTTCACAGCCGTGGCATAATTAAGATTTGCAGACATTTCACTGAAGGATAGACGCTGATGCACTCTCTGAGCTGATGTGTGCCCTGTGGTGATATATTTGTTTTTCCCTTAACCCCCCCACAAGTCATGCGATTTGTTTTATTTATTACTTTGGTGTACCGCGCTTCTGTGTATATGTGAAAGAGTGGCGTCGGCTTTCTTGCCGCTGACCATGAGTGGTTTTTGAATGTGGGCTTTCTTGGTCCACCTTTTTCTTTTCAAATGGGGTGTTCCGCCGTGGTTTTTTATCTATATGTCAGCGTTCTACTGTACGCTTGCGGTTTATTTCCTTTATGGGTGGCAACGAAATGTCCAGCAGTGCAGAAAAAGTCATACGAAAGCCGTTCACCCATAAATACATATATGTATATATGCAAATAACATACATGTAAGCAATATATAAGCTAATGCCCTGAGTGTATTTTGCTATTTATTACCACTGTTGAGTGTGTAGAGGGCCAGGTTTCACAAGTGGGTCACAATTCCTCTCCACTCCCTCAACAATGGTAATAAACAGCACACTATACATAATGTGCCTCTGCATAGATGGTGTGTGCCATGGCGTTTTTTCATAGGTATTTGTTTAAAAATAAGAATGAAAGGGGTTACATTTTTGAAGTGAGTATAATCACACTGAGGAGGCCTCTCTATTAACAGTGTTGTTTCACTATCATCTTAACTTGCAGTCATGAGTGCAGTAAGTATTATTTTACTTGTGTCAATTTCACTCTACAGAGGTAATAAAATGGAGTTTTTGCACTTAGTAACCAGTGAAGGTCGGGTTATTAGTTCAGTTCTCCTATGTAACACGTGTTATTTAGTCTTATGGCATACATATATCAAGGAGATGATGGACGGAGCGCTGAAACTTTTCAGACACTCACCCCCAGTCACAGATCTGGGTTGAACCCATCATGGTTCTTTAGCTCACTTCGCCACCCCAGTTCAGACCCAGCCATATGCAAATCAGTCCTGACCCTGTTCCTCATGGGAACAGTCCAGCCCGAACTGCCAAGCCAGTTCTTCCCTGGACCGGAAACAAGGATCCTAGGACCATTTTCGAGGTAACACCCCTCATCAGCCAGGCTAGCTTGAATCCAGTGGAAAAGTGAGAAAGGGACCAACGTCTGGCTATACCCTGCCAACTTAGGGCAAACAAAGCAAACACAAGGAGATGATGGACTGAGTGCTGAAACTTTTCAAACATTCAACCCCAGTCACAGATCTGGGTTGCATCCATCATGGTTTTTTAGCTCACTTCGCCACCCCAGTTCAGACCCAGCCATATGCAAATTAGTCTTGACCCTGTTCTTCATGGGAACAGTCCAGCCCGAACTGCCAAGACAGGTCTTCCCTGGACCACAAACAAGCATCCTGGGACCGGTTTCGGGGTAACAGCTGCTCATCAGCCAGGCTAGCTTGAATCCAGTGGCGAAGTGAGCAAGGGACCCACGTCTGGGCATACCCTGCCAACATAGGGCGAACAAAGCAAACACAAGGAAATGATGGACGGAGTGCTAAAACTTTTCAGACACTCACCCCAGTCACAGATCTGGGTTGAATCCATCATTGTTCTTGTTTCTGGTCCTAGGAAGACCTGGCTTGGCAGTCAGGCTGGACTGTTCCCATAAGGAACAGGGGAAAGGCTGATTTGCATATGGCTGGGTCTGAACTAGGGTGGCTCCTGAAGAGGGCTCTTAAACAAAGAAAAATAAGTTTCTAAAATGGTCATTAAGTGGAAGGAGTGGAAGGATAGTAACAATTGGCCCCTGCTGTGGGGAGGGCTAAACACAAGAAGGGGCATGACGCTTGCATGCCATGAACAAATGGGGAGAAAGATTAGGTGAGCGACCATGGAGCCAGCCAATGGAAAGCCTATAGGTGGGCTGAAGCCCACAAAGTATATACAACATGTCCCTTTTGAGACAGCGCATGCACTGTCTAGAGCCGAGACCTAGAAAACAATGTTAATATGCGACTATCTATGTGAAATGGATAAATTAGCACATTGTAAGGTTTAACAATCATTCAAAATTGAGTTTAAATTAATGAGTTATCTTTTTAGTGAGTCAATGAAACTTAGAAATACATAGGACTGATTACAGAGATACTATAATGCTGGAATGTACACAGTACTGTAAATCAATGTAGGCCAAATCTATGACAGAATTTGAGGATATCCACGTAAGATCACTTTGCACACAGTAAATCAAAACGGTACTGAATATCTGGCAAGGGTACAGTGTCTGAGTATACCGGACACTCTTGCTGTAACGCCTTATAAGTTAATAGTGATACTAAGGAATCTATGAATGTTTTTGGTGACAGGTATCCAAGCTTTTTCTGGATTTCCATTATTTGAATTTGTATGACACCAGAAAATATATTTTCCAATGAACATGAATGAAATTAATATTTTGTATTTTGCTGTTCAAATACAGCTTCTGTACCGCAAAAGGAGTTTAGTTTAGAGAAGTTAGGGCCAGATGTAAGAAGCATTTTTGTGATCACAAAGGTTCTGATTCGCAGAATCAAGTCGTTTGCGACCGCAAAAAGCCATTTCCTTATGTACAAAAATAAACTGCGACTCAACAACACGTTACCGAATTACAGTTAAGGTTTGCGAACAAATATCAATTCGTAATTTTGGAAAGTCTGTGTCTCTTCAAAATTGGATCAGTATGTATTAATGTTTTGCAGCCTAATCCCAGTCGTAAAACATTAATCTTTATCCACCTTCTCAAAAGAAGTGGTTAGCCATTCACAAACGATAAGGGGTCTTCAAGGGACCCATGCCCCTCTGTGAATGTTGACAAAAACATTATTTTTTCAACTGCATCTCATTTTTTTGTTGTGTTAAAAAAAAATTGCTTAATTTAAAAACAGTCACAGGTTGTCTGCTGACCTCAGCAGGCCACCCTTCATGTGATGGCTGCGATTCCAAGTGGGTCGCAATCTGCGACCCACCTCATAATATTCATGAGGTAGGTCGAATTGTGACCCACTAGGATTCGGTAAATTGTGAACTGACGTATTAGTACATAGGTCGGTTTGCAAATTACCACACTGGCCGCAAAAACCCTGGTACGTCTGGCCCTATGCTGATTGCATTATTTACCAATAAGTGGGAAAAGTACTTATGAAATATTTTTTAGTATTGTGTAAAAGTAAATAAAACCACCTGTTAAACTAGTCATCTAGCTCCATAATGTCAATAATTGTTGAGGCATACTGAGAAGATATGTTTTTTCCGGTATTTAGAAGCGAGAGAAACAAAATATGTAGGAAAGCAATTCTGGGTCGCTGGGTGCTAATTAGTTGTTTCTAGTGCCAATTTATTTCCAGCAATGTTGTTCAACTGTGATTTGCAAGAGGTGATGTCAGTGTCTGTCATGTGCATCAGATGCAAAGTTCCGGTAGGTGGCAGCATGGAGTTCGCTTAGTTATTCCAGAAAGAGAAACTATGGCAGGGCAGGAGCCCAAGAAGGTTGTAGGCAAAAGGCACAGAAGGACGAGAAAACAGAATCAGCCCCGGCTAAAATGTTGAAACCAGCCATAAACTACAGGAGGCCTCGACTAATAAGGCGATAGGGGATGGAGTGGCTATAGCAGCCCATTTTCTTCTGAACCTAAACCCTACCGGGGGAATGCACGTGGCAGAATTGCTAGTCCGCCCCTAGGAGCAGGGGAGCTCCGCTTCAGATGGACTAACAGAAGTATGCGACAATCAGTCTCTCCCTGCTGTCCAGCGTCTCAGTCAGTGCTTAATTTGTAGATAAATAAATGCCAGGGCCCTCGTCAGGAGTCCACTGCAGCTTGAACCACCCATTTCCTCTACCAGCGCTGCCAATGACAGTACCAACCATCACACTCCTACAAGTGTGACATTTTAGACTTTTTTAGGCCCCGAAAACTATAAGAACGGCTTGGGCGGCAGGAATTAGCCATTTTAAAGTATACTGAATTAATAAACAGCTGTTGTTGTGCAGATCTCTAAATTAGAAAAAAGGCGCAACCATGTGGCAGACTGTCATAAGTGCTGGTGCTCAAATTAAGCACTAGTCTCAGTCACTATGTTATAAGATCAGCTCCCTTGGATGAAGCCTCCCTACATGCTGGGCTCGGCCAGGCGCTGGAGATACGAAAGAAGCAGGGCGCACTGCAGCAGTACCTGGCCTGTGTGATTCCTGCAAGCATTGCTTCTGTGCAGTACTTAATTTGTGCCAGTGTTTTCCGGTGCTCAGCACCGGCACTTATTTATGAGAAACCACCAAATGGTGGCTGTGTGTGTATTTTTAAGCAAAGTTCCTTAGTGGCGCATTACATTCTTTAATATAGCGTTAAGAAATGATAAAACTTGAACTTAAACCTGCAGTTAAAAAGAGATGCGGATTGTGACAGCTGCAGTGGACTGTGAACCAGTGAGTAATACCTTGGGCCCTGGCACTTATTTTTTTTTTAACAAATCAAGCACTGCTTCTGTGTAGTTGCTGCAACCTTTCCCACAACCTAAAGGGTACCGATACCTCCAAAGGAACAGGCCAGCAAGGACAAGGCTATCCTTGTGGTCTGCCAGAGCCATCACCCCCTAGACCATCCCATTAGAATGGATCGTCCTTCATGTGCAGGCCCCAGTTGCAGGCTCCAGTTGCAGGCTGTACTGGCATTAAAGTGCACGGTAAGATCTGGAACAGGACCGCACAAGGGATTTGCATATTTGCAGGGTCACTGGAATTATACGGCAGGTTTGACTCAATTATGCAGCAAGAAAAGGCAAACTATGTGACATAATGCAGCACTATTTGTGATAGTATTACTTCATTATTTTGTCATTTTTACTCACGGTACCACTGTTTGGGCAAAGATTTCACCTTACTAGTACCTGTTTGACAACCAAATACAGCAATAAGCAAAGATGACTGGTCAACTTTTGCAAAGGGCCTTTTACTGCGCAGTAACAAATATCATCATGTATTTTGTAACATTTGATCTGTTTGAGCTAAGTACAACATTTTCTTTGTTAAAATCTACAGCGCATGCAGCAAATGATGGATTATGTGGCAAAAGTGGCAAATCTACAATTATGCGGGCAACACCACGGCCACAGATTTGTATAATTCAAGTGGCCTTGCATATTAGAGAGGGGTGGCGTACAGCAGGGTGTTAGACGAGGTACAAATTCTAGGCATGAGCCGCTCTGCGTGGAAATGGCATTTATTTCATGATAACAATGTGTTTTTCAGGTTAGTGACATTGTGATGTCACAGATATCAGCATGTCAGTGGGCTAAGAGGATGCTGAGATTCTCAACATCTGAACGGCCAAATAACTCTCCGTACGAATTAGTTGGAAAGCCTTGGTACAGACCATCCGATTGACCGACATTTCAATAAGTGTCCAAACAGTAACCAATGGGCTTGCCCGTTAAATCTTTCACCACCCGCACGTAATAAATGGTTTTTCACACCCAATGGGAATATGTTGATGGGGAGTGTAGAAGATGGATCTCAGGACACTTCTAGTTAGTTACATGTAGGTTTATTGTAGGACACAGCTGAGCGCACACCTCGCCAGCTGACCAGACCATCAACTGACAAGAGTGGAACACTCTGGTACAAGTTAGAACACTCACAGGTATTCTTTAGAGGCTAAGGAGGTAAGGACACAAAGGAAGGGCTAATGACCACTGTCAGCCATGTTACAAGAAGAACTAATACACAACAGGGAGGGACATGGCCAATTTGGGGAAGGGAGTGGAAATAGAGGATGGATCTCTCAAAGGTAATCACTGTATCCCGGAATGTAATTACGGACTGGATTAGCATTGAACCTATTATGCTCTTGAAACCACCCAAATTCAAGAAGAAAAGTACATACAAACGGGCTTTCTCCGGACTGGCACTTACAATTTGGAACGCTCTTCCTTCGGAGTTGAGAGCCAATCCTTCCACTGCCTATTTCAAGAAACAGGCCAAATCGATTTTCCTGAGTGTTCATTAACTGCATCATCGTGTTCTCTTTTACATGTCCCCTTGCTGACAGACCTGACATTTCTCTCAACTTATTGTTCTCCATTTATTTTAGGTTTTGTTGTTAGTTGTTATTTTACCCGAGGGCCCTCACCCTTCAGGTTTGTCAATTATTGTATTATGTTGTGTCAAGTTCACTTTGCTTGTTTTACTAAATGTTACAGGAAATATTTTACACCCTAGGAGAAATGGATCTAGTGTGGCCCACTACCAGTTCCCTGATCTTGTTTGTGTACTCCTTGTGGTGTCACTATACTGACTTCTATTGTATGGAGTTTATTCATGTTTTCGCCGTGTGTACAGCGCTCTGATACCCGCAAGGGTCATGTTCGCGCTTTATAAAACTTTCTAAATACAAATAAAAATGCACAATGCTTACCTCCTGATGTTTTGGCTGATGTTTAAAAGCAAAATAAAAACAGTTAAAAAAAAAAAAAATTCTTCCACCACCCGGCATCCATATCTAAGGGCATCTTAAATTGTGATGAACTGATAAGGAAGTGTTACCGACTGCCTGCATTCAACATCAACACAACATCAGCACACAAGGACCAGCATTATTTGCTTGATGCACCCTGCATGTCAACTATGTTTCACAGTCGTGTGCTAACTATTCATGCTCTAATCCAATGACGATGCAGCTGCATTTATCCCTCATGTGAGGGAGCCAATGATATAGCGTAAGGGCCTCTTTTGGTTATTTGCAGGAACTAGAGCTGTGATTGTAAAGCAAACTGTACAGCCTTAATCAAGGATCATATGACAATGCAAAGAAGAACAGAGATTGGTTATTTACCCCTCCTTTAAGCCAGTTCATGTACAGAAATAGAATGTGTGATAATTGAATTATTAGATTCCTAATGCATGGTGTTGTGTATTTGAAGATTGGCAGATATCGCTAAAGAGAGAAAGCATCATAATTTAGTAACAGTCTACAAACTCGCTGCTCCTCCTATCACTCGTTGACTTTATGCTTGTCTTTGACCCTGTAGAGAGCTCCTCTGCCTTTTGGCTAGGTTTGCGCTGTAGAAATACTACATCCATATATACACAGATACAAGCATGGAATGCTCGAGGGAGCCTGAAGCACAGCGTGCCGTATCTGACTAGTAAGATTAAGGACAATACGTTTATCACTGACAACAGTTATATGGGTTGATATTGGGAGCAGTGGGTAAAAGAAGAGGCTGGTGCCGTCAAAGGCTGCCCTCCGTGCTGCAGCTAGGCTACTCTCAAAAATCTGCAAAGATACCCATATCACACTGGTCCTTTCCTCATTACGGCTACTGATCTCAGTATGATGTATCTTATAAAACTGTTTTTTAAACTTCTATGTCTATACACCCCAATATGTCTATATATCTTTGGTAGGAACTGACCATGTCTGGCATTCCCCAAGATTAGAGGTCAAGCCAACTATTGACCGCGGGTTAAAAGATTCAAGACAGGATCCTTGCTTGATCTTCTTCAGGTCAGGCACCTAAACTGTGGAACTCTTTGTCTGTATTCATTAGGCTGCCTACCGCCTTCATCCTTCTGAGTGCTTCGTGAAAACCCGCCTGCTTGAGAAATGGCTTGAAAGATGAAACATGCGCCTGCTCTATTACGAAATGCCCGTATCACTGCGGTGAGCGCATGTACCTTCAACCCTGTTAAATTGGACACTGACAACAGCACAAGCTCATTGTTCTGCCTTGTAAAACATCTGCAACATAAATTAATTTCATAAATGTGACACAAGGGAACTGCAAGCTGGATCCTGCCACATGTTTTGAAAGAACTATGTAACTCTAAAATCATTTGATATATTTTGTATTGCGAGTTGTAAATAATAATGTGATGCACTCTAATGCCGCTTTTCTCCCCGGAGCTTTGTTCGTGCCAATAAAAAACTTCCAAAATAAAGACTGAAAATAGTTTCACCAATGTCTAATATAGTAAATGTGTTAATTCATGTCAAGATTTTAGTTTTTAGCTTTTTCATTGGCTTAGTTTTTCAGGGCGACTACAAATTAAGTGAAGCGCTCAGCCTAGGTTCTAAATTCCTTATTAGATTCACATTGGTTCAATATCCATACTCATTGCATATGTTTTCTTTGAAAACTGATTGAACATTTCTTAATCATGAAAATTAATATACCAAATTGTCCTCTACACATTTTACGAGCCAATCCTTTTAGCAGTAGGCAAATTTAAATGTATTTGAGATTGAAAAACAGAAATCTGTACTGCAAATCAGACTTGATACGCTAGTTTTAATCTCTGAGATCGCTGTGATGTCGGTAGTCCTGTTCTTTTCTGTGGACAGGCGAGTTCAGTTCCTATGTTTAGTCTACTGATCAAGCCTAACTCTGCTCTGTGACTTTCTCCAAGAGCCCATGCAGCAGGACTTCCTATAGTATGGGAACATTAGCACCTGCCTGTGAGGGTAGCAGCCATGTTGCTTATTTTATTATTTTTTAATTTTACATTTTTGTCCGCAAGAGCACTGCACTGTATCACCGCTATTTATTATAGCACCTGACACTGATTTAGGATCAAAATAATTGTTATAATTTGTGGTTTATATCCGTATTGAATCCCAGTCCGATCTTGTTTCAAAATACACTAATATGTGTCCGACGTTTTGTTATCCTACACGTTCAGCTTCTGCAAAATGTTATATTACTTCCCAAAAATGTAAAAGTTTTAGGGGTGAAATTACAAGTCATAATTCAATAAAGGGCATGGTTGGGAGAGTGATTAATGCACCATCTAATGTTGTGAATTACCCATGGCTAACATATTTCACAGAGGCACGAGGAGAGTTAGATGTACAGACAGAACTGTACTCAGCTCATTCTCATTTAATGTTCAAGTCTGTTTTAAAAAGAACTGTATACCACATTAGCTTTGAGCACAATCTATTGGATTTATCTAGAAAGAAAGAATTTAAGTATGTTGGAGATACATATGGTTTGGAAACCACACAAGATTATTTGATGGACTCTTCTCCTGCATTAGACACAAGTTTGCTCAATTTAGATGTCACATATTACCCCTAGTTGAAGTTAGATCTAAATAGGCTGAATGACGTCTTTCTATTAATATGTGCTGCTTTTGTGCTTATAAAGCAAAAACACTAGTACATGTTTTGTGCTTTCTTTAAAGCAGTGGGAGACACAGGGTACTCTAATTTGTTTTTAGAGAAGACAGAATAAGCAATTGTCAAAGTACAGTCCAATGCTCTGCAGGGGGAAGGATTTACTTCTTATTGGTTCCCTAGTAAAATTCCTGGATCAAGTTGAAACATATACAATATACACTTGAATATTGTTATTACAGCTAACAGTCTGATTTGTTGGAATTTGTTTCCTCTTGTTAGAAGTAATGAGTTTTATTGTATTTGTGTGAGTACGTCGTAGTCACTAATATATTTAAGCCTCTGTAAGGAAAGCCTGAGATTACATCTCCAAGTTCTTTTATATACGTTTAGGAATATGTTATTTCTTATGCTTGTATGTATTTGCAATGTTTTTAATTAATCTGTGCAAATAAAGAATTTGTCAAAAAGATTTCTTTACACAATTGTAGGTTATACTTTTGAAGAAAGAAACATTATAGCATTAAGGATTCAAGCAACTGTTTGCTTTCCATGAGTTCCAGCATAAACTGTTTAATGACCTGTTCATGGCATCCCTAAAAATGAGCCAGTCAAGGGGAAGAACCAAAGATTATTTGAGACCCATTTGAGTTTGAGGCCCAGTCCAAATTTAGACAGTTCTTCACTTCTCGCCACTTGACATTGACTATTAATAATTCTGAGTAAATCTGTCTATGGAGACTTTACTTGGGTCATAGTCATCATGATCTAAAGTAAGCATTAAATATGCAGTAATAATAACAGTTTTAGTTGGTAACAGCAAATGTTATGGCGTGTTCCAAAAGAAGCATAAAAGAATGTGTTATATTAAACCAAACTGATTGATCAGAGCACAATTTAACTGATACCAGGATTATTGCGGGGCAATTGCCCTCTATAGGTAAATCATGTATTAAAATACTGTAATTTCAGTATGATTACAAAAACACAAGACAATTAATTTAACAGTCACATAATCATGTGTGTTCGCAAATTCAAAAGGGCTTTCATAAAATAAGAAAACTTTGAACTGAAATAAAGCTTTCAAATTTCATTCACTTGCCTGACTGGTAATGGTTAACTAAAAATTACTATTTAAGGACAGAGGATTTAGGGATTTTATTCTGTAGTCTACATATTTTTAATTGTTTTATTTATTCACTCATAAAGATGGAATCCTACAATAAGCTTTGCCTCATTTGTGTAAATATATAATGCTGCACTGTTATCACAATGTATTAATCGGTTGACACATAAGTAGAAAGTAACCTTTGAGCTATTAAAGAAATTAAAGTGTTTATAGCATTTTGCTACGTCACTTAATATTAACAATGATAATAATAATAATCATAGTGCTAACATAAACACACTTTTCATAAATTAAATCATCGTGAGGCACTTAAAACAGGTTAGTAGCTACCAGTGGGCTTCCACAAGTGTGGAGCTGCTGTTATAAGTTCCCCAACCAATGGTACTTATTTTATTGACCTTAGAAGGATGAGAGGCTTAGTAGACTTGTAAGGATTTTAACCTGTGGTGTTCAGGTCGCCCACAGATCTCATGGGTAGATGCAAGTTCCCTTACGGCCTTACTAAAAAAAAGAGCTCAAAACATTCCTTCTCAAGGAATTTCTTACATAAGAAACCCTAATATATTAGGAACTGCCTAACCAATCAAATGTTACCAAATCAACTGTAGTCACTGGAAGCAATCTGGCAATACTGCTACCCTATAAGATGATGATAAACGCCATTGCTGAGCTAAATCTATATCGACCGATCATATTTAACTAAATAATGTGTACTGGTTGTATAAATCAAATTACAAATATGGGCCCTAGCGAGATATTTTGCAATTATACTCTGAAGCAAATGCTTGAGGAGGGGTGCTGGACTAAATCATATATGATATATATATATATATATATATATGTCTGTTGACCAATACAGAGCAATGATAAACTTACAACAATGAAAGATCTTTACCAAATATTGTTTATACCCTTCACTACCACCCCAGCATTTTTCCACATTAAGGAACATAGTTGATCATCTCACAGACTCGCTAACTAAGAAACCACCATATTGGAAGTACAGTTGTGTTTTAATGACTTACAAACGGTTAGACGAGGAGCTGGCTCTCTTGACAACTGTGGGGAGATAATTCCTTTCTATATCCACTTGGTTGGAGAAGCTGCAACCTCATGTCAGTGCTTGTTTATACTTTGAAATATTCAGGAGTATTGTTTTGGAAGATCTAGAGGTTCTGAGCAAAGAGTAGGCCAGGAATCTAAAATTAAAGTACAGGGACTCTATTGACTAGCGGGATTAGTGAACAAAAAAGGATAAGCTCAACTCTCTTTTCAACCAGGAGTGAGGAAAGAGCTTTTAACATAACAGAGATGTGATCAGCAACCATCCTGCACAGGGGATGGATGTGGACAGCTGTTGGAGGCTCCCCAGCAATGTCAGGACTGTGGGAGCAGTAGGTTTGTTGCACCACTTTTGTATACTTTCTCTGTGCCTTTTCCCCTATGTGACGCAAGATGATAGCCACAGGAGAGTCTGAAATCCATGGAACACAAGAAACTAGGTGGAAAAGCAAGCACCTGGAGTGCAGCCTCCTTCAGAGCCTCATCTAGCCGGATGCAGAATAGCCACCTTTGTCTTGCCAGCAGTGCGGCACCACCATGGTGTGAATGCATCCCAGGCTGAGACAGACCCGTACCAGCCCAAATGGTCCCAGAATCTGGCTTGTGCATAGTCAGTCTACCCAGGAGGAACCTCAGAGAGCACAGTTGGTCTTTCAGAAGTGTTGTGGAGTGGTCAATGAGAGTAATAATATAGCTCTAGTGCAGTTCATGGTAGGGCAGTCATGAATACTGGGACACAATGGTGCCTTTACATGCGTAATAGGCACCAGCCTCGTTACCATGAGAGACCTTGTCCTACCTGAGCATCAACGATCTGGTAGGCCCGCATTGACATATGTAAGCAACACACCCGCCTGGCGGCTGCATTGAGCATCAGGTTATCTGCAGAACCTTCAAAAACATCTAATGAAATTGGCAGCACTGTCAATATCTCAGCAACACATAAGATAAAGGAAGTGCCCGTGCATATGATAACACCCACTTGGCATTTAGAATCATCAGTTTTGATGTAAGTTTGTTTTCTGGCACAGATAGGTTGATGGGAAAGGGAGTAGTATCATCAATGCTTATCCCCAGACCAAGGCTACATCAAGGGTTGCGTGCAGGAAAGTGAAGAAGTAAGAGACACATTACAGCCCGGTAACGGGTTAGGGTAGCTGTGATGTTATTCTTTAATAATCAAGCCCTTCATTGCAGGGGCGGCTCCTCCGCTAAGGCGGTGGAGCATCACCCCACTGCTTTCAGAGCAGAAAAAAATAAAATGATAATAACCTTGTTATTATCATTTTATTTACTTTTCTTTGCTACAGGGCTGGGTTAGGGCGGGGCAGGTGGCACAGAGGGAGGAGTGGTGTGCACACACTAAGTGCGCATGAGTGCTTGGCTGCCTGTCTTGGGCTGGCCAAACAGTCATGCGCACTTTGCATGCTCCTCACCAGGCTGCAATACACAGCCTGGTGAGGAACATGCCTAGGCTCCCATTCCCCATCTGAGCGCCGAACCACGGAGCTCAGACCAATTACAACGCTGCATTGCAGCATGGTGATTGGCTTAGGGAAGCCTAGGTGCTTCCTGGTTCCGGGACTGCCAGGAAGAGAAGCAACAACGGTGAGACGGCGGGGAAAAGGTGAGTGGTTTTTTTTTCCAACGCCCCCGCATCACCAACTTAATTTCCTGCCAGCCGCCACTGCTTAATTGAGATTGTCACTTAAAGATTTTTGGAGTTGTAATAGCATATGATACTTGTAGCTTATATTACTGCCTAGTGCAGGCTTTTCCAACGACTAGCTCGTGAGCTACTGGTAACTCTCCACCTACCTGTAAGTAGCTCTCCTGTGGCAGCCCAACCTACTAAATTAGACACTTAAGGTTGGTTGAATTAGTCTATGTTGACCAAAATTTAAAAGTGTGTATTTAAGACAAAAATTTGTGTATTTTGAAACCTCCTAATTACAAAAATATATTTAAAGCGGATATTTGAGTGATAAATCAGGCGGCATTGGGGAGACGTATTACTAATATTAATACCTTGGTGCCAGGTGCATTGCAGCTCCGGCTGTTATGTCTTACCCCTGTAGAGGCATTCCAAGTTGATAAAGGCTTATTAACATTATTGCCGGCAACCCTGCCTGATGCACTGATGTGATCACTGCTAGTCATCTTGCATACGGAGACCACTAATGTAATCTTGTCTGATATGGTCACTATTATAACATTCATAATATTAGTAGCTCGGGATGACTTTCATTGAACATAAGTAGATCTTATTACTGAAAAGGTTGGAGACCTCTGATCTATAGTCATGGATTTTAACAACGAGATCCAGACAGGCATTTTACCATGTCTAGATTTCTCTCCATTTACCCATGTAGTTCTAGTGCTCCTATTAAAGAGTGATTTTCTAGTCTCACGCCTATTGCACTTTATCATGAACCTGACAGATTTGCTGCAGGTCTGTAAAATTTGATTAAAAAGATACTGTGACATAAAAATAATAAAAATCTGTGATTTTTTTCACAGAGGACAACCCGTTTATGATCCAGGGAGGGGCTGTGGGACTGACCCTGTTATCGGTGAGGTCTCATTTAGGTGCTAGGTGACGTGAGCTAATGTAACTGCACTGTTCGTAACCCATGCACTCAAGTCACTTCTTCCCCGTTATTGTTAAATCATTCTGCGGAGCTGCTCTTTGGGGTTCTAAGGCTTCAGTTTATTACACACTTTTATATTTACATGTGAAGGTGGCGCATCAACATTCCTCGTGCACATCTTAAAAGCAAAGCATTCTTATTGCTGCTAGTTCTTTTTTCCAATACTCGATTCTGAAGGGGGTGACTGCCCGTGTTTTTTAGGCTTAACCTGCTACCTTTTAGGCTGTCATTACGCTGGCTTCTGCCATGCTTGGGCTGCTAGTGCCATGCTCTCCCCCCCCCCCCACGGTGATCCTCGGTTTGGCATCTCAAGGATCATGGGTGTCCATACCATGTGGCCATTGTTCTTTTGTGGACAGACTGCCATCATTACCACCACTCCACCAAGAGAATTACATCACTTTATAGTCGCCAGTTGTCAACCTGTCCATTCAACCTCTCCTTGTTTAATGATAACCTGCCAATCGCAGCGCTTCCATAGTGTTCATGATAAATGTATCTATACATATGCTGGTCAAATGGTCCCTGTCCTTTGCACAGCATGCCAGCATCAACCAAATGGTTGACTCCTGTCTGATGCTGTCCAATCCCATCATGGCTCCTCTGTGACTTCTCTACCTCACTGTGGGAAGTCACTCTCCTCCATTCAAATCTCAGAATTTGTTTAGACTATATGACTGTTATCGCACCTGGCAACCTGGCCGCCTTGACAAGACCTCTTCTCATATCGATGAGGAGCTGCTCCTGTCCATCATCGTCCAATCAATGCCCCTGAGGTGGATTACCAAAATATGTGGCCGCCTGTGTCCAACCAGCAGTTTGGTGATCTTTGGGAGGAACTGGACCTAATGCAAATATGGCATGCAAACCTACTTCACTTTGTAGTTATTGAGCCACAGTCCTTTGAACTTGTTTCTCTTGTCTGCCCTTTGCTGGGCCCTGGTAATGTAAGCGTGCGGTATGACCCCTACCTCCTTCTTGCTCTCCGCAAGTCCTGCTGATGGCACATAGAAGACAATAGCAGGTGGTGAGCCCTATTCGTATTGACCTTGCCTAATGTAAGTCTGGAATGTTTTGGATTGCCACAGGCCCAGTCTCATAATGACATTTGTGCTCGTGCCGTAACCTGCAGCATGGTTGGCTCCTATTCTAAAAGTGTGGCTACCAAAGCACTCTTCTGGTAGCACTGTTGAGTTTAGGGCTTTGCGCATCACCTGCTTAAATTAGAACCTGCTCAAAAATGACCTATCCAAGTGTTTGAATATGGGCCCTTTCCCAGCAGTCTCTTTAGTAGGTACATCCTCAGCAAGCATAGAGAGCAGGATTGAGGCTTTCCTAGCCAATCAAGTCGTTTTCTTTGCTCTTCCCCAGCTGGTCAGATTTATAATTTCTTAGCCTCTGTATATGGTGCTTTTCATGCCATATCTGAGCTTCTCTCCTTAGGCATTAGTCGCCACCAGTCCCTTTGGATAGGATCATCAGCTCACTAATTCTGTTGGTCCAAAAAAAGGCCACTTAGAATCCACCCTTAAAAATCAGTGTTGCAAAGTGCAAGTGGCGTATCGCTCCCAGGCTTCCAATATGGGGGACAGTTTGTCTAAGTCAATGGGAAGTCTGGTCTCTTTCTGCCTGGCTTATATCAGGTCTACCTGAATTCAAATCTCTGATGGGAATAGTGTCATAAACTAATTCACGAGTGGTGCCAGGCTCCAGGACTTGCCCCACTGCAACTGAGCGAGATCATCAGCTACTGAACTAGTCGCCCCAGGTATGTCCCTTACTCTCAGCTCTAGGTCTGCCTGCAGCTGGCAAATTACTGAATGCCTAAAAAAGACAGTACTTGAAGACAAATTGCTGCTGCATTGTTGATCAATTGCATTAAGCCTTCATTATCTGATCATAGTAACCTTTTCTTATAGCTCAGCTGTCCCTTCCATATGTGCTGTGTTATGTGTATTGTAAAGCGTGCTATCGCCAGTGAGGATATCCCAGCATTGAGCAGATGCATGTGTCTAGCCCTGCCAATGGTAGGTTGGTTAATTGAAAAGCTGGGTCTTCACTTTCTTGTGGAATTCAAGAAGAGAGGCGGTGACTCTGATGTGGAGTGGGAGGTCATTCCACGTTTTAGAAGAGATGTGAGAGAATGCCTATCCTGATCTGGTTCTTTGTATGCATGGAATGTTTGTGAGTAAGAGTCCTACGAAGCGGAGAGTTCTAGGTGGTTGGTGGAAGGAGATGTGACTGTTCAGGTAGGTGGGGCCAGAGTTGTGTAGTGCCTTGAATGTGTGTGTGTGAGGAGTTTGAATTGAGTTAGTTTGTGTATCAGGAGCCGTTGTAGTTCCCTGAAATGTGGTGTGAATTCTGGTTGAGAGATTGAGAATGAGTCTGGGTGCCAAGTTCTGGATGGTTTGTAGTCTTCCAGTGAGCTGCTTGGTGATCCTGGTGTTGAGGGTGTTCCCATAGGCCAATTTCCTGGTGACTAGGGCATGAGTGACAGTTTTTCTAGTGTTGCTTGGGAGCCATGTGAAGATCTTCCTCATCTTAAGGGTGTGGAAGCAGAATGCAGTGATGGCTTTCACTTGTGCTGTTATGTCCAGTTTGCTGTCGATGATTATTCAGAGGTTCCTGGCGTTGGTTCTGAGTGTGGGTCCAAGTTCGACTGGCCATCAGTTGGAGTCCCATGGTGAGGTGTTCTTGCCGAAGATCACTACTTCTGTCTTGTCTGTGTTGAGCTTGAGACAGTTGGCATTATCCAGTTAGTGACTTCGGACATGCAGGTGGGGAACTTGTTTCTTGTGTTGGGGGTCTTGTCCAAGAAGAAGAGTATGAGTTGTTTGTCATCTGAGGAGTGGATGTTGACGCTGTGTGCACAGATGACGTTGGCCAGATGGCTGATGTGTGCATTAAAGAGGGTGGGTCTGAGCGATGAACCTTGAGGCACTCCGCAGATGACTTTGTAGGTTTACAAGGAATTGGGTGCCAGGCTTACAGCTTGTGTTCTATCTGTTAAGTAGGAGCAGATCCAGTGAAGAGCAGGTCCTTGGATGCCAAACTCATGCAGGCCCCTGATGATGATGGGGTGTGAGACTGTGTCAAATGCTGCAGAGAGGTCCAGGAGAATGAAGGCTGCCGTGTCTCTTCTGTCAAGGATCATGTGGATGTCGTCTGTGGCGGCGATGATTGCTGTTTCTGTACTGTGGTTGGGCTTGAATCCGAACCGCATGGCATTGAGGAGCTGGTGGTTGCTAAGGTGGTCAGTGCGACATTGTTTGATTAGTTTCTCTAACACCTTTGCTGGGTATGGTAGGATGGAGGTGAGACTGGAGGGCCACCACCACTGGGACATTGGAAAGAGCTCCAGCAAAGCGATATTGTGAAACCCTTCCACTTCAAACTTTGGGGCCATTCCTTCGCACACCATGCTTTACTCGGTATGGCCTCAAAACCCTCACTGCCTACAGCATCTGTGAACAGCTCTAGCTGTTGTTGACTAGATCCACAGTTCCCTCCATATCAGGATACTGTTGAATTCCACAAGAAACATTCTGCACATTAAGAGATCCCGACTAACCAGTGCATTCAGGTGGATGTGGTGATGTCTCACCAGTGCCCCTCTTATCAGTTATGCTAACCTTCCTGCAAATGCTTTGCTGGATAGCATTGCCCTTGCCGTGAAATTCTTTGTACCCAGGATGGTCTGAATTCCCTCCGGTGTTGCCTTGATCTTATGAGTCTTTGCTGAAATATCCTCCTTTAGAGGCTGTAGCTTCTGCCGGCATATCTAGCTTGAATATCCCCAGAATTGAGTCTATCACTACCCATAAGAATGTTATTGAGGTAGCCAGGCATACTATCTTGTTTTGTGCTAATTGGATGTGGGATGCCTAACTCTCCGGCTAAGTGTGCAAAGGCTTTTAGTAGGGTGCTGCACAGGTCTGCACCTGGTTCCCCAATGAAGATGAAATCACCCAGATGATGCATCTTTCTTTCTGACCAGGTATGCCAAGTGTCAGTGGTGATTCCTCCTAAAGGGCGGAGAAGCGCCGGCCCGATTGCGCAGCAGGTACATGTAAATCATGGTCATTACCATTTTATTACAGTGCGGGCGGTGGCACATTGTATAAATGATATGATGTGCCGCCGGCCTGCACTGTTCTAGCGTGAGTGTCAGTGTGAGGGCAGGTGCGGGGTTGATGGCAGCAGCAGGATGACTTATGAAGCTGCTAGTGCAGAGTGCGCATGTTGTATTGGCTGGTTGTCTTGCAACGACCAGCCTGACATGCACACTTCAGACTGCACCAATCCCAGGGTTGTTAAACTGCCCGGGAATTGCAGGCACAGGCACCTAGCCTCAAAAGGAATGCTGGGTTAGCCTGCTCAAACCAATTCTGGCACTTCCCTCATGCTGAAAACAGCAAGAGAGCAGAGAGCAGCTCCAGGATTGTTCGGTTTATGTTGGCTGTAGGCAGTCAACCACCTTCCATTCCTTCCCTTCCCTGTGGCCCATTTCTTGGTGCAGCGTGAGGATTTGTTGCCCGGCGGGCTCCTGCTTGTGTTGGTGTCCTATACAGCATCTTACCCCCAATCTCCTCTGAAATACTGCGCACCTTCATTGACTTAGGGTGTTATACTGGCTGGGTAAGTGGAGGTTGCGGAACGGACTAAAGGTTTGATGGAGGACTGTGCCGTATTTTACTACATTCAACATACGGGTACTCAGCCACAGTCTGAGCCGCTCAAGCCTAGCAAAGGGCCAATAAGAGCAAGGGTCTTAAGTGCTCGTTGTTTATGATTGGCTTGGCACATAGCTGCCAAGGTTTCAGATTGCTATGTGTGACATTTGCATAATTTCAGTGTAATTATGAGTGACATTTCAGGGACTATGAGTGACACTTTCTCGCAAGCAAAATAAAGCAATAAAGATGAGGGAATCATGTAAATATCAGAAAATACACTCATTTCAGCAACGAGAAACTCTAAGAATATCTTAAAAGTACTGCACAGGCCCATAAATGGGAGGGGCACTAATCTAGTACGCTGACAGATTTTCGGGTGGGGATGGCAAGTGGAAACTACTTTACTTACTTACCTCTGTTACTAGTTATCAGATCTTCATCCAGGCAACCGCAGCGCTACGTGTCTGGCCTCGACGATTGGTTCTGCAGCAGGCTCAGGCTGCCTCGAGCCATCCCCACGGAAATCATTTCCCTCCCCCCGCCTGACTGTGGAGAGTCCTGCCTGGTGGTGGTAACTGTCACGCACTGACCGGGCCGTGAAGATAAACTTACTTAGTGGTGCCCGCTATGATCAGATGAGACTCAGAAGCGCCCCGCCTGTATGATTTAATTACTGTTATAATCACAAATGAACTGGGATCAGACTGCAGATTTAAACCAGGAGAGGCTCAGTCACTGGAAGGATGATGAGAGTGAGCAGCCCTGCATGAGATGCTATTCAAATTAATTTTTCAGATCATTGATCATCATGAGAGTAGTATACTAATAAAACACTTACTTGAACGAAGAGTTGTTGTCAGAGAATTTTCGTTTTCCCGGTCCGTCCGGCGGCCGCACAGGGACCCCCCGCCGCGGCCGCACAGGCTCAGCTGCACTGTGAGTGCTCTGCACTGCTACATGACAGATCATGCACTAGTCTCTGCAGCGACTGCAGACTGTTCTTCTCCGACCCCCAGGCCCACTGCAGGCTGACACTCTCTCTCGTCCCCCGGGCCGGCCCCGCTTGGCCGCAGTAAGTTTTGTTAAGTTTGCGCCCGCGGCGCCGCCGCCCGGCGATCACCGCGGTCTGCCTCTTCACGGGCGGCGGCGGCCATGACTCGTCGTCACTAGAGTGTCTGTGTGTGTCCTAGCGTAAGCGGTGACAGCAGCACGCCACGGCGGGGACTCACTCCCTGACAGACTCAAATTTGAGTCCCCCGCCGCTTTTCTGCCTCAGTGCTCACTTCCTCTGAGACTGTGACTTCCTCCGGACGTGACGGCAAGTCACATGATCCGGGAGATTCATTACCATCACGCCGCCCCCTGGTGAGTGCCTGGCTGTGTGAGCCAGTAGGCGCATACTGCTGAGAGGGCGGCCCCGCCCCCTCCTTATTGGCAGCAAGTCAGTGTGTGAAAGCGCGGCAGGAATGTAACACAGCCAGGCTGAGGCAGGATTGTTACATTGTAGCCAGGCTGCTGCCTAGCCGCGCTCTCAGCGAGCAGTCAGATCATCGCCGGGTGATATCAGAAGAGAACTTAGCCCAGAGCTGAGCAGCTGCTGGCAGTGGCAGTCTCTCCTCGGAGCAGTAGAGCCGGGCCCAGGCGCCGCCGGTGGCGCCAGCTGGCGAGTCGGCAAAATGCGTGACATTGCATTTCAGTGCGGTGATGCGGAACACCGCACTGAAATGCGTGAGTGTCACACCTGAGGCGTGATACTTGGCAGGACTGCTTGGCATTAGCGTGTGTGCGGGAACTGCGACAGTTATGAAATACTCTGTGCGTGGTGGGAGGAGAATGAGTCGGGGAGCGAAAAGCCAGCGAAAGGTGCTAGTCTCCGGAATACCGGCATGAGGCCCAGCGCCTAACTCAGAAAGAGTACCAGGACCGGTACGTGCGGGGAGGCCCCCACATCCTAATGTCAGTGTTTTCTCAGTATTTAACGTTTAAAAGGCAAGTTTCATGGAACCATTTATACACTAACAACACACAGTGCCATAGTTTATGGGTCGGGCGCACAGGTATTCCTGTAGGAATGGATAGATTTAACAGCAGGAATTAAACACGCTTAATTGTTGGCGAATAATAGTGTGGGGAATGTGGGCAATAAATCTATACTGCCTGTGTACAAGGGACTGGAGAAAACAAGTAGAATTTTTGTTGCATGGATTTTATCAGGGGTTGCTGCTTAACTAATCATTCAACAGTGATGTAGGTCTCGTTGGTGTGCAGTGGTGTTTATTTTCATAAAATGGACCCTTTTCACATTGCTCTTCCCCATTGGTTGGAGGCATGCCTGCAGTGACAACAAAGATTTGCTAAATTAGCTTTAATTCAGCAATCTCGTGGATTAAAAATTCTCTCCTTTATAAACGTGTACAAGCTTGTAAATGAGTTGGGAAGTGCTCGCTACTTAAAATTCATCCCGAATTTTTACGCCCACCACTTTCAAATGTCGCCAGCCACCACTGCCAGAGTAATGCCCCTCTAAAGAAGTGCTAAAGATCATGAAATAGGCACATGACACTGCACACACACCGTGGGCAAGGACTTGGCATACACATAATGGCCCTCAAATTGAAAAGCCAGCAATCTAAAAGTGTCCAGGTGGACTGGTAGCAGGTAAAAGCTGGATTTAACACCCCCTATTGTTACTAAAGTGTCTTTCCCTGATGCTCTAACTCAATTGTGTCCTCTATGCTTGCGTAAGCTAATGATCACTCCTCCAAATCAAGGTGTCATTCACTGACTCTCCTACCGAGTCTGATAGGTGGTCAATCACCATAAACTGGCCAGGCTCTTTCTTTAAGACTACCCTGAAACTATAAATTCAGGGAATGCTTTTTCTTTGGTTTTTTCGAATTTTGCAGCGCAGCAACTGTTGTGGCCTACAGGGTGTGGTTTATTCTGCCCCTACTGCACCCCCATACCTTCCTTTGAATGATGTGGGATTGGCTCCCCTTTTCATGCTCCCCCCCGTCCTCTCGTGCTACATGCCAACAGACCCTATTCAGGTGGAAGACTTCTGATTTTTTTAAGCCAAAAATGGCTCCCACCTGAAATTGCCTTTGCTTCAAAGCATGCCAATGGGAAAAATTAAGTCCCCTGATTTTTTTTTTTTCGGTTTTAAAATGTTGGCATGCATGCGCTATAGAACCCAGGCTTTGTCTCGTCTTCTGTGCCTTTCTGCCGCATAGGACACGTTACAACGCACACATTTACAAGGCGTGCCATTACAACGCATTTTTTACAATGCAAAATCCATTACAACGCATGTCATTACAACACAAGCCATTACAACGCATAAGCCATTACAGCGCAAATTACTATTCTAACTCCGCCGGGGCGTTACTTTGGGGAATGCGTTGTAATGGCATGCGGTGTAATGACATGCATTGTAATGGATTTTGCGTTGTAAAAATGGTGTTGTAATGGCACGCGTTGTAACGCGTGGGTTGTAAACAATGTCTTTCTGCCAGCTTTCCCTCCCTGATCTTGGGGAGCAGTGTGAGTGCTTTTCCTGGTCACTAAAGCTCCGTGGTGGGAGGCCCGGCTCTCGGCAGGTTAAGGCTCTGCCCCTCCAGTGCTGCTTTGCTGACTGGGCCTTCACTCTAGTTACTGCAGCTATTCCTGTATCTTTCAGCAGACACTTTATTCGACCTTCAGATAGAAGGGCAACCATCTCTGCCTTATTAAGAGTTTTGAATATAGACAGATTGCAACAATCACTGGAAGTTTATTTTTTGTGGTCATTTCCTCCTTACATGAACCTGAGCACTCAGCACAGAGTTTTGCTAGTTCATCGGAAAATTCTACGGACTCAATTAGCAGAGCCAAACCTATAACTTTTTGTCTTATCCCGAAAAGTATCTTTGCGAATTGATGTTTTTTTGGTTTCTATTGGATAGCACACCTTTTTTGTTATAAAATGCTTTTTCTACTTATTCAATTACTGTATTACTATACGACAAGAGATTTTCACTGATGGGGCAATCTCTTGTTAGATTTGGTGTTAGCTAAGATATTTTGATTTTAGTAATATTACATACCTAATATACTTATAGGGGCTTTCAGACGGCCCTCTTCACCTATCGGTCTGTTGCTGCGTCAGTCACATTTTTATGCTGCCTAGCCCTTGGCAGTGGGTCAGCCCACTTCAGTTACTGGATAAATTCACTGTGAGTGATGGCATTCTGCTCCTTCTCAAGGAAAACATCCGAATAGGTTATAAAATGTTTTTTTTCTTGTTATCTAATTACTATACGAGTTCGTTTTTATCGATGGGTCAATCTCTTTTTAGATTTGGTGTTAGCCAAGATATTAAAATTGTAGTAAAAGTACATAGTTAACATACTTATAGGCGTTTTCAGTCAGCCTTCTTCATCTATTGGTCTGTTGTTGTGCCATTCAGATTTTTTTGCTGCCTAGCCTGCAGCAGTCTATTTTAGTCATTGGCTTACTTGACTGTGAGTGATGGTATTCTGTTCTTTCTCAAGGAACACTTACGAATAGGTTATAAAATGTTTTTTTTCTAGTTATCTAAATACTATAAGAGTTCGTTTTCACTGATGGGGCAATCTCTTTTTAGATTTGGTGTTAGCCAAAATATTTTGATTTTAGTAAAATTACACTTAATATACTTACAGGGGCTTTCGCCTGCCCTCTTCTTCTATTGGTCTGTTGTTGTGTCAGTCACATTTTTATGCTGCCTAGTCTGCAGTGGTTCAGCCCCCTTCAGTCATCGGATAACTTTACTGTGAGTGATGACATTCTGTTTTCTTTGTCAAGGAGCGCATCCGATTAGGTTATAAAATGCTTTTTTCTAGTTATCGAATTACTATACAAGATTGATTTTCACTGATGAATCAATCTCTTTTTAGATTTGGTGTTAGCCAAAATATTTTGATTTTAGTAAAATTACACACCTAATATACTTACAGGGGCTTACAGCATCTATTCGTCTGTTGGTGTGTCATTTACATTTTTCTGCTGTCCAGCATGGGGTAGTGGGTCATCCCACTTCAGTCATTGGTTAAAATTACTGTGAGTGTTGGCATTCTGTCCTTTCACAAGGAGCGCATCCAAATGTCATTTAGTGCCAATGACTACTACGGCAATGACTGATGTTTGAGACCACAAAATATTTTTGCTTTTAGCCAAAATGTTTTATTTTGACGAGGGCCTAGAAGTTCCCCAACAATACAGTTTTACAAAAACAAAACAAGCATTGACAAAGCTAATAGCCTTGCAGCCAACACCAGACCTATTTGCTTTCACAATGCTTTTTATGGGTTAATGCCTTGATGAGGCTTCAGGAGATGGATTTTTTTGCTGGTGCAGTTTCATTGAGAGCTTATTTCAAGTAAGAACTCATAGGCTCCATTAGTGTTGAAGGCTCTTTTTCAAAAGCCGAGTGGTGGATTAACAGCACTTAACTCAACACTTAATACGGATACTGTAGTTGTTTTCCAGTGGCTCCTTGGCATCAAAGGTTTCTTTGAACAGCTTGTTTTATGCAAGAACTGAAGTGGCACAGCAAAATGTTCCGGTCAACTAAGCGGAACAGGTGCACCAATCTTAATGTTGTCTATATTTCCAAAGACCAAACCCAGCATGTGATTCAATTTGTTTGTTCGAGCAGGGTGGAGTTGTTTCAGTCCTATAATTTGCAAATTATCGAGTGGGGATTGTGCAGACAGACGTGCAGAGTTCTCACTTTATGCATTTACATCACATATCACCTGCAGAGCCTGAGGCAGAGATGTTCTTTGATGACGAGCTTGAATTAGCAGATGATTACTACACCACTACCTTTAGATACTACTCAAAGCTGCCAAGCTTCGCAGGTTCATGTGTAATGTGCTGCTCTAGTCCAGGTTTTCTCCTTTGAATTCTGGGACATTTAATTCTGTTTTATAATGGAACAAACCAGACTACAAGTCCCAGAATTCACTGAAAAAAACCTGGATGGGAGCACCACATCACACATGGGCTTGGAAACTTGGCAGGGCTGACTACTAGTCAACAATCTGAAATCAACTGAAAAACTGGTGAGAAAACACTAATTAAAGTCAGACTTCCAATGATCTGTAAGCATTGTTCGCTTTGCCCACAGTTGGGGAAACTGAAAGTTGTTGATTTAACTTTATACTGTGTTGCACGACAGCCAGGATCTGAGAGTGAGTACCATGCTAGTACAAAAGCCTTGTTTGGGTCTAACCTGCTTCATGACTTTGGAGTGCCCTAACATGCTATTGTCTCTCTGTCGGCCAAAGGCTTATCACCCTTCCAGGAAAAGGAAGTGTCAAAAAACATTAGAGAAGGTCCAAAGAATCCAACACGGTTTAAACCTTTGGTAAATGGCAGGGGTGGCTCCTCCGTTTAGGTGAAGGAGCGTCACTGCACTATTTGAAATGTCCCCAGATAAAAAATAAAATGGTAAATAAACATTAGTTACCATTTTATTTTTCATTTACTTGGCAAACCTGCGCCCCTAGTCGAGTGTCAGGATGGAGCGGGGCCTGCTGAGTGGCAGCAGGGAGGAGTGGTGGGCTGCTGGTTCACTAGTTTAAAGTACGCATGTCTCTTTGGCCCGCCGTCTTGTGACGGCCAGCCAGACATGAGCATTTTAAACCTCTCTAACTCAGAAGTCTTAGACAGCTGGATTAGAGAAAGCACAGGCCTCCAGTGCTCTTGAGAGCGCTGATAGAGGCCACTACATCCAATTCTGGAGCTTCTCTCATGCTGGTTAACAGCATGAGAGCAGCATCAGGATTGGTTAGGGGAGTTGGCTGGGCCAGAGCAGAGAAGAACATTGGGACTGGAGAGGACGTGCAGCAATTTAAGTGCCTTTTATTTCATTTTTTTGGGTATCGATTGTATGTGGGTGCATGTATGACCTAAATCGCCAACGTGCATTACATTAACGTTGTAAGGTTTAACATTTTAACTTTAAAACAATAATGTAATGCGTGTCAGCATCAATTTAGCTAATAAAGTTTTGCGCTGACCCACCACCTTTTTGCCCCCCCCCTCTCCATAGCTGGCAGCCGCCACTGTTAAATGGAGCTGCTTTGCAGGAAATGATGAAGGCCACACATCTTTTTCTCGTTTGTGGATTGACCCAGGTGGCTTGCCATTGGTGTGCTCCCATCCCGTTTTACCCTGCACATTGCTGACGTCATATCAGGGGCTGGGGGGCAGATAGGGCCTGTGTCCCAGCTCTGTTTGTCCTGGTCCCTCGCTTTTGTGTCTCACCAAACAGCTTTGGAATGTGCCAGGAGTCAACACAGAAAATAAAACAGACAATGCACTGTGCCATTTTTAGTCATTTGTCCTACTACCTTTCACTGAAAAGCAGCTCTGGTTTTCCTAAAATATTTAAATCTGACTTGTTCGATGTGTGTATGCATATATACAAGTATACATACAAAGTGAGATTTAAACGCTGCTTTTTAAAATTGACTTTGTATGTATATCGATATATACATATATAGATATATACACAGTGAGATTTAAACATTAAGAAAACGTACATATATATGGACACACACATATATATAAATATACACACACATATATATATATATATATATATATTCGTATATAAATAACCTATTGGTTGTTGCCAGTAGCTAGTTATAGTTGGGACCGACTTTTCATAGAAAGAGTGTTTTTTCATTTGGCAATAACTTTGGCGTCCTTTGGCAAATGACATTTTCAAAACTAGAATGACACTCACTTCAGCTGTTGTCTTGAAAGCTTCGGAGTGATCTGACAAGTGGGGGCCGAGAAAAAGGGGGGGGCCCAAAACTTGTTTTCCCCATGTTAATTCCATAGGGACTTTAGACACAGCTACAGCCCGAACGGATGAACGAACTTACACCAAATTTGGCACAAAGGTAGCTGTTGGTTCACAGAAGGGCCCTTTTTCTGATTTGCTGTTAATCCGTTCAGTAGTTGCGGATTTATTAAAAGAAATTTAAATTTGTATACATAGGGACGAGAAGGCTCTGCGAACCCTCGTTATCTCGTGCTGAGATCTGACTGGCTACCAACACTTCAAACCAGGAAGCGGTTTCAGCTGAGTCCCACAAATTTTTTTTAAAAGAGAAGGAGCTGAGTAGGAATACCCTTACCTCCTAGACCTCTTGGGGGGGGGGGGGGGGGCCCAGAGGGACCCGCCAGGGCAAAAAAACGTTTAAAAAAAAAGTTCAGCAGAAGCCACGCTGATGCGCGGGCTCCCGCGCTTCTCTATTATTTAGCCCCCCGGGGGCAGGCGGCTTAAATTAAATGATATATGAGGGGGGACCCCTCCTTGTGTCCCCAGGACCGTCACCTCCCCGGGGCTAATTGAAAAGAAATGGGTGGGTCTTGCAAACCCTTCCAATGTCCCAGGGACCACCACATGGCTATTTTCTGTGTAATGGGGAGCCTCGCGGACCCCCCAGACCTCGGGGACCATACCTCCCCGGGGCCAAATTGTATTATTAAAATGTATATATAATATATATACACACATATACACATGCACGCATGCTTTATGAATGACCTTGGTAGGTGGCCCTTCCACTTTAAACGGCAGCCAAAATGTGCACCTCTAACATTCACTTCTAGATAGACGCCATTGCAATTAATGAGGCAGTGTCACAGTAGTATCTAACATCAGGGAGTAGTGTGCAGTGATGAAATGAAAAGAAAAAACACTTTGCTGGGCTCTAGTAGTAATGGAAGGAAGTGCCAATTCAAGTTATGAATACCGTGTGCACTGATGCTAATTACAAGCAATTAGAGGTAATGCAGGGGGAGTGTTGCGGCATCTCCTGGTTAGTGAAGTGTTCAGTTCTGAGCAGGTGAGACCGCCATGTTCCTCTAGCCTGACTGCTTCTGGCATCGCAGGAGATGGAAGCGGCCTGTGGTTTCAAAATTTAAAACAAAAACCAACTCTCGCCCACACACTAGTGGCGCAGTAGGTAGGTTTTCGTTCAAGCAAAAAATAAAATGCATTCTAAAATGACGTACATCAGATAAACAAATGGAGCTAATTTGGGAAGGAGCGTTCCGGCGTCCCCCTGACAAGCGAACTAGTCAAGTTCCTAGTGCCAAAAGAATGGCTATAGAGTTTAAGAAAGATGGCATCTGGAAACTGTAATCGGCCTTTCAGAACTCAACTAACAGCAAAGATAATATCTATCACCAATGCAATAATGCAAGATTATTGGTAATTAATGGCCCAATTACTTATTGGTACTCTTCATTACTCTGAGCTCTAGGCTTCCTCATCACAGTACTTCTGAGTTGAGTGTAACCGACATAGTGGTATAGCAAGGGTATTACGAATGTGAAAGCAGCAAAGGAAAATCAGCCTGCCTACACCCGGTTGGGTAGTAAAAGACATCCATTAATGATGTGCAGTGGCCCCTCACTCCCCCTCCCCCACATCCGCCTGCAGGCCCTGGTGCCACACTAGTGATAGCTATGCCCCTGACAATCAAGACAGGTAGTCATGATATAACCCATATCAAAAATACAATTTGAAAGACTATTCATACCATTTTATAATTTATTCTTTTTTTATGCCTCCTCTTCCTGTTTCCTTTCTTAAATTTCCCACACTCCCATCACCCAGCCAGTCCATCTAGACGAGCAGTGACAGCTCATATGCAGGGCATGGCTAGACTGTCACATGGAAATCTCGGACTCGGCGCAATGAAGATTACCGGTAAATAATTGCACCATTACCACTTTATCTACTACCCTCACTGCAGTCCGTATAGAATGAGCAGGGCACAGGGTCACTAAATCACATATGATGTTTTTCACATGGGCACCTCCAGGTCACAAAAGATCCCCATCACGGGCAGAGTCCCCCAGGGTTCCACACAGTTTCCGGTCTTCTTCAGATTCTACATGGAGCTGTTTGGTGCTCTGTTCACAAATAACGGCATTAAGATTCACCAATATGCCGATGATACACAACTGTACTTGAAGACTCCTCTGCTTCAGACATCCAAAGCCTCTAACACTGCTTGCATATCATCCAAGCCTGGATGCCCAGCACTTACGTGTAGGTCAACCCAACAATGACTAAATTCCTATTTTTTACCAAGAATAACAAACTTGATACAGTACAAATCTGGCTCAATGACATGAACCTTGACAGCTTTGAACCGCAACTCTCACAAAAGCCAAATCACCTGGATTCACCATGGACATCAATCTCTCTTTCAAGGAAAATATTGCCAAAAATCAAAGATGACCTGGTGCTAGCTATTTCTTCTAAAGAAACCATTACTTCCAGAAAGCTACTTCAAAGCTGCTATTCAAGCCCTTGTACTCTCTTGTATGTAAGAGGACGGTGGAAATCCCTACTCCATGGCCTCCCGGTTTCCACACTGCCACCCTTTAGGGGCATCCTGCAGGTCACAGCATGTCTCAGTCAGGGCATGAAGAAATATAATCACATCACCCCATCCTGACCGCATTGCCGGCCCACACCATCTTCAAAACCAGCTACATCATTTACAAAGCAATCACATCCAGCAACTTCACTTATATTACAGTCAAGCTCACCATCCCTGGTGGTTCTAGACACACCCGCAGCCAGGACCCCATCCGACTTTAGATTAAGAAATGTAAGGAAGAAAACAAGAAAAAACAAGACAACGGGCCTTCTATGCATGCAGGATCTGGAACAACATCCATGTATACATCAGGATTCCCCCAATGCTGCTCGAATGTAGGAAAGAGTTGAAGACTCACCTCTTAAAGAACACTGCATTCAGCATTCACAACTCAGCTTCCTCTAATGTCACTCTTGACCAAGTTTGCCTTTAGCCATGTAGCTCGCTCTATTGCCTTTTTGGCTAGGTTCACAATATAGAAATACCATATACATACATACCTACATAGATATCCCGTGACAAAGTGGAGAGGTGTGGTGCAGCGGCCAGGGCAGCTGACTTCGGAGCACAGGGTTCACGGTTCGATCCCCGGCTCCGGCGGCAGCTCAACTCAGCACCATGTGACTCTGGGCAATAGCTCACTTAATTTCCACTCCGGCCCCCAGCGCCTTGAGACCCGTAAGGGTGAGTAGCTGCGCTATATAAAAACGGACTTACTTACTTACAAACATAACGCATCCACTACGTTGACCTAACTGCTACATCACTAGGTAAGTATAGTGTTTGTAGATGTGGAGCTAAGAATAGCAAATATATATATACTTCAGGATGTATTGGTAGGTGATGTAGTAAATACATTTTGTAGGTCAACATTAATGATTTGATATAGTGTCATACAACCGTACTGAGCAATCATAATATCCCAAGAACTCACCAGCCCCCTCCACAAAGTGATGCAACGGTCAGATAAGAATAATGTAAAGCACTGAAACACTGGTAAACTGTACCTAAAATAGCTGCGCCAAGTACAAATGGCTGTACAAACCGCACCATAGAGTCATAAGGGTGTTAAAGATATTTCTGATGTTCAGTTTTAGGTGACAAGTTATTTGTGTGAATTAGTCATTTTAATGATGCATATGACTGTAACCGATGAACTATTGATTTTTCACTTCAAACTCTGTGATTATTTCATTTAGAAGTATGATAAATCATGTAGTATAGTTATGCCACATTTTTGTGTAAGACACGCTTATTTTAAAATGGATGCAGTTTCTGGTGTACTGCTCATCTTGCTCCTGCTCATTCCCCCTGTCAAACAGCAGCCCACTGCAAGTGTTCTCTCCCCACAGTTTCCTCGGAACATGGAGTGCAATGACGGAAATAGATTTCCGCTGAAAGTCCCGATGTAAGAATAAAGAAGAACATAATTCTTTGGGCTATTGAAATGTTTCACATTGGGTTTTACATCTCCAGAGTGCAGTTGCTGAGGAGGAAGCAAGTGGAAGATTTCTCTTACCTTAAGTAATGGGTTAGTGTTAAGAACCTTTAGAATTTACGAAATTGTTTTTAGTTTGCCAGAGACCTAACCGTGATCATGCCATACTGAATTTGCAGTTTTAGTAATTAGTAAGCATAAAATGTGTATAAAATCCCTGGTTTTGAAGGATCGAAGGCGATTTCTCATTTTCCCCCTGAGACTCTGTCCGATTATTTTGATATTTTCTTCCTCACTAGGATGTTGTCAGTACTCTTCATGAGTTTGGCACTTAGATTTTAGAGGGATTTTTCTATTAACTGACTAGGGTTCTGCTTTGATTTATTATTCTGTATTCCTATATTCAGAGTCTTTATGAGAAAATTATGCATTTGCCTGATATGTTTTATTAACAAATCTGTATATTTTGAATGGTCCCAGTTTATGATTACCAAGTTACCCTGCTAAATTTGGGGTATTGATGGGGAAGGTCGTCTTTTGCTGCTAGATAATGAGAAGAATCGTGGGTCTGAACTACCTATGGTAAATTTTAGAGTTCATTCGATATTGGGATTCAGAAGATTATTGGGATTCGGCTACCACAAGGGCATAAAAGTTTAGATGTGACATCAGGCATAGCTGCACCACAGAAGCATAACAGCGAATTCCCCTTGCCTTAACTCATGAAGCAGGCAGTCAAATCGACCCTTCACTTCTGCAATAGGAACTTTTAGACTCTATCTCGCGCTTATACAGAAACAAGCCAATGTCATCTACTCAATGTCATCCGTGCTGCGTAAGACACCAAGGCTCTCATGATAAACTGGCTGGAAATTTTGCAGCAATACTTGGCGGCCTGAATTAACATTACCAGTTGGTATCTTCACACCAAATTCCGGCCATTACAAGTTTTTTCCCGGAAATGCGGAATAACTGCTCAGACCCAGAGTTACTGGGTCCTTTAACTGGCAGATTTCCTGTATTTCTGTAAGAAAACCATTCACATTTTCTGCCTGCTCTAAGCAGATGGAAAGTGTTGTAGGTTTCTGGTGAGGGCTAAGAGGGTGTTGTGATGGTGTAGGGTTGCAGTGTTCCACATGTGTCAGTCCAGGGGGAGCAATGTCTGCTCCCCCTAGACTGTTGCCCGGGGTGAGGAGGGTCCAGCTAATGCTATTGCCCACAGCACATGCATCAAATCTTGCAGGCCGGATGGCTCTTGGCCCAGAATTATCGGGTCTGGAGTTTTCAGACCCAGTAATTCCAGGCCCAGAGATTCATAATTATGACTTGGGGTATGTTGTATTCACACAGTTAGGCATTACTGTATATACATATACCGCACTAGCACACCCAACCAACCCCTGAAGCCACAAACACCACAGCTGGCCAGGCCGAAAATGAATGTGAGCACCCAGGGAACCAAACAACGACGGTGCAAGAGACAACAGAACACAGCAAAACCCATACTCAACCCGGGACAAAGACCCGGGCCATAAGAGAAGCAGGAAAGGGAGGACAAAAACACAAAATGCTCAGCGTTCAAAGCTGAAGGTGAAGCGACATTCACCTACCCACCACACAAAAGTGGTAGACACGAGTGACTCAAAAACATAGTCAACTCTAACCAACGCCCACAAGGAAGAAAGTGGTGTAAAGGAAAGAATTGATAATTGTAACCCTCATTTATTCATGAGCGATGAAGAATTCGTTAATATTCCTTCAAGGACAAGTGATGAAAGTATTGGAGATACTGGCGACAGCATTGCTGCGCATAGACCTAGACTTGCTATGCATAGACCTAGGTGTCCACCCAGATATTTGCAGGATTACATATGTGGTGACTTCTAATCTCATTACATTATTACTTGTGTGATCATTTATGTTTTTTGATTTATTTTCTTGCTTTTGTTTTGTTTTATTTTTGTATTATTTAAGGGAAGATGATGTGTTGTATTCACACAGTTAGGCATTACTGTATATACGTATACCGCACTACCTATACCTTTAAATAAGTTGTTCCATGGTTGTCATGGCATGCTTGTAATGTTCCAGGTGTTACGCATTAGGATTCCTGGAGAGTCAGTTATCGCTGGCTGGACAGGGATTACCAGCGTGTTACTCGCACTCCAATAAATATCTACAATGAACCAAACCGGACTCCTGAGAAGTTATTTATGAACACAACAGGGTACTTTGCTCAGAGTGATTGCTCTGGGTGAAATATCCCTACTTGTAATGACAGCCAAAGAGAGGATGGAAATAAGGAAAACCAAGGCCATTTTCAAAAATCCCCCCAAACCTGGGACATCAGCAGTGTCAGTTATCAACCTTGAACTCACAGCTCATGCGCCAGTCATCACCAGGCTAACAAATGCTATCAACCCCCTTGAGAACCAGTCTTTGGCTCTCAAGCCAGCTCCTGCCCCCTGGTACTCAGACAGTCTCAAGAGAGAAAAGGCTTTATGTAGGGCTAAAGAAAGAAAATGGTGGAAATCCAAATCGGAGCAAGATGAATCGCTCTATCGAGTGGCTCATAGAGGCTACCTAAATAGCTGTAACCTAGCTAGGAGAACCTATCTAGGCTCCCGCATTATGGAAGCTAAGAACTCCTCTCGGGAGCTCTTTACTATTCTAAAGGAGTTCACGAACCCGAGGGCCAACAATCCGCTCCCGCCACCCACCTAGGAATTATGTGAGGACCTAGGGAGCCACTTTACCAATAAAATCAACGTGATCTGTCGTGCCTTTGGGCCTGAAGAGGGAGTCCATGATAGAGCCCCCCTTCAGGGAAACCGTTGTCCCTCGAGCTTAGAATTTTTTCCTAACGTCACTGGTGAACAAGTAAGCTCTTTATTAACTCAGGTGAAATCCGGCTCCCCACTAGACCCGGTGCCGCCTGCTGTTATGTCTGAGTTAACCCCAGTCCTAGCTGATGTGCTTGCTGAAGTCTGTAACATCTCGCTAGTCACAGCTACCTTTCCGCGTAAATGGAAAACGCACGTATCAAACCCTTGCTCAAAAGGCACTAGCAGACCCCACTGATTTACAGAATTTTAGACCGATTTCTCTTCTTCCTTGTTGCTCAAAAATCATGGAGACACTAGTCAAGCAGCATCTTTCTTGCTACTTGGAACAGAACAACATTCTGGATATATCCCAGTCTGGTTTCCGTGCTTCATATAGCACTGAGGCCGCACTGTTGGAGGTCACTGACACTTTAAGGACATCTCTGGATAAGGATATCCCAGCCATGTTAGTGCTGCTTGATCTGTCGGCTGCCTTTGACACCATCTCTCATCACATCCTCTTGGATAGGCTTCGAGAGATTGGTGTCAGAGGCATGGCCTTTAAATGGATCCAGAACTATTTGTCTGACAGAACACAATGTGTCCAGTTGGACTCCTTCGTGTCACAAACCACTTTGGTGGATAAGGGGGTCCCACAAGGTTCTATCCTGAGCCCAACCTTGTTTAATATATATGTGGCCCCCTTAGCCTCAATTATTAGGAACTGTGGGTTTGAGACCATATCTTATGCAGATGACACGCAGGTGATAGTCCCTATTGAGGATAACCCTGCAGTAACCAAACTAAAGTTTATAAACTGTATGACTAGTATAGCAAGCTGGATGAAGAAGAATTTCCTTAAACTTAACTCCTCCAAAACAGAGATATTGTTGTTTGGTAAAGCGGAGGAGCTGTGGACCCCAGATTGGTGGCCATCAGAACTAGGAGAAGCTCCCTCCCCTAGAGGATGGGCCAAGAACCTGGGCATCAAAATTGACAACAAACTATCTATGGAAGAACAGGTGAAGACCGTATCAGGCACCTGTTTTGGAACCATGCGGATGCTCAGAAAGATCATCCCGTGGATCCCGCTCATGCCAGAAAGGCTCTTATTCAGTCGCTCTTAGTGAGTCGACTGGATTATGGCAATTCTCTGTTGGTTGGAGTGAGGGAGGACCTGGTATCCAAACTACAAGTGGTTCAAAATACGGCAGCCCGCCTTGCCCTTAACAAACCAGCGCGGACCCCCTCTTTACCGCTCCTGCGCCAACTACATTGGCTTCCTATCAGGAAACGAGCTATCTTTAACCTGCAATGTTTGGTTTTTAAGTCTCTCCAGGGGACCGGGCCGGCCTACCTGATGAAGAAGATTGAACGTTATCAACCCGTATGACAGCTGAGATCCAGTAACCGCAATCTGCTCTGCATGCGGAGAATAAGGAAGGCCAAAATGGGTGGGCGTGCATTTTCTCATCTGGCTCCCAGTCACTGGAATATTCTCCCCGATGAGATTCGCGCCTGTTCCAATTTCTCCCAATTCAAGAAAATGCTCAAGACCTGGCTATTCTAAATGGTTCCTACTGTCAATAGGGTGTTTCTTCTCAGGCGCCGAGAGATCCCCTTGGGGATGATTCGTTGCGCCATACAAATGAGTAAATAAATAAATCAAGCATGCTATGGTTATTCATATGCTCAAAAAGCCCTTTCTTGAGCTTGACACACCTCCATTATAGGTTTGATTCAGGCCTAAATTGTTGTCACAGAATTAGAAACTCGCCCACCAGTTTTTCTTTTACTGGAAATAAAATGGCTTACTAACTGACTTCCATTCAGAGTTTAGACCTAGGCGAGGCATGGAGACTACACTAATAAACATCAGGGAAGATCTCCTCAATAGCCGTGATCAAAGCACCCTCTGTTCTCTGAACTCCACACCTTTTAGCTGTACACTTGTAAGGCTGCATTGCTAGATATAGAACTTCGCAAGCCACTGGCCTGAATTCCTCGCTGTACTCCAATTCTAAGCCACTGGCACTTCACTGCGAACTACCTAGCTTCATCAGAGCGTTCTGGTGCAATCTTGGAGTCAGGCAGACATACACTGCTGCCTGACCCTGCTCACCTTGCTGCACCCACTTGCCGCCTGCTTCACAGAGGAGCAGAGGGGCCAGAGGCCATGGCATATAGATGCGGGACCAGCACCCAGGCCCACCAGTCTAACAGTGAGCATTCCCCGTCTACTGCTACAGCCAGCATTCACCCACTCCTGCTGATGCAAGACTCTTGAAGAACATGCAATCCAGCCGCGGACCGTACAGCTAAGAGCAGTGGGGCCGGGTGAGGGGGGTTTTCGACGGACGATGACCAGGGAGAATTAAATAAATAATTAATTTGCCCTGGTCATCGTCGGTCGAAATCCCCCCTCACCAGTCCCCACCGCTATTACCTGTACGGGCCACGGCTGCATGCAACAGAAGCACAACAACTTAGTCTGCCAAACTAGACTCCATGTGGAAAAGATAAAACCTCAAAGAGACTTACAGACCGCACTGTGCACTGGGACATCGCACAACTCCCCGCATTTGATAGGAACAAACAGGCGAGGTGCCTGGAGAGGACGAGCTTTGAGAGGAAGCTAAAAGCAAGAGGATGGGAGGTAAAAAGTCATCAAAGAATACCCTTGCCATATCACTTCTTCGAATTATTGTTTTTATTTGTGGTAAATCATGAATGCCCAGCTTGCAAGTGTGCTACACTCAATCTGTAATGACTGTGACGACGAAGGTGGGCAAGGCGGTATTGGGCCACGTTACTGAAAGAGAAACTTTAGTGCCATTTGAAATTGAAGCAATGTATCTGTAAATCTAGGCAACCCTTAGACTGGTAAATTCTATGACTCTTAGACCTGCTTCAGTTTTGCTGCAAGCTGCCTCCTTGGGCGAGAGCAAGCCTTGGGTGAAAAGCCTTCTTTAGTAAAGGATGTTTAACTCTTTATAATCTGCCATCTTGCACAGCTGCTGTGAAACATTCAAGCATCTGGCGCTATATTAGATATTTTGATTACACCGTTATATCATGCCTGCCTACACTCACACATAATTAAAGTGCATTGGTCCCAACTGCTGAACAGGTGCCTGATGTCTGAACCTGCCTGGTCTTTGCTTACTAAAAACAATGCAGAAGTGAGATTGATCCTCTAATGAAGAGTCCCAGAAGAGAGATTTGATCAAACCTTACCATGGCATTCAGATGGGTTTCATAACTCCAACTTTTATTAGCACCAGAGGTACAAAATAACTGCAGACAGTTAAATGCGCATTTGCAAAATAGTTAGAATGTGTATCTGGCCAACCAATGCCAGAAAAGCAGGAGCTTTATCATTAACAAATCATATTTCTTCTTTCTCGCTATATTTGCAAATTGAAATTGATCAAGGCACCAATTTAATCTAAGTATGTAGCAAAGAACATATTTAATGCTGGCAGTCTAACAAATATGTGTAAAGCTGAGTCAATAGCTTGTGAAAATCGGGAGTGGCTCCGCCATTTGAGCGCAGGAGCGTCGCCCCACTAACAAAAATGCACCCGGGAAAGCCAAAAAGATGAAAAATAAAATAAAGTTAATTTATTACCATTTTATTTTTCACCAACCCATCCCGAACCGAGTGTCAGGACCCGGCGGGGCTATTACTGCAGCAGGGAGGAGTAGTGGGCTGTGCACTTAGGTTTAAAGTGCCCATGTCTCTTTGACCAGCTGTCTTGCGACGGCCAACCCGACATGGGCAACTTAAACCTCTCTAACCCAGCTGTCCTAGACAGCTAAGTTATAGAAAGCACAGGCCTCCAGTGCCCTTGAGAATGCCAAGTGAGGCCGTTCCCCCAATCCTGGTGCTTCTCTCATGCTGCTTACCAGCATGGCAGCAGAGCCAGGATTGGTTAGGGGAGTTGGCTGGAGCCTGAGTGGGTGCCTGGAGGAGACAGAGAAGAAGAACACTGACTGGAGCGAGGAGGACATCGGACGTGTCGTGCAGCAAGCAAGGTAAGTGACTATTATTTTTTTATCTATAGTCGCCACTCACCTTACATGCATGCACCCACCCCACCACTCTTCGTAGTTGCCAGCCGCTGCTGGTGAAAATATTAAAGAAGCGGCTTAGTGAATCCAGCAATTGTCTGGATATTCCATGGAGGAATGAGGGCAGGGCAGGCCTAAAGACTTTTGCTCTGTCAGGGAAATAGCCTGCCAAGCATTTCATGTCTCATACTTCCTGGTCTACACTAAGTGGAGTGTGACAGTCTGGCTAGGATTTATTTAGTCTTGACCTGACCGGGGTTTGCCTGCCTGAAAATCATTTACCTTTGGGAGCTTTTGTGAGTCATTTGTGAGCATACAGCATACACGTCTGTTCACAATTGACCTTTTCAGCCTTGGAAGAGAAGTTACAATCTGAGCCTTCAAAACGTTGAGTGTGTTCTATTTATCTCCTCATCTTTTATTGCTGTTCCAACTGGTTGGCGCAAGTCAGTGGGGTAACGTGAAATGATGGGGCATCTGCAAAGTGTGATGAGGAGCCCTTGAGTTTCCTATAACTCACAGGTATTCATTGGCTTTTAGCTTAAAGGGACCTCCTGAAGGTTTAGGGCCCCCTGCCAACTGCTGGGGCCCCCCTGCTCAGCAGGGGCGGCACGTGCCAGCGTTACCCCCTGCTGTAAGTGCAGCTGCGGCCCTTCTGTAGGGCAGAGCGGCAATGCCCCCACCTTTTTCCTGGCAAGAGGATGTCTGTCAGGCTGAATAGAAGTCAGCCTGACAGACACTCTTCTTGTTCAGGTCAGACATCTAGGAGCTAGTCATGCGCTAAATGCGCAGGCTCCTGGCTGTTTGAGCGGAACTTTGCCAGGCTGAGGATTTCACAGCCCTGTGGTGCGACCTCCTCAGCCTGACAAAAGTGCCTCGAGGCACTCCCCCCTCGTGACGAAGGGGATCGTCACTGATTGCTTCGGACCTGGGCGCTTCCGTTTTAAGCCCTGAAGTGCCCAGGATCGAGTGCAGGGCCGGACTGGCCGCAGTGGGCACCGGGCGTTTCCCCGGTGGGCCGCCAGGGTGGGGGCCGGTTTTGTTACCTGGGCCGGCAATTCGGCCCCCTGTAACAAAATCGGCCTACACCAGCCCTAGTTGTCAGCTTGGCCGCACCCCCCCCCCACCACCAGGGGGGGCCAGCCGAGCAGTTTGCCAGGGCCGGTTTCGGTTCCCAGTCTGGCCCGACCGAGTGTCAATCAGTGACACCTTGTCGCAGAGTGGGGTGGGCTCTGCCTCACTGACCCCCCCCATCCCACTCTGTGATGAGTGAGGGACTGCTGCCTTCCGTCAGGGAAGGCAGCAGTCCCAACCCTCCTGGGACCTCAGAGGCTTCCCTCTCTGAGGGCTTCAGCGAAGGTAAGCTTTACGTGTTTTTTTTATGTTTGGTGTGTACGTGTATGTAGGAATTAACCTTCTTTGATTATTCTGTTGTGGTGTCAATGCATGCTCTATCTGCTGGCCTATGCGCTCGGTCTGCTCTAGGCATAGGCCGATATGCAAGGATGAACTCCAAATGCTTCCCGCCAACAGTAATGAAAGTTACTGCACAGGTGGCAACAAACACACACACATCAAATTGAGCACTATAAAGAGAATAACTTTCATATACTCCAGAAAGCCCTGTTTTGCTATGCAGCTGGCTATCACGTGATATACAACAGCACTAACCATTAAGAAACAACAAATGCAAACTTTCAAAAGAGCACTTTAAGCAGAACAAGTCATTCATTCCGCCCAGTGCAGATGTGCTGTGTACTTGGCTATCACGGTGCTCACAATGACACCTCCCACAATGATACACTATGGAATAAAATCAAACAGAAAGCATTCGACACAATTCCAAACAGAACCTGGATAAATCATGTAGACAGCTATCACAGAACCCAACTGCACCTCACCACCGCTGGGCAATCAGCTGACCTAGCGGGCTGCAAACTGCATAAGTAATTGATAAAGACATCTATCTGACACCTTAAACACCACAACGATACACCCATAGCTCAATCAAAAAGACACATTTACCCTACGGAGAAAACAAAAACACAAAACAAAACCCCTGACACATTATCGGAAGCTGAATCAGGCTCTACTCTGTGACAGCAAACACAAATAACTGTGGAAAGTCACTAAACCATTACCACACGTTCATACCAAGAGCAGAATATGTACTATGCAAAAACTAATAACATAGCGTAATATGATGTAACATCACATGAGGTCCGGTTGGTGGTGGTGTAAATAGAACCACATAAAGCTATAATCTGATCATTCGAATTGATGGCAGGTAGTGTAACAAATTCATCCATTCATTCAATTTTCAGAGTACATGTTTCAAATTTGATATGATAGATTAAGCAAAACAAACAAATATGAATTCATTTAACTGACGTGTTTAGAGGTATATTCTACAACCCAATTTGCAAAAAAAGAAGGTAGAACTATTTGCACAAAATTACATATCATGTTAGGATTGAAGCATTTCAGGTACCGAGCATTATTTAGGTAAAAGCTTTAAAGTGGGCAATGTATCCACTGTCGAGTACATAGTTTCGATTTCAAAGAAAGGATGAGGGCAGAGAATTAAAATTAATTTATATTACCCTGTTGAGAAAGTTCCATCCAAGAATCAAGAGATATCTTTATACTGAGAAGAGGAGATACAAGCCTCCACATTTTCAGCGGATAAATTAGGAATTATGGTGTTCCATGAAAACAAGAGTGAATAAATGAAATAAAAAACTTGGTACAACATTCATGTGATTAATGCAAAATGCTGCTGGTATGATGTCATACAAATCGATAATGGGGGGGAAACAGGGATTCTAGAAATGGGTAGTAGACATGTTGGTGAACTATGAGAATTCTATTTGGCCTGAAGTTGCCAAAAGTAGCATGTGATATTAAAAAATTGTAATGTTGCCCTTATGGAATTTATTTTAGTCAGAGCTCAAGATTTTCTCCTATTCCCAACAAACGGGTACCCAGCAGAATAGTGTTAGGACTAGAAAATGCTTTCCAATGCTGTGATCCGAAGCCACACTCTGGTTGCCAACTTCCAAGATTGAATATGTGGCATGTGGCCACACTCCTTCCACAAGGATAGAGAATACCTGTGCCTCTCCTGCAATTTCTGGGGACAACTGGGATCAAGGGTGCTTAGAAGACGGCACAAATGAATTCTCCTAACCAGTCAATTGTTAATCTATCCCACAGACAAATGCCCACTGCAAATCTCTAAGGGACAAATTTACAATACAAAGCAGAGCCGCAAGTAAAGTTGCTATTCTCCATTGCGTGAACGGGAGAGAGCAGAACAGCATCATATCTACTAAGATGTGGTGCTGTTCTGCTCTCTCCCTGTGTTGGAGCACTTTTGGCTGCCTTGCTCCAACACAGACACACTTGCGCCATAGAATAAGGTTGCCAGCATTGCAGTAAGTATAGTTTTTGTACAGGAAGGGTTTCCTTCCTGTACAAAAACTATACATTAAGGCACGTTTATATGTGTCCTATAGAATACAGCACACGTGCAAAGAGGAAAAAATGAGGAGACATTAAAACATTTCTCCTTGTTACACCTGCCTCAGGGAGGTGCAGGATTTTGGGCAAATCCGGGTATACAATACTTTTGTACGGGTGAGTGCATTCAAACGCCCATGCACCACTCATGGAATGGCCCCTTGATGCAAAGTAAAGCAAGACAGAGCATTGTGCTGCGTTGGGTTACTTTAGGTTACAATCCAACATAAATCTCAATTTGTGTTGGATTGTAAATCCCACCAGTAGATACTGCGTCGAGTTTGTGTTAAAAAAGTAACACAAACTCTTGGTAAATCTGTGCGTAAGATGAAGATCTTGCTTTTGACTGTGAGGTGGGTCTTAGTAGTAGTTGACAAGAAATGACCACAGGTCCTGAATAGGTTTTTAATGAATTCCGAAGTTAAGCACTTCGACACTGTGAGACACCATAAGGTAAATCTCTTGGGAAATAGTCCATCTTCAGATCATTATCACCAGTAGCACAGGTGGAGGGAAAATGTGCTGCCTATTTCCAAATATAATAGACAGCCGGCATGTTGAGTGCCAACGTCACGTCTACCTTTGTTCTAATTACTGTCTTAAGAAAGGCTGCAAGCCTAGGTAAACTGCCTTCAACTTTGACTTGTTGATGGAGTGCGAATTTGGCCATGGTAGTGATCCACCCAACTGAACTCTGAGGAGCGCATTGTTGCTGAGACTTGTGTCTGCATGAGACACTAGGCACAGCCTTTAGGAAGGTTGGGTCAGTGTGCCTTTCACCTGAGAGACAGGTCTTGGACGGGTGGGCTAAGAGCTGATCCCAGCGATTTTCCAGGATGAATTGATAAGGTGAAAATGCAGTATGGAGTTGGGATTTCTTCTAACAATGAGGTATGGAGCAGAAAAAGCCTCTGCAATCAGCAGGCTATCATTGTAGTGCATGGCAGGAGGAGAAAAACCGCCTCTTCCATGGATTTTATCCTCTCCTGGTGAGGAATGGTTTTTGTCAAGTTTGTGTCCAGTAGGCATCCTGTGAATGAAATACTCTTGGATGAATCAAGAAAGGACAACGAATCACAAATTAAAAAAAGGCCGAAATGACTGGCACCAGACTTGAGACTAGATCCAGATATGATGCTCCTAGGTGGTAATGTCTGTATGAGGATAGTAATACACTTTTTTAAGTCAAAGAAAGGCCGACCCTGGAGCCAGCAGTTTTGTAAGCACTGATAAACCTGCATTGACAACAAAGGGGAGTGCTTTGAATTGAAATAGCTGGAATCCTATAAAATGTGTCTGTGATCTTTGCATACATCTATGTCAAAGTACACACGGTCTGGGCCCACTATTGTATTACACTGCTGGAAGGTCCGGAATCAAAGTCAACTTCTTGAAAATCTGAAGTACCACTGGTTTAGATGGTAATAGTCCATAATAACTATTATAGAATAGCAGGAACAGGTTGTTTACATAAACGTTTATCACCTTAGCTTTAAAGGGAAAGGTGCAAAGACTCCCTGGGTGACTTGAATGTAATGAGAGTGGAAGTAGCCACTCTGTCTGGAATGTGTGCCCAGTTCACTGCTTCCTGCTTGGAGGAAACTTTGATCCTCCATTAAAAGTTCAGGAGATGCCTATGAAGTGCTAGCAAATCTTGCGGTAGCAGCCACGGCAGTTGAACAACTGAGAGATCTAGGATGTCCCGCATGACCAGAAACGGATAGTGGTGGTGAAGAGTAAACCAGACCCTCCACCATTGTGCACATCCAGAAGTGGAAGAATTGATGTTGCCCGAACCACAGGGAAGTCATTGGGACTTCCTAGCCTTGCTCACGGCTAGTGTAGAAGGCTTGGATTCCTCTCTTAAGCACCTCTTCTGGCCCTGAGCAGAAAGCCCACAAGAGACAATGCTGATTGACTGCATGGAATGAATGTGACCTTTAGTTATGAATGACTTAGCTTACTGGAAGAGAGTCTGCAGTCAAGCTGGAACCAGTGCCCTCTGGATGGAATTCAATGACTGAACGTAACAGTCTCTGCCTTGTAGTGCTCGAGCAACTGGACTGCCGACCAAACAAATAGATTATTCCCAGTGAACAGGAGCTCAGTCACCTGGAACCGCATCTCTTTAAGGCTGAAAGTTTCAACTGTCTACGATGCCTCATAGAGATGCCTTCTTTGATCAAGGGGTAGAACATTAGTATTTGTAGTTTATTTTATTTTATGTAGGGGATTTCTACATCACAGACCGAGCCCTTCTAATAGAAACTCCTTTAGTTTTTTTAGTACCAAGTAGAAGGTGCCCTGAGGGAACGCAAGCTTAGCACTATAGGTTGCAAGGACACTTATAAGTGTTTGTTGCTAATGAAAACCCTGTCTTTGCATGTCCACTAGGAAGAAACATGCAGCCCTCTGACGGTCCGTTTATGTTGGGTGTTTCTTCCCCGCTGTCACTTCACTTTAGGTAACTGGTCCGCCATCTGTATACCTTAAGACTCCTATGTAGCTTGTTGTCTCGAATCAACAGACATCTAGCTTGATTTATCTCCTGGGTCGACTTTCAGTGTATAGGGACAATTGATCCTGAAAATGGTCTTGCAAATTTGCGCTTCATGAGAATGAAACATTGACGAATATCTCACATTGACCTATTAATCAAAACAGGGATTGTTTTCCCTGAAATCAATGTTATTTAAAAGAACTATTTTTCTATCTATCGCCAACAAAGGATATGGTATACAGATGAATTTATTATATTAACGTGCATGACTGGAGTTGGTATGTGGCATTCTCCATATGAGGCATTCTCCATAAAATGTTACTTTGGTATTGAAAAAACTGTGGTGTTAAAAAAACTATGGGGCATATTCACAAGAACGTGTGATAACCACCGCAAGTTTAGCTTAACGCAACTTCTCACATCGCAGTCCATCGCGGGAAAACAACGCTGTGTTAAAGTAGCATTCTCAACCTGGCGTCACCATGCGATAGCCCCAAAATAATGCGTCAAATGACCGCGTTAAAAACAACGCAACGCAGAAAAAATGCAAAACACCAACGCAAATAAAGTTGCGATGAGGCCAACCACGAAAAAAAAAACAGCGACAACCAGCGATAGGCCTGCAATCCCCACGCGTCTGGCGGGAAAATGCACCATAAAAGCTGAACAAGAAAAACACACCATAAACCAATCAAACTGCGCAGCAACATGGATGCACCCGGAACGAGTGCCCAGGTCAACGCGAACCCCACAAGCCCCACAGACCACCAGCAATGAACCTCGGGGAAGGCCAAGGAGAAGAGGAAGAGGAAGACTGGGTACAGTCCGCAGGAAAACCCGATCGTCGTCACGGAGGTGACAGAGCACCAACAACAACTGTCCGTCACCACCACCGTGTCATTGGCAATGCAGACGGAAAAATGGCATCCCATCGTGAATGCAGTCGGAGTGCCGAGGAGGCCAAGATGCGCTGGCACGATGTGAAAAGCCAAACCAAGCAGAAACCCGCTGCCAACAGGAAGGCAGCAACGGCGAATGGAGGTGGGAGTCCTGCGCCACAGGAGGAGCTAGAGCAAATGGCGCCCACAGTCATCAGTGTGGAGACGGTGCAAGGACTCGGGAGTCCGGACACTGCTCGACATGACCTGACACAACAGCAACAGGGTGAGTAACGAACAGGGACTGGGGGGACGGGCACAATGGCACACATGCACAACGACGTGTAGCACACCGCACACCCACAATAACCCTGGGTCATGTCCCTGATCCCCGTGGCACACTGCAGTACACATACAAACATCAAGTAGGCCCCCGTTCACCATGTTCCCAAAGGGGTCCCACCCCACACATCACCAATTACACAACACACACATGCACCCGTGCGAAACACAGCAAAGATGCGTATGTGAGAGCCACACTGACAATGCAAGTGACACCACATGACCAGCAGCATGGCTGGAGTACAATCACCATGACACTGTGCACGCCACGAGACTGAGGTGGCTGAGTGTGGACCACATCCGGAAAGGAGCAGGTCACACTCTGACACGTCCACCTGCACAAACAACCACTGACGTCAACAACACATCTGCAGACAAACAATGCACAAGAGTACAAAAACCGTCCAAGAGCACAAATGACCCAAGTCGCCAACATCACATCACCTCAAAAGCACAAAAGCCAAAGGCACACCGCCTCCAAGGGATATGGGGCAGCAAAATCACAGCTGCAGGTGTGACTCCCACACAAAGCAGCACACACATAGCAATTACAGCACACCCACATGGACGACAATGTGGTACACAGTCCAACACCTACACTGCAGAACAGAGGACACAACTGGGTCTGCCTGTGCGTAGAAAATGGCCAATCACATCTGACATAGCAGGAAACTGTGAGATGCAAATGTACGTGTACAACCTCACCTACGTCATGTAGTCCAAATGTCCACTGTCCCGCATCAAACAGTCCACCCCTCCCAAACAGTCACAATGTACATTGTCATGAAGTCTGAATGTAAACTTGAACAATGCGGCAACATACATGCCAACACAATGTCAACAAGCATCTCCCCTTCACATTGCAGAGGGACAAACAACACCTCCAGCAGAGCAGACCAGACAACTCTACAGTGATGCTGAAGAGGACCACCACACCTCCGACACCTACGCATCACAACAGTCCATGGACATCTTAGGCAATCCACCTCCAGGAGCAGGGCAGCACCGCTGCATCGAGGATACCCCACCCCCTGCACAGACAACACAGCTGGACGCACCCACCACCCCGGCTCCCAGCAGCCCACCGAAGCACACATCGCATTCCAAGGCCAGGTGTCAGACTGCCAGAAGGGGGTGGCCGAACATGTGCGGGTGGGGTACTACCTCATAGAAGCCGAACCAGATCACATATGTGGGTGTCTAAGTCCCATCAGGGCCCACCAACACTCCCCAACGGAGACCCACACTGCGACAGAGACACATGCCTTTGCACATTTCCAGTACTGAACCACACCCAGAGCCACGGGATGATCATCCACACCCCCACGCCGGACTGGCGTAGGCCGGCCCAGTTCATTCCTCTTACGTATTGAGTGGGGGATGACAAAGCTACATGTGCAAAGTCCCACCCGCTGCCTGCGGTGACATGGCTGCGTCCTCTGTACACGGCACAATGTAATGTTGTAGTGCCCGGGGCACAAATGCATACATCAGGAGCACACGGACACACACAGATAGTTTGTTGAACTGGCCACGGGCACATGCACTCAACACCTTTATTGGCATGGTCACATGTACAGTGACGCATGTGCTGGATGTGTGTGGGGTGAGTGTAAGCCAGCCCTCATGGAGTCGTTGGTGCTGGCAACAACTTCAACAGTGATCACAATTGAAGCCGAAACATAAAACACCAGCACAACAGAAACAACTGTGAAGCATCAAGGTGGTAGCCGGAGGGAGTACAGTGTTCACCCAACATGCAAGCAGAATGTTCCTTGATTTGTGGTGCACTGAGTTAGTGGCACCTGAAGAGCTGAGCAGGGTATCAAGCTGATGATGGCACCCACGACAGGTGTGAGCAACTCTGACAGTAAGACACTTCCGACTCTGGCACCTGTTGTTTGGAGTTGGCCCTGGCGGTGGTGGCGTGTGCATCCTGCGGTGATGCGACGTCCGGGCAGGTCAGGACTCGATTTGATGTGTGAGCCCAGGTGGACCGCAGTTGAGGCCGGAGGCAGCGGACAGCGCAGGGCCACAGACACATGGCGTTGATGACCCCCAGACCATCGACCCAGAGGCCATCCAACATGCCATCAGACTGGGGCCATGGTTTGAGCTGCACAGAGTTAGTGGCCCCGGATGCACTGCGGCCGGCACAGGCACACCGCCACGGGACGGTGACTTGCGGTGCAGTGAGATAGGGCCACGCGAGGTGAGCGGGTCCTCGTCGATGTCGAAGGTGAATGTAGCAGAGGTTTGCGGGAGACAGTGGAAGGTGTCCTCCAGGGCATGATGCAGAGGGCAGGAGCCGGCCGGAAGCGGCAAATGGAGGAGTGGAATGATACAGCCTCGTTTTGGCCACATAGTCAGTATCACCGACATGATGATGAAGACAACCCCCAGTCCATGGACTCAGTCGCCAACAAATCTCAAGAAGAAAGTGTCCATGGTTGTCGGGGAACAGACTTAGTGGCACCGGAGCTGAAAGGGGATGCAGTCTGCGACGAGGCCAGTACAATGATATCAGGTCTGCCATAAATGAATCATGATTGAGTTCCCAATGTGTGCCCTACTCGACCGATGTGTAGTCCGGAAGCAGCGGCCAGCGCAGGCCAACCGCTGTTCAGCAAGCTCCTCCTGGAACACTGACACACGGCGTTGAAATGGCATGTGGGGATGACTCGTGGTTGACCGGGGCAGTAGCGACAGAGCTGAGCGGGTGTTTAGCCAGCGACGATGCCGTGTCCTGCCTGGTACGGACTGGCATGGATTTGTGTGGGGCCTGCAGGACCGCAGTGTAGTCCGAAGGCGTAGTCATCAAGGGCCCACAGACACATGTGGTTGGGATGCCATGCACATACTTTGTGTCACCACATCGAAGGGAGTATAGTGATATAAACTCCGCGATAAAGTGTGTACTCGGCCATTGTGTAATCAAGACTCAGTTCCAAATGTGTGACCTACTTGACCGCAGTGTAGGCCCGAGGCAGCGGTCAGCAGGGGCCCACAGCCACGTGTCGTTGGCCCGCGATGCACAGGGTTGGTGACACTAGGGCAGTTGTCGGCAGTGTTCGAACACCTCCGTAACGATGGTCCTTTTCTCCTCCGGACTGAACCGCGTCTTCCTCTTACTCGTCTCCCTGCGTACAATGATATGAACTCCGCCATGCAGAAATCACGGATCAGTTCAACATGTGTGACCTACTCATCCGCAGTGTAGGCCGAAGGCATAGTCATCAGGGGCCCACAGACACGTGTGGTTGGGATGCTATGCACAGAGTTGGTGTCACCACATCGAAGGGAGTATAGTGTTATAAATGCTGCCATAAAGGAGTAAGACCTCCGACCCTCGGTCTAGGTCCACTCTCTCCCCGCAGCTCCGCTGTGCCGTCTCTTGCCTCCAGACCCCGACCTCCTCCTTGGGAGTTTCGAGGCTGCTGCCCGCTCCTGCGCCTGCTGCCCACTCCAACTGGGACCAGACTGCCTGCAACCACCGTAACCTTTCTCAGCCGTTTTTTTTTTTTTCTTAATTTTTCCCTGTTGTGCCACTATTATTGTGCCCATCTGTGTCTTGCTCTAATTCCACCACTGTTTTTATTTTCTCGTGCCTGCCTTTTCCTTTCGCCGCTGCTGCCCCTGCGGCCCCTCCCCCCCGGAATTCCCCCCCCGGAATTCCCCTCCGGAATTCCCCCGCTCCTGCCTCCCAGCCTCTCCTCCCTCCCACCTCCCCTACTTAATGGCGGCCGCTGCGCGGTCGCATAGCAGACGCGTGCAGCGGGCGCGCCGCAGGCAAGCCCGTCTTCACCCGTCCGCGACCCGACCGCGGCCAGCGCCAGGAACCCTGGACCTCCCACTACCCATCGCTACGACACCACCACCCTCCTCGCACTCAACCCTGGAAGACTTAGAGAATGCCAACAGGCCTCGCCAAACACAACCCACGGTCAGTTCTCCTGCCTCCACTGCCGCCAGACCCTCACCGCCACCCCGGCCTCCAACACCGCCAACGCCAGCACCGGCGACACCCTAAAATGCATCCTCCTCAACGTACGCTCCGTACACAAACACGCCATGGAAATCTGGAACCTACTCGACTCTCTCTCGCCCGACATCGCCTTCTTCACAGAGACCTGGACCAACGCATCCTCCGCCCCCGACATCTGCACCGCCATCCCATACGGATACAAGATCCAGAGAAAAGACCGCCCCAACCACCCAGGAGGGGGCCTCGCCATCGCCCACAAGAGCACCCTCCACCTCCCCACCTCCAGCGAAACCTTCCTCTCCGCCGAACACCTGCACTTCCAGATCCAGACCACCCCCAAAGCACCACTCCGAGGAACCCTCATCTACAGACCCCCCGGCCCCCGAACACCCTTCGCCACCACCATCACCGACTTCATCGCACCCCATGCCATCGCCTCAGCAAACTACATACTCATTGGAGACCTGAACTTCCACCTCGACAACCCCAGCGTCCCCAACTCCACTATCCTTCGTGACAACCTCGCCAGCATCGGACTTAAACAACTCGTCAACACACCGACCCACAGAGCAGGACACACCCTCGACCCCATCTTCGCGGCAGGAAACAGCGTCCAATTCAGCCACACAACGCTGCCGCCATGGACCGACCACCACTGCGAACACTTCGCCATCAACAAACCCAAGGCACCCAAACCAGCCCCACGCCCACCTCGAAGGAACTGGAGCAAGGTTACCGACGAGCAACTTAACTCCACCTTCACCCGAGACAACCACACCTGGGCACCTGATGCAAACGGCGCAGCCAGAGAACTCCACACCTGGATCTTCAACTGTGCAGACGAGCTCGCCCGCTACGTAACACCGACAGACAACGCCCCAGGGAAGCCGCCTGGTTCACCACCGCTCTCCAAGAAGCCAGAAGCACCTGCAGACGCCTGGAGAAGAACTGGAGAAACACCAAGACAACCGAAAACCACACCACCTACAAGGACGCCATGACGGACTACCACAACCAGATCAGAGCCACCAAGAGGAACTTCATCCACAGCAAAATCCTGGTCAACTCCACCAACTCCAAGGAACTTTTCAGTGTCATTCAGGAATTCACCAATCCACGCAGCATAGCCACAGACATCACCCCATCCCAAGACCTCTGCGACAAGCTTGGAACCTATTTCCACCTCAAGATCAAAAACCTCTACGACAACTTCATCGACCATCCACCAGGCGCCACAGACGGCCCCCCGCCCCCCAGAAACACCAGCCAGCCCACTATCTCCAACTGGACACCGATCACGGCCGAAGACACCGCCTCGACCATGAAAAGCATCCACTTGGGGGGGCCCCCACCGACCCCTGCCCCCCTCACATCTACCACAGAGCCGCGGCCGCCATCGCACCCAAACTACAACGCACCATCAACACCACCTTCAAAACAGGCACCTTCCCAGACGACTGGAAGCGCACAGAAGTCAGACCCCTGCTTAAGTAGCCCACAGCTGACCGCACCGACCTCAAGAACTATCGACCCATCTCACTCCTCCCCTTCGCAGCCAAAGTTGCAGAGAAAACAGTCGACAGGAAACTGACACGATTCATTGAAGAGAACACCGTCCTCGACCTGTCCCAATCCGGATTCTGAAGCAACCACAGCACAGAGACCGCCCTACTCGCCGCCACAGACGACATCCGCACCCTCCTGGACCAAGGCCACTCCGCAGCCCTCATCCTACTCGACCTATCAGCGGCCTTCGACACCGTCTCCCACCGCACACTAGTCGCCAGACTACACAACACAGGCATACAAGGAACAGCCCTGGACTGGATCCGATCATTCCTCACCGGAAGAAGCCAAAGGATCAGACTCCGACCCTTCCTCTCCGACCCCACGAAAATCACCTGCGGAGTCCCACAGGGTTCATCACTGAGCCCCAACCTCTTCAACATCTACATGGCCCCCCTCGCAGCCATCGTCCGACAACACGGCCTCAACATCGTATCCTACGCCGATGACACCCAGCTCATCCTCTCCCTCACCAAAGACCCCACCACTGCCAAACTCAACTTCCAGAAAGGAATGCAAGATGTCGCAGTCTAGATGACCAACAGCTGCCTGAAGCTCAACGCCGAGAAGACAGAAGTCCTCGTCCTCGGTACCACCCCTTCTGCATGGGACAGCACTTGGTGGCCGACCGCCCTCGGAAGCCCACCTACCCCCTCAGACCACGCCAAGAACCTCGGCATCGTACTCGACTCATCACTCACCATGAACCGACAGGTCAACGCCGTCACCTCCAGCTGCTTCAACACCCTCCGCATCCTCCGCAAGACCTTCAAGTGGATCCCCCCTGAGTCAAGGAAGACAGTCACCCACGCACTCATCACCAGCAGACTGGACTATGGAAACGCACTCTACGCCGCATCAACAAGTCCCTACTCCGCAAACTCCAGACAATACAGAACACCGCCGCCAGACTCGTCCTCGGCATCCCCCGACACGAACACATCAGCCAACACCTACGAAGTCTCCACTGGCTCCCCGTGGAGAAAAGAGTCACTTTCAAAATCCTCACTCACGCCTACAAATGCCTACACAACAACGGACCCAAATACTTCAACGACAGAATCAACTTCCACGTACCCAAAAGAAACCTCTGATCTTCCAACCTCGCACTGGCCGAAACCCCGCGCATCCACAGAGCCAGAGCAGGCGGAAGATCCTTCTCTCACATTGCAGCCAAGACCTGGAACGAGCTACCGGCAGACATCAGATGCGCCCCCTCCCTGAACACCTTCAGGAAGACCCTCAAGACCTGGCTCTTCGGCTAAACAGATCTGCGGACCCCCCCCTTCCTCCCCCCAGCGCCTTGAGACCCTCACGGGTGAGTAGCGCACTTACCATTCCCTGATTGATTGATTGATTAAAGTGTGTACTCTGCCATAGCATAATCAAGACTCAGTTCCAAATGTGTGACCTACTTTGACACACACCGGTGTCGGCAGGTGAGCAGTGAGGCCTGGCTGCGCAGGGGCGGGCATGACGGGTCCAGGGACCAGCGGCCCGGGGTGCAGCAGGCGCACAGGATCGCAGGCCACACCGCTCACGGCGTCGGCCTCGTGGCGGGGTGGGAGGCGCCGCCCTGGCAGACACGTTGGGCATTCCGGAAGAGAACCACGCCCAGAGCTAAGTGCTTTTTATTCACACCCCTGCGCTGGCCTGGCGTACGCCGGGCCAGCCCACTCCACACACGCTTACAGGGGGGGACGTCACAAGCTACATTTCCGCGATCTTCCCCACTGGCTGGGGTGACATGGTTGCGTCCACTGTCCACTACACTCCAAACACCATCAGTGCAGGTAGACATGGCTATGTCTGTGGTCTGCATACTGCAGTCTGTCCAGCACATCTCCGCCACACTTGGCATTGTGTACATACTCATTCATGGGTCACTTGCCTCCTTCGCACATGCCTGGTTCCCACCTCTCCCCACATTCCGGTATTGTGTGGCTGAGGTGCCATGCCATCGATGGCTCATGTACATGGCTGACCAAGGTTGCCACAGTAAGTTGTGCTGTCGTGTCTGGTGGGGGGGCATGTTGTTTGGCATGTTGTATGTGATTTTGTGACGTGTGCAGTGCCAGAGTTGTGAGTTGCATGATTGTGGGGTTGAGGTGTGTGGTGTGTTCATTTGGTACTTGCCAACGGGCAGTGCATTCCCATGGGTGCCATCCTGGAAGCGCTGGTTGATGTTGGACTGTCGGAAGATGAAGGGATCATGCACACTGCCTGGGTAGTAGGCCATGACATTGGTGAGGAGTCCCCTGTGGTCCACTATTGCCCGCACGTTGATGGGATGCGTGTGCTTTTTGTTGCGGTAATTGTGTGCGGTGTTGGCAGGGGGCACAAGTGGGACAAGTGTGCAGTCGATTGCCCCCGACACGTGCGGGGATCCAGCTATGGCGTATAGTCCTTGCTTGGTCTCCAGCTGTTCCTGCGCATTGTGGGGGACGTATGGGTGCTGGGGTCCCTAGCTGGTGAGGGCATCCAGGACAGGTGTGAGGAACTTGGATGGGGCTGGCTGTGAGACTCCTCCGACTCGGGCGGTTGTTGTTTGGGAGGATACCAGAGGCCAACAGGTGCAGCACAGCCAGCAGCTTTGTCTGCGGAGGGATGTTGGTTGTCCGCTGTGTTGGTACCGTCAGCCTGTGGGCAATGATGTTCAGGATGCGGAGGATGGTTGTCCTATTGGGCCTGTAGTGGGCACTGGCATTGTCTGGTGTTAGGTCTGTGGGGCTGGTGCATTTCCTGTAGCTCCGCTGTCTTTGTCTGCGCTGCCTCTGTGGTGGTCCGGGGGGGCAGGGGGGGGGTCTGTTGGGGGGGTGGCGGTCCTGGGGGTGGTGGCAGTGGGTGTTGTTGCCCTCTCGGGTCTCCGGGGTGCATGGTGAGTGGCTCCATGGCATCTGTTGTTCTTCAGGTGTGGCTGTGGGCTGGGCTCCCTTTTCTTGTGCAGTTTGACGTCCGACTTTGCACCAGGTCAGAGCAGGGGCTAATTTCCTGCAGGTAACGCGCCGTATCGCCTGTTTTGTGTTCCTATCGCCGATGTGGCTGGTCGTTGAGAATGTTGCGTTGTGGTGTTGTTGCGGCTTTTTGCTTGGGAACGCCTACTCTGCATCTCATTAGCGTTAGTTGCCGGGGTCATCTGTGGCGATGTTTTTTGCGAATGCTTTTGCAGGAAAACTGGTGTTATGGGCTGTTAACACCAGCTTGTGAATGGGGCGATAAATTTAGCACGACTTTGGATGCGTTAAAGTGCCGATAACTCGGCGATAGCTCCTTGAGAATATGCCCCTATGAATATACATTCAATGTCTTTGAATTGTTATGCACCTTACACATAGTACTCATTTATTCATTAAGCATTGATTGTTCTTGCTATAATACATTTACAAAAATGTTTAGGCTGAATTTGTCAAAACCCACCCACAATTCTTTACAAATATTTATGTAAATGATTTCTTTATGAGTTCCTATACACATTTCACATATCCTTACCCAATGTCCTGAGGGAGTACTGAGTCGCCCTATTGTGTATTTAAAGAGCTGGAAGAAGGCATTCATTCAGCAGATCTTGCTTGGAATGCAAACCATCAAGAACTAGTAACTTAAATCTCGTGAACAACAGCTATTCCCTGTAAATCCTGCCTAGCATGTAAGTCACAACTCAAATCTTCTCACTAACTATATCACAGGAGGAAAACTGGCTCAATATCAGAGGATCTGGTTGTTGCTGGCAGCAGGAGTAGCCAAGCGAAACATAGCAAGAGCATGGGGAAATGCGGATCCACACAGATTAACTAAATGGAAAGCCGATCTAGACTGCTGCCAGACGGCGGGAAAGGGGGTCTATCAAAGCTGGGGCTGTCCTAGGAAGTGGGAGAAAGTGTGACGAGCTTGGCAAACCTACAGGGGGTATTGATAGGGGAGGTCTGGGAGTTAGAGGGATCAAGACTTTGAATGTGGGAGGGAGTGCGGGTAACCAATCAGTTCTAATGGATTGGCCATAAAGGTGCCCCTACAGTTCTGATTGATGTTATGCTTTGAAATATTGTCATTTTTCACATGCCACGTATGTACTGAGATATTCGCCATGTCCTGATGTAAATTCTTCTGTGATGAGCATGATTGCAATAAAAAGAATTTAAAAAAAAAACCTTCTCACCATCTTCCGGCCCAGAGTACAATGAGCTACCATTCATCTGGATAAAAACTTTTCTGACTGGCCCTCCAGCTACCGGGCTTTTCACATTGCATTTCACCAGTATAGTGGGCGCACGCCATGGGATCCAGCGCCATGCTCCCATCAGCTCTCGGTGCCATTTACCCACCCGCCTCTCAGCACGCCAGTGTACTTGTGGCCTCTAACTCAGGAGAAAAACACTTATTAGAAAAAACACTAGACGATAGCTCCGCGGTCTCCCACTGCTCGATCTATCACTAGCTACCAGTAGCTCCCAGGTTGCCTCTGAGAAGCCCGCACATAATTGCCTGTCCGCTGGATTGAGAATAGACAGCTACGTACCTGCAAGGCAGCACTTTACAACACTGTGCGATTTCTGTGAGGGCCTTGGAGGCAGACAGTGCATGACGCTGACGTCTAGTCTCTTCTGAAGAATTCTTTCTTTCTTTACTTCTTGTCACCTTCTTTCTCCCTCTTCCTCATTTTTCCTTGCTTTTCTGTCTTTCACTCCTTTTAATGAATTTTTTCCCATCTTTCCTGCTTTCTCTCCTTCTTTCTGCTTCCTTATCCTTTCTCTCCTTCCTATATTTCTTTCTCTACTTTAATGTCCCTTCTTTTTAGGTCTCGGCCTGCACCAGCGCTTGCGCTGGTCTGGCCGAGAGTTTTAGTAAGTGGGTTTTGGAAATGCAAACACTGGCTTTCGGCTGGCGACCAGCTTGCGTTCACGATGGGCGTGCACGCGCGCAGCTGCCATCTGGGTTTCCTATCTCTTCCTCATTTCCTCGTCATGGCTCATTAACTCTCTGGACTCTGATGTTTCAATCGCAGCAGCAGGTCACATTACCAACTGACGGCCCTGGACTACAGTCACATGAAAAACAACAGCGATTAGCATTGAAATGCAAGCTTTTTTTTGTCTAGTTAGAAATATTGCTTCGGTGGGTTGATTTCACCTTATATCGCTATTTGTTTTATATTGGGAGTCACAGCCTAATTACCAGTATTTTTGTCTCACTCTGTTTTTAAAAAAAAATATTTATTCGCGCAAAGCACAAAGCTATATTTAAGGTTACTTTTTCCGCGTCACTTCTTCACTCTATTTAAACTCCACACCCCCCACTCTTATTGTCTCTCTCCTTCTCTCTCTCTCCCCTCTCTAATTCTCTCTACTTAATTAACTCTCCCCTCTCTATCTTTTTTAGCCTTTCATTCTCTCTCACCCCTTTATCTGTTTCTCTTTCAAACTCCTTCATTCACTCTCTCTCCCCTTCTTTCTCTCTCTCTATCCCGCTCCACTCTTTATTCTATGTACACCCTTTCTCTCTCTTTCTCTCTCACCACCCTCTCTAATTGGGCATTATATCTTCACTCTATCTCTCACTCGGCAACACCACAGCATCACTCAGCATCACTCAGCATCACCACAGCATCACTCAGCATCACCACAGCATCACTCAGCGCAACCACAGCATCAATCAGAGCCAGCACAGCATCAATCACAGCCAGCACAGCATCACTCAGCACCAACACATCTCTCAACGCCATCACAGCATCACTCAACGCCATCACAGCATCACTCAACGCCATCACAGCATCACTCAGTGCAACCACAGAATCACTCAGTGCAACCACAGCATTACTCAGCACAACCACAGCATCACTTAGCGCCACAACAGCATCACTCAGCGCCACCACAGCATTACTCAGCAGCACCACAACATCACTCCGCGCCACCACAGCATCACTCAGCACCACCATAGCGTCACTCAGCGACACCACATCGTCACTCAGGGCCAACACTGCATCACTCAGCACCACCACAGGATGACTCAGCACCACCACAGGATGACTCAGCACCACCACAGGATGACTCAGCACCACCACAGCATGGCTCAGCGCCACCACAGCATGGCTCAGCGCCACCACAGCATCGCTCAGGGCCACCACAGCATCGCTCAGGGCCACCACAGCATCGCTCAGGGCCACCACAGCATCGCTCAGGGCCACCACAGCATCACTCAGCGCCACCACAGCATCACTCAGCGCCACCACAGCATCGCTCAGCACCACAACAGCATCGCTCAGCACCACCACAGCATCGCTCAGCGCCACCACAGCATCGCTCAGCGCCACCACAGCATCGCTCAGCGCCACCACAGCATCGCTCAGCGCCACCACAGCATCGCTCAGCGCCACCACAGCATCGCTCAGGGCCGCCACAGCATCGCTCAGCGCCGCCACAGCATCGCTCAGCGCCGCCACAGCATCGCTCAGCGCCGCCACAGCATCGCTCAGCGCCGCCACAGCATCGCTCAGGGCCGCCACAGCATCGCTCAGGGCCGCCACAGCATCGCTCAGGGCCGCCACAGCATCGCTCAGGGCCACCACAGCATCGCTCAGGGCAACCACAGCATCACTCAGGGCCAGCCGCCACAGCATCGCTCAGCGCCGCCACAGCATCGCTCAGGGCCGCCACAGCATCGCTCAGGGCCACAACAGCATCGCTCAGGGCCACCACAGCATCGCTCAGGGCCACCACAGCATCACTCAGGGCCACCACAGCATCACTCAGGGCCACCACAGCATCACTCAGGGCCACCACAGCATCACTCAGGGCCACCACAATATCACTCAGCACCACCACAATATCACTCAGCACCACCACAGCATCACTCAGCGCCAAGACAATATCACTCAGCACCACCACAGCATCACTCAGCACCACAGCAGTATCACTCAGCAAGACCTGAGTATCATTCAGCACCACCTCAGCATCGTCTCCGCAACAGTCACCACCACCACCACTACCACCTCAGCATCACTCAGCACCACCTCAGCCTGCTCTCGGAATCTGGCATCTGTTGATTCTCCCCTAGCGTCTGGCCGCTGCTAGTGTTATAATACAGGTACTAGTTCCCAACCTTCACCCTCCGATTGTTTATGCCCCCTAAAAAAAAAAAGCTTTAACAAACAACCATTGCAATAGGCAGAAACAAGTTGCCAGCATTGCAAGAACAAAAGAAAACTGAGGACATTTTTTATTGTAAATACTTTTTTAATATGGTCGTTCAGTTTTACATAATGCCTTCTTGGTCATATATAAAGTAACAAAAATGCTTCTGACACTTTTTTATTATAACTTTTCAGCATGCTGCACGGCAGCCACACTTCTCTACAGCACAGCTTGAAGACATTGGCAAAGTCAATAGCTCTGGCTAAACACTTATAAGGCCCCAAGGCGAGACCTATTGGCTATGCCAATGCTTGTTTTGTCTTGCATCCTTTTTCTGTCTCCTTATCTTGCTTTCTTTTCCTCTGCTTGTCTTTCTGTCTGTATTTGTTCTCTTATTATTTATACCTACTTTTTCCTTCGTTTCACCTTTCTTCGCCAATTTTCTTTTCCCCTCTGTTTTTATCTCCTTCTTTCTTACTTTTATCTCTTCCTTACCATTATTTCCTTTTTCCCCTCCAATACTTGTTTTTCGCCTTACTTCTCTCCGTATTTCTTTTTTCTTTAGTTCATACTTTTTCTTCCCTTTTTGTCTTTTCCCTTCTCAATTTCATGTTCCTTTCTCCTCTGTTTCTTCTTTTTCCTTCCTCTTTCAACTTACCTCTATTTCTTCCACTACTTCTTTCTTTGGCTGCTTCGTCTCGATTTCTTTCTTTTCCCGTTTTCCCCCTCTGCCTTTCTTTCTCATTTTACCTCTTCGTTATTTAATTTATTGTCCTTTTTTCATTTTCATCTTTCTTACTCCACTTCTCTCATTTTGCCCATTTCTCTCCTTCTTTGTTTATTTTTATCCAATTTCTTTCCCTTTCTTTTTCACCTTTTTACTTTTCTTCTTTTCCACCATTTCTTTTTATTTTATTTCTGTTGTGCTCTTCCTTCTTTCTGTCCCTACTTCTTTCTTTTTCAGCTTCTTGCTTTCCTCATTTTCATTTATTTATTCATTTCAGTATTTTCTTCTTTCTTTTTCTCCTTAATTTCTTCCTTCATCTCCTTTCTTTTATCCATTTATCTGTTTAGATTTCTTTTTTCCTCTTTCTTTCTCCGGCCTGAACAATAATTCTTTCATGATAAATGCAATATTTTTTCAGATTCAGCAAAAGTCGTCCTTTTTCCGTATTGATTATTGTATTGTCACATAATACTTTAAACTATAGAAGTAGACTAGGCACATCCATACATGAAATAACCCAGTGTAAAATTCCATTAGTCACTAGTCAATGTAATGAGAATCATTAAATGTCCCTTGGATGGGGTGACATGCCTATTTAAAGCAATGCAGACACTTTCCAAATTGAACGATGTCAGTACCTGATGATTCTCATATGTCATGGTCCAGGGGTTTGTTACTGTATAATGAATCTATATCCAAGGTCACTAATATGGAAAAATGTATACTTATTGCTTTAACCAGTCTTTTTTCCTATTCAAAGAACACATTTATTAACAAAGGAAATGCCTGCAATAGGCACTCCACGTGCACCAGATTTGTGAACCTGCATGCCACCCACCTCAATAAATGTCAATTATATGTTGATATCAATTCATTTCTAAGCCCAGTGACTGTCTGCAAATGAAATATTGATGATATTTTTTTATGTTATGGAACAGTTCTCATAACAAACTAATTTTAAATGTAGCTCTATTCATGCAGCTATGGTCTAAAATTTCCATTGAGTCTGATGAGCTGACCATTCATCTTTTGGATATGAATATTAGTCATCATGGTAGGGCCCTCTACACACAACTGTATTTGAAACAGACAAGACACTCTTTTGCTTGTTGCCATCACCTCAGTGGTTTTTAGGAGAACTTATATTTTGGACAGTTTTTTCAGAGTAGGTGGAATTGTAAGGAGACTTCCAGATAAATAAATGTTTCAATGCAAAGTATCCCAGATAGAAGTCCCACAAGGCGCCTTACTCAGTCTATGAAAAGGGCAGGGTTCTTTGACCGACAATATTTAAAGACAGTAAAAGAGAAAGGAACATGTGCTGAGAGACTGGTTTCAAAGCATGAGTAACCCATTGAAAACATGATTTTGGAGATGTTGCATCTGGTAAAGAATGAGGTGGTCACATGAAAACCCCCTGCTTGCTTTTCAAAAGCTTAGTAATGCAAGTGACCGGTCTGTGTATATATCCCTCCAGTCATGGGTCACAATAAGTGTTGCAAATGTACTGCTTGCCCCCTGCTCAAAACACTAAAGTGTTCAAGAATGGAAATTTTTATTGTCATCTTAAACATCATATGAATCACGGCTCAGAAGTCTAATTTACTGCCTTTCCTACCCATATAATAAATTATTGGTTGCTAAAACTACGCAAGCTATAAGAAGGCATCCCCCCCCAAAAAACATGTATTCTCGGCTATGGCCCTGCCCCATTCCACACCTTTACCACCCCTTACCTTGCCCTTGGTTTAATTGCATGCCAACTCCCATGCTACTTACCAGTCCTGCTGGACCATGGCCTGGTCTGTACTATTGGTGGTGCAGGTGGTGGCTCGCTGCGCAACCGGTGGTGCACAGGGATCCTCGGGCTGCTAACGTACTCCTCATACTCCAGCGGCTCCATCTCTACGGTGCGCATTGTCTGCTCCCGTAGTCGCTCCTCCCGTCTCCGCTTGACCCGCCTGCGGACAAAGCTGCACAGGCAGCAAAGTAGCACAATGAGGCCCCAGATTAGCCAGAAGGCAGCAAAGCAGGTGAGGAAGGTGTAGGTACCCTGGGACATACCCATGGTGAGAGCCCCTAGTTTGGTCTGATCTCCAGAGGCACACGCAACTGAGTCTAAATAGATTCAGACCAACTGAGGATTCCTAAAGTAAACTCCAGACCCTGGCAGGCAGAAGGGGAATCTATGGAGTGGGGGCAAGAAGAGAGAAAGACCTTCTCTGAAAGGCCTGAGATCCACTGAGGTTTTTTAAAGGAATTTGAAGACCTTGGAAATGATCAAAAGATGGGGCTAGAAGTAAGGGGGAGGGGATTCCTGTCTGCAGGTCTCTCCTCCCCCTTCCTACTCTCGGGCAGTGACCACAATGCAGTTGACTATCAGGGACTTAAGTCGACGAAGCCGCCTAGCTTGCTCCGTCGGAGAACTTCCATCTGCCCCTTTACCTCACTCTCCTTCCTTTAATACCTCCTTCTTCTCTCCTTTGTCTCTGTGCACCTTTCTCTCCCTCTTCAACACTACTCTTTCTTCCTTTTGCTTCTGTGCTCTTTTTCACTTCTATCAACTTTCTCTCATTATTCAAGCTTCTTTCTTCGCGATCCGCTTTTCCCCTTTCCTTCTTGCTGTCTTTTCTTCTTTCTCTCAAACTTTTCTGCCCCTTCTTTTTTTATGGTTTTGTGTTCTCCTTCGTGCCTTTCTTAACTCCTTACCCTCGCTGCTTTACTCTCTGCTGCTCCCACTGCTCTTTTCTCTCACCCCCTTTATTTTGCTCCTTCATCCACTTCCTAGTCTACCGTTCCCCTTTCACATGTTTATGTCTCTGCTAGATGAGTCCTCTCGCCCTGCTCTGGATCCGGGGTGCAGTTCAGATAGCAGTTCAGTTAGTCCAGATATGGAGCAGACAGACCAGCAGTAGATAATGTAGCCCAGGTATGGCGGTGGGGGCCTATGTATGGTTGAGGTGACTCAGGTATGGCTCAGGTAGCCCGTGTGTGGCTCAGGCTCTCGGGTCGCCAATGTACGATGTGGCTCAGGAAACATGGATTCTGCTGGTACTGCCTAAATTGATCATAGGCGCCCCAGGCATGGCTCAAGTAGCTCATGTGCAGCTCTGGAAGCCCATGTTTGGTGAGGTAAGGTAGGCCAGGTGTTTCTCAAATGGCCCAGGTTTGCCTGGCTCAGTTTTTGTCCTGGTGTGCTTTTGGTAGCCTAGACTCAGCTCAGCAAGTCTAGGTGTGGTTCTAGAAGGCTCAGGCTCAGATTGCCAGGATTTCCTCTGGAAGCTTTGCCGGGTGGATGCTTCAGCCTACTCCAAGCCAGGGGTGTCACATGGACTCAGGAGCTCAACAGCCCTTGGAGGGCAGTCCAGGTGTTCTGAATGAAGGTAGCGTGGTGGCAGATGGCAAGAATAGTTGGCTGGCAGAATGTGGCAGGTTTTCGAAGCGTCTTCTGTAGTCTACACCAGATTGTGATGCTGTTGCGAGACGTATTGCGGTGGTTGTGCCCATGTGATCCAGTGTCCATTATCCTGTACTGCCAATGGCTGTCGTTTTACCAGCTGCAGGAGTGCTGCATTTTTACCAGGTCTTATCCATCTTCTCACAGTGGCTGAAACGACAAAGCACACAACAAGACTAGATGAGGATTTCATTAAGGCCCAGACACACCTTCTTTCGCCACCACACAGAGACATGCATACCTTCAGTACATGTACACTACTACTATCATCTGTCATGAGTTCTACCTGGAAAGTTCAGGTTTGGTCTTTTCTGGGGGTCAGAGGCAACACCAGCCCCAAAGAGACCTGTTGTGTTCATGTTCGGATATATTTTTGATCGAATGAGATGGAATATCTGCCTCCTATGGGCTGTAGGGTGCCTGGGTCTGGAGAACCCTATATTTAGCAATCTAGGCAGGTCTGTCTTGAACAAAGGGTGGCAATATTGTGAAAACACACAAACACACTGGAGATGAATGCAAAACTTGTAGCTTTGCTCTGAAGGCCGAAAGCACGAGGACCCACAAATTTCTCAACAACCTATTGCCAGTGAAAACATCTCAAAGCAATCTGGGCTTCACAAGTAGAAGGAAACTCCCTCATTCGAAGAATACTGCACGGCAAAGCTGTCGGAAGGCCCCTAAGTGGCAGTATTTGGTACAAATTCACTAGTGAGACGAGACAAAGAACTCTGAAACGCTAACGATCTCCAGCTGCCCGCCACTGCGTCTCAGCTTCCGTCTGTGATGCGGCACCAGGGAAGCAGCTGAAAGAACTTTAACACTATGTATGGCGCACTCACCAGTGAACACATGCGCTCTTTGTTATGGCCCAGTGTGGCAACCCTTGGCACGGTCTAAGTGGGATATTCGCTTTCAGAAAGGCTTGTGAACCTTTTGGGAAAATTACGGTCAACTATAACGCAAGTGGTTTTGGTAACCTAGGGTGGCAGTGAATTACTCCCCCTTCTAAGTTTTTGAGGAATAATATGTGCTCATTTCTTATATGCACGAATCAGTGTTTCCACACCAATTTCCGCATATTTTTGCCCGACGTTCCACCCAGACTCTTCACTTGGTGATGCAGATGACTGTCTAGATGAAAAACACCTGACCCTCAGTTTTCCCCTGGGCATTTACACTCCAGATGTGGACAGTAAGGGCCTGATTACGATCTTGGCGGATGGGATACTCCGTCACAAACGTGACGGATATCTCGTATGCCATATTACAAGTGCCACATGATATAATGGAATTGTAATACGATGGACAGGATATCCGTCACGTTTGTGACGCAGAAACTCTGTCCGTCACGATCATAATCAGACCCTAAGTCCTGTTGTCGGTCTATCGGGATTACCAATCTACATATAATGAGGACCTAATATTTTCTCCTGCTCCTAGCCATGGCATTATCTATTTTTTATTTATTTATAAACACAGGTGCTGCACAACAATTGTAAGACATGATACGCATTAATGCAATAAAATGAAATAATGATACAATACAAATAAACCACTACAGAAAAGAAAATGTAGTTACTGGAACAAAGAAACAAACTAAGACAACAATATAAAGACAAACAAAGAAAACATGCAGAAAAGAACATGTCCAGCATTAAAAGAAAGCAGAATCAACCTAGGTAGGGTTGGGCTTGCGTAAACAGGAAGGGCTGCAAGGCTTTACAGAACAGTAATAGTTAGAGACAGTTTTCTAGAGGGAGGAAGAGAGTTCCACATAGGGTGGAAGTAGCAATGAAATTCTAAGTAGAGGGTTTCTTCTTGGAGAAATTTCACAATGTCCGTGCAACGTAAGGTCCTGTTCCTTGACACTCTGGCCAACCTGGAAAAATGCAACATTTTAGTCAGATAGGCAGGTTGTACCAGGGAAAGAACCCAGTCAGTCACACACAAGGTATTAAACAGTCCTGTAGTGCAGAAGTGATTGGTGAACTGAAACAAGAATAGATTTGATGTGATCAAGGTCGAGAGTATGTGAAGTAAGATCGTCGTATGTTGTGATATTGACTCAATGTACAGACGCATATAGTTCCAAGTAATTTATTTCATCTGAAGATGTAGGTTAGAGCAGCTCCAAGGAAAACATCCTCTCACTCTCTCAGCCCACACTGTTCTGCTCGTTCACAGAATACTCACTTGCTATTCCAGGAATCTACGCTTGGATTCCACACACAGAGCCCAGCTACCTCAAGCCTACAACCCCCTCTTTAGGTTATGTTATTCAATCTTGTTATAGTGCCCGACTCGCTCTCAGAGGAGCATCTTGGCGCTGGACACAACCAACAAAAAAATAAAACCTTACACAAACTAATAAGTGATACACAATACTTCATAAGAACATTTATACATATTCCATCACAAATTTCTTTTAACCATTTAGGAGCTTTCCTATCTCTCTTGTTATCTAATTGATCTGTTCCATCCCTCCTTTCAACATACTTCCATCCCGGGGAATGTCATCCTCAAATTCATTCTGTGTTCCAGCTCCTCTACGTGGTACAACCTCTTTCTGCAACTCCACTCCAACCACTTCCCTTTCTATGGACAATTCAACAGAGCTATCCCTAACATCCATACTTTTAGTGGTATTACCACTGTTTGCCTGTAGCTCAAAATCATCCTAATCATCAGGGCCGGATTGGCCGGAGCAGGCTCCGGGCATTCCCCCGGTGGGCCACCAGGGTGGGGGCCGGTGTTAGACCCATGGGCCGTTTGTTACCGGGGGCTGGTTTTGCAATATCGGCCCCCTGCAACAAAAGCGGCACAAAGCCTTAAAGCTTTCCACTAGCAGCACCCCCCACGGGCTGGCCAAGCTCTTTGCCAGAGCCGGTTTTGGTTCCCAGTGTGGCCCTGCAAATCATCCCGTAACGCTAAATCTCCACTAAAACCACACAGCTGAACATTCTTCCGTACTTCCTTTGACCCCATGGCAACTCTTTTTAAGTTCCATGCCTTGCCATTGTTCAACCTTACCGCATTATTCAAAACCTCCCACACTGCCTCAGGTTCTTAGAACTGACTGTCACCTTTAACAACCTTTCACGGTTTATTTATAAGAACCAAATCACCAACTTTTATATTCACCCCATAAATGCTGTTTATCTTGTCACAGTAGCTCTTGGTTTTTTGTTTATTTTCACTCATCTTCTCTCGAACAGATTTAAAAGACCAATCCACATTCCAGCACTAAACAACCATTCTGGGTTATATTTGGATCCTGGGTCTCTCCCTCTTTTAATAACAAAAGGAGATAGTGGCTTCATTGTTTGTTAACCTATAAACTCATACAGCCTTGCCTAAGTGGTAACTCAGTCCTGTTTGCTGGCAATGGCAGATGGAATTTTTCCTTTAATTATTAGGTTGAATATGTCAACCATCCCGTTCCCATCTGGGATTATACAAGGAAATAGTTCTATGTATCACACCTATCTTTTCAAAATAACTTTTTGCAGCTTTTGAGACAAATTGAACACCATTATCGCTCAAATTCGTGTCTGGAACACCTTCTAAAATTAATACTTGCTCTAAAAAAAAAAAACCAACTGTTTCACTATCCGCCTTCTCTACAACCTTTACCACAGGCCATCTTGAAAATAAGTCAATAAGCGCAAGTATGCATTTTGTGGTATTCCTTTGGGCCCCATGATATCAATTGCTATAGGCTCCCAAAATGCTTTGGTTGGAATCCTTCTAACATAGGCGGACTCAAAATCGAAGAGATTTATCAACTATAGATGACTTCAGTCATTCTCTCACATACCTTACTACCGCTACATCCATGCCTGGCAACAAGAGTAACTTTTTCACCACTGACTTAGTTCAGACTATAAATTTTTTTTTTAAAAAGCCTTTCATGACAAATTCAAAATCATTTCCCGTAACCCACAAGGAGGTACCACTCTATCACCTCTCAAAATCATGTCATTCTCCATTAATAACTCATATCTGACTTCCAAAAGGGCCTTGCAACTGCATCAAGGTGTCTTTTTTAGGCCATTTATTTTCCATGTAACTCTTCACCTTCTGTAGAACAACCGCCCTATAGAACTCTGCACTCCACTCCTCCTTTCCGATTGCAGGTGAACCACAGTCATGTACTAAAGCCACATGAAAACAATTCCATATATCATCATCACATTCCTCAAGTTGAATGGGCATTCAGTTCAAACTGCTCACCCACGCCTACAAAGCCCATCACAACAAGGGCCCGGCCTACCTCAACCACAGGGTGAACTTCCGCCAACCTACCCGAAAACTTTGTTCCTCATCCCCCTTCCTGGCCCACACCCTCCGCATCTACAGAAGCAGGACCAAGAAGGACCTGAAGACCTGGCTCTTCGACTAACTCATCTCAGCATGCCCCCCCCCCAGCGCCTGGATACCCTCATGGGTGATAGGCAGCGCTCTCAAATCCTATTTTATTGATTCTGGATAAAAAAATCTGTAATCAAATTATTCATTCCTGGTACATATACAGTTTTGTACACATAGACTTGCATACACATGGATAATCTGGCCATCTTCATAAAGCTTAACCTGTACCTTCAGTTGTTAATTTCTAAAAAGGTTTATGGTCACATTGTATAGTGATTGGTTTACCCCACACAAAGACCCTAAAATGACCAAGCTCCCCTTTCTATAAATGGATATCATCTGTTGGTGACAGTGATCTGGAAGCATAAGCAATCACACACTCCATGGCACACTTATCCATCTGGGTGAAACCCACACCCAAACCCTTATTACTGGCACCAGTAGTAATGACCTTTCAACTGGGACATCTTTAGGATTCTGCGGGCCCCTGGCCAAACTTAATTTTGGGCTCCCTGCTTAGAACAACTCAGCATTTTTATCCGTTTACTGCTCATTCACATCCTTGGTGACAATGGTCGAACCATTAACAACGTCTTCCATGACCAGCTTATATCTGGGCCCAACCATTGAAAAATCTCTCTCTGACTGGCCGGCACCAAGAAGCAGAAAGACAAATGGTCTGAACAAGCCTGTTGCATGTGAGACAGTGAACTGGCGCCTCACCTTTTGGGCCTGTGCAAATGGAGACAGTTTTTTTTTATATTTACTGCACCTCAGTCCCTGTGAGGAACAGGGACTGAGTCAGGTGGCTCCAGGTTGTGATCGCACCAGTCCAGCAGCAGCTCCAGATGGTTGGTTCAGTCATGGAGGGAACATATACTGCTGCGCTGCACAGTGATAAATGGCTTACTCTCTGGTCTTACCTTGCCACAAGTGGATTCCAGCTGAACTGGATCAGTAAAGCAGAAAGAGTAGTGATCCTACCAAGCCTTCTAGCCATGATGTGTGGTGTAGCTAGCCTGTCAGCACTATTTGGGCATACAGTGCTGTTGGGTGTTCTTGTTTACTGCACTGCCTGTGCTGCGTTGGACTTGTACTCCGAGTTAGGAGGCAGCAGGCTGTCATTGCACTGGTCTGGGAGCAGCTAGAAAAGGACGATGCAGTCACAGAGGGAGCACGCAATGCCGATCTTTACTGCACAGTAAGTGGCACGTATGCCTGGGCAGTTGGGCTGGGCCTTTGAACTTTAAAAGGTTAAAGCTCTTGCTGAAACTAACCTAGTAGGTATTTTTCTTTACCCATCACTATCTCTCAAGTAGGGGCTGGGCTAGCTGGGCTGGCTTAGAAAAAAAGAACGTAAGTAAACAAACTTGTTATTGTAAAACTGTAGACAGTCTGGGACTGTTCTGAAATCATAACAAGGGAGCCCCTTGAAAGGTGGGGGCCCTGGGCCCAAGCCCATTTAGCCCATGCCTTAAAACGTCTCTGCCTTTCAATGCTGATTCATTGGTAGTCTCCTGTTTGATTCTCTCAAAATCATTCTCACAATGTGAGGTCCACTCAAATTTGTTCTTGCCTTTTTAACAATTCCCTATTATTATACCTTTTTTATGCAAATATAGAGATTTACTTCGCACAATATTCTGCCGTCCCCAAAAATGACCACACGTCATCCTTACTAGTGGGTGATGGTGCTTCCTTGATGGCACTTACTAATAAAGGTTTTGGTTTGACACCACTCATATCAATGTCATGACCCTAATACATTACACTGTTAGGTGCGAATCTGCACTTTGAAAATTCCACTGCTATCCCCTTCATTACAAGAATCTCAAATACTCTTTGTACCTTGATGTCATGTTCTTTCCTATCCTTTCCAAAAATTAGAATTTTGTCTGAAAAAACAGTATATCATTTTTAAAAAAAACAAATTGAACATTAACTGTTGAAAAACGGCGGCAGCTGATGCCAAGCCAAATGGCATGCGCTTGAATTGAAAACACCCATCTGCGGTGATAAATGCATGGGTTTAATTGATTCTGGGGCTAAGGAAACCTGACTATAGGCAGACAATTTATCAACCATTGAAAACAATTTTGCTCCTTTAATTTTGCTATCATTTAATTTATTTTTGATAGTGGAAAAGTAGAAATCTGTGAACCACTATATTGTTGTTCAGATGGTGCAAATCTACACAGATTGATATTTTCCATTGCTGCATCGTGCTACGACCACTGGAGAGATCCAGTTCGAACCTTCAATAGGCTCAATTACTTTTAAAGAGACTTTAGAAACCTCTTATCACCATTGCTATATTCCTGAACATTCGTACTTTGGGGAAAGCATTACCTTTGAGAATAATTCTATGCTCAAACCCTCACAAATATCCTAAAGTCTTCTCTTAAACTGTAGGAAATTTGTTGAACTTAGTGTTCCCCACAGTGATGCCTTCATCAGCTACAAGAACGTGATCTTGCTGTTAGGATTTAAGACAACGTGCTAATATTTCTGGTTGAACCATTTTAAAACGGACAGGCCCTTTATAGCTGCATATACTTTTCCAGATGCGTGCCTGTTTTTTAAATTACAAGTGAACCATCTGTAGCCCATCATTTCAATTTTTCTCCATTGTAGCCCTCAGGGTATAAGTCTGGTGCAATAATTACATTGCCAACAAACTTTTCCTTCCATATTGCTTCGTTAACAATATTATAAAGTGAAGCAGGATCTGCAAACATCTTCAGTTGAAACCCACCGATCCTTATCCAGCATTCTGGTTTACCTTTACCTGTTCGTCATCAACATTTAACACCAATTTGCCACCTAAACTCATAACATTGATATAATGTTGTTCACTGGTTTATCCCTAAAATGGTTGATACTTGGTATGTTCTGTGATACTTGGTATGTTCTCAATCTTACTGTTAAATGTGCATAGTGTCTCACACTCTTCCTGCCCGTGTTTTAACACAGATGCACATCTTCAAAAAATGTACACTTTTCGTTCTATGGCTAGCACCTCATCTAAGGCCGAATCTCCACTCACCCATAACGTTCCAAAATAGAAGGTTTGCTTACATGCATCACTACCTGATCTCTTTTTAAATCATCATGTAAGGAGCCAAACTTGCAATCTCTTGCTAACTTTTTTAACTCTCCCACATATTCATCCACTGTTTTATTTGTGCCTTGTGTACGCTGGAAGTATTTGCATCTAGTATTAGCTAGACAGGCGCGGTCGGTGGTAGGAGTGCCGGTCGGGCGGTGACGTGGGGCGGGGGAGGGGCAGGGTGGGGGGGTAGTAAACTACGGATTAAGGCCGAATACAGGTAAGTAAACATTTAAATAAATAAAACGAATTTCGTTGCGCGCACTGCATCGCATTTGGCGCGCACTGCATCGCATTTGGCGATGCAGCGCTCACAACGAAATTCGTTTTATTTATTTAAATGTTTACTTACCTGTATTAGGCCTTAATCCGTAGTTTTACCCCCCACCCTGCCCCTCCCCGCCCCACGTCACCGCCCGACCGGCACTCCTACCACCGACCGCGCCTGTAGCTAGATACACCTTTGCTGCAAAATAGCGGTGAAGATCAACAATAGCAGCATTAAACACATTAATATCTCTCACACTTGTAGCCTTGGTCATCTGACTGTATACTTTTAACCCTTGAGGGCCTAAGGAATATAATGAAATTATTTTCCTTTGATCCGCAGAAAGTTATCGTCATCAATTTCTGCAATGTAATTCAAAAAGTACTCCTTCCACTCCTCCCATCTTAAGGAAGGTTCGGACACTTAATCAAGAAGGTTGTGAGAGACTAATGCTGAAACTCTGCATTCTCATTGTTTATGTAATGGAATTGTTCAGTGTCCACTTTTCAAAAAGTATTTGGACTAATTCACTGTCCACTCTATACCATTACCTACTACAAAAATCCTTAAGGCATGTGGACCAATACAATGTTGAAGAATACAATGGGAAATGTCATGTGAACTCAATATAATCTCTTAAATTAATGAGCTATCTTTCTGTGGCAGCCTAGGGATCCAACATGCACATGTAAACAGGAAGGCTGAGAAAACCAATGCATTTATGGCAAAATTGTATTTTTTCCACCTTGCATAGTCTGCTGCAATTTGCATCAAGTGTATCAACTGTTACATTAAAGTTATATGTTAATCGTGCCGATAATATTTTAGTGAATCACTTCAGTTGTCATTACAAAAAAAGATCCTCTTCTTCCACGGTTCCTTGCGCCTTGAAATTGCATTCAACGATTTTTCTGAACACAGAGCCAACATAAAAGATATCCACCACGTACGTCTCATTGGGTGGCCTTGTGGAGTGCGTAACTTCGTAGGCAGGTTATCTCTCTGACGTTCAACGTAAAAAGCGTCAGCAACATGATGAGTTCCACACAATTCAAATGCTGCAAGAAGGTGCACGTGTGATGCGGGTTCTCCTGCGTTGTTTGAATCAAGCATGTGCGTAAGTAATGAACTGTTCATACAGTTTACTTGCTATATTAAAAGTAATGGCCCTTTCAGGAAATGTCCCTTGTAAAAGAAGCTAATAACAACGATAACAATGCCGTTCCTTTTATCCCAAGTTGCTAAAAGTAGTCTGGAATGACACTTCAGTCGTAGAAGAGGAAAGTTATATTAGCTTGCCTCAAATGTACAAGATGTGGGGGTTCTTCTTCGGATTAGCTCTTTGTTTGCTGTGTGAATGACCCCATGCGAACATGCATGCAATTCCAATTGATTTATTTAATCTGAAGATATAGGTTACAACAGTTCCAAGGAATCGATCCTATCACTTTCTCAGCGCACACTGTTCTGCCCCTTCATGGAAAACTCACTTGAAATTCCAAGAATCTATTCCTGGACTCCACACACAGAATTCAGCCACCTCAAGTCTACAACACTATAGGGCCAAGCAAATTCTCCATAGCCTTCAGTTCGATTAAAATAGAGATTTATTTGAGTGCACCAGAGCATGGTCATCCCAAGCCCGCCAGGCATCAACTGACTCAACTTGGAATGCCTTCACTAAGATGGAACGTAGAGCATGAGTAAACATTCCAGCTTTAACAGTCAAGCCCAATACAACACACAGCTTTTGAAGGAGAAGGTGATGAAGCTGGAAGCATTGAACTCAGCCACGGCTGCTACCTGGAAGAGCAGTGGGGCGGGGTGGGGGGAAAGGGGCAGTGGGGGATCAGGTTTAAAAAAATCACTTACCTCCCGGCCGGCCAGCTGCTGCCGCCTCTCCTGTGTCCTCTTCCTGGCTTCTTGAGGGAAGCAGGAAGCACTAGGGTTGTGATTGGTCTGAGCGCCGTGACACGGCGCTCAGCCAAGGGCTGGAGGGGTGGGCATGTCCTCAACGCAGGCTGTAATGCAGCCTGCATGGAGAACAGGAAAAGTGCGCATGACTGTTTTGGGCACCCCGAGAGGGCCGGCCAAACAGTCATTGCGCACTTAGGAGTGTTCTACCACTCCTCCCCTGCAGCCCCACCCCGCCCCCTCACGCAAAGCTGCCGGAACAAGAGGACAAAATAAAATGATAATAACATTACCTTGTTGTCATTTTCTTTTTTCCTTTCTTTTACTGCTTCAAGGAGGTGGAGCGACGCTCATCCGCCTTAGCGGAAGAGCCACCACTGATAGAACTATAGTTCTTCCACCCTGTCATGAAAGATCAAGTGTTTGGCCAAGCTAAAGTTACATGGGCAAATTCTTTTTTTATCAACAGTCAGCTTGTACTTTTAAACATCAATCTCTCACTCACTTTCCAAGAGATGTGCCTTTTACAAGGCTGTACTGATACCAAGAACTAACCTAATTGATTTCTGACAAACACATAGACCGTCAACAGGTATAGGTTTGTAGTTCTGATTGGACTCTACATTTTTCATATTTGTTCATGAACTTAATATTGAATTTTAGCACCAATAAAAACCTTCAAAAGCACTCTGTTTCACACAGCTTATGAAATAACAACTTCCCATCGACTATCGTGAATAGGTCTCAGCAGGTAGACATTGCCATATCTATGAAGGGTGCAATACAGATAGCCAGATGCAAGGCTGGGGAGAGGAGTTGGCCTAACGGCTAGGGCGGTCGACCTCGAATCTGGGGAACCGGGTTCGAGTCTCGGCAATGACGCTGAACATCCTGTGATTCGGGGCAAATCACTTAATCTCCCCGTGCCTAACAAAAAATGAATGTGTCCTCATGTAACGCAACTGGTGCTATGTAAAGCGCTCTGATACCTGATACCTTCGGGTCAAGTTTGCGCTATATAAAACTCTGTTAAAACAAAAACAAAAACAAAAAAAAAGGCGATGGATAGATAGATAGATAGATAGATAGATAGATTTGCAAGGCCTGTGGCCATCTCGTATATCTATCTGTCAACCCAACTCACCCATCTAGGTGATATTAAAAATACGTGAAGTCTGCCTTCATAAGGGTCTCGCCTCAGTCGCCAAGCCTCCCCTCACACTCGATGGCTTGATCAAGCAAAGTCTGTATCACCGCAAACCAATCCAAAGATGTTTTTCTTTTCTGCCCTTTCTCCATTGGGTGTGGCATCAAGAAGTGCTTATGAAAATGGCATCTGAGAGCCCCTGAGTTCTTAAAGCGGATTTCGACATTTCAAAGCACAGCGATTCCTGTTCATACCGGGACATCAACAAAGAAAAAATCAGACATCCAAACCTTGAAGAGCCTGCACCGGCTCTCAAAGGGCGTTATCTTCAAAGTCCTCTGTATTTCCAACATGGTCTGTGACAAGTTCTGGCTGGCATTTGGGATTTGCCGGATTCAACTCTTTCGTCCTAGATCTTGAGACAAGCTCTTTTGCCTGATTCTGAGCTTCATCTAGATGGGCTGGTACAGCCTTTGCTGTCCCGCTGCCGTTACTAAAAAAACGACAGCGTTGTCAAGTTACGAACCATGATCTCGGACAACCATTACTTCAGAGAGCAGTTAAAGGCAGACCTATTCTCCCCATAGTCCCTCCGCTTGCTCTTTACTCAGATCACTGGTTGGCACCAAGAGGCCACAATTGTGGCCATATTGCACCTTGTAAATACTGTTAATATAACACAACACTCATTAACAAGTATTGGCAGAACCAATGGGTCTGACTTGTGTGTGGATGATTTTTGTTTGAAGACACGCATTGTATAAAAACAAAGCATTGTCTAAAAGACAAAATATATATGTAGATATTTTATGTAAAATAACTATTGCACTAGTAGTACCCGGCACTGAGGAAGACTACTTATGTGTGCATATTGTGTAAGAGCAAAATGCTGTCACTCACGATCAGGTAAGCCAGTGCCTAAAGTGGTCTGACTTTATGCATCATGGTGTATGCTGTTGTGGGAGAAACATAATATGAGTGAGACTACAGCAGACCAATGCATGAGGAAGGCAAATATGCATAGTATACATATATCTTTATATAAAAAAGGAACCTAAAAATGAACAGGGCCATTACATATGTGAAAGTATGCTCACATCTGCCCCCTTTGGGGACTTGTAGTATATAATACGGAAGTGAAGAGTTAGAACACTTGAGAAATCTAGCTGACAGAAGCAAGCACCTTGCAGGTTTTAAAACATGACACTGCTAGTGACTGAGGATGAGGCAGGGATGCTGCAAGGGAGCCAGAGTCAAGAAAGAGCAAGATAAGGGCCTGTTAGCCATGTGTGTTTAGAATAAAGGGTACAGCAGGTGGATCCAGAGGGCCTGAAGGAAAGTCAAAAAAGAAAATGGAATCTGTGTTTTCTTTCTGCACCAATAACAGATATTTTAAAGTTAGTCAAAGGTAAATTGTAATTAAGTCCAGAGAACAACTCATCACACACCACTCATTCGTCTGGCTGCATAATGATAGCATTTTCATAACATGATCTTTCTTGACACCCCTTCTAGTACGGTGGCACTGAAGGCAGCGCCATTTGCAGAACGGGCGCCATGTTTTTTGGCCCTATTAGACAAACTTTTTTGTTTTACTTAATTAAGCTCCTAAAGCAAGAATTTGTTTCAGTGCATCACAAAAATCAGTGGTCCTGCAACGGAGGGTCTTTACTTCCTGAAATTCTGTGCCAATGTATGACTTGCATGGTGGACACCGGTAGGGTAATTAGTGACAGTCTCCCCACCCTAAAAAGTGCTTGGTGACTGACACAGGGACCTGGCGGCCCAGTGGTGGACAGACTGCCAGGTTAATGGTTTCATCTGTCGGAGCCAGCTGATGCGCCACCAGTGAAACCACGTAATTGCCCAATATCTAAGTGACACAGAGTGGCAGATGAGCATCTGCCCTGCAAGTGACAACTCTAAATGAGGCCTCTAGTCAATCAGGTGGAGAACAAGTCACTATCTAGAGCTATTGTCAATAGCACAGAGCCAAGCTCTGATCAAGGCTGGGTGTTAAGGGTGGATTTCTAAGAGCAGAGTTTTGAGTGACTCCAGGTATTATCAATACGTGGATGAACCGTAGACATTATTAATAGCTGATCTCTGAGTAGGACTGTACTATCAAGAGCAGAAATATGAGAGACTGTGTTGGCAAGAGCAGAAATACAGTTGCGGCCGCTAGCGTGGGAAATCGGTGTGGCAGCACAGGGGAAAAAAATAAAGAAAAACAAAACTTGCCTGACAGCCGCCACCTTTTCTGCTCTGATGATGTTCACACAGGCTCCCAAAGTCACCCAAGCCAATCCAGACGCTATTCTCATGCTGGTATTACCCAGCATGAGAGAAGCGTAGGGATTTGGCGGAGCTGGCTGGTTCCACGCTCCAGCAGGGACAGGGAGCATGTGGTCCTGAGCCCTGCTGATACCTCCAAACAACAGCCTGGAGATATCCAAGTGCCATGTCAATTTGGCCTTCCGTGGCCTGAGCCCACCACTCCCCCTACTGGCCCCACCCTCAAGACTCAGCTGTGGCTTGGCTCCGGAGTAAAATAAAAGGGTAATAAAGGAGTTTTATTAACTGCTTTATTATCCTTTTATTTTGCATGCTTCTGCTGGTTCCAGCAGTTGGGCGACGCTCCTTCGCCATAATGGAGGAGCCGCCCTTGTAGAAATATGAGAGACTGTGCTAGCAAGAGCAGCGCTCTCCATGTGAGTGTTGTTAGCAAGAACAAAGCTTTAAGTGAGTCTGGATAAGATCCACAACAAAGCTAGGAGTGAAGGTTGGTGTTACCAACAACGGGTCTCTGGAGGACTCCAAACAATCAGAGAGAAAAGCTCAGCCAAAAACGAACAAGAACACATCAAACGCCCACGGTGCTGAAACTTGTAGAGACTGACCATCTGTGCCTAGACCATGGGCGGACTGTGACAGAAAACAGGCCTGGGCACCAAAATAAAAGTGGCCCCCATTAGTAGATTAGAAAGCAAAAAAAGTGGCCCATGTTTGCAAACTGGGGCAGTGATGAGCTTGTAAAGAGATGCTGTGTAAGGGTTTTGTGCAAGGTTTGAAAGACTGCATGGATTTGAGCTTGCTGCAGACAATGTTTGTTTTAATATCAGGGAAATCAACATTAAAAACTAGCCACCATACCATAAAACAGGCCCACACACACCTAAGAAAAGACTCACACACAGACTCTTCACACCAGCCCGTCGGGCACTGCCTGATTGCCCGATAGGCCAGTCCGACCCTGGCCGAGGCGGATACAATGAAGAGGCAGAATCTAAAAATAATACTCTTGAAAATCGTTCCAGAATATGCCAATCTGAAAGCTTTCAGGCCCTACAAATGACGTCTTAATATACATATTGCATCTCCTTTCATGAAGTGTGACTCACCTGAGAAGAGACTATTTCAGGAACCTATTCCATAGCTCAGTAATATGCTGCAATGGCGGCCCCTAGAATTCTGTGGAGCAATGTCCCTTGGCACAGTAAATTGAGGGACATTATCCCATTGCTCAGTACTAAAGGGCATTATTTTAACTGGGTACATGGTGTTCGGATTACAGTATTATCCATGGCACATTATTCCTTGAGGCGTTCGGCCATTTTATCCCCATAACAATGTTCCTGACGCTCATTTTTTCTCCTGACGTTATAGTTTTGATGGACTCTACATCTGCTGCGCCATTAAATTGGGTAAAAATACTGGCTGTTATTTACCGCGCTTGGAAACGGCAATACTGCGGTATTAAGCACTGCATATAAAACAAGTTATTATTTTTACCATTGTTATTATTGTTTGTTAATTTTCTGCTGCTCCGGTTTTTCAGATGGAAAAAAGATATTTGGCTGTCACGTAAATTTACTGCGTGTCTGAAGTTCGAACTGGGAACACAATGTTTCTGATTGGAATATAAAAGATGTGTTTTTTAACCACAGAGGAATAATGCATGGGGGACTGTGAAAACTGTGAGTAAAAGATGAATTCATTAATATCAGATCTGTCTTTAAAACAGACACCCATAAGTTTTGAAAAGCATTAGGACTTGGCTGTTCTTCAAGCTACTCTGAGGACGCTGGCCAATTGTTGCTTCTTGTAATTTATTATCTGTATCAAGACATACTTTCAATGAAGTGTGTTCACCGTGCATGAAAACGCACCGGTATACAACAAGTATGCCTCAGTGAATCCATGTAGTTAGGAATATTTGCTCCATAAGGCATCACTGGTCCTGATTTCCAAAAATGACCTAGCGGGTCACCTGATCTCTTCCTTCACCCCTCCATCCTAAAACATACGACCCTCTAAGATTTTTGCGCATTTGTTATTCCTGTTAGATCTGTAAGCCCATGAGTTTTTACTCCTCCATGATTGAGGCTTGTGACCTGCACCCCGCTCTAAAAATTGTTTTAGTGCCATTTTGGGTGGCCGGGAATGCAAAGGTGCTCGTATATGGCCTGCACACCTGCAGTGCGCTCTACTTCATTGTGGAATGGGGAGGGGTTCGTCCCTTCTTTTCTGTTAAGCGGGGCACACTAGATAGATGCTTAAAAGCAGTTGCAGTGCATCCGTGGCAACACTGGTCTTCCTTTTCTGGTGTGTTATTTTAAAAAGAATTTAGTATAGCACAAGAGACTCAATCCCGAAGGAATATCTCGGCGCTCTATAAGGTTCTAGGCAAGAGAAACATTTAAAATAGCCAGGTCTTTAAAAGTTTTTTTGAAGCTGTTAAAATCTAAGCAGGAGTGGTTATGAAAAGGAAGTTCGTTCCAGTGATGAGGAGCCAGATAGGAGAACGACCTTCCGCATATCTCGCAGTACGGATGGGGCGGGGCATAGCAACAATTGATCCTTAGATCTAAGATTCCTACTAGGTAAGTAGGGAAAAAGTTTCTCTCATAGATAAAGTGGACCCTTGCCAGCCAGAGATTTATGAACAAGACAGAGGAGCTTAGATAGGGACCGTCTTCTCACTGGGAGCTAGTGTATGTGGGTATTTGTGTGCACAATATACACTGAAAGGGCAGAAAGCACTCTTTTGTGGAAGGACACATTGTGAGGCAGTCACTGGTTCCACATCACTAACGCTATTGGTGTACTATTGGTCAGTGCTTTCAATAGCTTAAATCCTTTCTTTTACTACATTTTGTCACTTTTATTCAATTTACTACTGTTTGAGTGGTGCACTCTTTTGCCAGATCTAAATGGTGTATGCTTGCAGCCAAGAAGGACAATTATACATCCCACAACATAAATCTGTATTAATAATTCAACATATTGCTGCCTCAAGCTCCAGACAAATATGCCCTTCTCTAATAGGTGTCGAGTAAAACCGGAAATGGGTCATTCTTCTCCTGCCATAGAAACAAATAGACAGCAATAGCCGCAGAACGCCAGCCACACAAAAATAAAAACCAGGGGGTAAATCAGTTGTTTGATCGATGCTTTTAAGTAACTAATATTTTTTTTAAAAACTTATCACAACATTACCATCAACCTTGATTTATGAAAAATAAATTGAGAAATCAGGGACAAAATATATAAAAACAAAACATCCACCTAGGATGCATAGATACAACTGCACCATGCCTCAACCTACAAAAATGACTATGTGATATAGTCCAACAAGAAACCTTAGATGCACATCCAAACTCCTCATTAAAAGCACAAGGCCTAAGACATTAACCTTGGGAGGCAAAAAATCCCCACATGGGGGTAGACTATTGAACATAGGTAACCCTCCCCCAAGTCAGGAGGGTGGAGAGGTTCTTCCACTGGCTGGAAGAGGTGCTGAAGGGATACGTCCTCCCTATTCGATACTAGCCAAACATAAAGTATCCCGCCCTGTATATGTGTGATGCATGGGACACTACTCTCCTCAGGTGGTACACCGTCCGTTTAAGGGCGGGGAAGGAAAAAATCCTTTTTGTTATATAACCCTCACACACTCTAGTAGTGTCATGCTTCATCGGGTTCACCCTGACTCCTAAAGGTCAGGGTGGGCTCAACCATATTTCAGGGAGCACTTAGGAGAAGTAGACCAGGGGGCTTAAAGATTAAAAATCCTCATATAACTCCAAGGTATCCCTTTATTCGTGGAGTTAATGGAGATATTAAAAAGGGGAATAGGTTAATGAGGATATTATGGTCCTATGACCCTAAAGCCAACATGTTTCAGCCTTAGAGATGGCCCTGATGGGTCCTGGGTGTTTGTCAGGGCGATTCAATTTTCCTCCCTGGTAATGTGCAGGAATCTGCACCTAAATCAGACGGGTATATACTTGCCCTTAGTCCTGTTCTTATCTTCTTTCCGGTGTCCAACCCTTTTGTAGTGGACCTCTCGCTTCACGAGGGTACGCGGTATCAAGGGTAGCCCTGTAGTCACACATTCATCAAGGGTCCTACCCCTCTTAATCACCTATTTGGTCCTGCGTCTCCCGGCTCTCTGAGAGAGACCATAATATCCTCATTACCTATTCCCCTTTTTTAATATCCTCAATAACTCCACGAAGAAAGGAATACCTTGGAGTTATATGAGGATTTTTAATCTTTAAGCCCCCTGGTCTACTTCTCCTAAGTGCTCCCTGAAATATGGTTGAGCCCACCCTGACCTTTAGGATGAAGCATGACACTACTAGAGTGTGTGAGGGTTATATAACAAAAAGGAATTTTTCCCTTCCCCGCTAGGTGGGGAGCAGTGCCTCACGCATCACACATATACAGGGCGGGATACTTTATGTTTGGCTACCACCATAAATGTTCAACAGTGCAGAAAGCAACAACACGTGTTATCAGACAATACGCGCTCTTCATTAATAAAGTTCAATTCAAATTTCGACATCACTGGCAAAGACAAAGTATCAACTGACACAAAAAGACACTTGCCAACATATTTTCCATTTTCCAGCCTCAAATCTGCAACACCACCAGTCAACCGGCAGAAACAAGTAGACAAGACACTGCCCACTGCATCTGCTAGCTCATACCATCACCAGGCACCTATTCCAACGCAGCCAGTGCACAACACCGACCGCCAAACTCAACACGTTTGGCCACTCCACAAAACCACCCGCCAATCTACAACACCGCTTAGGAAACCCCTGCACTACCAAAGAAGCAAATATCAACATTCACAATATCGCAACTGCCATCCATTAACTACCTCTTCACATTCTTTGAGATATTAATGAAAAAAATGGTCACCAACTTTTCTGCACGACCAAATCTACAGCAACTCAATCCTACGTGACTAACAATCAGGCTTCAGATCATCTTAAAACATGGAGACAATGACCAATCAAATCATGGATAATGTCCAAAACATCATAGTCAATGGTGCTCCATGCCTCCTGGTGCTGTTTGATCTCTGAGCATCATTTGACACTGTCAATCAGCAAACTTTGATCAACATCCTGTCAATGTGTATAGGTTCTGATAACACTACACTCCCTCCCCACAGCATTACTGGATTGTGCTGATCGACACCTACAGATGCAAACAACTACTGGGAGTACGTCAAAGCTCTAGCTTCATGGCAATGAATCTTCAACTTGTATATGTGATGCCTCTCACCTTGCCAGGCAAAGAATCAATGACAGCACACGTTTATTTGTACTGATCCGTATACTCGAAGATTACCTCCCCTTCATCCAAGCTGAGGGGTCAAGGGACGACGTCATGCTGAACACAGCGATGGCTGAACTCATCTTCATCAGCACCCAAGTGGCCCAGATTGAGGAATGGATTAAATACATGAAGCTAAATGGATTTATGCCCATACCCCAACACTTTGCAGGAGCCGAATGATGCATAATTGACAGTAACTTCTCCTTCCAAACCCACATTGCCAAGAAAATTCAAATAGCCTTGTACCCGCTGACGCTTGTAGGCAGAAGTGTAGCCAGAAGTATCTTCTTGGCTTCTATTCTAGAAAGACTATTAACACACTCGCCTTTCCAAGATGGAGCAACACACCACCCATCAGCGTCCTGAATCCAGTCTACCTCCACTGAGAAGTGTCAGTATGTAACAGGTCACCTCATTAAGGAGGGGGGTTGGGTGGAAGGTGCTGATTTGGGAGGTAATACAAGATTGTGCACATCAAGTGGAGATTTATACATTTCAGTTAACATATTTACAAATGCATTAAACTTCACTTAATTACCATTTTCTAGTCTCAGAGAGACTATGTGATTTGCTCAGAACCACACCATTTTAAGCCAAGTTCGGAAAATAAAAATGGAACCCCAAGGTCCCAGGTTCCAATGTTGGCAAGTTAGTCATCAGGCCAACTCTCTACACATCTAGAACTTCTGTTTAACCTAAAAGGTTGTAACAACCAGACCACCACCCTACCTGGTATAAAATCCAATCATCTCAGGAGGCAAGCCTAACACACCATCACTAGCCCTGAAATCAAGACTATTGATAGGAAAAAAGCCCAGATGACACACGTTCTCATGCTTGGTACCCAGATTCTGAAACAACACCCCCAAGCATCAGATTTGTCCCGTGTTGTTACGTTACAGCATTCTTCCGTAGCACACCTATCAAGCACGAATGGCTTCTTGGCACTGACTACCATGACAACATCAGCACAAGGATTACTGAGTGAACAGTCATGTTTCAGTGTTTTACAGAACTAGAAATGAATGGCTCTGCCAGGACACTAGTGCCAGCTTTCAAAGAGTGAACTTCTGATATTTTTTGAGACAGAGTGGAAGGGAGCGCTCATCACTTCCGCACTTAAAAAACGACAAGAACCCAGAGCACCTCTCAAGGAACCCATCATTCTCCAGCAAAAAGGAAGCTCCCTTGTCCTCCAGCCTCAGGGCCCAACAACATGAGTGTGCCCATTGATGTCACTTAGCAGTATTGGGGATCCTCTAGCAATGCCCTTGTATCAAGGGTCATGAAGGCAGTTGCAGAAAAAATAATTGGACATGTCCCGGAGAATCCTGTTTACTTTCTGCATATCCCTTCCTTGCCCTCGTCCTTCACGGGGGACTAGTAGGCTATTCGCGGACTAGGGGTGGAACAATGGGTCAGCCATCTGACGTCTTTGGGAGCCAAAGGGGGCTGTGCATCCGAGATCTTGATGAAACAATGTCCATGTTTCTCCCCGGCCTATTAATGTACTCCATTCTGAATAGTTGTTCACTACCCACAATATTTTGTACAGCACCCTGTTGTTGTCTGGCTAAGATTTCACTGTAAAGCACTGCTTCATAAAATACCATACCAATCAACGCTTCACAATAAGGATTAGTCCTCCCACAACTATGCCAACCCACAACAACAGTGGTAAATCCAATACATCACCAGCCAATCTAAAACATAGCCAGCCAGCCAGCCTACAGTAATACGTGCCAGAGTTCAACATTGCCGTCCAACCCAATTCATCACTGACCAAAACTACAACAACCAAACTACGCTCATCCTACAATAACACTGACGCACCCTAAGACAGTGTTGGATAAACACATAATAATATCTGCACAATTCACAACATGCCACAAAGACTCAGTGCAACATAGAGCAATACACAAAAAGTAAACTACAAACGACAAATGCCATCTTTAACCGACCATTAGACAACACTAAAAACCAATGCTACCCACCCACAACGCCGCCATTCATAGCCTTACCATACCAGTCAGGTTGAAATAAGACCTGGAAACACAGCAAATCTATCTACCACAGAACAATACCAGCCAACACACAACATCTCCATAGCACAACAAAACCAACCAATTCAAAGAATTTATTAATCCAAAACTATACCAGCCAACCTACAACTCCATTGGGCAACTCACAACAAACAAAACAAATCACTGACACCAAATCACCTTTTATGTTCAAACTGATATAGATACAATAATTATAAAAATGTAGACGTAACTCCAAGAAGCATAAAAACTCAATCCTTGTGGCACAAGTTGCCAATTACCTGCTTGTAAAGAACAGAAAAAGCAAAAAAACTCTGGACTCTGAACAACATAAAGAGCAGATTCTATAAAATAAGGAGTTAGCCCCATGTTCCATAGGTCTAATTCCCTGTAGTACAAAAAAGCCACAACCATCTCACTGCAGCATAAGTAAACTTGCAGCAGCATGATCATTCAACTCCCTGCAGAATGAGGAGTCCAATCACTCCAGCACAAAGCTGCAACATAAGTCACAAAGGCACTGAAGCGTTTAGAGTGACCTGCCTGCATTCAAAGAGGCAAATTCTGCAACACAATGAATGAACTTAGCACAAATTTTGTTGGAAACATCTACATAAGGAGAAAATTTGTTACATACAACGAAATGATCTTTTTTTTGCATAAGGAGCCAAACCCTTCTGACCGAAAGAGCTAACCTCCCTTGAGCATAACATACCAACTGCCTGCATGCAAAGAGTCAACTCACTGCAGAACAAAAAACAAGTCTCTACAACTTAGGGGGCAAAATGCATGCAGCAGACGGTGTCCACTTCCTGAAACATCAGAAGCCAACTCCCTCAACATAAAGAACAAAGGGCCTCATTTACAACAAAGTGACGCAGCACGGAGCCGCAAGTCATTTTGCTGCGCCGAGCTGCGTCCTTTTAAAAGTACATGGATGCGTCATATTTACAACCTTATGACGTATCCCTGTGCTTTCCCCTGCGGTGGCGCACAATTGGCTGCCATGTGCCAACGCAGGCACCCATGCACCATGGTGCAAGGGTGCCTGGGCTGCAGGGATTATTGTTGTTGTGCAGGGAAGGACACCTTCCGGCACAAAAACAATCATTGATGGCGTTTTCCTCTTTCTATGCGTGCTGCAGAATGCAGCACGCATAGAAAGAGAAAAAAAATAGGAGAAATAAAAGTATTTCTCCTCGTTGCGCCTCCTTACACCTCCCCTGGGGAGGCGTAAAATTCTGATGAATTCCCAGGTTTATGAAACTCTGTAAATCTGGGAATGCGGCAGAATCCATGGCGTTTGCGCAGGAACACCCACAGCAGCGCCCATGGCAAGCCCCTTTCATGCAAAGTGATGTGTAAAAAGGGGCCGTATTTACTAGGCCCTGGAAAGCCACGCAGGGTGGCTTTGCGTGGCCTTGTAAATATGGGCCAACACACTGCGCTGCAGGTGTGTCAAAAAAGTGACACACTGGCAGCACAAGGGGCTTGTAAATAAGCCCCAAATTGTCCATATTGTTCTTTGGGAAGCTGGAACTACGTCCTGGTTCTGGTCTGGAAAGTTCTTCTGGCACCCGTGGTAAATACGTGGCACCCAACTGGCACTAAGGTGAATTTAAGGTTGCCCCCTCCGCATAATTTGTGGATCATGAATCCAGGTTGTTAAATTTAAATGGGACATCAGCCAAAATAAACATGTCACCCTTTGGGAAGTAAGGAAGTTGACACACTTTCTACAGACTGATAATACTTACTAAGCGCCAAATACCCCAGGCTCAATAGGGACCATGCCACAAATGGTCTTTGCCACTGTCTGGACAGTAACAGATCTTGACAAAAGGCAAGGTATCCAAAATCCCTTTCACCGGCCGGCTGACGGGCAGCAGTGGCAGATCCATAGCCACAGTAAATGGTTTTTGAGGAGCATTCTATGGGTCAGCCTGTAATTCACCTCCACCCTCCTTGGGAAAGTCTTATGCTAATTTTGTTCATCGCCTGACCATGTGGTGGTGAAGCTTGCCTATGTCTCATCCCACAAGCAATGGTGATCTTCACTGCGGCAGCCTTAGATGTGTTGTGCTAAAGTAAAACCACTCAGGTGTCAGAAGCCAGAGGCAAGTAAGCCGCGGGAGGGATTAACGACAGCCCGCAGAAGGTCCCTCTGTTAATTAAAATACAGTCCAGCGGAACTCTTCTTGAGACTTGGGAGATGGATCATGCTTGTAAGAGCTGTCACTTTACCAGCACTAAACATAGAAAATGCACTGATTACAAATTTAATTTAATCAATTGAAAAGTCATAACTATTGCTTTTGAATAAACCAATCAAATGCTGTGACATACATATAAATAACTTTCATAGCTTACATGGTTGGGTGGAAACCATTTTCCTTGGCTGCCGCACATGCCAAGCAGTGGTCAATAAATCCCTTGAGCTGACCATGAACTAGAAAAATACAGTATCTTTAATACTTTAGCAAAAAATACTGCAGCCTTCGATGAATGTTTCAAGCAATGACAGCAGCACCAATGCATGCTAAGTGGCGGGCAGACATAACAGGTGGGTAACAGCAGCTGCAACCTACTCTTGTCCACTCACCGGACTTGCGTGGCTGCAGTGGCTGCCACAAACAAAGGGTGGTGGGGTGGGTGGAGGGAACACAGGAGGAGGAGCGTGGGGGGATGGCTCGCCTGGGGATGTTAGTAATAATATTGTTTTTTAGAAAGAACTTGCCGCCGGCCGCCTCTCGCGTCACACCTCCTGCCCTCTTCCTGGTCCCAGCAGCCCCTGGGACAGACTCCCATCCAATCCAGGATTGGCCTGAGCGGGCTGGAAAGACACACTGCTAAGGCCAGGGAGTATGTGGGGTTTCTCCATCCTGGATGTTCAATGCAGCCGGGCTGGAGAAACCTAAGTGCGCATGTGTGTTTTGTCCAGCCTGAGGCAGCCGGCCAAGCACATATGCGCACTTAGGGAGTGCGCATAGCACTCCTCCTCCCCCTTCCCATGCCTCGGCCCCGCCCCTCCCTACAGCAATGGCTCAGAGCCGGCAAATGGGGGGGAAAAAAAATAATGCTAGAACATCGTTTTATTTTTCATTTGCTGTCTCTGAGCCAGGCAGTGGGGCAACGCTCCTCCGCCATTGCGGAGGAGCCGCCGCTGCATGGCTAGTGTGTTTGTGTGGGTGCTTGGGTGCACAACATACAACAAAACTGCAGAAAGGGGCTCTTTTGTTGAAGGACAAAGGGTGGGAGTTAGGTGTTGCAATTCCAATACCTTATCCAACACTTTCCCCCCCCCAATGCCTCCTAGCTGGTACTCAGTAGCTACGAGGAAAACCTGTGTGATCCCTACAGAACGTAACCAAGACTGATAGGAACTCTGTTTATTTCCTGTTCCTGGTGCTTCCTTTCTGGCCTCTGATGCCAGAGATGCCAAAAGTGGGACCAGGAGTCTCATAGGTCAACGCATGGATTGCTGCTGCTGCCTCTGAGAGTTCCTACAGCACTTCAGAAGGTGGCACCTGAAGGTATATTGCTCTGAGATCCTTTCTAAGAGCTTCAACCAGGAAGTACATAATCACGATCAGTGTCGCTCCAGTGCACATGCATAGTGCACTCTCCAGATTTTGCACGGGCCTACTTATCTATGTCTAACACCATGCCTATGCTTAGTTGATTCATCTGCAAAACACCACTATTTTGGCTATAAAAACTAAGCATTACTTACATAGACTAGTACAGTTAAACCCATATAGGGTTTTCTCTGTAGAGGAGTCACAGTGGTGACTCTAGTCAACAGACGGGCCACGTCTAGACTACCTCACTGCACATTTTCCCTTGCTGCGCCTCCACTCCACACTTGCACAATGTCCCGCTCTATCCAAAATCAAACCTTAGGGAACACACATCCATGGTCCACCATTTTAAACCTTAGACTATCCGGTCTTCCTCTATACCTGCCTCACCAGCCTCTCTCTAGAGATCCGCCAAATCTGTAGCGAGATGGTGGTTGCATATAACACACTATCTAAACATAACCAACATGACACCAAGTTACTGCTAATGTAACCCATTTACAATAGCTTAAAATGTGTAAATCTTACCTGTCAAGCAAGCAAGCAAGGAGAGACAACACAGTTCAAGAGAACTCCTTAAAACTGGAGGGTCAAAGTGCAACAGAGACACTTGATACCACAACATAATCGCAGTAGTTTCAACTAAAAGGTTTCAACGGGTCAGGGGAACTCAGTGGTGGAGCTGACTTCTTACACACACACACACACTTACACACACACACACACACACACACACACACACTTACTTACACACACACTTACACACACTTACACACACACACACACACACACACACACACACACACACACCTGCACAGAGAGAAGCAAACCGTGCATCTTAATTAAACATCCCATCATGCCTGCAGCATTAAGAAGCAAAGTACCTCCACAACAAACACCCAACTCCCTTCAGTCTGCACTGTTCATTCAATGCAGTGGAAAGGTCCAAACTGCAAAGAAGCAAACTCCCTGCTTACAGGAGTTAAATGGAGGCTGCCTTGTGAGCTTAAACATTATCAATGTATGTAGCAGCAATTCTGCAGCACAAAGAGCAAAATATTAAAACCAAGGAGCCTACTGCGTGCAAGAGAAGGACCAAAATACTACGTCATAAGCCAACCCTTCAGCATAGGGAAAAGCAGGGCGGGCTTCAGTGCTGATAGTGCCTGGTGCGACAGCCTTTTTTGGCGCACCCCAATGACCTCCTTCTCCACAGATTCCATCTCTACCACCCCCCAAACAGTGCCTCTCATCTCTCCATAGCCCCTCTCTCATATGTATTTCATTTGTTTTATAGCGCTACTCATACCAGTGTAGGATGTCAGAGCACTTTACATCACACACACCTTATAACGAGACAATGAATCACACAGGTGTAATTCAGTCTACAGGAAATGTTATATAAGACAATGAGGAATAGAAGGTGTAAGAATCACATGCCATGCATGTTAGTAGATTTTAAGAGAATTTGGTCTGGAGAAGCACAAACTCTGGATTTAAAGTGTACCACAGGGATTGGCTTTACTAAAAAGAATGCATTTCCACCCAAACTAACCCTTTTTAACAAAATTAGGATAATGAAAGACTGGGGAAAACATAAGGTTCCAAACCTATACCTTGCAGCTTGTATGCAGCTCTTTGATGCCAGTCCATAGCTCACTGTGCCATATTAGGATTTTAACTGATGAACTACAAGTAACAAAAGGATCTCTGTCACAAAAGCAGTAACCCACTGAGCTTTCTACATAAATACAGATCTGTGATCTGCATGGTACATGTTCTTTGCAGCAGGTATATTAACCCTCTGTGCTACCTTAAGATGAGTTAAAACTTCCACTAGACAAAACTCCAATCTCTCTCCAGCAGGAACATTAATCACCAGAGTTATCTTGACATTTTTATTGTTGCCTAAAAGCTGTGTGACACACAACGAATTCTGCAATGGGTGCTTTTAAACCCATAAGTTATTCCTAAACACCGTCCCCTGCCCCCGGGGTCAGTGCTAGGTGCAACTGCACCGGTCACACCACCCTAGAGGAAAACCATGCCTGTGGCACAACCATCCAACTCCCTGCAGCATAAAGACTGAAATCTCTACGGAATACACTGCACCCTGCAGAGGAACAACCAACCTGGTGCACACCAGGGGCCTGTGCTGCATAAAAGCCAAACACCTTCAAACATGGAGAGCAGATCTGACAACATGGAGCAGCATCCAGGGCCGTACTGGCCACAGCGGGCATCGGGCATTTCCCCGTGAGGCTGGAAGGGTGGGGGCCGGTTTTGCAGAAGTGGGGGCCGGTTTTACAGTGATGCTGCAGTATCGACCCCCAGTAACAGAAGCAGCAAAGAAGCATTTCCAGTAGAGACGGCTCCTCCGCTAAGGCGGGGGAGCGTCGCCCCACCTCCTTGAAGCAGTAAAAGAAATGAAAAAATAAAATGATAACAAGGTAATGTTATTATCATTTTATTTTGTCCTCCTGCTGCGGCAGCTTTGTGTGAGGGGGCGGGGTGGGGCTGCAGGGCAGGGGAGGAGTGGTAGAACACTCCTAAGTGCGCAATGACTGTATGGCCGGCCCTCTCGGGCTGCCCAAAACAGTCATGCGCACTTTCCCGGTTCTCCATGCAGGCTGCATTACAGCCTGCATGGAAAACATGCCCAGGCCCATGTCCCTGGCTGGGCGCCGAATCACAGCGCTCAGACCAATCACAATGCTGCATTGCAGCGTTGTGATTGGTCAGGGGAGCCTGGCTGTGCTTCCTGTTCCTGGAGTCCGACGCAGGAGTGCAGGAGCAGAGACGCAGGACACGGCAGCAAAGTAATTGTTTTTTTATTTATTTTACATTGTGACCCGTCGTGCCCCGCCACCCGCGAGCCGTGCCGGCGCTACTGGTTTCCAGTCTCCTGGGGCCAGGCAGCGCTTTCCCTGGGGCTGGTCCGAGAAAATTGCCAGGGCCGGTTTGGGTTGCCAGTCCGGCCCTGGCAGCATCCCTGAAACGCAAAGGGTCAACTCTCTGGAGCACAAGGAGCCCAGACAGACCCTGCAAAAAACTAGTCAAATACACCAATGTAGGGAGCCAGTTAGCCAGTGACTACAAGTAAAGCCATCAAACTCCTGGCGGTAAAATAAGACAGCTCGCTGCGACATAAAGCCCTCCAGCACAGGGAGCAACCTCACTGAAACAACCCTGCACCACAGTCCGCTCCCTGCAGCATCAAGACCCAATATCTGTAGAGATAAATAACAACACAAAAAGCAACTCCCTGCAGCGTAGGGGTTAACTAAGACAAAAGAAAGAGTCTGCACTCTATAACATAAGAAACCATATCCCTGCAGCGTAAGCACCCTTCATGTAGAATAAAAAACAAAAGACCTCCCTCATAATAAATAAGCAAAGAGATAACATATATAGTAAACTCCTAACAAGAGCTTAAGCACTGCAGCATAAAAAGACACCCAGCAACAGGAGTGGAAATGTCCTTGTAAAAAAACAGCAAAAACCCTGTCGCATGAGACACAAACTCACTGCAGCACAAGGAGTCACCTCTTTTGGAACAAGGTTCCACCTCCTTGCAGCATGCGGAGGGAACAACTCCTCCGACCTAAAGAGAAACTCTCACCACTGAAAAACACATCCTCCTGCAGCGCACCAAACAACACCTTCCAAAGCTGTAAAAATCCCTTCAACCACCACGACGCTGCCGCAGTAGAAGCGAACTCTTGCAGCACGAGGGAAAAACACTGCCAGACAAGCAGTCATTCTAAAACAGAAGGAGCCATTCTAAAACAGAAGAAACAGCAGCGTTATGGGAAGGAAAACTAACTGGCTGCAACAGGAGCGGAGCAAACAACTCGGCTTGGCGGCATAAAGCGCCAATTCCCTAAAACACAACAAACCAAAGGTGCATTCTGTGGCATAAATAGCCATTTCCTTGCAGCACGACAAGCCCACTCGTCTACATGCCGAGATAAGTGTCTGACAGGGGCGTAGCTTGGTCAGTAAGATAGGGGGGGGCGGGGCAATCACATTGGCAAATAATATTTAAAAAATTCATAATGAGACGAATGCGGAATTGTACGGGTTCGAAGTGAGAGAAAATACCGAACATTTTTGAAGACTTGTAGAACAGAGAGGGAGAGTGTGTGTGTGCGTTTTTATCTGTGTGTGTGGAACAATTCCTGGTGAAATTCGACAGACACCTCTCCATACCCGACTCAAAGCACCTGGACCCAACTATTTACCAGAAAATACATTTACTAGGGGGGTGTAACACCACCCCCAGAAGCTACGCTTCTGGTGCCTGGAAACATGAATGGCCAGCCCCTTGAATCACATGCACGATAATGCAGGGAGCATAAGGTGTGAAATCACTGCAACATGTAATACAGCTCTCTGTAGCATAAGGGACCGATTCCCTGCTGCAAAGGGAGACAACTCCCTGCAGAAACAGGAGGCTGTCCCTGTGTGGAGGACCTGCTGACAGCGTAAGGGGTCAATTCAGTGGTGGTAGAGCAATTTTCAGAGTGGTGGGGGGGCTGCCATCAGTATTATGTTAGTGAAGTCTTAGGGATTGTGAAAATCCAAGGTCACACAAAAAAACGTGCAGCAAATGAGCCACAACCGGTCTGTAGGGGAGTGATAAGGGAATAGTATGTTTCCAGTGGTGCATTTTGGAGCACATTGTCCTAAATATATGATTAAAGCATGGTGTGGTGTGGTAGGGTATTGTCATTTACAGAGAGCACATGTTTAATTGAAATGGCTACAAAATGTGTCTGAGGCATGCAGTTTTGCTACGAAACCGATGTGGCACATCTCTTGTACCCCAGCGAATTGTCACTTATTTCAAATTACAAAATCCTCTCACTTTACATGGAGCTGCCGGGTGAGACCACAGTAAAAAAACAACAACAAAAAAACTTTGCACACAACTAAACCCCCACCATGGCACAAAATTTAATGCAAAAAATTGATAGAGAGCCTATTAAAAAACCCTCCCAACTTGATGGAAGATATAGACATAACTATTCCTCCTGGATTGGCAATGCTGTTGAGAAATTCGCTCCAATATAAACCTACAATAATCACAGAAATAAACCTTCCGCCCCTTGGTCCTCTACCAACTACAAAAATGCAGGAAACAAGAACAAATATGGAGAAAAACATATTGTTCTCAAGAGAGAGACATATACAAACAATGTATCGCAGAGTATAAAGCCTTGATTATGTCCAAGAAATCTATTTTTCAGCCAAAATCGAATCTGCTAAAAACTCAACCAGAGAGCTTTTTAAGACAGTCAACTCGCTAACTAATAAAATAATACAAACACCTCTAGCCATAATCAAGCCTTCTGTGATAAAGTTGATTACTTTCAACACTAGGTAAATGAGGTTTATAACCTATTTACTACTTCCTTGCATGGATGGCAGACAAACCCAAGCACTCCTCACAGAATTTCCCTCTCTATCAATGGAGCTTGTAACCAATTAATTGAAGTCACTAAATCTGGGGCGCCGAATAAACCTTGCCCGCCCAAAATTTTGCACTTGGCCACAAGTATATTTGCTATACATTTGACCACACTCCTAAACAATATTTATAAAGCCGGACATTTTCCTACTACCTGGAAAAAGTTCTCAATTATACCTTTAATATTGAAACCCTCATTAAACCCCCTGGAAGTCAGTAGTTATCGCCCTTTCTCTCTACTTCCGTTTCCAGCCAAAATAGCTGAGCAGGCCATGAATGCAGAACTGTCATCTTTCCTTGCGACTAACCGGCTGCTTTATCCATGTCAGCATGGTTTTAGAGGTGGTTACAGCGCGGAATCAGCACTGATTGTAGCTACTGAAGAGATCAGAGACATAATTGACAGTGATGGCAAAGCTGCCCTCATTCTTTTAGACTTATCGGCAGCTTTTGACATGGTCAACTATAAACTACTGCTGGCCCGCTTGGAGAATATTGGAGTCAGTGACTCCGCCCTGACAATGTTGGAGTCCTTTCTAGCAGGGCGAGAGCAAGCAATTTCCCTTTGCAATTCTGTCTCTAAGCCATTCTTATTTCCGTGTGGAGTCCCTCGGGGCTCAGCATTAAGCCCCACTTTGTTTAATGTTTGTTACCCCTCTGGCAAAGCTTGTATGCTCTTTTGGGTTCTCCATAGTATCCTATGCGGATGACACCCAGATAGTGGTCTCCATTACCACTGACATGTTTGAGGTAGCCACACGTTTCTGTAACTGCATGCTGGAGGTGGGTAAATGGATGAACTAAAACTGTCTAAAACTCAACACAGGGAGGACAGAGGTCCGTCTGTTTGTCTGCGACACCACATTCTGGTCCGCTCTTTGGTGATCGTAGGACCTTGGTAACCTTCTCTGTCTGGTCAGGAAAGCAAAAAATCTTGAGGTTTATTTTGACGACAAGCTCATCTTTACAGACCTAGTCAGTCATGTCACTTCAACGTGCTTTTATCTGTTGAAAACTCTGAGGAAAATCCTCCCTTTTATCCCTTGTGAACTAAGAAAAACAGTAATTGTTGCCCTCTTACTATCTAGAATCGACTACTGCAATGCCTTATATATGAACCTACAACAGCAACCAATGCACAAACTTCAGATTTTACAAAACGTTGCTACCCGGCTGCTATTAAATATCCCCAAATTTTAGTCAGCCTCTCAGGCAATTGCCGACCTACATTGCCTGCCGGTCAAGAAATGCATCACTTTTAAAGCTCTCTGTATAGCCTATAAAGCTCTGCATGACTCTGGACCGGAACACCTGAGGTCAAGATCCTGTTGGTATGCACCCAACAGAACACCTCGTTCTGCCTCCTCCATAAATATTAGGGTCTCGAGAGTCAAAAAAGCACTCTTGGGTGGGAAGAGCTTCTCAATATCCACGGGAAAAGCAAGGAACAAGGTACCCATACATTTAAAAACTCAGTCTAGCATATTCCTCTTTAGGAAAGGGCTGAAAACCTGGCTATTTGCTAACTAATGGGCCAGGAGCTCTACTGCTGCTGACAGTTCGCTAGCGCCAAGACGCCTCTGGGCATTCGCACGCTCTCCAAACTTAACTTAAACGCAAACTTTGCAGTCGGAGAAAGAAAACTAACCACCAATCTTCATGTTAGAAACATTAGCAGCACTTTGTCAGAAGACATAAGCTGACATTTGGCCTCTGTCTTTGAACACACAAATGTGACAAGATGAAAACACACTTTAACCGCCTCCATTGTTCCTTCAGCTGTGAACTCCAGCATGGATATTATGGGGGTGCTGCAGCACCTCCCACACCCCTACTTCCGGCGCCTGTGGGTCAATTACTGCAACAGAAATATCTTGTTCACAGCAACATGAGCCTGGCATATGAAAGAGTTTTACCTATTCTGCAGTTACTAGCCAGGGTAGCATGTGCCCTTTTGCAAGTGAGTAAAATGGGCATCTAACTGCTATTTGGGTAGCAAACTATAGCAATAATTAGGGTTCCGCTCCTGAAGACTCTGTGCCCTGGTGCCACTGCACCTGCTGCACCAGATCCTAAAGTCCTTCCTGCAACTTTGGACACCAACTGGTTGCACAATAAAAGAATCCCTGCACTATAATGCGACTGTGCCGCTTGATCTCAGTGATGTCATTTTTTAGGTGCAGTCTGCAAGATAAATCGCCTTTGGATACTACCAGCAAAAAAAAACATGCAAATTCGAAACGTATTCGCCCAAGTTCTGAACAGAAAAGATGAGTTTTGGGCAGTTCCGGATGACCACATAGGCACCGGCCTATGGGCCCACTCATTTCAGGGGCCCCGCGACAACGGATCAAAATAATATTGATTTGATCTTGAAAGAAAATTACAATCAAGCTTTCTTAAATTGTTTCCAATTCCTTTTTGTTTAATAACATTAATAATTGTTAATATTTAGTTCTGTGTAATAAAATTGGTTTATTAAAATTGTTGGTTGGTAAAATTAAAAACGTATTAGGAGATAATTTGCGAGGGGGGGGGGGAGGGAAGCCGAAATTTCGACTGCCTAGGGGCCTCCACAGGGTGTAATTCGGCACTGGTTTGGGGCCCAAAGTCACCAGAGTGAAGATATCTGTTTAATAGAAAGGAGTGGGATGTTGAATAATTTGGGGCCCAGAACTGAAAAGTACATCTGCCTACAAATTAGAAACGTGCTGCAAACACTGGCCTGCTCAATGTAGTGAACAGGAAGGTATATCACAAGGATCAATGATCCCTCTTCTGTAAACCGGAAGCCATCTGTAGATATATGAATGTCTAGGGTAGAATAATATACGGATAATGAGCCCTAACCGGAAACAAACGAAGTGACTTGAGTGCTCGCGACAAAAACATTCCGCTCAGGGGCGTAGATTGGTCAGCAAGATTGGGGGGTGTCAGCTTCCAAGTTTCCAAAAATGGCGCTGGCATATAATGTTAAAATACATTATAGGACAAGCAGGGCACATGAGAGGGGCTAAAGGGCAATGGAAAGGGAGACAAACAGGGCCGGACTGGCCGTAGCGGGCACCGGGCATTCCCCCGGTGGGCCACCAGGGTTGGGGGCCGGTTTTGAGCCCCTGGGGGCCGATTTTGTTACAGGGCCGTTTTTGCAGCATAGCTGCAATATCAGCCGCTGTAACAAAATCGGCCGAAACCGGCCGTGGCAAACAGCTCGGCCGCACCCCCAACCCCCCGGGGGGCCGGCCGAGCATTTTGCCAGGGTCGGTTTTGGTTCCCAGTCCGGCCCTGGAGACAAATGGGGATTGGTAGGGGTACTAAGTGAGAGAAAACACATTATTTTGTAAAATAACCAACACTGTTGAAGACTGTTGAACAGAGAGGGGAAAGTGTGTGTGTGTGTGTGTGTGTGTGTGTGTGTGTTTGTCTGTGTGTAGTAGGTAAAAAGTCCTGTTGAAATCCGACAGACACCTCAAAATACCCGAGTGAAAGCACCTGTACCCAACTATTTAGGAGAAAATAAATTTATTAGGAGGGTGTAACACCCAAAACACTCCCCGAAGCTACGCCCCTGATTTTGCTCTACACTTTTTGAAAAACAAATAAAGCACTGCACCTGAGGAAAGAGGGCCCAGAATCAAACGGACCCGAACACCCACGAGGAGGCCAGTCACCCTCTGAAATCTCCAGGGACAGGTAAACAGATCCTGTGCTGAATCAACTTGAAGAGCATTTCTATAACCCAAATTTGAGTTAACAATTTCAATTATTGCCATAATCTGTGAAGGGCGAAAGGCAAAACTTTAATAATTGTAGTCATTTATTTATTCATGTCATCTTTCAGCGAGTCCCTGGGGTGGCCAAAGTGACTCTGTTCAATAAAGCCATGTCACCATTTGAGAGACCTTAAAAAAAAATCTCACTAGCAATAGTTTGTTAGATGCCTCCATTGTTTGGATCATGTGTCAATGGGGTGGGATGGAATTGGTTCCTCCTGATTGAGGGGTACCCGTGTTTTTAGGTCTCGCCTGCCGACAGCGCATCTGCTGTCACTGCGAGGGCATTGTTTAGTGTAAAGAGCTTGGAGCCTGCCCATTGCTTACCATTTGTTGGCATCCCTGCCACTCTTCTTAACTGCCTCCTAATTGGCCAGGCGTGCAGGGGATCACTTCATTTTCTTTCTATGGAGCATGGACCAAGCCACAGATTGATTCATCTCTTAATTAGAATCCGTCCGCTGCTTGCGCATTAATTGACGTACTATTTCTTCCCTCCCAACCACCTCGTCCGTGGTGTTTCTTGCTCCTCCCACTCACCCCTTCTCCGTGTTGCTTCTTCTTCTACTAACCCCCTGCCAAACATCTGAGAGAGTCATCAGAGTCCACCTATTTTCAACTATACAGTATGTTTAGTTTAAATATCCAATAAGTCTGTTCTGTTCACCTCTTCTCACAACAAGGTGATTGCTGCTCACTATCATTCTCGTTCATGATTAAGTACTGAGAATGGCTCCTTCTCCTGTTTGGAAACGGCTTTTAACATTTGTAGCTCCACAAAACTGCCACCACCTGGCTCCATCTCATTTATCCCCAACTGATAGGATAGATATGGATCACTTGCCTACTAGCCTCTCCCAGTCTAAAATGCATTTATTTGTAAACAAACCAGTTACTCTGAAATGCTGTACAAGCTCCTGCATCGGATCAAAGCCATCAGATGTTCGCATAGGTGGAGCTAATTGGTAACATACAGGATTATAATTGCATTTATATACACGAGGCTTTGAAGCACAATAGGGAAATTCGGTGTTAACTAGGGCAACTTTCCATACCACACATTGTCACTCCACTTCACGCCACACAATTCCACTCTATGCCACACAATTCCACACCACGCTATACAACTCCATGCCATGCAATTTCACTCTACTCTGCACAATTCCCCTCCACACCACACAATTGAACTCCACTTCACTGCCTGCCACACAATTCCACATCACTCCACACAATTCCACGCCTCACAACTGCACTCAATTACAGTCCACTCCACACAATTCCTCTCCCCTCCACACAACTCCACTTTATGTCTCACAATTCCACTCCATGCCACCCAACTCCTTGCCACACGATTCCACTCTACTCCAATTCACACAATTCCACTGCACACAATTCTACTCCATGTCCCACAATTCCACGCCACTCTACCCCAAACAATTCCACTCTCGCCACACAATTCAACTCAATTCCACACCATGCCAAACAATTCCACTCTACGCCACACAATTCTACCCCACTCCATGCAACACAATTCCACTCCATGCCACAAAATTTCACTCCACTCCACACAATTCCTGTCCATGCCACACAATTCCACTCCACTCCATGCCACACAATTCCACGCCATACAATTCCACTCCACGCCACAGAATTCCACTCCAATTTACTCCACACCACACAATTACACTCCACTTCACACAGTACACACTGCACTCCACACAATTCTTCGCCATACAATTCCATGCTACTATACACCACGCCATACAATTCCACTCCACTCGATACAGTTTCACTCTATGCCACATAATTTCACTCTACTCAACATAATTCCACTCCATACCACTCCACTCAATCGCACTTCATGCCACACAATCCCACTCCACACAATTCCATGCCACACAATTCCACTCCACACAATTCCAGACTACACCACTTAATTCTACTCCAGTCCACCCCACACAGTTCCACTCCACACCACTTCACTCTAGTTAGCACAATTCCACTTCATGCTACTCCACACAATTCCACTCTACACAATTTCACAACACACAATTCCACTCCACACAATTCCACTCTACACAATTCCCCTCCATGCCACACAAGTTCACGCCACACAGTTCCATGCCACTCCATTCCATCCCTCCCAATTCCACACCACACAATTTCACTTCATGCCACACAATTCCACTCCACATATACTATTGCACGCCACACAATTCCACTTTACACCACACAGTTCTACTCCATGCCACTCAATTCCATTCCACGATATGCAATTCCAAGATACACAATTCCACTCCACAAAGTTACACACAATTCCATGACAGACGATTTCACTCCAAGGGACACAATTTCACTCCACGCTACACAATTCCACTCCACACAATACCACGCCACTCTGCCCCACACAATTCCTGTCCCCTCCACGGCACACAATTTTACTCTACTCCACACAATTCCATGCCACTCCACACAATTCCACTCCACTACACACAATTCCACTCCAGTACACTACATGGCACATAATTCCACTTCAGGTTATACAATTCCACATCACACACTTCCACCCGATGCCACAGAATTCCACTCCATGCCACAGAATTCCACTCTACACTACACAGTTCCACACCACAAAATTCCACTCCAAGCCACATAGTTTCACTCCACAAACTTTCAAGCCACACAATTTCACTCCACTCCAACAAGATTCATGCCACACAATTCCACTCCACTCCAAACAATTCCACTATACGCCACACAATTCCGCTCCACGCTATACAAATCCATGCCACACAATTCCACTCCACATAATTCCACTCCACTCCATGCCATACAATTCCACACCAATTTGCACCACACAATTCCACTCCACTGAGTGCTCCTCTACTCCACACCAAACAATGCCATTCCACATCACACAATGCCACTCTACTCTACGCTAAACAATGCCACTCTACTCTACTACACACCACACAATGCCCCTCCACTCCTTGCCTCACAGTGCCAATCCACAACACACATTGCCACTCCACGCCGCACAATGCTGCTCCATGCCACTAAACACAATGCCACTCCACTTCATGCCACTCCACTTAACTCCACTCCACTCAATGCCACTCCACTTCACTCAACAAAATGCCACTCCATTCCACACCACACAATATCCTACTTCTCCACTCCACACAACACAATGACACTCCACGCCACATAGTGCTGCTCCATGCCTCACAATGCCAATCCACACAATGCCCCTTCACTCCAAGCCACACAATGCAACTCAACTCCACTCAATGCCACTCTACACCACACAATGCCACTCCACACCACACACTGCCCCTCTACTCCAATCCACACAACGTCCCTCCTCTCCACTCAATGAATGCCACAATTGTAATTGTAATTGCATTTATATAGCGCTTACTACCCCTGATGAGGCGTCAAAGTGTTTTACGGCAGGCAGCAATCTGCTCCGAAACCCAAGGTTAATGGTTAGTTCAGTGTTATTGGATAAGGTTAATGGTTAGTTCAGTGTTATTGGATACTGTTAGTTATTGGGATTAGTCTTGTGCGCTCAAAGCAAACTATTCCATGCAGTCATTTTAGTTTTTTATGGTGGACTAGAGTAATAGTGGTTTGTTGCAATCATTGGGGGTAAGGTAAGCTCAAGCACATGGTTGCTGGGATTAATACAGGAATTAGAGGAGATTAGGTATTCTTAGGTTGCAATAGAAATGACTTGCAGTGGAAGGAGGAGAGATTGTGATCTTTTAAATGAACTGTGTCACAGTAGGTTATGCTCAGAGAGAGGAGGCATGCAGAGGATGGAAGGGAAGGAGAGCGCCATTTGAGAGAGGCGACAAACAGACGTTTTAATTAAACAACAGTTTTTTAATGCCGGATTTAAGGAATGTTTTTGAGACAGCATGTAGTTTGTGGATGTAAGAATGTAGAAAGAAACAGCTTTATTTACTTGTGAAGACTATGCTATATTAGGAATTTTTAATCGGTACTAGAATCATGAAAAACATCTCTCCATTGCTGAACTATGGGTAGACCACTGATCCAGCCAGATCAGGTGATCAGCTCACGGGTTGAAAGTGAAAAAAGAATTGCTGGATGCATATGTCGAGAAAATACATGTGTGAAATAATGTGCAGATTGAAAAAGAGATTCTGGCATTGATCGTCAGGTTTGATTTAGAGTATTCATTATGCAGCAGAGTGGGATACATTTAAATGCCTCTGGTATGCACTGGGTTTAGATGGAAAGTGAGGACAGCTTCCCAGACAGTGGAAGTGTATTACCTGCATTCCAGTGGCTGGAGGGCAGGGGATGCAAACACTGGTGTGAGTGAAGGGATCATGAAAGGGCTCCCTTTTTAAGTTCAATGAACACTTTTGTTAGCAAATGGCTGCTGCTTAGACTTCCTGAAGCATGGCCCTTTTTAGGTCTTGGCTAGACAGTGTGTGCGCTGTCTCGTTGAGACATGTTGTATATACTTTGTGGGCCCATAGGCTACCTATTTGCTGGCTCCATCATCACTCCCCTATTCTTTATCCTGATTTGTTCATGGCATGCATTTGTCATGCCTCTTCTTGTGTTTAGCCCTCCTCGAGAGCAGGGACCAAGTACTATATAAATACACTGGTCACCATTTTAATATCTGTTCAGAAACTACTTTTTTCTTTTTTTAAGAGCCGTCATCAGGAGTGCACGTGTTTTCACTAGCTCTGAGGGCCGTTTCAGTAAACCGAGCTGTAGATCATGTTCTTATCTTGTCTTGTGCCCTCTCCCTGCTCATGGTTTTAGCGCCCGTCCCCTGCTCTTGTCCTCTCATAACCCACTGTTGCACTCCTTGCTCCCTCCTCTCCAGCTCATGGAGATGGTCAAGAGCTTCTCTTGCATGCACTGGATGTTATTCTCCCGCTCTCCTCCCTGAGCTGGGAAAGCTGCCACCCTCCTCCATGGCACAGGAACAGGACTCCTCCGGCACCACGCAGTCTTTGAACCGTTTGGTGTGTGTTTCCAGCATTTATCATGTCACCCCTGATAGCCCCGTGGCCCGGCACGAATGGGACTGGTTCCAGCAGGAGGAGCTGATCAAACAAATAAGCGACATCCGAGTTCAGAATCTGTAAGGTAAAGGAAAAAACATGTTTTTCTCCAGAACCTGTTTCTCATTCCTCATCTTCTGTGCTGTTATGTGGGTTGTGCTATTTCAGCAATAGCTAGCTGTGGTTGCATTCACCGAGTACAGAAGATCATACCAGCCAGATTGCAGAAAATTTTATCATTTTTTTAAGCTTTGCTATTCATAACACTGATCCACCCCAAAGCACGCATGTGTGAATTGCATTGCATTATTTATACTTGATTTGTGTGTGTGTGTGTTTATTTTATGACGTACCTGCATCTATCAGGCTATAGGATTTCATAGCAATGGGGACATGTTAGGGGGCTTGGTCTTGGACTCAGCACGAGCACCAGATGTTTTCTGTGCATCTTTTCTGGGTGTTTGCTACTGTGCACCACTTTGCACAGTTTATGTGGGCTGCTTGAAGCAGTGTGTGATTGATGTTTGTCTGTGCCACTCACAGAGGCGGCGTGGCAGTGAACGGCGACTGGCAAAAAAGAGCATGTGTTGGTCTTAACACGCCCATGTGCACTCTGGCAGTCCTGGTGTGTGAGGGAGAGTGTAGCCAATCAGGGCTCTCAGAAGTTCAGCAAGAGTTTTAGCACAAGCAGACTCAGCTGGATGGTCCTCCCCTCATATTAGTATAATTGATACGAAAGAGAAGTGTTACGGCTTGAACTATCTCTCAATCCAAAATCAGCCATTCAGAACATCGCTGGCATGCCACAGATAACTTCAAATGCTATCAGCTTGCATTTTGCTTCACTTTGTTTCAAACATAACAGATCCTTTAACAGTTAATAGATGGAGGGTGTCCAGATGCAATGTCACTCCACACCACACAATGCCACTCCACTCTACGCCACACAATGAAACTCCACACAATGCCACTCCACTCCAACACCAATTCGGAGACCTATTGGCTTTACCAATGCTTGTTTCGAAAGTCTGGCCTAAGCTTTTCTCGTGGGCAAAGTATGATTTTTCTTCAGGGTGGTCTAATTCCAGCTTTGATGTTAGAAAAGCATCTTTGAATGTAGTACTAACTTGCATTTGTTGGCATCTCAAAGTTGGGTCCAGCATGTTCCATATTTAGGGTCACAGGTTCTTTAGGATTTTATTTTCTCAACAACACATTTGTAAAGACTTGCTTTGATCACCACTCCACCAGCCTAATCATAAAGTAAACACTTTTAATAAGTGACCGAATCTGTGACTTCAACTCTTGGCCCACATCACAGAAGACACAAAGCTTCTGCCTTCTTGCTTGAGTGCTACCCGCTGGCAGAAAAAAAAATTAGGGACAGTTCCAACATCGGAATGAATACGCCTTTTTGTTCTCAGTTGTAGAGCACATGTTTTAGCTCTGCTCGGTTTCAGACCACTAACATTGATTCGTGCCTCAGTGGCATGCTTAGCGGTGGACTTATGTCTATGTCCTGCTCATGTGGACCTGAGACAACCGATAAACATGTATGTCACCAATTTAAGAATAAAATAGTCATTCGGAACCTCCTCCGAAGTTTCACCAGAGTCAACTCATTTTTGTTAAACAACATCAGGGATAAAGGGTCAGGAAGACATCACACCGTATCACTATTCATTTTGACAGGATATACTTCACTTCTGCCCCCAATCAAACATACTACTGAGAATGGTGAAAAGTTGCACAGAACAATTTAAAGCCATCTAAGAAACATGGACAAACTCTTACCCATACCACCACCAGGGTGGTGCTGTTCAGAAAGACACTGATGCTGAGAAAACAACCACTTTCTCCAGAATTTTTGATGCCCAAGGTAAACACAAAATCTTTCATACCTTGAGCACCTCCTTAGAAGGAAAAGAAGAATTTGTAAGCTAAGCCAGAGCAACAAGCCTTGAGACATAAAGGACCAACCACCTACAGAATAAGCAGACAACAAATACCAACAAGCGTCACAAGAAAGTTCCCTTCAGAGTATTGAACAAATCCATGCAACCAGTACTTAATTTGCAAAAAACATAAGGGCCAGGCCTCTTGTCAGGAGGCCACTGCACCTTGTGCCGCACATTGCCCCTGCCAATGATAGTAACAAGACAAGTACTAACATTCACACTCCTACAAGTGTGACAATTCGGACTATTTCAGGCCCCCAAAACTATAAGGGATAGCTTGGGTGACAGGTAATATTCATTTTTACTGAATATTGAGTTAATAATTAACTGTTGTTGTGGTCAACTCTAAATTAGCCAGACAGCACCACCTTGTGGCAGACTATCACAGGCCCCGGTGCTGACAATTAAGTGCCAGTGCCAAGTACCGGAAACCACCAGCTCAAATTAAGCACTGCATGCAACATGAAGGATCAATCTTCGGAATTAGGTATCAACATGTTACATACGAAGAAGAAATTTCTTACGGCAGAAGGAGCAACCATCTAGTCACATAAGGGGACAACTCTGTGCACAGGAAATTTCTAATAAAGTGCAACACTGTCAGCAAACTCCCCTGCATTATAAAAAAAAATCCATGCAGCTTAAGGTGCCCACTCCTTGCAAGTAAAAGAGCAACTCCAAGCAACTTTAATATGCACATCATTCTGGCATATGGATTTACCGCCTGCATTTTGAGAAGTCACATTACTTCTGAGTAAATAGAAACTTCTTTCAACAGAAGGAGTGACTTCCTAAAACCTAAGGAGCCAATTCCCTGAAGCATTAGAGGAGACAAGTTCCTGGAGTTAGCTCTATGTATACAAATAGCAACCTGCCAGTCGAATGAAATGCCATCTTCCTGCACAGTAAATGTCTCTGCACAAGACTCATGAAGAAGCTATCCGTCGACTGGCTCACACAAATACATACTTGCAATTACTAAACTACCCAATAAAATAATTCACCCCAAATACTAGTGAGTCATTTGGATCAGGCACTATAAAATTACTTGGTCACTAAAAAAGAAACAAGTATTCATTCTGAATTAATATACACAAGTCGCGATATTTTACCATTTACTAACATTCTTCTTAAGGTTGTACATAAGCCTCCTGACAACCCAATAATGGCAGGCATCAAGTCTCTTTTAAAACCTTTGGTGATATGTGTAGATGTAATTTTTTTTACAAGCATTAGTACAAGATTTCACAGCACACCTCAAGGATACTAAGGATTTTAGGGCAAATTCCAAACACCTACTACATTACAATGACATACTATTTATGCCAGATATGAGTGGTCCATACTAGAAGCGTAGAATGGCTGTTGCTACAGAATGAAAATCAGAAGGCCGGTGGTGAGGTCCAAATCAATGTATAATTTGGAGACAGAGAAAATCCACAAGATCACACAGTAAGTATCAAACCGAAGCAGCTGATTCGATACATAGATGTCTTATTTGGTATCTCGCAAGGGACTGACTAAATTACAGATCTTCTCTACAGAGGTTGAGAGGTGGAACTTCATTTCCAACTGACAGTAAAGATTGTGAATACCAATATACATTACATTGACATCAACATAACATATGATGAGGCAAATTTATGACAAAAGTACAGAGGAAATAAATGAAAAGGAGCCCATTTCTACTTAGGTCAGACTTTACTCCAAAGTATAATAGGAAGATTACCATACAGTAAGATGGTAGGACTCAAAAGAATTATACCTGAAGAGGATGAATGTAAAAAAAAAACAATAGAAGGTTCTATTGGACGTCTCCGGGAATGATAAAACAGTGAATATATTCCTCATGAAGCTATACAGTAATTATCAAATATCAGAAAACAACACCTATTGGGGACAGAAGTCAGATACCCGATAGAGAAGTTGACATTTATGAGCAAGCACTGAAAAAAGATATGAAAAGAACCGTGAGACTGTAGTAGGAGGCAAATCCAGACAACATTTAACAAATATGGAAGTTCTATTTGACCATAAGAATAACAATCTATGCAGCTATTAAGTGAAGTATAGAGGTAAAAGTTACTCTCAGTGCAAGGAGTTTTTCTTGCAAGAACAAAATTATGTATATCACAGGAGAACTGTGTGAATTGCAGTTTTCTAATCCAATCAGACTCAAAATTTCACCTTTAAAGGGTAAACAATACAAAATCTCTCAAAACAGATTCTGTCACGTGTACAGTGCGCTGCCACTGTGAGTCCTACCTACTACGTAAACCAGACAGTAAAACCAGTGAAGATTTAAACAACAGCAATCTAATGTCAGATTGAATATCAGGGCCTCTCGTTGACAAGTCCTTTTTCTCGTAGGAAACATAATGTAGCACAGATGATACTGCAAATAGTGGAATAAACACCACCACTACTACCTAGGAGAGGCGATAGAGAGCAGATACTTACACTCAAGAAAACATGGTGAATGGACGAACTGAATAGTTTTATTCCACGGGGCATGAACGAATGTATTGACTATATGTGTTTTCTATAAAATCCATTACAACAGCATTAAGACAATCCGGGAAAACAAGGTACATATGGTTGAAGGAAATCGATTTTACAACCATGAAAAGAAAGACTACAATACCGTGATTGATAAATACACAGGAAGATCTCTTCTATTTCGATGATAGAAGACAGTGAAGGTAGCATTTGATAAGTGATGACGCCAAGCAATCATGCCAAAAGTAGGAGTGACTATTTCCAGATTGGCTAAACTAGTAGGTTAAACGCAATTAATGGAAACGCGGCTGGCAGTAGGGCACTGCTCATGTGAATTGCAGAGGGTGAACATCAGGCGAAGAATGAAGACATGAGTAAGTGCTCAAAGCAGAGGGACTTCGCTTCAAACAGTTTGCCCCAAAGTACACTTAACTGTGGACCCAATGTCCTGACAGGTGCTTAATCTTTTGTAACGCAGATGCTTGAATTATAAAGCCTTCATAAAAGTGTGAAGCTATAATTTTTGGGAGCAATGTATGTACAATAACCGTAATGACTGACAACGGAGCTTGCTTTTCAAAAACTGTGAAGCACTTAAATAGATTTTGCTTATCTGTTCACAGATACTATTGGAATTTAAAATGATTTTACCTAATGAACAGGTTTAACCTTGCAATGCACTGGAATAACTGACTTGAATGAAATTGTGACATAAACTACAGTTGAATTAATAAATTGATGAACTTTAAGACTTCCAACGCTAACTCTGGAGTTTTATTCAAAGTTTGGAGCCAATTGGGGATCTCAGAGCCTGTGAACTTGGAGCGGTTACCGTTTAGTACTTGCGGCCCAGTGGTGTCGTGACCTCCCCTTTTGACAATTATAGTTATTTATGACCCTGTCCTGGCTGCAGCTCTGCACTGGGGCGGCTCCTCCACTAGGGCGGAGGTGCGTCGCCCCACTGCTTTCTCGCACTGCGAGAAGCAGAAACATAAAATGGTAAAACTACCATTTTATGTCTCTGCTTCTCGCACTGCGATAAAGCAGAAGTGTTTGGTTGGGGGCGGCGGGTGGGCGGGTCTGCTCTAGGGCAGGGGAGGAGTGGCTTGCCTACTGCTGAGGGCGCTGACTGTTTGGTCGGCCCCAGGCCCAACCAAACCAGCCATGCGCACTCTGCCCTTTCTCCATGTAGGCTGCAATGCAGCCTACATGAAGAAAATGGCCTCCCCATAGGCGCCTGGCTGGTCAGCGTCCCAACCAATCACAACGCTGACATTGCAGCGTTGTGATTGGCTTAGGGGAGGGGAGGGCGGCTGCCTGCTTCCTGGACAGCAGGAGAGCAGGTCAGGAGCACGACGCAAGACCCGGGAAGGTAAGTTTATTTCATTTTTAAATTAACCCCCCCCGCGAGAACCCCGTGTGACTCCCCCCACCCACGAGTCATGCAGGTCGCGACTGGCTCTGCAGACAAAAGCTATTTAAAAATCAAAAGTAAAGGGAAACGATAAACAACACTGTGATCAGGAGTTAACCACAGCAAAGAAATTAAGAGAAAAAGAGAGGGAATGAAAGAGAGAGAGGTTTGGAAGGAAGAGCAAAAGGAAAGGCATATAAAAATAAGGAAGGAACTGTGGATGAATGGATGAACGCAAGGATAAAAGGACTGATGGATGGAAGGGGAAAACAAGATTTACATGGCTGGGTGAAAGAAAGTGTCTGTAATGATGAAAGGCTGGATGAAAGGGTGGATGGATGAATAGACGGCTGGATTGAATGGTGAAAGGATGAATTGGCGGATTGATAAAAGGAAGGTGAATTGGTGGATGGATGAAAACGAATGGATGGCTGAATGGGTAAAAGTACGGAGGAATGGTTGGAAGTGTGAGTAGAACGCTGGATGCAAGACTGTAATGAAGAGAAGGTAGATGGATGGAATGGTGAAAGGGTGGATGTATGGGTGGAAACATGAAAAGATGAATAGATGGATGGATGCATGACAGGCTTAAAGGATTGAGAAATAGATGGACAGAAGGATGGATTAAGGGATCTCATCTAGAGTGGGTAGAGTTGACTAGCTTTGCTCACCTGATGGCGTTCGAGGGATGGATCAAAGTGGGGGGGGGGGGTATTTTAATTTTCTGGCTACTCCCTTGCGTGTAATAGAAGTTTTGTCTGGTCACACCGTATGAGTAGCATAGCAAATATAAGTAAACTCACACATACACTTACTCTAAAGCAAGGACAGAGAGTTAGGGTTACAAGTTGACCTACAGGAGGAAGCGACACAACACTCAGAAACTGTAGCTATCTTAATGCAAGGTAAGCTGCCAACTTCAGACAACATGAGGCATCAACTGCCTCCAACATAAATAGTTAACCCCTAAAGCATAAAAGGAATATTGCTGAAGCATGAGGAACTCCCTGCAGCATAATGAGACAGCTCAATTCAACAAAAGAACTCAACTCTCTGCACAGCATTAGGAGCAAACACTCGTCACGATAAGGAGCCAACTCCAGTGACAAATGTACCCAAATACCTGGACAGTGGGAGCAGAAAACCCTACAGGAAAAGGGAACACGCAATGCAGCATAAGCAGAAAATCCCAGCAACTGCCTTCAGCATGAGGACCAAACTCCTGCAACGTCATATAAGTAGTACAATTTCCTGCTGCTTGAAAAATAAAATCCTCATATTAAAATACGCCCTGAAGCAAAAGAAGACAATTCCATGCAGTAAAGGAATCCCATTTCCAGTGACATCAAAGATCCAATCCCTATAGCATAAGGATTCTGCAGCATAATGAGTCAGCTTCAGGCAACATACAGTTCTAACTCAGTGCAGCATAAAGTCAGTCTCTAGCAGCATAAAAGGCACATCCCTGCAGCATAAGGAATGAGCTCCTGCTGCATATGAAGCCAACTATTTGCTGCATAAGTAGCCAAATAAATTGAAGGATAAGCAGACAACACAAAGCATAAGGAGCCAACTCGCATCACATGCATAAGGAACCGAGTGAACGAGGTGACGGGAAGCACAAAATACCAACTAACTCGCTAATGAACATTCTGCAACGACTAATCAAAACACACCGAACACCAGCCTGAGGTCTCCAAAATAATTCATACCATCATCCCCCTTCCATCTGCATAAAAAAGAGTTGATCGTTCCTTCCACCAAATGACATGTTTTCCCACAAAATGTTATATCTTGGAAGCAAGGTAAAACATTGTAGATTTAGCTTGAGGTCTTTTTCTCTAAGAAACAGAGAAAACTTGCTATTCAGTTGCGTTTTTCAGTTTATCACAACAAATATATTCAGTGTAAAACATTGCAAGCACACCAAACAGTTCAAGTGAGACCAAAAGTGGAGGCGGCGCGGCGGCTAAAATATCTTCAATCTAGAAAGAAAAGTCCAAAAACGAAGTTCGCCAGTGCTTGTTTGTTACAATTAATATAGTACATGAAATAAAAAATATGTGGTAAGCAATGGAGCCAAGCATTTTAAGGTCTCTATATAAGGCCTGATAAGCGTGCCCCAGAGTTACCAATACCAGGGGATGGGGGGGGGGTGAAAATTACCTGGTTTTAAAAGTTGCAAACTTGCACCTTGAGTGTACTCTGAGGAATGAGGAATTACCATAGGGAATCAGGTATACAGCCTCCCATTACTCTAGTAATTCCTCTTTTATCGCTGGAAATTTCATCCAGACATTTGGCTGCTGGCATCCGCAGCAAATCTTGTAATTCCAATGGGCCTGTTGTCGTAATTAAAGGGCCACTTGTAATAAGACCCTTTTTTCGGGTGATAGGCATATCATCCCGGATTTTTGTTTTGTTGCCAAAATTGATGTTCAATATTACCTTTTATACCTTACAATCAACTATTTACACTTGAGGCATTACAGTGATTGTCCCTTTTCCCTTTTAAAAGCACTTTTATCTGAACAATGGAACAAAACACTATTGATTTCATGATTACAGAGGAAGCTTCCATCCTCCTTGGCACAGCATCTTTGCGGACATGTATTACGAAGTGACAAAAAATAGTTTAAATAAGTACTTTATTGTACTATGCGACAACAGCCTCTCAGCCACAGCAGCTGTGAGAGTACCTCAAACATCAACTTTCTAACAGCCACTCCAACAGTCCATGTAGCCTTGGAAGATACCATATGAGAGAAGGGAGGGGGGAGCGGGAGAAGGAAAGGTGGAAAGAAGGTAAGGAACGGATAAGGTTAATAAAACAATAATACTTAAAATTCGAATTACAACAACATGCTTTTTGGCCGTCACGATTGTAGACGACAGACACGGAGCTACTGACTACCGAAGCCACCTCAAGGCATGAGTCCGCAAGAAACAGAAACTTCAACTCCAAAGTGCGCAGGACAAGTTGGCCTAGCTGTGCTTCGACCGCAAGAAAAAGTCGCATGGGAGCCCCCAGCCGAAGGACACACACTGGCTCTCTGAGGAGCAATCAAATAAATTCAAAGTCCTCTGCGCCACACACAAGGCCATCTTTAGTTACATCCAAAAACTGGCAGGCACCGCATTACCAAGCCTCCTTGAACCTGAGATCAAGACGTTCAACCCTTATCAAAGAATGGGAGGAGTGACACGCGGCACCTTCGGGTGGTGGTGCCTGGTTCCACAGACAGGGCCTGATTCACAAAGGACCTCCACACTTGTTGTGGAGGTCCAGCAGCCGTGGGGGAGTTGCCGCACTCTGGGCAGAATCTCCGCAATAAAAGCTGAATCAGGCCCACAGTGGTTAATTTGAGCTATGGGCTGCAGGTGGGGTCCACTGGTACTCATTTTAAGGGGCCGTTACTCATTTTTCCTTATCAGACTTCAACCCAGAGCAAAACAGTGAGAAACACAAAAGGTAGCAATAGGGAGGAAGAGAAACAAAAGGAGTTAGCTAAAGGGGCAGGGAGTGCCTGGTTGAGGATTAAACAGCCATGAGGTGGTATCAAAATGACACGGACTTGGAATTTTCACCCCAACCTTCGATAGTGCTGGCAGTGGTCTTCTGAACAAAACTCTGGGCCCCAGTGCGAATTCTTTTGCAAATTAAGCGCTGTCCACGAACATTGCTCCCTTAAGGCGAGCTAATAACATCACGACTTGGCCTTTCAGCAGCCAACCCACAGTGGATATCCAGAGGCATAGATAATATAAAATATTGCAATCCCATCAATGTAGATGCACCTGCAGGCATTCATGTACCGGCTGGTGTAACTAGGAACTTGCTTCTGTCATCCAACGTCTGGTAAAACATTATAAAGGAAGGTACATGAGTGCTGTTCGGTTGTGATTTGTGTGAGGGGTGGTGGTAGATCTCATGCCAACATAGTGCATCGCAAGTGGTGTCAAGATGGCGCTGGATGCTGTTCGTGTCCAACCTATGTCTGTACCGAACATTGGCTTACGACAAGTCTTGATGCGTCTGTCATACATCCGTCCTTATGGGCAGGAATGGGCCGTGTGGTGCTGGTGTTTTTTTTCCTGTTGTATCTGCTTTAGGAGCATTAATTGTATTCAATGTAGCCAGTAGTCACTGTCAGTGTGCACTTGCTCCCTTTTGCTGGCAGTGGGAGAAAGGGTGGGTGTGGACTCCTGCTCAGGAGCGCCCAGGGTTTTGGCAGCGTACCTCCCTCTCATTTATGTGACCAATCCTATGCATACGTTTGACTACTAAGAAGAGTTTTTGACTCCTGATGGACTATGTAGAGCTGTGACGTAAGTGTTGTAGCACAATGCAATGAAGGCTGATTTAGAAGGTTGAGTTCGCAGGTATGTGCAGAAGAATAAAGACGTGTTATACTAAGCTCTATGTGTGGTGTACTCATTGGCGAGTACCCGGGCTGGGGAGGACGCTACAATAGCTATAGCGTCATTAAACCCTAGGGTGTACAAGCGCTCTATAAATAACATTAACATAACAGTAACATAGATGGTAAACCTGAGGATTAGGAGAATATAGTTGTGCTGTTCATAATCGAGAAGCAGGGTTGTTTGTAAGGGATACTATTAGACGATGGCTTGGGATTCAATCCTGCACCAGTCGAAGGTGTTATTATGTCTTATTTCTATTTTCTTGTTCATTGTAAAGTGAACTATACATACATCATATTGGGACAAGAACCCTATCCAGTGGGTCGGGAGGGTATGTATATACGATTGACGTTTGTAAGTTGCAACGAAGGCTCATTGTGTTATGGAATCATACTGTGGCTGCAAACTATACTGCCTTTGCACACTGGTAAGAACTGAGGGGCATATCAACAAGGGCCTTATCTCCGCTTTTTTGGCTTTAAAAGCCAAAAAAGCGGAGATAAAACTATCGCCCTATTTACAAGTGGGTGCTAACATGCATTAGAGCATGTTAGCACCCGTTTTCCCGATGCCTCGCTTTGCATCTCTAATGAGATGCAAAGTGGGCGTCACTGGGCAGTACTGCTTATAAATTATCGCTGATGTGCACATCGCGATATTTACAAGCAGGCCCACGCATTTTAGCAGAAGTTAGTTTTGGGCGAAAACCGCGGTTTTCGCCAAAAACTAACGTCTGCTAAAATGCTGACTTACCTATACTTTACATTGGGGTGGATTATGCTGATACGACCACAGGGTCGTATCAGCAAGGTTATCGCCGTTTTCCATCGAACATCGCTGGAAAACCTGCGATGTTCCATGGAAAACACCGCTATCGCTAGAATAATTATCGCCATTGCGCTATGCGTTGTTAATACAGCACTAGCATGGCGATAATTTCCAGCGATAGCCGGCGATACAAAATCCCACGCTAAGCGCGGCCAGCGATAATTATCGCTGCCGCTTGATAATATGCCCCTAAGTATTTGAATATGTTAAATGGCACGTGTTGCATGATAAAAATGAAAAACAAAGAGCAATTTAAAAATAAAAAGGTTTAACTGCACAATTATTTGGATAATTAATTTAAAATCTTTATCCAGAAAGGAGAGGTATTATTTCCATGGGAAGTCGTAAGTTATAATGTTGGTGCTCCTACCAAACTATTGATGCGTGATTGAAGTTAAAGGCTTAAGTTAAGTAGAAGTCAAGTGACTTTGCGGACTGCACAACTGAAGAGTTGAGTCAAGTTTGAGCCAGGATCGAACAGTTGGGTGGGGATATAAGGAGCAATTCGGTTTTAGTGGTGATGCAGCATGGTGGATGACATGGTCTTTGTCTTTCTCATCTTCTGGGGAGGTGGTTATCATACAAAACTGGATGACATTAGCATGGAAATGGAATGAAATCAAATCTGGAGCTGGTAGGGATGGAGGATAGTGGATCCTTGAACAGACTGACAAGAGTGGAAGAGAAGACAGACCCCTGAGGGACACCTTGATGAACAGACACAGGGTCAGAGAGGAAGGTAGCCATTTTAATTCTTCGCCTCAGATTCTCCAGATATCAAAAGAACCAATGAGGACACAGCCATTCAGCCCCATTCTCTCACTGAGGATTTTTAGGAGGGACGTATAGTTCACTGTTCTCAAACTGTGCTAACTGACCTTTGTCATGGAGTTAGTAGGGTTTTGGTAATGATCAGCACCTACTATGGCAGAAGGAGGATTTTGGAAGCACTTTCTCGTGACCTACTTTTTATCCTCCATGTTGTAATTGCTCTCTAAATGTTTTAGCCGGCGTTATTTACAAATGCGGTAATTGATACAGTAATTGATTGTGGTATTACGTACCCACTAATACTGGGTGAAATTCTGTATGCAGTGTTATTGCATGCAGAAAATCTTCTACTTGTATGAGGTGGTATTACCTCATGAAGCATTTGGTAATACCACTCCGCATAACTTGTAATGAGAGCTAAAGTGCTTTAAAGGAGCCTGCAGGTGATAAATGTCTATGCTGTGAAAATGCTTAATGTAAAAATGTACTTTCTAAAGCATGAGGCGATACCTACTATCTGCATTGTAAGACAACCAAATGCATATAGGAAGACAACCCCTGTGAATAATGCACCCACCTTCCTGCTGCAGCCAAACCCCAATGGCATGAGGAGTGCCCTTCTCAGGCCTTTAGGACAGGGAAGTAGATTCATACAGCATAAGAAGCCAAGTCAATGCATAGATGGAGACAACTCCCTGCAGAACGAGTCAACTTCCTGCAAAGAAAGAGTCAATTCAATACAAGGAAGGAGACAACTCCCTGCATAGGAGACAATGTTCTGTGAAGAAGATAAGTCCCTACAAAAATAGAGGCAACAACTTCCTGCCTAGATGGTGACACGATGCATGAAAGAAGGCAACTCCCTGCTTTAGGAACATGCAAATTACTACCATGTAAAGGACCAACTCAATGCAGCATAACACGTAATTTCCTGATGCACAACGGGCAAAATCTCTGGAACCCAACGAGACAAGAGCCTTCAACATTTCAAAGCAAGCCCTTAAAACGCAATCACTGAACGTCCCACTCTGTAGAAAGCGAACTTCCTGCAGCATAGCGAGTCAATTCACAGCAACAGTAGCATTAAGGGGCAACTCCGCGTCTGTGCAAGGAGGCACCTGCTCCTAATTCATACCGGCGTAGGCAAACTCCCTGCATACAATGTGCCATTGTCCTACAGGACAGTCAGCCACCTCCATCCACTATACAGAACCAGCGACTTGCCCATTAAGGGCATGTCACTGCAGCATATGGGACCTCACTGCAGCAGAAGTTAAAGGTCTGCGCTTAAAGGGGCAGGTCAGCAACATAATGAGCCTTCCCGAATATGAGTCGAAGCTATGCTGCAGTCAAATGAACCCCAATAAAGAGACCCAAAAATACTCAGCAAACACAGTCAGCTTACTACAGCACAGGATGCTAACTCCCTGCGGAAGGACATCCTGTGACAGGATGCTAACTCCCTGCAGAGGGCCATCCAGTGACAGGATGCTAACTCCTTGCAGAAGGACATCCTGTGACAGGATGCTAACTCCCCGCAGAGGGCCATCCATTGACAGGATGCTAACTCCATGCAGAAGGACATCCTGTGACAGGATGCTAACTCCCTGCAGAAGGACATCCTGTGACAGGATGCTAACTCCCTGCAGAAGGACATCCCGTGACAGGATGATAACTCCCTGCAGAGGGCCATCCAGTGAAAGGATGCTAACTCCCTGCAGAGGGACATCCCGTGACAGGATGATAACTCCCTGCAGAGAGCCATCCAGTGAAAGGATGCCAACTCCCTGCAGAGGGCCATCCAGTGACAGGATGCTAACTCCTTGCAGAAGGACATCCTGTGGCAGGATGCTAACTCCCTGCAGAGGGCCATCCAGTGACAGGATGCTAACTCCCTGCAGAAGGACATCCTGTGACAGGATGCTAACTCCCTGCAGAAGGACATCCTGTGACAGGATGCTAACTCCATGCAGAAGGACATCCTGTGACAGGATGCTAACTCCCTGCAGAGAGCCATCCAGTGACAGGATGCTAACTCCCTGCAGAGATCCAGTGACAGGATGCTAACTCCCTGCAGAGATCCAGTGATAGGGTGTTAACTCCCTGCAGAGATCCAGTGACAGGATGCTAACTCCCTGCAGAGGGTCATCCAGTGGAAAAGAAAAATGTTAGGTCTCTTTACCTAATCCTCCAAGACCTTCCATCATCAACAAGGATTCAAAGCTGTCCCTTCTTTAACGATGTGGTCACATTGCGCACTGGAGGGTCTCAGCCAGCTACTTGAAGTGTGAAGTGCCACCTTCCTCTAATGTAGGACAGATGGAGACTTAGGGGAGAGTGAGACAGTCCCCTTCGACATGGGACAGGGTGTCCCTAGGATAAGAGGGATAGTGAAAGCCCTCTCTTTTGTGGGGCAGAGGGAGCTGAGAGGTAAAAGGGAGACAGCACTTTTCAGCATGAGAAAAACAAAGCGCTACATTGAGAGGGGAGAGAGAGCCCACTTCAACATCACTGGGGCAGAGGATGCTCTGTGGCAAGAGGGATTGAGGCAGCCATCTCGTGTGAGGACCAGCTAGAGTTCAAGGTGTGTGGGAATGAGACATCCACCCACACCCGTGGGACTCGGGGAGCTCTGAGGTGAGAGAGATAGCAACCCCTTCCCTTTGTATGGGGTAAGGGCGTAGGTGACACTAAATTTCTGGGCGGGGGATATGGACAGCCTTGAGAATGGCCAAGTAAGGGGTCTGGCTTGCTCTAAAAGCCAAAGCAGAAATCAAGCTATCAAGAGATGTAAATTAGACCAAAAATGTCGAGAATAAATATGATAAAGACTTAAAAATGAAAAAATATATTTTTCAACATTTCTCAGACTTAATTAAGTACATGCGATTATATCACTGAACTGAGAAACATTTATCAAAAGATTTTTTTAAACTTGAAACATTCAAAAATGTCCCATGCCCTGATGATGTTGCCAAGAGTTACCCAAAATATATCAGTTTAACATGTTCTCTATTTACATAGCCTACAGTATGACTAAATGCGAAGCATGATTATTTTATATTAACCATATGTACGTCAGGTGTTAGTACTGCATGGATTCTGTGTTGAATTATTTGAATGTATGTGACTTCATGGAAAAAGGGCTTCATGGAATATCATTACTGAGAAACCATTTAACCTAAACTGTTTAATAGAAACTTGCAGACTGAATGGCATTTATCTTTTCATCGAAACCAATTCATGGAATGTATTTTTTTTTTTAAAGTGGCTTTTGCATGCTTATTTTTAAGGTGTAAATGCAATGGTTGCAGGTCTTACTTTCAGAACCATTTAGGTCAAAGTTATTTACTTCAGTGTTTTACTTCAGGTGACATTTCGGGTCTATATCTTTTATACTTTCAAACAATCACTTTGGATGCTTTTAATTCGCTAACCATGCAACACCCCTAAACACCATCCATCTCTGCCCTCTAAAATCCTGCACCACGCCTGAACTCCACCCATCGCTGAACCCTAAAAACCAGATTCCATATCAAAATCTCACCCATCCCTGAACCCTTAAACCCTTCAACACCCCTAATACCAGCCATTGCTGACCCCTAAAAACCCCTTACTACCCCTAAACTTCACCCATCCCTGCATGCTAAAAACACCTTTCTACAGCTAAGCTTCACCATCCCTGAACCCTTAAATCCCTCACGACTCTAATTTCTCCATCCTTTCCTGAGCCCTAAATCTCTTTCTGCCCTAAACTCCACTCCCCCCTGACCCCTAAAACTCCTCACCACCCCTAAATTCCATTCTCTACTGAACCCTAAGGACCCCTCACAACCCTTAACCTCTACACATCACTGAACCTAAAAAACCCTCACCAGCCCTAAATTCTGCCCTTCTGTGAACCCTAAAAACCCTTCAACAGCCCCACACTCCGCCCATCCCTGAACCCTAAAACCCCCCCACCAGTTCTAAACACTACCTATTCCTGATCCTTAAAAAATGTCACTACCTCTAAACTTCATCCATCCCAGAATCCTAAAAACTCCTTTCTATGCCTTTACTCCATCTATCCCTGATTTTAAAAAAAACCCTCACAACCTTTAAACTTCACCCAAGTTTAATGTAATTTTGAATGTTTCCTTAAAATTATAATACCTTTGAAATGTTTCTTTTAATTTTCGATTTATTTGTATTTCCATAAAATTGTCTTTCCTTAAAATGTTTTTTTTTATGTCTTGGTTTTGTCCAATGTGGTTTCTTAGTTTTTGTTTTTTCCATTAATCCATGTGCATCAAAATTTCTTCAATGTGCTCTTGAAATGAAGAGTTAAGGAAAATGACATATAGTGAAGTAAAGCAATGGCATGGGTCACACAGCTTGGTCAAGTGAAGAAGCCTGGATTTCAGCCAAGGATGGCATGTCGTGCGATTCAGAGACTGTAGGATTACGTCCTACATGGAGAGTATGTGTGTGTGAGATAAGATTAAAATGTGTGATTTTTTTGTTTTGAATTTTTCCACAGACACATATACAATGTCTCCTTGAAGAGCTGTAACCTATAGAGCAAACTCCGAGGTGGCTTGGAGACCCCTTATTTTTGCTAATTATTTAATTGCGGTCAATGAGGTATTGACCCTGTCCCCTGTGGTTCCTATGCCCATGGGCAGATGGATCTCTCTTCTGAGAGTTGAGACACACATCCAGTATAGGACAGAGCGGGATCTGGGGTGAGAGAATGACGACCTCCTTCAGAGAGGAGAGACGGGCCTGTGCAGTGGCGGCCGGCATGACTCGCGGGTGGCGCGGCGAAGGACGGGAGGGGGCGGGGTTGCGCAATGCAAAAAAAAAAATATATATATATATACACTTACCTTGTCGCCGGGTCCTGCGTCAATGCTCCTGCTCTCCCTGTGGCCTTGGGACTCGAAGAACAGGAAACCAGGAAGAACAGACAGGCTCCCCTGACCAATCACAACGCTGCAATGCAGCGTTGTGATTGGTAAGCACCCAGGCTCCCCTGACCAATCACAACGCTGCAATGCAGAGTTGTGATTGGTTTTGAGCGTCCTGGTTCGACGCTCAACCAGGGAATGGGGGCCTGGGCATTTTCTCCACGCAGGCTGTAATGCAGCCTGCATTGAGACCAGGGTAAGTGCGCATGACTGTTTTGGGAGGCCCAAGAGGGCCTACCATACAGCCATTGTGTACTTAGGAGTGAGCAAACCACTCCTCCCATGCCCTGCTCCGAGCGCAGAGCAGCCCCGCCCACCCGCAAAGGAAACATAAAATGATGATAGCTCAAAATTATTATCATTTTATACTTCCTTTAATTTGCACTGCTCAATTGCAGTGGTGCCATGCTCCGCCATAGCGGAGGAGCCGCCACTGGGGCTGTGTCCCTGAAGAGCTGCAGATGGGTCCCGCCAGCGTGGGTCAAAGGGAACTCGGACGCAAGATGGACAAAGGCAGCTCCCTCCCGTGTGAGGAAGAGACAGTGCTTTAAATGGGCAGGCACTGTCAGGTACTAAGTACCTGCACTTCTATATTTGAAAGGGAAAGTACCTGCATTTCTCAGTTGGGCTGAAATGCTTTTAATGGGAGAGCACCAGCACTTCTCAGAAGCAAACAGGTACTCTGGATTGTGAGTACCAGCACTTCTCCAGGGCAAACAGGTACTCTGGATTGTGAGTACCAGCACTTCTCCAGGGCAAACACGTACTCTGAATTGTGAGTACCAGCACTTTTATATTTCCATTAAAAGCACTGGGAAGAGAGTGCTAGGTCGGGATGAGAAGAGCCAGTCCCATTCTACGGATGTGGGCAGGGGGCGCTCTAGGTAAGAGGCGTAGGAACAGACCACTGGCATACAAGTGTGGGACAGAAGAAATATGAGGGTGAGGGATTACGGACAGTCCTCTCCAGTGTGTGACCGGGCGAGTCTTTTTGGAGAAGAATACAGGCAGTCTCCCCTTCCTTGTGGCACAGGTGGAGCTCTGGGGTAGAGACAGCTCCCTCCTGTGGGTTACAGCGAATGTGTTGGTGATGTGAATGGAATGGAGACAGCTGCCTGTAGGGGGGACGGATGGATGCTCTATGGTGACATGAAGGGAGGAAGCCCCCTCCAATATGGGAAATAGAAAGCTTTGATATCAAGGGTTAGAGACGAACCACTATAGAATGGGGGGGGGGCGGGAGTGACAGTAAGGAATGACGACTTAAGACCCCCTTCCCCAAATGTGCGAAATATGAAAAACTAGGGTGCACATCTGGCAACAGCCCCCCCCCCCCGAATAAAACAACAGAAAGAGGTTTAGGAGAAATAGATAGTGCCATCCACTGAGTGTGACACGGAGTCTGCTTTGGGATTAAAGGACCCCCCCACACACACACAATTGATGCAGGGCAGAGGGGGCCGTGGTCGGCTAGCTGAGGAGATGGGCCCTGTGCTTCATCATGATCAGGTGGTCTGAGTGACTGGTTCTCAGGCCCACGCTACCCATTTCCGCTGACTAAGGTCACGCCGGAGCGCGTGGGAGGCGTCGCTCTCTTTGTGGCGGGATGAGGGCGCCGGAAGTGACTCCTCGCGGCTACAAAGGAGATTTGTGCTGCTCCAAAAAAAGGCCTTTGTGCGTTAGATAACGGGAGACACGAGGCAGATGTGACTCTTCCTCGGCATCCCCCCAGACTACCGTCTCCAAAAGCAATCTTCGTGCATGAAAAAAGGCTTACAAAGTCGTACTTGTCCACGACACACTAATAAAAAGCTCTTAAATTGTCCGTTACTGTACATACCCAGATTCGTTTTATTTTTTAATAGCGCGAACTCGGCCCAAGGGCTTTGAAGCGCTGTGCACGAGTACTACATTTCACTACACGTGGTCAGATTTATTTTTTGGTGAGGCACGGGGAGATTAAGTGATTTGCCCAGAATCACAGGATGTCGAGCCAAGGAATGGGACTTAAACCTAGTTCCGCAGTTCCAAAGTCAATAGTGCTGGCCGTTAGGCCACAACTCCGACCTCAAAACCTCCTCCCACCAGTCCCTTGGCTGGGCTCCAAAATCTACAATTCTTCGTGGAAAAAGTGCATGCTGTTTTTTAGGAATACAGCTCCTTAATTCCAAAGAAAAAGTCTCTTCCAGGGCTTACAAATCAGAAACACGCGAAACTAGACCAAGAGAAAATGTAAATAGGCCCTTGCTGCCAACCCCAAAAGGTCCCTTCCATTAGACTTAGGATTGTGGTTAAGTTCAGGCATGCACGTTTAGGGAGGGGGGGGGGGGTATTTGGGGAGGGTGGATGTGGGGTGAGGAATGGCGAAGGTCCTGCAATTTTAACCCAATTTTAAATTGACATGTTTGTACACATATCTTAAAACAAAATAATGCACTGCACAAATGCACAAATCAGTTAAAATTGTTCATAAACAAGCTACTTTTTCTGCACAACAACCTGCTCAGCTTGTGCCCCGACACGGCGAGGAAACCCTTATTGTTGGAAGTCAGCCCTGGAGAACCTGCTCACAGTCCTGTTATCAAGCAACATAGTATTACCTTGTGCTTGTTGAGTACATGCAACACTTTGCACCTCGTCATCATTTTACAAGTCCTAGAGAACCAGGTGGGTCTGGCGGGAGATGAAGGTCAAATCCTTCTTCGGTAATAGGACAGTGAGAGTTGTGCTAAGTGCAGGCTGCTCCAGAAAGCACAAAGGGACTTGCAGAGCACCACATGAGTGAGTCCTGTCACGCTTCATCTTCGTTGTACACATGTCCAGTCTTTAAGTATACCTGGCAGAGCCTCAACCCTATGTAGAGGAAAACCTGTAGAACGCAGCAGGATGTGCCTGTCCAAGATCAAGGTCCTCATTGAGCATTTACTGAGAAGGCTTGCCTGACATGGGGCTGGCACTTCTGCAGTCCTACCTCTCTTTTAGTGGCCTTGGCCAACTGAGAAGTCTACATTCTTCCTTACCAGCAACTTTGGGCTTGCACTCTGCTGTAACTTCAGATTAACAGTTTAGACAATGTCCAAACACCATCACACTGCAACCATGTGACGCACTGTGGGCACCTGACAAAAAGCCAACGTCCTATTTATGGGCCCCTAGAGCAACAAACCGCCACAAGGCACCAGTTAGCAACTGGCTGTACTTTCCCCACGCCCCTGAAACAAGCATTCAGGCAAAGTCCACGGGAGCCGTACTAGTCCTATATTCTTTGTTGACCCCCACATCTAGAAAATCACTAGTCCATAGATTGCCATTTCGAAGTTGCGAGAAACAATACCAGCATGGACTGTGAAACACTTCAGAAGCAGCCTCCAAGCCAGTGCCTGAAGTCCTGAAACTCACAATTCCTCGCTATAGGTTAACACAACCTCCACGCCCTACTATTGGCCTACAATGCAGGGGTCTTGCAGGCAGCTGCCTGAGGATCTGTGAGTATAACTCTAGAGCCTGCACCAGTTAATCTGGCTTCTGCATAAGTTTCAGAACCTTATGCACTACACACACATCGCACAATAGAAGCAGGCAGACACACTTGAAAAACAAACTCAGCCTCCTCCGCAGTGACTACGCAAGGACTACAACAGCCTCGAGGCTGACAGGCCCAAACACGAGCTCAGCTCTATTGTTCCGAAGAGCAGCCCTCACCTCAGGAAAGTGTCGACTCTGGATAGTGCCCCCACAAGCATCAGTAACAGAACATCCTGAGACTTTGGAAACTTCGACAGACCAACTCTCCACGCAGGCCTTCAGTCAACACCCCCAACTCTTCACGCAGGCCTTCAGTCAACACCCCCAACTCTTCTCGCAGGCCTTCTGTCGACACCCACAACTCTCCACGCAGACCTTCAGTCAACACCCCCAACTCTTCACGCAGGCCTTCAGTCAACATCCCAAACTCCTCGAGGCATCTCAAACACTACACCAACCCAGCCTCAGCTGCCTTTTCTGGAAAACCATTGTGGAAGGCTTTATGGCTTTATTAAGACTCGGATGCTCTTTTTATGATGTATATTAGTCGTTATGTGCTCAGAAAGCAGAGCGCACAGTAGACGCTCACACAGCACCCCTTCCCTGAGACAGTTGCTAGGTGGTAGCCGCAACTGCGCTTTCCAAACCCGGGTGTAGGACACAGTTACCGACCGCCATTTTGTATATAGCACTATATTAAAAACAATAAATATAGAAAAGTCCCAGAAAGCATATGTCATTCTAAATTCCCGTCTCCACTCCCCTGGTGATAGGTTTGCATTTAGACCCAGAGAGATTGCTGCGCTGGTGGGGAGACTGGTTGGAGTTCGGGGAGACCTATGCTGCCAGGGTATGTGGAGGGGGTTGGGGTGTCCCTGGCACGCTCACTTCCTCCCCATGCACTTTGCATCTCCATCAGAGCTGTTCTGGGACCCATTCCTGGAACTGCAGCTTCCGATGCACATACCTCCAGTCTCAACACACCGCCATGGCAACCACTCTCACCATAGCAACCGTGTCCACCATGGCAACCGCTTCCGCCTTGGCAACTGTAACCAGGGCCTTTCAGCAGGCTTCATGTAAAAAAGGGTAGCATCCCATTCGGGACTCCCCCGCAATGAGCACTGCGCACGCACGACACACGGACTTTCACCAACACACGAATACTCGACAAACACACACACAACACACTGATGCTGTCACCAACATATATATATTATACAGACAACATGCAGCAGTGCCACCAAATGCATAAATCGGCACAGAGACTAACAGATAAACGCCGGCATGCTGCGAAATGCACACAACATACCACTATACAAATGTCCGCACAAATGTCCAACACAGCTAAGCTGCCAAGAGCATTGACACCAGCGCACTGCAAGGTGTACAAGAAAAACAGCAATAAGAGCATGGCAGACAACTATATTACATGCTGCACATTCAAACTAACACCATCACACATTTCACCAATACTGTGACATTCACAACACACCAACACTGATACCAAGCCATATTGTGCAATGTTCATAACATGCTGACACTGGCATCAACACAATCTACTAAGGTATCGGTATCACAACGTCCAACATTTCACAATCAGTACATACCAAACCGTTGTGTACAATGCACATAACAAGGCAGCACTGGCAACAATACACACTACAAAGGCATCGGCACAAACATACAGCACACTAGTAATAATGTACAATGCACACAATACAATTCACACAGGTACCAACAACAAAACAGCAACACTGGCACCAACACACTGTACACCTACACTTGCACCAACAGACAAATATAAAACACACAGGTGCTGCCCACATATACCCACATATACAATGAACTGTGCATAAAACGTATCAACAATAATATCAACACACAACTTTGGCACCAACTCACAGAACAAGAACACAATGCAGAGAATAAAGCAGTACTTATGTATACATATATGTATGCCAAACAAAACACACCAGGACATAATGCGTGTTGTGACATGCACAAACAACCATCACGCTAACACTTCCATCAACACTCTGAAAAGGGGCCCAACACACCGATCTACACATTTTAAACACATCAATGCTGCCAACGACGTGCAACACACTATTATCAACTCATACTACATAATGCATAGATCAGATCAATAATGTCACTACTGCGTAGAACACCAGCATCATCACCAAGCTTTGGGTATATGTATACACTATATATGTTAGTAGTTTTTTGACACAGACTTAAAGGGAGAGCACTAAATACGTTATTATATGTTATTTATTTCTTATAGAGAGTGCCCTCACAGAGGTATCTTGGTGATACAAAAAACTCACAACAAATAAAACTCATATCCAAAAACAGGCAACTGTGGTGTAGGTTTCGCACCCCCCCACCTTTGAAGGACTGTTCTGTTAGATATTAGTGCTCACACAATATTTCACATCCGTTGCTACGATGTACCTAAGCGTAGTACCATCAAAAGATGTCAACCACTACTCAAATCATATAACAAATAAATATCGGAGCACTAGTGCACCTGCAAAAAGACAAATTAATTATATGGCACCCTGATAAGTTTAATCCCAGCCACTCATTACCATATAGCCCTTGATTACTCCTCTTCTAAACAATAGTGCAGAACTCATGGGAAGTGGTAAGTGGTTTCTTTACTCAGGCTTAACACCATCATCATGGAATACACTTGGTTCAATTATACAAGCTGTAGATGATACAGCTGAGGAGTCATCAAGGGCCATATGCTATTGAGTGGCTGGAATGAAACTTATCAGGGTGCCATATTATGAATTTGTCTTTTTGCAGGCGCAAGCGTGATCCAATATTTATTTGTCAAACAAATAAAACACACCCAGTGTATTGAATCTACAACCCAGGAAACAACCAGATTTTAAGAGTCTTTTTGAACCTCAGCAGCAAGGATTCCTAATGCATGGAAAGAGAAGGGGGGTTCCGGAGCCTCGCTGCAGCAACAGAGAAGGCTCGGCCACCCATTCTGACAGTATTAGCAGGGCTTTAAGTGGGCCGGGTCCTACCGGTGCTCAGCACCGGAAGCTCTAAAAAGCAGGTGCTGAGACGGGTCTCTAGCGGGCTCTCTGTTTTTGCCCTCACCCTCAGGGTGAATAAAAAAATCTTAACTCTGCATCAGTCCCACCCTTCCCTGCCAGTGATGTTACTTCAAAGAGACACGTTATAGTACTTTCACAGTCTCATCATTTCAGAACTGAAGCATTTTCAATATTATATACAACAAATCCATAGTTGTTGCTTATTTATCTCATGCAACAAACAACCATTGACAAAGCCAATAGTCCTGGCTTGATGTAGTATAATGTTACTTGTTGTATCATATCTGGATGCAATGACAGAAACAGCAAAATACCAGGCTGGCGGCACATTATGCTACACACGGATTTCTAGCTTAGTGTTTTTAAGCCACGCCCTTAATTACATCGGCCACGCCCCTTTGAGAGACCCCCCAGTTTTTTCACCCCACTTAAAGCCCTGGGTATTAGTCACTGAAATCTGACAGGTAAGCAGAGATAGAAGTAAGGAAACACAACCCTAAGAGTACATGGGGATATTGCTGGAGATGGGATTGGATGATTCAAGCCAGCAAGACGCTACAGGAGCTGGTAGGGAACTTAATACACCTAGGATCCGGAATGATATTGCCACATCAATCCTACTGCAATTTTGAAAAGAACTGAAGACTCACCTTTCTGATGAAGAGTACATTGCAATGCAATAAAAGACCACTAAACAACTACCTCTCCTATAACATGTTGGCTGCCTTTGTCTCTGACCCATTACAGCGCCCTGTGGCCTTTGAGCTGGGTTTGAGTTATAGGAATAATACATACATACATGGTTGATGAGGAGTTTCTGTAAGTGCTGAGGCTTTAGGTCCTTAACTAGATCCAGAGCCTCTGTGCACAGAGGAAGAAAATGTGCCACTTTATTTTTTTGTTTCTTGCAGTTCTTAGTTTCCAGCTTGGCAAAGTTTTGGTTCCTTGTGTGCTGATTACCTACATTGGTTGATTTTGGTCATGTGCCCTGGTGCAATGATTTGTAAAGTGGAAGGTTGTGAAGATGATGCATGAGTAGTAAACAGGGTGGCTTACTGCTTGCCTGTTTGGAAGCGAAGCTAAGATGCACAAAAACATGACAACACTTGCAACAATATACTACCTGCGTCCCTCCTTGGCATCAATAAACTGGCACTAACTAAAAAGAGAAAAAAGCAAGGCTGCAGGCCCATCTATGCACCCAGAATCTGGGCCAGATCCCGGATCCATCTGGACTGCCCCAATGCTGCTCCAATTTAGGAAAGAGTTGAAGACTCGCCTCTTTAAAGAACACTACATCACAATACATTAACCATCAACAACCCAGCTCCCTCTCCTACTATTCGTTGTCTTTATGCTTTTCTTTCACCCGTTACAGTGCTCTGCTGCCTTTTGGCTTGGTTAAGCTATAGAAACACCATTTACATACATACAAATACTCATTGTCTTTAACAAATATCCATCCTCACTAAACACAACCCAACAATGTTTAAAGCACACAGAAATCCACATCAATGCGCCCACAACAAAAATACTCATACAGAGGCATTTCTTGTACATACAACACAATTCTTGCAACAACAAAACACCCTTACTCTTACACATATCAACACCCAATACACACAAACCTGCACAAAGGCACACGTAGCTAGTTACACACAGACATACTCCCACTAACACAGACATAAGTAGAGATCTACCAACAATTATCTATGTATGACTGCGAATGCACAGATGCTCAAACCAGTACATAGGGTCGAAATGGCACAGAAAATAGGCCAGCCACCAAAATAAAAGTGGCCGCCATTAGAGAATCAGATAGCTAAAAAAAATTGGCCCACATTTTCAAATTGGGGCAGTTTTTACCTTGTAAAGACATGATGTATAGGTGTTTTGCAAGGTATGGAAAACTGCATGCATGTGTGCTTGCTACAGTCAGGATTTATGGTAATATCTTTTAAATCAACAGTAAAAACAGGCCTACCAGACCAGTAGTGAAGCAATGATGCCATGGTCCCTGGTGTAAGCAGGAAAAATGGCCCATTTCACTGTTGTTGGGGTAGTAAAATATAACAATTATCAGAACTCAATGTACCCCTCAAGGCTCCGTGCCCCGGTGCACTCTACCCGCTGCACCAATGGTGGCTACACCCCTGCACTGGATCACAAGCAGCCACACAAACAGCCCACCCACTGACCTGTCAAACCTATTCTTCTGGCGCTGCCCAATTTCCCCATAAGCCAGTTCGACACTGTCAGTACACCCACAACACAGTAATACCTACATTCTCAACAGCACTTACCTACCCCAACATACAAATAATAACCCCAAAAAAATCGTGCCCGCTATAGTCTTACCCACACAATACATTCCTACTTACACTAGTACATCCACAACACACAAATACCTACCTTCTCAAACACTTGCACCCCACACACATTACTGCTGCGCAAACCACCACATAATCACTTCTGTTCTCAAACTAAGATACAGGTTATATTAGGTAATTTGAAAATGAAACTAAAATCCTCATAATTGGTTCTGGTAGCTAATTCATCCAACAGACATAATTCTTTTCTCATAAAAGAATTGCCTACATTTTTAACACGAACAGTAGTGTTTTCAGTGATTACGGAATCTACAATGGTTATCTTCCAATCTTAAATTCAGGGGTACTTTGCTCCAAGTCCTGTGACCAACACCAAGAATGCACGCCCACCTCATCTCGAGGACCTTTCACACATAGAAACCATACCAGAGTTTTTTTTAGCCTTTCCACACTACATTTGGACCTTCCCCTTGTACGTCAATGGGGATCAAGGGTCCCGACTTGCAACGTTTTGCACAGCCCCTAACTTCTGGTGAACCTGACCAACAGGCCACCACCCTCTTCCTGTAGCGTCGCAGAACATAATGATCCTGTGCGGAGATGCCATGAGATACTTCTCTCAACCCTTACCACTTGTAGGGTGTCAAGTGGAGGCTAAATGCTGGCTATCTGGAAGTCTGGAGAGGATCTGAAACATCTTTCCTCATTGCCCTCTAAGAAGAAGGTTGCACAGGGTATCTGTGTTTTGTATATAGCTGGTTTAGGGATGGTTCAGATGGTCTCTCCCGTGGGAAAGCAGACATGTACAGTTGAGCTGGGAGCACGCTCGTCCCACGATAAAGGGGCAAGTTCAAGGCCACTTGGTCAAGTGAAATCAGTTACTTGGCACACTGTGTGGCTTCAGATTTTCAAATCTGTATGGCTATCAAAGTGCTTGTCAAGACGGAGTTGGGCATGTGAACGCCATGTACAAGCTGTTTGTTGTTGCCACTTTCCTCCAGGCAACCTAGCAGAAACCGGGACACAAGCAATAACTGGCCACAGACCCCAGTATCTCCTTTATCTCCTTAGCTGAGCAGGAGCATGTCTTGAATAAAAAGACACCCACCCCCAGATCTTGGTTAATGGGCTGTGGGGGGGGGGCAGCCGACCGCAGGGAGGTGTGCTCCCCCCCCCGGGGGGAGTTTGGGACATGGTGCAGCCTGGGCTGCATTGGGCTTTGTTTGGGCTGGTCTGTGTTGGGCTTTATCGCCCAGTATAAATATGGCCATTTCATATGCCCCGTCACCATTTTGTGGTCACACTGTGGCCGTCATTAGCTGTGAGGACAATTTGCAGTTGTCAGGAGATGTGGTTTGGATAGCGTACAGATGTCAGGATCAGTGTTTAGTTAAGAGTGGTAATAGTATTAGCGTACTCGATTTGCTGTGAGATGCAGGACCGCCAAGTGCAGGAGACCATGCTCCTGTTGGCCGAGGCAGGTCGCATGGATTTGCTAACACCAGGCGTGCGTGTCTTAGCGCACCTGGCCAGATGTGCAGCAAGCGGGGTGGCGCCGGCTGTATTAGCCTGCTCGCCCTCGCGCAGAGAAGGAAGTGTGCCAGTAAGTGTACGGGGCTGCTCGGTGAGCAGGAGAGCGGCCCCGAATGTAGCGCATGGGAAAGCCCCAGTGCGTCGGGCTGCGCTTACTTTTATAGTATACTTACTTTTATATTGTTTGTTCGTTTTCTTCGCTGTAAATGTTGTAAAGCGCTCCGATACCTTCGGGTCTGGCCAGCGCTATATAAAACTCTTAAATAAATAAATAAATATAGAGGGTAAAGAGGGCGGACCGTGGCCCAACCGGAGCAGGGGAAGCAGGCCGCCTGCTCGTCGGGAGACGCGGGGTCTGCTGAGATAGCGATTGCGGACAGGGAAGGGAGGGAGGGGGTGAGGGAGCAGGGAATTTGGGAGGCAAACCGGTATGGAAGGCTGCTCAAGGGGGTGATGAGCTGATGGCCCACGGGCATCAGGCGGGGAGGGGTGTGGTGGAGAGGGTGTTGCAGGAAAAGAAGCAGGCTGGGGAGCAGGAGGTTGCGGGGGAGGCAGGGGTTGGGGAAGGGGTTGAAGGGGGATCGTGGAAGTGCCCCCAGTATCATTGGAGGCGAAGGGGTGGCTTGACAGGGATCCTAGGGCGATGTGGGAGTTAAGGAGTGAGGAAGCTGGGTGGGGGAAGAGGGTGGTGAGCAGCAGGGACAAAATGGGGGACCGGGGTGAGTGGGAGTCTTGGGTTGGGGCCCAACAGTATGTGAAAGGCCCAGCCTCCATCTTGATTGCAGCGGCCTTAGAATGTGTGATGAAGAAGGCAGGGAAGAGGAAAGTGGAGAGGAGGGGCTATTGGGAGGTGAGGGAGGGGTGTAAACCCCCAGTGAGGACCTATGATAGGAATGGGAGGAGGGGCGGTCACACAGGGGGCAAAGGTAAGTGGAGACAGGGGGCGAAAGGCGAGGGGTGGAACCAAGGGGTAGGTGCAGAGTAGGGAAAGGCATAGGGCACAGGAGGGGAGCTGGGTGTGGGTGCCAGAACAGGGGGCAGGTCAAGAGGTGAGGGAGCTTGACGGTGGCATGCCGGACCTGTATTTTGTATTTCAGGCTCAGCGGCAGGGCAGACATGCTGACTTGGGAGAGTCTTATGCAGCTCACAAACCCTGAGGAGAAGAGAGGGCAGGGTCTAGGGCGGCCAGCCGGATGGCGTCAAGGGACTGCGTCAACACTGCCTCAAGAACTTTTGGAGTGGCCTCCGTAGAGCAACGGTTGGGGCTGGTCAATGTGGCCTCTCGGACATCAAGCACTGGTGGAAGGTGGAGCGGGTTGGGGGCACCGGCAGGAGGGTGTATCTCAGACCACTGTCTGCCCTCTGCATTGTTAAGCGAGTCACACTTTGGGGGGGATCAGCAATTGAACGGACAAGATGTAGAGCATTTGGGGCTGGAGGAGCTAGAGCAGCTAGAGCACAAGCAGGAACAAAAGGACTATGATGAGGCTAACTTAGAAGAAGGGGAAATTGTGGATGACACCCAAGAGTAAGAGGATGAGTGATGGGGTGGACAGGGGGTTCATGTAACACACTTGTTTGTAACTCGTTTCAGGAGTGTCACAACAGACATGGGACCCGTCAGACGGAAACAGTGGGTAGAGACCCTTCGCAACTGATTGGGCGGCTGGATCCACGGAGAAGGCCGACTTTGACGCCAGGTAAGGGTGCTGGCATCACATAGGCAGCTACACAGTGGCAAGCTATGGTGTCGGTGGGGGTGACGGCGGGGGGGGACGTATGTTTAAGGGGAGATACATAAAGAACATAGGTATAGCCACGGATGCACAGGATGGGGTGGTACCAACGGAGGATGGGAACATAACCCGGTGGGGCAGGAGAAAAAGGTGGTGGACAGTCCAGTGACAGAAAGACAGGAGACACCGCAAGGGGCAGCAGACAGGGCAGGTGCTCAGGAGAAGGCAGAGGAGAGGACACTAAGACGAAGGAGAGCAAAGAAATAATGATACAGACATTGCCTTACATAGGGGTGACTAAACCACTGGGTGTGCATTTAATGCTGGCAACAAAACAGAAAATATGGAAAGAGTAATATGTGGAGATGCTGAAGCTCCTCCACAGAGAATTGAGGGCTAAGGAGAGTTCAAGGAGGAGGAGGTAGAATTGGCTAGAAGACCGATAGAGAACTGGACAGCGGCTTTCCTAATTTTTGTGAGCGTTTATTGCAAGAAATATTCTGAGCTGTGCGTATCATTATTTAAATATATTTATGTAATCTGCAGGGCCCAAATCAGGTAAGGGGAGTATGCGTGGGCGCATTATGACGAGGAATATTAGGGCAAGGACGGCATGGGACACAGAGGCGAAGTAGAGGGAGATTGACACTGACATATACCAACAGACGATGGAGTCAGTCAAGTTCAGTAAAATGACATACACAGCGAGCGGATTACTGTTGGTATATTGGCCCTTTCTGCCCCACCCCACCCGCGAGTGGTGGGGATCACGGCCAGAACACAAGAGGGGGGGGGACAATGGAGATGTGCTGGGATTTTAACAAACGATCCTGTACCAGGGATTATTGCAAGTTCAAGCCGAATGCTCGAAGTGCTGGGGCAGACGCTCGCTGGTCCAATGCTACGGGGCAGGAGGGACCATGCAGGGCAACCTGACAGGACAGTGGAATCAGTATCACAGGGGGAGTTACGGACAGCAGGGTAATCCACCGGCGACAAAAAGAGGAGTACGAGGAGCACATGGCAATATGGGGAAAGGCTCGTACTCCAATTAAAGCCGATCGGCTGGAGGCATGGTTGATAGGTTATCAGAACAGACAGGACATAAGTTGTTGAGTGACTGCTTCGGGGGGGGATTTCGGCTTGGATACAGGGGCCCCAGACTGACAAGATGGGCTGACAATTTTAAATCGGTAGCTACACATAAGCAGGTGGTTAGGGACAAATTAGCAAAAGAGGTACAGGAAGGTAGGATGGCGGGACCTTTCGGGCAATGGCCTATGCACAACTTGATTGTCTCCCCGATCGGGGTGGTACTGAAGAAAGAGTAGGGGTAATTTCGCCTCATACAGTACTTATCATGGCAGGAGGGGAACTCTGTTAATGACTTCACTCCAGGGGAGGAGACCTCGGTGCCATATTCCTCAGTTGATGTTGCAGTGGCGCTGGTGGAACAGGTTGGAAGGGGCGCACTCATGGCGAAGTGTGACATTTAGTCAGCGTTCGGGTTGTTACCAGTTCATCCAGAGGACTTTCAGTTGCTAGGCATACAGTTTGGAGGTCAATGGTACCTAGATATGGCGTTACCAATGGGTTGTGTGATCTGATGTGCACTGTTTGAGCAGTTCAGCTCTTTTCTACATTGGGTCTTTATGTGGAAGGCGACAGTGACACACTATTTGGACGACTTTTTTTTTGCGGGGTTGCCCAGTTCTGCGGACTGTAAGCAATAGCTGACAAGTTTTCAAGAGCTCATGGCCGACATTGGGGTACCACTAGCTCTGGAAAAAAGTATGGGGCCAGCAATGGTGCTGTCCTTTCTGGGTATTCAAGTGGATTCCATAGCTATGGAAGCACGCCTACCACTGTACAAAAAGGTGCAAATGCAACTGCTTTTGGGAGCAATGCTGAAAAAACGAAAGTGACAGTCAGGGAGGTGCGGGTCTTGCTCGGACATCTGAACTTTGCATGTAGGGTTGTCAGGAAGGGGAGGACTTTTTGTAGGCAACTGGGTTTGTGTTTGGCAGGACTGTCCTTGCCTCATCATCACATGCGGTTGTCTGCGGGCACAAGGGAGGACTTGCGCATGTGGAGCAGGTTTCTGGACAACTTCAATAGAATTCCCATGGTTGGTCAGCAGGAATGGGATGTGCAGATATACTCAGATGCCGCAGGAGGTATCAGCTTTGGACTCTACTGGCAGGGCAGGTGGTGCGCTGAGCAATGACCCCCAGCATGGAAGCAAGGGGGTAGGAGTATACCCCCTTGCCAGAGTTTTTCCCTATGGTGGGTGCTGTGACATTGTGGGGGCAGGAGCTGGTACACAAAAAGGTACTGCTCAGGGTGGATAATATGACAGTTGTATACGTAGTGAACAGGCAATCAGCAAGGACCGAGCAGGTACTCAAGCTGCTGAAAGTTTTTGTGATGTGCTGTTTGAAGCATGATGTTTTTCAAGCACAACATGTACCAGGGGTGGATAATGACATTGCGGACGCTTTGTCTTGTTCACAGTGGGAGAGGTTCCATGGGCTGGCCACGGAGGCAGAACAAAGACAGGACATACCAGACAACATGTGGGGCATAGGAGAAAGTGGATGCTGCAGTTGGTGGTAGGGTCTTTGGCCGTATTGACCAGGAAGGAATATGCTCTGAATTGGAAGGAGTTTCGGGCAGGGGGAGCTGAGTGGAGGTCAGAACAGTGGCACAGGGAGGAAGATGTGGTACAGTACATAGAGAGAGGTCTTTCAAGAGTCACGATATCGGGGAAACTGGCAGGCATCACATTCATGGGCAAACTTATGGAGTTATACGCCTGCGGCAGGGGAACTGGATAGGAAAATGTTAGAAGGGTGGTCTAGGGAAAGAGGTCGGCGGCCTCACACATGGAGGCCGTTATCTAGGTGACTGCTCGGACAACTGTTAGAAGTACTTCCGCAGCTATGTAAAGATCAGGGAGAGAGGATCCTTTTCTCGACGCTCATGTCATCAATGTTTTTCGGGGCTTTCCGGGTTTCAAAACTGCTGGGTAGGAAGGGTATTCCGGGGTTGGCTTGGGGAGATGTCGAGCAAAGGGACGACGGCCTGGAGTTGTGCGTTTGACAATCTAAGACTGATCAAAGGGCAATTGGAAAGAGGGCGAGACTTCAGGTTTTTCCTGCCATGGAAGTGTGTGCAGTACGGTGGGGGGCAAAGTGGTGGGAGGTTAGTGGGACACCGAGGGGGGAGGTTTTTCATCACAAGGATCGTTCTGGTAGACAGCACATCAGCTCCAATGGGCCATGTGGCGTGCGTTGGCCAGAATAGGAGAAAACCCAGAGGAATTCGGGATACACTCCTTTAGGATTGGAGCGGCCACTGAAGCAGCCCAAAGAGGATGGGGTAGGGAAAGGATTATGGTGCTGGGCCGGTGGTCATCAAGCTGCTTCCGCCAATATGTGCAAGGGGAACAGGAAGGGGGTTTGTGATGCTGCATTAACGTAACTTACATTTGTATTCTTTTTAGGTGCTGTAGCTGGGCCGGATGCAAGTGATTTGTCCATATGGATCGTGGGACATTCATTTATTAAATGGGCGGAACAACATGAACGTCAAAAAGGCAGAGGTGGTAACCTTGGGTTGGACGGAGAGCTTTTTACAGTGCAATGTCATGGAAAAGGTGTTATGCGTTGGCAGGAATTGTTGACTTGTTTGAATCGGCTATTGCAGAGACACATATGCCCTGACATTTAAATTTTACATTCGGGAGAAAATGATTTGGTGATACATAAAGGCCTTTCATTGTTGAAGAAGATGAAAAAAGATATGTTGGAAATTAGGAAGCAGTGGTCAGGAACGTATGTTATGTGGACAGAATTTGTTCCACTGGAGAGGGACAAGCAGGACGACCGGCTGCCATTGACAAGGCCAGGAATAAGATTAACAGGAATATGAGTTTTTTTTGTAGACAAGATAGGTTTGGAAGGGTAGAGCATCCGGAGTTGAAGTTTGAGGCTCCATATTTCTTTAGGGGGGATGGGGTGCATCTGTCACTGTATGGGTTACAGTTGTATTTGATTCAAATAAGAGAGGCTCTGGATAAGGTACTGACAGGTAGCTGGGATAGCTGAAGTTCCTAGAAAGGGGGGTCAGAAAAGGGTAGAGAATAGGCCTTTTCTGAGTGGCGGTATGCATTGCAGTTGACATGTTTATACCTTAAGACGATGGTTGTGAACATAGTGAAAGCAGGACAATGGGGGGGGGTCATAAAGTTAAACCTGGAGGAAGGAAAAGTTAACAGTTAAGATACTTAGATAGATTATAATAGATAGAGGTCAAAATGTTTACCATTGTAAAGGTTGAAAGTTCAATGCGGAGGTAGGAGTTACAGTAGCAAGATAAGGATGTTAAAGGTGGTGGTAAATTTCGGGGTGGGGGTAGGGGGAATTTAGGTGAAGCAATGTATAGTGAGGCCTAGTTTTGTGAGGCAACGGCCTGGGGTAAAATGTATGTGATGTGCACCTGTTTTCAATAAAGCAGACTTTTTCACATTAGAAGTTAGTATGTGGTCTGTGCTGCCCCTTATGGCCCAATTGTGGTTTTACCCTTTGAGGTCACCGTTGAGCTAGAAATTGAAAAGGCAGCAGATTCATGCACTCCTTGCACTATGCAACAAACACAGGGCACATTGTAATCATTAGGTACTCTACCCTATCTACCAGATGCTGCCAGGCCTCTCACCACTACTGCACACGAACCAAGAAGACACTGAAGCAAGACTTAAAACAACAGGCCCAGATGCTAGGTCTTCTCACAAAAACAGGAACCACGAAAAGAAACTAAAAGACTTTACTTGACAACGTTTTAATTCTGCTTTCCTGTTAATATTATCAGACTTAAACTTGTATTTAAGCTACCTAGTGGCCAGCATTGCAAGACGCAAAAAGAACAACGCAAAAAGAACAAGACTCCATGTTATATTACTGCCATGTGTGCTGTGGGTGGAGCAGCGCAGGCCAAAGAAGGCGAAGCCACACTTGGAGGACCTGTGCACCTTTCTTTTTGAGTCCATTGCTCCAGAAAGACAGGGTTGCAGTCCTCTGTGCACTAAATACAAACAGGACCACTGGAATTATGGGACAGGGAAGGGCCAAGTTGTGCTGCAGGGCTACCTAAATTATGCGGCAAGAAAAGCCAAATTATGCAATGTTGAGGCACATTTTGTTATATTATTCCTTCATTATTTTCCAATGTTATAACACAGGGCAAAGGTTTCACCTCATTAGTATCAGTTTATCATCCAAATATAGCAATAAACAACTGAAGGGGGACAGTGAACCTTTCCGAAGGACCTTCCACTGAGCAGCAACACGTGTAACCTTGTTTTTATTAATTTTTGAGTTAGAAACTGTTGTTTGTTAACATGTGCAAATTACTCAGCAGGCGATGGAGTATGTACCAAATGCACAACTATGCGGAAAACGCAGCGGCCGCACAATCGCATAATTCCAATGGCCTGGGAGACGAGTCATGTTTTACAGAATGATTGCCCGCCCCCGGTATTTATTTATTTATGCGTTTTTATATAGCGCAGACTTTACCCGAAGGTGTCAGAGCGCTTCACAATAGGAACAGTAACATTGCATGAGGAGAAGGTTACAAGTGAGCATAATACAAAAGCAAGCGTTACATTACATGAGGAAAAAGTGACAATTGTGCAAATAACAAAAACAAACAAGATACAAAAAGAGGTATACGTTGCAAGAGGAAAAAGTGACAGGTGTGCATGATACATAAGATACAAAATACAAATAGAGGTATAATACTGCAATAGGTGACAGTCACTCAGAACACACTGGGAAGGCACTTCTATAGGCAAGGAGTACAGAATTTCCTATAGTGGAAGAACTTCCTTGAGGGAGTAGAGAGGGCGTGAATTAAACAGGAGACTTAAAATGAAGGGTACACAAACATAAAATCCAACACAGCACGCAAGGGTGAGGAATGTACAGGAAAAAGTACAAATTTACAATGAAGAGCGAACTTCCTAGAGGGGCCTGAGAATGAAAGTATTAGTTCTGAAAGTGTCTTTGGAAGAGAAGAGATTTGAGGTCAGCTTTGAAGATCCGGGTAGAGGAGGTGGCACGGAGCAATGGGGGAAGCGAGTTCCAGATTCTCACTGCATTGCCTGAGAAGGATTGCGCCATCAATCTTTCCCTTTTGAAGACGGGGGCTCAAGCAGAAGCTTTTCCGCATTGCGAGAAGGGCGAGAGCCACCGGACAATTTCAATTTATTCGCCAGGTAACGAGGGGAGGACGTGTGTAAGGCTTTGTGTGTGATGCAGGCAGTTTTGTAAATAGATCTTGCCTCGATCGGCAGCCATCGAAGAGAGGACAGGATAGGAGTGATGTGGTCGCTCGTTTAGACCCTGAAATGAAGCGAGCTGCTGAATGGAGGATGGATTTGAGAGGGGAGAGGTGGGATTTGGGTAGGCCCGTCAGAAGAGAATTGCAATAATCCAGTCTTGAGAGAACCAGAGATTGTACCAAGGTTTTTAAGTCTTTCTCCGGGAAGAACCGACGGATCCCCCATAGAAGGCGCAACTGGTATCGTGTGTTCTTAGCAATAGAGTTGATGTGGGAGATTAGGTTGAGTCTTTTGTCAAGAATGACACCTAGGGATTTAGCGCTGTCGACAATGATGGGTTTGTTGTTGAGTAGGTTCAGCTGATCCATCCAAGATTGAACAGGAGGTGGTGAGAGGGAGGTAGAGAGGAGGAGGAATTCAGTTTTGGCGGGATTAAGAATGAGTTGGTGAGCTAACATCCAGTTGTGAATAGAGTTGAGAGTAGAGTTGAGTAGTGAGAGATCGTGTGCGGAAGACACCTTAAGGTAGATTTGAGTGTCGTCCGCATAAAGATGGTAATGGAGGGGGGCGTGGTTTGGCGCGCGGCAAGATGGCAGCACAGTAGTGCAGCTCTGCCGGCCGCCGCGGTAATCCTGTAATTATCCTGAAGGACTGGGGCCCACCGGGGGTCTAGCGCGACTGCAGAGTGCTCCGGAGCGGAGGGCTACCCTCCGGTGCGGCGCTGGAGGCGGGGGACCACCCAGGGGCAGAGAAACGCATATCACAGCGGCCGCGGACCAGAAATAAGGCGGCAGACGGGTGGCGCTGGCCGGGGCCGGGTGCCCAACGCTGCATCTACGGCGCCGCCGCGGGAGCAGCGCGGCAGTCGCTGAGAGGAGGCGGCTGCGGCGCCTGGCGGACGGTGAAGCCCTGTCCCTGAGCTGACGCTGACGGAGTGCGCGGCTGCTTGGTTCCCTGCACGCCGCGGACCTGCGGGACGGCGGGTGAGTGATACGCAAGCGCCCGGCTCTGCTCAGTGATGGAGGCCCCGGCGCGCAAGATGGCTGCCAGCTCCCAGTGAGGCGCAGACTCAGGGTCGGGCGCGTGGATCGGGGGGTCTGCGCTGACGCCGCCGCGCCGGGCATCTACTGCCGTGGGCGCCTCATCCCGGTCACCTACCCGGTGGAGTACAACTGACAGAGGCTGAGGGGCTGATGCACTGGAGGTGGAGATGTAAATCCTGAATGACGCAGTGAGTGAGGAGTGGTGTGAGCCTTGCGATCTGGTGCGGCCGACGAGCGTGGTGAGGCCTAGATAGCGACAGACTTGCGGCCCTAGAGCGCGCTGGCAGCAGTAGGACTCTTGGAGCTGGAAACTGGGATCACGGCCCTGCTGCTGAAATATCTGCGCTGGCTGCTGGGCGCCCTGTGCCCGCGGTGAGGATGGGGAAGCCGGATAAAAACCAGCCAAGGCTAAATTTCGAGCTACGTAAGGGCGGCAGATCCACGCAAGGCGCGGCATCGGACTCAGAGCTAGAATCGACAGCGCAGACATCCACAGCACTCGAAAAGACACTTGCGGCAATACAAGCAAGTCTGCAATCTATAGATGGCAAGATCGAGGCGCTGAACGGCCGAATGGACACTATGTCGGCCAAACTCGATAAGCAAGCAACCCGGCTGGGTGAGGCAGAACAGAGGATATCAGACACCGAAGATGGTCTGCAGCAAGTTACAGCCAAGACCTCGGACATTGAAAAGATCCTAGCGCTCATAAAAAATAAGAACGAGGACATCGAAGCGCGGTCACGACGCAATAACGTGCGCATTTTGGGCCTGCCGGAATCCACGAATACGGGGCGGCTGGAGGAATATGTTGAGGCTCTATTCCGGGAGATATGCGGCCCAGAGACCCTATCCAATATACTAGTGGTGGAGCGAGCGCATAGATCTCTTGCCCCCCGGCCTCCACCGGGAGCCCCTCCCAGGCCTATCATTGCACGCCTGCTCAACTTTAGAGACCGTGACACGGTGCTACGTGTGGCCCGCCAGAAGGGCACCATACAACATCAAGGAAACACCCTTTCTTTCTACCCGGATTTCACGGTACTGGTCCAGACTGCGAGGAAGGAATTCCAAGGGGTTAAAAAAATATTGCAACAGGATCAAGTACCCTACGCCATGCTGTATCCCGCTCGCCTTCGGATAGGGACGGACAGGGCGGCAAAAATCTTCAATAATCCAAAGCAGGCCCTGGATTATGCTCAATCGCTGCGGCGCAAAAAGCAGTCAGCTGAACACACATCTGACATTGATGACTGACTACATGAATCTCTGCTCGATCTGGGGTGCTGGGGCGGGTAAGATCTGCCTGAAATGGGTCTGACAGTAAAGTAGTGGGTTTGGCGCGATACTGATGATGTGTGCCGGCTCTCCATGCTCCCTGCCTACAGGATGCTGTTTGCCCTGTTTAAATATCTCTCCTGATGGGTCTGCTCTGGATTAGACATTCATGTTTAGGATGTGGTGACCTAGCACCGGGGTTCATTGGGCCACGGAGAGCCGATGTGGGGGGACCTACACATCAGAATACTGCTCAATACTGGGACAGGGCGGACGACTGGAGGCTGCGGTGGCGATCTACCTTAAATATGATTTTGAGTGGGTGTGCCGAGCTGAATTACGGGTCCGGCGGGCTTTGGGTGGGTGCTGATGAATGTACCGCTCTGGGTGCACTCTCTTTTGTGTAATATCCAAAGGTAATAAATGGACTAGGGGTGGGTCAGGGTCTTTACCCCACACATCTGAGGGCGGCCTCCTCCCTACTACACCGGGGAGAAGTAGGCGCCACTGCGTTCCCCACTATGGGAGTACCCCATCAAGTTTTGAGGGGGCAGTCCTCCGTGTTTTTGTTGGAGCCCTTTCAGGGAAATGGGTATGGCTTTGGCATGATTGGGTTGCTGGAGTGGGAGGGGGTGGGGGAGTTAGGTTTGCTAAGTTGAAATCAGTTTTATGTGATTATGTCGATACCTCTTTGATGCAAGAAACTCTTTTATTAATGTGTCTACTAAATGGGCGTTTTCACACTCTGCTAGAATATACACCGCCAGGCACCTATGGGTGAACAATATAGATGTTTGACATGGAATGTCCGTGGGTTAAATAACCCCAAAAAAATCCGGCAAGTGTTTGGATACTTGGATAGACACGGCATACAAGTGGCTCTCCTGCAAGAGACACACCTTACCAGGGAGACAGAAACCAGAATTGCACGAAAATGGGCAGGGTTCAGATTGGCGTCCTCCTACTCCTCTTACGCCAGAGGTGTCCTTATACTGGTCAAGAGGGGCGTCCCGTTTCTTCCAATTACTACTCACATAGACACAGAAGGTCGATGCGCTATGGTACACGGGAAACTTGGAAACACACTGGTTACGTTCGTAAATATGTATGGGCCTGTTGTTGATGAACCAGAGGCATTTCAACGCATGGTAGGAACACTTAGAGACTGGCCAGAGACAGTCACAATGTGGGGTGGAGACCTCAATACACATCTAGACCCTGAGTTGGACCGATCAAGCCCACAGGGTGCCCGTTCACCGAAGATTGCTCGCTGCGTAAACGAAGCCATAATAGAATTTGGGTTGGTAGACATTTGGAGATTGCACAATAGCACAGTAAAGGAGGGCACACATGCCACACCGGCACACAATAGTTGGTCCAGACTGGACTACTGGCTCATTAGCGCTGAGATGACTGGGTGGAACACAGAGGTTGTCACGCTACCCCGCACACTATCTGATCATAATCCAGTACAGCTAACCTACACTCTCCCAGATACAATGCGCCGCCCATTCACATGGCGTTTCAGATCTGAGGCGCTGCTCGACCCCATTTACACTGACACTGTAAGAAAGGCCATAGAACAATATTTTGAACTCAATATCGGCACAGTTGATAGCACAGCAACACTCTGGGAGGCATTTAAGGTCACGATCCGGGGTGTTTGCATGAGTACCACAGCCGGCATATTAAAGGACCTTAGACACCAGCTAGCAAAACTAGAAACTAAGCTTGTTGGTCTGGAAGCGGCATATAATACGCAACCGGACCTAGAGACACTCAACAGTATTCACGAACTAATTCTTGAGTACGATAAGCTGGCGGAGTCTGAAATGCGCTATCTCTCTCGTAGACATGTGGCCAGGGCATATGGTGAGGGCGGGAGACCAGGCAGAAACTTAGCTACAAAACTCAAGACACGTATCGAGCAGACGCGCATTGATAAAATAATCGACGCTAGGGGCGTAGAGCACTATGCAACACTAGAGCAGGTAGAGCAGTTCCGAGCCTTCTATGCCGGGATGTATCAGTCGGGCGGGACCACAGCCGAAGCCAATATGGCGGAATATTTAGAAGGTGTTGCATGTGCATGGCTGACAGACGGCCATAGAGAATATCTATCCGAACCGATTGGAATATCCGATATTAAAACGGCCATACGCGGCCTTCCCAATGGAAAAGCACCAGGGCCGGACGGCCTAACGGCTGAGTTCTATAAGGAATTCGCAGATGTTCTAGCACCACACTTGTTAGCTGTCTACGCGGAGGCTCACGATGTGGGCATCTTACCACCCTCCCTACGGCAGGCACTAATTATAACGCTACTCAAAAAAGACAAACCTGCTGACCGATGCGATTCATATCGACCACTGTCACTGATTAATTTAGATGCCAAAGTGCTGGCAAAAATACTGGCGATGAGATTACAACCACTGATGCCTTTACTGGTTCTCCCGGATCAATCCGGTTTTATACCGGAGAGATCCACATCCAACAATCTCAGAACTATATTTGCAATGATGCACATTCTGGATCCAAGCCTACATGCTGCAGCAGTTATGCTTGATGCGGCGAAAGCCTTCGACTCTATAGAATGGAGCTATATGTTTGTCATCCTACAGAGAATGGGATTCCCTCCGATGTACCTGGGTTGGGTGCGGCTGCTTTACAATGACCCGTCAGCACGGGTGAGGGTGGAGGGACTGACGTCAGAGCCATTCCCGATAAGACGTGGCACCAGACAAGGGTGCCCTTTATCCCCCTTACTATTCGCGCTAGCGCTCGAGGCCCCTGGCATGTGCGATACGCCAAAAACATCGAGAGACAGCCCTTCATTTTCTACATCGCCCGGTAAGCATATCCCTATATGCGGACGACATGGTCCTATTTGTGCGTGAGCCGGACCGTAATTTAGCGCCTCTACTGAGAGAATACACTAGATTTGGTCTCTTTTCAGGACTAACTATTAATTGGGACAAATCTGTCATAATACCTCTGACAGCCATTACTTCCCCTCCACCAAGAGACTACCCATTGGTGTGGACTTCAGATCCAGTTAAATATCTGGGAGTCTGGATACATCGAGACCCAGCGGTGGTTAGGCAAGAAAACTATGGGCGTGCTAGCGCCACCCTCGATCAGCAAATCGATCGATGGACTACTTTACCACTCTCCCTGTCTGATCGCATTGCCATTGCAAAGATGGTGATACTCCCGAGATTTTTATATCTCTTTGCCAATATCCCCATCACTATGCCACTGCACTTTTTAAAACCTTGCGTACGGCGTTGCTCCGATTGATCTGGGGAGGCAAACGGGCACGAGTGAGCTGGGCCACCCTGACACTTGACTACGACAGGGGTGGATTTGGTGCTCCAGATCTATACGCGTACTACTTGAGTGCTCAGGCTCAGTATGCATTTTACTGGTTTAACCCACATGCCCATACGCCACATGTCGCCGTGGAAGACGGAGACGCTAGTCCAACTCCCCTGTCGGGTATCATTACTCACACAGCCAGAAACACCCCGAAAGATGAAATTAATCCCATAGATACAACAATTGCAGCATGGCAAGATATAGGCAGGCTCACCTCCAAATTACCCATATACGCCCCGGCACTGCCAATTGCACACCATGCGGCCATCTCAGTACTGCAGGAGAAAGGCCCGTTGAAGGCACTCCGAGAAGCCGGACTAACTACAATGCAAGATTTATACCCAAACGGGAAACTCATCAAGAAGGAGAACCTACAATACATTACTAACCCCACACCCCTCTTTACATTCACGATACACAGGCTTAGGCATGCCATACAATCACACTATTCGAAATACTCGGGCGAACCATCCACTTTACAATCTCTGCAGGTCTTGTTGACCTCACCTACACGGAATAAGCTGATCACAAAGCTTTACAAAGCAATACGAGCCGACATACCTAGGGCCCCAGACAGGAGCCTAGCCCGGTGGAATGATAGGCTTCCCACTCCTCTAACAATATCAGAATGGGAAAGTGTATGTAATCTAACCAGACAACTCACACCCAATGGCAACCTTCGTATCATACACTTCAAGTACATACACCAACTGTATTATACGCCGTCCAAGTTATACAAATATGGCCTACGGGACTCTAGTCGCTGCACACGTTGCCGCCACTTGGAGGCGGATTTTTGGCATCTGGCGTGGGAGTGCGCACATGTTGCAGATTTCTGGGTGCGAGTCATACGGTACATACGCCAGATGACTGGGATAGATTTACAGGGAACGCCGGAGGAGTGCTTGCTGGGTTTGCTGCCACAAGTGAAGGGCACCATGGGTAAATTTGTAAGAGTATCACTGCTGATGGCCAAGAGGAGGGTGGCCATGACATGGGGAGGCAAACATGCACCGCGGGACACTCACTGGCTCAAAGACCTAGTATATTGTAAAGAAAAACTGGAAACATACGCAGAGGAACTGCCGACGACATCGAAGCCCAGGGACATTTGGGAGCCACTGCGCCAATTCCTTCACCAACGGGACATAATAGATTCACCTACACAAGAGGCTTAGGGGCACTGAAAGGCAGAGTGGACACAGAAGATAGTAGAGTAATTAGAACCTTGAAATATATAGACTATAAATGCAATGTATCGATGTATCACGAGTTGGGACAACTGTTTGTAATGTTGCGTAGTAACGCATGACACCTATGTTGGTGAAATTTATGTTTGAAATGCAATAAACAAATTTAAAAAAAAAAAAAAAAAAAAAAAGATGGTAATGGATCCCAGAGTTGCTTAGAAGGTTCCCTAATGGTTCCAGGTAGAGATTAAACAAAGTGGGTGCCAGGATAGAGCCTTGAGGGACGCCTTGACCTACAGCCAATGGAGAAGAAAGACTGTTCGCTATCTTGATCATTTGGGATCTGTCCGAGAGGAAAGAGGCAAACCATTTGAGCACTGTGCCATCCAATCCCATTCTCTGTTGAAGAGTGTTGAGGAGGGTGCTATGATTAATAGTGTCAAAGGCTGCAGAGAGGTCTAGAAGATTCAGAAGACACGATTCCCCAGAGTCGAGTATATGCAGCGCATCATCAATCACTTGCAGCAGGGCTGTTTCAGTGCTGCAATTTTGGATGAAGCCAGACTGGAAGACGTCGAGGAGGTTATTGTCCATAATATGCAAGGAAAGTTGTTTCGCAACACATTTTTCTGTGATTTTCGAAAGAAAAGGGAGGTTGGTGATAGGGCGGAAGTTGTTGAGGTCGTTCGCATCGGCGGAGGGTTTTTTTAGAAGAGGGGTGACCTGACCTGATTTGAGGGCAACCGGGAGGGAGCCTTGACTGAGGAAGAGATTGACTAGCCTGGTCCAGTAAGAGAGAGTATAGGTGTAGAAATCGATGGCGATGTCGCTAGGGATGGGGTCAGAAGAATGGTTGGAGGGTTTAGTTTCGAGGATGCATTTGAGGAGGTCATCTTCCGAGATGATGTCAAAGTTCTGCCAGGTAACTAAGGATTTCCGCTCCTCAATGGGGGAGGGGTGGGCGACCTGATCCACCAGTGCTTTGACCTTTTCATCGAAGAATATAGCGAAATCTGCTGCTTTCTTTGAGGAATCCTCAGGCTTAATGGTTAGGGGAGAACAGTTTGGGTTTTTGATGAGGTCAAAAAGTTTTTTGGGTCTGTTTTTGGCTGAGTCAAGGAGGGATCTGAAATGTGATGCTTTTTCAAAGAAGATGTGGTTGTGATATTTGGATCTTGCTGAGCGTAAAAGAGAGAGATTGGAGGTGGAAGGAGATTTTCTCCAATGTTTCTCCAAGATTCTAAGGTTTTTCCTTTCATCGTAGAGAGCTTTATTGAACCAAGGTGCTGAGGGGGTGGGTCTTCTCCTTTTGCTTTGGAGAGGAGCGACATTGTCGATTTCGACTGCTAGTACTGAGAGGCACTGAGAAGTGAGAACGTTGACATCCACGCTAGGGTCTAGTCTCGGAAGTGCCCGCATAGCAGAATCACAAAAAGTGTCCAGATCAATGTTCTTAGTGTTGCGGAACCAGGTAGTAGCTCTTTTAGGTTGGCCGAGAGTTATAACGTGCGATAGGTGAAAACGGAAGGGAATGAGGAAGTGGTCAGACCAGTCTACATGGATGGGGGAGCAGTAGTCAGCAGGTCTGCTTTGGATATGACAAGGTCCAGAATTGAGCCCTTGGAATGTGTGGTTTCCGAGCAATGTTGGAAGAGATCATTGGCTGAGAGAAAGGTGGCAAGCTTGTTGGCAGCCGAGTCTTCCAAAGAGCCCCAGTGGAGATTAAAGTCACCCAGGAAGATCTGTCTGTCACTTTGAGAAAATTGGTCACTGATGAAGTCAGTCAGTTCCTCCACAAAGGAAGAGCAGTTACCGGGCGGGTGGTAGATGGCATGGAATCTAAAGGGTGAGCCGTGATGTATTTGAAGTTCTAGGGATAGGCATTCGAATGTACGGAAAAGGGTGGTAGGGAAGGCTTTCATTTGAAGGGAGTTCCTGACGATGATAGCGACACCGCCCCCAATTTTGTCTGCCCTGTCATTTCTGACGATCGAGTAGTCAGTGGGCACCAGAAGATCAAACAAAGTATGAGAGGAGTCATTAAACCAGGTCTCAGTGAGGAAGAACATGTCAAGATTTTGGTGGGTGATAGTATCAGAGATTTCCACTTTATGTTTGATTGCAGATCTGCAGTTGTGGAGCAAGCAGTGCAGCTCCGATGCAGATGTTTTGGTGATGGGGGTGTTAGGGTTGTTCAGGGAGATAGGGATAAGATTCTTGAATGAGGGAGCCCGGTACGAGGGAGGCTGGTAAGGTCTGACAGAGGAGATGGTCTGAATAGGAAACTGCGTAGAATTATTAGGAGAGGAAGGTGGAGGGGGAGTGACGTTGGTGGTCTTGTAGCTGGCCAGTAAGTTGGTGATGTCTGCAGAGGACAGACTGTGGTTGGTTTTATTGGGGCGCGGGAGCAAGGAACTCCTCGGGAGGTTGTTAGGGACAGGGGACAACTTGGCGCTTAAACGTGAGATGGACGCTACAAGCTGGGAAATGGAATAGATGAGAGAATCAAGTTTATTTTCCAGAGAGAGGAGAGCTGAGCATGGAGTGTTGGGTGGCTCGATGGATAAAGGAGGGAGTGCAGAGGGTGAGGGAGGACGGGGAGGGGTGGGGGAACGGGTTGAGGGAGGCGGTGCAGAGGGTGAGGGAGGACGGGGAGGGCTGGAGGAGCGGGATACGGGAGGGAGTGCAGAGAGTGAGGGGGACGGGGCGGGGTGGTGGAACGGGATAAGGGAGGGAGTGCAGAGGGTGAGGGAGGGAGGGGAGGGGTGGGGGAATGGGTGGGGAGTTGGGGAGCAAGGGTAGAATGTGAGGAAAGATGGTGGACAATAGGAGTGGATGGTGAAACAGTGGTGGGAAGAGAAATATTTTTACTGGTGTTGAACAGAGGGGAAGAGAAGAGGGCATACGTATGAGGAGAAAGTTGAGGAGTAGGAGGGGGGACAAATGAAGGGCGAAGGGGAGAAGAGGGGAGACGAGGCTGGACCGGGAGGGGAGGGCGGGGGGTCAGATGAAGTCCGAAGGTATGTGGAGACGAGAGGAGAGGGGGCTGTAAAGGGGGGGAGGGAGAGGGGGCTGTAAAGGGGGGGGAGGGCGGGGGGTCCGAGGAAGGCTAGAGGTATGGGGAGAAAGGAGAGGATGGTGCTAGACAGGTACTGTAGGCTATGAAAGGTGAATGTAGGGGGACAGGTAACAGGTGGAGTGGGGGGGAATTGGCTAGATGGAAACTGAGGGAGGAGTAAGGGACTGCAAGGTCAGAGGGCGAGACGAGGAAGGAATTGTCGGGGAGGGAGACAAGGTTGGGAAGCAAGGGATGAGGAAGGTGGGGTTGAAGATAGATGGGAGGTGGAAGAGAAGAGTTTAGGGTACGGGGGATGGGGAAGAGCGGAAAGGGATGAGGTGAAAGGGGGAGGGAAGGGGGAGGTAAGGAAAGTTGATCGGAAGACCAGGTTGTAAGAAAGGTGGATTAAGAGGGGGGGCGGTGGGTTGGATTAGGGGGGCGGCGAAAACGTTGGAGAATCGGGCAGATGCAGGGTGAGGAGGGGGGGTGGAGGCCGGACAGACAAGATAGGGGGTGGGACATTTTGGGAAGAGAGGGAGAGGTGGGAGCAAAGGCAGGGGGGAACAAAGGGTAGGCCTGTGTCTCCCGGGAGAGCGGCCTGCTGGAGTATCGGGGGGTCAGGGGGGAGAAAGGAGAGGAGCTCAAAGAAGAGTTGAGGGAGATCATAGTTGTATGGGGTTGTACGCAGGGCCGGCAGGGTATGCACGCCACACAGCGTCCTTGGAACGGGCTCAGATTGTTTTTTGTAATCAGGTGATTTGCATAACATCCACGTGCTGCCGGACTGCAGCTTCAGAATAATTGAACATGCACAAAAAAAATGAAAGTAGAATCCAGGAAGTCCAACCAGTCTCCGTGAGCAGCGTGTGGCGGGTGCACGCGACACGCGTCTTCGAATCAGAAAGGGAAATTGGAGGACAGGTCTTTCCATCATCCTCTTGGACAGGAGGGGGCGGGCTAGAGGTAGTCTCCGGCTTTACCAAGGCTCTCCGCAATGCAAGATTTGTGGTTATAAAAATTATGTTTGTGTGTTGCAGGCAATTTAAGTATTTTTCATCTTTCATTTGCTCCTGCTATTTTACAGAAAGATCTTCCGAAAGCAGGTTGACAGCCCTCTACAAACTTACAAAATGGAAGTAAAGCTGGCACCTGCTTCTTGCACATTAGAAAAAACCCAGGCAAACTCCATTAGGGCAACCTTTGCTGTGCATTCCAAATGTGTATTCCACCATCCATTCACGCCTTCATATTGTTGTCCTCAGTGGGCGCCAGAAGATCCTCTTCCTCCCCGCCACACACCTTTGAAATCATGTGACCCACCTCTGCCCTTCCTGCCCCTCCTCCTTGCAGTCTTTAGCCTCTCACAGTCGCACCCGCGCGCGTGGCAACGTGCCGGGGAAGCGCGCGTCTCCAGGCAGAAGGTAGACTGTACCTCGCTTCCGCTTCAGGAGACCGTTCTCACAGTAGGGGATTCGGCGAAACATGTAAAACCCACCCGCGGAGAAATTTTGACTACGGAACACATTCGCCTGCATTTCTTCAATTTGTTCCACTTCGTGAAATTCCAACGATTTCCGAGGTCCGTATTGGCAGATCTGCAGTGATAACCACCACACCAGTTAGCATAATTTTATGTAAATGTTAGCAAGTTGATTTGCGGATGCGACAACAGAGAAACAAGCGATTTATTTTTTGCGTTTGGGTTCTGGACAAAAAAAAAAAAGGAACATTTCGCCCAGGCCTCCTCACGCCGTATTGGTGGTAGTTTGGCGGTAGTAGGCGTTAGAGCAACTTTCTTGCCTCATGGTTAAAACGAGACTGGTACGCTGCGGCCTGCGTTCAACATCCACTATATTAACCACTAGAGTGCCCCTCTCCGCTCCTCTGCATTATTAAAATCATTCTTAATGGTCCGCTTTTGGTGGAGGTCTGAAAATTCAGCCATGTCACACTATATCCCGACAAGTCAGCAACATATTAAACAAGCATTGGCCCAGGGTTTACGGGCTCTACCTGGCAAGCCATTTTCCCCATCTATAGCGTTCAGAGAGCATGCTACGTGTCTCCTCAGATCTCCACCCAGAAAACATATTCCTCCTGCTCCTTACCCAGCGGGCAACCCGCTGCTTCTAGGATTGGAACATGCCCCTACACCTTATAAGCAATATGCAATGAGTTTTGTCCATGTTCTCAGTATATAAACCCCAGGTATGTTACTGGAATATTGAGTTTTAAATATTGCGCTACAAAAATATCATAGCAAACATACCAGAATATCAACAGGTAAGAATGTATTGGTAAGTATAGGTTTACTATACCTAATTCCACACATATGTACTCAGACGATATTTAAATCTTCAAAGTATATAGCTGTGCAGTTAAAAATAGTAAATATATACTTACTGCCACAACATTTTGGTTTTCAGTATTTTGGCTACAATATTCTAGTAGCACAATATTTCTGTAGATGGTGTTCCAACCCCTACAGGTACCACGTAGCTTTATGTAGTAGGTATATCGGCTCGCTTGCCTGCTTCACTAGAACTGGAAACGGGGACATTCAAATAACACAAACATCTCAGCAGTATGTGCATTATTCCACTCTCAACTCATGTTTGAATGTGTACCTTGTCACAACTACATTCTGAAAATTCTGTATAGGTAGTCAGATATGTATTCTACTCCATCGGACTGCCTGCATATTTTGCCACATACCCCACTCTTCCGCCTGTCTCTGCTGGTGAAAACCCTACTCTGATAGGGTAATATTGTCTGAAACAGAGCGCTTGGATGCCTAACGGATTAGAGTGCTATATAAACAATAAAAAGATGACGATGAGTGAACATAGAAAACGTTTTACCTATGGAAATTTCATACCTATTGGCTTTGCCAACGTTTGTTTCTCTTCTGTACTATATTGGTCATATGCAGCTTGTTCCTAAGCATTTCCAGAAGTCTGGGTTGCATCAGGTCGAACATTTTCTAGATAGACATTTTTGTAAGGTTTTTATTTTTGCAGTTGTCATTTTGGAAGCTTTTTGTAATCTATATTCGTTTGTGTAAATGTTCACATGGAACACTTCCAGGCTATTTATTGGTTTTAGTGAGTAATGAACAGAACACAATGCCTCAAACTAGGCAGGGGTCCCATTCTGGACTCCATCGTGGATTCGGGGGATGCTACGGCCCGCTGGGTAGTGCTGCGTTCAGCGGGTGCCACTTAAATTTCTCTCTATCAGAAGCTGCATGCTGGATATACAATGGTGTAAATTTGTTTCCTTTTCATACTTCCCAAGGTTCATTAATTTGTGGTAAACAATAGTCATCAGGATATTTTTAGCCTTTAATAATCCTGGCAGCGGGCGCCTTTCCACTTTGTCGTTGCATCAACGCTCTCAAGGCTGGCAGCAGCCTCTGCCTCCCTCCATAATGGCCTCATACACACTTCCTTCCTTCTCTGTTACCATGTGCTGATGCAAGCATGGAAGAGGCACTCTGCACAAACCTTGGACCTAGGGCAGTTCAATAGCAGAACCCGCTGGTGTGTCAAGAAACATGATAATTCATAGCTAAGCGAGGTGTGAAGTCTGTTCTGAAAAATTCTAAAGTCAGTGGTTGAGGGTTGAAAACTCCTTCCTGTACAAGTCAGATATATAGTCACTTAAGCTACACTGAAAACATCTCTTTGAGTTATTTCAAACATTCACTCTATTGTTACATGTTCCAAAAGCCGCTCACGCTCTTCTCAATATAGCCCATGCTGTGCAGATTTACCACAGCTCGCCCAAGAGCACCTAAAAGACATAACTATAGGTATATCACAAGCGTATTACTACCAGTTGTAGGTCTCCTGCTTCCTCACGCCCTCCTTTAGCAACGTTTGTGAACACCACTACCCAATGGTAAGCACTGGTTCAAAAAGCCAAAGTTACTATATGAAGGTGGCCAAAGGCACATGCGCGGCCCTCTTCAGCATTGGTGAAAGGCAACACTGCCATCTTCAAGTAAAAACCTAAATTGATAGCGATTAAATGCCAAAAAACACATTCAAAACAGGAACTAAAGACTAATTACTTCAAATGTAATCTTCCTAGATTATTGTCAAAGTATTTAGGAATTCCCATGAAATAGATAAAACCCATCAGTGTGTCAATTTTATATTCAACCCTTCGATTTATAAGAGCAGCTGGCCAGGAGGTGGAATCTCTACTGGGCCAGAACTGTGCTGCTGGTAGGGTGGGTCACTGCGTATAGAGGGGGCATCGGATTAAGAGCTATCTGTTACTAGCTCCTAGATGTCAAGTGTTTTCTGTTCTCAGGATCAAGGAGGATAACAATGCAAGAAACTAACACGAGGCAGATTGCATCAAGTGTCCATACTTCTGACAAACGTGTTCAGCAGAACTGTGACCAAGATGTGTTCGCTCCCCGGTATTGGTGTCCAGACAGTACAACTGGTAGTAGTTTAGAGGCTGATGCTAGCTGGGATATGCCTTTTCAAAGCAATAGATGTGCCTGAGTACAGTGAGCAGATAAAATGGAGGAAACCCGGTCAGAGTAACATTTAGGAATGCAGGGGAGCTATCAATATGTGTTCGGGAAATTTACCTGTCAGGGAAACCCTGCGGCTTTGTCTATATTCCATTGTTCTTTCTAGCTAGAACTTCCAGGCTCTTCCAGCGTCTAGGCAATGAAAGGTCAACATCCACAAATGGCCAGAATTTATTCGCAGGTTAGTTGGGAGAGAGGAGGGACACTCCGGTGAGGATGAGCTGCAGCCGGTCTGCTCCCAGCTTAGTAGAATGCTCTACACTCGGTTATGCAGCATCTCACGATTCCTGCAAACAGCCTTTTGGGTATGGTTGTGGCAATGTGGATCCTCTTTGGTTTGCCTGGTGTGGGAATCAGCTAATGCCCCATGCTCTCCACTTACCGTTACCAGTGCTGCACTTGTATTCTTTTGCCACTAGAGGGCAGCAGGGTGCTCTCAGTATAAGGGTCTTAATAAATATTTATAAGGATGTTCCCCACAATGTCAATCAAGAATTGGGCATGAGCGAGTGAGGGCCTTAAGTATATTGTTTGTATAGGAGGTGAATGACGAACTGAGCTACTGTCAAAAAGGGATTCCATGTTAGCAAACATTATAGGTGTGGCTTTGCGCAAAATGGAAAATATGAGCGGAAGAAATGTTGTTTACGTGTTTTAGAAGAACAGTAACAATTTCTGTAGATTTTGACAAGAAGGCATTTGGGAAAGGAACAGCGTTGCAGGCAGGTCCCAAAAAGGAGAACTCACAGGAACATGATGACAATTCACTCACCCTTACGCCCTTTCTGCACAAGTGAGAAGCAACAAATATATGTATCTGAAGCAAAACTTTAAAGTGACCATTGGTTGAGACATGGTGTGAGAAGTTGGCCTGGTATATGCTGTCCACTAATTAAAGTGGGCACCTTGTACCAGTCCAAACAACCCTTATGGTGATTTAAGAGGTCAAAGATAACCTTAGAAAGCTATCCAAGTGGTAGCTGTGGAGAGCAGCCTTCAGGCTTAGTCTTGAAGGAATGTTAAGCAGCTTGTTTTACCAGAATGCAACCTTATTGTATTGGTTAAATAAAAGGAGAACCACACAGTAGTTATAAAAATATGTATTTAATATTATAACACACTCTAAATACTTCACAGTATCTGCTACACGCAGATAAACACAAAGCACACAATACTGTAGCACAGAAACAATCGTAAGTAGCACTAATACACAGTGGGCTCCAGGGGGAGACCAAACCATATATTAAAATAGTGGTAAAAGAACCACGACTCGAGTCAAGACAGTGTCTAGAGGATGTAGAATCGCTGGGACCCCAAGGAACCACCCAAGGTGAGTAAGTAGGGACCCCACAGAGGACGGGTGCAGTGTGGGAACACGACCGTATGTTCTGTACAATTCTATGGGAGAGTCGCGGTTGCAGTTTTAAAGTTTAAGGACCCTTCTGAGTGGACTTCACAGAAACCCCGTGGAACTTAAGAGGTTGGAGAGCCACCCCGCCTGTGGTTACCATAGTACCAGAGTTGCATATCCCAGGGAAGCCGGGTGCATAGGGTCGAAGTGGTGTCGGAAACCGCCGTCGAACTCAATGGAGGACTTTGAAGAAGAACCACTGCAGGGAAGAAGGAAAGTGTCCGTTGGAATCCAAAGATGGATTCTTGATGAAGAGTACCTGAAAGCAGAGGGGACAGAGTCTGGGTCACTCAGGAGTGACCAGGGGCTTGGTAGGCAAATGCCCACCGATGTCGGGTGCTTCAGGTGCGTTGAGGGGGTTCTTGACTCTGCAGCCACCGGGACCAGGAGACGTCGAGGACGACCAGGAGACGGATACGAGCTGTCCCACGAAGGATGTAGAGTGCTGAGGGGTCGATGTCCGGCTGGAGCACCAATAAGCCTTGGCAGCGGCAACCCACGAGGAAGGTCAAGATAGGTTACGGTTCGGACCAGCAAGGTCCAGCAGACTCACCAAACACAGGGGAGTCAGGGCAGGCCTGGAGCAACCAGGGGAGCCCAAGAAAAGCAGTGTTGACCCTCAAGAGGACCCACAGGCCGGAGGCACAGGAGTCGCGAGGAGACCTCGAGCAGTTTCACAAAGCAACAGCCCACGGAGCACTCGGTGCAAGGAGGCCGGAGTTCTTTGGTGGAAATGGTGCCATAGGTTGGGGCTACTCGGAGCCCAGTGCACTTGTTTTGGGAACGACAACAAGCATATGCACTTTCAAAAGTACGCTATGCACAGGGGTACAGGTATTGCAGCCCCCATGAGGGATTCTGACCTCAAACTTGGTAAGAGGGCAGCTCGGACCTCGAGGGATTGGAAACCCACCTCCTGTGTTGCTGGAGCCTTCAGAGTCTATAGGAGCTCAGGAGCAGCAGACCGGTCAGTTGAGATATGGTGCCGGCGGTTGCAGGGGAGTGACTCCTTCACTCCAAGGGAGATATCTTCAGTTGTCCTTGATGCTCCACAGGTCCTGCACGGAGCCTGTATGGTGCACGGGCACAGACAATGCTTTGGACGGAGTGGGAGATGAAGTTGGGCCCAAACGAAGTCCAGCAAAGTCCAGAGTGCCCAGACGGTCGAAGTTCAGTGGTTTCTGGTTCAGAATCTTGTCCACGTCTAATCTAGGGTCCTACAGCCAGGTAAGCCCTTTTGTACCCACGGGAGAGGGTTGGACAGATTCAGTGGACCCTCCCAGGGGAGGGTCTGGACAGGGGGGAGGTTACTCCCATGTCCTTTGTCCAGTTTCGCGCCAGAGCAGGAGCCAACGGCTCCCAGGACTGGTTTGAACTTGACTATGCACAGGGACACCAAATGTGCCCCTCATGCAGACTTTTGGTCGCTGGCAAGCGCACCCACCCAGGCCTAATACACTAAATCATGTCTGGGAGGTGGTCACACCTCCCTGTGACAGGATGCCTATTGTTCTGCCTTCCCCTGCTCCAGCTTGGCTCAACAGCAGGAGGGCAGAAATGTGTCTCTGGTCGGCAGCAACCCTTTTGGGCTGCCCGGGACTAGAGGGCTGGTACCGGGAACACCAGGGACCTCCCAAAGCTCGTTTCTGAGGGGTGGAATCATACCTCCCACACCGGTTACCGGTGTGGGGGTATCATTCCACAATGTTTGATACCAAACACGATGGGGTTACTTTCCACCGTTTTAGAGTTGGTCATCATGCGGTCGCATAATGCCACTCTATATGTTGTAAATGGCTGATACACTGACAACCCGGGATAATGAACTCCGTAGGCTGCAGGGGTGTTCTGCTCATGCATTGGCACCCTCTCACTTAGAACCAAGCACCCTACCTTCAGGATTGATAAGGCCTACTATAGGGGTGACTTATAGGTTTTAAGTGCAGTGACCCTTAGATATAGTAAACCTATATCTAAAGTAAGAGGTGCATGCACCATCTTACACAGGCTGCAATGGCAGGCCTGTAGTTCCATTTTGCAAGGCCTCTCATGGATGGCACAATACATGCTTCAGCCCATGGGAGGCCTCTGGGGTACCTATGCCCTGGGTACATGGGTACCATATACTAGGTAGTGACAAGGGTACCCCAGTATCCAATCTGGAGTGTACCTAAGTACATGACATAACAGTTTAGGGAGAAAGCAGATAGACTGGGGTCCTGATTAGCAGGATCCCAGTCAGACTAGTCACAAACAGTATCACATGAAGCAAAAAGTGGGGGTTAACCATAAGCAGCAGATCCTACTTTCCTACACATGGGTTTTGGAAACACAGTTAGAACTAAGAGCCTTATTTTGAGTTTGGCAGAATGGATACTCTTATCAAAACGAGGCAGATGTCCAGTCTGCCATATTACAAGTACCACTGGCTATATTGCTCTTGTGATACGGCAGACGGGACATCAGCCATGTTTGTGATGGAGTATTAGTCCACCAAACTGTAAACAAGGCCCTAAATTATGACTGCACTCTGTGTGGGGTCTATTCACATGGAGATACAAGTACATCAGCCTTTCTGAAGTAAGCTGGCTTATCCTTTGAACAAAGGGAAATCTCCACTGGAGCCTCACTGGAGATAAAGCAACCTCATTTAAGATGAAGGCCATTGTTACTCTCCAAAGTCCCCAAAATACACGACAATAGTCCTGGTCATCTTCATGACTGCCAACAAAGCCTCCTGCCCAAGCCTGCAAGGATGGCAGTTGAGGAACATGGAGTTTTTACATCCCCTCCTGCCCACTCAAATTATCCCACCTACAATCCGCAGCATCAAGTGAATTTCCCAGGGGCTGAACCCAAACAGTTCCCTCTTTTGTTTTATGGACAAACAAGAGGGAATGGGTAAATACATCAGAACCACTTCAGAAGTGTCCTCAGAATGACAGACCAGTTCTTTAAAGCTGTCCTTTCACCTTTCACTGCGGGCAGCAACCCAGCCAGCATTTGAGAGTAGAGGCCTAAGATCCCCCTGCAAGCGATGCAATGAGCGACTGAACTTGCCTGCATGAGGATTTCTGGGGAGGGGGTGGTCAATGGGACCCCCCTTTCTTACCTTTCCAGGGTTGTTCTCAGGAGTGCACCACCTTTGTGTGGTGCACAGTCAGTGCTTCCCCTTTAACTTATTTGCCTCTGTGCCCACCTCTGCAATATGGTGTGGGCACTTAGGCAAAGTACTTTGACATTTCAGTGAGACAACAACCCCATGAAAATGAGTGAACGCTCTATTGGGATCATGCCAGTGCTACATGTGTGCTAGGGCTATCTGCATTACATAAGCAAAGGCCTGCAGCCCCTTCTGTAATACCAAAGTGCCCAGGGAGTTGCAAAAAATCAAGTGCACACACCTGATCCATCCCTGCAGCACTTTTGATAATACTGCCACAGGGCAGCTTAGTCTTAATTCCACCTCTTGCCATTTTTTCCACCCTTACATCTCACTCTTGCTGGTTCTTTTTAATCCCTGCATTATCCCTTTGCCACTGTTTTTCTTTCTCTTCCTCCTTCTTACTCTCTTTTCTGATGGTCCCTCTCTTGCTGTGGGTCAAAGTCAGATGATGTTAAACAAGTTCCAGACCCCAAAGTGAGAGCTGGTGCCTACCACCTGCAACTACCAGCACAAACGAAGCACTGGGAACCTATTTTACCATCAGCACCAGTGCGGCCCCTTTTATCAGTGAAAGGAACAAAATCATAGTATGGCTTTGAGCTCTGGGGTGTTGCTTTGAAGTAGACTGCCTTCTTGTTGACCACAAACCTCGAGTATGGATGGGGCAACCTGTGGCCGTACCCGGGTGATCTAGAGCTGCGAGTATGCAGACCTAAATAGAACCACTTTTAGGAGGACAGTGGTTTCCCTTAAAAAAACTGTTCACAATAAGGAAATACAACAGACCTGTAAATGACACCAAACAAGCTGTTAGCATGAAGTTAAAAGTCATTCTTTTAAAAAATTTAAAAAAAACTCCATCAATGTAGGGAACAAGCTCTATTACGTCTCACTCATGGCAATGCCTCATTGTAGGTTTACTTCCACTGCCCATCCGGCCTAAGCTCAAGGGAAGTTCCAGGGTAATGGAAACATTAGCCAGCCGTCCTTGTTCCTTGTGCCAATAGGATATCTGTTGTAGCTGCAGGATCTTGCCAAAAGCACCACAGATGTACTGTGCAGGAGAGTGTGTGGTTCAGCACTCCCTCCAACCACCACATCAAGGTGTCAGGAATAGGCTGTTGTGACCTATAGGTCCAGGTAATAAACTAAAAGCAGAATCAAGATGGGCACCTCTTGAGGGGTGGCTAGCTTCACTTCACCAGTCTCTGAGAGTCCTGAAGCATGCTGGCTCCTGGGCACTCAGTTGCAGGCAAGACCGAGTCGAAGCACTTCTCAGAGAGGCATCAAGTTCAGAGTAAATGTGGTATTCTTGTTTTTTTGCATGGAGAGGCGGTCTCAGAAAAGCACTTCATAGCAAGGCAAAATTAAAACTTTTTAACTCTCTTTTTTAAAATACTTGAGTTTTTAACTGTAGTTAGAATAGTAAAAAAGTCTCCTGGGCTATGTTGGGGAAAGTTGCACTTTCCCCATGTACTTGAAGACTGGATTAAATTTGCCTTCCCAGCGTCCATAAGACCCTCTGCTGCCCCGCGGGCACAACTGGAGGCAAGAAACTCAAACGTATGGTAAACATGAGTCTCCAAGTGAAGAAGCCAGGAAGTCACGACCATCCTGGCGATCACTTGAGTGCTATGTTTAGATCAACAGGGAGCACGTTTCGCAGACCGCTTTCAAACACGATGAAACACAAAGTCTACGGATGGAATGCAAGCAAATTCTTAGAGACTGACAACTACTCAGTCCACAGTTTTTCGCCCTCTTTGCCATTCCAGTCAGGGTCCAGCCATATGCAAATCAAATTTGGTCATACTCCAATACAAACAGTTCAGTAGCAACTGGCAGCAAGGTTCTCTCTAGATAAGAACACAAGCAACCCCAAACCAGCCAGGGCCTTGTTTGGCCTTATCAGTGAGGTAGTTCAGTGGCACAACAAGCAAAGAACACACATCTGAACATACCCTTTGCATCTAAGGAGCCACAATGAAACAGATGGATGATGGGAGGAATGTTTACACAAGTCTGAGCCACTTTTAATTGCTGAGGGTTGTATTACATCATTTCCATAAGCAAATCAGACTTGGTCCTGCTACAGTAGAGACAGTCCAGCCAAACAGCCAGGCCAGGTCCCTGCTACCTTCTAGACCAGGTACACAATTAACCCCAGACCAGTTTTGGCCATGTTGGCCGTCATCAATTAGGTGCATCTTGAGTTTTGGAGGACGGCAAGCGAAGGGCCCATGTCTGGACTTGCCCACACCTGCTCTGGCGACATTCCAGTCAATCATTTTTTTGTCTACAATGTCAATCTAGACAGGGACCAGCAATAAACAAATCAAACTTAGTGATGCTCCAACAGAAACAATTCAGCCTGAATTGCAAGACCTGATCCACCCTGCACGCGAACACGTACCATCAGCCAGCAAACTACAGTTCGGCTTCCAAGTCGAGCCTCAGATACTGGCTGCAGTCTTCACGTAGACACCAGATAGGTCTTGTTTGTACTCAGCCCCTTGGTGGGGCTGTTGCACGGACCCCCGCAGAGCAGTTTTGATGAAGTAGGTTGAGCATGGATAATAAATCTAGTTTTCCTTTTCCCATGAAGCACATGTAGTAGAAGTCTCTGCCTCTAAATTTTTCTAGGGCTATTCTAATGGAGACAGAGTGGGGCTTTGGAAACAGGAATTTTAAATCAACACAAATCATTTAGCGATCAGAGAGACCTTCGGTAACCAGAATCAACTGAGGTTACAAAAGAGCAGATTGTTCCAAACTGGTGTAATATGTCCTCTGTGGGTTGAGTTTGGCGGGCGACCATGTAAGGACATGTAGAGGAGATCATTGGTCTGACTTATATTTGCTTCCTCGGTTGATGATTTACCATACCACTTAATGCGTGGCTGCTAATTCTGGTATCCGCAGCTCTAATGCGGCACAGACAACGGCAGACAGCTTGGCAGTGTGTCAGGTTCTGTAGTAATAACCATGTTTTAGCTGTCACTGTTCCTGCCTCGCGCAAAGCAAGGAATGTGCCACTCGCGTGGTAGAGCAGCACCATCTCTTCAGATGGGAGTGAATGCCCCTCTCATGAACATCCTACCTGAGCCTGAGGGCCTTAATCCGCCACCAACACTTTGTGGGATTGCCTACGCCCCCATCCGAGCAGCAGTGCCAGCCAGACCACACGATCCACAAGCATGTAGGTAACCTAAGAAGGGACTTGTTGAGGCATGTTTTCCAAGCTGAAGGGCTCAATACGCTGGGGGTAAATCTTTACAATTTAGATATGAGTAGTGGGAGCCTTTGTTCGATCCCACTGCTATGAGAAGAATTGACTCATGAGTGAAAGATGCAAAATTCAAATGGCCCCTCTCAGGTGTCCAAGAATCCATCAAAACCTCCACATGTAAATCAATAGCACCACCAAGGTGGTGCTGCAAGTGCAGGCACACTGTTAGGAACCAGAGGTGAAACATCAACAGTGTCAGTGAGTGTTGCATCAGCAAGATGGAGGCTGGTTCAGGCTTGGACCCTGTGTCCTCCCTCTTAAGGGCACTTGGTATATAGGCTGATACAAGTCAACATCCTTCCCACAACTGACTTTATTTTCAGTTAATCACTCTTCCAGTGCCCTCTTCTGGAAGAACAGGATTCAGACTTCTGCTCTGAGGCTGTTGTCGCCCCCATGTAGATGTGAAGTGACACTTTAGAACTCAAGTATGACCTTTGTGTACCTAGAGATGTATATCTTGTCGTTCTCCAGTATCAGTACCAACCTTATGGGCCAGTCTCAGAGCTTGACAGACTTTGGAGGGTTACCAGACAACAGTGGTCGTGGGGTGGGTGTACTGAAGGGTTTTCAGTTAATTGCGCCACAGGGTCTTCCCCACACTGAACATCTAAAGTCAGTATTCTCAGGAAGGGTTTGATCCTTAATGAGAAGAGGGGTTACCACTCCTGGTTATTTAAGACCTAAAAATAAGGAGGTACTCCAAAACAATTTAGGAGGAACCAGTGCTTAATTTGAGCTGGAGGTTGCAGGTGTGGCCCACCGGTACTTATTTTTGGGGACTGGCACTTATTTTTCTTCAACAGATTTTGATCCAGAGGAAGAGAGAACACCACAAAAAGGGGAGAGAAAAAGGGAGAGAAAGACGGAAAGCAGTGTCAAAGGGAGAAAGCAGGGGTGAAAAGGAACCTCCAAGAGTAAAAAGAACCCCCAAGAGTGAAATAAACCGGCATAGAGAGTCTGGTGGTGCAATAGAGAGGCATGAGGTGGATTCAAAGCTGTGCAGCCTTGATATTCAGCACCCCGACCTTTGACAGCGCCGGTTGCAGGATTCTGAGCGGGTCCCAGCACTTATTCTTTTGCAAATTAAACACTGGGAGGAACTATGTCGGTTTAAGCACCACACTTGGTAGTAGGTTCCTTTTACCATTCCAGGAAAAGGCAAAAAAGAGTTGATTCCTTGGAAAAGGCGAGCAAACAATCATCACATGCAGAATCTAGAAGGTCTACTGGGGAAATAGGCACAGGTCTCTAGGAGCAACAGAGACAACAAACGATTGCAGCACTCTCAATTGTCAAACTTGGGCCTCTGTGGCATGGACAGCAGAAGCCCTCAAGCACAGCAGACAGAGCAGCTTATGACATAGAAAAACAAAGTACAGCTACCTCACACTGATCTAAACACCCTAACGAAAATATTGCACACTGCATGACTTCATAGAAAAACCAAGCATTGCCAAAGCCAATATGTTTAACGCTTGCCCTTAGTAGCTGATAAAAGCATTAAAAATAATTTAAAGAAGAATTGCTTTGTGCATACAGTGCGAGGATGAAATAAAGAAATGGGTGATAACAGAGTATACTTTTCAGATGTAAAATAGTAAATAATGCATTTCAATGGAGGGAGAAGCATACACCTAAACAGTCAATAGAAAAAATGTGAGGCTCAAATACTCCAGTGGGTTGATCCAAGATGTGATTGGTGATGTCTCACGTCAATTGCTAAGGGTTCCTGAACCAAAGAAGCCAATGGCAGAGAGAGGCGGGCCAAAGCGTGTCTAGGATACAGTATGTTTGCCATGGGAACCCCAATGAATGGCAAACATGCCATTACACATCAAATGTGAAAAGGTGGGACTGCGCCGAAGCTTCAGATTGTTACCCCCAGAATAAACACTGAACCAAAGAGTTGGGGTAGGTAGATCACTCACCTCGAAGGCGGTACCGAAAAATACCAAAGCGCAGTGAGGCCTTAGAGAGGCTGGTGCATATTTGACCTCACTGCACTTTGCACGGGCTCCAGTGCAGGGCGTTTGGTGGTGGTGCTCCATAATTTGACATTGGCGGGGGAGGGGTGGACTGTGATGGAAGTGCATGGTGCTTTTCCCACCTTGCAGCTCATCCCACCGTTATATAGTGAACATTAATGGTGCACTGGATGGAAGCGAGGGCTTGCAGGGACCAACCCTACCACTAGCTAAGCTGCGACTATGAGCACTCCTGTTTACCCTTCTTTCACCCACATAGACACATATGCATACTCATGCAAGCTCTCTACATCTACACACCTTTACACAAGCAGGTCCCTACACTAACACACACTCTATACACTCCAAGCATTGCACACACAACTCTATACTCTCCAGTACCTATAAACACATTTATACGCTCCCATTCCTGAATGCACACTCCTAGTCACTCCATTGAGTGCACGTGCACACACAAACCTCTATATACTCCACATATCTGTATACACTATAATCTCTGTAAACACCCTAAGCACAATAGTCCCCACATACGCTTCTATACGTGCCAAACTCTGTGTACACACCTCTACACTCGCCAGTCCTTGCACTCTTAATTTGACACACTCTAATTCCGATACCAACACACACTTGTGCGCCCCTATTGTAATTGTATTTATATAGTGCTTACTACCCCTGACGAGGTGTTGAAGCACTTTCCTGCAAGTAGCACACTACTCCGAAACCCAAAGAGGATTAGTGGTGGGTTAGTATAGGGAAATGTGTTAATTTGAGCGGTGGACATGTGAGTCTGTTCGTTGGATTGAATAGGATAATGGAGGGATAGAAGAGGTAAGAGTCTAGAGTGTTATTTGGGAGATTATAGTAGTAAGATGAGGCTTGGGATGATTAAAAGGAGAGATGGAGGAGCAAAGAGTCTCAACAAAGGGATTAGGGAAATCATAGTAGTAAAATGAGGTTTATGATACACAAGGGAAGAATTTAGAAAAGGTTGCTTGGGAGATCATAGTAGTAAAATGAGGTTTATGATACATGAGGGAAGAATTTAGAAAAGGTTGCTTGGGAGATCATAGTAGTAAAATGAGGTTTATGATACACAAGGGAAGAATTTAGAAAAGGTTGCTTGGGAGATCATAGTAGTAAAATGAGGTTTATGATACACGAGGAAGAATTTAGAAAAGGTTGCTTGGGAGATCATAGTAGTAAAATGAGGTTTATGATACACAAGGGAAGAATTTAGAAAAGGTTGCTTAGGAGATCATAGTAGTAAAATGAGGTTTGGGGTGAGCCAAGGAGGGATAGAAGGGGGAGAGTCTAGAAAGGGTTATTTTGGAGATCATAGTAGTAGAATGAGGTTTATGATACACAAGGGAAGAATTTAGAAAAGGTTGCTTGGGAGATCATAGTAGTAAAATGAGGTTTATGATACACGAGGGAAGAATTTAGAAAAGGTTGCTTGGGAGATCATAGTAGTAAAATGAGGTTTATGATACACAAGGGAAGAATTTAGAAAAGGTTGCTTGGGAGATCATAGTAGTAAAATGAGGTTTATGATACACGAGGGAAGAATTTAGAAAAGGTTGCTTGGGAGATCATAGTAGTAAAATGAGGTTTATGATACACGAGGGAAGAATTTAGAAAAGGTTGCTTGGGAGATCATAGTAGTAGAATGAGGTTTATGATACACGAGGGAAGAATTTAGAAAAGGTTGCTTGGGAGATCATAGTAGTAAAATGAGGTTTATGATACACGAGGGAAGAATTTAGAAAAGGTTGCTTGGGAGATCATAGTAGTAAAATGAGGTTTATGATACACGAGGGAAGAATTTAGAAAAGGTTGCTTGGGAGATCATAGTAGTAAAATGAGGTTTATGATACACAAGGGAAGAATTTAGAAAAGGTTGCTTGGGAGATCATAGTAGTAAAATGAGGTTTATGATACACAAGGAAGAATTTAGAAAAGGTTGCTTGGGAGATCATAGTAGTAAAATGAGGTTTATGATACACAAGGGAAGAATTTAGAAAAGGTTGCTTGGGAGATCATAGTAGTAAAATGAGGTTTATGATACACGAGGGAAGAATTTAGAAAAGGTTGCTTGGGAGATCATAGTAGTAAAATGAGGTTTGGGGTGAGCCAAGGAGGGATAGAAGGGGGAGAGTCTAGAAAGGGTTATTTTGGAGATCATAGTAGTAGAATGAGGTTTATGATACACAAGGGAAGAATTTAGAAAAGGTTGCTTGGGAGATCATAGTAGTAAAATGAGGTTTATGATACACGAGGGAAGAATTTAGAAAAGGTTGCTTGGGAGATCATAGTAGTAAAATGAGGTTTATGATACACGAGGGAAGAATTTAGAAAAGGTTGCTTGGGAGATCATAGTAGTAGAATGAGGTTTATGATACACGAGGGAAGAATTTAGAAAAGGTTGCTTGGGAGATCATAGTAGTAAAATGAGGTTTATGATACACGAGGAAGAATTTAGAAAAGGTTGCTTGGGAGATCATAGTAGTAAAATGAGGTTTATGATACACGAGGGAAGAATTTAGAAAAGGTTGCTTGGGAGATCATAGTAGTAAAATGAGGTTTATGATACACAAGGGAAGAATTTAGAAAAGGTTGCTTGGGAGATCATAGTAGTAAAATGAGGTTTATGATACACAAGGGAAGAATTTAGAAAAGGTTGCTTGGGAGATCATAGTAGTAAAATGAGGTTTATGATACACAAGGAAGAATTTAGAAAAGGTTGCTTGGGAGATCATAGTAGTAAAATGAGGTTTATGATACACGAGGGAAGAATTTAGAAAAGGTTGCTTGGGAGATCATAGTAGTAAAATGAGGTTTGGGGTGAGCCAAGGAGGGATAGAAGGGGAGAGTCTAGAAAGGGTTATTTTGGAGATCATAGTAGTAGAATGAGGTTTATGATACACAAGGGAAGAATTTAGAAAAGGTTGCTTGGGAGATCATAGTAGTAAAATGAGGTTTATGATACACAAGGGAAGAATTTAGAAAAGGTTGCTTGGGAGATCATAGTAGTAAAATGAGGTTTATGATACACGAGGGAAGAATTTAGAAAAGGTTGCTTGGGAGATCATAGTAGTAAAATGAGGTTTATGATACACGAGGGAAGAATTTAGAAAAGGTTGCTTGGGAGATCATAGTAGTAGAATGAGGTTTATGATACACGAGGAAGAATTTAGAAAAGGTTGCTTGGGAGATCATAGTAGTAAAATGAGGTTTATGATACACAAGGGAAGAATTTAGAAAAGGTTGCTTAGGAGATCATAGTAGTAAAATGAGGTTTATGATACACAAGGGAAGAATTTAGAAAAGGTTGCTTGGGAGATCATAGTAGTAAAATGAGGTTTGGGGTGAGCCAAGGAGGGATAGAAGGGGGAGAGTCTAGAAAGGGTTATTTTGGAGATCATAGTAGTAGAATGAGGTTTGTGATTAGTCAGAGAGTGGGGGTAGAGAATATATCGAGAGGGGGAAAGATAAAGAGCTTTGGGTTTCCCAGCACTGGCCGGCTGAGATGGGGGCTCTTCCTCAGCCTTCCCGCCAGGTCTGCAACTTAGGATTCATCATTGATGATCAACTATCAATACGACAGCAAGCCGTGAAGGTGGCCGCCACCTGTTTCACCATCCTGAAATGGCTCAAAAAGATTATCTGGATGCTGCCAAGTTCCACCCAGAGAACCGTAGTCCAGGCTCTTGTCACCTCTAGACTGGACTACGGCAATATTCTATATCTGGGGGCCAACAAGGATGACACGTAAGCTGCAGGTGGTGCAGAAATCTGCCCCCAGACTGCTCTGTCAAGTTCCTAGAGCTGCCTCTATCTCTGGCTCTTTGCGAGACCTTCATTGGCTCAGGGTAGAGAACCGGATTTAGTTCAAAGCCCTGAGCTACATTTTTAAGATCAAATCTGGTGTGGCTCCTCAATACCTGCAAGCCCTGGCTCACCCCTACCTGCCCTCTCTCTCGCTCCGCTCTGCCACTCTGGCGAAATTCTCGGTCCCGAGATTTAGACTATCACGCATGGGTTGCCGATCTTTTGCCTGCCTGGGTCCTTCCTTATGGAATTCTCTCCCTGTGTCACTCCGCACTGAAACTCTTTACGGGCATTTCCGTAAATGCCTAAAAACCTGGCTTTTTAACCAATAACCTCTTTCACTCCTTTCTGTTCCTTACAGGCTGGCGCCGGGAAACCCTTGGGTAGCTGTTGCGCCTTACAAATTAAAATAACATAACATAGAGGGTGAGTTAGAATTGTGCATTGGAGAGAGACAAAGGTGTTTTTTTGTGTGTGTGTTGCCAAATTGTGTTGCCTTGTATCAAAATCACAGAAAATGCAGCCCCTGGTTTTGTTGATATGGGTGAGTTACTCTGTATTGTTGTCCCTGTTGTGATGCCCTTTTTCGTTTGTTGCTCTGCCATGTTGCTTCGGCTTGCGTCACATGGTTGCATGCCCCCGAGAGTGTATGGCTCATGAACTCCTCCGCTAGTTGCAGGTTTTTGCACGGCGCACATTTCATGATAGAAGCATTACTACATAGGAATGAGACACTGCTGCTTACACACACACTTTTTGCATGGTAGTTCCAGCAGGCATGTACGCACACACCCACTACACGTGAATTTCGCTTTTTTCCCACACACACAATGTCGCCAGACACTTCTCTGCCTAACATTCGCTTTCGCACACAACACATGCAAGTCACTTCTCTCACTATACATGAAAGTTTCTTCTCAAGTACCTTAACATGTCAGTTCCTGCACGCACGCACGCACGCACACACACACAGATACCTCCTCGCTCACACACACATAAAAGCCCATGCATATAGACACGCAAGCACACAATGCATGACAGTCCCTTACACTCAAACACATACACCTGCTTTACATGGCACACGCTACACTCACATATAAGCGCTATGTGAATACAATATACAATACATATACAGCGATGTATAGTTAGCCCCCAAACAAACATACCTATAAATCACATACGTACAGCTTTACATTGAAGTGCTTACATTAGCAAACACACATCTATATATCGGAATCCATGTTTGCATATAAGTAACCGCACATATATGCAGCATTCACACCAAAAGCAACACCTCTAAAAGGCAGTGGTTGTCTCGACACACGTGTTATACATAGCAGTCATTTTTCTCTTTCTCTCACACACAATACATGGCAGACCAGTGTGACTTTCATATAGCCACACATTTATACATGCGAGTACCGGGACACACCTATGCAAAGCGGCCAGGCCCACGCATACATACACACCTGTGTGGTGATCCCTACACACGTACACATGAGATTAGTACGAGCTTTACATGGTACCTCCTGCAGAGCGACACGCGCGCGGCAGTCCCAGCACACACACACACCTGATCACGACACCCTTCGTACTCCAATCACACACCCAACCTCACTACGGTAGTCGGTGCCTGTTCAGTCCCTCTCTGACACGCGCTCACGCGTATGTGTGTACCGTACACACACGCGAGCACGTATGACAGCCTCTACAATCACACATCAGTCCATATACAAACATATGTATGAATGCTTTACACACACGTCAGTCCACACACATACATGACAGTTTTACCCACTACACCTGCACTCTCCAGTCTATGAACACACGCACACCTACGCCAATACATGACATTCCATTCTCAAACAAATTCCTATATGACAGCCCCTAAACACACACACCATGCAATTGGCAGACATTGCTCACACATACACCTATGTATGACAGTCCCACTCAACCAGTCTAAACATGACAACCGAGCAAACACACACCCAAGTCGCCCATATTCCAAAGCGGGAGTGGAGGGGGCAGACGCAGCGGTACTCACGGTGGGCGCGGGCGCACCTGCCGCCCCTGCTCTTCCCTCGGCAGCCTCCTGCTCGCCCCCGCAGTCTCCAGCGCTCCCCTCTGCAGGTCTCCCTTCCCTGCTTGTGCATTCAGCTCTGACAGCCTCTGGCAGGAAGGAGGGATTTCTGATCAGACAGTGAGGGAACCTCTCCCCTCCTCCCTCCCTCCTCCAGTCCTCCTACATTTCCTCCCCGATTTCCTCTTTCTCCCTTCACTCTCTCTATTCCCTCACACCCTCTGTCTGAGCGCCTTACCCCTCTCTATCCCCTTGTATCAACTGATGAATTGCCTCATTCGCCCTTCTCTCTCCCCCCCCCTGCCTTCGGCTCTCCCTACCTCGCCAGGACCCCCTCTCCCCGTTTTCTGCCACTTTCGCCTCTACCTATCTCCATTATTACTCCTTCCACCCCCTACCAGTTACTCCCACCCCCCCCTTTACGTTGCACTTCTTCCCTCCTGCACGCTTCCTCTCACCGTCTCGACTCGCTGCCCCCTCGCGTCTCTCCTTCTTGTTCTCCATCTCTTTACCCCTGTATGCCCACCCAACTATCCCCCCCTCGTGTCTCCCTGTCCCCTGTCTGTGTCTGCTGGAGAGGTTCTCACCTTCCACTGACGTCTGGTTCCTTCCTGTCAGGGGGGTATCCCGGTAGTCCTCCGGTGATAGCCACCACATAAATTCTGTACTTCGGGTGACCACGAACTCCGCCTACACACCCACATATCCCTCCCGCGTTACAATTACCGAAAGTCAGACTAGGGAAACGTACAAGTAAAGCCATTCCTTCGTGCTGCACCTACGCTCTTCTTTTGAACGGGGCACAGCCCCCATCCGCCGTGTACCTCTGAGGCTGAATTGGGGTTGCGGGTTTTTATTCCTCCGTTCCCGGAAAGTTCAGTTCCAGAATTCTTGGCAAACCAGAGATCAAAGACACCTCTACTATAGTGCCAATATCGGCAACCCACTCCCCCCACAAATACAGCAATCTCCCAATAAATAAAACACACCAGACACCTTGTTTGTGGAGAAACATTGCTGCAGGTATATTTGCATAATGAAATATGCCAACATGGTGGGTCAACTTACGGGCGATCCAAGGGCAGGCAGCGGAGACACGCCTAAGCTGCCCTGCCCACCTGAAGAGCCAAATTGCACCGTGGCCCTAACCAATCGGTGCTCACCAATTCTGGGGGGTTACCACCTGTGGACCGACAGTCCACCCATTTACTCACGCCCCTTGAGGGGGCGGAGCTTATCCAGGCAAGCCCCCGGTTGCTCAGGTTTACAACTGCCCGTAGGACTAACGGGGCGCCGTCGTTCCTCCACGGTCCTGCCATAAGCGGCGTGAAGGCTTGGCAAAAAAGAGAGCGCCAGGTGGGCGGGAGAGGTAACTATACCTTGCTCCCCGCCCACTGGCGCACCGGAAATGAGGCGGGGCGCGCCGGACCCAGAGAGGGTCCCAAACACTAGGATGTTGTTGTGTGCCATCATGTGACACTAAGGCGGCTGCCCTCCAATGGGGGCCCCCTGCGTGGGCCGCGGGCAGCCACATTCTTCAAACCTCGAAAAGTGAGAGTTGTGCGAACTTGGAACCCACAAACCACAGTGCAGGAAAGGACAGACGACATAACATAACATGTGTATTTGTAAAGCGCACGTTCACCCAGAGGTCTCTTGGCGCTGAATAACAGATGTTCATTGTTACCCAAATCAATGGTACTCATTTTATCGACCTCAGATGGATGAAAGGCTGAGTGGACCCGCCGGGATTTGAACCTGTGACCATGAGGTCGAACACAGGCCCCTGCAATGGACACATTAGTCCACTGAGCCACCAGACCCGGCTCACGACGAAGTGTTGCACCTCACAGGAAGGGAAGCAAATTACCTTTCCCCCCTCACACAGCCTATGCCAGTAAGGTACGAAGGTGTGAATCCGGTGAACCATGGAATTAATTGGGAACTCAGTCTCCTCTCACACCGCAGCTTATTGACGGCTTGATGGAAAGGTGCGGACCTCACAGCCATATAATGTAAAGAGTTCTAGCCAAAGACTGAAAACAGCCCCTATCCCTTTCTTACACCCCATGGGATAGGCAGGTAGTGGTGAAATCTTGACAGCCAAGGAACCTAAAGCACAAACTCCACTTTAACCCACGCCCTGAGTCAATGCCATAAATAAGCTCACCTTCGCTCCCCAACATGCCAACACACGAAGTGGTAGATGCAGTGCCTAATTTGTAAAAGAAAAAAAATAGGGCAAGATAGGCACAAAAACCGGACCAAGTTAGAGTAAAAGTCCGCTTTATTAGGACAGGTATGCAGGTTCTAAAGCTCATTAACATTTACACATTTAAATCCATTGCCTCACTAATACAATAAACAAAACCTAACCCCCCACCCTTAAACCTCCCCCCAACAATAAAAATCCCCCAAACAAATTCATAAAAATTTGCAAACTTCCCCATCCCCTTTCTTTCATCCACTCACTTTCTTTCACACGTGACTCAACACTTGCTCCCCCCTATCCCCTCTGCCAAAGCCTACTCTGCAATGCCCCCAACCCTTCCTGCCTGTGGCAAGCTCCTCCATTTCTGCCACCGGTCCTAAGTGACAACATAAAGCCCCAAAACTGCAGAGCCTCCAAAAGCGATGTAGACATTTTTTAGGGAAACAATTAAAAAGAGGGAGGGACAAGCTACAAAACATCCCCTACTCTGACAGGACCACAGCGTTGAATGACGCAGCTCAAAAAGCATAACTAATGGAAGTTTAGACTCCCCCCACCCCGCACAAAAAAGGACCAATGGGGGCTACTCAAAGGGCCTGGCCTGTACCAGCCGCCCGATGATGCCCGGGGTGGACATTCTACTGATGCCACCCCCAGGAGCCCCCATAGGGCGAAATAGGCACAAAAACCAGACCATGTTAGAATAAAAGGCTGCTTTATTAGGACAGCTTTGCAGTTCTAAAGCTCATTAACATTTACAAATTTAAATCCATTCCCTCACTACAATAAACAAAACCTAACCCCCCACCCTTAAACCTCCCCCAACAATAAAAATCTCCCAAACGAATTCATAAACATTTCCAAACTTCCCCATCCCCTTTCTTTCATCCACTCACTTTCACACATGACTCAATCCTCATTCCCCTGTGTCCCCAGTGCCAAAGCCTACTCTGCAGTGCTCCCAACCCTCCCGGCCTTTGACGAGCTCTTCCATTTCTGCCACCAGGAAAAAACTGTAGCCAACGCAGGTAGCACTGCGAAATGAGCAGGGCTAGTAAATTATAGCTGTCGCCAAAACAGCCTTACTTAAATTAACACCACCTTTTTATGGCTATGTCAACGCTAATTTTTCTCTGATTTTAAGCAGATATAATTGTTCCCTACAAATGATAGGTGGACTCCATCCTGTCGAAAGAACTGAAAATCCTCTTTCTTAATATCAGAGTGTTCTAACCAACCTATACCCCTATGCTCACAAAAACGATGCATCTCCCGGTTAACCTTACGCCTAGCTCTTTCAACTGCAGTGAATTTTACCGCTCCACACCAAGCTCTCTGAGGCTCCAAAGCTGTCAATACTATTTTTGTGCCTGACCAAGATTTGCCTATCAGCTCAAGGTTCTTCTTCATTTCTTTTATGAAGCCTAAACCTGAGAGTTCCACAAGATCATTCTCGCCCAGGTGTACAAGTAAACTATCAGGGCACACTCTCACAGCCACCATATTAGAAAAGCAAGGCAAAAGCTGTCCCCATTTCATATCCCCTGACCCCACCAGTTAATTTTGATCTCATCACTACGGAAACCAAGATTTTTTTTCCAAAAGGACAATTTTCAGCCTGCTTCCATGCCCATTTAATAAAAGAGTGTCCGACGATCCAAATGGAAAAGAAAGACACCAGCGGGCCTGCTACACAACCTGAAATGAGAAACAAGAGTTAGCAACAACCTAAAGGTTAAGCATCTTCAATATCTCTGATGTAACTTAGGCAACAAACAGAAGACCAACTAACTATTCTTTTAACTTCCTTCAAAGAGAACCCCAACCTGAACGCTTCACAAGCAGCGCCAATTCGAAAAGAATGAGTGCCAAAACAGAAAGGGTATTCACCAATTTGACATAAAGCTTTTCTCATTACACCCAGAAGCTGCAATGTTACAAGTCTAGACCCATCTTGATGCACAAAAACTAGATCAAAAGCTACCCTCCCTCCTTCTTTAAATTTCTGCCACACCGAACCGCCAATTTTGTTGAACACAATCTTAGCCCTTTTTCCTCTCTGGTCAGTTTTATATTTCTCCAAAAAGATTTGAATAGTATTTCCTGATGAGGTTACTTTGTCAACCCTCAAGCTTCTTGACTTGCCTCTACCCAAAAGTTTGGCTATCCTAAAGGCCCCAAAAAGTAGGCAACGCATGCATAACGGGAACAACAATTCTTCAATGAAAGAAAAGCATATCGAAGAAAGGCCTTTCGCCATACGCAATAACTTCAGGGAGATGGGATCCCTCAGATGAATACCTCATGTATGTTCTTTAGCACAGTCTTGCAACAACCTCCTACCCATCTCAGCTGCTGAAGGCTCATACCCCTAGAAAAACTTTCCATTAAAACACAAACTAGCTAATTTACCAGCAATTGTAGCAGATGACATTTTCTTATCTATGTTGCTCATAATGAAACCAAGAACATCATCTCTACGCAGCATGAGGCTTGCTCATCCTGATTTCTATGAGCCGCCCCCAAATTCAGAAAGTCTTCCCATGCTCTCCTATAGCACTTCCTAGTGCTTACTGCCAGAAATTTCTCAACAAGTTCAAGCATCCTCAGTCCGCTAGCTGTCATACCTCCTGTGGCACCACTGTCTATGGAAAATCTGCTACGGGCGCCAAACCACAGAATCTCTATCACTGTGAACGAGACAATCCATCTGCGATATTTTGGTTCACACCTGGCACATGCTTGGCTCTAAAAACATTGTTAAACATCAAACAGCCTAGCATAAATCTTTGCAGCTATCTCAACAGATGTTTATCTTTTACCGTCTGCCCATTGACCAGATATACCACAGTTTTGTTATCTACATTAAAGGTAACAGTTTTGATCTCCAGGTTCTTCCCCCACACTGCCAGAGCTACCAACAATGGGAAGAATTCAAAGAAAGCAATGCCCTGCCTTCTTCAATCCATTTTCACGGCTACTTCTCCGCACACCACCTGGCTTCCCAAAACAAACCGAAACTGTTGACACCAGCTGCATCAGAAAACATTTGAACCGTCCAACAAAAATCCAAATCTTACACTATTAAAACCTTTCAGAAACATCAACCAAACCGCAAAATCTGCCCGCATTGCAGCTGAAATCCTGTTCTTGTGGTGCAGTAGCTTTGCCCCTGACATAGCAAAACCCAGACAACGACAGAAAGACCTCCTGCTCTTACCACTCTACAGGCAAAATTAAGGTGACTCAAAAGAAGTTGGATTTGTTTTAGTTCAAATTTGGATGCTGCCATAGCTTCTTCCAAAAGAGCCACCATCTCATTAACTTTCTGCTCAGGTAATCTTGCTTCCATTTTGACTGTATCCAATTCCATACCTAAGAAAACCAAACATACCAGGACCCTCGGGTTTCTCAGGAGCAAGTGGTACCCCAACTCGAACATCAGCTCTCCAAAGTGTCTCAAAGCCTTGTAATAAACCTGTGTGCCACCAGCACCTACAAACAGAAAATCATCCAAATAATGTTTGACAGATTCAAAACCTGTTCTAAAAGTAAAGCACCACTGCAAAAAAGTGCTAAAGGACTCAAATAGGTTACAAGAAATTGCACAACCCATAGGCAAGACCTTATCAACATACAACTACTCTTCAAACTGAATGCATAACAGAGAAAAGTCCACTAGATGAACTGGGAGTAGATGGAAGGCTGACTTAATATTGCACTTTGCTAATTCCGCACCAGGACCCACTGATCTCACAAGTGCAATTTCTACATTCACTGAAGCAAACTGCACTGCAGCGTCTTCTTTTGCTATATAGTTATTTACTGACAAGCTGTGTGGCCATGAAAGATGATGAATCATGCAGAACTCTCCTTCAGACTTTTTGGGGACCACTCCTAGATGCAAAACCATCAGATCAGGCAGAGGCCAAGACACAAATGGACCTGCAATTCTCCCTTCTTCCACCTCTTTTCCTAACTTCTGCCGGACAACGTCCAGATGTTCTTTAGCTGACTTCAGATTCTCTGTAAACCTGCGTATTCTGGGTCCATGATAACCAAGCCAGAAACCTTCTCTGAAACCCCTATCCAATCTGGTTGCCTCAACTCTGTTAGGATAAAACGTTAACCAATAACTCAAAGAAGCCACTTTAACTGGTGTAAACGCCTTTGTATCCAGACTGAAAGGATCCCCCATTACTCTTCCTTGACCATTGCCCCCACAATTTGCTTGTTCCCCAAAACACTGGAGGGCTGCATGTTTTCCCCCACATTTGGAACATTTCTGCTTATACTTAAACTGTTTTTTCGGGCAATAACCCCTATTGAAGCTCCAGCAAGCGCCTGCGTTGGGACTTTGACCTCTTCCCCAAGATCCCCCCCCCCCTCCCTGAGGTCGGCCTCCCCAGAAAGGGCCGATACTGAATTGCTAAGCCACTTGCTGTGCATCGTTGGAGGAGGCTGTTGAGGGTACATCCATTGCACCCAGAGTTCATTATCTACCTCCCACCAAGGTTTATCTAGGATAAGAACCATTCTGGCCTAAATTCCTCATCGTAATGCAGCCAAGCAAAACCCTCAAATTAAATATGAGCCTTACAAATAGTATCAATATATTTAAATAAAGACACCAACCTTTCAGGAAATATTTCACAATAGACACTAGCAAATATTAAAAATACTGATGTCCATGTATCAATAGTTGTGGGGACCCTTGGTCTCTTTGCTAATTCCCAGGCTTCTTCCCTGGAGCCCTCCTTAGATTGAATCTTCCTATGTAACAATTTAAAAACATCTCCAAACTCTCCCTCTAAATCTTCTCTTTTGTAGCTGTATTCAAATGTGCACCCAAAGGCATTGATAAACCCATATAAGGAAGCCTTATCAGACCATCAAATTTACCTTTTGCATCATCTTCTTTTGATTTCAGTAGCAACCACAGCACTGAAACCGTACTCCTTGCTGCCACAGACGACATCCGCACCCTCCTCTACCAAGGCAAAACTACAGCCCTCATCCTCCTGGACCTCTTGGCCGCCTTCAACACCGTCTCCCATCACACCCTCTGTACAAGACTCCACGACACCAGCATCCACGCCTGAGCCCTAGAATGGATCTGCTCCTTCACCGGCTGAACACAGAGTCAGACTTCCACTGTTCTACTCATAACCCACAGAGATCAGCTATGGAGTGCCCCAGGGATCCTCCCTGAGCCCCACCCTCTTCAACATCTACATGGCCCCGCTTGCAGCCATCGTCAGAAGCCACGGACTCAAGATCGTCTCCTACGCCGATGACATCCAGCAGATTTTCTTCCTCACAGATGAGCCGACAGCCGCCAAGAGCAGCTTCCACAACGGGATGAAGGCAGTCACCACCTGGATGAAGGACAGCTGCCTCAAGTTCAACTCAGACAAGACTGAAGTCCTCTTCCTGGTCTCTACCCCCTCCGCATGGAATGACTCCTGGTGGCCTGCAGTGCTCGGACCCCACCCCACACCCACACCCACAGACCGCGCACGCAACCTCTGCATCATCCTGGGCTCCTCGCTCTCAATGAACCTCCAAATCAACGCCGTCACGTCCTCCTGCTTTCACACTCTCCACCTGTTTCGTAAGATCTTCAAGTGGATCCCCACCAAGTCCAGGGAAACGATCACCCATACGCTTATCAGCAGCAGACTCAACTACGGCAATGCACTCTATGCCAGCTCCTCCCAAAAATTCCTAAAGAAACTACAGAACATCCAGAACACCTCTGCCAGACTCATCCTGAACACCCCCCTCCGCAGCCACATCACCGGTCACCTGAGACACCTCCACTGGCTACTGATCAACAAAAGAATTACCTTCAAACTCCTCACGCACACCTACAAAGCCTCCACAATGCCGGACGTGCATACCTCACCCACCGCCTCTCCTACACTCCGACCAGACATCTCCGCCCAACTGGCCCTGGCCACCATCACACAGAACCACAAGACCACGGCTGGAGGAAGATCCTTCTCCCACCTCGCTGCGAAGACCTGGAACTCCCTGCCTCTACATCTCAGGCAATCACCATCTCTGCCTCAATTCAGGAAGGACCTCAAGACCTGGCTCTTCGACTGAACTGCAGATCCTACCCCCCCCCCCCCCACTTGGCTCCTTGAGGCCCTAACGGGTGAGTATTCGCGCTTCACAAGAATCCTGATTGATTGGTGATTGAATTATCATCTTTAGTAACCCCTTTATTCTCAGTGCTTTCTGCTTTTTTACTTACCCGTTCACCCTCGCTTTTACCAAACTCGGTGTCTTTTGTACCTTTTTCAACAGAGTCCTCTGTAATCAATTCTGTACCCACAGCTTTATCCACTGACAACCCTTGCAAATCTTGATTCCCCTCTTTTATTCACCCTTTTTCATTAGACCCCTCCCAACATTTCTACCATTCCTTCTCACCTGTTCTGAGACTGTTCGCTGACTCTTGCAATGTGCACATGTGATCACCTTTCCTCTGCGATCTCTTAACACCCCTCCTTGGATCCAATGACTCCTTTTGTTCCCCAACAGCCTCTAAAATATGACTCTTTGACAAAGCATCGGCTTCCCCCCCCCACTTTTCCCCCCCCCCTCTGATGCATGAAACTGTGCACTTTGCCAACTTGGTATGTCCCTCTCCTCAAGTTCTTATCATCGTAATCCAAATCACACTCCATTTGCACCCCTGCATCAACACCACTCACACATGGGCATTCCCCATCCCCAACACCCCCATCAAAATGTTTCCAAACCACTTTTTTGACATTCTGAAATGGCGCCGATGACTTCTTCTCCCTCGATGTCGGGATGGTTGCACCAAACCTTTCCCTCCCTTCTGGCCAGTCCTCCGAGGTCGCAACAAACCCACCCGGCTGGTTATCACTGCATCTGCTGGGATTATGCAGCATTCACCCTTCGGTGCCCTGCAAGTCGTCCAAACCTGCAGAGACTCTGGTCCTGTGATATGCCCTGTCTAGCATTCTTTGTGTAAGATGGGCCTAAAAAATGGACACAAGCTACAAAAAAAACCCAACTCTGACAAGACTACAGCGTCGAATGACACAACTCAAAAAACATAACTAATGGAAATGTAGTGCCTGGCAGCAGAAACCTCTAACTCACTGGGTAGATGGCAAGCAGTGGGGACTTTTTCAGGAATTTCAGGGGTTGGAGAGATGGCCCGATCCGAACATCATCAGCATTGACCTAGAGCAAGATATCATTTAATAGACAAGCATACAATAAATTGAAACAACGGTGTAAAATAAGAGTCAAATTTATAGACAGAGCATGAGAACAAGTTGATGATGTTAATGTTCACTCAAGAATAGCCGTTTGACCTGTTTCTTGAAAGATGCAGTGGAAGGATTAGATCTGATCTGAGGAGGTAGAGCGTTCCAAATTCTTGGAGCAAGACCAGTGAAGGCCGATTGTAAGATCTTTTCTCTTTGAATTTGGGAGGTTTCAAAAGTAGGGTGGATGTACTTCTTAAGTTCCGACAAGAGCCCAATAGTTCAAGCTTATTTGCACGAGAGCTTTTCCAATAAGTGGAAGGAAATTTGATGATGATCCGACCAGTCACAGGGTAGGATGTCACCCAGTTGTATGCTATTGTCTTTGGCAATGATAAGGTCGAGAGTGGCGCCCTTGTTGTGGGTAGGTCCCTTACAGACCTGTGAGAAGTTAAGATCGGAGAGGAAAGCCTTAAAGGAGCAGACTGACTCAAACTGCAACATATAGAGACTTTTACCGCTGGTATCCTGGGGATTTACCATGTAGCTGAACTGAAAACGGAGTATCCAGTACATTCAGTAAATGTCCAGCATTTTTTAAAATTTATGTGATGTATGGCTTTATGCGTCAAGCAAGCTAACTTGAAACATATTCTGGCTTCGATAGATAGCCAATTTAGTTGCAAAAGATCAGGGGAGATGTGGTCATGCTTTCTAGAGCCAGTGATGAGCCTGGCCAATGCGTTTAGAGTAGATCTGAGCAGGGCCAAGCTAGCTTTGGGAAGCCCAGCAAGGGTCACCAAACCATATTCCAGACGAGAGATAACAAGGGATTGTACAGCAGGCCTGATGTCTTCGGGAGGCAGGAAAGGCTTGATTTTCTTAAGGGTGTTGGCTCCCCTAATAGTTGCACTGATGTGTGCTTGCATTTTTAGGTATTTGTCCAAGGTGATGCCTAACGATTTAGCAGAGTCAACCACATGAGGGGTGCAGTTAAGAGCAGTGAGTTGATTAAGCCAGACAAGGGTAGGTTCAGAGTGGTTGGGTGGAGCAATCAGAAGGAATTCAGTTTTGAGAGTATTTAACAGAAGATGGTTCTGGGCTAACCATTGTTGAGTTTGTGAGAGAGCATCATTTAGCGTTTTTATGTCTTCTTGAGAGGAGATCTTCAAGTACAGTTGCGTGTCATCCGCATACATCTGGTACTGAATCTTAGAGTGGTTCAGAATGACGGTAAGTGGTTCCATAAAAAGGTTGAAAAGAGTGGGTGAGAGTGCGGATCCTTGCGGAATTCCAATCGTAACAGGGGTACTGGTTGCAAGGGCGTGGTTAACTTTGATCCTTTGTGAGCGGTTATGTAAGAAAGAGGCAAACCAATTTAGGACTGAGCCCGAGAGACCCATCCTATGTTGAAGAAGAGCAATCAAGTTTTCATGTTTGATGGTATCGAATGCTGAGGACAGGTCAAGAAGGATCAGGAGACAAGGGACGTTTTTATCAAGGGATCTCAAGGCGTCATCCACAATGTGCGTTAGTGCTGTTTCAGTACTGTGCCCTGCTCTGAAACCCGACTGGTAGAGGTCAAGGAGTTGAAATTTCTCGATGTGGTTGCATAACTGCGAATGGATGCATTTCTCGAGCAATTTAGCTAGAGTCATGATGCTGGTGATAGGTCGGAAGTTGTTAGGATCAGATAAATCAGAATTGGGCTTCTTAGGGATGGGAGTAACTTGCCCTGTCTTGAGGCAATCAGGGATCCTTCCCTGTAAGAGAGATTCATGAATAATCCGGGCCCACAGAGAGAGAATGGCCGAATTGAGATCTTTAAAAAACTTAGCAGGTAGTGGATCGCTGAAATGGTTGGAAGGTTTAAGGGACGCCATGTTGTGGAGCAGCTCCGTGACATCTGGAAGGAGAAAGAAATTCCAGGAGGCGTTTTTGAGAGAACAACTAATGGGTAAGGACACTGCCGAAGGTTCTGCCCACTCAACTGATGGTGCAGTGAGGTTCAGAGGTCGCAAAATGGGAGTGTCAGGAAGCGGCTTCAGTTCAATTTTCTTGTTTTTTTCAGCGAAGTGCACTGAGAAGTCCTCCCCACTAGGAAGCAGGGACAAGTGAGTCGAGATAGAGTTGGCAGAGTGGTTAGCTTGTTGCTTGATGATTTCTAAGAGCTTCTTGGGTCTATTCTTAGCGCCATCCAGCTGAGCCCTGAGGTGGTCTGTTTAAGCAATGCATATGTGTTTGTTGTAAGTACTTTTCACCTTCCTTAGCTGAATGAGGCTTGTGAAGGAGGGTGTTTCTCCAACGTCTCTCTGCGAGTCTAAGATTGCGCCGCTCATCATTTAGGGCACCATTAAACCAAGGTTTGGATTGTTTGACTGGAATCCTTTTGAGTAGCTTCTGTGCAATAGTATCAAAAATGTTAGCCATAGTGTTAATGTAATGATCAGAAAGATCGTCAAGGTTGGTCGTGTTCGGAGGGGGCTGAAGCCTATTTTTGGTGATGGATGTTAGAGCATTGATGTTGTCTCTCAAATTGCGAGACAGTTGTTTAGCTTTAATAGGTTGGCCCTGTCTGCACGAGACCTTTTCCAATATGTGGAAGGAAATTTGATGATGATCCGACCAGTCACAGGGTAGGATGTCACCCAGTTGTATGCTATTGTCTTTGGCAATGATAAGGTCGAGAGTGGCGCCCTTGTTGTGGGTAGGTCCCTTACAGACCTGTGAGAAGTTAAGATCGGAGAGGAAAACCTTAAAGGAGCAGACTGACTCAAACTGCAACATATAGAGACTTTTACCGCTGGTATCCTGGGGTTTTACCATGCAGCTGAACTGAAAACGGAGTATCCAGTACATTCAGTGAATGTCCAGCATTTTTAAAATTTAAAGTAAGATCGTACTACCATACCCAAACCCCTGCGGGCAGCCAATCTCCTGCTATGCATGACCTTTGCCCGTACGCGGCATGGAGTTGGGTGCAAGGTGTGGCCTCCCACAGGCATCCAACCCCCCCCCCCTTCGGCCATGCATGGTGTGGCGCTGAGCGCAGGGTCTGGCCTCTGACCAGATCACGCACCAAACTTCCCATAGGCGGCCAAGCCCCCATGGATATCCACCCCACATTTTTTTATAATTCATTTTCTCAGTCCCTCTGGAGTCCTGCGGGAGACCCGAAAGATTGCAGCGACGAAACACCCCCCCACACACAATTTTTTTAAAAGTTTGGTTAAGGTACCACTATCTTGCCTCTTTATATGTTTTTTTCCAGCAGTTTGCCGCCTATTTCTTCCGATGTTGCAGACCGCCAATCAGAGAGCTCGCTCCTGTGGGAGCGAAATGACTTACAGGAGAAAGAGCCTGCTCGGCCAATCTCAATGCTTTATTTTTTTAAATTCCAACTCCCACAGGACTCCAGAGGGACCAACTGTTAATATATCTCTATTTATTAACCAAAACTATTGAACAAATTTACATCAAATCATAAAAAGCACACTTTTTAAAATAAAAATCTATCTTTCTGCCAAATTTGGTGTGATTTTGTTCTGCTGTTTTTATCTATATTGTTGTCTAAGTTTTCTCCATGGAAATTGCAAGAGGCAATGGAGTTTTGGAACCCCCCCCCCCCATTTTCTCGGCCCCCGCTTGACTGTTCACCCCGAAACTTTCCATGAAGGAACCCAGGTGGATGATTTTTTTTGGAAAGTTTCAAAATGATTCCTGAAAGGGCACCAAAGTTATTAGCAAAACTAAAAAATGCTCTTCCTATGGAAAGTCTGACCTAACTACATAGTGGGGACAGATACTGTGTGTATATATATATATATATATATATATATATATATATATATATATATATATTACCAACTGGCAGTCGCCAGTAGGTAGTGATAGTTAGGATCTAGTTTCCACAGGAAAAGCATTTTATGTTTTGCTAATAACTATGGTGCCATTTGACGAGACTTCACAAAATTTTCCAAACTAGTTTGTCACTCATTTTAGCTGCTGTGTGGAAAGTTTAGGGGTGATTTGTCAAGCGGGTCGAGAAAAAGGGGGGTCTCAAAAACATTTCTGCTAGCAATTTCCATGGAGAAAACTTAGACAACAATACAGAAAAAAACAGAAGAACAAAATCACACCAAAAGTGTGCTTTTTATGATTTGATGTAAATCTATTCAATAGTTTTGGCAAAATTAAGGTTAATAAATGGAGATATATAACACATGTTTTCCCCATGCAATCTCCCATAGGAATCTTATACACAACTACAGCCTGAACCGCTGAACGGAATTACACCAAATTTGGCAGAAAGCTAGATCTTGGTCCAGAAAGAGTGCTTTCTGTAGTTTGGTGTAAATCTGTTCAGTAGTTTTGGAGTTATTAAAGAAAAATGATTTATGTATATCTAGAGACGCGAATCCATGCGCCAACTGCAATGGTGTGATTGGCTGGCTGCAACCTGAGAGATAAAGTTGCAGTCACCATTTTGCCAATCGGGACCCGAAAATTTAAAAAGGATATAAGGGGTCAGGATAGAGGTATCCTGAACCCATGGGACTGATGGAGGAGTCTGCGAGGGACCCCTAATGGGCAAGAAATTGCTTTAAACTGTTTTTTGGGCTTATGAGGATCCGTGGATCCACAGCGGCGCTCAGCACGGCCCCCTGTGTGAATCCAAGACGGATCCACAGAAAAAGATCCCAATTTAAACAAAATTACACCTACTCATACCCACTCACCCCCCACCCCCACAACCACTCACCCACTCACAAACCCATACAGCCACTAACACATCCAATCAGTCACTGATACATCCACTCACAGACCTAGAAAACCTCTCACAGACCTACAAAGGCACTCTCACACCCATACAGGCACTCACACACTGCCCCTCGTGTAAATCCATGATGGATCCGTGGATACAGATCCCGATTAAAAAAAAAAAATACACCCACTCACAGACCCAGTCACACAGTCTCACATCCTCCCACAACCACTCACACACCCATACAGTCCTGGATACATCCACTTACACACCCACTCACAGACCAATACAGGCTCTCACACACCCACTTACACACCCATACAGATATTCATGCACTGCCCCGTGTGAATCTGCAATAGATCTGCAGATCTAGATTCCAATTAAAAATACACCCACTCACAGACCCACTTACGTACTCTCTCACACCCCCACACAACTACTCACTCGCTCACACACAGTCGTTTACATACACTCACACACACCCATATAGTCACTGATACATCCACTCAGAGAACCATTCACACACCCGTTCACAGACCCACACACCTACATATGCAGACACACACCACCCCTGCAACAGATCTAGATCCCAATTAAACAAAATACACCCACTCACACCCCACACATCCATACACTCACACACTCATAGTCACATACATCCACGCACAGACCCATAGAACTACTCACAAACCCACTAACAGACCCACACACCGCCCCGTGTGAATCCACAGATGCAGATCCCAATTAAAAATACACCCACACACACACCCATACACCCACTCACACCCCCAGTCACTCACACACCCATACAGTCACTGACATCCATTCAGAGATCCAGAGAATCACTCACACATCCACTCACAGACCCACACAGGCACTCACACACCCATACAGACACTCACACACCGCCCTGTGATGGATCCGCAGATGCAGATCCCAATAAAAAAATACACCCACTCACAGACCCACACACATCCATACAACCACTCACACCCATAGTCACTGATACATTCACTCACAGACCCAGAGAACCACTCGCACACCCACTCACAGACCCACACAGGCACACACCCATAGTCACTCACACACCCTCTCACACACATACAGTCACTGACACTTCTATTCAGACCCAGAGAACCACTCACACACCCATACAGACACTCACACCACCCGTGTGAATCCTCAATGGACCTGCTGATCCAGATCCCCAATTAAAAAAACCCACTCACACACCTACTCATACATCGATACACCCACTCACACGCCCATACAGTCACTCACACATCTTCTCAAACACCTATGCAGTCACTGATACAGCCACTCCGACCCAGAGAACCACTCACACACCCACTGACCTACACAGACACACACACTGACACACCCATACAGACACTCACACTCCCCCATATAAATCCGTGACACCTGCAGATCCAGATCCCAATTAAGAAAAATACACCCATTCACAGAGCTACTCACACTCTCACACCCCCACACAACCACTCGCACATCAGCTCACACATCCATATAGCCACTCACATACCCTCTCACACATCCAGACAGTCAGGGATACATCCACTCATAGACCCAGAGAACCACTTACATGCCCACTCACAGACCCACACAGGCACTCACACAACCACCCATCATACACCCACTCACATACCCATGCATTCACACACTGCCCCGTGTGAATCCGCAACAGATCAATGGATCCAGACCCCAATTAAAAAAAAGACACCCACTCACACCCCCACATAACCACTCACACATCCATACACCCACTCACACACCTATAGTCACTGATACATCCACTCAGACACAGAGAGCCACTCATACACCCACTCACAGACCCACAAGGCACTCACACACCCATACAGACATTCACATACCACCTCCGTGTGAATCCCGAACAGACCTGCGGATCCAGATCCCAATTAAAAAAAAAACCACTCACAGACCCACTGACACTCTCTCATATCCCCACACAACCACTCATACAACCATAAACCACTCACACACCCTCTTATACACCCATACAGTCACTAATACGTCCACTCCGAGAACCACTCTCACACCCACACAGGCATTCGCACACCCACTCACACACCCATAAAGACATACACACTGCCCCCGTGCGAATCCGCGACAGAGCAACAGATCAAGATCCCAATTAAAACCTAACAGACTCACTCCCACACAACCACTCACACATCCATACACCCACTCACACACCTGTAGTCACTTACACATCCTCTCACGCACCCATACAGTCCCATCCACTCACAGACCCAGAGAACCACTCATAGACCCACACAGGCACTTACACCCATACAGACACTCACACAATGCCCGTGTGAACCCGCGACAGATCCACAAATCTAGAACCAAATTTAAAAAAATACACCCACTCACACACTCGCTCATTCCCCACACAACCTCTCACACACCCACTCACTCACACACCTATACAGTCACTGATACATCCAGAGACCTAGAAACCATTCATGCACCCACTCAGCCCCACACAGGCACTTGCACACCCACTCACACAGCCACATACACCCATACAATCACTTACACACCCACTCACACACCTATACAGCAAAACCACTGACACATCCACTCACACACCCATACAGCCACTCACAGCCACGCACACACCCATATAGCCACTTACATACACACTCATACACCCACCCATTACACTCACAAGCCCATTTACGCACACACACAAACATCCAGATCCCAATGTAAAAAAACACACCCACACAACTATTCACACATCCACTCACACATCCATACATCCACTCACACCCATACAGTCACTCACACACCCATACAGTCACTCACACCTCCGCTCACAGAACCACTCAGGTACTCACATTCCCACTAATACACCCCCTTACATACCCACAAGTCACTCTCACACCCAGTTATACACCCACACAGTTACTTACACAGCTACTCACACACAGGCAGTGATACAGTTGTATAAATTGTAATAGGATATGTTTGTATTAAATGCGTTGTTTTGTATTGAATGTGTGCTTTTGGTTGGGAACGGATCCGCGGATCCATCGCGGATCTGCCTGCAACATAGCGGGCAGACCCCTTATTTGGCCAAGGATCCACGGCGGATCCAGAGTGAGAAATTAGAAAAAAGGATTTGAAAACAAAAGAACCAGTGTTTTGGAAAAGGCTTGGCTCTGAAAAGAGCCTTTCTGTTTATGGTGTGTAGATGATAATTACACATAGAACAGGATGCAGTCTTTAAGTTGTTGGGGAACACCCTGTGCCTGTGAAATGGACTCCGTCTTGTCGATATATTCTGTCCATGTCGAAGCATAAGTTGTTATGGTATATAGAGCCCATGTTATGATCTCTGGGAAATTCAGGAACAGGTTTATTGACATGATTCCTGGATTTCTCTATCTGCGGACAAACTGGGTTGACCACTGCCACTTCTGTCTTTGGCAAAAACCATTGGATGGTGGAGATGTGCAGGGCACTAAAATTAGGTAGTGACTTTAAGAAAAAAAGTAACTAACTCTGATTGACTTTGGAAAAAAATTATGTTGTTTGGGATACGCTGGAATCGCAAACAGTTAACCACACTTGCTATAGTAAATATGGAGCTCGTATGCTGTTGAGAGAAAGTCTTGTGAACGTTTAAGCAGAGACTATTGGAAACATGGTTACTATGGAAACTGAGCTAAAAGAGTGTGGGGGAATTGAACAAGAGAGACTGCAGTGTGAAACTGAAAAGCAGACTGGTGTCCATAAATTGCTCAGTAGGGAGTATATGTCTTATAATAGACAATATTTCACAAAATAAGATATAAATGAAAAGCATTAACATCAGAATGTTCAATGCTTTTAAGGGCTTTCGTGTGGATCCGCTGCTGATTCACACGTGGGCCCGTGCTGAGCCCCGTGGTGGATCCGCAAAACAACTAACCAAATTGGACATCTTTATAGGAATTGGGGAAAGGGTTCAAAATAGTGACCATTTAGAAATGGTATGACAAAAATAAAAAATGAAAGGAAGTCTGTGATTTGCTAATTACAGGCTTATAAGTGGAAGCACGGTGGGAAGGGTAGCAGTTATTGGTACTTTTCTATTGAGAGTGGAGGAGGCTTGCCATATTTCTGACTTGAGATTTGCAGTGGAAAACAGATATTAACAGATATTAAAATAAAAGTTGGGGAACTGCAAAGAGATTTTACAGGTATGTTAATTAGATTGTACTATAAAAAAGTGTATTTAAAAGAAAACCTATAAGTGTATATAAGCTGAAAGAAAATGTGTAGCTTCTAGAGACTACAGTAAAAGACAAAATAGAAGGTAGGTTAGATAAGAACATTAACGAAAACTATAGGGAACAGCAAAGGAGGAAGAGGAATTGTTATACTGAAAATATAGTTATTTTATTGAGCCAGTATGAATAAATGTGTTTGAACTTAGATGTGGGTACTTGCTTATAGTATCGAATTTAATAGTATATAATTTGTACCCACTCACACAATCAGGCAGGCACTTACACACCCAGTTGCAATCCCACAAAAGCACTTATGTACCTGTGACTCATATAACCAGGTAGTGACTGGCACACTCAGTCACACACCTATAAAACCATTCACACACCCATTTACTCACTTATACACCCACTTACATAGTCATTCACACACTCATTCAGGCACGGTCACACCCAGTCATACATCTATACAGTCATTCATGTACCCAGCACTCAGTCAGTTACACATGCACTTACACACCCATACACCCAGTTATACACCCACTCACCCACCCATACAGCCACTCACATACCTATTTACAAAATCATACAGGCAATCACACACCCAGTCAGATAGCGACAGAGGCACTTACATATCCACTCAAACTACAACTTATGTATCCACCACTAACAGAGCCACTTGCACACACAGTTACACACCCAAACACCCAGTAGCACAGCCAGTTACCAATCTAGACAGACACTTACATACCCATTTAGACACTGATTCAGCCACTAACACACCCAGTCACACACCAATAGAGCTACTTACACATCTAGTGACACACCCACAGAGGCACTGATACACTCACTCACCTATCCACTCAACCACTCACACATCCAGTCACTCACCCATACAGCCAATCATATACTCATTTTTACACCCATTGTAGACACTTACACCAGCTGTTACACACTGAGATAACCACATATCTAGCTACTCACTTGGTTATACTATGTAATCTCTTAGTATGTAATGTAAAGTTAAATGTATTCTAAATGTGCTTTTCAGATATCTACTTGTGTTTAAAGAGCAGGATTTACAGTGCAGAGAAAGACACAAAGGAGAAAAAAAACAGAAGAAAGTTCCTTGTGCTTAAATGTGAGAGTAAAAATGGACATAATGGGGAGAACGTGCTGGGAAAAAAAGAGCTGCTGGTAAAAGAACGAATGAGTTTGTTAAAGCAGTATATGGAAAAATGCAAAATGTGGAAAAGTTTCTAATAAAAAGTGAGGTTTACAGTCAACTCACAAAGGAGAAGTAAGTCAAATTGAAATTGAAAAATGTTATTAAAAAAACACCTAATTTGACAACGAGGCAGAGAGAATTTAAGAAAATATGATTGAGGATGTTTAGAAGTAGGGTAATACAGAATTTGGTACAAAACATGAAGGAGTCTAAGAGGAGAAGAGCAGCACTGAAACAAAAACAATATATTGAGACTGTGGTTAATAAAGTGTTTGCCCTAAAGTGCAAACTATGTATTTTCATTCCAAACAGAATGAGAACACTGGATAAAACAGTGTTGTCTATGAAGAAAATAAGCCAAAAATAAGTCTTATTAATAAAAGTAATTTTTGCAAAATTTTCCAAGGAGAATGGAAGCATACGTCTAGTACTGAGGCATTCTTTAATGATGCATTAGTGCATGCAGTTGAAACAACTGGCCGATGCTATGAGGTAACAGTAGGTACTCCCATTGCAAAAGAGGAGATAGTTCCTAGAAATGTAGAGGAAGAGATAGGTGCAGAGGTACAAGGAAGGCGTAGACATGCCCCTGTGTATAAATGGGATTGCAGTAGTATTTGTAGTATTCGCCAGGAATCAATTGATATATTAAGACATGTTCGACTTAAGTTTTGCAGATAGAAGTGTGAAGCGAAAAAATGCAATGTTGCAAGCATTAGATCCATGCAAAGTGAGGAAGTATTCTAATGTACAAGGGCACTAACTGGCGTGTATATCCAGGAAAGTGCAAAAGTACTTTTTATCATTTTTGAATGTTGGCTGTTCATTCAAGAATGAAAAATTATGTCAGAAGACTTTACTTTGTAAAATGTCCTGCATTCTGTTTAGGAGACATGAAAAAGCACTTCTGTATGGTAAAGTATCAGAGAATGAAAATATTTGTGAAGATATTCATTTACGCTGCTTTGGTCCTGAAGTGCAGTCTGGGCAGAATTAGGAGTTGGTATGTTCAGGTGTAGAGGAACAAAACATAGATATTAGTACTGATAACTTTAGACGAGAAGTAGCAAAGTTTAATGCAGTTTCTACAGAGAAACCAAACTATGTTTGTATTTGTTGTCGGCACACCCTCTCAAAAGGCAAAATTCAGAATGTTGATGTGTGCTTAAAAACTGAAGAAGAAAACTGAGAAAAGTGGCTAGAATTTGCAGTATATTTATTTGTGGAGGAACGTTTTGATTTGTTGACACACCAGATCATGTGCACTGCTATGACAAATCAGAGGACAACCAAATGCATGCCAAAGAAATACATAAAAAGTTAGAGGTGGTTGAAATACCAGAGGAACTTTGACATGTGAATGTTTATGAAGGAATACTCATACAATCTTTACAACCTTTTCAAGCAATAGTTTGTATGAAACCAAAGACGGGTAACCTACCACCCACTGACGTCCCGAAAGGGCTTAAAGGCAGAGTTGTGTATTTTCCTTTAGATTTTAAACGCAATATTGAAACTGTGGTTGTAGAGAGAGACTTGGAAGAAATGCTTGGTATCTTAAAGAGAATAATGTGTACTACAAAGATGTAGATGTTGTCAAACATGGAAGTTGCATGGAGGAGAAATGTTGCCTTCAAGTGGACAGTTTTAAAAAGTGGATAGAAGTAGATCTGAAGAAATATATGAGCACTACAGTACCCATCCACTACATCCAAAAGAGGTTATGGTGGAGGCCATTGAACTGTAACAAATGAAACAAGCTAATAGAGCTCCAATGCGTGTGTGATAGAAAGGTTTAGAGGATCGATGTTTTCCTCAACTATTTCCAACTGGAGTAGGCAGACGGTATGATAACCACCCTGTGCAAATACCTGCTGCAGAATATAGGTCAACAAGATTGTATTCATAGGACCCTAGAGTTCGACAAAGTATTCCATATGTGTTCCATCTCTTCTTTGAAAGTTATTTGTCTGGACTGTCATATACTGTTAACCATATTCCTAAAACAGGACTTAATGTACAAAATATGTCTGCAAAAGACTTTGTTGAAAAAATTCATGGAAAAGGTAAGACGCTTGAGTACAAGTTGATAAATTTGATGGCATGCGAATGTGGGACCAATGAGTACTGGTATCGTTGTCATGGTGAGCTCAAGTGTATGTTGTGAACTTTAAGTGCACCAACTTGGTTTGTATTGAGTATGCATGGGATGATTTACTTGAGTTTTTGAGAGAAGCAAACTAACATTAAAGGTATGGACTTGAAGACACCAGGAGAACTTTGCTCTTTGGATCCTGCAAATGTTTGCAGGTACTTTAACCACAGATTTCAAGCTATGTTGTCCTTCATCTGCAACAAAAAAATCCACCTCTTGGAGAAATTACTGATATCTTTTGGCAAAAAACAGTACTAAGCAAGAGATGCACCTCATATTCATATGCTGTTGTGGGTAAAAGATGCACCTAAATTTGGAACATTCACAGGTGAGTCTGTACTTTCCTTCACTAGAGCTGTATATTACATGTAGCATTTCAAAAGACAATGAGGAAAAAGCCTAAAGCAGCAAGTACTGCGTTTCCAATCACAAGATGTGGAAAGTACTGTCAGGGGAAATACAGAGTAAAAGGAACATTTTTACACAGAATGTTGTTTTGGATTTCCAAGACCTATTATTTCAAAAGGAAGAGTGAACAGTTTTATGCCTTCAGTGAGACATACACTTACTCGTAAGTTACCAAAAAACACCTACAACCTCAGGAGAACAGAGGCTTCCAAATATATTAATGGCTACAGTACTGTTATTTTGAAAATATGGAATACCAATATGGATATTCAATTTGTGGCAGACAACTTTATAGCTGTTGCTTATTATGTTATTTCATACATAACAAAATCTGAGAAGACAGACATGGAAGATGTGTGGGAAGAAATCTCTGCTGAAAAGTCTCTAACATAGAGATAGTACAGCTTCAGTTTGAAGATGCTTTCACACAGGGAAAGTGGATCCTATGAATGTTGTGATCGTTTGAGTTCTGCTAGTTTATATTCTAAGCCGAAAGGAATTATTTGGGTGAGTCTAGGCCTAGCATCAACTCGAAAAAGTTTTGAAATCTCTTCCAGAAATTCAACATCTTGCCAAATGTGAGCCAGATAGCACAGGCATTGTAAAAACAAACATGTCGGACACTTACTATCCAAAAAGGAGTATACATCCTGAAAATGTTATCTATATGAAGTACCTCAGTACTATACATATAGAAACAATGTGGCATAAAATGTAGAAGAAGGTAAATTTGCAGTAGTTGGTTGCAGTTGGTGTTTGGTGCGACATAGCAAGGGCAGTCTAATTAATCATAGAAAACTGAGTTCAGTATTATACATGATGGTAAACATATTGTGTGCCTAATGCCTACATTGGAGGAGTGTGCATGTTTCAACAATGATGTGTTAGAATTGGAGAAAGACAAAATTTTGCAAGTGAAGTCAATAGATAAAATGGAACACCAGGGTGTCACTGCATTTCTAAATGAAAAGTTACAAGCAAAACTGGGTTCATTAGGAAAATCTGCTTCAAGAACTGCAAGATTGGAGAAATGTTTATGTCTATGAAAAAAACGTAGGGTGATTTTGCGTTGAAATTTAAATGTTAAAGAAGTTTGGTTAATGGTGCTGTGTGGTAAAGTTGTTGATTTTTTAAATGTTTCTAATAGGAATGAGGCGGAATACCTTGTGATTAAATTTTATCAGATTGACAATACAAAGCAAATTGGACAATGTACTGCACTTTTTTTGCTTGCGGAAGATTTATATGTTTGCCATAAAAAGTTTCCAGTTTGTCTTCAATATGCTGCTACTATTTATAAATCACAAGGTTTAAGTTTAGATGCAGCATTTATTAATGTTGGTAGTACAGTGTTTAAGGAAGGTATGTCATATGTAGCTTTGTCTCGAGTTAGGATACTGCCTGGTTTGTATCTCGTTGCATGTGATGAGTGCAGAGTAAACGCAGACTCAAGTTGTGTTAAAGAATACAACCGATTAAGAAATCTGTATGCTCCTCATTTAGGACAGTACCCAGTTTATGAGAAACGTTCCATCTGTTCAAAGTGGAAAGTTTCAAATCAGTGTAGGGATGCTGTTGCAAGGAAGGACATGAAAAAGAAGAAGGAAGTTGTTAAACAATAAAATAAAAAATGAGGGAGATATTGTTGGTTACCAATTGTCAAACCCCTCTAGTGTGAACTGCTTCGCTAATGTTTTGTAAACGTACTGTTTGCATTACCTAGTGTTGTAGATGCAATTCAAGAGAAACAACAGAAGGTATTGTGCTCTGTACAGCGTGTTTTGTTGCAATGTCTGCGTAGAGAGAGAACTAAAACACATTGTGCGTCAGGGATTCGAGACATTGTAGATATATGTAGTGGATCTGTACAGTTTACTCCAAATACTCAAGAGGATGCACAGTAGTTTCTAATGGTGATGTTTGGTGTTTTAGAAGAAGAGAAGATACCTGTTAATGAGTTATTTGGACTTAGTTACTCGTGGCACTATGAAAGTGAAGATTGCTCATACACATCACCTACGCAAATAGAATCGGAGCGGTTTATTTATTTAACGTTACCAGATTCCAAAAGTGTTACTTTTGAGAGATTAAGGAGAAAAGCTACACAAAATAATGTATGTCCAAATTGTCCTACAGATGTTCTGTTGACTTTACGTGTAGCAAGAACTGGCAAGTATGTAATTTTAATGCTACGAGGCAGAGCAGAAGGCAGTAAATTAGATACTGTGATTACTAACTTTAAAGCAGGACAAAAATCTATGTCTGGTAAAACATACACTACTATCGCTATAATTTTTCATGTAGGAGTTAGTATTAAATCTAGTCATTACACTATCTAACAAGTAGAAGTGGATGGACAGAACGTAATGATAGGAACCTTAAATGCAGGCAAAGATCGTCTCGGAAGTGATCAAATTCCTATCTTTTGTTTTTGGAACCAAAGTTCTAAGGAGGGTGACAGTTGTGAAAGTGGAATAGTCGAATTATTGTAGATGCATTTTCAGGATTTAGGACATCATGTGGACTTCCAAGGGTGATGTCTTTATAAGGCTTTGCCTATGCTGGTGTGCCTTATATATCTAGTAGTGCTACTGTAGCACTTCTAATTATGAAGTTCCCATTTTCAGCATGTTTGTTTGTATTAGTACTGCACGTATAGATTAAATGATAGTTGAAAAAATTGTAGTGTCTGCAATGCGCTGTGTTGCTTATTTGCAGTGACATACTGTGCAGTTGTGTTTTTTTAGTATAGTCTATATGATTGTTTTTCCCCAATGTACACGGATGATCCTTTATACATTACATCATTTATGTTGTATAAGTATAAAGTCTGAGAACAGTAAAAAAGGGAAAATGAAATGTTGATTTTTAGTATAACATAGCTTTAGAGCATGGGAAATGTGTAGTGATATATTGCTACTCTAAAGTTATGCATTGCTAAAATTTCTAAGTTTAATTTATAATTTTATAATTCATATTTGGTTTTTTTCTTTTTTATACAGATGAATGGCACCATCTAGTGGAGTAATGTGGTTTACAAATTAGTTCTTCCAGTGTCGTTGCATTAGATTATATTGTAAAGGTGTTCCGGACTACAATTAAAAAACATACACCCACTTACCCAGTCACCCACTTACAGTCCCATACAGCAACTCGTAAACCCACTCACACCTATACAACACTCACTCCTCACATACCCACACACTCACTCAGAGACCCACTTGCACACCCATATAGACACTCACACAGCTACTCACAAATCCACACACTCACTAACACAGCCATAAAGGCACCCACACACCCACCCAGCAGCCCACTCACACACATATATAGGCACTCACAGCCACTCACAGACACTCATGCAGTCACACACCCACTTCTACATCCACACAGACATTTACATCTCCACTAACCATACAGTCACTCACGCAGCTACTGACACTCACAAACCCACTCATATTTCCATGCAGCCACACACACCCATTTGCACCTGCACAAACCTATTCACAGACTCATACACCCATACGTACACTCACACACCCACTCATAGACCCACAGAGCCACTTACACAAGCACTGATATACCCATACAGCCACTCACAAATCCACCGGAACACCCATAAATCCACTTACATTTTAGTATTCAAGATGACATTGCAAACCATTTGCTAGTGCGTTCTTTAATTCTTTATAGGTTTATTCCCCTTGGTGAATATTAAAGTAATCAGATGTTCTACTTTGATTTCACTTATGCAGGGTATGCTACATGTATAAATAGAAAAATCACACACACACAAACATACAATTGCAAAAAAACAATAAAACATGTAGTTAGCGCTTTCTTTGACCAAATGAAGTGGCTCTAAAAAGAACCATTTTTGGGGGGATTTTCTGAAAAAAAGTTTTATATATTTTTTGGGCTTTTTTGTTATGGTAGGAAAATAACAAGGGTAGTAAAATGAGTAAGGGATCGTAACTTGGAACAAGCAACTTGCTTCAGTTTTTAATAGGAATGGAAGGTAGAACGGTGAGGTGAAAAAAATGAGTAGTTGTGGTTGTTTACAGCATCCATGAACTCGGCAACAGATTACATTTTTAGTCCCATCGACATATGTAATTTTCCACAATGAGTCACCATGTTTGGTAGTTTTCGTGAGTCCCCAGGGAGGGTAATCATCTGGTCGTGTAGTAGGGTCCAAAGATGGTCCAGCTGCTGATGTTGATTCTGTGCCACCTTCCTTCTCTCACATCATTCTGTCATACGTTCTCATAGGAATAGTTTTCAGATGTTTCCACATTGAGGATGTGCCATATGAATACGTCTCCCCCGTACCTCTAAACTGTTTTTTGCTTCATATATTGCATTGCGCAGTTTTTGCAATAACTTTCTTTTCTCCTGAAGGGATGGAGGAATGTTTTCACATATTGGAAGCCTTCTTTGGAGGTGGGGAGGCTTTTTGTTCTTCATCCTGCACTTCCCCTTGTTTTCCACCTTCAGCAGAAGACATCTTGACTTTGAAACTCTTCTTCTGAAGGTAAGCCAAAAAAAAACGATGGCGCTGGGATTTTCAGTTTGTTTCCAGAGAGATGTGAAACCCAAATATCTGATTTAGGGTGTGGTTTGCAATGTGCATGGGTGGAGACTTCCTGTATCCAATGAGAAGTTGAGGTTTGGGTGTGTTTCTAGAATAATGGCGGATTCACCAAACTCGTAAAATAAATATGTCGTGAAACACAGATAGGCTTCCAAATATGAATGTAAGGATATTGTTTTTCTGATGTCAATGTTAAAATTTGTAGGGCCTGTATATGATATTTATATAGGTTTTTAAACATTTTATTGAATCTGCGGCTCCACCCTGATTTCGTCACAGGAACTAGTAACCATGGAATGGTATGGGCTTCCTCCTCAAATTTGCGGCGGATCCGTGAATCCATAAAATGAATACAAAAAAAAAAAGAGAAAAACTTGGTGTAATGCATATCAAAAGACTACATAAGTTACCTTACCATGATTTGTTAATTGTTACTTTTAAAATGTATAATAAGAATAAATGTGTGACTAAAATGTATTTACAGTCTTGAAAAAATGTATATTACTAAATTGAACTTATAGGTGAAATTGTAGTACAATATATATTTAAAAAATGGTGAAATTCACTAAAAAAACAAAGGTTACAGGGACGTTAAAGTTAGGAAATAGCATTAAAGAAACTTAGAAATGAACTGAAAAAACAAAGGTTACAGGGATGTTATAGTTAGGAAATAGAATAAAAAAATAGAAATTCACTGATAAAAACAAAAGTTACAGTGCCGTTATAGTTAGGCTCAGATTGTGCACACACAAAACCATATAAATTCAGTAGTTATAGTTACCTGAGCTGACGATAACATACAGCAATGCACTGCTTATGACCTCACATATTACATCACTCATGACATGGTCAGTGACATCACTGATGACTTCCTCTAGCTGAGTAAACTTCAATATACTTCTTAAAATACCATTGACATTTTCTTTTAAATAAGAAGACTACACAGGTGAGAGATGTACAGCATAGAGCTCACTGCAACCTTTTTTTTTCCCCCATCAAATTCTGTTTGCAGGGTTGTGAATGTAATGTAAGCTTGCCCCCTCCATATATCACTTAGCGTCTCGATACTCAGAAACTCCCATTTCGCAAATCCCTCTAGTTTACTCACTTTTCCCAACCAATCGCTGTCCCAGAGTGGGGTCATCCCTGTGAATTTACCCTCCCTCCCTAAATATTTCGTGGCCGCCTGCCCTGCCAATGCCACTGTCCGGGTGTGCTGTGGTATATTCGTTGCAGATCTTTTGGCGTATAATATCGATCTAGGTCCTCCCTTACCTATGGTTAGTCTGTCCACTCTATAGGCCGGTTCCGCTCGTTCTGTGAACATCCACCCATTTACTGTCACTAATTGGGCCGCCCAGTAATAGTTTCTAATATCTGGTATTGCTAGTCCTCCCTCATAGACCCCCCTCTGCAATTTACGCAGTGCTATTCGTGGTGCACCTCCACCCCACAGCAAGGTCCGCAATTCCGCCTCCACTCTCCAAAAGAACAGTGGAGGTACGTCATTTGCAATAAGTATAGCAAACGGGGGAGGGCCATCATTTTAAACAATGCTGCTCGCCCCATCAAAGTAAGGGCCAGGGTCAGCCAGTGTTTGGCATCCCCAATTAGTCTATCTAGCTGTGAACCCAGGTTACTGCGGTAAACCTCCTGTGTACCTCTTGTTACGTATATTCCTAGATACTTGAACCCCTTCATCTCGACTGGTACTGCACATCTTGAGGTTAATTCTGGGGCACCCCCTGCTAGAGGAAAAAGCAGTGATTTATTCCAATTGATTTGGTATCCCGAGTACTCCCCGTATATTCTAAATATCTGTAATATCCTGTCGATTGACTGCCGTGGCTTCGTAACAAATAACAGGACATCATCTGCATATAATGAGATGTGTTCCTCCCATTCCTCCCCAATCGGGATCCCCCAAATCAAAGGGTCCTAACGTATCCAAGCCGCCATGGGCTCCAGGACCAGGGCAAACAGCAACGGAGACAGTGGGCATCCCTGCCTTGTGCCCTTTTGGAGAGGGAATACCCTTGGCACCGTTGTGTTGACTCATACCCTGGCCAGGGCTGTTGATAGAGCAGTCTTACACACCCTATGAATTCAGGTCCAAATCCCAACTTGTCCAGCACCGCAAAAAGATAGTTCCATTCCACAATTTCAAATGCCATTCTGGCATCTAAGGACAGGAGCGCTACTTGTTCTTCTAAGGTTGCCTCTGTAAGGTGAAGGACCCCAAACAGTCTACGCAGGTTAAGTCTAGTTCCCCTATGGGGCATAAATCCCGATTGATCCTCGTGTACCAGGGAGGTAATTACTTTGCCCAATCGCATGGATAGGAGTTTCGCCAGAACCTTCACTTCAAAATTAAGCAAGGATATAGGTCTGTATGAGCCGCACTCTGTGGGTGATTTTCCTTCTTTTGGTATTACAATTATCACCGCCGTCCTCTGGTCCGGGGGGAGTATTCCCTCCTTCTTTGCCTCATCCAGCATGCCTAACAAGTGTTCTGCTGTCCCTTCTAACAAACATTTATACATTTCCACTGGGAGACCGTTTTGTCCTGCTGCTTTACCCGATTGCAGTGAGAGGGCGGCTGCCTTGATTTCTTCAGTCGGTATGTCCCTTCTAGCAACTCTCTGTCTTCCTCAGACAGTCGTGGCAGTGCGATATCATGTAAGAAGTCACTACAATCCTGCTCCGTTTTCACTGAGGAGGCATAAATTCCTTCATCGTAACTTGCGAATTTCTCCGCTACGTCTTTCCCTGTTACATAATTGCGGCCCATTTGGTCTACCAGTCCAGGCACCCATCTACCTTCCGCCCTTCTCTTATCTAACCAGGCAAGTAGTTTATTTGCTTTGTCCCCCGTGTCATATAGTCTGTGCTGCATGGCTAATGCCTGGGTTTTTTTTTTTTTTTAACGGAGTTTTATATAGCGCGAACTTGACCTGAAGGTATCGGGTATAAGAGCGCTTTACATAGCACCAGTTGCGTTACATGAGGACACATTAATTTTTTTGTTAGGTACGGGGGAGATTAAGTGATTTGCCCAGAATCACAGGATGTTCAGCGTCATTGCCGAGACTCGAACCTAGTTCCCCAGATACGAGGTCGACCGCCCTAGCCGTTAGGCCAACTCTGGCGCTATCTTCCAACAAGTCTTGTAGTTCTTTTTGGCGGAGCCGCAAACGATGCTGCATCATTTCCTCCCTCTACCACCTGGGACTTCAGCCTCATTATGTCCTCTTCTAGGGTTTGACACCTAAGTAGTTTCTCTTTCTTTTCGGCACCCACACGTGCTTGGATTCTACCTCGAAGCACCGTTTTAAATGTCTCCCAGAGTGTCACTTTGGAGTCTACGGATCCCACATTTTCAGCCAAGAATAGTTCAGCTCCCTTTTTTACGTCTTCCCTGAAATCACTATCTCTGAACAACCATGGGTCTATTCGCGGGGGAAGTGAGTAGTCTCTCTTGGGGCAAAGGAGTCCCACTTCCACCGGCGAGTGGTCCAAAACCCCACGAGCCTTATGCGTTGCACCCACAAATTCTCCCATTCCTGTGAGCTGTGTTATCATGTAGTCCAGTTGTGAAAGGCTCCCACTTACTGCTGACAGATGTGTGTACTGTTTCTCTGCGGGGTGTTGGTGTCGCCATATGTCGCCCAGTCCCGTCGCCCGTAGGAAGCCCCCCCAGTTGGCCCACTCTTCTGCCAGTTGCTGCCTGTCTGGTAACATCCATCTCTATGTCTATAATATCATTCATGTCTCCTCCTAGAATTAAACGCCCCTCCGGGAGCTCTAGTAGCAAACGGCCCAACTTTTCTAGTGTGGTGGCCTGTAGCCCTGGAGGAACGTAGACGGAGCATTGGTTTAGCCTTTTCCCTTCCCATGTCCCACTAACTGCTACGTATCTACCTAGTGCATCTGTCCATATCCTCCCCTGAATAAATGGGAGAGTTTTCCTAATTTGCACCCCCACTCCTCTGGACCCTGTCGTGTACCCTGCATGCGCCAATAAGGTATATCCAAATCTTTTTAAAGCTTTACAGTGATTGCCTTTTGAGTGCGTTTCCCGCATCAGCACAATGTCCGACAGGTGTCTCGATGTATTGCAGGATCACAGAACGCTTTAACTTGCCATTAAGTCCATTTACATTCCAGGACCACACTCTCAAAGGGGTCATCGATGTTATGCAGTTCGCCATTGTTGGTAAAGTCTCTGAGTCAATCGAATGTAAAATGTGGCATACGCACACCTCTTTATGTTGCTCTGCGTATTTGCTTGGTACCTATCATCCCCCTTGTATTCTTCCTGAGCTTTAAATTTCGTCAATAAAGTATCTGCACAAACTAACAACTGATCCCCTACCCCCCACACCACCCCCCACCCTGCTACCCTGCCACTAAGGTTGTACCATCCCCAACAATCCAACCCGTAGAGTGCCTGTCGCACTTCAACGCACATCAAACAACTATAACCGGGGGGGGGGGGGGAAAGAGTCTCAGCCACTTCCTCGTGGATCTAACACGGGGGAGAAAACGGCACCGAAATCCGCACCTTCGGGACAAACCCTTCATCACACACTTATTTATTTAAATCCCCCTTGCGAGCTCACTGTAACCTTATCAACTTCTACTTTCACTTATCACCTAAGAGACAGTTCTCAGCGGATATTCCTGCCTCTTCTGAACCGCAACTCTAAACACTAATTACCAAAGTAAAACCTCTAACCATATTGGCTAGTGTAACGACCTCATTTGTGAACCTGGAAAGAAGCTTTAGTGCAAATGTCAGATTTACACAAACCACCACAACATACAACCAGTAGAGCGATCTTACCAGACAAGCCACTATATCACAAACCACTACCAAAATTATCCTTTATCCTGGAGAAAAGTGTGAGCAGAGAGGTCAGTCTGTTGTAAATGTCTACTATACTGAGCCATCCCCTAGAGAAACACCTTAATGTACAGATGAATTGCAACCTACTGCTACAGCAATTCATCACAAAGGAGAGAGGTCTAATGAAACTGGTCAGTATGTCATAAAACAGAACTGTACTCAGCCATCACTGTAGTGTGAAGTCTCAATGAACAGCTTAGATTCTCGCAAAGCACTACCATACACATACATCAGCAAGGTACATGTGACAGCATCAAGGCTAGTTCACTGATAAATAGCACACCCATTTTAAAAATAGGATTATAGATGTGATGAAATAGGTTAGTATGACGCATTAGTAGCACAGGAAGAACAGTTATTTAACTACAGTAGAGGTTGGCAGAGTTTAGCCGGAACTCCATGAACAAGCGTAATGCGCAGTGGGCAAAACTCTGAAAACTCCGCTGGCGGAGCTGAATTTATCGCTTAACCCCTAGGGGGGTTTGGCTGTCCAATAGTCAGCGGCGGCTCCTCTGCTAAAGCAGAGGAGCGGCGCCCCAATGCTCTGAGATCAGTCTAAAAAGCAAAACTAAAATGATAATGTTATCATTTTAGTTTTCCTTCCTGCTCAGGTGCGGGGCTTGGCTGGCCAGAGCAAGGGCCAGGGGGAGGAGTGTTAAGAACACTCTAAAGTGTGCAGGATTGTTTGGCTGGCCCTCTTGGGCCAGCCAAACAGTCCTGCGCACTTTGCATGGTTCCCCACCAGGCTACATTACACAGCCTAGTGGGGAACATGCACAGCCTCCCTGTCCCCATCTGAGCGCCGAACCACGGCGCTCAGACCAATCACAACACTGCTGTAAGGCAGCGTTGTGATGGGCCAGGGGAGTCTGGGAGGCTGTATGGTTCCTGCTGCGGCACGGAGAAGATGACGGAGGAGAGGCAGCAGCCGGCGGCACCCAGGTAAGTCCTTTTATTTTTTATTCCCCCCTCCTCTCCCAACCCCCCGCCCCACCACCCCCATTCAGTAGCAGCCGTAACTGCCAATAGTCAGGGTTTCTGATTTGGACCCACCAATTACTAGGTAGTTGGCATGAAACAAATCTTTGAGGCAACTGGAAATTTCATCGTACTTGCATCTAGAGTAGTCAGTGAACTGGTCTATATGAACCAGAGTTGAAGGTCATCGAAGCACTAGAATGGCGAATTGTGTGAGGTGAGCAAATTGACTAATGTAAAAATGGAGGAGGATAAGAGCAACGGACACCCACTGACCTCGCCGCTTCAGCATGGTGGGCGTAGTAGCCACAGATTTTGACCTACTGTATGCAAGTATGTGGTGGTATGGTAATTAAAGTAACTAAAATCTAGATCAACCATAATAGCTGCTTGCTATTTTCATGCATGTAGATGGTCCCTTCTCGATTGGCTAGTAATGTGGATTTAGTGCTCTTGAGTGGTCAGACCAAATATAGAGAGAGGTTTACTAAGTAATATGTTTTGCTGTATGCTTGAAGTCGCTGAGCAGGCAGCCATTCTTATGACATGAGGATGCAATTGATGGGAAAATGTGGAGAGACCCGATTGAGGCTCTTGATCAGGGGGGCTGCTCACTGGAGGGAATTTTACCATGTCCAATCTTGGTAGATGGAGGCCTTGGAGTGAAAAGATGATTATATAGTGATCAGCCCAGGCTTGCAGGAAAACCTTAAGAGTCACAGACTCAGAAGTCAAGCTGGAAGATTGGGTCTAGTGTCTCACCTTTATTAAACTGTGTGGGACTGTACTTATCGATCAAGTATATAAAGGCCTTGACTCGTGGGTTGGAAGCAATGTCAACCCAGACACTGAAGTCTTTCATTAACAGCACCTTATTGTCCACGGTGGAGGTAAGCTCGTCCAGTTCATCTATGAGGAATTGGAATGGTCCTGGGGTCTACAGATTATCATTGCCACCAATGATTTTTGTGCTTTGCGTGATATATTATAGATATATATTCACTGAAAAAAACAAAGGTTAAAGACGTTACAGTTAGGTGAAAATGTCAGTTAAAACATACCATTTTAAACAAACAAAACCACTGAAAAATCACCAGTTACAGTTATCTCAAGTAAATATAAATTGCGCCCCCGTTATGCCACATTACAAGATGTTGTAAATTTGTGTTCCCTGCCAGAGAGAGTGCAGGCAGGGAATAAAGATTATATTGTCCTGGGTGATGGTGTCACTGGGACATTGCACTGGAATCAAGTCCATGTGGCTTGGGTCCCTGGGGTGATCTACAGCCAGAGAGGAGGCCCCATGTCCCCCTCCTCCCCAAAAAAAGAAAACACACTGGCTCCTTAGGATAGGTTCCCCGGGTCAGTAAACAACATCTGTCTCTAACAGTCTCCGTATGGCTAGAAGCCTGTCATTTTCAGTGGGGACATCATTCCTGAACACACTGTTCTAAAATTTCGAAATCATTTGAAGAAAGACAAAGTTGGAAATGGAGCACTAGTATCATGTCGGAATCGTGGAAAGAAAGGAACTGACGTCACTGCACAGGAGCTGTGCTTACATGCTGCCTGCTACCATATGCGTTAAGGTCTCCTGGTGCACAAGTTGAGCGCCTGCGACTGAATCTAATTGATTACGGAAGTTTGAGCTTACTCTTATGGAACATTGTAAACTATAAAACTGCCCACGTGAATCAACGTCTAATGTGGGGACACCAATATGGATAATGGGTGTTGATATCATTTTACAAAATGAACACGCTTGACAATAGAAAAATAGAAAGTCCCTTTGTTTGGAAGACTAAGTAGAGAGACTCTTCTTGAACATCCCAATAACGTCACACAGCGTCTGACCTTAATGGCAGGCACCCACATCTGATCTAGAAGATTTATTCATAGTTGGGACGTCTGTAGGCGACCACTATCCGAGAATATTCATTGCATCGTTTGTTGCTGTACCCCTATCGTTCAGTGAATGATGTATTAACTGAGAAGGTCCTGAAGAAGGTGGTGCTTATTCATCATACTCCACCGAAATGCGCGTCGACCTTATTGGATGCGCTCAGCCCACAACATGGTCATGGAGATTTTCAACATCTATGTCCCCTTCTGACCAGTATGTGTATGTGTCTTTGGGTTGAATGGCAGATAGATTGGTGTGATTGAGGGTGAATGTGAACTTGTCAATTAGATTAGAGTATATGTTGTTACTATAGGGGTCCACTGAACAGCACTGAATTAATGTATATAAAGATATAATTTTTTTTTTTTGAAATTGTATTAAAAAGAACACAAAAAAGAGAATTCTGTGAAAAATAGAATGTTATGAACTTTTCTGTCTTTTTAAGATTTAACTCTGTTTTGATACTATCAATGTTTAAATCTACGCAATTTTTAAAAGCGAAATGAATAAAAAGTATTATCTGAATAACAAAAAGGTGCGATTTCTATAAGGGTCTACAAAATATACATATAACCCGCTCAGATTAATTCTTTATGTTGAAGAAATACAGGTCGCGAGGGAGGTACATTACTTATTGTGTTTATTGTATTTTTTCCCCCTTTTTCCCTGACCGTAACCTGTTTTTCTTAAGGGGGTTCCCTTCTTCAGAAGTACATGCAGCTCTGCTCCATCATTTCTGGGGCAACTGCAGAGTCACACAACACTCTTTACTGGCACGTCGGAGCACTACTGTTTTCAGTCTTGTGTTAAGGGGTATTCTAAATGAAAGGAATCTGCAGTTAGAAGTATCAATCAGAACATTGCGTTTTGGTGTATAAGTACCCACTCCCAACACAGGTAAAATATTGACCTTGTTGGGAGATTGTTGTATAATCAGTTGTGTTGGCAGTGTCTGCTGCATCCCATCAGCTACCAAGGCATCAGAGGTCAAGATCCTTACTGGCATTCACATCTTCTAGTGGTTCCTTCGAACTCTAGAGAATACCATTTCCATTGACGTTCTCTGCATCAATATTTCAGGGACTCATTAACCACCTTTTAAAATTATATATTGGTAATGGACTCTAGTAAATACAGACATGATAGGTGAGTTTGAAATGTTGAGACACAAGCTATTAATAGTAGAACCTGCTGATTGTATGTTTGAACTTCCCTCTGAGACACATTTGAATGCATGAGGTTGTAAGTTGAGCCATAACCTCAAAGACAAAGCTTATTCAGGCGGAGACTACCCTGCTCTTAGAAATAAGGATACTTCAAATTCATTCCAAGGGAGAATTTGATGCCAGATTTTCACAATATACCATCAAAAATGTTTCCAATGAACTGTCATATGTAAGAAGAAATGTCTAACCTAAATGTGACAAGATTTGCCAGCTTGCATTTGATGACGGATAACTATAATGCATCACAATTTTTTTTTTTTACTTTTTTTTATTTGGTACATGACTTAAATCACATCAGTAGTAATCGGTTAGACCTATACACATTACATATTTGTTTACAGTACTTCTTTACAGCTGTGGTTGTGCATTTTCAGTACATGAGATAATTACAGAGTTATAATGCATCACAATTGCCAACTTAGGACTCACTTGCGAAAAGTACTATGACAATTGCTGCTAGTGGTGAAATTTGTGCACTTTATCGCAGACCAAGAATGAGAGAGAAAGTATTAAATATCTAGAATTACAGTTCTATTACAATTCTTCCTAAAGAGCAATTACTTACCATTGACTTTGACTCTTGGCATGGGAGGCATGTTGCAGGCATCAGCCCCAATAGCTAGATTATAAATGAAGTTATTAGAGCATGCGCACACACAATGTAATTTACATTCCAAGAACTGAAAATGGTAGCCACAGACTTCCTATCGAGAATTCCAATGCAAGCAGAAGAAAACCTGAATGTGAACGTAATGATTGCACAGTGGTAGAGGTTTCAAGCGCACAGAAGAATGCCACCTCAAAAAGTGAATGAGAGAAAGAGCACAGCAGGCACGAAATGTAAAAAAAGATATACATTTCTGGGTGGCTTGTTAGGTCAAATTTGACAGATTCAGTGATCTTGTTTTGGTAAGTGGAGAATGAGATTGGTAAGGAAGGACTGTCTTTAACCTGAAATAAAGTAAAACCGTAGACAGCAAGTTACTTAACCTTTGGAAATGCTCTTTCTGGTACATACTCTATCTGCAAATTCCTCACCTTGTCAGACTGGACTCCAACAAGGACTTTGTTCCACTACGGAAATGACAAACACAGCAGAATATATGCACCAGCCATGTGCATGGACGTTAATTTCTTTCACAGGCTTGTTTGTGTCCTCAGAAGCAGAGCCCATCAGGAAATTGGTGTGAGCAATGAACAGACCGCTAGATTTTGACCTTTTTAGATGGAAAAAGAATCCAGTCCACAAAACAGAGAGGAGGAAAGGTAGCAAGGAATCTGCACTTATATAGAGAATCCATCAGAAAGAGGGGTACCAAAGGTGAATAATTTGTTCTTCTGATGGGTATTTTTAACCACACATTCCTCACCCAGAGAATAGATACGAAAGCAGTGCCTCCCAAGGTGGTGGGTCTGTGGAATAGCTCAGAATAAAAAAGCCCTGCAGGACCGCATGGGCTAAATACCTTTCCCTATAGACAAGACTGTCAAGACAGTAGTACTTCGTGAATGTGTTCAGTGAGGCAGACAGACCAGCCTGACATATCCAGGACAGTCACTTCACATGCCAACACAGTAGTAACAGCTTGGCGCGAGTGGAATGGGCCCGTAACCCATCGGGGGGCCTGCTTTTTAGCTAGTGTATAGCAGATTTTAATGCAAAAGATTATCCACTTAGAGGATTCTTTTCTGAACTGTCTTGCCTTTCTTTGCCTCAGAGGAACCCACAAAGAGATGATGGTCTACTCGGTGGCCTGTGGTACGATCAGTGGTATAACTGAGGGCTCTTTTGGGATCCAATCAATGCAGCCTCTCCTCCTCTTCTGGGGAATGAAACAGGCAAAGTATGTCAGAAGTGTGAGAGTCGGCCAATAAAGAAAGGTGTTACTACTTTCAGCAGAAATGCAGTGCGAGTTATCAACTCCAGTTGTCTCGAAAAAATGTATATGGCTGCTGGACAAATAGTGCATGCAGCTCACTCACTTCCCAATCGGACGTTACCATGACCAAAAAGACTGTTTTCTGGGTCAAGAGGCGCAGGGGACAATCGTACATAGGGTCAAAAGGAGTGCACATTAGAAAAGTGAGAACCAAATTCAAGTTGGACTGTGGCATCACAAAGTGCTTTGGTGGTAACATGTCTTGAAAACCTAATCACAATACATGATTTGAATAAACAAGGCTGATCTGGCAAATGCAAAAAAAAAAAGCCTAAAGAGTCGACAAGTATACTTTAACAGTGCCTACTGCAAATTCCCATTGGGCCAGAGATAAAACAAATAAAACATCGGACAGTTTGGCCTATAAAGTGTCCATCTGGCAGGTTCTTCACCAATTGACAAACTTGTTGCTTTGACCGGTGTACACTGACTTTGTGGAAGGGTGTCTAGCTGTTGAGATCAATCAATCATCGTATTTATATAGATAACATCAGAAAGGAGGTCAAATTGAATCAACTGCCATCATTCAATCTTCACACATGGATGTGGAGGTTGCACAGGGCTGGGTACAAGATGCTGCCCTGCTGCTGTGGCAGCACATCCTCCTGACGCAGCAGCTTAATTGAAGGACAGATTCTCATGTGTAGGAGTTCTGGATATCACACTCTCCTGGCCCAGTCCAGAGCCACTAAGATGACTTGGGCCCAGTCGTTACTGATCTTTAGAACCTGAGCCTGAGGGGTGGGAAGGTACACAGGAGTCCCAAGCTCCACTCTAGGCAGAATGCATCTCCAAGTAAGAGCCTTTAGGACACTCCATTGCACGAAAGTGTTGACACTGCGTGTACTCTGTGGTGGCAAAGAGATTGAGCCAGGGTTCTCCCCATTGATGGAAGATGCCCTGAGCCAATTCTGGGTGAAACTGCCATTCGTGATCTGCTAAGTGTTGGCGGCTTAGTTCATCCACCCTGGCATATAAAGAGACTGCCAGATGGTTCACAACTAGCGAAATGCCTTGACGATTCAGCCAGAGGCATATAGCCTTTTGGCTTAAGACCAAAGACCCCCACCCAACTCTGGCGGTACTGTGAGAATCTGTGCTAGTCTCCCTTTGATGGTTGGCGGGAAGGCCTTCCGCGCCAAGCAGATCACTTTCAACTCCCAACAGACTGGTGTGGAGAAGAGTTTCTATCATAGACCAGGGTCCTCTGATCTCTTCTCCCAGAAGACTCCCTCCCCCCCCCCCCCATCCCAGCAGCTATGCATCTATCACCAGCATCACCCCTGGGTTGTGTAAGTAGAGGGCTCTGCCGCTGGCTCAATTGCGTTCGAGTAGCCACCACTGATCTTTTGCAGTCTCCTCTGAATCCTAGATGGAATCTGATAGGCTTCCATGGTCTCTGCCATCTAGGACTTCAGATCCCATATGTGCCATCTGGCGTGCTCGACCAGCAGGATTCAGGAGGCCAACAATCCCAGTAGTCTCAGAGTCACCCTCATAGAGATCCAAGACAGAACCTGAAACATCAGGACCATAGAATGGATGTCCTGGACTCTCCACTGAGGGGAATGGCACAAAGCTGCACCATATCCAGAATGACTCTAATGAGGTGTGATTAAGGCATGTTGATAAGAAAACCATAACAATGTCAGAAGGTTCGCCGATGTCTGGAGGTGGTCTAAGACTGCCTGGGGAGAGCCTGTCTTCAACAGCCAGTCATTGAGGTAGGGGAAGAGATGAACACCTTACTGCAAAATGTGTGCTGCAATCACCACCATCACTTTCTTGAACATCCAACGGGAACTGGTGAGGCCAAAAGGGAGCACATCAAACTAAAAATGCTCCTGGACCACTGTGAACCGCAGCCAATGCTGGTGGACCTGTAGGACAGTAATATGGAAATAAGCGTCCTGAAGGCACAACACCACCAGTCTTCAGGATCCAGGACAGACAGAACCTGGGCTAGCATAAGTATCTTCAATTTGTCCTCCCACATGAACACATTGAGAGGGTGGAGATCTAAAATAAGACTAAGGACTCCATCCTTTTACAGCCCAGGAAATAGCAGAGTAACACCCAGTTCCGGCTTCCAAGGCCAAAACCCTCTCTATGGCCCCTTCGGCCAAACATGCCTGCACTTCCAGCTGCATAATGGACATGTGGTCCTCCGTCGGCTTCCCCGATGGGGGGATGAAAGATGCCATGGGGTAGAAAAATTGGAGGGTGCAGGAGGCTGGCTTAGTATATGGTGCACAATTATTTAAATGAAGCACCTTGCACTAATCCAGCCAACCCTTATGGTGATTTTAGTGATCTTAGACAACCTTAGAAAGCTCTCCAAGTGGTAGCTGTGGAGAGCAGCCTTCATGCATATTTTGAAGGAGTGTTAAGCAGCTTGTTTTACCAGATCTAATCATGTAGTGTAGGTTAAACGGAAAAAACAACACAGTGTACATATAAAAATAACACTCACTACCACATTGGTATATCTCCTACCCGGACATATAAATACAAAAATACAATTATGCTTCAACTGCAAATAGGTAAGTAAACACAATACACAGCGGTCTCCAAGGGGAGATCAAACCATATACTAAAAAAAGCAGAATGAGAGCTGCGACCAAAGTCGTGCCTTGGACCAGGAGACTCAGAAGAGCTGGGTACACAAGGAACCCAGGAACCCCCACAGAGGCTGTGTGCAGAGTGGAAACACAGCCGCGTACTCCATAGAAGTCACCGGGAAACTCGTGGTTGCAGTTTTAAAGAAAAAGGACTCTTCCCAGTGGAGCCTGAAGAAATACGTGGAAGACAGAAGATTGGAGAGTCATCCCACCTGTGGATACCCCAGGAACCAGCATACCTACACTAGGGAAGCCGGGTGCATAGGTGCGAAGTGATGTCGTAGACTGCTGTAGACCACAATGGAGGACTTCATAAAAGATGCCGCTGGCGAAGAAGGTGAAAGAGTCTGGTGGAATCCAAGGGTGGATTCTTGAAGAGGAGAATCTGCAAGCAGAGGGGACAGAGTCTATGCCACTCGAAGGTGACCAGGAGGCATGGAAGAGCAACACCCACTGAGGTTTTAAGGTTCAGGAGTGATGACCGTGACCTTTTCGCTGCAGCTGTGAGGACCAGGAGACGCTGAGAAAGACCAGGAGCAGTGCACGAGCTGTCCCACATCGGAAGTCGAGATCCAGGGGGTTGGTGTCCGGCGGGAGCACCAACAAGCCTTGGCAGCTGCATCAGGCGTGGAAAGCGAAGAAGGAACAACATTAGGACCAGCAAGGTCCAAGGGACTCACCACGAGCAGGAGAGTCAGAGTAGGCCTGAGCAACCAGGGGAGCCCATTGGAGCAGAAGACCCTCAACAGGACCCACAGGCTGAGGGCACAGGAGTCGCAAGAGGACCTCGAGCAGCTCACCAAAGATAGAGGCCCACAGTGCAGAGGATCTGGTGAGGACGCTGATCTTGGCAGGAAGAGAGGCTGTAGATTCTTGTAGCTCAAAGATCTCTGGAGTGCAAAGCCAACCAGCCTTGGCAATGGCAAGTCAACGTGGTGCATAGGGGTTCAATCCCAGCGGTTCCAACAAGGGATACTGGTCTCAAACTTGCAGAGAGGGCAGGTCAGGTCTCGAGGGAGTTGCAGAACCACCACCTGTGTTGCTGAACCTTTCGAGCAGCAGACCAGTCAGCTTTGTTGCGGTACCTGCAGATGCAGGGGAGTGACTCCTTTACTCGAAGGGAGATTACTTTGGTGTCCTTGATACCCACAGGTCTGTTGAAGATCCTGCAAGAAGCACAAACGGCAAAGAAAACTCGCAGAACAGCAAGACCAGGAGCAGTAGGAGTCTTCTGTGATGGAGTCTCAGTTCCAGGCTAAGTACAGCAAAGTCCAAGTGTACGGACGGCCAAAGAGTAACGTGGTTACAGGCTTGAGTCTTGTCCCACAACGAAACTAAGGACCCACCCACAGGTAAGCCCTTAAATACTCTAGGAAATGGGTTAGGACGACTACGGGGTCCCTCACAGAGAAGGGCTGGGCAGATGGGGAGGATACTCTCATGTCCTTTGTCTAGTTTCGCGGGAGCAAAGGGCTTCTTGAAGTGGCTCGAACCGAGCATGCAAGGAGGGCAGCAAATGTGCCCTTCAAAGCAGTCTGGTGGCGCTGGCAAGCGCCCCACCCGAGCCCAATATACTAAGTCCTGTCTGAGACGTGGTCACACCTTCCTGCGACAGGAAAGCTATTGTTCCACTTTCCTCTGCTCAAGCTCAGCTCAGTAGCAGGAGGGCAGAATCGTGTCTGTGGTCGGCAGCAGCACTATCTTGCTGGCAGACACTGGGAAGCTGTTACCAGGAGTACTGGGGGCTTCCCGGAGGAGGCCCCCCAGTGAATGGAATCATACCTCCAACACCTGTAACGGTGTTGGGGTATGGTTACAACATGTTTGATACCAAACATGCCCAGGTTCGGCACAGCCAATATATAGTTAGCCATAGCGTAATGACGGATGGCCACTATATGTATCAAAATGGCTGACAGCACTTACAAAGCCTGGAGAATCTACTCCGGGGTTTGTAGGGGTGTCCTGCTCATGCAGGGGCACCCACACACTTATAACCCAGCACCCTGCCTTCTGGATTGAAAGGCCTGCCTTAGGGGTGACTTATAGGTTTTAAGTGTAGTGACCTCAGATAAAAGGGAACATATCTGTTGTAAGTGGTGCTAGCACCAACCTACACAGGCTGCAATGGCAGGCCTGTAGTCACAGTTTGAGTGGTCTCTCATGGGTGGCACAATACATGCTGCAGCTCATGGGAGACCCCTGGTGTACCTATGCCCTGGGTACCCTAGTACCATATACTAGGGACTTATAGGGGTACACCAGTAGCCAATTGTGGAGGTACAGAAGTACTTACCATGTCAATTTAGGGAGGAAGCACAGTGACTGGGTCCTGATTAGCAAGGTCCCAGTCAGACTAGCCAAGAAAACACACTGACACCAGGCGACGAGTGGGAGTAACCATGATAGAAGGATCCTACCTTCCCACAGAGGGCGTAGCCTCGTTGTACAATTTGGAGGATCCATTTGGTGGACACAATGTCTTGTCACCCCTGTATGAAACGGTGGAACCTGCCTCCTATAGGGTTGCTTGTATGCCAGCAAGGTCATATTAAAGTGATTTTGAATTTGTGGTTGCCAGAGGGGCGGGAAATTGAGCTCTGCATGGTCTATGGTGTCCAGAGCGTTGCCTCGGATAGGTGCATTCTCGACCTTGAAATGGCCGAGGAAGCTGCTGTGCTGGCAGCACAGTCTGGCATGCAAGGTTTTTATGCCGAAATGGGCTAGAATTGCTGAGGAAACTGTCTGGAGGGTGTGGAGATACACAATGAGCAATCTGTGGTGCAACTTTTTTTGAATCGCTCTAGGGCCAAATCTGCCTTCTCGCCAAAGCGAGCACCATCAAATGGCATAACCGTCAAGCATGCCTGGACATCCCCTGAGAAGCCCGTAGAGGATATCCAAGCGTGGCAACGAAACACCACAATTGTGCCAATTGCTTGAACCAAGCAATGATTTATGTCCAGGCCAGGCAGGATAACAAATTTCGCCCCATTGTGAATAGTTTGAGTTGAAGACTAAAGACACCAGTAGGTCATTTGGGATTACTTGTAAGATCTGACCGACCATGTCCCATGGTGATTGGGTGTGGTGACCAAGGAAACAGCTAGCATTTACTGTGCATAGGCCAAGGCTGGTGGAAGAAAACATATGCATTCCAAATGTTTTCATACATTTGGATTTGCAGTCAAGGAGGAGTCGTAGGAAAGGTATTAGGGTTGACTTTACTGGTGGAGGCTTGAACCACCTAGCTCTGCCATTGGATGCAGCGTGACAAATTCAGAGTTGTCTGGACTTGGTCTGTGGTGACAAGCAACCTGTCTGGTGAACAGAGGGCAAGAGCATGGTTTTGTCCAAATGTGTATCTGTAAAAGCTTCATTAAAGGCCAGGAGAGCTTTAGTAGGTGCCTGGCCAGGCTGAAGCACCTCTGTAAGGGCAATGGTTTTATCTTCTTTAGTCGTGACCCTAGCAGCCCTTCGGATTACTACTGCAAGAGATGCACTCCTCAGTGGCAGAACCAATGAAGAGATTAACCCAGTATCTGGTAAAATGTCAAGACCACTGCCAACCTGTAGGTCTTTGTACCAATTATCATATTGTGGGACAAGTCATCTGTGTTGTCTGGCTTTGGTCTGTATCGGAGTCAAAAATTTGGTGCAGCATCTGTGCAGTACCACACAGTAAAGGCGGTGTCAGGACCAGAAGGATTACCAAAAGACTGTGACCCGATAGGTTCGGAGAATGCAGTCTGCCGAGGTTGGGACAGGTTTGGCTGGGAGTCAGAGATGACTCTAGGTTGTGAATCTTCCTCTAGCGCTAGTGGTGATGTGAAGTAACCGCTGTAGTGTGGGGTGCCAGGACTGAAATTGACACTGTACTGAGCAGAGCCTGAGGCTGGTTCAAGAGATACAGCCTGTCAGTGGGAGTCTGACAGGAGGCCCCTGTGAATCCTTGGGGCCCGAAGGTGCTCCAGAGAGAACTGGAGGCATGCCAAAAATGTGCAGCAAGGGCCCTTAAAGGCCTAGACCTGCTTCATCACCAATGGACCCAGAAAGTCAGGGTGCATCAGGACCAGACTCTGAATCAACTCCTCAGGTCTTCGAAGTAACACTGGTTGCTGGCACGTTGTTGCCCTGGCACCTTGTCTCAAGACTGAGCAGGTCGGGAAGGGGCAGATTCTTGCTTGAACCGATTGAGATTCTTCTTTGGCTTACCAGAAGACTTCAAACACAATGAAGAGTTACCACAGGAACAACTTCGGAAATGGGACCTTCTTCGACTTCAACCGGCCACAGCATGGAGTGTTGCAGTGTTTTGCGATGTAAAGCTAGCTTCGCAATCCCTAGTAGCCTTCAGGTTCATCTGGGCGCAGTTGTCGTGGGTCACTTTCCTACCAAACCATATAATTTTGAGAAAAAGCAGGGAAAAAATCTAGTCACAGACGAAAGTAGAGCTCTGGATCCGCATTTGAAGGAGTATATTTGGTACGTACATGAAACTCCATTCAGCATTTTCGGAGCAGAATAAAGTTGGTGCAGAGCCGCATTGTGCCACCTACAGGCAGGAAGGAATATACTGCTTTACGTTTTTCCAGATCCAGTCTGACACCTGGGGAATATTCATAAGGTGAGGAATCTGCTGTTAGAAGTATCCATCAGAAAGATGAAATTATTAAACCATTTCACGCAGGCCAAATAGGTGTTTCAGCTTGTTGGTGTGCCATGGATCTGCTAAATGAACATGCAGTGAAGGTTGTTCTAAAGTATGTGTGAGGGTGCTTATATACAGCTGAGGTTTGGATGCCCAGTATTTGGGATTTCTGATTTGGAGCCACCAATTACTAGTTAGCTGGCATGAAACCAATCTTTTCAGGCAACTGGTAATTAATTGTTCTTGCATCTAAAGTAGTCAGTGGGCTTGTCTATCTGAGCCAGAGTTTAAGGTCATTCGCACATCACTGGAATGGTGATTTGTGGCGAGGTGAGCAAATGGACTAATTTAAAAATAGGAGGATAAGAGCAGCGGACAGCTGCTGATATCACCAAGTCAACATGGTGGTGCAGTATAGCTAAATATCCAAAGTTTAACGTACTGTATGCAATGCTGTAAGAAGAATTCCAGACAGTGGTAAGCAAGTATGTGCTGGTATGTTATCTAAAGTGACTAAAATCTAGGACCATCATAATAGCTGCTGTCTAGTGTCATGCAAGCAGATGGTCCTTTTTCGATTGACTAGTAATGCAGATTCAGTGCAATAGACTGGTCAGACCTAATACTGAGAGAGGTTTACGAAGTAATATGTTTTGCTGTATGCTTGAAGTTGCTGAGCGGGCAGTCACCTCTTATAGCTTGAGAATACAATTCATGGGAAACCCGGGAGAGAGCCAATTGAAGCTCTTGAAACAGTGTTGCTGCTCTCTGGAGGACATTTTACCATGGCAAAGAAGAGGGAATGTGGAAGGTAGCAAAGGCAACTGCAACATCCAAGGGCCGCTGAAAAGGAGGGTGATCACATGTGAATTAACAGCACTATATGCTACGTACAGATGCTTACAAGATAAGTAACGTTTTCCGTTCGTGGCATGTGTAGCTGTAGATGCACATGCTGCGCATAGTCTGTAAAGCAGTCCTCCCATAAGCTCTGGAGAGCACCAGGATGGTGCAGAAGACTGAAAAAGTGTATGTAAGACAGCCTGGTCAACTCTAGCTTGTTGGTGGGCTAAGACGTCCACACACTAATGCTTAGTGAAAGTGTGGGGGTGGACCTGGCAGCTACTTTGCAGATGTCAGCTATAGAGATACTACCTAGGAAACCATAAGGATAATGATCCTTACCCAGTAAGCATCTGTTCGTGGCATGTAGAGCTGTAGATTCACATGCTTTGCATACTCCTGCCATCTAGTGTTGGGTCCGGATGTTTGCACGTTGTTTTTGTTCGAAGAAGTCTTTCCAGTCATGAGGTAGGTGACTACTCCTTTCGGTGAAATGCGCATGGACATCGACTCCATTGTTAGATTGTTTTCCCGCAGAGGGTGAGAATGGAGTTAGTAAAGGTAGAATAGAGATGTCCATGTGTATGTATGTAAAGTAAGAAAACTGCAACAGGTATAGGTACCCTGGAAGGCGGGTGGGCGCATGTGAATCTACAGCTCTACATGCCAAGAACAGATGCTTACTGGGTAAGTAACATTATCCATTTGAGGCATGTGAGCTGTAGATCACATGCGTTGCATATACTATATAGGAGTAAACTCCCAAAGCGATGGATAACCTGTAGCTGTTGCAGTTATTTGGAAAAGTGTTTCAAGTACTGCCTGGCCTACATTAGCTTGTTGCCTCGCTAACACATCTACACAATAGTGTTTGGTGAATGTGTGGGGTGTAGACCATGTTGCTGCCTTACAGATGTCAGCTTGGGGAATATGCCCTAAGAAAGCCATAGCTGCCCCTATTTTGCGGGTGGAATGCGCTCTAGGGGGTATCGTCAAGGTTCTTTTCGCTTTCATATAACATTTTTGGATACATTTCACGATCCATCTTGCAATGCCTGATTTAGAAATGAGATTGCCTTTGTGTGGTTGCGAAAAAGCAACAAAGAGCTGTTTTGTCTTACGAAAATCTTTTGTTCTTTCCATATAATATAGTGGAGCTTGTTCTGCTACAGAATCAGGTTGAGGAAAGAACATGGGTAACTCAACTGATTGATTGATATGAAAAGCAGAAACCACTTTAGGAAGAAATTTGGGATTGGTTCGAAGAACCACTTTGTTTTCGTGAAGTTGAAAGAAAGGCTCTTGTATAGTTAGTACCTGGAGTTCACCAACTCTCCTTAAGGAAGCGATTGCAATAAGAAAAGCAACCTTCCATGAGAGAAATTGTAGTTGACACTTGTGCATTGGTTCAAAAGGTGGACCCATTAGCCTTGTAAGGACTATGTTCAAGTTCCATACTGGTGCAGGTGGAGCTCTTGGTGGCATTTCTCTTTTTAGTCCTTCCATAAAGGCTTTAATCACTGGTACTCTGAATAGAGATAAGTGTTGTCTGTTTTGTAAGTATGCAGCTACTGCTGCTAAATGCAATCGGATGGATGCATAAGCTAATCCAGATTGCTGCAAGTGTAAAAGATAACATATGATGTTTTGCACTGAAGCATCAAGGGGATTGACATTGTTATTGTTACAGTATATAACAAATCGTTTCCACTTTGCTGCATAGCATGCCCTAGTAGTAGGTTTCCTAGCCTCCTTTAGGATATTCATACAGTCTGGTGGTAATTGTAAATAACCAAACTCTATGACTTCAGGAGCCAAATCGCTAGGTTGAGTTCCTTGGGATTTGGATGCCTGATTTCTCCATGGCTCTGAATGAGGAGATTGAAGTTGAGATGCAGCTTTTGGTGTGAAACTACTTAGAGCTCTAGCAAGGTGGTGAACCAAGGTTGACATGCCCATGTGGGAGCTATGAGAATGAGTTTGAGGGATCATTGTCTGAGCTTCCGAACTACCACCGGAATCAGTGGGAGAGGTGGAAAAGCGTAGGGAAATATCCCTGACCAGTTCATCCATAGGGCATTGCCTTCGGAGAGCGGGTGTGGGAACCTGGAGGCGCAGCTTGGGCATTTTGCGTTTTGAGCTGTGGCGAACAGGTCTATGTGAGGAAATCCCCATTCCTGAAAGTAGGGAAGAAGAATCTGGGGATGAAGTCCCCACTCGTGGATTTGCTGTCTCGGTCTCCCGAGAAGGTCTGCAATTTGATTACTCCTGGAAGATGTTCTGCTAGGAGATAAATTTTGTGATGTATGGCCCATTTCCAAATGGCTTGTGCTAGGCGTGACAGTTGGAGATAGTGTCCCCCCCCCCCGTTTTTGTATATAGTACATAGCTGTCATGTTGTCTGTGCGGACTAAGACAGTTTTGCCTATTAGGTGAGTTTGAAAGGCTTTGAGTGCTAGAAACACTGCTAGTAGCTCTAGGTGATTTATATGGAGGCTCTTGTACTTTAGAGTCCATAATCCTTGGATTGTGTGACTTTGTAGGTGAGTGCCCAAACCAGTGAGCGACGCGTCAGCTGTTAGCACAGTCTGTGGAACAGGGTCGAGAAAAGGCCGCCCTCTGGATACATTTTGTGGATTCCACCACTGCAGAGAGCGATGGGTGCGGCCATCTACCAACACTAGATCGGTCAACTGACCCTGCGACTGGTTCCACTGACTTGCTAAGCATTCTTGAATGGGACGCATGTGAAGTCTTGCGTGGGGAACAATTATAATGCAATACACCATCATCCCTAGCAGTTGCATGAATACTTTTGCTGGTAATGATTGGTTGGGCTGAAATTGAGTGAGAAGGGACTGAATACTGTGAATCCTGGCTGTATTGGGAGAGGCTAGAGCTTTCTGAGAGTCTATCGTGGTTCCCAGATAAGTTTGTGTGTTGGAAGGCTGTAGATGAGACGTAAACGCATTTACTGTAAACCCTAGTTGGTGAAGTAAGTGAATAGTGGTTTGAGTGTGTTGGAGACACATTTGGTAAGTGCTGGATTTAATGAGCCAGTCGTCCAGGTATGGGAAGACATGGATGTGTTGTCTTTTCAGATGTGCTGCGACTACTGCCAGACATTTGGTAAATACCCTGGGAGCAGTGGTGACTCCAAACAGTAGTACTTTGAATTGGTAATGATGACCCGCTATCATGAATCTGAGGTATTTGCGATGAGCGGGATGAATTGGAATGTGGAAATATGCATCTTAAGTCTAGAGTAGACATAAAATCGCCCTGCTGTAGAAGTGGGAGCACTTCTTGAAGTGTCACCATGTGGAAATGCTCTAAAAGTATGTAGAGGTTTAGTTGTCTGAGGTCTAGAATAGGTCTCAAGGAGCCGTCCTTTTTGGGGATGAGAAAGTACAGGGAGTACACGCTTGTCCCTTGATGCTGGTACGGCACAGGTTCTATGGCTCCTTTAGACAGGGGAGACTGTATCTCTTACTGAAGTAGATGTAAATGTTCTGGTGACATTTTGTGAGAACGTGGTGGAATGTTTGGAGGATTGTTGGTAAGCTCCCGGCAATAACCATGTTGGATAATTCCTAACACCCATTTGTCTGTGGTGATAGATTGCCAAATGGGGAGGAATTGTAGAAGACGTCCCCAGACAGGTGTTAAATGATCGGGGGGGAAGTGTAGGCAAGTCACTGCTTGTTGGGGGAGGGTAAATTACGTGGTGTGGAACCACTGCCTCGACCTTTGTTGTTGTTGCCTCTGTATCCTCCTCTAAAGAAGCCCCTTGTAGAGGAAGATTGACTGTTGCCTTTGTAGGAGGCGCCAGTATTATCTGAGGACATGGTTTTCGACCCTCCACGGTAGAAGAAGCGACGAAAGGAGCCCCGATTAGAGGGAGACTGCAGAGCTCCCATAGACTTGGCTACTTCTGTCTCTTTTTTCATTTTTTCTAATGACTTATCTACTTTAGGCACAAAGAGATGTTCCTTGTCAAAAGAAATATTTAAAATAGACTGTTGTACTTCGGGTTTAAAACCAGAAATCCTCAACCATGCATGTCTCCTTAATAACACACTAGTGTTGATCTCTCTAGTTGCGGTGTCTGCAGCATCTGAAGCACATCTAATTGAGGAATTGAATATGAGCTTCCTTTCCTAGACTAAATCCTGGGCTTTTGCTTTGTGCTCATCTGGGAGGTGCTGTAGCAACTGCTCCATTTCGCCCCAGTGTGCCCTATCATATCTGGCTAGCAGGGCCTGGGTGTTGGTAATGCCCCAAAGATTTGCTGCTTGGGCGGCTACTCGTTTACCAGAGGCGCCTAATAGTTTTGGCCCCTTGTCTGGAGGGGGGAGCATCCCCTGTAGTCTGTGAATTGGCCCGTTTACGGGCATTAGAGACCACCAAGGAGTCTAGTGGTAACTGTCCTTTAATAAAGACTGGATCTGAGGGAGCAGGCTTGTATTTTTTATCAATTCGGGGGATGAGAATGCGAGCACGCACTGGATCTTTAAAGACATCATCGGCATGTCTCATCATACCTTTAAGCATAGGTAGAGTGTGGCTAGCCCTTTGTGTGCTACTAAGCGTTTCAAATAGGAAATCTTCCTCTAGAGATTCCTTGTGTAACTGAACCCCATGATATTCTGCAGCTCTAGCAAGTAATTCTAGATATCCTACATTGTCGTCAGGAGGGGAAGGCTTTGCAGGGTAAAGATCTGGGTCATTATCTGTAGGTGAATCAGTCTTATAATCCTTCCAGGGGTCTATTGGTAAAATATTGTGCCCCCCCCCTCCTCCATCATCATCAGGTGGTTGTGGAGAGTTAGTTGGTGTAATCAGTAAATGCTGCAAAGGTGGAGAAGTTGGTGTAGGGGAACGTGGTGGAGGAGGGGAGGGGTTAGTACCTACATTCTTCCTCTTCAAAGGAATATGGTAAAGGGTGTCCTCTGAATCAGGTTTGCGTTTCTGAGGTGATTTAGAAAGAACATGTCCTGTATCTGGATGTATATAAAGTTCCTTTTGTTTTGGGTCGATTTGAGTGTTGGGGCATCGAAAATCGGATCCTGCAGATTCGGAGGAACAGTTTTAGGTTTCGGCACCGAGGATTTCGGTGCCGGAGTAGAATGACTTTCGGTGCCGAAGGAGGCTTCTTTTTTGGTGTCAATGATTTCGGCTTCGAAACGGTTTTCGGCTTTGAGCCTGAAGGTTTTGGCTCGGTGCCAGACTTTGACCGACTCGATCCCGAGCCGGAAGGCTTAGTGACGTGTTTCGGTGCCGAGCCCGAGGGCGGGGAGTCAGAAACATCTTGTCGGTGCTGACCGTGGCCCGAAGGCAGGGGTGGGACTGAAGCCTTTTGTTTCGGCTGAGTTGGTGTTTGGGTCAAGGGGCGTTCAGTACTCACGGGACGTTGACCTTGTGGCACGCCTTCTTCCATCTCGGAGTCCGATTCTGGAATGGAGGCAAGTTCTTCTTGTTCTTCCTCGGCCCGTTGTGCGTCGAATTCATGCTCGGATCCTTTGCCGAAGATGTCCGGCGTGTATTTGACGTTTTGACTCTGCATTCGCGACGTCGAGCCCGACGATCATGGAGTGTTTTCTTCGGATCGGAACGATCTGCACGCGTCACAGTTCTGTTTGTTGTGCTACGGAGCATTTGCATTACCAGCCCTGGCACACATAGTGCAGTTACTAGGGACTTTACTAGTAAGACAAACATACCAATTATGGACAACCAATTACCATAACAATTTACACAGAGAGCATATGCACTTTAGCACTGATCAGCAGTAGTAAAGTGCTCAGAGTTCTAAAACCAACAAAAACAGGTCAGAAACAATAAAGGAGGAAGGCAAAAAGTTCAGGGATGACCCTGCAAAAAGGGCCAAGTCCAACAGACATGTATTGAATACACAGAATGGTTCAATCCTGTATGTCAGAACATAGAATAGGCGGGAGGTGTTACCCTTCTTTCGCTCTCAAAGGCTATGTACACCGGCATTTATGTGCTGCAGGCACGGTATATTGTCTCAAGCAATTATACTGAGAAAACGAAACCTCATACTAAGCAAGGGTTGAAAAAAGGACTGCTTCTATTGGCTTCTTTGGTTTCTTACTAACCTGGATTTTACTCATTTCCAGGGCAGGTGACCGACAATGGATATGGATATACTAGCTGCAGTCACGGTCATAAGAACTGCCTAGAACTAGAGATTTTTGAGGACTCAAATCACCCCAGATGGGCTTCAAGTAAACAGATTCAAGCCGTGTGCTGGTGTGTGACAAGGCAATCTGAGAACTGAGCCTGTACACCTGCAGAGACAGCATCTGACAAACTTCGGTTGGACTGTTTTACCATAAATGTAAAAGAAAAGTGCAGTTTCTCCTCAGCTGATTGAAAAGAGGTGGAAGGGGGCTTTGGAAGGGAGCAAGAGGTGAGTGTTTCTGACAATGCTGGATCATAATTGACTTGAACATTCACAAAGACATATTCGGTTATTTAAACCAAAGAAGAATTAGTCTGAAATCTTCAATTAATCACAGGGCTTGAAGAAAGAAAGCCACACCTTGAGAAGATGTGGTATTCTCCAACTTTGGGTTCGATGTCCACACCATAATCCTGATTTTCCAACCCCTCTGCAAAACCTTATTTAAAAACACTCCCTGATGAGCAAGTCCAACAGCCACTCCACTCTGGTTCCCTATGCCCAAGATGTCTACCTGAGGCAGACAACGTATCCTAGCCACCTTACAGCACTCTCAAACATCCAATTAAGGGAACTGCTGATGGCCAGCGGCTCCACCATATTCTGTGGGGCCTTGCCCATTCCAGATTTTCTATGACACCATACTCACAACCATTATCACCGCGACCCAAGCTGTCATCACTGCCTCCCTAAACAAATAAATACAGCTTTCCTAATGATTTCAAGACCTACCAAATCAAGTCAATCATACATAAACCTCTATCCAATGATCTCCAGCTACTGATCAATCAATCAATCAGACATTTGTAGAGCGCACTACTCACCCGCGAGGGTCTCAAGGCGAAAAGGGGGGGGCTGCTACTGCTCGAACAGCCAGGTCTTGAGAAGTCTCCTGAAGGTCAGCAGGTCCTGGGTCTGGCGCAGGTGGATGGGGAGGGTGTTCCATGTCTGGTTCCACAGATAACCTAAACAAAAGACCCTTGGCCACCCAAATTTTGGAAGAAAATAACATACTATCTGGTTGTCAATGAGGCTTCACACCTGTAAGAAAAACCAAAGGTGGTAGAAACGCAGTCACAACACTATTACTACCAGACCAATGAGCCGCATTAAACACAGTGGATCACTTAATGGTATCAGAAGCCGAACGATCTTGCTATTTAAGGTATCATACCGGAAAGAATCTCTTCCTACAAGTGAAAGATTCAGCATCAATTCTCTCGCTATTTTCTTAATTTTCTTTCAACACCAATTCTGGTATCCCTCTTTTATTTATGTCGCCCCTCCACTTCAAAACCTACCTCAGCTCACCAATGGAACTCAACATGTCCTTTGATATAACCTTTTACACCTATGCCGAAGAGACCTAGATTACCCTCAAGCTAAAGAAAGCAGCATATTTGAAACCTGTCTAATCTAGATATCTTCTTTCCTTCAATCTGGGGAACAATAAAGATTGATGAATCATCTCAAACTCAACTAATAAAAAAATAAAAGAAATCTTCACTTGGCCAATCAGAGACAGTTACCACTCTACAAACACCTGGTCTCAGGAATTTGGATCATCTCCAGTCACAACAATTGGTGCAAAAACTATCAGACATACCCTAGTGCCTTAAAGTGAATCAAGTTAACTGAAGACTTTCTTCTCCATGGAAACACTGTGCTGTGCCATAGTTTCCCTCATCTAGTATTCCCTCAGAGAAGCTAAAAGTCCCATTGTACACATTAAGATTATAGAAGGCTCAGAACACAGCAGCCGGACATCTGCTATACCTTAGCCTAGGTGGTAGCATCATTCCTACTGCTCAGGTCTTCCATTGGTTTCCCCTGACCCGATGCTCATCCTTCAATGGTCGGTGCTTCACCCACAGCACCATGTACGCCAACAGACTTAATTTATCCAAGTGAAATTTCTGACACAAACAAAATAAAACGCTGCTCAAGACTGGCACTTCTTCTGACCATCCCACACTTCAAGTGGCCACAGGTGCTACTTCTTTCTCTGTTTAGGCAACCAAACTACAGATCTCGATGCCGGCAGAGATGAGAAACATTCAGGTTCAACTGGAATTCAGGAAGGCGGTAAATACCAGTTTGTTACCAAACAGAAGAGTCCTTTACCATGAGCACAGCATAATATCAGCTCACTGTTCAATACCACCACAATGAAAGAATTAGTATCGCACAATAAAATGGCAAGTATGAGCATCTAAGGACAACTATGTGGCAATCACTTCTCTTGGCTTCACGCATAGCTAAAGTACTACTACAAGCTTTCGTCAACATGATAACAGCACTCCTGCAGTCCTCATGCACGACCCAAAAAGTATTCCCATATAGGGCACATTATAAACCCCCCGCCCCCTTGAAAAACACAATGAATGGCGAATTCACCCACCCATCCACCAATAATCGCTTTAAGAGGTATGAACGCTATACAAATGCTACTACAAAAAAAAAAAAAAGAGCAGCTGTACATTTCAGCAAACAGTTCTTTTTTTTCTGTCTTTAATACTTTTCTTGCTCTCACATGTAAAGTAATATTAGACAGGCCTTCTTCACAAGAAAGTCAATGACCATGGTAATTTGTTATTGTTCTACATGTCTGCCACAATCAGCAGCAACATCTGCGAGCTGGCACACCCAGCACCATATCCTCAACTTCAGAATAGTTCTGCTGACAAAGCAGGGGAAGGCATCAAGAGATCTGATATCACCCCAAGTACGGTCTCATGTGTACCATCTGCTGAGTCGGTTTTCAGCGACTACAGAAAACAAGCTCCCACAGCAGTGATGAATATCCAATGATTCCTCCTAAAAGGCACACGCGTCATGTGTGCACATTCATGCCAGTACTTGCTTAAGAGAAATCTAGGTCACAGGAACGTAAATATGGTCGTAGTTTCTGGTCAGTACTAAGTCTTGAGGGCACAGCTCCCTGACAAGGGCACTGCAGCACTGTCTTACACATGTCTCACATGAAGCACTGTTATCTAGTCATTATACTTTTGACTGTGAAAAGAGTTCTAATCCAGGTCGCCCTCTTGACAAAGCTGCCTGGCGATTGGAAAATGTATCTCCTGTGCACTCTGGTAAGCACGCTGTGAAAAATTACGGTGTTAATAAACAGACCAGACACTAAGATTAAGCACTACATGGATACACTAGACATTTACAGTGAGGTTTGCAAATAATGCCAGTTTTCAGGATGTATGTCATTGGATATTTTGATTCACTCTCAATTGCATCATTGATATGTAAATGGAAAAAAAGACATTTGAAACAGGGCACACTTAGCAATTCGAAACAGTGGTCAGGTAATTCATTTAGTGCAATAGGGTGTTGAGTGGGAGGGGAGGGGGGGCTGGCATCGACAAACATCATGAATAATATTTTTTTCCCCTTGATATTTTTTTTTATCGGAAACGAGAGGAGACTAAAATGTACAAGTTCCATGTAAAAAAAAAAAAAAAACAAGAGAAAAGTTAAAGTGGGTAAAACATAACATACATATGAGTTGCTGCAATCCATTTTACTAGTAAACATTGAAATATGTGGGTTTTTATTTGTTGCTTAAAGACGACAAAACCTGGAACATGATGACGTTGACAGTGGGAAGAGAATCCCACACTACTGGAATCCTGCCAGAGATTGACAGCTTGCTTCTTTCAGAACGTAGGATTTCAGATGAGATCAACTTTCCACTCATAAGGAAACGCGTACTCCTGAAACCGTCCTCCAGTGATGGTGGCCAATATTGTGGTAGCTTTCTTGAAATGTACAGATCCTGCAGCACAGGTTTGGCTAGGAAGCACAACTTTTAAATAATACAGTTTAATATTGAGACAAATACCACTAATACCATTACCTCATCCCTAAACAAGTTCAGATGCCTTCAAGCTCCTACAGAAAAAACATGAAATGTCTTCATAATAAATCGTTAGTAGGGAGACATAGTAAACCTTAAGGCGCAACATCGATGTAGAGTGGGGTATGTGCACTGGACTGGCACATGGAAGGGGGAAGCATCGAGAAATAACCAGGTTGCAGAAGGTGTTCAGCATCATCTCTGTACACAGATCTGTGTAGGGAACCAAAGAGTGTGCTTTAGCACTTGGTGGCCCAGCCAGGTCACCTCGGAATATGGTGCAGCTAACCATCGGTCACCATCTATTGGTGTTTTTGCTTTTTAAAATTCCTGTCACTTTTAGGTAACTTCGGATGCAACAGCCACAGTGGCGTACAGATGCACACACTAGGTAAGGTGATATATAAAAGAGACAAACACAGGTGCTTCCTAGAGAAAGGGTTGTGGTACGTGTTTTTACACTGGTTGTTTCAAGTGTTGGTTGTGCGGAGGTTTTTGGTACCACCTTGCGTCAGTGGCTCACTGGTCCCACAGCACCTGTCAATTCTAGGAAGGTGGATGTGTCCGGGTGCCGAATCAGGCTGAGATAGATAGGTCAGCTGTGCACTACAGATCGAAGCATGAGGAAAACCAAACGACCTTTCTGCCTTCCTGTAGGCATACGTGTACATTCAAACATTGTGTGTCCTACTATTTATATTCAGGAATATGCACACAGGACAAATGAAACGCAGACAATGTCTTTGGCTGAAATCATGTGTATTATTCACAGTCCAAGATGCTCGGTTCAGAGCTACATTAAAAACATACAATATCATATTCTCGTATGGAAGAGGAAGATACAGGTTATTGCTAGGAACTCAAACGGACAAATGTTACAGCTGTACAGTACAAGGGTTGGAATGCTCGTAAAAACGGTATAAAAATGCAACATATAACTTTGTAAAAAAAAAAAAAAAAGAAAACAAACAATTGTAATAGAATCTAACAGGGCAGACAGCAGTATGAAGTGGTCACCAAGGATGACAGAGGCCCATATTCTGTCACTCCCTCACGACTAGCATGACCTGTGCGTTTTGGGAAAAAATGAGTTTCTAGACTGTGTGGTAAAGATTCTAAAAATCAGAACTTCACTCAGTGTCTCCCAAAACCATTTTTTTGCCGCTTTGGGGCACACATATCCTGTCAGGGCCCACCCGCCTCTGAAATATCCACATGCTAACTGCACCTTCCTTCTGCCGTACATAAGACATCCGGGGAATCTACCCTAACTAGGCCCATAACACATCTTAAAAGGAGCACCTATAATTCTAAAGGCCAACATCCCTCTCCACGGTACAAACATCCTCTCAGGCCGCCTCTCTCAAAAAAAATAAAAATGCATTCTGCTTTCAGGGCCCACACCTAGCTGACCATGAGTGGGGAGCAGTGGAAGAGAGGGGAAGTGAGACAGACATACACACATGCAACAACGACTTATCTGGACACTCAGTTCACCCAACTGCAGCCTCGCCCTGCGGCACAACGGCATTCTATATAAACACCACAATCGTCCACATCATTCACAGATGTCACCTTTCTAAATGTTAATTCAGACACCAGCAGTATGTCCATCTTTAGCAGTGCTACTGGTACCAATAAGGCCCAGACCACTCTTCCACGCACAATGTTGTCCTATGGCTTTTTAGTTCCCCCACTATCTAGCGCTTACATTCATTCTACCACATCGTAGGTCTGCATGCTTCCTATGATTCTTTTTTGAAAAAGGTCCTTTTCTCTCCCTGTGCCCCCACAAGGCCACTAGCACTGTCACACACCAGGACAACCTCTCACTCTGAGCTCCCGTGACCTCCCCTCGCGGTCCCTCTAACTCCGATGACCCGGTCAGCCCAAGCACAGTTCCTACAGTCCTCCTGTGCCCCAAAACGATCCTTACTTCCTCATGGCGTATGAAGGGAGGACTGTAACCAAGTATCTTCTCTTTTTATACATGTATGTGGTCACTCTATATTCCCCTGCATCACACTAGGAATTAATTGGGGGAATATATAAATAAAACGCCAAGTATAATTTTATCTTCACTGAGGATACATTCTCCTCAGTAGAGACTGTTTTCACCTACACTGTTCTGGTACTGCAGGTACTCGGATTTCACAAGTGGCCAGCATCTAGGTCGGATTGTGAGCACCAACTACACTGCCTCAACTGGTAGGCGAGAGGGTCACCTGAATGTATCAAAGCTATTAATCCTGGATACTTATATTTAGATAATTATAACGATTTTCTTAAATACAGAACCTTTTATAGACTCACACATGCTTCATAAAGTAGCGAGCTGTAAATGCGTGTGAGGTAGACATGCCGGACCTTCAACAGCAGAGAAGGCATGGACACCAGCGATGGCATTGGTGACTGACTGAAGTGTCATAATATCGAAAGACCACGGTGATGAGCGGGCTGGCCTCAACGTCTAAAAAGATAAACCTGACAGAGAGGTAGGGGAGCAGTAGAGGGACTTTTACACTGAGGTTGAAGATGCCGGTAAGACTTTGAGTGGCCTGAATTGGAGCGACCCAAGTATTCCTTCCCGGAGAGTGCTTGGGATCTGGAGATAGGTTTTCAGCATTAGGGGAGGAAAAAGGAGGGGCCCAATAAGAAATGCAAAACTCCAGAAGCTTCTAGCGACCTGTTTGGGAAAAAACTAAACCAGTTAATTGATCTCTGTGTCCCACATGAGATTGTCTGGTAAATTACAAAACTCAAGACATGCTGGTCTGAATAGAGGCAATGCACACTCTAAAAGAGGTGTCATCATATAACTTTATTTCGTCTTACTGGGCTCAGGTTGTAAAAGGGTACTATTCTCTTTCATGCCCCATAAAGTAAATGAGATAGCCTTCTAGTTTAGAGTACAAAACTGTACTGATCAGCCGCTCATACCACAAAACCTGAAGCAAGGACTGTTTGAGATCTTTCTTTCTTCTGAAAGCTCAGAAATAGTGCAAGGCTCCAGTTACGCCACAGCTGCTAATATTGCATGATACAGAATCTATAATGTGTCCAGGAATGACCTCCGAGTTTTTGCAGTGGGTGAGACGTTTGTCTTGAAACAAGTTCCACTGACCAGAGAATAACCATCTAATGCTGGGCTTGTAAAACAGGGTGTCATTTTACTATGTCTGCTGTCAGGTGGCCGTTAAGGGAGTTTAAATAAGTTAATTAATAAAAGAAGGAAGTGCTGAATAGGTAGGTGTGTTGTATTTATAATTCCAGATCTTCATCACGTCAAGGAAAATTAAATAAGTTAGTTTATAAAACAAGGAAGAGTTGGATAAGTTTATTTTACTTATGATCCCAGCTCTTCATCATAGGCATCTTCCTTGAAATACTAAATATTAGTCTCTTTCTGCAAATGTGCTGAATCCTGGAACACATTTTTTTAAACGCATTTAAAATGTTTCTTTAACTATCATAGATAAAAGTACCTTTAGGAGGCAACATATTCGGTCTTTAATAAAGGCATTTTAAAGACGAGTAGTGACGAGGAAATACATATGGCTGAAAAGGTCACTTTAATCCCCTTCTTCACACTGACATACAAAACAAAAAACAATGGGGGCATGAATGCATCACCAATTGGATAACCCAGTTTTGACATTGGTATTCCAGAAAACTTGGAGTCAATTAGGGTAGTCCAGTCTGACAGGAAGAAAAGATAAAGGATCTTTTGACCAGTTTCCAGTTATGTGTCTGGCTTGAAGGCAAAGACTTTGGGGTATTAATTCAAAGAGGATGTTCAAGTGTCGACATTTCTCCAGTGCTGATCTGCAAACCTCAGTGATTAGCAAACCTTATCTGGCAGCAATAGCTTTTTTTGCTTGAATAGAGTGATGGTCTTGGAGCTGCTAGGGTCTTTCCCAACACTGCTGGGGACTCTCAGGTATCAAGGTTCTAGACGGTGTTGTTGCTGCTGGTGTGGCCTGCACCAGCAGGTGCTATGAATCCATTTGCTCTGAGCAGATTTGCATCGCCCATGAAACTAATGTACTCTGGGGGAAATCCTTTCCAAGTTTAAATGCTAAGAGCAGAGAAGAGAAGATTCCCTAGCCTCTTGCATATGTGAGAACAGGTGCCCACAGACAGACAGAATCGGGAAAACAAAGAAAATCTTGCAAGCTAATCAGGAACTGACGCTTCAAAGAGGCCAGGGCTTGTGCCTCTAGGAAACAAATGTTTGCATCCGACGTTGACAACGGGGCACCAATGCACCTTCTGTTGACCCAAACCATCGAAAAGGACCCTAACAAGCTTAAAGTGCAGCATCCACTTACTCATTTAGCACAATGAGTTGGCTCAAGTTTTCTGTAGGAATAGCCAATATCCACATCTTCAAGGTCAGACTGTCTCATGGACAAGATTTCCACCCATACCTTTGTTCACAAAGAACACTGTCCCGGTATGGTCAGTGAAAGCCAACAAACATACTTGATACCAAGGCATGAAAAAAGTTTAGGGCCCCAAAAAATAAATTCTTCAGCTACAGGATGCTCTGCTGAGCTGCTCAAGTGTTCGTGAACTGCAAGTCTTGAAGTTTCACTGAGGCAGGTTTGCTTTGCAGCTGTATTCTGCAAAACCTGATTTTAGAGACACTGCACCATCCTGGCAATGAGACCTTCTTTGGCTACAGTTTTGGAATAGATAGAATAAGGGTCCCTTTCCTACCAAGAAATGTGCCGAATAAAACTAATTCCTGCACTTGAAGCCAGGCATTAGGCATCATCTGGATGGCTTTGGACCTCTCTGCCGACTGAAACACCACCGTGGTGGAACAGCATTTTGGAAATTATGTCCAGTATGAAGAGATGTAACTTGCTCCGATAGAGGAAAAAACCTTGTCTGACACAGTGTTCATCAGTATGTTCTAAGACAATCATTGCAGGTGACCTCTCTACTCATTCTTTTTCAATTGCTGCACAGGGGTGTGCTGTTCTATCACCTTTCTCCAATAAACCTCCTACCGAATGTGCTACCCTAAAAACCTACATCATGGTTCCCCAAACCACATCCTTACTTTGTTGCTGCACTGCATATGCCCACCTACTGCCTAAGACCTATGCAACTGTGTTTCACTTCAGGCTTATTTTTCTGGATGGCGACTGAAAAGTTGAAGATCCAGGATCAAACAAGGACCTGTTTTTCACCCAACATTAAAGAATTTAGAGTTAATTAATAGTAATCTCTATGGATGAAGAGGGCTCAAAAAAGTCAGCCTTGCTTCTCAGAGGTCTGAGCAAAGGTTTTGGAAAAACACTCTGGATGAAGACTTATTCCAAGTTGTCTTATGGTCACTGGAGGAATGAGCTGGCATTGCACAGGACCCACCAAAACTATGAGCAGTTGTGCTGGCCCTAAAAAAGCCACAAGTAAGCCAAGGCTTCTTCGGCATTAGCAGGGTGGTAAGGCTCAACAAAGACTTTGCCAAGATCTCTAGTCTGACACTTGGTCAGCACATGAGTGGAAGCAGAAAAGAGCGAGTAAAAGGGCAGAGCCACCAATTAACTGTAGGTATCCTGGTGAAGAAGTTAAATGCCATACAGGACTATCTATAGACGGAATAGACAAAGCAAAGAATGTAAATCTCTTTGCACCGCAAGCCAGCTCCGACCATTGAACAATCAGTTGGTGCGTTGTCGGTACAAGGTCTTGGTAAGAATATGAGCCACCACGTTTTACATTACTTTGAAACATTTGCTCATTGCAAAAAACAATTCTTTATAGCACTACAGCTAACATTGTAAAAATTTGATTTGTAAAGGCCACATGATGCAAGATTCTTTGGCTGGATTTGAGAAGACCGCATTCCCAACCTTTTTGTCCACCAAACAGATCTGAAAAGTCAAGGGATAGTTTTTGTGAAACACACCCTTTTGATCACTGGGATTGGTGCAGGAAGATTTTCCTATTTAGTATGGATACATTATTCAGAACGATTGGTGAATGACCACTGACTTAGTTTTAAAATGATTAAGATCTTACCAATTGAGACCCATCCATTTGGCAACAAGTTACAACGGGCATTCGCCTTCAAGAGATCAGAGTTTCAGAACAATGTGTAGGACTAAGAAAAGCCCAAAGGAATGAACCAATCATGTGAAGAGTAAAATGCAAGCACTGAAAAACAGGGGTGAGAAAGCAGGAGTAATGAGGTACCCAACACGTCTTGATTTAAACACAGCAGAAGACGGTGACATATCCACCAACTGAGATCTATTAGGCAGAAGAGATGAACTGAAATTCATAAAAGCAGTTGACACAGAATGGGTAGAGGGTACCGTTATTTCCTCAAAGTAAACTCGGGGCATTGTGGTTGATCATGAGACCCACCACAAAAGGAAATTTTCTAGGTGTCATACCGAAGATTTCAAAGAATTGCTCCTGTGATCAAGTAGAAGCATGACTGGCTAGTCCAGGATTCTCTTCACCAAAGTGCTGAAGCAAATAAACTCCCTCCCACCTGTGTGAGGTACCATTTGAAGTGGCCTCCTTTCTCAGTGACTGGGCCGGAAGGATGCTCTATTTGGCTCAAATTATTGGGACATAGGGACTGTGCGCATTCATTTACCTTCTTCCTAACTACAAAGTAATAAAATCCCTGTGGAGCCCGTACCATCAGTGGTAAAACCTTTTCAAGGCTTTGCCTGAAGAGAAATACTGGTATTAAACAAATATGGCGGCAGAGCTCAGGCATGCATTGCATGTCGCTGTGGAAATACTTTTGTCCTATTTCTTCCTATGGGGAGAGGGGGGCTATGGAACAAGTGGGCTGTGGATGTAAGAGTGTGGTGAGGTGGTTCTCTTCAAACTACAAACCCCTGTTTGGGAGCACATAAACAGGACACAAACTGGTAGCAGCAAATACAGACAACTCTTTCAAAAATCTCCAACACATGCCCCTTTATCACACACTCGTCTTTCTCTGACAAACCCAACTGCTGTCCGTATCCTGCTCAGGCATGCCACCCTAACATAACCTAGTGAGGGCAGCTCAGTCCATGGTCTTCTACTCACCAGCCGCATCAGGTGAAGCAACCTCCTGCCCAGGCACCAGTTTTAACACATAATGGACTAAATCTGAGGCAGACTTTGGCACTTCCCAAGACTACATAACTCCTAAACACTTTTCCTCACTCATCAGAGACCTCATTTGGGTTAGAGAAATAGGAGGGTAGGTGGGAAAGCACACAACCCTTAACCAAATTGAAGATTTAAAACAATCTCATCTCGTCCAGAGGTATTCTCAGTTTGTAACCTCTTTAAAAAAAATATATGAACACTCCCCCCTTTCACAGATAAAGCCAACTTATAAACATTTATCGTGTTATAAGCTAAAAATATACATTCCCAGAGTTTTGTATTTATACATATACATTTATAACATCTTAAAGTACAAATGTGCAAAGTGTAAACAAGGCGGTCCCACAGGGTCGCTGCTACCTCCTGCCCTGGATGGACGGACTGATGGGCGGCTGGCCTCCTGCGCACGGCCTGCTGCCGCACAGATGGTTCTTGTACAGACATAGTTCCTCCGCCAGGGCTGCTTAGAGCCGCGTTGGTTCCTCTTCACTGTCGCTGCAATTTCCACAACAGTCCTGAGAGATGGTGGGGAGGTGACGAGGGAAATCACCAGAAAGAAAGCAGATGGGACAGAGAGAAGCAAAGCAAGCAGAGCAGAAAGTTACCATAGTGAAATACTTTCAGCAATAGAGGGGTGAGACAGCAGGGTCATCATGTGAACACAGCATAAGCAAGATGCTAATCTTGAACACAGATGGGGCTGAGCAATGCAGTGGACAAATCTTGTGAAAGCCCAACCCTTACCCACAGAGCAGGATTGGTGAACTGTCTTGTTACCGTGTGGCACGTGGGGAAAGAAGGGAAATTAGAGAGTGACTATAACATAGCAGCAGTTTGCAGCAAAAGAAACCATAAATCCGTATAAATATAAATTTAGGAGTCTGCAAAGTTTGTTGCCGAGTGAAGGGCAACTATTCACCAAACAGCAAAGTCATGTCATCTGCTGATATAGACTCACTCTCTCCCCATAGTTGAACTGCCTGTGAACCCCAATGACTAACATAGGATTGAAACTGTTTCCTGCATGTGCAGAGCTGCAGACAAGGTGAAAGAGTTGATGCGACTAACACCACTGCAAACCCAACCCTACAGCAAACTAAGCATTGAATAGACTACAGCTGCCTGTCAAAAAACTACTAATTGCTTCAAAACGTATCCCAGTGAGTGGGGGCAAAAATCTGCAGAGAATATGCAGCACAAATCTGTTTATATATGTGACCTGCATGGAGCAGTTCAAATTCATACAGGTTGTGGATGACCTGCTTTATGCAGCAAGCGCTCTCAGATTCCAGCCGAGAACAGATAAACAAAAAAATTAAGCATTAGGCTTGAGATAAACAAGTCATGAATCAGAGTCTGACTCAAGTGGGCTCCCACCATAACATGGGAGGAAGCCAGTGAAGCAGCCGTATTGGCAGAACTCTGAATGGCATCACAGATGCTCTTCCACTGGAGTGGGCCTCTGGTGACAACTTGTTCCAGAAGCCCATTCAGCAGTTCTATGCAAACCGTCGCTGCAAGATAATCAGTGATGTATAATCTAGTACATGCAGACCTCATGCAAGAAACAGCACCAGCTGAGGTAGCCTTCAAATATCCTGGCCAGGGCACAATGACAAATGATTCCCTCACGGACAACGCAGATGCGCGAGGAGGAAAATAAAAAGGGATCTGGAATAAGACAATTCTGGTATGGGGGCAATTTTGGTGGACACAATGGAATGTCCAACATATTCAGATGTACTCTTTCCAGAGGATAGTCAAGCTTGTACACACAACTTACAGTGGTATTCAGAAGTGAACACACATTTAATGGTCTCGAAGGAGGTAAGTGATTTGGTTTGGCATGGTTTAATAAACAGAAAGAAAGAGTGCATTACCAATGTCTGAAAGAACTTAACCCTCAAGTGGAACTCTGCTATCTCAATCATCCTGGTGGGAAGGGGAATGACAACATAGTGACAGACCAATGATGCTCATTTGCCAGTTTGTTCTAAACCTGCGATCTTACTGAAGGAACAGACATTTTACAGCAAGCAGCAATCCTCTTAACACCCATAGCCTAACAAATTTGAGAACCCTCTTCCAGTTCTAATATACAAGAAGTCAGCATGTAGATAAACTGAGAACAGCCAGCCTGCGGAGTTGCACTGAAGCTAGCATTTGAGCAAAAACAAGCATTTTGACTCAGAAGAGCAGACGTGACTGAAAAATGCAGGTTTTGAAGTGACGTTTTCAGTGTGACTGAACAGCACAACCAGTCGTACCGTCAGGCTCCTATAGAACCAATATCACAGCACCAAATACTACCACTTTGTATATCCAACTACAAGTGTAAGAGAAACCATATGAAATACTGCTATATATTTGGGAGCGGAAAATGCAGCACCCAAGACATGGGCTTTTTACACTGTGGAAAGTCCCACTAGTGTCCAATGGTCACTGTTTTCTCTCCAATTCTCACTTTGGAACCTCAAGTGCTACAGCATCATCCTCAAGGACGAGTAGAGACACTAGACTTGCTGCCCTTCTAAAGTATTCCAGTGACTACTTGGACCGTAGGCCCAAGACGGCCCAGCTTAGTTTTGTTGAGAATACGGTTTTATTTCAGAATGCAGGTTTCGATCTTACTGCTTGTCTGGCTTTGTAAGGCTTGAATGCTTGGGTTGATTAAAAATCAGAAGAGCGTGAAGGTATTTGGAAAAATTACTACTCCAGTCGTGCACCGCTAAAGAACCTAATCAGTAGTAGATGAAAATAAATTATTTCTATTCAATGGAAGGTCAATTACTTTGTCCTCCACGTCCTCCTGCGGACGTGGATCATAGTCAAGAGTGGTGACTCAGACAGAGTAGTTGCCCTGTACCTGGCTGCTGTGCCTGCGATCTTTGGGCATGACAACCGAATATTTAGCTATGATCTCACCTTTAGCAGGGCTGACCTTGCGAAGGGATCCAGTTGGGATTTGGGGGTGAAGGTGTAAGAGAGCACTGACCAGTCATGTCAACCGATGAACAGGGGACAACAAGCTGCATGCTCATTGGCACTTCTGAAGCATGAACTTCATATGGATACGATTTATCATATGCATCCCAATCTCTGACCTCTCTGAACATCAGAGTACAGTATGGGGTGCTGGAAGTTTACAAATCTCAGCCAAGGCAACATTGATTATAATAAAGACTTATTAGTATATTACCAATTGCAGCAGTGTTCAAAATAATGGTAAGGGTGAGCAGCACTGTTTAGGCCCTTTCAGACCACCACAAGTATTAAAATTACCAAATGGGGAGGGGATATTAGGGGAATTGGGGAGGGGGTGGAAATTGGCCTGGTGGTAAGGACTGTGTTGAGACCATTTATCCATATATTCACTCTACTTGCTGCAGATGGGTCCTCCATAGCTTTTCAAACATTCCACATTTTCTTTCGCAGAAAAGTGTAACACCATTGATTGATTTACGTGTCTTTGCAGATCCCTGTATAAGCAAAAATCTAATGCTAATTGAGGACACTATGTTTGGAGCTTATGTGTACTGAGATGAACAGCCAACAAGATTGTGGGTTAAACCTAATTGAACAAAAGGTCAGCAACAACCTAGGTTTACACAGTCAAAGGTAAATTCTGCCAAAAGCAGTGCTTACTAATGAAAACAGAATTGAGGCTAGAAACTCATCTCCATATTTCTTTCATCCAAGTTTCGGGCTGTCAGTGACAAACATTTATGTGCGCATATGTATTAAATACAAAGTCATGTTTCAAGAGCATTTTAATGTCAAAATTCACAGTTCTGGATGCTAGCCCTAGTAGTAAACTATTACCATTACATAGCATAGAAGGAAAAGAGCTGGAAGAATGTACACATTAGATTGAGGCTCACAAAGGTCTTCCACTGATATTTCCAAGATTGGCAAGACAGGACCAGGTACCACAATATGTGCAGGTATTTTTCAGATATAAGACACCAGTGACCTTGAAAACTGTCTAATTAAATAGAAGCAGGCAAACCTGTCCAGCAGGAGCGCCTCATGCATTGAACATCTTGAGGAATATTCTTAAGACGAGAACTGCAAACTGAGCACTGAGATCTTAGTACAGTTTACAGACTACAGACAATCTAGGGTCTCTGTGGCTCTCTGATTTTAAGATCTCTTGTTCTCAGCTGATGCAGCAATATGATTTGAAGCCTATGCATTAGCCTCCAAGTTTGCCCTTTTTCTTGTGTATCATACGGATGGTGGAGAGATTCAATGCACCAAAACACATGCATATTATAAATGGCAGCACACTACTCAACTAAATGAAGGCTTTGCAAGTTGGCGGAGAGAAAATGCCATAGAGACTGGTACATCTTTAGAACGTATCCTAAATATTCTCAGATGGTTTGTAACAGTCACAGTTTTATTTCCAACCTAGTACTTGGCAGTTATACATTTGCGAAAGGCAGCTTTCAAGGAACATTGGAACAAATCAAACATTAAACTGCTGGGAGCAGATCGTCTTTTTCTACAGTAAGTGTCTCATACTGTACTTAGATGTGCTATGAATAACTTTGAAACGGACCTTAAACGAATGGCAGGCTCTACAGACTCACTTCAAGCTACCAGAAGAGGAAAAAACATGACAGACTTTAAAAGACTTTTTCCATGAAGATGCGTTCCAAAAAGGAATTGAGCCCAAGACTGCGGGATTCAATTAAGGGTGCATGGTCGGATCTTCAACGAGCAACAGAAAGGAAACCGATCGGTGCATCACAGAGGACTTGGCAAGGTGAGGTATCTACCTGCTTCTAAACCAATTAGTAGGACGAGGGACCGTTAAGGTAAGTAAACTGCCATCAATTGGAAAATGTAGATGATGATGATGATGATGAATATATTCAGTTAGATACCGGCAGATCTATATTCAGTCACAGCTTCAAGGGAAACCTGAATAGATAACCGCTTACATAAGAGCAACGTAAATTTAACTGAAATTCTCAGGCCTGAAACTACTTCACCTTTCTTTGTTAATTACATGCACACTGTATTCACAGGCTTTATCCTGCCCACATCATCTTTTCTGGATGAACTTCCGAGAAAATCCGATGGACACAGACGCATCCATACTACAGTATACATAGCATACCTGAGAAAAAAGACAGCTCGAGCAGGTCTCTGCCCCTCCTTTAATGAAACAGACATCTGCAGCTAATGCCATGTAGAAAAGACATGAGCTTGGTCGATGATGGTGTGTTGAGTGTGTTCCTCCTGAATCTGTAGGTGGAGTCCACAACATAATCAGACTCCAGGACACTGGAATGTCTAGTTTAGCGTTTTTTTGGTAGTTTTTTTGAGAGTTTTATATAGCGCGAACTAGACCCGAGAAACCGGGTATCAGAGCGCTTTACACGAGCACTAGTTTCGTTACAGAAGGACACATTCATTTTTTTTGTTAGGCACGGGGAGAATAAGTGATTTGCCCAGAATCACAGGATGTTTTAGCGTCGTTGCCGAGACTCGAACCTGGTTCCCCAGCTTCGAGGTTGACCGTTCTAGCCGTAAGGCTACATCCTAGTGGGCTAGAACATTTTATCCGAGCATTTGCACAAACAGCTGCGCCTACTTTCTGTTTTTAATCTATGCTAAATTACTATTGGGTACCTCAAAGTTCTACCGCACTCCACTTTTTTCAGTATATATAAACTACACATTTGGCAAGCATCTTCTGTTCAAAATCGTGCTAGCCACCGAAGAAGACTGTTTGCTTTTTGAGCTGTTTTCTAATTGCAGATGAAGGAATGCACTAATATTCTTTAAATCTCACACCAATAAAGATGGAGCTCAAGGCGGTGGGGAATGCTGCAGCAAAGTGCCCAGAAGTGTCTGGTCTGAAAAACAGAGCGCTCCAAGTTCCTGTGAACAGTTAAGTAACATGGTGCTATAGCAGATGTCCAATTGAGTACTTCACTCTGAATTTCAAATGTAGTGTTGGGTGTTTCCTCCATTGAAAATTCTAAAGACCGTTTTAGACAGCATCTCAAAGACTGAAGCTGTGCTGGAACTATTGCTTTAAAGACCTATTAAGCAACAATGTTTATTTGGGTTCTCTTAAATATCCGATAGCCACATTACAACAGCTTCAGAATGCAAAAACCTATTTTTTTTTTTTGCAGATGCAGGAGCTCTACGCTCGTTCACAGTGAGTTCAAAGTGCCGAGTACGACCCACTAGGCTTACAAAAATGTTTTAAAAAACCCAGACTGAAAATTATTTTTCAATTGGCTGCGTCTTGGAGTGCCAACTGTGCAAGTCCAACTTGCAAAATATAAAGATATGGCAGGACTTCTTCGAACCCAATCATTTTAAATTCACCAGGGGCCATTACATTAGAATCAAAACCTGCTTGCTTTCTAATCCAGGTCGCATGAGATGTTTTTGACCTGTGGGATATGGGCTTTGTCACGAAGGCAGCCATCTTGATGATTATAATTGCTCTTAACAAGCCCCCAACAACATCAAAGTGTAGTGAGGAAGGGTGCTCAGAAACATCTGCTGACTGACCAGACAGCATTAAAAAAAATTATAAGAACTTCACTTGCCCTCAAGATGTCAGGACTGAGGACATTTACGTTAAAAAGTAAAGAGCAAACATCCATACTAGATTATATAACTGGAGGCTGTCTTTAAAAGTGGTGGTGAAACTAATGTGGATTCTACATTTTCTTAATATAGGACTTGTGAATGTCTGAATGGTAAAGACTCTAGGGGGCTGTTTCTGCTTTACCATTTATTTGTAAATGTGCTTAATCTCCGCTTTGGTTAGACCATGGTTCTAAAGGGCAGCCTGCACATGGGAGAAATTACAAGAAAAATGTGCTCTTGGTAAGGTTTTCAGACATCAACCACCTGCTCACCTTAATGAACTCCTACCAAGTCACTTTGTAAACTTTTTTTGTAATATCACATATACACTGTTCTCTCTTATGACAAACCTTAACCAGGCTTTCTAAATCACGTGCAAGGACCTGGCTTACGACTATGTGCTGGCAAATGCTGACTATCCCTCGTTCCGTAAGAGTCAATTGTGCTGAATATATGGTGAAGTTCAGTTTAATATGAACAATATTGCAAGCACCGATTATGGAACCTACTAAGGGTTGAGGGAGCAGGGTGTTCCTTTCACCACCTACAGAATTAGTAAGGACTGTGATCTTAACAGGCATCCGATGAACCCAGAGATTTAGCTGGCTAGCACACAACTGATCTAGGTTGTTCAGCCAATTCACATTATTATACTAAAATCAATATACAAGGTGATCAAAACTTTAACAGTCAGCCACATACTTCATCTTGGAAACAAAGTTGACAAAAACATTTGAACCACTCCTTTATAGCACTTACTGCCGCCTTTTTCCCCATTTTAAAGTACTGTGAAGTACATGTGTTATATTACTGAAAAGTCCCTGTCTTCAGGCATAAGCAGACCCAAGGGAAAAGGACTCCTAAACTATTGTGATTTGAGGAACTCAAGCATATTTCACTCACAAAAGGCTAAACCAAAGCATGACTAAGTCATAACCAAAACCTTTATCTCACAGATCATAAAACTCCGCCTAAACAGGGCAACATTCCAACGTCTTCAAGCAAAGAAGACTATTGAGAGGCCCAAGAATGGGCTGGGAGACCAAAACTCAAGGGGATGTTATCAAAAGTTCAATGCCGCCTACCGTACAGCTACCATGAAAATAGAAACAATGGCAAAATAACACAGAGTAGCAGGCAGGAATCCTTAATTTTTCATCTATAGCCTAAAAGGTCAAAATGTATTTAAATATGGGAGCTAATGCCCATGAGCCCCTGACCAAAGGGAAGAAGTAAAGGAACTTAAAATGCCTCCTCACTTTAATTGTATTGGGACGTTGTCCAAGGAGGTTGGTACAAAGACAACCCTATTAGTCTGCATCCAACAATAATCAGATGCCTTGAACTGGGAATCTAAAACCTACTGCTTACAAAGCTTGCTATCCTTATAAACAAGTGACTACACAGGTCTCTCTAAACAGCAGGAATACTGAACGCATTACAAATCGAGGAAACAGCTGAATGGACGAGTACAATGAAGCTGGCTATTCCTGAACACAGGTAGAATACAATGGATATAAGCAACACTACTGGAATTGAGCGGTTAAATTCTCTCTTTTAATCCTGCCCACCTAACACTTATTTAACTAAGGAGAGTTAGTTTGCTGGTCTAAAGCTCAATCTACCTAGGTCTCCCGACGTAAAATAAAAAGTGATCCACTCAACTCCTGCAGAGAATGGGAACGACACCCAACCTGTACCCCTTCCTCTAGGTCTCCAAGGCAGGGTGGCACGTCTGCTGCCACCCCAGCCAAGACAGTAAGAACAAAGAACAGACTACACACAACTTGGTTTGGGTGTTGGGTGCGTGGAGGGCAAACAGGGGAATGCATTAACCAATGAATTTGTTGCTTTACAGTGTTTTCCATTTTTGAGCTGTAAACCGCGCTATATGTGTCAAGTGCCATAGTAATAAAGTGGAGAATAATGATCACCCTTTTATCACAGCGATAACTGAAGTTCTTTTATCCCTCTGTGAACTCAGTCCTTGTACCTCTCACCTCCGCTAACGCCCATCTGGTGCTAGCATTTCTCTGCATGTCCCACATGCTGGCACTGCCTTGAAGAGGCCCAAAAGATCTCCCCGTTTGGGCCAAATGCTGCCGGGTACCACCAAGACCTACCACCCCTATCCAAATGATGCTGTCCTGCTTGCCCAAAAAACACTGCTACCCAATGTCTGCCAAATTACCTTGTTCGCTTATCCAAACAATGCGGAAATCCATACAAATATCTTCCCTGCCCAAAAATACAGACAGCCGCCCAAGAGTTACCTATAAATCCTGATGTAATAACCTTAAATTGACCCCAATTCCCACCTCATCGTAACCACCTAACAAGAATTATGAGCAGCTCTAATGTGGCACCTTATTAGCCGCAGACAAGCAAAGGGTGGGAGGGAGAGCAGACAAGAAGACAAGGAAAGGTGTGTTGAGCGCTTCTCTGGTAAAAGAGAAATTATGGTGTGCCAGTGTGTAGCAGCAGCAGCAACAGCAACAGCGAAGGACAAGCAAGGCCTTGACTGAGCCTGGAAGAAACATGAACTCAAGTTTAGGCCTGCAGAAGTTGTTCGTTACTCCTCCCACATCTCTCTGACATAATAGCACCATGCTTTGATTTAGGCGCCAGCCTTTCAGAAGCCATCACAATTTCTAGAGAAAGAAAACAGCCCCAGTGGGGAAGAGCATGAGACATGCACAGAAAGCATGCAAGAACATCATTGAAACAAGATGAGCAAGGGCTCCCCTAAAAACCCAGTGAGACAAGCAGGTACTGCACGAAAACATCCAAGAAATGCAACAGGAGTTGGGATTGTGCATGGAGATCTTTGAAGTGGGAACTGCAGTATTGTGGAAACACCCCCCCAAGGAAACAGAGACACCAACAGGAGTGTGTTAGAGAACCTAGAAAATAAGGGATTAGCAGGGGGCGCGCAACAACACTCATGAAACACTATGCATGCATATATTGTATAACTCAAATTGTTACAAATCAACAGAAGCAAAAAACAGTTAAAAAAACAAAAAAACATTTACTTTCAGTATGTTTTGGCCAGGTGGTGGTCCCGACTAAAAGACAGTTCAGCAGCAAAACCAAAACATTTTGTTGCTGAATTTTGATAGGGGGCCCCAACTCAATCACTAAGAGGCAGAATTGTGAAAAGCATGTGAATTTAGAAGACATTTAATGCTGCAAAAAGACAGGTCAGCAGTAAAACCACAAAAAACACTGAATTATGATAGTGTTAACGCGGCTTCAATTAAAAATGACCAATCAAAAATGCCCAACGTTCTTTATTGTTATGTTATGTGTATTTGTAAAGTGCACTATCACCCACGAGGGTATCCTGGTGCTGAGGAAGTGTGCGCGCCTAGCCCTGCCTGTGGTAGGTTGGTTAATTGAAAAGCCGTCATTGGTACTTCTGGTGACCAAACATGCATATTATTGTAGCCGAGTGTTCCATTCATTATTAAAACAAAGCTGCACACACAATAAATCACAAGACAAGCCTGGACAATAAAGAAAAAAACAGGCTACTTACTCAATTTGCACCCCTACTGCTGAGATCTCATATCTAAAGGGCTAAAGCACTAAGAGTAAGAGTTGGTGTCCATTGCATTGCATGGACAACTTTCGGTGGACACAGCGATGTTTTCTGGTCGCACAGATCTAAGTATGAGTAGCTGGCACCGAAGAAAACAGTGAGGGGGATGTCCATGTGTATCTACAGCCACACATGCTACGAAATAAATAAAAATATATATATATATATATATATATATATATATATATATATATATTCATTCAGGTATGCGTGATAATCTGAAAATGTTTAGCCAAGATATTCTTCAACGTGGTGTGGCCAAAAGGCATTAAACAGTGCTTACATTAGCTATGGGATGGAATCATGGTGAACTCAATGGGGAGGTGATAAACGCAACAGATGCTGCTTTGAAGATAACTAGCCCTTGAAAATAAACTGGTTCAAAAGACAAGCCACCAGGTAACAGAAAAAAAAAACGTTAATGAGCTGTACCAATAGTTTTGCAACTTGGACTGTTCTGAAGTCACATAATTTACTTACGTTTGCCATCTAGTGGTTGTATAGAAAATTCATTAAAAAAAAAAATGAATCAGCCTGAGAGTCGAGACTGGATGCGCATCTGTTGCGAGATCCTAGTGTGACGTCCCGACATGAAGCTAGCTTCAGATTGTGTCCTGGTTGCATCCCATTCCCCACTGATCCAAAAACACAACTACTGAGAATACAACTACGCCAAATGAGGAAAATACTAAGGTACCAAAGGGAAGGAAGTAAACGAACTTAAAATGCCGCCCCATTTCTATTGTAGTGAGGTGGCTGTGGTTAAGGGACAGGGCTTGTTTTTGGCGTAAAGGAGAAGGTGGGGGTTAAGCAGATGATCAAAGGTGGTTTGTGCTAGGGATAGAGGTAGATGTAAGCTTAGGGCTAGGGACAGTTGTAGCGCTAGGGTTATGGTTAAGGATCAGCATTATGGGTAGGTAGTATGATTCGATGTGAATATTCAGTTGCAAAGCTCTACCTCACACAGAGGACGGACGGGTCATAAAAACGCCTATTTAAAAAAACCCTTAAAGCTGCAAAACTATGACACTGATTCACTCGGTTTGCCTTTGCAGAGTGATTCGGTTGCTGATTCAAATGCACTGAGTAGATGAGCAAGTGTATATTAAGTAATTGACGGGTCTGAGCTACGGGCGGATGAAGTTTTGTTTATAAAACTTCTGGGGGCATTGGTTTCAATACAGTCATGTTTGGGACCAGTATGTGTTCAGCTTTAAGTGTCTGTCCTGCAGATACAAGAGAGGAATGTTATGTTCTATAGCAGTCGCTGCCTCTTGTGTTCTTGTAGACTGTTTTCTGGGTTTTATTAGTAAAGGTATTCGAGAATACTAGTAAAATGTGTGTATGCAACTGAGAATCCATTTTGGTAATCCAGACAAACTACCTGCCATTCCATCACTTTTACTCACAAATGAAATTAAACGTCTCACATTCTGCATTCTCCAGGGCTAATCGAAAACAACCACTCTTTGCAAATCTGCAGTGCACAGGGTTCTTCCTGCTCTAGTTTGTTGATGTTTGAAGAACATTAGTAGTCCAACAGATTGATTCCTACGGAAAGATAAACTGAACTTCCGGAAAAATCTTTAATTTTCTCAGACCGCTAGTGTGTATATATATATATATATATATATAAATATATTCATATTCACTGAAAAAACCATAGGTTTCAGGGACGTTATAGTTAGAAATTAGCATTTAAAAAACCTTAGAAATTCACTGAAAAAACCACAGGTTTCAGGGACGTTAGAGTTAGTTGGACATTTCGCTGGTACAAAACCAGAGAAATTTGGCTGTTATAGTTAGTAGAGGTAACTATAACTCGCGCCCCCGCAATGCACTGCTGATGACGTCACATATTACATCACTCATGACGTGGTCAGTGACATCACTGATGACATCTCCGATGACATCACTGATGACATCATCCATGTGATAATCTGATGCACCTCCTCACACCCTAATAAAAACTTTTATACACCCACTCTAAAATACAAACTACCAATATTGAAACCATAGACAGACCAATAGCAGTTAGTACATACCCGATCAGTGATTCCTAGGTCTACACACACACACACATCCACTCATTCACCCATACATGCAGTCACTCATCAATACAGCACTATCATATGCACTCATACACCTATACATATACTCACACACTGCCACTCATCCATAGACTTACTCACACACCTACTCAGTCATGCAAAGAATCAATCACACCCATTTACTCACCTATACAGTTATACAGACCACCTCACTTATTTATACAAATACTAACACATACTTACTCTCTTATACAATCTCTTATACAATCACTGATACAAGCACACACTCATCCATACAGCCACTCTCACAATCACTCACTCTCACGTATAGTCATTTATATACTCCAACACTCACATATACTGCCTTTCACATATGTAGTTACTCACACATATACCACTGAGACATCCATTCACTCACCAACACACCCATACCCACACTCACCCACCCATACAGCCCTTCACAGATGCACTCTTGAACCCATACACCCAGTGAATCACCCACTCACACATCTATGCACAGAGTCACCCACCCCCACCCACTCACACAGACACTAGGGCACCCATACAGATACTCAGACAACCAATCAATAATCCATATAGACAGTCATGTAGCTACTCACCAACCCATGCAGCCGCTTATACACCAACTGACAGACTGATACAGACATTTACACAGTTTACTCACTAACCCATGCATTCAGTAAGATACGCTTAATCAGTCACTTATACAATCAGTCACGCACCTACTAAATCATCCATTCAGACACTTATACACCCACTCATTCTTCAATACACCTTGGTGTATATATATATATATATATATAACATTTAAACTTTACAGAAACACACATTCACTGGATGATGTCATCAGTGATGTCATTTGAGATGTCATCAGTGATGTCATGAGTGATGTAATATGTGACGTCATCAGCAGTGCATTGCGGGGCGCGAGTTATAGTTACCTCTACTAACTATAACGGCCGAATTTCTCTGGTTTTGTACGAGTGAAATGTCCAACTAACTATAACGTCCCTGAAACCTGTGGTTTTTCAGTGAATTTCTAAGGTTTTTTAAATGCTAATTTCTAACTATAACGTCCCTATTAGGTTCCCTTGAATCCTGAGGGTCCCTGGGGGCCAACTAGCCCACCAGGTACCTCCAGTAAGTGCCACAGAGCTGCCTTGCAGAGAGGTGTAAAGGGCGTGGCCTCAGACCACCTCTCTGCAACGCAGCTCTGTGGCGCTTACTGAAGGTACCTGGTGGGCTAGTTGGCCCCCAGGGACCCTCAGTATTCAAGGGACTTAATCCCCCAACTTAGAACGCGCCAGGGGCGCGTTTGCAGAGTGCTGCAGGGAGGGGGCCTCCAGCGAGTTGCCGGTTTCTTTTTCTTTATTCTATGGGAGGGGGCTGCGTAGCCCCCCTTCCCTGGGCTACTTTGGCCCCGGGGACCCCATCCCCCGGGGCCTGAGCATTTTCTTTGTTATTTTTTTCTAAAAAAAACAAACGGGAAGGGGGCCGCGTTGCCCCCCTTCCCTGGGCCACTATTGGCCCCGGGGACCCCATCCCCGGGGCCTGGCCTGGTTTATTTATTTGTTTTATATTTGCGGGGAGGGGGCCGCGTGGTCCCCTCTCCTGGGCCATTTTGGGCCCGGGGTCCCCATCCCCGGGGCCTGGCCTGGTTTATTTATTTGATTAAAATTTCGCGGGAGAGGGGCCGTGTGGCCCCCTCCCGGGCCACTTCTGGTCCCTGGGACCCCATCCCCCAGGGCTTGGCCAATATTAAAATAATTTTGAATTGAGGAGGGGGCCGCGCGCCCCCTCCCCAGGCCGATTTTGGCCCCGGCCTTTAAAAAAAAAAAAATTACAGAGGAGGGGGCCGCGTGGCTCCACTCCCGAGCCACTCCTGGCCCCAGGGACCCCATCCCCGGGGCCGGCCCTTTCCGTTGGGGAACGTGGGGGAGCCCCAATGCCCCCACGGTCCCGCCGGCTCCCCGCCTCCTGCGGGAGCCGGCATTGCTTTGAGCAAGGGAGCTGCTAACATGCAGCTCCTGCTCAAAGCAATCTGCTTGCTTCATTGAAGCGAGAGCAGGTTTTCCTGCTCTTGCTTCAATGAAGCAAGCAGAGTTTGCTATGACAGGGCGGGAGGCGCACGGCTCCTGCCCTGCCATAGCAAACGGCAATGTCCCGGGGGTGGGCACCCCGGGACATTGGAGGAGCCAGCCCTGGGGGGTGGCGGTCCCCCTGGGGACTGCCACCCCCAGGGCCATCAAGGGCTCCTGGAGGGTGCCCGCGTGGCCCCCCTCCCAAGTCTTTATAGCCCTGGGAAGGTGGTGGTCCCCGGGGTCCACTACGGACCCCCGCATTTTTAGTGTGTATGTGCCCCGGGAGGTGGTGGTCTCCGGGTCGTGGGGGGGGCTCTTCCCTTCCCACACCATCTTATTTAAAAAACAGAGCCCCGGGGAGGTGGCGGTCCCCGGGGCTGCGGGGGGCCACGTGCCCCCGCGTTTCATTATTAAAGCCCTGGGGAGGTGGCGGTCCCCGGGGCAGCGTGGGGAGGATTGGGACCCCCGCACACTTTTTTTTTAAAAGCCCCGGGAGGTGGCGGTCCCGGGGCTGCGGGGGCCGCAGTGCCCCCGCATACAATTAAATAAGCCCCGGGGAGATGGCGGTCCCCAGGGCTGCGCGGGCCCCGCAAATTAATTGGTGAGTGCCCCCGGGACCTGGCCCACCCGGGGCTTTAAAACGAAGCACGGGAGCCCGCGCTCGTTTTTTTAATTTTCTCGGCCGGATTCGCGACCCCAGCGCGATTCGGCCGATTATTTTTAAAACAAAAGCTTTTTGGGCCCTGGGGGTCCTTGTGGGACCCCCTGAGCAGGCCTAGGGGGTCAGGGTGTTTGTACCCTGCCCCCTTTTCTTGTTTTTCACCTTTTTATTTACTCTTTTCTTGTTACAGAGTCACAAGATGGCTGCCAACACTTCCTGGTTTGGAGTGTTGGCAGCCAATCAGAGTGAAGCTCGTGCCCGGGAGGGTTTGCGAACCCTCCTCGGTGCTCAGATATCGAAACTTTTCTTTTTCTAATTTCTCAGGAACTACTGAACGGATTTACACCATTTAAAAAAAAGGGCTCTTTCTGAACCAAGACCTACCTTTTTGCCAAATTTGGTGTAATTCCGTTCAGCAGTTCGGGCTGTAGCTTTGTCTAAAGTTCCTATGGAAATTAACATGGGGAAACGCGTTTGGACCCCCCTTTTTTCTCGGCCCCCGCTTGACAAATCACCCCGAAACTTTCAAGACAGGAGCTGACCGGAGCGCCCCATTAGTTTTGAAAATTTCGCGAAGATTCGTCAACCGGCGCCAAAGATATTGGCAAAAGAAAAAACGCTTTTTGAATAGAAACAAGGTCCTAACTATAACTACCTACTGGCGACCGCCAGTAGGCAATATATATATATATATATATATATATATATATATATATTCACTGAAAAAAACATAGGTTTTAGGGACAGTTATAGTTAGTTGGACATTTCACTCGTACAAAACCATAGAAATTCCCCGTTAAAGTTAGTTCAGCTAACTATAACTCGCGCCCCACAATGCACTGCTGATGACGTCACATATTACATCACTCATGACATGGTCAGTGACATCACTGATGACATCTTAAATGACATCACTGATGACATCACTGATGACATCATCCAGTGACTGTTTTCTGTAAAGTTTAAATATGTTTAATATATATAGGGAAAGGCGTATTGAAGAATGAGTGGGTGTATAAGTGTCTGAATGGATGATTTAGTACGTGCGTGACTGAGTCTATAAGTGAGTGATTAAACGTATCTTACTGAATGCATGGGTTAGTGACTAAACTGTGTGAATGTCTGTATCCGTCTGTTTGTTGGTGCGTAAGTGGATGCATGGATTTGAGAATTGCTACATGAGTGTCTATATGGGTTATTGATTGGTTCTCTGAGTATTTGTATGGCTGCCTGAGTGTTTGTGTGGGTGGGGTGTGTGTGACTCTGTACATAGATGTGTGAGTGGGTGATTCACTGGGTGCATGATTTCAAGAGTGCATCTGTGATGGACTGCTTGGGTGGGTGAGTGTGTGTGTATGGGTGTGTTAGTGAGTGAATATATATCTCAGTGGTACATGTGCGAGTAACTACATATGTAAAAGGCAGTATATATGTGTGTTAGAGTATTTAAATGGCTATAAGTGAGAGTGTGTTATTGGGAGAGTGGCTGTATGGATGCGTGTGTGCTTGTATCAGTTATTGTATAAGAGCGTAAGAATGTGCTAGTATTTGTATGAGTAAGTGAGCTGGTGTGTGTATAACTGTATAGGTGAGTAAATGGGTGTGTGATTAATTTTTGCATGACTGAATAGGTGTGTGAGTACCTCTATGGATGAGTGGCGGTGTGTGAGTTTATATAGGTGTATGAGTGCATATGATAGTCCTGTACTGAGTGACTAAGTATGAGTGACTGTACGGGTGAGTAGATGTGTGTGTGTGTAGACCTAAGAATCAGTGAGTGGGTATGTAGTTATTGGTATTGGAGTGTGTATGGTTTTGAGAATGGCAGTCTGTAATTTAGAGTGGGTGTATCAAAAGTTATATTAGGGTGTGAGAAGATGCATGAAATTATCACATGGATGATGTCATCAGTGATGTCACTGACCATGTCATGAGTGATGTAATATGTGACGTCATCAGCAGTGCATTGCGGGGGCGCGAGTTATAGTTAGCTGAACTAACTATAACGGGGGAATTTCTATGGTTTTGTACGAGTGAAATGTCCAACTAACTATAACTGTCCCTAAAACCTATGGTTTTTTCAGTGAATTTCAAAGGTTTTTTAAATGCTAATTTCAAACTATAACGTGCCTGAAACCTATGATTTTTTAAGTGAATTTCAAAGGTTTTTTAAATGCTAGTTTCTAACTATGCCTACAGAGGTAGGACATGTGAAGAAAGAAGAAAAACGCACAGAAAGAAGCAAAAGAAATGCAGAAAGAAGCAACAGAAGTCCACAAAGACGAAGAATAGTGCAGGAAGAAGCAAAAGATGTGCAGAAAGAACCAACAGAGGAGCAGAAAGAGGCCTTGTTGCAAAATCATCCTGTGGCCACAACTTTTTCAGACGGGTACTGGTGGTAACTGACTGACTAACCAGTCAGTGCTATGCTAAAAGACACTTAGAATACAGTGAAAACACCTACATACACTAGGGAACACTATGCGTGGGGTACCCCTGTGATTAGCATGACCTCCTCTGTAAGTCCCTAGTACATAATAGGGCAGGGGGATTAAAACTACCTCTTAAAACGCGCTACAGGGCGCGTTTGCACAGTGGTGAAGGGAGGGGGGCCTGAGGTGACGTGTGCAAACGCGGCCCGTGGCGCGTTTTAAGTTGCGGGATTAAGTCCCATTGAATCCTGAGGGTCCCTGGGGCCCAACTAGCCCCCCAGGTACCTACAGTTAGGACCACAGAGCTGAGTTGCAGAGGCGTTCCGAGGCCACGCACCTTTTTCACCTCTCTGCAACGCAACTCTGTTGTGCTTACTGAAGGTACCTGGTGGGCTAGTTGGCCCCCAGGGTCCCTCAGGATTCAAGGGGAATTAATTCCCCAACTTAAAACGCACCACAGGGCGTGTTTGCGCACATGTCACCTGAGGCCCCGCCCCTCCCTTCACCACTGTGCAAACGCGCCCCGTGGCGCGTTTTAAGTTGGGGGATTAGGTCACCTTGAATCCTGAGGGTCCCTGGGGCCCAACTAGCCCACCAGGTACTTCCAGTAAGCACCTCAGGCCTGCGTTGCAACGCCTGTAACAAATTGTTCAGTTGTGTTTAGGTAGTGAAGGGGGTCGTGCTGGGGGAAGTGTTTTAGGGTTTAGGGTAGTGCAGTGGTGTTTGTGTAGTGTAGGGGGTCATGCTGGGGGTGGGTTTAGGGTAGTGCAGTGGTGTTTGGATAGTGTAGGGAGTCGTGCTGGGGGAGTGTTTTAGGGTTTAGGGTAGTGCAGTGGTGTTTGTGTAGTGTAGGGGGTCGTGCACGGGGTGGTGTTTCAGGGTTTAGGGCAGTGCAGTGGTGTTCGGGCAGTGTAGGGGGTTGTGCTGGGGCTGGTGTTTCAGGGTTTAGGGCAGTGCAGTGGTGTTCGGGCAGTGTAGGGGTCGTGCTGGGGCTGGTGTTTCATGGTTTAGGGCAGTGCATAGGTGTTCGGGCAGTGTAGGGGGTCATGCTGGGGCTGGTGTTTCAGGGTTTAGGGCAGTGCAGTGGTGTTCGTGCAGTGTAGGTGGTCGTGCTGGGGCTTGTGTTTCAGGGTTTAGGGCAGTGCAGTGGTGTTCGGGCAGTGTAGGGGGTCGTGCTGGGGGTGGTGTTTCAGGGTTTAGGGCAGTGCAGTGGTGTTCGGGCAGTGTAGGAGGTCGAGCTGGGGTTGGTGTTTCAGGGTTTAGTGCAGTGGTGTTCGGGCAGTGTAGGGGGTCTTGCTGGGGGTGATGTTTCAGGGTTTAGGGCAGTGGAGTGGTGTTCGGGCAGTGTAGGGGGTCTTGCTGGGGGTAGTGTTTCAGGGTTTAGGGCAGTGCAGTGGTGTTTGGGCAGTGTAGGGGGTCGTGCTGGGGGTGGTGTTTCAGGGTTTAGGGCAGTGGTGTTTGGGCAGTGTAGGGGGTCGTGCTGGGGGTGGTGTTTCAGGGTTTAGGGCAGTGGTGTTCGGGCAGTGTAGGGGGTCGTGCAGGGGTGGTGTTTCAGGGTTTAGGGCAGTGCAGTGGTGTTCGGGCAGTGTAGGGGTCGTGAAGGGGTGGTGTTTCAAGGTTTAGGGCAGTGCAGTGGTGTTCGGGCACTGTAGGGAGTCGTGAAGGGGTTGGTGTTTCAAGGTTTAGGGCAGTGCAGTGGTGTTCGGGCAGTGTAAGGGGTCGTGCTGGGGGTAGTGGTTTAGGGTAGTGCAGTGGTGCTTGTGTAGTGTAGGGGGTCGTGCTGGGGGTAGTGTTTTAGGGTTTAGGGTAGTGCAGTGGTGTTTGTGTAGTGTAGGGGGTCATGTTTTAGGGTAGTGCAGAGGTGTTTGGGTAGTGTAGGGGGTCGTGCTGGGGGTATTGTTTTAGGATTTAGGTTAGTGCAGTGGTGTTTGGGTAGTGTAGGGGATCGTGTTTTAGGGTTTAGGGTAGTGCAGTGGTGTTTGTGTAGTGTAGGGGTCGTGCTGGGGGTAGTGTTTTAGGGTTTAGGGTAGTGCAGTGGTGCTTGGGTAGTGTAGGGGTCGTGCTGGGGGTAGTGTTTTAGGGTAGTGCAGTGGTGTTTGTGTAGTGTAGGGGGCTCATGTTTTAGGGTTAGGCAGTGCAGTGGTGTTTGGGTAGTGTAGGGGGTCGTGCTGGGGCTAGTGTTTCAGGATTTAGGTTAGTGCAGTGGTGTTTGGGTAGTGTAGGGGGTCGTGCTGGGGTGGTGTTTTAGGGTTTAGGGTAGTGCAGTGGTGTTCGGGCAGTGTAGGAGGTCGAGGCTGGGGTTGGTGTTTCAGGGTTTAGTGCAGTGGTGTTCGGGCAGTGTAGGGGTCTTGCTGGGGGTGATGTTTCAGGGTTTAGGGCAGTGGAGTGGTGTTCGGGCAGTGTAGGGGGTCTTGCTGGGGGTAGTGTTTCAGGGTTTAGGGCAGTGCAGTGGTGTTTGTAGATAGTTATAGTTAGAACCTATTTTCCATAGGAAATCCGCGACATTCTATTTGAAATAACTCTCTTGCCGGTTGACGTATCTTCGCAAAATTTTCAAACTTTGTGGGGCGCTCCGGTGCGCTCCTACCCTGAAAGTCTCGGGGTGATTCGTCAAGCTGGGGCCGAGAAAAAGGGGGTCCCAAAACGCGTTTTCCCATTCATTTTTCCATAGGAAACTTTAGACACTGCTACAGCTCGAACTGCTGAACGGAATTACACCAAATTTGGCAAAGAGGTAGTTCTTGGTTCAGAAAGAACCCTTTTGTTAAATGGTGTAAATTCGCTCAGTAGTTGCTGAGAAAATCAAAAGTAAAAGTACATATATATCTATGGCCGCGTCGGATTCGCGCACTCCTCCCGATCACGAGCTGTTCGTTAATTGGCTGTCAACACTCCAAACCAGGAAGTGTTGGCAGTTATCTTGTTCCTGGCAGAACCGAGGAACAAGAAAGCAGTAAAAAGTGCGCAAACGCACAAAGGGGGCAGGGTAGAAACACCCTGACCCCTAGGTCTGCTCAGGGGTCCCACAAAGACCCCTGGGCAAAAGCATTTTTTTTTTTTAAATTGGCAGGATGCGCTCAGGGTGCGCGGATCCTGCTGATAAAAAAAAAATCGAAGCGCGGTCTCCCGCGCTCGATGTTAATTTGCCCCGGGTGGGCCAAGTCCCGGGGGCATGCTGGGGGGTTTATTTTATGTATGGGGGCCTCTAAGGGCCCAAGCCCGGGGACCACCACCCCGGGGCTTTATGTAAATGGTGCGGGAGGGCTCTGAGCCCTCCCGCAGCCCCGGAGACCGCCACCTCCCCGGGCTTCTTTTTTTTTAAAAACCCATGTGATGTATGGGGGCCTCTAAGCCTCCCAAGCCCCGGGGACCACCACCTCCCGGGGCTTTATGTAAAATGGTGCAGGAGGGCTCTGAGCCCTCCCGCAGCCCCGGGACCGCCACCTCCCGGGCTTCTTTAAAAAAAAAAAAATACCTGTGTGGGGGGCTCCAGCCCCCCCACACGCCCCGGGGACCACCACCTCGCGGCTCCCGTCCTGTCATTGCAAACTGCTTTGGATATTGGAAGAGAGAGCAGGAAACCTGCTCTCTCTTCCAATATCCAAAGACAATTGCTTTTCCACACGGGAGCAGCATCTTAGCTGCTCCCCATGTGTAAGCAATGCCGGCTCCCGTAGGACACGGGAGCCGGCGGGACTGTGGGGGTTTGGGGACCCCCACAGTCCCCAACAAGAGGCCAGGCCCCGGGGATGGGGTCCCCGGGGCCATAGTGGCCCGGGAGGGGGCCACGCGGCCCTCTCCCTAGAAATAATTTAAATTAATTTTAAAATAAATAAAGGCCTGCCCCGGGGGATGGGGTCCCCGGGCAAAAGGAGGCCTGAGGAGGGGGGCCACGCAGCCCCCTCCTTAAAAATTAATAAAAAGTGAGGCCATGCCCCGGGGGATGGGGTCCCCGGGCAGGATTCGGCTAGGGAGGGGCCATGCGGCCCCTTCCCGTTTAATTTAAACTAAAAAAAGTGGCTAAGGCCCTGGGGGATGGGGTCCCCAGGGCCCAAAAATAGTAAAAGGAAGGGGGCCACACAGCCCCCTTCAGGGAAAAAAACAAATTTTTTTTTTAAAAACTTCGGGCCGCAGGCCCTGCCCCCTTCCTTCACCACTCTGCAAACGCGCCTGGCGCGTTTGCAGATGGGGAAGTAATTCCACTTCAATACTGGGTCCTGGAGCCAACTAGCCCACCAGGAACCTCCAGTATGCGCTAGGTGGCTGCGTTGCAGAGAGGTGTACAGAGGCCACGCCCTTATACACCTCTCTGCAACGCAGCTCTGTGGCGCTTTTGGATATACCTGTTGGGCTAGTTGGCCTCCAGGGACCCTCAGGATTCAAGGGAGTTAATCCCCAGACTTAAAACGCGCCACGGGCGCGTTTGCACAGTGGTGAAGGGAGGGGCGGGGCTTCAGGTGACATGTGTGCAAACAGGCTCGTGGCGCGTTTTAAGATGGGGAATTAAATCCTTCATCCTGAGGGTCCTGGGGGCCAGCTAGCCCAACAGGTACATCCAGAAAGCGCAACAGAGCTGCGTTGCAGAGAGGTGCAAAAAGGGTGTGGCCTCTACACCTTCTCTGCAACGCAGCCCTGGCGCATACTGGAGGTTCCTGGTGGGCTAGTTGGCCCCTAGGGACCCTCATGATTCAAGGGGACTTAATCCCCAACTTAAAACGCGCCACGGGGCGCGTTGCACAGATGTCACCTCAGGCCCCGCCCCTCCCTTCACCATTGTGCAAATATTCCTCTAAAATCTGCCGAACTACGAATTCCGATTTACTCACCTGTTATCAGGAGAGACCTCAGTGCTGCATCTTTCAGCCCAGTACTAATCCTGAAAAGTAATTTTAACCGTACTTACCAGTAACTTGAATTTCCTTCCATAGGATATCATTGCCTGCTTTTTGCTGAAAAAGTTTCTAAGTGTTAATTTTTGAAACATACAAATATTCCTCTAAAATCAGCTGAAATACGAATTCGATTTACTCACCTGTTATAAGGAGAGACCTCAGTGCTGTATCTTTCAGCCCAGTACTGGTCCTGAAAAGTAATTTTAACCGTACTTACCAGTAACTTGAATTTCCTTCCATAGGCTAACATTGACTGGTTTCACTTGGAAATTCTTCTAAGTGTGGAGTTTTGGAACTTTAAAATATTCCTCTAAAATCAGCCGAAATACGAAATCCGATTTACTCACCTGTTATCAGGAGAGACCTCAGTGCTGCATCTTTTAGCCCAGCACTGACCCTGAAAAGTAATTTTAACCGTACTTACCAGTAACTTATATTTTCTTCCATAGGAATCCATTGTCTGGTTTTCAGCAGAAAAGTTTCAAAGTGTCGATTTTCACAAACTACAAATATTCCTTAAAAATCGCCTGTATGACTTAAACGCATTTCTTTCAACTGTTTACAGGAGATGCACCAGTGCTGGATCCAGGATCCAACACTGAGTAAGAAAAGTAACGATAACAGTTTTTACCTGCTAAGTGAATTTCCTTCCATAGGATAACATTGGTGATTCTATGAGAAAAAGTTTCAAAGTGTCAACTTTTAAAATACAATAATATTCCTTAAAAATCACTAATGTAACCAAAACGCTTTACTCAACTGTTTACAGGAGATGTCCCAGGACTGAATCTAGGATCCAGTCCTGTGGTTAGAAAAGTAATCCATAAAGTAACTAATTGCATTTAACTAGAAATTCACATTGAGCTGAATGTTGCATTGTGTTTGAAAATGTGTTGCCCATTGCAACAACTGTAACTACTGTACTTAAAAGTCTATTGCCTATGTGCAAAGTATTTAAACTAAAGTAATTCATTCTGAGAAAGTATTTTTTGTAATGTATAATGTAATTACAATGTAATTTAAAAAATAAAATATGTAAAAAAATTGTTTCTAAAATGTAGTAAATCAGTATGAAAAAATAAATATAACAATTAATACATTTAAAATTGTCATTTACAAAACCTTTGAAATTCACTGAAAAAACCGTAGGTTTCAGACATGTTATAGTTAGGAATTAGCATTTAAAAACCTTTGAAATTCACTGAAAAACCATAGGTTTCAGACACGTTATAGTTAGAAATTAGCATTTAAAAACCTTTGAAATTCACTGAAAAAACCATAGGTTTCAGGCACGTTATAGTTAGAAATTTGCATTTAAAAACCTTAAAATTCACTGAAAAACCATAAGGTTTTAGGGACAGTTATAGTTAGTTGGACATTGCACTCGTACAAAACCCGTGAAATTCCCCTGTTATAGTTAGTTCAGGTAACTATAACTCGCGCCCCGCAATGCACTGCTGATGACGTCACATATTACATCACTCATGACATGGTCAGTGACATCACTGATGACATCACTGATGACATCTCAAATGACATCACTGATGACATCACTGATGACATCATCCATGTGAGAATTTAATGCATCTTCTCACACCCTAATATAAGTTTTGAAACACCCACTCTAAATTACAGACTGCCATTCTCAAAACCATACACACTCCAATACCAATAAGTACATACCCACTCACTGATTCTTAGGTCTACACACACACATCTACTCACTCACCCGTACAGTCACTCATACTTACAGTCACTCAGTACAGGACTATCATATGCACTCATACACCTATATAAACACTCACACAACGCAACTCATCCATAGAGGTACTCACACACCTAGTCAGTCATGCAAATAATTAATCACACTCCAATTTACTCACCTATACAGTTATACACACCAGCTCACTTACTGATAAAAATACTAGCACATTCTTACGCTCCTATGCAATCACTGATGCAAGCACACACTCATCCATATAGCCACTCTCACAATCACACACTCTCACTTATAGCCATTTATATACTCCAACACACATATATACGGCCTTTCACATATGTAGTTACTCACACATGTACCACTGAGATATACATTCAATCACTCACCCACCCATACACACACTCACCCACCCATACAGTCCATCACAGACGCACTCTTGAAACCATGCACCCAGTGAATCACCCACTCACACATCTATGTACAGAGTCACACACACCCCACCCACACAAACACTCAGGCAGCCATACAGATACTCAGAGAACCAATCCATAACCCATATAGACACTCATTTAGCTAGTCAGAAACCCATGCAGCTGCTTACACAACAACAGACAGACGGATACAGACATTCACACAGTTTAGTCACTCACCCATGCATCCAGTAAGATACGTTTAATCACTCACTTATAGACTCAGTCACGCACCTACTAAATCATCCATTCAGACACTTATACACCCACTCATTCTTCAATACGCCTTTCCCTATATATATTAAACATATTTAAACTTTACACAAACACACAGTCACTGGATGATGTCATCAGTGATGTCATCAGTGATGTCATTTGAGATGTCATCAGTGATGTCACTGACCATGTCATGAGTGATGTAATATGTGACGTCATCAGCAGTGCATTGCGGGGCGCGAGTTATAGTTACCTGAACTAACTATAACGGGGAATTTCACGGGTTTTGTACGAGTGCAATGTCCAACTAACTATAACTGTCCCTAAAACCTTATGGTTTTTTCAGTGAATTTTTAAGGTTTTCTAAATGCAAATTTCTAACTATAACGTGCCTGAAACCTATGGTTTTTTCAGTGAATATATATATATATATATATATATATATATATATATATATATATTTTCCTTCCAAAGTGACCCAATAACTCAGAGCGCACAACAGCGGGTGCTCTACGTAGGGGCCGGATCCTGGCCCAAAATGCAATTTTAACACAAATGACGCGGCACTCCAGAGGTAAGATATGCTTATTTACTATTCACACAGGTCTTCAACCAACGCGTTTCAGCTCTGCCACAGCCTCTCTCACGGTCAGTGAGTCCTTCTTCTCTTACACCTTATATACCCACTCTTGCCTTAATGGGGCATTGTGGGAAATGTAGTGTATACATTTTTACAAAATATTTTCTAACGTTTACAAACAAGGCCATTGTGCAGTAATGTTCTAATTAATTACAAACATGTATAAAAAATCATGATGTGTTTGTCTTATGTTTTTAGCATACATTATTAAAAGCTTTTTATGGCATCTTAATTTGGGAGTCCTCGTGTATCGGGTATAGTACCCTTATATTTCCCAATTGTCCAGTTCATACTCCGAGGGATTTTTTTATATACTATTATTCTCTTTGGATAAAGGACTGGGACCAGTACCTTTAAACCTAATTGTCCATAAAATCTGTTTGATAAATGCATAGAATTTTCACTTTGTTCAATCTTCAAATTTCAACAGTCACTGTTATATCATATCCAGAGTCCAACTTTCTCACTCCAGAGGCACATACAGTTCTTCGTCATTATTAATCCCCCTCGGGATTTTTGTCCTCAGTCTAATAATCATTCTGGATTCTTCTTGACGTAGTTGTTTTACTCTGTCACCTCCTCTCTCTGTCTGAGGTATCATCTTGATTCCATAATATTGCATTGCTCTCTAGTCTCCTTTTTGACATTCTGTGATATGTTTAGCTGTTGCGTATGCTATATCTTTGTTTTTAACTGCACGAATGTGTTCCAATATGCGCTTTCTCAACCTGCATATGGTACTTCCGATGTATTTCATGCCACACTTGCATTCTATTATGTAAATCACAAAGCTGGAGGTGCAGGAAATGTTTTGATCTATTTTGATTGTATTTCCATTTGGTTCTATTATCCTGTTCATATTTTTGCCAATTTTACAGTCCTTACATTGAAGACATTTCTTGAAGCCTTTATGTTGGTCCATTAGCCAATTTGTTCGCTGTGTTTCTTGGAAATGGTTTTTCACTAGTAGGTCTTTTAATGATTTGGTCTTCCTATAGGTCACTGTTGGTTTAGAGCCAAGTAATTTTCCAATATCTGGATCTCCAGAGATTAAATGCCAGTATTTTTTAATTTTGTTCGTTATCATCCCACTTTCTTTACTATATGTAGTTATGAATCTTGGAGCTTCTTTTTCCAATTTGTTTTGAATTTTTCTTTCGGAATTAGTATTTCTTCTCTTGATTTCTGATCAACTCTTTTTACATTTTTTCAAAGTTCTCTCATTATAGCCTCTCTCTTCGAATCTTTGGATAGTTTCTTGCATTTTTTCTTCCGCATCTTCCGGTTTTGAGCAATTCCTTTTCATCCTCAATAGTTCCGCGTAGGGGATACTTTCTTTTAATGGTTTGGGATGGAAGCTGGTCCCGTGTAGAATACTGTTGGTTGCAGTCTTTTTTCTGTAAAGTGTTGAATGTAATTGATTGTCTTCAACCAGGATTTTAATATCTAAAAAATCAATTTCAGTCCTGCTCATGTTATATGTGAATGACAGTCCTATTGAGTTGTTGTTCAATTTAGAATAATATTGAATGAAATCATTTTCTGTGCCATTCCAAATTAGAAAGAGGTCATCGATAAAACGGACCCATAACACGATCCGTTCTAAATCCTCTTGGTTATCCGTATTCCACGCTATTGTTTTTTCCCACCATCCCATCGTTATATTCGCATAATTTGGTGAGAATGAAATGCCCATGGCAGTTCCTCATTGCTGTTTGAAGAGCTCTTTGTTGAAAATGAAGATATTGTTAGTTAAACATGTCTCTATCATATTGAGAAGCATACGTGTATGTTGTAACTGTGTGATATTCCGTTGTTTTAAGAAGTAATTGCATGCCTTCAGGCCCACTTCATGCCTTATCGATGTATGTGTGAATAGTAAATAAGCATATCTTACCTCTGGAGTGCCGCGTCATTTGTGTTAAAAAAAAAATATATATATATATATCAAAAGGGGTTATTGCTAATGTTAACAACTCACTAACTTTACTAGAACGAGGGGATTGCTTCTAAAATGCCACCTTTCACAATAGATGTGCCAAGTAATATCTGTGCATAGGTTGGAAGGGAAGAAGGGAAGTCTCATTAACTGAGACAGGACTGCGTTTCAATACCAAGGAATTCTAAAGTTGTTCAATTCTTTTGATATCCTTCAAAAGGTGTCAACCACTGGAATCCTAAACAAAGAACTATTAGACTTTGCCTTTCTGTATACTTTTAATGTCTTTAGGCTTACTTTAATAGGAAAATGCAACATGCATATCTGTGAGTACTCCTCTGACATACCCGAACGGGGCCACACTGTTCGGGCATGTTAGAGGAGTACTCTCCAGTTTACAGATGAAATAGCACATATTCGGATTTCTACTGTTTCGGATAAGAAGACAGAGAAGATCTGGGAAGATAATATTTTGACGCTTGGACCTTCGCGATTTTCTGAAAGCCCTGATGAAGTCAGTGATGTACACACATCAACTCTGACGAAACACATGTTGGCTGTGGCTATATGAAGAACAATTTGTGGTTTCAGAAGACAAGGGGCTGTGATTTATGAAGACGTTTTGTTGAAAATAAACTGGATTGAAAGCAAGAGGAACTGGATATACTTTCTTCTCATCTTCTGGTGCTCAGGATAACCTTTTGACTATTTCTGCTGCTCGTTGCAGAAGTTTTATTAAAAGTCAGCTGATTCTCAAAAGGGAAAGCTGAACCGATTTGTTTCACCCCATCTGGGGCTAGCTCCTGTTGCAGACCAAGACTTTTACAACTGTCTCTCTTATGTAAAGCTCTTTGCCTCGTTAGTAAGACTTGAAACTCATGTCTGCCAGGGGTTCCATCTTAGGTGAAACCGTTCTCTCTATCTCTGTAGGCCTGGTGAATTAGTTGGGTGACGTTGATAAAGTCACTGTAGTGGTAGGCAGAATCATCTATTTCAAGACTCCATGATTGTTAGCACTTTGAGACTGACTATTCTGTCTGAAGCCCCATTGCTCTTCTTTTTATGCCAACTTCTCTCCTTGCTCCTGTAATGGCACCTTTTAGTGACACTGAGAAGCTACCTTTCAAGGGGATGTGGCTCTTTAGATTTTGGTACGAACTATACAGATCCCTCATTTCCTTCAGCCCTACCCTTTTTCGGAGGCTAGAGTAGCTTAGGTTTGCGCAGTGTGCCCTCATTGGAGGCTGCTGTTTCTTCCTTATTAAAGCATTCCTAAAAGGTTCAGCCTCACCAACTTCTTACACAGTAGCTAGGAATTAACCAGAATTGATAGATGTGCATTTACAGCTCAACATTACTGCTTTTGATTTTTGAGGCTTGATAATTCTGCAAACAAGGCAACCGGCCACAAAACTGTCTTAAAGTCAGCCTCGGGTACAAATCCCATATTTGTGAATGAGAATCTGCGAATAAGGGCCGATGAACTCATTTTCATGTGTAGAAAACTGACTCTCAATCAATCAATCAATCAGGGAATTGTAAGCGCGCTACTCACCCGTGAGTGTCAAGGCGCTGAGGGGGAGGGGTGGGGGGGGGGGGGTCGCAGATCTGTTTAGCCGAAGAGCCAGGTCTTGAGGGTCTTCCTGAAGGTGTTCAAGGAGGGGGCGTGTCTGATGTCTGCCGGTAGCTCGTTCCAGGTCTTGGCTGCAATGTGAGAGAAGGATCTTCCGCCTGCTCTGGCTCTGTGGATGCGCGGGATCTCGGCCAGTGCGAGGTTGGAAGATCGGAGGTTTCTTTTGGATACGTGGAAGTTGATTCTGTCGTTGAGGTATTTGGGTCCGTTGTTGTGTAGGCATTTGTAGGCGTGAGTGAGGATTTTGAAAGTGACTCTTTTCTCCACGGGGAGCCAGTGGAGACTTCGTAGGTGTTGGCTGATGTGTTTGTGTCGGGGGATGCCGAGGACGAGTCTGGCGGCGGTGTTCTGTATTGTCTGGAGTTTGCGGAGTAGGGACTTGTTGATGCCGGCGTAGAGTGCGTTTCCATAGTCCAGTCTGCTGGTGATGAGTGCGTGGGTGACTGTCTTCCTTGACTCAAGGGGGATCCACTTGAAGGTCTTGCGGAGGATGCGAAGGGTGTTGAAGCAGCAGGAGGTGACGGCGTTGACCTGTCGGTTCATGGTGAGTGATGAGTCGAGTACGATGCCGAGGTTCTTGGCGTGGTCTGAGGGGGTAGGTGGGCTTCCGAGGGCGGTCGGCCACCAGGTGCTGTCCCATGCAGAAGGGGTGGTACCAAGGACGAGGACTTCTATCTTCTCGGCGTTGAGCTTCAGGCAGCTGTTGGTCATCCAGACTGCGACGTCTTGCATTCCTTTCTGGAAGTTGAGTTTGGCAGTGGTGGGGTTTTTGGTGAGGGAGAGGATGAGCTGGGTGTCGTCGGCGTAGGATACAATGTGGAGGCCGTGTTGTCGGACGATGACTGCGAGGGGGGCCATCTAGATGTTGAAGAGGGTGGGGCTCAGTGATGAACCCTGTGGGACTCCGCATGTGATTTTCGTGGGGTCGGAGAGGAAGGGTGGGAGTCTGATCCTTTGGCTTCTTCCGGTGAGGAATGATCGGATCCAGTCCAGGGCTGTTCCTTGTATGCCTGCGTTGTGTAGTCTGGCGACTAGTGTGCGGTGGGAGACGGTGTCGAAGGCTGCTGATAGGTCGAGTAGGATGAGGGCTGCGGAGTGGCCTTGGTCCAGGAGGGTGCGGATGTAGTCTGTGGCGGCGAGTAGGGCGGTCTCTGTGCTGTGGCTGCTTTGGAATCCGGATTGGGACGTGTCGAGGAAGGCGTTCTCTTCAATGAATCGTGTCAGTTTCCTGTTGACTGTTTTCTCTGCAACTTTGGCTGCAAAGGGGAGGAGCGAGATGGGCCGATAGTTCTTGAGGTCGGTGGGGTCAGCTGTGGGCTTCTTGAGCAGGGGTCTGACTTCTGCGCGCTTCCAGTCGTCTGGGAAGGTGCCTGTTTTGAAGGTGGTGTTGATGGTGCGTTGCAGTTCGGGTGTGATGGTGGCCACGGTTCTGTGGTAGATGTGAGGGGGGCAGAGGTCGGTGGGGGCCCCCCCCCCACCCGAGTGGATGCTTTTCATGGTCGAGGCGGTGTCTTCGGCCGTGATTGGTGTCCAGTTGAAGATGGTGGGCTGGCTGGTGTTTCTGGGGGGCGGCTGGTGGATGAAGTTGTCGTAGAGGTTTTTGATCTTGAGGTGGAAAAAGGTTCCAAGCTTGTCGCAGAGGTCTTGGGATGGGGCGATGTCTGTGGCTTCGCTGGATGGGTTGGTGAATTCCTGAATGACACTGAAAAGTTCCTTGGAGTTGGCCAGGATTTTGTTGTGGATGAAGTTCCTCTTGGTGGCTCTGATCTGGTTGTGGTAGTCCGTCATGGCGTCCTTGTAGGTGGTGTGGTTTTCGGTTGTCTTGGTGTTTCTCCAGTTCTTCACCAGGCGTCTACAGGTGCGTCTGGCTTCTTGGAGAGCGGTGGTGAACCAGGCGGCTTTCCTGGGGCGTTGTCTGTCGGGGTTGCGTAGCGGGGCGAGCTCGTCTACGCAGTTGAAGATCCAGGTGTGGAGTTCTCTGGCTGCGTCGTTTGCGTCGGGTGCCCAGGTGTGGTTGTCTCGGGTGAGGGTGGAGTTAAGTTGCTCGTCGGTAACCTTGCTCCAGTTCCTTCGAGGTGGGCGTGGGGCTGGTTTGGGTGCCTTGGGTTTGTTGATGGCTAAGTGTACGCAGTGGTGGTCGGTCCATGGCGGCTGCGTTGTGTGGCTGAATTGGACGCTGTTTCCTGCCGCGAAGATTGGGTCGAGGGTGTGTCCTGCTCTGTGGGTCGGTGTGCTGACGAATTGTTTAAGTCCGATGCTGGCGAGGTTGTCACGAAGGATAGTGGAGTTGGGGGTCGCTAAGGTTGTCGAGGTGGAAGTTCAGGTCTCCAATGAGTATGTAGTTTGCTGAGGCGATGGCGTGGGGTGCGATGAAGTCGGTGATGGTGGTGGCGAAGGGTGTTCGGGGGCCGGGGGGTCTGTAGATGATTGTTCCTCGGAGTGTGGCTTTGGGTTTGGTCTGGATCTGGAAGTGCAGATGTTCGGCGGAGGGGAAGGTTTCGCTGGAGGTGGTGAGGCAGAGGGTGCTCTTGTGGGCGATGGCGAGGCCCCCTCTTGGGTGGTTGGGGCGGTCTTTCCTCTGGATCTTGTATCCGTCTGGGATGGCGGTGCTGATGTTGGGGGCAGATCCAGGTCTCTGTGAAGAAGGCGATGTCGGGCGAGAGAGAGTCGAGTAGGTTCCAGATTTCCATGGCGTGTTTGTGTACGGAGCGTACTTTGAGGAGGATGCATTTTAGGGTGTCGCCGGTGCTGGCGTCGGCGGTGTTGGAGGCCGGGGAGGCGGTGAGGGTCTGGCGGCAGTGGAGGCAGGAGAACTGGCCGTGGGTCGTGTTCGGCGAGGCCTGTTGGCATTCTCTAAGTCTTCCAGGGTTGAGTGCGAGGAGGGTGGTGGTGTCGTAGCGATGGGTAGTGGGAGGTCCAGGGTTCCTGGCGCTGGCCGCGGTCGGGTCGCAGACGGGCTTGCCTTTGGCGTACCGGCGGCGCGACCGCGCAGCGGCCGCCATTAAGTAGGGGAGGTGGGAGGGAGGAGAGGCTGGGAGGCGGGAGCGGGGGAACTCCGGAGGGGAATTCCGGGGAGGAATTCCAGGGGGGGGGGGAAGGGATTCCGGGGGGGGAGGGGCCGCTGGGGCAGCAGCGGAGAAAGGAACAGGCAGGCACGAGAAAATAAAAACAGTGGTGGAATTAGAGCAAGACACAGATGGGCACAATAACAGTGGCACAACAGGGAAAAATTAATATATATTCTTTATATAGTATGCGAAAAAGAGGTATACTGTGCAAAGAGTCCAGGTATCCCTTATAAGTGGAAAGGGGCTTGCTCTAGCAAACCCAAGGTGCTCTCTTAGGGGGGTACTAGATTATCAGAGAGGGGTGTTAGACATCTGCAGTATACACACAGTCAATAAATGACACACACGACTCAATGAGATCCACCCCAATTTATAAACAATAACACTCATCTTTATATAATTTTTGGCACCAAGATCATCACAATCAGGTACGTACGTTTCGAAATAGAAAGGGTTATCGTTTTCAAAAGTCGCCAGTGCAAATTTCAGAGGCAGCAATGTTATCCTATGGAGGAAACCCAAATACTGCATGCAAATACTTCACAGCGACTTACGAGACCAATGTCCTGGACTTAAGGTGAGTATGGGGAAAGGTCCACGGCAGAACCAACCAGTCACCTCAGGCAGCACTGGGGCGGCCGGGTGCAGTGGTGCAATACAGCGTCGGGTGCCCTGTTGAAGTCAATGGGGATCGGTCTGGCTAAAAAGAGGCTGCAGGTTTGGACGGGGGGGGCCAGTCTGGCGGAACCAACATGGGCGCTCATGTCTCACGATGCTCGGGTACGTGGGGACACCTTTGGTCCTCTTCTCTTTGGGATGGGGCGGCTGGCTGCAGAGGTGTCCTGAAGCATCGGATTTTCGTCACCGGAGACACTGCCAGTAGAAGGGGCCTGCACAAAGAGGCTGCAGGGGCTAGTGCATAGTTGGCAAACCCATGATGGGCTTTGGCTTGGGAGGGTCTAGGGAACACGCTGGCACTGTTGGCCCAGTTCAACTCGGGCTAGGGGGCACGGGTGCAGTGCTGCTTTCCGGTGTCAAGTTTTTGGCGGTTCGAAGTCCTTGCAGCTCTTCTAGGGTGCCTGCAGGATGCCGGGGAGCAACCCCGCTACTTCACAGGAGTTCCTGGGTCTTGGGCGAAGGCTGGAAGACCTCCAAGGCTTTTGGAGGCATAGGCAGATGCAGGACGAGTCATCTTTGGAGCAATTGTCGAGGACAGCAGACAGACCGGCAGGGTTGGCACCAAGTCAGTTGCTGGTTTTCTGTTCTTGCTTCTGTTCAGAACCAGTCAGCCAGCACACTAGTAATTGGTAGGTTTTCAGGGGGCACCTCTAAGGTGTTCTCTGGGTCAATGCATTAATCAATCCATCACTGGAATCAGTGTAGGTTTGTGAATACAAGATGTTTGAAACCAAACATCTTTTAATTCAGTGAAGCCATAATGTAGCTGTGGAACTCGTTTTTGACCAGTACAAAGCACATGTTTTGAAAATGGCTTCCCTAATCACTTGTACTGGCAGTAATTGAACTGGCCAGCACAGGTGCATATCTGCTCATGCAGATATGTCCACACATGTAGTATAGTGCACCTTGCCTTCGGGCTGTAAGGCCCGCTGTAGGGATGACTTAGCTATACTGCATGCAGCGTTGACAGGCTTGGCACACAGGGCTGTGTGCCATGTCGTGTTTTCACTTTTGTCTGCACCAAGACAAGCCGCCTGCAATGGCAGTCAGCGTGAGTTAGGCGAGGGGTCCCTTAGGGGGACATAATACATGCTGCAGACCGTGGGGACTCTTTAGTACCCATTCCCTAGGTACCTGGCGTACCATTTACTAGGGACTTACAGGGGTGCTAAAGCTATTGCCAATTGGTGGAACAAATGTACAGTTTTAGAGAAAGATCTGGCACGGAGGACCTGGATACAAGGAACCCAGTGCATTTTCTGTCAAAATTGCACTGAATACCAGGCAAAAAGTGGGGTGACCATTCCAAAAAGAGGCACTTTCTTTCCTACATCATGTAAAGCTAAAAAACGTAGGGCTTACCTATAAATCAACAACAAAGCCAACAATTAAGTTACCTAACTTCGGTAATGGTCTTTCTGGTGGATACTCTAATTGCAAATTCCTCACTGGGGAATACCCCCCAGGAGCCAGACTGGATTCAGAAATTTTTTCAGCAGTGCTCCTGCACACCACTAACTGAAACTGTGCAGCTCTGTGTTGACTCCGCACCACCCCAGAAGTGGCAGGGTGGAGCTGCATACAAGCGCCACGTCTGCGTGCTGTCAGTTTCTTATTTCCCTATCAGTGCCCTCTGAGGCAGAGTGTGAACAATTATTAGTATCAGTGTGCTGATCTGTTGACTGGCCTCATTTTAATATCTAATGGCCCCAAGTTAGAGATCAGAGAGGTGGGAGGGCAGTGAGGAATCTGCGGTTAGATAAAAGTAATTACCAGAAAGAGTTACAGAAGAATACTTCTAACCAAAGTAGTACTTCCTCAGGTGAAAAGCCTGTGGAGTGGACTCATACCAAAAAGTCCTGCAGGACAGAGTGGGAAAAGTGCCCTTCCTGCCTTGCCTGACAGTCAATGCAGTACAGCTTTGTGAACATATGCGATGACGCCTATGGCGAAGCCTGGCAAATGCCAAGGACAGGTACACTGCGAGCTGCAAACACAGTGGTAGCATCCTTAACCATAATGGAGTGCACGCTCAGATCTTCCCAGATGCTGCTTCTTGGCCAGTGCATAGCAGGTCTTGATTCAGAGGACTAGCCACCTCGGCTGGTTCACTCATGTGATGAACTGACGTAGCTGCAGTGAGAAATCAGCCTTCATAGTGAGGAGATGCAGCAAGCTACTTTGCATAGCCTCAAAGGGGGTACACATGAGAAACGTCAAGACCGAGTTACGGTTCCACTGTAGCATCATAAGCAGCTTGGTGGGAACATGCACGTCAAGCTTTTAATAGATCTCATCACAACAAGGGATATAAACAAGGACAGTTGGCCCGATAAACGCAGAAAGCCTGAAAGGTCTGACTGATAATCTTTAATAGTGCCCAATGCAAGGCCTTGCTAGGCTAAAGATAAAACAAACAAAAAGACGTCTGACCGTTTTGATTATAAGAGAGCAATATTATGAGCGGCCCACCAGGCCACAAACCTGTCCTAATGCCTGGCATAAATGGATTTTGCGGAGGGGGGCTGGTCAAGAGCAGTCAATTGCCACCAATCAATCTCCATGCATGCAGGCGTGGATTGGTACATCAGACAATCCTCCCGAAGTGGTAGCCTAATCAGAGGAGTGATGCTCGTGCCCAGAAGTTCCAGGTAACACACTTTCCTAACCCAATTCGAAGCCAAAAGGATGACTTCGGCCCAGTTGTTTATTGGTCCTTTTCAGAAATTGGGGCAAGAAAGACAGGGGCGGTAAGGTGTACAGGAACCCATCTCCTAATGAGTTTGTGTGTTTTAAACTGGGTTTGTGTTGCAGTACCCCTCCCCCCAAACTTTGTTCCTCTTTTTAGCTACCAGACCTCAGTGCTAGTGCTCTTGCCTTAAAACAAGGTGCCTTCATTGTAATACAATTCACAAAGGACTTTAGCACCCCTGTAAGTCCCAAGTAAATGGAACCCCTGGTACCTAAGGCATGGGTACTAAAGAGGGTCCCTAAGGGCTGCAGCATATCTTATGACACCCTAAGGGACCCACACACAAATTCCACAAAGACTGCCATTGCAGGCGTGACATAGTGCAAACCATGAGTGAAAACAAGATATTACACACTCCTGTGTGCTATACCAAAGTCACTGCTTTTAATATAAGTAAGTCACCCCTACAGCGGCCCTTTGAGCCTGAAGGCAGGGTGCATTATATTTTATGTGAGGACATATCTGCATGAGTAGATATTCCCCTGTGATGTCTAGTTCTATTACTAGATATTGCACGTGAAGAGGGAAGCAATCTTTTATGGACAGGTCACTGTTCAAAACGAGTTACTCAGCTACATGATGACTTCACTGATGCATATGGTGTATGGTATCAAACACATTGTATTAATAAACCCACACTAATTACAGTGATGGATTTATTAGTACATGCACCCAGAGGGTACCTTAAAGGCACCCTCTGAACCCTACTAGGCCTCTAGTGTGCTGGCTGACTGGTCTTGTCCAGCCTGCCACCACAGTTGAGTTTCTGACCCCCTAGCAGGTGCGAGCGCCGCTCTAAGAGGTCAGGAACAATGCCTGCTCTGGCAGGAGGTGTTTACACCTCCTTCAGCAGGAAGGCTAGTAAATCGGCATATTAAGGCCAGAGGCTTCAAAGCCTCTGCCGCCTTAGATATGCGTACTTGGCGTCCCCCAGACCTGGAGATGCCACCACCTGCCCTGGGGGCCCATTTGGCACCAGGACAGGCAGAAAACTAGATAGTCAGGAGGTGTGGTACACTGCCAGGCGGGACACACCTCTACGGTGGGCAGACTCAAGTGAACACGAAAGAAAGGATTTCACCATCTTGAGTGTGGTGGAATTAGGAACTCTGCGACAGTGTGATGCCCACTCCCAACAAGAAGTGGTCATCTAGAGGGTGTAGTGACCCCAGGAGTCAGTAGCCCATTGGCTACTACCCCTCACTTCCTTTAACACCCCTAAACTGAGAATTTAGGTGGCCGCTGACACCAGGAAATAAGATTTGTCTTCTTGAAGAAGGAAGGATGACAAAGAAGAGCCCATGACGCAAGAACTAGGGACTTCACCACCACTTGGCGCAAAACCCTGCCGCTGGACCTTGACAATTGCACGGACCCGGCTGGTCCAGAAAGAAGTGTCACCTACCAAAGCTGTGGAAGAGCGACCCACGACTTCATCTTGCCAGCAATATCTCCCTTGAAGCAGAGAAGCTGCTTCCCTGCATCTGCAGGTACCGAAAAGCATCTGCCCCGTCCACCATGCGGCCAGCCATCGGGCCCACCGAAGGAGCAGCACGACAGGAGAAGGTCTTCGTTCTCCAGGAGATCAGATCCGTCTCCTTGCCAAGTATGGAGGTGTCAGGACCCCCAGGAGCTGCCCACCACCAATACCTTGGGACCCGGAGCAGTTGCCGCAACCAAGGAGTGTTGGTGGTCCAATACGGACTCCAACAGCACAAAGACAGACCTACCGTTGAGAGACATCAGGATCCACAAGGTCAGCACTGAGAGTGGCCCGGCTGCCCTGTTTCCCCTCTTCATCAGGTCACCAAGACACAGAGTGGGTTTCTGACTGCTGCGACCAGATGCCTCAAAGCACCCCTGCACCCGAGCCCCACAGCCCAAGCGCGAGGGAGGCAATGGTGCCAACAGGGTCCTGAAACCCTCAAAAGCTGAGCCTACCCTTGGGTTTGGCCAGACTAATCCCCCAGACACCGCCGGCGACCTCTTTCTGCAGGAAACTGAGAGATTCTTCAACAGGGCGACCACGCCGGACAAAACCCCACTGCACACGAACTCCCAGCACATCTTAGAGTGGACCAACGGTGTCCCGGGGTGCCCAATTCACTCAAGACCTGAGCCCTGTTGGGTTCAGCTGGACTGCCTGCCCCCCAGCACCCCACCCAGTCCCTGCTTGCAGCCTCTTTTTAGCAGGACCGTTCCTTTTAATGTTGACTTAAACGGGGCACCCGACGCTGAAAAGCACCTCTGCACCCAGACACCCCAGAGCCGACCGAAGTGACCTGTTGCTGCTGCCTGGGACTTTGCCCCATACTTGGTATTCAGACAGAATATGGAGTTGGAAATGTCGACTTACAAAAATATCGAGTTGTAAATATCGTGTCACAGAAATATCGACAGCAAGAATATCGTGGTAAAGAATATCGAATTTGAGGTAAGAAATATCATTTTCAAAAATATAGAAGTCATTAATATCGTTTGCAAAAATATAGTTGTTTAAAATATCGAATTTTTAATTAGTGTTATGTATTTTAGTATATATTTAAAATGTATGTGATGTATTTTTTGTATAAGTATTGTTTATATTTTTTAATATATGTGTTACATTTTTAGTAGTTATCAATTTTATTTTAATTAAATTTTGCGTTTTTAGTTCCATAGCAGGTTGTGGGTTTATAAGGGAATATGGTGGGAAGTAATTTAATTAAAATAAATTGATTATTTTTTATTTATTAATATTTATTTGAGATTTTATAGTGTTAATTGTGGGAAGTAATTTATTTGTAATTATTAATTGGTTGTTAATTAATTGGTTATTAATGATTGTAATTCTGTAAAAAAAATTAGATGCGCGTTGTGGGGTTTTATAGGGGTAAAGGGTGGGAAGTAATTTATTTTAAATTAATAATAAGTTAATTATTATTAATTAATTGAATATTAAATATGGGACTTGTGTAATTAATTTTAGGTGTGGGTTGTGGGGTTTATAGGGGTAAAGGATGGGAAGTAATGTATGTTTAATTAATTAATAATTAGTTAATTAATATTAATTAATTGAAAATTAAATTTGGAAATTGTGTAATTAATTTTAGGTGTGGGTTGTGGGGTTTATAGGGGGTAAAGGGTGGGAAGTAATTTATGTTTAAGTAATAATTAGTTGATCATTAATATTAATTATTTGATATTTAATTAGGGTAATTGTGTATGGGTTTTACTTTTATAGGGGTAAAGGGTGAGGAGTAAATTAATTGTACTTTATAATTAGTTGTTAAATACTATTAGTTTTTTAATTGAAAATAAGTTAATTGTGTAATTAATTTTTTACAGTTTAATTTTAGCTGTGGGTTCTGGGGATTATAGGGATAAAGTGTGGGTAGTTAATTTTTATGAGTTTTAATTTGTTTTTTAATTAATAATATTTCTTTGATTGGTAATTAAATATGTTAATTATGGAAGTACATTTATTTTAAATTTAGATGTGGGTTGTGAATTGTGTGGTGTTATAGAGTAGGACATAAAATAACTAAATTTATGTATTAATTAATGTTTTTATTTCTAAATAATTTCTAATTAAAAATATTTCTTTGTATGAAATGTTTTTATTTAATATAATATTTGTAGGTATTTGTCATATATTTAATATTAAAAATTTTAAAAAACATTATAATAAATACATTTGTATTTACATTTTAAACATATTTATATATTTTTTATTTATTTTGTTTTTTAAATATTTGTGTTAATATTTTGTTCGTTTTTAATTTTGAACTGACTGGAGTGAGAATATTAATTGTTACCCCTCCACAATCCAACACTTTCCCTACTGTTGCACTCATTGGAGTGGGAATAGTAATTTTTACCCCTCCGCTATCCAACACTTTCCCTACTGTTGCACTGACTGGAGTGGGAAATTTAAGTTTAAAGATTTTTAAATAGTTTGTTTGAATTTATAATAGAATGTATATATATATATATATCTACCTGGAATAAACTACCTGCTGATAGCACTGCAAATTACCTCTGAGTGATCGCATTATTCGGACAACTGTAAAATATATATATATATATATATATATATATATATATATATATATATATATATATATATATATATGAGATATATATATAGAGATATATATATATATATCTATCTCAAGTTTGTCCCAAGAACGAGGAGCACTCCTGATTCAGGTATTTATTCAATTAGGCAATTACATTTCCGGTTTCAGTAAAATAATATCCATACTTTTCCTTATGCGAACTAAACAAAGTTCTTGATTACAGGATTCAAGCAGGAAAAATGTTTGATAGGCTGAAACATTGTTGCATATTATTTTCCCAATGCATATTTATTCGTTGTGCCCTCTGGTGGGCCTCCCAAGTGGGTTTTAACTTTATAGTGCATCCTGGGACAAATAGTTCTGCACAATATACTTTTCACCCTTCAGTGGGTCAGCCTAAACAAAAAAAAAAGTCTTCTTCTGCGCCACTGAATCTTCCTTTTTGTGGCAGCTCCAATGCACACCACTAGGACCCATTCATTTAATAAAAAAATAAAAAAATAATATGCAACAATTTTTAAGCCTGTCAAACATTTTTCCTGCTTGAATCCTGTGATCAAGGACTTTGTTTAGTTCGAAACGCGTATGGATTTTATTTTACTGAAACCGGAAATGTAATGTAATATATATACATACACACACACATATATATATATATATATACACACACACACATACAAAAAATGTATATAATTTTAAAATTATAAAATAAATTTAAATTAATAGTTTATTAATTGTTTTAAAATAAATATATATTAATTATGTGTGTGTAACTTTTTAAAATTAAGTTTATTTGTTAAAATGTATATTAAATTAACTATTTTTTAATTATATATATATATAAAAATCATATTTTGTCCGTGAACCCCCGATACTTACCTTAAGTCCAGAAGAACAGCCCAGTAAGTTGCTGACAAGTGAACGTATATAGTATGTTTCTTTCATACAAGAGAACATTCCCGTTTCAAAGCTACAAATACAAGTGCATTTCCTTTTACTTAAAAAGTGATAACTCAAGTACTTACCTGATTAAGATGATATTGGTGTCTAAATTCATATAAAAATCAGTTTTTATAAATTGGTGTCTGATTTCTTTATTGAGTGTGTCTCACTTACTGACTGTGTGTGTAATAAATGCTTAACACTATCCTCTGATAAGCCTAAACTGCTCGCACACACTACCACAAAGGAGAGCATTTGGGATTATTATTATAACCCCTGTAAACCAGTAGGGGTCACCTGCACTCTCTGCACAGTGTTCCTCATTCTGGTGCACTATATAGAGACCCAGCTTCCTACATTGTGGAAACTCAAACTTTCAAAATGTTTGATATTGCGTGTTCTTGAAGGTGGCAAAGATCAAGCCAGGTTTCTCCCAGCTATTGGTTGATGCCATGCACCACCTTGGGGTGTACATTCCACTGACAGACGCTGCTTGTTCAATTCGCTCACTCTGGCCCTCAGGGAGTTTCAGGATCAGGGAAAAGCCCTGTGCTCCAACCAACATCTCTGGGACTGCAGGAGCAGTTTATGAAAGTACATGTCCTGCAGGTCTAAGGACACCATTCAGTTGCCAAGGACCAGGCAGACAGGATCTGGGCCAGAGTGAGCATTTTGCATTTGTCCTTCAGGAGGAAGTATACAGGAAACCCAAGTTCTTTTTCAGCATGGACGGCTGATCTTCTAAAATTCTCTCTGATGTGGGGAGAATGTTTAGAGGAACAAAATGAAAAGACCAGGACTAACCGTGCTGAACAATTTGTAAGACTCATCTGTTGGAAGTGATGGATCGCCACCCTGGGAGGAAGTACTAGATTCTACCCTCCCCCACTCTAAACTGTATAGGCATGCACCACCAACAGCAAACTAAAGCAATTTGATGCTTGTTACAGCAGGGGAATGGGAGGACTGATGTGCCTGCCAACCTGCATGATGCCTGCCAGAGCAACGTCCATATCCTCTAAAGGACTTGGGTGACTGATGTACTGGTTGGGGAGGCTGTCTTTGCCTATAAGCCAACATTCTGAACTTGAGCCAGGGAGGCCGTAAGGTCTTCCAAGACCACCAATAAGATCTTGCTGGGCATGTCGCACAGGGCATTCATGCAGCAACTCAATAGGCAGACAGCATTAACCAACCACAAAGCCAGACTGGCGGAGAAAAACATGCTTGACAAAAGCCTCAATCCTCTTTGATTCCCTACCTGGAAGAGCCATGGGGAATTAATTGTGATTGACTTTACTGGTTGAATCCAGAAACACAAGGTTCACTGGAGCAGAATGTTTAGTAAGAAAATCAGGATCACCAGGCGCTGGGCTGTGATGCTTGGCCACCTGTCTATTCACTGGTGGGAACGAATAGGGCTTTGACTAAGTGGCCATCACGGTACCTGAGAGGGCCTCTTTAAAACGGGATAAAGGCTCAGACGTGGCTGGACCAGGACGCTACATTTCTGAGAGTAGCTATAAATCTAGGAAATCTGCTGACCGCTGGATCACCATTGCAAGGGTGGCACTTTCTTCCTTTGGTGGCCCAAATGGTGAATCAAACCCTGCCTCATGGGAGGTGTCATGCACACTGCCCTTTTATAAATCTGTGTAAAAGTTAACATTTATGTAATGAAGGGGGAGAAAACCATCTCCACCTCCATCCCCCCCAATCATCATCTTCAATCCCCATTATAGGGTGTACCTTGTTCAGTCCGAGCCAAAATTAGGAATGAGCCTTTACTGGTGCGTCTGCCCTGTTAGGTCAGCATCAGGATGTAGGATTACCAATTACACGTTTGTAATGTGGTAGCGCGATATCCGTCGAGATCGGACCCAAGATGACTTGTCGTCTGACATCGGAATCAGCACTGAATCGTTTTCCAGCACCGGTGGCATGGGTACTGGTGTTGAAGTGGAAAGGCCCAGCGCAGATCTTGGAGTGGGAATGGAAGCTTACACCAGAGTCTATACGGGCCAAAAAGGATCCCAAGGAGTTTGACAGCCCCGAAGAAGGATTCACTAGAGGTACCCTGATTGAGGGCCCCTTCGGTCCTTTGGAGTCCAAGGGTGTACTAAATGGAGCAAGAAGCGCACCGAAAATCTGCAGCATGGCTTCCTTAAAGGCTTCAGTCAGTTGCGGAGTTGCTAATGGCCCAGGAAACTTTGGGAGCACTGGATCAGCTGAGGAAACAGGCCTACGACCAGAGACCTCAAAGGTGAATGACTGACATCATGACGTCCTTGCACCGTCTCTTTTAGTTCAGGGTGGCAGGATGGGGTAGAGTGCCACTTTGCTCTTTTATGTTTGTTTGGACTTTGGCTTGGACTTACCAGACGACTTTGAGCATAAAGCCGACTGCTCGTGGGAATGACTTTGGAAGCGGGATCGTGACTGCGCCCACAACTTAGAGCACACCAATGAGAAGGCAAAGCCTCTTATGTTTGACATCATTCAGCTTCATCTTCCTGTCCCGGATCGCCTTTGAGTGTATAAGGGCACATTTATTGCATGACTTCCAGTTGTGGCCCAAGCCTAGACACAAGATATGCACCTTGTGAGGGTCCATTAGCGACATTTCTTTTCTGCAATTGTAGAATGACAAGAAAGCTGTAGCTTTAGGAAGAGGAATTGTTCCCTAGCTCACTGGAATTCGATACACATAGAAGTCATTGGAAGAGTAACAAAGTTGGGAGCGGAGCTCTGGATCCACATCGGAAGGCGTGGAAAGAAAGGAACTGATGTCAGCTTTCAGGGGTGGCACTTATATGGAGCTCTGCACTGTAACCTCTGGGACGCTACAGAGCCAATGCGGAGACGCACAGCTCCAACTGGTGGCGCATGGGAGCACTGCTGAGTTTGCAGAGCCAGTTAGGTGCCTGGGGAGTATTCTAAGGTGCAGAATCTGCAGTTAAAAGTATCCATCAGAAATTAAACTTTAGCCTTACCCACCTGTGACCCCTACTTCACTGTTCTGCGGCTGATCTCCATAAGCTAAAATCTCCACCCACTTGCCCTCTAAAATTAAGACGGATCAAAATGTGATCATTACAGGGCCATTGTTGAAGCTAGTCTGGGATCTCTTTAGTAGCACTCACAATGGAAATTTTTGAAAAACAAAATTCACTCCTCCAACCAGCCACTAGATGGATGGAGTATGCAAAGCCTGCAAATCTAACAGTTTCATACGGGGAAAAAAATCTGTCCCTGACTTAAGATCTATACAAGCCAATTGAATAAGACCAGTAAAGTCAGAAGTGATTCTAAAATCAGGACCGAGGGAAAACTCCAAATTACGAAAAGATAGTTTGGCAAAAAAAGAGGCACTTGCTAAACAGGAAACTAATGTAAGAGACTGAAAACTCCACTGGCAGAAAAGAAGCGCAGGTCTTAAAGATCACCTGATCAATGAGGAAAACCTGATAGTGTAATTGGTCTTTTTACAGGAAGAACGAGTGTCACCCAATGTCACATTTCAAATATTGCAAACTTAAATCTGTTAGACTACAAGGACCATAAGATCATTTGATGGTGGTGGTGGGAGGTCAGGTGATACTGGAGGGGGCAATGCCGGCACAGTTCGGACGGCGTCTCAAATTCTATGGACCAGTTTGGGAAAAAATGGAGAAATTAAGATATGAATGGCAGTGGTAAACAACACACCAGCCGGCACCTCCATCCTATTTACCAAAGAAGTCCAAGTTTAACAATCTGTACGTGGGCATGCTCGATGTACAACACTGTGCCACTCACCCAGTGTTATCTAGTATGGAAAAGAACTTATCCCCATACATATAACAACAATTACTTAATTACAGAGCGCAGCCACTAATAAGTTTCACTTCTGACTTTGTTGTCAGTTATTTTAATGATGAACAAAAACATCATTCTATGTATCTTAATAAAAATAATGGTCTTTAAAGTACAGAACAGGTCAAAATGCAAAGAATGATCTTGAATATGTTGACACGTAGTGAATGTTGTTGATGCCGACAGCCGACACGTGCTTCGTCGTGAAACGACTTCTTCAAGGCTCTAAAATAGTTGAGAAAATCGTAGTTAAAGTCTTCGGGATCCCTCAATAGTATGGAATGTATCACAGCAATAGTGTTGAGCCTGATACTTTGATTTTTAGGTCTCGCCTAGCGACGCAGCTTATGCGCTGCTCGCTTGCGAGATCTATTGTTGTCGATTTAGCTTCCAAAGCGGGGACAGGAGATGTGCACGCGCCCGGTCAGGCGATGTGCACGTGTACGGCTCGCGGCGTTTGAGCACAACGCGCGCATGGCGCGCTTTCACTTTCCTAGTTAGCTCTGTTAAGTGAGTTCAGCAAGTGTGTATACTCGCTCCTTTCTTTTTGATCTCCACATCTTGTTTTCACACTCGATATTAATTAGCTGGAAGTTATCCACCTTGTATTCAAATTTCCCAAAACTGTTAACAGACGTTGCCTACCCTTACTGCATGCTGATAGTGTCATCCTAACCCCTCAGACTGCAAAGGCATTAGAATACCCGCTAATCAATTATTTACAATTTAGGACAACCTTACTCTGAAAACCACCAGATGTGATGTCATGGCCCATGGTCATTTGAATTTAAAAAAAGACATCGGTCCAAATTGAGTGTTCTAGTGGTAAATTAACCATGTGTTTGTTTTGTAATCCGCATAGTAAAGGGGTGCTTTGTGGATTAGGTAGGGCTAGTGGAAAGATGTATTGGTGCCAGGCAGTTGGTGATTCTCTGCATTAGTGGCTTCACCTTTTTTCTACGAATTTTTGCTGTTTTTTCGTGTACTAGTTTAGTACTGTCTTCCTGCACATTTGTATCTTGTGATTCTATTCACGTATGTGTTTTATGTATTTTTATTAGGCCCAAATATAATGTTTGATATGGTTGCAAAATTGCTGAAAACTTCTTGTTTTCAATCATCTCTCCTTAGTTATCACTGCAAAAAAACAAGCATTTGCAATGCAACAGGTCTCGCATTTACGCGAGTTTGAGCTATTGGCATTGTAAATGACAATGCCTTTTATTTTTGTTTTCGTTTTTGAAACATAAATAAAACGCAGTCATTTACAATGCCAATAGCTTAAACTCGTGTAAATGCGAGACCTATTGCACATGCAAATGCTTGTTCAATTATAGAGTAGGACTAATAAACACTATCCAGGGTCGAAAAAATGAAGTTGAGATTTGGACGACGCGTTAAAATTATGACTGGTGTTCAGTCTGTACAGTTTTCAAGTATACGTACTTATAATATGTAGAGAATCATGGAAACATATACGCTCGTATCGAAGTACCATGAGCCCCAAGACTTTATTGGTAAGTGTAGTGGTACAGCATCAGAGTCCCTGCTGTGCAAGTCCCGGTGTAAAGAAACGCGTCTCGATTCTATCAGAAAAGGTCCTGGGAAAAAATGGTGTTGGTCTGAAAGCAAAGAGGAAACTTCTAATCTAAAGGAGAAGAAATGAGTTTCTCAAAAGAAACCTATACTTTACCATACAAAATATATAATGTGATGCCACTGGATTGTCAGACAAATAAGTAGATCCAACATCTCCAAGTGTCACAAAGCTAAATGTAGTGAGATTCCCTTGCTTTCTCTCAACTACACTGATGGGAGTCGGAGGTCATGGATCTCACAATCCGGAAGGCAGAAGTGAGTATGCATTTTTCATTTGTTTTCCGAAAACCATCATAGGCGCTCGTAAATTTAAAGAGATCACAACCAATCACTGAAGATCATCTCCTGACAGCAATGGAAGAAAATCTGGTCTTGTACTTCCCCTTCTATGAAGACTAGTTAAAACTAAACCACCAGGTACAGAAGGCTACAAGTAAGAGTGTTCTCTGAAACAATTGGGCCAAGTCCATCTCGTTTACCAAGGAAATTATTTTCCTTAAGAAAGGCAAGGACTTCAACAATGGGTAAAAGGGCCTTTCACAGCTCTGTAAGAAGCAGACACGCCATAAACCTGGTCCTCTGACCCGGAGTTGCAGATGGCTCATAATCTAACATGTTGGATATTACTAATTTGAGGTAAAGGAAAGTTCTCTGGAGAAGAGGCTCGGCTACAACCTTTCAGGAAGCATACAGCTGTATTTTGGCCACCATAGGGGTGTGTGGGGAGTGCTGCCATAACCTTTGTAAACACTCAGTTCAGGAAAAGAAGCAACTATGACATCCCTTTCTGGTACTGCTTCTTGTGCCCACTGGAAGGCCAAATACATTTTGACATCTTGTTCTGGTATCTTGAAAGACAATCTCATTTACATCATCTGAGTTAAAAGAGGAAGGAGCAGCAGACTGGCATTTTCCCACTGTTTCCATGGAAACCACAGAATGAGACTCGGCAGTCAATGTATCAGTCGTTCACTGGGTCTTTCCACCACAGAATAAAAAATTATGCTTTCTGTATATCTCTTGGGTGAGGAGACATGCAAGCCTGCGCGTGGTGACCAGCAGGGCCATGCAAAATGCTGCTGTGCTGACATGATGGTAGAATGCACTTTGCATTTAAAAGTTTCATCATAAGCTTCTGTTGCCATGAAGTAGAAATTCAAAGCCATGCCTGCCGATAGTCTTAAAATAGTCATGTCTTTCAACATTTGGAGACACTACAGGATATCATTTGAGCTAAACCGTCAGAAAGTTCTCAAAGTACATCCCTCTGAAAAGGGAAGGACAGTTAATGCAGGTACACCTCGAGTGCCTCTGACTGGTAGGCTGTCAGAAGTACTTAAGGTAGCTTTCCTGTGGGGATCGGATACTGAGATATTTTCAAAGGTAACATTTTTTGAACCAGACCAAAATGTACCAAGAAAGTACTGCAGTGAATTGACCAAGATGTATAAATCTCAACTTTGAAAAACAGAGATTGAAAAACAGAGGTAAAAACAAAAGTGCATGCTCCGGGCTTTCTTTCTGGGCGGTGTGCATATATTCACAGAGGCTTGCAAAGACAGAGGTAGTAAGGCTGATCATGTAAATGAGTAGGTCAAAACCTGAGCACAGATGTGCAGGCCTCTTTTTGATGCAGCGTCAAGCATTTTTATTACACTTCTCAAGTTATAGAAAGTACCAGGTTCAAACTGGAAGGGAGGACTGAAATCACTAAGTGTACTAGACAAATGAGCTACACACAAATAATTTGGACCTATGGTTGACATAGTCGTAATGTTTTGTGCAATTCAGAACCTGCAGAATCACTCCATGCAGACTAATGACAATGCAATAAGGTACACAAGTAGCTTACTTGAGCCATCACAGTCTGTACATACTATTGTCCTACAGAGGCACCAGGCAATCTTCAGCAAAATGCTGCAGATGGTACTGACCAAGTCAGGAAGCAAATATATGGCAGAATCAGGAACCAACTCCAATCAACACCAAACAAATATGCCAAAACTACCATTTATTAACTTAAAACTTCTAGCATTAGAAATTCACATCTTGCCCTCTTGTAGGAGATCACCACGGGCTCTTCTCGCTCACCTCACCTGAATGCAGTTTACACAAGAACAATCTACGATACATCACAATTCAGTAGCCTCCATCTAAAGACCCAGGGGGAGAAGGCATGCAAGAACAACTGTTAAATTAGTATACATTCAAACAGGACTAGTGGCAAAACACTGATCACTAAGAAGAAGGAGTATGAGATGTTCAAGTCAGCATTGAACTAAGGGAATGACAAACGTGGGAAAAGCCAAAGCAGCGAGAAGTCTAGGTGAGCTGAACAGGACAGATGTTTTGTGTGGGTGTTCGGAGGAACTGAAAAGGTGGAATTTGACGAGAGGAGGCATCAACCCAGGATCTAGATAAGGATTACCTGTCTGCTGAAGAGTCGCTGTAGGAGGCCTTTCTTTGGCTGTGGGGATGGCAGCCCCTTCCAATCAAGGTCTGGAGGGACAATGCCGTCTTGTGCAAAAACATTCAGTTCTTTGAAACATTCAGTCTCTATCATCTGGCAAAGAGAATGTAAAAGAAACAGGTCACAGATGAGACTGGGGATTTCCCTACTCTTGTGTGAGCTGGCAGAACACACCGGAGATACAGCCTGACCTGAATCCACATTCATAGTTTTTTGCCACTGTCAACCCAACCACACAATGTCTCCAAATAAGCTAGACATTGACAAACTACCAGGCCTGCAAGATTAAGAACACCACTTTCCAAAGCCAAATATTTCCCACTAGAACTCACATCCACAGCCTACTATCAATACCATACCTCACAGGACAACACCCCCCCAGTAACTGCACTTCGACTTTGCACAAGGTGACCCTGCGGACTATCTGCTTATAAAAAGTGCTTGCACGCACAACTCAGTCATTTGAGTGTTCTCATTACGCAACATAATTTTCCAACTATATTTATAGCTATCTGACAGTGGAGGTTAGTCACCTTTTCTGTAAAGTACAAGTGATACACTTGCCTTATCACATTAATTCACTTCTACATTGTAATTACATGTTGGCTCAATGAATGAACTACTAAGGAAATCCTACCTCATTCTGCCATGGAATAGACACACACCCAGTGGCAAACTTCTGGTAGAAGTCATTGTCCGTGGCCTCCAGTTCCACTCCCTTGACAGTGGAGAACTGCTCGATGTCCAAGACGTCTTTACAGTAAATGGCCTGAGGCTGAGAAGGAAGGTATAGAAAGTGTTTGTTAAGAAAATGCATTGATAAAGAACTAGCCTTACAAAATAAGTAACATTTGTCTTTTCCTGTACAAAAGATTCAATGATTGTCAGTTCTTTTTACAAGTAAAGTGTTGATAAGCGCAAAACTAGATGAACTTGGAAGCTAGGTTTAACTTTATTTCTAGTACCCCATCTTACAAATATCTAGAGGTGGAATTTCAAGCCTTCGGTCATCACAAATTTCATATGAAGGCACTGGAAAACAAAGCCGTGGGCCTAAGAACAGCACTTGACAAGATAGCTCAACATCTGGCGGGACCACCCTTAAAACCACTGTTAGAGTAATAAACACAATATTTCTGCTATCTTTAACCTATGGGTTTGAAGCATCTCCAGGCAAACTAAATTGCTAGCTGAACCACGCACAGGCCTAACTCTACAAATGAAACTCAGTCAGTCAAGAACAAATCGGATTGGAATTTAGGGGCTCATTACGATGGCGGACGGACTTCAGTCCTTCTGCCATCGTAGCGGGGATTGGGACCGACCACCTATAAGGAGGCGGTCCCGCAAATGACATTGCGATGCGGCTGCCATGATGGCACGCAAATGGCACGTTTAACACTGCGGCGGGTGCTGCTGGCTGCACCACCTGCCGCAATGTTAAAATTTTAAAAAATGCACTGTTTGCATTTCCCTGCACTACGTGGCAGGCACCATGCGGTGCCTGCCACATGGTGCAGGAAAATGTAGGGGGCACCATAGGTGCCCCGCAAGTGCACAAACAACCAGCCCCTGCACAAGGGGGGCCAGCAACAGGCCCCCCAAAGTACATCCCTGCCAGCCTTTCCATGGCCGTTGAACCGCCAGGAAAGGCTGGTGGGGATGCAGCATCCTAATCTGGGGGACGTTGCCTGGAAGGCACCGCCACCATCCTGTGGATGCGTGCGGTCCAACAGGCAATCCTAACGATTCCGCCCGCAACGCACACCGCCCGCCATCACAATGTGGTGGGCGGATATTGGCCTTATGATGGCAGTGAAACCGCCACCGGCAGCCTGCCGGTGGCGGGTTCACCGCCATCGTAATAAGGCCCAATATTTATTAAAACAATCATTGGCATCAAATGTGCTACTGTTAAGGTATTGGTTCATAACTAAAACAAGCAGAAAAGGCCATCCTTGCCAAGAATTCGAGAGTGACACAAGCACTCCATGGCACTTGGACACTGAGAGCATATTAACAGAACTACAAATGCAACATTCATGAAACTAATTAACCCTACGGATCATTTCAGCAAATACTGAAGAAGGCAAACAGAAGCAAATCTGAAAACACTGACTTAGAATCCTTCAAAACAAAGCAGCTTGGGTTGAGTATTGCTTGATTTTGAATCCTCAAATTTTCTTTATATTCTACTGTATCTGGAGTAGTTTCACTCTCTCTCAAAGACCCCCCCCCACTTAAAAATAAGCCTTGGCAAGTTTGTGCGATGGATACTTTATTATTTTATTGTATGCCTATGACAGAAATTTTTAAAAAGGAAGATAAAAACATCAGGAAACATTCCACCACTTAAATGTGGGGGCCACATGCTCGCAATAAAAATATTGAAAAATAAATCAACCATCATTAGGCTGTCCGGTTTTAGGTTTAAACCTATAATAACTGATAAAACCCCACTGAAAGAGAAATAGCGCTCACCAGTGAAAACATATAAACACTGAAAAAACACCTGCACAACCACAAACTAAATGCCATTCAAAGGAAGGAAAAAGAGAGTGAAAGTCATTTTTTTCTTCCTGAAGGGGCCAATACAATGTAACTTTGTTATACAAGCTAGCAGTAAGAAAGTCTGGGCTAACGTTATTCTGCTTGAGTTTTGTTGTTTAGGGATGCCACTAAAATACTGTTTCTTCTTCCTTTTGTTTTTTTCAGTTTTGAGGTCTTTGGTCTAAAGATGCAGGGTTTAGAAGCATGTTTTAGGTCTTGTTTAATTATTTTATAAACTGTAGAGAATCAGGAAATATCAAAATCATATTTGATATTTTGGCTGCATTTGATTCTTTCACTGATAGGTAAAATGGCTGGTTTCATAAGAATCTTTCCTAACATGTGTCATCACATTTACCCACAGAGAATGGGTAAAACCCTTAATACATCAGCCCCCAGTTTCTATTGAGTCAGTATTGATATTTGGCGAATTGCCAACACCTCAGGCTTTAAACATTCGATGCAAGGTATAGTGGCAAGTATATGTGAAAAGAGCGGTATCATCAAGCATCTGGGATAGTGGTTAAAACATGACACCAGACTTTTGGAAAACAAGGAACGCAGTGTCACTTGGAATGCTCTGCAAAAAAGGTTCTTTCCAAGTTCAACAAAGATTGGAGTGATATTTTTTGTATTTGCAGTGATTCAGCTACGTATATGAAAAAGTTGTGTGATGACCTGTTAAAATTGATACCTGCGCTGAAGTGCTTCCCTGTAAGAGATCCTTGCCACTTGTTAGATGGTATGCTGAAAGCATCTTTACAATCTTCAGAGTTAATGAGCAATGCTATTGACTTTTTAGTCCATTCTGGTGCATTGTTTTCTTATGCACAGGAACTAAAATGCAAATATTTATCATTTTTTGCTTTGTGTGGCATCAAAGAAAGAATCATCCCAACTGTGTCCCTTAGCTGATGGCTCTCAGTCCAAGGGGCTATGACTGCTATATTATCCATGTGGCAACCGTTTACAGAATTTTTGCTGAGTGATGATGCCAAAGGCAAGAAATGTGAGGATCTTTGGTCACATATTGATAGTGATGTGAAAAAGTACACTCTACTGCATTCTTAGATTTTTACAGGAAAACATAACTGCTGTAGTGGACATAATAAAAAAAATAGAGTCTGAAAACACCCTTATCTACCAAGTGTTCAGCATATTTGGCGTAGATGTGAAACATCTCCTTGAGAGTAGGCTGGGCGACACCTTTAGTGACTTTGGCACTGCAACACGTTCCATGTTAGAGTGCTTGCCACTTGATAAGCAAAGCAATGGTGAAGAGCAATTCAGGAACTTTTATTTTACAATGTATGAGAAATGGTTTGCAATGTTGAATAGAAATGTCCCTTCAACACCAATGGCATTTGAAGTCAATGAAACCTCTCTGTGGTACTCTGTTCTAGATCCCTTCTGTAAAGGGGAATTTCCTCCGTAGTTTCAAAAGTGCTGCTTCATTTTTGACCACTTCAATAACTCTGAGGGCACAAGCGGCCAGATCAGCGCAAATGTTGCAGAACCTGCCCTGAGAATCGCAATCTTCAAGTGAACCAGTATTGGCATGGAAAGCTATGTCAGTGGCCAGAGTTAACAAATTGTGTACTGGCTGTTTTGGCATTGCCCATCTCAAGTACCAATGTTGAGAGGGCCTTTTCACAGAAGTTTACATGGGAAGGAAAGAGCGAGCGCACATGACCAAAGACTCACTGAAGAAGTATTGTATGATGTACTACAATAAGTTTAATTTGCAAAAATCTATTTGGACCTCATATATGCTATACTTACACTGTCTATATACCATGCGCTATCAGTGCAGAAAGCAAGCAATAATAAAAGCAAAACGTTCCATAAACACCGGAAAAACACTTTCTGTAGTTTTTAATGGCGTGAAAATGTGTAACCACTGATTAACCACTGTTTTTATGAGGTATTGAAATCACTTGAAAACACTGAAAAAACCCCACCATAATTTACCAAAAATAGAAACTGAAAACAGGAAAGCCTAACCATCATATATACTAATAACAGAACAACACGTGTGCTTCTTAGCATGAATGTCTACTTAAGCATAGACAACCTCTTAAGTTTAATTAATGCACATCTCAGGAACATATGGTTCTTACTGGCAAAAAGAAAATGTATTATTGGTTTTGAATTACCACAATCTGAAGACAGTTTACACGCACAGCAGTCACTGTAACAATAAAAATGGACATAGATGGGAAAGAAAAAAAATTGGCAAAGTATAGCATGAGTCCTCCAGTTCGCTCAGGCACTCATGTGCACTTCCTTTTAGGCGCATAAGATGAGGCTAAATGCCGCAACTCGCAGTACAAGAAAGCCAATGGCAGAGGTGGGCTGACCCACTGAACCATGCAACATACAGTGTGTGGTGGGTGGAAGTAAACTATGAATATTTTAACAGACAAAAGGCTGAAGAGATCTGAATAAGACCCCCTCTATTCATGTATAAATTAATGCATTTTTTATTATGATATCTTTTTAAGGTTCTACAAAAGGGGATGATGGACGGAACGTTTGAGCCAATCAAACACTCACCCCCAGTCAAGTGATCTGGGTTTAATCCATCATCATTCTTTAGCTCACTCCACCACCCCAGTTCAGACATGGCCATATGCAAATCAGTCTGACCCTGTGCCTCATGGGAACAGTCCAGCCCGAACTGCCAAGCCATGTCTTCCCTGGACCGGAAACAAGCATCCTAGGACCGGTTTCTGGCATTTCAGCCGTCATCAGCCAGGCTTGCTTGAATCCAGTGGCAAAGTGAGCAAGGGACCCACGTCTGGGCATACCCCGCCAACTTAGGGCGACCAAAGCGATACAAAAAGGGATGATGGACGGTGGTGGAGTGAGCTAAAGAATGATGATGGATTAAACCCAGATCAGTTGACTGGGGGTGAGTGTTTGATTGGCTCAAACGTTCCGTCCATCATCCCCTTTGTATCGCTTTGGTCGCCCTAAGTTGGCGGGGGTATGCCCAGACGTGGGTCCCTTGCTCACTTTGCCACTGGATTCAAGCAAGCCTGGCTGATGACGGCTGAAATGCCAGAAACCAGTCCTAGGATGCTTGTTTCCGGTCCAGGGAAGACATGGCTTGGCAGTTCGGGCTGGACTGTTCCCATGAGGCACAGGGTCAGACTGATTTGCATATGGCCATGTCTGAACTGGGGTGGTGGAGTGAGCTAAAGAATGATGATGGATTAAACCCAGATCACTTGACTGGGGGTGAGTGTTTGATTGGCTCAAACGTTCCGTCCATCATCCCCTTTTGTATCGCTTTGGTCGCCCTAAGTTGGCGGGGGTATGCCCAGACGTGGGTCCCTTGCTCACTTTGCCACTGGATTCAAGCAAGCCTGGCTGATGACGGCTGAAATGCCAGAAACCGGTCCTAGGATGCTTGTTTCCGGTCCAGGGAAGACATGGCTTGGCAGTTCGGGCTGGACTGTTCCCATGAGGCACAGGGTCAGACTGATTTGCATATGGCCATGTCTGAACTGGGGTGGTGGAGTGAGCTAAAGAATGATGATGGATTAAACCCAGATCACTTGACTGGGGGTGAGTGTTTGATTGGCTCAAACGTTCCGTCCATCATCCCCTTTTGTAACATCTTTTTAAGGTTTGGCATAGAGATAGATTTAACTATCTCGACAGCCTCATCTAATCAAACGCTATTTTCAGTGTTGTACATTAAAATTCAAAGGCAACCCAGGTTCTACGTACACCTGCATGCTAAGAAACACCTGTACTGCTCAGCGACTGCAGAAATAAGCTAGTTTAGCTCTCTTTAGTATTACTGTAACATATTTCACACCCTAGTGGTACTAAAGTCTAGAGGTACACAACCAATCTTAAACATGGAGGAAAAAGTTGATGTGCATGAGCCTGGGAAAGATGGACCCTCCCACATTGAGGCCTTTCAAGTGCTGGTACAACTGCTCAACTAAAGACCTATTGGATGTTACCTACTGGAAGTGGTAGTCCAACAGCTCATTACAGAGCTATTGAAGCCCCATATGTAGAACAAATGAGTAGAAAACTTTGCATAGTACCCACTTGAAAACCTGGCAACATGGTCCCCTATGAAGACAGGAAACAGTGCTTGGACAGAAAGTACCCTATAAATACAACTTTTTTTTTTTTTTTTTTTAGAGCAAAAGGCCATAAGGGCACACTTACATCTGGTTTGAAAGGGGGGTCCAACATGCCTGCCTCCAGTCGTTTGAAGTTCAGGTTCTTGAAGAGTGGATGATCTTTCACTTCCTGGGCTCCACCCCCTCGGCACCCAAGCCGCTCTTTGGGGTCTTTGCAGAGAAGCTATGAAAGGGAGAAAGGTCAATAAGGCACAGAATTAACAATTCATAAATCCTATGGAATGCATACATGTCTCCTGTACCCTGTAACTAATATGCACAAAGTCTAGTCCACCAAATGAGTGTTAAATGGCAAGAGAGTTTATGAAGTAGAAGGTCCAGGTTGCAAAATCTCTCTAGCGAGGTTAGTTGTAGACCCTAAAGTGGGGAGGGGCAGTTCTAGAACTTCTGTCACCCTCCTAAACACAACTGCGAAAGAGGCACTTTCTTCAGTTGTGAGCCACATAGGAGAATCAAGGACTGATTCTAGGGAGGAATCTAGACCACTGCCATTCTGTAACTTAAGATATAAGTTAGCATCAGTGTAATGAGAGAGTAATAGTTTTTCCGTCTCTGCATCATACTCGCCAGGAAAAGCCAGAATCAGTTTGCAGGATAGTCTCTTTGAAGGTCTCAAATTACTGAGGAGTTGATGATGGACAGGGAGGTTGGGTTGCATTGGCTCAAGGTTCAGCATCACTTCTGAAGAAAGCAAAGCCAGCACTGGGTTCTGGACTGCAGATTCGTCAGATCTCTCCCTAGACTGCAAGCATCTTGACATCAAAGAGCCTCTTTTACTTCCCAGCTTAATCTTACCGACTTAGCCCTTACATGACTAGGGCAACATGGACTAGGACTAGCCTTGTGACCTGATCAAATTGTCCGTACTTCTTGAGTTTGGTGACGTGCAGTTTGGCTTTATTCTCTCTGATGACTTTAGATCACATCAGGTAGCACATGACATCAAGTCATGTTGGTTGCTGAGGCATCAAAAGCAAACATCACTCGGACCCAAGACCGTCATCTGATTCTGTTAAGTACCAATTGAAGCCTATCAACTTCAGTAGAGACATCCCTACACAACGCCAAAAAGAGTTTGCAGAAGTGTAAAGGCTATGGTAATAAGTACTGTAATCACTAGGAGCATTGCTTCAGCTCAGCATTGAGAGTATAGAAGAAAAGGGAACTGATGTCAGTGCGTATGGATCACACTTATATAGGGCTCTGTGTCGCCCTCTCCAGATGTTGAGAGAGTTGCATCAGTGGCAGATGGCACCACCTGCTGTTCCGCTGGGGCAAAAGCAGTTATTGGTTTGGCACAGGGAAGGTGAGACATCTGTGGTTAGAACTATCCATAAATAAAACAATTTGTAAAGTGGGGAATAAAATGAAAGAAAAGAATAGGGAGTGAGGTGAGAACCAGTGCTTGGTAGCAGAAAAAGGGGATAACTGTCAAATGTGACTGAGGATACAATGACTATTCTGGATGGAGAAGCTCACAAGTGGAGTATATTCCATGGCAGGAATGAAAGGGAATGCCAAACGCAGAAAGGGAGGATTGCAGGGGGAAAACCTGTTGTCCACAGGGAGAAAAAATTTCTATTTACCAAAAATACAGCCTGGAATGGAACCGAGAAGCAAGATTCATACACTGTGCACACAACTTGGTGCTGACCAATGGAGCGAACACTTGGACTGCTTCATCAACAGCACACACTCACATCACAGTTTGGGCTAGTTCACTCTTGTTAAGAGTTTTCAACCACAAGGGTTCCTCAAGAAGGGACTTCGGTAATACACACTTCCATCACAACCTTACTGAAAATCATCACTATACTGGAAGTCTCCTTCGAGTGAGATACTGGATCTTCAGGAACGTGTTCAAAGAGACATTCACTTTATCAATGGATGGCATCTCTTTTCTCATGGAAGTGGCGCAATTATCGGCAATCCTACACTATCAATGCTGTAATGCCAGCCCTAGAAACCTCTGGCAGTAGAAGAACTTGAGCCAAAGCTCTACCTCCAAGTCAACACATCCTCTCACATTACCAATTTACATCATGTCTAGTGTCAAATCAACCAGGGCTTGAAAGGTAAAGCAATTAGCAATGGAACAAAAACACCATATCCTGTAGTTAATATTACAAAAGAGCATGTGGAGTAATAAGAGGATACCACAATGAAGAAAAAACTGCTACTTTAAATCCAGATACACCCAGCATGGCTATTAGCAAACATCTTGAGAAAAAAAGCTATTCTCACCATGGTGCAAAAGGACCGTGCTTCCTCTGAAAACTTCTCAGAGTATTCTTCCTGAACTTCTTTCACAAGCCGCTCAACCTCCTCTCGCTTAATTTTCTTCTTCCGCTGCTGGAAAGGGGACTGCCCCTCTATCATTTCATACACCAGGCAGCCCAAGGCCCACCAATCTGGACTAAATGTATATCGCTCATTCTTTACTACCTCAGGAGCTGTAAAGAGAACAAAACATAGTTACTTTAGTTACAGGGACTTCATGCCCTCTGTCGCTTGCCAGTATGTTAAGCATTTTGTTGGCTGATCTGAATATTTTCTTATCTGCCCTGGGACATATTACTATGGTTCAGTTCATTAATGTCCTCACTCAGTTATACGTTGATATCCCTGGGAAGGAGACATCTAAAACATCTGAGACGGAGGAAGCTGGGTAGAACCGTGAGTGATTAAGTACAGAGTGCCGCTAAAGAATTTCTAGACACAGAACAACATTTATTAAGTAACAAAACAGCAATACAAAGTGACTGTTGTGCAAAAAGCTGGGTTTTGAATAGGGATGCAAACGGTGTGTGAATTAACAACAACTGGTTGCATGACAAAGGCATTCCAGAATCGGTGTTTTGAGACCTCTTTTCTACCCAATATCTGTTTTGTATCCCAGGTCTGGCTGCAGTAGCCTTCAGATGACAGCCATGCTACTGTAGGTTGAACCCTGATCATTTTAATTTTAAAGTAGCCAGACACTGGGTGGAAGAGGCATTTCTGCATGATGCACCAACCTTTAATTTGAACTTTTCCACTGAGAGGCGAGGAAGATTCCACTGGACTTCTGATACATTAGCGCTTCTCGGTCTTGTGTAGAAGCAGTCGAGAGGACTGTACCCTATTGATTACTTTGAGTATCCTCGACACAGAATGCTTGTGGGGTTGTTAATAACTGAACGGTTTTACAATCATGGGGAAAGTTGTGAATGGTATTTGAAAATTATTGTTAATTTTAATAGACGATTTTAGACAATATAACTCATGTGTTTGCCCCAAGTGGTCAGATGTGTCATGGACAATGGGAAGATTCTCGATCTTCTGAGTGACAGGGATGCTTTTGATTGAAGTGGAGGCATTGTCCCTCAATTTGGTATTTTTCGATTTGGTCTGAAAGGCAGATTATCATTTGAGTTGGAGAGTCGTCTATCTAAAGGCAGCTGCTCTGCATTCAAGACCTTTAAAAAGGAAAATCGAGGGTTTTCACATTTGACTTCTAATCCATCTATGCTGACGACAATTGGGTTATCATTGGAGGAGGATTTGTGTTTTAGTCTATAATGTTAAGTCTATAATGTTCAACCCGAGATAGTAGAGGTTTAATAAAAAATACTGAATAGACACTAGATGGTGGAATCACTCTGGAAGCCCACAGATGAGGAACATTTTGATAAGAAAGCCATTTCAAGCTTCCAGAGGAATGGCTAGACCAGAAGAAAGGCTGATAAGACCATTACTGCAAGCTCTGATGCCACAACATCTAAAAAAGCAGTTTTTGTTTATATAGGACTATAGAAGATGACTGGGTACAACAGTAAAATAACAGAAAAAGTAAGTGACAAATGGGGCCCTTCCAAAATTTCTCTAGATCTAAAGTTTAATAGGTGGTACTCAGTCCTTCAGGGTGGCAGAGGGCACTGGACACTGCCACCCAGACCATCGCCTGCCAAATTTAGACATCTCTGTACCTTGACAGAAACTGCCATTATGGTAGTTCCTATCAAGGTATAAAAAGTTTGATTAACGGCCACTGTCTGTTTTGACGGCCGTACACCAAATGTATATTTTTTTTATTTTTCAAAAGCAAACTCCTAAAGAAGACGTTTGTTGCTAAAAGACAAAAACGAATGACCCCACACCATGGGAGTTCTCACATGGTATGGGGGTAATTTTAGTTCTGTCCCTCATCGCCAGGTTTTGGACAGAAAAGGGTGGTTTTAAGCGGTTTTGCTGGCGGAATCCGGGCCGACGGAGACTTTTGTTGCCCTGTGGACTGCCTTTGAAGGCAGCATGCCCCCTGCCGCTGCGCACGGGCTTGTTCAGCTGCAACTCAGATTGTTAGGGCAAGCACTGCCAAAAGAACAGGCCCGAGAAGATCTCATGAACATTTGTTTCTGCTGATAAAACTGGCAAGCAGAGAAAGCCAACCACAAGGACTGAGCCACAGAACATTCTTGTATGAAGCACTCCTGTGCAGAACCTGCCTTCTCTATAAAGAAGTGCCCTCCATCAGAGGACAAGTCAATAAGATTCATCTAGACAGCCCCCAACAAGCCCATGGAAAGCAGCCAGGCTTCGCAGAAGATGGCGATGTAAGATCCCATGGACTGTGCAACTGAATCCACGGTGTCCAGGCCACAGCCAAGAATCTGCTTGGCCGTGTCTTGCCCATCACGCACAAATTCCACAAAATGGTTCTGAAGATGGTCTGGGAAATTAGGAATGACCATTTGTGCCATCTTCCATAACCATAGTAGTAAAAGACCAGGAGAGAAGCTGCGTTCTTGGAGCAACAGGCCAGCCTCTCTAAGAGAAGACCTTCTTCCTCATTGAGTCAATTGTTTCCAACTTCCTATCAGTCGTAGAAGGAAAAAAATCAGGCTTCTCCTTAAGAGGAAGGGGCCTGGACCACAAGACTCTCCCGAGATCGATAAGCGGTCCAAAATTTTGAATCCTAGAAGCTGGACAATGGCAGTGGATAACCTGGTGGCACACCACATTGCAGATGCCCGCTTGCTCCAAGGGACCAAAATGGCATCCTTCAATGCCTCAATGAAGAGGAGCAATGCTTCAACCACAGAGGATGCAGTAGATAGAATTTCACTGAGGAGGTTAGTCCGGCTCTCCTCCACAAGCAAAGCTAACTCAAGGACTTCTGCGGACTTGCAAAGAACAGCCATAAGGGAGGCAACTGTCTCAGTGGAAGGCCCCGAAAGACATTCCGAGTCCACCTTTCGGGAGGTATCAAGGCCAATGGCTTTCTTCAGGGCCAAATAGTCACCCGCATCCATCTCAGAAGAGGTTTCTTTTTGGGACAGGTGGATGGGGAGCCAGAATGCCTTTCTCACTGCCTTTACCACTGTTGGCATCTGAATAGGGTCTAAATCAGAGCCAAATATCTCTTCCAGCTTCCAAAGCACTAATCACAAAGGAAAGGACTGTAAGAGGGCAAATCCTCCACCAACTGCTGTGCTTTGCATTAGGACCTAACCAAAATGACCTTAGATGTCAGAAAATTTGGTATGTTTGTGGGAGTGAGATTGATAGGGGGTGGAGCGGCGGCGATTGCCCACCTCCTTGCTATCATCACTGTTGTGGTACACTAGGTTTGGCGCGGAATCAGAGCCAAACCCCCCCGCTCCAGCCACCCAAAAGTACTCATCACAAGGAAAGGGTTGTAAGGGAGTAAACCCTCCAAAACTGCTATGCTTTAAACCAGGACCTAACCAAAACAGCCTTAGTCATTGGAAAATGTGTTATGCTTTGTCAAAGTTGGCACCAGTGGTGTAGTAACATGCGGGACCTGTGGCAGAGAAGGAGGTTCAGCACAACCAGCATCAGGAACAGGACATGGGGGTGTTGCAGAGTCAACTAGCGCCAGGACAACATAGCCTGTAGAAGCTCTGTTAGTGTTCCCAGTGTAAGCCAGGGTGAAAAAGAAGAGGGCCAGCACCAGAGCCCAGAAAATCCGGGGCGGAAGCAGGAGACTTGAGAGCGGATCATCTATGCCAAAATAGGCTTCGAAGATGATGTCCAGGGCATGGTTGGGGAAAGACCTACTCCTTGAATAGTAATAACATTGAGAAGCTGAAGAATCCCTTTTACAATGTTTCTTGTGCTGGTAGAAGGTGAGCCAGAACGGGACCTGGGTCTGGAGGAGCAGCGAGCTCAACGGTCATCCCGAGCATACTCCATAAAGAGATTGGCCTTCTACTCCTTGATGGACTTGGCATGCATGAAGCCATACTTTGCATATGACATGGAGTCATTTTTGGGCCCCAGACACTAGAGATGTTGTGAAGTCCCAAGAGCGACATCTTGTTCTGCACGAGGTTTATACCCTGAAATTGGGGAGGGGGTGTTGAGACCTCCTGAAAACACTGCAAATAGCAATATTTGGTAGAAAATATTGCTAGGACTGTGGATCTGCGTCAAACGGTGCAGGAAAAGAAGGAAGTGACATCAATGTACCGGGCTGGAGCCCTTAAAAGACTCCATGATGTAATCTATACGTGGAACCTGGAGACTAGGCAACATTTTTCGGCACTGGTGCTTGGAGCAGATTCAAGAGGGGAATCTGCAGACTGAAGTATCCAGCAGAAGGAAAATTCTACGTACCTTGCTGTAGAGCCACATACTTTGCAAACTCCTATCATCTAGAGTTGGGCTCAGACATTACAACTTGTTTTTCTTCGAAGAAGCTTCAAGTCAGTGGAATCTGCGCAGCTTTTTCTTTAGTCCATAGTGTGCATGAGCACGGATTACACCTTAGACTATTTTTCACTATTGTGTGAAAGGTGGAGCAAGGTCAAAACTGATTTGCATATGGCTAGGTTCAAACAAAGGTGGCAGGATGGGCAAAAGGATGTTAGAATGCTACCCTGAGTGATTGCCAGTGGTTGGACTTATTGCAAGCATTCCATCCGTTACCTTTTGAGTGTTTGATGTACCTTCCTAAATATGCAGTCTTTCGGTCTGATTTGTCTTGACTATTGATCCCTAAGGTTTATCGTCAACATGCCTGTAAACGACTGTTCGTACTTTAAGAATGCTAAAAATGTGTCAATGTATTGGGATGTGGAAGTTGGAGGCTTTGAAGCCGATGTTTGCCATGTGGTCTCCAGTGCAAACAGAGCAAGGACTGTCTGCAGGGTTGTCATTTTGAAATGCTCCGACAGGATGCATTGATTTAGTGAACTGAGGTTGAGAACAGGCCACAAAGTACCATTTTTTGGGGGGAATGAGAAAGTACACTCCTTGAGCCTGCTGGTGTGGGAACACAGGCCTGATCACTCCTTTTCGGAGAATTACTTGTACTTCCACTTGTACCAGTCTGGTGTTCCTGACACTGCTTTTGCCAAGTTGTGGAACTCCAAGCAGTAGTCTTACTGGACACCTGACAGGACCCACTTGCCCTAGGCAACTTCCTGCCACTTGAAATAACCAGATTCTTCTTCTGAAAGGAATTGGGGAATTGGTGGAGGGTTGGGGAATTGATGGCAAGTCATTGTTTGGAGGTTGAGGTGCCTTTACTGGAGCCGCCTCAACCTTTTCCTTTACCATTGCTTCAGTAACCGCCTAAAGTGCAGATCTTGGATGGATGTCCTTCTTGAAAAGACTTGTGTTTTTGGAATACTCAAATCTGCAGAGCGGTTGCAGTTTTCACCCCCCCTTGTGTTTGATGCTTCCCAAATCAAGTCCTGGGAGACGGTTTGCAGAGCTTCTCCTGATATGGAGGGGTCAGCATCCTTTATTTTCTCAAGTATGGTGTCTATTTGAGGGCCGAAAAGGTACTCACCATCAACAGGTACGTTGATCAGATGTTGTACCTCTGGGCGAAAACCAGGCATGCACAGCCATGCATGATGTTTGAGGGTGATTTTAATACTGATTTCTCTGGAGAATGTGTCAGCTGAATTTAAAGTGCAAAAATGTTGGTGTCATATTATTGTGCTTTCCTGTACTAGTTTTTCCCCCCACTTGTCATGTGTTTGGCAGATGTTTGACCAGCTGTTCTTTTCTGGCCATATTTATAACCAGGGAGTCTGATGGGACATAGCCTTTAATAAGACGGTTGTCTGGTGCGGATTAATACTTCTTTTCAACCCTTGGTGTCACATCTCTGCCTTTGGTAGGTTCCTTGAAGTTGTTACTGGGGTATATCGTCATGCTTTTCAGCATCAGGAGAAACTGTACCAATCTTTTCGTCTTCGAGAGGGTCTCCAATTCTCCTCCTCTTCTACATGCAACTTCACATTTATGGAGGTCTGAGCCCCTCTGTATTATTGGATGATATGCTGTGGTGTCATTGGGAGACGAAGCTTTAAATGATATGGCTCCAGATTGTTATTGTCCTGTGGGTCTCCAAGGTAGTCCTCTCATGCATCATCACCATCTTTAGGTGGGGTATGGTCAAAGTATGGGTCTTGTGGATCATAATCGCTCTCATGGTTTGAATGTGTGAAATGAGTGAACCGAGTCCTGTGGTGACTGTGGTGGGGCTGTATGTTGTCTTGGTGCAGGCTGTGGGGTTGGTGGAAGTCGTGAAACAGGGCTAGTGACCTGTCCCCTTAAGAACAGGGTAGAACTTTAACTCCTGACATTTCCTCCTTTTCTTCAAGAGTGTTGGCTGGGGCAGCTGCGACTCCTGCTGAGGGTGGTGAGCTAGTATCTTCCTTGAAGATGGGTTTATATAAATCCTAGGTTTTCTAACATTCAACCTCTCTGGGAGCTTGACAGTTGGTGCAGGCTCATGCTGCTGAGCTCAGCGTCAAACGTTTTTCCAGTGTAAGCTTCGAAGCAGATTTTGCATCCAAAGTCAGAGAATCACGGTTGGGTGGAACTTTAGGGTGCTGTCTGGCTAGGATCTTTGGCTTGAGATTTGTCCACGGCAGAGGCAAGTTCGGAGACGGAGATCGAATCGGAAGGTCGAAGATGGTGCTTCAACTGTGGCTGTGACTCCGAGAGCAGAGTACCAGAGGGTACTCAAATGTTGATGAGGAATGGAAGCTATGGGTGTTGCGTTTATCCTGGGCCCAGCACTTGCCTGTGGCTGAAATAGTTAACCTTCAAAATCGGACCCCCTGGAGGACTGGATTTCAGGGTTCTGGTCTGCTTGACCCGCTGGAACAATTGATGCGCTCATGCCCTCTTTGTAAGCTCCTTTGGTTTTCTCTGAGCTGAAAGGTGCAGACATTTTGATGAGGTCTCTAAGTTGCATGTTATAGTGGGGCCAGTGATGCTTCCTCCGATAGCAGATTGCCTTTTTATTTTTAAATGCCTTACAGGCTTAACAATTCACCTCTTCATGGTCACAATTGTTAATCTAAACATGGGTATTTTGAGTTACACTTCGGGCAGAATGGGAATGGCATTCTCCATACCCTTTCACCCAAACAATCATTCTCATACGACATGAGTTTGGACCAACTCCGGAGTTCGAGATGCACACCTGCACCAGAAGACAGAAAAAAAACAATTATCTCAGGTGGAGTCTTTCTTCTGGTGCATTGTGCGCTTCACGGAAGAGTCAAGAGCCATATCTAGATCAAAGACTTCTTCAAAGAAAAAAACATTTTGAAACTTCTATGCCCATCACTAGATAGCAGGAGAATGCAGAGCATGTGATCTACATGCTCCAGATCACAAAAAGATGGAAGTCACAGACAGAATTTGGGTGGTGTGGAATTTGCATGGAATTGCTGGAGTAATTTTGAAATTTTCTCAGTTATACAGACCCCCGCCGCAACATTGGTTTGATCAATACTGCAACATATTTCCTGCTTAATTCTGTACGTTTGGTATTGCTCTCTCCTGCACATGGCAAAATGTACATTAAGTGATTTTGGAGGAACCCAATAGGGATAAGGCTTGATCAGGCTTGCAGTTACTCGCATCTCCTGTAAATGTTCTCTGAACACTTTTGTGTTGCTGTGGGTATGAGGGCAGCTTCTCTCATATGTCTGTATGTACTGTTTTTACAGCACAAACCTAGTTGAAAAGGCAGTGGAGCGCTGTACAGGGACAAAGGCAAGCATACAGTCAGAGTAATGGGGGAGATAACTAGCTATTGGATTGTTACTGCATTGTGATGCAGTGTTCTTTAAAGAGGTGTGTTTTTACAAGTGTTTCCAAAATTGGAGACGTTAGGGCAATCCTTAAGGATACGGGGATGCTGTTCCAAATCCTGTATGCATAGGCAGAAAAGGCCTGCTGCCTTGTTTATTTCCTTTTTACACTTATTAGTCTTCACTTTCATACTGCGTTGCTGTGGGCCTGCCGAGAGCCACCAGAGATAGTGAGCTAGTCCGCAAGGTAAGCAGGTTTCTGGTCCTGATGGCTTTGTAAATAATGCAGTTGGTTTTGAAGATGGAACTACACTGGCTACCCTTTTCGGCCATACCATCGGGCAGGTTGATATGATCACATTTCTTCCAGCCCTGGCTAAGAAGTGCTGCGGCATGTAGGATGCCCTTAACAGGCATTAGTGTTGATTCTGAGAGGCCACAGAGCAGGGATTTACCACCATGTAGATGCAGGAGTATGACAACTTTAACAACAATCCTGAAGTTTCTTTATAGAACAAATCTATTTTGTAGAGATTTGCAAAGCAGCTCTTCATCGTACACAGCCTTCTGCCTACAATCACAGGGGCCGGCGGCTACAAACAATGCTGTCGAGGATGTACAAGGCCCGCATCCCGAAGGGAGGCAACCAGCAGAGTCCAGGCTAGAGAGTCCAAACAGCCAATGCCTTCGGGGGTCCAAGTGGCACAAGCAGGATTTCTATGCAAGAAGAAACAACAAATAGAAACCCCCCTCCCTCTCCCACCCACCCACCCACCCACCGGTTCCCACAATCAAGAAACAAACAAAAGGAAAAATGAAAAGGAACAGTGGGGGGAATCCCGTATCTAAGTATCAGGGACTGTAAAGGGACTTTATTCCACATACCCACCCGCACCCGCTAGTCCTATCGGGGATCAGCACCGCTCTCTGGAATGGGTATCAAATGAAGTACTTGCAGAAGTTTGGGGCAGGTGACCTCATGAAGGTCTTTCGATAGTAACGAAATGAATGGTGCCCAGAGTTCAGCATACTTCTCTCCCTTCTGAGCTTGGATTAAGGAGAGCCGTTCCATTGCCAGGGTCATCCAAAGCCTGAGAAGCCAGGACGAGTGGTCTGGAACCGTGGCAGTACCCCAATGAAGTAGGATCGCCTGACGCGCTGCAAGAAGAGCCAATGCTATCTGCCTGCCGCGTATTGATTGCAGAGGGAAGGTGAGAGGGTTTGATAGACCCAATAGGGTGTACGCTGGGAAACGGGGGATCTCGGTGTCGAAAGCCTCATCTATATAATTTAAAACCTGTTCCCAGAATCGCTCCAGTCTCGGGCAGTGCCATAATAGATGCGCTAGGGAGCCTGACATTCCGCAGCCGCGCCAGCACTCTTCGGTGTGATTTTTGTTCCACTGGTGTATCCTAGCCGGAGTGAGGTACCAGTAAGCCGCTACTTTAAACGCGGACTCAGCCCCTGCCGTATTATACGCTGTATGGTGAGCTCTATAATGGATATTGTCCCACTCCTTGTCAGTAAGGGCCCTGCCTAGCTCTGCCTCCCATCTGAGTTGCCCCAGAGTACGAGTCCCTGTCTGGCGTGGTGTAAGGAGCGTGTATAATTCCGTTATAAGGTGCTTGTTGTCTGTTTTCTTCGCCACCCATTGTTCAAAAGGGGTCAAAGTGCGAGAGGCCTGCGTGAGGTAGTGCCGTGAGGTAGCCCAGTGCTGCAGTTGTAAATAATAATATTCATCCGAGCGGGGGAGGTCTAGGTCCTGACATGCGACTAAACGGAATGATGCCCTTAGGATCGAAAAGATGGCCTAAGCGCTTGCAGCCCGCTTCTCTCCATCTCTGTGCTACAGCGGATTTGACACCAGGAGGGAAGTCTGGATTGTCTACTAGGGGCGTCATCGGGGAGGGGAACGTTGTGAGGCCTTTCGCCCGTGCCACATTATCCCAGACTTTCATAGTTGCTGCCGTCACCGGCGAAGAATATAGGCCCCAGGCTCGGAGGTGGCGGGGAAGCCACATTTCACGCCAGATGTTCGCGCCCGCTACCGCTTGGTCCATGAAGGTCCAATGCTTCTCCGATAGCGGGCGGTTCCATTCTAGCACGTATCGGAGATGTGCCGCCTGCATGTACCTATGAATGAGGGGTAGTCTCACACCTCCATCGTCTTTGGAACGCGAGCTTTGTGCCATCGAGAGGCGCGCTTTCTTGTTCCCCCAGATGAAGTTATAGCGCTAGTTGCAGTGACCGCACAATACCGGGCCGCGGCGTTAGCGGAAGGGTTTGGAATAGATACAGAATTCGTGGTAATACCATCATCTTGACTGCCGCAATGCGCCCGAACCACGATAGTGTATGTTTAACCCACCAGTCTAAAGCTCTGCGTGTTTGCGCCATCAGAGACGTATAGTTCACTTCCAGCGTGCGCGGCAGTGAAGGTGTCAGTTGAATGCCCAAGTAAGGAATGGGGTCACGGGACCAATGCAAAGAGAGAGACTGTTGAAGGGCCTCTGCCTGTGGTTGCGGTAAAGATAGGTTGAGGACCTGGGATTTGGTAAGGTTTACTTTAAAGCCCGATATCCGACCAAAAGCCTCAAGCTCATTTACCAGGGCGGGGAGGGAGGTCAGTGGCTGTGTTAAAGAGAGAATGATGTCATCAGCATAGAGGCTTATTTTATGGCGGTCGCCCCCAAATTTAATGCCCTGGATGTCTGGGTGGTCCCGGATCTTCTGTGCAAGGGGTTCCATGTATAGGGCAAATAAAAGGGGCGAGAGCGGACATCCCTGCCTGGTGCCCCGAGCAATCTGAAAAAGGGATGAGGAGACCCCATTAGCCCTGATAAACGCTCGCGGAGCGTGATAAATGCACCGCACCCAAGTGAGAAAGCGAGGGCCAAGCCCTATGCTTCGAAGGACGTCGAACAGGTATGGCCAGCACACACTGTCAAACGCCTTCTCCGCGTCAACCGAAAAAAGCAGTGCACCCACCTGAGAACGGCGGACCCCATCTATGTGATGTAGAAGGCATTTGGTGTTGTCGCTCCCCTGTCGGGTGGGGATGAATCCCGCCTGATCAGGGTCAATGAGACCCGCCATAAGAGGATTCAGCCGCGCCGCTAAAATGCCCGTGAACAGTTTTGCGTCATTGTTAAGTAGGGAAATTGGGCTGTATGAGCCGCAGTTGCTTGGGTCTTTATTGGGCTTGAGAATGACCGAAATTGCTGCTTCCCCCATTGATTCTGTCATCATTCCACTGTCGTGGAAGGAATTATATAGACGTGTGAGGAGAGGGGCCAATTCGTGACAAAACGTTTTATAGAAAAGGGCTGGGTAGCCATCGGGCCCAGGCGAGTTATCCAGCTTCAGTTTAGCGATGGCGGATATGACCTCTTCTACTCGAATAGGGCTTTCTAAAGGGTCTGCTTCCGCCTTCGGGAGACGGGTAAAATTGCTAGTGGCTAGATAGTCCTGGGTCTCGATGGTGTCTTGGTGGTCGGCGCTATAAAGAGTGCAATAAAATGATCTAAATTCCTCAACGATTTGGGAATCCATATGAAGTTCCTCCCCAGCAGAGTTCCTGAGAAAAGGGATGGACCCCGCTATAGCTCTAGCACGCAGCCTCTGGGCCAACAGTTTCCCGCATTTGTCGCCTCCCAAGTAGAACTTGTGTCGCAAGCGAACCAGAGCGTGTTCGGCCCTATCCAGGTCTAGGCGTTTGAGAAGTGTCCGTTTCCATCGCGCGCCAAATCCGAGGGGCACCTGTTCGTTTGTGTATTGCCTCTAATTCCGCCACCTCCTGTTCAAGAGCTAAGTGGGCTTCTCTCCGTCTGCGAGCCTCCGCCGAGGAAATCGCCATAATCTCCCCTCGCACGACTGCTTTGAGCGCGTCCCAGACTGCATCCAGGGAAGCTTCCCCATTATCATTGAGTTGGAGGTAGGTCGTGATCTTGGCGCGCAATTCCTTCACAACAGCAGGGGAATGCAAAAGGCCTACGCGCAGCCGCCATCTAGAAGGCGCGTGCCCAAACCCATCAGAGCGCAAAGAGAGCGAGACATGTGCATGGTCCGAGAGGGAGCGCACAGCTATGGAAGCGTCTGTTACCCTCGGGAGAAGCGCGCTCGAAACCAACAGCATATCTAGTCGCGCGTAAGTTTTGTGTGCTGCCGAGTAATGGGAGTAATCGCGCGTGTCTGTATAGCGGAGGCGCCAGACATCGTGTAAGCCATTCTCTGCTAGCCAGCGCTTCCCGTCGGGCGAGATGGCTCCGACCTGTGTGTGGCGTTGCCCTGACCTGTCCAACTCGTTGTCCATTACAAGATTGAAGTCCCCCCCCGATTACTAGTGCTGGGTCAGGTGAGGCCAGCCCTTCTGTTAAATGCCTACGGAGGAAGGCTTCCTACTGTGTATTGGGAGCGTATACGTTAAGGAGGGTGAAGACAGTGGGACCCCATTGGATTCTGAGAGCTAATGCCCTCCCCTTGGACTCATAAAAGGTAGAAAGGACCTTGCCCTCAAACTTAGCCCCAAGTAGTATGGCTACCCCATTCTTCTTCGTCATCCCCGAGGACCAAAATTGACGTGGGAAGCGGCAGGAGCGCATGCGGGGGGTATCTTTAGCAAGGAGGTGGGTCTCCTGAAGCATGCAAATATCGCCCTCGGTCTGCTCAAGAAGGGAAAGAATTGCAGTGCGCTTAGTGGGGTGATTCAGGCCTCGCACATTGAGGCTGATGATTTTCAGGTCCCTAGGCATCAGTATTGGGGGAAAACACGCCTGTGAGTCGTCTAATGCGTTGGGAGCGGTGCGCGGGGGTGGACTGAAGCATGTGTGGGCCCCTACAGGGGAGCAATGAACCCTATGTGTGATACGGAAGGACCCCAAAAGAAACAACAAAATTCCCAAACAGAACACAACATAAAAACCAGCCCAAACGAGCATAGTCCCTAAAGAGATCTGCATTCAGGAGTGGCCCGTTAAAGGACCACAGGTATTCCGGAGAAACTAGGGACAAAAAAGAAAAACAGGAGACAAAAGTCTGTCTAGTGGAGGAGATCAGGGGGGAACAAGACTTCCTAGAACAAAGTACCAGGTGGTCTGCAGGCCACGGAGGAAGTCGAGGGAGCCGAGAGAGGTGAACCAGTTGTGGGCTCCTCCGGCCCCTTTTCAGAGCTACCTTCCCCTTGAGATACACTGTAAGACTTCACGGGGTGCTCGGGCGATCCTGGGTCTGAGAGAGAGTTGAGAGCACAGCATTTCGTTCCTTCGCCATTTCCTCTGGGCCTGGCTTTGTGGGTTTCGTAGGTTTGCCAACAGTTTGCAAACGGGGGAGACGTTTCCTGTCGCGATGGGAGGGACTGTCATCTGGCGTCAGAGTCTTGTCTGCCACAAGTCCCAAAAGATCCATGGTGTCAGCCAGGGAGCGCATCTGCCTCAGCTTCCCCTGGTGTTGAAAGATGATGCAGATGGGATGGCCCCATGATTACGTATTCCCTTGTCTCGAAGATAGGACGTGACCTGTCGGAAGTCTCTACGTTTGGCCAAAGTCGAAGCAGCCAGGTCCTGGAAAAGGGCCAGCGTGTGCCCCCGGAATTGTATCGGCTGGGCCCCCCTAGCCCTGCGCAGGATCTGTTCCTTAAGCTGGAAGTCATGGACGCAGACTAGTACATCAGGCGGGGGGGCCTTGCCACCTCTTGGGAGGCCCACTCGATGAACGCGGTCCATCTGGATCTTCTGTGTGTCATCAGCGCCCAGGATTTGCTGGAAGAGGGACAAGACGTAGCCGCGGAGATCGTCACCTTCTGCTTTCAATGGTATCGCGCGGATGTTGTTCCTCCGTGATCTATTTTCTAGATCCTCCGCATGGGCCTGGAGGTCCAGATTCTGGTCTCGGAGGCGGAGGACCTCCTGCTGGAGTTGATGTAGGTCTTCCTCCCTCGCCAATTCGTGTTCTTCCAGTACAGCAACTCTCTCGCCCACTTCATCGACGTCCCGGCGCACCTCCTTGAGATCAGACGCCAGCTGACTCTTCAGATCCATTATATCTTCCTTGATGGCAGAGAAGAGTTCCAGCATGAAGGCCTTCGTTGCTGGGCTGTCCGCTTCCGCCACCGAGGCCGCGTGTTCCGGACGAGTGGAGGGGCCCTGGGATGCCTCCGTGTTCCCGGGCTGCTTAATCAGAAGCTCTTTGAGGGATTTTTCTTTCCGTGCGCCGGCTGAGGTCATCTTCGTACCTCAGGCTGCAGAAGGCCGCAGTTGGAATCCGAGCGTTAAGCACTGTGGGGCAGAGTGTGTGAAGGGCCTTTAAGGCTTCCTGGAAAGCGATCTCGCTGTGACCACCGGCGGGGCCTGTCCCAAGGCCACCCCCCTCGTAGTACCACGTAGGCGGCCGAGTGTGGTGCAGTAGGGCGTTGTGGGTGAGCTGTAACGCCGGGAGTGCCCTCACTGTGTGTCCGATCTAGTCCCTGGGTGCCGTCTCATATGGGGAGGCCAGTCCTGCCACGCCCTGGACCACCGGGTTACGTCTCAGCTATGGCGGGGTGGGAAGGGAGCAGCGGCCCGCTCAATCGCTACGTTGCAGAGTTCTCCCGCCTCAGGGATATTGGGTCAGAAGCTGCCTGGCCGCGCTAGAGGGTGACAGTCCCAACCCCGGGTGGTCACGTAACTCACCAGGCGTCCATCCGACGTTCGGTGCTTGGCGTGCTGACTGCTGCGACCCCACCGCCCGGGCTCACTGCATCCGGGGGACCCTGTTCACCTGTGCAGCGCGGAGGGAGGCTCCGCTCACGGGGCTGCACCATCCGCAGTTACTCCTAGGGGCAGCACGCCCCACAGGGCCGACCCTCAGCTCCGCGTACCGCACCGGAGGGCCTCCAGCCGCAGGTCGCGGGGCGGATCGTCGGTGTCCCAATGCAGGCAGGGCCTCCGCAGATCCCCCAGTTCCGGAGGGTGGAAGGAAGGCAGCAGCGCCGCGGTTCCGTAATATTATGGCCCGCCGCGGATCAAGATGCTCAGGGTCCGTTCGCCCCGCTGGCTGGGGCACTGTATTGCCTTGGGCCTGGGAGAGGGCGCCTACACTGGAGTCAAAGCCCAGGCACGGCCTCTGTCCGACTGCTGGGCCGTTAGGGGGCTACTGCCATTCGAGCACTGTGATGGGCCGCGCCCCCCCCCCCGGCCGGAGCGCAGGTTATTCCAAGATGGCGGCCTCCCCACAGGCCGTGCTCCCGATGCAGCTCACCCTGTCCGATAGCGGCAGATCCCGGCTCACGAGACCTCCGGGCCACGGTGCGGGCAACCTCCCGTGTCGAGGGTGTCCCAGCGCCGCCCTGGCCTGCGACGCAATGCTGAGGGCAGGGGATCTGCAGGCGGTGACCTCGCGGCTTCTGCCCTGGCCGCGGTCGTTTCGGCTCCGTTCACCGCAAGCTCCGGCAGGAGCACTCAATCATGCAGGATTGCGCCTCGTTTGGGTGCCGGAGCAGTTAGGAGACTGTGCGCTGCCAAGTCCCGGTATTTGCAGTGCGGGGAAGGAGGCTATTACAAGGCAATTGGTGTGGCGGGGTCGGAGGAGCAGAGTTCCACGTCCCACCGTGCCGCCATCTTGGCCACGCCCCCTGAAGTTTCTTTAGAAGAGAGAATAGGTGCCAAGCCGTCTTTGTTTTTGATGCAATGCGTCCCTTGAGGGTGAGGTTGGTGTCTAAGGTATAGCTAAGAGATTTGGCATTTGGTGAAGGTTGGGGTTATAAGCGGTCACAGTTCAGATCATTGTGCCAGGTTTGTACTATTGTGTGCTTCTTATTTTTGGCAAATAGTAGGAATTGTCTTGGTTGGCTTGAGCTTCAGGCTGGCGCTGGACAGCCAGGACCGGATAAGGTGAAGGCAGTCTTAGCGGCATTGGATGTCTGGAGCAGGGGAGACTTTCAGGTAGAGTTATGTATCTAATGAAACTTCATCAATTGTCCTTTCTGTGGCTTAGCTCATAATAGACTCAAGGCCTTTGTCCACGTTAATTACTTTACTCCCCTGCAGAGAGAACACATCTCCCCCCTTCTCCCACTCTACAAAAAATGAGCAATTATCAGTTATTGGCTAAGTTCCTTGGAAGGAAGAGAAATGATGTAATATCTGCATCTGATAATTAGCTTGTCACACTGCACCTAAGCAGGGACAGCCCAGGACACTGAACAAAGGAGAAAGCCCAGGTCTCTGGAGTCAACACAGGAGGGGCTCTTTTTGAAGTTTTGGTGGGAAGAAATGAGGCAGTGATGTCAGCTAGAGGGGGAGCGTAGACCCTCAGAGGGGTTCTTTCTAGAGGAAAAATTGAAGTCGACATGATAGATTGTCACAGAATGCTGTGCCGGGGGGGGTGTTGGGAGGACTGGAGGGATGATGTGGCATCCTAGGATTAGCTAGGAGTGCCTGTCATCTAGAATTTTCCTCCCCCAAATATAAACCCTTGCACAAGGGAGAGACAGTTAAGACGACCATGGACCTGGGAGGAGACGGCAGCGGAGGAGGACCCAGCTTGAAAGAGGAGCCACCCGAGCCCTGCAAAGATGGACTAAGGATTTAGTCATAAGTGTACATCTCCCCACTCTCCAGACGGGCAAAAGTCTCTCTAGGGCCAATGCCGCTGGCCCCTTAATGCACCCTCAAGACCAGCTGGGAAAGACTGCCACCGGGGTCCTCTGCAAGTCAGCCAGGTGGCAATGGGCCTTTGGAGTGTGGCAGGAGGGATGCTCTGCTGGCTCGTAGTGGAGGGGCTGCTCAAGATGCCCCCATCAGTAGCAAAGGAGCACCAAGGGAAGGCTGGCTGGTGTAGGGAGACAGAAAACCCAGCTCTCAGCAAGGTGAGCCCCTTTAGAGGTCAAGAGGCTGAAAGGGCTAGCCCTGGCAACCAGAATCTAAATGAGCCATAAATTATGAAAATCAGCCAACCGGGGCCAGAGATACGCTGCCTTGAATATTTGCTAACTTATAAAGGAAAACATGAGCATAGCGCTCTGCTGTATTCCTAAAGAATTACTCTCCAGGGTGGGCCTGGCACGATGTGTGCTACTGCCATATGGGAAGAGGGGCATGTGTTGGGTCCCCTCCCTCTGCCAACTCTTGGGCCCAGGAACCCAATCTCTCGGGGCTCACCACAGATCAAGTAAACATGGGGAACATCGTCCCGTCGGGACAGAAGGAGGCTGCATGAGAGCCTACATGCTTTCTTCTGAGGCGGTGTGCCCCCTCGCTTCACGTGCCCATGACCCAGGGGAGCGGGAGCGCACTTCCTCTATCTCCCCACCTGCAGTGACTGCAGGCAGGAGAACTGAGCTGGCTTCCGTGTGCTGCACATGGAGTGTAGGTAGCGGTGAGCCGGCAGGGCCTTGGTGCTCCCTCCGCGAGCCCACAAAGAGTTACTGAGTTTGTGGGTGCACTAAGTGGGACCAAGGCACCCAGATGCTGTAGATAAAATAAAAGAACATATAATGCACAGCCACTAAACAAAAGGGAAAGCGGCTTTTGCCGCTCTTATAATATGCACACGCTGCCCTGCACGGACTGGTATTTGCATATTGCCATCCTTGTGGTGCTCCAAGGAGGGGCATGGTCACCACCAAGATATTTGGAAAATGCTGTGGGGAGTGGGATGCACACGGCATAGCAGCCTGCCACAGTGTTTGGCACAAAGTAACCCTATGTCTCTGGGGATGTTACAGTTATGACTCCTAGCAAAGATTTTGCCTTGAATCAAAGCACCCCCAGAACTAAAGCTTTTGTTCTTGAGCTCTGCAGTGCATGGACCCCTAGTTGTTGGCCTAATGGCTGCATAAGGTGACCAAAAACAAGTAAAGAAAAACTCTGACACGTTTGTGACTGTTTTGAAACTTTATATTTTATTAACTGCATTGGTGATGAATGCTCCTAGGCTTATATTCAAATATGGCTACTGATTCCATTACTTTTTATGGTGATACACTAGCAAATCATACCATGTGGTTATTGTTAGTAATGTGGTAACACCCTGACCAAGCCAGCAGGGATTGAGAATATATATATTATCTACTGGCGGTCGCCAGTAGATAGTTATAGTTAGGACCTATTTTCCATAGGAAATCCGCAACATTCTATTTGAAATAACTCTTGCGCCGGTTGACGAATCTTCGCGAAAGCTTCCAACTTGTTGGGGCGCTCCGGTCCGCTCCTACCCTGAAAGTCTCGGGGTGATTCGTCAAGCGTGGCCGAGAAAAAAGGGGGGTCCCAAAACGCGTTTTCCCCATTCATTTTTCCATAGGATCCTTTCATCGCAGCTACAGCCCGAACTGCTGAACGGAATTACACCAAATTTGGCAAAGAGGTAGCCCTTAGTTCAGTGTCGTGCCTTTTGCTTAAATGGTGTAAATCCGTTCAGTAGTTTGAGAAAATAACAAGTAAAATCACATATATATCTATGGCCGAGTAGGGTCCGCGTACCCTGAGCGCACCCTGCGCGCACCGTCCCGATCACGAGCTGCATGGTAATTGGCTGTCAACTGGCTGTCAACACTCCAAATCAGGAAATGTTGGTAGCCATTTTGTCCCTCGGTAGAACCGAGGCACAGAAACAAGTGCGCAAAACGCACAAAGGGGGCAGGGTAGAAACACCCTGACCCCCTAGGTCTGCTCAGGGGTCCCACAAGGACCCCCTGGGAAGAAAAAAGCAACAAAAAAAAAAAAAAAGCGGCATGTGCCGGAGGCCCCGCCCCCTCCCTGCAGCAGTCTGCAAACGCGCCCCCTGGTGCGTTTTAAGAAGGGGAAGTAATTCCCCTTGAATACTGGGGGTCCCTGGGGGCCAACTAGCCCACCAGGAACCTCCGGTATGCGCCAGGGGGCTGCGTTGCAAAGATGTGTACAGAGGCCACGCCCCTTTTTACACCTCTCTGCAACGCAGCTCTGTGGCGCTTTTTGGAGGTACATGGTGGGCTAGTTGGACTCCAGGGACCCTCAGTATTCAAGGGGACTTAATCCCCAACTTAAAACGCGCCACGGGGCGCGTTTGCACAGTGGTGAAGGGAGGGGCGTGGCTTCAGGTGACATGTGTGCAAACAGGCCCCGTGGCGCGTTTTAAGATGGGGAATTAAATCCTCTTCAATCCTGAGGGTCCCTGGGAGCCAACTAGCCCACCAGGTACCTCCAGTAAGCGCCACGGAGCTGCGTTGCAGAGCGTTGTAAAAAGGGGCGTGGCCTCTGAACACCTCTCTGCAACACAGCTTTCTGGCGCATACTGGAGGTATCTGGTGGGCCAGTTGGCCCCTAGGGACCCTGGACTGAGGAGGAATTAATTCTCCAACTTAAAACGCGCCACAGGGCGTGTTTGCAGACATGTCACTTCAGGCCCCACCCCCTTCCTTCACCATTGTGCAAATATTCCTCTAAAATCAGCCGAACTACGAATTCCGATTTACTCACCTGTTATCAGGAGAGAACCCAGTGCTGCATCTTTTAGCCCAGCACTGACCCTGAAAAGTAATTCTAACCGTACTTACCAGTAACTTGTATTTCCTTCCATTGGAATCCATTGTCTGGTTTTCAGCAGAAAAGTTTCAAAGTGTCGATTTTCACAAACTACAAATATTCCTTAAAAATCGCCTGTATGACTTAAACGCATTCTTTCAACTGTTTACAGGAGATGCACCAGTGCTGGATCCAGGATCCACCACTGAGTAAGAAAAAGTAACGATAACACTACTTACCTGCTAAGTGAATTTCCTCCCATAGGATAACATTGGTGATTCTATGTGAAAAAGTTTCCAAGTGTCAACTTTTAAAATACAATAATATTCCTTAAAAATCACTACTGTAACCAAAACGCTTTTACTCAACTGTTTACAGGAGATGTCCCAGGACTGAATCTAGGATCCAGTCCTGTGGTTAGAAAAGTAATCCATAAAGTAACTAATTGCATTTAACTAGAAATTCACATTGAGCTCAATGTTGCATTGTGTTTGAAATTGTGTTGCCCATTGCAACAACTGTAACTACTGTACTTAAAAGTCTATTGCCTATTTGCAAAGTATTTAAACTAAAGTAATTCATTCTGAGAAAGTATATTTTGTAATGTAATGTATAATGTAATTACAATGTAATTTAAAAATAAAATATGTAAAAATAAATAATTTAAAAAAATGTAGTAAATCAGTATCAAAAAATAAATATAACAATTAATACATTTTAAAATTGTCATTTACAAAACCTTTGAAATTCACTGTAAAAAACCATAGGTTTCAGGCACGTTATAGTTAGAAATTAGCATTTAAAAAACCTTACAAATTCACTGAAAAAACCATAGGTTTTAGGGACAGTTATAGTTAGTTGGACATTGCACTCGTACAAAACCCGTGAAATTCCCCCGTTATAGTTAGTTCAGCTATAACTATAACTCGCGCCCCCGCAATGCACTGCTGATGACGTCACATATTACATCACTCATGACATGGTCAGTGACATCACTGATGACATCAAAAGGAGAGGTTGAGACCCCAAACTTTGTCATCTGCCAAGCAGCCAGACGGGCTGTGTAAGGAGGGGAAGGTCTGCAAGACTTCTGCCTGTGACCAGGTCTAGTCTTCCTGCTGGGTGAGGGGATATCCCCCAAGGAAACCAATATCACCTGTCCTGCAGCCTGGTGCACCAGCGCCTGCCTGCTTGCCAAGGCCAGTGTGCCCTGTGAGTAAGGGGATAGCGTTGGAGGAAGCAAGGTCCATATGAGAGCCCTACTGAGAGGACTCCCTGAGAGAGGTGTGAGGAGAACAGCTGAGTACTCATCGGGTCGTTGCCCGTGTGCAGGAACAGTCCGGCAACCCCCACATGCCAGGAGAAGGCAGTCGTGATGCGCAAGGAGCTCCATGCGGAAAGCGTCAGGCCCACCCCGCCTCACTGCGGTGACTGGTATGCCAGAGGGGTACACTGAAATCAGGGGGAATCACACCGAAAGAGTCTGTGCCCAGACCACTAGAAATGCAGCAACCCCATATACTAAGCAGGGCTGCTGGTACCATTGTGGCCAAGAGTTTGTGTCATTTCCCAGACTGGTGGATCACTGCTCTGACAGATGGTTTAAGCCTGCACACCGATCTTCACCAGATGGATTTCCACGACGACCGCAAGGAAACCGCCGAAGATGTCGCACCCTTGCTGGGGTTCCAGTTGTGAGCCATAGGAATCAAAACCCTCCCTCCAAGTTAGGGGAAAGGAGACTTACCTTGAGTTTGCCGACCAGGAGCTGCTCCGATCGCTGGAACAAACCTGCAGCACTGCTTGAAGGAGAGAGTCTGCACCTGGCGGGTGCTGCCGTGTATACTGCGAACAGCCCGACTACGCCAAACAGGATCGGGACTAGGGAGTGTCCGCTGCACGCTTCCATACCACCGGAGCAGGCAAGACTGGAACTGGGCATTTGGGGCTCTGGGGGACTGGCTGCTAACAATGCTACTCTACCTCAGGCACTTTTGTCTAAACCCCAAAGTTTCAAAGGGGAACTCTAGAGTATGGCCTACTAGTAAGCGTTCCCTGAAATCACCTGTGAATGGGGAATAACCCCAGCCACGTTATAAGAAAGAGGGTGGGACAGGGATTTGCCTGACAACGAGTAGTTCTCTACACTCAAGGGGGAATGTGTTACTGCTCATAAACGTCCGTATTCCTTTGCATGTGTAGAGTTCGAAATAAAATACTTCTTTTCTTACAAAAGTAAGTATATGACTGGACAATGATTTATTGTCAATACTGTGTGCAATCTGAGTTAGGAGTCTTGTTCAGCCACCCGTACTTACACTTGCCGGAGCCAGAATGTGTAACTATGGAGACATTTGCATTTCATTAGACATGTGAATATCTGGAACTGGACGCACACTTTAGGCTTACTGCTGTTACTCAACATCAAAAGAGGAATAAACGTCTAGTGGCCGGACAGTGACTAGCGCAAATCTCTTTTTTTTAATTTTTTTTAACACCCCTCATTCATGAAACCGTGCAAGTTGAAGGCGTACCGGATTGCACTGATGACCTAGAATTATTATTTTTTTTAAAAATTATTTTATTGCATTTCTTCAATGAGAACAATCAATCAGGAAGTGCGCATCAATGTTCAGTTTGTGCAGACCATACAGTGCCGTACAAATAATATATAACTCCCAAATTCTTACAACTTAACAAAAAACAGAGGAGCAATTCCCAAGCACATATGCAATTAAAAGCACAATGTGGTATATCTGATACATTTATCATAACAATGTTCACAGTTCGTTGGAGTTCGTCTCATTTTTAGTGGTTGTTATTTATCGAGCCAATCAATTAGCACCTAACTCCAATTTCCTCCCCTGTCACCTCACCCCGGTGCTTTTGTATGTTCATTCAACTATCATCAAGGGGGTAAGTATGTAAATAGTTCTTCAGCGGTTGCCAAATGTCGCAAGGGCGTGAGGTGGGGGGCTAATAATGTGGCATAGACATCACTCATGGTGTCACAGTAAATAAGGTCCAGGAGTCAGGCCTGCATCGTTGGTGTTTGCGCTCTGCCCCAATGTAGAGAAATTTGACGTTTCGCAATGAGTATTGCAATTGCGGTGAATCTCCTAATCCTTCTCTTTAGTGGCTTAACATATCCCAGTAACGCAATCAGAGGTGTGGGTTGTATAGTTTGTTCCACCATAAGAGACAAGTGACGAAAGATTTCTTCCCAATACATCCTCACTGGTGTACAGTTCCCATGCGAGGTGAGAAAAATCAGCCTCAGTCAGCGCACCTAGCACATGCGCTTGATACATTAGAGTTCATTTTGGCTAACAGCTTCGGAGTTACATAAACTCTATGTAAATATTTAAAATGTAATAATTTGTGTCTGTGATTATTCGAGACATATCGCGTTTGTGAACAACAGTAATACCACATGCTGTCAGTTATTGGAACGCCTAGGTCCCGTTCCCAGGCTGCTCGTGCTTTGGCGCCTACTGCAGGGCGGAGGGATTGCGATAAGTGGTATATGCGTGAAACTAGGTGAGTACTGTCTGGAGAGCTTATAACAAGCGAGAGTGGGGGCAATTCGTCCGGTTCCGTTGATGCATCCGGGATAACCTTAAGCAGGGATCCCCGCACTCTATGGAGGAGAAATCTGTCCATGTACGTGGCATCTCCATGGGCAACAAGTTCAGCTGTCGTACATGGTCTTGAGTCTTTAAACAAGTCTCCCACCGTCTGGAGTCTATGCTTGGCTAACGTTTTTTTGGTAAGAGTTTCAGTGGTAGGGGGTAGCCACGGATTATCTACCAATGGTATGTGTGCAGAGTATAAGGACTTTTTTTGTAAGTACCGTTGCAATTTGGACCATGCCCAGCAGGTCGTGGACAATGTTTGGATTTCAGTAGGACAGCGCGGTAGGCCCTGCGGCAATATCGCAGAGAGCGAGTTAAGATATATTTGAGACCTTTCGGGTTTGAGATTTTGAAGGCGGGCATCAGGGTGATACCAGTAGTATGTAAAGTGTACTTGAGCAACCAGGTAAGTACAGATAAAAATCAGGGACCTCGAATCCCCCCCGTTCATAGGGCATAGTCAAAGTGGTCCAGCTTATACGCGGCTGTTTACCCGCCCAGATCAGTCGGATCAGCAGTGATCGAAGTGTATCGAAAAATTTCGCAGTCAGGGCAATGGGAATGTTTAAAAAGAGATATAAAAAATGTGGCAGAACCACCATTTTCATTATGGCAATTCTGCCAGCCATGGAGAGTGGAAGTTTCGTCCACTTGTCAATCTGCGTCTCGAGCTGTTCTATCGCAGGGCCATAGTTCAGACGGATGACCTCAGGGGCACTACAATGCAAGTAAATGCCGAGGTATTTGGGGGGGTCGATACACCATTGTAGGGGGAACTCGAGATTGTCTAGGGTGGACGCTGGGGTCAATGGAAGAATTTCCGATTTGGTCCACTTAATAACCAACCCCGAATATACCCCAAAACGGACTACTTCTCTCAAGAGCGGAGACAGGTTCTCAGCCGGCTTCCACACAAACATTACATCATCCACATAGAACGAAGCGGCGAGTGGACCCATATGTAACTGTAGTCCACGATGGAGGGGTCGCTCCTGTATGTGGCGTGCAAGGGGGTCCATAGCTATTATAAATAATAGGGGTGAGAGAGGGCACCCCTGCCTGGTGCCACGTGATAGAGGGAACTGAATAGTTGTTACTCCATTTACTTTCAGCCGGGCTACTGGGCTAGAGTACAACAAGCGGACGAGGTTTAAAAAGCCAGTAGGGATGCCTAATTTCTGCATAACCGCATATAGAAAAGGCCATTCTAATGAATCAAAGGCATTTTCGGCATCTAGGAGGACGACTGCTGCGGGCAGCGTGGGCTCCATTTGATTCACAACCGAGAAAACCGCTCGCAAGTTAAGTGTTGTAGATCTGCCGGGGACGAAACCTGCCTGAAAGGGGCACAATGTGGTGTCTACAAGTAGTGACAGACGAGTGGTCAATATTTTGGCGAGAATTTTATAGTCATGGTTGAGTAATGATAACGGCCTATAGGACTGACATTGACATGGTGATTTGCCTGGTTTAATTTAAGCAATAGTGTAACTATAGCCTCACGCATAGTTGGAGACAGGGATCCATTCTGTAAAGCTTCGTTGTACACCTCCAATAGCGTCGTACACCTCCAATAGGCGCAGAGCCAATTCGTGTTGATAGGCTTTATAAAATTCCCCAGAGAGACCGTCGGAACCAGGGGCTCGGTTACTAGCCAGGTCTTTTATTGCTTGTTTGATCTCATCTACATCTATCGGGGAAGCAAGAAACTCACGCTGTCCATACTCCAACCAGACCATAGCTAACTCCTGCAAGTAGTCCGAGTTGGCCTGTCCAGCAGGGGGGGGGGTCACGTGTCGTGTATAAATGGGTATAGTATTTAAGAAAGGCAGCTGAGATATCCGCCCCTCTTGTCAACGGAACGCCAGTTTCTGGTCTAGATGTGTGACGAATGCCGATTGATATTGGGGTCTGAGGAGGCGGGCAAGCGTCCTCCCGGGCCTCTCACCCTCCCCGTACACCCCGGGCCATCGCATATTTACTGAGGTATTTGACTTCTCGAGTGGCAGCATCAGTGAATTCTGTCATTAATGTTGCGCAGTTACGTAGCGATTCCGGTGATGGGGCAGTCTGTGTGGTTCTATCTATGTCTTTTAGTTTCTGTTCTATTTTCTCCAGCTCTCCCCGTATAGAGTGAAGTACACCTGCACACTACGAAACACCGAGTCAAGCAAGGCAGCAGCGGGGAATCGCCACAATGGTCGTTGCTTGGGGATCATAGGGAAACCCATCAAAAGAAGAACAGGGGCATGATCAGACAACGTGAGGGGCAAATATTCAATCTTATGTACCTCCAATAGTAGTTGCGGCGTAAGGTACCAATGATCTATTCGGGACCATGAACCGTGCAGAGCAGAGTAAAATGAATAGGTATGGACTCCTGGGTGTTGTGTACGCCAGGGATCTTCCAATAGTGCTGTGTGTAGTAAATTGATAAGTCTCTGCATAGCGTGTGGTTTTGTGATGTGTCCAGGGCCAGTGGTGGGGTCTAACGTGAGGTTGAAGTCTCCCCCCATCAATATATTATCCGCTCCTAGACGGTCAATATGTGTGGTTATCTTTGGAAAAAATTCAGAAGGGTCGATATTTGGTGAATATATATTAATAAAAAGGACTCTTCCCCCCCCCCCCTCCCCTAGCAACCCTTGCACCATCACATATCTGCCTTCGGAATCCGTCACCACCTCTAAGGCCTGAAAAGGGATGGAACGGTGAATCAGTATGCACACTCCACGTGATTAGGAACTGTAGCAGGAGAATAAGCGATTACTGCCCCACAATGCTGCAAACCCATGTATTGGAGGAGGTGCGTAGTGTGTCTCCTGCAGGAAGGCAATTTGAATAGAGTGTCTGGCCAAGTATACCAGGACCTGTTTACTTTTTTTTAGGATTAGATAGCCCTCGTACATTCCAAGACAGGCACTAGAGTCACTTTTATCATCGAGAATCATCTAACCACTATTGGTCCAATTGCTATGAACTGCGGATATGTAATAGAGATATACCATATCATATAAATTAGTGTTGCTCCAGACCAACATATAGCAGACCAATAACCATTATACAAGAAAACCCTATTCCAAACCCACTCCCCACCCCCATCGGATACACAGGAACGAGGCACCCGGTGAATCCCACTCAAGGAGTAATAAACATGAGGAAAAGGAGGGGGGGGGGGGTGGGGGGAGGGGGAGGGAAAAGTAGGAGAACATCCTGAGGGGGAAGGCAACGCTCCAGTGGAGCCATCAGTTTGTAGGATATACAATGACAAGAACTTCTCCGCCTGCTATGCGCCCGCATCTCAACAGTAAAATTTTTGCTGCTTTGAAGATCAATGGAAGCAATCTTCATCTTCTGAGTTTCATGCAGCATCTGTTAACCGACTCATACAAGATATAGTAACCGCCCAAACGTCGCATCGCTACCGAAAAATGTTCGAAGTGCATGACAATGCAGAGTACATTCGCTAGTTCTTAGGAACCAGAGTCGGATTCACCATCCTGTCTTTGCTGTTTATTCATGGACTGTTGTTTCTTCCAGAATTTGGCCGCTTTATCGGGAGTATCAAAAACATGTGCTTTGCTACCGATCTGAATTCGGAGCCGGGCCGGGTACAACATGCCGTATTTGATATTCGCTTTCTGGAGGGACCGCTTAATGCCCATATACTTGCAGCGCGCATCTTGCACCATTGGCGTAAAATCCGGAAATATAGAAATGTTTGAGCCCTGGTAAGCGAGCGAACCACGTTCTCTTGACAGCCGGAGTGCCACATCTCGGTCGTGATAGTTGAGAATTCTAGTGATAATTATCCTCGGGGCGTTCCAGGCGCCGGAGGAGGTCCCAATGTTCAGTGCGCCCGTTCAACTGCAAAAGTTGTGGAAAAGGCCTCTCTCCCAAATATCTCCACGAGGACGGATTCAATAAATCTGGCCATGGGGCCGGTGTTCGCGGTTTCGGCAATGCCAGCAATGCGGATGTTGTTTCTGCGCGAACGCGCCTCCAAATCTTCCGCTTTGGTAGCAATCTGCTTAAGTAGGCCTTCCGCTCTCTCGAACCTTCTCTGAACCGAGGGTTGTGCGCCTTCAAGATCCGAAATCCTCTGGTCAGCTGTGCTGATCCGGGTATCCTGTGCCTCCATTCGGCTGTGAATGTCGTCTAGCCGACTGGTGAGCGTATCCAAGCGGGCATCTATAGATTGAAACCCGGCACGTAGTTCAGCCATTATGGTGGCTGTGCCCTCCAGGTGGCTTGCTTCCGGTTCAGTGGCACTCTCAGCATCATCGCCCCTAGGGGTCTTCCCGCCCTCAAAATTAAGTTGGCGCCTGATGACCTAGAATTTGAATGGGCCTGCAAAGGTTATACCTCAAAGCACTGGATTACCCATGGGGAAGGGAAGGTCTTTAGAGGGTGCTCAATAGTTAATAGTGGAACAAGCCTCTTCTCAAAGCCCTCCAGACTCCTAGAACACTTCCCTTAAGGCTCCTCTTCATTTTTTGTGCCCTTTAATCTTCCAAGAAGACTAATCTCTGTCCGGTCTTTGAAAGCACTTCTGGACTTAATTTGGCAAAAATGGCACTGGAAAGCTGCCTAGACTCAGTCAGGCAGATGTGAGGATACTACCACACTTTTTTTCCTCTCACGCCTAACACTTCACAAAAAGTGAAGGCATTTTGAAAAAAATGCTGAAAAAAATCATACCTGTCCAAAAAAGCTTGTAAAACACTAGTTAGCAAAGATGTAGATTGAAATCCCAAAAGCAAAGCTTTCCAAAATAGTCTGGTTTCAGTATGGTGAAAATCAGTGCCACCCAGAGGGAATGTGGGAGCATGACACGTGCCAGGGACTCTGTAAATGGCCAGAAGGTAGGGAGCAATTTGAGCTTATTCTATATAAAGGGATGCAGTTAGACCATCCAGACCTGGTGCCTTGTCCCCAGGCAAGCTTTGGATTATCTGCATGATGCCCTCCGTCGTAAAGAGTTCATCTAAGAACTGGCGGTACACATCATCCAGCCAGAACAATTGAATGGTATCAATGTAGGAGGACAGGGTGTTAGGATCGTGTGACAGGGAGGAGCTGTACAGGTCAGAATAGAATGCAGTCATGATGCGTCGGGGCACGCGTGAGCTCTCTGTTGGTCATCAACTACCTCCAAGATGTGGTCGCTTGCCCAAAATTTGTGCAGTAGTCTGGCAAGTGTCTTACCCACCCTGTCCCCTTCACCATAGCACCAATTGACAACCACTCTTCATAGATAGTGTGTCTCTCCAAGGGCCGCCTCATCACATTCCAATAACTTTCTCCTGAGGCACGCAAGTTTGTTCATGTTGTGGGTGGCAAAGAATTGCAGTTCCAACGCATTAATATTTGTCTGGTTGCGCAAGCTCTCTACGTAATGCCCGGAGCAATACAGCCTGTTTAGCGATGAATGCCCGCGAATCACCACCTTGAACACCTCCCTGAGCGTGGAGGAAGAATCAACAGAATGAGCATTGTGTTCGAAGTAGTCAAGTATAGCTGTTCTAATCTCGGCTCAGAAGACCTGGTCTCTGAGCACATTTGTGGGGAAGGAAAGGAAGGGTGGAGAGTCTCCAGGAGAAAGTCCTCGTGGCAAAATCCAGGGGGGGGGGCAACAGTATTAAGAGCATGATCCAATAGCATCCTGGGGAGGTGTGCGACGTTATTAGTCCAGGTGACCACATCTTTGGTGACCAACCAATAATCTATTCTGGAACAAGTAACATGAGTAGAGGTGATACATGTACCCAATGTGCTGGTTTCATGCTGAAGTCGCCAAATGTCTGTGAGCTCATTATCTGACATGAGTGTGTGCAACTGTGCAATGGTCCCCGGGTGCGGACGACTAGTTTCGCTGGACCTATCTATGTGTGCATCAAGGATCACATAGGAGTCCCCACCCCATAGCCTGCACCTGGGCCCACAGACCCCACCAGACACCAAACTTCAGCAAAAAAACGAGGATCATCTACATTAGGGCCATAAATCGAGGTTAGAATCATAGGATACCCCTGGAGCATGCTCACCAGAATGACAAACCTACACTGCGCATCACACAGCAACCGTCGCGTGCGCCATGTCAGCCCATTTAGGAGAAGTATAGCAACGCCTCGCACATAATTGGAATAGTGGAAGAAATGAGACACGGCAATCCATCCCGCATGTAAATGGGATTGGCTCAATTCAGTCAGGTGTAGTTCTTGCATCAGGCAAATGTCAATTTGATGTTTTTTCAGTTATGCAAGTACTAGCCGAATTTTACACTGATCATTAAGCCCCTGTACATTCCAGGCTGGCACCTAATAGTGATCATCGAGGATCAGGGGGTGTATATTTGCAGGCAGCACAGTCCGCCCAAAGAGCAGATGTACCAATAGTAATGGAAGATTGTCTGACTAGAAAGGAAAGAGATAACTTAGTGCAAAGAGCAACTCCCCAAACTAGCTGAATTCCCCTTTCCCTCCCACCATTCAATAGGACATGCCAACAAACCAGAAATGTAGTGGGAATCATCCAAGGAGGGCGTCAAGAGGTCCCAGCATACTCCCCAACCAGTTGAGAGCTGGGTGGTCAGGGAAGAAAGAAAAGGAGATGTTGCAGGATAGTTCAAATGCTGTCCCTGCAGAACTGAGGATGACCTGTGACCCATCATGTCCCTACGGGAGCTCAAGTCTCCTTCTGTGGGCTCCTTTGGTGATAGTTTGTTCAGGGCGAAAGGCTAGATTCTCCAGTGTCCCGCAACCATTGCGCAGGATGGGTATTACCGTTTGCAGGAAGCAACTAGTCGCCACCTAGGCTGCCACATTTGAACCCCCAGGGGAAAGCGTGTGTGTGGCAGTAGGAAGGTCTAGACCACAAGAAAACTTAGTTCCGACCTTGGGGTCTGTGAAATGATAGGATTTCCCATTAGGTGTGATGCAAAGCTTGGCCGAGTAGGTAGCGCCAACTTTCTGCGTAGTGCGTTTGACCTGTCGGAATTCCCGATGTGCAGCCTGCAACACGAGCGTAAAGTCCAGGGAGATGGTGTTTCCTTGCTATTGAAGAGGATAGTATTTCATGGCAAGACGCAGAATGGCTATCGGCCTTGCTGGAACACCAGGAGGTGGGTGTGGGCCCAGAGATTGGTGTGCCTGTTCCACAATGAATAGAGGAGAGAGATAGTCTCCAAATAACACCCTCGAAATAGGTTTCCATCCTGTCCATCGCGAAGGATTCCGAAACACCAACTAGTCGCATGGTATTCCATCTGGAGTGCGCTTCAAGATCTTAATTTTTGCTTTTGATGATGTCCAGAACCCTTTCCATATGAAGGAGTTGCTCCCCAGAAGACGAGTGTCCATCTTTGATGTCGGACGTGCGAAGCTCCAGCTGATCAATTCGCTCCTCGTACCTGTCCACCTTTTCCTTTAGGCAATCAAACCTATTAGTGAGGAGGTCAATCTTGGAATAAATGGTATTCAAGCTGTGTTTGAGGTCCAGAAATATGGATTTCATGTCCAGACCGACTGTGGCCTCATCAATGTCCTGTGTGCCCTGAACCCGATCCCCTGGCTTCTAATCCACTGTGTGCGTGAGGCGGTGAGTTTCATAAGACAATTTAGTTTGTTTGTTTTCACTTTTACCCATGATGGAGGCCATTGTGCTCTGTGTATTTCCAGTATTGAAGGGCATGCAGCAAGGCCGCCAAGACCGGAGGGGCAGAGATCCCGCCAAAGCCCAGGAGGTAGTCAGCGGGAAGATGAGTAGACCCAACGCCCACGATTCCTATGTACTCACCCCCATCGTCCGGTTCGGTGATCAACATTATCCAGCCTGGAGGCTAGAGAGTTGCCTAACGCGTCCGGGCAGGAGGGCTCTCACTTTGGCTGGTAAATCTTGGGCGCAGTCCGTATCACATCCAGGGCCCGCCACGCCCTAGAAATCACCCACTGGGGGAGGCACGTGCAGACCCCAAAGCCACCTGCATGGTAGCGCCATGCTTGCTACAGCTTCCACTGTGCAAGGAACTCAAGGCGGGGGAGGGGGCAAAGGATGGGGGGGACCCAGCACCAGGGCCTCTGATCCAACTACTCACAGACAAGAATGCATCGAGTATGAGCCATTGCAAACTGCTTCCCCCACGACCATTCCTCACCTGGTAGACCCAGGTCCTGCGATCCGCTGAATCGCCCGCCATCACGTCCCTCAGAAGTTGGCTGTCACTCTCCCATTGAAAGAGCGAGCACCCAGCCTCCAGTTCCAGTAGTCCGGGGCGCAGCACGCCAGCCCCAGAGGAGTAGGTTGGGCCCAGCGCACGGAAGCACCGTCTTTCGGCACCGTGGCCTACCCAGACCAGGTATTGCAATACAGAATCTCCACGGCTTCAGTCCCGTAACAAGAGTTCGATTGTGGAGGTGGGCCATCGGGGACAGCGGCGATAGTGAAAGTGGATTGGAATCCCCGCAGTCAACAGGATAAACAATGGTATGTGCTTCCAGGCCGGCGGTGCCGCACTATACAGCAGCCATCAAGCTGCCAAGCTATCTAGCACCCTCAGCAATGTCAATTTAATTACACAACTGCTTATAAAGAATAATAAAAATCCCAGAATGGAGAACCAAGACAGCAATCCCAAAACACATAAGGCGGTGAAATGAAAATACAGAAATGTAAGAACAAGTTACTTACTTTCGGTAACACTTTTTCTGGTGGATATATCATTCAACCAGGGGTTCCTCACCTTTTGACTAATCCCAGGTGCCAGATTAAATCCGGATTTCACAGCAATTCCTCTCACTTGCCAGTAGGTGGTGCAGTTGGACTCTGTAACAGTCTTGAGCAGTCTCAGAAGGGACAGTGCCAAGCAATATGTAGCACCACACCTGTACGCTGATGTTAATTGTGTCTTTGCAATTTTCTGAGCCCTCAGATGCCGTTCACACATGGTAAACTGGAGGTGACTGTGGCGAAAATAACTCTGGATCAATTTGAACAGGCACTCCATAAAATGGGAAGGGAGGTAGGGCAGTGAGGAACCTGCGGTTAGAATATTCACCAGAAGAAGGGTTACAGAAGGTAAGTAACTTGTGCCTCTAATGGATACTTCTAACCACGCATTTTTCACCTTTAGAGTACAAACCAGAGAAGTCCTCCCCAGCCGGGGGAGGGTCAGAGTAGCTGATTTATACCAAAAAGTCCTGCAGAACTGAGTGGTGAAAGTGGTCCTCTCTGCTGACTTCACTGTTGAAGCAGTATTGCTTGGTGAAGGTATGTACGGGTGTCCATGTAGCAGCCTTGCAGGACTGGAACACCCTCACTAAAATCATCATGGCAGCTTTGACTCTGGTGAAATGAACATGTAGGACCTCAGGATGTTTTTTCTTGGCCAGAACATAGCATGTTTTTATACAGAGGACAATTCACACAGACAAGGTCCATTTGTGCACTGCTTTCCCTTCTAAGCAGCCTTGAAGCCCACAAAGAGATGGTTGCTAAAACTTACTCATGCGTGCTCTAGATGTAAATGTTGAGTGACCTCCTTGGATAAAGTTGACAGGGTGTCTCTTCTTTCGAGGGATGTGGCAGAGAGAAAAAAGGTAGGAAGGGGGATGGACTGACCCACATTAAAGGGCGAGAGCAGCTTTGAAAAAAGGAAACCCAGGGTCTCAGCATCAACTTGTCAAAAAAGAAGGTAGTGTACGGAGGTTAAACTGACAGCACCTACAGCTCACTTACAGTGCTCAGAAGTATTTGCAATTTGAAAAAAACATTTATAGGGAGAAGGCTTAGAGAACCGCTAAGCAAGGGCTTAAACGGCGTGAAATGGGAGGACTAAGCTGAGGTCTCAGTGATGTATGATGAAGGGCTTTGTTAAAGATGTGTGATAGCTCTTTTAGCAACCTCATCACAATAGGTGACTTGAATAAGAAAGGTTGGTCAGGCAGACAAAGGCTGACAGCTAACATAGAACCTTCAACTAGCCTTGCTGGTTTAAAGATTTTACAAATAATCTCTGGTAACTGAGCCTGTAAGGGATCAAGGTGATGGTCCCCACATCAGGCCACACATTTCTCCCTTTGGCTTAGCCATAGGACATTTGGTCACAAGTAACACATCCACTGCCTCTGCAGGTAAATCAAAAATGTTCAGTTATCGCTGCTCAATCTCCACTTATGGAGGCGTAGATTGACGCGCTTCAGGTGCTGAACTCAACTGTGTTGCAGATACAGGCGACCCTACTTGAGAGGTAGACTAATCGGAGGGCAAATGCTCAGAATCAACAGGTCAGGGTACCACACTCTCCTGGCCCAGTCAGGGAAATATCCACATGACTTGAGTCCGGTCTGTTCCTATCTTCGGAATTCGAGAGAGGAATGCATAATAAAGGCCTGTGGTCCACTGCAGGCAGAATTCCTCTACAGACTCTATAGGCAGAAACTCCAGTGCACAGTAATCTTTAAACTGCATGCTCTCAGAGGTGGCGAACAGATACAGCCAGGGGAAGCCCCACTAATCGAAGGTCAAAGATGTCTCGAGCCACCACTCAAAGAGGATATTCGTGGTCTACCATCCAAAGCCTGCCCTGGCATTTAGAGACCATCCAGGTGATCAGCTATCAGGGATGACCCCAGCTGATCCAGCAACATTTAAAGAACAGTGCCGCCTGCACAAAAGTCAAGACCCCAGGCTATCCTGCTTGTTGCAGTACCATTTAGCGGTAGTCTTGTCAGTCCAGACCTGCACCAGCCTACCCTTAATGGATGGGAGAAAGGCTTTAAGACCCAACCAGATGCCATGACGCTTCAGGCGGTGAATATGGAGCAGTTGTTCCCATTAAGAGCACAGGAATCTTAGCAGATGAACACCGCAGTTCTTCTTGGGAACGAGGAAATATCAGGAGTAACATCCTTGTCCCATTTTCCTTCTCTGGCACTAACTCCACAACTCCAACAGGAGGAGTGCTGCCACATCTTGCTTCATGATGCAAAGATAATCTGGTGGAAGGGTGAGGGATAAGAGGTACAGGGGGTGGAGCTTGAAGAAAGGGTAGGGTGTAAGCCCTTTATATGATCTGAAGGATCCAATGGTCTGAAGTAATGGCCTCCCAGGCCAGTAGAAAGGACCCCCCCCCACACAGGCTCCATGTGGGCTTGAAGCAGCAAACTACACCTGATTTCCAAGGTAGGGGGGAGTGGCGGGATCCATAGCCTTAACTCTGGCCCCGCCCCTGTATTGCTTGACCAGTGAATTCCAGGGCAGCTGGGGCTGATGCTGGCAGAAAGTGAATCCTCTCGAGAAAACTTGAAAGCACTAAAACTGGCAATCATCCCTGGGAGGGTCAGATATTTGGAGCCCAAAGACTTTGCCGGGGTCTTGCTCACCTTGAAGCTTTCTAAAGCGGAATCAGCTTTGTCCCCAAATAGGCGTTCTCTGCCAAAGATGAAATCAATCAGGTTAGCCTGCATACCCGAGAGGAAGCCCAAGGTTCGAAGCCAGGCATGTCACCTCAGAGAGAAGGAGGTCTCCATGGAGTGTGCCACAACTTCCTGGAAGTGGGCCCTCATGTCCTCCGGGGCACGGGTGGTAACCAGCTGGGCCATGTCACATTATGTTATGTTAAGATAGCTTGTAGAGCGCGCAGCTGCCCCAGCAACGGGGCGTCCCGGCGCTTAGCAAAATAGAGGCTAAACAGCGAGTATCCCTCCTAAGAGGAGACAGGAAGGGCCAGGAAAGACATGTGGGACAAAAGAAGGGGGACCTAATGAGGGAACAGATGGGTCTTTAGCGCTTTACGGAAGGATAGGTAGTTGTCCATGCTCCGGATGTGAGACGGAAGATCATTCCAGAGCTTGGCAGCCAGAACGCGGAACGAGCGACCACCAGCACGGGCCCTCTTCACCCGTGGTATAGAGACCAAATGTTTGCCTGCAGAGCGCAGATGGCGCGAAGGAGTGTAGGTCGAGAGCAGGCCGGATATTATACCAGAGGTGGAGGATTTCAGGATCTTAAAAGCAAAGCAGAGAGATTTAAACTCCAACCGCCTCTCCATTGGCAGTCAGTGTAGCCGCCAAATGGTGCTAGAGGTGGGGCAGCGACTGGACATAGCAAGAAGAGTTCTGGCGGCGACATTCTGGACCCTCTGAAGTCTTGAGATCTCGGTCTTATTGACCCCAAGATAGAGCACGCTGGCATAGTCCAGTCTAGATAGGACAGATGCTTGCACAATGGTCTGCCGGATAGAGGGGTCAAAGAAACCCAACATGGGTCTAAGACTGCGCAGAATGCCAAGGCATGTCGCCGCCACCTTCTTAGTTTGAGCTTGGAAGCTCAGCGCCAAGTCAACCCATACACCCAGATTTTTCACCACCTTTTTTGGAATGGGGGGAGGTCCCAGGGAGGAGGGCCACCAATGCTTGCTCCACAGCTCATGATCCTTCCCGACCAGCAGGACCTCAGTCTTGCTGGCGTTGAGCTGTAGGCAATTGGCAGTCAGCCACTCTGCTACATCCGCCAAGCCACTTTGAAACTTGGCCGCATCATTTTGGCAGTCATTGGAGAGGGCGACTACAAGTTGGGTGTCATCTGCATATGACACAATCGTCAGCCCTCTCCTTTTGGCTAGTGTAGCCAGCGGCTGGACATATAAGTTAAAAAGTGTAGGGCTTAGCGCAGAGCCCTGTGGGACCCCCTGTTTGATGGAATACACCCTAGATGAAAAAGGGGGAGCCGAGACTTGGAAAGACCTGTCTGAGAGAAAAGAAGTAAGCCAGGTCAGGGCAGCGCCCGCAATGCCGGCCTCCTTCAGTCTTTGAATCAGGATCTGATGCGAGACCGTATCAAAAGCGGCAACTCAGATCCAATAGGATCAGTGCCGAGGTCCGTCCCTCATCCAAAGCTGCTCTCAGATGTTCAGATACAGCTAGGAGGGCTGATTCAGTACTAAGGCCGCGGCGGAAGCCACACTGAGAGGAATCCAAAATGTGATTTTCCTCCAGATAGTTAGACAGAATAGAATTGACATGTGCTTCGGTGATTTTAGAGATCCAAGGCAACAAGGAGATAGGGCGAAAGTTCTCCAGTTTAGTCGGGTCTAACGTGGGCTTCTTTAGAAGCGGCATGACAACGGCCTGCTTCCATGACCTAGGGACAATGGCCCTGGCCAGAGACAGGTTAATGACCTGGCCTAGCAGTGTGAGTAAAACAGATAGTAACTTCCTCAGATGTTCCGGCTTCATAGGGTCAGTCGGGGAACCAGATTTAACCTTCCTGCAGAGTGTAGTAAGTGCTTCTTCAGTAATGGGTGAAAAGGTGGCTAATATATGGGCGGAGGGAGATGGACCCCAGGTGTTTTGCACCAAAAGACAGGTGACACTAAAGGATTTGAATGCCACGCTGCTTGCTGAAAATATTATCTTCCCCCATGTTTCCAGATGTTTTGCCTTCCAGTGTACTAGGACTGAAGGAGAGGTGCCGGCCAACTGTCCACATGAGTGAGATACGTGAATAACCAAGTTTTGTGACCACGAGTGTGCAGAGATAAAATGAGGATCCGTTGGTGCGGGACCGTAACACTGTGCCCACCAGCCTGTTGACTACTGGGGCAGAGGTGGGCTTTTCCCAGGCTGCAATGACTGGGTCCATCAAGGCCTTGTTGGAGGGCAACAGAGGTTCTGACGTTGCTGAGGCTGAAAGGAGAACCTCTGAGGATATTCTTTTTGCCATCCACCATCTGGATTTGCAACTCTAGCAATTTTCCCAACCACTGAGTGGAAGGACATCACTTCAGGGGTGGGAGGACGTGTAGGGAACTCCATCTCTAGAGAGGTGTCCAATCTAATGGCCTATGAGAGGCCTGCCAGCTTGTAGGGTTGATTGTCCCTGCCATCATTGCTGTAGCCATAAAGATTCAAAGGATCAGAGTCTGATCCAAAAAGGTAGTAGATCTTGTGCCTGTACTCTTCCTCCTTTAAGAGTCTCTTCCCTACTGGACCTGTTTTGATGTATAGTCTCAGGAAAAGAAGGAGGCGGTTCTGATCTGTGTACTTTTTAAATTAAGCCATAACGTATTTGTTAAAAGTGCTCCAAGACACCTTATTTGGATGTGACAATTCATTACTTATGTCTAATTATGACAATCCCCTTAAGGGGAACCTTGCTTCATACTCTCTGATCATCTTCAGGTGCATCAGGGCACACTTAACAGACAACTTTCAAGTTGCATCCGGAGTCAGAGACATATGGTGTGAGAGTCCATGACTGCTGATTACACCGAACACCTAAGCCAATACCATTCTTCAGTCTGAAGTGATTGAGTACCATTGATTTTTCGGTGATATTAACACCTATCTTTCAAGCACCAAAGCTAATCAGTTTGTGGAGTGCATATTACAGTTATCATAATGTGGCTGAATTGAAGTGTAATGAGCCCCTGAAAAGGCTATAGTGTAAAGTAAAGCCTCTGTAAATAACTCCATAAAATCGAAAACCTTGTAAATGAGGGTCACATATAGTCAGTCAGTTTTCAGCACTCAAGCAGCAATACTACTATTCCTAACAGTCTACTATAGTCCCTTGCCTTAAACACAATGATTTGTACACCTGGAAGAATGTGGGGATGCAATAGAATGTCTGACACATAGTAATTTCCATAAACAGAGAAGATGAAAGGGGTGGCGAGGGGTGTGGTATTTCCATCACCCAAAGTCCAGGACATATTGCTTGTGGTCAAAGACAAGTTTTCATGTTTATTTTGCCCACTGGACAAGTATTCCCCTTATCCTTTGTAGCACTAGTCCTTTGGCAGCCAGTTTACAATACCACAGTATGGATCTTTTAAATAAGAGTGTCTGCAGCCAAGGCAAGGTTTGTATCTATGTGTATATGTTGTTCAAAAATATATATGACTTGTTAGTGCAAAGCCTTTACTTAAACTTAGGAAATGCTGTGAACTCAGCATGCATTACTTAGTGGTTCCAGTAAAATGTAACAATCTTGAGTTACTTATACTGCTTGTAGAAAACTGCGTAATTATATGCAGAATACACGCAGAAGCAAGATTGAGGATAGTTTGCTTTCAAAACAAAATGTACGCAAAAAAATGGAACTGGATACAAAATGTTTTCTTAAACTATTGTGCAACTTTAAATACTATTTCTCAGACTCATCATTCAGTAAAACTGTGTGGCGAATGCCAATATTTTAAAACAAAGGTCAGTAATTGAGAGTCACTGTAAAATAATATTGGGCCAGAAGAATATTAAATTTGAGGCTTGATTCTTAAAGAAACTCACAAATGTATATCTGCAGATGTATGCTCTTGTACTAATGCGGATTCATAACATTCAGGAATACACAAGGGATACACAAGGGATTACTAAAGTAGGCCTGAAAGTCGCACTTCTCCCAAACGTTTGTGAACTCTATTTTTGCATGAGCAAATAAACACGTGTATCTGCTCACGCAAAAATCCACGTAGTGACTGCAAATATTCACTTGCCCTATAGCCCTTTTTTCGCCATTCAGGAAAAATATATACTTAGAGGAGTTGGTGGATAGCCTCAAGTATGTTAGTCTGTGGATGTGCCCAGATTCACAGGGCATTCCAACTCTGGAACTACTGCTTACTGCCTAACTGTATGTATATTTGTGAAATAGTGACAAATTTTTGAGCCCTCCTAGACTCCTGACATGATATAAAAACATAATCAGAGGGGCGATTAGCAGAGCTCTAATATGACATGAACGCTTCTATTATGTCACCTCCTAGTATAATACCAAAAGGGACAAGTGTTTAGTGGGTTTTTTCAAAACATTTAGATTTCTGAAGTATTCCACCTGTTGTCAAGTAAATATTTTATAAAATTCTACAACAGTGTGGAGTTTTGGGGGATAATAATAAAGGATGTATGTGGGATTATAACGGAACTTGAGTTTTGGGGAATGTGTGCAATTGTGTATGGACTGGATTAATGCTCTGCGAAGTTGTATGTTGGAGGTGGTGCCAGAGTGGTGAACCCTTGCTCTTCTCTTAGAGTTGTATCAAACACTTCAGAAGAGAAATCCTCAACCATAAATGTGAGTGATTGGGGGTTTCTTTTCCTCGACTGAGGCCATTAAGAAAGATTGTGCTGGCTAAATGACTGTGGAAAGAAACCTTGAAACACTAAAAACTTTGACTGGAAAGAGTTTGACAAACTGAGTGATTTAGCTTGAATGACACTCAGCACAACTTTGATGCAAATTTCATCATGTTGGAGCACTTCAAGCATTAACAGATTAAAAAGATTGTTCATTAACGGCCGATTAATGAATTTGTCCTGTCACTCCTGCTTTATATCCCAAGCCTTATGCTGCGACTGGAACCAAAGCGGTTGTTCAAGGATCAAGTAACACTGCCAATAAAATCCATATAATTTCTGCTCAGATGGCATCTAGTACCAAAGGCTTCAATTGAACATATTGAGAATCGTTTTTTAGTTCCACTATTAGCAGCAGAAGGAGCTGGAGTAAGGAACTGTAGAGGGAGCCTGCACACGGAGCCACTGAAGGAGCCTGGGCAAGGAAATGGCCAACCACTGCCAAAGATCTTTCACAAAGACCAATTACAGAAGCTATGTAAGAAGATGCAAATCGGTGCAAAGACCTAAATAAGTAAAAAGTGGTGCAGAAAGAGTATAAAGGTTCACTTACCCATATAGCCCACTGTGCCCACTCTGCCTTTTATCTTCTGCTCACTCGGTATGTGCACTGCCAGCCCAAGGTCTGAAATGCGGATGTGACCTACAAGTGGGATCAAAAGAATGAAACACTAGTAAGAGAACATAACTGAAACGTTCATACTTGAGAAACAGGGAGTAGACATAGCATTGCTTGAACCTGCAACACATAAAAACGGCACAGGAGAGACCCCAGGAAATCTTGATTGGGAAAGCAAAACCACTACAGGTGAAAGGGTCTGAAGGGGACCCAGCACAGCAGAAATCTGAACTTTTAAAGGTGTGGGCTTAATTAATACCAGCAAAGTGGAACATGGTGGGACCACCAATAGGAACAGTGGTAGAGCATTACTAAGGATCTGAAGTACCCCACAGTGCATGATCGAAGCTCAGCCAAACCACTGAGCAGATATTTGCAGGAGCAGGATGCTACTGGGAGAGGATGGCTACAGCTAGACAGGGTTTGCAACAAATTCCAGCAGTGATCGAAAAGAAAGGTCAGAAGGAAGAAGACCTATCAAAAATACAACTGTAACAAAGTCTTGCAGGACTAAGAATAAGAGGCCACAACACCAAGCACTCCTCTCAGTTGGTCCGTACTAACACCCTTGTCTTTCCAACCCAGGGGACAAAGTCATTGCAGAATATACCCCTACACAACATTACCTATCTTTTCAGAGTAAATTCCTTCACTTCAACAAGGGCAGCGGTAACATTACAGTTAAGTTCTGAAACAGTTGAGTCCCAGGTGAGGTTATACTAGTTTTAAACATGCTTTCATTATGACTGATTGAGGTTTTCAAAGTACACCGCTAAGGGTGCTGATCCAAAAAGCAAGCAATCACATGAAATAAACTTAGCAAAAAGGAGCTCCAAATCTTAAACATCTTAAAATTCCGAGAATGCAGAGATTACGGAGGGCAAAAATAATGCAAAGTTCATTCATGGGAAAAATAATGCTGCTTTGAAATTACTTGCAAGCTCTCCACAAGTGACAGGACAACTTGATGCAGGACATGTTTTAGGCAACCAGACATCTGGAGAGTATAACCTAAATTTTCTCTCCCCAGGCTACTAGTTTTCGCACTGCTAGGTGGGCAAAGTGTTATTGTTCTTACATTGCCCATAAAGCTGCCCTCAAAACTTCAGTACGTTATTGGGTCTGTAGCAACCTTGTTTGCATACAATACCATGAGAGGATTCATCGCAGCGTTACTTAGCTGAATAGGGTGGATAAAAGGAGAAACCCTCTCACCCCTTGTGTGCACGGTTGCAAGTGGACTTTAAGTCACAGCGGTGGCCCCGACCTTGCTGGCTCCTGGTACTGACCAAGTTGCAGTGTGTGCATTTGAATATAAAAAGTTAGGGGCCTGCAGGCACAACTTAACAGAAGGCACAATCCTCTGCAATCTATGGTAGGGAAGGATATCTCAATTGCTGGATCTTCCTTCGATGCAACTCAAGCCCACATCCAAAAAAAGTGAAGTGCCCACCCCAGGTCACCTGGTAACCGCCGTTTGTAGTTGGACTTTTTTTTAAATACTTCTGTTTCGTTTGATAAACTACCTAACTGCCATTATTTTCCTTGGTGGCAAGCTGCAACAGGTTCATGGAGCCAGGCATTTTGTTCTAAATTGGACAATGGCCACAAGGCCTCACCACAAAGCCACTCGGTAAAGATCCTTCCCTGAGTTACAATGGGTCAGTGTTCCAATCCTCCTGCATAACTCCTTGAGACCTTATTTAATATACAGCCTTTCTTTCATACAGGGATACCTCCAGTACCTCCTCCCAAAAGTCACAGGGTTCCTTTACTTATGGTGGTTGCAAGGCAGCTCTCTTTAGCATGATGCACAACTTGTAGTTCCCTATTACCAAAGAAAAGAAGGATGTGGCTGACAGATTGAGAATAAGCCAAGCAGTTGAATTCTAGATAATCTGGAGATGGTGCAGAAGGTAATCTGGAAGGCCAAGGAAGATGGAATTACCATAATCAAGGTGGGAGCGGATTAAAGAATGGATGACGTTTTTTAAAGGAAGAAAGTGGGAAAGCCACAATCTTCCTGAGCAGTGGTAAGATGATGAAACAAGTCCAAGAAACCTGATTGATTTGTTTAGTAAAAGTTGAGCATCGAAGATAATGCCAAGGTATTTAGGAGATAAAAGGGGAGAAGGAGGTTGCCCCAGTTCTGATGGATATTACGTGACCAGACGAGGCTGGTGTCAAAGGGAAGAACATCTGTCTTGTTGCTACTGAAGTTTGATGGTTGTACTGAATCCCGCTTGAACCCACACACATACAAGACCAGAAGTTAGACTAGACTAAGTCTGGATTGTCAGAGATGGAAATGATGAGCTGTGTATCTTCGGCATAAGATAGTTTATCAAGACTGAATAAGCAAATGCACAGAGCAAGAGGTGCCATGTACATGTTAACAAAAGTGTGACTTAACAATGAGACTTATGGAACACCACAGAGGAGGGGAGAGGAACAGGATTTGAAATGGAGGAAAGTAATGGTTTCAGTTCAGTGGGAAGGAAATAATCCAAGCCATTTGAGAGATTGTTCAGAGATGACCTTCTTAAAAATGCTGTTAATCAAAGCAGAGCATGAGACAGAGTTGAATGCCGTTGAGATGTCTAATGATAGGAGGGTGGCAGAGCAGCTTTGGTCCAACATGATTCGAAGGTCAACGATCACAGTTTATTATAGCAGTCTCTGTTTGGATGGAAGAGATTTTACAGATGAAAAACAGAAGAGAAATACTGACAGAGCAGAGAGGGAACACTGAGGTGCTACAAACCTGGGGGGAAGAAAAATGTGTTACTTAACTGTAACTCTCATTCTCCAGTATTATTATTTTTCATAGATTCACATGCTTGAATCATCCCTGTCGTCGAGGTGGGAGTCCCACAGTACATTATAAAGCAGTAGGAATAGCTTACAATAGTAAAAAGACATTGACTTTTGTAGCTTATCTATATCATTTATAAAAGGCCCAAACCCCAGCCAATAGCACCTTTTAGAACACTCCCAGCAGAGGTATCTTCTCTCAGATTTTTAAGCACTAGTGGGAATAGTCACCACTTGCCAAGAAGAAGAGCCTCCAAGGGGAGGAGGGTGGGCCGCATGCGAATCGATGAAAGATACCACTACTGGAGAACAAGAGTTACAGGTAAGTAACAAGCTTTTTCTCCGGTATTGGCTCTTTCATAGATTCACATGCTTGAATCAGAATAGTTATCAGTCACATACCATATATTGTAAAATTATGTTATATAACCCAATAACGGATGGTGGGTACAAATAAACACATTTTATAATAGAAGGCTCACCTTATTGGAAAAGATGCCGAAGCACTGCTTGCCCCACAGCTGAATCCCTGCGATGCACCAAATCCAGGCAATAGTGTTCGATGATCGTATGCCTGTTTTTTCATATTGCAGCACAGCATATGCTTTCGATAGGCACTCCAGCAAACAAGGTCGCAGTTGTAGAGACTTCCGTGGTCAAATGTGCCTCAGCCTTTCCTCTGACCGGCCTTAGAATGGCAGAACTGAATGGCTGCTGAAATCCATCTTGCTATGGTGACTTTAGAAACCGGACCTCCTTTTGTTATGATTTCCATATGCCACGAATATTTGATCTGTAGTACGTAGATGCTTTGTGCAATGCAAATAGAACTTCAAGCACCTTTTTACATCAAGGGTATGCACATTTCGTTCAGCAGGTGTGTGTGGATCTGGGAAGAAAGTCTTGAGGACAACAGGTTCGTTGAGATGGAAATCTATTGGAACTTTAGTTATGAACTTGGGATTAGTTCGGAGAACCATAGTATTCTTTTTTAACTGTAAGAAAGGTTCCTTTATTGTGAAAGCCTGGTGTGTGAATACTCTCCTTGCGGAAGTAAGAGCTAAAAGCAAAGTAACCTTCCACTTAGGAATTTGAGTTCTGCCCTGTGAACAGGTTCGAAAGGGCTCTTCATTAGTTGTGATAATACCGTATTTAGTTACCAAGCAGGTGGAGGTGTTTTTTTATCAGAGGAAAAACCCTGAATAAACTTAAGAAATTGCGTGATTAGTCTGCTCAACCACAGAGAAAGAGAACCTGATGTCCGTCTGTATCTTGAGATGGCTGCTAAATGCACATGAATGGAAGAATGCACCAGGCCCGATCTGGCCAGAGAGAAGGTATGGCAAAACCTGTTCAGGAGGGGATGAAATTGGGAGGACTTTGGAATCAATCAATCAGGATTCATAAAGCGCGGCTAATCACCCGATAGGGTATCCAGGTTCTTGCAGGAGGCTTATGTGAACAGCCAGGTCTTGAGGGCCATTCAGAATTCCGGAAGTGCGGTGATGGTCCGGAGGTGCTTGGGGAGGCTGTTCCAATTCTTTGCTGCGATGTGGGAGAAGCAGCATCATCCACTTCGTCGGTAGATGTGGGAGTATGGGCAAGGGAAAGTGAGGCAGATCGTAGTCTTCGACAGTTGGTGGAAGTTCAGGCGGTGGTTAATGTATGCGGGTCTTTGGTTGTGTAGAGCCATGTGTGAATGGGTCAGCAGCTTGAATTGGCATCTCTTGTGTACAGGGAGCCAGTGGAGTTGCCCGCGGTGGGGTGTGATGTGGGCTCGTCGGGGAAGGCCGAGGAGGAGTCTGGCTGCGGCGTTCTGTTTGGTCTGAAGTCTCTGTAGGAGGTGTGCGGCGATTCCTACGTATAGGGCATTGCCGTAGTCCCGCTGGCTGGTGATGCAGGACTGTGTCACGGTGCTCTCTTGTGTAGGGGTAGCCACTTGAAGATCTTACGAAGCATGCGCAGAGTGAGGAAGCAGGCGGAGGAGATGGCATTGATCTGTGATTTCATGGTGAGCTTGCTGTCAATGATGATTTTGAGGTTTCTGATGTGGTCGGAGGGAGTGGGTCCTAGATCTGAAGGCCACCAGGAGTCGTTCCATGTGTTGCTACTGTGGCTAAACATCAGTTCTAGCGTCTTTTCTGTGTTCAGCTGCAGGCAGTTGTTCTTCATCCAGTCTGCGTCATTTGTCATGCATCTGTGGAGTTGGTTCTGGTGGTGGTGGGGTCGTCGGTGAGGAAGAGGATTAGTTGGGTGTCATCTGCATAGGAAATTATGTTAAGATTGTGGGGTTTGATGATGTTGGCCAGAAGATTCATATATACATTTAAGCGTGTGGAGCTGAGGGATGGCCCTGGGGGGGCCCGCAGGTGCTCTCCTTGGGTTCAGAGGTGAAAGGTGAGAGGTGGATACTCTAGGTTCTCCCGGTGAGGAAGGAGGTGATCCATCTGAGTGCGTCCCCTTGGATGCTGATGTGGTGGAGTCTTTCGATCAGCGTGTGGTGGGATATGGTGTCAAAGGCTGCTGAGAGGTTGAGGAGGATCAAAGCTGCTGTTTCTCCTCGGTCAAGGAGGGTTCGGATGTCGTCGGTGGCTGCGAACAGTGTGGTTTCGGTGCTGTGATTGTTGCGGAAGCCGGATTGCGAGGCGTCGAGTAGCTGGTTCTGCTCCAGGTGTGTCATAAGTTGATTGTTTATGATCTTTTCCAGGACTGCTGGCACCAAAGGCAAAAACACTTCCATTTCAGGCAATACGTTTTGTTTGTAGTATCAGCTCTGGCTCTTGCGCAGATATCCCTACAATCTTGCAGAATATCTAGATGTTGCAGTTCATGGTATTCAGGAGTCAGGCCAATAAATGCAGAGAAGTCTGGTTCAGATGAAGGACCTGCTTGCGGTTCATTGAGAGCAAATTCTTCTGCGGCTCCAGCTGAATACGATGGTCTTCTGATAACAGCAGAAGCTTCGTGAACCAGTGCTCTCTGGGCCACCTTCGAGCAATGAGTATTAGCCAGCATGGTTCCCTTTTCATTTTCTTGAGAAGCCTGGGTATGAGGAGGAATGGGGGAAAAGCGTATGCATAGATCCCTGACCATCTGATTGAAAACACATTTGCCCATGACCCTTATTGAGGGTCCCAGCTTGCGTAAAACAGGCATTTCCGGTTCTCTCGAGAATCAAAGAGTTCCAGGTTTGGCTTGCCCCATCATTGGAATATGGTGTTTAGAATGGAATGATTTAGCTTCCATTTGTGACAGCTCTGATTTGTTCTGCTTAAAGTGTCCGTCAAACTGTTGCTCATCCCCGCCAGATGTTCTGCTCTAATGGATACTTGGTGCTCTAAGGCCCAATTCCATATTTCTTGCACCTCCAGAGACGCAGGAAAGATCTTGTACCTTCTTGTTTATTGAGGTAGTGCATACTGGTAGTGTTGTCTGTTCGTATTAACACTGATGATCCCTGTATTCTCAGCAAGAAGGCTTTAAGGGAAAGTGAAATAGTCTCGAGTTCCAAGACGTTTATGTTCATCTAGAATTGAGAGAGATTCCATTTGCCACTGATCTGGAGAATCTGTAGATGGGCTCCCCCAGCCCTCTAGAGAGGCATCTGTTGTGATTATGTACTCAGGAATTAGAGAGAGGAATGTTAGCCCCGATTAGAGATAGTTGGAGTTTTTCCACCAAGGAAGCACCTTTTTCATAGACGGTGTGATTTGGATGACACTGTCGAATGAGCCTTCCATCTGAACCCATAGCTTGTCCAGTTCTTCCTGGCAAGGTCTCATTCTTAGACGAGCACAGGGCACCAGGAGAATGGCCAATGACATCATGCCGAAAAGAGATTTGAGAAGACAAACAGAAACAGATTTTCTTTTTGAGAGGATTCTAGCCAGTGTCTTGACTCTTGAATTTTATTTGTCTCTCTCTGTGGACAAGAATGCTTTGTCCTGTAATGTATCTAGGTTTGCTCCAAGGAAATGTATCCTTGTTGAGGGAGAGAGGAGAGACTTTTGGTAATTTACTGTGAGCCGATTGAAACATCCGTAGACATGCTATTGTAGCCTTCGACGCTTGCTGGACAGATGGTCCTTTTATGAGCCAGTGGTCGAGGTACGAAAATACCTGAAGGCCTTTCGGTCTTAGATGGGCTGCCACTGGGGCGAGACATTTTGTGAATATCCGAGGAGCCAACCTAAGACCAAAGGGAAGCACTTTGAATTGATAGGGAGTGCCAGCGACTGTGAATCTGAGAAACTTGTGATGTTTGGGATGGATAGGGATATGGAAATAAGCATCCTGCAAATCCAGACTCACCATGAAATCTCCGTGATTGAGGAGCTGCAGGATCTCTAGGTGAGTGACCATCTGAAAGAATTTCTTTTTCAGGTACTGGTTGCGCTTCCCGAGATCCCGAAGTCGACGCCATTCTCCCGATTTCTGCTTGACCAGGAAAAAGCGAGAATAGAAACCCATTCTTTTCTGAGAATGTGGGACTTTCTCAATGGCACCCTTGTTCAGCATGACTAGCGCCTATTTCTGGAAAAGATGGAGGTGGGATGTAGGCACCCATTTTGGTGGGTGGGATTTGCGTGAACTCAAGGGTATGGCCATATGTAATAAGATCCAGGACCCATTTGTCCGTTGTGATCTTTTGCCATTGATGGCGATATTGTGAAAGTCGTGCTTCGACAGAATGAGGTGCTGAAGGGGGTATAACCAGCAGTAGGATGTTGTCACTGCTTCCTGCCAGTGTCTCTTACTGGTATTGTTTTCTCTGTGGCTGTTGCTCTGAGTAGGTGGCTGCTGGTGGGGCACGGTATGGTGGGTGCTGCTGCTAAGCAGGCTGAAAAGGCTGCCGATAGGGTTGGTACAGCTGGTATCGATGATATACCCCATGATAGGAATATGTACCTCTTCCGCGGGCCCCTCTGAAAGGTGTTTATCGGAACTGCAAGGTACCCAATGATCTTGCAGTGTCCATGCCCGCCTTTATTGTTTGCAAGGCGTTGATGTGCTTGCCAAACAAGGCAGCCCCATAATATGGCATGTCTAGAATTTTCATTTGGACTTCAGGACGAAATGTTGTCGCCTTTAGCCAACCTTGGTGTCTAAGAAACACTGCCCCTGCGAGCTGCCGGAAACCTAGGGAAGCTATGTCAATAGCACCATCTATAATCTCAGACACAGATCTTTCTCCCTCTAGCAGAATCTTTTTTGCTTCCGCTTTCTTGTCCTCTGGCAGAAAATCCAGATATGTTGCGATGTCCGACCATATCTGGGGGTCATACCCGCCCAGGATAGCCTGAGAATTTGCAGCATGTACATTAGTGCCTGAGATGATGGAGAACCGCTTCCCTATATTATCAAGGCATCTGCCTTCCTTGTCAGGTGGTGTTCAGATTGGCGTGGAAGGGTTCTTCAACTGTAGCTGGGCAGCCTGTGTAATAACTGAGACTGGTTTTGAATGTCCTACCAGACATGCCGGGGAGTCCTCGGAGGCCTTGTACTTTTTGTCTATTCTCGGAAGAACCACTGTCACTGAGGCAGGAGTTCTCATTATTTTAATCCCTTCCTCCCAAATGTAATCTACTATAGAGATTGCTTTAACTGTCTTCCTTGACTGTTTCTTAAAATCATACAGGAAGCAATTGGATTGCTTCACTGTGATTGGGGGGTGAAAACGTGCAGCAGGCCATTCCATAAGTGTATGAAAACCACCAATATCCTCTGGTGGAGAATCAATTTGTTGAGGTACGGGAGGAGATGGCGTGGGGATGAGGTTTTCGTCCCACTCATTGACAACTGACTGGGTATCTGGAACTTCACCTTCCTCTCTATCATCATCCGAATAGGATGGGCCATCCTTAGGGGGCACAGCAATGTTCACCGCTGGTGTCATCCTAGGTGTAGCAGGAGGCAGCATAGGATCCGGCGATCTAGGTGCTGGAGGCAGCAGATGCTTAGGTGATGAAGTTGTCCCGGCAGGCGAAGGGAAATGTTTGTAGTAGTCTTGCAACATGCCCTGCATGTCTTGCATCAGGGATACGGAGACCTGAATCATGGCCTCAGGTGTAGGAGGTGGAGCAAAATGATGGAACTGCTCCATATATTAATGATGTTTTATTCATCCTCCTCTTCCTGGTTCTTGACATGGAGCTCCGATGGGCTATGCGCCGCTCCAAAAGGGCCATCATCGTCATCAGACTCGGCTAAGTCTAGACTTGTGGTTTGGTGGTAAGGGAGACACTTTACTAGTGGGAGGTGTGCTCTGGGCGCAGATCATCTTGTGCAGGTTGGTGTCAGGTCAAATCCTGTGACAGAACCAGCATTGGAGGCTTCTTTTTCATCATCAACAAAGAAGAAATCTCTCCTGGACGTGTCGACAACTATCTCGTCGACTAGGTCTTTGTCAACGGTGTTGTCGTCGATGGTGGTGGCATGGCTGCCGACAGTGTAGGCTTCGCCTTTGTCGACGAGGTGGTAGTCGTCATTGACGAGGTGGTAGTCGTTGATGAGGTGGTAGTTGTCAACGCTTGTAGTGGTCATCGACGGGATGGTAGTAGACGCCGTGGTTGTCGTCATCTTGGCTTTCATCACCGACAATAATGATGATGATGATGATGATGATTTTGACGGTGTTACCGTGGTCGACAAGATCTTCATGGTCAATTATTTGACCAAGACTGGATCTGAGGAGGATTTTGCAGGCTTCAAACCCAAGGCCCTGGATGGAGGGTTCAGATTTTGCCTCAGGGGGAAGCAATTTCTCGCCTTTCCTTATAAGAGGAGCCTTTTGAAGTCCCATGATGTGTCTTTTTAAGGCTTTCTTGTGTCCCTCTAGTGAACCTTGCAACCTTTCTCTTATCCTAGATTGCTCATATGAGGTCACAGAATCCCCGCTATTTGCTTCCTTAGAAACTACAGCAGTTCTGGTCTTTAGTTTCTGAAGCCACAATAAAAGCCTCCCTTTCTCTATTCTTGAGAGTTTTTGAGGAAAAGGTTCTACAATATTTGCAGTCTTTTACCTTGTGGGTACGATGAAGGCAATAAATACATTCCTTATGGGGATCTTCTGAATGCATTCTTTTGTTTCCACAGGTCCCACAAGATCTAAAGAGTACCTTCTTGAAAGGTTGACATACTGACGCAGTAGATCGTAATTTTGGTATACTAAATCTGAGTTTAAGCCGAAGAAAATTGAGCAGAGCTCAGGGAGACTCAACGTCGCATGACGTGCAGTAGAAAATCTTAGGGAAGATGCCTCTACTGGGAGTGTTCTAATGGGTGCTATCAACCAATTAACTGGAGTTTGGTTCTTTATAAATGATATAGATAAGCTACAAAAGTCAATGTCTTTTTACTATTGTAAGCTATGTATGCTATTCCTACTGCAATAGAATGCACCACCGTAGGACTCCCACGCGACGACAGGGATGATTCAAGCATGTGAACCTATGAAAGATCCAATACTGGAGAATAACCCTTTCACAATGGAAAACCTTTCCATTGATGCACAGGAGCGCAATCCTATGGCAAAGTTGCTGAATGTTTAAAAAAAAAACATTAAAGACCATGAACAACTACTTTCCTTTATGGAATTCATCACTTTGGCTATCAACTTTGAGCCCACTTAGGGTCAAAGGAAATACTTTAGTAAACCATATCAACAAAATTAAGTACATGCAAACCTTGCAGACAACATGTACTAAAACAGTGGACACAAACTCTTAAAATCTAGCAAGCCACAATTAAACGCATGGCATGGAACATACATCTGCAATTACGAAACAACGCAGAAAAGGAAGACTGTACTAACCATGGTCATCAAGCAAAATGTTCTCAGGCTTCAAGTCTCTGTGTGAAAATTCAGAGAGAAAGAGAATTGCTGAACCCTGAACCAGCATAAAGATAGTACATAAATGACATGATGGCCAGTGCTCCACTACTAGAAATGTACATTAAAATGTTTTAAAAAACAACATTTTTGGTGACTAAACGGTCAGAAGGAACAATATAATGCACAACATAAGAGGATTAAAAATCATAAAGCTTACAGCATCCTGCTTAAAGTAATTGTGTATGTTTTGTTAAAAGCTGAATTTACTTCTTGTAAAACAATACAGTCTGTTATTCAGGACAACAAATCAAATGCAAGACATAAGCAGAAAAACATTAAATCTGTACACAACCTACTGAGAGAACAAGTGTTTTTAGAGATGCATTTTGTGTAAAATAAAAAATAAAATTAGGGAGTATACATATTTCATTGCATCGCATTTGGAAAAAAACAAGCCGACAGAAACATATGCCATTGCAAGTATGTGGGAAAGATAAATTGATAAAAGATAAACATTCAGATAATGTAACTAACATTTTTGGAAGTCAGATGACTGATGTATACTTAATCCTGGTCTCAAAGACAATGACCTAAGTGCTTTGATTGTGCTACTAACTCCTTGGTAGATGTCCTTAAGCAGTACTAAAAACATGCAAATCTATTGCAAATGGTGCCAATAATAGATTTAATCCCAGTTCAACATGAATATATTAAAAAGAGAAGGAGTCCAAACTCACAGGTCCTGTGTTTTTTTTTAAATCTCAGACCTGAGAATTAATGGAATCTTTAACAAACAATTCTTGATAGAGATCTTTAAGTCTTCAACCACCCCATATGAACTTCAATTTATCTAATGAAAAGTCCATTTGTTTTCAAATCCTACTAATGCAGTCCATTAGCACCTAATCCAGACTACACTCTTTATGTAAAGGCAAGAAATAACATTTAATTACTTCCTCTCCTGAAGGTGGGTCTGATAACATTATCTGCTGCCCTACTGGGAGTCCCTCAGAATACCATCCTCATGACAAACCGATGAGTACATTCAAAGAAAACATGGAGTACATAACATGCCCATAATGGCAGTGACAGCAGAAGCTTCAAAATTAAGTAGATAAAGAATATTTGGCATTTTATATATTATGCACTCAAATAACACCTAGAAGTAAGTCAACATTAGAGGAAAAGGTAAACTAGAAGGGCATAAAGCTGGACTGCTCCAAATGCACCAAAATCATTTCTGGCAGCAGCCAATAAGCCCAGCCTTAGAATTGAGCATTAGTTTGCTGCTATGTAGCTAAATTGTTTGTGGCCACTCTGTATGATAGTAGCTAAGAGGTCAGAGTATGTAGATCCGCAGACAATTTAACAAGGTGTACATTGTCTGCCTAATTGTACATCAGACATCCATCAACTGTAACAGATAAAAGTTAATAACAAAGGGAGAAAGATGAGCTTTGCAGTACACTACAGGTGTGTTGTGTAGAAACAGACTGAAATGAAGGCATAGAGAGAAGAGGTTTGGAAACCTTTAGGGAAGAACTACACAAAGTTAGAGAAATCCCTGCGATCATGATCAGTTTCAAACACCTGAAAATAAATATTGGGGTGAAATATACAAAGGTAACAGATTGATTCAGTGTCATAAAACACATGCAATCTTCTGCATCAGTTACAGCAGCGGTTCTTAACCTTTTGACTTGTGTGTACCCCAATGAATCATTACTGGAATCCAGGGATCTCCACTACCGAGTCATTATTGGAAGCCTGGAAGCCAGGAACCCTTGGCCTAGGCAATTTCTGTGATTTGAACCTCAAAACAAAAACCCAAACAATACAAAACAAGTATGCAACAAACAAATACTCAAATACTGAAATAAATTTGTTTAATTCTACTTTATTAATTTCAATTAATTAATTTTATTATTTAATTCTGTAAACCAGTCATGGACGGCCCTGAGAGGGTGTTGCTGAGCCCCAGGGGCCGTTGAACCACAGGTTAAGAACCACTGGGTTACAGAGTAAGCAGCTTGCATAGAAATCATTGCAAACAAAGTCTCGACTAAAGTCAACCTGTGGTGAGTAAAGAGGAATCAAAGGCCTTTCTAGAAGCTTTGGCAATTTCAGCCATAACGGTGAATAAAGCAACAGTTTACTGAAGACATGCATTGGATAAAGGTCTGAAGTTGACTAAGGACCACAATCCCCTACCATCAAAGCAGAAGCGGGTGTTTTGAGGTCAGTTTGAAAACACAAAGGTCTTTTGTGGTGTCCACAAAGGTCTTTATAAGTGGAGGAAAGTGTTTTGTTGAACTTACTGGACACCACTTCTAAAAATAGAGATGTTATTTATATCTATCATACTTGCCTTAACCAAGAAGAGGGATGGAAGAGGGATGTCAAAAGCCTTGCTTCATATGATTAAGGAACTAAACCAGGGGAAAAAGCAGAGGAAAGGCGCTTAAAGTAGGGCTTTCCTTAGCAGAAGTGCGGGTGAGTGTGATTTCAGGTTGTAAATCCCCAACAGGAGCCCCTGTTTAGCAATACTGGTAAATTCTCTGCACTTGAATGGGAAAAACTCCATTAAAGGAGTTGAATGGTACGTGTGAAGGAAATGGGAGGATGCTTCTGGTATGCTAAGCTACCAAAACTTTTAAAAACAGCTGTTTTCATAGCCTTTTTAGGTTGAGCCTAGTGGCAGCGTGCATGCACTGCTCGCTCTGCGAGGCATGCTGTAGTTGGGTATGAACTGGAAGCCCCACCCACTCTCCACCCATATTTTTAATTGGCTTGTGTCACTGTCCTACGTAAACGCTGGCTTCCCATTCATTATTAGGCTTGTTAGTCCTCCTTGGTACCGCCTTGTCTGCATATGTTACCTCCCATAACGACTGGACCTTTTACTTGGCTCGTTACACGGTCTCCTTTATTTAGTGGGTGAGCACGATTTTATTTATTGACACTGACGGGGACAATGGCGGCTGCTTTATTGTATTTGTAGCGTTGCTGAGCGCGGCACCCGCTATAGGGACACTGCGCTTAGTTTCAAATTATATTTTTAATTAAAGTTTCATGTTGAGCGCGGCGTCCGCTTCAGGGACACCTCGCTCCGTTTCTTTTTTTCTTCCTTTTTTTTTTTCTTTCTTACCGAGCACGGCGCCCACTTCAGAGACACAGTGCTCTGTCTTTTTTAACTATAATAGGGAGCGCGGCGCCCGCTTAACAGACACCACGCTCTGCAATAAGTATCGCTTTTGCAAACGTTTAAACTATTGGTGTTGTAAATGACAACGCCTTTTAATATTATAAAAGGCATTGGCATTTACAATGCCAATAGCTCAAAATCAAGCAATTGCGAGACCTATTGAATTGTAAATGCTTGTTTTAATTTAATATTTGCTGCTTCTGAAATATTAATCCTATTGTAGCGTGCATGTTTGGAGTAGTTTGTCCTAACTGTTATTTGGTACTCCATTAACCCTCTGACAGCGGTTTGAAATATTTGACCTGAGCCCTTGTTTCCGAGTACCACAGGACAAGCTGCGATTTCAGACACAGGAATGCAATGCTGAACACCACTAAATGATGAGTTCTTGTCCACAACCAGTGGCCTTCAATTCAGCTCACAGAGTATATTACCATAATCCAATGAGATCTTAGGGCTAATTTTATTCCAAGGTCTCCTTGTGCTTCTGCATAACAAGTGAGGATATGATGTGCTCAAAGATGGCATAGAGATTTGAAAGAAATTGGCATTGCAAAGTAGTACTCAGTTCATACCCTTGAGATTGTAGCTTCCCTGGATTAAGATTACAAAAGATAAAATCTACAGAATGGCTCTCATAACATGCAGGACGAACTGAGCAGTGAAAAAAGAAATTTGGTCTGAATACAGTCTCTAGGCAATGTGCAAAGTCACTTGCCAGTGCTCACTTCATATAGGAAATAATCTTCTCAGACACCATCCCTGTGAACGAGGACTTTTTAGAAGGACTCGAGAAATTAGTCACCGAGTTTGGTTATTCTTTTTACTGGATGTTTTCAAAATTTCAAAATTCAGGTCTTTCATAGTCAAAGGTTCTCCTTTTGTGGAATTGATTTTCTTGGTGACCATTACACTGGCTGGGAGGGAGTGTGATAGTAGCCAGTCTTTATTTTAAACATTGTTTCTGCTTGTGAGCCAAAGGAGAACTCCCAAGAACAGAAAGTATACGTTTGTGTGCCTCTTATTGGGATTACATTTAATAATCTGGAATCAGAAGAAGCATCTCATGTGACCGAATGCTAATAACCATGAGCCAAAAGATCAGCCTTGTCCTTAGATGTGCTAATTATGTGCTTAAACCAGCACGTCTTCTATAAGGATGTCCGACAGCTCTATGGCTCCAGCATATGTGCATTAAGCCGTCCCCAAGGGAAAATATTTACTTAACATTTACTTAAAGGCTTAATGCATGCCATCTGAGCACACAGGGTGAGCACATAAGCATTTCTCGTGTTCCTCTGAATATGATGCAGGTTATGAAATGGTAAGACCTTCAACAAGTTTGATGCTTTGGTGCCAGAGATAGCGAGAGCAGAGATTACTGAGATGACTGGTGAAAGGCGACCCTGTCCCCCGAATTCCCTGGGATCACTGAACTGCTAGGTACTTTTGCAGGTGCTTCATGTGCTGCCTTCTACATCATAATAACTGATATCATCGAGGTAATATTAGAGGACACTCATCCAATATTTGATGAGAAGCAAGAATGCTCTTAAATTGTAATCTATTACAATTTACAAGCATTTTGTGAAAAATTTGCATCGCATGGATAGGTCGTGGGAGGGACAACTCTTAATCGGAAGTAAGTGCATGACTTGAGGGGCTGAAGAGCTAAAGTGCCCCGTTTAGAGGTCGTGCTGATTACATTGCATTTTTGATGTCTTTCAGAGATTCTGTGGCAAACAAGCCCCCGCCGTGGACTCATGACGTGAAGCTACTTCGTACTTCACGTGAGCCTTAAGTTTTCCATGCTCCGGTTTTTGTGTGTAGTTTTTATCTTCATGACACAAACAATGCATCGCTGTAAAGGTCATTTATAGCGCTGTCAATTTTATTGAGAGGGTATATCACGATTGGTTGAGTCTATTTTGAGCCATTTTGTTTCATTATTTAATTTGAAAGCACTAAAAATATAGTGCTCATTTTCTGTACTAAGCACACACATGTCCTTAGCACACTAATAAGACAGGGGTGTGAGTTTACAGTATGGGCCACTGACGTACAAATTGTTAATAGAGTGGCTATATGTTTACTGACTGGAGTTATAGGTCCATCGGTGGAGTACCGTTTGATGAATCACATACAACTGTCAAGGAAAATATACTAGAAACTTATTTGACAATCAGAGACCAAGGTTTTTTTAGCAGAATGTGCTTTAATGGATGTCCTGTGTCTTCTTCTTTGTTGTTTTCTCTTCCAGAAAAAAAGGGGCCTCTTGGAAATCCCAGATCCCCCAGCGGTAAAACCGTGAGTTTTACTGTACACACTGACTCCCCTGGTTAGGGTACGCCTTAGTGTGCGTACACCGCCGGGGAGTGACGGTCCTGAAGAAAGCTTAGCTAATTTGCCAGTAAAAAGCTGAAACATGTCGACCACATTTTTACACTTTGTTAGTTAAATCGGATGGGCTGGTGTACCTAATTAACCAGCGTACGTCCGTTTCACTTTTATTTTAACGATTGGGGATTTTGCCACTATTAAAATTGAGTTTTGGCAAAACCTTCATTCTTTTAAATAGCACTACCCTTAGCACTATCACCTTTGCACAATAATATCCTGCTCCACTGTAATCCAGGCGTCAAAGCACACTAGGGAGACACTCAGTCTCCCTGGTGGGAACCCAATGATGAAGCATGTCACCAACTAGGTTGGTGAGTGAGGGTTCTTTTAAGAAATAAAGCTTTTTCCTTGCACAGTTTCGTTTAAACTAAGTACCTTTTCTTTGGAATTGGCTGTCACGCTTTTGTTGTTTTCCAACCGAATGCTAATAACCATGAGCCAAAAGATCAGCCTTGTCCTTAGATGTGCCAATTATGTGCTTAAACCAGCACGTCTTCTATAAGGATGTCCGACAGCTCTATGGCTCCAGCATATGTGCATTAAGCCGTCCCCAAGGGAAAATATTTACTTAACATTTACTTAAAGGCTTAATGCATGCCATCTGAGCACACAGGGTGAGCACATAAGCATTTCTCGTGTTCCTCTGAATATGATGCAGGTTATGAAATGGTAAGACCTTCAACAAGTTTGATGCTTTGGTGCCAGAGATAGCGAGAGCAGAGATTACGGAGATGACTGGTGAAAGGCGACCCTGTCCCCCGAATTCCCTGGGATCACTGAACTGCTAGGTACTTTTGCAGGTGCTTCATGTGCTGCCTTCTACATCATAATAACTGATATCATCGAGGTAATATTAGAGGACACTCATCCAATATTTGATGAGAAGCAAGAATGCTCTTAAATTGTAATCTATTACAATTTAAAAGCATTTTGTGAAAAATGTGCACCCTGGATGCAAATTATTTCACCAAAAGGAGGAAAGTTTAACTTCATTCTATAGCAAAAAGCATATTTCTTATTGGGCTTCTAAAACGATTTCACAAATCCAGTCTCATCTCAGAGTGCGAAGGAAAAATCTGGCACAGTGACAATATCAATAATGAATTCTGTACCAAGTTGTCCCCTACTCTGTGGTCAAATTAAAATTCTGAATTCCGAAATTAGTGAGAGTATATACTTTGTTATTTCAGAAATGCCATGTGTGTTTGTAGCATCATGGTTCTCATCTCCTGCAAAAGTTGGTTCAAATAGAAAGCTGATGAAAGATGGTGTCCTCTCAGCCTCCAGAAGCAAAGATCTTTCTAGCAGCTTCAGCAATTTCCACCACAACAGTAAATAAACCAACAGCTTAATGGAGACCTGCATTGGATTTTGGGATAAACGTTTCTCTCAAGATCGACTTCTCACTTTGTTTTATTGTCTGCTTTTCCATGTCAGATAAAGTGAGAAATCCGTAGGAAATCCAAGTCTAGATGCATCTGCCATGCACTGGGGTTCAATTTGAAATGCTGGAGTCAGAAAAAGCAGTTCATTGTGACCAATTATAAAAGCCATGAGTTGAAAGATCTGGTGAGTGTTAGCTTTATTGAATGAGTTGTCTAAATCAGCATGGCTCTTTAAATACTTCTTTTGGGGGCTATTAGAAACAGGTCAGATAAAGGTTACAGTGACTCTAAAAGTGCATGGTCATTTTGACTCTTACAAACCCAAGACCTCATCAGTCTCAAGGATGTGGTCAAAGTCTGGCAAACTTTCCTCACAGAAGCCAAGCACCTACTTTCCTTTCTGAATAAACTGAAAAGTGGATGCACAAAAACTTGCTTACCGCTAAAGTCACCACTTAATGAGCAGATGGGCAGTCCTGCACGACGAACGGTAAGGTGCTTGGAAGGAATAGGTTACTTAACCTGTAAGCATCAGTTTGTAGCGTGTACTGATGTAGATTCACATGCTCTACGTACTCCTGCCATCTAGTGTTAAGTCCAGATATTGCAAGGTGTTTTCCTTCAAAGAAGTTTTGAGTCACAGGATGTAGTGTCACTCCGTTAGCCCACAAGAGGATTGGGCATCGACTCCACCATTAGATTGTTTTCCATACAATAATGAGAAAGAAGTGAAGTATCAAAAAAAAAAAAAAAAACGTGTCTCGTGCATTGCAGTTAATTAAGGACAGAAAAACACATGCGGTCATTGCCCACTTGTGGGGAGGTGAGAGGGAGGATGCAAATCTACAGCACTACATGCTACAAACGCATGCTTGTATGGTAAGTAGCATATTCCATTTGTAGCATGTATGGCTATAGATGCACATGTTTTGCATCAGCTACAAAGCAGCATCTTCCCTGCAGTAACTAGTAGGCATATGAGGCAGAAGTTTGAAATAAAGTTCTTAATACTGTTTGGCCAACCACAGCTTGTTGATGTGCTAATATGTCCACAAAGTAATGGTTTTTGAGCATATGCAGTGTTGACCATGTTGCTGCCTTACATATGTGAGCTAAGGTGAAATTACCCAAGAATGGTAGCCACATTCATATTTGTAGAGTCTTCTCTAGAAGGTACTGCAAGCATTCGCTTCACCTTAGTTTAAGAGATTTGAAAGCATCTTACAATCCATCTTGCAACACCTGCTTTGAAAATTGCCTCACCTCAGTATGATTTTGCATGACCAAGAAAACATTGTATTGTTAAGGAACAATTTTGTTTTGTCAATACATGGAGTGCCCGTTTCATGTCTAGTGTTTGCAAAGCCCTCTCCTCAACCGAATCAGGTTCTGGGAATCAAACTGGCAACTCGACTGACCGAGTCAAGTGGAAAGGAGAAACTACTTTGGGTAAAAACTTTGGATTATTACAAAGGACCACTCTGCCCCTATGCACCTGAATGAAGGGCTCCTGAATAGTGAGTGTCTGAAAATCCGTAACACGTCTTAATAGCTACAAAGAAAGCTTCTTTCTAAGAAGGGAACTGAAAACCTGCCAAATGAGAGTTTAAAAATGTGATCCGATGAATCTAGTGAGAAATGCATTCAAATTCCAGGCAGGTGCTGGGGTCAATATAGGGGGTATGACCCTTTTAAGACCCTCCTTAATAACTTTATTACTGGAATTCTAAAAAGAGAAGAGCATTCGCTGTTCTGTATGTATGCGGCTACTGCTGCCAGGTAGAGGTGTATAGCAATCCTGCCTTTTGTAAATGTAAAAGGTAGAAATGCATTTCCTGCATAGGCACATTAAAAGGATCAAGCTGATGAGCAAGATAGTAGTGGACAATTTGTTTCCGCCTGGTGGCATAGCACACCCGTGTGGTGGAATTATGTGCTTCACGCAGACTAGCTATGTACTCTTCTGGAAGATTTAAGTATCTGAATTCTAGGACCTCAGGTGCCAAATTGCAAGATTTTAATCTGAGGTTGAGCGGGAATTTCCAGTCTGATGGGGAGCTTCTTGTGAGTGGATATGGAAATCTCCAACAATGTTAAGTATGATGGCTGCTTAGCTCGCGTTGGTGCTACCAGCCTCGTCTTCCAGACCACATGTGGTATGAGTGGGAGAGGTGGAAAAGTATATCCAAATATTCCTGATGAGCTCTTCTGTACTGCATTGCTGATGAACTGTAGGTACCTGGAGGCAAAGGTTGACCATTTTGTGCTTTTGTGAATGGCAATGAGGTAGACTGTTGGACTGCCCCGACGCAAAAGTACTGCTGTAGGACTTGAGGATGGAGTCCCATTCGAGAAGTTGTTGATGCATCTTGCTTAGCAAGTCCACAAAGTTGTGGTCGACCCCTGGGAGGTGTTCCGCCAGAAGCTGCATGTTGTGATAAACGGCTCAATGCCAAATCTGCTGTGCTAGGGCAGACGACTTTAAGAGAACGTCTGTTCCCTGTTTTTGTATGTACTATATTCCTGTCGGTCTTTAAAAGAACTACCTTGCCCCGGACAATTATATAAAAAGCTTTGAACACCAGGGAACTGGCTAGCAGTTTGAGGTAGTTGATGAGGCTGTTCTGCTGGAGAGGGGTCCAGGTATCTTGCACAGTTATGTTGCAGAGACATGGGCCCCTATACTATAAGTGATGCATCAGTGGTAATGGTCACCTGCAGAAAAGTATCCAGGAAAGGCTTGCCTAATACGTTGTTGGTGTTCCACCAATGTAGAGAGTGCTGACCTTTATTATCACTAGATCTTCCAGCTAACCACTGACTAGCGAGGCATTGTTGGAGGGGGTGCATGTGTAATTTTACATGCCGGACAATTCTATACATGATGTCAACATCCCACGCAGTTTCCTTACAGCTCTTGCCAGCACTGGGCAAGTAGACTGAAAAAGAGGCAGCAGTTGTTAGGATGCCGACATCCTCTGTTGTTAGGGGCAAGACTGCCCCAATATAGTGTTCAGGGTTGGCCCTAAGAACGTTTGGACTAGCGGAGGTCGAGATGGGATTTCTTTATATTCACTGTAAACCCTAGTTAGTATAAAAGGCTGAGTGCTATCTGAGTTTGTCCTAGACATTGCTTCCTACTGCCGCTCTTGATAAGCCAATCATCTAGATGAGGGAAGATGTGGAAGCCCCAACCTTCTGAGTTGAGTGGCACAACTGCAAGACATTTGATAAAGACCCTTGGGCTGTTGTGACCCTAAAGGGAGTACTGTGAACTGGTAGTTCTGCCCACTTACTAAAACAAGGAAGTACTGATGATGTGCTGGATGGATGGGGACTCAGAAGTAGGCATCCTTGAGGCCTAACGCCGTCAAAGTCTACTTGTTGAAGCAACCGGATGGCACCCCTGTAAGGTAGTCATATGAAGGTGCTCCGACAGGATTAATTGGTTTGGCAGCCTGAGGTCTAAGATGGGTGCAGTGTGCTGTCCTTTTTGGGGATGAAGAAGTACATGGAGTATACACCCTTTTCCCGCTGGTGTATGCCACCCTTTTGAAATAGGACTTCAACTTCCTCTTCAAAAAGGGAGATATGCTCCTGCTGAATACCCTTTGCCATGGTGGAATGCTGGGTGGGGTGGTGAGAAATTCAATGCAATAATCCTGCTGCACTACTGCAAATACCAATTGGTCTGAGTTGATTTCCACCCAACGTCATAACAGTCACTGCTGTTATGTGACCAGGGTGGGGTAGCTTGGTCAAATCAGTGTTTAGGGGTTGAGGCTCTCTTTGGGGAGCCATCCCTACCCATACCCCCAACATTTTCCCCCCCGTAGCTTCCCCTCTAGTACCTGCTGGTGTTTGGAGAGGTAAGGGAGGTGGTGTGGGGGATGGGGGCAGGTAGGGTCCTGCAAGGTTCGTTGTTGCTTTCGGTAGGTTTGTAGCAGGGAATCATGGCTTGCCTTTGTTGCCCCTCTTGGGTATGGTCTACAAACCTCGCACTTCAGGTGCTTGTTGGTAGGGTGCCCTTTGATTATAAAATATACTTGTCTTTTTCTCCAACATTTATCCACCTGGGGACCAAAAAAATGCCTACGTTGAAGACAGCCGTCCCCAGCTGGAGAGTAACATTCAATAGGTATTGAAGTGCAGGATAAAATGCATCCTAATCTAGAATTTGTTGAGATTAGAGATCTGGTAGAACTGTGTGACATTCTATTAAATTAAATAAAAAAATCAGATTCACCCAGGAGTTCTGGCACCCCTTCAGGTGCTCCGATGTATAGGGTTTTCATCTTGTAAAGAACAATCCACAAAAATACAATGGTTCACTAAGGACTCATGTGGTATACACATCAGCATTTTTGTTCATGTTAATTACCAAAAATACATTCAAGGTAATGTAAGAATAGACCGCAGACCCAATATGCTGTAAAAATCTATAAAAGCTTTTATTCAGAATTCTACAGTATCTCACGCAGTATTATGCGTTCTTAAGTTATCTCACACTGAAAAAAGTGAGAGTGGAAAGTGTGCAGATACAAAGATATACAACTGAACAAGGAGGTACTGTAAAAAAAAAAAAAAAAAGAATAAAAAAAAACACAAAAAAAACCAAGGATTTGCAAGTTTCAAAACAGACTCAGATATTTCTTATTTGGAGAAATCCCTTAGTTTGACTGTGAAGAGGCCAAAGGCCTTTCAAACTTAAACACTGGTTCGTAACGTCATCTTCAGGACATATCAAAATACAAGCACATCATATATGCGATCTAAGGATATGTCAGGATCAGCAGTTAGTAGCAGCAATTGCAAAACTTAGAGGACCAATATGGTGTGCTGCCTTTAATGTTAAAAGGCATCTGAAAGAAATCAGGATGCTTCGAGCACAACACTGTGCACTATTACTGTCCATGTGTATCATCATCTACTTCACATTCAGACCAAGGGATTTAGCCAATGCAGCATAGATTACTACGTAGCCCCATGACGTGTGACATCTGTCCTGGCTTTTAGTCAACATCACTTTCCATAGTGGGACTTGTTCTTTCTCTTTCCTCATTGTAAGCATGGGCCAAAAAACCCTGCACATATAGCGATGCGGACTAAAAATCACATCTCTACTACAGATATTAAGACTTACTGCAAACTCCCATCACACAACTCTGCAACTACTACAAATTACCAATTACTTCACCGGGTCAAGCCTCTCCCAGGTTCTACAATATAACTTTTTGCCACTTGTTGTGCAGTGCAGAGTAAATCAAGGAATGTCTCCTTGAGAAAGCTGGACATCCGTATTAGTCTTTCATTTGTTTGGACTAGAGGAACAGGTATCAAGTGCGAGCTAGACTTCGGTCTTAAGAGTTTGTGAGCAGTGCATTACCTGTAAGCACTATGGTAGTTATAGTAGCTTGGATAGTCCAGTATTACCTGTGCAAGCTACTACGGTCTCATAGGACTTTTAGGACTTCATTACCTTTGAACATTATCATTGACTTGGTAGGACTACATTTTCAGGATCATCTATTCTACTTTCCTGGGATGAGTACATGACATTGTTCTTCATTCTATGTCATGCTGGGCTACAATAATTACCTGTACACTATCCTCTCCTGGTGCAGATCTTGCAGGCCACAGCAGATTTCAGCAGCGTAGAATACAGCCCTCTTTTCCTCAAATCCAGCCTCACCCATGTGGTAGATGTGGAACTTGAGATCACCTCCATTCATGAGTGTGAGCACCAAGCAGAGCGCATCTTTAGTCTCATATGCGTAGGCCAAACTCACCTGTAAAAAAGGAATAGGAAGGAAGTGAGTTAATACCAAACTGAAGTAGGAGCGGTATAATACACCAAAGAAAACCGCCGAACGATATCGCCTCAGGAGTACACGGATGAGGGGTTATATTGTGCATCTAGAATGGTAATACACACCACAGAAAACCTTAGAGAAGCACGAAAGCATTTGTAACAACATTAAATCCTCAATGTCACTGTAGGAAGCTGGCTCTTTATCTGCTATATCAAAAATCTGCAATATCGTGTAAAGAGTACAGGGGTTCCTTTATGAGTGGACAGGGGATTGCTATGCAATCCCAAAGTGCTCTATTAGGGGGTAGTGTGGGCGAGCAGCATTAGGCTTAACACAGAGGAGTGCAAGACATTTGCAGATAAACACAATGATTAAGAAATGACACATACGACTCAAGAAGGAGATCCACACCAACTTATAAAAATAGCAAGTATCTTTATATATGTTTAGGTATCAGAGAAATTTTTTTCAGGTAAGAACGTTTTTAAATATAAATTGTTTTTACTTTAAAAAGTGGACAGTGCAATTATTGATTTGTGCAATGTCATCCTAAGGAAGGAAGAACAAGTTCTGCAAACAGGTATAGCGTTGTGTAGTTTCCACCTTACAGTAGGAACTGCACGTTTGTGGATGGCATAACCGTTGGGATGGTGCCAAACTGATTCTATGCACCCCCTCGGGATATGTTGCCCTATAGGTCAGCTATGTCAGTGGCACCACAGGTACCCCTAAAACCTAGGCGAGTAACAAATGGTTGTGGAAACGACTGAACAGGACAACCCTGATCTATCTATCTATATATAGTTAGAGGGGTGCCCTGCTGACATTGGCGAGGTCTCTACATGCTGAAGCTTCGGCCCAGCAGCTTGTTGATATTTCTGCGAAGGGTGTCCAGCTTGTAACCAAGATGGGGGAATTTACTTTTTTTTCCTTTCAGGTAACCGGGATATATATATATCTACAAGGGGTGAAACCACGATTGACTCGAGCTCTGGAGGGCTGGGCTACATTGTTGACACCAGTGGCCCACTTCAACTCAGGCTGGAGGTGACGGGTGCAGTGGTGGCTTCAGGTTTTGGTGGTTCCAGAGACCTCAGAGTCTTTTCTCTTGGAGTTTCTGCAGGAGGCAGGGAACAGTTCTGCTGTTCTACGGGAGGTCTTGGTCTTTATTGCAGTAAGGCAGTCGTCCAGGGGTCTGGAGTCAACAGCTGCAGGACGAGTCGACAATCGTGCAGTTTTCAATGAGGGATGCAGGCAGGCTGGAGGGGTTGGTGCCAGGTCAGCTGCTGCTTCTCTCCTTCCGCTTTTGCGGCTCTTCGGTGTCCTCTCTTCTTTGGTCTTCAGGATCTTCTTCTCTGGTGCCAGGGGCTCCCCCTGAAATACTGAATGTAGGGGAATCAGGGGAGTGTAGGGTAGTAGCCAACGGGCGACTGACCCTTGGGGTTACTATGCCCCCTACATGACCACTTCCTGTGGGAAGTGGGCATAATCCTGTTCCAGAATTCCTCAGTATGCCATCACAAAGATGGTACTTCTGAAAAATCGTGTCCGCCTCACAGTAGCCCACCTTAGGAGTGGTACTAGCCTGGTAGTAGAACACCTACCTGACTAGCTAATTTTCCAGCCTGTCCAGGAGCCAAGGAAGCCCTGGACAAAGGGGTTGGCTTCCTCTCCTGTGAGGGGGAGCCAGATTTGCATCTAAAAGGCGGCAGCCCTTTGAGGCTTGCCACCCAAGGAAGGCTAATCAGCAGGTCATCCTGTGGGAGGGGGTGTTACACCCTCTTCCTGGACAGGCTTTTGTTCTGAGTCTCCTGAGTGCAGAGGCACTCACCCTAGGAGGTCGGACCAGTGTCTCAGTGGCAGGCTGGCAGAAACCAGTCAACAAGAACACTAGAGGCTGGTAGGTTTTCAGGGGGTACCTCTAAGGTGCCCTCTGTGTGCATGTATTGGTAAATTCAACACTGGCATCTGTGTGGGTTTACCAATACGAGATGCTTGATACCAAACATCCCTATTTTCAGTGAAGCCATCATGTAGATGGGGGAACTCATTTTCACCAGTGTTCAGCACATGTTTTAAAATGGATTCCCTGGACACTTGAACTGGCAGTAATAGGACTGACCAGCACAGGGGCATATCTGCTCATGCAGGTATGTCCTCACATGTAAGATTCAGCACCCTGTCTTACTACTGTCCTGCCTGCTAAAGGGGTGATTTACAAATATTACATGCAATGTTAGGGGCGTAGCACACAGGAATGTGTGACATGTCATGTTTTCACTCTTGTCTGCACCAAGACATGCAGCCTGCAATAGTAGCCCAGTATGTGCTTGGTGAGGGGTCCCTTAGGGTGGCACAATTCGTGCTGCTTCCCTTAGGGACCCTCTTTAGTACCTCAGACCCTAGATACCAGGGTTACCATTTACTAGGGACTTAGAGGGTGCTGAAGGTTTTGCAAATTGGGGGAAACAATTCTACAGTTTTGGGAAAGAGCTCTGGCACTGGGGACTTGGTTAGCAGGAACCCAGTGAAATTTCAGTCGAAGTCCCATAATTTACCAGGCAAAAAGTGGGGGTGACCATGTCAAAAAGGGCTACTTTCCTACAGTCACAAACACACACACAGTAAAGCACAGGAGTACTGGGAGAGCTTGGGTGGGTCCTATAAGGGAATAGTTGGTCAAGATTAAATGTACATAAGGAAATGTCACTTACTGGCTATCCCTGATTTGCATCGGAAAGATCTTTATTAAAGTAAAACACAGAAAATTCCCACCTGGGTACGGCAGATCCTGGAAGCTTTAATGTTAAATAACATATCCGTTTTCAAAGTCTGCCATTTTTAAATGCAGATGCACACTACATAGCCTATATATGTCATTATTTCTGATATCTTTTTAAACTTCTGTACACAAGACAAAATTGTAGCAACAAACATAAAACATGTGGAAAAGGGAAAAAAATAAAACTTATAGCAGTAAAAATAAAAAAGTGAAGAAATTAGAGCCATGGGCTGCATATAATGTAAAGGCTAAAAACATTTTCTGCGGTTTTAAGCAGCCAGCAGTTTCCACATACCATTGTGCCCTGCAATTCTTTTTGAGGGACTTGCTTGGATCTAGTGACTAACAATGCTTTTGCAGATGAAAAGGAGAGACTCAGGAGGGAGAAGGGTTGTTGATGCCCTTAATGAAGATTTCTATGATGTAGAACTGGGATTACTTTAAGTAACAATTCTCGATTTTCACGGGTAGTCATAAAAATATTCTTTTCTATGCAATGTAGAAAAGAATGGTAAGCTCATCCCACAAAGTATGAATTCTCTAAAGCCCCATAAAAAGAAAAAAAAAACATCTAGGAAGCCTCAACGACAGGCAAAGGATCTTAACAAAAAACAAAATCTTTGAGGTACCCTGGTCGCCAATACTTTCGATGCTCTACATATGTATAACACTGGGACATTCCTCAACCCAGTTGCAATAGCCACTTGATGTCATATAGTGTGCCCTTGGTTCTACAGGAAATGTTTACTGGCTAGTTGATAAAAGGGTCAAATATATTAAAGTACCTATCTCAATACGGACTGTTTGGTTGTAGCTAAGCCTGCTCAAAGTGGCCAATATTTGATAAATCACTGATTGATCTTCTCAAACTCGGTTTTGTCCAAGTTAAGAAAAAAACCAAAAAACCTTACCTCTAAGAAATGCAAGGATCTCTCTGCTGGGGGAGAAAGGATAACTGAAGTAGACTGTACAGGAGATGGACGGATTGATATGAAAATCCAAGACTACTTTCAGTACAGACGAGGGGAATGGTCTCTGTAATATAGTGCAACCCGTACAGGTTTCTACAGCGGACAGTTTCTGAACCTCACCTACTCTACTAATTGATGAAATTCTCATGAGAAGAGCTGCCTTCAGTTAACTGTGTTGCAATGACACCTCACGCATAGACTCAAAAGGAGGAGACATTAATTTAGATAAAACCAGATTGTGTTGTCATGGAGGTAAAAGCTGCCAAAAAGGACTACAAGTTTTCTTTAACCTTTTACAAAGCTAGGTTTGTGAAAACAGATGTGCCATCCTCTTGGAAGATACTGCATCATAGCCATGATGCTGGAATCACAAATTAAATCTCTACCACTCAAAAGCGCAAGGTGGCCTTGTAGATGTCCATTAAGTCTTGAGGAAGGTTTAAGTAATCATATTGTGTGACTTAAGGAGCAGCGCAGACAAATACAAGAATGACATGTAGAGATGGTATAGCTGACCTTGTGTCCTGGATAAGAGATTTGATTTGCATGGAAACTATTAGTGTGGGTTTTGGGGAAACATGACTGTCTGGAATCACCACTATTTCGGCCACTCATGTGCAATCATGTTTGCATGAGAGTATTTTTGCTTCACTGATACAATTGGAATGAAGTTAACTGGCAGAAAGTGTAGCGAAATTTCTTTCACTAATCTATCCAAAAGCTCTAAAAGCAATGTTTTGGAATGTTACAAACCGGTCTGTCTGAGGAAATCCCTGATCTTAAAAAAATGTCTAGTAGCATGTCATCAATGTACCCAGTTGTTATTTTCTACTAACACTTAATTAGGAACATCTACTTCAGATTGTTGGAGTTCCAGGAAATTAATTACTTTTATGGACAGATTTACCACCAAAAGCCTCTTTCAGATTGCTTGCACATCAGTGAAGGCCTCATTGAACGGAAGTAGCAGTTGGGAGGGGGAGACTCCCGGTTGCAGCACCTCCTTCAAGACGTAAGTCTTGACTGCCACTGAGGGAAACTGAAGGCCAAGGACCTCAGCCGCCCTTCGCACCACCACTGTGCAAGAGGCTTCCTCCTCCGTAGCCACGGTAGTGGAACAAGGCATACCAGTATCTGGAGAGGTATCCTGTCCACTGGCTTCACTCAGTTCCTCACACCAATCCATGTTAGGGTTGACTTCATATGGCTGGTATTCCGCAGGGTCCTGCGAGTCCTAATCCAAGGGATAAGGGCTCAGGATCCAATTTAGGAGGCAGAGTTCCAGTCGGAACTAGATACAGTGTCGAGCAACGCCCTTACAGCTTCGTATCAGAGTCGGGGATCAGAATGGGGACGGGGCCACTGGGAGCTTCGGAATCGGGACTGGCGTCGGGGAAGGTCAAGTTGGCACGACCAGCGCCAGTCTGGATCCAGGAACAGCTCCTTGGGGCCTGACTGGAGCCACCGGTGCGGAACCAGATGGGGCCCTTGCTGACCCTTCACCTGGAAGGCACGCTGGAGGGGCCGAGCAGCCCAAATAGGAGGCGCATGGCCTCATTAAACTCTTTCAGTTGGGCGGAGGTCGCCACGGAAGGTCAAGGAGGCGGCCCAGGGACAGGCTCTACTGCAGAGCCAGGCTTTGAATGAGGAAGTTCCCTTGTCTCGCCGGCTGATGGATGATGAGAAGTCGAAAACCTCTACGACGACGACTTCTTGGGATGGGACTTACCAGTGTCCCGATGACTTGGAGTGTGACTAGGATCTTGAACTCTGCGACTGCTCCCGGGACCTTCCCCTCAACCGTCACAGCATCGCACACAGAGCTGCCATGAGCTTTAGGGATCGCTCCTACATGGCCTTGGGATTTATGGTGCAGCACAACTTTGGGTCGTTTTCGGGCTCGAGGCACCACAGGCATTCAAGATGCGGGTCCGTCACTGGTCGATGACAGGCCTTCTTGGAAGACATCCCAGCCACACCAGAAGGAAAAAAAACACAAAAGAAGTCGACAAAAAGTAAAAAAAATCCAGCCAAAAAGTGACTGATGGAGTAGCTCTTCTCCGGATCAGCGCTGACTGTCACGGAAAGAAAAGAACTGGCATCAGAATACCTAGGTGGCGCCTATAAAGGTGTTGGGGATGTCACTTCAGTGCGGACAATACCGACAACGCACATGGAGCAGATTGATGCCACCTGCTGGCGCGCAGGGGTACTGTTCCCGAAAAATCTTCCAGATCCAGTCTGATGCCTGGGGAAATTCTAAGGTAAGGACTTTGCGGCTATAAGTCTCTATGAAATCCCCATGATATTCACCTTGTAGCCTGTCCTTCTGTCCCTTAAAAGAACTACACCATATATGTTTGCAAACTTTTGCTTATCATGGAGGCATTTCTTGGACCGATCACCAAATTGCCATCACAATGTGGACATATTACAAAAACGTCAGGTTTCAGAAAAACCTTGAACATTACTTACAGACAACATTCCACATAGTGAGAAGCAGATGCCTTGTCACTGCAAGGAACTGAAGAAAAACATGCACGAGACTCCTGCAACTATTTTAGACGAATTGAAAATATCCCTGGTTACGGAGACATAGCTACTTCAGCAGATAAGACAGGAACATGAGAGTTTAAATCAGGAACAATAGCAGCAAGACAATGGCCAAATCAACAAAAGAAGTAATAAACTTATTTCATGGAGAAAGACGCTATTCCTGATGAGTAACTACAAACCCAGATTATCAGTTAGTGTCAGGGCACCCCTTGTGTAGGTCATCCTGGAACAAAAAAATAAAATAAAGTGAATCAAGAAATGGTTTCAAGAACCTTTTAATGGCCTACTTTAAAGAGGACTGTGGAGGCTCAAGTAAAACTGTGAAATCTGTGCACAAATTAAAGTAACCTCAAGAACTATGGGTCTATTGAAACCACTGTCCATGCCTTAGAAACCTTTGTTCTACATTTCCTTGGACTTTCTAGTAGAACTTCTAGTTCCAAAGGGTATACAGTACTTTAGGTAGTAGACGACGATTTGGGAAAATAGGCACATTAAGCCAGACTACACAGATTACTCACAGCAGTTGAATTGGCCAGACATTTTTGAAGGAAATAAACAGGGCCCATGGCTTACCCAAGGTGACCATAACCGACAGAACATCCAGATAATGTCCATCTTTAGGAACACTTTATTCAAACAATCAGGTAGAATTAAATCAACAAGTTATCACTCTCAAACTGATAAACAGATTAGGAGACTCAATTAGCCTATGGATCAGTATTTGCAGTACTTTGTAGCATATCATCAAGAAGAGTGAGTCTCTTTGATACCTCTAGCTGGCCTGAAAACAACTCTTTACATAGCTACCTGGGGTTCTCTCTATTTTTTCTGTTCCTATGGTTTTTACCCTCAACTGTGGCCTTCCAGCTTTTCATTCATTAATGTCTCAGTACAGTTGCTGGTATAATACAGCTCAGCAGTACATCAATCAGTAGTCCACAATCAATTTAAGGACAAAGCATCATATAATGATTTGTGGATAGAAAAATAATTCCAACACCAAACCTATCGGAAGGGCAACAAGTCTGGTTATGAACAGACCATTTAGTATTTAATGGTCATATCTGAGGTTTGGCCAACCCTTTGTGGGAACCAGTGGGTCCTGCAGCAGTCCGACTTAAACTTCCATAAAGCTTGAAGATTCAGCCCTTATGGAAATATCGTGCTGTGGCTCTACTAACGTGGCTCAACAAGGGTCAGGAGGTAAGATGAAACGCAAGTCCAGACAAGAAATAAGAACAACATGGATTCACAAGAAAAGAGTAAGATCAGAAACCAGGAGACAGGGTGACCAGACAGTGGCAGCTATGGCGGAGATACAGGGGGCGGATCTTCTATGTCAGTCAGAGAACAAAAGACCAATCAGAAGAGAAGGACTGCTTCCAGGACAATTTCAGCAACAGTATAGTGGGAGTGTGTTGCCTCTCAACTAGGTGGTTGCATGGTTCCTGTACGCTCAGTTTGCTCATAGTATTTGCACTCCAACACCTTGGTTTTGCCTTTCCTACATTTCAATCATCTTTCGTTCTGCTTAATTGCATAATTTACGAAGAAAGCTTTAGGACTTCTACACCTAAACTTACTTGGAAATAGCTCTCACCAACAGCATCTCCTGGTACTCCCAAACTTGTAAAGGTCCCCAGGTACTTCCTGGATTCACTACCAGCACTATCTAACGGAGCACAATGTGAGCTGTATGTGAATTTTGGCTTGCTTAATAATGTTAAGTATGCACACCCATTTTCATACTTAAACTGTGTATGTTTATCATTATAATCAGAATTTGTCACTATGGTGAGCGTATTATCACTGCTGTTCTACATATCTTGGGAGCGCGAGAGAGAGAGAGATAGATAAGTGCATTCCTGAAATCTGGGAAACTATTCCCAATCTCCAGTCTGCTTCTCGTCTACTCCCTACCACCTTTCCCCCTTCAAGTGTACCTTTAGGTTTGAGTTCACTGAAGTCTCTGCCCAAACCTCTTATTTGGTGGAGTGTGTGGATTAGCATCAATCGACTCATCTAAACTTCCCACATTACCCTCCCAGGTTGTAAATGCTCCTTGGGGAAGTCCTCTGGAAAGCACTGTAGGATTTGCCATTGTGCTCAATATTAACTCCCTAAGAGAGCAAGTGCAGTTGCTGTCTTCCAAGGATGCTGCTACTGTACCAAACACTTTCTTCTGGACTACTGCATCAATCCTTTTACTTTTCTTGACAGGAGAAACTAAAGTGAGCTCGCTTCTTACTGCAAATAATCACCAAGTCCGGCTTGGAATTGTGTCACAGGTAGGCAGGATCTTGCTATGGAAGCCTTTAAATATTCCTTAAACAGCCACAGTGGAAACCTTCGTGGTAGCACAGAGGAGGTTTTGATCTACCAGCCCTGAAAATCCTTGACCCAAAGGCATAAGGAGTATAGGAGCCAATGCAGTGTCTCCATGACTGTGACAGAGGTCAGTTGAGCTTCTACCAGTATACAAAAATTAGCAGCTCCCCTTAGCAGAACATAGTGACTTCATTCCTCTGCAATATTCTTGATACTGAATAATCCGGGAAGTAGGTATCTAAGAAGAGGAGCAGAAATCTGAATCCAAAAAAGTGTCTCATAGTTGTGAGTCTTCCACTTGCGTGGACACTGGGATAATTTTGGAGAGGAAGCTGCAGGTAGTTAAAGAGCAAGAGGTTCTGTAGGTGGGAAACAAAGATTGAAGTGATAAAGCCAGAGGAATAGCTATCTTCCTGATGTGCTACATGAACTGTACCTTTCAACCATTAAAGGTTTCACCAGTGCTAGTGGCAGAAGCAGAGGCTGCCACAGGACATCAATGAGGTATGGTCGAAGGTCATTAACAGGAGCTTCAGGAGCACTGACAATGTCAGTGGAGGAGGCAAAACTAGCCACTTAGCTGGAGTGGGAGAAGAAACGGTCAGTGTCGAGTGACATGGCGCACGTATCAAACTATGTGAAGCTGAGTGCCTCAATGTTGAGTGCCTTGACGTCAAGCCCCTATTGTGCTTTCACATTGACTGAGTTGCTGAAGTGGTCCTTGACAGTAAGCAAGGTGGAATGGCTTTTATGTAGAAATGCAGACTGTCCACCTGGAGGTCTTGGGAATGGCCAGAGTGACTGATGGTTATGCCACTTTCTTTCCCTCTTAAGGAGTCTTACTGAGGAATGGTTATGGCTGCAGTGGAAGAGGCATCTTCAGTGGCCATCCTATGGCATTTCCTTCCTCTCCTTTCCTACCGGGTGTCCCAACGACCCAGAGGCAAATTCCTTTCCTGTCCTTCAAGGCTATCTTGACATTTTCTGACTAACTACGTCTGCAGTGGCATGGGGACCATACAAATCATGCAGGTCAGAGGCACACATGTGGCACTTCACAAACAGAGATGGTCTTGCACAAATCATAAACAAAATAGAAGGTGGAAGTGCTTTAAAGGCGAGAAAATTCTCACAAAATAAGTTGAGAAACCCTGGTAGGGTTCTAAAAAAGATGTTAGTTCGTGAGGCAACTGCCTGCTCAAGGCATGATGGAATATGGAAGCAGTAGCATTAAAGGACCAGTACACATTCCGGTCTTTACATTACATGTAGCCGAACCAACTATTTTCCTTGCATTTTTTCTTTTAGTACTCCTTTTGCAGCAGATTTCAATTTGGGTGCCACAACTTTGCTTTATGTACTGAAGCTTAAGTTGGATCCTAGGATGGTTAATGAGCTGGGGGCTATGGAGGCGCTAGCTCCAACGTTCCTAAGGCATGCGGGTTCCTCCACTTTTGATATTTTAATTACATTTGACAGTACATTCACTGTGTATAGCGACCATGCGCCTCTGACATGTAGTTTGGGGTTAAGAGGACATTTTAAGGTCCCCTCAACTCTGGGATATTTGCCACAGTTGGCAAACAGGAATGGGTACACTATCAAATAGGGCAAGGTAGAGCCCAATAGTTTCCTTGCCTCCACAGTGACATACACTAGGGATGAGGAGGCCATCTGTCTGGATCCGCGGGCTGACCAAGCTACAATTAAAAGTGCGTTCTTGGGTATTTTAGCCAATATTAACCAATCCCTGAGGCGGGCCAGCCGCTCTATCAAGGCTGACAGCAAGGGCTGGTTTGATGTGAGCTGTACCGGAGCACGGTGTGAACTCCATAAGGCTCTCCGCGCCAAGCCTAGAATACTGGAACACATTAGGTCAGCATGTGTGCTCTATAAAAAGGCTCTGGAGACTAGGAAGTCCAGATAAAGGAGGATGCCTGGGAGGAGCTCCAAAAGGCGAGTGAATTAAAAGATAGCGTATCCTTTTGGAAAGCAATTAACACCCCTTATTTTAAGGAATCCTCTGACCCGAACATCGAAGTCCATATACAAGAAGAGAACGGGGTGGATTATTTCTCGATTATATACAATGTGGAGAACAAGGAACAGGTCTGACCTGAGGATACCCAGGGTCCTCCTAAAGGTAACTTTATTTATTTGACATTCCCATTAGAGGAAGTACAGAAGACATTGAAAGACAGTAGTAGGGAGAAAGCCCCAGGCCCTGACGGGGTCCCACTCGATGTATTTTGTGAACCCGTAGAATTGTGGGCTCTGCTGATTACGAATATCTTTAATGCCATTGCTAAAGTAAGCCTACCACCCACATGGTGCACTTGGATTAAAATCACTATATTAAAAAAGGTGATAAATCCCTCCCCAAAAACTATAGGTCCATATCCCTCATGGATTCAACAATGAAGGTAATGGGGCACATTTTATTGCATAGATTGGAGGACTGGGACACCGAAAAGAATCTGGTCTTGGCATGTAGAGCTGTAGATTCACATGCTTTACATACTCCTGCCATCTAGTGTTGGGTCCGGATGTTTGCAAGTTGTTTTTCTTCGAAGAAGTCTTTCCAGTCACGAGGTAGGTGACTCCTCCTTTCTGTGAAAGTGCGCATGGGCATCGACTCCATTGTTAGATTGTTTTCCCGCGGAGGGTGAGAATGGAGTTCGTAAGTAAAGAATAGAGATGTCCATGCGTATGTATATAGAGTAAGAAAGAACTGCAACAGGTACAGGTACCCGGGGAGGGGGGTGGGCGCATGTGCATCTACAGCTCTACATGCCAAGAACAGATGCTTACTGGGTAAGTAACATTATACGTTCAAGGCACGTGAGCTGTAGATCACATGCTTTGCATAGACTATACAGCAGTATTCTCCCAAAGCGGTGGCTAACCTGTAGCTGTTGGAGTTGTCTGAAAGAGTGTTTTAAGTACTGCCTAGCCACATTAGCTTGTTGTCTGGTTAACACATCTACACAATAGTGTTTGGTGAATGTGTGCAGTGTAGACCATGTTGCAGCTTTACAAATGTCAACTATGGAGATGTTTCCTAAGAAAGCTATAGTAGCCCCTATTTTGCGAGTGCAATGCACTCTAGGGGGTATTGTTAACGTTCTCTTTGCTTTTGCATAACAAGTCTGAATACATTTAACAATCCATCTGGCAATACAGGACTTGGATATGGGATTGCCCTTGAGTGGTGGTGCAAAAGCAACGGAAACTTGTTTAGATTTACGAAATTTTGTTCTTTCAATGTAATATAAAAGGGCTCTTCGAACATCTAAGGTGTGTAGAGCTGGTTCTGCCACTGAATCAGGTTGAGGAAAGAACACAGGTAACTCAACCAACTGATTGATGTGAAAGGCAGAAACTACCTTAGGTAGAAACTGGGGGTTAGTATGAAGAACAACTTTGTCTCTGAAGTTGGAAAAAAGGTTCTTCTATGGTTAGTGCCTGTAGTTCACCCACTCTCCTCAGTGAAGTGATTGCAATGAGGAATGCGGGTTTCCAGGAGAGAAACTGTAGTTCACATTTATGCATGTGTTCAAAAGGTGGACCCATTAGTCTTGTGAGGACTATGTTAAGATTCCACACTGGGGCAGGTGGAAGTCTTGGTGGGATAACTCTTAAGTCCTTCATGAAAGCTTTGATTACTGGCACTCTAAAAAAGAGATAAGTGTTGCCTATTTTGTAGATACGCAGCTATTGCGGCGAGATGTAGTCGGATAGAAGTGTAAGCTAGGCCTGGGCGGTAAATTCCGTTCCGCTCGCGGAATTCGCGGAATTTGGGTAATTTCGCGTTCCGCAGAGAACGCGGAATTGCCAAAAATTCCACGATCCGCGGAATTTTTTGCTTGTTCGCGCTTTCAAAATGCGTGTTCGCGAGATATTTCTCCCCGAGCACGCAAACAGCGTTCGCGAACAGGAAAAAAGCATCGCGAACGGGCGGAACAAGCAATTCCGCGTGTTTGCGGAACTTTTGCGTGCTCGCGGAGATTTTTTACCGTTTTGCGAAGTTTTGCGTAGCGCGACTACGCAAATTCCGCCCACCCCTAGTGTAAGCTAACCCCGACTACTGCAAGTGTAACAGATAAATAATATTTTGTATTAAAGCATCAAGAGGATTGATGTGGTTATTATTGCAATAGATAACAAAACGTTTCCATTTAGCTGCATAACAGGCTCTTGTAGTAGGCCTTCTGGCCTCTCTAATGATGTTCATACAGTCTGGTGGGAGATTTAGGTAACCAAACTCTATGATTTCAGGAGCCAGATCGCGAGGTACAGTTGTTTGGGATCTGGGTGTCTGATTTCTCCATGGCTCTGTGTGAGGAGACTGGATGCGAGGTGCAGTTTTTGATGTGGAACTAGTGACAGCTCCAACAGGGTTGTAAACCAAGGTTGACGGGCCCATGTGGGAGCTACTAGGATCAGTGTGCGGGATGTTTGCCTGAGTTTCCGAACCACTAGTGGAATGAGTGGGAGAGGCGGAAAAGCGTAGGCAAATATCCCTGACCAGTTCATCCACAGTGCATTGCCTTTGGAGAGCGGGTGTGGGTACCTGGAGGCGAAGTTTGGGCATTTTGAGTTTTGGTGTGTGGTAAAAAGATCTATTTGAGGGACTCCCCAACTTTGAATGTATGGGAGGAGAAGGTGAGGGTGAAGTTCCAATTCGTGGATTTGCGGTCTCTGTCTGCTGAGGAGATCGGCAATCTGATGGTTTACTCCTGGGAGGTGTTCTGCTAGGAGATAGATTTTGTGGTGAATCACCCACTTCCAAATGGCTTGAGCCAAGTGCGATAGTTGGAGAGAGTGTTTTTGTATATAATACATAGCTGTCATGTTGCCGATACGAACTAGGACAGCTTTGCCGACCAGGTGAGTCTGAAATGCTTTGAGCGCTAGAAACACTGCTAGCAGCTCTAGATGGTTTATGTGGAGAGATTTTTTGCTGTTGACTCCACAGGCCTTGCACTGTGTGATGTTGAAGATGATCCCCCCCCCCCAACCAGTGAGGAACGCGTCCGCTGTTAGCATCGTCTGTGGAACAGGGTCTACGAAGGGCCAGCCTTTTGATACATTTTGTGGGTTCCACCACTGCAGAGAGCGATGAGTACGACCGCTTACCAACACTAGATCTGTTAAAAGACCCTGTGATTGGTTCCACTGACTTGCTAAACAATCCTGGAGGGGACGCATGTGAAGCCTGGCATGGGGAACACTGATGATGCAAGAGGCCATCATTCCCAGCAGTTGCATATACACTTGAGCTGGCAGTGAGTGAGTGGGCTGAAACTGGAGAACTAGAGCCTGAATATTGCGAATTCTGGCTGCATTGGGGAAGGCTAGAGCCCTTTGAGTATCTAAAGTGGCTCCTAGATAGTTTTAAGTGTCGGAAGGTTGAAGATGCGATTTCAACACATTGACTGAGAACCCCAGTTGGTGCAGTAACTGCAGTGTCCTGTGAGTGTGTTGGAGACATTTTGGATACGTACTGGCTTTGATGAGCCAGTCGTCCAAGTAGGGGAAGACATGAATGTGTTGTTGTCTTAGGTGAGCAGCGACCACTGCCAGACACTTTGTAAAGACTCTGGGAGCTGTGGGGACTCCGAACGGAGTACCTTGAACTGGTAATGATGGCCCGCTACCACAAAACTGAGAAATTTGCGATGAGCGGGATGCACTGGAATATGGAAGTACGCGTCCTTTAAGTCTAGAGTAGACAGAAAGTCGCCCTGTTGCAGGAGTGGGAGCACTTGTTGAAGTGTTACCATGTGAAAATGGTCTGATTGTATGTAAAGATTCAATTCTCTGAGGTCCAAGAAAGGTCTGAGAGAACCATCCTTTTTTGGTATTAGAAAATAGAAGGCGTATACGCCCGACCCATGGTATTGTAGTGGTACGGGATCTATAGCTCCCTTCAAAAGAAGAGACAGAACCTCTTGCTTGAGGAGGTGTAAGTGGGTCTGGTGACAGTTTGTGTGAACGTGGAGGAATGTTTGGAGGATTGATGGTAAACTCCAGGCAATAACCAGAACAGATAATTTCCAGTACCCATTTGTCTGTAGTTATTGACTGCCAGAAGGGTAGGAATTGTGAAAGACGCCCCCCGACAGGTGTTAAATGGTAGGAAGGGGGGGGCTGGGGGGGGGGGGCAGTGACCGAGGAGGTGTTTTTGGACCCGCCCTGATAGGAGTGCCGAAAGGAGCCACGGCCTGAAGGTGATTGGAGGGCTCCCATGGATTTCTCCACCTTTGCGTCCTTTTTCATCTTTTCTAATGATCAGTCTACTACAGGGCCAAAGAGGTGTTGTTTGTCAAATGGTGTGTTCAGAATGGAAGCCTGAACCTCTGGTTTGAACTCAGAAATGCGTAGCCTGGCATGCCTTCTTAAGAGAACGCTGGTGTTAACAGCTCTAGCAGCAGTGTCAGCAGCATCTAACGTGCACCTGATGGAATTGTTCGAGATGAGCTGTCCCTCCCGCACTAGGTCTTGAGCTTTGGACTTGTGCTCATCAGGTAGAAATTGGAGCAACTGCTCCATTTCATCCCAATGCGCCCTATCGTACCTAGCTAAAAGTGCTTGTGTATTGGAAATGCGCCAAAAGTTTGCAGCTTGGGAGGCTATTCTTTTTCCAGAGGCGACTATCAATTTAAACTTTTTGTTGAGGGTGGAGCATCCCCTGATGTTTGGGAATTAGCCCTCTTACATGCATTAGACACTACTAGTGAATCTAATGGTAACTGCCCCCTGATGTAAGCTGGGTCTGATGGTGCAGATTTATATTTCTTGTCTACCCTGGGGGTGAGGATACGTGTGGCACTGGATCATTAAAAATGTCATCTACATGTCTGAACATACCCTTGAGCATTGGAAGTGTGTGCAAGGATTTTTGTGAACTGCTAAGAGTTTCGAAAAGGAAATCATCTTCTAGGGATTCCTTATGTAACTGGACCCCATGGTAATTAGCAGCTCTGTTTAACAATTCTGTGTATCCTACACTGTCGTCTGGTGGAGAGGGCTTAGGAGGGTACAGATCAGGATCGTTTCCTGTAGGAGAATTAGTGTCAATATCCCCAGGGGTCTGTAGGTGGTGGATCATTGTCCCCAGCTCCATCCCCGTCCCCATCATCCTGATTATCAGGTATATATGGTGGTGGTGAGTCAGCAGGTGAAATTAGTAATGGTTGAGACTCAGGAGGAGGAGGAGGAGGAGGAGATGGAGGAGGAGGAGGAGGAGAAGGGTTAGTGCCCACATTCTTCCTTTTTAAAGGGGATGTGGTAAACTTCCTCCGTCTCTGGTTTGCGTTTTAGTGTCACTTTGGTGGTAATATGTCCAGTTGTTGGATGAATGTAGAGTTCTCTTTGTTTCGGATCTGGTTTCGAGGATGGAACATCGAAATGGAGCTCCTTTGCTGGAATCGTCGCCTCCTTCTGTTTCGGCGCTGATGTTTTGGATGCCGAGGTTTTCGGAGCCAAGATGTTTTTGGCGTTGAAGGGGGTTGGGCTGAGCCTGACTTTGACTTCGATTCTGAAGGTTTCGGCTTGGTGCCTGATTTGGAGCGACTCAGTTCAGAGCCGGAAGGCTTTGGGGTGTGTTTCGGTGCCGAGCCGGAGGGCGGGGCGTTATAAACATGTTCTCGGTGTCGACCGTGGCCCTCAGGCGGAGGTTGGACCGGAGCCTTCTTTTTAGTCTAGGTGGACTTTGGGGCAAGGGAGGATCAGTACTCACGGTACGCTGCCCTTGCGGGATGTCTTCGTCCCCATCAGAGTCGGACTCCGAGACGGAGATGGGATCCTGTTCTTCCTCGGCTCCAATGGCTTCTCCGGTTTCCTGTTCCGAATCTTCTCCGAAGAGGTCCGGAATGGAACCTGTGTGTTGGCTCTGCATGTCGCGACATCGAGCCCGACGATCGCGATGCGTCTTCTTCGATCGGAAAGGCTTACACGCGTCGCAGTCCTGTTCTTTGTGCTCTGGTGACAAGCACAAGTTGCACACTTCGTGTGAGTCGGTGCGCAGGAACTTCGCGTGGCACCGAGGGCAGAATTTAAATGGAGTCCATTCCATCTACTGCAAGGCAGACCGCCGCGGGTAGGCCCCACAGCCTTCCACGAGCTACACGATCGAAAGAGGGATTTTGAGTAAATACAATATGCGGAGAATGGAGATATGCGATCGAAAACAATACAGTCGAGGGTGAGTGTATTGCGCACCGAGGGGAACCTGAGAAATGGTGTCGAACGGGAGCACAGCAATTCACGTCCGAACCCAATGGCGGGAAAAAATAATCTAACAATGGAGTCGATGCCCATGCGCACTATCACCGAAAGGGAGTCGTCACTTACCTCGTGACTGGAAAGACTTCTTCAAAGAAAAACAACTTGCAAATATCCGGACCCAACACTAGATGTCAGGAGTATGCAAAGCATGTGATCTACAGCTCACATGCCTCGAACATAATATTTTAAAAGATACACAGTATGGTTTTAAATAAGGATTGGGCACGGTGGACCAAAGCTTAAATTTATCCTTGCTTATTGGGAAATACACGGTTGCAAAAAGGGCACAATCTTTCTTTCTTTTATGGACTTGTCTGCAGCTTTTGACTGTGTATCACATTCTAAAGTCTGGGTCATCATGGCAGAATTAGGAACAGAGAAGACAGTCATTAGCTTCATTAGACAAATGTATAGTGATGCAAATGCCCGTGTTCACTACAGGCGAAATAATTAATGCACCCGTCGTTAAGATTTTGAGGGGCGTAAGACAAGGGTACGTGCTGAACCCTTTTCTCTTCTCTCTGTACACGAACAGGATGGAAAGAGTATTGAGTTCAAGATCGCGGGACACAACTTATGTTGGCTCCCACCCCCTACAGATTCTTTCTTAAGCAGATGACGCAGTGATGATTGCACGAACAGGCCGAGGGCTCCATGGGTTGATAGATGACTATATCATCTTTATGCACAACCTTGAACTACAAGTTAACGCTTCCAAAACTTTTACAATGAAATGTGGAGCAAGGCCTAGGAGAAGACCTGTGCATATTATTAATAACAGTAGAGTGATGGAGACTGCAACATTGTCGTATCTTAGAATCCTATTTGATGATAAATAGGTCTGGAAACCTATGACTGAAAATAGGGTGGCCCTGCTTGAACAGGCTATACATGGTGTACACAGATTCATCAAAAAAGTTGGGTTCCAAACCACTTTAGGAAAGCCTAAAAATCTACGCATCTCAATGTGTGTCAATTGCCATATATGGGGACTGGGATCTGTGGCATTCAGAAGGTACAAGCCATTCAGTCCGTAGAAAATGCATTTCTGAAAAATCTCTTGGCTGTCCCGCGAAGTTGTTCAAATGCTAGAATTCATGAGGAACTTCGGGCCCCTTACATAACGGGGCACCTTTGCTACTCTGGCACTCCATATGGAGAAGGGAGGAAAAAGCCTTAACTAAACTGATTTTGATGGATTGTCTCCAATTGCATGCAGCCCAGGAGATTTCATGGCTCTCTTATGTACAATCCGTATGTGCGAAGCTTGGCTGTGCCGATCTGTATAGTGACCTGGATTCATGTTCAAAAGTTATCTATGAAGCATATGTTCTTGAATAAGGCATAGTCAAAAAGACTTGAAGGGATAAAGTGAAATCCTCAGTAGTTGCCTATAATCTTTTACTCTATCAAGAGGGTCTCCTGCCATACCCATCGTATTTATAGAATACTCAACATCGTTACGTGTTGACAAGATTCCATTTGAACTTTTTACCTTTTATGATTGGCTACGCTGCGTACTGTTTTTCCTTCACTCATCTAAATTTGTGCCTTTGCGATGGAGTTTCTATCTAATCCACTTTGCATACTATGTTCCTTTGCACATTATAGGATTGTCCCAGAAAACAATTTTTAATCCCTCTTCTTAGAAAGTACAAATTTAGATAGTGCAGACCAGCGTTATTGTTCTTACAAAACCTCTATAGCCCCTGGGTCTGTTATGCAGTGGCCTCATTTATTTGGCAGGCAGTTAAACTCCGGAAATGTGCACATCCTTGAAATATTGATTTGCCTGATTTTATAATCCATTGTCCTAGTCCTTCTGAGCACTATGCTTATGTTTTCATGGCCCTCTTTTAACATCTCCTTTCTTGGATCCAATATGAAATGTTTTCTTTTTACTTCTTTGGACGTGCAATCCTCTGATGTATTGCTTTTTCATGCACTTTATAATCTTTGCTGCTATCCATTAAGCACTGTGCTATGTTTTTATGATGTGCATTTTTAACTTGTTAATTGAACAAGATGTAATACGTTGACCTTATGTTTTACTTATGCACGTATGATCCTTTTAATGTGATGTATTCAGAAACGTGGCGAAATAAAGCTCTTTTGACTGACTACTGAAGCTTTTAGAAATAGGGAAAAAATGTATAACTATGAAAGTTTGTTGTGCCTCCTCCAAATGGATATACTATTATTGAAAACTATTATTGAAAACTGAAGTGTTCCAGGATCCCTGCTGGATGACGTATTCTATTCATTTATGGCTATAAATAAAAAACCTGCAATGCAGAAACTTATTTCATGTGCTGTACAGAGAGGAGAAGTAACCATAATATAAACACTTCACAAATACATAAAAGTACTCCTTCTGTATTGCACAAAGGAGAAATGAATCACCACTGTGCAAAGGGCCTAAAATTAGAAGTACTCTCAGAGTGTGCGTCATTCAGAGAATAGCCGTACCTCAGGTTGTACAAGCAAACAAAGAATACATACTACAGTGGAGAGAAATGCCCATATTACCTGTACAGTATAGAGACAAAGGCACTCAGTGCATGTGTGTTACTGATAAGAGGAGATTCTCCAAGTTTGTATAAACTTTAGAGAAGAATGCAATCTTCGAGTGCACACACTATACAGAGGAGCACATGCAGATTTAGAGAATGTGTTGTAGAGCCGAACAAAGGTTGCACAGTGCACCTGTAGAGAGAAGCAGAACCCACCATGCCCCAGTGTACTGAAACAGAGCAGCAAAATCGTGTTTATGGAATAGTTGGTAAGTAAGACTTGCACTCAAATGTAAGGTGTTGCCATCAATCATTGTGAATAATCCAATTTAGCCAGCTTGGAAGATGAAATGCTGATGGCCTCAATGGTATTCAAAGCTGTGGCCTGTATGTTGCACACACATCTCTGCAGAAAGATACTAACTCAATGAGCTACTTAATATCCAAGCATTTGTGCTGCACAGAATAAAAACAAAACTTACAGGGTGCCCTCTGCATAACAAAACTGAAGTGTCAAATGTTTGTTGCTGGCAACAGATTAGAAAGAATGCAGAGTACTTACTACAAACCTACTGTTCACTTTCTCCAGGATCTGCTTCTCGTTCAGTGCCATCGTCTCCCCTTTCCGCTTCTTAATCCGCTTCTTCTCCAGTTTCTTGCAGGCATACATCTTACCCGTAGCTCGTACCTGGCATGCACACACCTGAGCAGAAGACACAAGTCCAAGGGCAGTTTCAGATGCAGGAGGAAAGGTACGTGTGTGTGTGTGGTGGGGGGGGGGGAGGGAGGGAACCTGGGTCTATTACATACACTGGACGCTGGCACTCAAGCCTCACACCCCTCCTCCCACTCCAACCGTATTCCTACATCTTAAAAAGGATATCTATGTGAATAACATCCTAAAGGCATCTGGTAAACTATACTGTACTACCTACTCTTTCTGATACTCTGTGGTCTTGGGCCAGTCCCATTTTTTCTATCTGACACTCGACCACTCATGCTCTAGAACCACAATAGGCGCTTGAGTAGTCTGAAGCTGCCCCTAATCGTGACTGATCAGCTACGCTCCAAAGCATTGGGAGTCCAGGCACTCGCATATCAGACTAGAAAAGTAAATTCATAAGAAATTAATGCAAATAAAATTATGCATACAAAGGAGCAATGATCACCTTACAAATCTCCCTACAGCAGCCAGGACTGGGGCCCTAAGACCACACGAAAGAAATAGAAGAGATCAAAATAAATAAACAACAGATTACGTGTGCAAAAAAACAGTACGGAACGTAAAGGTATAAAAGAAAAATGTTGAACAATTGCAAGGCACACAAAGTTGAGTTTTTTATGCTAACCCTGACAGAGGAGTGCAGAACTCACCTCACCAAAGCCACCCTTTCCCAGCACTCGATATTGTCTGAAGGTGTTCTTTGTAACTGGCTCCCTGAGAACAAAATTTAAAATATTTAAACTAATCGAAAGTACAGCAAGTTAAAGTGATTGAATCCACAATTGTGCATCGACCATACTAGGAAATACTGCTGTCTAAAGAGCACAACAACAGCCAGGATGGTGGAAATGTTTTCAAAAGCCTGCAGTGCGAGGCCCAGGTGGAGATTTTTCAGCTTGCTGCCCAAGACATTTTTCCAGCTCACTAACTTAGCTCAAAGAGCAGCTTACCCTTTCATACAACACAGTTGGTTAAAATTCTACCACTAAGCTCTGGTAAGATACCTGCAAAAGGCAGATGAACCAGACTAACAGTAAATATTGTACTATCTGCGGCAATGCCATGTTAAGTCCCTCCAGGACATTTTTATTCCTAGAGGGACTGTCTGCAGTCACTCCATATCACAAACATACTTTAAGAAGAGTAAACCCAGATTTCACAGAGGAGTGGTGTGTTTTCTAGACAGGTTTTCAGTTCCACCCACTATTAGAGATATGATATGAAGAACCACTTCCATTTAAAGGCCTGGCATCTCTGGAGAAGGGTGGCTTGCTTCGTTCGTGATGTTCACGCGGTCATCTGGAAAATGTAGGTGGCCTAGAGCAGGTGCTAGGCGCACATTGGTGAAGCGCTCCAGGATGAATATAGGATCTTGTCTGTCATATGTTATTATATGTTATGTTGATTTGTAGAGCGCACTAATCACTTGTGAAGGTATCCAGACACTTGAGCAGGTGAGTGGGCGTATGGTCCCCGCAGACCTAAAGGTCCAACATGCAGAGAAACGTTCAGCTTGGTCAATTTAACAGGTTGAGAAGGTCTGTAAGCCCCAACTGATATGGTCAATCTCAAGCAATGAGGAGCATCACAGTCATGCACTGTTTTAGCTGGCTGTTGCCTAAGGTGATGGGATACGTAGGTTGCAGCTTAGTTTGTATAACATGCTTTCAGTTGGGGAGACTGGTCCAGACCTAAAACATGATCTTCTGTGGGACAGCTCAGACCACCTAATACATCTTTACATCATTTAGAAGGCTCAACGGCACCATGTATCTTGTGAATGTTTTATTCACAAACTATGGGGTTTGATCAGTCATTTCACAGTTCAGTCCAACTGGTGGGATGGTGAAATAGTGCGCCTTTCCCCAGGAGGCATTTATCCACTGTAAAAATTAAGGTGCTGAATAAATTACAAGAAATGTCATCTGTACAGGTTACAATTAAAGGATTAGCACAAATGGCTAGAACAAATAAATATATACATGTAACAACATACCTACATATAGACACATGTAGATCTACCCATCAACTTGTTTGAAAACCTTTTTATGCCCGCCATATAAATGGTTTTAAGTATAAGGGACTACTAGTACCAAATAATGCCGGTTTGTGTGTATATGTTAAGTAATTGAGGTTGGTTATGTATATTTGTAGGACACTTAGATATAATATAGGTAGGGGGAGTAATGTATATTTTTTGAGGAAAAAGTGTACCGCTTGCTGTGCATTTGGGCATATGGAGTCCAGATGTAATGCAGCTCTAGTGATAGATCATTAGGAGTTGTGAACTAAAAGTAGTCCTTGATCTGCATGCTGTTAAAAGTTTTTTTCAGCAGTTTGAAGTCGTGTGGAATGCATGGTTGGCAGTAAGGACTTCTTGAAGTTCCCACAACTAATATGGCATTTTTATTCTTTAAATAAGTTTCAATAGTTCTTGTATACGTACCTAAAATCATGTCAGTTGTGTGCACACTCCTGTAAGTGACCTTTAAGATTTTTGTAAAGCACAGTCAACAACTATGCTGGTTCTTTGTGCTACAGATGCTGTTTGCGATCAATGTTTCTCTAATGGGATGTGCTGGTTGGTCTTCTTTTGCACCAGTTTGTTAGTAAGCTTCTAATGAGACTGTGCTGCCTGCTTTAGAAAGTTATGTTTGGCATGCTGCGAACATTGCAATCTATCACTCATAAACAGCAGTGTTTGTACTGGAAGGAAAGGACTTTATAAAGTTGAACCTAGCTGGTGAAGCTTTTGGTGGACAAGGTTATGAGTCACAAAAACTGTTTACTGAAAGAGTGCATCACATGTGAAGTGAAATGCTAATTATAAGGCCTGGCTTTTGCCATAGAGGCAATAATTACCTCTGGATATTTGTCAAGTGACCGGGAGGATCTGTGGAATAGTACACCTATCGAGCTACAGAAAATCCCACCGCGCAACGATGTATTGGTCTAGTAACAGACTTTCACAAGGGAGTCTGTTCATCTGCTTCCTTCGTCATAAAAAGCATGTCTTGGCATTCTTGCACAAATGTCTAATTGGCAGCTGGGATGGGTACACACTTCTCAGCATAGGTTCAGGAAAAGGAGATCCTTTTTCAGAGGCATAGACTATGATAGCTGATTGAGGCTTATTGGTGTCAAGATCTCTGAATGCGAAACAATGGCAACATTGAGTGCTAGCCGACAGTAAACGGGTCCTTGATGTCAAACAAGACCACTTCAAAGCCATCAACATCAAATGTTACAATATGGAGGTGATTTATTGCAAGGAAAACAGCAGCGGCATAGTTTATATGCTGGGTGTTAAATCTCAGTCCCCCTTTCCCTACAAGTGAAGAATTGTTAACAATAGCCCTTTTGGTAGAAAGTGACTCCACAGAAGCGTTCTAGGAGCCTGTCAAGTTCTCCCAGCCTTGCTCTGGGCAGACTTCCTAGCAGTCTTCCAGCAGCACCATGGACAGCATCTCCTAACCAAATTTACACATCTCCAAAGTGTCGGAATCGAACAGCCGACTATACACTCATCTTTATCTTCCAGGATTTCTTCCCACTGTAGACAGAGCATCTAATCAAAAAGAGTAGCTTCTTCACCAGTGAGAAGTAGGCATTGAAAGAAACACCTCCACCAAACGAGGAACAAGGGGCTCCTTCATTAAAAGCAATGCATAGACAACACTAACACGAAGAAGCCAGAGAATTGAAAAGAACTACCAAGAAAATATTCTTAAGAGAAATAAAGCTTAGAAAGTGCTCCAAGTGTTCAGAGATCATTGCACAGTAAGAGAATGATTATATGAATTACCCTGTAAGCATCTGTTCTTCGCATGTAGTGCTATAGATTCACATGCTTTGTACTCTCCTGCCATCTAGTTTTGGGTCCAGATGTGTGCAGTTTGTTTTTCTTGGACGAAGCCTTTTGAGTCACGAGGTAAAGTGACTCGTCCTCTTGGTGATGATGTGCATGGGCATCAACTTCATTGTCAGATTGTTTTACCGCAGGCGGGTGAGAATGAAGTGTTAGTAAGCATCAGTAAAGAGATGTCTATGTATATGAAAAAGTAAAAAGAACTGCAATTGCCACAGGTGTCTGGGGAGGTGGCTGGGCGCATTTGAATCTACAGCACTACATGCCAAGAACAGATGCTTACAGGATAAGTAACATAATCTGTTCGATGCATGTGTGGCTGTAGATACACATGCTTTGCACAGACTGTAAAGCAGTGCCCTCCAAAAGTGGTGGCTAATCTGTGGGCGTGGCAGTTGTCTGGAAAAGTGTACGTAGCACTGCCTGACCCACACTGGCTTGTTGCCGTGCTAGAACATCCAATAATGTTTAGTGAAAGTGTGTGGTGTAGACCATGTAGTGGCCTTATATATGTCACCTATTGGGATATTGCCCAGGAAAGCCATGGAAGCCCCCATTTTACACGTAAAGTGATCTCTAGTGGGTGTAGGTAAAGTTCTTTTAGAAATTGAGGTAACATGTCTGAATACATTTAATTATCTACCTAGAAATGCCTGATTTAGATATGAGCTATCCTTTGTGAAGGGGCGAAAAAGCAAAAAAAGAGTTGTTTGGTTTTACGGACATCTTTGGTTCTGTCAATGAAATACATTAGAGTTCTTTTAACATCTAGTGTATGAAGAGCCCTTTCCGCAACAGAGTCTGGTTGAGGGAAGAAAACAGGTAACAACTGATTTGTTAAGGTGGAAAGGGAAAACCACCTTTGGACGGAATTTTGGGTGGGTGCGAAGGACCACCCTATCTCCGTGTAGTTGGAAGAAAGGTTCTTCTAAGGCATGGGTACTCACAAACTTTTTCTTGGGCCAAAAGTACAGTCTGATTTGTGGCCGAGGGTGCATTGATGGACCTGCGGGTAGGGGCGGGGTCAGGTCGGGTGGGGTTACTAGAGTCAAACAAAATTACCACCTTTTCAAAACATTACTAGACAATACTCTATTTCAAAAGCAGGTGTAACAACAATGCGATAAACTGCACAGTTCTCAATTGTGCCCTATTATAAACGCCTGCGCACAACCTGAACGCACACAGATATGGAGGCAGCTCTTTTCACAGTACTACACACAAGAGTAATATATTGCATGAAAATAACTACAGAAACAACATCCTAGAAAAAAAAAAAAAAAAGAAAAACCACAGGGAGTAAATAAAATGTGAAAATGAACAACAACATGGCTGTTCCCAGGCTGGGAGGGCAATGTCTTTTTTTCACTGCAGCTGAGGCACGGGATGTGGGTCAAGGCAATTACTGGTAGTGCCCGACAAGGACGTCCACCTCCCCATGCCGACACCACAGGTTTTAAAGCTCTGCAGAGGCCCAAACGCAGTAATTAAGACACCCTCATTATTACCAGCAATCTTTTTATCAGCAGTGTCAGACTGGGACAGAAAATAGGCCAGGCTCCAAAATAGAAGTGCCCCCATTTGTGAATTACGTAGGAGAAAAAAAGGTAAATCAACAGTAAACACAGGCCCAGGAGACTGTAAAAAAAAAAAAGTGGGCAATGTTTACAAGATAAAAATTGTCGTAATTTGCAACGGCATGCTGTATAGGTTTTTGCAAGGTATGGAAACCTGCATGGATCTGAGCTTGCTGCAGGCATGGCTTGATTCACAAAGGGCCTCCACAGTCGCAGCGGAGGCCAACAGTCGTGGCGGGGGTCCCCACTCGTGGCAGAACCTCCGTACTGCAGTTTCCCATTGCAGAGGTTCCACCAGAACTGCTGGACCCCCGCAATAACTGCATTGCCTTCACCATGACTGCGGAGGCCCTTTGTGAATCAGGTCCAATGTTAGTTTTGATATCTGGGAAATCACCAGTAAAAACTGGCCCAGGAGACCGTAAAAAAAAAAAAAATGGGCCATGTTTACAGATAAAAACTGTTGTAATTTGCAAAGACATGCTGTACACGTGTTTTTGCAAGGTATGTAAGACTGCATGGATTTGAGCTTGATGCAGGCAATGTGAGTTTTGATATCGGGCAAATAAACGGTAAAACTGACCCAGCAGACTGTAAAACAGGCCCACAAAAAGCCAAAAAGTGTCAGCAAACTCACCTGAAGGCCACCTGTTGAGGAGGGCTTGCTAGTTGGCAGCAAGCAGGAAGGCAACAAGATGGTCAGCAGGCAGCAAGGAGGGAAGCAGGCTGGCCCGATCCACGGGAGGCCCCTGCTGCATGTGCAGTCCTCTTGGCAGGACAGAAGTGCTGGAGAGAGCAGGCTGTGAGCGGCGTCAACACAGCAGGCTGCGGGCACAGTCGACAGAGCAGACTGCAGGCGACGACGTCCTCAGCAGAGGTAGCTAGAAGATTGCAAAAAGGCTCCTCAAAAGTCAGCTGTGAATGTGCAACAGCTGACTTTTAAAGGGCCTTTGCTTCCTGTAAGTGTCGCACATATGATGTCACCCATACTAGGCTCGCCAATGCCCGATGATTTCTGTAAACACAAAAGAGGGCCACCGGAGCATGTGCAAGTGACGTCGCTATCACGCATAGAGAGTCCCCTACCTCAGCCACAATCTGACATAATGCCCGGTGATGGGACTTTTGTTGATGCAAATAACAGATTAATGTAAATAGATGTACATAATTTTACTTGCAGGTAACCGAGCATAGTTCCAATAGCTCTCTCCTGCCTCTCGCCTGTGGCCTACTGGTAGGCACCCACCTGTAGCAGTATGGTAATTATCCTCTTGAAGCACAGGGTAATAGAAGGCAATATTTTAAAGTACTTGTATCTTCTATGTTTTGTGTTCTGCCCTTTTATTTCTTTCAATATACAGGTCTGGTGCACTTAATGGTGAAATGTGGTCCTTGTGCTCTGAAGAATTTGCCAGAAAATAAGTGGCAATGAAACATGTCAGCCGTTCTGCTTAAAATGGTTGAAACATGATATGGTGTTTTTCATCATGAGTGCGGGCATAAAGAATTAAAGACGTGTGCTGTGTGCCAGACGCAACTCATTTTTAATCTTTTTTTCTGGTGAGGAAGAATAGTCTCATCCCTCTACGGGGACCCTTAGGGAGTTTTTTAAGATGTGTACCATACATGATAGAGGTTTATAGGATACACACATAGAACATTCTTCTGCACTTGTTCGGGTGTTGGCTCCGTTCGTCACATAGGAAAGTTGAGGATGATGAAAGAGTGAGCAAGTTGGCAAGAACCTGCCAATCGTTTCTTGGTGGTTGCTTTCGTGAGGCACTTCCTTTATATATTTTTTACATACACTCACATATTTTCTCATTAACATGCACTACTCACCCTGGGGCATAGGACCTGGTCTTTTGTTTTGACTTGAAACACACACTGGGGATGTTCCTAGATAGGTTATAAACCATTTCCACCCAAATATAGAAGAGGGGAACCCCATGCAGTATTCAGTGGGTGTGTGATGAGCAACAAGGGCTTTTTGTATTTGAGTGACCTTCTAAGGTTAGTGCCAGGAGCTCACTGAAAAGCCGAAGTGAAGTAATGGCAATTAAAAAGGTGACCTTCCAAGATAGAAATTGGAGAGAACAATCATGTAATGGTTCAAAAGGTAAACCAATAAGTCTAGCAAGAACAATATTGAGATTCCATGAGGGTATAGGTGGAACTCTGTGAGGAATTTTCCTTTTAAGGCCTTCCATAAAGGCCTTAATAACTGGCACTTTGAATAAAGAAAAGTGTTGCCTATTTTGTAGATAGGCAGCCACTACAGCAAAATGTTAGTGTTTTGAAGTGCCAGAGAGCTGTAAATGATGAAGGTAGCAAACAATATTTTGCACAGTTGCATTGAATGGATCGATGCTCTTATTACAGCAGTAAAAGACAAATCTTTTCCACTTTGCTGCATTACATGCTCTGGTTGTAGGCCTACCAGCTTCTTTAAGAATGGTCATACATCCAGGTAGGAGATCGAGATAACCTAATTCTATGACATCAGGAGCCAAATCACAAGGTTGAGATCCTTGGATTTGGATGCCTGATTTCGCCATGGTTCTGAGTGAGAAGGTCCGGAGTTGAGGTGAAGCTTCTTGTGGAGACCTACGGAGAGTTCGAGTAGTGTTGTGAACCAGGGTTGACGGGCCTAAGTGGGGGCTTCTAGAATGAGAGGGAAAGAGGTTTGCCTGAGCCTCCGAACCAGAAAAGAAAGAAGAGGGAGAGGCGGAAAAGCATAGGCAAATATCCATGACCAGTTCATCCATAGAGCATTGCCCTTGAAGAGGGGATGTCGGAACCTAGAGGCGAAGTTTGGGCAGTTTGAGTTGTCTGAGGTTAGCGAAAAGATCTGTCTGTGGAAACCCCCACTTGTGGAAGTAGGGGAGGAGGACTTGGGGTGGAGTTCCCACTTGTGGAATTGTTATTGTATCCTGAGGAGGTCGTCAAAGTCATTGTCTGTGCCTGGGAGATGTCCTGCTAACAGATGGATGGTGTGATGTATTGACTTATGCCAAAGGTCTGAGATAGGCGAGAAACTCTAGACTGGCCCTCTCCCCAGTTTTTGTACATAGCTGTCATATTGTCCATGCCTATCAGGAACGCTTTCAACGCTAGGTGAACAGCTTGAAGCGCTAGGTAGTTTATGTGGAGACTTTGGTGTTTGGTGTCCCAGAGACCCTGAACTGTCAGATCCTGTAGGTGAGCGCCCCATCCCATCAGGGATGCGTCCGCTGTCAAAATGATCTGTGGAACAGGGTCGAGGAACGGCCGCCCTTTAAACAGGTTGTGTGTTCCACCACTGCAGAGAGCGATGAGTATGGCTGTCTATCAACACTAGATCCTGTAACTGAGACCACTGTAGTGCTAAACATTCTTGCAGCAAACGCATGTTCAATCGTGCACGTGGCACTATGGCGATGCTTGAAGCCATCATACCTGTCAGACGCTTGACAGTTTTGACTATTAATTGTTGATTGGCTTGAAATTGTGGTAGCAGTTTCTGGAAATTTTGAATTTGTGCTGTACTGGGATAGGCTAACCCTTCTTGTGTGTTGAGAACAGCCCCCAGATAGTGGGCTGAACTTCTAAGGGGTTGAAGATGGGATTTTTGGACATTGATGGTAAACCCTAGTTTATGAAGCAGATCCGAGTGACACAGCGGGAGGGTACTGGCTTTGATAAGCCCGTTGTCGAGATACGGAAAGACGTGGATGTTTTGTCTGCGTAGATGTGCAGCTACCACCGCCAAGCATTTGGTGAATACATGGGGTGCAGTGATCACCCCGAATGGGAGGACTTTGAACTGATAATGTTTGTCAGCTATGACAAACCGGAGGTATTTGCGGTGTGCTGGATGGATTGGGATGTGAAAGTAAGTGTCCTTTAAGTCCAGTGCAGACAAAGTCGCCTTGCTGTAGAATTGGGATCATGTCTTGAAAGGTGACCATATTTAAATGCTCTGACAGGATGTAATGATTCATGGGCCTGAGATCTAACATAGGCCATAGTGAACCGTCTTTTTGGGAATGAGAAAAGTACAGGGAGTAGACCCCTGATGTTGAAGAGGAAAAGGCTCTACAGCTCCTTTGAGCAAGAGAGCTTGCACTTCCTGTTTGAGCAGTTGCTGATGTTCTAGAAAGTTTGTGTGCGTGAGGTGAAATGTTTGGAGGTGTGGTGACGCGCTCCAGACAATAACCATGTTGGATAATGTCCAACACCCACTGATCCGATGTCATAGATTGCCAGGTGGGGAAAAGCAGTGTGTAATCGACCCCCGACAGGTGTGGGATGATCGGGGGGGGGTGTGATTCACTGCTTAGTGTTGGTTGGAGCACCACGCGAGGAAGCACCTCTGCCCGACCTTCGAGTTGTTACCCCTGTATGTGCCCCTGAAATAACCTCTTGAGGTGGGTGTTTGAAGCGCACCCATGGACTTAGCGGCCTCCGTGTCCTTCTTCATCTTTTTCAGAGCTTGGTCCACTTGTGTGCCAAATAGGTGCTCCTTGTCAAAGGGGACATTTAAAGGCGTCTGCTATACTTCTGGCTTGAGGCCAGAGATACGCAGACAAGCATGTCTGTGTAATAGGACACTGGTGTTAATACCCCTGGCAGCAGTATCAGTCTAAGGTACACCTAATGGAGGAATTGGAGAGGAGTTTGCCCTCTACTTAAAAGTTCTTGCCCTCTCTTCCTATGCTCCTCTGGGAGGTACTGGAGGAGTTCCTCCATCTCGTTCCAGTGGGCATGATCATATCTGGCTAAGAGGTCTTAGTGTATTTGCAATCCGCCAGTGATTAGCGGATTGCGCCGAAACTAGTTTCCCTGAGGCATCAATTCGTTTAGACTCCTTTTCGGGAGGTGAAGCGTCAACTGTTGTTTGTGAATTGGTCCTCTTGCGTGGCGTTGGACACAACTAAGGAATCAGGGGGAAGTTGCCCTTGGACACAAATGGGGTCTGAGGGTGCAGCTTTGGATTTTTTGACGACCCTGGGTGTAATTATGCATGCTCGAGCAGAGTCTTTAAAGAAGTTATCTGTGTGAGGCATTATGCCTTTTAACATAGGGAGATAGGGTTTCAAAAAGGAAGTCCTCCTCTATAGGCTCTTTGTGGAGCGGGACCTGGTGGTACGCTGCAGCCCTGCTGATGAGCTCCTGATATGGTGTGGTGTCAAAGGGGGTGATGGTCTGGCAGGGTAAACGTCTGTATCAGTGTCCCCTGGGGAATCCATGTCATAATCCAGCCAGGGGTCTGTGGTACATCATAGGAATCATCCACCCCCCGCCCACCAATGAAGGAATATGGGGACCCCTGTGAAGTAATGTTTAGGGGATCACCTTGAGAAAGAGGTGGAGAAGGTGTAGGTGGTGGTAATGGCGGTGGAGAAACAGTTGGAGGAAGGTGCAAGGGGCTAGTGGCCTTGTCCTTCGTCCTTTTTTAAGAGGCACCAGAAAATCAATTGCTTCTTCAAAAAAGAGTTGGTGCTTTGATGGAGGAGGCGGCAACACCAGTCTTTGTTAGGATGCAGCCAGTCTGAGGCTGGATATGTATCCTATTTTGTTTTGGATCGAGCCGCTCCTGCATGGTCTTGAGGATTGGCTCCACCGGAGTACTGGGAGCCGATTTCGGTGCCAGTCCAGAAATTTTCTGTGCCGATGCAGGCTTGGGTTGCAGTGCTGAAGAGGTCAGAGCCGAGGATGGGGTGTCGGTTTGGTGCAGAACTGAAAGGCTTTGTGTGTGCTTTTGGGACAGAGGGCGGGGAAGCTGCAGCAGTTATTTGGTGCAGATCATGGCCTGTTGGCAGTTGTTGTATTCCTCTTAGAGTGTTGTATTCCTCTTAGGGTGTCCATAAACGGGCTTTCCAGTATCATGTCCTTATATAGGCACAACTCGCCCTGCCCTTATATAGGCATAAAATCCCAGTCCTTATTTAGGCATTAAACCGTGCACTCCAAATACAGGCATGGTCTCCGACATCCGTCCACCCTAACGTCACAACGAGTTCATGAAGAACAGACCCTTAGGCTGCGGGAGTTTCCCTAGCCCAGGACTATTGATTTCTTCAAGGACTCATATTATGCATGAACCATTATTCCTTAGGGGTTCATTCATGACGTCTTCCCGCTGTCCGACTCACGTCAATGCTAACATTATGAGGTACTTCTTGGGTATAAATATACCTTCCCTAGCCCCTGTAAAGCAGAGGAGACCTCGACTTCAGAGGAGCCCGTTTCCCGGCCTGACGCACTGAGAAGACGCTGTCATCCCTGCACGCAGAGAGTCCAGCTTCCAGTGATCTAACTTCCCTTGCGGGGTGCTGGAGTTCGAGTCTGGCAAAGAGATTCCTACCTCTCTCATTCTTTAGGTATGGAGCGGACTAGAACCTAGAGGGACTCTTGGCATACTAGGCTTAACATACTCTTAGTATACCATAGTAAGGAATACTTCACCTACTTCATACTTCTTCCTACACCTAGGTTAGGTACATTGGGGTAGAACTAGATTAGAAACACATCGTATGAGTACTTGCATTTTTAGTCTGTGTTATTTATGTAAATGCATATGTACTAAAAGATAATGCTATCGCAGTATTATTTATTTCTACTGCTCACAGTACATTATCTCGCATACTGTCTTGTGATCGTAACAGCACATTTTACTTACACCAGAAACAAGACTGTTCAATAAATCTTTTATTGAAACGCCCGTCTATTTCTTTCTGTGTAACTTTGAGGAAAACTAAGCATGCACGATTGAGCGGAGTGAAATAGTTATCTATTGTTTCCACGACTCTGGGACACGTTCCAATTCTAAAGGGAAACACAGTGGTCATGTCTTGCGGCTGCCAGAAACTACTCCCTTCTTGTTGTCAAGGAGTTTCTAGTGGCCTCTGAGCTAGCTGGCACAAGTAATTAAGTTTAATATACTCGATAGGGACATACTGACCTTAGTCCTATGTCAAACCTATAGGATATATTATTCCAATGCGCAGAGCCTATTAGGGAAATAGGAGCTACACTACACAGTGGTGGCCCAGAAGCCTTATGCTCAGTTGAAACAGAACGTTTTTGAGGTGGCAGGATGGGGGCATGGGTTGACACGGTGGAAGATCCTGCAGTTGGAGACCGATCTCCAAGTCAGTGTTATGCACGGAAAAAGTCTCTTCCTCAGCCGCAGAGGCTTTATGGAGTTCCTCCTCATCCTCGACATCCTGGTGTCTGAAAATGTCAGGTATGTCATCTACCTCCCGGCGCTGCATCTCCGTGTTAAGTACCCTTCAGTCCCATAAAGTCTCCTTGGATCAGAACGAACAACATACCTCGCAGTCCTCTCCTTGTGATCGGGAGACAAGCACAAGTTGCAGATCTGGTGAAGGTCGGTCCACGGGTACTTGGCGTGGCACTTGGGCACAAATGGAATGGAGTCCATTCCATCAGCAGGGAATTCTAGGCGAAGCTGTAGAAATGAAAAGGAAGGCCCGCGTCGATGAGACGAGAGAAAGTTTTCCAATTTTCGAAAAGATGGGAACTCATTCGATAACAATACCATCTAGGGTAAGGGTGGATTATGAACTGAAAGGAGTTTGAAACGGTCTCGAACCAGAGCACAATAATACAAGTCGAAACAAGGCGGTGGAAAGAAAAAAAAAATCTAATAATGGAGTCAATGTCCATGCGCATTATCACCAAGAGGGGGAGTCACTTTACCTTGTGACTCGAAAGACTTCTTTGAAGAAAAACAACATGCTCACATTCGGACCCAACATTAGATGGCAAGAGTATAAAAAGCATGTCTATCTACAGCCAAACATGCCTCAAACACAGACTACCAGACTGACCGACACTAATGTGCATAGTGAGCCAGTGCAGCATTTGGAATCCTTAAAGTGGCAGAATCGTTTTTTGCCGCATTGCATTATGATTTATTCCTTTTTAAATTTCTGAGGTGTATTTTCAGTCAAATGTAGTTTAACAGGTTTTCATTTAGAAAGACAAAAAAACATTACCCAAACTAGGCATATATTCTTTAACATATTTCCAAAACGAAAGTTTATATTTTAACAAATGTCCAACCGCAACTCATATATACGACGTGATGAGATCCAACACTCTCCATTGAACAGCCTACGTCTCCCCTACTACCTATATCCCTAAATTTATGAATATACGCCACTGCCTACACACGGTCATTGCCTCAGAAAAGTTACCAAACTGGTGAGCATTTTGGTAAAATCATCTTACCGCTCCAGACATTTCCACTGCAGGAAGCGATTGAAGTAGATGCTGTCTAGGTAATCAGCAAAAGGAGCAACGCTCAGGTAGTCATGTATCAACCTAGAAGAGAAAAAAGTTAGACTGCATGATTGTCTAATGAGAGTCAATGACTGAGAGAATGTAGTGGACAGTTCAATCCTAACCAAAACAATGGTACTTAAAGAGGGTTTAATACCTACCATGAAGACCAAACATTGCCCACACGTTAAGCACCCCACATCCTTTCCTTAGGCACGCTTAAGAGCTCATTCCAAACTTCGTGAGCTTGCATTTACTATTCACTTCTGCTAGCATAATGAGACTCAGACAGTGAAGCACTGTCCCTCAAATTCATAGGAACTGGCATTCATAAATTCCATGACCAGAGGCAACCCCTGTGGAAATACAAAACCACTAAATTTGCCAGTTTGCTGCAACCTGCTACATGAAATAAGCAGATAAAGATGATCCAGCTCAAGTCACTGAATTTTCACTAATAAACTTTATGGGGCATGCTTCAACTTTAAGATGCCAAAAAAGAGACTGGGATTTCCAACAGTTATTAAGTCACATTGCCATACTTTAACAAGCATTTGCAATGCAATAGGTCTCGCAGTTACACGAGTTAAAGCTATTGGCATTGTAATGACAATGCCTTTTATTTTGTTTTTAAAACGAAAACAAATATAAAAGGCATTATTTGCAATGTCAATAGCTCAAACTCTCGTAAATGCGAGACCTATTGCATTGCAAATGCTTGTCTAGGTGAGGTGCCCTAAAGTTGAGTCCGCTGCCCTCTGTAAACTACGGTCAATGGCACATAAGGTTTTAATGAGTTTGAAGTGAACTCCCACTTAACTACGAGATCACTTTATTGTTAATGAGCCAGTAGAGTTGATTATATTAGGGGTGTTTCACTATTGATGCACTTTAAGATTCATGAATTGCTCCAATCGAAACCCTCAATTTCCCTATATAATGCTGGAGGCCTATTTGGTATGTACCATTCCTGAATTCTAGAAGCTTCCTGATCCTCTATAGGGGAGAGAGAGTTTGTTCTCATGTCAAGTCCCTCATGAGCTGAAGCCAGCTACCAGAATTGGACCACTCAGTTCACCCTCTGCTTTTAATTTAAGTGCAAAAAGATGCAGAATGGAATAAAACGGTGATGGATGTATTTGGCAGAGGAGGGGAACAACCCGAGAACCAAATGGCGAAGAGAAACTAGCAAAAGCTTGCTCAAAATTCCAGAACCTTGACTATTCTATTGGGAAGCGCAGGCAAGCGGCTAGATAAATACAAGAACCCAACACAGTTAAGAGCTCTTACCTACTCCTGTGCTTGCCTACTGTGAGAGACTGTCTGGGAGGTCCTGAGTTAATTGGTACCTAATAGGACCCTGAAACTGCAGATGACCACTAATGCAGGCATGAACGTCTGTTTTGTTTCACTTCTACCTAGATGTGCACAAAGAGTGGAAGTGTTTTGCATGGCCCCTAATACACCTGTGATCTGCCCAGGACTTTGTCAGTTGTGATAGCCTCAAGTTCGGAACAGCAAATGTTTTCACCCATCACACAAACTTCACCTGCACTTAAAACAAGCAGTACGAAATATCAGGGAACAAATTACTGACAGTAGAGTTCACTTCGTAGAATACAGAGCTAAGCAAACGGAAGGATGCTACAGGAAGGGAAACAAGCGCAGACGCACAGGGAAAGTTCTTACCTACTGAGGACATCACGAGCTGAGCGTGCGTATTAAAAAGCGAAACTGCTTAAGGCTTGCGACGACGTCAGTTGCATGGGGCATGGGCGGGGCATGGAGCGCGCGGCCGGAGGTGTCCGGGGCTCCCGTGAGCTGAGGGAGCCCCGTGTGTTGGAGAAGCGAGGTGGGAGCGCACCCCGCAGAGGTAAGTCCCGGCAGGAGCCCACCCCGCAGAGGAAAGTCCGGCGGGAGCCCACCCCGCCTTCGTGAATGCCACATGGTGCGGCCGGAGCAAGATTTCCAGGCGGGGCTCCTGTGAGCAAGACGGAGCCCCGCGTACTGCTGCGCCAGTGACCGGGTGAAGAGGCGAGTCCCCCCTTCCATTGAGGAGACCAGCCTGGGAGCAGCGCAGAGTCCCCACAAGAGCCGGTGAGTGGGGTTGAGCGGGAGGCATGCTGGACGCCGCGCCTGGACAGGACATGTGCACGCGTATGGTGCGAGCAGGAGTTGTAAAAAGACGCGAGCCGTACGCGTGCACATCTCCTGTCTGTTAAGCTTGAGCACAGACAGCCGATGTGCACGCGTACGGCTTGCGGCGTTATTACAACTCCTGCTCGCACCATACTCGTGCACATCTCCTGTCCAGGACTTGCCGTACGCGTGCACCTGTCCTGTCCCGCATCGCAAAGCAAGTCGGTAACAATAGATCTCGCCTGGCGAGCAGCGCATGGCGCTGCATCGCTAGGCGAGACCTAAAAATGTACCAAAGTAATAGGACTAAGAACATGAGCCTAGAAAGTAGAAAAATGCGTTTACAACTCCTGACCTTAAATTAATCCAGGAACAGAACATTGTGGGGGAAAAAAACTACATTTGAGTGATTATAATTCAGTACAAATTGGGCCCAATGTGGAAACGTGCATTTCTAAGAAGGCGAAAAGGTCAGTCTCCCCTAGTTTTAATGCAAAAATATGTGTATTCAAGTGAATACAAATTTTAAAGTGTTCTTTGTTTGCACTGTTAAATTTATTGTGGGGTTAAATACAACAAAAAATAAAGGATAGCAGCTTGTAATGCTCAAAGAAAAACATATGCACCATCACCGACATCAACTTTTGAGTCATTGATTGCTTAGCAAATAGTAAAGTGAGCCACCAGAGAGGCGGCACTCAGGAATGACCTTTTAACAGAAGAAAGTTGGTTCATTCACTGTGCAAGGCCTACAGTTGTAGCCGTTAGCAAGACTGACATCCACATAGGTGCCCTATTCTTCAGCAGGGGTAAAAAAATAAAGACTACTGATGCTCCAGATATGCCTCTGTTAAAAGGATGATCCAGAGGTATGGCACTTGCCACTTGGTAACATTTGATGCAGGATATTCCTTTCTTTCCCCATAGTCTACAACAAGGTGTCATGACACTGAAGTCCTTCTACAGACTCAGATTGCACTTCAGATCACATTTAGCATTCAAAGTATACATAGTATATATATTCTGCTCAAAAAGGAGGTCAATGATAAGAAGAAAACTATCAATGTTTCAAATGAAAGTCAGAAATAACACTAGATCCCCATGGACAAATCGAGAAAAACTTTGCCTTGTGACAAACTTTAAAAGGCATATCAGCTAATACCATTTATTGTAATGAACATCAACAACTGTTCTTTGCACGAGAAACAACAGTGAAAACAACCACATGAACAACTTTTTTGTTCAAAACATTCACAATACAGAATACTTGCGCAAATACAAACAATTTACAAATGTAGAGATATTATGGAAATCCATTTAAAAGCCCTGAACACATTTAATAGAAAAATAGCAAGAAAACCCATGAAACCACTGGATAGATTTCCTTCATGCTGCAGCTCTTCTCAAAGGTATTTGGACATTTAACAGAATCTCTCTGAAACCTACACCCACAATCAGGTGTGACATTCAAAACTGGCTGTATGTTTCACAAATACTATAAATACCAAGACCACATGCTAAATTGCAGTACACAAACGCGAAACCGCAGCATAGCCATAAGGGAACCGAGGAACTGCAAAAAAAAACAAAAAACTGAAAGACTAGGCGCTGTGCTTTTTCCTGCTACATACACAGAATCTGGAACACCATTCCAATTCAAATCCAGAAGGCCAATTCCCCTCTACAGTTCTGGAAGGAGCTGAAAACTTATCTCATCTCATACTCGACAATGGATCAACTAGTAAGTTCTCTCTGCAGGGATTTTGACCTCATAGTAAAATAACTTGGGTGATAAAAGTAGAAAGTAAAATGCCTCAAAGGTGTTCTAAACTTAGTAAATGTAGCACCCAGAAAAGTAAGAAAAATGCAGTTGACAGTGAAGATTATGCAGCTTGTGAATTTCACTGCAATCCTCGCAAAGACTAATGCATGGGCGTTGCACCTTGTAAATTCTCTCTCGCACCAACAAAGAATAACAGACATATAGTGCATCAACATATTGTAACTACACGGGTACATTCTTGCGCTGTAAATGAGGATAAAAGGCTAAAGACGCAGAGAGATACTATGGATATATGTATAAAATTAAATCAAGCATATGTAAAGGCAGAGTAGCAAAATTAACTGAGACCTGAACTGCCCCGTGACCCTTCATCATATGACATCACGGGTGAGTACAAAGGTGAGGATGATTTGTTTGAGCAGAAGATATCCCATAACAAATGCCTTTGGCTGCTGCAATGGATGCATCACATGGGCACACCCCAGTAAATGCTGACCAGTTACAAGTAGCTACCATTCATTCACCCGAATGATCACAGCTACTCTAATGGCCCCTATATGGGAGACTGAAGCAGAACAAGTCATTATTGGTCAGGTACACAGATGCCCGACAGCTTAACGTTCTGATGCAATATCCCCCAGAGTGAAACAGTGTCATACAGGCTTCTGGAAGGATCATTTTGCTTGAATTTTGCAACTGGAAACGTTTTGGGCAAGGAAGAAACCCAATCCCAGAGTCTGAAAGGAGAATGGTAATTAAACCCCTGGACTCCACACCTGGATATCTACTTCATCGATGAACCCTTGTGGGTGTCTTGTCAGAAAAGAAGAGCAGCCTTGGACAACCTACTGGCAGATGAGGCCAGAATCTTATCCTTCCCTGATTGACAGGCTAATCCAATAAGGGTCAGTTACTTTTGCATCCTTGTTCCCCTTCAATCCTGGGGCATATTTTGTGCATATTCAGTCCATGATCAGTTTATGTAGGGAGGCCTCTCCCAGTCTCTTGGTATCTGTCTGTCCTATACCTGGAGAGTGATTCCAGGAGGTCCGACCACTTCCCAACAGAGGGAGTCTTAGCTAAATACAGATAAGAGCTAGTGCCTACACCAACCCACCAAGCCTCTATTAAGAATAGGAAGGGGAGCTGGAATGTTCAGGAGAAAAGATACTAGTTTGGCTTACATAAAACACAATGGCTCACTATCCTCACCCAGTGAACCCACTGGCTCTCAATACACATTTCCCACATACAGCTGAGGCAAAACTAAACCCAGGTAAGGGAGACTGCCCAGATTTTAGCAAGAGAGAGGTGGTAGGCAGCCACTCCGAAAGGGTACAGGGGTAGATGTACCAGAGTATAGATTAATGCTGCCATTACTCTTTGTCTACCACAGCCTGGGTGGAGGACAGTAGTGACTCTCTGTAAAGGGGGGTGCACTATACATTGCCCCTCTACCTCAGAGCCAAGCTCCAGGGTCTCTATCCATGTAAACAGAAAGACCCTCAGTGGACATGTGTGATTGCCATGTTCACAGAGGTAGAGATCAAGAAAACCTACAGTACTTTGAAGTGACTTGCCTGGAGATCAAAAGAGGGCAGAGTAGCATGCTCTCCAAAGCCGTACAGAAGATGCCCTGTCCCAACAACATGGCTCTAAGCATGTACAACAGGAGAATGGGCTGGATGGTTGAATACCTCCTCCTAGAACCTGAAATCCCAAAAGATCACCACCAAGGTGAACACCACAATATATACACGGAAAGTTAGAGAAGGGTAAAAGAACATCACTTTATGGAGAGAGGAGACTGTGATAATGACTGGAAAAGACAGTTTACAACAAGTGAGTACCAGCAAACGTTTTACGAAAGAAAAAGAGACATCCAGGAAACCCAACCTTTTCTGGGTAGCCATGCACTCTACAAGTCACTAATAATAATTTAGAAAGAAAACGGACCACTACTGTATGCATTCACATAGAATCTGTCTGAGCCAATCCAAAACACTGTGTTATGTGCAACGAAATAGGATCTTTCAGTCAAGGCACCTTTTGGGTCAGGCCAAAGACATTTATGATAAAACTTAATGAAGAATCCAATAAGTGGTCTGACTAAATTACCAAACCCGCAATCTCACACACTACATCAGGAGTACATTGAAAACTTCCAACCTGTGTTTAATTCTACTATGACAGCCCTGTGTGTTTTTTAGGTCTCGCCTGAGCCAGCGCATGCGCTGCTCTGGCGAGAGTTTTAGTAAGCGGGTTTTGGAAGTGCAAACAGCAGTGGCTTTTGCAGGCGACCAGCTTGCGTTCACGCGAGCGTGCACGCGCGATCAGGCGCCATATGGCTTTCTTCGCCATATGGCTTCCCTCGCGATTACTTTCACTTTCGCGCGGCCGTGTCAGTTTCACGGCCGCGCGGCCAATGCTTGTTACATCCTGACTTTAATAAAAAACATTTTTGGCTTTAAACATTTGCGCATTGGTCTCCATGAATTACCATTTTGGTTTTAAATGACTGAAGATAGTTTTGTGGGAAAAATACCGTTTTCGATCATGCAAGGAATTATATGAACTAAACGTGCGCATTATAATGTTGAAACCTTTCGGAGCTCCTACGGGGGAGTGCATGCATTTTCGGACGCTCCCTGGTTCACTTCACACAGGCTGCTTGTAATTAAGCACTAATTAGGTGCGGTTAATAAACGCACGCTAGGAGTGTCCTTTTCTTTTCTTGACCTTAGATGCCGTATCAGTTGGCACAGATTTAGGTGAGTTCATGGGGCATTGTGGTGCGGTCTGGATGTGTAAGATCACTTTTCCAACTGTTTGTGTCCTGACTGTGCTAATTCTCTGCTACATTCTAACGAAGCTCAGAGAGTTATTTATACAACATGGCTTTAAACTGTCTGTCAGCAACGTTATGTGCCCTGGCTGCGTGATTTTCTCTGCCACAGGACAGGATCAGAGATTTTTTTTTAAATTATGTGTGTGGGGGGGTTTCTGCAAAATGATTTTGTTTCAAACAAACCTCGCTCAAAAGCCTCTTTTCTCAACTAACACTCCGCGTTTAATGCTCACCCCTTTACATACAGTGTCCTTCGCATTATCACTGTGCACTGCATTATCACTGTGCACTGCTGTAAAAGTGCTCTAATATGTGCAAACACGTACACAGTGCTCCAGCAGCGAAATGGTATTTTGCTTGCAGTGCACAAATTACTTGCCCTGTTCCTTACCTTTTCTTTTTGCCCCTTAAAATGCAGCGTTATTTTGCACCACCTGCGGTTTACTTTGCTATGGCGCTTGTGTCCTAAATATTAGCAACAGGCATAAGACTCCAAGACTAAAAAATTATATTACACGTGCATTTCTCTACATATTACACTATAGCAGCATCCGTGGTATGTTAAACTAAACCGCGGGTGTTACAATGTTCACCACATGTTAAAAGCCGATCAAAGTGCATGCTTCCCATAGGCCACATAAATACATTTTCCCCAAAGCTTTCTTTCATATTCTTGTCGCTTTTCTGTGCGCAATTGCAGAGGTATATTTTCCAATTTGCAGCACCTTATTTTTTAACAACGCATTCCCTGTTACACCATTACGTTGTCTAACTTTTACATCAGACACACGGGTGCCGTATTGCTTACAGAAAACTATCTTTGTTCACATACATAAACAGTTTCCACAAAATACATGCCGGAAAAGTCTCTTGCTTCAATTAACTCTTCTCGTTACATACTCACCCCTTTACATGTAATATACTTCGCACTATTACTGCTCAATGCTGCAACACTGTTCTAATAGGTACAGAGTGATACACAGTGTGCTCCAACACCACAGCAAAATGCTATTTTGCTTCTAGTGCACAAATTACTTGCCCCGTCCCTCACTTTTTCTTTTCGCCCCTTAAAATACAGAATTATTTTGCACTACTTGCGCTTTACTATAGCATGGTGCTGGTGCCTTAATTATTAACAACAAGCTATCCCTATACGCGTGCATTTGTTTACATATTATACAATAACGGCATCCTCGGTATGTGAAACTGAAACGCTGAAACACGGGTGTTACAAGGTTCACCAGATGTCAAAAGCTTATCAAAGAACATGCTTCCCACGAGCCACATAAATACCTTCCAGCACTCGGTTTGCTTTATGGGCGGCAAATTTAGCCATCTAATCTTTACCACCATCTACTGTGCACGCGTAATTTGCTACGAGAGTAAAGTGTTATTGTTCTAGGCCACATGTTACAACTTTAACCGCCTCCCTGGTAACTTTCATTCTATTGCAAATAGCCCACCCGGGAAAACCAGACTGGAAGGCGCCTTGCCACCGTCTGCCTCTTATTTTCTAATCACTGTACAATTGCTATTTCTTATGCGTCAACTCACAAGTATACCTGTTTCGTTTTAAGGTACTATTAAGCCTTTGCTTTAGTTTTTCTTCCTGTACTTTTTTTATACATCTTCTTCGCGCTATACTTATGTCTCTACTCCCATCGTTACGCTCCCACTTTGTTAGTTTTTTACCTCTGCAGTTACTTTAATAATCCCGCTGTTTTGTGGCATTTATTAAAATATTTCTGAGTAATGTTTGCTTTTATATACCTATATACAGCGCTTCCAAATACAAAAATATATCTGCTCCAACATCTGTTAATTCAATTTCTTTACTGCGCGCACAACAACAAACAAAACTAGCATATTTTCTCCCAAACCTTTATTTGATATTCTTAACGGTTTTGCGTGCGCAATTACATAGGTATATTTCCCAGTCTGTAGCTCTTTTTTTTTTTTTTTAAACAACACTTTCGCTATTACAAAATTACATTCATTATCCTTTTAAGAAAACGTACACATGCTACATTACTTGCAAAAACTGTATCCTTTTAGAGGTACGTTAAAAGCTTGCATAAACAAGCATTGGCATAGCCAAAAGGTCTCGCCTTTAGTACCTTATAAGTGTTTAGTTATCCAGCACAATATCTTTGGTGCAACAACATCAACTGTTGCATGGCTAAACACTTATAAGGTCCCAAAGGCGAGACCTATTGGCTATGCCAATGCTTGTTACCTTTGTAATATAAAGGGGCTGTCAGAAGAGAAAGGTAAGGAAGAACAGAATAAAATGAAAAATGTATTTTGTGGAAGGTTAGTATACGAGAAAGGTATTGGCCATAAAGTGAAGAAAAAATAAGAAAAAGCCCAACGTCCTCTATCCAGATACAGTTCCATGCGTTGATCTAAAAAATCCTTTATTTAATAAAAACCCTCTCTGAAATATCTCAACCAAGTGACTGAAGAACTGAAAAAAAGGTATATATATAATATATATATATATATATATATATATATACAATCAGTCAATGAAAGTACATGTTGTGCCAGGTGCAATTGGGTGAACAACTGCCACTGATATGGCAAATCGAGTTTTATGCTTATATATGAACCTCTGTCTGGGCATGTATCTTGATGCATGCATAATCCAACCACAAAGATCGATTCAAATTTCACAGAAATATCAAGGATTTGTTTGTTTATGATGAAACATCCATGAAGATTTTGAGGCGTGCCCAATTAGGTGTAGACTTTTTTGCTCAGGCTATGAAGGTCTATCACTTACTGTTCCTACAGCAAAGCCTCACTCTGTGTGTGCCCTAGGGTTAACCTGCCAAGACTGTGGAGGAAATTCTGAACTACTTCCTGGTGCCCAAAGACTCACCTGGCACACTCTGTGAAGAGCTCCTTGCAGGGATCCTCCATTATTTTCTCGAAGCACACATCCACCAGTTGACTGGACACTTCAGGGATGTACTCTTGACCCTGGAGGTAAACACAGCACATTTACCCCAAGAAATGTCTTTGCACCCCACCTCCACCACACGCAGCAAGCTCCTCACTTAAGAATGTAGAGTCCCACCTCCCCCAGCGAAGCATGGGGTTCAGAGCCCCTCCAGAGCGGACTGCGGGGCGCATACCGTTGGTTTCAGAAAGGTGTCTATCAACATCTGCCCACATTCCTTCCGTTTCTCATCAGGGGTCACTTCATATTCTGCCTGTATTGTAACAAAGAGAAAAAGGAGCATATAAACCAATAAGTTGTTTTTTTATGTGGGCACATGCAACACAAGTGGAAAAGCTGTTAACAAGGAAAAGGTGAGGATAGTGTCTCAACAACTATTAATGAGGTGTTAACATTATGTAAGTCAGCAGAATGTCAATGTTACTGTAAATAGGTTCTGCCAGTCACTTCTCTGCCCTTATTTTCCTCTGAACAACCTGGGAAATTGTGACCACCGTCCCTTTTAGTGCCAATAATGACAGTCTTCATAGGAAACCAAAAGGGTAATGGGTGGTTTGCTTGAATTAATCTCAGCCACTTGTAATTACAAGGGGCTGCATCCCAGTCCATTGTTTATTTGCCTTCTATGAAACTCAAGGCAGAGGCCACTCATACTCACATCAGTCTTGATCCACCTCCAATGAAAACAGAAACAACTACAGATCGTTTTTGGCCTTTTGGCCCATCAGTAAGTTGCAGGGTGAATCTAAGGCTAGGCATGCCAGTTGTGCTTGACAAGTCATGACATCTCCCCCCCCCCCCTCTGAGATAGAAACAAGCCTTTATTTTTGTTAAACTCTTCAAAGGGCGAAGGCAGGATGCCAAAACAACCCTTGTCTATTTGAAGTGCACCCTAAATGCAATATGGAAACCCAGCAGACCGTGTCAAACAGGCTATGACACACTAATGTCAAGAGAGGCCCACTGTGATTGGGGCCCGATTGGCTGGGAAGAAAAAAGGGTTCTGTCCATGTGTCAGCTAACATTTGAATGTTTACAAGTGAGGCCTTTTTGAAGTGCGCCCAAATAATCTTATCAAAAACCTCCGCAGACCTGTTAAGCAGAATGTGACATTCAACCAGGACTTGACACTTAATGTCAAAAAGGATCCTCCCAGCACCCCCTGCATATTCCGTCAGGTTCATTCAGTTGGGTCATCTCTGCCAATTCGGGGTAGCTTATTGTTTGATCATGGGAGCAAGTTCACAACTCATTTCAGTCTATGCAAATGCTGGCTGTGAGAAACTGGAGGCTAAAATGAAGATTTAGGTTCCAGGCACTACAGGCAGGGCAAAGGTCATTTTCCAAAAGTGACTTTTTCGTAATATCTAGTAAAGAAAAAAAAAAGACTTCACCAGTAAACAGTTTTTTTGTAACTATTAAAAATAGTTCTTTCATTATTTTTCTAGCTAGTCCCATTCCCTAGATAGATATTGTTTTAGTATGTAATGTTGCACCCCAGTGCTTTCCTGTGGAACAGCTAATTATGCTACAGTGAAAATAGCTTTTAGGGCTTTTTCACAGTAAGGACATGCTTAACATCAAATTTTTTCATCTACTTTTAAATACCATGCCTACCAATGCCTACTTATGGGTTACATAGTAATTTTTAAAAATAGGGTTTAGGCATGTCAATAGGGTTTATTTTGACGGACTGAATTGCAGTTAAAACCTGCAGCAAGGCCAGAAGTCATGTTTACACTGTCACTGTAGTGGATGGCACAATGGACAATGCAGTCCAACTTGTGACATTTAACCTACAGGCACTGGGTACGCTTTGGTAACATACACTCTGGACTTATAGGTAAGTTAAGTATGCCAATTAGGGGTATGCCTCTTTCAGCATCTAAGGGGGGAGCACTGCCCTTTACAGCTTGTTAGCAGCAGTAAAATCCAGAGTTCTATGGCCAATAAAAAAAATTCAATGCAAAACTCTTAGGAATATCACACAAAAGATGGTCATTTCCAACCAACAGTAAATGTGTTTTCTCATAAACATAAGCCTGTGGTGTGGGTTATTTCTGCAAAAGAGCTGTAAAACAAAACATAACCAACATAGTGGTGAGTACCAGAAGGCACTTCATCCTACTGATCAAAGTACTCATCCATGGAGGCAGTGGAAGAAATGTTTCTTACCACAGCATCCAAAAACCGTACACAACGGAAGAGCCCAGGCTGGGCCTCACAGAACTGCCGGAACAATGCCCTTCCAATCGGCTGCTTCTCACAGAGGCTGACGTAATCTCGCTCTGCAAAAAACAAAAACTAAATGAGTGCTCTGTGACAAGCATGTGCAAAGCCTCTAGAACCTGCTCCCCCCCCCCAAATTAGAACCCGCCCCCACAAATTGCAACCCGCCCCCATCCCCCCACAAAAAAACAAACCAAAGAACCATCCAAAACATAATTTGCTGTTCTACTGGCAGATAGTAATTAAGAACGCATTATGACCCATCCAGACAAACACCTCACTATAAAAAAGGTAACAGCTGCCCTGGTCAAAGGCTTCACATTAATTACAGATTTAGCAGCCATCCATGACAAGGCAATTTATGGAGTACATTACCACTCTGTCCTAACATCACTATACTTACCATTCCTTCTTATCCACAACACTTCAGGCCACACTGATAGAAAACTTCAACTATGTTCCAGGGCATCAAATCAAAATACACTTAATATTACCACGGTAAACTCAATATCATGCATCCAGGACACATCTCATAATACACGATGGGTGTCCAATGTAGGTCCAGCAGGGCCTCGCCACTGCTAAATCTGCGAAATAGCCACGATATCATTCATTTCCATTCATGTAAATTGCATGAAAATGTATTGTATGTGCTTAATCTGAAAATCTGGCATGGACCTATATAGGTCACATCTGTGCTAGACTAGCAACACGTTTCATCACTTGTCCTGGACAGCTCGCCATACTAAAATGCAATATTACTACTCTTTCAGGACATAACCCTTTTGCTTCTCCAGGATGCCATGCAGTAGGACATTAAAAGAGAGCTTCAACATTGTTCCGGGACAGGACACCATACTAAAAACAAGCATTTGCAATGCAATAGGTCTCGCATTTGCGAGAGTTTGAGCTATTGGCATTGTAAGTGACAATGCCTTTCATTTATGTGTAGGTTTTTAAAACAGATAAATAAAAGGCATCGTCATTTACAATGCCAATAGCTTAAACTCTCGCAAATGCGAGACCTATTGCATTGCATATACTTGTAAAAGTGCCTCATGCCGTGCTTTCACTTTAATGGCGGCCACGCCCCTTTCTTTAGACGGGGCTCATCCAAAGAAAGGTGGCGGCTGCCATTAAAGTGAAAGCGCGGTATGGGGTGCTTTTACCAAAAAAAAAAAAAAAAAGTGTCTGTCAAGTTGTCCCTATTGGTTATAAAAATGCAAAAGCGGGCGCCGCGCTGAAACTGTGGCTCCCGGAGACAAAGCAGGCACCCTTGCAGGAAAGCACTTCGTGCTTGAAATAGGGGAAAATCATTAAAGAAAATAGTGCTCACAGACTGTAGATAAAACAAACCGTGTAACACACATAAAAATTCCAGTCCTCATGGGAGGTTGCAAATGCAGACAAGGTGGTACTAAGGCGGGCTACTAAGCCTATTCATGAATCAAAAGCGACCATTTAGAAACGACAGTAACAGGAGCCAATTGAAAAGATGGGCGGAAAATGGGCGGAGCTTCAAGTCCATACCGGAATACAGCATGCCTCGCAGAGCAGCGCATGCGCTGCCTAGACTCGACCTAACAAGACTATAGATCATCCAAGGCAAGTAACCACACTAATCAAGGCAATACTGAGCCCTAGGGACAAGACAATATTAACAAGCATTTGCAATGCAATAGGTCTCGCATTTACGCGAGTTTAAGCTATTGGCATTGTAAATGACAATGCCTTTTATTTATGTTTTAAAAACCAAAACATAAATAAAAGGCATTGTCATTTACAGTGCCAATAGCTCAAACTCTCGTAAATGCGAGCCCTATTGCATTGCAAATGCTTGTTTTACCTAGCCATGTTGCAGGGTGCAGAACCATATGTGGCCAAAAGAGGTCGCATGGGACCTCTTTTGGCCACATAGTACTGCACCCTGCAAAGTTGGAGTTATTGGCATTATAAATGCCAGTGTTTTTTGCCTAGCCATGTTATAGGGTGTAGTATCATATGTGGCCAAAAGAGGTCCCATGGACCTCTTTTGGCCACATATGGTACTGCACCCTGCAGTAGATATGGTAAATCCACCCTACCCATAATACATTGCATGCAAGACAGTACCACGAGTACATTCAAATAGCTATGTCCATACATAAAATTAGTAGCTTTGATATGTGACAAAATAATTATTTTAATTCCGGATTAGGTTCTACTCTGTGTGGAGCTGATAAAGGGAAATTTTATATAACGCCTCATATAAATGTGAGATGTGCTAGTGAGTAAAGTAACCACTGCAAGCTTTCCTCGAGGCGAAAGCCTGTGTTCTGTCTAAAGCCCATTAAGAAAATAGTGTTCTGTGGCTGTACTTAATACTTAGGGAGTAATAATACATAAAACAAGGCTGTACTTAAAACCTCGGGAGTAATGACTCATCTAACAAGGGATGTTCTCATTGGATGTTACAAGAAGAGACAAGGTGGTACTAAGGAGTAACTACTAAGCCTATTGATCAATGAAAAACCACCATTTACCAAGGACAGGAGCCAATTAAAAAGATGGGGCAAAAAGATTAGTTTTGGTTTATTTGCAGTGGAATAATTATATTTGCATAGCACTATTGTCAATGGTATAAAAAAGCAAAAGTAAAAAACACTGTCATCTTCAATGCCAACAGCTCAAATGCGAGACTCACATTTGCTGGAGTTATTGGCATTATAAATGCCAATGTCTTTTTACCTAGCCATGTTGCAGGGTGCAGTACCATATGTGGCCAAAAGGGGTGCCAGGGGACCTCTTTTGGCCGCATATGGTACTGCACCCTGCAGAAGATATGGTAAATCCACCCTACCCTTAATGCATTGCATGCAAGACAGTACCACGAGTTCATTAAACTAGCTATGTCCATATATAAAATTAGTAGCTTTGAAATGTGACAAAATAATTATTATATTAATTCCGGATTAGGTTCTACTCTGTGTGGAGCTGATGAAGGGAAATTAATAGAAGGTCTCATATAAATGTGAGATGTGCTAGTGAGTAAAGTAACCACAGCCAGCCTTACAGAGGACATAGCTTGTGTTCTGAAAATCCACCATTTACAAAGGACAGAGACAGGAGCCAATTAAAAAAATGGGGCAGAACGTTTAGTTTTGTTATTTGCAATGGAATTATATTTGCTTTGCACTATTGCCAATGGTATAAAAAAGCAAAAGTAAAAAACATTGTCATTTTCAACACCAACAGCTCTAACTTTAACACATTCGAGACCTATTGCATGGAAATACAATTGGTCTTGCATTTGTTGGAGTTACTGGCATTATGAATGCCATTTTTCTTTTATCTAGACATGTTGCAGGGTGCAGTACCATATGTGGCCAAAAGAGGTCCCAGGGAACTTCTTTTGGCCCCATATGGCACTGCATCCTGCAGTAGATATGGTAAATCCACCCTACCCATAATGCATTGCATGCAAGACAGTACCACAAGTACATTCAACTAGCTATGTCCATATATAAAATTAGTAGCTTTGAAATGTGACAAAAGAATTATTATATTAATTCCAGATTAGGTTCTACACTGTGTGGAGCTGATGAAGGGAAATTAATAGACGGTCTCATATAAATGTGAGATGTTCTTGTGAGTGAAGTAAGCACTGCCAGCCTAGCTTAGGACCAAGTGTGTGTCCTGCCTGCAGCCTTTTAAGAAAATAGTCCCTTGAGGCTGTAATTAAGACCTAGGGAGTAACAACACATGTAACAGGGGTAGTCCTCATGGGAGGTTACAAGAAGAGACAAGGCGGTTACTAAGGAGGGACTACTAAGCCTATTGACCAATGAAAAGCCACCATTTACAAAGGACAGGGACAGGAGCCAATTAAAAAGATGGGTGGAAAGTGGGCAGAGCTTTATGCACATATCCTGAATACAGCATGTCTCGAAGAGACAGCGCAAGCACTGCCTAGGCGAGACCAAAAAAAGATACTACTACCTTTCTAGGACAAGACACCAAGGACAGCACCACCCAACACACTGCCAGGTTTAGGTTTGTGGGTATTGTTTTTAAAAAGCACATCCACGCTTGAAAGGCACGTTGACAATAACGAGATTGTCCAAGAGTGGAAAGTTCATGGAGGCTGAGGCCCAACACGCAGAACTCTCTTCCAGCACAAGACACCATTCTCAACAGAAACTCGCCCAAGACACCAGTGAAAACACAGTGCTACCACTTACCAGAACAAGACACCACAACAGATATTATCTGTCTCACGGAAGAGGACACAGACCCCCCCTAGGGAAAGACAACACACTAAATGCAACATCAGCATTCTCCCAGGAAACTATCGTAAACCCATCAATAATTGTGCCACGACAAGAGATCAAACTCTTCCAGGACACTGCACCAAGACAATTCACCACACCATAGTAATCTAAGCACAAGGCTACTACTCCCTCATGGCAAGAACACGCTGAATATAGCACTGGCGCTCTTAGAATAATCCACCAGCCATGGCACACAGATCTACCCCTCTACCCTGTCTAAAGACCACCTTCAATGAAACGTTCTCTTACAGCTACAAACTAAGCACAGAATTGCAGCACGTTCATGATAAGAATTCACAATCAACTCAACCTAACTGCTCTGTCAGGAGGAGAGTTCACACTAAAGGCACCATTTTGCGCAGTGGACGGACGCATACACGGGCTGCATAGGACACTTGACATGAGACAGGATTCCCGTTCATTCTTCCAAGATAGGGACTCGCATCCATCCATCCACTCTCTGAGTTCACTTAACTTGGGAGACCACCACTCAAAGCTTGGGAGCTTCTGTCCACAAGTTTTCCTCGACAAACTATAATCTTCTGATCTCTTAAATACAGCGACACATTGCCGACAAGGGGGAAGAGCTGTAAGCTATTTTATCCTCAGTTTCGGTAGAGACCGCTTTTAAATGCCTCTGCGTCTCCAACTGCGCCAAAAGCAGACAATCTAGGCCTCGGCAGGCGTATAGTAGAACGCGCAGTATAAATGATCATACGGTACCATGTTAAGTGACTGCATCCGGAAACCTTGCTGAAGTGTGCTGTCGTTTTGTATTCTGTTCAGTGTGGGGATAGCACCATCTCGTGGACAGTACAGGAACTTTAGCGATGGCAATGGAAATTATGTCGCTGTCCACCACCCTGACATGACAGTTCAGCATCTACTCCCAGGTCCGTTTTCACACTTGCTAGGTTTGCATTCCTGTGTCAGTATAACGCCTTTATGAACTATTTTTGATGCATCGCTTGACGGCTACAAGAAGGGAACTCCTTCATTTTGGCGATTTGAGTGTAAAATTAAGTTACCCCTGAGCAGCTACAAGTAATTTTAGCTAGTGTCCTCTCCAGCCGCCCCCACACAGAGCTAGAAGGACAGACCTCAGCTCGCAGATCTTTACCTCTGTAATATTTATAGTAGTAGAATGTCTGCATTTTTGGAGACCTCCCCTCTAGTCTGGACTATACCAACATTTGTCTGTAGTAAGTACTCCTCGCCAGTTGCTGTGTGACTTCTTTATTACCAAGGTACAGAGCAGAGCAGTAACGGTCCGCCCAGTACTCCAGTCTCCTTCAACTTCCGCTCACCACCTCCAAGAATCCCTGCAAAGCAACAGAATCAGAAGCCATTTACAAAGGCACAGGGTAATACGAATTAACCCTGGGCGTAGTTCGCCGAGTTTTGCTAGGCAGAACTCCACGAAGTGACAAACAAACTCTGCGGAGTTCCGCAAGTGGCGGAGTGCTGCGCAAACTGCAGTTCACACTGGTCTTCCTGCCGCTCGGGTAGAAATTCTACCCGAGTGGCAGCTCGTGCTCGCGAGCTCGGGAAAAAACAAATTAATACGTGGATCTTGCTCCATCTTCGCAGTTGTCCCGTGTACCATGCCCAACCAATTTATGATTCTGGAGATGGGATCTTCAGACCTGAATAGACTACACCAGGTGCGAGCTCTAGAACGGCCCAATCCTACATAAGGCCCCCAGAGAAATGCCCACAGTGCTCCAGATGAGGCCTCCAGAACTTGTCAATCCACAACAACTTCTCCAGGTATCGACAGAAGATTACAGAAGAGGCCTTATGTAGTGGGCTTAATACTTCAGGTGTAGCACTACAGAACTGGACACAATTTCCCAAATGAGGTCTCCTCTCAGACGATTTAAAAAGTAGTAAGACGACTTCTTTTGCTCTGCTAGTTACATGACAATCTCCCAACCCAATTTTGGCGTGGCTAGGGAACAGAAATGCATCAAAGTACGATGATGGAGATCACCGTAACAATCTTTACAATATATTTTTAATTGGAAAAAATGCACTAACTTAAAGAAAGCTTATAGATAAGAGGCAATATTTTCACATTTGTCATTTTCATTTTAAAAGCACCGTCTGTAAGCCAAATAAAGCAAAGTTCATTTGACTGAAAACACCATCATTTAAAACTTAAAGAAAAAAAATCATCAACAAAACAGAGGGGAGGGAATTGGGGCTTTTGTTTAGGCTCTAAATAGAGCTTAAAAGTACACTGTCTCATATGCCAGACCAGATCATCAAGCAGCGGTTTTTTGAAGGAAAGCAGAGTAAGGATCTGAAGTCACAAAATTCTTCCTATGCCTTTAGAACACAGGCAGGCTGGTGGGATTTTTTTCAATACAAAGAGAATACTATGGGTGTGCAAAGTTAGGAAACTCCCAAGGTTTTGTTTAACCTTTGCAAGAGCATGGCTCCTGAAGTGTAAAAGAAAATGACTAGTTTTGTGACCTTTTGCTGTAGCAAAAACACTTCTATCTCCTACAAGGAGACACTGGATAGACTGGCGCTACTTGGAAGTCGCTTCACACCAGATTCCCACCCGGGGAAAGTCCAGAGTCTAACACAGTCCCATACAATTTGCTCTTGAGAGCCTCAACATTCCTACAGCCACCTTCCCAACATGAGCTGTCCCTATGGAGCAATTCCCTGCGGCCCCAAGCTACCCTGGCTCTCCACTACCCCATACCATGATACCTATGAAGGGATCATTGCAGCAGTCACCATCCAGTTCTTGCAGCAGGAAGTCACAGGAAATGGTCACTTTCAAGGACTGAACCAGTTTAACTTCACCTCGGGCAAAGTCTGGAAAGTCTGCCCTCGTTTACCCAACTTTGCAAGTAAACGAAAATACTCTGCACGCCCCTGCGATGGAGAACTTGGATTATAAGTAACTTCTACATCACAAGGTTCTCCTTTATATACATAAAGAGTAGATTAGAAGAATAAGCTGAAAAAACATTGCCTCAAGGATTGAGAACAAAAACTATGTGAAAATAATTAAATGTATGAAATATTTACATGGGAAAGTATGACCTTCCAGGGTGTTCATCTTGGATTCAGAATCTAATCAATGGTGTTTAGCAAAGGAATGCCTTTTGGGACACAGAGGGCCCAAGTAACAAAGGCAATCTGAGACAAAAGTCTAACTTAACGACTTTTGGTCTTCACAGAGGTCATTTAACGAGTCCTATCTTTACTTCCGCAGTCGGGCCGGAATCTCCGGCTTGGGCCATACTCTCCGGCTCAAAGAGTAGACCCAGTGTTTGATAAATAATACCCTGGGATGTTTAATTATCAGGTGGGAAAAATATCACCAATTATAGGTTTTCCCATATTAACGTGGACCAAAATGCAGACTGTGTACTTTCCAAATGAAAATGAATGAGATTTCGGCACCTGAACAAACAATCGAATTCACAGAGCCACTCCTAATGAGGGTCCGAGTCAGAACTGTAATATGAACACAGAGAAAATGTAATGTATGTGAAAACCTATACCCTCTGTAGGAGCCAGTGGTAAAGGGGGTCATAAAACATGGAGACCCACTGATGCAATACAAGGAGAATATAGGGCTATAAGACTTACCACCAGGATGTGAAGACAGATGGAAATAACAGCATCAGTGTACAGTATTACTTAAAGTTCTTGGTTAATCTTCCCAAAAAGCGGAAGATCTCAGTGAAAAAAGGGGCCTGACCAGCAGTCAAGTGATATTCATTAGAGTAGCTGGTGGAAAGACACCGATCACACTAGTTTTCAGTAGATCGTGTTGAAGTTATAGCAAAGACTTAGAATGGTGTGCATCCGAAAACCTGTGTGGACATGGATTTCCTGTGGGTCCAAATGGTAATGGGTTGAGAAACTGGAAGGGATTTTCTTACACTTAAGATATAGAAGTTAAAGTGAGGGGGCTTATGTCCTCATTATGAGTGATCTGGAGTTTCCTGGCCTGGAATTATCGGGTCCACAAACAATGAACCTGGTTGCCCAGAGTCCTCAAATTAGACACACTAATTCCTGGCCCAGAGACACTGCACCCATTTTCAGAGGAGAGTTGATGGCAGGGGAGCAACTGCAAGAAGGAGCACAACCTAGCAGTGCCTGCCACCTAGAGCAACGGTCCAGAGCATTGCCAGAGTCCAGGATTGACCAGTGATTCCAATCCCTCCCTCTTTGACCCACATCCATAAGCAGAACAGCATGGGCCATGCACAGAAGGCCGAGACACACAGGGCCCTCAGGGAAAGGCAGGGCAGGATGGAGGTGGGAATAGACAATACTGCCCCAGCTGAGCCGCGTCCTGCATCTTCACCTGCCCAAGAGACTGTTCACAGCTCCATACTAATTTACCTCCTCCTCCAAGCAAGTGTTAAATTGGTGCTGATTTGGAACCAGTATTTGACTGGAAGGGGAAAACAAGCCACTTTGGACTTAGTAGATTTAATAGTAAGAATCATTCTCCTGTGTATTAAATATGGCACCACAACAGACCTACAAAGGGAGGAATGGGGAGGGAGGACGGGCGTTGGGGTTGGTACACTTGGTGCTCCAATATATCAGGGCAGAAAGATCCGTTACAAAAACCTTAATGCCCTCCTAATGCCTAAGATATAGCGACACTTTTGGGCTGGAGATGAAGGATCTCTTCATGTAGAAATATAAGATTATTATGGAAAGAAAAGAAGAGTGGCTTCTGAAGAGTATCCTATTGTGATGGGACATAGAATAGGTTAATGTGCGAAGACCTGCAAGCTCACTAATCTTTTTAACCAAGTTAAGATGCCCAAGAACTCCACTTTTGAGGAGAATTACTGGAGCCCTTATTTAATGATGGATACCAAATGGGCCCAACTACCTTAGATAGGACAATGTTTAAATACAAGGGAAAAGAACGTTTTGTAAATGAGCGAGAAATCTTTGAACACAAGCATAGTGAAGAAAAATGCCAGTGATGAGAAATTCCTGCAGGCAGCAATGGAAGAACTTTCATAGGAAAAAATATTAAAGGCTGGAGTTGGTGAAATAAAGATAAGGCAGTACCCATCTCTTCTTGGGAAGCTTTTGGATGAACTGATTTCTTTAGACACCAGGTTCATAATGTCTTCCACTAAAAAGCATAAGAAAACAACACGAAAGGACTTTTTGACTCTTACAAGATATTCATGCAGTCATCAGGAAGGTTTAGGTGGTTGTACAGAAGTCACTCTGGAGCTGGATGATCAAGCTCAGCAAAGACAGGCCAGAGAGGATTCTTGTCTGTCATCCTGGAAAAAAGGAAGCCTTCACATAGGCCTAATATATTGGTGGATACATATGTGGAACAAGTCTCACTAGCACCATTGTATTGGCTAGTCAGGGCAATGAGAACCACAGTCACCTTGCTTTGTATTTAAGAATGAAACTCTTGATAGGAGAGAAAATAGACAAAAAAGCAATTTGAAGCCTGGATGTAGTCACAGCATTTTTGATTTACTACAGGGGCAAACAAATTGATATATGGAGTTCCCAAGTCTTCTAAAATATTGGAAGCACCCTGGATGTTAACCACCTTTTGATGTTTTTCCACGATGAGCTTGCCAAGTTCATCTGCCTTCAAATTCTGTTGGCCTACGAGGTGTGCCAGCATCACAGTGCTATGCCTTGTTAGAGATCAGAGGCAGAGCGTCTGTGCTTCCATCACTAGAACTCTCCATTTGTTTTCAATCTGACTGTTGAGGCAATGCACCATAGTGGTGTTGTTCATCTGAAGGGTAGATGTGGAGATCAATGAGAGGAAGGATTTCAAAGTGAGGTGAACTGCTCTCAGATCCAGCATGTGAATGTGATACTCCTGTCCAAAGGAGACCAGGTCACCTGATCTGAGAGGTTGCCACCATATTGCTCAATCAACACAACATTGACATATGGTAAAGGCAATTTCTTAAATGAAATGCTCGAAAGCATATTCTTCTTCGTGCATAATCTGAAAGGAGGTGAAGAGGAATCATTCAGGTGAATTTTGACCTACCAAACTCTTGTGTGCGGCCACAGATCTTGCAGACACTCTTGTAGGACGTCTAGCAAATACACCTTTCAAAATACAGGATGCCGCGGGTTCTAGGAGAGAGGAAACTAGCCTGTCAGAAAGAGACTTCTTTGGGTCTGGACATTTGTTCTGGATACACTATTGTCTATCCTCTGAAAAACACTTTTGCAATGCATTTGTCCAGTGCTGCCCCTCAAGTACTGGGTGACCTCAACAGGTTGTAGAATTGTTTATGCCAATTGAACCAGCCAAACAGGAGTCAAGAGCTCTTTGAAAACGGTTTGTTGGAGCTTGGAGAATGCCTGCCTGGGGAGCACACATCAGTCTAAAAGATAGAACCTTGCATTGGCAGGGAGACATCCCTCTGAGGAATCTTGCGGCTCTTTTGTATGTTTGGCATGCAGGGATGTAAAAGAATGGGTCTTGTAGATCTATTGAGTACATTAAATTGCCGGTTTCCAGATTTATTATAGGGAAATACTCCATACAATATATTTGGAGCATATGCCCTTGTTCCTTTATTTTTGAAGCCAACTCCTCTGCATTCTTTTGTGCGAGATAGCCCTTCTCACATCTGATCATTCAGGGCATTGTTATCAATACCCTTGGTGGTATGCTACGAGGAGTGGAACAAAATTGTATTCTGTATGCTGCACAATATTGAGCAATTATCTGCCTCTTGTTATCCTCTACAACAAGAGGAAACAACTGAAAATATGTATCCCACCCCTACCGCGTGGTGGCTGGAAATGGTAAAGTAATGAAATCGCTTTTTAAGGGAGGAAGACTTTCACGAGGTTGAGGAAACGCTCTGGGATAAAATGTCCCTCTGGGAGCTTTTTGCCTGTGGAAAAAGGGAACATGCTCATGGGAGCTTTGCAGCTCCTGCCGTCTTTTCCAGTAGGAAATGTGGGAACATCTTTTACTCCTCCAATAGCCTTTAAGGTGTATCTTTCGAAATTCTTTGCATTTCCCAAGACCAACCAATTTCAGTTAATCAGCTTTCATTCACTGGATTTCATTGTCTGCATAGGTGGTGAAACGAGGAAATGCTATGCCAGTGGGCACCAAAGACAATTCAAAGCCTGGAGATCTTGATAAAATACTGTGGCATTATCATCATTAAGCCGCAAGATCTATCTAATATTTTGCTGCACCTACCGATTATGTGGACATTGCAAGTGCTTCTTTTAAAACATCTCTGAATTCCCAGCCACTTTCTTCAATGTTCAAAAATTACTCCATTGCATCCCGTAGGGCTCCATTTCACCAACCCAAAAGAGCAGAGGACCTAGCTGCCTTCATGAAGTTAGCACATGTGCATCATTCTTTTCCCAGATAATAATCCTTCCTGTTCTCCTTCAAAGGGGAGCTGTAATGTAGCACTTTATAGAAGACAAGACTACAAAATCTGGAGATTGTTTGTCATGGATAAAAAAAAGTTAAGAATGTGCATGCTTGAATTACTTCTATAACCTTCCATGTATAGCTTTAGTGGAGAAGCGTGTAAAAAAAAAAAAAAGTCTGCAAAATTGGTTCTAACAAATGTGATAAAACGGTCTAGTTTTGGGCTCCGGGGCTCATCCAGACGGGTTTATAAAAATTACAGAGGAACAGCTTCAACGTTGAGATACTTTACTACTCGATTTATCAATGTGTTGCCTATAACCATAATTTACTGTAGCAGTCTGAGAAGTTAGAGAGTTCAATGTTCTTAGAAAATATGTGCTCATCAGTGGTACCAGCCATGGATGTACCTTCTCCAAGGTGGGAGAGGAAGAGTTGGATCTCACCCAAAAGACGTTCTTGTCTTGGTCTTTCAGGAGGGGGATGCTTCCTTTTCATGTCTCAAATGGGATTACTTCCCTCAAACAAGGTTGCCGGAGGATCTTCCTTTTGTTTCTTATTGGAAGACTTCTCAAAATATCACTTCTACGCCTCGTGACTTTAGTTTAAAACAGTCACAGAATTAAGGCGTCCTCATTTAACTAAAAGAGCTGGAGGTCACACGAGGGGTGTGAGGCAGCCGCGGTCTGTGCAGGTAACAGTGGTGGGGCCGTGTGTGGGGTGGGGGGGGGGTGTCGGGGGATTTTGAGGGTCGATGCAGATGGAAAATTAAATAAATACATTTCCCTCGTCATCGTCCATCGGAATCCTCCCCACCCAGCCCCATCGCTGTTACCTGCATGGGCCGCGGCTGGTGTGAGGCTGTATTGCATCCTGGGAGTTTTAAAGCTATAGTGGAGGGGAGGAAAGGAGGCACTGGATATATTCAGGCAATTAGTGGTGGGATTGAGCGGGGGAAGGATACAGCTTTGCAATCCATTTGAGAATATTGCTTCCCCAGAACAGCTGTACTGAAACATTTGAAAGGCTCTTGGGTGATCACAATCAATCAACACTTCCCAAAAGCAGATTTTACAGTCAAATGGAGCTTTGTAGGTCTTCTGGTCATCAGGTCAGCTTCCCCTTGATTGTACAGGCCGTCTCAAAGGTAAATTCCTCTCTACATAGCATAGTTCACAGCAGCAAGACTCCACAGAATCTTGTCAGATTAAGGCAGAATCTGTAGCTTGAGAATGCGAAAGAAAACTCTAGCCTGCAAGTGTTATAAATGTGTTTGGGGGTCATATTTTGGACATCTTCCCGTAATACACAAGGCGTGAAGAAATGCAACTGCCGAATGTTAATGATCACCAATGGTTGCTGCCACTAGACTAGATTTTTGTTTGCTGAGTATTTTTATGTTTGTTGAGTAATATGTGGTCTACTTACAACAGCACTGTATATAGCCTGTATAGGTGGTTATAATGCGGATTCTGGGGTAGCTTCAGAAAAATGAACTGTGTTGTCTCATTCTCCAGTCATTTGCATCCCACTGTTGTAAAACTATGGTGAATTTCAAGCTCTGAAATGACTTTACGAACACATGCTGATGCCCCAAGAGTAAGTCTTGCTAGTACTAGTCTTCACTAATTCTCCTTCCCCCAACCCTTCTGGTCATTCTACACTAACCACAGACCCCACCCCGGATATTGCAACCTGCATCAGTGACAGTTTTGCTTGAGGAAACTGTGGTTTCCGGCGCCTGAGACTGCAACACCAGGGTGTGCTTTAACAGTACAATTGTTGCGGAAGGCAGCCGTTCCCCAGCCAACTAGAACTTGCAATGAACTGTGCTACTTGGCATTTCCACAATCACACAACAAAAAACACCCATTCATTCCAGATATTCATGAAGGTAAAGAGATGAAAGACCAGTGTGATCCCAGCTTTTATACCCACTGTGATGGTCCACCATGGGCCAGCACAGGCAATACATTAGATTCACTCCAGGGGCAGTGTATAACATTTTCTTATTTAGAAAACATTAGTTCATCATCAATGTACTTCCAATGCAGACATGTTTCTACCGGTACCTTAGCAAGAGACGGGTGGGAAAAGGCCCATGGTAGAATGATACATAATTGCAGTACACAGGAAGAATAGCTTGTGGTAGTGCTTAATTTGTAAAACAAAAACATAAGTGGCAGGGCCCTCATCAGGAGGCCACTGCAGCTTGCTCCACCCACTGCCCCAGCCGCCAATGACTTTCCCAATACAACTACTAACCATCATACTCCTAGAAGTTGGACAATTTACTGTTCCACGCCAATAAAACTATAAGAATGGCTTGACTGGCAGGTATCTGTTGTTTTTAATGTATACTGAATCAATAAACCATTATTGTTGTGCTAATTTCTAAACTGGACAGAGCACCACCATGTGGCAGACTGCTTTAAGTGCCGGTGTTGACAATTAAGTGCCGGTGCCAAGCCCTGGAAACTACCGGCTCAAATTAAGCACTGGCTTGGGGGTCCTAGTGCAGAAGTGGTAGGTGGTAGAACAGGTCAAAATTGTGCGATACATATCAGGATTGAGATGTTCAGGCAGATGTGCTGCCGTTTTTATACTGCAATAGCAGGAGGAGTGGCAGGTCAGGGTGGCAGCGTACTGGAGCTCGTATGGGTTGTAGTCCTGGAATAGACCAATGCCCTGCAGGTCAGATTAAGGGACACAGACCAAAATGCATATGGTGCTTTGTCTGGAATGGCAAGAATAGCAGCACTAAGCTGCAGGGGATACAATGGCACTTCAGATGGGCCTCTGTAGGGTGTACTCGGCAACTGCATGCTTTAGCCCTGGTCTAATGAAAGTACTAAACATTCATGGCGCCTCCAAACATGAAGTGCAAATGAGAATGGTGAACAGGCACAACACACACAGAGCATCTTCACCTCCCTCACTCCATCTCACTTCCATCTGCACCTCAGTGCTCTTTCCAAATTAGTCACCAGATAGAAGAATTCAGCACCCAAATGGTCAAGATACTTAGTATTTGCCAGAACGCAGTGCCACAGATTCAGAGCAACTTCTTGTGTGGAATCAATGGCACCATGCATACACATCACCAAAAGCATAACCAATACAGAGCAAAAGTCACAAAAGAGCGGATCACAAAGGCAGACTTAATCTTGCTGTTTATCACAGTATATCCATCAGGTTTCACAGGCGACTAAGCAAAGACCCAAATTGTGTGCCTTGGAATATATTCAGTATCAAAGAGGAATTCTATACTTGAGATTCTGCTGGATCTGAACAGAACCTTGGTTCGGAAATTGGCACGCATCTAAAACTGCATAACATTAACTTTTAATCCAAGCACCAGACAGAAGTTACGGATTAAAGCCACAAGAGCCCTGGGACTGCACTGGAAATAGGAAAACCTAGGGTAACAACAGCAGGAGTGCTCGATTTATTAGGTGTTGCACAATGTTGGATAGTGTCATGGGAGGAGAAGGCATGATTCCTCCCCTCGCCCCACGCTAGGTCTTAACAGTCAAACATGCAGCTTGCCCCTCTGCCCAGCTCAAAAGCAAGATGAGTCACTGCAAATACGCCTAGAGCAGGTAAAACAGTAATGTCTCTCCAGTTTTGCCAAGATAAGCAGGCGGTTGGATAAGGGACATAGGCTTGCAAGGAAGCCACTGTCACTAGCTTTTTCAAGATTGGTGATTTAAAGGTTGTTTTCAGTTGTAGGAGGAAGGCCATCTATTCAAATATCACAAGGGATTGCACTTAAGCTGCTCATTGTGACAAAATCTTACAGTTGTGATGACAGAGTTGAGCTTACCAATACAAAGGTGGTATTTGTAATTGAGCTTTCAATATCATTAGTATCCATCATTTGGAAGAAGATTGCATATGGGAGAGGCACTTTCACACCTCATACCCGTTTCTGTCACTGGTGCATTTCTTTGCCTCCTCATATATTAGTGGCAGTGTGTTACATGTATTTGTAAAGCACAACTCCTACTAGCGTAGCATCGTAACGCAGGTGCCCTGCCTGGAGCAGACTTCAAGCTGGGATGAATGAATGTGTGCGGTTAGAAAGATGCAAGGCTGGAAAGAACCACAAGATAGAGGAGGTGCCTCAACAGCCCCTTGCATCTCTTCCGAAAAGCAGACATCCAGGTGGAATACAGAGGCAGCTAGGAATTACTCAAACCTAAAACCCAAGTCAGGGCCACCCAGATATAAGACGTGAACATCCGGATCAGATCCTCTTAAAACACTGCTAAGGTGCAGGCATGCTGGAAAAGGGGTTTATTCTTTGGCAATGTAGGGCAGAGGAGCAGCTCTCCACCTCTCATTGAATCCATCTAGAGCTGCAGCTCTCAAATCAAATAAGAGGTGGAACAGTGGTAGGATCACTTAAGTATCAAAACCAAGAACAGTCTCCCAAGGGAGAACTATCAGTTTTTATCCTCTAGCTACTAGTGGCCTGCCAGCAAAGATGAAGAGTATAAATATAAAGATAAAAACAGCACCTTGAATCAGAAAGAAAAGTAGCTATAATGGTAAAGCAACACAGATTATTAGTGGGGCTGCTCAATAAGTGGGATTATTCTGCCAGACAGGGATCTTAACTGATCTTGTGTATTTGGCCCCTTTGTCTCTGGGGATTGTGGTGGTGGTTCAGTAAAGAAGGCATGTGATTAGGTCACTAGGGGGTGGGGTTGCAGGAATCCCAGGCCCTTTCAGGCACAAGAGAGTTGCCTAGAGCCCAAGAAACTATCTTCTTTGCTCTTCGTATGCCTGATAGTCTACTTAAAAGGTGAAATGCTTAGCGCTACATCCTAGTAAGGAAGCCGCAGATGTGTTAACCTGTGTTTTATGGAGGGAGGAGAGAAGTGATGAGGGCCAGGGGAGGACTCTGAAGCCAACGAGACCACTTTGGGTTGACGCCACAAGAACTCTTTAAAGGAACTCATGGCCTTTTATCAAACAAACTCCTCCCCCCATCCCCATACGTAAACCCAACGTAGAAGCAAGTGATTGGATCCCTGCATGTAATCACTAGAGCTTCAGTTCACTTGTGACAATGCTAAAGTCCTCAAAGCTAATGATGCTTCTCTATGACTGATACAAAAACCAAACAATATGCCTCAGCAACAAGTCAAGAGAAAGCTACACAAGAGTAGGTCAACCCTTTGAGCACACTTCTTCATAAGGTGTGTGCAGACTCCCAGATGTATGCTTCGCCGTACACACTGAAGTTTGACCTGTTCCAAGTGCATCATTATCTGCAGCGAAGACCTGTGGCTTGATGGTCAAGGTCTCTGGCCTCAGAGTGTCAGATGAGGGGGGGGGGAGGGAGGAGGAGGAGGAGAGCGAGGAAAGGAAGGAGTGAGAGAGAGAGGGAGGAAAGGAAGGAGAGAGAGGAAAGGAAGGAGAGAGAGGGAGGAAAGGAAGGAGGGAAGGAGAGAGAGAGAAAGAAAAAAGGGAAGGGGAGAGAGAGAGAGAGAGGAAGGAGGGAGAGAGAGAGAGACAGACAGACAGACAGACAGACACACACACACACACGGAGTGCCCTGACTAAATCTTTAACCATTGAAGCAAATTCACTTCAATTGATGAAATCTACAATTTTATATGCAACTTCCTTTGAATTTCATGCTATAGTCAATAGAACAGTTCTATTTGCGTGATTCAGCAATATCCCATCATCCAGGTACAGCACACCATTCAGTTATCAGTACTTTGTTTTCCATTACTTCAGCAAGTATTGAAGTACTGAAAATTAAGATGTTATTTAAGGATCTGATTCAAGTTTTCCCTCATGAACACAGAAGCTTTGCTAGACACCATCCAGAATGAAGCACTTAGCAGACACGCTGCACACTGGCATAGCATACATTTCAAGAACATGCTGCACTTTAAGTTTCACAATCAGCAGATGGTGAGGAACTTCTGCTTTGACAAGGACAGGAAAAGCTGTTACTAAGTGCAGAGACTAATGTTTTTTCCGTTTGTACTCTTGTTGTGCACATGTTCCGTTTGAAAAAGCACAACCATAACCAAGTAAAACTGGGCGTTGCTAGCACAGCTGCTTGTTCTTTAAGAATCAACTAGAACCAGGTAAAATAAATGTAGAAAAAAAGTAAAGTTGACTATTGTTGGGATGAAAGTCCCTGGCAGGGCTTAGAAAAGCAATGTTCTTTACACTGTGCCCTTTTTCTGATTAGCTCAGTGTTTTTTTAATCATCAAGTGAACTGGACACTCGTGGAGTCTCTTGAAGGTGCTCCATTTCCTCCCTATTCTGTTCATCAGGGCTGTGCTCCGATGTAAGTGTACATTCTTTCTGAGGAAGGATGGCTACTGTCCCCATAACTCAAGCTAAGCAGTCAACGCCATGTAACCAAGTACAAACTCCTTCCCAGATCCTCCTCCCCGAAACATGCTCTACCCAGTGAGCGAGAGCAAAGTGGGAGCAGTTCACCCACCAGCACAGGTAGAAGTGTTTGAACATGGAATAATGCAAACTCAATGATTGGCTCTGGTTTCCATCCTAGGCCAAGAGAGGAGAGTAAGCACATGGAAGATAGTCGGGATGGATATTGACCTGCAGCCTAATGTGGGTGGAAGATATTTGACAAGGAGCTGAACGCTCCTTTCATGGTGGCTCTTTCATGGTAAACCCAAGTCTGAGAGGTCTGCATGAAGACTTACTGCTTTGACCTGTGGATAATTGAAATGAGGAGACTGCAGGTCTGAAGAAGCCGATCTGATAAGCACATGATCGAGCAGACTAGATCTTTGTAGAGAATGTGTCAACTGCTATCACACAGGAGCCTTGAGATCCACGCAGCCCAGCTGGCCAGAAAAAGGAACAACTTAAGAGTATCATCTGGGTGGTAAAGCTGCATGGTTGCTTGCCAATGAAAGAGCTGGTAGGCCTCCATCACCCCCATGTACTTGTATGGAGGCTGGATTGCCCTACCTTGTCAGTCACAGAAGGAAACCCGCTTCACACCCTCACCATGGGTCTGGTTCTGCTGGCTGGAGTGGATAGCCCCAATACCGGACCTCTTTGAACCATCCTTCTAGACCTATAGTTCTGGAGATTTTAACTTTATAGCTCTGCTCATGCTTTAACACTGAAATCAACTCCCTCGTAGGAACTGGCAAACGCTGCGACTATCGTGGGTATTTCCACCACTGGAAAATATTGACCTTCATCGCTTTGATCCAGGAATGGGGCCCCTAAAGTTGTTATCCAGTGAAACTCCGTAGTGCCTGTTGGCCCAATTAAAAGAAGCACAACCAGCAGGACCCTAAATTGGTTCCACACACAGTGACATTGACACGTACTTTCCAGGCAAAAGTGAGTGGACCCCAGTGTCACCACTAACTACATCATCAGAGCACCAGTAACTTTAGTCGGTGGGCCTTGTTTGCCTAGTGAGTTTCTGGGAATCACATTTTTTGGGGGAAATATTTTATTTATATTGAATACTGGAAACTCAGCAGTTGAGGCATAAGTGCACCAAGTAATCTGGTGCGGTATACAAAGGTGGACCTGTATGACATTTTGGTACCTAGTGCTCAGAACAGAACCAAATCCCTTGCAGGACAACACAGAGTGAAACAAAGCTTCTTCTTTGTTATGAAAAGATTTAGTTACATTGTTCACATAAATTCAAGTTTATATTACAGACATTTATCAAAGAAGAAGCTATTTCAATTGGACACTCAGACCTTACAAGAATCCCAAACAAGTTCCAACTCCTTAAGGGCTGTTTTCCAAAGTGTCTCCAAGTGGGACACCTGTATAATAAATATGAAAGGTACATACAATACTGTTCTTCAGTACTGTGTCAAAATGGAAAGAGATGCTTTCTAGAGGCTGTGTACTATGAACACAAGGTAAACCTGAAACTGAATACAATTTTTAGAAAATAAATGGAATGCGTCACATATACACACAAAACCTTTTATTACAAATGTTTACATGTAGCCTTCTTTTCGGGTGAGTGCAACACTGTATGTATGGTACATAATTAATTTCACTCTATGAAGTAGAAAGGCCATAATTTATAACTTGGTGTTCCTTTACTTCCTTGCAAGGCATCATTATGAACTGTTAACTAATATTTTATTAAAATCTGCTCTAGCCAGAAAACGAAGCATTTTTTTTTTTTATTGACAACCCACTGATATCAATGTGCAGTAAAATATCAAAATAGCAAGGTAGCACCACATAAAAGGTCTTTATTTGTATGATATGCAATAATTTGAATTTCTTTTCCTATGAATTTGTCTAATTTGCAGCATAATGTGGGCATTCACTGCTACATAATTGCAGTAACCCTATATTTATTGTAACAGAGTTACTAAACCATACCATCTCGTAAAGTAAGCCTCAACTGCACTCACTAGGTACCAAGAGCCAAGTGCTCAAAGGAAGTATCAATGTTTTCTAATTGGAGTACCACAGCACTGTGGCTCTACAGCCAAGTACCATCCAGTAGCCACAGACTGCCCAGTACCTCTAGAAAAGGTGTTACACACATGAACACTAAAACCTGAGGTAAATAAAATAAAGCTGACTGCAGTAAAACATTGCAGGGGAGAGATGTTAAAATGGCAGAAAAATATGTGGCCTTGTGGTGCAGAACTGTGTCCAATTAATTGCACACCTGTGACGAAGGGGGGCATAAAGAGTACATGCTTAGCCCCTGGATAGGCCCTCTAAATGTGAACTTTCATGGCCCATCCAGTGAACCCTGCCCGGACTCTAAGACAGCAAATAATTTGCCATGAGTTGCTAATATGACCAAACTGGCAACCCACTGCTCTCAGCCAAGACACGCCTCTATGTGCTATCCACATGGGCAACTGATTTCCTGGTCTCCTCAATGGTGAAAGGGAAAAGCAAATAAAGACAGGTGTATCAAGATGCATAGCAGGAAGACTGTACCGTCCAATCGGGGAGAGGGAAGGATGGAATACAAAAGTCATTAAAGGAAAGGAAATGTAGTTAAGGGCTCAGAGATCCACTTCCTCTCCTGTCTACCAGCTGGTCTTCAGTCTAGCTGGAAGACCCAAATATAGAGAATTGCTGATATGGACACCACCCTCAGGCAAACAGTCCATGTTATCGCTGTAGCTTGACAGAAGACACGAGGACGGGAATTTTGGTGCTACATGTTCCACAAGCCTATATCCAAAACCCTGGGGCTGAGGGCCATGGACCTCCAGTGTAACTAACGTTCAAGACTGCTTCCCTTGCAACCCTATTCAGCCAATCTGTTTGTAAAACTACTGTTAAAGTCCTGGAAGATCCTGGTCAGTCTTCACAAACCTCACAATTCACAATGGGAGGGTTAACACAACAGGTGAAGCCATGGAAAGGCTTCAAGTACTACTTGCAAATAAATACAACCTGCCTCACCCCTCCTTCACCCCCATATGTGGATATATGCTAATGTTCTTTATAGGACAGGGATTATGTGATAGCTAGGACAACAAAGCTGATCTATTAGCCTTTTAGACGGAGTACATAGGCCCTGTAGAAGATGTTAAATGGGAAGGGAGAGACTGGCAGTCACCCAAACCATACAATGATGTTGGGTACTCCTAAAGCCCATTGGCCCTCTACAATAAACTTTCTGCAAAGCCCTCAACCAATCATTCGGCTCTCTGAATTTGGCAGGGCACAAGTCCTGGGCAGGTCAGACGTTTCTGACGTAAGAAAGGCTGCAACCGGTGAGAGATAACCAGTTAGGAACTCAGGGAGGGGCAACATATCCTAGAGCAGGTACAACACTGCCAGGACTCCTAACCCCCCACACTCTCCTCTTTCTGGAACAGAAATGTGAAGGGGTAGAAGAGGAAGTAGCAATTATGGAAAACGTAATGTACCCCTTTCTAGGCCATTGACACACTGTTTACCAAATAATGAGGTTTACCTGGGCACTGAAAATGCTGGAGTCACCCTACCAGTGGACCAAACACTTATTTAAAACTGTGAAATATTTCATTACACCAGGCTAGTCTACAGGGAGCATGGGCCAAAGATGGTATTCTGCTTGCAAAAGACCAGGTGTGCAAATTGGAGACTGTAGTCACAGGCACATGCCATTACGGACTGTCAACCGTTGTCCAACGGAGGATAAAAACCCCGACAAATATCCTGTGAAGGTATGCAGCTGCCAATTTCGTACAGAAATAGGATGCGGTTGAGTACACTGATGCTTGTAAAGGGTTATTACCGATACTCGTCCGGAGTTCCTCACAGAGGCTGATGTGGGGAAACTGGAGCATCTGCCTCCATTTTTTACTCTTCCCTTTTCGGTTTCCTCCGCCACCTGTGAGGAAACAAAGACTAAATCTTATTATATGAGAAAAGCAATAAGTATCAATGAAAAACAGGTGGTAGGCTGATGCAACACAGGGGTGAATTCGTGCACAGAAGCCCCAATCAAAGTAGTGTTAAGCTGGTGCAAGAAGGGCATCTGTAAAGCTTCATCTCCTCCTAAACAACACAGCAGTTATGGACTGATGCACCTCTTATTTCTACAATGTAATTTTTTCTCAGCTTTAAGAATTCAGATGCTGGAAATGCACATCTGCAGGGCAGCTACAGGATTGAAAGGTAAATATGCAGCATTAACATTAATATCAAGGCAGTGTCAATGACCATGGAAGTGACACTACTGTAACAACAGCAGAAACACCATGTCATCATGGACAGTGCTTTACATAAATAATTATAACGCCCCTAGCAACCAACACAGCACCAAATTCAAGGCTGCTTTCCAACAGAACTAACTGGAACAAAAGGTTGCACAAAATCAAATCAAGTCCACCAACTCTATGCTTCAAAATCAATATCACAATGACAGAAAACTTAAGGCACTCCAAAGACCTTCTCACACAATGCCCTGCATCAAACACGGACAAAGATAGGCAACGTGGATAACAGAGGAGGACAAGACAGACAAGGGAGGTTGGCTGGGGATTGGGCGAGTTGTGGACAACGGCAAGAGTGCAGGCGGTGTGACAACACAATTGACGGATTGGGAGGGGGGGGCAACACGGACAAAGGAGGGAGCCCTTCAAATGAAAGAAATGATTATGTGTCTTTGAATGACCATTAGAACCCTTTAATAAATGCTGGGAGCTGGTAAGTCAAACAGAATGCTCCTTTGGAGGACCACAGCAACAGCAAGAATTCTGTGGCTTTTATCATCGTGCCCTTGTGATGTGTTCTGCTTCATTGGCCTTCCCCTCTCCCTCAGTGAATTCAGTTAATCACAGGCAAGAGAAAAAATTGGCTGCTGCTCCACTGCTCCGTCACTTCTATTTAGCCGCGCTCCGTCACATGGTGCGCTCCTACCCTAGCCCTCACTCTACTCCACCTTCCTTCACTTAAGGGGATTGCAAGACCCAATGGGTAGTCAAAAAAACATTGTTCTTCCTAAAGGTCCCATGGGGGCACTGTCAGACCAGGGAACAGGATGGCTGCTCCTTAGTTTCTTTCTCCCAACTCCTGGCCACAATACCAAGCAAAATAGTCACTTTACCTAATTTGACTGTAGTTATCTTCAATATACCATGATCCACGATTAATGCTTGGATTGAGACAGTAAAGGAAGCCCCAAAAGTCTGACACCGACCACTGGCCCCAGAATATGAAGGTGGAGAGGCAACACAATATGGCCCTGGCCTATGTACTATGTGATAAAGCAGGCACAGCCACCTTCAAACATCAGAGCCCTCGGGGGTGTGGAATTACAATGCTGATAAGCCCAGGACACATCGTTTGAGGTCAAGGGCAAGTTTTTATATTTATTTTGTTCACTGGACAAGGTGGCCCAAGCCTCTGCAGCACAAACTCTTTTGGTGCCAGTTTACGGTAACTCTGTTTGGAACTGTGAAAGGGGATTGCCTGCCACTAAGGTAAGGTTTGTCCATCTAAACAAGTTATTCAAACGTGCACATGCAATTCAGTAATGCAAAAGCCTTTCCTACAAGGGAGAGTACTCTAAGGAAATGCGCTGAGCTCAGCTTGCATTACTTATAGTAGTCAGTATAAACCTGTGCATGTTTGCAAAATGTAACAATTTGATACTACCTAGAATGTATATACAAATAAGTACACAACCATAAAATCAAGATTGGTGATTGGTTGTCTTCAAAATATAATGTATACAAAAATTGAAACTTGAAGAAAAAGCTTGCTAAACTACTGAGCAAACTTTAAAAACCATTTTTTCTACAGCATCAGAAAAACAAATTTGATAAATGCCATTATTTATTATAAGCAGTGGCAAATCCAATTAGTCTCCTCTTTATAATGTGTGTCAGGCTCCTGTCTTTTCCTGTAAAAGTATTGTTTAATAAAAGTAAAAAGACAAATTCTAAATACTGGATAAAAAGTAAACATTTAAGGGTATCTCAAAAAAACTGAACATTGAATTCAATACTTTCAAACATGGTTTATTTTTCAAATAATTTTCACTCAGGAACCACCTCTGAAAAGAATTTAAGAAGAATATAGAACAGTCAGAATACAAAAAGAAATACTTGACATGGCCTACTTTACTTTTCACAGGATTCAGACACATTGTCCTTTGTAGTAGCCCAGGGAGCAGAATCATGGGTCTGTAGGAGAAGTGTCATGCTAAACACACCTTCTGCCTCAGACATCAACTGAGTATAACAAATATCCCTTTCCCCAGCTCCATAAAATGCGCAGCAGATTTTAATGCAGACCACAATCCACCAGGAGATGGTTCGCTTCTGGTCAATGTAGAAACAACAACGCTGTTTTTGGGTCCAGTCTGTAAAGTAGCTCCTCTTCTGCAGAGGGATGTGGCAGAGCTTAAAAAGTACGCAGGGTGATGGACTTTCGTCAGAATTGATGCTCTTGTTCGTAGAACCAGCTTGTGTGGGTGGATGTTCAAGTATCTTGGCGGGTCAGGCAACTGCAGAAAGGTAGCCCTTTAAGTTGCCCAGAGCAGAACCCCGCTGGGCAAGGGAAAGAATAAACAGAAGAACCAGAGATAGGGGAGCAGAAAGGGGGGGGTCAACCTGGTTTTCTGCACACCATGCCATAAACTTGACCCAACGGTAGGCGTATACCGTTTTGGTGGAGGGACACCTGGCTGCCAAGATAACAGTGCAGACTTCGGGCGGAAGGTCGAAAGCTTTCAACTTTTGCCACTCAATCTCCACGCAAAAAGGCAGGTCCTTGACAGGTTCTGGTGAAGACTCCCTCCCCCGCCCCTGAAATGCAACAGAAGATCCTCCTGAAGGGGAAGCCTGATTGCAGGACCGATGGCCATGCTCAACAGCTTGGGATGCACACAAGGATGACTTGGGCCCGGTCGTTCCTGATCTACTTGAGAACTCTGGGCAGGAGTAGTGTGGGTGGAAAGGCGTACAGAAGGCCTGAGCTCCACTTGAGACAAAAAGTGTCTTCGAGCAAAAGCCACCTTGTAAACTCCAGCTTCCAGAACTGCTGACATTCTCGGCGGTGGCAAACAGATCTAACCAAGGCTCTCCCCACTGCAGAATGAGACCTTGCACCATCTCCAGTTCGAGATGACATTCGTGATCCGCTAGGCAGCTTCGGCTGAGTTAGTCTGTCCTGGTGTTCAGAGCCCGCAAGGTGTTGAACCACCAGGGATTTACCCTGCCATTCCAGCCATGTCCAGAGATGCAGGGCCTCTTGACAAAGGGTCCACAAACTCACCCCGTCCCGTTGTTACAGGAGCACGTGGTGTGGTCGTATAAACCTGCACTAGCCTTCCCTTGATGGAGGGTATAAAAGCTTTCAATGCCAGCCGGATTGTCAGGAGCTCCAGAAGGTTGATGTGGAGTCCTGATTCAGCCGGAGCCCAGAGGCCTCTACTCGCCACCTCTCTCAGATGGCCGCCCCATCCCAGGAGTGGTGCATCTGTCAAAACCGTCATATCTGGTTTGGAGAGGGGTTTGCAGCTTATCCAATTGTGGTTTGTTAACCACCACGGCAAATCATTTGCAGTTCCCTCCAAGATCTGGACCATGTCAGAGAGATTCCCCTGATACTGCGGCCACTGAAACTTAAGGTCCCACTGCAAAATCTGCATATGTCAGCAGGCAAGTGTCACAAGCAGGATGCTGGAGGCAATGCAGCCTTGCAGCCTCATAGTCAGTCTCACCAAAATCCAGGATAGAGGCTGAAACATTGGAATCATAGCCTGAATATACTAGACCCACCGTTTGGGAGTATGCGCACAAAACTGCACTGTCCAAAACAGCTCCGATGAAAGGGAGTGTCTGAGATGGAGTCAGGTGTAACTTTGGTACGTTGATAGCGAACCCCAGCGAAAGTGGGAGACGACAGCCTGGGACACGCCCGCCTTAAACAACCAGTCGTAGAGATAGGGGAAGACTGGCAGCTCTGATCTCTGCAGATGAGCGGGAACCACCGTTGTACTGTTCACATGAGGCCCTGTGCTGATATTGGACCAGGTCCCAAAAAGGACGTCTGTAAGGGCTTTATTAAATGGGAGAAGCGGTTTTGAGGAGTTCACTCTTAGCTGGAACAACTCAAGATGTTCGCCTTGACTGCCACTAAGGTCAGGCTAAGGTCCAGTACCTTGGCCGCCCTCCTCACCACTTATTGCAAATGACGCTCCCACCTCTGTAGCCACAGTAGGGGGGAAAAAGCATGCCAGTATCTGGAGAAGTGTCCAGTCCACTGGCCTCTGACAATTCCTCACACCAGTCCATTTGTGGATTTAACGGGTGGTATTTTTCAAGATCCAAAGACTACTCTCAAGCCTCCGCCGAACCCTAGACCAGGGTCCTCCAAAGTAGGTCCTTGAGGGCCGGATGCATGCCAGATTTTTAATATATCCCCATTTAGATAAATGTAGTAATCCTAAAATCTGGCATTGAACCGGCCCTCCAGGAACAACTTTGGAGAACCCGGTCCTAGACCATAGGACTAAGGCTCTGGTCTGGAAGGTTAGGATCCAGTCAGCATCGGATGAAGCCCCTACGGCTCCATGTCGGAGTATCAGAATGGGGACGGTGCCGCGAGCATAGGCATTGGGACGAGTGCCGGGAGAAGGTCGAGGTGGTACGATCGGTGCCGGTCCGAATCCATCAGTGGATCCAGGGGGGGGCCTGACTGGTGCTGGGATCGGAGTCACCGACGTGGAACCAGTAGGGACCCCTCCCAAACCCACAGGGCACAAAGGCGTTCCGAGCGCTCAAATATGAGGTGAATGGCCTAATAAAACTCTTGGAATAAAGTGGGGATTGCGCCGGCTCTGGGAAACTCTGGGAAGCACAGAGCCAGCCCAGGCGTTGGCTCAACCACGGAGCCGGGCCTCGAATGGCAACACTCCCTCTTCTCGTCAGCCAACCGACGAGGTGAAGTCGAAGACCTCTTCTACTTCTTACCCTTCTTCTTGCAGTGGGACTTACCCAAGTGACGTAATGGATTAGAGTGCGACGAGACTGTTGCGACATCGCACGTCAAGCCCCCAGGTGCATGAGGGACTGCTCCCTCAAGGCCTTCGTATTTATCACGCGACAGTCGACACAGGTCTTCACGTAGTGGTCGCGCTCGAGGCACCAGCGGCAAACAAGGTGCGGGTCCATCACCAACATCGGTCGGTGACAAGAGCCGCAGGGCTTGAAGCCGGCCTTCCTACAGGACATTCCTGCCACAATAAGAGGGGAAAACTTCACAAAAAGACTTCGACAAAAGCCGACAAAAGTCAAAAAAGGCTAGTCAAGAAGTGACTAGGGGTAGCTCTCTAGATCTGCACAAAAAGAAAAGAACGGACGTCAGCCCGCTGGGGTGGCGTCTATATAGGCACTACCAGCGCGATCAACGCCAAGCAGAGACAAATGACACCACTTACCTGCACGCAAGGGTAGTTCTCGTGAAAAATTTCCAGATCTAGTCCGACGCCTGGGGATAATTCGATGGTAAACAATCTGTGGCTAGAAGTCTCTATCAGATTGGGCACTCAGGGCAGGGAAACAGACTGTACATCATGCAGAGAACATTTCCGTCCCAACACTCGCCTTTAGTTTCACCTTTTTTCTACACACTAACTCTATCCTCTCTTTCCTTTATCTTTATTTTCAGTATCTTATGTGCATTGATGACCTAGCTTAGGAAACTTTTGACATGCTGTATGCCTCGGCAGATATGGAGGTTTCTCACACAAGAATAGGACTTGTTCACCGCATGAATATGTAAAGCAGTTTCAATTTTTCAATGATTAATAACTGTCACTAGATGTGAATGGCCTCAACCACCCTGTTAAATGACGGAAGATCATAGTGTACTGTCATAGGCAGAAACGATTGCTTGCATAAAAAACAAAATACAAAGCAAGGGAGCAATAAAACTACATCAACAATGGGTAGGTGAAGTTTTCTTCAGAGGCTCAAAAGAAAAGGAAAAAAACATGGTACTGTTATTCTACAAGCTAAGAAAGCAAAATCAAGCCTATCCATTGTGATTGGGGTTCCACAAGTTGATTAATCTTATCCAAAATTAACAGTGGTTCAGAAAACTTCTGGCTGATGAACATTTCCAGCCCAACTCAAATGCCCTTCCATTTTGGGAATAAACAGTCTTGAAAAGCGAGGTAGAAAAGATAATCTCTTTAATAGGGGATGGAGATTTCAATCAGGTCTTGGCATTAAACAGGTAATCAAATGTTAAAACTAAGTCATAAAACAGCCATTCAATGTGCAACTCATCTGGGCAAGAAATTGTTTTTTTGTCCTTCCCATACCAATCCTATTCAAGGATAGGTTTGTGGATCAACATAGTATGTGTAACTCAAGTAGAAAACACAAACATCTTGGAGTGAATGAATGAATACTTTATTGTACGATTACCTAAAATCGTTTACAAATGCAATGCATGTTACTATCATAGTTAAAACAGTAGGTTAATAAAAGGCATCTAAAAAAGCATTTAAAATGAGGTGGTATTTAAAAGAGAAAAACATCTAGAGACATATGCATCTGTTGATCAGTCAATGCCCTGATATTAGTTCATCTTAACTTGTCGGGCTTAGTGCAAGATCACTAATGGCCATAGCGTGCTGTGTTATTAATTGCTCAACGAAAGTAGCACTGTTCTTGACCATTAGATTTAGCCCAGAGACATTAATGGTGATGTAGATGCTCATCGGCAGTCGGCATGTAGATTCTTATTATGCTGTTATTTTTCGTACATTGAGTTTGGCATAAGATCTTTTCAGCAGCGGCAAAAACTTCCCGGCACGTGCAAGCTCCATTGGTACTGTCGTGGTATATATGTGCGTTAATGCCTCCTTGCATGTTCTTACTTTATTTAGATTGAACATTGCCCTTAAGTATTTGCGCCTCGGGCTTACCAAGGCTGGACAACAACAGATGACATGCTCTGCTGATTCTGTGTGGTATTGACACAGACGACATCCTCTATTTCCAATTGGTGTGGATTTCCAATGTGCCCTATAGTCCTTTATTGGTAGAGTTAGCAGCCTGGTCTTCAGAACATTTTGAAGAGCTTGTCTGCCCAGGCCAGCTTTCAGGTATGGTTGGCATAGTGTGGCTTCATGCGATTTGACAAGGCCCTCTGCGCCACGGATAGCTTTGATCGTTTCTAAGTCCTGGTTCCTTGAGATGATCTTTCCCTGTTTTTTTAACAGGTTTTTTAGGCTAGCTGTTGGCAGCTGTAATATTGTTGTGTGATCGGCTGTCAGGCATAGTGTTTTGTTAGCTGAAGCAAGGTACCTAGCCCAACGACTAGTTTGGTCCGTGAAGAGTATTTGAAGTGCTTCCCTCATGGTACCCGGGCTGGCCTTGTTCACACAGTGATACAGCTTCACTATGTCTTTTTTGCATTCTATGTCCATTGATGTTAAGTTAAATTCAAGTCGGATCAGTGTACGCCTTGTCGAGAATGGCAGCCTAAAAACCTTCCTGTAAGCCATGATATGCAGATGCTCCAATTTATCAGACAATAAGCCCGGGAAGGCCAGATGACCATAGCTAATTGTTGAAAATAGCTTGGCTTGTATTACTCTTCGGATGCCCTCCGTTGAATGGCTCACAAGATTCTGGTGTATTTTGCATAGGGCGTGTGTGACCTTAGCCGATTTTGTCTCCAGTGATTTGGCCTGGGGTATTGTTCTACCAGTATCTGAGAATTGTACACCCAGGTAGGTATACTTGTTTGCGGTTGCAATTCTTAGTGGTCCGATGTTCCAGCCCAGCAAGAATTTTTTTGGTTTATGTCCAAAGACCAATACTTTGGTTTTATTTGCATTGGTTTGGAGTTTATTTTCTATGTTGTAAAGATGCAGAGTCTCCAGAGCCCTTTTCATGCCTATTCTGGTTTGGTCCAGGATGACAAGGTCGTCCGTGTATTGCATAATAGGTATTCTAAGGTGACCCAATTTGGGTGGGAAGATATTGGTTTTGAGAGTGCAACTCCCAGGTCCGCAGTGTATAGGTTAAACAGTGTCGGTGCAATCACACAACCCTGTTTTAACCCTTTGTTCGTATAAATCTTGGCGGTTGCGTGAGTCTGTGTGAGCTTAGTACGGACCCATGTACCAGTGTGGAGGGACATTATGGCCGCCAGAAGTTTCCTTGGTATACCCCACTTCGCAAGTTTTGCCCACAATATGTTGCGGTCGATGCCATCAAAAGCAGCACTATAGTCAACGAAGCAGGCGTATAGGGGTGGGGTTGCACCCTCTGTGGCCTTAGTTACCAGGTATGATAATGCAATGGCGTTATCCATTGTTGACGAGTTCGGCCGAAATCCTGTCTGGTATTGTGGTATTATTTGATTGCCTGTTATCCATTCCTCTAGCTCTTTCAGAAGAACTTTTGCATGTGCCTTCCCGTCCACATCTAGTAAAGCAATTAGTCTGTAATTCTCTGGCTGTGAGACGTCGCCTTTCTTATAGATTGGTTGCAGAATGGAACCTTTCCACGAGTCTGGTACTCCAGAGGTTTTGTAGCAGTAGTTGAATAGACAATGCATGTGGGGGGCCCAAAAGGACCGATCTTCATTAAAGACACTTCCCGGTAACCCGTTAGGACCTGGGGCCCCATCCTTCCTTATGCCTTTCAAGGTGAGCAGGATTTCTTTTTCGCTGAGAATGAGAGCCTTATTCTCGTTTCCCTCTGGGCAAAGGTTTTCAACTACCACTGTTTTTAACCTGGGTTTATCTTGGTCGACGTATAACTTTGTTGCATGGGCTGCCCATTCTTTGGCGGGTACTGCATTGTGTATGTTGCTTCTACCGTTAAGATTGTTGACATAGCTCCAGAATCCCCTGCTCTTACTGGGGGCAAGCAATGCATAAATGCGTTTCCATTTGTCGTCTATGATGTTCTGTTTCAACTGCCATACCGTGTTTTTATGCGATCTTCTGGCTGATTTCAATAGTGACTCTGTCATTGAACTTTTTTTCCTCCGATGCTGTTGCTCCGCTAAACGACACTGCTTTTTGTTCTCTTTAAATTCTTCAAAGTCAGCAAGGTTGGCTGGCCCATAGTTGCGACGTTTTCCTTTATGTGCCAATTGTTTTCCTGAAGTCATAGTTTTGGATAATGACAAAATGATTTCCGACCAATTCGTATGTGGGCTGGTTATACATATTGCCTGTTTTCCAGGAGTTCTATTTCTCTTGGCTTATAGGACCCCATTTTATACGTTTTATCGGTGCGGTGTCAATGTTTGTATGGAGCATTTTTCCCGCAGTTAAATGTTCAAAGTGCATTATTGTGCTTATATTGACAAGGATGGTTAATAGGTTGTGGTCACTCGCGGTAGTGTTAGTCACCTTGTAATCTTTGCACCGCCTCTGTAGGTCCTGGCTCAAAAAGATGTAGTCCAGCGTGGAGATGTTTTTGAAAGTTGGTTGTGGTTTTGTATTTGGCTGCACCACTTGATTTGCCGACTCCAGGCTGAATTCATTGATGCAAGCTTCCAAAATATTCTGTCCTTTATCTCCTCGGTGGCTGGCCGAGTTGCACAGGTCTCTCATGTTGAAATCCCCGGTGATAATGCATTCATGTCCTGGGTTTTCGTAGAGATATTCTCTAATTAGGCTGGTAACCATCCTTGTGCTTGCTGTTTTTGTCTTATTATTTGGGTTAATGTATAGGTTAATTACTGCAGTTGTGGTTGGGATTCCCTCTAACCTTATTCCCTTTATACTGACGATCTGGATATCGGGTGAATTCGTGGGCCATTCCTCCATCTGTACTTGCAAATTCAAATTTACATAGATTGATATCCCACCAATAGGTCTTCCGAATATGTTTTTCTTACATGCTAAGGTGTGTATTGCCTGGAAGCCTTTGATGGGGGTTGGTGATGTTGTCCATGTTTCCTGTAAACATAAGATGTCTCCTGTTTTAAGTAGGCTTATGGCCTCCTTGTTTGCTAAGGTTGATTTGAGGCCTGCAACATTCCAGCTTATTAATCTGAGGGTTGTTCTTGCTTTTACTACTTGTGTGCTAGGGATTTGTCCTCCCTTTAGTGTGCAGAGCCGTTGAGATCCAGGCCCAATCTTCTGTGGAGGTGCCCTGAGTTGCTCGTCTCCATGCATTGTCTAGTTGCTTCCCCCTTCATAAGTTTGATTTTAATGTTGTTGTCCCAGTGTGGACTCGGGATCGATCTTATGCCCTTTAGAATGCAATTGCGTGGTACTGCTGCAGTTGATTTTTGCAGCCTTTGCAGTAGTATGTGCGGATACACAAACATCTTGCTAATCTGTTTATGAGACTGTGCCTGCATAAAACTGACTCAACGTAGATTTTGAAATCACCAAAAGCAAGTTTTGGTGGCTGAACAGAAATCTATTAAAGCCAAGCAAACAAAGGCAGAATAAAAGGGAACTTGTCCCACTACTTTATCGAAAATCATACATCACAGTTCACCAGGAGTCAAACCGAGCATAAGTGTTACGATGAAGAAGCACTGCGAGTAGTATAGCGGCAAAAAAAAAACACCACACAAGATAGAAAGTACTACAACTGGAAAAGTCTTAGCCATTTAGGAAAAAAGATACATATTACCTTGAATAATATAAGATGAATTTAAAATACTAATATAACAATTGAAGCAAAGAGACAAATACAGAATGATTAAAAAAAAGCAAAACCTTGCTGTGAAGTGAAAAAAGCTAGGAAAATGCTGGCCAACTACCTAAAATCAAAAATGGCTAGATGTTATATAAATTCCATCAAAATGAAAAAATATATTACTACGAGAGGTAAAATGATTACACAATCACAAAGATTTCTACCAAGAATTATACACACCAAACAATATCCAAGATACGTTGCCCATAAGAAGAATAGTTGCACAAAAATATTCCACAAATCCTCTTTTAAAATACAACACTCACTGCCTAGCTAGCATTTAAAGAGATAACTAAAACCATTGGTCAAATAACCCAAGGGTAGATTACTAATCCCACATAGTCAACCAAATATGTTTTACAATCTATACAAATCACTAACTCCAAATCTGAAGCCTCTTTTCACTTACTTCATGTCAAAATCAGCAATATCAGAAAAGTCCTCAGAAGCCTATATCATCCCAATTCATAAAGCTGGCAAACATCCCCGTGATCCAGCAAACTACCGACCAATCTCCTAATTAAACACAGAGTGAAAATATACAACATAAAAATGCTAGCAAACAAGCTTAAGGCAGTTTTGCCATCCTTAACTGTATTGAACTAAAGGGTGTTAGGAAAGGCAAACTTTCAAGTGGCAATATAAAATTATCTTGTTGCATCAGACCTTTTGTGGAAAAATTACCCACCCAGACAGCCACTATGGCACTGGACACCAAAAAGGCTTTTGATAAGGTGGCATTCCTCTGTTATGCCTCATCTTACAAAGTACAAATTTAAGTGATGTTTTTTATTAACAGTTCCATCGACCTCTATCACAATCAAACATCTAATCAAAATAAATGTACTGGAAGTTGGACCTTACTCATTAAAACATGGAAGACAACATCACACCCCTCTTATTTAAGCTGGCACTGCAGCCTTTCATTAAAGCATTATACATAGAAAAAGATTCCTCAGGCTTCAAGATTGGAAACGTCTTATAAAGGAGCTGTTTACGCAGACAATGTTATGCTCTTTGTGTCAGAAGTGAAAACATCCACAACAGCAGTCTTAAATTTCAGTGAAGAAGATTCTCAAATGTATGCTTTCAAAACTAAACAAGAACATAATGTATGACACTATAAAAGATACACTGTGCACAATAAATGATGGATGGATCCGGTTTTAAGTGGCAAAAAGGACCACTAAAATATTTAGTAGTCCACTTTATCTTCCACGTATACATGATCCCTCTTGGCAGCCTTATCTGCTATTACAACATCAACGTCCTCTCCTACGTTGACAACATGAAACTCATTCTCCACCTAATGGACAAATAAGATAAGTACGCAGATCAAGTTCAATGCCTGCATGACTGAAATAGCTCACAGGATGAACAACAACTCTCTGAAGATGAACACAGACAAGATCGTAATCATGATCTTCGGGAACAGTACTTTATCGTGGGACTACACGTTGTAGCCAACAGAGCTAGGACCAACACCCATCCCCACCCTCACCACACCATCGCCCATGGCAAGAACCTCGGAATAGTCAAAGAAAGCAACCTTGACATGACCACCGAAGTCAACGCAGTCACTGTCTCATGCTTCCATACAGTGAAGATGCAATCAGCACCCACAAAACCCTCACGTACGCCCTCGCCACTAGCAAGCTGGACTATGGGAACACCCACTGTGCCAGATCAATAAAGCACTCACCAGAAGGCTGCAGACCATTTAGAACTCAGAAGCCAATATCACTCAATATCCCATCCAGCATTCACATCACACCACACCTCACATGAAGGAGCTCCACTGGCTCCTCATAGACAAACGAGCACAATTCAAACTCCTCACCTACACTTTCAAGGCACTACATAACATTGGCCCAGCATACCTCAACAATCGCATCTGCTTTTTTACAAACCTTCTAGACACCTCTGCTGGTCCAGACTCCTACTCACACATCTCACACAAACGAAAAACAGATTTGGCGGTCAAACCTTCTCCATCATCGCTCCCAATTCATGCAATGATCTGCCGCAACACATGAGTCTCCTCTGCACTTCTTGAATTTCACAAGAAGCTGATGATCTGGCTTTTAGAGTAGTCTCTCTAGGCCCTGGGTTTGGCTACACTCAGCGCCAGAATACCCTCCCAGGTTATAGTGTGCTCTACAAATCTGTATAACATAAATAACAGTGACACTATGAACTCAGAAAAACTATTGAAACGGTCACTAATATTATATATAAAAATGTTTCCTAAATAACTTTCATTTTTTGTGTGTGTGGGGGGGCGGGGGGGTGTCATACGCAGGCTACATCAATTATTCGAACACCTATCGGGATCGGTATAGTAAAAGAGGTGTCAGATGATGCAAGGATGGGTAGCGTAGGGGAGAGTCTAGAAAGGGTTATTTTGGGGATCATAGTAGCGGTATGGGGTTTGGGATGAATGAGAGTATGGATGTAGGGATATAGGGTGAGAAATAGGGTAGTGCATTGGAAAGAGTCGTAGAAAGATGTTTCAGATGAGTCAGAGTTGAGGTAGAAGATATATTGAGAGAGGCATAGGGTGAGAAATAGGGTAGTGCATTGGATATGCTGAATTAGAAGAAATACATAAATATATAGATCCATAAGTACATGGAAAGTATATAGATGCATAAAGGAAGGAAGCATATGTAGATTAAATATATTGATAGAGGTATAGGGTGAGAAATAGGGTAGAGCATTGAATATGCTTTTTTAGGAGAAAAGAAATAAAGATTTAGATCCAAATACATGGAAGGTATATAGATGCATAAAGGAAGTAAGTATATGTGGATTAAAGATGCATTAGATAAACTCTGGTTTTTAAGAGTTGTTGTACTTAAAAAAAATGTTTTATTTATTTCTTTAAAAACAATTATTCTACATGTTTATACAAAGCAATACACATATAAAGGTACATATCTATAGTACAAATAAATGCTTATATACAGAGGGATATGCTGTATATTTCTGTTTTTGTATGGTGCTTATGTGGGGAAGAGCCAATTCTGGAGTAGTTTTCTGAAGAGAAGGTGGTTGTCCGTGGATCTTATGTTGGGGGGTAAAGAGTTCCATAGTTTGGCTGCTTGAACAGAGCAGGATGTGCCACCCATGGTTTTTTTCTTGTACCTTGGGATTTTGAGGCGAAGTGCTGCTCTAAAGCGGAGGTTCCATTGTTGAATGTGTTTGGTGAGTTTATTTCTGATGAAGAGTGGTCCCATTCCATGTTTCGCTTTGTGGGTGATACAAAGCAGCTTGAACGTGGATCTTCTGGCAACCGGTAACCAATGCAGGGCTTTCAAGGCAGGGGAGATGTGGTCTCCCCGTTTGAGCTGCAAGAGTAGTCTTGCAACCGAGTTCTGAATTCGTTGTAGTCTTTTCAGTCGTTAAAGGTGATCCGTGGTAGAGGCTATTGGCGTAATCGAGTTTGGACAGAACAAGGGAGATGGTAGCTTGGACCTTGTGTAGAAATCCCAAATGGGGGAAGATTCGTCGCAGAGTTTTTATAGTAACAAAGCTTGATCTTGCTATTTTGTCCACTTGAGCATTCATCGATAGCTTGGAGTCCATGGTCATTTCGAGATATTTTAGGCGGTGATCCCAGTTCATCAGGCCAGGCGGCAAGCGGGTCATAATGTTTCCAATCGCCACACAGGAGTATTTCTGTTTTGGAAGCATTCAATTTGAGATGGCTCCAAGTCATCCATTGATCCACGGCTCGGAGACAACTGAAAATTGGCGAGTTTCCAATGTCTTTGGGGCATTCCACTTAAAGGAATATTTGTCTATCATCTGCATAGTTATAGCAGGTGAGGTGAAATTGATCAGTACTGGTAATGACTTCATGTAGATGTTGAAAAGCATGGGCGCGATGAAAGAGCCTTGAGGGACCCCTGCTTTTGTGGAGTATGGTTTGGACGAGAAAGGTGGGGTATGGATGACATTAGTTCTGTTTCGAAGGTAGGACGTGATCCAGTCTAGAGCAGTCCCCTCTATGCCGGCTTCGTAGAGTCTTTGTATCGGAGTGCCATGGTCAACTGTGTCAAAGGCAGCCGAGAGGTCCAAGAGGAGTAGCGCAGCAACCCCGCCCCGTTGCGGTCAACTGTGTTCTTCAGGTCATCCCAGATGGCAAGGAGGGCAGATTCTGTGCCTCTTCCCGGACGGAATCCTGTTTGGAACTCTGAAAGTATGTCATTCTCTTCAATGAATTGTGACATCTGGTTGAACACTGCTCTTTCTATCAGTTTACCCAGGAAAGGTCCATTTGTAATGGGTCTTTAGTTGTCAGGGTTCAGCGGGTCCAAGTTTGTTTGCTTCAGTAAAGGGCGTATGTAAGACTTTTTGAGTTAGCCAAACAAGACAAACTTCACCTACAGATTATACAAGTCAGCTATCAAAAAAAGCAAATAAAAAGGTACTATTCAGACAGAATTCAAAATGCTAAATGTGCAAATAAAGAGTTCTATAAAATACTCAATGAATTTCGTAAACCAAATTGCCTAGGAGGAACTCATCCAGTTACTCAAAATTTCACAGACAAACTGGCAAATCATTACACAGACAAAGCAGACATGTTGGACTCATACCTAAAACAGAGACAAAGCACCAGCAATAACCCTTTTACAAAACAATCCAAGAATACTCTAACCCAGCCTCTCCGTTCCTTCCAACACATTTCACACAATGAATTTATGGACCTGGTCAAAGCAAGCAGGCCTGCCGGCAGCCCTTTTTACTATACCGATCCCCCAAAACACGCCTTTCTAAACATTGGAAGACGGTTAGCAGATTGTTGTTCTTCAAACACAATCTTCTGAGGGTGGAGAATTACTTTTGGAGATCTTATAAGAATAACTAACTCAATAAAAACTTCAAAATCAATAGGACCTGAATGGCGGTCTCGTCATTTGAAGTTATTTGCCAATCGGTGGGATGTAACTTTAGAAGCAGTTTGTCCGCCAGCATTTGCTGCTGGAGTTGTGCTCAATAGCTGGAGAAGGGATTCTAACAAATCTTTCTTACTAAGGTAATCTGTGGGAATCAATGCAACAAGATATCTATCTCCAGGCTTTAAGAGAGCGTGATAGCAATCCCCCTTTAAAGTAGAATAGATTTTAACATATGTTATTTATATTTGTAGTGCGCACAGATACTCTGAGGAGTGTCCTGGCGCGAGCCTTGAGGAATGTGGAGATCAAATTTAAACAAAGAGAAATGTTTTCAGGTTCTTTTTAAACAGAATGGGGTCCTGAATGCTCCGAAGAGCAAACGGCAACGAGTTCCAGGCTAAAGCAGCCTTCAGGGCAAGGGAACTACCACCCATCCTTTGCAGCTGGAAACGAGGAACATGAGCCAAGAGTTGTGTGGTAGAGCGCAAATGTCTCGCAGGCGTATAGAAAGAGAAGCACTTTCGTAGGTAGATAGGGCCTGAGGCATGAAGAGCACGGTGAGCTACAACTAAAGACTTGAATTTAACCCGTTCGGCTACGGGCAGCCAGTGAAGGGTGCGCAGATGTTGTCTCGCGCTGCTTCTGAAGGGGACGTTGAGAAGAAGCCTGGCTGCCGCATTCTGAACAACCTGCAGTTTGTTAAGCAGATATACCAGGATGCCAACATACAGGGCATTGGCATAATCCAACCGGGATAAAATCAGGGCTCGGGTGACCGTTTCTTTAGCGGCTCTAGGAAGAAGTGGAAGGAATTTCCGAAGGCTTTTAAGTAGCCCGAAACAGTTTCCAGCTAGCTTCTTGATCTGGGTTGGGAACGTAAGATTCTCCTCAAACCAAACTCCAAGGTTCTTGGCGGGTTGCCCCGTTGAGGCTGGCATAGCGAAATCAGACGGCCAGAGTGTTTCTCTAAACTGAGGGGGAAACTTTCCATACAGGAGGATTTCGGATTTCTCCTCATTACATTTAAGTTGTGCAGAGGCCAGCCACTGAAAGACTTTGGTCAGACAGTTTTTAACGGAGGAGGTGGAACACTCATTTTTTCCCCCCATGTGAACAAAATCTGGGTGTCGTCAGCGTAGGCAATGATTTTGGCCCCCAGATCCTCCGCCAAATGGACCAAGGGAGTGACATAAATGTTAAAAAGGAGGGGGCTCAAGGAAGGACCCCTGTGGGACCCCCATAAACACCCTCTGTGGTGAAGATGATGAGGGTGGGAGCCATACCCGTTGCATCCGGTCCTCCAAAAAGGATTTGAGCCAGCCCCAAGCAGTGCCAGATATGCCAATCTCAGCAAGACAGGTAAGCAGCAGCGATTGAGGGACAGTGTCGAATGCCGCCGAGAGGTCAAGCAAAATCAAGGCTGCCCTCCCGCCAGCATCCAAGCAGTCTCGGATAGCCTCAGAAACCTCCACTAATGCCGCCTCGGTGCTATACGAGGCCCTGAACCCCGACTGGGCCGGATGTAAAAGGCCCCCGCTTTCAATGAACTCAGTCAGCTGTTTAGTAACTACTTTTTCACATACTTTTGCCACGCTGGGCAAAAGGGAGATGGGACGATAGCTTCCTGGGCTCAGAGGATCAAGCAATGGCTTTTTTAAAAAGGTAGAATTTTGGCCTGCTTCCAGGCTGCCGGAACATAGGCCTCCTGAAGGGACATGTTAACGAGTCTGTTACCTTCCGAGTTAACAGTCTCTGCGACGTCAGCCAAAAGTCTGGCAGCGCAGGGGTCCGATGGAGAGCCTGATTTCAGACTCTTAAGGATTCTGAGTGAGCTAGGTAGGTCGATAGAACCAAAGGCAGACAAAGATTGAGAGGGGGGAAAGAGGTAGAGCCCCTGATGTCAAGGGCGCATTGGTGTCCCCTCTGCAGGAACTGAATGATGTCTGTATCGTGCAAATTTTATCCATAAAAAAACTGGAGAGATTATCACACCAGGCGTTCGAGGATGGAAGCGAACACACTTGGGCTTTGGGCGCCATAAAGCTCTGAACAATGGAAAAAATTTCCTTGGTGTTATTCCTGACTAGGTCGATACGGGCCTAGTACTAAAGGCTTTTTGCATGGGCTATGGCTGAGTAATAGGTTTTTTGTTTTGTCCTAAGCATGAGCTTTGCCAGAGGGAAAAATTCCTTCCGCCAGCCATCCTCCAATTTCTTGCACTCCTGCTTTAAGTCCTTCAAATTAGGCGTGAACTACGGTTTAGAAGGAGAAGCCCTGGAATGCTTATGGGGGGTGGCAGGAGATAAAAGATCCACAGTTTTTGAAATCCAGCTTGTGAAGCGGACAAGCCCCCCTTCAAGGTCATTTGCGGAATCAGGTCTGGAAGCCGCCGGGGCCTGGCTAAACGCAAGCGGGTCAATTTTGGCAAAGGCAGGTTCACAGTTGGGCCGTGGCGGGGAATTGATGCCAGCAGTCGCCCAGGAGAAATAGGTCAAGAAGTGGTCAGACCAAGATACCGGGAGAGGATCTTCGACCAAGATGGAAAAATTCGAGCAAATTGGGTCGAGGATGTGTCCCCCGAGATGCGTCGGACGGCTGCTTTTCGCAATCAATAAGTCATGCCTGCTGCCTTTGTTGAAAATATTCACAACAGAACAGACCTATGGCATCTGACAAGTAACTGTCCCCAATTAATCTGGCATACAGTCTTGATCATTAGATTGTCAGCATAACAAACCCAGGCCTGCTGTGGCAGAGCCAAAGCCACTCTCTCTGAAGTGCTTCTGCAAGCTTTTTTACTGTTGATTACAAAGTTTATAGATAGCAGAGATGTCAAGCAAGAATTAACAAGCATTGGCATAGCCAAACGGCCTCGGCAATGGAAGTGCCTAATTATAGAGACGGTGAAAGAGGCATTGCTTTTGCACAAGAGGTTTTATATTTTTAACTTTTTAATGAACAGATGTGTGCATTGGTGAGAAAAGATTGTGATTTGCAGCTGTTGTAAATGACTAAGATAATAAAATGTATAACATACGCACACTGCAAATATGGAAATGACACCAAAAAATTGTATCTTGTATTACATGCATTACTGAATATCAGTCTAGGTCTATAATCTTTAGAGGACATATCCTCAATACGCGGTCACGTTTTGGCTTGAACGCTGTATGAATCACATCACAACTCACATATTAACGGTGAAAAAAACACGTACATTTTCAGGGAGACTATTTTGCAGGGAAGGCTGGACATGAAAGTTCGAAAACCGCCAGCCCTATACTGAAGAACGAGCATGCAGCAATATCAGTCTCTTCTGAGGCCATGTTGGAATCAGTCAGTCCTCAGTCTGTGAATGTTAGATTTGTGCTCGATATTAATAACCATTTTCCTAACCTTAACATGGCGATACAAAATAAATACAGGCCTTGTCTCATCCCACGATCCCACAGTTTGTATAGCTTTTCTATGAAGCCAAGCCAGTCACAAGATGGCCCTGAATAGTGTGGCGTAGGGTGATGGTGACATTAGTGCCTTGCTGGCGGTTGTGCGCAGACGGCCTTTGCTTGCATTGGTGCCAGTCCCCCAGCTGGCTCACCATTGCTCAGCATGTCCCACACTGTGCGGGTACGCTGCAGCGCAGCCGCTCTGGGGTGAGTGTCCTACTGTGCAGGCTCACACTACAGAGCCGGCGCAGTCGCAGCACTGGCCTGATGAGCGGCTGTAAAACATACTATTCGGGACCCCGACTCAGTGTCCCACGCTAAACCACTGTTTAGCAAGGAGGAGGACGAACAGCAGAGCCCAGGAGGGAGAGGTAGTAAGGCGCCATACTAGGAGAGGACCTAGAAGTGGAAGTGCATACTGTGTCTGGCGGGGATCGTGGGATGAGACATGGACACCTTCATACATGATGGGGAGCAGGGTCGTGGGTAGTTACTGAGGCACCATCGCAGAATAAGAGGGAAATCTTTCATCAGAGGGTATGGAACAAGGCCCAGTGTGGTGGGTAAACGAGAACGGAGACCAAAGATACATGGGCGAGGACAGCATCAACTGTGTACAATGTGGGGATAAGAAGAAAAAAAGGCGTTCAGAGAAAATAAAAACACCAGTGCCCCTGAGGAGGGCTCGTAAACCAAGGAAAAAGAAGTTCCTAAATTGGACATAAAATGAGGAATAGTGTACTTGGTCCCTGCTCTCGGGGAGGGGTAAACGCAGGAAGAGAGATGACAAATGTATGCCATGGACAAATGGGGAGAAAGAATAGGAGAGCGACAATGAAGCCAGCAAATGGGAAGCCTATGGGCAGGCTGGAGCCCACAAAGTAGATACAGCATGTCTCTTCGAGACAGCACATGCGATGTCTACAGCAGAGACCTAAAAAGGACCCAACAATTGTCTACACTCGACCCAGTAGTAAATTATTAGCTAAAGGCCTGTATTATCATCTACTGGACCAGGTTAATATTGCCAGTTACAACCTAGCACCTAAACTAGAATTCTACACTCTGAATGTTGATGGCTATGACTGTAGGTAATAGGCCTCCATTCCAGTGAGACAGAGTAAAAGAACTGGTCACAATTATCGTTTCACTAAACACAGTATGCTACCACCACTGCCCTACATGCTAAACCCATTACAGGGATGGTAGTTCCCTGTAAAATAACAGAGGGCATGCTTGGTGCACCGCTACAGGTCCAGGACTTCACTTGTCAATAGACAGGACTAGGCCTCTGCACACACATTAGGCTAGTTTGAGGCTGGGGCCAAAACTAAAAGCCAGGATACCAGATACTCGCAGCTGTGCACACATGACAGGAGAACACAACAGTACACCATGCAGGGATCATTCCCCTTGCAACTGTGCTCGTTCAAAATTTAAGCTTAGAACTTAGAAGTAGATCGGTAAATGCAATGATAAGGCAAAATCTCATATTTGGTGAAATGCAACAAAACTAGCTCTCCACTGGTAACTAAACATCGGAGGGTGGAGACCTCATTAAAAGAGTGAACTCCTCGAGAAGGCGTTTGATTTGGTTAGCTGGTCCTTCACCAACTGGGTCCACAAGCGGGTGGTATTCGGACCTAGCTTTTGCCGACACGTGGGGCACCTCTATTTGTCCCAATCACCCAGGGGCAAATTAATGGGGTAGTCTCCGATCCATTTCCTCATTTATCAGATGTGATGGGGAGGTACAGGGCTGGTGCTGATGGGGAAGGGAGGAAGATAGAATAGAACTATAGGTCGATTACATTTTATACATGGGCAACCCTCAGGAAGCAGCGCCACACGTATTGTGGATCCTCGCTCTTTATAAGGAAGCTTCGGGACTCCATTCTAAATGGCCCAAATCGTTGTTTATCGCTCATAAAGGAGATTCAGATATGATCGCCTGGCAGGCTTTGAGACTAATAAAGAGGCTTAGCTTTGAATTCTTGGGCGTTTATATCTTGTTTGAACTGGGCCTGACTCGGAGTCTCAATCTTTCCCCACTCCTGTCCAACATGAAGTGGGATTTTCAACATTGGGCCCGTCTTCCACTCCATATTCTTAAGAGGGTGGCCTGATTTAAAAGGATTCTTCAAGGCTTCCTCTACGTTGTGCAAAGCTTCCCGCTGACTAATCCAGCAAAACTCAGTGCCACAAATACAACAACGACACACACTTGCATGCCACCAAACCGAGATACAAGACCCCCCCTGAATATGTAGTCCTATTGAAGCTAAACTCCTCATGGGTTCCCTGGACAGGGGCGGGGGGTGGGAGGTTTCACAAATTTTCAGACTGTTATTAATTAACACACTGGATACATTTGCAACACCCAAACAAAAATGGGAAGGAAAGATTATAACCTTGAAGATAAAAATGCTTATAAGGAGGCTCTGAGATTATTTCGCAAACTGAGGAGAAGTAAGATGAGGGACTACTTTGCCAGTTGCATTGAGTGCTCAGAAAACTCAGTTAAAGACTTTTTTAATATCACCAAGTCCTTTATCACTCCGGAAGCCACGGATAGCACTTTTCTCCCCTCTTCTTCCCTCTGTATAAGTCCGTCTGACATTTTTGAAGAAAAAATCCAGAAACTATATTCCTCGTTCCCACGGGACGGAGGGGCATTGGCTCAACAGGAGCTACTGACCGCTGATTTCCGCTCTTTGTGCTTGGAATTTCTCATCTCTCTGGAAGACTCACTGGCTGAACTCCAGAAATTCAAAAAACTGGCTCACCTATGGACCCGTGTCCTTCCCGCCTCTTTAGAATGATGGCCTCATGGCTCAATCCCACATTGAACCAGATCTGGAGCTCTTCCTTACAACTGGGTATCTTTCATGGTGCCTGGAAACAAGCATTCTTCCGGCCTCTGCTGAAAAAACCTAATGCGGATCCGAGTATGCTTAGCAATTTCAGACCGATTTCCCTCCTGCCAGCCCCGGAGAAAATCCTTGAAAAGGTGGTTCAGAAACAGCTCACAGATTTTGCGGAAACGAATAACCTCCTCCATGACTCTCAAATCGGGTTTCCAAGCAGGATATGGCACGGAAACCGCTTTATTGGAAATTTTCAAATCAATACAAGAGTCTGTAGATATTTGATATTTATTAATTTATAAAGAGCCCGAATCACCCCGACAGGGGTATCTCCGCGCTATAGATTACTACAGCCAACCAGGAATGTAAACGAATCAAAACAATTAGGTTTTTAGCAGCCTTCTAAACTTCAGATAATCTGGGCATTGACGCAAATGAATGGGAAGTTGGTTCCAATAGTAAGGGGCTAGGTGGAAGAAAGCTTTACCACCCAAGCGAGATTTTTTTATAACGCGGAGTAAGAAGTAGAGATTTGGACCCTGATCGAAGGGACCTAGGTGGCAAATATTTAGTAAATGTATCGGATAGATAGCTGGGAACTAGGCCGTTTAGAGATTTGTGGACAATGCAGCAGATCTCAAATCTGATCTGCTTCCTCACAGGAAGCCAATGCAGATGTTGCAGAAGAGGGAGGAAGGCCGTCCGGGGAGGAGCGTTGGAAACCAAATGAACCGCAGTATTCTGGACTACTTGCAATCTATTTAAGGAGGCTTCATTAGCTGAGATCAGCAGGGCATTTCGGTAGTCCAGGCAGCTTAGCACTAGTGCCTGGATCAGAGTTTTACGGGTGGTTAAAGGTAAGAACGGGAATACTCTTCGGAGAAGACTTAATACGTGGAAGCATGCCCCAACAGTGGTTGTGACATGCTCCTTAAATGTTAGTTTCTGACCCAGATTGACTCCCAGGTTTTTAACCGCCTGTTTGGGAGTTGGCGCGGAGCCCAGTTCCTCTGGCCACCATCTTGGGGACCACCTCACCACTGCATCTCCGAACAGCATGATCTCAGATTTCCCGCATTAAGCTGGAGGAAGTTATCCCTCATCCAGCCAGCGATGACCGTCATACCCTCCGAAAAGGTAGACTGAACATTGGGATTGTTTTAATCAAAGGAAAGTAGGAGCCGAGTATCATCAGCATAAGAGATTGGAATAAATCCTAAATTCCTCAGTAATCCCGCTAAGGGAGTGACATATATGTTGAATAAGGTAGGGCTAAAACAGGAGCCCTGAGGTACTCCCTTGGTCAGTCTTGTGGTCTAAGAACGAAAAGAGCCCAAATTGATGGTCTGAGTTCTATCCGACAAGAAACGACATCCATTTTAGGGCATTCCCTTGGAGGCCAATTTCTCCAAGTCTCCTGAGCAGAGTCTGATGGGAGATTGTGTCGAAGGCTGCAGATAAGTCAAGCAGCACAAGAAGTACTGCTTGACCGTTGTCCAATGACATTCTGTTGTTATCAGTAACTGCAACCAAAGCAGACTCTGTGCTGTGTCTGGGTCGAAAGCCCGACTGAGATGGATCAAGGCAGTTTGAGGTTTCGACAAATTCAGACAGATGTTTATTAATATGCTTTTCTAAGAGCTTGCTCTGGAGACGAAGCAGCGAGATGGGACGATAGTTGGATAAATCCTCCATGGGCGCTTTAGGATTTTTAGCGGGCCGCAGCCATGGTAGTACTTTTGGACCTTTCGGCAGCTTTCGACGCGGTTTTGCATCAGATCCTGCTGGAGCACTTATATCACTTGGGCGTGAGGAGAGTGGCACTCGTATGGCTTCGGTTCTATCTGGAAGACCGTTTTCAACAGGTCTTTTTACAACCTTTCTCATCCTTACCAAACACTTTGGTGTGTGGAGTGCCACAGGGCTCTGCTTTGAGCCCACTGCGTTTTAATCTTTACCTCGCCCCTTTAGCCACCATTATGTCATCCTGCGGCGTGAAAGTAGTCTCCTACGCAGACGCCACGCAGTTGGTTTTCTCCTTCAAAGAGCATTCACCGGCGGCATTCAATAAATTCAAAGAATGCATGAAGCAGATTTCCATGTGGATGTATGATAACTGCTTGAAAATGGATGCGGATAAAACTGAGGTCTTGTTCTTTAAATCAGAGCTAACCAACACCATCCAAACTCTGGTGGCCGGAGGAATTGAACCCCCTGCCAAAGCCCACCAAATCTGCGAGAAATTTGGGTATCAGGTTTGATACTGATCTCTTTTACGACTCACATCCGACAGGTTTCGGCCACATGCTTCTGGAAGTTACGGTCATTGAGGAAAGTCTTACGATATCTGCCCGAGGAAAGCCATAAGATTATCATACATGCCCTGGTTACCTCCCAGCTGAACTATTCAAACAGTCTGTACATTGGGCTCCCGGCATTTCTGGTTCACAGTCTACAGATTGTTCAGAATGCAGGAGCAAGGCTGATCTGCAGGGTGCCCTTTGGACATCATATTTCCCCTCATCTGAATCGGTTACACTGGCTCTCGGTGAGCAAGAGGATTGAGTTCAAGGCCTTGATGCTGACTTTCAGAGCCATACGAGGGTTGGGCCCCTGCTACCTTAAGCAAAGGCTTACCCTTTATCAGCAGGATCGCTTATGGAGATCCAGGCACTCGTCTGCTCGTGTACCACGATTTGTCAAAGAGCTTCGAGGGGAAAGGTCATTCTCGGTCAGGGCAGCCAAACTCTGGAATGCCTTGCCCCCCCACATTCGTCTGATCAAGTCAGACCTAGAGTTCAGGAAGACCTTAAAGAATCTGCTTTTCTCACAGATGCAGTATTTCCACGCTGATCTTCGCTGTCAGTCTGCATTAGCATCGGGACACCTCCGACAAGATAGCTGTTGCGCTCTATAAATGCATTTTGATTGATTGGATGAATGGGTCCTCTGGACATGCAGATTGGAGAGGTTCTTGGATGGCCTCCCACTCCCCGGACTTTAGCCATCTCTTCCTGTCTGAGACTCATTCAACTAAAATACGTACATGCTATGCATCTCACACCTCGGTATCTTTAGCATGCACGCTACTCCGGAGTGTATCTGGTGCTCCGCCCAGGATGCAGATTTTTATTACATGGTTTGGACATGTGCTGTCATCACAAAATACTGGAAGGCCAGTGAAGGGGTACTGAAGGCACCAGTGGAATTCTCCCATAGAGTTGCACTACTGGCCACCATTGACGACCTGGGAGGACCCCGTGGAGAGCGCACACTGGTGGGTCTAGGTTCAACTTTGGCCAAGAGCGATAGTGCCCCGCCACTGGAATTCACTACAGCCACCTTGTATATCAGAGTTGCATGCTGCTATGGACTGGTGCATAAAGCTGGAGGAACTTATTTATTGGGCCAGGGATTGCCAACGTAAACATTTTAAAATATGGGAGCACTGGTGAGACTACTTCGAACTGGTTAACGAACATTGTGTACTACTTAATATGCATTTGTACATTGTTACATTCTTTTGTCGTTGCAATGATGTATGGGGATGTCCGTTGGGATGTTATTGCTACTCTGCTACATAACTGTAAAACAAATAAAAATGTATTCTTTAGAAGAGAATAAACTGGTATTAATATAATGGACTGAGGGTTTATTTTCATTTGGAGCCACTTTCAACTTGTGGTCTGTATGTAGGTTATGATCTTGGATTAAATTATAACTATATCTACAATGGAGAATACATGTCTACTGCTGTTTAGGTTGGAACAAAGGGCATGATTAGATTCCAAACAAATATGGAAGGGCAATTACGATTTGTTGAAACATTGCCATTTATGTGTGAAATTTGAAGAAACAATTTCTAGTCTGTTAGGTCAATGTCCATCTCTTAATGATCTAAAAATCTGAACCATTGGATTGTTAGTCAAAGACATAGGGAAGTTTGATAAAAGACGGAGTTCATTTATATATTCATTTTAATGTTTATCAAGATAGAATAAATTTAATTCTGCTTTTTTAAAGAAGTTTTGAGGATTAACAAATGCATTTAGATTTCAATGTATATTCTGAAAAATTGCTTCCAAGGTTTCAGTATGTAACCAAAAGAAATCAATAAAAATTAACAAATTTGTATTACATTTCCGATTTCCTCTACTTTGATGTCCTAGAACTTAAACAACTTTTCCACTATCACACAGAGTAGGAAGAGCCTCTGCAAAACTAGAAGTTTCAGGAACAGGATAGATAGGTCACTATCTAATGCAATTCCTGAGTTTGTCTATGTAATGTTTTAATTTGCTGACTAACTTGGTTACTGAGAAATAAGAAAAAGAAATACAGCAGAATGACAGCAAGGAAAAGTTAGAGTCCAATCAGTGAGGGTAAGTAAATGTGTACAATATTCTTCAAATACGACCTCCTGCTTTTTGTCAGTGAAAGCAGCTTCATATAGTTTGGTGTACAAAGGTTTCCTGAATCAGGGGTACCCGGGATAAAATGTAAAGGTGAGTAAAAGGCATTCCAAAGTCTAGGTCCTTTTATGAGCAATGATCTGCATCTTTGTTCCATTCACTTAAAGAATGGATTAATCAGACGAGTATACCTTCTTTGTGACAATGAGAGGTCAGCTTTAGCAGGCATACAGGGTCCCAGTGTGCTTTACGAATGGTGCACAGACTTATTTTATCATAATCGTACCGTGCACTGGGAGCCAGTGGAATGCAGTTCTAATGTGGACTTACTTCTGGACATTAAGATGCAATCTGACTGCAAGGTCCTGAAACCTTTACCGCCTGGCAAACAAATTCTAGGTGAGACTAGTATACACAATAAGAGAAGTTGAGGAGTGCCAGGATGAGGACACGTCAGCTGAACTCTGGACAGTGTGAAGAAAAAGTGTTTGGGTTGTCTTTGGGAGCTTAAGTGAGCGGCATGAAAAATAATCTTGTTCCCAATTTTTGATGAAGTAGCAGGCAGGGTTTCCAAGTCCCGGAGCCAGTCATGGGATAGTGAAAGACAGCTTACTAGATATCAGTCTCTGCGTCACTTATAAACAGGAAGTTATATCATTCAGTTAAGTATATACTTCAAACAAACAGTAACGTTGGTTGGATTCTCTGGACCGTTAATCAAGCAAAGTTGATGTGTTGGTTGTCAGTGCAAAGTTGGAAAATCAAACTGGCACTGTTCAAGGATCTGTGTCAGGGGAAGCACTTAGATATTGAAAAGTACACAGATGAGAGTTGATCCTAGATTAATTTCACAAGACAAAGTGTGGGGACAATCTTAATGTCCCCATCAAGGCTTTGTGGCAGGCAGTGAGAAAGGATTGGTTCCATTCAAGCTCAGGTCCAGAATTGTCTACCCAACTTTCAAGTCTTTCATCAGAACTGTGTTAAGAGAGCACTAAGCAACAGACATGCACATTCTCAATTCAGATTTTTTTTCTGGATCTAAGAACCAGTAATAATGGGCTTTGATTGCAAATTTCAATATATTTTCGGACCCAAGTTATATGTCAGATCTTATATTATTGATGGTATGTTTGGAAAGACGCTAATATGCGTTCAATGAATCTTTGTTGTTGAAGCTCCAGGAACTCTGAGCCCAACATTTATGGCACTTGTCTTGACAATCTACCCATATATCCTACATTTAACTTTCATGAGTTCATATTCAAGTAGAGCCCCTTATGCACTTTACAGCAGGTCCAAAATGTGAGCTTGGCATTTAGTGAAAAACACTAGAAGCCTTGTCCACGGTCAAAATGAAGACAGGGATGGTGTGTTTGGGGTGTGAAATGTGTACAGGACACAATCTTGTGAAAATTGTGCAAGAGGAAGGGGCCCCCTCATCCACAACGAGGCACCAAAAACTCCTCTGTGGCAACAGAGCAATTCTCAACTTTATCACATTCTTAAATGGCCTTTCAGTCTAAACTGTAGATGGCCTGATGTTGAACGGTTTCGAAGGTTGAAGCACAAAGTTTGTTACTGTAAAAGACACCAGAAGTGTTTAGTCTAGGAACCTAGCGACAGTTATGGTATGGATTTGCCTCACTACTTTTGATCTCTTAATACGATTTATGCTCACTATCTGAATGCACAGAAGAGGCATTGCCCAAGACAGACTGTAGTCACAATTTATGCATTGCTTTCTTGTTTCCTTATGCTGCATCTTGTGTGCACTGGAAGAAAGTAAGAACTTTTTCAGGTGCTACGGAGCAGCAGTACAGACCAGAATAACTGGTAACATGAGTTAGCTCTGGAACCGCAGAGTGCACTAGTTCAAAATGCTAATTAATACATTTTTCCAAGGCATATCAAGCTTCTTGTGGGCAGTATTTTATGGTGAGCCGGACAATTCTCAGACTGATCTTCACCGGTTTGGACTGGTACCAAAGCAGCATCACACCTCTGGGGTACTTACAGAGCCATCCACGTTGGGTGTGAAAATATCTTCCAGTGTTGCAGTAACTCAGGTCGTGAGACTCGCTGCTTTTCTTCCATGAACTACTTGCAAATATTTGATACTGGGCAGAGCCTTTCACAAATATGTGATTTAGAACCCCAGAAAGGGGCGCAGACCCTCACAACACCACCAACAAGATCTGCTCTGAGACTTAATTGAGTCCTGAATCCTCATGTCCGGCTCTCGAGTCAATGGATTCCTTTCATACGAGTCCACAGAACCCCTCTCTGTGCATTGAACCATTTTCCTAAGCAAAAGAGTGCATGAACATACCAGATGGACCACTAGGCCAAGTCCTTTGATAGTTGCTACACTTCTCTATACTACCTGTCTCAGTCTGCTGCTTTTTCCTTCAGGGATGATGACGGGCAAGCCCTTTGCATCACTGCCCCGATAGGTAGTAAAGCAATATTTCACTGAACTTTGAGGAGTGACTGCGACAAGTCTCCTATGCACGAGTTCCATGTTGTCACCTTGTGTGCCTCTTTTGAAGTAGGATTTTGGATGTCCACAATTAACTTGCATTTGGAGTTATCCAAGAGTACAAGAGGCCAGGCACGCTCTTTAACCCCTGCCATGCCAATGGTGAATATCCATTCTTGGATCTTGTGCCCAGTAAAGAAAAGAAAGGGTGAAAAAAACAGATCTGTTGATCAAAAAGACAAAGAAAAAGAGTGCCAAAAATAAGCACAAAGAATACTTTAAGGTCACTATGAAGCATGAGTGATCAGGAGAACCAAGCAGATTAGAGAGATACTCGCTTGCTGTGCCGAAACCTAAGCAAAATAGGATTCAGAGTTTAATAAGCTCATAACATAGTCAGTGCTCTAAATGATTCTGGAATCCATAGATAAAATAACTTGCTCTTGGCAGGCCCCGAGCTAAAGCTGTAACTGGCTCAATACTTCTGAAGGAAAAGAGGCCCAACACCGATGACCCAGTCTCAACTTGCACACTGCACCTACTAGCCTACAAGTGACAAAAGAATCAAGGAGGCTGAAAAGCCAACAGGACATGGAAATACAGAAGAAAGGTATCAATCTAGACAAGACTCCTTGGTTTACCCATCCCAGGAAATGGGAGGCTCTTTGTTCATACTGAGGCAAGCATAGAAATTGCCATTAGCCTAAATCTGAACATCTTTCAGCCACACAAAATAGTGAATAAAATATATTGGGATTGTAAACATCCTAAAAATAAGGACACACAAAATAAGACTTGGGAACAAATATTTGCTTACAAACAATTAAATGACTGGTGCATAATTCATTGACCAGTAGAAGTATTTGATCATATTAATTAATTCTGAAAGGGCGATGAATGAAAACAAAATGAGTAAGATAATCATCTGCACACCTCCTCCTTCAAATGCTAAGAAAATTTAGTCTACCCTAATCAGAGGACATCCTCCTCATTAATGGTTACAAGATGTCATATTGTGCGGGTATTATTGTTTACTGTTGATCGATCACAGAAACAACCTGAGCCAATCCCATGCCACCGTCCCTAGAAAGTCATCACCCTCCGCCATTTTTGCATCTTTCTTTGGGTTGTAGCAAAGTTGTGCGCCCTTATTATCCATTACCATGCTGGAACTCGGACCATATTAATATGCAACATGGGTCATATTCTTTTTCGATGGGGCAATCGATTGCTTGAATGTATAAAGCACAGATTAAGCGATAGTTTATGATGATTTTTATTTCGACATGCTTCGCCCCTACAGGCCGAGAGTGGGGAGCGGCATGAGTACTGCTCCGTTTGGAGTACATCACGCTATCCATCTCCCTACACAGCATAGGCCACAGAATATGAATCTGCATATGTGTTTAACGAAGGCGTAATTTTTGAGTCCATTTACTGGTCAGTGCAAAAAGCTGGGGCAACGGATGAAGCTGGTTAAGGAAGGCACAGCGCTTATGGCATAACCAGGAAGAGTTTGTTAGGTTCTATTGCTAGGAAGAGAGAGGTTGCCGTAAAATGATACTATTGATTGGTTTGTTAGACCAATGGTCAGTTCGCAAAGAAAGAGATCAAAATGGAAGAAGGAATGGACTTTCGTGAACCAACAACGTGGAACTGGCTGGGATTTTTACATTCTAATTCTAGCTCATCTCCCTGGTGCTCAAGGAGAATGAGCTTTATTGGTATTTATGAAGTGTTGCATTATTATATTGCGGATTAGTTTTTGCATCAGTGGCACTACTGTGTTATTACCTTTGTGTCTTTAAAATTACTATAACTTTCCTTTGACGTGGCTATGAAATTTTACATTCGCCAGCCAACAAGTGCATTTGCGGAAGTGCACATTACTCTGAAAAATGCGTAGCTCGGGAAGGAAGTGGAATTACAAATCTGGAACGGACACATGCACACAACCGCAGGTTAAAAAAGATAATATCATTCACTCAAAAGAACTCAACAGAGTGCTTAGCAAAGTGACGGAAGTTCAACGTAATTCGGATCATCCGAATAAGTAGCAACTCTACATTTTGATGAAAGAAATGGAAGTTCATAAAATGCCATAGCGTAGTTGTAAACTGCAAACACATTTATCGTGCACTGTTGCAGGTGCCTCGAACTTCTCAGTCAGTCTCTCTTAAGAGTGGTATGAAAGACTGTTCATAGCGACGACCTCTCAGGCAAGCAAACTGTACACAGTCAACTGATGTGTGCAAAATCCAGACTGAACTGGACACTAATCTGTTCAGCTGTAACCAGAACAAAATATAAATGTTTTGCTACACTCCTACTCCATCTCACCACCCACTTTCTATTTTGAATAAGAATGGTAGAAACAGGTGGCAGCAGATCAAAAGGATGAAACAATAGTGGCCCGCTAGACAGGTTAAGGCAAACATTTAACAAATTAATTCAACAATTCAATTCTGCAGGAGAAGTGCTTGATTTGCAGCTGAAACACCATCATTGTGCTCTTGGCTTCCCTGGGATGGTTATAAGGGGATAGACGTCAAAAAGCACCGGCTTCACTACATCAGACGCTAAAAGAAATCAATGTGACTCAGTCACTTTGGATCCGGATCAAGCACTAATCCAATCCCTCGCCCTGTCCTGAAGAGCTGGCCTCTGGTACCCTATATATATTTTTTTTTTACTCAAACCTGTGATTATATTACCATGCCCCAGACTTCTAACTTACCACCACTTGCTTTCTGGTCCACCTGGGCAATAACCACAACTCAAAATTCTTGGTATTAATTATGGGGTAGTACAAATTTTAAAACCACTTAGATCTGTTCAAATAGGCCCCCTCCATAAAGCAATGGGCAGGCAGCAAAACCATGTACTTTTAAATTAGACTACCCCCAAAACACACAAAGTCCAAACCCACCATACCAGTCCCCAAATGTTCCGACTACTGCATTCTTCTCAAGCCGAGGGATAGCGAACTTCACTTCATCACAATAAACAGCAATTCTACAAACCACCCACTTTAAACCAATTACTTGCTTTTGAGCTGTAAGGTTCACTCCAACACAAAGGCAACAAACAGAATCTATAAGAAGTTCTGATACAGTCGACTGTAAACACATCGCCAAAGACAATCTAGATAAATCAACATTGTATACACAAGTACTGTCCGGGTTTAAGGAGTCCAGTCACCCCATATAAGCCAAAACGAAACCCAACTGGAAACACTAAATCAACATACAAAATACCACCAGCAGTAACTTACGACGGCAAGCCACTCCAAGAAGGGAGAACCATGACTCCCTAAAAGCATGCATACTAAGGCCTCTTCTATGTAAACCTGCCTGTTTCCCTGAAATTCTCCAACTGAGTGTCCAATGCCCCCCTCCCTATCAGCCCGATTATCCGTAAAAGACACGACAACAATCATGAGATCACGTGCAAGTGTCACATGGCAGTACAACGTCTTTCTACAACCTTCAACCATTAGCCACAAGAGGTGCCAGATCCACCTGGAAATAGTGCTACAGGTTATTCAGTGGTGCGGAATTTCCCTTGCCTGATGCCCAGGACAAAATGTTTGGGGTGAAGGGCAACACATTTTCATTTTGCCCACTGGACAAGTAGGCCCAAATCTCTTTTGCATACACCCTTTGACTGCCAGTAGTTCACAGTAAAATATATGCATTGGTGCAGATTTGCAGCTTTCAGGAATTCACAACAGTTTACAGAAACTGGGAAACAACTGTACATTCCATTTTGCCTGAGCAAATATACTAACGTATATTTGCTGATGTAAAAGAAATCTGCAGAGCAAATACAATTACATTTTTCTGCTCTTTTCAATGTTGGGAAGGGGTTGGAGACTAGTTGCAGAATATCCATCCATCAACATCTATGTTTATGTATGTGCACAAACTCGCCGGCCATTCCAGCCCTGGAACTACCATGGTCTGCCAGATTCCAGCCCCTGTGAGGAGATCTGCAAAAACAAAAGGCACAAATAGAACCCTGGTATATCCAGAGTTCAGTACAATGAGAAATATGGTTTACATTAGAGTCCAAAACCTGACATAATACGAGTCCTGTAATAAATCAGAGGTTATCATCAGAACTCCGATACAATGAGAACACTGCCATAAATCGGTCACATCACTGCATGGAGACAAATGGAACACTGCTATTTTAATATAGGACATGTAGATTTCCGAAGCACCCCATTCCTTGAACAAGTGGATATTTTATAAAATTCTGTTCTACTGAGGTCTCAAGAGAAGATACAAGATGTTTCTGATTGTTTCAGGACAAAGTGCAACAGCTGGGGCAGTCCCCTTCTCCAGCACTGCATGTCCCAAAGAGATGCTCCAGTACTTAACTTGGTGGATGCATATCTGAGCTGCCTGTCAACATCACCGAAGCACACTCTCTCAGTTCTGATTTTGCACAAAGTGTTAAAGACTGATTTAACATTCTGTAACTAATGTCCAGAACCCATAAATGTGGAAAGCTAATGCATTCAAAGCTGATTTATTGCCCAATCCACTGAGCGCAGGTGTCTGGCAGGCTGTGAAAGTGTAGGCAGCTGTTCAGGTATGCTGGCCCAGAGTTGTGCAAGGCCTTGCATGTGCGCGTGAGGAGTTTGAATTGGCTGCATTTGTGAATTGGGTGCACAATGAGGTGGGGTGAAATGTGAGTGTGGCATGGGAGGTTGAGTACGAGTCTTGTGGTGCAAAGTCTGTGTAGGAGCTGCTTGGAAATTCCGACAGAGTGCATTGCGATTGTTGAGTCTGCTTGTGATGAGTACTTGATTGATGGTGCATCTGGTGTTTAAGGCAGCCACTTGAAGATCTTTTGTAGCATACGCAGGATATGGAAGCAGGCAGCACTCACTGCACTGGCTTGTGCTGTCATGTTGAGCTGGTCATCCAAGATGGTCCCCACATTTCTGGTGTGATCGGTGAGTGTTGGTCTTAGCTTTGTCGGGCACCAGGTGGCGTCCCACAGGAGGTCCTATTCCCGAAGAGACCAGTACTTCCGTCTCATTTGAGCTTCAAAAAATGGTTCTCATCCACTCTGCTATCATGGTCATGCAATTGCGGACGATGGCTCTGGTTGTGGGTGTCTTGTCTGTCAGGGAGAGGATGAGTTGGGTGTCATCGGCATAGGAAAGGAGAGAGGAGGGTGATGCCTTCGGATCGAATGATGTTGGCAAGCAGAGTCATATAGCCGTTGAGCAGGGTAGGACTGACAGACTATCCCTAGGGGACTCCGCTGATCAGGCTCTTGGTCTCCAATGTAAAGGGTGGCAGTCTGACTTTTTGTTTCTTCCTGTGAGGCAGGATCAATTCCAGTTGAGTGCACGTCCTTGGGTGCTGAGCTCGATGAGTCTGCTGAGGAGTGCATTGTGGGAGACCACGTTGAATGTCATTTACAGATAGAGTAGGATGAGGCCCTAAGTTTCTCCTCTTTCCAAGATGGTCCGAATGTCGTCGATGGCTGCGATGAGAGCTGTTTTGGTGCTGATGTTTTTTTCTGAATCCTCATTGAGTGTTGTCCAGAAGGTGGTGTTGCTCCTTGAGGTGGGTTACGAGTTGCTTATTAATGGCCTTCTCTATCACTGTGCTGGGTAGGGGTGCAGAGAGATAAGACAGAAGCTGCTCAGTAGGCTGATTCTTGAGGAGGGCGTTAACCGATGCATGCTTCCAATCTTTCGGGAATGTGGCGGATGTGATGGAGGTGTCGATGATATGGGTGAGGGTGGCACTGATGGGGGATGCTCCAAGGCTGTAAACATGATCGTCGCTGTATGTTCTCTGGTGTGAGTTTTTCATTCAGTCAGGCGGCAAGCAAAGGCTCCAGGCAGCTTTTTTCTTTTTTTAAGAAACCAACTATGGTGCACATTCATCACATAATCTGCAGCACTTCTTAAAAACCCCTAAAACTTCCTTTTAAGCCTAATCTATAAGCCACAACTGTTTATGGTCCCAGATTCGCAGTGTCTGACTAAGAGGTCAAATTCACTCCTGCCTACAATACAACTGCAGACCTTACTTGGACCCCTGCTTTAGTGTGGATTTCCCACAACTGGAATGTCTCCTCATAGACTCATCTAATAGGAGGTGAGCCCTCCTTTCGCCCCATAAACACAGCTTATATGAAAGTGATACTGTATCGCAGGCACACACAGGTACCAGTGCCCCTCTGCCTTATCTGTAACCCAGGGCTTGTGTTTGGCTTAAGTAATGGTCGCCAGTGTCTTAAGGGCAACTGCTTTTCTACCCAATTCCTAGTTCTCAGACTTTTTTCTCTCACCCACCACTCAATATTTATTTTTGCTCTATTTAAAAGAGCACAGATCACACTGTGGGTAGCTCTGAATGACTATAATGGCAACGCGAAGAGCTCTGGATGAAAATCAATGCAGTGTCTGCATTTAGAATAAGTCCATTTGAAGAGTTCTCTCATCCTTTTTGCTTTACTTGACCAGCGCTTCCTGCAAATATTTAATGAGAAATTCAAGGCAGAGTGTATAATGTTTCCATGTGCTCTGTAACCCTGGGGCTGGAAAGAGGACATAAAAGCCATCAAGAACTGCCCAATCAATTATTTACTTTTACTACTTAAGCGCTATCCTGGACATATTTTTGTACGGTTGCCAATATTCATCATTAACTATTCACACTGGCTTGTCCATTATAAATTAGAATAAAGAAAAGAAGGGTTTTTCCTCCTCCTGGAACATAAAGATCAAATAGATGTGCAAGACATACATTATATACACTTGCAAGTTTACAACATTTCTTGTGAGAGGGGTAACAGTATGGGGAGGCATGGCTGTGACTGGATGAGAAAGAAAAAAAAACAACACACAGCCAAACCTGCTAGGCACTCACAACTTCCTGCACTGCTCAAGAGCTAAATCTCCCCGCTGACAAGGTGGTGGTTTTGGATGTCCATCAAGGGCCATTTCCATTTCTCTTGATGACCAAGTTGAATGCAGTGCTACTTTTCTCATGAATAATGGTTGCTTTGTACACAGAGGGCTGAATCACACCGAATTCAACAAAATGACACTCTGGAATATACTCTTAAGCTTACTGCAGGTCCAAAAAGAGCTTGGTCTCCGTATTGTCTGGAAGATGGCCTTTCATTAGGCACAGTTTCCGGAAGGAATCCTCGGGTGACCTAGTCGTATTCAGCGCTCATTAAGTAATGCATTACAGACGCAGGAAAAACCTACCTACGGTTTACGATACAAAAGTGTCTGGGCAAAATAGTGCATCAAAAGAACCCTGATGGAAGACTGTGCAATGATCAGTGCAAGCAGTGTGACCTCCAAGCACAAAACGCATGCAACATGCTTTTACGCATTATTAACCTCAGTTACTCATCGTTCAGTCACCTTTGGGACATTTAACAGCACGCATTGCACGAAGTTCATACACTCTCTACCCCATACTGCGTAGCTGAGGTGCATGGTGTGCCATCCTTATGAGCAATGAGATGGACATGTTGCACTTAAATAGACTGGCTGAAGACTGCACAAGAATCTTTCTGATGGCAGCCTAGAACACAAAGCACACCAAGAAGGGTTGAGAAAGAGGCTGAAACCAAAACAACCCACATGAGGACCCACATATAGTATTTAAATCAGACACTTCTATTCCACGCGTAAGGTGCATGAAAACATTTGACTGCCAGAGAAATTCATACTGCTTGTACTTTAAAGTTGAAATCAGCAGTCACCACTTGCAGGCAAGACTTTTAGTAGATTATATTTGGCAACTGCACTGAAGAGGAGGAAGGTGGCGAACATGACTTTAGGATTGTGGTGAACAATACCAACCACAATGCACTAACTTCAGCGCTCGTCATCCTTGGGACAGCTTAACAGCGACTCAAAATAAAACAATGAATCGGCTTAGGATACTAAACAAGGCAGCTATCATATTAGGTGCGTCACTTAATGTACAACAGCATTGTCAAGCAAGAGAGAAAACATCTACAAGGTTCAACATGACAAGCAAATCTAGATGAACAACTGATGAACGCACACTGTGCACTCAGTACTATAAACAGCATTCAAATAAGCTCAGTGGTAAGAGCACTTAACCTATTACCAGGAGGTGCCTCTTAGTGCTAGAGATGGTCAGCATATACCGCAAATCTCACTGGCTCAGGCACACTATTTACAGGGGAAGAGACCAATGTGAGCATGCATGCGAATACAGGACCAATCAAATCATAATCCTAAATCGTAACAATTTTAGCACTGAAGAACCTGCAAGCTGGCTTAAGTGAAGTCTTTGTCAAGGAAGCAATGCTGCAACTCACCACAACAAACCAGCATTCGAATTAAACAATAGGTCCAAGAAAGTTGGAATAGACTCTGTTAAGTGTACTGTACTCCACATCCCTAGTTCAAAAACATATTTTATATATGTTGTGTAAAAGCCAGCAGGCAAAATGTACTCCTCTGATGCTGCAAATCAAAAACTCCAATATCGTAGACGACACATAAGGCCAGATGTACGACCAGTTTTTGCTTGCGCAAACGGGTTTGCGACCCGTTTGCGCACCTAAAAACCTACATGGCCATGTACAAACATTATTTTGCGAGTTGCAAAAAATTGTGACTCGCAAAATAGTCTTTTGCGACTGGCTATTAGGAAGGGGCATTCCTATCCTAATAGTGACTCTCTAGCCATGTATGGATGTTTTGCGACCGCAATTGCGGTCGCAAAACACTCGCAATTTACCACCCTCTTCAAGAGGGTGGTAATGGAGTCGCAAATGGGAAAGGGTCCCCAGGGGTCCCCTTCCCCTTTGTGACTGGCTCTAAAAATATTTTTAAGGGCAGGCAGTGGTCCCAGGGACCACTACCTGCCCTTAAAAAATGAAATGAAAACGTTTCATTTATTTTTTTTAAATGCATCCCGTTTTCCTTTAAGGAAAACGGGCTGCATTTTTTTTTTTTTTAAACTGCTTTTATTGACAAGCAGACCCAGACATGGAGGTCTGCTGAGCCCAGCAGGCCACCTTCCCTGGGAGGGCCAGCCATTACCAATGGGGTCGCAAATTGCGAGTGGCTCATTAATATTCATGAGCCTCGCATTTTGTGACCCCATTGGGAATCGCAATCAGTGTCTCTGACACTGTTGTACATTCCAAATTGCGACTCGCAATTTGGAATGGTCGTACATCTAGCCCATAGTGTACCTAGTTGCTATACAAATTCAAAAGTGGGAAAGAAAAAAAAAAAAAAAAAGAGAAGGAGTACACTTCACAACCGTGAAACTTGGAAATAACTGGTGATGCCAATACTTTTTACTTAATCGAGGAAAAGTAATGAGCACCAGGTCACGAATAACAGATCAAATTAGGAGACGATGATTCAATTCAATAGAACAAAGAATTTAGAGTCGGCTTTCAGAAATCTGGAACAAGAGCAGCCCACGATCCGCAGGCACATCTTAAACCGAACACATCAAAGAAGATCAGATATCTGAATTCTGTAACCAGAGCTATGAGAGATCACAATCAAAATTAAGGCCATGCTTAACTGGATAAAGAAAGAGAGCAAGTGTAGGATTGACAGCAGGATAACAACTCTGGCCTACCACAAACTCGGATGCAAAAAGTACTGCTACTCAGAACCCCTTAGAGCATTGCCCCCACAAAAGCCTTTTTTTTGGGGGGGGGCTATATTTACGGCAATAGGAAAAACACTTCAAGTCGGGCCATTTCTTTTTGGGGGTGGGGAACTGGCCAACACTGTAGTTAACACTGAACAATTACCATAACATTACAACTTTATGAGCTTTACATGGCATGTACACAGATGAAAAAGGCTTATGCACAATTTATCTCCAGACGAGGCCATGGTTGATAAGAGCATAACTTTAGCAAAATTTACCTTGGCGGCTGATGGTATTAAGTGCGGAAGCCGTTCAAAATACCAGCTGAAGGGAGATGTGAATGTCCCAGACAGATCTCAGCTATTTGTACAAACATCAGAAGATCCTAACCTGACGACGCTGGCGCTCCTGCAGCAGATCGAAACAAGAGTACTCAGCACCTACCTGTTGGTCTAGGGACCGCTAAACTGCAGATGACGGTGAGGATGGAAAAAGCTAATGTAAATGGAATTGCTGCCAAATCAGTAATGCAAATAGAAAACTTTTGGCTTGTCAGTGAAGGAGGAAACGAAGCAGCAAGATTGCTAGGCTTACACAGATTAGGGGATTAAATGTAGAGAAGTCTGAAGACAATCTTAATACTTCTGCGCAGTATTCACAACAAATCAACTATAATACGATGCAGTAAATGAAAGGAAGATGGAACTATTTATAAAAGGAAAGCAATGCTGGAGGCCGCAAACATCCGGGTGGATAAAGTAACAAGAGCAGATAGGAAAGATCCAATTATTGTAAATGCAGCTTGGTGAGAGGAGGTAGCACCAACGGCCGTGTTCTATGGATTGCCAAATACAGCAGAATTACTGGGGCTGCAGAAAAGCTAGTTTAGGGTTACTCCACAAAGCAGGGCATTAGAGGCTGACAGCTAGGAGCTAGTCAGGCCCACATCAGTGATAGCTAAAGAAATGTTACCACTTCTAAAGAAACAATGTAGCATGCAACAAAGGGGCTCCGGTTCACACAGTAGCCAGGTCAGTGCCAAGGCATTTAAACAGATCGCAAACATCATAGAACAACATTGGTCCGAGAACTAAAAATTCAAGGCAATTTTAAGCTGTCAGTCTGACTGGGAAAACAGACGTGGACAGTGAGATGGATATTATGTATTTAGGCGCCATTAAGGCCATCAATGCCATTCCACACAAGACATGTTCAAGATGAACATGGTTGAGATGGAACGAGGATGGTTAACTGGGTATGAGCAGGCTGGGTGATGGGTGGCAGAGAGGTCTAGCATGTTTGACTACTTAAATTAGATTGTTGAGCTACAAAGGTAGGCACAGTACAATCAAAACTGAACAGCCCCTTTAAAATCCTCTGCATATTGTGTGAATGTTGAGTTGACACTAGAAGGAGATGAGTGCATCTGAAAAATGAGTTAGCGGGTAGTGTGTAAAGGTCTACAGCACACAGAGCAAGAACACACCAGACCCACAATCAAGCAAGATCCTGGTGGCCACTGCCTTATAACAGTGAGCAATCTAGCTCTGGGAATTACAACAAAATAAAAACCGACAATTCAATTTCCAGAGTGACAAATGTACTTTTATAAGATCAGTGATCAAAGTGCATCAAATAACGTATGGGATCTGTGATGCTGCATGAAATTAGGGTGGGGTCAGTGAGCGTGGGAACAGGGTCAAAGGTGTGGCTAAAAAAACAAAATATTATGTACTTTTTTTGGCCTTTCACTGTCAGGTAGCTACATATAAAATAACATGCAGCTTCAATTGAAAATAAATTTTAAAAAGTTGTTACTCAGTGGGAAATGGACTATACTGCATTATGAAACCCCTATTAGCTAATGCACTGCAGAGGTCTGTGTGTATCCAGAGAGCTACAGAATTAAATCTTGGTTGGTGTAGTGGGGAATAGTGACTTGCATATTCTTTGTACTATGAGGTCACAGCCTGTGACAGAACGCACTGTGAATATGTAATTCATTATTTTAAACTTGCATTACACACACTACAAGATAGACTGCTACAAAATGTGCAAAAAGGTGGAAGATAAAATGGTGCTTCCTAAATATAGATTTTGGTAATAACCAGACTATAGTTAATGCTATTTTTTTTACATAACTGTCCCTTCAACACCTCGTCAGGGGTAGTAAGCGTTATATAAAAACAATTACAATTGACAGCAGGCACTTCACATCTCAGTTAACTCTTTGCACTACCACTAAAAAAGGTTAAATCTTCGTCATCACAAAGCTTCCATCAAATAAAGCCAGTACCGGCTCCCAAGCATCCTTTACATTTACAGATACCCTTTGTATCTGCGAATTAACTTGTTGCGCACATTTCCTGGCAGGAAGGCTTATTTAGCTGTCTGCAGCGCGACTTCGGTTTCACAGCACAGGAGACTCACTGAATGACACTTTCAGCTGAAGCATTTAAACTATTGGAATTAACCGTTCCGGGAAGGTGGTCTTTTTACAAAAAGATGGGGAACATTTTTTTTTTTATAAATGAAAAAGTATTTTTCAATGACTCTCTCCTCTTCCTGAACCCTAAAAATAATTCTGTTAATAAAAGACAATCTGCATTTAATCCAGTTTGTCTTAACACGGACTGTGGCCTTTGGACTGTAAACTGTCTAGAAAAAGACATTGCTGAAGAGTAAAACCACCAGATGCAACAACACAAAAACAGGCTAGCTTTGTCTACAACAGCTTGAAAAAACCTTGACCGGAGATGTGGCTATGGGGTAACTAAAGGCAGAAACTCAGTGCCAGGACGAAAAGCCACTTCCCCGAGAGAGGTCAACGCTGGAGCCAGGGTCCAAAAGGGGCACATCCAATTCAAAGAAGCACTGACAGAACCCTCTAAATTTAAAATAAACGCATCACCATAGGCTCACAGGACACTAACCCTTTACTATCCTTTGAGACTTTTCCCCTAGATGCCAACGCCATTCAACTAAACTGCCCTTAACGGGCCACTCTTTGGGCCCCACAAAGCTTGAGCCACACTACCTTCCCTATCAAAATGTAACATTGTGACACAGTCAACTCCCACTTTAACCCAGACCCCACCCCTCTGTACCCGCCCATAATATGTACCCACAACCACTCCTTAATGCATACCCTCTTCAGTAGCCAGGAGACATTCTCTGTCCCTTCGGTGTCTGACTTTGGAATCTCTAGCCCCCACTGCTTACCATGTAAACTGTCCCTTCCTCCTTTAAGGTTAACCTCGCCGCTTCAGTTAACTTCCTTTCTCCCTCCACACAGCTAGTCCCAAGACCTCCCTCACGCCCTTCACCGTCGCCCCCCTGTCAGGCACCTTACCCTCTCGAGCCTTCAGCAGCACGGTATTCGCAACAATGTTCTCGAGCTCCATTGGGCCCGCTCTGAGCCCAGCTCCCTGGGCCTCAGTGACCGGCCACTGACCCCGCCCTCAACCCTCCGTCTGGCCAATCCGTGCCGACCCGCGTGCCATTGGGCTGCTCTCCGGCCGCAGCCCCGCCCTACCGTACCTCCATTGGTCTGAAGGCCGCGGCCCTGCAGGGATGTATTGGTTCTGGACCAAGAAAGGTGGAGTTTAGATAAAGCTATCTCTTCTATTGGATATTTGTTCCGCCATTTAGTCCCTCCCCAGTACCTCTTTTGCCAACCGTAACTCGGTACTCTCAGGGGCACAATGCTGATAGGATAATCCTCTGCCACTCACTGTCAGTTCTTCCAGTCATTGGATTTAATAAACCAACAATCATTGGCACATGGCCACTCCCCCTCACTGCAGATAGGATGCGTTCAAGTGATGGGCAACGCTGCTGTCACTGTGCTAGAAATGAAGATCTGATTGGTCACTGGCCCAGACACCTTACGGTGGCTTCTTAGCGCCAGAGTTGTCTGTCAACTCATAGCTATATTGTTGGTCATTTGGCTAGAATAATACCAGCGCTACTAAATCGCGATTTGTCGTGGCATTAAGGACCTGGCTGGTGACCTTTGAACTGATCAGCTACAATAGGGTGACCGGTTGACTGTTGTAATACTTTATATACTGTTTTCTCAGTTTTATGTGGCGCGAACTTGGCGCAAGGGCATTAATGCTTTTTTTCTTTTTTGCAGATTTATATAGCGCGAAATTGACCCGAAGGTATTGGAGGGCTTTACATGAGCACCAGTTACGTTACACAAGGACACATTCGTTTTTGGTAGAAACGGAGAGATTAAATGACTTGCGCAGAATCACAGTCTGCTAAGCCAACGCCAAGACTCGAACTTGGTTCCCAGCTGCAAAGTCCGCAGCTCTAGCCGTGAGGCCACATCTTTGTTATGTATGGCTCTCGTAGTCAGCCCCTATCCTTTATTTCAGTTTCTAAATGTCTGAACCACTTCTATGACTAGTAACAGTTGATAACAAAACTTGTTACCCACTGTTGTGATGTCATAAAGGCCTTCCAGGCCAGGCTGGCTGGGCCCTCTGAGAGCCTGACAGCATGCACTGCTTGTCTGCAAGCAAAAAGCACATGCAGCTGCAGGAGGGGGAAGGAAAGGTAGTGTTGGTCAAAGATTTTTTTTTTTAAATTTTTTTGCAGTTTTTATATTGCGCAAACTCGACCCAAAGCTATTTGAGCACTTTACATGAGCACCAGTTACATTTCACAAGGATGCATACATTTTTTTTTGGTAAGCATGGGGAGATTAAGTGATTTGCCCAGAATCACATGATGTTGAGCCGACGCCGAGACTCAAACCTGGTTCCCCAGCTCTAAAGTCAGCAGCTCTGGCCTTTAGGCCACATGGCAGGTACCTTTTTTTTAACCTATGGGACACAGATACATAACTAGCTATGTTATGAATGGCTCCCCCATTACTCCTCTGCCACTACAATGCAGTTGAAAGCAGTGGAAGATGATTTAGGGGGCTATACATAACATAACATTATAGATGGGTAAAAAGTGAATTAAGGAATGTTTTTCACCTTGGGGTTCTGAGTGACTTCATAGACAACTTGAGCTTTGCTCTCGTATATTTGATGTCACTCAGAAGTCCAAGGTGAAAACATCCCCGTAATTCACTGTTACTCTTCTATAATTCTATATGTTTACATGAACGCTATATTATGTTATATACTTTTGTGGTAGAGGAGGGTTAAGTGAATTTGCCCAGAATCACAGGGTGTTGCGCAAAGGTGTAGGAGACACTTAATTCGGGAGGGGTACATGGACATCCTTGGGTAGAGCCGAGCTAGAGGGCTGGCTTGGCGCTTTAAGAGCGGAAGAGCTAGCCGAGCCATCAAAGGATGTGACTCAGACAAATCAAATATCGTGCATAAATATGACAAAGACTATGCAATTCAACATTTCCCAGTGTTTCTGTTAAGTATATACGATTAAACCACAGAATTGTGTGAAAATTATTGAAAGTATTTTTTTTTTAAATATGACTCATTCAAGAATGCCCCCATGCTCTGACAAGTTACTCAAGACGTATGTTTGCCATGTTCTCTATTTTTATAGCCTATATTATTATTAAACATGAAGCAAGGTTATTTTATATTAACCATAGAGGCAATTTTTATGGAGCCCCGATCTTGAACTGAATTACTTCACTGTGCTCTCAGAAGGGATGGTTCAGGAAATGTTATGTAATGAAGTAAAGCGATGGGGCGTGGATCACACAATTTGCTCAAGAAGAGAGCTGGAATTTGAGTCTAGGATTGAATATTGCACAGTTCAGAGACTGTAGTTATGCATCCTTCTCTCTTCCGTTTAAACTCAAAGGTCAGTGCTTTTATGTTTAGTTACTAAATTATTGTTATTCAAATAGTGTCAGTATACGGAGTTCAATAAATACACTTATCACACCATAACTCAAACTGACACTATATATATATATATATACACAATTTGAAGGTGTGTTTTATTGTTTGGAATGTTTGCACAGACACTGAAGACCAAGCACAGTGATAGTGAAATCATGCTGAAGGAGCAAACTCTGTGGGGGATCTGAGATCTCTTGGGATTTTTGCTAATTATTTTATTGCTGTGAATGAGGTGTTGTTGAGCCTCTCATAAAGGTCCATAGCTCCAAGGTCGTCCGCTAGGCCACATTTCTCTATTTGGCCTTTGCCCTATCAATCAATCAATCAATCATGTCACTTATAAAGCGCACTACATACCCGCGAGGGTCTCAAGGCGCTGGGGGAAGAGGAGGGTGGTGCTGCTACTGATCGAAGAGCCAGGTCTTGAGGAGTCTTCTGAAGGCCAGTAGGTCTTGGGTCTGTCGGAGGTTGGTGGGGAGGGTGTTCCAGGTCTTGGCGGCGAGGTGGGAGAAGGATCTGCCGCCGGCGGTCGTTCTCCGGATGCGGGGGACTGTGGCGAGGGCGAGGCTGGTCGAGCGGAGCTGGCGGGTGGGGGTGTAGAAGCTGAGTCGTCTGTTGAGGTAGGCTGGTCCGGAGTTGTGGAGTGCTTTGTTTGCGTGGGTGAGGAGCTTGAAGGTTATCCTCTTGTTGACAGGGAGCCAGTGCAGGTCTCTCAGGTGGGGTGTGATGTGGCTGCGTCGGGGATGTCGAGGATAAGACGTGCAGAGGCGTTCTGGATGCATTGCAGCCGTCTCAGGAGCTTAGCCGTCGTTCCTGCGTAGAGGGCGTTTCCGTAGTCCAGCCTGCTGGTGACGAGGGCCTGGGTGACTGTTTTTCTTGTTTCGGTGGGGATCCACTTGAAGATCCTGCGGAGCATTCGGAGGATGTTGAAGCAGGATGAGGAAACGGCGTTGACCTGCTTAGTCATGGAGAGGGTGGGGTCGAGGATGACCCCTAGGTTGCGTACGTGGTCTGTGGGTGGCGGGGCTGTTCCCAGTGATGTTGGCCACCAGGAGTCGTCCCAGGCTGAAGGGTTGGAACCAAGGATGAGGACCTCCGTCTTGTCCGAGTTCAGCTTCAGGCGGCTGGTCCTCATCCATTCGGCGACGGCCTTCATTCCTTCGTGGAGGTGGGCTTTGGCGGTGTGAGGGTCTTTGGTGAGGGAGAGGATCAGCTGGGTGTCGTCGGCGTAGGAGATGATGTTGAGGTTGTGCTGTCGGGCGACGTGGGCGAGGGGTGCCATGTAGATGTTGAACAGCGTTGGGCTGAGGGAGGAGCCTTGGGGTACGCCGCAGATGATCTTGGTGGCCTTGGATCGGAAGGGGGCGAGGCGGACGCTTTGTGTTCTGCCGGAAAGGAAGGATGTGGTCCAGTCCAGGGCCTTCTCTTGGATCCCGGCGTCGTGAAGGCGTGTTCGTAGTGTGTGGTGGCAGACCGTGTCGAAGGCGGCTGATAGGTCCAGGAGGATGAGGGCTGCTGTTTCCCTAAGCCTGTTTATAGCTGTCAAATGCCCCATGCTACACGTGTCACTTGTAGTAAGTCATGTATTTTGACCAAAATGGTTTGCATGCTGATATTTTAAATTCAATTTATAATGTTCAAAAGTGAAATTACAGGTCTCAGTATTCAAGCTACCTTGGCTGAAATGGCTGCTGTGTAAAGACAGGTTGGTTAATAGATCCAAAAGGCATGAACGTTAATTCAACAAAAGGCCAGGGGTAGCGTAAATGACATCACACACCATTTAACCTTTACGTTCTCTCACACACACATGCTTACACATACATACACAATCACTCATACATAATGGCTCTCACATAAACACAATCTCACCTGCACACATGCACACAACACACATTTAAACACATTGTTACTTACGTCAGCTGCCAGGGAGAGTCATATTCCAGCTAATTGCACTCCATTTTTTATTACATTAATAGGGAATATTGTTATTCACTATTATTGTAGTAGAAAAACTTGGCAAAAAACAAGGAGATTGTGGAAGAAGCTACTTTTATTCATACAGTATGGTCATGCCCGATTCTAGACACATTTTGGAAGGGCATACGTAGTTCTTTGGCTGAGGTATTGGGATGGACTATACCAAATACACCACGCCTAGCGTTCCTAAAAATAGCAGAAGACATCGGGGGCAACAGATATAAACGTCATTTGTTGTTTCTTGGCCTAACTATTGCCAAACGGGATATAGCCCGACTATGGAAAGCATCCACCCCACCCCCCGCTGACTGCGTGGAAGCGGGTATTGGATTTCTGCATTGGGTTGGAAGAGCCGTTTTTAGGTCGAGCCTCGAGTAGCGCGCAAGCGCTGCTTAGAGGCGAAGACTTAATGTAAGTGAGTTTTCAAAGCAGTCCAAGAAACGCTCGTGCGTCGTGGCTGGCCTTTTTGAGATGGGTACGCGCGGCAAACATGTGTTTCCAATTATCGTGCCCAGACGCGGGCGTGATAAGTGGAAACACATGTCTGCCGCGCGTACTCATCCAAAGGCCAGCCACGACGCACAAGCGTCTTTGGGACTGCTTTGCAAGCTGCCGCGCTCGTTTTAACTTTTCCTCACTTCATATATTAGCAGGGCACCCGTTTTTCTGACGCTGCGCTTCATGTACGATGTTAACAATGCTTGTTTGTTGAGCTTCATGCAGCTCTGTGTTTAGCTAATAGCATTTTTTAATATATTTGTGCTAAAGCGCCACACATCGCGTGTTTAGCTGATGCAGTTTTCGGGCAGAGGAGAGTAGTGACAGCTTAACAGTCAATAAAAATCCCACGCTTTTAAACGAAATGGTCAAATTGTTTTGAGGAAGCGACTGGAAACATTTTGAAATGGCTTACGTGTTATGTGTCCAGCACTCTAGTGCCTATGAATTACCTACTTGCACGCATTGTGTTATCCTGGGCAAACTAGTCTATTCTATCTCCCTCTACTTTAGCTATCGCAACAATGATCCTAGTGCACAACCAGCATGAGAGCCGACTAGTTTGTGAGGTTAGCTCGATCTTGTCTGTCACAACATGTTTATCTCTGAGGATCGATTTGACACCTTTATTTTTGCAGTAAAGTTGATCAATAGCTGATGCTGGTACAGAGAAGGGCAGTGCATTTAATGAGCACCAACGTGTCCTGCAAGGCTGCGGAGTCTTACTTCCCCTTCTGCTACACATAAATCTTGAGCTCGAATCTCACTTTAGTAATTTAGTCTGTCTTGTGCCCTTGTAATTCATAATTTTTTACCTTCCCGTGCTCAGCTATTGAGGGTGCCGCTGTCTGTGTGAATGATTTCCCACAGTCCAAACATTCCTCCATCTCTCTCTTTTAAAATGTAGTGACAGCTGAACAGCCAATAAAAATCCCACGCTCTTAAGTGAAATGCTCAGCTATTTTCACCTAGTTTTCCCTTGGGCATTGAGACAGTTCACATTTTGCACTGCAGCCTCATGTGCCATGAGAAAAAACGTAAGTTCGAAAACTTAAAAATTTGATCCCAAATATGTGTTTTCTTCATAGAATATAACGATCATTGCAGGCCTGCACTGTAATGTAAGGCTATAATTCACTTGAGCGGTTTTATCGATTGCCTTTTGATTTTGGCTTTAGTGTTTTTCACAGCCCTACAGTGAAATATACCTTTTAAAACATGGCAGGCCTTTCGGCAGCTTCTGTGTTACACTGCGCACAGAGAAGGCACGGGAGTCGCCTAGCTTTGGAGTGATTGAAGCTGTGCCTTGGAGCGACCTCTTTCTTCAAACCTAATGCCAAGATATGTACAGGATGTTGCTATTTTTACCTTATCCATAAACCAGCTTTCAATTGTATTTAATTTGCTACCAAATATTAAGACCTTAGAATTAGGGATGATTATTTTGCTGTTGTTTAAGTCACAATGCGCAATAAGCATCCAAAGGCCTTTGAAGTCCGATTGTGGTCTGATCCAGTAAAATAGTATCATCTACTTATTGTAATGCTCTGATCTTTGTTCTTGGGATGCTCTGCGGAAAGGACCTTACTGAGCCGATTGCTGGAATCATGTCTGCCAAATAGAGATTAAAGAGTAAAGTAGCTAGTATACAGCTGTGCTTTAGGCCTTTGTCAGTATTGATGCGTGGATAAGCTGATAACGCCCTTCAAAAGAATGGATGGGATGCGCCATTTGGCAAGTTTTGACCACAATTTAGTTCTATCTACATTGTCGAATGGTTTGGCAAAGTCTATAAAGGCCGCATAAAGAGGGTGCTCCCTTTCCTAAATTGCTTGTTCAACCAGGATGGCTAAACCTAGCAGGTTGTCCTCTATACTACAATCCTTCTGGAATCCTGTTTCATGTATTGGGATCAGTTGCTTCTTTCTTGCGCACAGTTCTAACTCATTATTTGAGATCTTAGTGAAGCATTTCCCCTCTATATCAAGAAGGGTGATAATGTGAAAGTTCTCTGGTGCATTTAAAGAATCCTTTTTATGTATTCACACCAAAATCAACCTCTCCAACTATCTCGGATGGTATTGGAGTCCCGCAAGACTTGAATAGTGGAAAGAGGATTGAAGCCCATTGTAACTGAGCAATCTTAAAAACGAACCCTAAGATACCATTTGTAGTGGAAGTCCCATTGCTACAAATTTCTTTAATGGTATTCTCTACCTCGTCTTGTGTTTGGGTAGGGCATCATTACTTGGTAGTGCAGTCTTTAATTGCATTCCAAATGCGTCCAGTTCATATTTCAGTTTATTGTTTCCAGCCTATAGCTTTCCAGTGTAACTTGCCCAGGTCACATTTGATATATTTCAGCTGATCAGTTGGGTTTTCTGTGATGAAATTTGGGTAACAAGGTTCCATAAATTCCTGGAATTCTTTGCTTTTGTGACTTCAAATAATTTGATCCATTGTTGCTTTTAGTTTCTTTTCTACCCCAATAACTTTTTTTTTTATAGCACGCTCTGAAATCTTTTACTTTTTATTTTATTCCACCATTGCCTTTGACAGATTTCTGGTATCTTTTGGTACTATTTAGTAGTTTTTTTAGAACACTGATGACTGGTCCTTAAAATCATTGGGGGTGCTACCGATAGGGCTTTTATGTCTATTATTAAAGACTCTAATAAAGAGGCTAAGAAACAAGCTCAATCATGGAGACTATATAACTCCTGGTCATAGGTGCCATGTTTTCATTGTGCTTATGTGTGACATTTACACGTTTTCGGTCTGATTTGTGTGACATGTCAAATCATTACTCATGACACTTTGAGTGACACTGTTGTGAGTGGAGCAAAGCCGTCATGTCCCTGCAAATAGATACATTTAAAAACAAGCATTTACGATGCAATAGGTCCTGCATTACTGAAAGTTTAAGCTATTGCTGTTGCAAATAATAATGCAAAGTCAAAAGCTCAAACTTTCCGTAATGCGAGACCTATTGCATTGCAAATGCTTGTTTAAAGCTTGTGGGTGCCCACACAAACATATACGTATATGGCAATGCTGGGCAGATTACAGGGGAATCACTTTGACACCGCCATCGCCACCCACAGCCCCAGTACTGGAGGTCATGCCCCACAATTAAAATCTATGTTTACATATCGCCATTGTGTGTCAGCTGGGACTAGATTAGACAATTCGTTATCAGTACCCTGGACATGTTACAGAGACAATTCCTCAATGCTTCATAATGCCGCGGTTTTTTATTTATGTATGATTTTGTTTTGCTTTCTTTATTATAGTTGGTTTCTTTTTTCATATAAATTGTATTATGTAGCTCATGATGGTCAATATCATTTCATATATTGTATATTCATATCATTGTCGGTGATTATCATGTGGACAAAGAAAATAACAATAAAGTTTGTTCTTAAAAAAAAACAAGGAGATTGGAGAACCAACTAATGTCCACAAGGACAAACTTCTCCTGTGTTCCCGGCACTGATTTTGCTGCCTCTGAGGTCAGGGGTTGCGAGGAGCAAGCCAGGGGTCGCCGCTGCGACCTCCTAAATGACGTCCATGTCGAAAGGTATGCTGGGCTTTAATAAGCAAGGCAATTTGATTCTGTACTGTATTCTGTGCTGTATCTATAGATTACTGGAGAGGCCCTCCAGTTGTCTTAAGAGGCAGGTCTTTTCAAATGACTATGTGCACTGGAGCAAAGCGAGGACACAGCTTCTCTTTTCTTGAAACTCGTACACTGTCTCTTCCTACCCTACTCTTCCTGCCTGCACATTCTCTATAGAGCAAGGAGAGTACCTCATGACAGATGTGTCATGCCAGGAAGGAAGACATGATATTCCACCACAACCAGTGCTTTAAATGGGAGAAAATAAGTGCAGGTACTCATTAAAATGAGCCAGAGGTGTAGAAAGTGGGCGGGACTGAGGGCAAGGCATGATGATACTTATTAACTTGGATACACTGCAGCACGTATCAAAACACATGAAAAATGCGATTATTTAAATAAAGCAGGCTAACCCGTTACACAAAATGAAAGCCAAATGCGATGATATGTTAACATTTTCTTCTTTTGTAATATTTGCAGTTTCTTAATGCCATACTGTTATTTGCTGTTGTTTGGCACAAAACGATATATTCTCGAGCGTGCTCACACACAGAAAGAAACGAGCAGACATGCACACAAAGCATTCCACACATTTTCTTTAAAATACCTCTTGAGAGTGTCCCGATTCTCTCCCTCTTTCTCTCCCTTTTCTCTCTCTCACAAAAACACGCACACCCAATCGAAGAAACACACAGGCATAAACAGACACTCATACAAGACTCAGGTGGGAATAATGCCATTTTAAACTCCTTACCTCCCATGCCTTTCTTAATTGCCGCTATCATCGGGCTGCCTCGATTCCTGTGTTTGTGCAAATGCACATGATAGTGTGAATGTGATTGACAGCAGAGGGCCTGAATGGACCCTGCTCTGTCAAACACAGCGTGATGGTGAACACTCGGATGTTATGCAAATTAGCCTACGCTCAATAGTTCAGCTGGGGCTCAGCTCAGGGCTACAGAAGCGCATTGGCTGTCAGAGACAGGTTGCATTCTGACAGCCTAGTGCTCACCATCACTTGCAGCCATTGAGCGTATCTTCATGAGTGCCGGTACTCACCTCAGCAGTAGAGAAGTGCTGGTACTCAGAGTGATGAAAATCAGAAGTGCCTGTACTCAGCACCTGTGCATACCGGCACATTTAAAGCACTGCCCACAACATATAAAAAAACTTACTATTAGTCCATAGTTTAAATGAGGGTTTGTTGAATCTTTGCATTAGGATAGGGTCATGGAGACAGGAAGAGGAAAAGGAGATAAGACAATAAGGGGAACATTCGGAATGGGACCAACAGTTTTTGTGTAGCTGTCTGTTGAGTTGGCAGAGTCACTGGCCGCGTTAGAAATGACAAAAGTATCTTTGGAATGTTTTCCATATTTAAAAAAAGTCTTGGCCAATGACAATTCACAGGAACCTCCAACGAGTGTATGGAAATACGATGAGCTGCATCTGGTCACATATTCAGTTGTCCATGCAGTGATCGTAGGCCCTTTAATATCAGTGAGTAGGTAAGGTTTCGGATCAAAGTTAGTATCACGTTGAGCGTGGCTAGGACTGTCATACATTAAGACGTAGTAGGCTGAGCTCCGGCGTCAAACATTAAGGGGATGTTTCTCCCTCTGCTCCCCAACACATACTTTGTCTGATAGCAGGATAGCTGTCATGACGTGTCGGGAGCTGAGGCACCTGTTAGTGAAATCTGGCGGAATGTCAGGGTCAGCCCGGGCGGCCTTGACGAATCGCAAATCTGAAGCAGCGAGGCGGCAGCTCTGTTCCTTGTACAATCAGAGCGAAGTATTGCAACAATGGTGTTGCCTTCCCTTTTGGATGAAGGCCAATGTTGGTCACGCCTTATGTATGCGTCTTGAGGCAGAGCAGCTCCAACTATGTTGGCTGCACAGGAGCCTAAGCACGGCCTTCGCAAATGATTCCCCTAGCAGCAGAGCGCGGCCTCCAAGAGCGGTTTGCAGGAATTGGTGTCTGTGCAGGTGAGGCCTCTGAGGTTTTTTCCTGTAGGACACTTTGGCCTACTCAGTAGTGGGTAACATGCACCAGGACAGTGCTGGTGGTGCCGCTGCACTCAGATTCCATAAAGAGTGCTGTGGGTATATCCCCAGTAGGCAGATAAATATCAGTAACCTGCATTCCCATGGTATGAGACCCATTTGTCTGCTGAATGGGGGTGTCGCCCTGAGATGCTGTTCTTTGCCACCAAATATCATAATATAGTGAAAGAAGGAGTTTCTTGTTCTTGAACTGAAACATTCGCACGTGGGAATCAAGTTGAATTTTAGTGCCCACTTTGGGACTGACATAACCATGCGTGAATACCAGACTCCTGGATTAAGCAAAATGGTGAAACCTAAGCTGAACAAATCCCAGCCTGGTGAGAGAGAACAAGAGCTACACCTTCAAGCGACCCCGTTGGAGATGCTGCCCTTAAATCTGTCAAAACTCTACTTAAAGCCTACAAGAATAAATTTGAGACTATCTTACAGGCGATTCTGGACACTAAAACTTTGCCAGAGGGAAAGATTGGTTGGCTCGCCAAAGATGTCATCATACTCTGTGCTGGCCGCAGGTGACGGACAATGAGTCTATTTTGCCTTCCCAGCACCCTTCAGTGATGGAGCTGCAAACGAGAGTGAAGGATTTGACCACAGCTGAGAACAGTCTGAATCCTAGAGCAGAATATGTGTAGGGACGCTCTCTTATTTCTTTAGCTGCCCTGAGGAAGCATGGTACTTGGTTGGAGAACATGGATATTGAACACACAGGTCCAGACAGGGTGGTGCGCTTTAGACGCAGGGCTGCCAGATGCAGAAGAGAGACCCAATGAACAGAAGGCCCATGATAGAACAAGCTTTTTAAGAAAGGGCCCATCTTGTAGAGGATGTTTTATACAACAGAATTCAACACCTATCGGCTTTGAAGTCTGAGCATAGATAAGGAAGTGGACACTGATGATGCTTCTACTCCCAGCACATGTTCACTTAGTCCAGGCTTCACATCAATGACTGCTGAACTTCTGTCTTAATTAAGGTCTAATCTGTGATCTCACAGCCCTATAGGTTGGCGACAGATAACAGGAACACATGGAGTTCCCTGTTTTGGCAGGAGGTTTACATGTGCAGTTGCGGAGGAGTAGGCAAGGAGGACGTATGGATAGATTAATGGAGACCAATGTTCCAGGTTGGATGGAACAATTAGCCAAAATGGCAGCAGCGGTTTCTGTTACTGGGTGGAGGGACTGCGCCCCTCCAATTTCAGAGCGTTATGGATGGTAATTTCAAAAAGCAATTACCATCCAATTTCCATTGTAATAAATTTACCTCTGCATTGCCTTGGTTTGCCTCGACTAAGCGGATGTCAGGCAGGTTTCCTTAGGCACATGCACTATTGCGCATGTGCCAGTTAAGTCATGTGTCTGGTGCAGACTATATATAATTTAAGCAGCCTACGGACAGACATGCTGCCAGCCCGGGTCTGCAATACTTGGGAATCCTCTGGGACCGCCCACAAATGACGCGATGAAGCGTCCCATTCTGAAGCAGCCTTGGGCGTGTACAGCATCAACCCTTGTCAGCTATCTGCAGCAGCCTCTCATCACCCTTCCCATTCCCAAGACTTTGGACAGGAAGGGATTACAGCCTTTGGAGGAGAGCCTGATGTCAGAATTGCATGAGATTCCACTCAATGCTCTGTGAGGCCGGGTCACATGCTGCATGCTCTAAACCGGTACACTGCACATGCTTCTACGCATCGTGTATTGCGGTCTCCAACCAGTAGCTCGTGAGCTATCGTAGCTCTCCAGCTACCTCTGAGCAGAGGCGCAACTAGAGCCACATTTCGGGGGGGCTACCAAAATTTTCGGGGGCTAATGCTTCCAGCGATAGTCATAGTGGAGATGCAGGGGCTCTAAGAAGGGGTGATATAACAACAAAGCCTCGTTAGCTAGTAAATGGTCTTTTAAAGACCTGTGAAGTACTCGGTGCGGCTGTGTGTGTGCCCGGGAAACTGTCTCAGCCCGGGCTGCCATACACGACGGGGGGGCTAAAGGCCTTTCAGCCCAATGGGCGTTGCGCGCCTGCCTCTGAGTAACTCACCTGTGTGCAGCCCAGCTGATTAAATTAGAAAGCTTTTGCTTGGTTGAATTATTATACATATACAAAAATTGAAATTATACAACACTAATAATATTAGCAGCTCTCAATGCGTTTCATTGAACATAAGTAGCTCTCAGTACAGAAAGGGTTAGAGACCCCTAGGGCATGGCATCCAAGGAGAACAGACCAAAGAAGCAGCAGAAGAAACCAGCACACCTTTTCCTGTCCTCACTGTTAGCCCTCACCCCAGTCCTCTTGTTTGTGAATAGAGCACAGGGAGACACTAAAAAGCCAGTCCGTAGAAGCGGGGGTCCCAGGCCGCTGCTGAAAGTTAAGTGTCACTCTTTTCGCGGGAGGAGAAGGGAGGCCGTCTGTTGGCTTACTAACAGGTGTTCTCAAGCTGCTATGAAACTTGCAGTGAAGGTCTGACATTCACTGCTGATCTGCAAACCTCTCTGAAATGGGATGAAATAACAATGGTATTCAGGACGACAGACCACTCCAACGAAACTTTTCTGGAACCACCCTGCTGGCTTCCATACTAGTCTACCAAGGCAGCGACGCATACATGTATTTTACAATATTGTCTAAGATAACCATGCACTGACCCGCCATATACCTACAGGATTGTCTGCGCCCTTTATCGTTTCCAGGTCGACGCAATGAGCAGCATCTAAGTTGTGTAATAACGCCTGTAGACATGCCATTTTGTGGTGAGCGCAGAGTAATAATACAAGTGATTGTCGAGCGTGTCTCGTAGGCCATGTACCTCCTTTCTTTCCTGCCCATCACCTGTATTTCTGAAGGGAAAAAAATTGTCTCACCTCCTTGTTTCTTCCTTTACTGTAGTTCATAAAGTCCTGATTGTCTACTGAGCAGTACCTTCCGAATCACAGCTGATTCCATCTACTAGGCTTTAAAGGCCCACGTTCATTGTGGAGTGCCCGACGCAGCGCTGCGGGCTCCTGGTGTGTGAACACTTGGTGGCACCTACAACAGGTCGGCTCGAGCAGGCTCGGGTCTTGCGCAGCATTTGCCCTCACCCTAGTGTTTAGTGCATGGAGATCATGTTGTAAGGACTCCCTGCTTGCATTTGATGCGCACTCAGATTTGTTTATAAAGGTGACACAGGAAAGGCCTGTTGCCGGGGCAGTCGCTGGGAAGGGAGAGTTTTGACTTGGAATGTGTAAAAGGGGCGCCTCTTTTATTTTACCACTAAAGGACATGCTTTAAAAACATAAAACTCTGTTTCCCGTCAAACCTCTGCAATCCGGGAAGTGACAGCAACCCGACAAGATGGTTGGGGTAAGTGGTCTTGTCTCTCCTTCATGGCCCACCGCTTAATATTTCTTTCCTTCCCATTCCTCTCTCCCTTCTATTTTCCTTCTCTTTTTTCTCTCTTTTATCAGCAGTGGGCAATTGATTAGGCTCTTGCCAGCATTTGCATCTTTCGAAACTCTGCCTGGCTGAGAAGTACAACAGCCAATGCTTCTGAAATTTATTTATCCCGGACGAAATCAAGTTGCCTAATTAAAACGTAGATGCTGGATAAATGACCACTTTATTCTTGGCTTCTTCCCAGTCTGGCTAAATTTAGATTTCTGCTTGCTTGCGTGACCACTGGTCAGTGTGCCGCGCTGAGAGGACAGGGATTGCATGACCATGCAATCTTAGGACCCTTTTCACACACTGACAGGCACTGTGAGAAACTTGCACTACCTGCAGCCTGAACTCCAGAGCTCTCAGCCATGGCTCGTTATAAACACCTGGAAGAGACTTCAGTCGAAAGTATGCATTGTACAAGCAGCTACTTCTGTGTGGTCTTCAAAACTGTGAAACATATCAGAGAATGCCTTATTGAAATGCAGCCCTTTTTGCACCTGCTCTTCTGTTTTCTCCTGTGTCATTCGTCACACCTTATAAGTATTAGGCTTTGTGTTACTGTAACTCCAGCAAAGGTGTTCCCTGCACATTGTTAACATTTTTAAACGTGCATGGACTGATACCAGCCGTTTCACTACTTTCCCCCCAGTCTGTTTGTCATTTGACAGGCCGGGCTCCTTTCTGCTTTGAACGACTCCAGCCTTGAGAAGTCAGAAGTGACATCTGCTATTAAGAACGCTTAGAAACTGCAGAAGCGCTATTTGTTGTTGTTGTAAACTTTATTTCGATCAATAAGACCATAAAAGCATTTTAAACAAAATCCAACATCTCATTTGTATAAAAAACAATTAAAAAAGGTATACAAACATCAAGTTGCATTGTAACTAAATACATAGTATAGCCTACAAAAATCTCATTTGCAGTCAGTCCTGATATCACGGTCTGCAATTACCTATATATACAGTACTTAGGTTCAATTTACAATAACAAGATGTTTTTCTGCACTTAATGTGACACTCAGATCAACTCATAAACGATAATGTATAAAGTTTATATATAAAGTGCTTGTATCAGTCGTTAAAACAATTATTAGCAACATAACTGGTTACATTAAAGTGCTTATGCAAAATATAATAGGAAATTTGCAGAACCTTAAATATAGATAAAGAATTCATATAATGACAATTTACTTCAATAGAATAAAAAAGAAAAGAAAACCATTGTTGTAGACCGTTAACACCAGTCCTGGTTCTTAATAGTCTTTATGACCAAGTGATGTATACCTTAAATATAATACATTATTAAAATACTACTAAAATGGGCATAGAGTTCATATAAAATTCCATCAGTTAAAAAGCGGAACAGGGTATACGCCAATTTAGTCACCATCTTTGGGGGGCATTTTTAGAAAAACTCTTCGAGTACACCACATGGAGAATAAAAAGCCTGCCACCGAGTAAGCTATGGGGAGACTAGCATTATATTTCAGTAGCCTAAAGGCCTCTGAGCATTGCCTAATTCCTAAATTTCTGCATATCTGGACCAGACATCTTTTTCTTGCTTTCTTATAGCCCGTGCAGACAAAGAACACGTGGCATTCAGATTCTTCTGCGCAATTGCATGCCGGGCAACCCAGTGTTTGTAGGCCCGCCCATTTATTTGTAAAAGCACGCAGTGGCAATACCCCGTGCCTAAATTGTAAATAGAGCTTCCTTGCGGCAGCCGGTTTGATATCATTAAGCGCCGGCTCTAATATGTACTGGTCTTTGATTTCCATAAACGCTACAGTGAGTTTCCCCATGAAATGGTTCCCCTGTAGCTGGATCAGTTTATTCTCCCAGTAGCAATCCTTTAGCTCTTTCCTTGGGACTGTAGGGCATGTCATTACTGGATTGTCCCAAAGATTACCCAGACCCATGAATGTAAGGGTGTTTCTGACGTGTGTAAACCATGGTAGTCTCCGTGCCCCTGGTAGGTTCAACACCTCTCTAAGTTCTTCCCTGTACTCAGACAATTCTGGAGTAACCCACAGGCGCCTCCAGAATAAAAGGGGTCTCAGAGAGACTTCATCCGCAATTGACCTAACCCCCAGGTCTAATCATAGCGGAATAAGTGGGGTGCCGCGGGGAAGACCAAACAATTGTCTAACAATTTTTTTTTCTGTTTGTGTTAGACTATCGGTGCGGTCGTGGCCCCAAATTTCAGCTCCATATAGGGCAGCACCTCTAGCTTGAACCCTATATATATCTACTGCTGGGCCCACTGGTTTGTGGCTAGAGTTTCGAAACACCTTGGACAGACCCCCTGTTGTTTGCACTAACTTCAGGCTTGTTTTTTTAATCTGTGCTCCCCAGTCCATTTTTTCAGTAATAGTAATGCCGAGGTAATCAAAAGTGGATACCCTCTCTAACGGTCTACCGTCTAAACATGGGTTTGATCGAGTACTTTTTGCTGAGTTAAATACCATACATTTGTTTTTTTGCTGATTAATCTCAAGCCCCCTTTCTTTACAGAAGGCATAACATTTATTTAAAACCCTCTGTATACCCATTGGGGATTTGGATAATAACAGGGTATCATCGGCAAACATCATGGCCGGGATATTTCGTGCTGCCAGCCTCGGTGCGTCTAAATCTTTCTCAGAATTTAAAAAGTCAACTAACCCATTTATAAAAAGACTAAAAAGGGTCGGGGCGAGGACGCAGCCCTGGCGTACTCCTCTATCTACAGGGATGGGAGTAGTGAGTTCCCCATGCTTGCCAAATCTTATTTGTGCGTAGTTTCCTTCGTGCAGCCATTTTATTGCTTGACACAAATATGGTGGAACCCCCATCTCTAGCAGGACTGCCCACAACTTTTCTCTTGGGACCAGATCGAATGCAGATTTTAGGTCTACAAAAATTAAATAGAGGCTGCCACCCTCTATACACACGGTCTTCCAGTGTAGTAATTGTAGCCTAAAAATCTGGTCTAAAGTGGACATTTTTTCTCTGAACCCTGCTTGAAACGGACTAAGAACTTTATGTTCCTCCATCCAGCTCTGCAGACGGTGTAGCAATACACGTGCAAAGATTTTTTGGCTGATGTCAATAAGGCTTATGGGCCTATAATTTGTGGGCAACATCGGGGAACCCTTTTTAAAAACTGGAATTATTTCAGCCCCGGCCCAACTAATAGGAATTGCCATACCTTGCATAACAGCATTAAATAAAACCCAGAAATACGGAGCCGAGATAGTTGGTTCACTTCGGAACAAATCCCCGGGGATCTTATCTAGCCCTGGTGCCTTGCCAGGCGCAATTTGGCTTAGAGCACCAGTTACCTCTGTGAGGGTTATCATCGGGGTATCTTCCACCGCTCTAGGGGTATTCTTAATTACGTTAGAGCAGTCTGCCTGCGGAGAGTGACATATATCATTCATTACATTAGCCTCTGGCTTTGCTCTCGAGTAGAGGGACTCAAAGTGATCCCTCCACACATTTGCCCCTAGGTTTGGCTCTATTGCCGATTTACCTTCAGGCCTACCCGTATTCACCACATTCCAAAAAGTCTTCATGTCACGGGTTCCCAGGGAGCTTCTAAGGGTTTCCCACTTTTCACTTTCCCACTCTTTTTTTGCCTCCGCAGTGCTTGTTCGATAGGCCGCTCTGCGGATTTTAATCAGTGATCTATTTTTAGCCTTAATGGCAGAAACCAGAGCTATTTTGGCTTTTCGGCATTTTCCATTAAGCCATGGATGACGGGGTATTCTATTATTACTAACTTTCTTTATTGGAAAGAAAAAGTCGGCCATAGTGGCTGTTAGCTTGGTATGGTTCAGGGCAACCTTCAGTAATTCGAATTGGGTATTATCGGCTGTGACAGATTGAATAGAGTCCATGAGGAACGGGTTAACTGTTTGATACAGGGCGCCTAACTTTTCTTGAGATTTACTCAATTCCGCCCATCGGACTCTCTTCCTACAATTAGTAATAGTCAATCTGCCGCCAGCAGGTGTAGCCAATTTGTTGGTACTCTCAGGGGGTAGTGTGAGTAGTTCTAAAACTAGCGCGTTATGGTCACTATCGTGGCGCGGCACAATCTTAAAATCAGCAACCCTATGCCATGAAGTTATACTGACCAGAATGTAATCGATTAAGGAGCCTTGGCCAATTCTGTTAAAAGTATGCTTACCAGGGGTGTCAGACTTAGTTCTGCCATTACATGCCCTCAATGAATGTTTTAATACCAGAGAATTCATCTGGAGTATCAGGGGAGTCCATGCTTTTACTGACGGACAGGTTGTGTCTGGTACAGCCCAATGCAGATCTTCTTCACACGGGGTATCCCTATTCATACCATCTAGGGGCTCATACTGACAGTTGAAATCCCCCCCTACAATCAACAGGTAGTTGTCAGGGATGGTAGCAAGGAATGTCGTTAGCTCGTCAAGGGTCTTCGACTCTTGACTACGGCTAACTGGTCTAGAATAGACATTTATTAGAGCAACTGTAATCCTTGGGGGGAAATTAAGGAGGACACACAGTATATCATTTGAGGCTGTTTCTAGCTGGGTGGATGTACAACCCAGGTGTGTCCCCACCCAAGTGCACAACCCCCCGACGGCCTCCCCTTTCCTCCTGATGTCGCTGGTATGGAATATATGGCATAACCTAATTTGAGGCGATCCCCCCTTACCCATGTTTATTGGAACATGCAAATTTTGTATTGTTCAATAAAACTCCCCCAGTCAGGACTATCCATCTTGGGGGCAAGGCCGGCTACGTTCCAAGAAATAACTCGCAGCCTTGATAGATCCGGCCAACTATCATTGTTCATACATTCTGGGGACGGGGGGGGCATAATCCCGCCTGTACACAAACCTAACTTCTGGGGAGACTTACAATTGGAAACGCGGGGTTGGCTGTTCGGTTTAGCCCCTTCGGGTTCCAACTTATTGCCTCTTACTGCCACTCTCTGTCTCCCACTGAACTCACCCTCTTCTTCTATCATGCACTGATCTCTGGTCACCCCTACTTGATGTATGTTTTCCTTCACCCCGCACCCCTTGGATACAAGTCAATCCGCTCCTTCAAGGGCCCCGAACCTATTAGTTGTGTGAATGGTGAAGAGTGGTTGCCTCCGCGGTTGGAATCCCAAAATGTCTGTTTGATAGTTTTGGTTTAGAGGCCTTCCGTCCCGTCCATTTCCACAATGTTGTGGACCCCGTGGGGGATAAAAATAAGTCAACGGGACGGCTCTTATAGTCCCCTCCTGTCTCCAGTCATCCGTTATTAGGATAGCTCGGGCAACTGATGGATTTCTAAAATTAATAACTGCACAGTCTCCCCGTAAAACCTTAGGTCTCCAGCCCACCCAACCTACTCGACGGGTCGTTAGAATTTCTCCAGCATCCTCGTAGTGGAATTGCTTGTTGTTAACTAACCAGAACATACATTTATTTTTTAGTTCCTGGTGTGATTCCTTTTGCCCCCCTCCCAAGCTCGGGGATGCCTGACAGGATAACAACGTAGGGGGTTGAGGCTGGTGGTAGATTAATACACAGTGGTGGGTTATTTTCTGTAGGGGTTTCAGCAATTTTAGTGGAACCTACCCTCTCCCGCTGTCGACTTTCTTGTTGCGGGCCACTGTTCTGTGGAGGGACGGATGTTGATTTTGCCCTGCCAGGGGTAGCAGTGCACTGTTTTGCTTGATCATTAACAGTGCAGGGTAGGGGGCTATTCTGCTATGAGATCGGGGCAGCCTTACTAATATTGTGTGTAGCCAGTGTTTCTAGACCACTACCAATCCCTTCTCTTCCATTTGTGGCCCCTACCCTAACCTCTAATAGCGTGGTCAACTTATCAATCCTTTCTATCAACATTTTAAGTTCATCCTTTACAATGGCCCTTATTTGAGATTGTAAATTCACCACTAGATCTGTAACCCATGCCGGTTGTTCCTTACCCCTTTCAATTCTACTGGACAAACACCCTTCCCTACTATCTTTATCGTCCATAATTTCTTCTACTACTTTCTTCTTTTTTGTTCCTGTTTTCATAGGAGCTTTAGGTTTTCCCCTCTTCACTTGGCGCAGGGGAATTGCCTCTGTGTGTAGGTCAGCATTAGGCACGTCCTCAGTAGATATCAGGGCCCTAGGGGTGTTGCTAATCAGTGGGCCGGAGGCTTGTGAAGCTTGTGATGTTTCCAAATCTATCAAAGGAAGGTCCAGATTTGGAGTGAGTGATAGCCGTCTCTCAGTCCACTCAATTTCAGTTGCCACTACTCCTATTGCTTTCTCCAGCATCCTATCGATGGAAGTGGGTTGGATTTTAGGTTTTGATTTCGGGGGAACTGGTTGTTTCTTATCAGTACAGGTTCGCTTGCCCATTTAAAAAAAATATTTCTAGGTACTTAATTACTTCCGTTACTCTGAATTCACTGCTAATGTTCTAAAAGAAATAATCCAGTGAAGCCCCAACTTTTATCTTAGGCCGTATACCAACTAGTCCCAAAATGATTCAAGTGCAGCCCAGTGATTCAGGTGAGCCCACCAATACTGTATAAATATGTAGAGTTAGTGAGTCACTGACCTGGAGCCAAGTGATGTCCTGAAGCCGGATTTACTTAGTTTTTTAACCAGAGCAAAGGGGGGTGGCCCAGCCCGGCCGCTGACGGGCGCAGACGGGCCTGCCCTCGGCCCGGGCTTCGCCGGGTGCGGCCCGGGCACACCCGCGAGCGACCCGCGCTGAGGGAGCTTGCGCCCGATTTTGAAGAGCCTCCTGGCGCTCTGATTGGTGGAATGCGGTGTCAGCGGCTCCGGCAACGAGAGAGACCCAGCAGGAAGCAGTGGTTAGCGGGACCCGCGCTGCGGGAGCCCGCGCCCAATTTTGAAGCGCCTCCTGGCGCTCTGATTGGCGGAATGCGGTGTCAGCGGCTCCGGCCACGAGAGAGACCCAGCAGGAAGCAGTAGTTAGCGGGACCCGCGCTGCGGGAGCCCGCGCCCGATTTTGAAGCGCCTCCTGGTGCTCTGATTGGCGGAATGCGGTGTCAGCGGCTCCGGCCGCGAGAGAGACCCAGGAGGAAGCAGTGGTTAGCGCTATTTAAAAATAAAGCCTCTTATAAGAGTATTACAGATGATGATGTGGTTACAGGGAGCATGTGCCTCGCAGATATAGACACTATTTTGTACCTTCCGCTGGATCAAAGCAAACCAGTGGAAAATACCTCCTTGGCAAGACCTGCATATTTATATTGGAAGGGGAACGTTGAGTAAAACACTGAGGTAATTTGGGTAAATCCTGCATTGACCTGGGAGTGGGAAAAGATTTTCCATTAACTTTCAGAATAACTTGCAACCACAAGCTTAGAAGATAGCCAGATTTCTTGCATGATGTACTATTTTAGATTAAATTCTCACCCCCTGGCTGTTGGATATTGGATAACATTTACTGCTGCAAAAAATCTTCTGGTTGCATACCATTGAGCAGTTGAATATTCCAAGAGTACCTCTTCAGAATTAGCAGTTAAATCTACAGCTTTTTCTTCAATTTATTTTGGAAACTTCGTATAAAAGCATTGATTTACTTCTGCTATTCAAAAAAGTCCTTGGTAGAGAACTCCCTGTACCTCTCTTGCCATATACGGGCTTTTAACTCTAGCTGGAATTCAAGCCAAAAGTTTACGCCCCACCACTTTCAAATTTCACTAGCCACCACTGCAAAATGGATTCTCCTGTTCCAACATTCCATTGGGAAAAAATACATTATATGTTAAGTATTTTGTAGGGGTTGGTGAGGTAGTTACACAAACCTTAGCCGGGGGGGAGGGGAGGCATTCAAAGCAGCAATCAGGCACATCTCCAAAAAGAATCCCTATCCTGTCATGGAGATGATTTTCTCTGCACTGCAGATGCCCTTTAGGAGTGTGCCTCATTTCGGCCATAGCTCTCAAACTCAGGGGCGGCCGCCACCAATCTAAAGTGGAGGGGCAACCGGGGGGGGGGGGGCGGGAGTTGGGGTGGGTTAGGGGAACACAAATAAATAAATAAATAAAGACTTACCTGTGCTAACGCTGCCTCGCCGCTTTTCTCCAGCTCTCCTCCGATCTCCCAGCAGTCCATGGACCTCAGCACAGACTCCCCACCCAATCCAGACCCTGCTCTCATGCTAGCATGAGAGAAGCGCCTGGATTGGCCTGAGCGGGTTGGCCTGATGCTTGCTCAGGCACAGGGAGCCTGTGGCTTTTCTCCAACCAGGCTGTGCAACACAGCTGGGTTTGAGAAATAAAAGTGTGCATGTCTGTTTGGCCGGCCTAAGACGGCCAGCCGAACTGACATGCGCACTTTGGAATGCCCAGTCAGTCACTGCTCCAGTCCTCTCCTGGCTCGGGCAGGCTGACAGCTGCAGTGCTCCATAGTGAAAAATAAAATGGCAATGAAATCATTTCATTACCATTTTATTTTTCACGTTTAGTTCGGCACAGTAGGTGGGGGCAACACCCCCCCCTAATTAAGAAACTGCTGCTGCTCAAACTGAAACAACAGAGACATTGTTTCCTCTCCTTCCGTCAGAGCCGGGTGATTTAGATATGATGCTTATGGCTCTCTACGCTTGTGGTAACTATGATTTGCATCATGCTTATCTGTGTCATATGGAATGTAAGGGGCCTGGGCATGCCAATGAAATGCTATAGAATTCTAACCTACCTGCAAAGCAGGAAAATCCACATCCCACATCGCAGTTTGCTTAGTTCTTTGGCATTCAGATAGGTTTCTTGCAGACTTCAATGTGGATTATATAAGATTTGTTTTAAACATGATATATGCACACATATAAAAAAAATTTAAAACCACAGTTTATCAGTCAATTGTTACTTAAATATTTCTTTATATTAATTATGCTTTGTCATAGTTCAATTACATTGTGCCAACACGAGTATGACAAAAGTAATGCCCTCTTAAATAAAAAACAATAAATATCACAAAAAGGAATTAATTCCACAACACATTTATCAGGACAACACATGGTACATCCAACTTGGAAAATACAAAACAAGAGAACAAGAAACAAGAGATTTGACTGAACAACACTTTCCAAACATATATTCGCTTTGTTTTGTATTAACAAATCTAACTAACCTCCTTCCTGCTGCTCATGTGTTTTCAGGTAAGCATGGAGAGTAGTCTAGGCTGTTCTAAGTATTCTCCTGCACTGTGGTTTCCACCTGTGATGCTGCAAATGTGGCAGCAATGGTACCCCCAACACATCCTGTACCTTCAGGCATGCTCAGTGCCAGAGCCCTCCCAGCATTTGTGCCACTCCTTTCCCTTTCTGGTACATACACCCACTACACTTCAGCATATAGGAATGGTCTTCCATATCTGTACCAGCAATGCATTACTTAGCTGGATTTCAGCCCCCCACCAATAAAGCTGTTGAACATGCTCTAGGACACCACCATAAATGATGTTCAGTTCTTCCTTAAAGCTATTGTCCTTTCATTGAGATCTACAGCCAGCTACAGATAATTCAGGGGTCTATTACGATGGCGGTCGGATGTGGCGCCCGCCGTACCGGCGGTGGATATCCGCCCGCCATCGCAACCAGGAAAACCGCCGGTCACATTAGGATGGCGGTGGTGACCGCGGCGGTGGGAAATTCCGACCGCCGCTTTACCGCCGGTTGCCATCCACACTCCTGCCTGGCGGACGGAGCAGGACCGGGGTAATGGTGGCGGTGCAGAGCAGGCTCCGCCGGCAGGATTATGATGCCGGCGTAGCCAGCCTTTCCTCAGTGGTCAGACCGCCATTGAAAGGCATGCGGTGAGTGTCTTCTGGGGGCCCGTTGCGGGCCCCCAATGTGTTGGGGGGGCAGTGGGTGCACTGGGGGGGTCCCCCTGGTCCCCCCCTACATTTCCTGTGGCAGGCACTGTGCAGTGCCTGCCACGCAGTGCAGGGAAATGCTGGACATGCTCCTTTTGACATCGCAGCGGTGCTGCGTGCATCAGCAACCGCCGAAATGTTAAAGCCCGCGATCCGACCGCAGCGGTCGGATTTCAAGCATGGAACATCGTAATGCGACCGGCGGTTATGTTGCGAGCCTTGCGGGCGGTCTTCTGCCGTTACCATGGCGGTCGGGGAAGTTTTCTGACCGCCATCGAAATAGGCCCCTCAGTTTGTAGTGTGCACATAACAAGCAGCTGATGTACCATGACAGCGTGGTTCATCTATCTACAGCATGTCCACCTTTGAAGCGGCCTTAGTGTATTGATACCTTACATGAAGTGATGCAAAGTCTTTTTTCTATGTACTTCTTAAGATGGCTATTGCGCTATGTTTTCCTTCCAGTTCTTCCCAGTCCAATGGAGTTGAGGATCCTGGGGTAGCTTCCTGTCTGGGGAGTATTTAAGCAGCAGTGGCCTTGAAGAAGGTGCCTTACAATGCTTTCAGAGTATTTCTGTTCCTTGCTCCCTTTTTCCTCTCCCACCCCCCCCCAAATCTTTGGTTCTTCAACAGCTCCATTCTCCTGAAACCTGTGGCTTAATTCAAACTCCATTCTTCAGCTACTCTTTTATCTGAAGTTATTTTCTGCCTTTGTGGCTTTTTCCTACCTTAGGGGCTCATTCTGGGAAGCACCAGTTGTCCAGTGGGTTTTTTCCTTGGACGGCAAAGTGGCTAATGGAAAGGGTCACCAATATCTAAAATAATCCATTTAGAAGAAGAAGGACTGAAGAATTCCTTGTCCATCCCTTGACAACAGAAAACGATAGAGTCAATCAGCATGACCAAGGGGCCGATTCCGATCTCGGTCGGAGGCGTACCCAACACCATTCGGTCGGGAAAAAAGCCATGCGAAAGCCTGTTTCCCGACCGATCCGTACAGCACACCGAACGAGTAAGTACGATGCGCACAACAGCAAAGAATCCGGCCGAGCCGTACTCACCCAAACCAGGTCCTGTTCCCCGACCGAAGCGAATCCGGAAACGCCGAATCGAGTCGCACGGAAGGAAAAATGCAGCCCCGTCCGGCCGGACAAGTACGATGCGCTTCCGTACGCTGCCGAACCCGTCGCTACGCACGACACGTCAAAGCATCCGGGAGAGGCGCACATAAGCTCCGATTCGCGCCACAACACGATCCACGGCTCCGAGACGAACACGGCAGCGACGAGGATGAGGCGAAGCGACGAGGACGAGGCGAAGCGACGAGGACGACGCGAAGCAACGAGAAGGACGAACGACACGAACCAACCATGAATCCCTTCGTCCCTATCATACCAATATTCTACATTTACTACCGGAACAGGCACGGACGCGTACGGCGCAGAAGGTAAGCCAGACACCAACCACGAAACACATACAACACGTACACGACACATCACACACACACAGAGGGATGCAGAATATACTCACACCAGCAACAGCAGCACCATAGGGGCGGGATGCCCATCACCAATGCCACATATGCGCACAGGGGCCTGAATGCGCACCACCACCCTCACCCAGGGGGGGCAGGATGCCTACCACTACTACCACCCTCACCCAGGGGGGGCAGGATGCCTACCACTACTACCACCCTCACCCAGGGGGCAGGATGCCTACCACTACTACCACCCTTAGCCAGGGGGGGCAGGATGCCTACCACTACTACCACCCTTAGCCAGGGGGGGCAGGATGCCTACCACCACTACCACCCCCACCCATAGGATGGACAATGCATGACACAACCAGCACACCACAACCTAGGGAATGCAAGAAGAAGACATCCCCCAACACCATGACAAGCGTGTGTAGACTGTGTCAAATGCCTACAACACCGAACATGACTTTGAACATACAATGTGACCCCCTAGCACATGTGCCACACAAATATGTGTGTGGCACCCACAATGCAAGCAGGCCATGACCATTGTGGCAATGTGGTCCAAACCCCCATCATCACAGTGACCAAAATGTAAGTGTGGGGTCCATAGCTGCAGCACATTTTGAACATTGTGGCAATGGGGTCCTGTAAGGGGGGGGGACTCTTATTCGGTCTCACGGTCAGTAAGGAGGCCAGATAGGTGTATTATACAGCGAGTTGTTTATTTGCGAAGCATAAGTATGGTAAAGTCCTCTGGTAGGGCTGGTGCCTTGGTTTGTTCTCTCTTCGTCTTTCCCCCTTCTGGGGCCTCTTGATTCGAAGCCGTGTCCTGGCGTCAGAGCTGGTCCGCGATCTCGTCAGCGGTGGATGTCCGGGCCCAGGGAAATAAAGACAAGAACACCACGTAAGGGGGGATAATGGGTCGCTATTATAACAGGGGAGCGGGGAGTGAAGGAGGAGTCACCCGTGACTACCGACACCGTGAAGTTTCGAGCGTGACCACCCTCGCTTTCACCGCCCTCTCCTACCCATGCCCTGAAACCCCTGTAGTCTTGCCCGTACCTTTGTAAGCCACCCTCCTCCTGGAGGGTGGCTGGGCGGAACACGGTACCGTTGGCCTCCTGGCTTGACGTCTTCCGCGGCGTCCGCTACTTCTGGCTCTGCTTCTCTCCGTCCGTCCGATTCCTCCGAGTTCCTCACCTCCGGCTCTCCTCTCGCCCGGGATTCTCCTTCCGCATACGTGCGGGAGCCGACTCCTCTTGTTCCGTCCGATCGGTCTTCGGATTGGATGGCCGAGTACAGCGTCAGTGGCCACTCCGAGGCATTAAAGGGCTCCAGAGGCATTAAAGGGCTCCAGACCCGCCTGTATAGAAGGTAACAGCAGGGCGTTAACCCCTTCCTCTGGCTGGTCCGGACTCCCGATATCCTCGACCTTATGACACATGCCCCCCCTTAAGAGTCCCCGATCGGGGGACTGTGGAAAACGTGACAGGTAGTCGGTATTGCCCTGCTCACTACCCTTACGGTGGAGTACCTGGAAACGGTACGGTTGTAGTGCCAAAAACCACCGTAGGACCCGTTCGTTGGAGCCCTTATTCCTCTGTAACCAGGTGAGCGGAGCATGGTCTGTGTACAACAGAAAGGAACGCCCTTCTAGGTAGTATTTTAATTTCTCTATGCTCCACCTGATGGCCAAGCACTCCTTCTCGATTATGGGATACGCCTTTTCTCTGGGGAAGAGTTTCCTGCTGATGTACAACACAGGTCTTTCTAGCCCCTCCTCGTCTAGCTGTGAGAGAACAGCCCCTATCCCCATCCCTGAGGCGTCTGTCTGAAGGATGAAAGTTTTCTGAAAGTCAGGGGTTAGTAGGAAAGGGGAGGTGGTTAACGTGGTTTTCAGGGACTGGAAAGCCAAGAGCTCTCCGGTGGTGGGTGTCTTAAGACGACTGGGAGAGATGTCTTTCTTAAGCAGATCTGTGAGGGGGCAGCAGTGTCAGAAAAAGGGGTATGAAACGCCTATAATACCCCACCAACCCTAAAAAGGCCCTTTGTTCTTTTCTTGTGGTGGGATATGGGGTGTCTTGGATAGCCCTGACTTTCTCGCTCTGGGGTTCAATCAAGCCCTTTCCTAACACGTACCCCAGGTACTTCACCTTTTGATATGCGAATCTGGACTTCTTAGCGTTAACGTGCAGGTTCGCCAGCCGTAGTTCTGTAAGAACGGCTGACAAATGGGATAGGTGTTCTTCCCAGGTCTTACTAAACACGACAATATCGTCTAGGTATGCTGACGAATACTCGAGATGTTCTTTGAGTAGAGCGTCCATCAGCCGTTGGAAGCTGGCTGGGGCGCCATGTAGGCCAAACGGCAGGACTGTGAAGTGAAATAAGCCGTCTGGAGTGGAAAAGGCCGTTTTCTCTTGGTCCTTTGGGTGTAGGGGGATCTGCCAATAACCCTTGGTGAGGTCGATGGTGGTGATGTAACGAGCCTCACCAAGGCGCTCGATTAATTCGTCGACCCGCGGTAACGGGTACCCGTCCTGTTTAGATATCCGGTTCACTGCCCTGAAGTCAATGCAGAACCGGATACTACCATCTGGCTTCGGGACCAGAACGATCGGTGAACACCAATTGCTTTTGGAGGGTACCACCACCCCTAGGGCCAACATATCGGCTACCTCCCTTTTCAGGGCCGCCATACGTGCCTCAGGAACCCGATAGGGTCTTTGTTTGACAACAGCCCCCGCAATAGTGGGTATTGTATGGGTTGCCAGGGTGGTTCGACCGGGCTGATTTGAGAAAACATCAGAAAACGACTGTAGGAGACCCCCTAATTGTTTTGTCTCATGGGGCTCTAACTCAGGACTAAGAAGGGTGTCTGTCACTGTGGTCATAGAAGGAGTAGCAAGAGAAACATTACAGGGCTTTTTAGGGACAGGCCCTAGCCATTTTTTTAAGAGGTTCACGTGATACATTTGGCTCTTCCTAGGGGTGAGCTGTAACACGTAAGTAGTGTTTCCGACCCTACGTACCACCTCAAAGGGTCCTTGCCATTCCTTCCGGAGTTTGTGGCTGGATGAAGGAAGGAGAAGTAGGGCCCAATCCCCAGGTTTTAGCACTCTCCACTTCTTACCCTTATCATATTGTAGTTTTTGTTGGGTGTGAGCCTTTTCGAGGTTCTCATGGGCTAGTGTCCTCAATTTGCATAGCCGGGTCTTGAGCTGGTTGGCGTATTCCAACAAGGCTTGGGCCTCGGATACCCCTTGTTCCTCCCAACTCTCCTTTGTGATTTCAAGAAGAGTGCGTGGTTTTCTCCCGAACATTAGCTCAAAGGGGGAGATCCCTAAACTGCTCTGGGTAGAACTACGAATCACAAACAGGGCTAAGGGCAACAACTGATCCCAGTTCCTCCCATCCCCACTCAACAGTTTCTTCAAAGTGAGTTTCAAATTACCGTTGTAGCGTTCCACCAGACCGTCGGTCTGGGGGTGGTACACCGAGGTTTTGATATGTTGGATGCCCAGTTGTTTACATACCTCCCTCATTAAACGGGAGACAAAGGGTGTGCCCTGATCGGTTACCAGTTCTTTTGGAAACCCCATCCTTGAAAACACCTCTATCACCCTCTGAGCTATAGTGGTGGTGGTGGCTGTTCGCAGTGGAAGGGCTTCAGGGTAACGAGTGGCATAATCAACCAACACGAGGACGTATTGGTGACCCTTGCTGGATTTAGGGAGAGGCCCAATGAGGTCTATACCTACTCTTTCAAAAGGACGGCCTATAATGGGTAGGGGCTGTAGAGGTATCTTGGGAGGAACATAGGGGTTCCTCCGCTGGCAGATGGTGCATTCCTGGCAATACTTCTTAGTTTGGAGATATATGCCAGGCCAATAGAAAGAACCCAGTATTGCCTGGCTGGTTTTCTCTGCCCCTACATGACCAGCGAGAAGATGTGAATGTGCGAAGAATAGGATTTGTTCCCTAAAAGTGGTGGGGACTATTAGCTGGGGTTCGGCTTCTTTCTTGGCAAGGCGATAAAGGAGACCATTTTGTTCCAAGAAACAAGGATAAGTGCGTTGGGGTCGGTTTTTTGTTTCTTGTGCTCCTTGCCATGCGTGTCTGAGGGAGGCGTCGTTTAGCTGGGCTATTCTAAAGTTGTTGTCAATGGCCCAGGGCTCCGAGGTCAAAAGAGTGTTGTGAGGACCTGGGTCTGCTACGCCTACGCCTAGAGCATGGGAGAGAAGGATAGCAAAGGAAGGATTATCGACCCCCAAGATCAGAGCCTCAGGAAGGGTAGGGAGCACCCCTACGGTGACCGAGGTGCTTTTTCCTGTCCTAGTCTGTATGGACAGCTGTGCTATTGGGTATTCCCTGATGTCTCCGTGTACACAACGAATATTGACTGTCTTCCCTGGTATCATAGCGTTGGCGGGGACTATGTCTTCTCGGGCTAAGGAGTGCTTGCACCCTGAATCCAAAAGAGCAGTTACCTCCCGGTTGTTCGCTATCAAACTCACATAGTAGATGTGCCCTGTCTCCTGGGCAAAGAGGACGGAACGCGGAGCATAACTGACATCCATTGGTTCGTCTTCACCCTTGTCCCTTCTCTTCCTACAGAAGCGGGCTATGTGTCCCCACTCGCCACATTCAAAACATTGAGGACCAGTTGGAGTTGTGCTGTCGGGTCTCACAGCCCTGGTTTTAAACAGGTCCGGGGTTACTTTTATCGGTTTCTTATCGTACTTCGGGGCTACGGCCCCCCTCTGGGGCTTCTCTGGCTCCTTTACTAGGGGACGACTTTGTGCCCTGACATAGGAGGTGGCCATCTCGACGGCGTGTTCTAAGGTCAGGCCTGCATGCTGCCTAAGCCACCTTTGGGTACCATAGGGTAGGGCCTCGAGGAATTGCTCCAGATAGATCTTGCCCATTACGTCTTCCATAGTAGACTCCTGGGGTTTTAGCCAATGATCCGCAGCGTCCTTGATCTTGTAGAAGAGGGTTTTCGGGGTGTCACCTGTGAGACAACGTTCTTGTCGGAAATGGAGACGGTGGGTTTCGTCATCCACGCCCAGGCGGTACAGGATGTACTGCTTCACTGTACCATATACCGCGGTACCATCCTTATTAACGACCTGGTAGGCTGCCTGAGCTTCGGCCGTAAGGAGGGGGGCCAGGTAGAAGGGCCAGCGGTCCGCCGACCACCCACTAGCCCTGGCGGCCCTTTCAAAGTTCAGGAAGAAAGAGACGGCATCCTCCCCAGGTACGTACTTCTGTAGGGGGACTACAGTACCCGGGGAGCGGGACTCCTTCCCTGTCCGGCTCCCATAAGCATATGGTTCTGTCCTTCCGCCAACTTAACCATCTGGTCGGCTTGTTGTTGGATGGCCATCGTGAACGCGGCTCGGTCCATCTCGGCCTGGCTGGAGCTCCTCTCGATGGCCCACTCCAGCTTGGCCTGGCCTTCCTTTAACTGGTACACAAGGTTCTCCATCGTGTAACGAGGAGGCTTATGCCTGTATTCTCCACCACTTTGTAAGGGGGGGGGACTCTTATTCGGTCTCACGGTCAGTAAGGAGGCCAGATAGGTGTATTATACAGCGAGTTGTTTATTTGCGAAGCATAAGTATGGTAAAGTCCTCTGGTAGGGCTGGTGCCTTGGTTTGTTCTCTCTTCGTCTTTCCCCCTTCTGGGGCCTCTTGATTCGAAGCCGTGTCCTGGCGTCAGAGCTGGTCCGCGATCTCGTCAGCGGTGGATGTCCGGGCCCAGGGAAATAAAGACAAGAACACCACGTAAGGGGGGATAATGGGTCGCTGTTATAACAGGGGAGCGGGGAGTGAAGGAGGAGTCACCCGTGACCACCGACACCGTGAAGTTTCGAGCGTGACCACCCTCGCTTTCACCGCCCTCCCCTACCCGTGCCCTGAAACCCCTGTAGTCTTGCCCGTACCTTTGTAAGCCACCCTCCTCCTGGAGGGTGGCTGGGCGGAACACGGTACCGTTGGCCTCCTGGCTTGACGTCTTCCGCGGCGTCCGCTACTTCTGGCTCTGCTTCTCTCCGTCCGTCCGATTCCTCCGAGTTCCTCACCTCCGGCTCTCCTCTCGCCCGGGATTCTCCTTCCGCATACGTGCGGGAGCCGACTCCTCTTGTTCCGTCCGATCGGTCTTCGGATTGGATGGCCGAGTACAGCGTCAGTGGCCACTCCTCCGAGGTTCCTTCCGAGGCATTTTCCTTAAAGGGCTCCAGACCCGCCTGTATAGAAGGTAACAGCAGGGCGTTAACCCCTTCCTCTGGCTGGTCCGGACTCCCGATATCCTCGACCTTATGACAGGTCCAAACACCCATCATCACAGTGACCAAAAGGTAAGTGTGGGGTCCATAGCTGCAGCACATTTTGAACATTGTGGCAATGGGGTCCAAACCCCCATCATCACAGTGACCAAAAGGTAAGTGTGGGGTCCATAGCTGCTGCAGATTTTGAACATTGTGGCAATGGGGTCCAAACCCCCATCATCACAGTGACCAAAAGGTAAGTGTGGGGTCCATAGCTGCAGCACATTTTGAACATTGTGGCAATGGGGTCCAAACCCCCATCATCACAGTGACCAAAAGGTAAGTGTGGGGTCCATAGCTGCAGCACATTTTGAACATTGTGGCAATGGGGTCCAAACCCCCATCATCACAGTGACCAAAATGTCGGTGTGGGGTCCATAGCTGCAGCACATTTTGAACATTGTGGCAATGGGGTCCAAACCCCCATCATCACAGTGACCAAAAGGTAAGTGTGGGGTCCATAGCTGCAGCACATTTTGAACATTGTGGCAATGGGGTCCAAACCCCCATCATCACAGTGACCAAAAGGTAAGTGTTGACAAAGTAAGAGGTGCAACTGCCAAACTGCATGGATGATTCCTGGTCACAGAACAACAAACACATCAGTGGCAAAGTAGTGTATGTGTCCCATTGCAACATAAATTGGGGGAGCCAAATCCTGCAGTGCAAATAAGACATAACTTTGGCCATGTGCAGACAAACAACACCCATGGGGGCTGACACCGTCAACAATCATCAATGACACAATGACAGAAGTGACCATCCGAATGCAGACCCACATATTTGCACCAATGGGCACACACATGCAGATACCCTGTGGAGACTGCAGATGTGAGGTGAACAGATACCATACCATGGCAGCAATGGGACACACAAACCATGATCATTGTGCTGACCGATGACCTAGGAGTCCCAGGGACAGCAGGGGAAACCCACCAAACTACATACAGCCAATGGCACACCCAAGATATGCCAATGCAGTGGTGCAGATGCACAAACACAAACAGGCAGACCCACCCTGCACATCATACACAACAGGTGAGGGTGGGGGTGCCAGTGTCCCCAGGCAACCACACAACACATGAGGAGACATGAATACCAATCATACAGATGTGCATACAGTGCCACACAAAGGTAACTCATGGATCCAAATTCCCTATGTGGGCAAGCAGGCATTGTCAGATGAGAGGGAGCACAAATCACACATGTCACACAGGCACGTAGGGACAGCAACTGACACAGCAAGACACAGACACACCACAGCACCACCCCCAGGGCCCCCACAATGTGGTGACCCTGGGCTGCATTACAATCCCACTGTGATGACAAAGCTAAATGTGGTTCACACTGTGAACCACAGTCATGTGTACTGAGCAACTAACTACCATCACACCTACACAAGCACAAATCAAACAGCATGGCCAGTGAGCCAAGGCCAACATGGAGGCAGGGGCCTAGCCGGGCAACAACTCTCATCTGCACACACTCAACACCACACCCTCGACCTCCAACAATGTGCAGCAGTGAAGCACACATGCACTGGTGACATTGCACATGCACCCATGACTATTCCAGGGTGGTGGGTGGGAATCAAGGTGCAGAAACACATCACACATGGACACTAAACAAGACTCCTGAATGTCTGACACACTGCACACTACGCCGTACATGGACATGACGGCAATACCACACCAACCAATGGGATCACAGCCACAGTCACACACCAATGAAGAAGCCAAGGTCACCCACAAAGAACACACATAGACAACAACCAACATTGCAGCCCGGAACCTGAGGAGTGCCAGCAGTCACACACACAACGTGTCACAATCACTGAAAGATAACACAAACTGGAAATCACATGACAGGGGCAAACAACAAGTGCCAAGGGGAAACCTGACTGTGATCCAGCTGCGTCTGCACACAAACTCAGCCCTGACAGCAAGCACACCTATGGGTGACACCCTGATGACCAGTAATGTGCCATGCACCCACATCACAGAGAATCCAGGGAGAAGACTTGGGGGAACATAGGTCAACTCAGCAAGCATCACAAACAGGTACAACACTAGGGATCACAGCATGCACAGCTAAACGGAAGTGAACACACAGACATGCACATACAACACACACCTTGGGCGCAGGCAATGTCACAGGAGTACACACTGCCATGAGGGGACTCCACTCCTGTGTGAGGACAGCTGTGCCATATGTTGCCTCAGTAGGGCCCCACCATGTCAGCTGAGCACTTGGTCACACAATCAACAATTAGCACCAAATGAGGGCTCCCGTCACATCAGCCTGGTCATGGAAGTGCCAACGGAATCATCAGCACAGATCCAACACACTTGTATAGCAATGTTGCACTGACAACACAGATGAGTCCTTCCCCATTGATGCCCAAACCTGCATGTCCAGTGGAGATGGCCACACGGTCAGGGAAGTAGACGAATAGAACAATGGCAGGCACAACAGATGTGCAGGGGTGGAAGCCACAGATGTGAAATTGCCAATCTAAGTAGGAAATCCCATTGCCAAATACTGAACACATGACACCCTCAGATGCTGCTATGGATGACATGGATACACCACAGGATAGGACACATTCCCCCTGGACCACATGGGTTCCTGCACAGTAACACTTCATTATCATGAGACCAAATGTCACCATCACTGCAGCAAGGGCATGGTTAGCATCATCAACATCATGTACATCAGAAGCAAAAGCACTAGAGAACAGAAAGTTGCTTTATTCAGCATATGTGGCATTAAAAAGAGAAGTCCAGTAGAACATAAACAAAGGCCAATGGCCAGTCCATCAACAAAGTCACAAGTGGGTGACAGTGGCAGATGCCACCCTACACATGCCTGCACAAAACCAGGGACAATCCACTAGGAGGGGCAACCGGGGGTAGGCCAGGCACCGCAGGGACAGGATCAGGGCTCACCAGGAGGAAGCAGGGAAGGGGTGGTGGGTGCTGGAGAGCCACTGACAACTGCAGTGGAGGTGTCTGACATGGTGTGTGCCGGCACAACTGGGGGCATGGCTCAGATGTTGTGGGTGCCGGCACGACTGCAGTGGACCCTGCAGATGGAGTGGACAGGTCCGCCACTGCAGTGCCCAAGTCAGACTGGGTGGTAGTGGACTCCACTGCAGTGCCTACCACCAGGGGAGGAGAATGGGGAACAGGCAAGGTGGGCTGGACAGAGGGGGAGGACACCCTCACCACATCAGTGGCACAGACAAGCGCAGTGGGGGTGTTGTTCCGGGAGAGCAAGTGGCAGGGGAGAAGGCCGGAGCCTCTTGGGGATGGTATATCTGTGGGTGGGGGACCCGGGGGCTGGGTGTGGTGGGGGCACCTGTGGAGTGGGGCCTGAGGGATGGAGGAAGGAGACCTGGTGCTTGAGCTGCAGGGCGGCGGCGGGGTCTTGCTCTTAGCACTCCGGGGGACTTGCGGGTGGGGGCCTCAGTCTGTCTGCGCCTGGGGGAGGGTGTCCGGGGGCGAGGGGCACTCTGCTCCGTGTGGGGGCTTCCTCTTCCCCTGGATGCTGGGGCAGCTGGATCGGAGGGGAAGAGGCCGAGGTCACTGAGGAAGAGGCGCTGGGTCTTTGGGGTTGCAGGTGAGGCAAGGGAGGGTGCTTTGGAGGGAGAGGCAACTGAGGACTGCGCAGTGCCCGTGGATGCGTGTGTGTGTACCAGGGCCCCATCCCCTGTGAGTCTGGTTTCAGTCCCCTGACTGTGCGTGCGTGTGCGTTTAGTTTGTGGCGTGTGTGTCTGTGTGCTGGACGTGTGTGTGCTGGTATGTGCCTGTGCCGGTGTGTGTGTGCTTGGGACGGGTAAGGTGCTGGGGAGTGTGGATGGAGCAGAGGCAGGAGGGGTGAGGGACTGTCTGAGGAGGGACACTGCTGCCGTCAGGGAGGAGTCCATGGACCTGTTGCCCCTCTGTAGGTCAGACATGCCCGATGAGATGCCCTCCATGAACGACACCAGCTGAGTCAACAGTGCGGTGTGCGCATGGAGGACACTCAGCATGGCTGTCTGCCCTACATGGAGCTGGCGAAGGAGGTACACAGACTCCTCACTCAGGGCAGCAGTGGACACAGGGTCAGGGGTGCGGTGCCTGGGCCAAAGGAGACACGCTCCTGAACATGGGAGCCTCCACGGACCTGGGGAATGGGAGCCGATGGGAGGGCGGTGGTGGTGCTGGTGGTGGCGGGGACAGCAACACTAGCTGGCGTGTGGTGGCTGCTGACACCCGCCTCCACAAGGGAGACATCCTCCGAGTTGCTCTGGTCCTCAGCTGAGGTGGATGGTGCTGAGGACTCCTCGGTGTGGCTCCCTCGCCCTCCGTGCCACTGGGTCCCTCCGACCACTCCTCGGCTGCTGACCCAGTCTGGCTCTCTGGCTCCTCCTGGTCCGTGGAGCTGTCCCCTTCCGTGGCCGTGGATGTATCTGCAAACAATGGGGAAACAGACAGACATCAGTCACCTGCACCAAACGCACACACCACTGTGAGCACAGCACATTACAGAGCAAGCCCTGGCATCATTAGTTGTACATTGCTAAAAGTGCCCTAACTGAACAGGAGAAGCCAATTGTCAGTCTGATGCCAAGCATGGCACTCACATCCCACATGGCCTTGCACCCATCTGTCTGGTGTCTGTTGGATTGCAACACCCCAGTGTGGACACATGCACCAAGTACACAGTAGTTGGACAGTGCAGAGTGTGTACTCCTGTCGAATACACAGTTGTATATACATGTCTCAATCACAGGGGCACATGATGTACACAGGCAGTGCAAAGCTGACCATGGACAGTTTGCCAGACGTCACTACATGGTATCATTGCATGGGAAGTAAAACCATGTTCAAATGCACTGTCACTGCACCATACCTGTCCAGTGCAAGTCACTACACACTATGGGGGTGACAACTACTCAGTGAGCCTGCTAGCCAGTGGCGTGCAGACTCTCAGCCTTGCTAGTCACACAAAATGCACATTCAGAAAGGCAGTGCACAGAACACTCACCTGCTCCCCTGGTGTCCCATACAGCTTGCTGTACTGTGGAAGTAGGCTGTCCAGCAGGGCCTGGTTCTCTTCAAGGCTGAAGGCTGGGGCTCTCTCCACAGTACGTGCCATTGCAGGGTCCAGAGGGGCAGAGACAGCAGCAGTGCAGTGGCAGATGTCGTCCTGGAGCATGTAGTGCAGGCAAGTGAGCTCTCAGGGGAATAGCCAGCAATATATATGTGCTGGAGAGGCAGATACTGTCCCTTGTGTCCAAAGTGATAGGTCCAAGTCGTTTGCATCTTCTGAATCTGGCCAATCCATGGAATAGCAGCACCAAAACACGCCCACAGCATCCTTCAAATCTTCAACTTCATGACATACATGATTTTGCAACATTGTTGTGGGTGACCAACTGAATTTACAGCAACCGACTCGCTCGAAATTCGAAAACGCGTCCGTTGCCAGGCAAGCCCATTGTCAATGGGTGCGCACCGATCGGTCCATTGCGGTACAACGCGCACAGGGGTACAACGCTGCATCCGCACACATTGAATGCAATGGGCCGGCCGGAGGCACCGATCGGTCCATTGCAGTTCAACGCGCACAGGGGTACAACGCTGCACCCGCACACATTGAATGCAATGGGCCGGCCGGAGGCACCGATCGGTCCATTGCAGTTCAACGCGCACAGGGGTACAACGCGCACCCGCACACATTGAATGCAATGGGCCGGCCGGAGGCACCGATCGGTCCATTGCAGTACAACGCGCACAGGGGTACTAACGCTGCACCCGACACATTGAATGCAATGGGCCGGCCGGAGGCACCGATCGGTCCATTGCAGTACAACGCGCACAGGGGTACAACGCTGCACTCCGCACACATAGAATGCAATGGGCCGGCCGGAGGCACCGATCCGTCCATTGCAGTACAACGCGCACAGGGGTACAACGCGTACCGCGACACATTGAATGCAATGGGCCGGCCGGAGGCACCGATCGGTCCATTGCAGTACAACGCGCACAGGGGTACAACGCGTACCCGCACACATTGAATGCAATGGGCCGGCCGGAGGCACCGATCGGTCCATTGCAGTACAACGCGCACAGGGGTACAACGCGCACCCGCACACATTGAATGCAATGGGCCGGCCGGAGGCACTGATCGGTCCATTGCAGTACAACGCGCACAGGGGTACAACGCTGCACCCGCACACATTGAATGCAATGGGCCGGCCGGAGGCACCGATCGGTCCATTGCAGTACAACGCGCACAGGGGTACAACGCGTACCCGCACACATTGAATGCAATGGGCCGGCCGGAGGCACCGATCGGTCCATTGCAGTACAACGCGCACAGGGGTACAACGCGTACCCGCACACATTGAATGCAATGGGCCGGCCGGAGGCACCGATCGGTCCATTGCAGTACAACGCGCACAGGGGTACAACGCTGTACCCGCACACATTGAATGCAATGGGCCGGCCGGAGGCACCGATCGGTCCATTGCAGTACAACGCGCACAGGGGTACAACGTGTACCCGCACACATTGAATGCAATGGGCCGGCCGGAGGCACCGATCGGTCCATTGCAGTACAACGCGCACAGGGGTCCAACGCGTACCCGCACACATTGAATGCAATGGGCCGGCCGGAGGCACCGATCGGTCCATTGCAGTACAACGCATCACTGTACATGTGACTGGCATATGTCAGCATGCCTGTCTCAGATGGACATATGCCAGCCACAGATAGCTCCCAGGGAGTGAGGGGCACACCTACATCACGACAGCCTGTCCAAACTTTATCATAAGGCATGTAAGGCTGCATTTCCTATTGTGTGTATGTTGGTGTACATGTTGTCCTGTGGGTGTCACCTGTGGGCAGCCACCCCCAGGCTGTGCACGTGTTCATGGGGACAGGATCCTGGGTGTTACGTGTACATGACCACTGTGATGTGCAACTGTTCATATCTGTGCATGTGCCATGGTCACATTTCACAGTGGTGTATGTGTATGTCATGTCACATACCCCGTGAGTCCCATGTGGGACGGTATGTTTGAGCCAGGGTGTCCCAGTGGCACAATAGTGATGGTCCTCCACAGTCTTTGTGCATGTAGTGTTTACAATGTCTCTGATTTCATGTGCACAATGGGAGACAGTCTCCACATCCACGTTGTGTGTGCATGGACTCTGATGTTGTGCGTGTGTGTGTCACAGACGTCCATGTCTGTCCTGCCGTGGCAAGTGGGGCCACTACCTGTGGGGGTCATGGTTGTTTTGCTGTGGTGTATACATGATACTCCATGTAATGCCAGTGTCCATGTGGCATTACAGGGTCCCTGGGAATGTACCTGTCGTTGAGCTGTGGTGCCTGGGGCACAACTGTCCTCACATGTCACTGTGGGGGTTATTGTGACACGGCAGCAGGAGATGGGAACTGTGACACAGCCTCATGATATCCAATGGGCCAACCTGGGACTAATTGATGCCACCTGTTGGACCGTGTTGACAGATGTTGGCCATGTATGTACCATACATGTCCTTCCGGTACTGCACACTTCATGTAGTTGTGCCTCATTATGATGTATGTTGGGATCTTGAGTGTGTTCAATGCCGCATATGTGGGGTGACTGACAATCTTGCTTACTTCTCCTCTGCACTGCAGGGCTCCTGCTGTCCATCGACCATTCCCAGACCTGGCAACGATGGTGGAACGGGACAGCATCCGACGGTACCGCTTCACCAGGCAGCTGATTGAGGATTTGGCAGTGCAGTTGTCCCCACATTTGCAGCCTGGCCGGCCGTATCCTACAGCGCTGACCCCCAAGGTGAAGGTGATGGCAGCCCTACACTTCTTTGCCACCGGTACCTTCCAACATACTGTGGCGACTGCTGGTGGGATGTCACAGACCATGTTCAGCCGTGTGCTCCGCGATGTTTTGGCGGCAATGTTGCTCTTCCTGAACCGGTACATCTATTTCCCTAGACTGCGACGACTCACTGACGTGAAGAGTGACTTTTATGCCCTGGGGAGGATGCCGCATGTCATTGGCTCCATTGATGGGACACATGTGGCTTTGGTACCACCACAGGCCCAGGAGCAGGCCTACAGGAACCGCAAGCACTACCACTCGGTCAATGCACTGGTGGTGTGTCTTGCAGACATGACCATCACACACGTGTGTGCCCGTTTCCCTGGTTCAGCACACGATGCCTTTGTGATGAGGAGTAGTCACATCCCCAGGATGATGGCACAGATGCAGAACCAGCGTGCCTGGCTTGTCGGTGTGTACTGACTTTGTGCCATTGTGTGTGATCTGATCTGTAGTATTCCGCCCACTTTTCCAAGTCAGCTAATGTGCACTTGTCTGTCCGTAGGTGACTCGGGATACCCCAACATGCCGTGGTTGCTGACACCCCTCAGGAACCCTGTGACACCAGCCCAGATGCGCTACAATGAGGCACATGGTCGGACCAGGAGAGTGATTGAGCGGACCTTTGGTCTCCTGAAGAGCCGCTTCCGCTGCCTGGACAAGACCGGAGGGTCCCTCCCATATGCCCCTGCGAAAGTGTGCAAGATTATCATCGTCTGCTGCATGCTCCACAACCTGGCAGTGCGGAAGGAGTTGCCTCTCATCCAGGATGACAATGACCAACATCCGCCACCTGTGGAGGATCCTGGCCTGGACCACGATGCCAGTGACGATGATGATGATGATGGTGATGGTGATGTCCGCACACAGCTCATCACCAACTTCTTTAGCTGAATGTGAGTATCCTGAGGTGTCATGTCAATGATGTGAGTTGGCATGATGTGTGGGTGGTGCTCTGGTGCTGTTGGAGTGTGTCCATGGGCTACTTGACTGGATGTGTGTTGCGATGTGTGGTGACAGGTGGGCTGTACTCCCCAACAGTGTTGACATGCTAACTTGGTTCTGGGTGGGTATCTTGTAACATGTATTGTGCATGAGTTTTGCTGTTCTGTCCTGTACTCCATTGCTTTTGACTGTGTGTCATTTCTGTCCTTCACAGGTACTTTCAGATTCGTTTGGTCAACTGTGTCCACCGACGACGTGATTGCACATCCAGGCTGGTAGCTGTTGTGTCCCTACAGGTGATGTGCGCCACACCCATGGACTTCCTTCCGTCTACAGTTGTTGACTGTGTGCCCGCTGCCAGGTGGGATTACCTTGCATCTGTAGTGGTTACGGCATGTTGCAACTGTGTAATAAACCTGTGCTCCACTTTGTGATGTGCGTTGTCTGTGGTCACACATTTGACTGCCATTTGCTTACTGCGCCTGTGGGCTACTTGACTACAACTGGGAATGGGTGTGGTGTCTGTGCATTGCACCGTCTTCCCTGGCAACATCATTGTAGGCAATGAGTCAGATGGCCTAGGTGTGTATGTGTTGTGTAGCCCTGGTGGTGTGTCTCCCTCATGTGTGTCACGTTGCCTGTACTCACATGCCTGTGTTGTCCTTGCTGTTGCAGTTCGCATACACAGTGTAATTTTGCAGTTCATCATCCCCATAACAGCACCCACGTTGGAATCACGACAGAGGCAAGTATGGTGTATTAGTGTGTTTATTGTGATACATTTGTGTTAATAGTGCATGGGATGGGTAGTGCTGTACATAAATCTTGCAATCCCAAGTTCCTAGGTGAATTGAAAGTCCTGGTAGACAGGATCCCCAGTATCGGGGCCACAGTTGTCTGACACATTGGTCCAACTTGTACTCCCCATGCAATGTGTGGGAGTAGTGTTGCCGTCAACAGGGTGAACAGTCTGTGCACAAAGGCGAACATCCAGAACAGGTTCAGGCTTCCTGGGAGTTGCGCTTGGCCATCGGCCTCTCACTTTTCCCTCCTCGGACGACCCCTCTTCTTGGGGGGCCCTCAAGTACAGGCTGCTGCGGTGCAGGGGACTCTCCGCCAGAGTCCTCCTCCCTCCCTGTGGCAGTTGCAGTTTGTTCGGCACCAGATGTTGTTGGCACACAGGGAGGTGTGGACTGGTTGCTGTTCATCTGGCGGAGGCATTGTAAAATGTCCCTGTGCACCGCCGTCATCTCATTCAGTGCATCCCACTTGGACTCCACGCGGGACATGTGTGAGTCCACACGGGACATGTGTGACTCCACGTGGGACATGTGGGAGTCCAAGCGGGCATGATGGGCAGCCTGCTGCTGTTTCATGTCTCTGAGGAGCCCCACTACCTGGCTGAGCTCTCCGGTGCTGGACTGGTACGCATCAGCTATGCGTACCAGTTGTGGGTCATCATGCACACCAGCAACGTCTGCAAGCAGCGACCTCTGTCTCCCACCCCTACCACCACCCCTGCTGACATGTGCAGTGTGTGCAGTGGCAAGCACAGATAACCCTGGTCCACCTTGGGGGTTAGGGGTGGTGGTGGTGTTGTCCATGGCCCCAGGTTGGTCCAGGGTCCCTGTGCTGGTGTTGCTCCTTGTTCTGTCCATGTCGGCAGGGATGGTATTCGTGGTGACAGTCGTTGGAGGGGTGGGTGCAGGGGGTGCAGCTGGTGGTCCTGCTGCTGCTGCAGCTGGTGGTCCTGCTGGTGCTGCATGTTGACTTGCACCGGATGTGCCAGGTTGTTCTTCATCGTCCGAGGAGGACAGAGGCTGTACGACGCCAGTGAGCTCGGCATCCTCTTGAGCCTGGGACTGGGACTCCTCAGCGTCTGCTGCTGTGTCCCCATCATCACCTGTTTTTGGGAGATACAAACAATGTGTGTTATGTTTCTGCAGGCATCAATGGTTGACACACATGACAGTTGTGACTGTGCCTCTGGGTGCGGGCCTGTACATTGCATTGTCCTAAGTCGTCACAGTCAGGGGTTGATATTGGTGTGGCACATTGTCCTGCATTATTTGGGCATGTCTATGTATTTTCTGGGGTGTGAACATGGTCTGCATTGGTTGTGTTTGGTTGACAGCCGGCTCCTCCTTCCCACCCACCCAGCCAGTCAGTTATCCCACCATGGAACGTGCTTGCATTGCAGGGAGTGTAAGTTGTCTCTCAGGATGTCAGTCAGTGGTGTCCTGCTGTTTGTTGGTACACAGTTGCCAGCAGGGCCTTGTGCTCCCCACAGCAGTAGCCAGTGTCAGCCATCTTGTGAGTCCTTCTCCACTTCCTGTGATGTGAGCATGGTTCAGGGTGGTGTTGATGGGACAGTTGTGGGGGTGACCAATATCAGTGACTACGACTCCCATCATGCTATTGCCTCCACCCCCTTCCCAGCATGCCCATGCTTCCTTCCTTTTGACTCTGCTTCCCTGTGGGGTGGGGTGGCTGTGCTGACAGGATGGCTGGGAGTGTTGTCCTGGCAGTTGTTTGGCTAAAAGTCCCAAGAGTGTCCCTGTGCTTCACACAACATAACCCAGGGTGGTGGTTCTTTGTGGGATCTTGTGTTAGGATGGGGGCATTGCATTCTACCAGGTGGGTTCTGTGGAGTTTGTGTTGGGGGGTGTGAGGGGAGGTGCTTGTGACTATGGTCAGTGCTGCAAGTCCCCCTTCCCACCCAGCTAGCCAGATATCCCACCATGGAACGTGCTTGCATTGCAGGGAGTGTAAGTTGTCTCTCAGGATGTCAGTCAGTGGTGTCCTGCTGTTTGTTGGTGCACAGTTGCCAGCAGGGCCTTGTGCTCCCACAGCAGTAGCCAGTGTCAGCCATCTTGTGAGTCCTTCTCCACTTCCTGTGATGTGAGCATGGTTCAGGGTGGTGTTGATGGGACAGTTGTGGGGGTGACCAATATCAGTGACTACGACTCCCATCATGCTATTGCCTCCACCCCCTTCCCAGCATGCCCATGCTGCCTTCCTTTTGACTCTGCTTCCCTGTGGGGTGGGGTGGCTGTGCTGACAGGATGGCTGGGAGTGTTGTCCTGGCAGTTGTTTGGCTGGAAGTCCCAAGAGTGTCCCTGTGCTTCACACAACATAACCCAGGGTGGTGGTTCTTTGTGGGATCTTGTGTTAGGATGGGGGCATTGCATTCTACCAGGTGGGTTCTGTGGAGTTTGTGTTGGGGTGTGTGTGAGGGGTGGTGCTTGTGACTATGGTCAGTGCTGCAAGTCCCCCTTCCCACCCAGCTAGCCAGATATCCCACCATGGAACGTGCTTGCATTGCAGGTAGTGTAAGTTGTCTCTCAGGATGTCAGTCAGTGGTGTCCTGCTGTTTGTTGGTGCACAGTTGCCAGCAGGGCCTTGTGCTCCCCACAGCAGTAGCCAGTGTCAGCCATCTTGTGAGTCCTTCTCCACTCCCTATGATGTGAGCATGGTTCATGGTGGTGTTGATGGGACAGTTGTGGGGGGGCAATATGTGTGACTGTGACTCCCATGATGCTATTGGCTACACTGACTTGGCCAGCATACACAGAATTCCTTCCTTTGAGTGGCCTTCACTGTGTGTTGGTGTTGTTGTGGTGGCTACATGTGTGGATGTGTTTGTTAGTTCTATTTGTGCCACTGCCTAGCTGTAGTTGTAGTTGTGTTTGTACATGTGTTGGCACAGTTGGATGTGACTTTTTGGATGGCATGTGTTGTGTTTATCTGACTGACATACACATTTTGGGATGATTCTGTTCTGGTTGCTGTGTAATTGCTATGAGTGCATGGTTTGACTCTCCCTTGACAGTGATGTGTGTGTTTTGTGGCAGTATATTGTGTACATTTGTTGTGTACTCACCAGGCTCTGGGATGTCCTCTAGTCCATATACGCTCACTGGCGGAAGGATGGCCCGCACCTTCTCCTCCCAGGGCCTGAGGTATATTGGCTTGGCAGGAGGGCCACTGCCGGTGTATTGGCTGTTGATGTAGTCTTTCTTCAGCATGACCCGTACCCTCCTGCGCACGTCATACCACCTGTTCTGGATGTCGGTCTTTGTGCGCCGACATGGTGATTGTGCGTTCACCCTGTTGATGATCCTCTCCCACATCTTGGTTTTCTGCGACATGGGGGTCTGTTGGACCAGTGTGCCAAACAGCTGTGGCTCCACCCTGAGGATCTCGTCTACCATGACTTCCAATTCACTATCTAGGAACTTGGGATTCTTCTTGGGGGCATGGTGATGGGTGGTGATGGTGGGTGATGTGTGTGTTGGTGTGCAGGTGAGGGTGTGTGAGTGTGTGTTTTGCTGGGTGTATGTGAGGTAGGTATTTGTTGGTGTGTTGATGGTGTGTGGCTTGTGTGAGGGATGAGCTGTGGGTGTGTGGTTGCTTTCTCTTGGGTGCTGGCAGTGGAATGGCATTTGCAAAGGCTCATGGTTGTGATTTGTGTCCTTTATATAGGTGGAGTTGTGGGTGTGTCTTTGTTCTCTGTCCCCACCCCCCAGTATTTATTGGCTTGGTAATTGCTTGTTTGGCCTTTTTTGGGTGATTTTTCCTTTGTGCTGTTTGTGCATGTTGGAAACGTTCTTGTGACCGAGTCGGACCCTGCATTAGTCTCGTACGGTGTTCTCCGTTTCGTTCGCGCTGTGTTTGTGCAGTTTTGTATGCTGCGTACGCGTCGGTCGCGGTGTTTTGTGTTGCTTCGGCTCGGTTTTGTATGCGTGTCGGTCGTACGGCTTGGCCTCCGTCCGACTCGCTCGTGGTTTTCGCGCCTTGCATCGTACTTTGCGGTTTGGAGTTCGCGTGTACGTTTTGGTCGGATTTGTTCCGGGTGCGTGTCGGTCGGTTGGATTCGCGTGTTTTTCCGGCCGGATTGCTGTTTTCCGTGCGGCTCGGTCGGTCGACTTGGTTTAGGTACGTGTCGGTCGGATTTTTCGCGCCTTGCATCGTACTTGGCGTGTCGTGCGCCACGGGTACGTGTCGGTCGGAATAAATTCCGGCTCCGAGTCGGTCGGTGCTTTTTCCGGCCCGAATCGGAATCGACCCCATAGTGTTGTGGCCATCTTGCCTTTATTTCATCTTTTTCTCATCCCTTTCTTCTGCTTGCCTGAGGTTCCCTCACCTTCATTCTTCTGTATCCTTTAGCACTTTCAAGTGTTTTGATATAATATTGAAGTTAAATATATTGTTTACTTTAATATCGTTTTTTATTATGTCATTTTATTATATGTCATTTTTTTATTTTAAATGTTATAGTTAAATATTTTTTAAACATTCTTGTAATGTGTAATGTTCTGGGTTCATTGGTGGATTGTGTGGGTAGTTTGTTTATGAAATGTATATAATAATGTTATTTTTTATTTTTCTTATCTTTTATTTGTTACCTAATTGTTTACATTTTAAAGAAATGTTTAAATTAGGGATCAAATTGCAAGTAGTAGGGATATTAGGGGCATATTATGTTTATTGTTTATAATTCGTTTTTAATTAATTAATATGTTAAGTAATATATTTGAATTTATAATAATTATTTTAATACATTTTTAAATGATATATTTTAATTTTCATTTATGGAGTTATGGGAGGATTGGACATCAGAGGCCCAATTACGATGTAAGGCAGAAAGCCTCCGACCGCAGGTCGGAGGCCTTCTGACTTACATTGTTGGTTTCAAATCCGACAGCCTTATTACAATGAAGGCTGTCACATTTGAAACCAGACGGTCGGACTGAGTAGCTTCCGACGGGCTCAATGAGCCTGTCGGCCAGTCAGAGGCCGCTCATAACCCCCTATGTACATACAGCGTTTAAGCCGTGGGGATTATGATGTCGGTTTCCGACAGGCTTTTCATGTCGGGCTTTCCGACATGAAAAGCCTGTCGGAAAGCGACTTTGGGGGCCCCTAGCAGGGCCCCCTTGCCACAGCGGCCTCTGGTTGGAGGCCTGGTGCCCCCTACGCGGTACAGGGATTAACAAAAGCACCCATTTCTCTATGGGGCTTGTGCTACGGCCGGTTTACGGCCGCAGCACAAGCTCCCGTAGAGAATTAGGAGTGTATGACCGCATCATGTGCTGTCGCATCCTAATAATGCAGTCGGGACCGGAGGTCAGTCGGTCTCGATTCCGTAAAGGTTGTGTCCGCCCGACATCGTAATGAGGGCCGTAGTGTTTCTCTAACTATATATAAAAAAAAAAATTGATTTATATGTTATTTTTATGTATGTACAGAATTTTTTATTTGGGTTGTGAGGTTCATGGGGGAACCGAAGGTGTAGTTTTTTATTTATAATTTTATTTATAATATTTATACATTCATACATGCAGACGTACTGATTCAATTTTACTGTTTAAATTGGCAATTTTTTTATTGTACTTTTCATTAAACCCTCAACCTTGGCCTTCAAGAAAGAAGTCAAAATGTTCATATTTAACAGTTTCCTTCAATGAGATCTTCATTTCAGGATCAGGCCTGGTAGTACGTACCTGGAGACTCTAGAAGGTTCGAACAGAGGAAGCCCTTGTGCTATATACATACCGCCATACCTACGCGATTTGTCCTCGCCTCACCCAGGGTGGTGTAGAACAATGCACCATTAGTGTTTCCTTTGATTATATCTTATGGTTTGTTATCTGTGTTGTAACAGGATGGAAGTTTCTCTCACTAGACAAGGTGGAACGTTTTTGTTTAAATTACTGTAAAATCAATGTTCATTCTAAACTTAAATCATTTTATATATTTATTAATGTAACATTTCCCCTTGTCTAGATAATTTTCTGTATTTTATTACATTTGAAATGTATCTTTATTTTGTTAAGATGTAATGCATATGTGTTTATTTATATCACTTATCAAGTTCAAATAAACACACCTGTATTAACACTTTAAAAAAAAAAATTTAATTTTTGGGTGTAAGTGTCCATTATCTTGATGAATGCTTGCACCAAAATTTAAATGTCCATCACATTTTTTTTCTTTTACTAGTGTAGGGACTTTACAAACTAGACATTTAAAAAATGTTGTATTTCCTAATTGTAAGTAAAAATACGTAATTCACATTTTCATCATTAACATTTCTAGGAATCAATGAATTGTAAATGAAAATAATGTTAGGACCAACCTTGTCAAATAATTTGTTTTTATTACCAAATGAGATACTTCTCTCATATATATTTTATTTAATGCAAAACAGAAAAAGGGTAACAAAAAGCCTTTCTCTTCATAACAGGCTGTCGTTGTGTTGCCCAAAAAAATGCCTCCTATACATACTGCCAAAGGGTAACCTCCTCAGGAAGTGAATCTATATGGCACAGAGCAGGCACCTCAAGGATCTTTCTTGGGAAGGGTGGGTTTGGGTTTGACAGGGGTTAGGGACTGGTAATATTTGAATTCTTGAGGAGCAATACGGGCAGAAGGGGTGGGAGAGGATTGGATTTTGGAGGTAGAGGGTGCTGCAGTGGGTGTTGTGGGTGTCTGTATGTTTTGCAGTTGCATGCGGGTCTGGTGTATGTTTGGATGTGTGTTTTATGGCAGGTGTTTGGTGAGTGTGTGCATTTGGTTTTGGTAGGTGTTGTTTTGGGTGAGGGTGTTGGATTGGATGGGTGTGCTGTTGAGGTGGTTGGTGTGGTTGTGGTTCGTGTGTCTGTATGTTTTGCAGTTGCATGTGGGTCTGGTGTATTTTGTGTATGTTTGGATGTGTGTGGTTTGACTGGTGTTTGGTATTCTGGTGAGTGTGTGCATTTGGGTTTGGTTGTTATTGTTTGGCGTGTAGGTGTGCTTTTGTGTGAGGGTGTTGGTTTGGATGATTGTGCTGTTGAGGTAGTTGGTGTGGTTGTGTTGCTTGTGGGTGTGCTGGTGGTTGTGGGTGTGCTGGTGGTTGTGGTGGTTGTGGGTGTGCTGGTGGTTGTGGTGCTTGTGGGTGTGCTGGTGGTTGTGGTGCTTCTGGGTGTGCTGGTGCTTGTGTTGGTGGGTGTAGTGGTGGTTGTGGTGATTGTGGGCGTGGTGGTGGTTGTGGTGCTTGTGGGTGGGGTAGTGGCTGTGGTGCTTGTGGGTGTGGTGGTGGTTGTGCCTGTGGGTGTTGTCTCAAAAGTGTGTGTATGTTTGTGTGTTTCTTTGTGTACTTATGTGTGTGTGAATGTGCTGCTTGCGTCTGTTGTAGTGGGTGCCTGCAAAGAAGTAAGTGTGTGTGGGAATGGGGTGGGAGTTGGGATTTGGGTTGAGGAAGGAACCTGAGTTGGGGCACAACATCTGGTTGGTTTAGAGACTGCGGTGAGTGAGGAGGATATTTTTGCAATCGATCTCTGCATGCCAGACATTGAACTGTGAATGGTATCCAGAAATGCAAGCATTTGCTGCATTTGGCAGCTAACACCCTGGATGCCATTCCCTATCACTGTCTGGCCTACCGATATGCTGAGTAAGAGGTCAATAGCCTCCTCACTCAGAGCAGCCAGGGGGACTGGGGGTGTGGGGCCAGTTATGAAGGAGATCCCAGCTCTTTTAGGGGGTTGGGTTTGGCTTACTGGGGGGGAAGCAAGAGGGAGGGTGGAGATGGGTCTCTGGGTGGTGGACAAGGATGCGGTTGGTACAGTTCCTGTAGGGTCCACCAACACTAGGGACTGTGGATGCCTCCAAAGATGATGACGAGGTGGTAGTCTCAGTTCCAGTCCCCTCACCCTCCATGCCACTGTATCCATGGGTGTCCAAAGTCTCACTGCCCAAAACACAGTGGCCAGCTGCTTCCCTGCCTTCGTGGCCAATGACCACTATGCCTTCTCTTGAAGATGCTGAAAAGACATATACAATAGTTTTATTGTATCTGTATACATAAAACTGTTCATGAACTTTTTTCTCAATACAATTTCCAGTTTTTAATATTTCACCTGCTTCAAGGCTTTCAAACTTTAGTTTTATGCTATCATTATCTCATGCATGCAGGGAACATCTTCAGAAACCATTTGGTCTCAGTTTTGTAATATCCCATTAATGCTCCTATCTTATTTTTGATCGTTTCTCTTAACCATTTTCAGTTCTCTCCAGGAACTGTTTAACACCTCTGAATGGTTCTGATTGTTTGTTTTGAAAAGTGAATTTATGTCACAAAAATCAATATGAAGCAAAATTCCCTTTGTACATTGTGTTTACAAGGCAAAATAAGCTGATTTATTTTTATTTTAAGAAATAAAAATATGAATCAATGTGTGTTAATATTTACTGCAATGTTGTACCAATATTTGTATAAACTTAACGCCTGTTTCTTTTGTTTGGGCATTTCACAATGGTACACTCATTTCAAATTCCTTGAGTATTTTTCAAATGTTAAAATTAATTTTATGGATTCAGTACTTAAGTTTCTTATTAATGTATCATGCACTATGTATTTACTAATGCTGTTGAAGAAATTCTAAAATAAATTTGTTGGTATTTTAAAATTACTTCTACAGCATAAGTAAATACATAGGGCTTAACACATTTCTAATCCACTTTAGTACAGAGTAAAAAAATGTTACCCTTGACTCCAAAATATCTCACGTTATTTTTTGATTGTTTTTACCATTGTGAATTTTTTTTTAAATATTCTGGCTTTCATTTTAGGTAAAATTGGTATAGCATTACAATAAATTTTAAAGACACTGATTCAGATATATTTTAAAAATAGAAATGCAAATCACAATATGAAATAGATTAAACCTTGATGCATTTCTAAACTTCCTAAAGAGTCATTTTTTGTGTTCCTGATTTGGATTTTTCCTGATGGGATACTCCAACATGTATATGATGGACCATTCCATCTGCGAAAGTCCCTTTAACTAGTCTATTTTTGTTCATTATTGATTTATCATCTGGACATGACAAAGGACATAAAAATAATGTTTTTGGGTATGTGTTATTCTGTCACCAATGTGTTCACATTCCTATCTGTTTTTAAAAAAAAATGTATGCCTATCAAAATATATATTTTTTAAACAGACTGGTTTACATGCACATTTGTGATGAGAAAGACATCATGCAAATCTGTCACTTTGAACATAAATTAAACTGTTTTTTAGTAAAAATATATTTGTTATATATTTTTAATTAAAATAATGTAGCCATGTATTCTTCTTATGTTTCTAGTCATTTTGGCTCACATGCTCACTTTTTTATTTTTATATAACAACTCACAAATATGACGTTAGGAACTTCCATTGTATCAGAAGTGCATTTTATGCTATGTCTCCTGAAATAGGGCTAACGTAGCATCCTTCACAATTGTGATGGAGCATCATACCTGACACATTTATAAATTTTGGCCTGTTTGGTACAACTGTCCCTTATAACATCAAACAAATTCCTGTATAATTTATTTTAGGCAGGCATGCGTCTGCTCGCAACAGTCCTTTGACAGTGATCAAAAAAATAGTGGTATCTTTTCCACAAATTAATATACAAAACACATCATCATACGCCTTGTGCAAAAGTTACACCTTCAAGAACTCTTCCTGTGCGTTGGACACGTGTCAACCTTTATGTTGATGCCATAATTTGTTGCTGTAACAAAAAATAGTTCTTTTAAATGAAAACTTAAAAAATAACTTACCCGCTTGCTGCTTCTGTCAGGCTCTCAACTGCCTATCAAGCTGGGGAAAGGCCACCGCAAGTATGTGGGCCATGGGGGGGGGGGGTCATGGTGCGGTGCACACGCTTGTTGGGTGGACTAGCTGAGCTGGACTTCAGCTTACTTCTTGGTCCAGCGTTGTAGGTCCTCCCATCGCTTTCGTCAGTGAATGCTGCGCTGCTTGTAGACCCCCAGGGTCCACACCTTCTTTGCGATGGCCTTCCAGATGTCCTTCTTTTGATAGGAGTCGGCCTGTATGGATACAAAAAATGAAAACGCAAAAAAAAAAATTGTGACTTTTGGTTTGTATCAATGTAACACAGTTTTGAGGCATCAATCAAATGTATTATTATTTTAGACTACCACAGTGCAATTTCCCGAGTCTTGAACATTTCACTATGAACAGAGACATCAATATTGGGATGTTGACATCGGGTTTGCTATCAGCAGATGGTTTTTTGAGCAGCCCACATTGGGAGCCATGATGAAGTGCTGCACGTAAAACATTTTCTATTGCGAAAGAGGTGATCCTTTGACCATATTGATTGAACAATTTAAAATAAGCGCAAAGCCCCGAACATTAAGATCGTGATGTGACATTTTCTCAGCTTATTTTGCTACTTGCCAATTGGCCATTTAATATTTGCAGGCTGAATTATGTTGATTCTGTGTAGTGCGATTTGTGCACATACTATGCTTAAGGGTCACTTTGTCCCATATTGTGCATAAATGTGTGTACAATTTCTAACAGATACTGCGCGCACGGTTGAAATGTGTATGTTTATTTATTCATTTATTTAGCCTTGCTTTTAAACCTTTGAATAATCAGGGTTAGTATTACTTCTATTTCTATGATTAGGGGGGTTTTAAAATGCTGTTTGTAACCAGGTGATTTACTGATTGAGAAAGGCTGTGCGCAGCCGAAACGCGTCTCAGTGTTCTCCTGCTGGGTCCGGAGTGACCACACTACATTAAATCCGCCATGACTGGGATCCTCGTGTGCGTGCTCCCTTTTCTTCGGAGGAGTTGGGATTTTTGTTTGATATATATATATATATATATACACACATATATACCTGACTCGGACGAAGGCCTCTGGCCGAAACGCGTAGGTCGTCTTTTTGCTTCCTGATGCACCCTGCACTTTGCATGCTCACACTGGAGAAATAATGAGAAATGAAAAAGAAAAAGAAACAAAAAGTGAACAACGTTAACTTGCCTGGGCTTGCTGATGTAAGTGCTGCCTTTCTGTGACCCTCTGGGACTCTGATGCAAATTATCGAGGGTTTTCACGGGAAACTTCTGTCCACATATATATATATATATATACATATATATATATATATATATATATATATATATATATATATATATATATATATATATATATATATATATATATATATATATCCAGACAAAAAACCTCCGAATAAGGAGCCTCCGACCCTTCAGGGCGGCCTCTTCAGGCGGGCACGGAGCAGCCCGTCACTTCATCACACCAATGAAAACAACACAGAGGCCCGTTTCTGGGGACAGCAGCTTTATTCAGAGACATGCTGCACAGAAAGGCTTCCATTACTCCAACATGTTTTGGCGAATACCCTTGGTCACGGAAAGGAAGCGGAAACACCAAGTGCATGTGTGCACGCATTTTTGAAGGTGTCTTACATCACGTGACTGTTAGAAAATACAGCTCCCACAATGCATCCAGGACACATGAATAAATGCTGATAAGTCAAGGAACAGTTCGCTTTGTTCTGGCAGTTGATAACTTGCTCTTTGCTTTGTGCCGGTGCATTTGATGTCAATAAAACCAAATGGTGCTTGGTCACGGAAATTGTATTTAAAACATAATGCCAAATGTTATCATTCCCTGTCAAAAGCTCACATCCCCAGAACGATTGACGTAGGAAATCCTCCTCATCAAATCCCTTCCAGCGCGGCCAGTTGATTTGCACAATGGCATTACCTCTCGTAGGTCCAAACTGCAGCGAGTGGGTCATGCTCCTTAATTTAATCCAGACAAAAAACCTCCGAATAAGGAGCCTCCGACCCTTCAGGGCGGCCTCTTCAGGCAGTCACGGAGCAGCCCGTCACTTCATCACACCAATGAAAACAACACAGAGGCCCGCTTCTGGGGACAGCAGCTTTATTCAGAGACATGCTGCACAGAAAGGCTTCCATTACTCCAACATGTTTCGGCGAATAGCCTTGGTCACGGAAAGGAAGCGGAAACACCAAGTGCATGTGTGCACGCATTTTTGAAGGTGTCTTACATCACGTGACTGTTAGAAAATACAGCTCCCACAATGCATCCAGGACACATGAATAAATGCTGATAAGTCAAGGAACAGTTCGCTTTGTTCTGGCAGTTGATAACTTGCTCTTTGCTTTGTGCCGGTGCATTTGATGTCAATAAAACCAAATGGTGCTTGGTCACGGAAATTGTATTTAAAACATAATGCCAAATGTTATCATTCCCTGTCAAAAGCTCACGTCCCCAGAACGATTGACGTAGGAAATCCTCTCATCAAATCCCTTCCAGCGCTGCCAGTTGATTTGCACAATGGCATTACCTCTCGTAGGTCCAAACTGCAGCGAGTGGGTCATGCTCCTTAATTTAATCCAGACAAAAAACCTCCGAATAAGGAGCCTCCGACCCTTCAGGGCAGCCTCTTCAGGCGGGCACGGAGCAGCCCGTCACTTCATCACACCAATGAAAACAACACAGAGGCCCGTTTCTGGGGACAGCAGCTTTATTCAGAGACATGCTGCACAGAAAGGCTTCCATTACTCCAACATGTTTCGGCGAATAGCCTTGGTCACGGAAAGGAAGCGGAAACACCAAGTGCATGTGTGCACGCATTTTTGAAGGTGTCTTACATCATGAAAACCACGACTAATTCTAACTTATAGCAAAGAGAGTTACAGAATCCAAAAAATCCTGACAAAATACTGGAATGTGCTAACAAAGGACCCCGATATCGGAAAAGAGTTGGGGAACCGACCGATGATAACATATAGAAAAGCACCGTCCATATCCGATACAATCATAAGAAGCCACTTTGAAAGTGAGAAAAAACTACATGGTTAGGAACAAGACAATTTGGCTTTGGAAAATGTACAACATGCAAAGCTTGCAAGATTGGGAAAAATCTCAAATCGATTAAAGATCCGAGGGACAGAATCTTTGAAATAAAAGAAAAAATCACTTGTGAATCAACCTATGTTGTATACCTTTTAGAGTGCTTTTGTGGAAAAAGATATATCGGAAGCACCATATGTTCCCTGAAAAACCGTATATTGGAACACATAAGAGCTGTACAAAATGAGGATGTAACATATGCACTTGCCAAGCCCATGAGAACACATGTCAACCGGACATGGTTAGACATGAAATACTCAGGACTGGTGACAATTCCGCCACATGAGAGAGGAGGAAATCGAACTCTCAAATTGAGGCGAATGGAATCAAAACTGATTATTCGATTCAAAACCAAGGTCCCCCTTGGGCTCAATGGGGACGAAGAAATGTATATACATTTGTAAATATCTGTTAAAGTTTTGGTATACAGAGTTATATTGAGTATATTCCAGAGACGACAACTTTCCACATACAAGCTTATTTTCCTCAATATTGAATGTAGTTTAGATGTTAAGAGAACACATAGCCGGTATCACGTTTTCATTGTGTTGCAAGTAGTTTCTTTAAAAAGCCTAATTTAATAGCATTTGTTTCAAGTGTCTGTAAGACAGTGGGGCACTAAGCCCTTAAAGGACATATTGGACACTAAGGGGTCGATTCCGATTCGGGCCGGAAAAAGCACCGACCGACTCGGATCCGGAAAAAATACCGACCGACACGTACCAGTGGCGCCCGACACGCCAAGTACGATGCAAGCCGCGATAAATCCGACCGACACGTCAGGAAACCAAGCCGACCGACCGAGCCGCTCGGAAAATAGCAATCCGGCCGGAAAACACGCGAATCCAACCGACCGACACGCACCCGGAACAAATCCGACCGAATCGTACCCGCCAACTCCAACCTGCAAAGTACGATGCAAGGCGCGAAAACACGACCGAGTCGGACGGAGGACAAGCCGTACGACCGACACGCATACAAAACCGAGCCGAAGCAACACAATACACCGCGACCGACGCGTACGCAGCATACAAAACTGCACAAACACAGCGTGAACGAAACGGAAAACACCGTACGAGACCAATGCAGGGTCCGACTCGGTCACAAGAACGTTTCCAACATACACAAACAGCACAAAGGAAAAATCAACCAAAAAAGGCCAAACAAGCAATTACCAAGCCAATAAATACTGGGGGGTGGGGACAGAGAACAAAGACACACCAACAACTCCACCTATATAAAGGACACAAATCACTACCATGAGCCTTTGCAAATGCCATTCCACTGCCAGCACCCAAGAGAAAGCAACCACACACCCACAGCTCATCCCTCACACAAGCCACACACCAGCAGCACACCAACAAATACCTACCTCACATACACCCAGCACAACACACACCCACACACCCTCACCTGCACACCAACACACACATCACCCACTATCACCACCCATCACCATGCCCCCAAGAAGAATCCCAAGTTCCTAGATAGTGAATTGGAAGTCATGGTAGACGAGATCCTCAGGGTGGAGCCACAGCTGTTTGGCACTCTGGTCCAACAGACCCCCATGTCGCAGAAAACCAAGATGTGGGAGAGGATCATCAACAGGGTGAACGCCCAATCACCATGTCGGCGCACAAAGACCGACATCCAGAACAGGTGGTATGACGTGCGCAGGAGGGTCCGGGAGCTGCTCAAGAAAGACTACCACCTGAGCCAATACACCGGCAGTGGCCCTCCTGCCAAGCCAGTATACCTCAGGCCCTGGGAGGAGAAGGTGCGGGCCATCCTTCCGCCAGTGAGCGTATATGGACTAGAGGACATCCCAGAGCCTGGTGAGTACACAACAAATGTACACAATAAACTGCCACAAAACACACACATCACTGTCAAGGGGAGAGTCAAACCATGCACTCATAGCAATTACACAGCAACTAGAACAGAATCATCCCAAAATGTGTATGTCAGTCAGATAAACACAACACATGCCATCAAAAAAGTCACATCCAACTGTGCCAACACATGTACAAACACAACCACAACTACAGCTAGGCAGTGGCACAAATAGAACTAACACACACATCCACACATGTAGCCACCACAACAACACCAACACACAGTGAAGACCACTCAAAGGAAGGAATTCTGTGTATGCTGGCCAAGTCAGTGTAGCCAATAGCATCATGGGAGTCGCAGTCACACATATTGCCCCCCCACAACTGTCCCATCAACACCACCCTGAACCATGCTCACATCACAGGGAGTGGAGAAGGACTCACAAGATGGCTGACACTGGCTACTGCTGTGGGGAGCACAAGGCCCTGCTGCCAACTGTGCACCAACAAACAGCAGGACACCACTGACTGACATCCTGAGAGACAACTTACACTCCCTGCAATGCAAGCACGTTCCATGGTGGGATATCTGGCTGGCTGGCTGGGTGGGAAGGGGGACTTGCAGCACTGACCATAGTCACCAGCACCTCCCCTCACACCCCCCCAACACAAACTCCACAGTACCCACCTGGTAGAATGCAATGCCCTCCATCCTAACACAAGATCCCACAAAGCACCACCACCCTGGGTTATGTTGTGTGAAGCACAGGGACACTCTTGGGACTCTTAGCCAAACAACTGCCAGGACAACACTCCCAGCCATCCTGTCAGCACAGCCAGCCCACCCCACAGGGAAGCAGAGTCAAAAGGAAGGAAGCATGGGCATGCTGGGAAGGGGGGTGGAGGCAATAGCATGATGGGAGTCGTAGTCACAGACATTGCTCAGCCTCACAACTGGCCCATCAACACCACCCTGAACCATGCTCACATCACAGGGAGTGGAGAAGGACTCACAAGATGGCTGACACTGGCTACTGCTGTGGGGAGCACAAGGCCCTGCTGCCAACTGTGCACCAACAAACAGCAGGACACCACTGACTGACATCCTGAGAGACAACTTACACTCCCTGCAATGCAAGCACGTTCCATGGTGGGATATCCGGCTGGCTGGGTGGTAAGGGGGACTTGCAGCACTGACCATAGTCACCAGCACCTCCCCTCACACCCCCCCAACACAAACTCCACAGTACCCACCTGGTAGAATGCAATGCCCTCCATCCTAACACAAGATCCCACAAAGCACCACCACCCTGGGTTATGTTGTGTGAAGCACAGGGACACTCTTGGGACTCTTAGCCAAACAACTGCCAGGACAACACTCCCAGCCATCCTGTCAGCACAGCCAGCCCACCCCACAGGGAAGCAGAGTCAAAAGGAAGGAAGCATGGGCATGCTGGGAAGGGGGGTGGAGGCAATAGCATGATGGGAGTGGTAGTCACAGACATTGCTCAGCCTCACAACTGGCCCATCAACACCACCCTGAACCATGCTCACATCACAGGGAGTGGAGAAGGACTCACAAGATGGCTGACACTGGCTACTGCTGCGGGGAGCACAAGGCCCTGCTGGGAACTGTGCACCAACAAACAGCAGGACACCACTGACTGACATCCTGAGAGACAACTTACACTCCCTGCAATGCAAGCACGTTCCATGGTGGGATATCCGGCTGGCTGGGTGGGAAGGGGGACTTGCAGCACTGACCATAGTCACCAGCACCTCCCCTCACACCCCCCCAACACAAACTCCACAGTACCCACCTGGTAGAATGCAATGCCCTCCATCCTAACACAAGATCCCACAAAGCACCACCACCCTGGGTTATGTTGTGTGAAGCACAGGGACACTCTTGGGACTCTTAGCCAAACAACTGCCAGGACAACACTCCCAGCCATCCTGTCAGCACAGCCAGCCCACCCCACAGGGAAGCAGAGTCAAAAGGAAGGAAGCATGGGCATGCTGGGAAGGGGGTGGAGGCAATAGCATGATGGGAGTGGTAGTCACAGACATTGCTCAGCCTCACAACTGTCCCATCAACACCACCCTGAACCATGCTCACATCACAGGGAGTGGAGAAGGACTCACAAGATGGCTGACACTGGCTACTGCTGTGGGGAGCACAAGGCCCTGCTGCCAACTGTGCACCAACAAACAGCAGGACACCTCTGACTGACATCCTGAGAGACAACTTACACTCCCTGCAATGCAAGCACGTTCCATGGTGGGATAACTGACTGGGTGGGTGGGTGGGTGGGAAGGAGGTCTGGCTGTCAACCAAACACAATCAATGCAGACCATGTTCACACCCCAGAGAATACATAGAAATGCCCAAATAATGCAGGACAATGTGCCACACCAATATCAACCCCTGACTGTGACGACTTAGGACAATACAATGTACAGGCCCGCACCCCGAGGCACAGTCACAACTGTCAGGTGTGTCAACCACTGATGCCTGCAGAAACATGACATACATTGTTTGTGTCTCCCAAAAACAGGTGATGATAGGGACACAGCAGCAGACGCTGAGGAGTCCCAGTCCCAGGCTCAAGAGGATGCCGAGCTCACTGGCGTCAGTACAGCCTCTGTCCTCCTCGGACGATGAAGAACAACCTGGCACATCCGGTGCAAGTCAACATGCTGCACCAGCAGGACCACCAGCTGCAGCACCAGCAGGTCCACCAGCTGCACCCCCTGCACCCACCCCTCCAACGACTGTCACCACGAATACCATCCCTGCCGACATGGACAGAATAAGGAACAACACCAGCGCAGTGACCCTGGACCAACCTGGGGCCATGGACACCACCACCACCACCAACCCCCAAGGTGGACCAGGGTTATCTGTGCGTGCAACTGCACACACTGCACATGTCAGCAGGGGTGGTGGGAGGGGTGGGAGACAGAGGTCGCTGCTTGCAGACGTTGCTGGTGTGCATGAAGACCCACAACTGGTACGCATAGCTGATGCGTACCAGTCCAGCACCGGAGAGCTCAGCCAGGTAGTGGGGCTCCTCAGAGACATCAAACAGCAGCAGGCTGCCCATCATGCCCGCTTGGACTCCCACATGTCCCATGTGGAGTCACACATGTCACGTGTGGACTCCCACATGTCACGTGTGGACTCCCACATGACCCGCGTGGAGTCCAAGTGGGATGTACTACATGAGATGACGGCGGTGCACAGGGACATTTTACAATGCCTCCGCCAGATGAACAGCAACCAGTCCACACCTCCCTGTGTGCCAACAACATCTGGTACCGAACAAACTGCAACTGCCACAGGGAGGGAGGAGGACTCTGGCGGAGAGTCCCCTGCACCGCAGCAGCCTGCACTTGAGGGCCCCCCCCAAGAAGAGGGGTCGTCCGAGGAGGGGAAAGTGAGAGGCTGATGGCCAAGCGCAACTCCCAGGAAGCCTGAACCTGTTCTGGATTTTCGCCTTTGTGCACAGACTGTTCACCCTGTTGATGGCAACACTACTCCCACACATTGCATGGGGAGTACAAGTTGGAACAATGTGTCAGACAACTGTGGCCCCGATACTGGGGATCCTGTCTACCTGGACTTTCTATTCATCTAGGAACTTGGGATTGCAAGATTCATGTACAGCACAATCCATCCTATGCACTATTATCACAGATGTATCACAATAAACACAATAATACACCATACTTGCCTCTGTCGTGATTCCAACGTGGGTGCTGTTATGGGGATGATGAACAACAAAATTACACTGTGTATGCGAACTGCAACAGCAAGGACAACACAGGCATGTGAGTACAGGCAACGTGACACATATGAGGGAGACACACCACCAGGGCTACACAACACATACACACCTAGGCCATCTGACTCATTGCCTACACTGATGTTGCCAGGGAAGACGGTGCAATGCACAGACACCACACCCATTCCCAGTTGTAGTCAAGTAGCCCACAGGTGCAGTAAGCAAATGGCAGTCAAATGTGTGACCACAGACAACGCACATCACTAAGTGAAGCACAGGTTTATTACACAGTAGCAACATGCCGTAACCACTACAGATGCAAGGTAACCCCACCTGGTAGCGGGCACACAGTCAACAACTGTAGACAGAAGGAAGTCCATGGGTGTGGCGCACATCACCTGTAGGGACACAACAGCTACCAGCCTGGATGTGCAATCACGTTGTCGGTGGACACAGTTGACCAAACGAATCTGAAAGTACCCTGTGAAGGACAGAAATGACACACAGTCAAAAGCAATGGAGTACAGGACAGAACAGCAAAACTCATGCACAATACATGTTACAAGATACCCACCCAGAACCAAGTTAGCATGTGAACACTGTTGGGGAGTACAGCCCACCTGTAAGCACACATCGCAACACACATCCAGTCAAGTAGCCCATGGACACACTCCAACAGCACCAGAGCACCACCCACACATCATGCCAACTCACATCATTGACATGACACCTCAGGATACTCACATTCAGCTAAAGAAGTTGGTGATGAGCTGTGTGCGGACATCACCATCACCATCATCATCATCATCGTCACTGGCATCGTGTTCCAGGCCAGGATCCTCCACAGGTGGCGGATGTTGGTCATCGTCATCCTGGATGAGAGGCAACTCCTTCCGCACTGCCAGGTTGTGGAGCATGCAGCAGACGATGATAATCTTGCACACTTTCGCAGGGGCATATGGGAGGGACCCTCCGGTCTTGTCCAGGCAGCGGAAGCGGCTCTTCAGGAGACCAAAGGTCCGCTCAATCACTCTCCTGGTCCGACCATGTGCCTCATTGTAGCGCATCTGGGCAGGTGTCACAGGGTTCCTGAGGGGTGTCAGCAACCACGGCATGTTGGGGTATCCCGAGTCACCTACGGACAGACAAGTGCACATCAGCTGACTTGGAAAAGTGGGCGGAATACTACAGATCAGATCACACACAATGGCACAAAGTCAGTACACACCGACAAGCCAGGCACGCTGGTTCTGCATCTGTGCCATCAACCTGGGGATGCGACTACTCCTCATCACAAAGGCATCGTGTGCTGAACCAGGGAAACGGGCACACACGTGTGTGATGGTCATGTCTGCAAGACACACCACCAGTGCATTGACCGAGTGGTAGTGCTTGCGGTTCCTGTAGGCCTGCTCCTGGGCCTGTGGTGGTACCAAAGCCACATGTGTCCCATCAATGGAGCCAATGACATGCGGCATCCTCCCCAGGGCATAAAAGTCACTCTTCACGTCAGTGAGTCGTCGCAGTCTAGGGAAATAGATGTACCGGTTCAGGAAGAGCAACATTGCCGCCAAGAAATCGCGGAGCACACGGCTGAACATGGTCTGTGACATCCCACCAGCAGACGCCACAGTATGTTGGAAGGTACCGGTGGCAAAGAAGTGTAGGGCTGCCATCACCTTCACCTTGGGGGTCAGCGCTGTAGGATACGGCCGGCCAGGCTGCAAATGTGGGGACAACTGCACTGCCAAATCCTCAATCAGCTGCCTGGTGAAGCGGTACCGTCGGATGCTGTCCCGTCTCCACCATCGTTGCCAGGTCTGGGAATGGCCGATGGACAGCAGGAGCCCTGCAGTGCAGAGGAGAAGTAAGCAAGATCGTCAGTCACCCCACATATGCGGCATTGAACACACTCAAGATCCCAACATACATCATCATGAGGCACAACTACATGAAGTGTGCAGTACCGGAACGACATGTATGGTACATACATGGCCAACATCTGTCAACACGGTCCTACAGGTGGCATCAATTTGTCCCAGGTTGGCCCATTGGATATCATGATGCTGTGTCACAGTCACCCCCCAGTGACATGTGAGGACAGATGTGCCCCAGGCACCACAGCTCAACGACAGGCACATTCCCAGGGACCCTGTAATGCCACATGGACACTGGCATCACCTGGAGTATCATGTGTACACCACAACAAAACAAACATGACCCCCACAGGTAGTGGCCACACTTGCCATGGCAGGAGAGCCATGGACGTCTGTGACACACACGCACAACATCAGAGTCCATGCACACACAACGTGGATGTGGAGACTGTCTCCCATTGTGCACATGAAATCAGAGACATTGTAAACACTACATGCACAAAGACTGTGGAGGGCCATCACTATTGTGCCACTGGGACACCCTGGCTCAAACATACCGTCCCACATGGGACTCACGGGGTATGTGACATGACATACACAAACACCACTGTGAAATGTGACCATGGCACATGCACAGATATGAACAGTTGCACATCACAGTGGTCACGTACACGTAACACCCAGGATCCTGTCCCCATTAACACGTGCACAGCCTGGGGGTGGCTGCCCACAGGTGACACCCACAGGACAAAATGTACACCAACATACACACAATAGGAAATGCAGCCTTACATGCCTTATGATAAGGTTTGGACAGGCTGTCGTGATGTAGGTGTGCCCCTCACTCCCTGGGAGCTATCTGTGGCTGGCATATGTCCATCTGAGACAGGCATGCTGACATATGCCAGTCACATGTACAGTGATGCGTTGAACAGCAATGGACCGATCGGTGCCTCCGGCCGGCCCATTGCTTTCAATGTGTGCGGGTACGCGTTGTACCCCTGTGCGCGTTGTACTGCAATGGACCGATCGGTGCCTCCGGCCGGCCCATTGCATTCAATGTGTGCGGGTACGCGTTGTACCCCTGTGCGCGTTGAACAGCAATGGACCGATCGGTGCCTCCGGCCGGCCCATTGCTTTCAATGTGTGCGGGTACGCGTTGTACCCCTGTGCGCGTTGTACTGCAATGGACCGATCGGTGCCTCCGGCCGGCCCATTGCATTCAATGTGTGCGGGCACGCGTTGTACCCCTGTGCGCGTTGTACTGCAATGGACCGATCGGTGCCTCCGGCCGGCCCATTGCATTCAATGTGCGCGGTACGCGTTGTACCCCTGTGCGCGTTGTACTGCAATGGACCGATCGGTGCCTCCGGCCGGCCCATTGCATTCAATGTGTGCGGGTACGCGTTGTACCCCTGTGCGCGTTGTACTGCAATGGACCGATCGGTGCCTCCGGCCGGCCCATTGCATTCAATGTGTGCGGGTACGCGTTGTACCCCTGTGCGCGTTGTACTGCAATGGACCGATCGGTGCCTCCGGCCGGCCCATTGCATTCAATGTGTGCGGGTACGCGTTGTACCCTGTGCGCGTTGTACTGCAATGGACCGATCGGTGCCTCCGGCCGGCCCATTGCATTCAATGTGTGCGGGTACGCGTTGTACCCCTGTGCGCGTTGTACTGCAATGGACCGATCGGTGCCTCCGGCCGGCCCATTGCTTTCAATGTGTGCGGGTACGCGTTGTACCCCTGTGCGCGTTGTACTGCAATGGACCGATCGGTGCCTCCGGCCGGCCCATTGCTTTCAATGTGTGCGGGTACGCGTTGTACCCCTGTGCGCGTTGTACCTCAATGGACCGATCGGTGCGCACCCATTGACAATGGGCTTGCCTGGCAACGGACGCGTTTCGAATATTCGAACGAAGTCGGTTGCTGGAAAATCAGTTGGTCACCCACAACAATGTTGCAAAATCATGTATGTCATGAAGTTGAAAGTTTGAAGGATGCTGTGGGCGTGTTTTGGTGCTGCTATTCCATGGATTGGCCAGATTCAGAAGATGCAAACGACTTGGACCTATCACTTTGGACACAAGGGACAGTATCTGCCTCTCCAGCACATATATATTGCTGCATGTTCCCCTGAGAGCCCACTTGCCTGCACTACATGCTCCAGGACGACATCTGCCACTGCACTGCTGCTGTCTCTGCCCCTCTGGACCCTGCAATGGCACGTACTGTGGAGAGAGCCCCAGCCTTCAGCCTTGAAGAGAACCAGGCCCTGCTGGACAGCCTACTTCCACAGTACAGCAAGCTGTATGGGACACCAGGGGAGCAGGTGAGTGTTCTGTGCACTGCCTTTCTGAATGTGCATTTTGTCTGACTAGCAAGGCTGAGAGTCAGCACACCACTGGCTAGCAGGCTCACTGAGTAGTTGTCACCCCCATAGTGTGTAGTGACTTGCACTGGACAGGTATGGTGCAGTGACAGTGCTTCTGAACAGGGTTTTACTCCCCATGCTATGATACCATGTAGTGACTTCTGGAAAACTGTCCATGGGCAGCCGTGCACTGCCTGGGTACACCATGTGCCCCTGTGATTGCGACATGTATATGCAACTGTGTCATGCACGGATATGTTGCATGTGTAGTAATGTCCTTATCACTTTGTCATCCTGACAGGCTTCTGCCCATCGGAAGCATGAGATCTGGAAGGACATCGTCCGGGCTGTCCGGTCCGTGGGGGTCTACAAGCGCCGGATCCGCAACTGCCAAAAGAGGTGGCAGGACCTTCGGGGCTGGACCCGGAGGATTGCACGGGTCCAGCTGAAGCTGTCGCCTCCTCGCAGGAGGGGCGGAACACGGACCCTGACCCCCCACATGCTCAGGATCCTGGCGGTGGTCTTTCCAGACCTGGATGGGCAGCTGAAGGCCAGAGAGCAGCAAGGAGGGGGTGAGTCAAAGACTGCACTGTGTACTCTGTCTAACATGTTATGTGCCCTCCTCGGGCCAGGTTGAACTGCCACAGTACAGCAGTCATGTTGTCCAGGAGCCATGTCCCTCTATTGTGCACTGCCCACTCCTCATCTGATACCCAGGTGTGGCCCTTACATGCAGGGAATTCTGTCACTTAGGACTGTGTCCTTGCAGTTTGCTTGACTCAAGGTGGGAGACAGCATCTGTTTCCCTGACTCTGTGGTGGGCATCATGGGTGGGTCCATTGCTTACACAATGCCTGTATTCTGACATGTATTCAGCGTGTTACTTTGATCTGTGGTCCAATTGCTGAGCTGATCCACCACATGTGGCTGGGGTACCTGGCACACACCCATGCTGCGGGTGGGAACAATGTTTGGGCCCCAGGAGTATGTATATGACGTGTGTCACACATACTTAGCCAGCTGCCTACAGTCCAGGGCTCATCCCTCATTCATGTGGGGCTGGACAGTCATGCCTACTCCAGGCCATACAATACACTCTGTACTCCCACTCCCGTGTATCAGAGGACACATTGTGCACAGTGATTTGACCCTCAGGTGTCTGCCTCTGTGTCAGTGTGCTGTGGATTAGTCGCCAGGACTGCTGTGGAGTTTCTTGGTAGGGGCTCAGCATGCCACTGGAGATGTGACCATAGGAGACGATACTTGTGTGACACATAGGTGTCTGATCAGCTGCCCATGCAGACTGGGGCATGTAAATGTGAAGTTCAGGCAGCTGTTCCCCATGCACAGCAGAGTGTGAGGGGCTCAGGTTCAGAGGGTAGTGTCACAGGTCTCCCATATGTCCAATAGGTATGACCTGGACAGATGAGGGTTAAGAGGATGTGTTGTGGGGGATGTACATGTGCACTTGTGCAGCTCCAGGACTTGCATTCCCCATGACCTACTATTGTGACACAGTGCAGAGTGTTGTTAGTCTGGCTGCAAAGTCATACATCACTGAGACAGTGATGTATGACTTTGCAGTCATGCCTCCGCCATGGCATGTGTCTACTGATTGGTGATCCTGCAGGGGAGTGACATGTGCTACATGCACACCATAGTGGCGCTGGCTATCAGGACATGGGTGCATCATGGTGTCTGTCGCTGGTATGCATCACATGCATTTCCTATTTGACTCTGGGCATCCCTTACATCCGTAAACCTGTACTGACTCAGTGGCAAGAGCTGTGATGTGTCCACACCGTGTCCTCTGCACTGTCCAACTACTGTGTACTTGGTGCATGTGTCAACACTGGGGTGTTGCAATCCAACAGACACCAGACAGATGGGTGCAAGGCCATGTGGGATGTGAGTGCCATGCTTGGCATCAGACTGACAATTGACTTCTCCTGTTCAATTAGGGCACTTTTAGCAATGTACAACTAATGATGCCAGGGCTTGCTCTGTAATGTGCTGTGCTCACAGTGGTGTGTGCGTTTGGTGCAGGTGACTGATGTCTGTCTGTTTCCCCATTGTTTGCAGATACATCCACGGCCACGGAAGGGGACAGCTCCACGGACCAGGAGGAGCCGGAGAGCCAGACTGGGTCAGCAGCCGAGGAGTGGTCGGAGGGACCCAGTGGCACGGAGGGCGAGGGGAGCCACACCGAGGAGTCCTCAGCAGCATCCACCTCAGCTGAGGACCAGAGCAACTCGGAGGATGACTCCCTTGTGGAGGCGGGTGTCAGCAGCCACCACACCCCAGCTAGTGTTGCTGTCCCCGCCACCACCAGCACCACCACCGCCCTCCCATCGGCTCCCATTCCCCAGGTCCGTGGAGGCTCCCATGTCCGGGAGCGTGTCTCCTTTGGGCCAGGCACCGCACCCCCTGCCCCTGTGTCCCCTGCTGCCCTGAGTGAGGAGTCTGTGTACCTCCTTCGCCAGCTCCATGTAGGGCAGACAGCCATGCTGAGTGTCCTCCATGCGCACACCGCGCTGTTGACTCAGCTGGTGTCGTTCATGGAGGGCATCTCATCGGGCATGTCTGACCTACAGAGGGGCAATAGGTCCATGGACTCCTCCCTGACGGCAGCAGTGTCCCTCCTCAAACGGTCCCTCACCCCTCCTGCCTCTGCTCCATCCACACTCCCCAGCACCTTACCCATCCCAGGCACACACACACTGGCACAGGCACACACCAGCACACACACATCCAGCACACTGACACACACGCCAATGACAAAACGCACACGCACGCACATTCAGGGGACTGAAGCCAGACTCACAGGGGATGGGGCCCTGGAACACACACACGCATCCACATGCACTGCGCAGTCCTCAGTTCCCTCTCCCTCCAAAGCACCCTCCCTTGCCTCACCTGCAACCCCAAAGTCACAGCAGCTCTTCCTCTGTGACCTCGGCCTCTTCCCCACCGATGAAGCTGCTCCAGCATCCCGGGGGAAGAGGAAGCCCACCCACACGGAGCAGAGTGCCCTCGCCCCCGGACACCCTCCCCCAGGCGCAGACGGACTGAGGCCCCCACCCGCAAGTCCCCCGGAGTGCTAAGAGCAAGACCCCGCCACCGCCCTGCAGCTCAGGCACAAGGTCTCCGTCCTCCATCCCTCAGGCCCCCACTGCACAGGTGCCCCCACCACACCCTGCCCCAGGTTCCCCCACCCACAGATATACCATCCCCAAGATGCTCCGGCCTTCTCCCCTGCCACTTGCTCTCCCAGCACCACACCCCCGCTGCGCTTGTCTGTGCCACTGATGTGGTGAGGGTGTCCCCCCTCTGTCCAACCCACCTTGCCTGTTCCCCATTCTCCTCCCCTGGAGGTAGGCACTGCAGTGGAGTCCACTACCGCCCTGTCTGACTTGGGCACTGCAGTGGCGGACCTGTCCACCCCATCTGCAGGGTCCACTGCAGTTGTGCCGGCACCCACGACATCTGTGTCATGCCCCCAGTTGTGCCGGCACACACCATGTCAGACACCTCCACTGCAGTTGTCAGTGGCTCTCCTGCACCCACCACCCCTTCCCTGACTCCCCCTGGTGAGCCCTGATCCTGTCCCTGCGTGTGCCTGGCCTGCCCCCCGGTTGCCCCTCCTAGTGGATTGTCCCTGGTATTGTGCAGGCATGCGTAGGGTGACATCTGCCAGTGTCACCCTGTTTGAACTTTGACAATGGACTGGCCATTGGCCTTTGCTCTTTTTCAGGACTTCGTTTGGCCTCAACACATATGCTGAATAAAGCAACTTTCTTTTCTCTAGTGCTCATGCTTCAGATGTACATGTTGTTGGTGCAGCTAACCATGCCCTTGCTGCAGTGATGGTGATATCTGGTCTCATGATTATGAAGTGTTACTGTGCAGGAACCCATGTGGTCCAGGGGGAATGTGTCCTATCATGTGGTGTATCCATGTCATCAATAGCAGCATCTGAGGGTGTCATGTGTTCAGTATTTGGCAATGGGTTTCCTACTTACATTGGCAATTTCATATCTGTGGCTTCCACCCTGCACATCTGTTGTGCCTGCCATCGTTGCATTTGTCTACTTCCCTGACCGTGTTGCCATCTCCAGTGGACATGCAGGTTTGGGCATCAATGGGGAGGGACTCATCCGTGTAGTCAGTGCAACATTGCTATACAAGTGTGTTGGATCTGTGCTGATGATTCCGTTGGCACATCCATGACCAGGCTGATGTGATGGGAGCCCTCATTTGGTGCTAATTGTTGATTGTGTGACCAAGTGCTCAGCTGACATGATGGGGCCCTACTGAGGCAACATATGGCACAGCTTTCCTCACACAGGAGTGGAGTCCCCTCATGGCAGTGTGTACACGTGTGACATTGCCTGCGCCCAAGGTGTGTGTTGTATGTGCATGTCTGTGTGTTCACTTCCATTCATCTGCGCATGCTGTGATCCCTAGTGTTGTACCTGTTTGTGATGCTTGCTGACTTGAGCTATGTTCCCCCAAAGTCTTCTCCCTGTGTTCTCTGTGATGTGGGTGCATGGCACATTACTGGTCATCAGGGTGTCACCCATAGGTGTGTTTGCTGTCAGGGCAGAGTTTGTGTGCTGACGCAGATGGGTCACAGTCAGGTTTCCCTTTGGCACTTGTTGTTTGCCCCTGTCATGTGATTTCCAGTTTGTGTTATCTTTCAGTGATTGTGACACGTTGTGTGTGTGACTGCTGGCACTCCTTAGGGTCCGGGCTGCAATGTTGGTTGTTGTCTATGTGTGTTCTTTGTGGGTGACCTTGGCTTCTTCATTGGTGTGTGACTGTGGCTGGGATCCCATTGGTCGGTGTGGTATTGCCGTCATGTCCATGTACAGAGTAGTGTGCAGTGTGTCAGACATTCAGGAGTCTTGTTGAGTGTCCATGTGTGATGTGTTTCTACACCTTGGTTCCCACCCACCACCCTGGAATAGTCATGGGTGCATGTGCAATGTCACCAGTGCATGTGTACTTCACTGCTGCACATTGTTGGAGGTCGAGGGGTGTGGTCTTGAGTGTGTGCAGATGAGAGTTGTTGCCCGGCTAGTCCCCTGCCTCCATGTTGGCCTTGGCTTACTGGCCATGCTGATTGATTTGTGCTTGTGTAGGTGTGATGGTAGTTAGTTGCTCAGGACACCTGACTGTGGTTCACAGTGTGAACGACATTTAGCTTTGTCATCACAGTGGTATTTTTCTTCAGCCCAGGGTCACCACATTGTGGGGGCCCTGGGGGTGGTGCTGTAGTGTGTCTGTGTCTTGGTGTGTCAGTTGCTGTCCCTACGTGCCTGTGTGACATGTGTGATTTGTGCTCCCTCTCATCTGACAATGCCTGCTTGCCCACATAGGGGATTTGGATCCATGAGTTACCTTTGTGTGGCACTGTATGCACATCTGTATGATTGGTATTCAGGTCTCCTCATGTGTTGTGTGGTTGCCTGGGGACACTGGCACCCCCCCCTCACCTGTTGTGTATGATGTGCAGTGTGGGTCTGCCTGTTTGTGTTTGTGCATCTGCACCACTGCATTGGCATATCTTGGGTGTGCCATTGGCTGTATGTAGTTTGGTGGGTTTCCCCTGCTGTCCCTGGGACTCCTAGGTCATCGGTCAGCACAATGATCATGGTTTGTGTGTCCCATTGCTGCCATGGTATGGTATCTGTTCACCTCACATCTGCTGTCTCCACAGGGTATCTGCATTTGTGTGCCCATTGGTGCAAATATGTGGTTCTGCATTCTGATGGTCACTTCTGTCATTGTGTCATTGATGACTGTTGACGGTCTCAGCCCCCATGGGTGTTGTTTGTCTGCACATGGCCAAAGGAATGTTTCATTTGCACTGCAGTATTTGGCTCCCCCAATTTATGTTGCAATGGGACACATACACTACTTTGCCACAGATGAGTTTTTGGTTCTGTGACCAGGAATGATCCATGCAGTTTGGCAGTTGCAGCTCTTTCTTTGTTAACAATTACCTTTTGGTCACTGTGATGATGAGGGTGTAGACCCCATTGCCACAATGGTCAAAATGTGCTTCAGCTATGGACCCCACACTTACCTTTTGGTCACTGTGATGATGGGGGTTTAGACCCCATTGCCACAATGGTCAAAATGTGCTTCAGCTATGGACCCCACACTTGCCTTTTGGTCACTGTGATGATGGGGGTTTAGACCCCATTGCCACAATGGTCAAAATGTGCTTCAGCTATGGACCCCACACTTGCCTTTTGGTCACTGTGATGATGGGGGTTTAGACCCCATTGCCACAATGGTCAAAATGTGCTTCAGCTATGGACCCCACACTTGCCTTTTGGTCACTGTGATGATGGGGGTTTAGACCCCATTGCCACAATGGTCAAAATGTGCTTCAGCTATGGACCCCACACTTGCCTTTTGGTCACTGTGATGATGGGGGTTTAGGCCCCATTGCCACAATGGTCATGGGCTGCTTAGCATTGTGGGTGCCACACACATATATGTGTGGCACATGTGCTAGGGGTCACATTGTATGTTCAATGTCATGTTCGGTGTTGTAGGCATTTGACACAGCCTGCTCACACGCTTGTCATGGTGGTGGGGGATGTCTTAATCTTGCATTCCCTAGGTTGTGGTGTGCTTGTTGTGTCATGCATTGTCCATCCTATGAGTGGGGGTGGTAGTAGTGGTAGGCATCCAGCCCCCTGGCTAAGGGTGGTAGTAGTGGTAGGCTTCCTGCCCCCTGGCTAAGGGTGGTAGTAGTGGTGGGCATCCTGCCCCCTGGGTGAGGGTGGTAGTAGTGGTAGGCATCCTGCCCCCTGGCTAAGGGTGGTAGTAGTGGTAGGCATCCAGCCCCCTGGCTAAGGGTGGTAGTAGTGGTGGGCATCCTGCCCCCTGGCTAAGGGTGGTAGTAGTGGTGGGCATCCTGCCCCCCTGGGTGAGGGTGGTAGTAGTGGTGGGCATCCTGCCCCCTGGCTAAGGGTGGTAGTAGTGGTAGGCATCCAGCCCCCTGGCTAAGGGTGGTAGTAGTGGTGGGCATCCTGCCCCCCTGGGTGAGGGTGGTAGTAGTGGTGGGCATCCTGCCCCCTGGCTAAGGGTGGTAGTAGTGGTGGGCATCCTGCCCCCCTGGGTGAGGGTGGTAGTAGTGGTGGGCATCCTGCCCCCTGGGTGAGGGTGGTAGTAGTGGTGGGCATCCTGCCCCCTGGCTAAGGGTGGTAGTAGTGGTGGGCATCCTGCCCCCCTGGGTGAGGGTGGTAGTAGTGGTGGGCATCCTGCCCCCTGGGTGAGGGTGGTAGTAGTGGTGGGCATCCTGCCCCCCTGGCTAAGGGTGGTAGTAGTGGTAGGCATCCTGCCCCCTGGCTAAGGGTGGTAGTAGTGGTAGGCATCCTGCCCCCTGGCTAAGGGTGGTAGTAGTGGTAGGCATCCTGCCCCCCTGGCTAAGGGTGGTAGTAGTGGTAGGCATCCTGCCACCCTGGCTAAGGGTGGTAGTAGTGGTAGGCATCCTGCCACCCTGGCTAAGGGTGGTAGTAGTGGTAGGCATCCTGCCCCCTGGCTAAGGGTGGTAGTAGTGGTAGGCATCCTGCCACCCTGGCTAAGGGTGGTAGTAGTGGTGGGCATCCTGCCCCCCTGGGTGAGGGTGGTAGTAGTGGTAGGCATCCTGCCCCCTGGCTAAGGGTGGTAGTAGTGGTAGGCATCCAGCCCCCTGGCTAAGGGTGGTAGTAGTGGTGGGCATCCTGCCCCCTGGGTGAGGGTGGTAGTAGTGGTAGGCATCCTGCCCCCTGGCTAAGGGTGGTAGTGGTGGTGGGCATTTGGCACCCCCTGGCTAAGGGTGGTTGTGGTGGTTGGCATCCTGCCCCCCTGGGTGAGGGTGGTAGTAGTGGTGGGCATCCTGCCCCCTGGCTAAGGGTGGTAGTAGTGGTGGGCATCCTGCCCCCCTGGGTGAGGGTGGTAGTAGTGGTGGGCATCCTGCCCCCCTGGGTGAGGGTGGTAGTAGTGGTGGGCATCCAGCCCCCTGGGTTGGGGTGGTGGCGCGCATTCAGGCCCCTGTGTGCATATGTGGCATTGGTGATGGGCATCCCGCCCCTATGGTGCTGCTGGTGTAAGTATATTCAGATTCCCAGTGTATGTGTGTGATGTGTCGTGTACGTGTTGTATGTGTTTTGTGGTTGGTGTCTGACTTACCTTCTGCGCCGTACGCGTCCGTGCCTGTTCCGGTAGTAGATGTAGAATATTGGTATGATCGGGACGAAGGGATTCATGGTTGGTTCGTGTCGTTCGTCCTTCTCGTTGCTTCGCGTCGTCCTCGCCGCTTGGCTTCGTCCTCGTCGCCGCTTCGTCCTCGCCGCTTCGCGCCGTCCTCGTCTGTGCTGTGTTCGCCTCGTAGCCGTGGATCGTGTTGTGGCGCGATTCGGAGCTTATGTGCGCCTCTCCCGGATGCTTTGACGTGCCGTGGCGTAGCGACGGGTTCGGCGCGTACGGAAAGCGCATCGTACTTGTCCGGCCGGACGGGGCTGCATTTTCCCTTCCGTGCGACCTCGATTCGGCGTTTCCGGATTCGCCTCGGTCGGAGAACAGGACCTGGTTTGGGTGAGTACGGCTCGGCCGGAATTTTTGCTGTTGTGCGCATCGTACTTGCTCGTTCGGTGTGCTGTACGGATCGGTCGGGAAACTGGCTTTCGCATGGCTTTTTTCCCGACCGAATAGTATTGGGTGCGCCTCCGACCGAGATCGGAATCGGCCCCTAAGTCATGATTTATTTGAAGTTGATAAATTGTTCTGTAAATACGGACAATTTTCGTAAGTCAGATGTAACGAACATTTCTGACAGTATACTATATACTAGGTAGACTCTTTGCATATGATGAAAATGTGTAACAATGGCATATATAAGTAATATTTTTTGCAACATTTTTGGTTCAAAGAAACAAAAAGAGTAATTATATAACATGTAAAAACTATCAGTCCCACAATGCCTCATTATGGGCAATGTGGAGACTATGTATAAAAGATTAGAAATTGAAGTAGGACTCCGTATACTACCGTGAACAAGAACTTTGTGTTCGAAACGCGTTGGTGGAGGAGAAGGAGGTCTTAATAAAAAGAAATATACCTGTATCAAGGAGAGTGCCGTGTTAAGCTGTTTTTGTTGAAAAATAATCAGCGAGAGGTGGCCCTGTCTCGCCACGAGCACCAGCTGGAGGGTGCTCCCCCCGAAAAGGACCGTGTTTGTTGATACTTAAATTACACGGGGGAGAGCCCAGCACAATCTGACTGAGCCCACGAGGAAAAATAATCAAGACGCTAGTCTTGATACCGGCAGGATTACAACGTTGGCCGCTTTGATTTCGAAGCGAGGAACTTTCAGGACAACAAAGTATCTCGTACGGATTTCCTGGGGCACTATTCAGCGAAAACTAAAACAAAGAAAACCACAAGCACACCAGGTTGAGCGCCGGCGGACGGCGTCGGAGGACACCGTAACGACCGGGAGTCTCCCAGGTAGGAACACGCATGCTTGTTGGGTTAAGTTTGTGTCTTTGTGCTGCAGCGGATATACTTACAATGATGTTTAATCAATATATCAAGTGAGTTGGAGACATATAAAAGTCAAATATCGCCTTGGTATTTCTACAGACCTTGGAAATAATTGGAGGTAATAGTATCCCTCCATAAGTATCCTTCCTATCCCCTGCAAAGTATTACTGAGTCCTGTAAATTGAAAATCATTTAACAGAAGAAATTTGATAATTACAAGTGAACAGATAATTCACATCTTAAGGGAAAACAAGTGGAATGGAGGAAAGAGCAGCAAAACGCGCTCAGGTGACGCAAACAATGTTTAAAAAGGGCAAAAATCAAAGCGCAACAATAGGAGGGACAATACCTATAGTATGCCCGACAGTGACAACAATTAAACAGCTGTTTATACAATTGGAGAGATTACTGCGCAAAGAAATCTCGCGCAGTTGGGAGATCATAACGCTAGAACAATACGTTGAATGCGGAAGGGTACCGAGGGGCCTACGCATATTCACGTTACCCAATCATCCGGACACCAGAGCTGAAATGTTAGAGGAATGGGGAAGATAATATGTTCTGTTCAAGAACCATGATGTTGATAATAATAAAATATGCAAAAGTCGATGTGAATGAACTCCATCAAAAGATTGCGGACATTGAATCACAGATCCAAGCACAGAATCAGCCGGAAGATACTCTGAAGAAACTGCGCATGGAGATGGAACGCAATCTGGATAAACATGAGGAAGAAGTACAACAGCGTAAACAGCGAAAATTCCAAAGAGATGAATTTGATTATGAGAATGGGACAATTTTTACTTTTGCGAAGAGGTTCAATATAATAAAACAACAGTGGGGCACAAATAAACAAACCACTCAAGAATCCTCAAGTACAACCCAGAGTGAGTCTGAGTCTGACCTCAGTGAAGGAGAATTAAGACCATCAACAACTCATCATCTGTCTTTTTTAGACGAGATGAAAATAATATATCAAGATCAACAACAGCCCAGGTCCAGGGGACGAGGACGTGGAACTGGGAAAACGAGATCAAGAGGAAGAGGAAGAGGTGTACCTGTCTTCAGGGAAGAAAACGTAAGACCAGAAGAAGCTCAAGAAAGGGGAAGGGGCTATCACCTACGGAACCGGACAGTAATGAAATACTGAGACACATCGCAAAGAGGAACAAACAGGACCTCATTGTCAACCTCTCAAGATACAATCTTACACAAGCTGAGCGCGTACACTCATGAACAAGGGCCTAACTTTCTGCCCAGAGAGACATCACGATTTAGTGGAAACTAAAATCGACATATATAAATATGTCCGAAAATTAAAACTTAAAAAGTATTTCACAAGAATATCACCGAGACCTAACATTGAGAAACCAATCACTTCAATAATTGAACAAGAGACATCTTACACAGTGGGCGATATACCCCATTTAAGAACAGCTTACGAACTAGCACATGATCTAAATACAACTGATCTTTCAGACAGTCAAGTATTGAATGAAATGGGCATTACTATGACTCAACAATCAAGAATAAAATTTAAAAGCAAATCGAAATTCTGTCCTGCGCTACATCCGGGGAATAAGGTTGACATATTCCATGATCTGGTAGTGGCAGAACTAGAGGGCATGGACAATGTTAAACACAACAAAAAGGAGAATCTGTCTCTGAAGGAACGTGAAGCGCTTAATTCCCTAAAAAATAACGCCTCAATAGAAATTAAGCCAGCTGACAAAGGTGGGAATCTGGTAATAATGGATAAACAAGACTATGTGGATGAGGCCATGCGGCAACCACCAACTACCAGATATTGAAAAATAATCCGATTAATGACCTGACTATTGATCTGAATAAAAGATTAAACAAATGGCAAGAACAAGGACTTATCAGTGATGATGAAAAAAAGTTTTTAATGGTGGAGAACCCAGTGGTTCCCACCATTTACTTTTTACCGAAGATTCATAAGACCCTAACAAAAACCCCAGGACGTCCGATAATTTCTAGCTGTGGAAGTTTGTATGAAAACGTTGCAATATATGTGGACAACTTTTTAGCACCAATTGTGCCAACACTCAGTTCATATATCAAGGACACCGGGGATTTTTGAGGATACTCATGGAAACAACATGGCAGCCGTATTACCTCTGGGTCACAATCAATGTTGTGTCACTATACACCTCCATCGAACACGATGTCGGGATACAAGCCACTTTGTATTTTTTAAAACAAAGACCAATAGGGGAACAAAAACATACAACCATGTTGATAGATATGATGGAACTCTGGTTTACATTAAATCAAACAAAATCCATACGACTGTATTCAGAAAAAAGACAGCTACAAATAGTCTTCTCCATGGATCAAGCTTTCACCCTCAATCTCTTATAAAGAGCATTCCCTATGGGGAATTTATAAGAATGAAACGCAAGTGTTCCGAACCACCGGAAATGGAAAAGAAGTTTGAGGAAACAACCTCACGTTTCCTTCAAAGAGGATATAAATACAAGGATATTCAAAAGGGTGAAAAGAGAGCAAAACAAAAAAGCAGAGCTCAAACATTGGTGGAAAACAAATCAAAAGAAAAAAGTATTGAAGATGAAAAACCACGACTAATTCTAACTTATAGCAAAGAGAGTTACAGAATCCCAAAAATCCTGACAAAATACTGGAATGTGCTAACAAAGGACCCCGATATCGGAAAAGAGTTGGGGAACCGACCGATGATAACATATAGAAAAGCACCGTCCATATCCGATACAATCATAAGAAGCCACTTTGAAAGTGAGAAAAAATCGACATGGTTAGGAACAAGACAATTTGGCTTGGAAAATGTACAACATGCAAAGCTTGCAAGATTGGGAAAAATCTCAAATCGATTAAAGATCCGAGGGACAGAATCTTTGAAATAAAAGAAAAAATCACTTGTGAATCAACCTATGTTGTATACCTTTTAGAGTGCTTTTGTGGAAAAAGATATATCGGAAGCACCATATGTTCCCTGAAAAAACGTATATTGGAACACATAAGAGCTGTACAAAATGAGGATGTAACATATGCACTTGCCAAGCACATGAGAACACATGTCAACCGGACATGGTTAGACATGAAATACTCAGGACTGGTGACAATTCCGCCACATGAGAGAGGAGAAAATCGAACTCTCAAATTGAGGCGTATGGAATCAAAACTGATTATTCGATTCAAAACCAAGGTCCCCCTTGGGCTCAATGGGGACGAAGAAATGTATATACATTTGTAAATATCTGTTAAAGTTTTGGTATACAGAGTTATATTGAGTATATTCCAGAGACGACAACTTTCCACATACAAGCTTATTTTCCTCAATATTGAATGTAGTTTAGATGTTAAGAGAACACATAGCCGGTATCACGTTTTCATTGTGTTGCAAGTAGTTTCTTTAAAAAGCCTAATTTAATAGCATTTGTTTCAAGTGTCTGTAAGACAGTTGGGCACTAAGCCCTTAAAGGACATATTGGACACTAAGTCATGATTTATTTGAAGTTGATAAATTGTTCTGTAAATACGGACAATTTTCGAAAGTCAGATGTAACGAACATTTCTGACAGTATACTATATACTGGGTAGACTCTTTACATATGATGAAAATGCGTAACAATGGCATATATAAGTAATATTTTTTGCAACATTTTTGGTTTAAAGAAACAAAAAGAGTAATTATATAACATGTAAAAACTATCAGTCCCACAATGCCTCATTATGGGCAACGTGGAGACTATGTATAAAAGATTAGAAATTGAAGTAGGACTCCGTATACTACCGTGAACAAGAACTTTGTGTTCGAAACGCGTAGGTGGAGGAGAAGGAGGTCTTAATAAAAAGAAATATACCTGTATCAAGGAGAGTGCCGTGTTAAGCTGTTTTTGTTGAAAAATATATATATGTATATATATATATATATATATATATATATATATATAATACACACCAACAAAATAGGGCGTCAGACACACAACATATACTAATGTTGTGGTGGTGTCTCATTAAAATGTGTTTAAATATACACACCATAATTTTTCTATGTAATTTTTTAAAAACTGAAACTTTACTTCAATCACTACACTTCACTCAGTACTGAAAGGGACATTCTAGCCTGTGTTTAAATTTTAAAAAAGTTAGTCCGAATGACATTTTCATTTTAAACATGTAGCTGTTAATCTGGTGAGCCATACAGCTGGCTGTACAGGGACAGGACCTCAGTAGTCAGCAACTCAAGCTTCTCTGGTGAGAAGTTTGGGACCCTGTTTCCTGCTTTTCCTGGCATTGTGGCTCCCAGAGGTCGGAAACAGCAGCAAAAGTTGAGGAGGTGTTGTTGGTTGCAGTGTTAGGAGGCAAGTGAGCTTTTTTTTAAATGCCGCATACATCTACACTACGTGCGTGATCGTCAATGGAGAAGGACACATCAATTGGCTTTCGTACATTGCTTTCACAGACTTTAGCCTATGGCTGTTCCCGTCGTGGAGGTTCACACCCACTATGTGGCCAACTTCTGCCGACTTTTTACTCATTGGAAATGTCCTGACTGCGAGGTCAGGTGTTCGCCATTTTAAATTGTGAAATAGTGTGTTTGTGAATGTTTAATGCGTCATCACCAATCAAAATGATGACTAGTTTGTTTACATATACATATACAAAAGTCATTTGTTTTGACAAAAACGTGTATAATGTAGTGTGTTACTGTGGTTAAATGCAATAGTTCCGCGTTTTCGTATACACTTCCGTTATTGGAATTTTGGAGAAAAAGTTCCCCAAAAAATAGAATGTGTAAAGAATACATTTAAAATGTATTCTTTACACATTTATTTTTAACAAACAATAGACATGTAAAAAAATTACATTTAAAAAAATGATAATGTGTTAAATTATGTAAAAACAAAATATTTGAAAAATATGTTAGCAAAAATGTATGACACTTTTTTTTTTTACTTTTAATTGCAGACATATGAACCCAGGGAGAGTGAGGAGATGACAGTATCAAGTTCTGAGACCATTTCCAGACCTTGCCACCCTGGAAGAATTAAATATAATCAAAAATTCTGATTAAATAGGCAAACTGTTCTTGATTTATGTCATCAGCTAGAGCCAGATCTTCTGCCATGCAATAGAAATCCCACAGGAATGAGGGCGTGGCTTGGAGCGCAAGGAAGATGGCGGCGTGGGCCTGCAGATCCGTCTCGGAGAGACACTTTATTCATTATATCGCCGTCTACGGAGCATTATGACCCGTCATCAAACAAGCCGGTCGAAGACATAAGAGAAGTGAAACTCAGGATGAGACCATAAAAGACTTCTAAAACAGCACTCCATCACCTAATCCAAGCAGCACCCACTACGAGACCGGACCGCTTGTTCAGGCCTCCGCAGAGGCAAGCAGGGTGAGGAGATGGTTTCAGATGGCGGCAAGAGTCCCATAACCACAACCGAAGGAGACAATGCTCCGCTACAGATCAAGTAAGATTCTTACCACCTTCCGCCGTTTGGAGTCACTGATGGGCAGATGGCATTAATCACTGCCGCTTCCATGCGGTGTGCCTGACTCCAACATGGCGGCCTAACTTCAAATGAATTATGTGATTTCAATACGCTGTGATGTATGCCTGTATGTGCTGTGGCTGACTCTCACTCATACCCATAACCGGGACTAAGAACAGAACTGTTGCAAACTTTTTCTGGATGCATTAGTATCGGCCTGAGGACCGAACAACACACACAAGTGGTCTACCGAGTCAACGTGTCTGCCTGACTCTGTAATGGTGGCTTAATAACACACAGAAGTGGTATCTACCGGGATAAGGTGCCCGTAAAGTCCGTTTTGCCAATACTCTTATCATTAAGCTCTGCTGGGCACTCAGATTGGATCAAGAGCTTAATTAACCGACGATCCAGATCCAGGATACTGGAGAAGCAGAACGCATCCTACAACAATCTTGCGCTGACAGTACTATGTTGTGTCACCCATGACAATACTGATTAGCAGCTTCTCCCAAAGAAGTGATATATCACAGAATGGCCAGTGCCTTGTAATAGGCAGAATCAGTGAGAAGTTATAGGATTGCACGGTTATACGGTTGAACCAAGTCACTAATTCAGTTGGTCACAGTTATATTGAACAAATATTGATCACATATTGTACACTTAATGAACATCTAAGAGGAATATAAATTCTTGAGTTTCTCTTGCAGCAAAAATACCCAGGTACATGCGAAACTGCCATACAGGAAAAGACAAACACACAACGATGGCTGAGAAAGAAAATAAAACAAACCTTAAGAGAGTGAAAGCCGACCGGCCAAATCTGGATTCACTGGTCAGAAATAAACAGAATATCAGCACCACGATGGAAACAATTTTAAAGAAATTATCAGAGGTTCATGACTTGGCTAAATCCACCAATGAGAACACTGATATCATGCAAAACGAGATCTCTGTGATTCATACAGATATCAGAAAGACTAACAGAATTGCAGAGGCAGAAAACAGAATAAGTAACCTAGAAGATGGGGTGTCCAAATCAACAAAGATAGTAGCAAAACTCGAAACTAATACGTATGTACTCTCCAAACAAATATCTGAATTGGCGGACAGAAACAGAAGAGGGAATCTATGCACATTTGGTATGCCGGAGGGCATTGAAGATGAGGCGGGATCATGCATTACCTTCCTAGAGAAATGGCTACCACAAGTTACCAAGCTGTGCTTCGACAAACCCCAGGAATTCGATAGAGCCAACAGGGTCCCCGTCAGGAGGAAGGCAAATCATACTCACCCTAGACCCATTGTATGCTAAACGCTAAGTTAGCAGCACGTCCTTTATGAGAAAGCACAATCATGTTATTTGGGGCAACAACAAAATCTTCATAGCACAAGACTATTCAAAGGCAACGGTGGATACAAGGAAAGGCTTTCCTGCCCTCTGCCCCAGATTGAAGTCATTGTGTTACCAATTCTCGTTTGCGGGGCCTGAAAGATATCGAGTAGTAGTCCAAGGCACTCCACATCTCTTCTCAGACAGTGATGCACTCAAGAAATTCCTGGATGACACCAAAGACCTTACAATGGATACTTCTGCGAAAAGGGACCCAGCTGTAAAGCCTAAGTGCTGACCATCAGAAAAACTGATTATGAACACATGTCTTCAAGTCTTTAAGTCAAACGACTGTCTGCGAGTAGTAAGCTTTGTCTCTCATAGTACTGTTGTCCGCACATGGAGTTGAGAAAGTTTTCTATTGTTCTCTAATAGTTGATTATAGTTGGTTATGTAAATGAGAGGGGCCAACATACTATATTCAATGGGGAAAGGATCTTACCTCTTAGTTAACGCATATTAAGAAATGTGTTAACACCTCATTCCAGGGGTAACAGCTCCCACACATCAGAAATGTTTTGAACAAAAATCAACCATGGGTAATTGATAAAACTCTCACATCACTGCTTATGTTTTTACATGCCCCTCTTTAGGAAAACCTGTTGTACATGTTGTACTTGTTACAAATGTGAGTCTAAATTAGCCGTTTCAGTGCTGTTTAACTGCGGCAGGATAGAGTAGACTAACAGTCTGAGCTCTTCTTATATTACTCTTGTTCTTATAAGTCTCACATGTTGATTAGTCACACATCTGAATTCAGACGACTTTTATACAGTTCTACTCATAGTTTAGCTCTGTAGCAGTGCTAGTACTTCCAACTCCCAGCAGCGTCTTTGAGAGGAATGCGTCTTCCTGCTCTCTCCATGCCTACTGTTTTCAAAGGGGGAGGGAGAGTGGTATAAGGGGGAAAGAGGAGGGGATGGATTTTGCTTTTGTTTCCCTGTTGTTTTGTTTTTATCATATTTTCTTTTTAACCAATGGCGCTCCAGTCCATGGTATACATACACAAAATAGTCGCACTATGGGGGCTCTCCCTCATCCGTATCCTCACTTACATAAATCTCACATGTGACATTCAGAAACATGTGATACAATGTTGTTAGTCACCTTTATCTCATACTGTGAGGTATCCCAATTGCACACTAACTATGCCGAATCGGTAAGATTGCTGGTCATTGATCTTGTACAGCGACAGAAATGATACCTCAACCCCAACAAAATATTACAATAATATCACTGAATGTTAAGGGCCTCAATCATCCGGTTAAAAGGAAAACGTTTTTTGACTCATCCACAAACAAAGGGCAGAAATCACTCTCCTGCAGGAAACAAAATTAGACGGCAATCTAGCTAACTCTTTCGAAGGCCCCCAATTCACGGATGTAGCGTGCTCAGCAGGCAGGACTGGTCCCAAAGAGGCATTAACTTGATGAAAGACTTGTATAATGACACCTCCCCTAAGAAATTCTCCTACCTAGAAATAGAGAGGAATCTGGCTGATATAGACCTATATGAATGCTTGAAACTTAAAGTCTAGATTTCTAAACAGCCCATAAAGCCATCTGTCCCTCACTACCCCTTAAGTTGTCCCAATTACTCAAAGTGGGCCATATGGTGTCAAGAATATATCAACTACTCCTTTCTAAACTACGTAAGACCCATACAGAAACAAGAGGAAATGGGAAGCAGAATCCAACACTAAATCTATCAATTTTGAATGGGAACGCATACATATGACACTGTTTATGAATAAAATCTCACCTGCACTCTCCCAAATGAAATATATGATTATAAATAGAGCCTACTGGGCACCAGCCAGACTTCATAAACTCAACCTTATTCAATCACCCCAATGTTGGAACTGTAACTCACATGTGGGAGACTTAGCACACATACTATTTCAATGCCTGATTCTACAATCCTTCTGGGATAGGGCCTTTGAGTATATAAGACACACCCTACATATCAGCCCAGCCAGAGAATTCTCGTATATTGTATTGGGATACCTGGATCCACAGAGACAAAATGATAATGAGTGTGACTTGCTTGATTTGATGGTTACCCTAGCATGTAAAATAATTCTGGGTAACTGGAAGAACTTCAAAATAATATCATTCAAAACGTGGCAAGAATGACTAATCTTTCTGAGAGGTGCCGATAACATAACCTTGCAACTTTCTCCATGTGGGATTCTATGTATTCCTCCTCTTTTGTCTTTAAACCACCCAGACTGATTAAAAAACACACCTTGCGAAGCAGCCCTTACCTACTTCAAACCGGGGATAAACCCCGGCGAATCATATCATTCGTTATGAACCCCATCACAGATCCCCCATAAGTGCTTCTTCTGGTCAACATTGCGAGCCCTGGGTTTTCTCTTTTACTTTTCTTTACTGCAGGTTTTTGTTGTTTAGTTTCTTTTTGATGCCATACATATACCGCACTACAAAAGATGTACTGTTTTAAGACTAATGCTAACCTTTTAGCTGTGTTATTGTATCCGTTATTTATTCATTGATATGATTGATGGTCATTCTGTCAGTTCATATATGGCATGTTTTTCTTTGATAGCGTATCTATTGAATGATAGATGTGATTACCAATGCCTTCCTGTATTACTTTGTTCACCTTTTCTTTTTTGTATTTCCTCTTCTAAATCTCAATAAAAACTATTCGAAATAAAAAAAAGAAATCCCACAGCAGTTACACCAATAGTGAAATTGATGGCGTACTCCATTTTGTGGCCACAGGATCATTCCAATACACTGTTGCAGTATCTGTTAGACTATCACAACCAACTTTCAGTGCTGTGGTACAAGAAGTTCTCTCTGCAAGGTTGAGACACATCAGCAGCTTCATACAGTTTCCACGCAATGAGGATTTTGACAATGTAAAGGGGGATTTTTATACTTCGGGTCGCTACCACTTGGTTGGAGCAATTGATGGCACACGTGTTGCCTTAGTGCCACCACACGACTGAGAACAATGTTTACCATCAACGGAAAAAACTTCCGTTCAATGTGTAAGTTGTATGCTTACCAGATTTGTACATCACAAGCGTGTGTGCGCATTTTCCAGGACCAACACATGATTCCTTTGTACTATGGGACAGCACCATGCCCCTGCAAATGTCACATCTTGGATCTGAAGGGGCTTGGCTTGTTTGTAAGTACAACTTTCTATACGTTTTTTTGTGAATTTCAAGTTTAATGATCAAAAATAGTATGCAATTTCCCCCCCCCCCCCCATTTCATATAGGTGACTCAGCTTATCCTAACTGGCCATGGTTGTTAGCACCGCTGAGGAATCCAACAATGCCAAGGGGAAGACCGCTTCAATGAGGCCCATGGAAGAACACTGAGGCCGATGGAGTGTGCTTTTGGGCTGCCAAAGGCCAGCTTTCGATGTCTGTATAAGACTGGTGGAGCCCTCCTCTACTCACCCGATAAGGTGTGCAAAATCACCATGGCATGCTGCATGTTACACAACATAGTCCTGCGACTGAACATCCCATATATTGCTGAAGAACAAGATCATGATGAGCCACCGGGTGAGGATGTTGAAATGCCAAATAGAGATGATCGTGGTGAAGAGGAAGGAATTGACTTATGTCAAGATGTTATTGACAACTTCTTCACTTGAGTGTAAGTAAATATTTACATTTTATGACATTGTATTTAAAACCAACTTTAAATCTAATGAGAATAAAAGTCTGTGCTAAACATTTTGGTGAAAAGACAAGTTAAGGTAAATCCAGGGCAAAGATGTTATTGATCTAAGTTTGGACACATTGACTATTGCGTTTATTTACATTGTTTATCTTTGATTGTTTTTAGAAAATGTTTCCTCAAAATTTGTCATTTGTAATGTGTCTATTTTGTAATGTCATACAAATACATTTTTGATGTTTTCATTTTTTTTTGGCCCCTTCACCAAGACAACCTCCTTTGGACATTTCATTGTTGTGACATTTGAAGTTATATGCTGCTGTTGCAAAGTACAAATGGAACAAGGGTTGATCACATGAAAGACACACACACTGGATGTACAGATCTTGTACGAAGACAACTTGCACAGTGATTGAATTGTATTTGTTAAGAATGCATTAGACTTGTTTTCTGTTGATTGTTGCCACCAAGGCAATATGTGCTGCTTAAATTGCTCTGGTCACATGTGATAGGCCACCCAAAGCATACATATCTCCCTTCACATAGGCAAAATCCACATTTTGTGTTAACTGTATGCAGCTGTTGATGTATCTCATTATTGAAGGAAGAACTTCTTGTAGCAGACCACATGAAGTTGGTTGTGACATTCCACCAGATACTGCAACAGTGTATTGGAATGAGCCTGTGGCCATAAAAGGGAGTACTGCCTTTATTTTCAACAATGATGTTATTGATGTAGGTTTCCTATTGTGAGGCAGAAGATCTGGCTCCAGCTGATGACATCCATCAATAAGAGTCTCCCTATTTAATCTGATTTTATTGATTATCTCTCGTTTTTCAATGTTGGCAAGGTCTAGAACTGTAAATGTAAATATTACATAAATGTTTCAAAATATGCATGGGTTATTTATAAAGTTTTATTTAGCGCGAACATGATCCCGAAGGATATCAGAGCGCTTCACAATTGGAGGGAAAGGAAGGTAATAATTGCAGTACAGGCATCGAGTAGGAATATCAAACAAAGCATATATCAAATATGAATACCAAACAAAACAGTTAAAAACAAAAGGGGTAAACAAAAAATAAGACAATAATTGGTACATAGTGAGCTAGGAGGGGAGCAAATGATTAGTAAAAGAAGAATAGCACCCAGCGCAGGGCTTAAAGGTGTAAGTCTAATGCATTAGAGCAGACGATCCAAAACCCTTTTAAGGTAAGAACTTGTTCATAAGGAATCTTTTGACTTCCAATTTGAAAGCAACCTTGGAGGAGATTCTACGTATTTCCGGTGGGAGAGAGTTCTAGATCTTCGGCGCAGAGCCGGAGAAAGCACGGTGACACGTTCTCTTTTTGCGAAAGATCTATGGTTTCAGGAGGAGAGAGTTAGCACTCCTTGAAGGTCTACCCCCTCTGGATAAATCTAGCTTTTGCGCTAGATAACTGGGGGTTTTGAAACGGAGGGCTTTGTGAGACAGGCAGGCAATCTTTCGCTGTATTCTTGCTTCATAAGGCAACCAATTTAGGGATTTTAAGACTGGGGAAATGTGCGCATTTCTTTTGGTACCCGTAACCAATCTGGCGGCAGCATTCAATGAAGCCCTTAGTGGGGCCAAGGTATATTTGGGGAGGCCACAGAGCGTAGCACTGCCATAGTCTAGCCTTGGCAAAACAAACGCTTGAACCATTTGCTTGAAGTCAGCTTGTGGGAGGAAAGGTTTGAGATTCCTGAGTATCCTCATCAGGTGATTAGCTTCCTTGCACACGTTGCTAATATGATTCTTCATGTTCAGATGCTTGTCCAGGGTGATTCCGAGAGATTTGGCTGAGTCAATAATGAGGGGAGGGCAACTGAAGGCTGTGAGGTGGTTCATCCAAAGGTCTGACTTGGGGATGTGATTCGGCGGAGAGATGAGAAGGAATTCTGTTTTGGAGGTGTTGAGCAGGATGTGGTTCTCAGTTAACCAGTTTTGAGTAATCGTTAGGGTAGTGTTGAGTGATATGAGGTTATCCGGGGAAGAGATTTTCAGATAAAGTTGCGTGTCATCCGCATACATATGGAAGAGAATGTCCGTGGAATTTAGTGCATTGGTTAATGGTTCCAAGAACAAGTTGAAGAGTATGGGGACCCCCATGGATACTGGTGATGGCTGAGAGAGAGTGGTTCGCCTTAACTCTTTGGGATCTGTGGTGGAGGAAGGACGAGAACCAATGCAACACCAGACCAGGAAGGCCCATCCTGTGCTCCAAAATGAATAGGAGATTGTCGTGATTAACAGTGTGAAATGCAGAGGAAAGGTCAAGGAGGATAAGGAGGCAAGATTCATTTAGATCAAGCATTTTTAAAATGTCATCCATAACGTAAGTGAGAGCCGATTCAGTGCTGTGCCCACTCCGAAAGCCAGATTGATGTTGGTCCAGGAGCTGGAAATTCTCGATGTGAGCACAGAGTTGAGATTGGACGCATTTTTCTAGGAGTTTGGCTAGAGTGGGTATGTTGGAGATAGGGCAGAAGTTGTTACGGTCAGCACTATCTGCTGTGGGTTTATTTAATATAGGTGTTACCTGAGCTGCTTTTAGGCACTCCGGGATCATGCCTTGTGACAGAGACGCGTTGACAATCTTTGTCCAGATGGGGGTGACGACATCCTTGATTTCTTTGAAGATGGAAGGTGGCAGCGGGTCGCTGAAGTGATTAGATGGGTTGATACTCTGAAGAGTCTTGTTAATGTCTCTTTCACTGAGGGGAGTAAAGGTGCCCCATGAGGCAATGTTCTTAGCGCTCATGCTAATTGGTTCGATCTTCTCTAATAGGGCCGGAGGGGGGGGCGCAGACCCATGGGATAGCAATAGAGCCTTCCTCGCATCAAGATCAATATTGATGAGTCTTGATTTCTCAGTAAAGAAGGCAGCCAGATCATCGCATGAAGGTGGGCTGACTGCAGAGTCAGAGCGGTTTGGTGCTTCCACCGCTTGTTGTTTAACCAGCTCAAAAAGTTTCTTGGGGCGATTAGCGGCTTGATTAAGTTGGGATCTGAAGTAGTCGGCCTTTGCGCTCTTGATTTGTTTGTTATAGGAGCTCCTTGCCGATCTAAGGATTTTTAGCTGGTCCGAGGATGGTTTGGATCTCCAGGATCGTTCGATCACCCTAAGGTTGCGGCGTTCCGAGTTTAAGTTGCCGTTGAACCACGGTTTGGATATTTTTGTTGAGGTATTTTTTTGTTGGAGTGGAGCAATGGAATCCATGATGCTAGAGATAGTAGAGTTGTAGAAGTCAGTGAGTACATGAACCTCAGACATGTCAACTTGGGAGGAGAGGGCAACTTTACAGTGGGTTGCTAGTTCGGCTGTATTGATGTCTCTGAGGTCCCTTTTCCAGATCTTCGATTTCGTTGGTTGAGCCTTCCTCAGAGACACCTCCATGTTAATATAAAAGAAGATGCTGTGATGGTCGTACCAATCGCAAGGGGTAATGGTAACCAGTGTGATGGTGTGTCCTTTGGTGATGATGAGGTCCAGAATTTCTCCTTTATTATGAGTTGGCCGGTCACAATGTTGAATCAACTCGTGATAATTTAAGAAGGATTTGAGGCATGTTACAGCTTGGTCATTGGGGTTAGACCAGTGAAGGTTGAAATCACCGAGGAAGATTTGGGACATACCTGAATCGAGATTGACAGAGATGATTTCCATTAATTGTTCGATGAAGGGGAGGTTGTCCCCAGGGGGGTGATAAAATGTGTGTAGTTTGCACACCGGAAGGTTGTTACTCGAGATGTTGAGACAAAGGTATTCGCAGGAGGATGGTGTAGAGGACTCCGAGTGGGAGACCAAGAGTGTGCTCCGATGTATACAAGCTAGTCCACCGCCCAACTTCATAGCTCTGTCTAGACGAATTATGTCATGGGTAGGAGGCACTAGGAGGTCTAGGATAGGAGTGGAAGAGGGATTGAGCCAAGTTTCAGTGAGGATGATGATGTCTATCTCATTGTGTTGGATGAGGTCCGAAATATCAGAGGCGTGTTTGCTGGCTGACCTGCAATTGAGTAGCATGCATTTAAGTTGTACCGGTGTATGGGGGGAGGGGTCTGTATGATGTTCACTCTCATGAGGTTGTCATTATTCATGACTCTGAGGTTGTGAGGGGGTTCTCTGTTCGGGTTAGCGTGAATGGCTTGAATTAGCCTCGGAGGAATCTTGTTGGAGTCTAGAATAAGCGATTAAGAGTTGAGTAAGTCATCGATATCGTTAGACGCGAGAAAGGCCTTCGATCTTCTGGGGCGGGAGGGTGCGTTAGGAAGGGGTACGGTTTTAGAGATAGAGAGGGGGGAAAGCTGGCCAAGGCTAGCTCGAACGCTAGCGGGGGTTCTGGGAAATGTGTTAGGAAAATATGAGACACATTTCTTTATTCCAATGAAATCATATACTAGTTTTTGATTTGTGGTTTTTGTTCTTTTTTGTCATCTTTTAAAAAATTTAAAAATATTTACCTGCATGGAATTTATTTATGAATAAACAATCTTCTTTTTTATTGAAATTTTTTAAAATGTATGACGACACTATAAAAAGTGAACACATTTTTTTTTCTTTTTTTTTTTTCCGACAAAACCAAATAAACTAAAACAGGATTTAAAAAACACACTAAACAAAAAACATACTAAGTCTATCATGGTGAATGAAACTAAGATTGAAGAGTCAAATTTGTTTGAAATCCAATGTCCAAAATACAACTGGCATCAAAAAGGTAAATGTGTCCAGAAAATAGTCCACAGAGTGAATTGTAGTCACACACTGGAGGAAATTAGGTTCTGCGTCTCTTGGGGGTGGAGGTCTTGCCATCCTCTCCTGGATGAACGTCCCCTCCTGAGGGGGACTTAGATCCACAGTTGCAGGGACTGAGGTGGGTGCAGGTGTTTCCTCTTATGGCAGGGCCTCACTTTCGGTGGCTGAGGCAGATGTAGTAGGCACAGATGTTGTTGGACCGTAGAAAGGGGAGGATGGTGCTAAAAAAGCCCTGCACATATGGGTAAAACAATCCTGCAGCACCCCAGTCAGGGAGCCCAAATTAGAGTTTAGATTTTCCATCTGAACATTGTGCTCCCTCTGCAATTGCTTCATCTCCCGGAACCCTGTAAGGACCTGGTCTATCATGTTTTGGGCCGGATTAAGTAATCTTAAGACTTGGTTGCTAGTGGCCTGGGTGACAGTGAACCCAGTGGCATCCCTTTGCTGGCCCACAGATTCCCTCACCCCGACCCCTACCTCCACTACCCTGTGCCCTTGACAGTGTGGGCCATCCCACTTGTTTCTGGCTGAACTGGAGGTGGTGGTGTTGGTTCAACAGCAGCCAGGACTGGGGGGGGGGAGGGGGCACAGGATTGGGGTGATGTTCTTTTGGACACCGGAAGTGGAGGTATCCAAAGGTTGAGTTGTGGTAACAGCTGGGGTGGTAGGTGTGGGCTGAGTGAAACTTACTGTAGTTGTCTGACCAGACAAACCAGATGGACCAGCCTGCTCCTCATCATCCAGACTTGCAGGAGGTATCCTCAGTAGCAGTGACCGATGGTTCTCCACGTATTCTGGGTGTTGGACCTATCATAAACAACAATAACAAATCTGTTTAAAATCTGAATTGTACATCAAATGATTTAGAAGCAAGAAATGGAGCAACCTAAAAGGAAAGCATGAATTAATATAATGAATATACCTTTCAGTAGTATTGTAATAAATTACTAAAACAGTTTACATTACACACAAAACTGCTTCTAAAAAGCAGGTAAAATGGTATCCTGAAATGGAAAAAAAATTAGGAAGTATTCATACAGTTTAGCAAATATTCAACACAACACAGTAGAGAGGTGAAATGTGAAATAAACCATTCCCAGGCATAGAATAGTAAACATCTGATTATTAAACAACTTAGAAGGAAAATTGCATTAGTCATCCTATAAACTTTGCAAAGTACATTTATCATCACAACAACTTATATACAGCATACAACTTAATATACATTTACATTTTTTAGACAACCTACTTTGATTTGTGAAACAAATCACATCAATTAAAAAAAATAGCAAGAAGGGGCAGCATACAATATAAAACAAAAACTGACTTTTTAAAACATAGCATAAAATAGAGATTGATGAATACACAACACTTTAACATATGTGAAAATATGTAAGAAAAGAGAGAATGACCACAATAACATTGCAATATTAATTTCACAAAACAAAAACAAGGCATCATGGTAGTTGGAGTCATTTCAATTAGACATTAACAACACTTGCAAAATTATACGTTGAACATACCTAGTAAAATATATGAAGTGAAAATGAACAGACATTTGCAATATGAAACACATATATGAAATATGTTATTAGGTGAAAAACACTTACATGCACCATAACTTCATGTGGTATTAAATGGAGATTGAAACCTGTAATCTTAAGTACAAGAAAACAGATTACAACAAACAGAGAAACAAGCAAAAACAAAAAATGTAACATGAAGCAAAACACACATATTGGCTTCACATATTAACAATTAGTAAAACGAGAGGGACAATATTGCTACAAAATTCCTAAAAAAAATTAAATACATTTATGTATGGGTTTATATGTTTAAAAAAGGTGCAAAACACATTAGCAACAGCTAAATTGAAAGCAAAAAGGACATTTAGGTTTAGTGACACATTCCAAAGTCTAACTTACCAGTCTCTGCTCCACCAGGGATTCCTGTCAAGCCTTTGGGATATAGGACCTGCAAGACCTTCTCCTCCCAGGGAAAAAGTTGTAAGGGGGGACTGAGAGAACCACCACCAGTGCTCTGGGCCTCCGGGTGATGCTTGGAGGCCAGGGAATGCACTCTCCCCCTCAGGTCGTCCCACCTTTTCCTTATTCCCTCCTGTGTGCGTAGGTTGTTTGCTACAGCATTCACTCTTTCAACTATTCTGACCCACATTTGCCTTTTCTCAGCTATAGCTGTATTTTGTACTGGGCTCCAAACAATTGTGGCTCTACTCTTATAATTTCATCCACCATGACTGACCATTCTCTCTCAGTCAAGCATGGATTACTCCTCTCTGCCATTATGAAATGAAATCCTTAAATGATTGTAATTACCCACCAAGATATAAAAGCAATAACAACAAAATGAACAAGAAACAGAGAAAGCAAAAACACCTGACTTCTCTGAAAAAGTGCTCAGGAGCAAAGTTCTGCTGCAGTGGAATGTCTAAGGATCAAGGTCTGTCATGTAGTGTGTTTTATATTGTGGTATGGTTTTATATTGTGGTATGCAGGTGTAAACAATTAGCTAAAACACATCAGGTGTGTGATACTAGCATCCATCCAAAAGCCACAGAAATAGTATAATGTTGATGGTGTCCTGCGATTGAATCAGTTCGTCGGCAAACCACCACTAGAACAACACCAGTACAACTGTGATATCTAAATATGCTGGGCGCAATCCTGACACCCTGACGGTGACGGAGTAATGTTAGCAAGCATTGGAGTCCGCTGCATCGACAGCGGTGGACTGTTTACGCGACGGAAAAAAGTCTATCAACGCGGACGGCAGATCAGCCAACCCATATCTAAATACGGCGGACGGGAATCCATCAGCTCGACGGAGTATTTGTAAGCTCCGCCACGGAGGGATGATGGGAGTCCTGCCAAAATCTAAGGGCCCGATTACGAGTTCAGAGGTGAGATCGCCAGACCATAGCGGCGGCGGGACCAAGTACTCTGCTGAGCATTCGACCTCGCCGACCGTCATATTAGGAGTTTACCACAGGGCTTGCAGTTTCACGGTGGCGGTAACATGACGGTGGTACGTTGCGCTGCTGTGTTGGTTAACTGAATGGACATGCACGCCCTAGAACGTGAATGTAGTCAGTCAGGCATAATTAAAAAATATATATATATTTAGCAGTGTGATATATCGTGAACCCAACCCGAATGCATTGCAGCACTTTTCATGTTAAACAGTGACAGTATACAAGGCCACAATCACCCTCGGCACAATATTAGGCCTCATTTACTGCCTTTCCGCTGACTCGCGCATGGCGGTGTACCCGCAAGGAAAAGGTCGGCGGAAAGGCAGGTCATGATTAGCTCAGCGGGAAGCTTGACTGGAACCCCTCCATGGACCGCCTCTGCCTCTCCCACTATGGGAGCAGAAGTATCGGCGATGGTGGCGGTCTTATGGTGGTGTCAACACACAGATCATAATCAGGCCACATCCTACTGTCATCGTAATCATGCCCTAAATCAGGCCCTTACTTTTGTTTCAGCACTCAATGGGAGTGAAAAAAGAAAAAAGGCAGTGAACACAAGACAATCGCACCTAAAACCGTTATCACCCAAAGTGCATGTTACAAGATCCAAGGAGTGTCTCCTACACTGTGTGCACTCACTGTAAGCACCCTCTGCCTAAAAAGTGCCACCCTAAACTAGGGAGAAATGTCAACTAAAATAGAATACAGGTGCACCACATTTATAATAAATGACAGAATTGATACATCAGTCAATATTTTAAAAAAAAGTTTTCTTTCCACGAAATGATATGAAAGTATATCTTCTTTTTATTGTCTTTTCTTTCACTTCATATGTATACAGCAAGGAAACCAGCTAACACGTTTCGAGCATATACAAATGGACTTCTTCAGGGCACACTCAATGGGAGTGCTCCACTTTTCTCTCTCTCATCCACTCACTAACTCCCTCCACCCACCTCCTCTCACCCATTGCTCCTGCCAACCACTTTATTACTTTTTATGCCTATTTCTCAATCTCCTGCTCCCACTGCCGGGCTTCTTGCTTCCCCATCGTTTGCACCCATATCACGCTTTTGTTTTGGTGGATTTTTTTCTACGAGTACCTGGCAGCTGTATAGTGCTGCCAGGCCACTTGCTTACTCATCAGTTGCTCTCCAACCCTTTCTTTCCTACACCATTTTTTATTATTTTTTTTCTGCGTAGGCTGGGCATCTGCACCCTGCAGCGGAGCTATCCTGTCTGGTGTTACCCACCAATTCCATGCCATGCCACCTTCTTTTTCTGTGAGGAGCTGCACACTGCTTCTGGGCCACTCATGCATTTGGTTTTGTGCTCCCAAGCATATATCATTTTTAAAATTGACAGTTCTAAAATGACTACCAGCCATGTTGGAGTGGTAAATTAGAAATGGCAAAATGGCCACCGGTGTGCGACAACATATGCTTGTGCATTCATGTTTGCACATGGTGGCCAGTTTGGAATGGTGAAAAATGCTTTTTACTATTCCAAGATGGTCACTACACGCACTCGCATGTATTCATTGATCGTAATGCACCAGTTGCCCTTTTTTATTTTTTCATTGGTCTTCTGGTGGAAACCCCGTTTTCATCTGAGTGCAGATCTCATCATCAATTTATAAAGATTAGCATTTCAAAATTATCTTCCATCCTTAGTGTCCCATTACAAAGATTTATTGCTGTCAAAGGCCAGAAACTCATTAATGCCTTCCGGAAGCCACAATGCCAACATACTACTATAAATATGTGGTGAATAGGTGTCTGCGAGGGTTACAGATTGGAGGAAAAAGCCTGAGACATAAAAAACCTCAACAAAGACCAAATCACTTAGGGCCATACTATGAGTTTGGCGGTCTTGGAGCGGGCCCCCATGACAGCGCGCGCTCCAAAACTGCCAAACCCATAATGAGACTGCCTGCCGGATTCTGACTGGAATCCAGGTCGGGTGGTACTGCGGTGCCTGGCCCATGGCGGTGCTGTGCTGAGGCTCATATGTGAGCCTTAGCAAGGCCCTGCAATGGTAACGCCATTGCACGTTCCTGCACGTTGCTGGACTGTTAAGTCCATGCCGTGCAGGAACTGGGGGTGCATGCATACCGGGGGCACACCATTTGCTCCCCTGCATGCATTCCCATGGCCCTAAGGCACCAGGGTGCTCTGTAGGGCCCCCTTAGTTTCCTCACTGCTACAGTTTTCATGGTGGTCTCACCGCCATGAAAACTGTGGCGGTGAGGAAACTCAGAATATGCTTGGTGGCACCGCCAGCATATTGCAGCATCAGACCGCTGCGCCACCGCAGAGAAATCACGGATCCCCGGCGGTAGCAGTAGTCCAGTGGCAGTCCGACCACCATAGTCAGAATATGGTGGGTGGGCACCAGTCTGGCGGACCACGGACTGCCATCACTGTAGTCGTAATAAGGTCCCTAGCCTGTAGTGTTCAGAGATTAAACAACTGTCCAGAAAGCAGTTCCAAAAGCCCAGAAGAGCATAAAGCTGGAGAAATGCCAGATTCAGGAAGGTGCTTCAAGGGATGAAAAAAATCTTGGGCAAAAAATCAGACTGTGGGGCGATGAACCCACCAAAAAATATGCAGCTGCAATCTGTCACAGCTTCCTCAGCAAAGGAACTCCGTTTATGGGTTAAAAAAGGAACAGAAAATTACACGAAGGATCGCATGGTGAACGCCACGAAGTCTGGACTGAACTAATGAAAAAACACCTGGTCTTCAACTTAATTTGGGTTCATTTTAGAATTACCAAATCAAAGACATTTGCAAGCCTCTGAAAGCAGGATGGTCCTCTTGCTGTCTCCATAGCTTGGCCAGGGAACTCCAAGTAAGAATTAATACGCTGCAAGGACATGAACCCAAGGAAAGGAAGCCCCCATGTGAATGCCAGGGGAAGGCAAGCCAACATGAACAAGCATTGGCATAGCCAATAGGTCTCGCCTTTGGGACCTTATAAGTATTTAGTTATGCAGCACAATATCCTTACTGCAACAACATTAACTGTTGCATGGCTAAACACTTATAAGGTCCCAAAGGCGAGACCTATTGGCTATGCCAATGCTTGTTAAACTTGGTAACATTGTCTGGGTATTGGTTGTACCTCATTAGTACAAGTTTAATACCCAAATACAGCAATAAGCAACAAAAAAGTGAGTAGTCCAGCTTTGCAAAGGGCTCTACTATTGCACAGCAACACGTGTTGCTGTATAATTTTGATCTGAGGTAGAAACATTTTTTTTTGTTAAAAGCTGCAGATTATGCGGCAGATGATGGATTATGTGGCAAATCTATAATTAAGATGAAATTGCCGCAGCCGCACAGTCTCTTTATGAGGCTAGAGGTCAAAGTACACAAGTTACAAGTCAAATAGCACAGTAAATTAGCACAATATACGATTAGCCCTAGGGGCGTACCAAACCATATATTAAGAAAGAGGTATAAGAACCACGACTTAGGTAGACACAAGGCCTAGAGCCTGTAGAATCGCTGGGACCCCAAGGAACCACCCAAGGTAGTGACACAGGGGACCCACGGGGGTTGTGTGCAGTGTGTGAACACAGCCGCGAGCTCCGTTAACGTCTATGGGAAAGTCGCGGTTAGAGTTTTAGAGTTTAAGGACACTTAGAAATGGATTAGGACCAAACCCTCTTGGACTTAGACAGTTCTAGGGTCAACACCCACGGGAGCACCGGAGTACTCGAGTTACCTCACCCAGGGAAGCCGGGTGCATAGGTGTCGAATGGTGTTGGGTCGCGTCGTCGATTTCAATGGCAGCCTGCAAGGAAGTGCTGCTGCCGGGAAGATGCGAAGTGTCCGAAGAGTTCCAAGCCTGGATCGGAGATGAGAAGAACCTGAAAGTAGAGGGGACAGAGTCTGGGTCACTTGCCAGTGACCAGGGGCACGATAGTCGAATGCCCACCGATGTCGGGTGCTTCAGGTGAAAGAAGTGAAGCTTGACTCTTCAGCCACGAGGACCAGGAGGCGTCAACGACAACCAGGAGCTGGATTCGAGCTCTCCCACAAAGAATATCGAGTGCTGCAGCGTTGGTGTCCGGATTGAACACAACAAGCCTTGGCAACAGCAACCCACGCAGAAAGGAGAAAGATGCTTCTGTGCAGACCAGCAAGGTCTGAGGGACTCACCAGTCAGTGGGGAGTCAGGGCACGTCTGGAGCAACCAGGGAAGCCCAAAGAAAATCAGAGTTGCCTTCACAGGGACCCACCAGTCGACGGACCAGGGATCACGAAGGAGCCTCAAGTGGAAATGCAAGAAGCAGGCCCACGGAACACTCGTGGAGTGTAGGCTCACAATCTTCGGTGCAAATGGTGCTCGGGGCCTGGGCTACAAGTAACCCAAAGCAGGACTTCAAGAGTTGCCGAGAAGTTGATGCACTAGCAAATGTGCACGGTGTCCAGGGGTTCCGGTTCCACGTCACTTGTGAGGGCTGCGGGTCTCAGCTTTGCTGGGGACTCGGGTCGGCCTCTGAGAAGTCTGGAAATCCTCTTCCTGGGCTGCAAGTACTTCGGAGTCCGGCGGGAGCTTTGGAGATGCAGACCGGCAAATGCTTTGTTGGTGCCTGCCAAGCAGGGGAGTCACTCCTTGACCCCAAGGGAGATTTCTTCAGTCCTCTAGTCTTGAGTAGAGCGTAGAAGTTCCAGGATTCAGCTGCAGAGTTTCATCCAGGGATATCTAAAGTCCTGTTGCCAGGGGTTCCTTACTTATACCTAAGAAAGGGGTTGGACTAACTCTGTGGACCCACCTATGGGAGGGTTTGGAAAGAGGGGTGGCTACACCCATTTCCTTTGTCCAGTTTCGCGCCAGAGCAGGGGCTGGCAGCCCCTGCAACCGGTTTGAACTGGGGTATGCACGAGGACACCAAATGTGCCCCCAGTGCAGGACTTCAAAGCACTCTTGGAGTGCACCCACCCAGCCCCAATCCACTAAGGCCTGTCTGGGAGGTGGTAACACCTCCCTGTGACAGGAAACCTATTGTCCAGGCCTCCCCTGTCGGAGTTTCGGTCAGCAGCAGGAGGCCAGACTCGTGTCTGTGGCTGCAGCATCCATTTTGTGATGCCAGGCTCTGTTTAGTTGGTACCGAGTATACCGGTGCTGTCATGTCTCTCCCTCTAGAAGGGTGGGATCATACTCCCACACCAGTTACTGGTGTGGGGGTATGATTCCAAGGTGTTTGACACCAAACACGACATGTTTCCGTGCAGCCATCCCAAAGTTAGCATTTACCGCGGGGATATAATGCACTTAAGAGTATATGGTCAGGCTGCACCACAGACAACCCCGGAGAGGAGATTCCGAAGGCTGCAGAGGGGCTCTGCTCATGCATGGGCACCCTCTCACATAAAACCAAGCACCCTGCCTGCAGGATTGATAAGGCCTGCCATAGGGGTGACTGATAGGTTTCTATGTGCAGTGATAGGTGAGATATAGTGAACCTATATCTCTGTAAGGGGTGCATGCACCACCTTACTCAGGCTGCAGTAGCAGTCCTGTGGTGTAATTTTGGAGGGCCTTCCAGGGGTGGCACAATACTTGCTTCAGCCCCTGGTAGGCCTCTGGGGTACCTATGCCCTGGGTACATAGTATACCATATACTAGGGACTTATAAGGGCACCCCAGAATCCAATCTGAAGTGTACTTAAGGTACATGGAATCAATTTAGAGAGGAAGCAGCTAGGCTGGGGTCCTGGATAGCAGGGCCCCAGCCAGACTAAAGTCGAAAAACAGTGAAACATCAGCAAAAAGTGGGGGTAACCATAAGAGGCAGATCCTACTCTCCTACACTGAGCACCAGAAACCACTGGCTCAAATTAAGCACTGACCGCATGTGACCCATTCTCATCTCTGAATGTAATGTTTAATAACCCCACACTGAAAAATATTATGCCTTTTATGTACTCTGTTGCAAAATGCTAGAACACATGCTATTCTATGAAAGATTCGAACCAAGACAACATTCAGAGAAATTGCCTTAGTATATGTCAGATGTACAACATTGTTTGGGTGTGACTTCATCTCAAGTTGTCAGCTCTGCAGGAAATATCAGAGGACACACATATCTATAAAATGACAATATGTAACCCAAATGGAGTCTTAAATGTTTCCTTGATGTTTTTTTTACTTTGCCTTATGGGCCATTTATTTTTTGATTTAGCTATATGAGCGCTGCTTGTGGAAATCATATAGGAAATAGTTTCAGAAGTTTCAGAATAAAGAATGTCAGTGAGGCACGTGAAATTGCTAGGTTTTCTGTGTTCTGCACACAGTCCCATGCTTCAGCAATGGAGTTTTAACTCTGAACAATATTCCTCAAAAGTCATGCTGTTTTTCTAGGTCTGGTGCTGCTAAAACTAAAGCTTAATCTGAATGCCAATATCTCTTTTTTTAATTTATTTATAAAAATACCATTTACTGCCAGTCACTCACGACAGGGCTGGGTCCATACTGCTCAGAGGGGAACTGGAGACACCTCCCTCCTCCACATCTGAATCCCAATATCAATGTACTTGTCTGATCAAGATAAAAAGAGCTCTTCATAGCTGCTTCCTTCCCTATTGTCTCACTGTGAAGATTCATTGCATGTGAATGTAAACAAAAATGGGCTTCTGATTTTTATTTTTCATAGCCCATCCAGAGAAAGAGTATAAAAGTTTAATCTATTTTGGTGAAAAATGCTGAAACAAATGCATCTCTTTGAAAGAAGCAAATCAAACCAAATATAATTAATTGATAATGCCACTTAGTAAATGCCAGATGTAGGTTTTAGTGGAAAAATACAACTTGGTATAGGTCGACACCTGCAAATTAGAGTGTGCACAAAGATTGCCAAATGTATCCCTATAAATTATACCATGTTCATAACTTGTTTACTGGAATTGATAACACATTTTAACGTGTCAACACATGTAACAAACTATCCAGGTGGAAAAAGGCAGTGATATTATTGGTCTTTCCTGGAGAGAGAAAGTTCTGAACAGTCTAGCTGAGGTAGGCCAATTGCTTTCTCAAATACACTTTTCATTCCAAGATAAACATATCACTGAGGCAGACATTTTCTTTGCTATCAACTAAAGGGGCAGCAAGGGTTTCTAAAGAGATTGGAGTTACTCTGTTGAACCCATATGGTTATATTGATGAAAACATTTGTAAACGATTAGCAGAAAAAGACTCAACTTGCCATTTAAATGTTGGCTCCAGAAGAACCATTTGATTGTGTAAAGTGAAGGTTCATCAGGGCGTTACTTTCGAAATTTTGTTTTTGGCTTACGTCATTGATTCACTGAAATCCCTGCACTCCTCTACTAGAACCCAGATAAAGGCCTGATCACATATCGCTAATCTTATTTCATGTCCTAGTGTTCGTCATCACAGTCCTTACTTAAGTCGGTATCAGGACTCGCCTCACATTTGTAGGGATTGTGATGAGAAAGACTACCAATGTTGGCATTAAGAATAGTCCAGAAATGACTTAGGGCATGATTTAGACTTTGTTGGGCAGGTTACTCATTCACAAATGTGACATATATCCCATCCGCCTTATTATATATGGGATAAATGACCCCTTGCAGTACAGTGTAAGGATATTAATGTCACTGAGGAGTTCCTATATAAGGTCATTGGACTCCGAGGCGACTTGCAATATCCTTATAATATACCTCAAGGGGCACCTTAATTCGTTATAATACATGGTCACAGCACCATCCTTCCCACAAATTATTGAAATCTTTGATGTGGTGCTCTTCCGTATGAAAGAGATAAGATGTTTATAAACATGAAGAATAAAATTTGAATCTCTAGTGCAAAATTAAACACACCATAAAACAGTTAGGTATTTGTTGCAAAAATATATTGCAATCAGTTTAATGTGTCAGATTTTAAAACATGCTGTAGGTCAGAATGTGTAGAAATACACAGAGGCATTCGATCTTCCCTTTAATGACCTAAAGCAAGTAAAAAATAAACATGTTGCCATAAATATCTCCTTTCTGCTTAGCACTATTCATTTAGAAAAATAGCGCAGAAGAAAATGCCTCTTTTCATTTTCGTTTTTTTGAAGTGTTGCACTATGCTCTTTAACCTTCCTTTCTCCTCAGCTGCTGGCCTTGGCAGCGGGCATTGTGACGTCAGAACTCAGCTGTAATAAACTATTACAGCTGAGTGGCTACGTCATTTCTGTATTACAGGCGACTATAGAAGACAGAAGTCACCTGTAAAAAGAAAATTAGAGACAGGCTTTTATACAGTAGTTGCAGGCTCCCATATATTATAGGTGCATTCTATCCAGGGCCACTGAAATAATGCGGCAAGGGAGGGTGAATTATGCTGCAGGGTTGAGCAGACTATGCAGCAAGTAAAGGCAAATTATGCAGCATAATGTGGCACATTTTGTGATAGTATTTACTGCAATATTCTGACATTTCTTCGCTTGTTAACATTGTTTGGGCATTGGTTGCACCTTATTAGTACCAGTTTAACACCCAAACATAGATATAAGCAACAGAAAGATGAACACTTAATATTGCAAAGAGCCTTCCATTGCCCGGCAACAGGTGCAGCTGCGTTCTTAGTAACTTTGAACCATTTGAGCTAGAAAGAAAATTATTTTTTGTTAAAATCTGCAGTGTATGCAACAGATGATAGATTATGTGGCAAATCTGTAATTGATGCTAAAAACGCCACAGCCACACAATTGCATCATTCTAGTGGCCCTGAGTACATCCTATGCACCTGTAATAATGTGGACAGGATATCTGTCAGATTTGGGAAGGAATAACCCATCCACCAAACTTTAAATCAGGCCTGGGATCCTGGGAGTGGTGGTATTTAATTCGATTTCACTTTGTAATGAACAGTTTTGGCCACTGGCCTTTCTTGAGCGAGAAAATAGTAACATAACTTTAGGAAGATGAGTAGATGAGATACAAACAGTGAGATAATTACAAAAGTAAGGCAATCAGTGGGTTGTTGCTGGCAGGGGAGTTCATTATGGCAGTAATGGGGTGGTGGCGGCGAGCAGAAGGTAAGTTTTCTCTCCGTCGTCGTCGACTATCGCCTCCCACCCCGCTCGTTGATGTCTATCGCCACCCGCCCAGCTCTTACCTCCCTCGGACGTCCCTGGACTGCAAACTCTGGGATCACCCCCGGCGGCAAAAGCTCTAGCTACGCCACTGTTAGAACTGGGGGTCTCTAGTTGGCAGAGGTAGGTACCTTTGACCAAATAGGGCCCCTTGCTTCTAGTCAGGGTAAGGGGGTACACTCCTGAAATAACCCCTGCTCACCCCCTTGGTAGCTTGGCACGAGCAGACAGGCTTAGTTCAGAGGCAGTGTGTAAAGCATTTGTGAACACATACAGTAATCCAGTGACAACACTACAAATGGACACCACACAGGTTGTATTATAAAAATAAGTATCTTTTATATAGATTTACCACAAGACCATAAACGACAAAAATAATCCACAATACTGTACTTTAAAGATGGTAGAATTAGCTTGAGTCTCTTTAAATGAAAATGCGACACTTTGAGTTCAATGTACTTTAAGATGCGTAACGCAGGGTAACGAAAAGTGTTGCAGGGAAGGTGATGCGGTAGTCCCTTACACGCAAGGACGGTGATGCGTTGAAGATCGGGTGCAAAAGAAAAAAAGTGGCGTCTTCTTGGTGTTGCAACAACGAAGAGGTGATGCGTGCACGCCCGACGGCCGTGCGGCGATTGCGATGAGTCTTTGGAGCCGCGACAGGCCCTGCGACACGCTTCCCTGGCGATGCGACGCGTCTGATGCGAGGTCGACGATCTTCTCCTGGGATGCGGGGCGCGCCTCGTGTTGCGATGCGTCGGCGTCTGATGCGAGGTCGATGCTCTGCCCCGGGGATGCGACGGCGTCTGATGCGACGGCGACACTCTTCTCCGGTGCTGCGAGGCGCTTCAAAGGATGCGGCGCGCTTCTTCGGGGATGCGCCGGCGTCTGATGCGACGGCGACACTCTTCTCCGGCGATGCGAGACTCAGCGGCTGCGGCGACACGCTTCTTTGTATTGAGTCGCGCTTCCAGCTCCCAGAGACACGCAAGTGTGTCAGAAGGTCCAAATTCCCAGCAAGGGAATACAGGGGAAGCTGGTGGGTGAAGTCTGTTGTCCCTGAGACTTCAGCAGGAGGCAAGCTCTAAAATCAAGCCCTTGGAGATCCTTCACAAGTTGATGAAAGTACACACAAAGTTCCCTTCTCCTTTCTTTGGCAGTCAGGCAACCACTGCAGGCAGATCCCTCTAGCTTAGGGATAGTCTTCTCCTCAGTTTCTTCTTGGTTCCGCTCCTCAGCAAAGGTTTCTTCTTGTTTCCCAAAAGTGATCTAATTTCCTAGGGGTCTGGGTCCCCTTTTTATACACCTTTTCTCTTTGCTCTCTGAAGGCAGAGAGGCCTTTGCCTAGTCCAAAACCAGTTCTGGTCAGTCCTGGAGCACTTTGTTTACAGGACTCCTTCTGTCCTTTCAGAATGTGGGGCAGAGTGCTCAGCCGCCCGGCAGGAGGTGGAGCCAGCATTGTGGAAGGCAGGCACAGCCCTATTCAGACCCAGGTGCAACTCCTCCCTCCACTCTGGATGCAGATCTCTCTATTCAGCCCTGTGCTGACTCACCCTGTCTCCTGTAGCAACCCCCAGCCCCTGTCACTCAAACTCCAGACAAGGAATACACAACCTAGCAGAGGCAGGCTTGGATAGTTAGGCAAGAAAATACCTACTTTCTAAAACTGGTATTTTCAAACACAGAATGTTAAAACCAACTTCACTAAAAGATGTATTTTATCATCCTGAGTTCAGGCATACTAAATTAGTTTTTATACCATGTTCCCTGGGTCAGTTAGGATTATAAGGTGTAATAATCAAACTGCCCATTCTGGCCTATGGAAAGCAGGTAGCCTTGCAATAGTGAAAAACAAAAATGGCTGTAATTCACTATTAGGACATGCCACACACCCCAGGGCATGTCCTACCTTATACTTACAATGCACCCTGCCCTAGGGCCTACTTTAGGGGTGACCAACATGCAGTAAAGGGAAGGTTTAGGGACTGGTAAGTGGGTGTACTCACCAAGTCGACATGGCAGCCCTAGGCTGCACACAGGCTCTGCAATGGCAGGCCTGAGACACATTTTACAAGCTGCTTCTGTGGGTGGCACAACCAGTGCTGCAAGCCCACCAGCAGCATTGGATTTACAAGCCCTGGGCACACTCAGTGCACTGTACTAGGGACTGACAAGTAAACCACTCATCCAATCATGCAGTCACTAATACATACATCAATTTACAATAGGGAGCACTTGCACTGTGGCACTGAATAGCAGTGGCACAGTGCCCAAAGCATCTAAACCAGCAAAAACAGATCAATAACATTGGAGGCATCATCAAAAAATGGAAGGGAGACCCACGCCAAGGATGCCAGGTCTAACACGTGTCCCCTCCAGCTGAAATGTGGGGAGAACTACCCTACCTCTAGGGAGTCCTCTTCACTAAGGCAGATAAATCTGGACAGACCATCAGCATTGGCGTGTTCTGTACCAGGGCGGTGTTCCACCGTGAAGTCCATCCCCTGTAGGGAAATGGACCACCTCAACAGCTTTGGATTCTCACCCCTCATCTGCATCAACCATCTGAGGGGCCTGTGGTCTGTCTGAACCCGGAAGTGAGTCCCAAACAGGTATGGTCTCAGCTTCTTCAGCGCCCAGACCACAGCAAATGCCTCACGCTCAATAGCACTCCACCTCTGTTCCCGTGGAAGTAACCTCCTGCTAAGGAAGGCTACAGGTTGGTCTAGGCCCTCCTCATTCATCTGTGACAAAACAGCCCCCACACCATGCTCTGAAGCGTCTGTCTGAACGATAAACTCTTTGGAGAAGTTGGGGGCCAGGAGCACGGGCGCCGTGCACATGGCTGTCTTCAAGGTGTCAAAAGCTTGTTGACAGGTGTCAGTCCAAATCACTCTCTTGGGCTGCTTCCTGGAAGTCAGCTCTGTTAAGGGTGCAACCATGCTGCCATACCCCTTGACAAACCTCCTGTAATACCCGGTGAGTCCTAGGAAGGCTCTCACCGCTGTCTGGGTCTTGGGGGGCTCCCAAGCCAGAATGGTATCTATCTTGGGCTGTAGGGGCGCCACCTGGCCGCTCCCAACCTGGTGTCCCAAGTACACCACGGAACCCTGCCCGATCTGGCACTTACTCACCTTGATCGTGAGGCCTGCCCTCCGCAGAGCCATCAACACTTCCCAGAGGTGGCTCAGATGTTCTTCCCAACTGGCGCTGAACACTGCGATGTCATCCAGGTAGGCGGCACTGAAGTCCTCCAGTCCAACCAACACCTGGTTGACCAACCTCTGAAAGGTGGCAGGGGCATTCTTCATCCCAAAGGGCATCACCCGGAATTGGTAGTGCCCATCTGGTGTGGAGAATGCTGACCTCTCCTTTGCCCCATCAGTCAAGGCGATCTGCCAGTACCCAGACATTAAGTCAAACGTACTGAGGTACCGGGCAGCCCCATACCGATCTATGAGCTCATCAGCTCTGGGGATGGGGTGTGCGTCAGTCCTGGTGACGGAATTGAGTCCTCGGTAGTCCACACAGAACCGGAGTTCGGGTGTGGCACCAGGCGCAGCAGCCTTTGGGACCAAGACCACTGGGCTGGCCCAAGGGCTGTGAGAGGACTCAATTACCCCCAATGCAAACATCTTGGAGACCTCCTCCTTGATGCAAGCTCTCACCCTGTCAGTCACCCTGTAAGCCTTGTCTTGTACTTGACAGAAAGACTGTCCCCAGTGTCCACATCATGGATGCACCAGTCAGTGACACTAGGAACCAGGGAGAACAGGTCAGGAAACTGCCCCAACAGTTGGCGACAGTCACCTTGCTGTTCAGGTGTCAGGGAGGTAGAGAGGTTCACACCCTCCACTGATCCATCTTGCTCTTGGGCTGACAGGAGGTCAGGAAGAGGCTCGGTCTCCTCCTCCATCCCAGCATCTGTAGCTAAGTGCATGCCCACTTGGGACCTCTCCAAGTGGGGTTTCAGGCGGTTGACGTGCAGGACCCGCAAGGGGTTCCTGGGAGACCGCATGTCCACCAAGTAGGTAACAGGACTCTTGCGCTCCACCACCTCAAAGGGTCCGGTCCACTTATCCTGGAGCACCCAGGGCTCCACTGGGGCCATGACCCACACTTTCTGACCAGGTTGAAGCTCAACCAGAGTGGCATTCTGGTCGTACCACCGCTTCATTTCCTCCTGGCTGGCTTCCAGATTTGCCTCAGCAAGTTGCCTGAAATGCCTAGTTTGCTTCTTGAAGGCCAGCACGTAGCTATATACATCCTGGGGAGGTTCCCTGGGAGATTGCTCCCAGCCTTCCTTGACCAAACTCAGAGGTCCTCTCACTGGGTGACCATACAGGAGCTCAAAGGGGCTGAACCCTAGAGACTTCTGTGGCACCTCACGGTATGCAAACAGAAGGCATGGCAAGAGGACGTCCCACTTACGCCTCATGGGTTCTTCCAGACCCATAATCATGCCCTTCAGGGTCCGGTTGAATCTCTCAACCAACCCATTTCCTTGGGGGTGGTAAGGAGTGGTGAACTTGTACGTTACACCGCACTCCTGCCACAGGGACTTCATATACTTGGATATAAAGTTAGTACCTCTGTCAGACACCACCTCTTGAAGGAACCCCACACGGGAGAAAATTCCCATCAGTGCTCGTCCCACCACGGGGGCCGTCACTGTCCTCAAAGGGATGGCTTCAGGGTACCGGGTGGCATGGTCCACCAAGACCAGGATAAACCTGTTGCCCATGGCTGCCTTGGGGTCCAGTGGCCCCACAATGTCGATACCCACCTGTTCAAAGGGGGTGCTGACTACAGGGAATGGCTGGAGAGGAGCCTTCTGCTTCCTCCCACTCTTTCCACTTGCCTGGCAAGTCTGACAGGTCCTGCAGTGAGTGGCGGCACTCCTGCGCATCTGGGGCCAAAACAAATGGGTGACAAGCCTTTCAAAGGTCTTGTCCTGCCCCAGATGTCCTGCTAAAGGCACATCATGAGCCAAACACAGTAGGAAGGTTCTGAAGCGCTGGGGTACCACCAGCACCCGGGCTGACCCAGGCTCAGCAACCTTAGGCTCGCTATACAGGAGACCATTCTCCCAGTAGATCCAATGTGATCCAGACTGATCACCTGCTGCCTGGTCTGTGGCCTGTTGCCTCAGACCCATGAGAGAAGGGCACTTGTTCTGCTCCTCGCAGAACTCCTCCCTGGAGGGTCCTCCATCTTGCTGCCAATTGGTCAGCTCAGGCAGGTCCCCCAGTTCAGCTACCTGTTCCCCTGTAGGCTCCAGGGCATCCCCTCAGGGTCCGCCTCTTCCTGGACCGTGGGAACTTCGGGGCCGGTTTCCCGCGCCCCTGCCTCTCTCTCTCCGGCAGGCACCTGGGCCTCCCTCTCAGGCTCCAGGTCCTCTTGAACACCTCTGGCTGCCATGGACCGGGTGGTCACACACGCCCAATCAGGCAAGCCCAACATCTCCAAATGAGCACTCCGCTCCACCTTAGCCCAAGGGGAGCTCTCCAAATCGTTCCCTAACAAACAGTCAACAGGCATGGCTGGCCTCACAGCTACTTGAAGAGTACCAGAGACCCCCCACTCAAAGGGAACCTGAGCCACCTTGCAGTGGCTCTCTGTGTTGTCAGCGGCAACAACTGGGTAGAATGCATCAGGGACCACCTGCTCTTTAGACACCAGGTGACACTTGACAGCTGTCACACTGGCTCCTATGTCTCTCAGAGCCTCCACCCTATGGCCATTGATGGTCACCCACTGCCTGTACTTCTTAGTGTTCTCAGGCAGTTGGGTCCTAGGGACCATCTCAGAGTGTCCTAATGAGACAAGGGATAATACTACGGGATCCCACCCACCTTGGGCACTCATCTCCTCCCCCAGGGCTACACTAGCCTACTGCCGGGGGACTGCACCAGGTGGTGCTGGCTTTCCAAACAAAGGGCAACGGGGATCATTGGCCTTGTGGCCTAGGGCGCCACACTTGTAGCACACCAGGGGTCCCCTATGAACAGGTGGACCTGTCGGGGCCCCGTGCTTATTCTCAGGGGGAGGCTGGGAACCTTTCCCTTGGTTCCCTTGGGGTTTACGTTGGGGCCCTCTCTGGAACTCCTCTGTTTACCCTTGCCCCCCACTCTTCTGCTGGGGACCCTGCCCACCCTTGGCGGAGTCTCCCACGTGACCCTTGTGGACCTGGGTGCTCACCCAGCGGTCCGCCTCCTCAGCAAGCTGCCTAGGGTTAGTCAGCCTACTGTCAATCAGGTGCTGGCGTAGCTCAGGAAAACAATTACTGGACAAGTGCTCCCATGCAATCAAATCAAAGAGCGCCTGAAAATCATTTGCTTTGCTACCCTTTACCCAACCATCCAAGGCTCTGCAAAAAAGGTCACATATTCAACCCAGGTACTGCCTTCAATCTTTCTTACAGTTCCTGAACCTCTGCCTATAGAGTTCAGGAGTTAACCCATACCTGGTCATCAATGCATTCTTCATGTGGCTGTAGGAATGATATACTTCAGAGGGCAAGTCCAACAAAGTATCCCGCCCCTCACTAAGGAACCGACCCCACAACCCCGCTCCCCAATCCTTCTCAGGGACCCGGTGGGAAGTCATGGCTACCTCATAGGCCTTGAACCATTGCCCAATATCATCATTTTTAAAAAACTCCTTAACCACATCCTTAGGAATATACACCCTAGCCTCAACAGGCACTGACGGTGTCCTGCCACCAGAGGGAGTAATCTCTAACTTCTTGCCTCTAAACTCCATCTCCCTCAAACTTTTTTCATGCTCATGATCCATTCTTTTCTCTTCTAAGGCCAACTTTCTAGATTGCAATTCAAACTCCAACTGCCCCTTGAACTTGAGCTTGGTCAGCTCCATCTCATGCATCCTACTCTTTTCTCTGTCCTCCAGCTCTTCTGGGGACAGACATCGGGCAGAAACACTGCTACCTATGGGGGAAGATGCTCTCCTCTCCCCTGGACCCACTGGCCCATCCAGCTGCTCATCTGCATTGTCGGCCCCCTCCTCATTCTCAGGGGTCTTCCTTGCTTCAACCCAGGCCCTCAGCGCCTTTTGGAAATCATCCTTATTGGAGATTTCGGTCATAGAAACTTTGAACTTCCTGCAGAAGTGCTTGAGCTGGTTAACGGTGTAGCATTCCAGTTTCTCCTCCTCCCAATCATTATCAACAGATACTATGGATGCTGCTGTATCCATGGTGATTAAACTTGGCAGTTTTTAGCAAAAATAGAAAGTCCCAAAAAAGAAAGAATCGCTACCGAAAGTATGTGGTTGCGTTATGGTCTGCACTCACTAGGTAGTGTTCACCAATCACTGTACATGAGTCACAAATGCAAGTCCAGAATCCTCACCGCTGACCACCAATGTTAGAACTGGGGGTCTCTAGTTGGCAGAGGTAGGTACCTTTGACCAAATAGGGACCCTTGCTTCTAGTCAGGGTAAGGGGTACACTCCTGAAATAACCCCTGCTCACCCCCTTGGTAGCTTGGCACGAGCAGACAGGCTTAGTTCAGAGGCAGTGTGTAAAGCATTTGTGAACACATACAGTAATCCAGTGACAACACTACAAATGGACACCACACAGGTTGTATTATAAAAATAAGTATCTTTTATATAGATTTACCACAAGACCATAAACGACAAAAATAATCCACAATACTGTACTTTAAAGATGGTAGAATTAGCTTGAGTCTCTTTAAATGAAAATGCGACACTTTGAGTTCAATGTACCTTAAGATGCGTAACGCAGGGCAACGAAAAGTGTTGCAGGGAAGGTGATGCGGTAGTCTCTTACACGCAAGGACGGTGATGCGTTGAAGATCGGGTGCAAAAGAAACAAAGTGGCGTCTTCTTGGTGTTGCGACAACGAAGAGGTGATGCATGCACGCCCGATGGCCGTGCGGCGATTGCGATGAGTCTTTGGAGCCGCGACAGGCCCTGCGACACGCTTCCCTGGCGATGCGACGGCGTCTGATGCGAGGTCGACGATCTTCTCCTGGGGTGCGGGGCGCGCCCGTGTTGCGATGCGTCGGCGTCTGATGCGAGGTCGATGCTCTGCCCCGGGATGCGACGGCGCCTGATGCGACGGCGACACTCTTCTCCCGGTGCTGCGAGGCGCTTCGAAGGATGCGGCGCGCTTCTTCGGGGATGCACCGGCGTCTGATGCGTCGGCGACACTCTTCTCCGGCGATGCGAGACTCAGCGGCTGCGGCGACACACTTCTTTGTGTTGAGTCGCGCTTCCAGCTCCCAGAGACACGCAAGTGTGTCAGAATGTCCAAATTCCCAGCAGGGGAATACAGGGGGAGCTGGTGGGTGAAGTCTGTTGTCCCTGAGACTTCAGCAGGAGGCAAGCTCTAAAATCAAGCCCTTGGAGATCCTTCACAAGTTGATGAAAGTACACGCAAAGTTCCCTTCTCCTTTCTTTGGCAGTCAGGCAACCACTGCAGGCAGATCCCTCTAGCTTAGGGATAGTCTTCTCCTCAGTTTCTTCTTGGTTCCGCTCCTCAGGAAAGGTTTCTTCTTGTTTCCCAAAAGTGATCTAATTTCCTAGGGGTCTGGGTCCCCTTTTTATACACCTTTTCTCTTTGTTCTCTGAAGGCAGAGAGGCCTTTGCCTAGTCCAAAACCAGTTCTGGTCAGTCCTGGAGCAGTTTGTTTACAGGACTCCTTCTGTCCTTTCAGAATGTGGGGCAGAGTGCTCAGCCGCCCGGCAGGAGGTGGAGCCAGCATTGTGGAAGGCAGGCACAGCCCTATTCAGACCCAGGTGCAACTCCTCCCTCCACTCTGGATGCAGATCTCTCTATTCAGCCCTGTGCTGACTCACCCTGTCTCCTGTAGCCACCCCCAGCCCCTGTCACTCAAACTCCAGACAAGGAATACACAACCTAGCAGAGGCAGGCTTGGATAGTTAGGCAAGAAAATACCTACTTTCTAAAAGTGGTATTTTCAAACACAGAATGTTAAAACCAACTTCACTAAAAGATGTATTTTATCATCCTGAGTTCAGGTATACTAAATTAGTTTTTATACCATGTTCCCTGGGTCAGTTAGGATCATAAGGTGTAATAATCAAACTGCCCATTCTTCCCTATGGGGAGCAGGTAGCCTTGCAATAGTGAAAAACAAAAATGGCTGTAATTCACTATTAGGACATGCCACACACACCAGGGCATGTCCTACCTTGTACTTACAATGCACCCTGCCCTAGGGCCTACTTTAGTGGTGACCAACATGCAGTAAAGGGAAGATTTAGGGACTGGTAAGTGGGTGTACTCACCAAGTCGACATGGCAGACCTAGGCTGCACACAGGCTCTGCAATGGCAGGCCTGAGACACATTTTACAAGCTGCTTCTGTGGGTGGCACAACCAGTGCTGCAAGCCCACCAGCAGCATTGGATTTACAAGCCCTGGGCACACTCAGTGCACTGTACTAGGGACTGACAAGTAAACCAATCATCCAATCATGGAGTCACTAATACATACATCAATTTACAATAGGGAGCACTTGCACTGTGGCACTGAATAGCAGTGGCACAGTGCCCAAAGCATCTAAACCAGCAAAAACAGATAAATAACATTGGAGGCATCATCAAAAAATGGAAGGGAGACCCACGCCAAGGATGCCAGGTCTAACAGCCACTGTATGGCAGTTATTGTAGATTGGCTACTATTGGTTCTCCGTTCGGAAGTGCATGCCTCTTCAACGAAGCAGACTGTGCTTGGTGTCACTTCCTCTGAGTTTCACTAGAGGAAGAGAATTGTTGGTCTTGCATTTCATATGCCAGAGGTCTACAGTAGTGGCCACGTGGGCCTTATTTACGGACATGAGGGTATGTTCCATATAAAAGTACAAAATGGCTAAAGGATTTCATGCAATAGCGCCGGGCATGCTGCTGAGTTGGTCTGATCTCTCCTGATCTTAGTGCCAATATCGGCAACACACCCAACCTGCAAACACAGCAATACCAGATTAAAGAACACACAAGACACATTGGTTGTTGGAGAAAACATTGCTGCAGGTTTATTTTGCATAAGAAATATGCCAACATGGTGGGTCAACTTACGGGCGATCCAAGGGCAGGCAGCCCACCTGATGAGCCAAATTGCACCGTGGCATAACCAATCGGTGCTAACCATTTTGGGGGATTACCCCTTACATCCTGTGGACCACCAGTCCACCCATTTACTCACGCCCCTTGAGGGGGCGGAGCGTATCCAGGCAAGCCCCCGGTTGCTCAGATTTACCACCACCGGAAGGACTAACGGGGCGCCGTCGTTCCTCCAGGGTCCTGCCGTAAGGACTTCCTGGGGCTATTTGGCATTTGCACCCTTCTTCTGGTCCTGAAGAGGGTACCCTATGTACCATTCAGCCTCTGGATCGCCCTGTAACTCCACCTGCAACACAAAAGAACAAGTTAACAGGCTTCCTACCCTAGCCACCCTTCCAGCCGACACGCTGGGTAAGCGGTAGGGAGGGAGACGGCGTGCCCTCGGCGCGAAAAAAGGATCGCCAGCTGGGCGGGGGAGGTAGATATACTTTCCCCCCCGCCCACTGGCGCGCCGGAAATGACAGAGTAGTGCTTGGACATCCGGGAGGTCCAAACACTAGCCCTGTTGTGTTTGTACCATCATGTGGCACTAGGGTGGCCGCCCTCTTATGGGGGCCCCCTGCGTGGGCCGCGGGCAGCCTCATAGTGCCAATATCCGCAACACACCCAACCTGCAAACACAGCAATACCAGATTAAAGAACACACAAGACACATTGGTTGTTGGAGAAAACATTGCTGCAGGTTTATTTTGCATAAGAAATATGCCAACATGGTGGGTCAACATACGGGCGATCCAAGGGCAGGCAGCCCCTCTGCTGCCTGCCCACCAGATGAGCCAAATTGCACCGTGGTATAACCAATCGGTGCTAACCATTTTGGGGGATTACCCCTTACATCCTGTGGACCAGCAGCCCATCCATTTACTCACACCCCTTGAGGGGGCGGAGCGTATCCAGGCAAGCCCCTGGTTGCTCAGGTTTACAATTGCCCGAAGGACTAACGGGGCGCCGTCGTTCCTCCAGGGTCCTGCCGTAAGGACTTCCTGGGGCTATTTGGCATTTGCACCCTTCTTCTGGTCCTGAAGAGGGTACCCCTATGTACCATTCAGCCTCTGGATCGCCCTGTAACTCCGCCACAGCTCTGGGTGTGGCACCCGCCATACCCAGGGCCCCCCACCAAGGCAGGCATTCTTACTTACACCCTGATGTTTCTAGGGCATCACCCAGGTCCAACAGAAACAGGTCCATGCCTATCTAGGCAAATGGACCCCCATCCACATCAAAACTTACCGTGGTCATGGCATGCAAGAGCCGAGTCTGATAAATCCAGAAACCCCTCTGTTCTGTGAATTTTGCGCATGGTGCTGTTTACCATCCTGCGAGCAATTTCAACGGCCTCTCCAGACCCGGACAATCCCCATCTACCTTTGACATGGATACCAGTCCTTCTGGCTGGACAATTCACCTCTACCTCTGCAGGTGTTTCCCGGCCCTATCGGGGAAATCTTGCGATGTAGCACTAAAGAGACCATGCCTAATTCACCGAGCCCTTCAGATTATATATGATTTTGGATTAGAGTTGAACCAAGCCCTCCTGCTTGGTGTCCTTGCGCATGGCTTATTTACCCTTCCGTAGGCAAGTTCGCTGGCCTCCACTTGACTTGGGAACTGCTATTCTCTGTTTTAGCCACAGCTTTATTTACCCCCATGGGCACGTTCAATGGCCTCCCCGGAGTTGCAGCAACTGATCACTACTTTAACCACTTTTCAGGCAGAAACCCCTATGGTGCCCTGTGTTCCACTAGGGGCCTTCTTGTTAGGTGTTGCCGCGTCATGTGTTTACCCTTTAACGCCTGGTACCTGGTATAAGGCTTGGCTGGTAATTATGGTGGATTTCGCCTCCAAGCCCATCGGTATAATTGTTAACAGTTATTAATTGTGGCCGCACAATACCCTTTTCTCTACCGGCTGACCCCCGCTTTATGGGAGTACAGCGCCGTCCAAAGATATTATAACAAAATTAAACCACTGCTCTTCTCTTGACCAGGCCTCTGCGTGGTATACTCCCTTGTTCGCTGTGTACCATTATGTGCAGTTCCCTATGGGGGTTGACTAAGCCCTTGGTTACCCCCCCTTGCTTGGTGAGTCCACACTTGGGGTTCACTGATGACCGTGTGCTGCACCAAGAGAAATATGGACTCCCTAGAGAGGGTCATCGGGCGGGGACAGGGGGAGTCTTGTGACCGATGCTGTGCCGCCATGCTGGTGTCCCCCACCAGAGTAGTAGCCCACAACCCTGCACATAATTTTGTAGGTTCTACGCAAGATTGCACCTAGTTTGTTCAGAACTAACACTGCACACAAGTTGGCCCATGGTGCCACACAAGATTGTACTTAGTTTGCTCAGAAGTCGTACTGCACACATTCACACCTGGTGCTCCAAAGCACCTCAGCCCTGAAGACTGAGCCCTTGTTTTACCCCCGTACTTGCTTATTCCCAAACTTTGGAGGTTCGCCCTTATAACCGTGTACTGCACCAGCAGTGGAAGTTTACCTGCTCCTTCCCAATTTGAATTTTCCTGAATAATGGACATGCCGAGTATTCTTAATACATTGTAGCCTTTTTATGCATTTACCCCTTGTTTACCAGAGTGCCGGAAAGGTTAGTCAATGCTGTGGATTTGAGGACACGGAGTAACATATGAGCAAATTTACCTGCACCTTCTAAATATGACTGCAAATGTGTTCTGGTAATAGTCAGCATTGGTGCTCCAAACCCATATTTACCAACACTCTTGCAGTAACAGCACCTATTTTGGCATGACAAACTAACGCAACCCATCAGGCTGACTGGTGGATCTAGCGTATGTAGCCCATTAGCCAGCGTTTGCTAGAGGTATACCAGTGTGTCAAACAGGACCCATGCTTTTGGCTAGAGGGACCCTGGAGTAAATCATACGCACAAATTGCCTGCCCTTTAATTTTTCATTGCCTGCAAGTCCATCACCGTCTGAAAGCAATCTATAGATGTTGAGTCACCCTGCTGCTGTCCCCACCCTGGCGTGAGTAGCCCCGTGCCAAACTTCTGTTAATGTATACCAGGAAGCAGACAAGTGGATGGTGAGAACAGGAGGACAGTCTGAACAGAATCCAATTCCAGTCTAACTACGGACTTTGACTGGATGTTGTGTAGCCGTACCAGTGCACCCACCGTGGTGTGGATTACCCAGCACCCAGATTGGAAGTATTGCTGGGATGCAGGAGAGGAAAATGTAGGTAGCTTTAATACACTTTGTCAGCCAGAGTTTTAACATGGACATGCCTCTAAGTGAGAATGGCTCTACCCAGCCATACGCCCAGAGATACACAGGCATTAAACCCACAGATACACCTTTGAGGTTTGTTAACCTGCCCCAGAATCTGCTTCTCCCTCGGAGTCTGGGTGAACTTGAGGTGGGTAAGGGGACTGCTATCTGCCTTTGCAATACCAGAGTTATTGTTTTGACCAATTTATGGTACCCATGCTGCTGAAACTGGCCCTTCAGATCTCTGACTATCCCATTGAAGCATGAACCTGTGGCTTTTGCCTTAGAGACCTGTACGTATGTGCCAAACATAAAGCATATTTGAGCGCGCCGTCAACCTGAAAGGTATGTCGGCTCTGAATAACAGATGTCTGTTGATACTTGACTTAACGGTAGTCATTATCGACCTCAGGGGGCTGAAAGGGTAGGTGGTGGAGGTAGCAACCCCTGAAATCACAATGAGACCCGCTGGCTAAAGCTGCGACTAAAAGCATTACAATCATTTGCCCAGGCCTGATGAAAGTACAGTTTTATTACATTATACGGGGCTGGGTGAAATGACGTTAGAGGAGTGGGGCTAATATTGCATATGAAAACATACCTAGCTGGTGGTGAGGTGAGTGCCGCATTGCCCCTACTGAGCCTGCCCCTTGATAAGACACTTACCTCATGGAGGTTTATAGGGGACAGTTTACATGACAAAGTCAATAAATTTGCTGAATCTGCGGAATACTTTGGAGCCCCCTGTGGTCTTTCCTTTTACTGGTTGGTACCAAATATTGCCTGACACATACCGCGCTCTACCGAAGATCTATCAGATACTTCTGACATACCTCCTGACCTGCACCATGCATAAAGCAATTAGTAGTAGAAGCATACCCCCGAAGGGGCGATATCTTCTCACACAGCATCCTGAACACTTTCCCCAGTCAGATGGTAATCCTGTAAAACGCTGTTCCTGGAACTTGTTAACGGTACCACTATCAATTACTGGTTACTAGCATACTGCAAGCGTTTGCCGGGGCACGGCTGGTGGCCAGCTCCCTTATGGGAATACCGTACCAACTGTACAATCCCTTCATCTAGCCTTGGGGTGAATACGCAGGAGATCTACAGACTACCTAGGAGTCATTAAACGGCTTCGGTTGATGGAGTCAATTTGCGCCTGACCGAAAGCTTGGTGCCAATGTAGCTGCACCAAACTAATAGATTTTAGTGACATAACGTAGTTGACGGCCAATCATGGAAAATTACAAATCGGGAGCCTAGAAAGGGTGTCCCATAAGATCTTTCATAGGCATAGCCAACAAATGGGGAACTGTGCGCCCCTCCGCTATTTGGAGTGGGAGGGGAGGCTAGCCAAGTTAAACAATGGTAGGTTCTGTGTCGACCTATGAGCTGTGTCTCCCCGCTTGCTTCCAGATCCTGACCGCGGGAGAACCCATTCCCCTGAGCAACCCCATGTCCGTGCAGCTTCCCCAAGACGGCAACTGCGTGTACTAAGATGCCAGATACAGCTGCCTAATAACCAACAGTTTAAAACGGCCTCCAGGAGCTGTAGCTGTGAGTGGCCCCCATGCTTTTGGGTCATGTGTGCGAGAAATGTATCCTTGAGTGCGGGGCTTGCTAAATACCTTCCTGCTAACATAAAGTTCTGGTTGCCTTACCAATACCAACCGAAAGAATGCGTGACCCGGTAGCCTTTCACCCATGTATGCTGGCACCTCAGTCTTCTTCCTAGCGCTCTCCCCATACTTGGCGCCGCTGCCGCCCATACTCCATCTGGATTGTCTGGTCCATCTTCCTGCGACCAAGATGCCACCATCGTAGCACGGTTCAACTCCCCGTTATCGCAGACAGATACCATGCAAGATAAATAAAGACACAGATGATCAGTGCACTCGCCAATTGCCATAAAGAACGAGCTCACAGGCCAGCTTAATTGTTTGCTTCATGAAAAACTGTTTTCCCCCTTATGGCCCGCACCAAATCCAGCCCCATCTTACAAAGAGGACCTGAACCATAAGGAAGGGTAGCACTCATCTTGTGGTGCAGCACCTAGGGGAGGTGGTGGAAGTGTGAGAAATGGGCGTGCAGGTATATTGAAGGTAACTGGAGGATGTATGTAATTTTGCAGGTCTTGTGCTATGCCGTGCCTTCATTAAACGTGCATTAGATTCACGCGCTGAATACAGCAAGGAGCTCTGCCCATGTAACTGCCCACCTATTTTGAGACCCGAGCAGGAAAGGACACGCGACACGCCCAAATATCGTTGACCTAACAGCGGCCCAGCTGTGCCCACAGACCTCACAGATTTCAAACGTTAAGTGCTTAATTTGTAGAAAACTCTATGCCAGGACTGACGTCAGGCGGCCACTTCAATTTGCACCACACATTGCTCCTGCCGTGCTGCCAATCATAGTAACATCACAACTACTAACCCTGACACCTTGAGCAACTATATGCCAGGACTCACGGCAGGCGGCCACTTCAGGTTGCACCACACATTGCTCCTGCCGTGCTGCCAATCATAGTAACATCACAACTACTAACCCTGACACTTGTGCAAGTGTGACAAATCAGACTATTCCAGGCCCCCAAAGCTATAAGAATGGCTTGGGCAGCAGGCAATAGTAATTTTAATGTATTTTGAATTAATCAATGCCTGTTGTTGTGGTCATCTCTAAAATAGACAGACAGCGCCAACTTGTGGCAGACTGTCACAAGCGCCGGTGTTGACAATTAAGTGTCGGTGCCGAGCACTGGAAACCACCCGGTCAAATTTAGCACAGGTAAACTTGATGCTGTAATTTAGCATTAGTAGGCCATTGCAGCACTTTTGAAAGTCCAGGGGTGACTTTCTCATATTGTGGTTTTAAACAAAAAGAGGCTGTAAATTTAATGCCTGGTTCAAATATGTAGAGTGTGTATCACTGTGACTTTATGTGGCAGGGGTGAAATATGTTTGTGTCCCTCCCTCTGCAGTATTCAATTTCCACTTGTATATCAACTATAATAATCTGTAGATGAATGAATGTAATAGTCACCATTCTACATCACAATGTTAATCCATTTAAGGGACAGGCGACCGAAGTTGTATTTTATACCTTTATATTCCTATGATTTTTGAGTCTTTCCTTAGTGTTTTTCTTCACTACACACAAGCTCTGGAGTTTTGACAACCCCTTTAATTGAGCAACAATCTTGTCACAATAGACCTTTTTGGTGTAAACATTCTAAAGAATTCTTTATTGTTATCCGCACAATAGAGCATTTTTAGTTGGTGTTATGTATGGACAGTATGATTTATTTATTTAGGATATTTGTATTGTTCCTAATATCCTTATTTGTGCTACTACTGTGAAAATAAAATAGCATGTTTGAGAGAAACATAATACACCATATTAAATTGTAACGAGACTTTTTCCAAGAAATGTGTCTGAGCTGATACGTAACACAGTGATGCACGCCATTGTTCCTGAAGTGTCCATCTCGGGTAACAACATTACGCCCAGGCACTTGCCAGCTGTCTGCCACGGCCACTCCCATTACAACGGAACCCGCTCCTGTTTTAAGACTTCTCAGTTCCCAACCCCCACTTTAATAGTGAGGAACCAAGGACATTCCCTCATACCCCTTTCAAGAGTGGTCCGCCTTTTTCCTCCACCTAGCTAATGTTACCAGATCCCTCCATGTCACCAGGGATATCAGGTCAGGGTTCTGAGCCTTCATGTAACAATGCAAAGCATTCTGGGGGATGCTGTCTTCAGTTGAACTATTAATGAACTACATTTCAGCGTTGTGTTGAAGAAGGTACAGGACTGGAAAATGGGTGCCCCTGTGAAGTGGATGATCTGAGGCTGCCTGCGGCCCACACAGCACTGAATGCAGTAGGAGGACGCCAGGGGCTGAGTCTAAGCACCGGATCTAGCGAGCCTCTAAAGACGAGCGTCGTGCAGGAGCGCACTGCAGGCAGTGGAAAGGCAACCAGCGGCTGGGGGCAAACACTGTATCTGAGACACTGTTGCACCTGGGGCAGGGAGCGCTATATCTTACTAACTGTGCCTGCCACCAAGGGAAATCGTGAACCTGAACCACTGCAGGCCGCGACTGGCGGGGTACGAACAACTGCGTTGAGCGCGGACCGGAAACGGTGCACGCACGGAATAAAGTTGCCCCTGGGCAGAAGTTGGTCCACAGACCTCTAGCTCTGGCATGCACCCGCTCTGGGCCCGGCACCTCCCACCCCAGCCCAGCCGCCACATCCGTTTAACGAGGGAAGACACCGCCGCTGACCCTTTTAACATACTTCAAGACTGTATTTCGGGGGCGGGAGGAGTATTTTTTAGCTTGCATCTGCTGCAGCGAAGTGCCCGTACCCAGCCACAGACCATATACCTCCGCACGCCCAGGATGCCCGCGCTGCCTTCGCGCCTGAACATGGAGTTCTCCTCCCCACACCCTCCCTTCAGCCTGTGGTCTACGCTGATCTAGTGGCCGGAGTGTGGTCTAATGGCAGTGCTCATGAGGGGCATGCACATCGTGCCGCACACCCCTTAGTGCTAGCGCCGGGCCGAAGGCGGCCTCTCTCAGAGGCCGAGCGTGAGGGCCCATGCACTCTTGTGGCCCCCCCCAGCGGCTGCAACAATTCAATAAAACGTGCCACCCCAGCACTCCTAATCGCAGGGGCGGAGGCGGCCTCTCTCAGAGGCCGAGCGGTAGGGCCTGCGAACTCTTGCGCTACCCACCAGCTGCCGCAACAATTTAATTTACTGTGCCACCCTAGCACTCCTAATCGCTGGGGCGGAGGTGGCCTCTCTCATCGGCCGAGCGTGAGGGCCTGCAAACTCTTGCGGGCCCCCCCAGCAGCCGCAACAATTCTCAATTGCCGCCCCCACTTGCCCGCTCGCTAGGGTGGAAATGGCCTTTCTGCGCCGTGGAGGACGGCCCACGCGCTCTTGCGGCCCTCCCCGGGCCTTTGTGCCACCGTCTGAAAAGCACAATGCCGCGGGGGATATATCAGGCCGTCCACAGGTCCGGGTAAAGCTGCCCCCGCCGGGCGAGGTCAACCTGGTGTCCCGCACAGGGGCGGAGGGAGGGGCACACTCACCACACTATAACTCGCAGCTCCCGGATCCGACCAAAGGACACGTCCAGACGGAGTGCCCTCGGCGCGAAAAAAGGATCGCCAGCTGGGCGGGGGAGGTAGATATACCTTCCCCCCACCCACTGGCGTGCCGGAAATGACAGAGTAGTGCTTGGACATCCGAGAGGTCCAAACACTAGCCCTGTTGTGTTTGTGCCATCATGTGGCACTAGGGTGGCCGCCCTCTTATGGGGGCCCCCTGCGTGGGCCGCGGGCAGCCTCATATGTTCTTTCATTGATACGATGTTACTTCGTGCCAAGGAAAGCAGTCTTTTTTGTGCTGACATGATGTTCAGCGATAGATAGCTAGCATTGTTAGTTTTGGAGCTGAAAATATCTGGCTGCTTAATCAAACATTTGATTTTTGCTGTGTTTGGTTATGTTCTGTGGTCTAATATTTGTTGCATGCTTAGACCTGAGAAGGGTTTGTTCATTTAGGATTTTTGGATTTGGTTGCTTCTCTCCATACCTAATCTACCAGCAAGTGTGATGTGCTGAACTGTCTCTTTATGATGTACAACAAGGTGTCTGTGTGGATCTTACTTCAATCGGTGCATATTCTAGATCTGTTTCTTTTTTCAGTTATGATGATCCGCTAAGTCAGCGTACGACTTGTCCGGTCCGATTAGGGCCGCTTTCTCCTCAATCTCCGGGTAAGTTTCCGTTTTGAACCTTGCCTGGTCACACCGTGCTCCCCTAAGGGGCCACACGCACTATTGTGTAATGTCATGCTTACCAGTTTGTGCAAGGCCGCTCCGCTGTCCTGACGGGGATACTTGGTTTGAAGGAAGGGGTTAACTTCAGCAAGGGTCCTTACTCTGAACACCGTATCTCTTAGCCTCAGTACGTAATTGGGGACACGTATGAATGAATATCTACCCTATTGCAATGAGTAAATATCAACGTGCTCTACCAGCTTACCTGAAACTGCATTCCCTAGTTATAAACACCCAACCGGTGACACATGTGATAGAGTGCATCTTGCATCCTGCCTGTCAGCCTGCCTGAGATGAGCCTGACACTCACCATGAATATTGTCAGCCCAGCACTGGTAGTTCTCCCAAATACCTCTATTGGTACATGATTATGTATTTCTGCTTATAATTTCTAAATCCTATTTTGTATGCTGTTGTCTCTCCCTAATCTAGCTCTAACCCCAGGAGATATCCAGAAAGTCTATGTCACCTATACAGGGCATGGTGCATACACTCTTCATTCACCCGTCCCTGTGAGAGTAGAATAAGGTCCTCCTGGTCCTGACGAAATGCCAAGATCCGCTAGGGACTGTTATTGGCATGAAACATGTTGACCTTTATACCTACACCTATTGCAGCTAAATAGACCATTATATCTATTTTATTCTCAAATCATGTTTTTATCCTTGAGAAAGGGATCCTACCATTAAACTTAGCCCTTGCTTGGATCCCCTTAGTCATTTTTTAACGCACTTAACTCTCACCCATTCTACTCACATTTTGTCACTCACTCATGCACATCACATCGGCGTAAAAGAAAAGATCTCCGGCAAAGAGCCCTCTTGGGGGGCCCGTTGGGCATTGCAGCACTGGCCCAACAAGGAGCTGCCCGATGATGAAGAATGACAACCCTCGGGGTGAGTGAGGGCCCTTGCTCCTAAAAGGAGCACTCCCCTCCGCTAACCATTCTCCTAACCTAGATACCCACACCGGAACAGTACACTCCTTGTTCACACTACTGTAAGGGGCCCGTGTGCTGGACCTTCAAAAAAGCCCCAGTCCCTCCACCCTTGATTTGGTAATGTGAAATAGCCATGATATGCTGAATTGACATATTTGCAATGTATAACATTTACTTAATAGCAAAAATAAAATTAGGCCTTTAAAGGGAAGTGGTAGAAAGAGGACATATTTGAAATTTGTCATGATATGATGCTGCTTGGATATGGTGCAATAATGAAACCTTGGCCAGCTTTGTCAGCAGGATATGATGTAAATCAGAGGCTGGTATGGCGGGAGTTGCCGAGAAATGTGTCACAATACTTTTACTATTTTGTAAAAATAGTTCTTATACTCTTTCAAAAAATCAACCTGCTCATGGGTGATTAACCCTGGCCTTGATGTCCCTGATACAGAGAAAAAGAGGTGTCTATATTGTTGAGAGCTAAGAGGAGCCAAAAGACAACTTCCCCTTTCATCGCCTGCATCAGGCACCTGCCTTTCCTAAGAACATGTAAAAAGTGATAAATAGGGTGGTTAGAAAGCTAAAGATTGCTAGAGAGACACCATATTGCTGTTTTTGATACCTTATTTCATTATTTTGGGAGCATTAGGATTAATGCATTTTCAATTTAAAAAATACTTGCAGTGTGATTCATTTATTCGATGAAAGCAGCTCTTTAAATATACAAACTCTAACTTTTAATATTTTTTAAAGTTCAGGTACTCCTTGATATGTGGAAAAGGCACATTTGGACTGTAACAGGCAAAATGTCTTTCAATTTTAGTTTTCACGTTTCTTTGTGTGATATTAACTTGATGGGTTTCATAAAGCAGTGGTTCTTAACCTTTTGACTTCTGTGGATCCCCACTTAATATTACTGAAATTCTGGGACCTCCAAAGAATCATTATTGGAATCGGGGGGCCCCCACTAAGTCACTCCTGGAAGCTGGCCTAAGCAATTTTGATTTGAAAGGCAAAACAACACACAAAAATACAGAGACAAGCATTCATCAAAAAATACACAAATGATTAAACATTTTAATTCACAAACAAATATTTTAAAAAATCAAATTTTTTATTTTAATGGGAAGGTTGAAGCTTTTCAAAATTCAACTGAGACCACCCATTGTCCATATTACATTCTGTTTGATGCACGTCCACTGCTTCCATGAATCAATCTGAGAATACCTGCATATTTTTAAGCCTCCAATTTCAAATCCTTCACATTTACAGAACGTTTTAAATTTTTCAATTTGACATTTTGCTTCTTTATTTATATGAACATTATTAATCTGTTCAAATTATTTAATTATTTAAGCGGTCGCGGACTCCCTGAGTAGGCGTTTTGGACCCCCAGGGGAACACCACATGTTAAGAACAACTGTCATAAAGGATAATATATGGGCATCCTTCATTCGTATATAAAATACATAGCACAGTTTGTACCCCAGCTTCGGCTAAAAAATATACCCATTTCCACTACAGAGAATAATATGTCACGGTTGAGACATCACTTCTTGTAAAAACATGATTGCATTGAGCATCGTGCTAATTTGCCTCAACTATATTTAGGCTTTGCCTCCACTCAAGGGAGAGGAGCTTAGGTTATCGGGCCATTAAATGGCACATTAGAAAAAAAATTTAATAAGTGTTTTATGCATGCTTTGGCGATCTAGTGTGCATCCATTCCAGGATCGTCCCTATAGGGCATCAGGCACAATTGTTGGGGCATGCTGTGCCCAGTGCAAGATGTTTGACCTCAGTGGATCTGAACATATGATGTGGGTACCACTAATACTTTGGTAAACTTTGCTCCTCGACTTAGCCATGGCATCTGATACAGTGGCACAAAAACCTTTTGAAATATTTCATTGTAACTTTATCCATCTCCTCAGGATTTTTAAATGCACTTTATTAAAGAACCTCTTATCCAAGCTCTTCTGGGCAGTGTTGCAGCTTGAAAAGCTACAGTTAAACTCTGGATAACCATAAGGCATTCTTGCACTTGATTTTGTAGTTCTAAAAATGCTCTCATACGCTTAAGTTGTGCTATCAAATAAGACAGCTTGAAGCCGGGTGTGACCCAACACCCTTCTCTATTGACTTGTGTAGTTTTTTCTGAGCTAATTTGGGAGACTGGACACCGATATAAACCTTCTAACTGTAGAAAGAAGCATCTTAATAAAATCTCAAAAGGTTCAAGAACATACGCCCACCTTGGCAAAATCACCAACTTCCCTGCATTAATCCTCATGATTAGGGAGAATTGTGTATTTTTAAGTCTCACCTGAGACAGTACGCATGCACTGTCGCTTACAACAATCTATTGTTTCTAAAAAAACAACAACAAAAACTCTAAAAAGGGCTTTTAACTTGTCTATTACTTGCCATTGGTTGGCTTCTTTGTCACTCTTATTTTCTTCCTTGTCATTGGTGAGTGCGACTGTGCATGTCGGCTTCACTTCGTCTGTGTATTTGTTTTCTTCCTTGGAATGAGATCCAGTACTGTTTGATTTCTAGATAAGTGTTGTTCCGCGCTGAATGTGCTCGGATTATGGTACTTTTTCTTTTTGGGTATGTGTATTGGTTGTTTGAATTATTTTTTTCATTCTCCTATACTGTTCTATCTAGTTTTTTAGCTGCTGTTATGCCCTTTCGTGTTTGCTTTTTCATCTTGGCCTCACAGATCCCCTTGCTCATTGTTTGCTCTCCTGATTTTTCAAAACTTCATTTTCCAGTAATCCACTTTTCTTCAGCCAGTCTGTTCTGAGCCTCATGAGAACACAATTTATTACATTTTAATAAAGTTAATTATTCATAAGTATTTGTTTTCCTTTCGCTTGCAGCCCCTTCCTTCCCCCGGCCCTCATTGTTGCTTTCCCTGCCCCCACCGTCTTCCTGTGTTGTTGCTTGTATGGGCCACCCCTCCCCGTTGTTGCTTGTCCCGTCCTTTACCCACCCTCTCCTCGTTACTTGCCACCTCCTGTCCCACAAGGAGATAAAAGCACCGAAAAGCCACGCCAATGGATGTCAAGATGCTACAAAGATGCAAATGGCACTGTGGTCCATGTTCTGAATGGCCTTTTCAGCTCTGTCTTTATGCAGGGCTTGAATGGTGAACTTCAACTCTGACGAAAGATAATTAAATGGTTTTCTTGTGAAGGGAAAGAATAATCCTGTACAAAGAAAATGGATCACTGCACCTCACGGTCTGCTCTGGCCGCATCATAGGACTTTGTTTTGTAACTTTCATCTATGCTGCACAGCAGCCACGCTGCTGTATAATATGGCTGGAAAAAATTGACAAAGCCAATAACTTTCCCATAGGCTAAACCTATTGCCTTTGCCAATACTTGTTTCAACAGGCTACACACATCCATAAAACAAACGTAATGCTCACATTACACCATATCTTGTGAGATGTGTGTGAACTTCAGCTGCAAGTACATAACCCTTGGCTTAGCTAGTACAGTAAGATAGCTTTAACTTCATTATCTGACCTGTGACATACCTTGCCTTACTCTATAGCCTAATAGGCTCTCACATTTGTTAAAAAGGCTTGGCTTGCCTGCAGTAAAATGTTTATATTGCTGGTGTACACAATGAGGTTATCCACATAAAGGCCACCATGTGATGCATCTCATAAAATATTATATCAAGGGGGTATCTTTTTATCTTGCCTCAGCTGTTCAGCAAGGAATGTAGAAATTAAAGCAAACATGGATTAAGATACTGAGCACCAATGCCTTTTGTCATGAAAATTCAAAGGTCATATGCACAACCATCAACTATCTTTCTTGGTCTTACTTATACAGCGCATCTCTGCCCCTTCTAAACTTCCCAGTAAGAACAAAATGAAGTAAGATTTCGCTTGCAGAAGTCCAATCCATGCAGTTGGATTTTTTGGCATTAAACATGGAGTTAAAAAAATGAATTGCACTGTCTAGTCTTAAAGAGGTCAAATCTCTAATTGGGATTAAGCCCTGCTGAACTGAATTCAACCTGTCCACTAGTTAGTTTTTTTTTTTAGAATATGATGTTCTATCTCAGTTGCCATAAAATAAATCTGGAGATATGTCCTATTGGGATTCCCCATTAAACAGATTTTCAAGATACAGGAACAGAAGATCCCGAAATAGCTTGTCTACTCCCATTAGTATCCCATCAGTTCGAGCTGCAATGCCATTCTGCTTCATTTGCCAAGACTGGCTTTGTTTCTGTAATTAACATTGGTTCATACAAAGTTCTCCTTTTGAATCAATCTCACTTTAGTAAAGGCAGCTTATTTAAGTTACTCATAATTGAATCTACCGAGGGAAAAAACCTTCATCATACAAGTTTGCAAACACAAATGATTTTAAACTATTGGCTATGTGTACACCTCATTTCCTAGATTCAGTGTCCTTAATCCCCTCTGCTGTAGTTCTACCCTGGTGATTTTTTAACTCCCAAGTAGATTGAGACTCACTTTTTTGTCATCATCTAAATGTTTGATATTGTTTGATTCATATACCCTTTTTTTGGGATTAGCCAGGTTTTTTGTTCTACCTTAGTGCTTTTAAAATGGCGGTTCCGAGCTTGTGATAAGTAGAAACTTTAAACCTTCATTCTCATTCAAGAAGGAGTTGTATGTGATCCAGCGATCTGGGACTAATACTTTTCTACAGACTAGGCCCAATTTGTCGTGTCACCAACTCCCCGGGATCGGAACGATGCTCAAAAATGGTCCACCTCTCGACAGCTTCAAGTCTGTATGCTGTTATAGCACAGATCAGTGAAGTGATCGAGCGAGGGAAGGAAAGGGTGGGGACAGCAGGGAAGGAGACCTGGAATGACACCAAAGGATAATTTAGATTTTTCACAGCCTGCTGTGCAGAAAATCAGGATTTTATTAAAGACACGGAGGCTAATATTATGCAAATCTCCTTTATTGCAACAGCTCAGCAGCAACAATTGAAGAATACAGAACTTCAATGAACATTCCAACATGCTATAAAGTCCCCCCACGAGCAGCCATCTTCCTTCTTTGTTAAACTGCGAACAATATAAAACAACGAGAAGAGATCAAAGTCCAATTGAAGAAACATCTTCCAACTTGAGATCCGGAGAGAAAAGGATTCTTATTCTGAAAGAAAAATAATAGATTCCCGTAATATCTCAAAGAACATCATAAACATCAGGGTGGGTTACATTGAAAAAATGGAGGGATAATATTAGCCTCCGTGTCTTTAATAAAATCCTTATTTTCTGCACAGCAGGCTGTGAAAAATCTAAATTTTATGGCATGACACGGAGGCCAACATTATGCAAGTTTAAAGTGCATTAAGAACATTTTCAATCACATTAGAGATTGGTCTAAAATAACAACTTTTGAACATACTATCGTTCGACCAGTCTGCTGCCCTAAGGATTTCTTGCAGTCCCCCTCCAAGAATAAAGGCTTTAAAAGCCGATGCACCTCTGAGGGAGTGTGCTCCAAAAAAAGAGACCTCAACACCGCTTTCATACATCACTTCCTTCACCCATCTTGCCAAAGTTGGTGAAGAAACTCCCTTATGAGGAGATCTGTGAGAAATTAGTAATTGACTCTCATTCATTCTGAGACTTTTAGTTCTTTTTTCGTACTCTTTCAGGCATTTATCCACACAGACTCTTTCATTCTGAGGAAAGAAGGGGTAAAAGATAGAAGAAGACATAGTTTTGGTTCTCTTCTTGAGGTAAAAGCAAACACCTTTCTGGTTGGAAAGCCCTGCTAGAAATATCTAGTGCTTTGACATCTGAAGTTCTTCTGAACGATACTAGACATAATAAAACAGTAAGTTTATATGAAATGCGTTTTAAGGAAAGAGCGGAATTCTCGCCCCAGGAGGTTAAGGTTCGTAACACATCTCTAACATCCGATAGAGCGGTATATTTAGCGGTTGGAGGATTTAATACTCTAATACTTCTCATTATCTTTTTAGTTAGTAAACTCTGTCCCACAGAAACACCATTTACTAAAGAGTGACCTGCAGACATAGCAGATCTATAAACATTAACGGTTCTGTAAGACAGACCCAATGTAAACAGTTCTAAAGATAGTTCACGCAATGCACTAGATCAGTTGAAACGGGATCAAAACCTCGTTGAAAACACCAGCAAACCCATTTGTTCCATGCCAATCGATATGCCTTCCTTGTTCCAGATGCCCATGACTCGGATATGAGTCTGAAAGCATCTGTCGAAAGCCCTGGGATTCGCCACTGTCTCCTGAAATCTTCCATGCCGTCAGGACCAGAAGACCCTGATCTACAAGAGGATGGATGTCTCCCTCTGGACCTAGGAGTAACTCTCTGAACGAAGGAATTAAAATAGGGAAGTCTATGCTCATTTCCAGGACGATTGGAAACCAGGCTTGTGATCTCCAAAGGGGAGTTATCACTACTATGTTCTCTTTGTAACGTCGAGCATGAAGGAGTAGGCGAGGCAGCATTGCAAATGGCGGGAAAGCATAGGGAGCTAAACCTCTCCAATCTTGGAGGAAAGCATCTACCTTCAGAGCTTGAGGATCCGGTCTCCAACTGAAGAACTCTTTCAATTGAGTGTTCAATCGGTCTGCAAACAAGTCTGTCGTGAAGGGCCCCCATCTGGATTGGATAATCAAGAATATTTCTCTGTTTAGTCTCCAGCTGCTGGAGTCCTTGAAATTCCTTGAGAACCAGTCCGCTACACCATTGCTCAAACCAGGAATGTGTTCCGCTATAACTGATATTCCTTTGTTCAAGCAGTATCCCCAGAAACCCTTCACCAGATCCGATAGGCCTTTGGAATGGGGTCCACCCAGCTTGTTGACATACCGTACTGCTGACACATTTTCCATACGTAACATTATACAGCAATTCACTGACTTCTGGGTGAAGCAGCGAATTGCAAATGAACCTGCTAGTAATTCTAAGCAGTTAATATGCAATTTCTTCTCTTGATCTGTCCATCGTCTCCCTGTTGAGGAGTTCCCACATCTCGCTCACCCATCCTTCCAAACTCGCATCCGATTCTATTATTAGGTCTGGTTCTTCCCCAAAAATGGCTCTGCCATTCCATGCCTCCGCATTCTTCAACCACCAAAGGAGTTCCCTCCTTTACTCTTGGTCTAGAGCACGGGTACTCATAGTACGGGCCGCGGGCCGCCAGCGGCCCAGCAAGCCTTCCTTGGCGGCCCGCGGACCTTGCAGATATCCTACCTGTGTTTTTTCTTTTAAGTGTCAGCAAACACCGCCGGTTGCAGCAGCGCTCTATGGGGGCCGGGCGATTCTTTAAAAGACCATTCACTTGTTAATGAGGCTTTGTTGTATTTCACCTCTTCTTAGCCCTGCATCTCCACTCTGAGTGGAGATGCAGGGGCGCTAAGAAGTGGTGAAATACAACAAAACCTCATTAACAAGTGAATGGTCTTTTAAAGACCTGTGAAGTACTCGGGTGCAGCTGTGTGTGTGCCCGGGAAGCTGTCTCAGCCCGGGCTGACACACACACGGGGTGAGGTGACAGAGGGTGACAGAGAGAGGGAGACAGACAGAGGGAGGGAGACAGAGAGGGAGAGACAGAGGGTGACAGAGAGAGGGAGACAGACAGAGGGAGGGAGACAGAGAGAGGGAGACAGAGGGAGACAGAGAGAGAGGGAAACAGAGGGAGGCAGACAGAGGGAGACAGAGGGAGGCAGAGGGAGACAGAGGGAGGGAGTCAGGGGGAGACAGAGGGAGGGAGAGGGAGGGAGACAGAGGGAGACAGACAGAGGGAGACAGAGGGAGACAGAGAGAGGGAGACAGAGAGAGGGAGACAGACAGAGGGAGACAGACAGAGGGAGGGAGGCAGAGAGGGGGAGACAGAGGGTGACAGAGAGAGGGAGACAGACAGAGGGAGGGAGACAGAGAGAGGGAGACAGAGGGGGACAGAGAGAGAGGGAAACAGAGGGAGGGAGACAGAGGGAGGCAGAGGGAGGGAGACAGAGGGAGGGAGAGGGAGACAGACAGAGGGAGACAGACAGAGGGAGACAGAGAGGGAGACAGAGAAAGGGAGACAGAGAGAGGGAGACAGACAGAGGGAGACAGACAGAGGGAGACAGGCAGAGAGGGAGACAGAGAGAGAGAGGGAGACAGAGAGAGGGAGACAGACAGAGGGAGACAGCCAGAGGGAGACAGACAGAGAGGGAGACAGACAGAGAGGGAGACAGACAGAGAGGGAGACAGAGAGAGGGAGACAGAGGGAGGGAGACAGAGAGAGGGAGACAGACAGAGGGAGACAGACCGAGGGAGGGAGACAGAGGGAGGGAGACAGAGGGAGGGAGACAGAGGGAGAGGGAGACAGAGGGAGGGAGACAGAGGGAGGCAGAGGGAGACAGAGGGAGGGAGTCAGGGGGAGACAGGGGGAGGGAGAGGGAGACAGACAGAGGGAGACAGAGGGAGGGAGACAGAGAGGGAGACAGAGAGAGGGAGACAGACAGAGGGAGACAGAGAGAGGGAGGGAGACACAGAGAGAGGGAGCCAGAGAGAGAGGGAGACAGAGGGAGGGAGACAGACAGAGGGAGACAGACAGAGGGAGACAGAGGGAGAGAGAGAGACAGAGGGAGGGAGAGAGACAGAGGGAGGGAGACAGAGAGGGAAACAGAGGGAGAGGGAAACAGAGGGCAACAGACAGAGGGCAACAGACAGAGGGAGACAGACAGAGGGAGACAGAGAGGGAGACAGAGGGAGACAGAGAGAGAGGGAGGGAGACAGAGGGAGGCAGAGGGAGAGGGAGACAGAGGGAGGGAGACAGAGGGAGGCAGAGGGAGACAGAGGGAGGGAGTCAGGGGGAGACAGAGGGAGGGAGAGGGAGACAGACAGAGGGAGACAGAGGGAGGGAGAGGGAGACAGACAGAGGTAGACAGACCGAGGGAGATAGAGGGAGGGAGACAGAGGGAGACAGACAGAGGGAGACAGAGAGAGAGGGAGGGAGACAGAGAGAGGGAGACAGAGAGGGGGAGACAGAGGGAGGGAGACAGAGGGAGGGAGAGAGAGGGAGGGAGACAGAGCAAGAGAGAGAGATAGATAGAGAGAGAGACATGTGTGTATGCCGGGTCTGGTGGCTCAGTGGACGAAGGCGACCGCTGCAGGGGCCTGTGTTCAACCTCATGGTCATAGTTTTTTTTTTTGCTCTAGCTCCGCCCCCTCCCCCACTGACCCCGCCCCCACCGGTGCGGCCCTCGGCCACAAACCACACTGTAGATTTCGCCCCCGAGAGAAAGTTTGTGAGTACCCATGGTCTAGAGAGACCATCTGGGAATACGATTGTGTTGATCTCAGAGCCCCTGCTTTTAGCCTCTGCAGTGCTCGATAGTGTAATGGGCCTGGGAAAATAGCCTGAATTGTGGATGATAGAAGACCCAGGAACCTTGCTAGAATTCTTAGGGGAAAAGTCCTTTTTGAGAGTATCTTTCTTAGTTCTTTTCTTGCTTTCCTTACTTTGTCGCCTGGTAATTTCAGCTCTGCTTTTATTGTATCTACCACAAAGCCCAGGAATTGTGTCTGTTGGCTTGGGATTGTACAAGATTTTTAATTGTTTATAACAAACCCTAGATGTTCTAAGAGTCGTATTGCGAGGTCTGTATGAAGGGAAAAAGTCTGTTTTGATTGAGCCATTATAAGGATGTCGTCGAGATATATAATTAGTCTCACTCCCCTTTCCCTGAGCCAAGTAGTCACAGGGCGTAGTACCTTGGTGACACACCAAGGAGCGGAAGAAGGTCCGAAAGGGAGACTCCGAAATTGATAAAGCTTTCCCTCCCATGTGAATTGGAGGAAATTCTGATGAGGTCCCCAGATTGGGATTGTCAAATAGGCGTCTTTCAAGTCTAGTCTCGTCAGCCAGTCCCCTTTCCTTAAAATGTCTCTTAAAAGATGTTTTCCTTCCATCTTGAAGTGATGGTAGACTACCCAATGATTTAAATCCTTTAGATTTATGACTGGTCTTTGTTCCTTGTTTTTCTTCTCTACCAGGAAGATATTGCTGAGGAAGCCTAATTGTGTGCCCTCTATAATTGCCCCTTTTGATAAAAGGTCCTTTACCTCTTGAGAGACCAGTTTCTTGTCTTTGAGTGAGAATGAAATTTCCCGTGGGCGACTTGTCTGTGAAGGGGTGCTGAGGAAATCTATCTTGTAACCCTTCACTGTATTCAAGACCCATGGATCTTGAGTTACTAAGTTCCAATTGCCAGAGAATTGGCGTAATCTCCCTCCCACCCTTGGAGGGGTATCTGAATGGTCTTTCAAGGTTCCTACCTGAGGAAAAAGAGGGTTGTCTCCGTTCGCCTCTGAAGGGACGTCCACGGTTCCTCTGTCTTTGAGGGTAGAAATGCTGGGTGCCGTAGGTATTCTGGAATTTTCCGCCACGGCCCAGGAAGGGTCTTGAGGGAGGTAGTCCACGGCCGGGGAAACGACCCCGCATTCTCCCGGCCCTGCCAAAAACCCTGTCGTGAAAGACCTTTTTAATTTCCTTTTGTGATTTTTGGATGGAGCTAAAGACTCCAACATAGTTAGCCATCTCCTTAATAAAATCTTCTCCGAAGAGTAGACCCTGAGAACTAGGCCCTCCATCTTTATTAGCTAGTTCAATAAGTTTAGGGTCGATCTTAAGTAAGACCCCTTTGCGTCTCTCCGTGGAGATTGCAGTATTGGCATTTCCAATCAGGCATATTACCCTCTGAACCCATTGTCTTAGTTCTTTAGGGTCGATTGGGGTATCCCCTAGGTATGCTGACTCGGCCATCTCAAATATCTTTGTGAGTGGGCCTATAGTATCGAGAAGGCGGTCCTGACAGGACTTTAGTCCTTTGTCCATACCTTTCCTAGGGTCTTTAGCATTTTTTGATATAAAGGCTACCACCTTTGGGTCAAGTTCGGGAGTCATAGCCACTTTATCAGGCAAAGATGGACGTGGGCATTCGGAACGCAGCTTGGACCTAACCTCTTTGGGAATTTCTTCCCTCAACCAAAAAGAGAGATAGTCCACCACGTGTTGTGATGGAGTCCACTCCGGAGATAATTAATAATGGGTCGAACATCTCATCTCCAAACGGATCCACAATACCCATTTTGGATCCCGAGGCCTTGGATGCCTCGTCGGAGCTTCCCATTCCTCTTACTTCGACCTCTTCGACATCAGTGTTGAACTCAGAAGAGCATGAAAGCTCAATTTCTGGTTTGAAATCATCATCACTGTCGATGGCGATAGGGAGCTCAGGGCCTTTCTCTTGCCCAACTGGGGTGCCCGAGGCACCAGTCTTGTCACCGCCTAGAGAGCGTGATGAGGGGTTGGAGGCTTTACTTTTCTTTGCCCCTTTAGATATATTTCCTCCAGAAGCCCTCTTTCTTGGGGCCTTAGTTGCCCCTTCTTGGCCATTAGTAGATGGCCTTGTTTTATTGGAGATGTTTTCGATTTTTTTGTTAATAGTTTCATCAAGGGAGCCTAAAACTTTCTCTAGTGCCTTATTAACTAGTTCCTCTAATTTATCCTCGATATTTAATTGAGGAGAGGGTGCCGACATAATGTTGATAGGGATAAGATTATTAAATAATTATTTAAATAATTAGGATATCCTAAATTATCTTAAATGTTTGTATCCTAAATAGCTTTTTCTTTTTTAATCTATCCTACCAAGCGTAAGGAACGAGTGAAAAATCAGGCGATCGTTAAGAAGTAGGACAGCTGACTGCCAAACAGCGGACTGGGCTCGGGAGATAGAGCCGGTATCTGTCATCGTTTTACTCCCTATTTCCTAAAATGGAAGATGTATTAGGGACTGTTGAATTGTCCCAATCATCTAAAATGGCGGCCACGCACGTATCTAGCGTGCGTGGCCGCTTCCCAAGTCCTTTCCTCTAATGCGTTCTATGCGCTAAGGCGGCCCTCCTCCCCAAACGTACTGAGGGCTCAAAATGAATTTCCGGTCCCTGCTTGTGACTCCGATCACCACCCTGCCTTCTTAGCAGGGAGAGCTTGTCTCAAAGTGTGAGGGGTTCCGAGAAATCATAGCAGAGAACGCATTGCGGGCGTGTGAAGAGCCTCGTGGTGGAGGCGCGCGAAAGGCCGGTAGCGTGAGGCATTTTTTCAAAAGTAAGCAAAGCGTGAAAGTGAGAAAAAAGTAAGGACTGGGTGCTATGAAAAATGGGAAAATTCCGGTTCAAAATAAAACCGGAGGTAGAGTTTAAAAAGTGAAAAGTAAGAAAGGTTTAAATGTTAAACATATAAGAAAGAGGGGAGAAAAAATAGGAAAGCACAAAGTACTCTAGATAGTACTCTTAAAACTACATATAAACTACATATACTGTATAAATAAACAGCATGCTAGAAGTTAATAATGTAAATAATAAAAGAGAGCTTAAGCTCATAAAGGATAGTACTTATCTTTGTGAGCAGCAGCAACAAAGAAGGAAGATGGCTGCTCGTGGGGGGACTTTATAGCATGTTGGAATGTTCATTGAAGTTCTGTATTCTTCAATTGTTGCTGCTGAGCTGTGGCAATAAAGGAGATTTGCATAATGTTGGCCTCCGTGTCATGCCATAAAATCCTATTAGTAACAGTTTGGAGTGATTTCTATTATATGTATTACCAATACACAGCAATCAAGTACCTGTAAAGAAAAACGAATGTGATCTTTTCTGATGAGCGCTTGTGGTTTATCTTGTTTCTATTACTCAGCATAGAACCATGGCCATAAACCTTTTGTAAGGACACACTATTGATAATGCATGGGGACACAAGAATGTGTTCAAACATTAGTACCACAACCTTTCTATTGAGTCATATATTTGTTCTAGCAATAATAGGTTTCTAACTTAATCCAGACCTACCCAGTTATCACCAAGCCTGGCATCACAGGGTAGTAAGAGATAGTGACAAGGGCTCTTCTACTATCCCCTGCTAATGTATGCGGCCTGATCATAGAGGAAAACATATAATTAATCATATAAATCATAAATGCATAAATGTAATTCGTACTTCACTTGCCATTCAGTGAAATATACTATAGGGATATTTTGCGCGTGTTATACACTGTTAACACCCACATACACCGTTTTAGAATGCACCTTTCAGAATAACAACCAGGAACACACAATGTACGAACAAACATGAAAACATAAAGCGTAGACAAGTGCCTCTTTCTAGTCCGGGCACATGACGGGCCGATGAGATAAGTTAAGTGCTCCAAGAAATGCCGGTATCCCTACCACCTGCACGAGACGACAAACGTGTGTCTCACCAACAGGGAGGGACACCGTAAAACATGAATGAGGCGCAAATACCCCCCAACGCAAGGTTCTTTTGATAGCGTGGCAAAGTTACGCTTGATTGTCTAACCGGGTTTCAAAGAACAGAATAGGTGGTGTTACGACACCCTTACCGGACCCCCACAACGATAATGAAAGGAGCGGCTCACGAAACGTCCGATGCTTCTTCCGGGTAAGCTCCAGAATAATCGGCAGGGCTGCGGGGAAGCGGACGTGCTTAAAACTCCTTCCGCTCTCCCTGACGGCAGCGTGCCCACAGCAAGGCATCACGGGAAATGTAGTTTATCCCGCAATAGTGGCGGGACGTCATTGAGGACGCATGGAAAGCGTTCAACTCGTCTCGAGGTGAGACAGGGTTCACAAGAGCCGGGAGGGGGGATATGACACAATTTCATCACCCAACAAGTCCCTTCACGCTGGGTTAGTGAAATACTAAACAAATTACCAAAATTACCATAATCTAATTTGTATCTTCATTTCTATTATACCAATTATGGCGATGCGATCTTTGTATATGGTTTGGCAAACTAATACTTGTTTCTAGAATACTCATAAACTAGAAAAAAACACCTCTAATACAGACAGACACATTTGTATATTTATAATATTTATCTAAATAATGTGAAATAAATGCTCATCAATACCAAAATACAGTACAAATCATAGACCATCACAGAGCAACAATATCAGAGAAATAGTGATAAAAATACATCCCAATTTTTCAGTGCATAAAGGAGTGGAAAGGTGAAGAGACAAAAGGTTCAGAGACAAAATACATTTGCAAATGATTATGCAAATTCAGTTTTCTGTCTATACTAACCCAATTGAATAGGAAACCTACTCCCTGGCCATGAGAGCAGTAAGGACCCTCAAGAAGAATTGAAGAGGCAAAGATTAAGTCAGTAATCAGCAGACAGCAACAGCCAGCTCAAGAATAGGAGACAGCAAAGAAAGCCTCTCCTCACGCAGGTAGGGAAGCAAGCCACCAACTAACCCTAACCCCTCCCACCAGTAACCTCAATTATACCCTAAAACCTAAATGTCCAACCCACATTTGTGTCAGAACAGAGGATTTCTCTACACATGATTGGTTAAGGAAGGGGGTGTACAGTCACACCACTCTCGTCATGTCCATCTCACTCAATCTCTTATTGTTTATTTATTCAGCATATCTACTTCCACCCCAGGAAATACAAATTCGAGCCACTGTCATAGCATTCGTTTCCTCCATCCCAGTCATGTAGCAAATTCTGTATCACATTTATCCACTCGTGCCGCATAAAGAGGAAATGTTCTTTCACTCGAAGAAGGAAAATTGTTTTTTTCAGTTGTCTCTTGGCAGGCACACAGGATCTGTGAAGGACACTTGTCTTCTACTTTCACCATCTTGTTAAACTCTATTTTTCAGAATTTATTTTATTCTCATTAACACTGTGTTTTCCAGCAGAACAGAAAACCATGCTTCTATGAAAAACAAACACAGGCATTATTAATCACTTATAATGCTTTTTATTACACATCCACCCCATGCTGCATCTATCCATGCGCAACCCATGTTAATATTATTTTCCAAGCAAACGTTGTTAATGTGCACAAAAGCAGCATTAGTCCTTTATTTTCGTTTGTCAAGAAGCATTTGCGGCCTACTCCAGTGCTTTAGTACGCGCTTGCGCATTAGCATTTTCCCTCATGTTAGGCTTTTTTCCACATTAGTTTTTCACCGCACACTGTTAATAAATGTTACTGAGGGTTCAATTAGAGCAGGTTTTATTTCGCAAAAACCCTGCTCCATCAATGCCCTCTTTGATGGCGTTTCGAGCCATCACCAAAATACCCACCAATACAAGTTATCACTTTCAGAAATTAGTTGTTCTCTCTCGCTTTACAATTATTCCATCTAAATCCTTCATTATTTCATAATAATTTCCTTTCTTGTCCTCTAATTCTATCTCTTCTCTCTTTCTCTTTCTTGTTCTTCTTTTCACATCAGATGTCTCCTTTTTGCATTTACAGCATTTATAAATCAGAAAAATCATTAGTATTGCTGTTGCTACTGCAATGATAGACGTTAGTATTCTCCCTAATACACTATTCCCAAAAGTAGCACACCAATTACCCATAGAGGAAAAACTCTTACTAAGTTTCTCCCAAGCACCGTCAACCTTTAGTTCAGCCAAATCTTCTCGAAGATTTGTAATGTTCTTAATATACCCCTCCAGACTCTTACTCTTATCAGGGATATACGTGCAACATTGTTGAATATTCAACATATTACAGACTCCACCCTCTTTGGCCAATAATACATCAAGGGCAAGACGATTTTGTAAAACCTTAGATCTAATCGCAACCATTTCAGTATCAATCATCAAGAAACGACCAGCAGTATCTGTTGATAAACGATCAACCACTGTAGACAATTTTCTAATTTTATGTGAGTTTAATATGACTCCAACTGAAGGTATCAATGCTCCAAAAATATCTCCCACTATTTCTGAAAAACTCGCTCCTCTATTATTACGTATTAATCCATTCTTTACTTCATTGATTCTATCATTTTTATCCAAGTGATACACTTTTGGAAATACAATCCCAATATAGCAACATCCATACCAATGTGCAGGCAACCTATAGTAGGCATTCTTACCACACACATAATAGATTCCTGGAAAGAGAGGATCAGTCCCTGCTTTTATTCCCCATCCTCCCGTAATTAGGAAAGTATGATCACACTCACTAGAAACCATATGAAATAATTGTTATAATTAGTTTTTAATCTAAGCAAGCAAAGCTTTCCTCTATGATGCCAGTCCAGGGTCATGGCAGCCTATGTCTCACCCTTTTTATAATCTCCTTCTCTGAAAGCCCATGGAGGTACATGAGACTTTTGCTCAGCAGCCTTTCTCTTGAAATCCTGCCTTCTATCCTCTACCATGTTAATGAATTCTATTTCTTCAAACCGCAGTCTACATGTTATGTTATGTCTATGTGCGAATACTATATCTATTGTTTTTGTTGGATGAAAACATTCTCCCATATATTCTGCATTTTCAGCACTACTTACTCTATTTGTGTTATTTCTAATAGGAATTTCTGAAAACACTAAATCCATGTTAGAATAATAATATTGTAAGCTACCTTTTTCATAAAAGAGACTCGTTAGGACACTACAAGACACTCCATATGTTAAAGGTAGGTGATGGTAAGTCACCCCCTCTGAGACAGATGATGGTAATTGCATGCACACATAACAATCTCTCGCATCCATCGTATCAACATACTCATACAACAACTTAGTAAAAACATTTAATGAAAAGTCAATAATTGATTTTTCTTGATGGTAAATGCTGTCACCTTCCATCTTTTCTATATTAGTATGTGAGATTTCTTTCAGGCTTTTAAAATCTACTTTCTCACCCATCACACCACTAGTATTGTTTTTATGATTAGTTACCATTAAGACAGGCACAATAACAATTAGTGTTAACCACACCAACATTAGTAATAAAATACTAAATAAGCAAGTATTAATACATCTATGTTTAAACCTACGATTTTGATATCCAGTCTCTGCTATTTTTGCCATTTTAATGAAAAAATGTACATCAATTCAAAAAGAAAAACTAGAAAAACTATAAACTAAGTAGTGTATCCAAACACTTCAAGCCTTCTTCTTCTTCCTTCACCCCCTCTTTTTATTTATTTTTTATTTCTTCACAGCCTTTAGTTCAATTTCTTCTTTAGTTCTCTTTTCTTCTATGAATGAATTCTTTAATTTTCTGCACCCTTTAGTTTACACAGTTCTTTTAGGGTGGTTTAAAACCATTTGCTTCACTCTGCTTTGTACCAGTTTCTTCTTTTCTCTGATCTGTATGCTCAATTTCTTCCAATACCACATATGTCCATTCTGGAGCTGTGTATTTCTTGTTCGGAACTCTTACTCTCTTAGTTTTCCAAACTAATTCTTCTTCTTACTCACTTTGTTCTGTTTTGTTTGGTACTTCAACTATCGTGTCTGGTGTTTTCTTTTTCAGAGTGTATTTCAGTCTTTTCACTCCTTTTGGTCACACATCACCTTTTCTTGCTTTCTTAACTTGCACAGTTCCTTCTGCTTCAGTGTCAAGTTCGCAAGTTCTTTTATTCAGTTCTTTTCTCTGTTGCACTTGCTCTTGATTCTCATTTAACACTTCTCCATCATCACTTTCAACAGGAGTCTTACGAGACCCAGTAGCTGGTGCCCACTTTATTCGACTTTGTTCCCGATCAATCACGTGTTCAACTCCTTCAGAATCTGTAGCTTCAGACTCTATGGTTTCACGTTCTACAGCTTCTGGCAATGGCATATCTTTTATGTCAGGCCTTGGCTTTGTACACAATTCTGTCACATCCAGACAATCATGATCTGCTTCATCTTTTACTTCTTCACAACTTGAACTCGGCAACAAAGTCGCTGGGTTCAGTGTCGTGCATCTTGTTACTGTCACATTCTCAGCACCCAAGATCACTCTCTCATATCTAGTCAAACGACTACTTGTCATGTGGTGTGTTCTTGTCCTTGTCAGCAACATCTCAACAGAATGTGGCACATACACTCTCAATGGATGTCCCATCACAATTGATTCACTCTGCTCCAGACTCACACAAGAAGCAGCCACTGCTTTCAAACAACCTGGCAACGCTGCAGCCACAGAGTCCAAAGTAGCAGAGAAATATGCTACTGGATGACGCGCCATTCCATGTGTCTGCGTCAAAACTGAAAGTGCACATCCATCCTTCTCACAACAGAACAATGCAAAATCTTTAGAATAATCTGCCATTCCCAATGCAGGTGCTCGACAAAGACTATCTCGCAACTCAACAAAAGCCTTCCTGCTTTTTTCATCCAGTTCAATCGGATCGACTACATCTTTGTGAGTCTATCTCTGTAATGCAAAAACAACAATTGATGAACAGAATGCAGAACAATGTCATACATTCACCCCAGTACAGAGATCTGGGCCGAAATCCATCGTTTTTTTGCTCACCATGCCATTCCAGTTTGAGCCCAGCCATATGCAAATCAGTCTTGACCCTGTGCCCAATGGGAACAGTCCAGCCCGAACTGCCAGGCCAGGTCCTCCCTGGACTGGAAACAAGCATCCTAGGACCGGTTTCGGGGTTTCACCCCTCTTCAGCCAGGATAGCTTGACTCCAGTGCCATGGAGAGCCCGAAACCGGTCCCAGGATGCTTGTTTCCAGTCCAGGGAGGACCTGGCCTGGCAGTTCGGGCTGGACTGTTCCCATTGGGCGCAGGGTCAAGACTGATTTGCATATGGCTGGGTCCAAACTGGAATGGCATGGTGAGCAAAGAAATTATGGATTTAGGCCCAGATCTCTGTACTGGGGTGAATGTACGACATTGTTCTGCATTCTGTCCATCAATTGTTGTTTTTGCATCTATCTCTGTAATGGCTTGGCTATCAGCGAAAAACCACTGATCCACTATCTGCAGTATCCGACCATGCCCAGAAACATTCGAACTTCTTTCTGTGTTCTGGGAGGACCCATTTGCAAGATCACAGCAATTCGATCTTGTGATACTTTCCTGACTCCTTTCTCAATTTTGTGTCCCAAATATTGAACCTCTTTTTGACAAAACTGCAATTTTGCTGGTGACACTTTATGCCCACCTACTGCCAAATGAATTGTATCTGTCACACATGCTTCTCGTGTCTTTGATGCCACCAGTAGGTCATCGATGTATTGCACCAATACTGAGTCTTCTGGCATAACCAATGACTCCAGACACTTTTTCAGAATCTGATTGAAAATTGAAGGACTCTCTGTATACCCTTGAGGGACTCGGCACCATGCCAAGACACGGTCTCCGAACCGAAAAGCAAAAAGATATTGGCTATCCTGATGCAAGGGTATCGAGAAAAATGCTTGGCACAAATCAATCACTGTGAACCATTCCGCATCACAGGGAATTTGGTAAAGAATTACTGCTGGGTTTGGCACTATCGGACAACAAGGTACTGTAATCTTATTAATTTTCCTCAAATCTTGCACAATTCTATACTTGCCACTCGTTTTTTAATTCCCATTATAGGTGAATTACAAGGACTCCCTAGTATCTCTCTCAGAATACCTTGTTGAATCATTTGCTCAATTACAGGAGTAACTCCTGCAATGGTCTCAGGACTCATTTTATACTGTGGTGTTTTCGGAAATTCTGCACCTTGTTTGACCAAAATTTGAATTGGATCAACACTCTTCATCAATCCGATGTCTTTCCCTGTAAAATCCCACACAACAGTCGTCACACTATCTCTCAATTAAACAGGCAAATCCTTTGCTGTAAATAAAAGATACAAATCATTCACTTCTGTCCCTTGCCTTGCTAACATCACTTTGAAAGCAACATCCTCATCTGGTGTTTGAAAAGCAATACCATCTGGTGTACAGTAGATGGTGCAGTTCATCGTACACAATAAGTCCCTACCTAAAAGGTTCACCGGACTCGTATCGCACACCACAAACCGATGCAAATCTCTAAATTCTCCAATATGAACCTCCATTGGCTTGGACACTGGAGTTATAATATACTTATTTGAAACTCCTACAACTTGGATTGTTTCTCCCGAGAAGGGTAGGTTTGGAATTTCTGCTGCTCTCACAGTAGAACGGGTAGCACCAGTGTCCACAAGGAATGTAATATCATTACCTTCTACTTTCCCATCCACAAAAGGACCTGATTGATCTACCTCTAGAGATGCGCCAAGCACGCACTCTTCCTCCCCCCTCAGGCACCGTCATTGAGATGAATCTGAATCACTCTCAGGACATTGCAACCAATATTGCGAAACCATCTGTACATTTTGTTTCTTACCAATTTGTTCACCCGCGTGAAATCCAGCATTCGCACTGTATCTCTGTACCTGAGCATTCACATTATTTGGCATAGGAGCTTGAGGCACTTGTACCTGTTGTACCTGTGGTGTAACTACCTGTTGCTGTTGCAGCTGTTGTTGATTCACAACCACCTCATTCTGCATCTGTGGATTAAAATTTTGAACCATTCCATTATTTTCTAACAAGAACTTACACTCGTTCTTCCAATGTCCTAACCTTCTGCACGCATGACAAGGGAATTTCCTCTTCATCTCTTCCTTATTATTTCTACCTCTACCCTTTCCCGGTAATTGCACTTGAACACCACCATTCGGTACAACATTCATACCAGGTACCTGACCATTTTGGAAATTCTGATTCTGCCCTTTCATTTGGAAACCTGTTTGAGAAAAATCAACAAAATTCCCATTTTTCTGCTGTGCCGCTTTCACTTGCGCCCACATCATTTTCTCTTTCAATTTCTTATGCCTAGATTCAATATCATCACTACAATACTTTGCATACCTCAGTATCTCATCCACTATTTTGTTCTGCCAACAAATCAAATGCTGCTGAATCATATTACTAATTTCAGGTTTCAATCCAAACACAAACTTATACACAAAATGTCCCATATCTTTGTCAGTTATGCTTTCAAAACCACTATACTGCTTAAACACCTGTAAAAGTCTCTCGTAATAGGCATGTACTGTTTCTTTTGACTCCTGTGTTGTCCTATCAATCTTACCCCAGTCTGTTTCTTTTGGGGAAATCTTACTCTTCAAATAAGTAATCACTTAATTATATTTCTTCATTACCTCTTCTGAAGGCGCTCCAGTTTTAACATCTCTAGGATATTCCTCTTTTGGCCAACCAACTGCAATCTTACACTCAGTCCATAAATCAGCTGGAACTACAATATCAAACAAACCATCCAAATCTTTCAACAAGACCTTTGAGACCTTTACAAACCTCTCTACCTGTTTATACCTCAACTTTGGGAAGTCATTTGTAGAAGACAATATGTCCTGTCTTGACCAAGGAATATGAACATATCCACCACCTGGAACTTCTCTCATTGGATATATCATTTCAGCAGGTTCTGTCTCTTTTAACGGAAGCAAAGAAGATGCAGTCACACCTTTACTTGCAAGCACTTCTTCTTTCTTTCTCGCCCATCTACCTTTCCATCGTTCCAAATCACCCTATTTTTTAAGGGTATTAATCAACTCCTTTATTTGCAATAGTTTACCAGATGCATTCAAACTCTCCAGATCCTTATCGCTAAAATCCAACCTACTTGTTTTTGTAAAGCTTTCGATTTCTTAATATCCACTCCATATTCCTGTGCTGCTTCTGCCAACCTCTCATGCAAATTTCTCGCTTTCAATGTAATATTCTTACACAAGAATAACAACTCATCATCCTGATATTTACTCAATCTCTCCGCACTTATTGTACCAATAATCCTTTCTTCCAGATCTCCTCTTAACCTACTTATATCTATACTCTGTTTGGACTTACTAGGTGCCATTCCTCTAATCCAATCATCCAACTCTTCTGGCGAGGGTCCCACTGAACTCCCTGATACTGAAGTTGTTTCTCTCACATTTGGCATTAATTTTCTAGGATCGATCTGTACACTCCTTTTTGGCGTTTCAGTCACATTTCCATTTACCGGAATATCAATCAGTGACGTACTCATCTCATTTGATTCTGGTCCACTAACATCCCTATCACTATTCACTGGAACTGTCAATGCATGCACTCTCGAAATATTTTGACCCTCACTATACAACGGAACTATTGGATCAATCGTCACCGGAACTGATAACGCTTCTGCATTTAAACTCATCTGACTAATTTTCTGAGTCAATTCTTCTTTTGCTCTATTGAGCATTTCGATATCTCTCTCCTGTGAGACTCGAGTAGCTGTTGAAGACTGTAAAACTAATGGAACTTGTGAAGCTTGTGGTACCTGTGGAACTTCTATTTCAATTAATGGTGCACTTGGAGTAATCCCATCCGGACTCTCCTGATATGGTGGAGGTCTCTTCAATAGCATCTCATCTAATAACTCATCCTCAATTTCATTCAGATCTGTATCTAGTTCTGAAGTCTCTACATTATTCTTTTTCTCCTTACACTTTCCACCAGCTTGTCCCTCAGCAACCATTAGTGGGTATAATCCATCTATGATTACATCTCTCCTCCACCTTGTCATCTGCACATCCCATTTAGCTTCTGAATACCAACTCATTGTATTCCTATATTTCATTCCATTCATATCTCTCTCCCTTCCGTACGCCTCATGTTCCCATTCCTCAAGCGCCTCATACTGCATAGGTCTAGGATTTGGTTTTAATGAGTTAATTTGTCTTCACAAATTTTCTAAAACTTTTACATTGAAAGTACCATGCTCTGGGAAAGCTAAAACTCCATCATCCTCCGTGTAACTCACATAATTCTCTAACCATGTACACGTATGATATCCACGCTCTAACATCATAAAAGAAGCAGGCGATCTTGGAGGAGGTACAGGAATTACCTCTCTAGTAACTATTGGCTTGTCTTTTTTAAACAAATCTTGTATCATTTTTATCAACTTCATTTTCAACTCTCCCTTTTCCACTAAATACTTTAGAAATCAAGGAAATCCTTCCGTAATTCCGCTCACTCTATTCGCTCGCACTCGTCCAATACCAGCGCGACTCACGCCAACCAACCAATCACAGCACAATACACGCCCGCTATCTGACCAATGCCAGTGCGGCTTTTTGTGGCGTCAGTATAACTCCTGCGACTGACCCTCCCTTTACAAAATAATACAGCAATGTACTACAAAGTCTTTCTAAATAAATTCTTATTAGAAACGACACAAAACGCTGCTACTTTGTCTGCTCCACTAAATGAAAGATTGTTCAGTCGTTCAAGAGAACCTTTTACAACCAGCAGAATAACGACCAGCGTCACTCTACTCTCAATCAAGTGAAAGGAGGTCTTGGTACTCCTTTAGGTGGGCTTCCTAAAGTTTCGGAAGAGGACTTTCACAATTACAGTCAAGCGAAGTTAGGTCTTGGTACTCCTTTAGGTGTACTTTCTAAAGTTTCGGAAGAGAACTTCACTATAACATCCAGCTTACTTGCATACTTTAGAATAGGTCCCTTAGACTAATATCAACAGCCTTTCACTGTTCGATATTACAACAACAGACAAAGAACTTCTGCAGTGTGATACTTTTCCACACTCTTCCTCTGCCCCTGAGGCTAAGTCAACATCCCGGGATCTTAGGCAACTCCGTACCCATACTTCCAGGCTACATAAAACAAAGACGCTAACTTTTCATATTATTAACCAAAATCAATAATTCAACCATTCATTTCCCAAAATAATCAATATAAACCATCAGGCTGCTACCAAAACTGATCCAGCGATCTGGGACTAATCATTTTCTACAGACTAGGCCCAGTTTCATCACCCAACAAGTCCCTTCACGCTGGGTTACTGAAATACTAAACAAATTACCAAAATTACCATAATCTAATTTGTATCTTCATTTCTATTATACCAATTATGGCGATGCGATCTTTATATAGTTGACAGGGTTTGGCAAACTAACACTTGTTTCTAGAATACTCATAAACTAGAAAAAAACACCTCTAATAAAGACAGACACATTTGTATATTTATAATATTTATCTAAATAATGTGAAATAAATGCTCATCAATACCAAAATACAGTACAAATCATAGACCATCACAGAGCAACAATATCAGAGAAATAGTGATAAAAATACATCCCAATTTGTCAGTGCATAAAGGAGTGGAAAGGCGAAGAGACAAAAGGTTCAGAGACAAAATACATTTGCAAATGATTATGCAAATTCAGTTTTCTGTCTATACTAACCCAATTGAATAGGAAATCTACTCCCTGGCCATGAGAGCAGTAAGGACCCTCAAGAAGAGTTGAAGAGGCAAAGATTAAGTCAGGAATCAGCAGACAGCAACAGCCAACTCAAGAATAGGAGACAGCAAAGAAAGCCTCTCCTCACGCAGGTAGGGAAGCAAGCAAGCAACCAACTAACCCTAACCCCTCCCACCAGGAACCTCAATTATACCCTAAAACCCAAATGTCCAACCCACATTTGTGTCAGAACAGAGGATTTCTCTACACATGATTGGTTAAGGAAGGGGGTGTACTCTCACACCACTCTCGTCATGTCCATCTCACTCAATGTCTTATTGTTTATTTATTCTGCATATCTACTTCACCCCAGGAAATACAAATTCGAGCCACTGTCATAGCATTCGTTTCCTCCATCCCAGTCATGTAGCAAAATCTGTATCACATTTATCCGCTCGTGCTGCATGAAGAGGAAATGTTCTTTCACTCAAGAAGGAAAATTGTTTCTTTCAGTTGTCTCTTGGCAGGCACACAGGATCTGTGAAGGACACTTGTCTTCTACTTTCACCATCTTGTTCCACTTTATTTTTCAGAATTTATTTTATTCTCATTAACCCCGTGTTTTCCCGCAGAACAGAAAACCATGCTTCTATGAAAAACAAACACAGGCATTATTAATCACTTATAATGCTTTTCATTACACATCCACCCCATGCTGCATCTATCCATGCGCAACCTATGTTAATATTATTTTCCTAGCAAACGTTGTTAATGTGCACAAAAGCAGCATTAGTCCTTTATTTTCATTTGTCAAGAAGCATTTGCGGCCTACTCCAGTGCTTTAGTACGCGCTTGCGCATTAGCATTTTCCCTCATGTTATGCTCTTTTCCACATTCGTTTTTCACCGCACACTGTTAATAAATGTTACTGAGGGTTCAATTTGAGCAGGTTTTATTTCGCGAAAACCCTACTCCATCATGTGAGAAGTTGGCCTGGTATATGCTGTCCACTAATTAAAGTGGACACCTTGCACCAGTCCAAACGACCCTTATTGATGATTAGGTTAAAGACAACCTTTATAGAAAGCTATCCTAGTGGTAGCTGTGGAGAGCAGCCTTCAGTCTTGAAGGAATGTAAAGCAGCTTGTTTTACCAGTCTATAACCTCTTGAATGACCAAATGAAAGGAGAACCACACCAGGTATATATAAAATATATGTATTTATTACTAAACACTCTCTACTAACCTCTTTATGAGATTAGAGAACAAGGCACACAATATTACAGTACTAGAACGACAGTAAATAGCACAATACACAGTGGGCTCCAGGGGGAGACCATACCATATATTAAGAAAGTGGTATAACAACCGCGACTTGACTAGCCACAGTGCCTAGAGCACGTAGAATCGCTGGGACCCCAAGGAACCACCCAAGGTAGTGACACAGGGGACCCACGGAGGACGGGTGCAGTGTGGGAACACAGACGCGAGCTCCGTACAACTCTATGGGAAAGTCGCGGTTGGAATTTTAAAGTTTAAGGACACTTAGGAGAGGACTTCAAGCAAACCCAGCTAAACATAGAAGGTTCTAAGGCCAGCACCCTTGAGAGTACCAAGGTACCCGTGTTACCTATCCCAGAGGAGCCGGTGCATAGGGGTCAAGTGGTGTCGGAAACCCTTGTCGTTTTCAATGGCGTGATGCGAGAAAGTACTGCTGCTGTGGAGAAGAAAAGTGTTTGGTGTGATCCAAGCCTGGATCGGAGATGTGAAGATCCTGAAAGCAGAGGGGACAAAGTCTGGGTCACTTCACGTGACCAGGAGCGGAGCAATCGAATGCCCACCGATGTCAGGTGCTTCAGGTGCGAAGAGGTGAAGCTTGACTCTGCAGCCACGGGGACCAGGAGACATCGACGACATCCAGGATCCGCAGGCAATCTGTCCCACAAAGGATGTTGAGCGCTGAGGGGTCAGTTTCCGGATTGGAGACCAACAAGCCTTGGCAACTGCAACCCACACGGTCAGAGTAATGATGCTTCTGTGAGGACCAGCAAGGTCCTGGGGACTCCCCAAGCGATGGAGAGTCAGGGCACATCTGGAGCAACCAGGGAAGCCCACTGAGAGTTAAAGTTGCCTTCTCAGGGTCAATGGACCAGGGATCGCGAAGGGACCTCAAGAGGAATCACACAATACCAGCCCACGGAACACTCGTGGAGTGTAGGCCAATAATCTACAGTGGAAACACTGCTCGGGGCTTGGACTACAAATAGCCCAAAGCACAGTCTCAGGGATCGCCTAAAAGCATATGCTGCTGCAAATGTGCACGGTGTCCAGGGGTTTGGGTTGCACGGTCCCCACAAGGGCTGCGGGTCTCAGGTTTGCTGAGAGCACTAGTCGGCTTCGGGGAAGCTTGGGCACCCACCTCCTGTGTTGCAAAATCTTCGGAGTCCGTCGGGAGCTGCGTAGATGCAAACCGGTCAGATGCGTTGAGGTGCCTGCGTTGCAGGGCAGTAACTCCTTTACTCCAAGGGAGATTCTTCAGTCGTCCAGCAAAGCGTAGATCGTCGAAGGTTACTTGGTTCCTGTAGCAGAGTTTAGTCCAGGTAATATCCAAAGTCCTGTAGTCAGGGTTCCTACTTTATACCCAAGGAAGGGGTGGGACAAACTCTGGGGACCCACCTATGGGAGGGTCAGGACAGAGGGGTGGCTACACCCATGTCCTTTGTCCAGTTTCACGCCAGAGCAGGGGCTGGTAGCCCCTGCAACCGGTTTGAGCTGGACTATGCACAGGGACACCAAATGTGCCCCCAGTGCAGACATCAAAGCACTCAGAGAGTGCACCCAACCAGCCCCAATACACTAAAGCCTGTCTGGGAGGTGGTCACACCTCCCTGTGACAGGAAACCTATTGTCAAGCCTTCCCCTGCCGGAGTTTCGTCCAGCAGCAGGAGGGCAGACTCGTGTCTGTGGCTGGCAGCATCCATTTTGTGATGCCAGGGCTCTGTGAAGCTGGTACCGGGTGTACCGGTGCTGTCATATTTCTCCCTCTAGGAGGGAGGAATCATATAGAGGTATGATTCCAAGGTGTTTGACACCAAACACGACATAATTCCTTGCAGCCATTTTAAAGTTAGCATTTACCGCGAGGCTATAATGCACTTAAGAGTATATGGTTGGCTGCATCACAGACAACCCCGGAATAGTGGTTCCGAAGGCTGCAGAGGGGCTCTGCTCATGCATGGGCACCCTCTCACATAAAACCCAGCACCCTGCCTTCAGGATTGATAAGGCCTGCCATAGGGGTGACTGATAGGCTTATATGTGCAGTGATTAGGATAGATATAGTGAACCTATATCTAAGGAAGGGGTGCATGCACCACCTTACACAGGCTGCAGTAGCAGACCTGTTGTGTCATTTTGAATGGCCTCTCAGGGGTGGCATAATACATGCTGCAGCCTCTGGGAGGCCTCTGGGGTACCTATGCCCTGGGTACATAGTATACCATATACTAGGGACTCATAAGGGTACCCCAGAATCCAATCTGGAGTGTACCTAAAGCACATCCAATCAATTTAGAGGAGAAAGCAGATAGACTGGGGTCCTGAATAGCAGGATCCCAGTCAGACTAAGTCGAAAACAGTGAAACATCAGCAAAAAGTGGGGGTAACTATAAGAAGCAGATCCTACTCTCCTACATAACCCCCCCCCCAAACGTCAGGACATTAAACTAACCTTGACCAGTTGAGTCTTCATGTTCTAAGTGGAAATATCTGGAGAGTCCATCTGCATTGGCATGGTTACTCCCAGGTCTATGTTCCACTGTATAGTCCATCCCCTGTAGGGAAATGGACCACCTCAAAAGTTTGGGGTTTTCACCCTTTATCTGTTTTAGCCATAAGAGGGGCTTGTGGTCTGTCTGAACAATGAAGTGAGTGCCAAACAAGTATGGCCTCAGCTTCTTCAAGGCCCAAACCACAGCAAAGGCTTCCATCTCAATGGCTGACCAACGTTTCTCTCTGGGGGTCAACCTTCTGCTAATAAAAGCTACTGGCTGATCCTGACCTTCATCATTCAATTGTGATAACACAGCCCCTACCCCCAACTCAGATGCATCTGTTTGGACAAAGAATTGTTTGGAGTAGTCAGGACTTTGCAGAATGGGAGCAGTGCACATGACCTGCTTCAGGTCATCAAATGCCTTTTGACAGCTGACTGTCCACTGAACTTTCTTTGGCAATCTCTTGGAAGTTAAGTCATTCAAAGGGGTCACTATGGATCCATATCCTTTGACAAACCTCCTATAGTACCCAGTCAGGCCCAAGAAAGCTCTGACCTGAGTCTGGGTGGTTGGAGCAACCCAGTCCATGATGGTCTGGATTTTGCTCTGCAATGGTTGAACCTGGCCTCCACCCACAAGGTGGCCCAGGTATACAACTTGGCGCTGCCCTATCTGGCACTTGGTGGCCTTGATAGTGAGGCCTGCTTTCTGCAGGGCCTCCAAAACATTTCTCAGGTGGACCAGGTGATTCTCCCAGGTGGAGCTAAATACAGCAATATCATCTAGATATGCTGCACTATAGGCTTCCAGGCCTGTAAGGACTTTGTTCACCAACCTTTGAAAAGTGGCAGGTGCATTCTTCAAACCAAAGGGCATCACCACAAATTGGTAGTGCCCACTAGGGGTTGAGAATGCTGTTTTGGCTTTTGCATCTTCAGCTAGTCTGATCTGCCAGTAGCCAGCTGTCAGGTCAAATGTGCTCAGAAACTTGGCTGAGGCCAAAGTATCTATAAGCTCATCTGCCCTAGGGATTGGATGGGCATCAGTCCTAGTGACTGCATTGAGACCTCTGTAGTCCACACAAAACCTCATCTCTCTCTTACCACCCTGGGTGTGAGGTTTAGGTACCAAGACTACTGGACTAGCCCTAGGGCTATCTGAGGGTTCAATCACACCCAAATCCAACATCTTCTGGACTTCAGTCCTGATGCAGTCCCTGACATGGTCAGGTTGCCTGTAAATCTTATTTTTAACAGGCAGACTGTCCCCAGTGTCCACTTCATGAGTGCACCAGGTAGTCTGACTTGGAGTCAGTGAGAACATATGTCTGAACTGGTTGAGAACTTTTTTGCAATCAGTTTGCTGCTGGTCAGTGAGGCTGCCTGCCAAGGCTACACCATCTACTGAACCATCATCAGGGTTCTGTGAGAGCATGTCAGGGAGTGGATCACTCTCTTCCTCCTGTCCCTCATCAGTAGCCATGAGCAAGCCCATGTCTGCCCTGTCAACATATGGTTTGAGCCTGTTGACATGGAGCGCCCTATGGGTGTCAGGATCGGCCGCAGCGTTGCCTACCTCATCCGTCCTGGAACTACACCTCCCATGAGGCCGTTCGGCGAGACGGTACTTAAGGCGTTGCAGCGCACTGGCCGTCGGGCGTAATACTGGTTTGTTTCGTTCTCTCCTTTTCGGCGGAGTGAGAGAGAGCTGTTCGGCGTGCAGGAGCCGTCTCTTGGATGAAGTTTTCTGGCTTGGAGAAGTTGGATTACTCTGGAGCATTCTTGAGGATTATGCGGTAGGAATACCAGGGATGTGGTGGCAACCACATCATATTAGAGGATCCATTCTCGCTGCCCGGCTGGGAGCGTGGAAGTGTCAGGGTATTTTCGGAGCGGAAGGTAGTGGTACGGTTGCCACGCTTTGCCGTGTCCTAGCGCTTGTGCGACTGCCGTTCCCTGTTGTATGCAGCACATAAGAGAGAGGAGGTGGTAACCATAGCGGGCCGCAGTGGTGAGGTTACCACGCGCTACCGTGTATGGCAAAAGGCTGGAGGTGATTTCTGATTGGAGTCACTATTCCTCAGAGCGGACTGTGGTGGTGTGGATAACCACGCTTTACCGAGTCTGTAGGTTATTAGCTGAGACGATATCAGCTTACTGGAATTCACGAGTGAACTATATGGTTATCCATAGCGGATCGCTGTGGTGAATTAACCATGCTTTTCCGTGTATGGTAGGAAATTGGGAAAGGAGTTTGCTATACGGCCATACACCAGAGCGGACGGTAGTGGTAGTGTCACCACACCTTACCGTGTCTGTGAATTCGTTTGAGACTTCGTTTATCATTTGTTCTTTTGGATTCTTATGGGACAGTACAATGGGTTTTATTTCAGCCTACAGCTAAAGAACAGAGGGGCTGCTATCTTCGCTCTCTGTAGTGGGGGCTCGTTCCCTGTGACTTCCGTCTGGGCTTTGCTTAAACGTGGGCACGTTGTCTAGCCTGAGGGATGGTCCAGTGCTTGCACTTTTCAGAAGTATGATTGTGCATATACAAGGTATGGAAAGGGCCTAGTGAGACTATATGAGAGTAGACTGTTGCCTGCTTTGTTTACATCTGTGTCTTTTCTCTTTTCAGGTCCTTTTTCCACCACTGTCCCTTTCCATTCCTTTTCCCTCGCCTGATCGCTCGAGCACCCTGTTTCTATTCAGGGTGTTGGTGATATCAGGAGGTGGACCCTGTCTTACGGCTACTGGATCCTGTGGAGCTTATCCTGACAGAATTACGCACCCACGTATATTGCTCCACCCGGTCCAGGTGTCTTGAGTCATGGCGTCCATGGAAGAGGTCCTTCAGGCATTAGTACTAGTCCAACAGGAATTGGCAGCCTCTAGGGCAGAGACAGCTGCATTAAGGGAGAAAGTGGATAAATTGGCCAGGAATCCCTTTGATGTATCCCCTTCCCCCGCACAGATACAGGTGACGGTACCACCCCCTATACCCTTGGCTAATCCTGAGAGATATGCGGGGGACCCATTGAAAGTGCAAGTGTTTTTGACACAAATCATGTTGCATTTTTCATGCAAACCCGCCTCCTTCCCCAATAACCATTCTCGGGTGGCGTTTGCTATCTCCTACTTGGTTGGTGACGCAGCTAATTGGGCTGTTCCTTTAGTTAGGAATAATGATGCTGTGTTGTCTGACTGGTCGGCTTTTAGAGCGGAATTTGAGAGAGTGTTCGATCGGAGGGCCACTACCTTTAGTGCAGACAGAGAACTACTGGAACTCAAACAAGGCAGAAACGATTTGGTTACGTATCTAACTACTTTTAATCGGCTAGTGGCCGAAACATCTTGGCCCGAGGAGAAGAGAATGTCATTGTTTTACCTGGGATTAAGGGAAGGAATGAAGGACGTCATAGCCCAGATTGATCCACAACCCTCTACCTGTGCAGAGATGATAAACCTGACACTAAGACTAGATGGTAGGATGTCAGAAAGAGGGAGTGAGAAAAAGAAATGGGAGGGGGGATATGTCAGAACAGACAGGATACCCCGTAAACCCGTAGTGCAGTCTGATGTGGGAAACAAACCTATGGAAATTGGAGCTGTCAGAGCCCCGTTAACTAGAGAAGAAAGGGAGAGTAGAAGGGTACAGGGTTTATGCATGTACTGTGGCAAAAAAGGGCACTACGTCAGGGACTGTCCTTTAAAACCCAAGAACGCAGGGACTTGGTCTCGAAATAAGAGGGTGGTGGTATCCACCTCGAGGCCTGCAGATTATACTACAGGAGAAGACAGAGGGGAAGGAGAGGAAGACAAAGGGTTGAAACTCCCCTCGTTGTCGGTCGTGGCATTGCAAGACACTGAGTCACATATAGTGCTCCCTATGAGTCTTGAGAGTAATCTGCAGTTCCATCAGGTACAGGTTATGATAGACTCGGGGGCAACAGGTAATTTCATCGACAGTGGGTTGGTTACGAGTCTTGCCTTAAACCGGGTGACTAGGGGGATTCCCGAAGAGGTGTTGGCTGTGGATGGCCAACCATTAAAGTCCGGTCTCATCAAGGAACAAACAGAAGTTGTAGGGTTGACTGTTTCTGTTGGGAACGGTAAGCATAGGGATGAGTTATCCTTAAACATCATTGATGCACCCCAGTATGAAGTGATTTTGGGTATGCCTTGGCTGTGTCACCACAACCCAACTATAGATTGGAAGACCAAGACACTACAGTTTCTTTCTGAAGAATGCCAGGGTCACCTAGTACAGAGTCTACCCACGCAGGCAACTGCTTTGACGAATCCTTTTCTGGTAGCTACTGCAGTTGAAAAGGAGGTTGTGTTACCGGTGGAATATCAACAGTACAGGGAAGTTTTTAGTGAAACTAAGGCAGAACAGTTACCCCCTCACAGAGAATATGATTGCCGCATAGATCTGGTAGAAGGGGCTACCATCCCTGCATGTCGGGTGTATGCGTTGTCGGTGCCCGAGACGCGACACCTGAAGGAATACTTGGATCACTATCTGGGAATAGGGTTTATCCGTCCATCCCGTTCACCTGCGGCTTCACCCCTGTTTTTCATAGCTAAAGCCAACGGAGATTTGAGGGCCTGTGTGGACTATCGTCTGCTAAATAAGAACACGGTGAGGAATCGGTACCCCTTACCGCTCATATCTGTGTTACTAGACCAGGTGAGGGATGCCCAAATCTACACCAGATTGGATTTAAGGGGGCGTACCATTTAGTGCGGGTTCGCGACGGGGATGAATGGAAAACTGCCTTCAAGACTCGTTATGGGTTATATGAGTACACTGTTATGCCGTTCGGTCTCTGCAATGCCCCGGCGGCCTTTCAGTATTTCCTTAACGATGTCTTGAATGAGTTTGTGTACCTTTTTGTAGTGGTGTATATTGATGACATCCTTATTTATTCTGGGGATGCTGAGGTGCACGCGGGACAAGTTATCAGGGTGTTGCAGAAATTGAGGGATCATAATTTGTATTGCAAACTGAGTAAGTGCGAGTTTGGGGTGAGAGAGGTGGAATTTCTTGGTGTGATGCTTTGCCCGGAAGGATTGCATATGTCAGAGCGAAAAGTGCAAGCAGTTCAGGACTGGCCAACCCCAAAGAATATGAAGGACATACAATGCTTCTTGGGGTTTGCTAATTATTATCGAAGGTTTATCCTTCATTTTTCCCAGGTAGCTGTTCCTCTGTCACGATTACTCAGGAAGGGAGTGTCTTTTCGGTGGTCTCAGGAGGCCGAGGATGCCTTTTTGAACCTAAAAAAGGCCTTCACCACAGCTCCTGTACTGGCCTATCCTAAACCAGAGTACCCATTCGTGGTGGAAGCAGATGCCTCAGATGAAGCTATCGGAGCCATATTGTCACAGAGAGATCAAGCTACCGGTCAACTCCATCCTGTAGCCTACCTATCAAAAAAGTTGAGCTCAGCGGAAAAGAACTACACCATCGCTGAGAAAGAACTACTGGCAATAAAAAGAGCATTTCAGGAATGGAGACACTATCTGTGGGGGCTAGTTATCCAGTCACGGTATATTCAGACCACCGGAATCTTCAATATATGAAGTCCGCTCGGCATCTGTCACAGCGTCAAATGAGATGGATGCTGTTTTTGCCGAATATGATTTCATCATTACCTTCAGGCCTGGGGTTGAGAATCATAAGGCCGACTCTCTGTCCAGGCAAGAAGTGAGGGAGGATTCCAACGATGCCCGGGCTCTAGGGGCCATTATAGACCCCTCGAAAGTGGTCTGTGCTGTCCGAGCAGATCAGTTTCTGGAAGAAATAAGACGTCAAAAGACAAAAACAGAGTGGGAAACTTGGGCAACCCAAGACACAGAGCTTACAGTGAAACAGGGGCTGCCCTTCTATAAAACAAATCTTTATCTACCCACTAAAGACCTACAGAAGAAAGCTTTTAGTTGGTGTCATGCATCCCTTTTGGCAGGACATCCTGGAGTACGTAAAACCCTTCAGTTACTTCAACGACACTTCTGGTGGAGTACGGTACGGGCCGACGTGTCGGCCTGGGTAGCGCGTTGTGAAGACTGCGCTAGAGCCAAAAATGAAAACACTCAAAGGAAAGGGAAGCTGATACCGATGCCCACCCCGCAGAGACCCTGGCAGAACATCAGTCTGGATTTCGTCACGGGGCTACCTCAAGACCAGGGAAGTTCGGCCATCTTGGTAGTCATAGATAGTCTTACCAAGATGGGACATTTCATTCCTTGCACGAATCTTCCTACAGCAGGTCAGACTGCCCAGTTGTTGCTAAACAGTATCATTCGTCTCCATGGGGTGCCCGAAGTGATCATATCGGACAGAGATCCCCAGTTTATCGCCAGGTTCTGGAAGTTGTGGTGCCGAGCTTTACAAATCGAGTCTACTCTTTCCACAAGTTTCCATCCACAAACGGATGGGCAGACGGAAAGATTAAATCAGACCTTGAAGAAATATCTTCGGTGTTACGCCAAGGAAGCCCAAGAGTCATGGGTGTCGCTACTGTGGATGGCTGAACTAGCCTACAATAATGCATGGCACAGTTCTGTGGGAATCTCCCCTTTTCGTGCCAACTATGGGTACGATGCCAGAATACTCCCCGTTAGTATCCCTGAGGAGGTTGTCAACCAGCCCACAGTCTTGGAGCGGGTGAGGAAGCTCCACATATTACAGAGGAAAGTCCGTGAGCAGTTGATGAGGGCTAAGCAGGAGTACAAGAAGTGGGAAGATAGACACTGGCAGGTGGGGCCTCAATACCAAGTGGGTGACCGAGTGTGGTTGTCCACCAAGAACATTCATTTCAAGCTGCGCAGTGTGTTTCACCCTCGGTTCATCGGCCCTTACACGATTGTGAAACGGATCAATCCTGTCGCTTTCAAGCTAAAATTGCCGGGTACACTCAGAATCCACCCAGTGTTTCACTGCAATCTCCTGAAGCCTGCCCTGTCGGCACGCAGACGTGCTCCCCCTCCTGTGGTGTGTGATGGTGGCCTTGAATACGTGGTGAAATGCATTCGGGATTCCAGGTGGAGACGGGGTGTTCTGTGGTATCTGGTCTCCTGGAAGGGGTATTCGGCAGAGGACGATTCCTGGGAACCATGGCAGAATGTACATGCCCCTGTGGCGGTTCGTTCCTTTCATCGTCGATTTCCGTCTAAACCTGGGCCAAGGAGGCGCTAGGGGGGGGGCCTACTGTCAGGATCGGCCGTAGCGGCGCCTACCTCATCCGTCCTGGAACTACACCTCCCATGAGGCCGTTTGGCGAGATGGTACTTAAGGCGTTGCAGCGCACTGGCCGTCGTGCGTAATACTGGTTTGTTTCGTTCTCTCCTTTTCGGCGGAGTGAGAGAGAGCTGTTCGGCGTGCTGGAGCCGTCTCTTGGATGAAGTTTTTTGGCTTGGAGAAGTTGGATTACGCTGGAGCATTCTTGAGGATTATGCGGTAGGAATACCAGGGATGTGGTGGCAACCACATCATATTAGAGGATCCATTCTCGCTGCCCGGCTGGGAGCGTGGAAGTGTCAGGGTATTTTCGGAGTGGAAGGTAGTGGTACGGTTGCCACGCTTTGCCATGTCCTAGCGCTTGTGCGACTGCCGTTCCCTGTTGTATGCTGCACATAAGAGAGAGGAGGTGGTAACCATAGCGGGCCGCAGTGGTGAGGTTACCACGCGCTACCGTGTATGGCAAAAGGCTGGAGGTGATTTCTGATTGGAGTCACTATTCCTCAGAGCGGACTGTGGTGGTGTGGATAACCACGCTTTACCGAGTCTGTAGGTTATTAGCTGAGACGATATCAGCTTACTGGAATTCACGAGTGAACTATATGGTTATCCATAGCGGATCGCTGTGGTGAATTAACCACGCTTTTCCGTGTATGGTAGGAAATTGGGAAAGGAGTTTGCTATACGGCCATACACCAGAGCGGACGGTAGTGGTAGTGTCACCACACCTTACCGTGTCTGTGAATTCGTTTGAGACTTCGTTTATCATTTGTTCTTTTGGATTCTTATGGGACAGTACAATGGGTTTTATTTCAGCCTACAGCTGAAGAACAGAGGGGCTGCTATCTTCGCTCTCTGTAGTGGGGGCTCGTTCCCTGTGACTTCCGTCTGGGCTTTGCTTAAACCTGGGCACGTTGTCTAGCCTGAGGGATGGTCCAGTGCTTGCACTTTTCAGAAGTATGATTGTGCATATACAAGGTATGGAAAGGGCCTAGTGAGACTATATGAGAGTAGACTGTTGCCTGCTTTGTTTACATCTGTGTCTTTTCTCTTTTCAGGTCCTTTTTCCACCGCTGTCCCTTTCCATTCCTTTTCCCTCGCCTGATCGCTCGAGCACCCTGTATCTATTCAGGGTGTTGGTGATATCAGGAGGTGGACCCTGTCTTACGGCTACTGGATCCTGTGGAGCTTATCCTGACAGAATTACGCACCCACGTATATTGCTCCACCCGGTCCAGGTGTCTTGAGTCATGGCGTCCATGGAAGAGGTCCTTCAGGCATTAGTACTAGTCCAACAGGAATTGGCAGCCTCTAGGGCAGAGACAGCTGCATTAAGGGAGAAAGTGGATAAATTGGCCAGGAATCCCTTTGATGTATCCCCTTCCCCCGCACAGATACAGGTGACGGTACCACCCCCTATACCCTTGGCTAATCCTGAGAGATATGCGGGGGACCCATTGAAAGTGCAAGTGTTTTTGACACAAATCATGTTGCATTTTTCATGCAAACCCGCCTCCTTCCCCAATAACCATTCTCGGGTGGCGTTTGCTATCTCCTACTTGGTTGGTGACGCAGCTAATTGGGCTGTTCCTTTAGTTAGGAATAATGATGCTGTGTTGTCTGACTGGTCGGCTTTTAGAGCGGAATTTGAGAGAGTGTTCGATCGGAGGGCCACTACCTTTAGTGCAGACAGAGAACTACTGGAACTCAAACAAGGCAGAAACGATTTGGTTACGTATCTAACTACTTTTAATCGGCTAGTGGCCGAAACATCTTGGCCCGAGGAGAAGAAAATGTCATTGTTTTACCAGGGATTAAGGGAAGGAATGAAGGACGTCATAGCCCAGATTGATCCACAACCCTCTACCTGTGCAGAGATGATAAACCTGACACTAAGACTAGATGGTAGGATGTCGGAAAGAGGGAGTGAGAAAAAGAAATGGGAGGGGGGATATGTCAGAACAGACAGGATACCCTGTAAACCCGTAGTGCAGTCTGATGTGGGAAACAAACCTATGGAAATTGGAGCTGTCAGAGCCCCGTTAACTAGAGAAGAAAGGGAGAGTAGAAGGGTACAGGGTTTATGCATGTACTGTGGCAAAAAAGGGCACTACGTCAGGGACTGTCCTTTAAAACCCAAGAACGCAGGGACTTGGTCTCGAAATAAGAGGGTGGTGGTATCCACCTCGAGGCCTGCAGATTATACTACAGGAGAAGACAGAGGGGAAGGAGAGGAAGACAAAGGGTTGAAACTCCCCTCGTTGTCGGTCGTGGCATTGCAAGACACTGAGTCACATATAGTGCCCCCTATGAGTCTTGAGAGTAATCTGCAGTTCCATCAGGTACAGGTTATGATAGACTCGGGGGCAACAGGTAATTTCATCGACAGTGGGTTGGTTACGAGTCTTGCCTTAAACCGGGTGACTAGGGGATTCCCGAAGAGGTGTTGGCTGTGGATGGCCAACCATTAAAGTCCGGTCTCATCACGGAACAAACAGAAGTTGTAGGGTTGACTGTTTCTGTTGGGAACGGTAAGCATAGGGATGAGTTATCCTTAAACATCATTGATGCACCCCAGTATGAAGTGATTTTGGGTATGCCTTGGCTGTGTCACCACAACCCAACTATAGATTGGAAGACCAAGACACTACAGTTTCTTTCTGAAGAATGCCAGGGTCACCTAGTACAGAGTCTACCCACGCAGGCAACTGCTTTGACGAATCCTTTTCTGGTAGCTACTGCAGTTGAAAAGGAGGTTGTGTTACCGGTGGAATATCAACAGTACAGGGACGTTTTTAGTGAAACTAAGGCAGAACAGTTACCCCCTCACAGAAAATATGATTGCCGCATAGATCTGGTAGAAGGGGCTACCATCCCTGCATGTCGGGTGTATGCGTTGTCGGTGCCCGAGACGCGACACCTGAAGGAATACTTGGATCACTATCTGGGAATAGGGTTTATCCGTCCATCCCGTTCACCTGCGGCTTCACCCCTGTTTTTCATAGCTAAAGCCAACGGAGATTTGAGGGCCTGTGTGGACTATCGTCTGCTAAATAAGAACACGGTGAGGAATCGGTACCCCTTACCGCTCATATCTGTGTTACTAGACCAGGTGAGGGATGCCCAAATCTACACCAGATTGGATTTAAGGGGGGCGTACCATTTAGTGCGGGTTCGCGACGGGGATGAATGGAAAACTGCCTTCAAGACTCGTTATGGGTTATATGAGTACACTGTTATGCCGTTCGGTCTCTGCAATGCCCCGGCGGCCTTTCAGTATTTCCTTAACGATGTCTTGAAGGAGTTTGTGGACCTTTTTGTAGTGGTGTATATTGATGACATTCTTATTTATTCTGGGGATGCTGAGGTGCACGCGGGACAAGTTATCAGGGTGTTGCAGAAATTGAGGGATCATAATTTGTATTGCAAACTGAGTAAGTGCGAGTTTGGGGTGAGAGAGGTGGAATTTCTTGGTGTGATGCTTTGCCCGGAAGCATTGCATATGTCAGAGCGAAAAGTGCAAGCAGTTCAGGACTGGCCAACCCCAAAGAATATGAAGGACATACAATGCTTCTTGGGGTTTGCTAATTATTATCGAAGGTTTATCCTTCATTTTTCCCAGGTAGCTGTTCCTCTGTCACGATTACTCAGGAAGGGAGTGTCTTTTCGGTGGTCTCAGGAGGCCGAGGATGCCTTTTTGTACCTAAAAAAGGCCTTCACCACAGCTCCTGTACTGGCCCATCCTAAACCAGAGTACCCATTCGTGGTGGAAGCAGATGCCTCAGATGAAGCTATCGGAGCCATATTGTCACAGAGAGATCAAGCTACCGGTCAACTCCATCCTGTAGCCTACCTATCAAAAAAGTTGAGCTCAGCGGAAAAGAACTACACCATCGCTGAGAAAGAACTACTGGCAATAAAAAGAGCATTTCAGGAATGGAGACACTATCTGTGGGGGGCTAGTTATCCAGTCACGGTATATTCAGACCACCGGAATCTTCAATATATGAAGTCCGCTCGGCATCTGTCACAGCGTCAAATGAGATGGATGCTGTTTTTTGCCGAATATGATTTCATCATTACCTTCAGGCCTGGGGTTGAGAATCGTAAGGCCGACTCTCTGTCCAGGCAAGAAGTGAGGGAGGATTCCAACGATGCCCGGGCTCTAGGGGCCATTATAGACCCCTCGAAAGTGGTCTGTGCTGTCCGAGCAGATCAGTTTCTGGAAGAAGTAAGACGTCAAAAGACAAAAACAGAGTGGGAAACTTGGGCAACCCAAGACACAGAGCGTACAGTGAAACAGGGGCTGCCCTTCTATAAAACAAATCTTTATCTACCCACTAAAGACCTACAGAAGAAAGCTTTTAGTTGGTGTCATGCATCCCTTTTGGCAGGACATCCTGGAGTACGTAAAACCCTTCAGTTACTTCAACGACACTTCTGGTGGAGTACGGTACGGGCCGACGTGTCGGCCTGGGTAGCGCGTTGTGAAGACTGCGCTAGAGCCAAAAATGAAAACACTCAAAGGAAAGGGAAGCTGATACCGATGCCCACCCCGCAGAGACCCTGGCAGAACATCAGTCTGGATTTCGTCACAGGGCTACCTCAAGACCAGGGAAGTTCGGCCATCTTGGTAGTCATAGATAGTCTTACCAAGATGGGACATTTCATTCCTTGCACGAATCTTCCTACAGCATGTCAGACTGCCCAGTTGTTGCTAAACAGTATCATTCGTCTCCATGGGGTGCCCGAAGTGATCGTATCGGACAGAGATCCCCAGTTTATCGCCAGGTTCTGGAAGTTGTGGTGCCGAGCTTTACAAATCGAGTCTACTCTTTCCACAAGTTTCCATCCACAAACGGATGGGCAGACGGAAAGATTAAATCAGACCTTGAAGAAATATCTTCGGTGTTACGCCAAGGAAGCCCAAGAGTCATGGGTGTCGCTACTGTGGATGGCTGAACTAGCCTACAATAATGCATGGCACAGTTCTGTGGGAATCTCCCCTTTTCGTGCCAACTATGGGTACGATGCCAGAATACTCCCCGTTAGTATCCCTGAGGAGGTTGTCAACCAGCCCACAGTCTTGGAGCGGGTGAGGAAGCTCCACATATTGCAGAGGAAAGTCCGTGAGCAGTTGATGAGGGCTAAGCAGGAGTACAAGAAGTGGGAAGATAGACACCGGCAGGTGGGGCCTCAATACCAAGTGGGTGACCGAGAGTGGTTGTCCACCAAGAACATTCATTTCAAGCTGCGCAGTGTGTTTCACCCTCGGTTCATCGGCCCTTACACGATTGTGAAACGGATCAATCCTGTCGCTTTCAAGCTAAAATTGCCGGGTACACTCAGAATCCACCCAGTGTTTCACTGCAATCTCCTGAAGCCTGCCCTGTCGGCACGCAGACGTGCTCCCCCTCCTGTGGTGTGTGATGGTGGCCTTGAATACGTGGTGAAATGCATTCGGGATTCCAGGTGGAGATGGGGTGTTCTGTGGTATCTGGTCTCCTGGAAGGGGTATTCGGCAGAGGACGATTCCTGGGAACCATGGCGGAATGTACATGCCCCTGTGGCGGTTCGTTCCTTTCATCGTCGATTTCCGTCTAAACCTGGGCCTAGGAGGCGCTAGGGGGGGGGGGGGCCTACTGTCAGGATCGGCCGTAGCGGCGCCTACCTCATCCGTCCTGGAACTACACCTCCCATGAGGCCGTTCGGCGAGACGGTACTTAAGGCGTTGCAGCGCACTGGCCGTCGTGCGTAATACTGGTTTGTTTCGTTCTCTCCTTTTCGGCGGAGTGAGAGAGAGCTGTTCGGCGTGCAGGAGCCGTCTCTTGGATTAAGTTTTTTGGCTTGGAGAAGTTGGATTACGCTGGAGCATTCTTGAGGATTATGCGGTAGGAATACCAGGGATGTGGTGGCAACCACATCATATTAGAGGATCCATTCTCGCTGCCCGGCTGGGAGCGTGGAAGTGTCAGGGTATTTTCGGAGCGGAAGGTAGTGGTACGGTTGCCACGCTTTGCCGTGTCCTAGCGCTTGTGCGACTGCCGTTCCCTGTTGTATGCAGCACATAAGAGAGAGGAGGTGGTAACCATAGCGGGCCGCAGTGGTGAGGTTACCACGCGCTACCGTGTATGGCAAAAGGCTGGAGGTGATTTCTGATTGGAGTCACTATTCCTCAGAGCGGACTGTGGTGGTGTGGATAACCACGCTTTACCGAGTCTGTAGGTTATTAGCTGAGACGATATCAGCTTACTGGAATTCACGAGTGAACTATATGGTTATCCATAGCGGATCGCTGTGGTGAATTAACCACGCTTTTCCGTGTATGGTAGGAAATTGGGAAAGGAGTTTGCTATACGGCCATACACCAGAGCGGACGGTAGTGGTAGTGTCACCACACCTTACCGTGTCTGTGAATTCGTTTGAGACTTCGTTTATCATTTGTTCTTTTGGATTCTTATGGGACAGTACAATGGGTTTTATTTCAGCCTACAGCTGAAGAACAGAGGGGCTGCTATCTTCGCTCTCTGTAGTGGGGGCTCGTTCCCTGTGACTTCCGTCTGGGCTTTGCTTAAACGTGGGCACGTTGTCTAGCCTGAGGGATGGTCCAGTGCTTGCACTTTTCAGAAGTATGATTGTGCATCTACAAGGTATGGAAAGGGCCTAGTGAGACTATATGAGAGTAGACTGTTGCCTGCTTTGTTTACATCTGTGTCTTTTCTCTTTTCAGGTCCTTTTTCCACCGCTGTCCCTTTCCATTCCTTTTCCCTCGCCTGATCGCTCGAGCACCCTGTTTCTATTCAGGGTGTTGGTGATATCAGGAGGTGGACCCTGTCTTACGGCTACTGGATCCTGTGGAGCTTATCCTGACAATGGGGGCTCCTGGGAGTTCCAAGGTCCACCAGGTAAGTAACCTCTCCCTTTTGCTCAATAATTGTATGAGGGCCACTCCACTTGTCTTGGAGGGCTGCTGGGGCCACAGGCTCCAACACCCATACTTTCTGTCCTGGCTGATAAACAGTCAACACAGCCTTTTGGTCATGCCAGGCCTTTTGCAATTCCTGGCTAGCCTCAAGGTTTTTAGTTGCCTTCTTCGTGTACTCAGCCATCCTAGAGCGGAGACCAATTTCATAGTCCACAATATCCTGTTTAGGGGGTTTGAGAGGTAACTCCCATCCCTCCTTCACTAGACACAATGGACCCCTAACTGGATGTCCAAACAGAAGCTCAAATGGGCTGTAACCAACCCCCTTCTGTGGAACCTCTCTGTAGGCAAAGAGAAGGCAGGGCAAAAGTATGTCCCATCTGCGCCTACGCTTTTCTGGGAGACCTTTAATCATGCCCTTTAAGGTTTTGTTGAACCTTTCAACTAAACCATTGTATTGTGGGTGATAAGGGGTGGTAAATTTGTAATTTACACCACACTCCTTCCACATAGCAGTTAAGTAACTAGACATGAAGTTGGCACCTCTGTCTGATACTACCTCCTTAGGAAAACCCACCCTGGAAAAGATTCCCAGGAGGGCCCTTGCCACCACAGGAGCTGTGGTAGTTCTAAGGGGAATTGCCTCTGGATACCTAGTGGCATGGTCCACCACCACCAGTATAAATATGTGCCCAGATGCAGTTTGAGGATCTAGGGGACCAACAATGTCAATCCCTACCCTCTCAAAGGGAACCCCCACCACAGGTAGTGGTATCAGGGGGGCCTTTGTAGTGCTACCTGCCTTACCACTGGCTTGGCAGGTGACACAGGAGCGACAAAACTCTTTGGTGTCTTCAGACATATGAGGCCAATGAAAGTGAGGGACAATCCTGTCCCAAGTCTTATTTTTGCCTAGGTGACCTGCTAATGGGATATCATGTGCTAGTGTCAATAGGAAGCTCCTAAACTTCAGAGGTATAACCAACCTCCTGGTGGCTCCAGGCTTGGGGTCTCGACACTCGGAGTAAAGGAGTCCATCATCCCAGTAGATCCTATGGGACCCACTAGCACTCCCAGCAGCCTCAGCAGCAGCTTGCTGTCTGAGGGGTTCAAGAGAGGGGCAGCTCAGTTGCTCCTGGCTCAGATCTGCCCTGGAAGGGCCCCTTGCCCCCAAGAACTCAACCTGATCAGGTTCAAGCTCATCTGGGACAGTTCCTTCTTCAGGACTAAGATCAGCTCCCTCAAGAGACTGAACTGGATTCTGAGGCAGGGGGGAAGACACTGCCTTAACCCTACTGCTCCTCCTCTTGGAAGGTGCCTGGTCGATTTTTCCAGGATCCAGGACCTGTTCAGTGTTAGACATTTTTGCCTGTGACCTGGTCATAGCAAACACATCTGCAGGGATACCCAACATTTCTGCATGAGTCCTGAGTTCCACTTCAGCCCAAGCTGAAGTTTCTAAATCATTGCCCAACAAGCATTCAACAGGGAGGTCTGCACTTACCACAACCTTTTTAGGGCCAGTTACCCCTCCCCAGGAGAAATTAACAACTGCCAAGGAATGGTCTGTCCTGACTTTGCTAGCATTGGTCACTTGGTACATCTCACCAAGTATGATTTGCTCAGGAGCCACAAGATCTTTTGTCACCATTGTGACACTTGCTCCTGTGTCCCTGAATGCCAAGGCCTCCTTTCCATTGATTATAGGCTGTTGTCTGTATTTGCCCAGATTACTGGGGCTTACAAATAAGGAGGCCATATCCATGCCTCCATCACAGATCAACATAGCCTGAGTTGGAACTCTGACTAGGCCAGAGTCCATCTCAAATCCCAGGGTTAACCCTACTACACCCTTATTTGGAACACCACCACTTGGAGCTGAACTAGGGGGAACAGTTGCCTTAGGGGCAGTGGTGGTTGGAGTGGAGTCCTTGGACTTGTTACAATCACTTGTCCAATGGGTCTTCTGTTTACAGATTTGACACCATGGCTTCTTCTTGCCTTTACCTTGGATGGTTTGTGACTCCCCACCAGATGTAGATTTTTGGGGCCCTTGAGAAGACTTCTGGTCTTTACCCTTCTCCCCACCCTTATCAGAGTTTTTAGAATCCTGCTTCTTGGAGTCACCACCTTGGTTCTGAACCTTCTGCCTCGCCCTGGTTCTGACCCATTTGTCTGCCTTCTGGCCCAATTCTTGGGGAGAGGTCAGATCAGAGTCCACCAGGTACTGATGCAACAGTTGATTTTGACAGTTATTAAGGATCTGCTCTCTCATGATTAAATTATACAATCCTTTGAAATCACACACCTTACTGCCAAGTAACCAGCCTTCCAGAGCCTTAGTAGCACAATCAACAAAGTCAACCCAGTCCTGAGTCTGTGCCTTTTGGGTGTCTCTGAACTTTAACCTGTATTGTTCAGTGGTTAGGCCAAACCCATCAATCAGAGCACTCTTCAGGGCTTTGTAATTATCAGCATCCTCTTCTTTTACAGTGAGGAGCTTGTCTCTACCTTTGTCTGCAAAGGAGAGCCACAAGATTGCTGCCCACTGCACCTTACAGGCCCTCTCCAGTGCAGTTATCCATTTGTGGATGTCATCCCCACTCTGGTAGGGAGGGACAATCTTGTTCAGGTTCTTATGGTCATGAGTATGTTCTCTACCTCTAGGGACACTGTGACTGCCACCATGGGGCTCTAGCCCCAACTTCTGAGAAGCTCTCTGAAGCTCCAGGGATTCCCTATCTAAGGCCAATTTCTCTCTCTTGATTCTGAGCTTAGCTCTCTCAAACTCAAGCAGTTGGCATTTCTTCTCATAAGAGGATTCCCTTTTATGAGAAGCAGAGGTCCCTACAGAAGTACCAGAATGATCAGATTCCTGAGAAGGAGATCTTGATCTTCTTGGTAGACTGTTAACCCTTCCTGGGGGAGTAAAGAGAGGGCCATTGAGGCCTTCCTCACCTGAAGGAAGAATTGGATTGTCCAGGTTAGGATCATCTTGATCCCCCTGGTCAGCATTGGAGTCCAGGTCATAGAAGTTTTCACTTCCTGGCCTTTCTTCCTCTGCTGCCCCACCCAACTTGCCTGCCTCATCAGACCCTGGGGTCTTTCTGAGGTCATCTAACAGCAAAGCCTCTATGAGGCGTTGAGTGCTTGCATGTCTCCCTGTCTTCAGTTTCCTAGATGTACACATATTTCTCAATTCTTGGAATGTGAGATTGTCATACCTAGTTGGCAAGGAGTCACTGACTTCAGGCCTTGAAGACATTCTAGTGTGGTGTGGTGTATGCACCTACCTACTCTAGTGGGAACTGAGACTCTCTTGAGTTGGAGAAAGGGTGGGCTAGACCCTTGGCTACCCAACTCCAAGTTCAGTTGAATTTACTTTATTCTAGACTTGATTTATATGTACCTAAGTACCTTTAGTGGTTTTCAGTTAGTCACTCACTGAGATTATCTGGTAAAACAATAGCAAGCTTGAATCCCACCGCTGCCACCAATGTGAGAAGTTGGCCTGGTATATGCTGTCCACTAATTAAAGTGGGCACCTTGCACCAGTCCAAACGACCCTTATTGATGATTAGGTTAAAGACAACCTTTATAGAAAGCTATCCTAGTGGTAGCTGTGGAGAGCAGCCTTCAGGCTAAGTCTTGAAGGAATGTAAAGCAGCTTGTTTTACCAGTCTATAACCTCTTGAATGACCAAATGAAAGGAGAACCACACCAGATATATATAAAATATATGTATTTATTACTAAACACTCTCTACTAACCTCTTTATGAGATTAGAGAACAAGGCACACAATATTACAGTACTAGAACGACAGTAAATAGCACAATACACAGTGGGCTTCAGGGGAGACCAAACCATATATTAAGAAAGTGGTATAACAACCACGACTTGACTAGACACAGTGCCTAGAGCACGTAGAATCGCTGGCACCCCAAGGAACCACCCAAGGTAGTGACACAGGGGACCCATGGAGGACGGGTGCAGTGTGGGAACACAGATGCGAGCTCCGTACAACTCTATGGGAAAGCCGCGGTTGGAATTTTAAAGTTTAAGGACACTTAGGAGAGGACTTCAAGCAAACCCAGCTAAACATAGAAGGTTCTAAGGCCAGCACAATTGAGAGTACCAAGGTACCCGTGTTACCTATCCCAGAGGAGCCGGGTGCATAGGGGTCAAGTGGTGTCGGAAACCCTCGTTGTTTTCAATGGCGTGATGTGAGAAAGTACTGCTGCCGTGGAGAAGAAAAGTGTCCGGTGTTATCCAAGCCTGGATCGGAGATGTGAAGAACCTGAAAGCAGAGGGGACAAAGTCTAGGTCACTTCACGTGACCAGGAGCGGAGCAATCGAATGCCCACCGATGTCGGGTGCTTCAGGTGCGAAGAGGTGAAGCTTGACTCTGCAGCCACGGGGACCAGGAGACACCGACGACATCCAGGATCCACAGGCGAGCTGTCCCACAAAGGATGTCAAGCGCTGAGGGGTCAGTTTCCGGATTGGAGACCAACAAGCCTTGGCAACTGCAACCCACATGGTCAGAGTAATGATGCTTCTGTGAGGACCAGCAAGATCCTGGGGACTCCCCAAGCAATGGAGAGTCAGGGCACATCTGGAGCAATCAAGGAAGCCCACTGAAAGTTAAAGTTGCCTTCTCAGGGACCCACAGGTCAACAGACCAGGGATCGCGAAGGGACCTCGAGAGGAATCACACAATACCAGCCCACGGAACACTCGTAGAGTGTAGGCCAATAATCTTCGGTGGAAACACTGCTCGGGGCTTGGACTACAAGTAGCCCAAAGCACAGCCTCAGGGATTGCCTAAAAGCATATGCTGCTGCAAATGTGCATGGTGTCCAGGGGTTCAGGTTGCACGGTCCCCACGAGGGCTGCGGGTCTCAGGTTTGCTGAGAGCACTAGTCGGCCTTGGGGAAGCTTGGGCACCCACCTCCTGTGTTGCAAAATCTTCGGAGTCCGTCGGGAGCTGCGTAGATGCAAACTGGTCAGATGCGTTGAGGTGCCTGCGTTGCAGGGGAGTAACTCCTTTACTCAAAGGGAGATTCTTCAGTCGTCCAGCAAAGCGTAGATCGTCGAAGGTTACTTGGTTCCTGTAGCAGAGTTTAGTCCAGGTAATATCCAAAGTCCTGTAGTCAGGGTTCCTACTTTATACCCAAGGAAGGGGTGGGACAAACTCTGGGGACTCACCTATGGGAGGGTCAGGACAGAGGGGTGGCTACACCCATGTCCTTTGTCCAGTTTCGCGCCAGAGCAGGGGCTGGTAGCCCCTGCAACCGGTTTGAGCTGGACTATGCACAGGGACACCAAATGTGCCCCCAGTGCAGACATCAAACTACTCTGAGAGTGCACCCACCCAGCCCCAATACACTAAAGCCTGTCTGGGAGGTGGTCACACCTCCCTGTGACAGGAAACCTATTGTCAAGCCTTCCCCTGCCGGAGTTTCATCCAGCAGCAGGAGGGCAGACTCGTGTCTGTGGCTGGCAGCATCCATTTTGTGATGCCAGGGCTCTGTAAAGCTGGTACCGGGTGTACCGGTGCTATCATATTTCTCCCTCTAGGAGGGAGGAATCATACCTCCCACACCAGTTACTGGTGTGGAGGTATGATTCCAAGGTGTTTGACACCAAACACAACATAATTCCTTGCAGCCATTTTAAAGTTAGCATTTACCGCGAGGTTATAATGCACTTAAGAGTATATGGTTGGCTGCATCACAGACAACCCCGGAATAGTGGTTCCGAAGGCTGCAGAGGGGCTCTGCTCATGCATGGGCACCCTCTCACATAAAACCCAGCACCCTGCCTTCAGGATTGATAAGGCCTGCCATAGGGGAGACTGATAGGCTTATATGTGCAGTGATTAGGATAGATATAGTGAACCTATATCTAAGGAAGGGGTGCATGCACCACCTTACACAGGCTGCAGTAGCAGACCTGTTGTGTCATTTTGAATGGCCTCTCAGGGGTGGCATAATACATGCTGCAGCCTCTGGGAGGCCTCTGGTGTACCTATGCCCTGGGTACATAGTATACCATATACTAGGGACTCATAAGGGTACCCCAGAATCCAATCTGGAGTGTACCTAAAGCACATGCAATCAATTTAGAGGAGAAAGCAGATAGACTGGGGTCCTGAATAGCAGGATCCCAGTCAGACTAAGTCGAAAACTGTGAAACATCAGCAAAAAGTGGGGGTAACTATAAGAAGCAGATCCTACTCTCCTACATATCATATGTATGTTTTATTGTGGTACTGTGGCTTTTATCGTGATTAATATTTTATGGTTGGCACTGGTATTGATAGTGGCCGGGTGAAAAGCAGCTGCAGCCCGTGCAGGTAAGAGCGTTGGGGCCGGGTGGTGGGGGGGGGGGGGGATTTCGACAGACGACGACAAGGGAAGATTTATTATTTATTTAAATTTCCCTCATGGTCGTCTGTCGAATCCCCCCAACCATGCCCTGCTGCCCCACTGCTCTTACCTGCACGGGCTGCGGCTGGTGAAAAGCATTACACTGGTGGCACAGGCAATAAATATGACTGGTTAACAAGGTATGCACTGGTGGTACTCCACTGATCGGATAGGGTTATAGGAGTTTCATGGTTACCAACCAAGTTACTAAGAATTGCACTGCTGGCACTGATGCTGAATGTGTTCACAAGGTGTGCCGTAGTGCTGCTGAGCACCTAGTGACTGAGAGACTACATCTTGCACTGGTGGGTTTGACAATGACTGTAACTGAGTTACTAAGGCTTGAGCTGTAGTACTGGCACTAATAGTGACCGAGATGTAAAACTTACGTTGGTGGTATCGGCACTGATAGCGGAAGAGTTATTTGATTTTGAACTGGTAGGACTGAGCATTGATAGTAAGTCTTGTTCTGTGACACCAATGGTGACCAAGCTACTAGCACTGAAGGTAGCTGAGTTACTAATCGTGACTGAGATGTTGTAACTTATGCTGGCGGGACTGAGCACTGATAGTAAAGCTTGCACTGTGACACCAATAGTGAAAAAGTTGCCAAGGCATATATTGTGCTACTAGCACTGATGGCACCGAGTTACTGTTAGTGAATGAGATGTTGTGACTTTGCTGGCGGCACTGAGAGTAAAACTTGGATTGTGGTGCTGCAACTGACAGTGACTGCTTTACTAAAGCTTGAACAGGCGGTACAGGCTAAAGATTAAAACAAGTTACTAAAGCCTTCACGGTGGTCCTGGCATTGATAGTGACTTAGTTACCAATGGTTGTACTTTTGGGATGCTTTGCATAGGGACTGAGCTGTTGTATCTCCCACTCTTTGCATGTATATTAGGTCACAAATAACTCGTGTGACATTTGCACTGAATGTAGCCTTTGTGGACTTCTTGCATTGTTCCTTTTTCTTCATTTAGTTCTGTCCAAGATTGCCAAAACAATCTGCATATTTCCTCAATTTGTGCATCTTATGATGACTCAAATGTTCACACTTTAATTTCAGCTTGCTATGCTTCAAGGAAGCAGCTCAGTTTGCCTCTGTTGTGAAATTTCCCTTGACTTTTCGTGCTTGTCAAAAGACCCTGACTCCTCCCGTTAACATCCCCACCCCTTCCCCGGTAAAACCCTGCAGACACCAAATTCCTCTTTTCATTAGAACTGCTGTTCGCTTTGTTGCTGGAAGCATGGAGGGCACGGTGACTCTCTCGACAGAGTCTTGGTGGTACACGGGGAGCAGCGCCCCAAACATTTCTCTCTGGGCGAGCAACGTCACAGACCGAGACACTGGACTGGTGCCCCCTAAGCTCTGCATTGTTGGGGCCGAATTCCAGTACCGCCTCCTACCGGCCGTCTATGGGATTGTCTGCATCCTGAGCCTCGCGGGGAACCTGGCAGCCGCCTACAGCTGCTTCACCCAGAGGGCACGCGCTGCCCCGGTAACCATCTTCCTCTACAACGTCATCCTCATCGACATCCTCTTCAGTCTCTCGCTCCCGCTGCAGCTGGACTACCACCGGCGCCAAAATGACTGGATTTTTGGGGAGGCCATGTGCAAGGTCACCAGCGCCCTGTTCTTTGCCAACATGTATGGCTGCACCCTGTTCCTGGCCTGTGTCTGTATTGACCGCTACCTGGCGGTGCTGCACCCGGTCCGCTACCTGACACTGAAGAAGCCATCTTACCGCGTGGTCCTGTCTCTTGTCATCTGGACGGTGATTGGTTCGGTGGTGACGGCTCTGGGCCTGTCAGGATCTCTGACTAGCACCTTCCCTGATGGGCGGACGGCCTGCATGGAGAACTTCTCCACCAAGTCTTGGAGCAAGCGGCTGGCAGCCATGACTTTCTTCTCCTCAGCCGTAGGCTTCTTCCTCCCCTTCGTCACCATCCTCACCTGCTACATCCTCATCTTCAAGAGGATTGTGGATTTGGCCGACAGCACCGGTGGGGCCCGCACTCTGAAGAGGAAGTCTCTGCGCACCATCCTGCTGGTCATTGGAGTGCTGACCCTCTGCTTTCTGCCCTTCCACTCCATTCAGACTGTCCACACGCTGGGCCGCGTGGGTGTCTTCCCAGAGGTGCTGCGGTTCACGTGTGGCGCGCGCAGGGCTGGGATGGCACTAGCCAGCCTCAACAGCTTCCTGGACCCCTTGGTATATTACTTCAACAGCGAGAACGTCCAATGGCGGGTTGCATGTCTCAAAAAAGAACCCAACTCGGACAAGTCCAAGTCTACACAGAGCATACTCCTCCAGCCGAGCTCTGGATCACGGGCATAGGGCAACCGAAGAGATCGGGAGAGAGGGAATCAACCGGAGACACCTTTCCCAATACAAAAGACTCAAGAGCACCCGGAGAGAGGGAATCAACCGGAGACACCTTCCCCAGTAAAAGAGACTCCAGAGCACCTGGAGAGAGGGAATCAACTGGAGACACCTTCCCCAGTAAAAGAGACTCCAGAGCACCTGGAGAGAGAGAATCAACTGGAGACACCTTCCCCAATACAAAAGATTCAAGAGCACCTGGAGAGAGGGAATCAACTGGAGACACCTTCTCCAGTACAAGAGACTCCAGAGCATGTGGAGAGAGAGAATCAACTGGAGACACCTTACACGAGACAATAGACTCAAGAACACATAGAGAAGAGTCAACAGAAGACATCTGATGGACTCTAAAAGACTCTTGAACCCAAGGAGAGAGTGGGTCAGTTGGAGACACCAGGAGAGAAACAACAGAAAACAGAGCACCTGGAGAAGGCAACTCAAGAGGTAGAGATGTGGCAACACCTACAGAATGGGCAGGATAGAGGGACACAAACACTGGGACACACAGGTAAGATGCCATAGACACCAGAAAACTTGGAGGCCATGGAGTGCTTCAGGTTACAGACACCAGGACAGCTAGAGCGTGGATGATGACCGACACCTGGAGAACCACGAGGGACAGTGTTGGGCACTCAGACATATGAAGGCAATAGACTCTTGAAAACCAAAAAGGAGGACAAATCGAGAGGACCTTGAGAGAGCGAGTGAGCGACCGAGATAGAGAAATAACTGTATCTGGATACCTGAAGAGAGGGGGCAGTTACCAGTAAGTGTGGCGAGAGAGTGCAAGATATACACCTCGATACCTGGACAGAGAGCAACAGACAAGTGGACACCTAGATGGAGGGCAGCAGACACTAAGGCCCTGGCAAATAAAGAGACAAGAGGGTGAGAGACACTGGAAAACCTGGACAGAAGGAGAAAGGTGCCATAGAGATAACTGAGGGCAGCTGCTCTACTTCCGCAGAGAAATCAAAGTCAACCACTTGCTTCTCACAGTATAATCTGAGAAACCTTTCGCCTTTCAGAAAGTATTGGAGAATATACCCCTCTCCTCCTGGGGTCTAATTTAGCGACTGACCTCCATGCAGCCCCTGGCATAATTAGGAACATATCCTTTATGCCCCACCGTCTAAACAGGACTGACCATTCGCCTGCCACAGTGTCACTAGGATCAACCTCTTCAATCCCACAGATTAATTGGAGACATTCTGTCATTTCCTAAGGTGTACTCAAGAACAGATCGTGAAATCAGCAACAAATCCCTCAAATCTTGCAGTGTATTTTGGGACATACCCCTCATACACCATGGTGTAATCCGGTACTGACCCCTCACCACTCGTGGTGTAATCTCAGACTAGCCCCTACTTCCCACGATGTGATCAGGGACAAGCCACTCCCCTTCCATTATGTAATTAGAATTTAATTCCCACCCTCCATGTTGTAATAAGGAGTAACTCCTCAATAATAATTCCAATGCACTTCATTGGCATGACATATCAGACAGTCATTGCCAGAATAAACATGGGACATCCATTAAATACTACATCCTGTCCAGTAGTGGTGTTTCTTCAGTCTCCATGCAGTTTTGAAGTCCATGTACCACTCACAGTAAATCCTCTGATGGCCTGCATAGATCAGAACATCTTTGCTGATTCTGATGTATCTCATAAAACAGGCGCAATTTTTGGTCTTCAGATTCATGAGCTAAAATTTACTTTTCCTCGCAGGGAAGTAAGTGTTTTGATTGGCTTTGTAATTGGTGCATTGAATGAAGGAGACACTCTGGGCGTCATTTAGAGATTGGTGGAGTGGGAGCATCTCCGTAAGTCGTTCAATGGCTCCCACGTGCAGGGAGAAACCCCCTTGTACATCATAGTCTTGATTTCTGTTGTTCAAGAATACATTCTCGCTTTTGGGGATTATTGTTGAAAAATAATAGTTTGCCAATCAAGCACATCAAACATGGTGCTGCCAGCAAAGGTCCACTGCCTTCAATAGAGGCTCCGCTTCTCTGTGTATGGCGGGCAGTCTCTGCTGGGAAGGCAGGTGCAAGGGCCTTTGCCGAGCTGAGGGCCTGGAGGACTGTCAGCCATACTGTAAATGGCCGCCTCTGTGTCTTTTTATCTCAGTTCAGGTCATTTGCCAGTTCTTTCCTCTTCCCAGGTCTGAGTCTCAAAGATTTTTTTCATGAGTAGGTGTGACTTAAGTTCAGAAGAGCCAGGAGAGCTGCTGAGTAAATCACACCTCACAGTTTGTGAGTGGTGCCCCGGGTGTGCGGTACCTTTGTGTTGGCCACTCTTTCGGTGCAGCCGGGGCTGCCACAGACCCCGGTCACCATGACCTGGAGTGGTATGCAGCCTGTGGGATGAAAGTGCTGTTTCATCTTACTTGTGTTCGCCCTACATGTGTAAAGACTGCTTGATTTAGGGTTGTGGGAAACTGCAAGGTCTATACAGCAAATGCAATGACGAACAATATAGTGCGTTTGTGGTATGGGAGGTGTTGTGGGTCCAGTGTAATCCTATAGTATTTTATATTGAGTTAGTACCATTATTGTCGCAATTCTGCACCCATATTTGTTTTTAGGTCGAGCCTGGGCAGCGCATGCGCTGCGAGACATGTTGTATTGAGGTAGGGACTTGAAGCTCCGCCCTCTCTCCACCCACATTTTTCATGGGCTTGTGTCATTGTCCACTGTAAACTGTGGCTGTTCATTGGTCAAAAGGCTTAGTAGTCCGTCCTTAGTACCGCCTGTCTCATTTTGTAACCTCCCATGGCGACAGCCCCTGTTACGCGTGTTGTTGCTCGGTAGGCTTTAATTTCAGCCTCCGAGCACTATTTTCTCAAATAGCTTTGTCCTGACTGCTGTTGCAGGCAGGACACGCTCTCTCCTAACACTTTTTTTTTATTTTTAAAGCACGCATTTGCAATGCAATAGGTCTTGCTTTAACGAGAGTTTAAGCTATTGGCATTGTAAATGACAATGCCTTTTAATTATCTGTCAAACTCTCATAAATGCAAGACCTAATGCATTGCAAATGCTTGTTTCCTTTTCAATCTGCCATGTTGCCCTCTTTGTTTACATTAGTAGCTGATGTGTTTGCATGTTTGGTACTTGGAGAGTTTTTCACATGTGCTGCTGGCATTTCTTTCTCTCAAAGGTGTTGGACTTGGACATAAGTGAGGATAGCCAGGGGCAAAGCTGCCACCTGGGCATTGCCCTCTGATACCATTGCCACTACTATTTCACCCTGGGTGTTAGAGTCCAAGAAGACTGGAATGAAGAGTAAACAGGGCAGCCCTGCTCAAGTGGTTTCCATTCACTTCCGTTTCCCAGGCTCCTCAACAGGAAGTGAAAGGCTGATGAGCAGTTAAGGGTAGGGGGTCAGCACTGGAGCCTTGGTCTGTATTTTGTGTTTGTTTTGTGGCGGGTTTTTGGCCATAGGGGGGTATTCTGCAAGTTTAACATTTTGACCTAGTGACGTTATATTCTAGCTAATTCTGCTTTACTGTTTTTTTTCACAATAGCAGATGTATCGCTTTTTAGTACCTCTGCTGAACCATTCTGGTAGCTCTCTTCCTACTGTGGATTCCTAAGTTATGCTTCTGTGGTCTGCTGCTCCAGCGTTTTTGTACGACTCTGAGGTATTTTTCTGGTGATATTCTGGAGAGCTTGGTTAAGCTGTCACTGTGGGTCACTTTCATTGAGGTCACACCATAACTTAAAGATGTGCTTCTGCATAATACGCAGCAGGTGGAATTTCCCCAGCTCTGCTCGAAGTGTCTGTGCCCTTAAATACGTTTTCTACAGAGCTGAAGAAAGTGTTGGGGTTTATCCCACTCTGCATGCTCTTATTTTAGGTTTGGCTAATGGAGGCCGAAGCCTAGTGAGGTTCATGTGCAGTATGTGCTGTGCTGTGAGATGTGGAATTCGTGGCTTTGCATTTCAGGGCTTTAAGTGGGCGGGGTCTCACCCCCGGTAGTAATCAAAAACACACTGAAACGTGTCCCTGTCGGGCCCTATGTTCATGTCCTTCACCTCACTGGCACAAAACTCTGATACATTTCTGAACAATGAATGTAAAAATCGTTAAAGTAATCCTTGGCAGCGATTTAGTTTCTGGCTATATTGCACATGTTTAACACTCTTAGGGAATGCAAGATTAAGTAAGCCTTTTCCAGGATGTTGTGTTCCAGTATTTTTTTAGTGTAGCGTATTGTGTACTTTGAACGAGGTTGACTGTGTGTGTTTATTAAGGGTCAAAATTGAGAGCTCTGGAGTTAAGGGTGAAGGCAGTGCGAGTTTCTCGCAATGACTGTCACTGGGTCATAAAGGTGTTCAGAATACATGGCCATCCACTCCTTGGCCTCTCTGCAGAGAGTACATAGCAGTGGTCACATATTCCAGTTGCAATTGTGATTTTGTGTGAAGGAGGTACACAATTGTTAAAGTAATGACAAAGAAAAAGTAAAAGACAATGCAGTGCTTACAGGTGAGTGAGTGTGTTGTTTGTGTTGAGGGTAGTGAAATTGATGTGAGGAAGTGCATTCAGGAGAGAGATAAAAGATGGTGCCGAAGAGGAAAGAGATGAGGCTTTAAAATATACAGATGGGTTTAGAAGTGGACCAAAAAGGGTGTATATGTCCAACATAGAGTGAACATAACACACTGAAGACCACTACCTCTTCCATCTGTCGACTCCCCCCACCGCTCTTACCTGCACGGGCCACTCCTGGTTGTCAGTCATTCATCTTAAACAGTTAACACCCATTGTTAAAGCCAATTGTCCTGGCTGGTTTTTGGTGTATGTCAGTTGTTGTGTTATATATCTGGATGCATTAGCAGAAAGCTTAGAGATGAACCAAAATACTGGACAGGTGGTATGCTACGGGAATCACACAAATCTTGTTTAAGCCATGCCTTTAATTACACAAGCCACACCCCGTTAGGGACGCCCACTTTTTTTTCATCCCTCTTAAAGCCCTGTTGCAATTGGTTGAGCTGCCATCATGCTTCAGGAATGGATGACTGCTTCTTTACTGAATTCTTTCAGCAGCATTTGCAGCTTTCATTGGCTTGGCGCTGGTGGAAAAGAAAGCTGATTTCCACAACCATAGCAGTGCATTGCATGGTCAGCAAGGGGAACGGCAACAAGCTACTGATATATTTCACACGCAGCGTTACAATGATTTATTGCATGGGAACGGGAGAGGATGTAGCCTTATAGTTGGAGCGGTCGCCCTCTAAGCTGGGGAACCGGGTTCGAGTCTCGGCAACGACGCTCAACATCCTGTGATTCTGGGGAAATCACAATGTCCCCGTGCCTAACAAAAATGAATGTGTCCATCTGTAACGAAACTGGTGCTCATGTACAGCGCTCTGATACCTGATGTCTCAGGTCTAGTTCACGCTATATACAACTCCCCCAAAAAAAAAAAACTTTAAATTGGTACTCATGAGACACCTTTATGTTCAGAATATGGGAGTCTGAATGAGCAGAAAAAACTGTAAAGCAGCAAAAACCTAGTCATAACGAGGAATTGTATGTTCCCAGGTAAAGTGAATCATGCCAAATTGCTACAAAAAAGAAATGTATGTTTTTTATCATTGTCCATTCAAGTGCATAGCCGCCAAGTGGCCTTAATCATGTGTGCTATCTTCGGACAGGCCTGTCGTTTTAGCCATAAAATTGTGCATTCTGGGACTTGTAGTTTTTGTGTGTGTGTGTATTGATATTTGATATAGCACAAACGTATATACCTGTACATAATGGAGGGTTTTAGCAACCGAAACAAGATTGTGTATGTCCACTGGGAATATACATCTTTCAGTTAAGTTACACTTCACAAATCCATTTACATTTTTTATATAACAAATAACAGCGTCTCAACAGGTAATACTTAAAGACAGGTTTATGAAAACATGCACAGCAGTTACAAGAAGAAGGAGACAGGGAGGCATTAATGTTTGTTGCAATAAATGCGAAGAGCAGTCTCGAGTCAAACAAAGTGAGATGGCAGCACTATATTACATTGAATGTACTTGTAGCCTGTACAAACTTGTGCACACGTGTGCTCGTGAAAAAAAGTGAACGGCACAAAGTGACAAGTGAAACAGCGAAAAACGGCGCAGGGAAACAATAAAGTCAATACAGACAGAAAAACACTTTTAGTGGTTCAGATTCATTAACAAGTGTATAAGGAAGGCAGGTTATTTGATGACCCACAGAGGTTGCGCCAAAAAATTGCGCTGGGTGGTCAACAGCGTTTCGATCTGTTGTCAGTTCAGGCCATCTTCAGGTCCAGGTTACAGATTTGTACGTGCTGAGTAATGGCTGGAGGGCAAATCCAAAGGGGGCATCGAGAGTAGCACCCAGAGTTGGTGTGCAAGGAGAGGAGGCGAGCAAAACGCCTATGAGGGGGCCCACAAGGAGATGAGAATGCTTCTAGACATGTGATTTCTTGCAGGAATTTGGTTCTGTCTGCAACTCTGCAGACAAAGGCTCAGCTCATAACTAATGTGAAAAGGTGGGTGAGTGAGTAAGGGAAGGGATGGGTGGATAACTGGATGGATTAGTGAAAGGATGAATGGATGAGTGAAGAGGGTGAATGGATGGATGATTAGAGAAAGGATGGATGGATGAGTGAGTGGAAGGATGGATGTTGGAAAAGGTAAATAGATGTATGGCTGGAATGGTGGATGTATGCGTGGAACGGTGGATGCATGGGTGGAATGGTGGATGTACGGGTAAAAGGGTGGATTGGTGAGTGGAAGGGTGGATGGGTGAATGAAAGGATGGATGGATGAGTGTAAGGGTGGATGATAGGCGAGTGAATGGGTGGATGGATGAGTGAAATGATGGATGGATTGATGAATTGATAAGTGAAAGGGTGAATGGATGGACGGATGAGTGAAAGGGTGGATGTAAGGATGGATGAATGAGTGAAAGGCAAGGTAGAGGGGCAAAGGAAGGAAGGATGAGTGAAAGGGTGGATGGATGGATGAGAGAAAGGATGGTTGGATGAGTGAAAGGATGGATAGGGTCAATTGATGGATTCATAAGTGGATGAGTGGATGGATGGGTGGGTGGATGGATGAGTGAAGGGATGGCTAAGTGGAAGGGGATGGAGAGAGAAAGGGAGGATGGATGAGTGAAAGTATGGATGGATGATTGACAGGATGAATGGGCAAAAGAGTGTACATATGAGTGAAAAAGAAGGATGCAAGGGTGGATCAGTGAAAGAATGCATCAATGAGTGAAAGGGAGGGTGAAGAGCTGGAAAAAAGGATTGATGGATGAGTGAAATGGTGAATGGATAGACGGATGAGTAAGTAAAAGGATTGATTGATGGATGACTGGGTGAATGGATGGATGGATGAGTAAGTAAAAGGATGGCTGGATGGGTGAAAGGATGGCTGGAAGGGTAATGGTTAGATTGATGAGTGAATGGATGGATGGATGGGTGGAGGTGTGGATGGATGAGTGAAAGAATGGATGGGGTGAAAGGATGGATGGATGAGTGAAAGGGTGGATGAAGGGATGGATGAGTGCAATGATGGATAGAAGGATAGATGATGGATAGGTTTGGAAATCGTTGAATAGGTTTGGATATGGATGGGCACACGGATGGAAGGACAGAATGAATGATAAAAGAGTGAATGATGTATGAAAGAATGAATGGATGCCACTCCCTCGGGTGAATCAACTCGCCATCCCAAACAAACTCATGACGTCAGGCAGCAAGAGTGGAACTCGGGCTTGAAATGCTCCTTCTGTCTGCCAAAAAGCAGGAACTAATTCCTTGTACGAGTGCCGTGGTACCACAAGAGACGTTCCGCTGTTGTGCCGCTGGGCGGCGCTGCTCCCATGCCACCGGGAAGCAGCGCGGTCAGCCCTCCTTCTGCTCAGAGGCCATGAGAGATGCGTGAGGAACGGCTCCGTGCAGCAATTCTGCGGGGAAAGGCGGGCAAGACAACATAACCTGCACTTGCAGACAACAGCACCGATGTGACTCGATTCCCTTCCACCACAAATGTTTTTTCATTTAAAATGTTGTACCCCTAAGAATATTGCACCGGGGCAACCGCCCCTGTGGCCCTGCCCACGCTACGCCACTGCCTACCAGAATGGATGACATCTGACTCTTACACCTTGTAGCCCTCATTGTCTTAAGTAACATTTCCTATACTTTGACTTTCACATTTATGAGTCATTGTCTCTATATAATATGTGTGTGATGTAACGCACTCCAACATCCTGCCGTACATACCTCGGATGAGTAGCACTATAAAAGAAATGAAATACATATGAGAAAGGGTCTATGTGAAGATGAGGGGCACCACTGGAAGGTGGTAGCTAGGTCGGACTGGCAGTACCCGGCAACAGGCATTTCCCTGGGAGGCTGGTTTTGTTACTGGGGGTTGCACTGCAAAGTTCCTTGGCTATCCAGCAGTTTTCAGGCAACAATAAAAGTGTCACGATAACTCTGGTGACTAATGTACCTGCTGGAGAGAGATGGGCGTTTTGTTTAGGTGGCAGTTTTGAATCATCTAAGGTAGCACAGAGGCTTAATATGCCTGCTGCAAAGAATGTGTACCATGCATATCAAAGAACAGTATATTATGTGCAGAGCTCAGTGGGTTACTGCTTTTGTCACTGAGATTCTTTTTACTGTGCAGTTCATAAGTTACATACGTAATCTAGCACCATGAGCTATGAACTGCCATCAAAGAGCTGCATGCAAGTTGCATGGTACAGGTTAGAAAGTTATGTTTTCTTCCCAGTTTTTCATTATCCTGATTTTGCTAAAAAAGGTTTGTTTGGTTAGTAATACATGTTTATCATTAAAGTCAATGCTAACTACTGTGTTATGTTCTGAATCCTGCGTTTGAGCTTCTTCAGACCAAGCAATCTTATAAAATGCCTACCAGTATGGGTGACGTGCATCCTACACCTTGTAGTCCCTGTTGCCTTATGTAACATTTTCTATACGCTGATTTACACATGTATGATTCATTGTCTCTGTATGTGTGTGTGAGTGTGATATAAAGTGCTCCTGGCACCCTACACTGGTACAGAGGCACTATAAAACAAATGAAACACATGTGAGAGAGAGGCACTGTTGGTGATAGTGAGGAATCATTGAAGAGCCCCATCAAAGATTGTCGTATCCTGCAGGGGCAGCTCCTCCACGTGGGCTGAGAAGCTGCCGCCTCACTGTAGTCTTCTCGCAGTGGGAGAAGCAGAAACATAAAATGGTATTATCAATACCATTTTATGTTTCTGCTTCGCACTGCGAGAAAGCAGAAGGAGGTTTGGTTGGGGGCGGGCGGGTGGGCGGTCCTGCTGCAGGGCATGGGAGGAGTGGCTTGCCCACTGTTGTAGGGCGCTGACTGTTTGGTCGGCCCTAGGGCCGACCAAAGTCAGTCATACGCACTCTGTCCTTCTCTCCATGTAGGCTGCATGCAACCTACATGGAGAAAATGGCCTTCCCATAGACGCCTGTATGGTCGGCAGTCCCAGCCAATCACAACGCTGCCATTGCAGTGTTGTGATTGGCTTAGGAAGGGAGGGAGGCTGCCTGCTTCCTGTTTGGAGCAGAGACACGCAGAGGCGACGCAGGACCAGACCGAACCGGGCCGCGAAGGTAAGTTACATTTTTTAAAATGTATTTAAAATGAAACCCCCCCCCCACCGTGCGACTCCCTCCCCGCGCGATTTGCGCCCCCGCCCGAGTCATGCCGGCCGCGACTGGTATCCTGGTGCACAGTAAAGTCATCATTTACTATGCTTTAGAAGCTAATACAATTGAAATATAATGACAAATGTGTTGTAGAATGCACCATGTTTTCCCAAATTTTCTTGGGGGTGCGAAAACAAAGTCTGTAAACTGTCAGTTTGTTTGTAACATACAACTTTTAAATATTTGCAAATTAACTGGGCAAATGTTTCAAAACATATCAGCAGTTAGGAAACCACAAATGGACCACTTGTTTGTAATTCAGAAGTGTGCTGGAAACAGAGTTTTAATAGGATCAAAACAATCAAGATACTTTACTTGGTGATGTTCAAATAATACATATTTGCCGAAACTACATTTCCACACATTCGTATTTGTGCGCTATATAGTTTCATCAGTAAAACTGCATGTTGCCATTTTGCTTCCATTCAATAGAAAATGTTCTGTGTGAAAAAGACAGTGCCTCCTTCTGCCTCTACAATTATGCTTTAACAGTGTATATAGTTTCTAGTCTGTAGCACAATTCTGTGCATCAGTGAGAATCTACAGTTTACAGCTCACAGAGATGAAACAGCCCAAGCAGTATACTATTCCCAATATACAGATGAAATAAGGAGGGCTGATATATGGCTAGCCACTAGCCAGGTCATTATATAGTGATATCAACTCCTATCTAACCACTCTGACCCACAATAATACCATAACACTCAGCAATGTGCAGCCAATTACAGCTCATGCAGGTTGGTTAATAACTCCCTTTTCCTTAATGCTCTTACTCTCACACAAGACCTGTCCGCTATGGGTCTTATCCATTACTCAGTACTGTACCAGCCCCTAAACCAGTCATCGCCAGCTGAACAGACATGGAATATCTGAAGCGATCTGACACATAAACCTGGCCACCCGGAGGACTGCACTCTAGTCCAGCACTGCAGGTCCCAATTAGCTACATCCTATGCGTGACACTTTACATCTCACAATGGCACTGATGTGTCTGTAAAACGTAACTTTTGTTCCGAAGTTTTGTCTTGAATTTTGACCTTCTGTCCTGAATTTTTGTCCTGAAATTTGACCGTTTGTCCTGAATTTTTACACTCACCTTCCTGAATTTGCACCCATGGTCAACACAAGTTGTACCTGGATTCCAAAACGTTTGTTTTCGTTTTGGAAAAAGACAGTCCTCCTGGGACGGCTAATTTCGATCGTTAAAATGCTTCATCTGAGTCTCCTGTGCTGTGTAAAGGTTTCGTGCCAGGGTGCCTGGTCGCCTGAAAGAAATGCAAATGTGCCCTATTAGTTAATCTGCAAGTGCAAAGGGTGCTTGGGACCCTGTGAATCACTCCAACCTTTGTGATGACAATGATTTGGTTTTTTTTTAGTGGTAGTGCAAAGAGTTAACAACAGGGCTGTGAAGTGCGTGTATTTAATCCTAACTGTGTTTACACAGCCCTTAGTACCCCTAAGGAGGTGTTGAAGGGACAGTTATGTGAAAAAAACTGCATTACATACACCCTGGTATTACTAAAATCTACATTTTGGAAGCACCATTTTATCGTAAAGCTATTTACACATTTTGTATCAGTCTATCTTATACTGTGTGTAATGCAATGCAAGTATAAAATTATGACTTACAGATTCACAGTGCTTTCTGCCACAGGCTGTGACCTCATAGCACTAACAATACACAAGTCACTATTCTCCACTGCACCAACCAAGATTTAATTTTGTGGCTCCTGGTTACACACAGACCTTTGGAGTGCATTAACTAATAGAGGTTTCATAATGAACTACAGTGCATTTCCCACTGAGTAACTTTTTTAAATTTATTTTTAATTTATGCTGCTTATTATTTTATATGCAAGTACTTGATGGTGAAAGACCTAAAAAACATACAGAATATTTTGGAACTTATTTATGAGAGGCTTGCACCACCAAAGCATCCCTTTGTTGACGCTCTGCTACCCCATATTTACAAAATCACGTAAACCTGGGGCAGCGCCAAAAATGTACGCCTCCCCAGCGGAGGCATAATGAGGAGAAATGTTTTAATTTCTCCTTGGTTTTTCCTCTTTCCATGTGTGCTGCATTCTGCAGCTCACATAGAAAGAGGAAAACGCCTCCTGAGAATGTTTTTGTGAAGGAAGGTACCCCTTCCTGCACAAAAACAATCCTGCCTATGTTCGTGCTAAGCAGCAATTTGTGCGCCAACGCAAGGGAAAAGGACAGAATGTATTTCATAAATACGGTGCATTCCTGCCCTTTCACATTAGCGTAGGGCAGCGCAGCAAAAAGACTTGCAGGGCTGCCCTACGCCAATTCCTCATAAATGTGGCCCTTTGTTTTTAGCTGCACCTTTGACCACGCCCCCACGCTCACTGACCTTTGGTTGGCTAAACACTGTTTAATATTATTTCCTAACCGTAAAAAGGATTTGCTGTAGGAATTGGGGGCGTTCATCGTTGTTGATGATGAGGAGTACCAGGTTCTAAAAAATGTTATCAGGAGGGGGTCCTTACGCCTAAAATATTTTGACAAGGGAGTCTCGGCATCAAAAAGTTTAAAGACCTCTGCCCTAGATGCTCACAGTACTGTGCCCTTGAACTGTACATCACCCAGTGTTCCACTGATGCACAGCACTGAGTGTTTCCCTGATGGACATCATCCTGTACCCCCTGCTTGCCTTTGCCTTATGCCCTTGCTGCACTTTATGCTTGCTACACTGTGCCATCTGCTGCACATGAATATGCAGACTGTTGATCAGTTTGCATTGAAACCTTTGTTTGTTTGTTGGTGCACCTAAGTGCCTGTGTGTTTGTTAATCCATGTGCATGGTTGCCACTTGCTTCCTTTCTGAAAATGGATGTTTATATGTGTGTAGGTTGGTGTGTGTGCATGGGTAGCCATTTGTTGTGTGCATGCACTATATAAAAGCCACATGTACTGGCTTTGTCAATACTCAGTCGCGGCTGGCATGACTCGTGAGTGGGGAGGTCGCGCGGGGGTTCGCGGGGGGAGGCGGGGCGGGGAGGGTTTAATAACATTTTTTAAAAACTTACCTTACCGGGTCCCACGCCGCCGCAGCTCCTGGCCGGGTCCCGCGTTTTCCTGCTGCTCTCCTGAACAGGAAGCAGCCACAGGTAGCCTCCCTCCCCTCCCCTAAGCCAATCACAATGCTCCAATGGCAGCGTTGTCATTGGTGGGGACGGCACCCAGCCGGGCGCCTATGGGGAGGCCATTTTCTCTATGTAGGCTGCATGCAGCCTACACAGAGAAAAGGCAGAGTGCGCATGACTGCTTTGGTCGGCCCCAGAGGGCCGACCAAACAGTCAGGGCCCACAGCATTGGGCAAGCCACTCCTCCCTGACCCGCCCGCCCCCAACCAGGCATACCCTTCTGCTTTCTCACAGTGAGAGAAGCAGAAACATAAAATGGTATTTAAAATTCCATTTTATGTTTCTGCTTCTTACACTGCGAGAAAGCAGTGGGACGACGCTCCTCCACCCTAATGGAGGAACCGCCCCTGTCAATACTTGTTGCTGTTAAACATCACATGTCACTCCCATAACGAAATATGGGGAGATAATGATGTCAACGAGTTTCCTTATTCATTTTATCAGTGGCTTGGCTCTGGCAACACAAGCATGCCCTATACAAACCCCCTGTATCCCATGCCTTCAAGAAATAACAAGACAGCGAACAGTGGGTTCCTGTAATCCATTTAACATACATCAATCAAGTAGACAAAAATATTTTCAATCATTTTATGACATTTTAGATACCATAGAGTAGATATGAAGCATGTTTAAATGAGGGCAAAATATCTCAATATTTGAGACACATGATACTACAAAATTGAACATATTTATTCAGCATAAATAATGATTAAAAACAGCGAAATGGCGAGTAATGAATAATGTAAAAAAAAAAAGTGGTCAGTGCACTGGGTGATTCACACACAAAAGGAATAGGAAATCAAAAAGTATGAGCAGCCCATATGGCTAAAAAACGAAGTTTTTTTTTTTTAGCCAAAACAATGAATTACTCAATTCATATGGGATCTTGTCGACGGCTATTTGACCCAACAAAATACAAGGGTCAACAGGACTTCTATTTGAAAAGGAGGCTAAAGGCGAAAGTGAAAACGGTGGGCCGTAGGCCTCAAACCAGAATGTTAAAAGGCCGAATTCAATGCCAAGAATAGTTAAGGAACCACAGAGAACGAATTAGGGTCAATTGCCAAGGATCCTGCGGCCAGTTATAGTTGAAGGTTGACAACTCTCCATATGAACCTGAATTGATCCATAAATTGCCTGTTTTGGTATGTGAAGTAAATGGTTACAAAACAAGACTTCAATTTCTGGACATATAGATTGGGGTCTTGGGCCATAATTATAGTTTGGGTTCAGTGTCCCGGTTTGCGTGGCTGCACTGGGCAGACCGAGACACTGCGCCTGTTTACAAACAATGCACAGGTCACAGTTCTGGGTAAATTGATGCCTATGCTGTGAACAGCCCGTTACTGAAAAGCGGACCGACTGAAGAAATGGTGTGCCTTCCCCTAAAGTGGCACCCCAGCCTCGTTTTGAAAGTGGAACAGGGATTCACTTGCAGGTGGATGCAATATATGACTGCACCCACCTGTAATGCGATGCCCAGGGGGAAACCTGGGTACCCTGTGTCTCCCCTCAAAAACATCCTCATAGGGCAAATGTTTGTAGGTCACCTCAGACATGCACCCCCTGACAGCTTTTTTGACCTTGCATCTCCATCTGTACTATGGAGCTGGTGCAAAGTTTTTTTTGATTTCCATCATTGGTCTACACCTCCAGGCTGATGAGGCAATGCACCACACAATATGTGCACGAGCACGATCCATATTACAGAAGGCGCCGCACATGTATTTTCGTTTCACCGCACAGCCACTTGTCCAAAACCCAGCGGGTCCACGTGGTCTTTACCTTTCATACTACTAAGGTCCATAAAATAAGTACCACTGAGATGGATAACAATAAACACCTGTTATAAGGCTCCAAGATACCCCAAAGGGTCAGCATGCACTTTACAATTAAGTGTGTTATTTTATGTCCTGGGTGTGCCAAAGACGAGAGCAAGTGCCTGACATGCCTCTGCGGCACAAAACAGCCCCATTTGTAGAGTTCTAGCCCATGTGCCGCACCACAAATAGTTGCAAAGCACAGCCGAGTGCCTATTTTTAGGTATTGCCTAGGCAGCGCATCCAGACATGCTGTATCAACTCTGTGTGCCCGCCCATCGTTTTGATTCATTTGACCGCTTGTCCTTTCGAAAAGCTTGCATGGCTATTCTGTGTTTTTTGTCTCTCCTTTTGATGTCTTGCTCACGCCCACGGAGCAGTGACCTAGTACTTGTATCCATGCATTTTTGGCTATTTCTATTTGTGTAGGCACACTTCTTTTTTCGTTGCTTTGAGCCCAGCCCGAGCCTAGCACGTGTTTGGAAGCGGCGCTCTGTGTTTCCTCCTCTGAGCTTTTGTGTAAATATGGCTGTTGTCGTGTCTTCAATGACTGCACGCTGAGACAGGTCAGTGATTATATGCTTGTTTATTTGGCTCCGTTGCTGTGCCCACATGCACATCTGCTCTCCTTGCCCTCGTGTCCAGTAATGCCCTCCCCACTCCCTGACCGGATGTGGTGTCCGGGTTCCTGTCCCCTCCCCATGCTCGGGTGCAGGGTCCTAGCGCCCCTTGACCCAGGTCACTACATCTCCCCCTTTGTCACAAGAAAGAAGCGACGAGAGAAGAGAAAAGAAAAGAGAGAGAGAGAGAGAGATATCTTTATAGAGAATGAAAAGAAAGAGAGAAAACAGAAAAGAAGATGTAAAGATATTTATACATCCCCATCACTACATTTCTTCAATCAGTCTTTTGGCCTTTTGCTCACTCTTCTTGGACAAGTCCCCTCCATTCCTTTCTGTGATCCCTCTTCTTGTCCTTCACTGTTGTCCGTTCTTCTTCCTTTGCTGTCCATCGCTCCATTTTTCTCCTGTGAGCCAGTGTTCTCTACTGCCGTGTCCTCTCCGTCTCCATCCATGGTCTTCAGTCCTTTGAAGTGAGAGCTGTTCCTTGTTATTCGGTAGTGGCCCGACTCCGCCGTTATCATTGGCCCCTTGACATTTGTTATCGTTAGCAGGTCTTTTGAGAACGGGCTGTCAGACCTTTCTCTGTTGCCGCTGATGCACCACCACTGAGTCCCCTTGCTTGAAGTGCGACGGAGTGGCATGTCGCCTGGCGTCTGCGTACACCTTTCATCTTCTCTTTGCCCCTCGGGTCTTTGACCGCAATGCTGCTGTGCTCTGGTGGCATCTTTGCTTCCAACTGTGGTAACCTCGTCCTGCTTGTCCTCCCCAGCTCTAATTCAGCGGGACATCGTCCTGTGGAGCTGTGGGGGGTGTTTCTATAATCTCGTAGTACTTGACAGAGTGCTTGTCCTATGGAGATCTGTGCCAGTTTCGCTCTTTGGACAGCCTTCTTTATGTTCCCCATGAACCTCTCCACCATGCCATTCGCTTGTGGCCACAGAGGCGTTATCTTCCTGTGATGAATGCCTAGGTAGGTCATGAATTTGCTGAACTCCTCCCCTGAGAACGGAGGACCGTTGTCTGTTTTTAATGTTTCTGGGGAGCCCCAGGCCATAAATATGTCATCCAGTATTGGCAGTGTCGCGGTTGCTGATGTCAATGAGATGTGGCGCACTATGGGAAATCTTGAGTATTCATCAATGATCACGAGCAAGTAGTTGCCCGTGTCCAACGGCCCATAGAAGTCTGCTGCCAACGTTGTCCATACTGCCCTTGGAAGTTCCGACATTTGTAACGGTTCAGGCTTTGCTGGCTGTCCCGTTGTTTGGCAGATGTGACAGTTTAGGATGGTGTCCTCCACCATTCTATCTAGGCCAGGAAACCATACTTTCTCCCGTAACATCTTTTTGTTGCGACCATGCCTCTGTGCGACTCAGTTGCCAAATTAACAGTCTGTCGACAGTAGTGCATTTGGTATTACTATCCTTGTTCCATCGCATTATTATTCCGTTTTCAGTCTCTGATAATTCTTCATGTATCTTTTTGAGCACTAATATCTCCTCCTTGTTTACTCCTTCTCCCATGGTGCAGCTGATGTTGATATGTCTCCATCTCTGCTGTCTTGTCGCTATCTTAGCCGCTTGCATTGTGGCATCCCTCGCTGTCTCCTGCTCCTAGTTCCGCTATTGTTATTGGCGCCGGAGTGTTCTGTCTTAGCACAAAGTTGAGATATTCTTCTGCCATTGATGTATTCTCTGGTGCCTGCGGTAGGGGTGCCGTGACATGTTAGTCAACCGGGTTGTGTTCTTTGCCTGGCTTGTGCACGATCTTGAAGTCGTAGTCCATCAATCGTATGCCCCAGCGCTCGATGCGGCGGCATCTTTGCAGTCGGATTCGCCAGTATATCGTCACCCAGGGCCTGATGGTCAGTTACGATGGTGAACGGTTTCCATAGATGAACATGTGATAGTGTTCACACGCCCATACCACTGCTAGGTTTTCCTTTTTCTGGTTGAGAATATGCCCTTTCAATGTAAGACAGACTTTTGCTTGCATATGCCACAATCTTTCTTGGTGAGTCTCTACCCCGGCAGATGTTGTGCTAGTATTGCTCCTAGTCCAACCGGGCTGGCGTCCACAGTCAGTTCAGTGCATATAATGGATCGAAATAGGCAAGATGATCCACAGCCATCACCGCATGTCTGATGGCCTCAAATGCCCGACTGCATTCCTGTGACCAGATGAACTTCTGACCTCTGCTTTATTAGGTCCCGAAGCTAATGTGCTCACCGTGGCGAAGTCTTTTATGTAAGCGAGCACAGTAGCTAGCAAGCCCAAGAAATGACCTCTACTTCTGTGAAATCTGTTGGAGGACTCGCCTTTCTCAATGTCTCTACCTTGCTGGGGTCCGGCCTCATGCCTTTCTTGGAGAAGATGTGTCCGAGAGAATACCAGTTCACTTCTCCCCAGCTCGCACTTGTCTGCGTTCAGTGTCCAGTCCTGCTTGTTCCAGTTGCAGGCACACTTCACGCAGGGCACTGTCCATGTTCTTCATCTGACCGACCAAACACCAGGATGTCGTCACTGTAGTTTAAACTGTTCTTCACCGGCCTTATTACCTGTCTGATGGTCTCCTGAAATATCTCCGCAGCCGATGATATGCCAAAACTCAGTCGCTTGTATCGAAACAGGCCCATGTGCGTGGAGAACGTGGTAATGTACCTTGACTGCTGGTCAAGTTCCAGTTGATGGTACCCTTTGCACAGGTCCAGCTTGAGAATCGGCATGCGCCAGTGAGACAGCTGATCATGTCATTGAGGTGTGGCCCAGGGTGTCTTTCCCTCTCAATTGCTGTATTTGGTACCCTCATGTCCACGCATATGCGAATATTTGAGGTGTTCTTTTTCAGAACCGCCACTATTGGAGACACCCAGGGCGTCGGCCCGTCCACAGGCTCAACGATGTCCTGGGTCAGTAGACTTTGTATTTCCTCTTCGACCTGTGGTTGTAGGTGGGTATGGGCACTCGGCGGTGGTGCTGAGCTACAGGTTTGATCGCCTCGTTGATGTGCAGTGTGATTTGTTTCCCTTTTAGTTTGCTCTAGGCCTTGTAGTATGGCCGGATGTTTGTGTGTAAAATGTTCCGTTTCTCTGACATGTGGTATGTCATCGCTAGGAGACCCATCTCCTGCGCCGTGACGTTGCTTAGCAGGCATGGTGCTGAGATATCTCCCGTAGCACATGTATCTCCTCTTTGCATGACCTGTCCTTGTACGTTAATGTCTCTGTTGAATTTCCCCATGTTTTCTACTGGCTTCTTCGGGCCCCAGGTGAACACATCAACAGTGGACGGTGATAGTGGCGGTCTCACTTTCATCTTCTCATACTCCGACATGCACATTATGTTGCATGTGGCCCCACTATCAAGCACGAAACGTGTATTGTGTCTTCCTACTTCAATGTCCACTGTTGCTGTTTTCTTGATCTGATGCTTCTCCACGAGATGAATGTGCTCTGGCCTTCGGTCTTCCGTAGGTGCATCTGACATCAAATACAGTCGTTCCACACTGTCAGGCGCTACTGTTCCTTCCGATTCATCTGAGGAGCTGCAATTTGCCCCGTTTCAATGTGCCTGGCATACCTGCTCGTTGCTGTCCATGGTCTCGCCAGTCTACCTCACTCGCTTTTAAACTGTCTACTCAGCGCAGGCGCTTGCAAAGTGGTTGTCTCTGTTACATTTCCTGCATTTCTGGCCCATTGCCGGGCACGCACCGATGTGTGGAAATTCAAGTCTGCATCGATAGCACGTTCTTTCGTGCTTCTTTGTTGGCGGTGGCGGTGCATTGTCTTTTCTCTTGCTGTTTCCAGTAACACGGTTCGCTTGCTCCACCCTTCTTTCTTTTCCCAGCTCCATCTGTTTGGCATGTGTCATTGCTCTCGCTTCCGCCTCGGGCCATGGTCAGTATTTTCTCCATGGTCGTTGGTTCCTTCAGAACACGTGCGCAGAACTCCACAGACTGTCAGCCTTCAATGATGCGGAGCCGTATCGCTTGTTCATTGTCAAACTTGTCGAACTCGCAATATGTGACCAGTTTTCGCAGTCTTGTTGCGAAATCATCAAGGGACTCCTCTGCTCGTTGACACGCAGTGTTAAAGTGTGTACCTCTCAAAGTCAATGTTTCTTTGCGGGTCGAATTTATCTGTGAGGAACTTTAACAGTCCCTTGTAGGTTGCTGTTTGATCGCTGGGAAATGTTATGAGCGGGTCTTCCACTTCATCCCCTACGAAATTTAGAAAAAGATCAAGGTGTTTGGCCTCTGCGATGTCTGTGGCGCGCATGTATCGCTCAAACTGCCGAACCCATCTTTCCCACCTGATGCCTGTCTGTGGTTCCGATAGGCTGAATGGTAGTGGTTTGCGTAAATATGGCTTGTGCACTGTTCTTGTCACTTGCATGCTCAGTCATTTTCTTGACGTGCAATTCTTGTGCAGGTCTTTTCAGTGCGTACTTCTTTTTTTTTTTTTTGTAATCACTTTTGTGCGTCGCCAGTTGTCGTGTCTTCAATGACTGCACGCTGAGACAGGTCAGTGATTATATGCTTGTTTATTTTGCTCCGTTGCTGTGCCCACATGCACGTCTGTTCTCCTTGCCCTCGCGTCCAGTATTGCCCTCCCCACTCCCTGACCGGATGTGGTGTCCGGTTCCTGTCCCCTCCCCATGCTCAGGTGCAGGGTCCGCGCCCCTTGACCCCAGGTCACTACATCTGTGAATTCTTATCTCGTCGCATTTGCTGTTCATGCAAAGACCGAGATCAAACGTCAGATGCAGTTTCCCCAAGGGCGCCTGTTGATCAGTATGTGGGGTTTTATGAGTATGGCATGTGAGCTATGGCCCCGAGCACACTTCGTGCCACGTGGCATTTGGCTTCCCTTTTGTTTGTAATTGTGGTGCCTCTGCCCGTCTCTCCGCCCCTCAAACTACCGGAGATGTTTATTTTTTAAGTGTTACATAACCACAGAAGGTACGTAAAGCGGGCTTGAATGAAGAACGGGGGGCTGCCAGGTATATGGTTTCCTTTTATTTCTAAATGTTGTGACTCTGCCTGTCTCACCACTCGAACTGCCATAGAGGTTTTTAATTGTTGCATAGCCACAAAAGGTCCATAAGGCGGACTCTAATGAGGAATGGGGGGCAATAACAAGCGATATCATGCCGCAAAGTATATGTTTCCGTTTGTTTGTAATTGTTGTGACTCTGCCCATCTCTCTGCCCCTTGAACTAACTTAGATGGTTTAACTGTTGCATAACCACAGAAGGGTTGGATCCCGCTCAGGTAGCTAACAGCAACAGTACCTTACGCGCTTTAAAATTTCAGGGCAAACTGAAAGGAAGGATTCAGGTTTCTGGTAGCAGCAAATTGTTTACATTTCTTCATCCACCAGGGATTGAACACATTAGAACCCCACTAGAAAACAAGCATTGCCAATGCCAATAGGTCTTGTTCTTTTTGCCAATACTAAACACCAATAGCAAAATCCAATGGGGAAGCCAGTGGGTCTGCCTTGACAGACAAAAGGTGAGACTTATTGGCTTTGCCAATGCTTGTTATGCATTTACAGTGGCACAAGAACATGCATATGACTTGGAAATTCTCCCAATCAATGTATGGACTGCAGACAGCAGAGCTTGGAAACAGAGAGAGACAATCGCTATTTCAGACTTGTGCTATCTGCAGTTCATGAATGAACTTGAGAGATTCAGAGTTATAGGTATGTTTTCTTTACAATGCAAACACATGGAAACAGGTTTTCTGCTGAACCAGCTCCATGTGGTGACTGTTGCACAATAGTGACTGCTGCTTGTGGTTGCCACCGCACAATAATGGCTCATTGGGTGGTAACTCCACCGTGTGGCAGGTCAATATGATGACAAAGGCGCAATGATTACATGTGGGGTTATTATGAGACAATATTGGTGACTATGACTATCACGGCCCAGCACAAGTAGGAGGATTACAGCCAATGATAGCGTGATGGGTTAATTTCAAAGTAATGCTGGTGCGTGGCGTGATTACTGCACATGGGATGGAGATGGGCTGATTCCTCCACTCTCTGTGCACTCCTCTGTGCTTACTGCACTGTATGTACTACTGTGTTCCCAGTTTCACCTGTGATGCATTGATTCTGAGAAACAGTCAGTTACCAGACAATATGTAATCCTAGTGTATATGGCACAACAAGCACGTGCTCGTACAGCGTTGTGCTGCTTTGCACGTAAACATTAGCAACTTCCACATCTTCACTGCATGTGCAATCTGTGGGCCACCAAGTGACTCAGAGGAGCAGGAGCAGCTCATGCATTGAGCAGTCATACTTGAAAGCGTTACAGTCAATCACAACCATTCCACCTCCCTAACACCAACATGTCTGTTATCAAACATACCCTCACAACCTCCAACATATGCCATTATCAACCCTCACCACCTTGCTGTCTCTCTGAAATCATATAAAATGAAATGGTTTGTTGTAGGGAATATACTTACTTATTTATTTAATTATTGCTTCACTCCTAGTGCCTGGTTACGAGTCACACTGTAAATTCCTATCTCTGTACAACAGAGGATTGCTTAGGGATCGGAATAAAGAGTTATGTGATAATTATCACACCGTAGCTGTTTCTCTTGACATGTTTGTAGTGTCTGAATACACATGAAGGACGTATAGGCTTGAATAAAAAGGACGTTTATTTAGGAGTTCAAACAGCACACCAACGTCTCCTGGCGAAGATCCTAGAACCAGCCAACAACTCATCTGCAATCCCCGTCAAACGACACTGGAGCTAAAGTTCCAAAGAAAACACATACTTATTAAAAAAACAACACATCATGAAACAGCTCATGTTAAATACATAATATAATCATCACAGTATATAACACATCTCCCCCTAAACAAAACCCCAAAACACAAAAAAGTTTAAGACAACACAAAGTAATTTGAATAACTGGGCATACCGACCCATCTCTTAGGTCTGGTCACTGCTGACCTTAAAAAATCATACTTTTGAACATCCAGAGATTCTCCACTAAGGTTCCCGCTACCCAGCAAAAACCCATCAGAAACACCATCCACCACCTCACAGCTATTGCCATCACAATCACCTCCCAGCCACCAATCTGAACCTGCAACAGTTTTATCAGCCCCAGATTTGGAGGAATGATCACCAGACATATTTGGCTTGAGAGGTTGGCCTGGCAACACAACCTTACTCTCCCCTTAAACAAAACTGCTTCCCTCTTGCTCCACCATTTTCCATCAAAATGGCATGTTTCGAGACCTTGACTACATGTGTAGTTGGGTAAAATTTCGACCTGACCTTCCTAGAGCCAGGAGGCCTTTTAAATCTCACCAAATCCCCACCTAAAACAACCATCCTTCACTCGTTCCAGATGATCATACCTGCATTTGCTCTTAGCTTGCATCAATTTCACTCTATACCGTATATCATTCAAATCATTTGCCTCACCATCCATCCAAATACTATCCAGAATCGAACTTGGAGACAGCTCATTAGAAGCACATCTACCTTTCAGCAACACAAGTGGAGCAATACCTGTGGTAGAAGGAGGAGTATTGTGATAATTCCACAACCTCTTGCTCACTTACTCACGAAAAACCAAACCTGAGGCCAAAGCCAACTGGATAGTCTGTTTCACCATTCGATTCACTCTCCACACCATACCATTTCCTTGAGGGCTATATACAGCTACCATTAAATGTTTTATGCCCAGCAAACTCAACGCTTTCATGTAATTTGACTTAAATTGAACTCCATTATCAGATACCAAAATTTTGGGGATCTGTTCCTTCTGAAACAAGATTCTCAAAAAGTCAATCACACCTTAAGTATTGGGTTATCTCATGAATTTGCACTCAACCCACTTGGAATGGTAGCCAACTACAACCAAAGCATACCTCAAGTTTTCCTTCAGGCTGCTCAAAGTCCCAATGAAACCAATCCCCAATTTCTCCCAAGGTCTTTTGGGAAAATCCTCTGGGAACAATGGAGTGTTGCATGTGTGAAGAGAATTTTCCACCCCCAAGCATTGTTTACAAGAGTTTATGAAAGATTCAACCTCCACATCCATACCTGGCCACCATTAGTACTGACAAAGCCTGTCATACCTGCATGCCTTCTATGAGCCAACCCACTCAATCGTGATTTCAACACAACCAGAAGAATCAAACAGTTCCTTCTCAAAACCAAATCCCCTTCAATAGTCAACTAATTTTTTACTTTGAGTTACTTTTTTCAGTTCACCCTCCAAATTACCTTCTATGGGCCAACCCACAGGAATGTACTTCTTCAATGTATTCAAACACATATCCTGTTCAGAACATGTTGTCCAATCATTGAGCGATGCCACACTTTCTCAAACACCTGTCCAATCAACCAGACACAGACACACACACAACATCAGCCATACTTCTAGCAACTAGAGCAGAGTCTAATTGGCATCTGCAGAGAAAACCTTCTCCGACATTCTTTCCACCTTGTATGTTTTTTTAATTATGGGAGAGCTTAAGAACCTTCTTTTTTTTAGAATTGTTTTTAATTTATTCACAATCGAAGCACTGGCACTTTACAGAAACTGGTCTTTTTCGAGTCACTTGTCAGACTTGTCAGACTTTTTACTTGTTGTTTTTACAATGTCTCATTATTCTACTCTGTTTGCTACATTGTGACGGTTTTTAATAACTTGAAACAATAAAATGTATCTATCTATCTGGTATGTGTTTCATCTCAAAATTTAAGTCATACATTTTTGACAATAATCTAATTAGTCTGGGACTAGCACTGTTGAAGCTATTTTCATTAGAGAGATAATGAAGGGTTATGTGATCTTTCACTAACGAGAATTTCCTGCCCCACAAATATGTGTCAAAGTGATTGGTAGCCCATACATCTGAACTGGCATCAACTGTCACTGTGAAAATGATATAATCTTTAAAGGGATGAAGAGCTGGAGCACCGAGAATCAATTTTTTCAAATTTTCGAAAGACATATGCTCTTCATTTTTCCACTTGAACCTGGTACCACTCTTAACAGCTTCCTTAGCGGCTCAGTTTGGAGAGCAAAATTGTCCACAAAATGGGAGTAATACTCACATAACCCACAGGAAAGATTGCAACTGATCCTTATCCTTGGGAAGAGCACAGTCTTTGATGGCCTCCAGCAAACCTGACTTCGGTTTGAAGCCAGCGTCTGAAATGTGATGTCCCAAGTACTCCACTTCTCTCACCAAAAATTGGCATTTGCTCTTCTTAACAGTGCAAACGTCTGTGAACTAAAACACTCAATACTTTCGCCAGCAATATCAAATGTTCATGCCCTTTCTCAGTATATACAAGGATCTCATTTTCATAAGCTAGAACACAAGCTATGTCACGAAACAAATTGTACATCAACTTCTGGAAGACCAACATTGCTGACGCCAGTCCAAATGGCATGCATAAGAATCTAAATGCACCAAAATGGGTATTAAAGGTGGTACAAGATTTAGAGTCCTCACTGAGTGTTACTTGATTATAAGCTGATCTCAAATCTAAACCTGAAAAGACTTTAGCCTTACCTATCTATGCCAGCATATCCTAAATGTTCGGGAGGGAAAACATTCTACTAAAATATTCTTATTAAAGGACCTAAGGTCCACACACAACCTAAATTCCCCTGTCTTTTTCTTCACTACCACTATGGGTGAAATCCACTGTGATGAGTCAACTGGTTCTATGACCTGCCCTCAATTCCTTCCTAATGCTCAGAGGGATATTTCTGACTTTATGTGTCACTGAAATAGCTTGATCATTCAAGATTATTCTGTGTACAAAACCCTTCACTGTGCCATGCTTGTCCTCAAACAAAGTCTTGTGCCTATCCAATAGCACGCCTAAGGACTTGTCCTGACAATCAATCACATAAACCAAAGAAATGGAGCATGCTGTACCCAGCATCAGAACAATTCTCCGTGATCTCTCCATCCTAACATATTATAACCTCTCTTAGCTCAAGAGGATGTAAGCGTGCCACCTGCAATGCGGAGTGGAATGAATTTAGCTATTGCTATGGTAAGAGAAAACAGACACTTGAGAAAGCTCAAAGAAGTCTTACACGTTTAATGCAAAAATAGCCAGCAAGCATCAAAGATATTGTACGTGCAGGTTGCCACATCAACTGTCCAGAGCTTTGCCCCCTGGTCATTTGGAGCATATACTACTAAATTTGATACATTTCAACACCACTTTTATACACTTCTCAATACAGTTGAGTAGAGGAAAGAACAGGTGATACAACTGAAAATACAGCTAGACACTAATCAGCAGGTGCAGGACTCTTCTTGTAGGAAGAATGCAAGAAGACCTCGAAGTAGTTACAGTAAGATAGAGTAAAGAAAAGACTGCCCCCACTAAATCTGCAGATCTTGCTTTATTGTGCCAACTTTAGAATGAGGCTACACTTACAGGAATAGTTAGGGTAAATGCCCATTATAGAACACAGGATAACAAAATGGCAGTGCAGTTAAAATATGTGTACATTTGCAATATTGGTAAGGCTTAAGTGTGCTTTAAACAGGTATCAAAACAAATATGCAATTGCTAATATAAACAGAAAGGTATATGAAAAGTTTACATCCTCACTAGCATCTGAGCAAGAGGAACTACATTTTGCATTTACATACAGTTTGTACACCAACCTCCGTTAAGTCTTGTCACTCCAGAGAGTTCCATAAAGGATAAAGTATTTGGAAGAAGAGTAGGTGCAGGTGAGTTTCGCTTTGTCTTTATTGGCAGAGAAGATAACCAAGCCTATCAACATCCTATCTCTCCAAACTCCAACTGCCCAACAATTCATCAGCATTCCACACTCAGCTGGGTCACACACAGGGCCGGAATGGGAACCCAAACCGGCCCTGGCAATTGAGTCGGACCGGCCGCAGGTGGGGGGATGGGAGGGGGGTCGGGGGTGTCCATGGAAAACACTTTAAATGCTTTTGGTACAGGGGGCTGAAATTGCAGCATTGCTGCAAAACCGGCCCCATGTACCAAAACCGGTCCCCACCCTTCCGGCCCACCGTGAAAATGCCCGGTGCCCGCTACGACCATTCCAGCCCTGGTCACACATTCCCTTAACAGCACACAATCCCTTCTCCACTCTTCTTACCCTTGACTTTGCACACTGTTGTCACACTCATCAACTCCCCATTCTCAAGAGTGACCACATTCCTCTTCACCTCGATCGGCTTCTTAAGACTTAAGAACAGAGAGGAGAGGAGTTGGCCTAACGGCTAGGGCGGTCGACCTCGAATCTGGGGAACTAGGTTCGAGTCTCGGCAATGACGCTGAACATCCTGTGATTCTGGGCAAATCACTTAATCTCCCCGTGCCTAACAAAAAAAAAAATGAATGTGTCCTCATGTAATGCAACTGGTGCTATGTAAAGCGCTCTGATACCCGATTCGGGTCAAGTTCGCGCTATATAAAACTCTGTAAAAAAAAACTAAAAAAACCAGACTGTGGCACTAGGCTAAATGCTGGAGACTGTGGATGATGACCTGATCACCTCTGTTCTCATCCCACCTGTGACAATCATCAGGTCTACACACATAGCAATTCTAATTTCACCTAGATGCTTCAATAACACTTTCTTGTGTGCTTTTACACGCCCATCTAGACTTAGAAGTCTGGCATACCCAACTCACTGCCATTTAAGGACACGAAAATGTCTCCTCATGGGATGCTGGACCACATCTTCAAGTGAATCTGTCCATAACTTTATTATTGACTGCCAATTCTAAGCAATCCTTCACCCCTTTTGACTAACTCATTAGCTTGTGGACTGCATTCATGAATTTTGAATTGCTGGAAGTGTGGCTTAAGATGATGGTCAGTGATGCTGAATCGTTTTAGGAAAGCTTTTCTAAAAAATTCCACAAAATAGCCACAAAAGAGATGTTGCATCTCCACTTATACAAATTGTATGCAATGACCAGTACCTAATATTTCAGGTAACATCTCCTCAGCAAACCCACATTTGAGGAAATCTAAAAAAATCTTATGGTTATCTCCTCTATGTGTATAAGCACTATCCTCTTAGAAAGAGCATCCACTGACACAAGCATGTGCAAATTGCTCCAAAACCTCCAGAGGATCAATTACATACAATATATGCTTCACCCAAGGCTTTAACAGAACTGGGGCAGGATACAGTGGCAGTTGTGAAGGACTCTCACCTTGACCCTATCACTCTTTTAGTGCTATTTCTTATACTTGTTGCACAACACTATCCATGCCCGACCACCAGCTCTTGTACTCAATAGTCTGCTTAAGTCAACTTAAGGCACAAACTTAGACCCTGCTGACCAGTTTACCTTCGACCAGAAACAATTCCTCTGTCACATTCCAAATTCTTTCAATCCTTCTTTGACCTCTTCTTTCCTCGGGCACATTTGCACCATTTTCTTAAGCCAAGATTGTGCTGTCAATTTGCATACAACTCAAAACTTTTTCTTACAAAAAACTAATCTTCACTGTGGGCCACAAGTACTATGATACCGGTCGCAAAAGTTGGTGCAAATTGCAATTCTGCTTTATGTGACCGGTATCTTTTTTGCAAATCGACCTATGTATGAATAGTTCAGTTATAGTTCGAGGGTGCCTAAGGAATATTAACTTGACAGGGCTCGATTTGCAACTAACTGCAATTGGCTACATCACATGGATGGGGACCTGCAGGGGTCAGCAGACCACTATCCCTGTGATTGCTTTTTTCAAATGGATTTTTTTTTTAAGCAGCCCAATTCCCTAAAACGAAACAAGGCTGCTTTGAAAAACAAAGTTTTTAATTTTTAAAAACTTCAGTGATAGTTGGTAGTGGTTCCCTTGACTGCTGCCTACTCCCCTTCAAGCTGCCACCCCGATTTACAAAGAGAAAGAGGTCCAAAAGGGACCCCTTTCCTTTTGCCAATGAGTTACCAACAAACTTTGAAGTCAGTATCTTATCAATGGGTTGTGACTTAAATTCCAGGAGCTAACTATTGATACTTAGGGTACCGAATTAAAATTTGGAAGGAAAACCCACAACAGGCCTCTTCCAAATTGCAATTAGGTATCCATTCCTAAACCCATTTTAGGAATCTTAAGCTTTACGGACTCCTATAATGGGTTTACTACAATCCAAAGAACTTTATAGCAAGCGCAAACCCTCTAATATTGCAAATTGGAGGGTTTGCGATAGGTAAGGTTTACTACATCTGGCCCTACTTCTGTCTACTCCTCTCCGACATCCTACTCCCTACAGTCTGAGGAGAGTAAGAGCAATAGGCAGTTTGCTGCAACGTTAAACCTACAGAACTCAGGAACAGGTTAAAATGTGTCTTTTTTTTAACCACAAACTAACCCTAGGTGGGCTCAGAGCAAATAGCCTTTTGATTACACTGAAAGTCTAACCTCAATTTACAGACCATACATATATATGAGATATGCCAACATATATCTTTATCGTCAATTTGCTAATGGTTCACCTTTCTACCAAAGCCTTCCACAAAGGATAATAATGCATTGTGAATCCCAGCAGTGGTCTTAGCTTCTCCTCCCCCACACTAAGATCTCGTGGGTCCAGATCTAAAGCTGCCAAGGCTTGTAGCCTGGGGTCACTCCCTCTTCTGTAAACACGTGCAGCTGTTCGTCCAATAAGTTTAGTTTATCCTGCCTGTCTCTCCCTAATGCGTGGGGACCCGGAGTAGTTGCTTGGTGGATTTGCACAAGGAGTTTTGATATGTTTTTTTCTTCAAGTCCTCCTGCTATGTGTAGGGGAAAGGGGGGGAGGCGTTTCTGGCATGGGACAGCAGCGTATTGTGGTGGTGCACATAGTCACATTTTGTTAATACAAGCCCAAAGACTGTTTGCCTTGCTGATGTAACAGTGTAAAACTACAACAATTTGATCACAATACAAACAAGCATTGGCAAACCAAATAGGTCTGGTGTCATCCACCAGCCGTTTAGCAATTCTTGTTGTGTTTTGTCATGGCTTTTGCAAAACTTTGTTAGGAAAACTACTGGGTGTTTGTCGATCTAAAAAAAAACATTGATTAAAGATGTCATAACTCAAGGTGAAGGCAGCCAATGACTGAAATGGTGTGACACAAGAAATATAGAAGGAATGAAACTAAGAAAGAAGGGAAAAAAGAAGGTAAGAGAGAAAGAAAGCCATAAGGAAGGAAAGAAAGAAGGCACAAGAGAAAGAAAGTAGGAAAGAAGGAATGTAAGAAAAAAGCAAGAAAGAAGGAAAGAATGAATGAATGAAAGAAAGAAGAAAGCAATAAAGGAACAAAAGAACAAAAGAAAAAAGGAAAGCAAGACAGAAGGAATGAAATAAAAAGGAAAGAATGAAAGTACGACTGCAAGAATGAAATAAAAAAGGAAAAAGAATGAAAGAAGAAAGGAAAGAAGGAATGAAAGGATGAAAGAAAAAGCCAAGCTAGAAAGAAGGAATGAATTAAAGAAAGAGGAAAGCAAGAAATAAGGAATGAATAAAGAAATAAAAGACAGAAATAAAGGAAAGAAAGAAGGATTGTAGGAATGAAAAAAGGAAAGAGAAGGAGAGTACAATTAAATAATGAATGAAAGAAAGAAGCATGATGGAAAGAAAGAAAGAAGAAAAGAAAGAAGGCAATAAAATAAGTGTTATAAGTACTGCAAATTAAACACGATAAAGGCTGGTTTCCTTCCTGGGCAAACTTTATTAAAGAACCATTGGTGAAATTGAGACCAGAAAAAACGTGTTCTGAAGAATTGTCTGCTTATGAATTAACATTTATAATATTGAAGCTTTTGATAGCTTAATACAGAACAGTTTTAAATGGATGCAATCTGTTATGCTGTGAAATACCAGCAGTCAAACAGTCAACAAAGGACGCTCCAAAAGTAATTTTCAACAGCATTGGCAGGAGACAGAAACTGATAAAGCGTGGAATGTGGCATGTGCTCACATCTGATATAGCGTCCTGCTGTGACATCAGACTCTAAACTGTAAGGCAACATCAAAGTAATACGTTTTAAAAAAAACATTGGCACAGAAGGGAACTAGCTTGTTTGCGGATGTGCTGCTTGTGAAAGAGCAAAATACAGTCACTCAAAGTGAAGTTATCCAGTGGCTGAAGTGGGCTGATCCCCTGCTGTATGCTCTATGCTGTAATAGGCTGAAGCAAAACGTGAATGACACATCAACAGACCAATGGATGAAGATAGGTGGCTGAAAGCCCCTTTAAATAAGTATATTGAACATATATATATATATATATATATATATATATATATATATATATATATATATATATATTTTTTTTTAATCAGAAGGTCTTGGCTAATGCCAGACCTAAAAGGGTCAATGTTATCTGCCCATTGAAATAAATAGGGTCTGTTTGCTTATTATCTTTCATTTACTCCTAAATTAGCTTGAAATATCATTTGAATCCTCAGTAGAGTCCACTTACTCACCTACAAATTGCCCTGTGTCACCCACATAGGAATCAAATCTCACCCCACCTCAGGGATAAGCAACAGGAAGGGGGGCCTGGGCATATGTATGTTTTAGACACCAGTGTCAGGGGGGCCAGTGGAGTACCCCACTGTAGGAGCTTGTGGGTTCGAACCTAAAGTTGCCCATGCTTCCAGTTTTGGGTCTTGAGGGAGGAAAAGAATAGGAACAGTTAGTGATGGTATGGAGGCTAGTATGGCATCCTTGAATATGACAGCAAGATGTTATGATACCAAAGTCAGGTCCTCCTTTTATCCTAAGTGTTGAGAATTTCATCCCCAACTCATCAGGGCAGTGTCTGCACGCTCTTCGAGCACAAAGGGCCACTGGCACCCCCAGCATCCACTCATTCAGGGCGCATCTCTGCTGGGGACCCGCACAGAGGGAATGCTGAATCCACACAAAGGCATGCAGCACGAGAAGGCATGTTGAAATTCGGATTTCCTAGCAGAGGACATTTTGTTTCACCCAGGGCGCATCACCTCGGGGAGAGACTTTGCCTCCCGTCCATCGATTGCGCCATGTTTACTCTTCTCGTCCTGGGCTTGTCCTGGGCTCTGGTCACCGGCCGCCATGGAGTCCCTGCGGCTTCTCTTGCTGTTCGCGATCGTCCTGCACCCGGAGCTCTCCAGACCGGTAAGCATGTCGGGGCAAAATGTGGAATAGAATGTTTGGGGGTCAAATCAGTGATCACAGGTGTTGGAATTGTTAAACGATCGTGCCGTTGCCCTCACCTGGGAGTCGGTAACAAGGCAATCCTTAGAATCTGCTACCTGGGGCACTCACAGGGCAAAGCAATATCTTGCTGACCCTAGGACCAAATCAGCAACTGCTATCATGTAGAAGTGTTCACCTTAATTCATGGCCTCGTTCGACGAGGCAAGCGGCCATTTTAGAAAGTGGAAATGTAAGTTAAGCCTTCTTTGTTGACATTTGTGTGTGACCTGCAGGCAGTGTATGTGAACTCCAGCACTGCAGACTCACCTTTACGTTCTACGATAAATTTAGCACCATTTAGTTGGCTACAAATAAATTATTTTATATACAGCGCTACAAAATAGAAGAACTGTGGTAGCACGATGAAGTAAAAAAATATAGCTTGTCTAACTGAATAGCAGTGAGATTCAAATAACTCTTTGCAGAGTAAACGTAGTGCCGCACTGTATTTATCTGTCTGGGGCAAGGTCTTCACTCTCGGGCCCCATCTGCCCATTCTGAAGTAATTCGGCCTGTATCTTTGTAGGCATATGTGTGACATGGTGGCCTGCGAGCATGATGACTTAGAAAGAACATGCTTAGTTCTAAAGCAATGGAGTAGTATGTGAGAGGAGGGTATTGGCCTTACTCCCTCTGGATAGAGTGTGCACGCCAATGCACCCACTGTTATAGTTTTTACCACAGCACCTACCTTTTAATTGGAATGGATATTTTTTTTACCAAGAAATTGTCAGTTCCCTGTTTACCACAATGTATTTGTCCCTGGCAGCACGCCAGTTTCCCCTGTGATGGGTATTTTCCTACTAGGAAATTAGTAGATAGGGCCTGTGCCGGGGAACAGGCGCGCAGGGGCGGCTCCTTCGGTAAGGCGGAGGAGCGTTGCCCCACTGCTTTTCAGCAGTGCAAAAAAAAGGAAATATAAAATGATAATAACACAATGTTATTATCATTTTATTTTTCCCAGCTGAAGCCAGTTTTGGGGCGGGGCGGGGCTTGGCTGTCGTCACAGCCAGCAGGGGGAGGAGTGGTGAGTGCACTTAAGTGCACATGACTGTTTGGCCGGCCGTCTTGGGCCGGCCAAACAGTCATGCACACTTAGCATGTTCTCCACCGGGCTGTATTGCACAGCCTGGGTGGAGAACATGCAAAGGCTCCCACTCCCTGTCTGAGCGCATGACTACGGTGCTCAGACCAATCATGATTCGGGCTCCCGGTTTTATGGTATTTATTTTTCTGACATTTCCGTCTGTATTTATCCATATTTATTTTTTGTCAACTTTATCTGTATTTATCCATATTTATTATGGGGTTTGTGAGAAAAATAAAGCTGAAACTGGTATATTTCCATATTTATTTAAACAATAAATATGCAGTCACGCTTGAGTGCCTGCCAGGTTTCATTGATATGAACACCTGCAGAAGATAAATCAATACACTTATATGAGAATATGCGCATTTCAGTATCAGCTTTGTGCATATCTACTGCTGTTAAATCCTCTTTACCAAAATTCCTTTCTTTTTAACCCCTTTACCTATCATTCCACACAGTTATTGGCCTGGCAGTCATGGCAAAGTGTATTTAGAATCACTCAAAAGCACCCAATTTCCGTTTTTATCCATATTTAAAAATAAATACAGACAAGAAAATAAATGGTTTTCTGTCTGTATTTATCTGTAAAAATCAGTAAAAACGGAAAACAGGGAGCCTTAATCATGATGCTTCTGTCATGCTGGTGACAGCAGCGTCGTGATTGGCTAGGAGAGTTTGGGAGCCTGTGTGCTTTCAGTTCACAGAAGGAGAGAACGGAGGAGAGTACTGAGGAGAGGCAGCAGCCGGCCGTCCGGCAGGTAAGTGATCTTTTCTTTTTTTAACCCCCCTCTTCCCGCCCCACTACTACTGCCCGGGAACAGCCGCCACTGAGAAGGATGCAACTCCTGTAACGGGGCTTCACCATGGCAATCTGGGGAAAGTTTGTCTACCTTGGAATAGACTACCTGTGAACCTGGTGATAGAGTCCAATGGCGATATGATGGCAAGAGAAGGATGCAGCTCTTGTTTGGGAGTAGTAAGACAGAGCTTCTGCAAGGTATTCAGCAAGAAGGGTGTTCACAGAGGGAAACGGGATATCCATCTAATGGGGATTCTGAGGAAGGACATCTAACTAGGAATTTGGGTGGACAGCATCTTGGCAAAAATCAAGTGATAGCGCTTCTAGTTAGGGATCATGGGATGGAGCGTCTACCAGCAACGTGGCTGATCTCCATTCTACGCATGATCAGCAAAGCTGTGTTTTCTGTCAAATGTTTGTACTGGAAGTCATTGCTTCATGTATTATGGAATGCTGTGTTGTATTCAAACAAACGTATTTCATATGCTTGTTTTTTAGGTTTGGTCCCACAAATCTAAAAAAGAACATGTTGTAGTTGGTGAGTGTAAATCTTCTTATTTGTGGGCGAGGGTATTCAGTCTTGGTGAGTGTTTAAATTTTTTACTTCCTCATTTGTGAAAAAGTAATGGGCAAATAATGATTTGATTACAAATGGGTTTATGTCAAGAGCCATTTATTTCTGGGTGTGACCTTTAAGAGTCGCTCCACCTCACAATACATGCTGTTGCCGCCATGACTCTCACAGTCTTTAACATCCCCATTGGGGCCATCAATGAAACGTGACCTTTAAATTAACAAGTGTAAGGCTATCACCTTGCAGAGTGAATGTTGAATGCTTGCAATTACAATGTCCCAGGCATGTACCCCAATCAAGGCAGTGAAAGTGCCCTGTGTGCAGGCTCCTTTTGCCACCATTAGGTGGCAGTGTTACATGCAGCCTAGAGAAGGTAGAGTTAATGATGGTTTCTCCTAGCAACAGGGAGTCCCACTAGAGCCTCCTGGAAAAGGAGTTGAGGTTCATGATAGTTTCCCCTAGCAACAGAAGAATCCTACAATAACCTGCTAGGTGAGGGGTGAGGGTAATGATAGTTTTCCTTAGCAACAGGAGGGTCCCACAAGAGCCTGCTGGGAGTAGGAGGTGTTAAGGATAACGGGGCATATTTACGTCCCCTGGCGCATCCCTGCATATCAGCAGGGATGCGCCAGGGAAAATGCGTCACGCAAGTTTACCCTTGCGCCATGGCCGATGCGCCGCATTTACAATGCGGGCGCATCGTAGCGTCTAGGATAAGCAGATGCATGACGCATCTGCCGGCGGAAGGTTGGCGCAGTGCTGAAGTTGTGTCGCAAGCGCGACGCAACTCCAGCACTGTTCCAGCCTTCCCTATCCCTAACATGGTGCGTCAATCGTTACGCCTGCTTGAAGCAGGCGTAAGGATTTGGCGCACCAGCGTCGAAATGTGACTGCGTGAAATCTTGTAGATTTCACTACGTCACTTTTCAGGCGTTCCTGCGCCGAACGCCCCCCTGCGCCGGTACGCCCACATGAAACCTGACGCAGGTTTCATGTGGCGCAGGGGTTTACTACGTGACGCATCTCCCTAGATGCGTCACGTTGTAAATATAGCGCAACGCGGCGCATGGTTTGCGTCGCCGCTGCGTCACATGCGTGACGCAACGGCGGCGCAAAAGTGGCGCAAGGGGCTTGTAAATATGCCCCAACATTTCCTAAATAGTTCATGAGGTCGGTTACACTGTCGTAATGTTTCCTTGTTGAAAGTGTGTATTCACCCTGCTGCCAGCCAAATAATACAAAATCTCTGCTATTTACCCAGTGGCAAGCAAAATAGTATCTTATCTCTGCTGTTTAGCCAGCCATAGACTAAATAGTAGAGATGTTGTACAATTTGACCAGCGGCTGGATAAATAGTGTGAAGGAGGTCTTTATTTAGCCGGCCATAAAGAAGAAAGGGACTCCAGGCAATGGTAGTGTGGTGGCCATCTTGTAATGGGGATGCAACATGTGTGAAGGATTTGAAGTAAGTACATATACAAATGTACAATCGTTTGTTAAAAGGTAAGTGCATGAATTAAGCTAAGCTGTTTACAGATGAAAAAACGTAAAATCAATTTTGAATAAAAACATTTATGCTATTTTAATATACAAATAAGACATGTAGAAATTGAACAGAAGCTTTAGGATATGGTATACATATATTTTGTGCTTCAGTCAGGGAATATTGGCTGTAGCAAAGAATGCTCAATATGGTTTTAAAGCATGTTACCTAAATGTTTTATTCACTCATGAGAATTCCTTGATGTTCTTTTAGAGTTCATGATGCTCCTTTTGATGATTTTTGAGGGTTGGGCTGCTTTGGGCATCTTATGGGAGACCTTGTGCTAGCTGTAGGCTTCTGTTTAAGGGGGATTGTGCTTGTCTAGTATTTCAAATCTGGCAACACAGCAGCAGTCATCAAGCAGCAGCAAACAGGGAATGCAGACAGATAGGTAGTATCAGGGCCCCAGAGGGACAGACACGTACATTAGGTAATTGGTGTTTGGGTACAAAGCGCTTGGGGCACTTGCAGGAGGTAAATTGAGTGAGACACTGTAATGGGGCTTCTGTGGAAAGGGGAAGTGAAAGCAGTTGATAGGTAAGTAATGCATCTGGGTAATTCACAGGAAGAGTTCCCTCTGCTGCCTGTAAATAAACGCATTTAATCATACTATTCACACAGCAAAGTAGTCTTATGGCATTGATGCTTATTGGTCCATGTCATGAGTGGCCCCTTCAGGCACACTGACATTTCATTCACTTGCACAATGCATCTTGGGAATGGTAGTTTTGATTTTTAACATGTTAAGCAGTGTAAGGTCCCGTTCCTACTGGGCCCTCATTTCTGTACTTGACAGTGGCGTCTCAGCAAAAGAAATCAGGAAGCCAAAAAAACCCATCTGCATGACAGGCTTGGAGGCTGCACCTGACTAAAGTCATTGTGGAGGGGTGCAGGGGAAAGAAGCAGTAGGAGGAGGAGGATGAAAAGTAGGAGAATAAGGGCCAAGAGGTGGACCACTAGGAAGGGTAGGATGGCCAGAGCATGAGGATCAGGACAAGAAGAACCATGCCCAGGGAGAGCTAACCTATGAGGACCAGTGTTACCAATGCCAGAGGGAACAAGAAACAAACAATGAGGAACAGGACAATGAATAACAGCACTAGGGGGTACTGGGCCAGGTTTAAAAGGATCAGGAGGATGTGGAACTGGGGGGGTCTGAACCCATTGGACAAGGGCCTGAAGAAACAGAAGGACCAGAATGACATGGACCATAACGACAAGGAGGGCAACGAGGGCCTGTGTTCACCAACCAATACCAGAGGGACGAGAACAAGGGCCAGGGGTAGCAGACCCAATTAGACAGACTAAAGAGGGTCAGTACCAGGAAACCAGTGGAGAGAAGGACAAGAGACAGACGGACAAAGGCCACAGACATTAGATCAAGGAGGACTAAAGGGCCAGAAGCAAAAGACCAAGGACCACGAAGACCACACCCAGAACTACCAGGGGTAAGAAGACCTGCAGACCCTAGATTCGAATGAACAGGGGTTATAAAGGACAAGGAAGTCTAGGTCCAGTGGTAGCAGGTTCAGAGGGTCCAGATGTATCAGACTGAGGGCAATTCTAAACCAGGGCGACAAGAACTACATGAACCAGGGTGACCCACAACATAGGAACTAGGAGTACCAGAAGAATGAGGAAGATCCGACCCAATAGAACCATTACAATGAGGACCATGATAGGGGGCCCATGGTCAGATGGTCAACAACAAGGTAGAATGGACAAGGTGACTAGGACCAAGAGGACCACAAAGGAAAAGGCCCTGACGGGCCAAGACTGTCGGAACCAGGAATGGCCATGATGGACAAAAGGCAAAGTTTATGATAACGAGCACAATTGGACAAGAAGGACCAGGGCGACCAGGACCATGGAGACCAAGACTAAGATAGCAGGTGGGCCAGGAGAATGAGGTCCAGGAGGACCCAACCTATACAGAACAGAACCAAGAAGATCAGGGGCAATAGGTAAAGAGTCTCGAGAAGGAGGAGGACCATGAAAAACAAGAATAGCTTGACTTTGACCAGGAGTGACAGGTAGCTGAAACCAGGGACATAGGCAACCAGAGTCAGAAGGAAAAGGTCTAAGAGGTCCAGGAAGCAAAAGACGGGACCAGGAAGATTAGGGCAAAGGGGATCAGGACCTTGAGCTTCAGGGCCAGGAGGACCAGGGTGAGGAGGAAAAGGAGGATCAGGATGCTAAGGACTAGGGCATCAAGGGATGTTCACAAACTGGAGGTCCAGGCCACAGAGCTAGGAACAGGATGTCCAGGACCTGGAGGACCAGATAAAGGAGGGCCATGATCAGTTTGTGTAGCAGCAGGAGGACAAGCCACAGGAAGATCAGGGTCAAGAGGATCAGGACCAGATCCAGGAAGACAATATCCAGGCCAATTGGATTGGGTGCAAGAATAAGCAAGGAAGAGGAGGGGGTCAGCACTAAAAATACCAGGAGGACCAAAGCCAGGGCAAAGAGGATTACAAAGATCAGCAGCAGTAGGACCAGGAACAGGCTTAGGAGTGCCAGGGGGAACCATATACATAGGACCAGGACCCAGAGTACCAAGTGGAGCAGAAACACCAAGACCTGGGGATAGCAGGACCAGGCTGAGGAAGAGCAGGAGGACCACAACATCCGGAACCAGGTAGATGAAGGGGAATGGACCTGGAAGTCCAGGAGAATCCGGACCAAAATGACGAGGCTCAAAAGAACCCAAACAAAGAGAACCAAGACTAAGAGGGCCCATTCCATTGGGTGCAGTTCCAGAAGGACCATGAAGACAAGGCACAGGGCTAGGAGGACAAGGATGATCCAAAGCAGGAAAACAAGAGCTAAGAGGGCTAGGCATAAGAGGACAATGAAGCAAGAGGCCAGGTAGACTGAGGGGACCAGCAGGACCAGGAACTGATGTGCCGGGAAGCAGATGAGTAAGGTGAGAAGGATCAGAAGGACCAGGTTAAATGGACAAGGATCAAGAGGATCAGGAAAGAAAAGAAAGAGCTAGGAGAAGTGGGCCTGAAAGGATCAGAATGCCTAGAAGGAGCAGAACCAAGAGGACTAGTCATACAAAAACCTAAATAAGGAGGACCAGAAACAGAAGGATAAAGTCTAGTGAGCACAAAACCAGGAAGAGAACATGGACTGTGAGGACCAGGAATAGAAAGACCATTGCTAGGCAAACCAGACTGAGAGTGGGGCAGACTAAGACCTGGAGAAGAGGAGATGGTCAGGCAACCAGAGCCAACAGGATAAGAGCTAAGAGGACCAGTGGCCCCACAACAGAGGGGTGGAAGGAAGCTCAATTCACAGAGGCCCAGAGTATCAGGACCTGGCATACCAGGACAGGCAGGACCAGGTTGAGGAGAAAAAATAGAACCAGGACAAAGAAAGCCAGGATGACAGGAGTCATGATGGCCAAGCTGGGTGGCTAAGAGCAGCTAACGAGTGGGTGACCTGAACAAGGAGGATCAGGATAAAGGGAGCACGTTAGTCCAAGATGACAACGAGCAGAAGGACCATAGCCAAGAGTATTGTGGCATGTTGGAGAAGGACCCAGAGAGCTAGTCAGGTTAGGATTAGGTGGACTAGGGCCATTAATACCAGGGATCAGATGGGGGAGGATTAGGTGGACTTAAAGGATAAGAATAAGCAGGAGCAGGGCTAGGAGGACCAGAGAGGTGAGAACCAAGTGACCAGGACCTGAAGTTCCAACTGCAGCAGGACAACTGGGAACTGGGGTATTAGGACCAGGATGGCGAGGATCATGGGAACCCAGATAACCAGGGCCACGAGGACCAATGGGATGAGACCAGGACCAAAATGGCCAGGCCCAGCACAGGTGAACCTTATAAGGAGGACCAGGACCCGTAGAGGCAGTACCAGCTGGACCACTAGGACCAGAGCAAGGAGAATCAGGATGACCCAAACCAGGAAGACTAGGAATGCAGGCCCCTGGAGAACCAGGACAGCAGGGCTAGGTGGATAAGGACCCAGCAGGATCAGGATGAGGATCAGTAGGGCCATGATCAGGAGGCCCAGGAAGGGCTACAGCAAGGATGAGCCAAACGCAGGGCCAGGAAGGCCAGGGTTAGGAGGGACTACAATCAAGGCCCCCAGATTCAGGAAACCAGGGTGACCACAACTAGATAGACCAGGGCCAGGATGAGGATTAGAAAAACCAAAACAACCTAGAAAAGGAGGCCTTAGAACAGGACAAGGAGGTGGACAAACACCAAAAGGCACAGAAGGACTGAGAAGTGAAAGAAGAAGACCAAGAGCTGGAGGACACCTATGTGAGTTTAGGCCACTTGTATTAGGATTTCCCTTTTGTAAATGGTTCTTATTCATATTTCTTATACTGGCAACCCCTAGAAACCCCCCTCTTCACCCCACGTATAGAACTGGTAAGTACTTGCTGAAAAATCAGAGCATGCAAAGTGAATAAAAAGACGGGACTGTTATACTCTGACCTCTGAGAGTAGAAGACGTGGTCTACTGAGGGCACTGTAGTCTGGGGCTAGATCTGAGGGCCTAGGGACGGGAACTTTGCAGAGGAGTGTAAAGGTGGGTGTTGAAAATGAGTGTGGTCTATGAAGGATGGCAAAAAGGTTTTGAGAAACTCAGATGGCTGAAGTCAGGAAAAATGGTAAATGGCTAACAAAGGGGTCAAAGGGATATGGTAATCAGCAAAGGGAAGCTCAAGATCATAAGAAGGCTCTGATAAGCAGAAGAGGAGGTGGTGGAGGCTCCAGATAGATCGTCTCACATGGCCCAAAGAGGGATTCTGTGTGACCCGCTCAGATCTTTGCCCTGACATTCCATGTGTGTGTATGTGAGATGGGTATGTAACAAGGTGCAGATTTACTAAGAAGTCATGCAACACAAGACAGCAAGACAACTTGCTGTGTTGCATTGTATGACAGGGAGAGAGCAGAAATGTGCCATATCAGCTAAGATATGATGCATTTCTGCTCTTTCCCTGTGCTAGCACCCTGTGTCCTGCCTAGTGTCAACGCAGGCTCCCTTACACCATGGTGCAGAGGTGCCTGCATTAGGAGGAGGATTGCTTTTGGTGCAGAAAGGGGGTCCTTCTTGCACAAAAACAATCCTTTGAGGCATTTTCCTCTTTCTCTGTGTGCTGTAGAATGCAGCATGCATAGAAGAGGAAGTAACAAGGAGCAATACAGATATTTCTCCTCATTGCGCTTCACTTGGGAAGGCTTACTATTTTGATGCAATCCCAGGTTTACTCACCGTAATAAATCTGGGATTGCGTCAAAATCCATGGATGGATGCATGGGAAAGTTCATGCTCCATCCATGGAATGCCTTTTTAACACAGGTTAATGGAAGTCAGGGATTTCGGCTGCCTTGTGTTACTCTGGATTCACTAAGCCACACAGAGCCACACAAGGTGGCTTTGCTTAGCTTAGTAAATCGCATTTAAGGTCTTGCATTGCCTTGTGTTGCCTGGCAGGATCTGCCCCTATGTGCGTAGTAGTAAGACTCCTTGTGTGATGAAAGTCTTAGTGCACTGGCCAGTGTAAGATGTGACATGAGAGTAGATACAGCTTTCCTACACAGTAGGCGTGAATGAACTGCATCCCTATGGGTAGAGGGTGAATATTCAGAACTGAACTGAGGGAGAATGGAGAAAAGGCTACCCAAAAACATTCTGTGCGGTCCTTTTTAGCTAAGGGCTGCTGATTAGTTCTTCCTGAGTGACTACCTAGGGTAGATGGTAGAAGTAAGGGATAGGTCATAGTTCTCTTTAGTTAAAGGTGTCATCGTTTCTAAGCAGGGCTGAGCTTTGTATATGCCTGATGACTACTCAGAAAGGATGATGACAGCCAAGTGCTGAGATCTCATACTTCATTGAGTCCTTGTTTTGGATACTTCTTCTCAGAGCCAGCACTATTGCTACTGCTGTTAGAACCATCACCTAGCACAAAGGCTGTGTCTGAGCGACAGCCAGAAAATTATATTTAAAAGAGAAACACCCCAAATCAGTTCTGAAACTTCAATAGTACATTTCACATCACGTGTCTGGAAAAGGAGTATTAAAGTGGAACTGTGACATGATCGATCAGTAGGCTACAAGAATGGAGGTAGCAAAATGTCTCTGTTTATTAAGTGTCTTATGTCTTACAATATTTGTAATAAAGTCAATGAATGAAAATCTCTGTGAGTTTCTTTTCTTCTGAGTCTTCAATGTCTATATGTCTTTCTCTGATTTACTGGGAAAATTCATTCATATTCCAATGACATTCAGTTCAAATATTTATAGTCCCATTCCTTTGCTTGTGGCTTCTCAACAGACACTTCATCTGATGGCCAGACCATGTACTGGCCGTCAAAGGAAGGACTTTGTACCATCTACCCTATTTAGAGTAAAACCTGGTTGTACTGACCCCGTCATCCTGAGAGAAAACTTCCAGCATGTGAGAGCATTTGTTTCTTTGTTTTTCAGAAACAAACTCCTGCTTTAGGGTTTTTTTTTGCAACAAAAATTTCTTTAAAGGTGGGCTAGTAAGCCATCATGTCTGACTTTACTGACCTTCAAATGTTTCGTGTATAGAGAGGAACCACCATGACAGCAGTTCCTGCCACAGGGCCAGCAGTCATCTCTAAATTTGGTGGGCCCCGGTACCGCAGGATGTCAGAGGTGTTGTCCTCCGCCATCCTGATGGGTTTAACTCCGTCCTCGAAACTCTAAATCAGGCCCATAGGTTGTCATGAAATTGGAATAAAGCCTCTCAATTATATTGTGTTGGTCACTTCATAAGGGGCCCTATGCAATTGTTTCTATTTTGATAAAATAACCCTAAATATATTAGATGCCTCTATGTTACTGTGGTACAACATTTTTATTTCTGTTATTTGCTTTTACAAATCATTGTTTTCAGGTGTTTTAGTCTAATTTGTTACATTGAACTGAACCAGAAATAATAATTACAGAATACACTTTATTGCTGCAGGAAAAGAGGTGTTCTCATAACATGGAGCCTTTTGGTAATCCTATATCTGGCCATTGTACATTCCTGTGGCTTTGTGAGTAAGAGCGAGTATATCGTTTTAGAAAAGTAAACAGCTTTAACTAGTCTTGCAAGGTTTCTAATCATCTCTATCATTAGTCACATCTGCAGGTAAATGTAAAGGAGTAGAAGCATACGTGGAGCATGATCAGCTCCATAAAGGGCCTCCTAAGTCACTATGTCTTGGCGCAGGGTGTAATGGAGGGGCATTCTGTGCCATGTCATTCAAAATAACTTGGAAACATTCAAACATTTGAGAACTTACGGTGTATAAGTTAGTGACTACATCTAAGCCAGTTTTTGCACCTAAGAGCCTCATGTCTCCAAATCAAAAGGTTTGTGACCACAAAAGTGCTAATTATGTACCAAACCATTTTTATGAGTTGGAAATTTCTTTAGACCAGTAAAAGGACTTTTTCGATTGTTTCTGAAATGTAAATAGAAGGGTTTATAAAAGGAGTTTTGTCCCTCCCCTTTCCAATTCGGAAAGGAATTTATTGATAGTTTGTGACTGCAATTGTTTTTGCAAACCATTGATGAGTTAACGACCCCCTCTACCTGATGGTAACTAATTTGCAAAGGGGAAGGGGTCCCCTTAGGACAGGATGTTGGCAGCTTCCCGGGGGACACGGTTTCCAAAAACTGCCAGCCAAACACTGCAGAATCTCTACTATTTAGACAACAACCAGTTAAATAGTGAAGTTTTTCTGCTATTTGCACGGCTTCTGGCCAAACGGTGCAGAATCTCCACTGTTTTGCCAGTGGCTGGGTAAATAGTGATGTTTTTCTGCTGTTTACATGGCTGCCAGCCAAACAGTGCAGAATCTCTACTATTCAGTCAGCAGCCTGATAAATATTTAAGTTTTCCTGCTATTTGCACAGCTGCCCGATAAACCGTGCAAAATCACTATTATTTAACCAACGGCTGGGTAAATAGTGACATTTTTCTGCTATTTACATGGCTGCCAGCTGCACAGGGCAGAATCTCTACTGTTTAGCAGCGGCCGAGTAAATATTTAGATTTTCCTGCTTTTAGTACTGTTGCCAGCAAGACAATGCAGAATCTCTACTATTTACCCAGTGGGTGGGTTAATAGTGAAATTTTTCTGCTATTTGCATGGCTGTCGGCCAAACAGTGCAGAATCTATATTATGTAGTCAGCGGCCGGGTAAATAGTGATGTTTATATGCTATTTTCAAGCTCGCCTGCCAAATAGTAAATCATTTGTCCTATTTAGCCAGCTGCAATGTAAATAGCAGAATAAAATCACTACCCGGCGGCGGGTAAATAGACGCTACCTTCTTTGTTTTGTTTTAGGATACAGCAGCCTTGCTTAGCATGGATGCCATCATTTGTGATCATTAGAGCTCTGATGGCTTGAGTTGAGCGCTTAATTTGTAACAGAAATAAGCGAAGGGGCCTAATGTTTTCCTTAGGAGCTCGCATGCTGCACTGTCGAATGCTGGGGTTGCTGAATACAAAGCCTGCCTCGTCTCGATTCCACCTCATGCCGCTTTCTTCCACCACTCTACACTTCCTTACACAGTAGCTCACTCTTGCAGGCTCTGTTTCAGACTTCATTTGTATGTTTGTATGAATGTGGTATTTGTATAGTGTGAACCTATACTTTCTTTCTGTCTTTTCCTTGCTCTGTGTATAAGTCAGGTGATGAATAATAAGTCCTTCTGGTTACAAGTTAGGCAGAGCTGGGAGTGCTATTCATGCTACTGCGAATACTGCTGTATGTAGCAGTACGTTTATAATCAGGTTTGTAGTACCCAGCACCCATGGCCAGCTGGGAGATCATGCAGCATCACCCGCTGAGACTGCTAGTTGCCCTGTCCACGCCGCGGGATCTGGAGATAAATCCCGTCATTACTCTTCATCCAGAAACTGTGACATGGCTGCTGGACTACAGTGGCAGAGCAAGTGTACCCCTGTTTTTAATCCAAGAATGAAGAAGAAAAATTGGGCCACCATCCCCTGGTTTGGTAGTGAGAAACACCTATAATTATAAAATATATGTGCACCCTTTAAATCTCTGGTCCCAGGCGCCACTGCACCTACTACACTAATGGTAGCTATACACTTGCTGGAGCATGTATATGAGTTAATTGCTAACGCTTTCATAATGTGCAACAGCGCCGTAAAGAGCAAATTACAATGTAGGCTAACGCGAGTGTATTTTAGCAAATTAGAGCCTTGGTGTCTTTGATAATGATATATTGAACGGTCATATGCAAAGTCACCGTGCAAAGTGCGTGAACCGATCAAAGTTAGCACATACTCACAACAATGTGATAATGGCTAACTTTGCAGTAACTGACAGGCGTGCAAATGGCAACCCGCAATGCACAGCATTCTCCAAAATGGTATCCCTGTATGCAAGCATTTGTGTGAAGCTAATGTGTGTTCTGACTGCACAGAATTTCCAGGGACAGTTCAAGAACACGGAAAGGATACACAGCAACAGTCATGCTATTTGGCCAGACTGACGAGGAAATATTCAGTGCATTTTAACTTCACCACAAACATCCAATGTGGCCCCATCAGAGAGCAGGACCCATATGAGGCCATGATACAGTGCTGCATTGGTCACTTCCTACCCATGTGCATACTTTGGCTTCTTTCTCACCTATTGCCCTTGGGGCTGCTGCTCCACAGTAGCTGGGGCAGTTAGTGTTTCCCCAAAGTGCAGAATCACATTCCCTGCATCAGTTCCTGAGGGCCATGCTTACATATAGGGGAAGGATAGGAAAGGATAGGATAAAATTTATAGAACACAGTAAAACCTGCAGGTGCCAATGCGCTATAGCAGGACAGATAGATCAACAAGAGCAGAGCAGCCAAGAATCAAGGACTCTGAGATGAAAAAAAACAGGTTTTCAGATGCTTTTTGAAGGACTTAAAAGAATCTACTTCAGAGATATAGGTAGGCAGAGTGTTCCATAGTTTGGCGGCAGCCACGGAAAAGGAACGCCCACCCCATCTAGTCTGGGAACATACCAAATATGATTTTCTATTTTCTGTGTTCAGATAGAGTGCATTAGGGAGGAGTTATCCCCCCTACCTGTTTCTCCAATGTAAATTGTGCAACCAATAGCACCCATCTACAGGAGCAGGAATGATAGGCACTCACTGAACTAGGAAGATAGCGTCAGAGGCAATCCACGCCATCACAAACATGGCTACAAAGTATCCTGTTAGTGCACATGATTCATACATGTTCATGGATAGTGGCATCAGGGGCTTGCCGATGGATAGCTCCAAAATAAGTGATTATCACATACAATAAATAAAGATATAAACATTGACAGTTATAAAAGGCTATTCTTTTATTGAAACTAGCACAAGTGACAGAGTACAAGGTATGCATGTGTGAACCCAGACACCATTTCTATAGACAGCCCTGTTAGTGCAGAACCAAGAAAACATGATAAACTAATATTGTGAGAAATAAAAAGTGAGAAAATCAAAACGGAAAACAAGAAAGTGAGAAGTCAAGTTTGAAAATAATAAAAAGGAAGTGGAAAGACAAGGGTTAGAATAACAGAAAGGAAGAGGTTGGAAAAAAATTAAGGATAAGGATGGGGTAAGGGAAAAACTCTAAGCTAGAGTGAGGTTGTGGGTTAGCCCTGAAGTTAGAGCAGGGGTTCCCAACCCTTCTATGCCCCGCACCCATTGGAAATGTGTGATTAATGTTTGCACCCCCCTACAAAAGTAATATCGCATTTGAAGATGAATAGTCAAATTTTTATTTTGTGAACCACATTCCAATACTGTGGGTGAATAAAAGCAACAAAAAAAAACAAGCTTTTAACTCAGTGCATAAAATGTCACCCCTCTTGAAATGCTATCTTGCACCCTCTGGGTGTGTGGACACCCCTGCGTTAGAGTCAGGGTTTTGGAAAGTGTTTAATAGTAGGCATGGTATAGGTTGGGGTTAGGTTAAGGGTCGATTTAGGTTTATGGTTAGAATCTAAGATATGGTTATGGTTGGTAGGGATATGGAATACGTCTAGGCTTAAAGATAGGGTTAGGTTTGAGGTCAGCGTAATGCGTAGGGATAGCGTGACGGTGACAGTATGGTTGAGGTTTAAGGTTGGGATTGAATGGGGCTAGGGGTTAAATTAGTTTTGATAAGTAAGGAAACCCCCTTCAGCCAGGGTAAGGGATAGGTTGAACCTTTTTTTTTAAACTTTATTTACTATTTTGGCACATTATAGCAATACAAACACAGGTGTTCACTGTCATTTCATACAATTAAGAAAAAAGAAAAAAGAGGAAAGAAACACATCAATTCAGGAGTCGACATGCCATGTATCTAGTAAACGATAAGACCCAGCAGCACTTGAAAGTACAGTCCCGAAGGCCAGATCCTTTCCCCGGAGTGTAGTCATCCGCCGTCCTGAAGCTGGTCACCTGGCCCACCCGTACCCAGACAGTCGCAGGTGTAACAGCATAATCAAAGAGTCACAAACATTGTAGGGCTCAGTGGAGCATTGGTAAACAAACATTTGAAAATAACGAGCAGGTTACCCCACTCCCTTCGGGGACTATGCCCCGCTCTAGTTGTGAGTCCGAGGCTTGTCGCACAGATTCCACATAAGCTCTGAATGGCCCCCAAATGTCCTTGGGTCGGGAGGAGCATGGCAGTGTGCTGGAGTATACTTCGCTGTTAGTGTTACAGAATGCCAGACTATTCAGCCAACCTTGCAGTGTGGGAACTGTCTTGCGGCCCCAATAAATAGCTATTTCTCTTTTGGCCAGTAGCAAACTGAGGGAGACAAACTTCCTAACGCTTTTGGGGAAGTTGACCACATAACCCAAAAGTGGCACTTCAGGTGTGGGGATGAGAGACAGTTTGGTCATGTCACCCAGTGTTCTGTGTACCATCTCCCAATAGGGCTGTAGTCTTGGACAGGACCATGTTAGGTGTGCAAAATCTGCGTGTGGGGCGTCACATTTACGACAAGTATGAGGTCTGGACGGGTCAAGCCTGTGAGCTCTGGCAGGGGTGATGTATATTCTACGCAGGAACTTAAAATGGAGTAATTTATGTCTGCTGTTTAGGGAGACTTCCTTCGTCACTGCGCAGCATTTAACCCACTGGTCGTCTGTAATGGGGCGGCCTAAGTCGTCCTCCCAATCTTTGCGTACTCTGTCATCGTTGACCGGTATAATCCCAGAGCATGCCTTGCACAGTTTAGATATGAGGTGTACCCCTTTCTCCTCTCTATGATCAGGGAGAGTGGAATGAACGAGACCGGTTCAATAGGAAAACCGGGCAGGGTGGAACGTAGAGCCGAACGAATCCGACCTAGAACGAAGCGATCCATGAAGGTGGCGTTGTGGAAAGCGGACGTCGTCCGTCACAGAGAAGGCATGCCCATCAGGGAACAAATCTCCCAATTTAGCAACATCAAACTTGGCAAGCGTGCGTTGCACTAGTCCCTCACCCGTAATAGGCAACCAGCGGGCGTTGGGGATAGGTAGAGCCGAGGAATACAGTGTGGCTGTGCCAGTTACCCGTCTTAGCTTCTCCCAGGCCCAGCTGGTAGTGGAAACTGTCTGTATATCCTTCTGGTCTCTGGGAACGCCCTCGGGTAATACAGTGGATAACTGCTCAGGAAGAACGAAATCCGCCTCAGGACGGAGAAATGGGATCCCTGGCGTCGGGGTGGAACCAAGCAAAAGCATAGCTGTATTGGGCCACTAGATAGTACAGTTGTAGGTCCGGTGCCCCATACCCTCCCTTCTCATACGGTAGTGTAAGCACTTGCCAACGCACGCGCGCCTGTTTGCCCCCAGACCAGTCTGATAAGATGCGAGCGTAGCGTGGAAAGAAACTGTTTGGAAGGGGTATGGGAATATTATTAAAAGATATAAAAATTTGGGGAGAACAACCATCTTGATAATCGCAATCCTGCCGGCGATGGACAGTGGTAACCGCAGCCATCTCTCCACTTGAGCCTCAAGGGCGCTGATTGCTTGCCCATAATTGAGGCGAAGGATCTGGGCAGTGTCCAGATGTATATGGATGCCCAGGTACTTAACGGAATCCGTGCACCATTCAAGTGGGAATTCGCATTCCCATGGAGTCGTACTGGGGTTAAGGGGAAAATAACCGACTTACGCCAGTTAATGCCCAGGCCGGAATGTTGACCAAATCTGAGTATCTCCCTAATGAGAGGCTCTAAGTTGACCTGAGGCTCCCTGACATAGAGGATCGTGTCGTCCGCAGTAGAGCGAGACCAAAAGGGGCCGGTGTTGAATTGCAGGCCTCTCTGTAAATGCTTTTCTTGGAAATAGCGGATTAAGGGGTCCATGGCAAGTATAAACAATAAGGGCGACAGGGCCGTGTGCCGCGGGAGAGAGAAAAGGGGCGGGAAAGCGTGCCGTTCAGGCTGAGCCTCGCCATGGGGCGGCTATATAGTAATGCAGTGGTGGCTATGAATCCCACAGGCATTCCCATGCGGCGCATGATAGACACGAAAAAGGCCACTCTAAGAGTCGAAGGCCTTTTCAGTGTCTAACAGGTTTGCGGCAGCAGGGACTTCAGAGCTAAATCTGTGTAGAATCGAGAAGAGCGTCCTGAGATTCAATGAGGTAGATCGGTGGGGAACAAAGCCGGATTGGGCAGGAGAAATAATAAATTCCATCAATAGGCACAAGCGCATGGCAAGGATCTTGGCCAGAATTTTATAATCTAAATTGAGTAGGAACAAAGATCTGTATGATCCACATAATGACGGGTCTTTGCCGGGTTTGTGGAGGAGTATAACGACCTCCTCGCGAAGTGTGGGGGCAGAATTTGTTTCTCGAGGGCCTCCGCATATACCTCGATCAGTTGCGGCGCCAACAGATCCTTGTATGCCTTGTAAAACTCCCCGTAAAGCCATCTAGTCCCGGGGCTGAGGAGCATCGGAGGGTGTCAATGGCTCTGAGGACATCGTCCTCTGAGATTGGCTCTGCCAAAAAAATCCTGCATATGTTTTTCCAGATAAACCAATGCAATCTCGGATAAATAGGCTTCCTGTGCAGTGGGATCCCGCCCAACTTTGGAAGCGTGAGAGCTGCAAAATAATTCAGGAATTCATTACGAATCTCAGAGGTGTCGGTTAGTACTTGATTTGTGGAAGAGCGCAGTTCGGTGACGCAGGCTTTGCTGTATGGGGGCCGAAGCATCTGAGCTAGCACCCGGCCTGGCCGTTCGCCTTCGCCATATCGACGAGCGGTTTGATATTTGCCTAAAAGAGAATCTCACGATCTGCGGATTCCCTGTATTCAGTGAGGAGGGCCAACCGCTGCCCCGCCGCCTCCGGACTAGAAGTGTGTAGTAATGCGCTATCCAGTTCTGCCAGTTCGCGCTCTAGTAGAGAGAGTGTATTTCGGAGAGCTTTTAGTACCCCAGCATGCTTGGCAATGCAGACGCCTCTAATGTATGCTTTCAAACTCTCCCATAGGACTGCCGAAGTGTCAACCGAGCCGGTATTAATGGAGAAATAGTCTTCAATGGCCTCGCGCACTTCAGTGTGGAAAAGATCATCATTGAGGGCGCGACTTGGAAAACGCCATTGCCGTTCGTACCCATCTGGTCTGGGAACTCTAAGGAGAAGATTAACAGGAGAGTGGTCAGAATATGTTCTCGGGAGTGTCGTGATTGAGTGGTACCAGCTGGAGATGCCGGGGAGCCAAGCCAATAGTCAAATCTAGTCCAGGTGTTGTATTGGCCAGCATAATGCGTGTATTCAGTGAGGGAGGGATTGCGCATGCGCCAAATGTCTAGGAGAGATAGTTGCTCGCAAAGGTCAAGAAGGGACGCGCGCGCGTGGTTTGGAGCCAGGGGATTGGGCGGTACTGTCCAAGTCGGGGTTAAGGAGCAGATTGAAATCCCCCCAATCAGCAGGAGATCGGGATCAAGCCGCATGAGCTGGAAATGTAAGGAATGAAAGAATTCCGGGAATCAGTGTTTGGGGCGTATACGCATACTAGCACCGTGTTGTGATCCATTAGCAACCCAGTGACAATGGTGTATCTACCCTCGCTGTCCCCAACGACTGAGCGAAGACTGAAGGGGATCCTTTGTGGATAAGAATGGCCGTGCCCCTAGCATAATTGCTGTAGTTGGCAAAATATCTATGTGCGCCCAGCTGGAAGCAAATTGTGCGGCGTCAGATTTGGGCAGAATACGTTTCCTGCAAAAAGGCAATGTCGACCTTGTGCCGAAGTAAATAGTGGATAACATGTCTTCTTTTACGGTTATCATTCAGACCCCTGACGTTCCAGGACATCAAGGACAGGCCAGAGGGGCCATCAACGTTACCGAGCTGGGCCATCTAGTAGTCGTGGAATGAATGACAGAAACAAGTAATAGCAGTTAGGTGCCAAATGTGACAGTGAACAAAATAGTAAACAACCAAAATTGTCTGTACGATAGCAAGTGTCCCCCTCACCCCCCACCCAACCTCACTAATAAAAGAGCGAGGCAAAACCGTAACAGAAAACAATACGTGATATACCAAGTGGCTTTACAATGGAATGGGAAAACCCTGAAACGGTACATCCGTGCAACTAGAAACAAACCCAAGGTGTACACCAGGAGGGGTGGCAATGCCACGTCAGCCGACCAGCTATGTGAAACATTTCGTAGCGATGGAGTAGTATTATCCCAATACAGCCATGTAGCTATGGGGGAGGAGTAATGGTATAGAATCAGCCAGTTCCGGAACCTGAGAAAAGTTCCATGCTTGCGTTGGAGCCACTGTGCGGGGGGAAGACCCCACTTCTTCTGCCACCAACCGATTGTTGTTGTGCTTGTATGTGTGGCAGAATTCCTGCACCTCAGTAGGGTATCGAAGATACGGGCTCGGCCATTGATATCGACTCTCAATCTGGCAGGGTGTAGCATGCCATACTTCAAACCCAAGTTCCGGAGGGTGGCCTTGACCCCATTGTACTTGCGACGGGCCTCTTGCACCATGATGGTAAAGTCTGGGTAGAAGGAGAGTTTGGAGCCCTGCCACGTGGTGTCGCCGCGTTTCCTGGTGAGGCAAAGCGCTGTGTCGCGGTCCCGAAAGTTCATGATGCGTGCGATTATGGGCCTTGGCGGGCATCCTGGATTCGGTCGGGGGCCCAGAGTGCAGTGGGCGCGTTCCACAACAAAGCCAGGTGTAAAGGACTCCCGCCCAAACATGTCGGTTAGCAAGGTCTCGACAAAGAGGTCTAGACGACCAGTAGCTGTGGTCTCCGGTACCCCCAAAAGGCGAATGTTATTGCCCCTGCTGCGCGCCTCGAGGTCTTCGTTCTTGATCGCCACGTCTTTGAGTATGCATTCGACGCGCTCCAGCCTTTTGAACGACTGCGCCGTGCCATCTTCTATGTCCGATATGCCTGCCTCCGCCACATCTAAGCGCCTGTCATGTACTTGTATTTTGGCCCCCAGGCTCTCAAGTCGCTTAAGTAAGGTGTCAAACCCCCATCCAGCGACCTGAAACCCGCTCTTAACTCCTGCAGTAGTGAGGAGGACTGAGCACTGGGGTCGCCATCCTGGTCCGCACCTGGCCCGCTCTCCGCCATGTCGGAACTGCCCTCCGGCGCCCTCTCAGCAATCTTCTCGAAGGGAAGGGTTTTTGCTTGGGATCTTTGCGGCCCATGCCGCTGTGCAGCGTTGAGGGGGGAGGCAGCAAGATGATCGCTGGACCAATGGAGGGAGTGAGACGAGTCCAAGACTCTCTGCCAGCAGGATGAGAGGAGAAAGTGGAGGAGGAGCGGAGGGTGCATCCCGAAAGCAGGCCTCACCTCCCAGTGCAGATCGTCCAGAAGTTTGGTAAGTGCCTATGCCTCAAGCACTCCGCCGAATCTTCGCAGATGTCGAGGTATGCCTGTTCAGTGACTGCACCATGCTGCAGTTATGAGGTATGCCGGCAGGGATGCCCGGGGTCAGGAGCTGAAGAAGCGTGGGGCATCAGCAGATGTAGAGAGGCTGAGGTGTGAGCCCAGGAGCCCTGATCAGGGACAGAACGCCACCAAGTAGTGCCGCCAATCACAGGCCCCCCGATGTGGGGAGCGCCAGGGAGGCAGAATCACTGGCCGGTGGTCGCGCACTGGGCAGGCCTGGACAGCTGAGCATCACGCGGGGGCAACCGGGCGCCGGGGATGATGGTACCACCCCCAATACCCCCACAACCACACCAGCAAGCGACCGGGTGGCCGCCTCCCAGGCTCACCAGCGGGCCCCTGTCCTGCGGGGCCTCAGGAGAAGTCGGGAACGGGTGAGTCAGCCCAGGCACAGCCGAACGAGGCCGCGCCCTGGCCGGATCGAAGAGAGCTTGGAGTGGGGGGCAAAGCAAGAGACCCGCGCCCGGTGCACTCACCGCAGTGGCCGCCGTACACTTTCTTCTGGCCTCGCTCTTCTGTCGTGTCTAGCCTCCCGCAGGGCCGCAGGCAGGGCCGGGACCAGGCTGCGGCCGGTGGAAGTCACGCCCTCAGGGTCTCCAAGCGCCCGGCAAATCGGTTGTGGAGCTCTCAGCAGCGCATCGGAGGGCTCATTCCGCGTACCATACGCCTAGCGCTCCAGCGATGACAAGCTGGGGAGCGCTAGCGCCGCATAAGGAGGGGATAATGCAGCGGAGCTGGATTCGGCTGGCAGAGCTTCAATGCCGCTGCGGCCATCTTGGTCGGCGGCTTGGCCACGCCCCAGATAGGTTGAACCTTAGGTTAGTTTTGGTTTAGGGGTACTGTTAGGATTAGGAGGGATATCACTAGGGGGATTAGATTTAAGAGTTAGTGCAAAGCAATGTAGTTGCACTTAAGATTTAGAGGTTAGGTTTTACGATTAAAAGTAGAAAATATTAAGGTAGTTTAAATGCTTCTAATTATTCACGTAATGATTTGATACGCTTTGAATTTCCAATTTAAATAACTTATTTTCTTACAGAAAGTTCTCACATCGCATTCTCTCTCTTTTTTCCTATCACCTTCAATTTAGCAATCTAGCACTTCACCACAGCACTTTGCAGGTCAAAGGTTTTTGGTGGAACACACCATTGACACTTTAAAATCACAGTTCCGATGCCTCTAGAAATCCAGTGGCGCCCTATACTACGGCCCTGCTACTTGCTGTAAAATAATTGCAATATGTGTTACACCAGGAAAGGACATTAACTAGGAGGTTCAAATGCCTCGACATGGTGAAATCTTTTTCTATCTTTCAACTGAATATAATCTTGCATCATTTGGGTAGAACCCAGAGTTTTGGGAACAACAAGCTTCAGTAGGTTGGCGAATAGTGCTTTGTGATACTGAGTTGTAAACTTTTAGTCCTGTCCATGTCGTTTTGGTTTCCTATGGTTTGGTCCTATGGGCTGATGTGCTGCCATCTTAAGTTTCCTGAAGGTAATGGAACTGGTTGAGATCCTCCATCACTTGTATTCAGATAGGTGTCGCTCTTCCGTGAATGATCGAGGGCTGGGCTATCTAGACGCTCTGTGGCCGAAGCCACACAGGATGTTCCTGGGGATATGTTGGTTGGGTGGCATCATGCACATGGAGGTCAATTATAGGTATGCAGGAGTATCAGCGACTATGACTGTTCGATACGTCCGCTGCTGCCTTTGCAATCCCTGGTCTCAGAGGTCATGAAGGCAGTGGCAGAGCTCCAAGTGGCTTGTTTACTTTCTGTAGTACTTTCCCTCGCCCCTTTGCAGCCAATAGGAGCCTGTAGAGAAGCTAAAGGTGGACCAAGAGGTCAACTCTTTGATGTCATAGGGGGACAAATGACATGTGATGTCACTTCTGCACCCCACACTTTGTTGCATCGACATCCATGGGTATGGGCTGTGCACATATGTTTAATTTGCATGTTGATGATTGCTAAGGGAGCATCGCTCTGCTGCTTTTGGAACCTCTACTGGGTGCGGTGTCTGGCTGAGTTTGCTTTCAGTATTCAGTGCATCAGCACCTGCAGTTGCAGACACATCTGGTGTATGCGTCTTACTATGTAAAGCATTGCTTGATATGTGCTCTGAAGAGGTTGGGAGACAAAGGACTAATGCCTACAATACGTACGCGGTGTCTTCATTACACTTGCCCCTACAGCTCCTCATTACTTCCCCAGACCCCACCCCAGCCCCTACTGCTTCCCTAATCAGACCTGAGTGAGTCCATCCTCAGACTACTACTTGGTGCAAACATGCTGAGCATTGAGCGTAGTCCTCTATACAGGTTATTAGGAGGAGTTCAAGTTGTGTATTTAAACTGCAGGACAAGTGGGCAGTGGGCAAGGGACTTAGTAAGGAGGAACAGCAGGACTCCGTGCAATGAAGATTACCGGTAAGTAATACAGACATTTCATCCCTGAGAAGCACGCTCTGGCTTCCACAGAACTCTGACACTGCTCGGACGGAAGTCATGCAGTTTATTTTTATAAAAACTCACACTTTGCCAACAAATTTGTTGCTCATTTTGTACCATGCAACACTCCTGCACCCTCCTTTTTTTAGATGCACCCTACATCTGAAACTCATGCTTAATGCAAGAGGCCCCAACTCCACAACCTTGTACCCCCTGCTTGCACTTCAAGCGAGAAATACCCACTGTGTACTCATTTCCGCCCTGAGGCTGCTACCATAAATCATCTTATAGAACACAGTGGGGGAAACTATATGGGACCTGCGCCAGCCTTGAGATAATGTTTCTTCCTCGGTTGACCGATAGGTGCACCTCAACCCCTCACTGTTATCTGACCTTCTTACCCCAGCCAGGCAGACAACTAGCCATTGGGCCAGCGTCAACCTCTATTAACTCACATTTCACTTTCCAAACCAGCAGCCTTGGACCTCAGCATTTTCTGTACATATGGCCCAACATATTCCAGACCCACCAGAAATGGCGCATGGCGCACCTCACCTAACTCCACACACTCAGTGATCCCATGGATTAATCTAGCTCCCTGGATGACCATCACAAGCCCTGCTTTGAAGGGGCTGGCCCTTGTTTTGAACATGTTTTAAATCGCTTTTTTCTAACATTAAACGCTTCAGATTTGTGTTTGTTTATCCTTGATGTATTTCTGTTCCTGTTGTTTTGTGTGAACAGGACTCTTGCTTCATTCTGATTTGGTTCTGAAAATTGCCATTGGTTTTCAAAGAGTGAAGGCCGCTGGGCTACATCATATGCAATAATCTCCTGTTCCTGGTGGAAGAGCTTGTTAATTGGCAATAACCTGCAATGAGGGTCTTTTTGTGGTAACGCACGCACGCGCTCGCACACACACACACACACACACCAGCCTCTCATCAACACCTGAATGAAGCTTCCTTTGCATATGTGCCTGGCTTCTTCCTTAATAAGAAGGTACCCCATTTCTTCTGTGGCCTGCTCCCATCCCTCCTCTGGCAATGACAGGCCTTGCCTCCTACAAGCCCTGGACTCCACTTCCTGTCTGTGCCCATTCTCCCTTGGCCCCTTGTGCCAGGGTCGCCTACCAGCATCTGCCAGGAATCCTGCCGAGCCCCTGCCAGCCTCTTCTGTGCTCACTTGCTCCCCTCGCTTGCGCAGGGTCTTATGGGATATGTCTTTTCCTCTCGCAATGATCTTCATGCTCCTTTTCATGTCTTACAGTTCTGACCGAGAGCGGGCAGCCTTGCCACTTCCCTTTTCGTCACAACCGCCGGCTGTACCACTCCTGCATCAGCAAGGGCCGAAAACGACTCTGGTGAGAGCTTGTGCTATCATGGACCAAGCCAGTGTGCTGTTAAGGGGGAGGGTTGCTCACTGAGGTGCAGAACAGATGTGGTCTGTGTGCTGTGAGTCACCAAGGTCAAGTGCAGTGTGGGTCTGTACGCTGTTAGGCAATGGCCTTTAATCACCGAGGTTATGGACAGGCTGGCTTTGTGTGCTGTTAGGCAATGGTCTTCAGTGACTGATGGCAAATTTTCCAACACGTCTTCTAAGTGAGAATTGACCACCCCAACACTAGGAAGGTAAAGGGAATTTATGTTATGCTTGATAGGTGGATTTGTAATGCAAGCTTATCAGCCGAGGGGTATCCAGACGCTGGAGTGGATTAGTAGGCAGATCGGGTTCTTAGCTGAACCGCCAGGTTTTTATTTTATTGCGAAACTCGAGTTGGGATGGGGAGGTTCTGATGTGAGGCGGAAGGTCGTTCCAGGATTTGGCAGCGATGTAGGAGAAATGGTGTCCTCCTGATTTATGTTTGCGGATGAAGGGTAACTCTACAAGGGAGAGGGTGGCTGATCACAGTTGCCAGGTGGGTTGGTGGAAGTTAAGGCAGTTGTTGAGGTAGGCAGGTACCACATTGTGGAGAGCTTTGTATGCGTGGGTGAGTAGTTTGAATTGGCAGCACTTCTGAATTGATAGCCAGTGTAGATCTTTGAGGAGGAAGGTGATGTGTGTGCTGCGGGAGATGTTGAGGATGAGTCTGGCGGCAGCATTCTGGGTGATCTTGAGTCTTTGTACCGGCATAGAGTGTGTTGCCGTAGTCCAGTCTGCTGGTGCTGAGGGCCTGGGTGATCGTGCATCAGGTGCCAGTGGGGAGCCATTTGAATATCTTGAGGAGCATATAGAGGATGAAAAAACATGATGAGGTGACTGCGTTCACTTGTTTGACCATCGTGAGTCTTCTGTTCAAGATGATGCCAATGTTTTTTGTGTGGTCAGTGGGGGTGGGTCCCAGGTCGATTGGCCTCTAGGAGGAGTATCACGGAGAACTCTTGTTCCCGAAGATCAGGACTTCTGTAGTCATTACAGTAAAGGCATTAATCAAGTCTTGACTGTCCTTTACAGTTAACAGTAACCAGGACCAGGGGAAGGTGAGAAGATATGATGATGCTAGTTCTGCTACTGTCCAGTGCTGCAGTCCCCACCTTTGGCATAAGCTGAGAAAAAAAACCAGACTCTGAGTATATGTGTAGATCGAAGCAGAATAAAGGGACACATTCCATCAAACTACAAAAGCTGGCATGGTTGGCAAAATATGGCAAGTTGCCACGCCCTAGAAGTCCTGCCCCCAAAGTGACATCATCCATGCACCTTGGCCTGGAAGTTATGCCATCCCTGGACCTGAAAGTTCCAACCTTGCTATGCCTTCTGACCCGATAGTGACATCACCCATTTCCCCTAACTTTGAAGTGATGTCATCCATGCTTCCTGGCCTGAAAGTGACATCACCCCTACCTGTCTGACTTGAGGGGCTCATTCTCTAGGGGTATGTACTTGCTGGATCTGTGTGTTGGGGAGGGGCATCCAAATAGCTTGCCTTCCTGATTTTGTTGAAGGTTTTAGCCACCCAGATCTCCACAAGATCTCCTCTGCAAGTACTGACAGACATTAATATTCCCTTCAAGGTGCTTCTCTTCTTGAACTGTAACCAGCCCACCTTCCTTTCCTGAAGCTTCTTTTCCTAAGGGGACTAGGCAGGACCCATGAGGTATGGGAGCTGGACTAAGTGCCAGGATATAGTAGGTGTGCCCTATGTTCTCCTTACTTGAATTGAGATAGGATCTTGGAGGGTGTAGCGTCATTCGCAGAGCTGATCTAAGGATATGCACAAGGCACGTACATCATGGATGACAAAGGAAGTGTAGAGGCTTGGGCCTGTTCCAAGCATGGACAAAGACAATTGTATGCTCTTTGGATGAGTTTCTGTGTGGAGTAAAATTATGCTCAGTGCTCAAGTGATCACACATTGAGTGAGGTACTAATAAAAGATAGTGCAATGTGTGTATTACAGATAGGCAATGGAACAGTGGCATCTTTTGTTGCTTTCGCTGCTTGAATCGCGTACATCTAGAAAACAAAAGAGTCTGTTTAAAGAGCGGCGCAACTGACACAATCTGATTACTGTAGCAGTTGGACCGCTCATTGAACAGACTCTTTTGTTGTTTAACGCTCAATCACTCTGTGATCACTTGATGTGATCACTTAAATGTTTTGTAACCATAAAATGTTAATGGCCTCTGTCACTACTGATCTGCTCATGCGTAAATACCAATTACCATTGGCCTGTATCTCCGTGCTTGGCAACTGACTATCCAGGAAGGTGAGGAGCAAAAGTAGAGTTGCGCATCAGAGCATAAGACCACGCTGAGTAGAATCTGCATACAAGCCTTACTTACAATGTGATCAGGTGTGAGGAGTGCCCTCAGGTTTAAGTTATTGTATGCTATGTTATATTGATTTGTGTAGCACACTAATCACCCGAGAGGGTATCCGATGGGACCACAGACGTCTCCTGTATCCTGCTCCCTCGGCATCAAGACACCAGTTACATGGGGTCCTCCAATACTGTAGATACCTATAGGCAGTGGTTAATTTGTGAAAAAATAAGTGCCGGGCTCTTGTCAAGAAGGCGGCTTGCAACAGCCCATTGTTCCTATTAGCGCCGCCTATAACAGAACTAACTACTAACCATGAAACCCTTTAGGGAAAGGATGTGGCATAACAGCCAGAGCTGCCGACTATGGAGCTGGGGGAACCAGTGCTAGGCTCAACATCCAGTGATTCTGGGCAAATCACTTAATCTCCCTGTGCCTACAAAAAATGAATGTGTCCTTAACTAGTGCTCGTGAAAAGCGCCCAATACTTTTGGGTTGAGTTCGCGCTATAAGTGTCGGTGTTGACGATTAAGTGCCAGTGCCGAGCACTCGGAAACCACTGGCTCAAATTAAGCACTGGGTAGCGTGCAGTCTTCATTCTGGGCCCTGCTGAGATCAATGTGGCCACCTGCCATGGTTAGCTGTGACTAGTAAGAGCTCTTTCTATGGTGTGAGGGACAGGAGGGGCCACTGGAAGGTACCTTTTAGCAAGTACAGTTCTGCCTTAACTACGTGGTGTGTTTTTGTTTACGGAGATGGGTGCCATGTGTGGGACTGCATAAGTTATTGCATCGTTAGTGGTGTAGGGAAACTCCCACTGTAGCGCCTACTGCAGGTACTGCCACTGAGACCAATAGCCCGGCAGGAGGAGTTAGAGTGAAAGTATGATCAGCTAATCTCTGCAAACACCCACTGGATGTTCATGAAGAAGCTCATGAATAAAAAGTCATCAGGAATTCTATAACAGAGCTAAGAGGTGGGGGTCAAGGCCTGGAAATGAAGCAACAGTGATGGATTTAAGGAAAGAGAAATTATGAAAAAGGAAGAAAAGAGAGAGTGAGGGACAAAGAGAGGGAGGCAAGCAGAAAGAGATAGACACAGAAAGGAAATAAAAAGGTATGGACGTGTAAACAAGGAAAGGAAGCAGTGAGGGAAGAAAGAAAAAGAAAAGGTATAAAGGATGGGGGTGGGGGGAGGGACAAAGCTCCTAACACTCTTAAAGTTGAGCATCCTTATTAGTAGAACTTTCTTTTTCTGGGTTATTTCATGGGAGCCCCTTTTAGTACCACCTTGGAAAACATTTTTCTTTACGAGGAAATGCTTTTTAAAAATTGTATTAGAAAATGCACTAATTGGCCGTTAATAAAAACTCCCTCAGAACCAACGCCCCCACCCAAGAAGTTATTGGGACGGTTGAAATCCACGCTTCTCTTACTTGGTGCAGTAGAGGTTTGGTCAAAGTGGGCGTACTTTAATTTTCTGACTACTCCCTTGTGCATTGCTCATTTCCGTCTTGTGTTTCCTTTTTTCACCGACCTTCATCGTGACCCATCTTCCCGGATTGTACTCACCCGGGCATGTTACAATTGCTTAATTTGTAGAAGAATAAGTGCCAGGGCCCAAAGTTTTGCCCAGAAGCTAGCGGCTGGCCCTGGTCGGGTGCTGAACACTAAAGCTGCGTAGTCTTGATTCCTACGTCACACCTTTATCATCCACTACTAGACACTCCCTACCCTTTATGTCCTTGTTTCAGGTTATTTTTATTCCTGTTTACTAACTTTGTCACTGTTTTTCCGTCTTTCTCTTCCTTATTCCCCCTTTGTGTTTCTCTCTTTTTCTTTGAGTCAAAGTATGATGGGGACAAATATGTGCTGGTCCCCATACATGACTGTCGCTGAGCCCCACCTGCAACCACCGGCTCAAATTAAGCACTGCATGTTACCTTCATCCTCAGTTATTGGCCCTGATGCTCAGTGATCACTAAAGATATACAAAGGAGTGCCCTTCTGGATGGGACAACAGGCCAGAGGTAGAAACTTTGTCAGTATTGTATGTAGTGATATTAAATGTTGGCGGCTGGTGTAAAATCACTGTTTTCTTTATGGAAGGTAAATGTTACTTTATTAATTCTTAGCAAGTGTAAATACTAAGTTTGTTGTGACAACCAGCCGGCACAGAGAGTGTGGTAATAAAAGCCTCAGATGTTCTAGAGTATTGTGGATACACGCACACGTAACCCACAACAGGGTGGGGAACCCTCTGCTGAAGGCACAATTATACCACTTTCCCACACACATCTCAGGTAACCTGTCCTTTCTGGTGATGGAGGACAGTGACCTGGGTCATGTTGCCACAGACGCTATTTAGCTGCAGATGGCTACGTTTTTATAAAAGTTTTTATCATTTTTTGAATGGTTTTTCTCGGTTTAACTAATTTTATATTTGTATATTTATTTATTTTATCATGTGCAACATATACCACAACAATTTAGTTTCAAGAAGCGCCCGGTGGGGTAAACGAAGGAATAGGATGAGAGGGGAGGGCAGTTTTGGGGAAGGGGAGGAGGGAGTACAAAAGAAAGAATGTAATCTGATTCAGAGTTCATAAAGCAGCAGGAGAGATATTGTTATCTGTGTCATACCATACATAATGCCTACTTAGACTTAAGAGAGCAGTAAAAGATGTATACAGTGGATATGAGGGAACTTCATGTAAGCACGAGGGGTTGCCAGGCTGTGACTGACAGGAACAGTTGGGCTGTGATTGGCGGTAGTTGTTGATCTGTGGGTGGCAGGAGGGGATCTTGGACCTGTATTTGCATAAGGCATTGCGTGGTTTGTTTGGTTATGAGTGGGAGGGGTGTTGTTGGCTGGTGGGCTGTGATTGGCTGGAGAGTTGGTGGGCTGTGATTGGCAGAAGAGTTGGGGCTGTGATTGGCAGGAGAGTTGGTGGGCTGTGATTGGCAGAAATGACAGTTGGACTGTTATTGGCAGCAGTGGCTGCTAGGCTGTGATTATGAGGGAAGGCCAGGAGCGGCTTCTCCATACAGACGGAGGAGCGTCCCCCTACTGACAAAAATGCCCCCCAGAAAAGCCCCTGAGATAAAAAATAAAATGGTAATAAAGTTAATTTATTGCCATTTTATTTTTCACCGACCCGAACCAAGTGTCAGGATGGGGCGGGCCTTTACTGCAGCAGGGAGGAGTGGTGGGCTGGCTGTTTACTTAGGTTTAAAGTGTGTATGTTTCTTTGGCCTGCCGTCTTGCGACGACCAGCCACACATGCACATTTTAAACCTCTCTAACCCAGCTGGGTTAGAGAAAGCACAGGCCTCTAGTGCTTTTGAGAGCACTGAGAGAGGCTGCTCCCTCCAATCCTGGCGCTTCTCTCTTGATGGTTACCAGCATGACAGCAGCGCCAAGATTGGTTAGGGAATTTGCTGGAGCTCGCGGAGCCTGGAGGAGACAGAGCTGAACATTGACCGGAGCAAGGACGTCGTGCAGCAAGTAAGGTAAGTGGCTGTTTCTTTTTATTTACAGTCGCCACTCATCTTGCATGCATGCACCCACCCACCACCCATTTGCTTGTCCCCCACTCTTCCTTGTTGCCAGCCACCGCTGGGAAAGGCTGCTGGGATAGGCAGCTGCGATAATATTGACAAAGAGGGCCTGTTGGGCAGGACTGGTAGGAGAGTAGGGGCGGCTCCTCCGTTAAGGCGGAGGGGCATCGCCCACTGCTCTCTGAGCCAAAATTAAAAATAAAATGATAATAACACAATGTTATCATCATTTTATTTTTCAGTACGGAGCCAGGGCGGGGCGGTGCTGTGCTATCCTGACATGCAGCAGCAGTCTGCAGGGAGAGGAGTGGGCGGTACCATAAGTGTGCATTGTGAGAAGTTGGCCTGGCATATGCTGTCCACTAGTTATAGTGGGCACCTTGCACCAGTCCAAACGACCCTTATTGATGATAGGTTTAAAGACAACCTTTATTGAAAGCTATCCTAGTGGTAGCTATGGAGAGCAGCCTTCAGGCTAAGTCTTGAAGGAGTGTAAAGCAGCTTGGTTTACCAGATTATAACCTCTTGAATGACCAAATGAAAGGAGAACCACACCAGGTATATATAAAATATAAGTATTTATTTCTAAACACTTACTACTAATCTCTTTATGAGATTAGAGTCCAAGATACACAATATCACAGTATTAAAACGACAGTAAATAGCACAATATACACTGGGCCCCGAGGGGACCAAACCATATATTAAGAAAGTGGTATAAGAACCACAACTTGACTAGACACAGTGCCTAGAGCACGTAGAATCGCTGGGACCCCAAGGAACCACCCAAGGTAGTGACACAGGAGACCCACGGGGACGTGTGCAGTGTGAGAACACAGCCGCGAGCGCCGTAGGATTCAATGCGGAAAGTCGCGGTTGGAATTTTAAAGATAAAGGACACTTAAGAGAGGACTTTGAGCAAACCCCTTTAGACTTAAGGGGTTCTAGGGCCAACACCCACGGGAGCACCGGAGTACTCGGAGTTACCTCACCCAGGGAAGCCGGGTGCATAGGTGTCAAAGGGTGTCGGGAATCGTCATCGTTTTCAATGGCGATCTGCTGCAAAGTGCTGCTGCCGTGAAGGAGAAAAGTGTCCGGTGTGATCCAAGCCTGGATCGAAGATGTGAAGAACCTGAAAGCAGAGGGGACAGAGTCTGGGTCACTAGCCAGTGACCAGGAGCGGAGCAATCGAATGCCCACCGATGTCGGGTGCTTCAGGTGCGAAGAGGTGAAGCTTGACTCTGCAGCCACGGGGACAAACTCTGGGGACCCACCTATGGGAGGGTCAGGAAGAGGGGTGGCTACACCCATTTCCTGTGTCCAGTTTCGCGCCAGAGCAGGGGCTGTGTGCCCCTGCAACCGGTTTGAGCTGGACTATGCACAGGGACACCAAATGTGCCCCCAGTGCAGACTTCAAAGCACTCTGAGAGTGCACCCACCCAGCCCCAACACACTAAAGCCTGTCTCGGAGGTGGTCACCAGGGCCGGACTGGCCGTAGCGGGCACCGGGCTTTTCCCGGTGGGTCGCTAGGGTGGGGGCCGGTTTTGGGGCCCTGGGGGCCATTTTTGTCACCGGGGGTCGGCAATATCGGCCCCCTGTAACAAAATTGGCCGAAACCGGCCGTAGCAAACTGCTCGGCTGCACACCCCCTCACCCCAGGGGGCCGGCCGAAGCAGTTTGCCAGGGCCGGTTTCGGTTGCCAGTCCGGCCCTGGTGGTCACACCTCCCTGTGACAGGAAACCTATTGTCCAGGCCTCCCCTGCCAGAGTTTCATCCAGCAGCAGGAGGGCAGACTCGTGTCTGTGGCTGCAGCATCCATTTTGTGATGCCAGGGTTCTGTTAAGCTGGTACCGAGTGTACGGTGATGCCATGTTGCTCCCTCTAGAAGGGAGGAATCATACCTCCACCCCAGTACTGGGGTGGAGGTATGATTCAAGGTGTTTGACACCAAACACGACAGTTTTCCATGCAGCCATTCTCAAGTTAGCATTTACCGCGGGGTTATAATGCACTTAAGAGTATATGGTCTGGCTGCATCACTAAACCACCCCGGAATAAAAGATTCCGAAAGCTGCAGAGGGGCTCTGCTCATGCATGGCCACTCTCTCACATGAAACCCAGCACCCTGCCTTCAGGTTTGTTAAGGCCTGTGTTAGACTTGGCACCATTGGCGTGGGTCTCCCTTCCATTTTTTTGCTGTTGCCTCTTATGTTTTGCTGGTTTTAGATGCTTTTGGGCACTGTGCCACTGCTGTTCAGTGCCACAGTGCAAGTGCTCCTACTGTAAATTGATGTATGGATTAGTGACTCCATGATTGGATGATTGGTTTACTTGTCAGTCCCTAGTACAGTGCACGGAGTGTGCCCAGGGCTTGTAAATCCAATGCCGCTGGTGGGCTTGCAGCACTGGTTGTGCCACCCACAGAAGCGGCTTGTAAAATGTGTCTCAGGCCTGCCATTGCAGAGCCTGTGTGCAGTCTGTGACTGCCATGTCGACTTGGCAAGTGCACCCACTTGCCAGTCCCTAAACCTTCCCTTATCTTCATATCAGACACCCCTAAGGTAGGCCCAAGGGCAGGGTGCATTGTAAGTATAAGGTAGGACATGCCCTGGTGTGTGGCATGTCCTAATAGTGAATTACAGCCATTTTCGTTTTTCACTATTGCAAGGCTACCTGTTCTCCATAGGCCAGAATGGGCAGTTTTGATTATTACACCTTATAATCCTAACTGACCCAGAGAACATGGTAGAAAAACGAATTTAGTATGCCTGAACTCAGAATGATAAAATACATCTTTTAGTGAAGTTGGTTTTAACATTCTTTGTTTGAAAATACCACTTTTAGAAAGTAGGTATTTTCTTGCCTAAACTCATCCAGCTGCCTCTGCTCAGGTTGTGTATTGTGTGTCTGGATTTGTGAGTGACAGGGGCTGGGGGATTCCAGGAGGCAGGGTGAGTCAGCACTAGGCTGAATAGGTCTGCCTGAAGGAGGGATGGGTGGGAGGAGTTGCACCTGGGTCTGAATAGGGCTGTGCCTGCCTTCCACAATGCTGGCTCCACCTCCTGCCGGGCGTCTGATGGCTCTGCCCCTCACTCTCAAAGGAAAGAAGGAGTCAGAAAAACAAAGTGCTCCAGGACTGACCAGAACTGGTTTGGACTAGGCAAAGGCCTCTCTGCCTTCAGAGAACAAAGGGAAAAGGTGTATAAAGGGGACCCAGACCCCTAGGAGATTAGATCACTTCTGGGAAATCAAGAAACCTGTTGCCAAGGAGAAGAACCGGAGAAGCTGAAGGAGGAGTACTGCCCTGTGCTGTTTTGCTGATTGGGGTTGGCCTGCAGTGGTTGCTTTCTGCCAAGGACAGGAGAAAAGACTTTGCTGTGCTTTGTCATCTTGAAGAAGAGAATCTCCAAGGGCTTGAACTAGAGCTTGCCTCCTGCCTGAAGTCTCAGGGATACAAGACTTCACCAACCAGCTCCCCCTGCATTCCCTTGCTGGGAATTGAAGTGCCTGCTGTTGTGCTGGGCCTTCTGAGAGACTGCGTGTCGCTGGGAGCTGGAAGCGCGGCGCAACAACGAGAAGCGTGTCGCCGCCGCAGCCGCGGTCATCGCATCGCCGAGGAAGCGAGACGCCGCTGCCGCTGTCATCATCGCATCGCCGAAGCGCGGCGCATCACCGGAGAAGCGAGACGCTGCCACAGAGGTCATCGTCGCATCGCCGAGAGCGCGTCGCAGGGCCTGTCGCGGCTCCAAAGATCATCGAGTCGCCGCACGGCCGTCGGGCGTGCACGCATCACACCAACGTTGTCGCATCGCAACCAAGACGCCATTTTGTCGCATCGTACCGGAGAAGAGTATCGCATCGAGGTGCCATCTTGTCGCATCGCACCGGAAAGCAGTAAGAAACCGACGCATCACCTCCCACACAGTAAGGAGGCGAGCATCAACTCCCCTGCGCAGCAGTAAGGAACCCGACGCATCCACTCCCTGAGTGTAAGGAACCGACGCATCACCTTCCCTGCGACCCTTTTGTTTTCTTTGCGTTACGCATTCAAGGTACATTGAGAGTAAAGTGTCGCATTTACAACTTGAGAGAACTGAACTATTTTATAACCTTTTAAAGCCTATTTTTGAGTACAGTATTGTGGATTTTTGCTATTGGGTCTTGTGATAAGTCTATATAAAGATTACTTATTTTTACATAAACAACCTGTGTGGTGTCCATCTGTAGTGTTTTCACTGTATTACTGTATGTGGTCACAAATGCTTTACACACTGCCTCTGAGATAAGCCTGTCTGCTCGTGCCAAGCTACCAGGGGGTGAGCAGGGGTTATTTTAGAGTGTTTCCCCCTTATCCTGACTAGAAGCAAGGGTCCCTATTTGGACAAAGGTGCAAACCATTGCCAACTAGAGACCCCCAGTTCTAACAGCCTGCCATAGGGGTGACTGATAGGTTTACATGTGCAGTGATATGGAGAGATATAGGGAACCTATATCTCAGTAAGGGGTGCATATACCACCTTACACAGGCTGCTGTAGCAGACCTGTTGTGTCATTTTAAAAGGCTTCCCAGGGGTGGCACAATACATGCTGCAGCCCATGGTAGGCCTCTGGGGTACCTATGGCCTGGGTACATAGTATACCATATACTAGGGACTCACAAGGGTAGCCCAGAATCCAATCTGGAGTGTACCTAAAGTACATACCGTCAATTTAGAGTAGAAAGCAGATAGACTGGGATCCTGATTAGCAGGGCCTCAGTCTGGCTAAGTCGAAAAACAGTGAAACATCAGCAAAAAGTGGGGGTAACTATAAGAAGCAGATCCTACTCTCCTACACAACCCCCCCAAACGTCAGGACATTAAACTAAACTTGACCAGTTGCGTCTTCATGTTCTAAGTGGAAATATCTGGAGAGTTCATCTGCATTGGCATGGTTACTCCCAGGTCTATGTTCCACTGTATAGTCCATCCCCTGTAGGGAAATGGACCACCTCAAAAGTTTGAGGTTTTCACCCTTCATCTGTTTTAGCCATAAGAGGGGCTTGTGGTCTGTCTGAACAATGAAGTGAGTGCCAAACAAGTATGGCCTCAGCTTCTTCAAGGCCCAAACTACAGCAAAGGCCTCCCTCTCAATGGCTGACCAACGTTTCTCTCTGGGGGTCAACCTTCTGCTAATAAAAGCTACTGGCTGATCCTGACCTTCATCATTCAATTGTGATAACACAGCCCCTATCCCCAACTCAGATGCATCTGTTTGGACAATGAATTGCTTGGAGTAATCAGGACTTTGCAGAATGGGAGCAGTGCACATGGCCTGCTTCAGGTCATCAAATGCCTTTTGACAGCTAACTGTCCACTGAACTTTCTTTGGCATTCTTTTAGAAGTTAAGTCATTCAAAGGGGTCACTATGGATCCATAACCTTTGACAAATCTTCTATAGTACCCAGTCAGGCTCAAGAAAGCTCTGACCTGAGTCTGGGTGGTTGGAGCAACCCAGTCCATTATGGTCTGGATTTTGCTCTGCAATGGTTGAACCTGGCCTCCACCCACAAGGTGGCCCAGGTACACAACCTGACTCTGCCCTATCTGGCACTTGGTGGCCTTCATAGTGAGGCCTGCCTTTTGCAGGGCCTCTAAAACATTTCTCAGGTGGACCAGGTGATCCTCCCAGGTGGAGCTAAAGACAGCAATATCATCTAGATATGCTGCACTATAGGCTTCCAGGCCTGTAAGGACTTTGTTCACCAACCTTTGAAAAGTGGCAGGTGCATTTTTCAAACCAAAGGGCATCACCACAAATTGGTAGTGCCCACGAGGGGTAGAAAATGCTGTTTTGGCTTTTGCATCCTCAGCTAGTCTGATTTGCCAGTAGCCAGCTGTCAGGTCAAATGTGCTAAGAAACTTGGCTGAGGCCAAAGTGTCTATAAGCTCATCTGCCCTAGGGATTGGATGGGCATCAGTCCTAGTGACTGCATTGAGACCTCTGTAGTCTACACAACACCTCATCTCTCTCTTACCACCTTGGGTGTGAGGTTTAGGTACTAAGACTACTGGACTAGCCCAAGGGCTATCTGAGGGTTCAATCACACCCAACTCCAACATCTTCCGGACTTCAGTCCTGATGCAGTCCCTGACATGGTCAGGTTGCCTGTAAATCTTATTTTTAACAGGCAGACTGTCCCCAGTGTCCACTTCATGAGTGCACCAGGTAGTCTGACTTGGAGTCAGAGAGAACATATGTCTGAACTGATTGAGAACCTTTCTGCAATCAGTTTGCTGCTGGTCAGTGAGGCTGCCTGCCAAGGATACACCATCTACTGATCCATCATCAGGGTTCTGAGAGAGCAGGTCAGGGAGTGGATCACTCTCTTCCTCCTGTCCCTCATCAGTAGCCATGAGCAAGCCCATGTCTGCCCTGTCAACATATGGTTTCAGTCTGTTGACATGGAGCACCCTATGGGGGCTCCTGGGAGTTCCAAGGTCCACCAGATAGGTAACCTCTCCCTTCTGTTCAACAATGGTATGGGGGCCACTCCACTTATCTTGGAGGGCTGCTGGGGCCACAGGCTCCAGCACCCACACTTTCTGTCCTGGCTGATAAACAGTCAACACAGCCTTTTGGTCATGCCAGGCTTTTTGTAATTCCTGGCTAGCCTCAAGGTTTTTAGTTGCCTTCTTCATGTACTCAGCCATCCGGGAGCGGAGACCAAGTACATAGTCCACAATATCCTGGTTAGGGGTTTGAGAGGTAACTCCCATCCCTCCTTTACTAGACACAATGGACCCCTATCTGGATGTCCAAACAGAAGCTCAAATGGGCTGTAACCAACCCCCTTCTGTGGAACCTCTCTGTAGGCAAAGAGAAGGCAGGGCAAAAGTATGTCCCATCTGCGCCTAAGCTTTTCTGGGAGACCTTTAATCATGCCCTTCAAGGTTTTGTTGAACCTTTCAACTAAACCATTGCATTGTGGGTGATAAGGGGTGGTAAATTTATAATTTACTCCACACTCCTTCCACATAGCAGTCAAGTAACTAGACATGAAGTTGGCACCTCTGTCTGATACTACCTCCTTAGGAAAACCCACCCTGGAAAAGATTCCCAGGAGGGCCCTTGCCCCCACAGGAGCTGTGGTGGTCCTGAGGGGAATTGCTTCTGGGTACCTAGTGGCATGGTCCACCACCACTAGGATAAATCTGTGCCCAGATGCTGTTAGAGGATCTAGGGGACCAACAATGTCAATCCCTACCCTCTCAAAGGGAACCCCCACCACAGGTAGTGGTATCAGGGGGCCTTTGTAGTGCTCCCTGCCTTACCACTGGCTTGACAGGTAGCACAGGAGCGACAAAACTCCTTGGTGTCTTCAGACATATGAGGCCAATGAAAGTGAGGGACAATTCTGTCCCAAGTCTTGTTTTGGCCTAGGTGACCTGCCAATGGGATATCATGTGCTAGGGTCAATAGGAAGCTCCTAAACTTCAGAGGTATAACCAACCTCCTGGTGGCTCCAGGCTTGGGGTCTCTACACTCTGAGTAAAGGAGTTCATCATCCCAATAGATCCTATGGGTACCACTAGCACTCCCAGCAACCTCAGCAGCAGCTTGCTGTCTGAGGGGTTCAAGAGAGGGGCAGCTCAGTTGCTCCTGGCTCAGATCTGCCCTGGAAGGGCCCCTGTCCCCAAGAACTCAACCTGATCAGGTTCAAGCTCCTCTGGGACAGTTCCTTCTTCAGGACTGAGATCATCTCCTCAAGAGACTGATCTGCATTCTGAGGCAGGGGGAAGACACTGCCTTAACCCTACTGCTCCTCCTCTTGGGAGGCACCTGGTCCATTCTTCCAGAATCCAGGGCCTGTTCAGTTTTAGACATTTTTGCCTGTGACCTGGTCATAGCAAACACATGTGCAGGGATGCCCAACATTTCTGCATGGGTCCGGAGCTCAACTTCAGCCCAAGCTGAACTTTCCAAATCATTTCCAAGTAAGCATTCAACAGGAAGGTCTGCACTTACCACAACCTTCTTAGGGCCAGTTACCCCTCCCCATGAGAAATTAACAACTGCCAGGGAATGGTCTGTCCTGACATTGCTAGCATTGGTCACTTGGTACATTTCACCAAGTTTGATTTGCTCAGGGGCTACAAGATCTTTTGTCACCATTGTGACACTTGCTCCTGTGTCCCTGAATGCCAAAGCCTCTCTTCCATTAATCACGGGCTGCTGTCTGTATTTGCCCAGATTACTGGGACTCACATAGGAGGACATATCCATGCCTCCATCACAGATCAGTACAGCCTGAGTTGGAACTCTGACTAGGCCAGAGTCCATCTCAGATCCCAGGGTCAACCCTACTACACCCTTATTTGGAACACCACCACTTCGAGCTGAACTAGGGGGAAAAGTTGCCTTAGGGGCAATGGTGGCTGGAGTTGAGTCTTTGGTCTTTGTACAATCACTAGTCCAATGGGTTTTCTGCTTACAAATTTTACACCATGGTTTCTTTTGGCCTTTTCCTGTGTTAGATTGGGACTCCCCACCAGATGCAGATTTTTGGGGCCGTTGTGAAGACTTCTGGTCTTTACCCTTCTCCTCACCCTTATCAGAGTTCTTAGAATCTTGCTTCTTAGAGTCACCACCTTGGTTCTGAACCTTCTGCCTCACCCTGATTCTGACCCACTTGTCTGCCTTCTGACCCAATTCTTGGGGAGAGGTCAGATCAGAGTCCACCAGGTACTGATGCAACAGTTGATTTTGACAGTTATTAAGGATCTGCTCTCTCATGATTAAATTATACAATCCTTTCAAATCTCACACCTTACTGCCAAGTAACCAGCCCTCCAGAGCCTTAGTAGCACAATCAACAAAGTCAACCCAGTCCTGAGTCTGTGCCTTTTGGGTGTCTCTGAACTTTAACCTGTATTGTTCAGTGGTTAGGCCAAACCCTTCAATCAGAGCACTCTTCAGGACTTTGTAATTGGCAGCATCCTCTTCTCTTACAGTGAGGAGCTTGTCTCTACCTTTGTCTGCAAAGGAGAGCCACAAGATTGCTGCCCACTGCTCCTGAGGGACCCTCTGTACCTTACAGGCCCTCTCCAGTGCAGTTATCCATTTGTGGATGTCATCCCCACTCTGGTAGGGAGGGACAATCTTGTTCAGGTTCCTATGGTCATGAGTATGATCTCTACCTCTAGGGACACTGTGGCTGCCACCATGGGACTCTAGTCCCAGCTTCTGAGAAGCTCTCTGAAGCTCCAGGGATTCCCTGTCTAAGGCCAATTGCTCTCTCTTGATTCTGAGCTTAGCTTTCTCAAACTCAAGCAGTTGGCATTTCTTCTCATAAGAGGATGCCGTTTTATGAGAAGCAGAGGACCCTATAGAAGTACCAGAATGATTAGATTCCTGAGAAGGAGATCTTGATCTTCTTGGTAGACTATTAACCCTTCCAGGTGGGGTAAAGAGAACCCCATTGGGGTCTCCTTCCTCACCTTCAGGAAGAATTGGATTTTCCAGGTGGGAATCATTTTGATCCCCCTGGCCAGCATCAGAGTCTGGGTCGTAGTAGTTTTCACTACCTGGCCTTTCCTCTTCTACTGCCCTACCCAACTTGCCTGCCTCATCAGCCTGGGTCTTTCTGAGGTCATCTAACAGCAAAGCCTCTATGAGGCGTTGAGTGCTTGCATGTCTCCCTGTTTTCAGTCTCCTAGAGGTACACATATTTCTCAATTCCTGGAATGTGAGATTGTCATACCTAGTGGGCAAGGAGTCACTGACTTCAGGCCTTGAAGACATTCTAGTGTGGTGGTGTATGCACCTACCTACTCTAGTGGGAACTGAAACTCTCTTGAGTTGTAGAAAGGGTGTGCTAAGGCCTTGACACACAACTCTAAGTTCGGTAGAACTTACTGTATTCTAAACTTGATTTATATGTACCTATGTACCTATAGTGGTTTTCAGTTAGTCACTTCAAAGAGATTATCTGGTAAAGCAATAGCAAGCTTGAATCCAACCGCTGCACACCAATGTGAGAAGTTGGCCTGGCATATGCTGTCCACTAGTTATAGTGGGCACCTTGCACCAGTCCAAACGACCCTTATTGATGATAGGTTTAAAGACAACCTTTATTGAAAGCTATCCTAGTGGTAGCTATGGAGAGCAGCCTTCAGGCTAAGTCTTGAAGGAGTGTAAAGCAGCTTGGTTTACCAGATTATAACCTCTTGAATGACCAAATGAAAGGAGAACCACACAAGGTATATATATATAAAATATATGTATTTATTTCTAAACACTAACTACTAATCTCTTTATGAGATTAGAGAGCAAGATACACAATATCACAGTATTAAAACGACAGTAAATAGCACAATATACACTGGGCCCCAGGGGGGACCAAAACAAATATTTAGAAAGTGGTATAAGAACCACGACTTGACTAGACACAGTGCCTAGAGCACGTAGAATCGCTGGGACCCCAAGGAACCACCCAAGGTAGTGACACAGGAGACCCACGGGGGACGTGTGCAGTGTGAGAACACAGCCGCGAGCGCCATAAGATTCAATGCGGAAAGTCGCGGTTGGAATTTTAAAGATAAAGGACACTTAGGAGAGGACTTTCAGCAAACCCCTTTAGACTTAAGGGGTTCTAGGGCCAACACCCACGTGAGCACCGGAGTACTCGAGTTACCTCACCCAGGGAAGCCGGGTGCATAGGTGTCAAAGGGTGTCGGGAATCGTCGTCGTTTTCAATGGCGATCTGCTGAAAAGTGCTGCTGCCGTGAAGAAGAAAAGTGTCCGGGTGGATCCAAGCCTGGATCGAAGATGTGAAGAACCTGAAAGCAGAGGGGACAGAGTCTGGGTCACTAGCCAGTGACCAGGAGCGGAGCAATCGAATGCCAACCGATGTCGGGTGCTTCAGGTGCGAAGAGGTGAAGCTTGACTCTGCAGCCACGGGGTCCCGGAGATGTCAACGACAACCAGGAGCTGGAATCGAGCTGTCCCACAAAGGATGTCGAGTGCTGGGGTGTCGGTGATCGGATTGACCACAACAAGCCTTGGCAACAGCAACCCACGCAGGAAGAGAAAAGATGCTTCTGTGCGGACCAGCAAGGTCCTAGGGACTCCCCAAGCGATGGAGAATCAGGGCACGTCTGGAGCAACCAGGGAAGCCCAATAAAAGTTAGAGTTGCCTTCTTGAGGACCCACAGGTCAACGGACCAGAGATCGCGAAGGGACCTGGAGAGGAATCACAAAATGGCGGCCCACGGAACACTCGTTGAGTGTAGGCCTGCAATCTTCGGTGCAATTTTTGCTTGGGGTCAGGGCTATAAGTAACCTAAAGCTCAGCCTCAGGGGTTGCCGGAAAGCTGATGCTTCTGCAAATGGTCGCAGTGTCCAGGGGTTCGGGTTGCACGGTCTCCACAATGGATACGGGCCTCAGACTTGCTGTGGGCACAGATCAACCTCAGAGACCTCGGAAAACCCACCTACTGTGTGGCAATATTCTTCGGAGTCCGCAGGAGCTTCGGAGATGCCAACCGGTCAGTTGCGTTAAAGGTGCCTGCCTTGCAGGGAAGTAACTCCTTTACTCCAAGGGAGATTCTTCAGTCATCCAGCGTAGTGTAGATCGTCGAAGTACTTGGTTTCTGGTAACAGAGTTTAGTGTAATCTAAAGTCCTGTAGTCAGGGTTTCCTACTTTATACCCAAGGAAGGGGTGGGACAAACTCTGGGGACCCACCTATGGGAGGGTCAGGAAAGAGGGTTGGCTACACCCATTTCCTTTGTCCAGTTTCGCACCAGAGCAGGGGCTGTGTGCCCCTGCAATCGGTTTGAGCTGGACTATGCACAGGGACACCAAATGTGCCCCCAGTGCAGACTTCCAAGCACTCTGAGAGTGCACCCACCCAGCCCCAATACACTAAAGCCTGTCTGGGAGGTGGTCACACCTCCCTGTGACAGGAAACCTATTGTCCAGGCCTCCCCTGCCGGAGTTTCGTCCAGCAGCAGGAGGGCAGACTCGTGTCTGTGGCTGCAGCATCCATTTTGTGATGCCAGGATTCTGTTAAGCTGGTACCGGGTGTACCGGTGATGCCATGTTGCTCCCTCTAGAAGGGAGGAATCATACCTCCCACCCCAGTACTGGGGTGGAGGTATGATTCCAAGGTGTTTGACACCAAACACGACAGTTTTCCATGCAGCCATTCTCAAGTTAGCATTTACCGCGGGGTTATAATGCACTTAGGAGTATATGGTCTGGCTGCCTCACAAACAACCCCGGAATGAAGATTCCGAAAGCTGCAGAGGGGCTCTGCTCATGCTTGGGCACCCTCTCACATGAAACGCAGCACCCTGCCTTCAGGATTGTTAAGGCCTGCCTAGGGGTGACTGATAGGTTTACATGTGCAGTGATATGGAGAGATATAGGGAACCTATATCTCAGTAAGGGGTGCATATACCACCTTACACAGGCTGCTGTAGCAGACCTGTTGTGTCATTTTAAAAGGCTTCCCAGGGGTGGCACAATACATGTTGCAGCCCCTGGTAGGCCTCTGGGGTACCTATGCCCTGGGTACATAGTATACCATATACTAGGGACTCACAAGGGTACCCCAGAATCCAATCTGGAGTGTACCTAAAGTACATACAGTCAATTTAGAGTAGAAAACAGATAGACTGGGGTCCTGATTAGCAGGGCCTCAGTCTGGCTAAGTCGAAAAACAGTGAAACATCAGCAAAAAGTGGGGGTAACTATAAGAAGCAGGTCCTACTCTCCTACATGCATGATGGTTTGGCCGGCCATCTTAGAACAGCCAAACCAACATGCACACTATCGCATTTCTCCACCTGGCTGTGTTGCACAGCTGGGTGGAGGAACAGTCCCAGGCTCCCAGGCCCTGTCTTAGCGGCAAACCAGGCCACTCAGCCCAATCACGACGCTGCTGTCATTCTGGTAATAGTATTACAAGCATGATAGCAGAATCATGATTGGCTTAGGAGAGTCTGGGAGCCTGCGTGCTGCCAGGAGTCAGGCGCAAGAGAGGACGGAGGAGAGGCGGCTGCCGTACACAGGTAATTGAACTTATACTTTTTTCCTTTCAAAACCTTCCCGCTGCCGCTGGCCCACCACTTCTGGTCCCTAGCAGCTGCCACTGTAGAGAGAGATAGCGTGCGATCGAGGATGTCACGGAAGCGTTTGTTGGACTCTGAGGGTGAAGAAAACCTCCACATTACAAAATCTCCCTGATGTTTTATGTGCACTTAGAAGGCATGAGAACAAAAGCTGCTTGCTGAACTCTCAACGCCCCGCGTATCATCTTTCAGTTATGCCAGGCTGCTGAGAGGGATGACAAAGATACCATTGCATAAGGTGAAAGGCAGGGTCGGATTGGTAACGCGGTCACTCGAGAATTGGCCGAAGGGCCGGTAGCCGAGTTCTAGCTGTGGGCTGCTTTGTTGGGCAGCCTGGGGGCTGTCTGTGCTGTTAGGATGCCGCCAGCAGCCCAGTGGGTGCCTGAGTGGCCTTTCTAGAGGCAGATGGGCGGAGGTATCACTCCCTTTCTCTCGCTGGGCCGGCCCAATAATGTATGCTGATTGAGCGGGGGCCTGAGCAGAGGTAGTCTCACTTGCATTCATGTGTGGCTCAGCAGTGTGAACTAATCTGTGCATTTTTTTTTATCTAAGTGAAGTTAATAAAACATGCGCCCCACCCCTTTCTTTGCATAAAACTTCGCTGAAGCAGTGTTTTGCGGGAAGGCAATACCCAAATGTGGACCACTTTTTTGGGTGTGCCCGGGCTGATTTTGATCCCAATCCAACCCTGGTGAAAGGTGAAGTTAAGAATCCAACCGAATATGTTTGAACCATTTAGTGGTAAACCTTTTTTGTGTTAACTTTAGTTGAAAGCAGCTCTCAATAGCTATTTTTCTGAAGCAATTAGGATAGGATGAGAGAGTAAGATTCGGTTTAGGAGCGTTCCAGGATCTGGGGCTTTGCACGCGCAGAGATCTACCTCTGTGTTGTGTTTCAGTCTCTTCAAAGATTATTGGTAAAACAAATTTGCAGACACCGAGCATAGCTTTCTGGTTTTGGCCTAGCGTGGTGCCATTTCCTACAAGTTGTCCTGAGGGCCGTATTGGTACACATCTGGGCTGTTTGGTTTTGAGGCCTTTGTACCCTGGCAACAGAGCTTTCTGGAGGTCAGTGTAGAACGATCGTGTTCGGATGTGCCACGTCTCAATCTCGCGTGCTCCACCTGGTGGTGTGTTACCAGAGGGACGGGAGAACTAGAGATTTACACACCTAAACCACTGTGTTAAATAGAAGAATGAAAGAAAGTTTCCAGTCAAAAAGTACCCTCCAGGTTCCTTACTTTCAAAGTGGTTATTGGAGGCGCCCTCAGGCCTTGGGAGTAACCGAGAATAATGAATGAGGCTCTTTGCAACATTCTCTGCTTTGGCGCCATTCTTACAGAGGAAGCCCTCCCTCATTCAGTGTGACACGTGACCCAAGAATGAGTCAATGCTGCCTGAGGTGAGTTCCCTAGTGTGTTATGTAACCAGACGTGGATTCTGGTGTCATTCATGTACATTTGGAAGCCCACCTACTACTGTTTAAGGGGTTGTGGCAGCGGGTATACTTAGATATCACAAAGGAGAAAAGACAGGCCTGATCCTTGGGTAACACCACACAGCACTGGGTAATTGGACAGCTTGACTGGCACAATCATGAATTTTGGCTGTGATTGTGACTGACACAATCATGAATTCTGGCTGCGATTGTTGAGAAATTATTGGGTGCAGTGCTTAATTTGAGCTGGTGGTTTCCGTAGCTCGGCACCAGCACTTAATCGTCAACACCAGTACTTTTGACAGTATGCCAAATGGTGGCACTGTTTGTCCAATTTGGAGCCAAGCACAATAGTTTCTTATTAATTCAATATACATTAAAAATTACCCGTACCTGTCGCCAAAGCCATTCTTATAGCTTTGGGAGCCTGGAATAATCAGAACTGTCCCACGTTTAGGAGTGTGATGGTTAGTGGTTGTGTTGTTACTTCCATTGGAGCGCTGACAGCAGCAATGGGCGGTGAAAGTGTGAATGGCCTTGTGACGAGAGACCCTGGCACTTATTTATTTACAAATTAAACACTGTCTTGTAGGTCTGGATACCCCGTCCGTTGTTCCAGCCATCCAGCAATATTGCGTCATCAGTGTTGCAAGCAGCAGAAAGGCGAAGGCGTAAAGAGGTGTTTTCTGATATTTGTGTCTTTTATATTGGCCAAGGTGGATTTAGCACTCATCGCCGGGCCTGAATCGTGACAGATTGTCATGGAGAGAATGGTTGGCTTTGACATGCCCTTGACGTTATCTCATCTCCACGATGAAGTGGGTGGAACGAAACAAGTTAGTGTGGATGTAGGCGCTGGGTGGCTCCAGGCACTGGTTGGTGATGGATGTCCAGTGTGCTCCGCTCTTCCCTCTCTCTGAGCTTGGATTAGTGAATTACTGAAGCTTTTGGTGGTAGATGAATGGCGTGCTCGCTGGGTCCAGGCTATGGCTGGGTCCTGGTGCCCGGTGAGGACTTTGTGAACCAGGGCTGTTTGAGTAATGTGCTTGCATCGCCACTCTCTCCCTGGAGTAGTGCGCGCCTTGAGACACATCCTCGCTCATCCCCAATGTGTGCCCATCATTTGTCCTGAAATCTGTGTGTTCTTATGATGTAGGTGTGCCATCACCAAGAACTATGACAAGGACCAGAAGTGGTCCTACTGCACGGAGGAGAAGATGGTGAAAGGTGGAGTATTTCACAATGATAATCAATAATCAATCAAAGTATTCTTGGAAATTCATAATCAAGGCTCTTCAGTGCTCGATCACAAATCCATAGTCACTATGCGTCAGTTTCCTGTTGAAATTCCATAATCAAAAGAAGTCAGTTCTGTACAAGAGAAGTCGTAACCAATAAAATTCAGTACACTAGGTCCTGCTGGAAATTCTTACTGCGATTTAGTGCTCGATTACAAATCCATAATCAGTACAAATCAGTATCCTATTGGGAACCCCACAATCGAAGATAATCAGTACCCGTACTGGAAATACACCTGGGGCCCTATTGATCTCCCCAGCAGTCTTATCTCGACCCCTCTCTCTCTCCTGCTCTCAGATCACTGCGCCAAGAGCCCTTGTGAAAATGGAGGCACCTGTCAGAACACCTTGACCAACTACCGTTGTGAGTGTCCGGATGGATACACCGGGAGGACTGCCAGACAGGTGAGGGAACTAATCCAATGCTACTCTTCTATCCCTCCGCTATCCTTCTCAATCCAAATAACTGACTAATATCCACCACTCAAATTACTTTCATATTTCACTATACTAATTCACCACTAATCCTTTATGGGTTCCGGAGTAGCGTGCTACTTGCCGAAAAAGTGATTCAACACCCCATCAGGGGTAGCAAGCACTATATAAATGCAAACCTTTTTCCCTGTTCTATCCCTCCACTATCCTTCTCAATCCAAATAACTGACTAATATCCACTGTAGGAGAGTAGGATCTGCTTCTTACAGTTACCCCCACTTTTTGCTGATGTTTCACTGTTTCCGACTTAGTTTGACTGGGGTCCTGCTATTCAGGACCCCAGTCTATCTGCTTTCTCCTCTAAATTGATTGCATGTACTTTAGGTACACTCCAGATTGGATTCTGGGGTACCCTAATAAGTCCCTAGTATATGGTATACTATGTACCCAGGGCATAGAGTACCCCTAGAGGCCTCCAAGGGGCTGCAGCATGTATTATGCCACCCCTGAGAGGCCATTCAAAATGACACCACAGGTCTGCTACTGCAGCCTGTGTAAGGTGGTGCATGCACCCTTTACATAGATATAGGTTCACTATATCTATCCTAATCACTGCACATATAAGCCTATCAGTCACCCCTATGGCAGGCCTTATCAATCCTGAAGGCAGGGTGCTGGGTTTTATGTGAGAGGGTGCCCATGCATGATCAGAGCCCCTCTGCAGCCTTCGGAACCTCTATTACGGGGTTGTCTGTGATGCAGTCAATCATATACTCAAGTGCATTATAACCTCGCGGTAAATGCTAACTTTAAAACGGCTGCAAGGAATTATGTCGTGTTTGGTGTCAAACACCTTGGAATCATACCTCCCACACCAGTAACTGGTGTGGGAGGTATGATTCCTCCCTCCTAGAGGAGAAATATGACAGCACCCGGTACACCCGGTACCAGCTTACAGAGCCCTGGCATAACAAAATGGATGCTGCCAGCCACAGACACGAGTCTGCCCTCCTGCTGCTGGACGCAAACTCCGGCAGGGAGGCTGGACAATAGGGTTTCCTGTCACAGGGAGGTGTGACCACCTCCCAGACAGGCTTCAGTGTAGTGGGGCTGGGTGGGTGCACTCTCAGAGTGCTTTGATGTCTGCACTGGGGGCACATTTGGTGTCCCTGTGCATAGTCCAGCTCAAACCGGTTGCAGGGGCTATCAGCCCCTGCTCTAGCGTCGAAACTGGACAAAGGACATGGGTGTAGCCACCCCTCTGTCCTGACCCTCCCATAGGTGGGTCCCCAGAGTTTGTCCCACCCCTTCCTTGGGTATAAAGTAGGAACCCTGACTACAGGACTTTGGATATTACCTGGTCTAAACTCTGCTACAGAAACCAAGTAACCTTCGACGATCTACGCTTTGCTGGACGACTGAAGAATCTCCCTTGGAGTAAAGGAGTTACTCCCTGCAAGGCAGGCACCTCAATGCATCTGACCGGTTTGCATCTATGCAGCTCCTGACGTACTCCGAAGCTTTTGAAACACAGGAGGTGGGTGCCCAAGCTTCCCCGAGGCCGACTAGTGCTCTCAGCAAACCTGAGACCCGCAGCCCTTGTGGGGACCGTGCAACCCGAACCCCTGGACACCGTGCACATTTGCAGCAGCATATGCTTTTTGGAAATCCCTGAGGCTGTGCTTTGGGCTACTTGTAGTCCAAGCCCCGAGCAGTGTTTCCACTGAAGATTACTGGCCTACACTCCACGAGTGTTCCGTGGGCTGGTATTGTGTGATTCCTCTCGAGGTCCCTTTGTGATCCCTGGTCAGTTGACCTGTGGGTCCCTGAGAAGGCAACTTTAACTTTCTGCGGGCTTTCCTGGTTGCTACAGACGTGCCCTGACTCTCCATAGCTTGGGGAGTCCCCAGGACCTTGCTGGTCCTCACCGAAGCATCTTTTCTCTGACCGCGTGGGTTGCAGTTGCCAAGGCTTGTTGGTCTCCAATCCGGAAACTGACCCCCAGCACTCGACATCCTTTGTAGGAAAGCTCGCCTGCAGAATCTGGTCATCGCCGACGTCTCCTGGTCCCCGGGGCTGCAGAGTCAAGCTTCACCTCTTCACCTCTTCGCACCTGAAACGCCCGACATCGGTGGGCATTCGATTGCTCCGCTCCTGGTCACGTGAAGTGACCCAGACTTTGTCCCCTCTGCTTTCAGGTTCTTCTCATCTCCAATCCAGGCTTGGATCACACCGGACACTTTTCTTCTCCACGGCAGCAGCACTTCTTCACATCACGCCATTGAAAACGACGAGGGTTTCCGACACCACTTGACCCCTATGCACCCGGCTTCCCTGGGCTAGGTAACACGGGTACCTCGGTACTCACAAGGGTGCTGGCCTTAGAACCTTCTAAGTTTAACTGGGTTTGCTTGAAGTCCTCTCCAAAGTGTCCTTAAACTCTAAATTTCCAACTGCGACTTTCCCCATAGAGTTGTACGGAGCTCGCGCCTGTGTTCCCACACTGCACCTGTCCTCCGTGGGTCCCCTGTGTCACTACCTTGGGTGGTTCCTTGGGGTCCCAGCGATTCTACGTGGCTCTAGGCACTGTGTCTAGTCAAGTCGGGGTTGTTATACCACTTTCTTAATATATGGTTTGGTCTCCCCTGCAGCCCACTCTTTATTGTGCTATTTACTGTCGTTCTAGTACTGTAATATTGTTTGCCTTGTTCTCTAATCTCATAAAGAGGTTAGTAGAGAGTGTTTAGTAATAAATACATATATTTTATATATACCTGGTGTGGTTCTCCTTTCATTTGGTCATTCAAGAGGTTATATACTGGTAAAACAAGCTGCTTTACATTCCTTCAAGACTTAGCCTGAAGGCTGCTCTCCCACAGCTACCACTAGGATAGCTTTCTATAAAGGTTGTCTTTAACCTAATCATCAATAAGGGTCGTTTGGACTGGTGCAAGGTGCCCACTTTAATTAGTGGACAGCATATACCAGGCCAACTTCTCACATCCACCACTCAAATTACTTTTATATTTCACTATATTAATTCACCACTAATCCTTTATGGGTTCCAGAGTAGCGTGCTACTTGCCAAAAGAGCGCTTTAACACCCAATCAGGGGTAACAAGCGCTATATAAATGCAAACCATTTTCCCTCTTCTATCCCTCCGCTATCCTTCCGAATCCAAATAACTGACTAACCTATCCACCACTTTAATTACTTTCATAGTTCACCATACTAATTCAACACTAATCCTTTATGGGTTCCGGAGTAGCGTGCTACTTGCCGAAAAGCGTTTCGACACCTCGTATGGGGTAGTAAGCGCTATATAAATGCAATTACAATACAATACAGAGAGAGACATTGCCAGACGGGTGAGGATAACAGATCCAATGCTGCAGAGGAGACATTGAGGTGAACTAATCCAATGATACAGAGGAGACATTGAGGTGAACTAATCCAATGCTACAGAGAGATACATTGCCAGACGGTTGAGGTGAACTAATCCAATGATACAGAGGGAGACATTGCCTGACGGGTGAGGTGAACTGATCCAATGATACAGAGGGAGACATTGCCTGACGGGTGAGGTGAACTGATCAAATGATACAGAGGGAGACATTGCCTGTGTGAGGGTTACTAATCCAGTGATACAGATTGAGACATTGCCTGACAGGTGAGGGGGAACTAATCCAATTATACAGAGGGAGACATTGCCAGACAGGTGAGGAGAACTAATCCAGTGATACAGAGCGAGACATTGCCTGATGGGTGAGGGATACTAATCCAGTGATACAGAGCGAGACATTGCCTGATGGGTGAGGGATACTAATCCAGTGATACAGAGGAAGACAATGCCTGACGGGTGTGGTGAACTAATCCAATGATAGAGAGAGAGAGACATTGCCTGGCGGATGACGTCAACTAATCCAGTGATACAAAGGGAGACATTGCTTGATGGGTGAGGTGAACTAATCCTGTGATACAGAGGGAGCTATTGCCTGATGCATAAGGTGAATTAATCCAGTGATACAGAGGGTGGCATTGCCAGACAGGTGAGGAGACCTAATCCAGTGATACAGAGGGAGACATTGCCAGACAGGTGAGGGGAACTAATCCAGTGATACAGAGGGAGACATTGCCAGACAGGTGAGGGGAACTAATCCAATAATACAGAGGAGACATTGCCTGAGGTTGAGGTGAACTAATCCAATGCTATGGAGGGAGACTTTGCCAGACAGGTGAGGGTAACTAATCCAATGCTACAGAGAGAGATTGCCAGACGGATGAGGTGAACTAATCAAATGATACAGAGGGCGACATTGCCTGACGGGTGAGGTGAACTAATCCAGTGATACAGAGGGAGACATTGCCTGTGTGAGGGGTACTAATCCAGTGATACAGAGTGAGACATTGCCTGACGGGTGAGAGGGAACTAATCCAATGATACAGAGGGAGACAATGCCAGGCAGGTGAGGAGAACTAATCCAGTGATACAGAGGGAGGCATTGCCTGATGGGTGAGGGGGAACTAATCCAATGATACAGAGGGAGACATTGCCTGTGTGGAGGGTACTAATCCAGTGATACAGAGTGAGACATTGCCTGATGGGTGAGGTGAACTAATCCAATCATACAGAGGAGACATTGCCTGTGTGAGGGGTACTAATCCAGTGATACAGAGTGAGACATTGCCTGACGGGTGAGGGGGAACTAATCGAATGATACAGAGGGAGACATTGCCAGACAGGTGAGGAGAACTAATCCAGTGATACAGAGGGATACATTGCCTGATGGGTGAGGGATACTAATCCAGTGATACAGAGGAAGACAATGCCTGACGGGTGTGGTGAACTAATCTAATGATAGAGAGAGAGACATTGCCTGGCGGATGACGTCAACTAATCCAGTGATACAGAGGGAGACATTGCCAGACAGGTGAGGGGAACTAATCCAGTGATACAGAGGGAGACATTGCCAGACAGGTGAGGCAAACAAATCCACTGATACAGAGGGAGACATTGCCTGACGGGTGATGGGAACTGATCCAGTGATACAGAGGGAGACATTGCCTGAGGGTGAGGTGAACTAATCCAATGATACAGAGGGAGACATTGCCTGAGGGTGAGGTGAACTAATCCAATGATACAGAGGGAGACATTCAGGTGAATTAATTCAGTGATAAAGAGGGAGACATTGCCGTACAGGTGAGGGGAACCAATCCAATGCTACAGAGGGAGACATTGCCTGATGGGTGTGGTGAACTAATCCAATGAAACAGGAAGAGACATTGCCTGGCGGATGAGGTAAACTAATCCAGTGATACAGAGGGAGACATTGCCAGACAGGTGAGGAGAACTAATCCAATGATACATAGGGAGTCATTGCCTGATGGGTGAGGGGAACTAATCTAGTGGTACAGAGAGAGACATTGCCTGACGGATGAGGTGAACTCATCTAGTGATACAGAAAGAGACATTGCCGGACGGGGAGGGGTACTAATCCAGTGATACAGAGGGAGACATTGCCTGATGGGTGATGTGAACTAATCGAATGATACAGAAGGAGCCATTGCATGTTGCATGAGGTGAACTAATCCAATGATAATGAGAGAGACATTTATGGGCGGGTGATGTGAATGAATCTAGTGATACAGAGAGAGACATTGCCTGATGGATGAGGAGAACTAATTTAGTGATACAGAGGAAGACATTGCTGGACGAGTGAGGTGAACTGATCCAGTGATACTGAGGGAGACATTGAGGTGAATTAATCCATTGATACAGAGGAGACATTGCTTGACGGGTGAGGTGAACAATCCAACGGGACAAGGGAGACATTGCCTGACAGGTGAGGTGAACTAACCCAATGAAACAGAGGGAGACATTGCCTGACTGGTGACGTGAACTAATCTAAAAATACAGAGGAAGACCTTGCCGGACGGTTGAGGTGAACTAATCCGTTGATACAGGGGAGACACTGTCAGACAGGTGAGATTAAAAAATAGAAGGATTTAGAGCAAGAAACTGCCAGACAGGCGAGGTGCCAGGCAGGTCAGGATTGAGAGGGAGACATTTCCATTTAGGTGAGCTGAACTAATCCAGTGAGAGACACTGGATTTGGGATCTAGGACATAGCTTGAGCGAGGGGTTTGATCATAACCACACCTCAATTTGGGGTTTCGAATAGAGCTTTGGGCTTCAGACAAAGCTCCATTGGAGGTTAGACCATAGCTCTTTCTTGTGTGACAGAACCAAGGCTTTGCAGGACTCTCCTTCAGGCACTAGGACAGACAGAACCCTACTGTAATCAGAAGGTTGATGTGAGATTTGCTGATCCCAAGCCCGCGGAAGGCCCAGTGTGTGCAGGTCTCTTGGGTGAATCACTTCCACTCTCATTTCGAGGACACACAGATTGGAAGGGTGACAGAGAGAGCCTTACCAGAGATGTGTGTTCCGAGCTTCAGGCTCTGCTCAGTTTCTGTCTTACCCCCTCTCCTTTCTACAGAGATGTGCTTCGACGCCCAACTGCTGCAGTACTTTGACCTGGAGGAGCGCTGGATGAGGGCCAGGCCACCGCATGTGGAGGAGTGCCATTGCAGCCGGAAGGGGACATCTTGCAAACGCACCAACGTCAAGGGTGAGTCCGGTGTGGCGGGGAGACCCTCTTCCTCCAGTGTGCCATGGGGTATCTCTGATAGGAGTGATGCCTGGTGGGCTCGACGGGGCTTTCAAGAGATTCTGGTGTGGTCCCCTGGTATCTGCGGGACCACTCACAAAGGTTGCGACTGTCCATATGGAGGCCCAGGCACTATGATTCTGTGTGTTAGAACCCACAAATGGATTCTCCCCTCAAGGTCATGTAGGAGGAACTTCATACGCAGGCTTCAGATCAGCCTGCCAGGCATCTCAGGCATCTTCGGAAACAGTAAAATATCTCGTTGGGCTGAGCATCCACCAACAGGCCTGCTAGTTATAGGTTAGAATCTAGACAGGGCTAAATTAACCATTGATCCTTGAGAGGTGGCTAAAATCAGTACCATTGACGTGGGTAAAACATTGCCTCTTACTCAAATTTGTTACTTCTGCGTTTTCTCGAGCAGTGAGACATCATTCCCACTTCCATAAAAAGATCCATCAAAGACTATAGTCCCAAAGACCCTGTAGACTATCATAGGTGATCACTTCCAAGTTACAAACCTTTGATCCCAGGCGCTCAGTCTCTCGAACACTGGCTTCCTTACAAAACTCCTTGATAAAAAGGAGACTCATCAAAAAATATACTTTAGAGCAAGGCCTACAACCCACAGTGCACTCCAGCTAAGGAACAGCCACTCTGAGGGATTCTTTATGAGTTCCATGTGAAAAACAATTCTGTAATACCTCACCAGGAATTACCAATACAGTGGTGTATGGTAATTACTGGCTCAGTGTTACCACAGACAGCATTCTGAGTCTCAACCACTGGAATCGTCTCTGCGCACAGATTTCCCCAAGTTTTTCTCTCACTTCGATTGAACCCAGATCTGTGACTTGGGGTGAATGTTTGATTTGTTCAGCTTTCCATCCATCATCTGTTCTTTTTGCATTTGTCGCCCTAAGTGGGAAGGGTATGCCCAGACTTGGGTCCCATGCTTGCTATGCCACCGGGTTCAAGCTAGTCTGGCTGATGAGGGGTGATATCTCGAAACCAGTGTCTCAGGATGCTTATTTCTGGTCCATGGAGGACCTGGCTTGGCAGTTCGGGCTGGACTGTTCCCATGGGAGCAGGGTCAAGACTGATTTGCATATGGGTAGGTCCAAACTGGAATGGCATAGTGAGCAAAAAAACAATGGATTTAACCTAGATTTGTGACTGGGGGTGAATGTTTGATTTGTTCAGCATTCTTTCCATCATCTGTTCTTTTCACATTTGTTGCCCTAAGTGGGAAGTGTATGCCCAGACGTGGGCCCCTGCTCAGCTATGCCACCGTATTAAAGCTAGCCTGGCTGATATGGGGTGGTACCCCAAACTGGTCCCAGGATCCTTGTTTCCGGTCCAGGGAGGACCTGGCTTGGCAGTTCGGGCTGGACTGTTCCCATAAGGAGCAGTGTCAAGACTGATTTGCATATGGCTTGGTCCAAACTGGGGTGGCATGGCGAAGCAAAAAACCAATGGATTTAACCCAGATTGGTGACTGGGGGTGAATATTTGATTTGTTCAGCATTCCGTCGATCATCTGTTCTTTTCAAGTTAAGCACTGGGCACCTGATAACTATAGGTAGGTTCAAGTGAGATGGCTGGAGTGCTGAAACAAGCTGCAAAATGTGTGATTTTTCTCCTCTTGGGAGGGAATAGGTTGGTTCTTCAAAGGGAAGTGAAGTACAGGTCTGGCTTTGCATACTCTCTGTCAAACTCAACAGCAGTGAAATTTAATATTTGCCTTTCACAGGTGCATGAACTGTGTGGTTAGGTAAAACAGAGAGGCAGGTTCTTGACTACAGTGAAGGTAAAGTGACGACAGTTGGCATTGGTACTGCTGTGAGACAGGTAAGCATGCAAGCAATCTGAACACTTGATTAGGGAGAGTCCTTGACTGTCATAAACCATTATTGTGATAGCACTGTTTACCAGACAGCTTAGGTGAAAAGAAGCGGCCATCTTTAACCAGGCAGACAAAGCTTTTTGCTAGTGGAAGCGCCTCATTAGGTGACAACGTGGTCATGCCGTGATCCGTGAAGATCACATGTGGGTAACGAGAAGAGATAGATATTTGGAGGGAAGATGGGAGAAAAGGTTTGCTCAAAAATGCCTAGAATTTTCTCTCATGGCATGATTGGTGTAAAGATGTGTAGGCATATTTCAGACAAAATATTGACGCCTAACACGAAAGCCGAAAAGCAGGTGGTAGTTGTCCCACAGTGGTGTCAGCTAACCTGTCTAAGTAACTCATTGGCAATGTGTGCAGAACATGCCATCTGCAAAACGGACTAGACCAAAGGTGAGTACGTCGTATATGGTAGCAGAGGAGTGCACATGAGTGACAAGAAATGTTGCCAGCTGGACACAGTTCCAATTTTGAAAGTTCTTCTGCAAGTGTGCCTTTGTTACACAAGCTGGCTTTGTTACCTACTTCAGCAGCTTATTATGGGGTGTAGCCCGAGAACCTAAGGTAGTGGTCTTCAAACTTTGTTTTTTTAGTTTTAAAAAAATTAGTTTATTTAGAATATAATAAGGCACAGGTTTAAGGAACAACATAGTACAGGTGAAAAAGAATAAGTTATACATAACTAAGCAATACAGGTCATCTATAAAAAGGAAGAATTATATATGGTCTAAAACAAGAAAGGTTTGGTTATACAAGCATAAGAAAACAAATACATTACATATAAAATTGCATACAGATCTAAATCAGCAAACAGAATATTTAATTTTATTAAACAGAGATGGAAGGAAAGTCAGGGAGGTTGAAGAACTTCCTGTTGGGCGGGTGTGTGTGCAAAGGAGTGTTGTGTACTGTGATCTAAAAACTGTGTAACAGAAGACACCAAGATCTGGCGCTTCAGAGCTAGAGACATGGGAGAGACGTAATTTGTGTCCAATCTATGATTATAGCAAACTGTGTACCACCAAGCTTGAAATGATAACTAGGTCTTCAAACTTTTTAATGATGTGCCCCGCCTAGTAAAGAAGTAAAATGCATAGGGCCCCCTCAGATTTTTCACAATTATTCTATTAAACTGGCAGTGTTTAAATATATCTCGACTTATTTAAACACGAGACACATTTAAACATTGAAGTTAAATTCTGTTACCATTTTTCCCAGCTAGGATATAAATGACAAAAGAAGCTAGTGATGACCCATTACAGAGTGGCTGACTGCCGCTCATTTTTCCCCACCGCTTAAAACAAAGCACTGCTATCAGCATAATGCTTCTTTTGGCCAGAGCCTGCCCCCTCCCCCTGATCACTTGAGGCCCTCTAGGGGGCCCGCCCCCAGTTTAAAGACTCCTGACCTATGGTATCCCCAATATCTTTTAATATCTATATCAAACTGCTCCACGACAGCCTAGTCAACAGTTCTTCGATAATACTCAACTGTACATCCACGTCACGGGAGACCGCTCCTTGGCCACCATCGGTCTCAACAACATCTTCATCCTACTGAAATCTTGAGTGACAAACAATTGGTTTGGCTTCAACGCAGTAGCGGCCCGTGGTGGGAGTGCTGCCGGGCGGTGACGTGGGGTGGGGGAGGGGCTGGGTGGGGGGTAGAAAACTACGGAATACGCCCGAATAGAGGTAAGTAAACATATAAATAAATAAAACGAATTCCGTTGCCGCGCTGCATCGCATTTAGGTATCTGGGCTCACCAGTATCCAGATAAGTATCCCATAGAAATCTGTTGTCTTCCTTCAAACCGAGACCAGAAATCCCCAAATCCGGGGACGTATTGCCAGTGAGGCGTGTACCTCCTGTGTAGACCCAAACAACCTAACCTTCAACTGCTCCTGCCATGCTGGAACATTTCGGCATTTGTACAAACCCATATTTGCGCCTGAGGTCGGATTCGTGAATCGTATACTTTATTACTTGGGTACCTTACCCTGTGCAATAAGTCCACAAACCCTGTTAAATTTTGGCAGGTCAAACCTACCAGAATTTGCTGGGGGAAAGATCTCGTAATTGCTGGGACATGCAGAATTTGGGGCGTTTTGGTGCATAAGGCACCAAAAATTGCAAACTATGCTCCATTTTTGGGGCGTGGAGGGGCTGAAATAAATTCTATTTAATACACTAAAACTTCCAAAACCAGGGGTGTCGGATTTTATTGGGGGTGATATTTTATTGGGTGCAATAAATAACTAATAACCCTGTGGGACAATCGTAGACAAGATAAAAGAAGATGAACCAATCATTATCTTTAAAAAAAAAGTCAAATTGTTCATCTTCAATAGGGGTATGCACAGATGCAAAGTCTTGATATCTTCGTGAAGCTCTGGGGAACACTTTGCATCTTCTTGGAGTTGCAGTGTTTTACACTGTCTCACATTTGCCTGAAAATCAAGACCTTTTCAAGCACTTCTGTAGCATAAAGTAAAATTACAGAGATAAATTATGCATACATTTGTACATAGAAAACCTGTGCAAAAGGAAATCTTGTTGGGAAAAAGGTCTGCATGCATTTTCCATCTGGGCTGTCTTTGCTGGTTGTGAAAATTGTCTTGCAATGTGGTGAAAATGATCTCGCAATGCTGAGAAATTGATCTCGTAATGCAATTAAAAATGATTGTGCGATGTGCAGAAAAACTTTGCACGGGTTAGAGGTAAATAAACTGAAAAACTTAGCAAATTTTGTGAATAGCACAAAACTTGGAATTCGGTGGCATACAAAACCTTTGTCCCAATCCCATCAAGTATATGGACACTCTAAGAGGGCCATACCAATATTATAAGTAAATGCATCAAAATGAATTGGATGTCTGGCTGTGGATTCAGAGTGTCTACTAGGCATGTCAGAAGCTGTTGTGGGGCATGGTTCAAGAAACTGAAGTGGGGTCCTAAATGGATACGCACCTGCTTCCGTGTTGAAAACAGAGGGCCCGATTCACAAAGATTTAGTGGTGATTTACTCTCGCAGAATCTCGACTTACTTCTGAATTTAAGATCTAAGGCATTTGTAAGTCAAAAGTACTCCTGGCTTATTTCTGGAATTCAGGAGTAAACCAGGGGTACTACAAAACTGTGGCACACCTACTCATAGCCAGGGCCACTAGAATTATGCAGCAAGGTTGACTGTATGTACCATTTTAACACTCAGTCCCATCGATAAGCAACTGAAAGGTAACCATACGACCTATATGAAGAGCCGTCCGCTGTGTTGCTGTGTTTTTAGTAACTTTTGATCTGTTTGAATTAGAAATTTGTTTTTGCTACAGATTATGAAGGAGATGTCATGCAGCAGATAACATAACGTGTATTTGTAAAGCGCATGTTCACCCAAGGGTATCTTGGCGCTGAATAACCAATGTTTATTGTTACCCAATTCATTGGTACTCATTCTGTCCACATCAGAAAGATGAAATGCTGAGTGCACCTGCTCGGATTTGAACCACTGACAATGAGATCAAACACAGGCCCCTACAGTGGACGCATTAGTCCACTAAGCCACCAGACCCGGCAGATGGTGAATTATGTGGCAATGTGCCACATCTGTATGTATGCAGAAAACGCTGCGGTCGCAGAATCGCAAAATTCAAGAGGACCTGCTCATTAGCACAATCTTTATGAATCATGCCCAAAATGTTCAGATAGGAAATTCAGCAAGAATTCTGGCGCCATCTAGTGGTAAGGTCCAAAACCAACAGATGGCGCCTGATGGCTAATTCATCATTAATACATAGGGCCGTCTTGCTCTGAAGTCTATAAATGAATGCTGCAGCCCTGAGTGCGGCAGCCCCAGAGAGAGCTGTGCCAGAGACGAGTGAGCCTTCTACATTCTCTTGCCCGCTTCCGCTTCTGACGCTCCTGGCATCGACTTCTTTCGCTTCCAAAGCAAATGTTTGACTTGGTTTTACATATGAAATATTTACATTTATTTGTATCGGACGTAAGCCTCACTTCTGTTTTTTTTGTTTCTAGCGTGTGATGTGAATCCCTGTTTGAACGGAGGGCACTGCTGGGAAGCAAAGAAAAGTCGTGTCTGCGGCTGCCCCAAACAGTACACAGGCAAATTTTGTGACATAGGTAAGAGGGACAAGAGAGAGCCAGGCGAGAAGGGAAAGCAGAGTGGGGGGGAGAAGAGATGGGGCAAACAATATAACATATAACCAGCGCGGTGGAATTGTGCGGCAACTGAAGATCAAACTATGCGATAGATTTGGATAAATTATATATCAATAAAAGACAAATCATGCAGCATAAAGCGGCACATTTTCTGGCAGTATTACTTCACTATTTTGACATTTTAACATATAGTAAAAGTGTCTGAACAAATATTTTACCTCATTAGTACCAGTTCAACAAAAAATACATCACTCGGTAGAGGTGACCAGTTAACCTTTGCAAAGGGCCTGCTACTGAAGGACACCAAATGTAGCACTTTTTGATTAATTTTTGATCCGTTTGAGCTAGATGCAAACATTTTCTTGTTGAACTCGGCAAATTGTGTAGCAGATGGTGTGTTATGTGGCAAGAGTGGTGTATCATTAATTATGTGGAAAGCCAGTGGTCAGGTCATCAAATAATTTCAGTGACACTGTAACACAGGTAGGTGTGAATGTGGGCAGCCGAAAAAGTGAGAGGGACAAAGACAATGAAAGATGAGACGCAGGAAATGGAGAGGATGGAGTACAGAAGCAAATACAGTGACATGGTGAGTAAGAAGGCAAAGGTATAAAAACATGGGCGAGGACGGAAAGAAGTATTGCGATAGAGAAGGAAAAGAGGAGAGGAGGGGATAGAGAAAAAGAAGGGAGAAATAAATATAAGGAAAATGTAAGAGGGAAGATGAATGAGATGGCTGTTGAGCAGCGAGCAAAGGGAGAGAAGGAACAGAGGAAAGGAGAACAGAGAGTAGGAGCCCGGGCCGGGAAGGTGAAGCCGGATCCGATGGGGGCCCAGGACAAACGTCGCCCAGAGGCGAGAAGAACCCCCTCCCCCCGGGCGCAAGCCCGCGAAAATGTGGTGATCGCGATTGGTCACCATAGGGCAGTCTCGGCCCCCTCAATCAGGGGCGAGCTCCCAAGCAGCGATGGGGGTTAAGAAGGGCGACTGGCCCCACAAAGCACACACTCCCCCATCGCTCAAGGAGAGAAAGAATCCCACCCACCCACCCACTCCAGAGAAATGCAGGCGTCGCAGCTGCAGAGGAGAGGGAAGCGGAAGAAACTCTAGAAAGAAAGAAAAAGGGAGAAATTGCTAGAGATAGATGGAAGGCTCACACAGTGTCCTTGGGATGCCTCTCGGCAGGGGCACTGAGGGGCCAATAGTGGCGATCAGCCACAGATAGTGTAGATGGGATGCTCCCGCTGGGCCCTTAGGATGCCTCACGGCATGGGTACCAAAGGAGCGAAAGATCAGCACTCAGCTTCAGCCTGGATTGATGAAGTGCTCACACGGGGTCCTTGGGATGCCACACGGCAGGGACCCGGAGGGAGCTAAGAAAGGGCCGAAGGCAAGCGGGACAGCACTTGCGGCCTGGGCAAGTCCGGACGGACACCCACCAGTCGGTAGCAAGTTGAAGCCTAGCACCGTTGAAGCAGTGGCACAGGTATTTTGGGCCCCTCCCCAGATGTTGGTCTGCCTAAGAGCAGATAGTAAACAAGAACGGTCTAAAGAACTATAATTACAAGGACAATAAATGTGTCCGCGGATTGTTATGCATGACCATGAAGATTGCGATATGTATAATGTTATGTTTTTAATAAACTGCGACCTTTTAAGGCACCAAACAGGTTGTCACTGGCGTGTTTGAAGGCTACGAGGGACGCAGTTGGAAATGTCTAAGGGAGGGGGAGGGGACTCGCCTCTTGGGAGGGGTTAGAAGAAAGCGAGCAAGACAAGCACAGAACTATGAAATCAGCCAGAGAGAAGTGCAGAGAGAGCTTGAAGAGAGAGAGGGAGAAAGCGGGAAGGAAGATGGGAGAAGTGACAGGAGGGGATGCTTGTTAGAGAGAGAGGAGAGGGGCACATGAGGATTTAATGTGACAAAATTAAGAGGAGTAAAGAAGACCGCAGCGGGAGAGACCTGAGAAAGGAAATCGTGGCGAAGCGGGAGGATGGAGATGAAAGAGTAGGATGGCTAGAGAGGCGGGAGGCGTGAGGAATAAATAGGGGCATAAACTCTGACGTAGGTAGGGATGAGAAGGGTGTAGGGACGGAGAGGGTATGGTCAGGGCCACTGGAATTATGCGATTGTGTGGCGCGGCAATTTCGGCATAATGATAGATTTGCCACATTTGCCACATAATCCATCATCTGCCGAATAATCTGCAGACTTTAACAAAAAAAAGATGTTGTTTCTAGCTCAAACAGTTCAAAAGTTACTGAAAATGCAGCAACATGTTGCCGCCCAGCAAAGGCCCTTTGCAAAGCTGGACTTGTCACTTTTCTGTTGCTTATTGCTCTATTTGGGTATAAAAATGGTACAAAAGAGGTGCAACCAATGCCCAGATATTGTTACCAAGATTAAAAATGACAAAATAATGAAGTAATACTTTTGCAAAATGTGCCGCATTATGCTGCATAATTTTCCTTCCAATGCCGCATAATTTACTCAAATCTCCTGCCTCATAATTCCATTGGCCCTGGGTGTGGTGGAGAGAAGTGTGGAAAGAGAGGCAGGTGGGGTGAGCGAATGGAGGTAGCTATGAAGACGAAACACAAGAACATTCTGTGACGTAGAGCGAGGCCTTAACCTGGGCAGAGAGTGGTTACTGTGTAGTAGCTTAAGTGGGTAGTCTCTTCAATCAACTGTGTCCCAGGGCTGCTTCCGGATCACGGAGTTACGCAAATTGTGCAAGTGACTTTCTGTGAGAGGTAAGATAGGGAGAGAAGCAGGGCACAAGTCAGGGGTACACGCAGGTACACGGCGTCCACCCACTCTTTTCACAGGGTGGACGCTGTCCCCCCTGCCAAGAAGTTGGGCCCCACAGAAATATGCTGAACTTGTCCCGGGACTTGTTCAGCAGCACCTGCATGTTGTCTGCTTTCGACTCCCAGCAGCAACGTGCAGGCAGCCAGGGAGCTTGTTTTCACCTCCAGCTTGGCCGAAGTTAACGGGCCATCAGGCCTCCTTTTGTTTCGATATCCTGACTGGAGGCTGCCTGGAACCGCACATTTAAATGTAAATGCCACGGAGGGGAAACAAAGGCACTCAGTTTGTTATCTCTTTACAAGTACTTAAGAGAGGCACGCTTTTGCCTTTGTTCAGTCCCTGTATATAAGATATGCATGCACTGTAAGAATGTCAGATGGGTTGGTCTGTCTCAGTATTTACACAAATAACAATTTCAATAGCACTATTTTATTTCTTTTATAGCGCTATGCAACCCAGTGCAGGGTGTCAGAGCTCTTTACATAACATAAACATTATACATTGACAATAAATCAATGTACAAGATGAGTTACATGAGACAGTGAGGGTTACAAGGTGTAGGAGTCACATGTCCTTCATACCTCACTGTGGTCTTTTAGAAGGATTACAATTTATGAACTGCAGATATCAAAAGGATCTCTGTGTTAAAAGCAGTAACCCATTTTACTATCTACATAAAATAAAAATCTGTCATCTGTGTGTTAGATGATGTGCTTTGCAGGAGACACATTTACCTTCTCTACTACTCTGATTCAAATCTGGGACTTTACAAAACACAGATCTCTCCAGCAAGTGCATTAACCACCAGAGTTATCTCACCATTATTACTATTCCCTGAGATTTACTGGGCACCTTTACAGCAGATGCCTTAGCCCAATCAAATATTTTAAAATGTAGACTTTGCAACTAATTCAGCATAACAGATCTACTACCATGCTTCTCCTTCTTGCCAATTTCTTTGTGACAGGGTTAGAAAAACAAAAATGTATTAGTTGAGGCCCAGATTTTGCGTTGGAATTGCGCCACTTTTTTGGCACAACCCCAACGCCAAATCTCATTTGTTAAATCTCATAATGCGCTTAAATGTACTCATGATATACCTGATAAACATATGTGTGAGGTCTTAACTTAATATCTGATCTCACTTCTTGTGATGTCACTTCCAGTGAGGTCATTTCCTGTGATGTCATGTGCAATGTCACACGTCGCGACATCATGCGCTGTGATGGCACGCGTCATGATTTCACTTGCATACTGCCTAACCTGGTTAGTCCCCCACTTCTTTTTTAGGACTTGTGTCCTGGAGAGAAGGGTGTGGTCTAGAGGGGTAAGGAGTGCAGAGAAGAGAGAAGCCAGGAAAAGTGGACACTGGAAGCTGTTGAGTTCCTGTTGCTTCCTAGACTCGCTCTCCATGTCTCTGGGCCTCTCCAGTTGATGGTGACGTGAAGAGAAAGGTCAGCTGAGCCCTGGGGGTCAACCTTTATGAACACCCTTAGCGGATTTTTAGAGGTCACGGAGCACCTAAAGGTCATCTGCAGAGAAAGCAAATGCCGCAGAAAGCACTGAGGAGCACCCTCTGACGGTTGCAACGCTGCTTTCTCCCTTGTATCTGAATCAAAGTCTCCTCTTGCTGGTCTGGAGCCAGTGTCACCCATGGCCATAGCTGCTTGCGTCCTCGGTCCAGAGAGAGAAGTCCGAGCTGAAGGAGAGGGCAGGGCTCAGAGGGGTGACTGAGATTAGAGGATCCCAAGGCAAGGAGTTGCCCAGTGCTTAATTTGCAAAAACATAAGTGGCTGGGCCCTCATCAGGAGGCCGCTGTAGCGTGCTCCACCTATTGCCCCTGCTGGCGCTGCCAGTGACCGTTAACAACACAACTACTAACCATCACACTCTTACAAGTATCACAGCTCTGACTATTCAGGGCCCCCAAAGCTAATAGAATGGTTTAGGCGGCATGGATTGATTACTTTTATGTATATTGAACTAATAAACAACTGTTGTTGTGTTCATCTCTAAATTACGAACAGCTCCATCATGTGGCAGACTGTCACAGGAGCAGTGTTGACAATTAAGTGCTGGTGCCTAGCACCGGAAACCACCAGCTCAAATTAAGAACTGGAATTCCTGCCAGAGCATGCTTAAATAGAGAAGGAATGGAAGCAAAGGAACGTGAACGGGCAAATCAGATTGTGAAGCGGCAAGGTATGGGCGTAGGGGCTGAAAATGGGATACATGGGAGGAATGGAAAGAATTTCGGAATTTGGGAAAAACATGGAAGAGGAAGGGCCATCCTCAGTACAGCATAACTAAGCAGAATTTTACTCTGCAGATCCCGGGGAGATTTGTTACTCAGGGAACGGCGCATCCTACAGGGGTACGGCACAGACCACCGCCTCGGGCCAGGAGTGTCTGCCGTGGAACTCGGACATCATGTTCCATGAGCTCTCCATCCACAGTATGGACGCGGCCCTCAGCGCCGGACTGGGCGGACACCCCTACTGCAGGTGAGATCTTTCACAGGGAACCAGCGGGTGTGAGTGGTGGAGCTCACCCCTACTGCAGGTGAGATCTTTTATGGGGAACCAGAGGGTGTGGGTGGTGGATATCACCCCACTGCAGGTGAGATCTTTCACAGGGAACCAGCGGGTGTGGGAGCTCACCCCTCCTACAGGTGAGATCTTTTATTGGGAACCAGTGGGTGTGGGTGGTGGAGATCACCCCTACAGCAGGTGAGATCATTTATGGGGAACCAGAGGGTGTGGGTGGTGGAGATCATCCCTACAGCAGGTGAGATCATTTACGGGGAACCAGCGGTTGTGAGTGGTGGAGCTCACCCCTACTAAAGGCGGGATGAGATACAGGGAACCAGCAGATGTGGGTGGTTGGAGGTAGGGAACCAGCGTGTGTGGGCAGTGGACGTCACCCCTACTGCAGGTTAGTTCATCCACAGAAGGGAAGCATTGACATCACTACCACAGTTCAGATGATCCATAGAGAGTAGGCGGCACCAACTTTACTCCTGGTGAGATATTGCTAAGGAGATTTGGAGAGGAATAAAGGAAATGGCTTGAGGTAGAAAGGGTGGGATATTCAAAGGAAAGGGACACTCATATCAAGAAGAGGTTTCTAAGGACCATAATGCTCCTCGCACATCTATGTACGTGTATCAGAACACAGAGGGTGCTTTATGTCAGCGGAAAGAAAGGGCCTCATAGGATGTAGACGCGCGAGAGTTGCCCCAACCCCAAATGGCATTGACCAGAGGCCCTGTACGAAATCTACTCCTGGCACTCTAGTACAAGCTTCCTAAATGAAGTGAGGAGGTTGAAAGCTGTGATAGTAGGAGCACAAGAAGCCATCTTATCTGTCTGACCTGCTGTCATGTTTTGGGAAAGAGGTCCACAGTAGCAAGGCCTAGACCAGTTCTGTCATCTATACCTGACTGCGCTGGCACTTCTTATCCGCAGGAACCCAGGAAATGATGTGCAGCCATGGTGCTATGTGGTTAAAGACCATCGCATCAGCTGGGAGCACTGCAGCATCCCAAAATGCAACGTGACAGAAGGTAGGATGGGTGCCTTCCATGGAGGGAGAAGGGCTGTGTGTGGCATGGTGCGGCAGGAGGTTGGGGCTCATTGCATCTGGCAGTTAGAAGGATAGACCCCATCACGTGAGAAGTGAAGTGTGGGTTCCATCTTGGAAGGATTGCCAAGAAATTATTGCTATCATGTGAGGACCAAAGAAGAGCAGTTCGCTTCATGGCGGGTGGAGACCAGTGAGCATCTAAACATGCAGAGTAGACATCAGAGAAATCTAATGGAGAGCTTTGAGTGAGCAGGAAGGAAATTGATCCTGTTCTTCATTTTAGAAGAGAGATTGGTCAGTTGTGTCAGTGGAAAGGAGAATGTTGACATTGATGGGTGTGAGTCAAATGACCCCTCTTTCTTGCTTCCAAGCACAACAGACTGGTTTCTCTTTCACTCCAGAGGAAGCTACACCTGTGACCAAACAGACCCCTCTTGAATCAAAAGGATCTGTTCCTGAGACGAGAGAGACCACTCCTGGCACGAGCGATACTGTTGCTGGGACTCCTGAGCCACTTGTGAAAAGCGATACATCACCTCTGAGCTGTGGAAAGCGTAACAAGAAGAGCCCAAGCATGACATCACGCATTGTGGGAGGTCTGGTGGCACTGCCCGGCTCCCACCCCTACATGGCAGCCATCTACCTAGGAAAGCAGTTCTGCGGGGGCACGCTCATCGCACCCTGTTGGGTAGTGACAGCAGCCCACTGCTTGCAGATCATGTAAGTTCGGCCCTTTGCCAATGTAATCAATATCTTGTTCAGATTTTCTGGTTGCCATTGCATGAACTAATTCCTTCACCCATCTTGTACAGTCAGCCATCCTCCCCATTCACTATACCCCTATGGACATCCTAATCTCACCTTCCTGCTCGAACCTCACCAGCACGTTTCAACCAAGGGTGCGATCCCAGTGGATCGTACCAGCACTTTTCACCAGCAATGAACAGTACCAGCACTTCTCAGTAGGGCTATCAATCTACAGCAAGACAGTACCAGCACATCTTAGCTGTGTTGCTATATTTTACAAAGGTAGTGTCACCATCTTCCAGCTTTGCTCCCATACAAGTTACTGACAGTACCAGCACTTCTCCACAGGGCTGGCATGCTTTTAATAGGACTCTACTGGCACTTTTCCACAAGACTGGCATGCATTTATGTGAAATAGTACGCAGCACTTCTCTGCTGGATCGGAATACTTCACATGAGACTGTCCCAGCACTTTCCGGTAGGAAACATATTTCAAGTGACTGGATGATCACATCTCTCCTCAATTTTCTTCAACTGGAATAAACAAACGTATACAAATGTAACACTTTTCTTTATATGTTGCAAGTATGGAAGAGAATACATATTTATATTTAGCCCCTGTTAAAACCCTGTTAAAACTATTCATATTCATTCCATGATTCCTCAGAATACAGAAGCTGATAGAACCAGCAAATCATGCAGCGCTGGAGTTATTAATAGTAATTATCCTGTCCTTGAATATGTAGGGGAGCTTGGGTTCAGTTTTGTTAGGTACTTTTAGGCAATGCCGCTCACTTATCCCAACTCCAGTCTTACATTATTTGAGCAAATTATTTTTGCCCTGGCCTGTGCCTGCCTACATAACGCATTACATTCTGCAGCCCGCCAACCCCTTCTTGCTGCCCGTCCATGCCTGGGCCTTGCTCCTCCTACCTGTGCCACTGCTACAAAGCCACATGGGCAATCTGCGGCCCATGCGTGAATGGTGGGTTTCTGCGCTGCTTGCCAACTGGGCTAAGCCACTCCCGGTTCCGCTGTTGCAATGCCACAGGCCCGTCTCTGCAACTGCCATTTTATGGTCCCACTGCGGCTCCTGTAGTTCCCGCCCGCTTGGCCCCATCCCACTAGAGGTGCACTGAGCAGGAAGAAAGCTTCATCTCCTAAAATGGACTCCTCACCTCTCTACATGTCCCCTCCACATAGCCACATTATACCTGAAGACAGTGGCGGCTCCTCTGCTAAGATGGAGGAGAGTCGCTCCACTGCTTTAAAGCAGTGGAAAGGAAAAAATTAAATGATTATAATGGAACATTATTATCATTTTATTTTTAGTATTGCAGTTTGGCCAGGTTAAGGCGGGCAGGGCTGGGCTCCCAGCGTTACAGGGAGGAGGAGTGGCTGCTGCACCTGCAAGGTGCGCATGACTGTTTGGCCGGCCGTCTCGGACCCGCCAAACAGTTATGCACACTTTGCATGTTCTCCACCCAGGCTGTACTACAGCCTGGGTGGAGAGCTACTACCCAGGCTTCCACTCCCTTTCTGAGCGCAGAATCATGGCTCTCAGACTAATCACACCGCTGCTATCGCAGCGTCTTGATTGGCTAGGGGTGTCTGGAAGCCTGCGTGCTTCCTGTTCCTGCTGAGGAGAGCGACGGCTGGCAACAGCGACCAGCAGGTACGCTTTCTTTCTTACTTATTTCCTGACACCACCCCACCTTTCCCCGCTGACCCCTACCCCTACCAGCTGCCACGGCCTGTTGGGTAGGGGTAGCTTTTACTGAGTATGGCGATTATGTTCCTTGTCAGCTTGAGATGATTTGTCTGCTCCTGCCTATGCTGCACGTTCTGTGTGTGCACTGCTGTTGTCGACGGGTGTGTTGGGTGGTGTGGTGGTGCTGTGGGTGTGTGTATATGTATGAGGAGGTGGTGTGAGAAAACAACTGACTGCTACTTAGCCACCTTCTGTGGGCATCTGTTCATATCAGTTGGACTTGTGAACTCATAAATTACTGGCAAGAATAAAAAAATCAGCGTAAAAATAACAATTAATTAGGTAAAAAAAACCAAGGTGGACAGATCTAAAAGGCAGAAATGCAACCAGCAGTTAGGCACACTCACTCGTGAGGAGATTGCCAGAGGGAAAGAGATAAAAGTGACAAAGAAACAGTGTGAGAAGTTGGCCTGGCATATGCTGTCCACTAATTATAGTGGGCACCTTGCACCAGTCCAAATCGACTCTTATGGTAGATAGGTTTAAGACAACCTTTTAAAGAAAGCTATCCTAGTGGTAGCTGTGGAGAGCAGCCTTCAGGCTAAGTCTCGGAGGAATGTAAAGCAGCTTGTTTTACCATATAATCTCTTGAATCACCAAATGAAAAGACACCACACAGGTATATATATCAAATATATATGTATTTATTTCTAAATAACTCTCTACTAATCTCTTTATGAGATTAGAAGACAAACATATGCACAAATCAACGTTTCTCAATAAGTTAAGCACAAAAATATGGCTGGGGCCCTAGGGGCGTACCAGACCATATACTAAGTAAGAGACTTAGAAACAACGACTTGCAAGGAGACAAGGCCTAGGGCCTTCAGAAGTGCTGGGGCCTCACAAAACCACCCAAGGCAGGTAAGTAAAGGACCCACGGGGGACGCGTGCAGTGTGGATACACAGGCGCGAATCGCCGTTAACTTCAATGGGGCAAGTCGCGGTTGGAAATAAAGAGTTTTAGGATACTTCGGGAGAACCTACAAGCAAGTCACTTACAGGGTAAGTAGTTCTAGGGCCCACACCCACAGGAGCACCGTAGTGCTGGAGTTACCTCACCCAGGAAGCCGGGTGCACAGGTGTCCTTTGGTGTCGGGTCGCGGCGTCGTTTTCAATGGCGAACAAAGAAGACTTGCTGCTTGCGGGAGCTGGAGAAGTGTCCGGTGGAATCCAAGCCTGGATTCTGAAGAAGGATGACCTGAAAGCAGAGGGGACAGTGTTCAAAGTCACTTGGCAGTGACCCGGGGCAAGGAAGATGGATGCCCACCGTCGTCGGTCGCTTCAGGTCGGTTGCAGGTGCCTTGACTCTTCAGCCACGTGGTCCAGGAGGCGTCGACGACGACCAGGAGCTGGATTCGGTGTGTCCCTCGACGTCTGCAGCTGACTGCGGTGTCGGCAACTCGATCGGAGCCAACAAGCCTTGGCAGCCGCAAGTCTCGGGGAGATGAAGAAAAGTCGATGGCGCAGACCAGCAAGGTCTGTGGAACTCACCCAGCGAGGGTAAGTCAGGGCAGGCCTGGAGCAACCAGGGGAGCCCTTTGGTTTCTTTAGGAAGTCTTCTGGGGACCCACAAGCCAGCGGGCAAGGGATCGCGAAGACACCTCGGGCGGAATCACTCAACAGGGGCCCACGGTCACTCGGGACGGTGTAGGCCTCTGATCTTCGGAGGGATTCCTGCTGGAGGTCGGGACCACACGTGGTCCAAAGCACAAGTTCGTGGAACGTTGTGAAGGGGTTGCACTCGACAATAGTGCACGGTACCCAGGGGTCGCGGTTCCTCGTTACTCGTGGGGTCCACTTGCCTCAGCTTCGCTGGGGACTCACGATGGCCTGGGAGAGGTCAGGAAATCCACTTCCTGGGCTGCAGGGACTTCGGACTCCGGCGGGAGCGGCGTAGTTTGCGACCGTCGTTGTCGTTTTTGGTGCCTGCCAAGCAGGGGAGTCACTCCTTGACTCCAAGGGAGATTCTTCTGTCTTCCAAAGGTAGTGGAACGTCGAAGGGCCAGGATTCGTCTGTAGAGCGTCGTCCAGGGGTTATCTGCTTTGCAATCGCAAGGTTCCCCCTCTTATACTAAAAGAGGGGAAGGACTAGCTCTATGACCCCACCTATGGGAGGGTCAAGGGAGGGGTGGCTACACCCACTTCCCTTTGTCCAGTTTCGCGCCAGAGCAGGGGCAGGTAGCCCCTGAGCTGGTTTGAACTGGCATATGCACAGAGGAGCCTTCTGCTCCCCCAGTGCAGGACTTCAAAGCACTCTAAGAGTGCACCCACCCAGCCCCAATACACTAAACCCTGTCTGGGAGGTGGTCACACCTCCCTGTGACAGGATGCCTATTGTTGGGCTTCCTCCACTGTGAGTGTCAGTCATCAGCAGGAGGGCAGCCCAGTGTCTGTGACTGGTGGCATCCATTTTGTGATGCCAGGGCTCTGCAGGATTCTACCGCGTTTCCACAGCAGGTACATGTCTTATCCCTCTAGAAGGGTGGAATGCTACCCCCGCCGCCAAGATTGGCGGGGGGGTAGTATTCCAAGATGTTTGACACCAAACACGACATGTTTTGATGCAGCCATTCCAAAGTTAGCATTTACCGCGAGGATATAATGCACTTAAATAGTATATGGTTTAACCGCATCCACAAACAGCACCAGAGAATAGACTCTGAGAGCTGCAGAGGGGCCCTGCTCAGACAGAGGCACCCCCTCACATAGAAGCCAAGCACCCTGCCCTCAGGATTGATAGGGCCTGCCTTAGGGGTGACTGATAGGTTTATATGTGTGTGCAGGAGAGATATAGGAAACCTATATCTCAGTGAGGGGTGCTAGCACCACCTCACCCAGGCTGCAGTAGCAGGCCTGTGGTGTCAGATTTAGACTGCTTCCCAGGGGTGGCATAACATATGCTGCAGCCCCTGGGAGGCCTGTGAAGTACCTATGCCCTTGGCACCTAAGGTACCATATACTAGGGACTCATAAGGCACCACAGTATCCAATCACTAGTGCACCTAGAGTGCACTCCATGTCGTTTAGAGAGAGCAGATAGACTGGGGCCCTGAATAGCAGGGTCCCAGTCCAACTAAGTCATAAACCAGCAAAACACCATAAAAAAAGTGGGGGCAACCATATAGTCAGATTCCACCTTCCTACATAACCCCCCCAAACGAAAGGAGATAAGGCTAACCTTGGCCAGTTGAGCCTTTATTGACTAAGTGGCCATATAAGGAAGCACCTGCACTAGCATGGGTGCCCCCTGTCTTATGGTCCACTAAGCAATCCCTCACCCTAAGGGTATGAGAGGGTCTCCACCATGGGGAATCACTACCTGTGGTGTGCTTTGGTAAAGTACCAGGCTGGTGAGGTGTCTGAGTAGGGAAGTGTGGCCCTAGGAATGTTGGCCTCAGCTTTCTCAGCTCACTGGTCACCATGTATGCCTGTCTTTCCATGACTGAGTGGTACTCTGCTCTAAGGGTCAACCTTTGACTGCCTACAGCCGGGGGTTGGGTCCCTTTGGGTGGAACACTGGAGGGACATGGCATGTTGGGAACCTTTTGGTCCCAGGTTTGCCCTTGCCTAACAGAGTCCTTCTGGGGGAGGTCCCTACATAAAGGTATGGGGGATCCCTCAGTGGGTTGAGGAATTTCTACCTGGCTAGGGCTACTAGCCTGGGTGCCCCTAATCTGCTGATGGGGGGTTCCTCTGGACAGGGGGCCCTGGGGGGTCCACTGACCTCCCTGACCTCTGCAGCCCTGGGCTGACTGAGGCAGGGTAGAGAGGGGCAGTTTACCTGCTCCAGACTGGGTACCACCTTGGAAGGGTCCTCTGCAATCAGGGGGTGGTCAGGCCAGGCCTGACTACCTCTGTGGCAGTTCCTTCACTAGGGGTAGGGTCAGTTCCCTGAGGAGGCTGACCCTTACCTACTGTCTGGGGGAAGAAGACTTTTCTTCAACCCTTGTGCTCTCTTTTGGGGGAGAGTGGGCCATTCTTTCAGGCTCCATCTCTCCAAATTCTTGGGCTGGGGCTGTGGCCATCACAGCCCCACTAACCTTTACAGGGACGCCCAACATCCTAAGATGGGTTTGGTGTTCAACTTCAGCCCAGGCTGAAATTTCCAGATCATTGCCCATCAGGCAATCTACAGGTAGGGTTGGGGACACTGCCACTCTTTTTGGGCCTGTGACCCCCTCCCAGCTGAGATTGACTACGGCCATGGGGTGATCTGTTCTGACACCATCAATGTTGGTCACCTGGTATTTAAACTCAGGTAAAAGCTGGTGAGGGGGGACTAGTTTCCCTGCCACCATGGTGACACTAGCCCCTGTGTCCCTAAATGCCACAGCTTTCTGACCATTAATAATTGGCTCCAATCTGTACCTGCCCAATGCTATGGGACCCATGGTAAAGGTGGCAAATCCTATACCACCATCAGAGTCAGAGGAGTCTGTTGAGGGGTCCCTGTCTAAACTAGGGCCCACCTCTGTTCCTCTTGCAAAAGCACCTAACTTTTTGGGTGCACTACTCCCAACTGGAGGATTACTACTGGTAGTACCAGGAGGGGTGGTAGTAGTTGTTGGAGGAACATTTTCTTTATTGCCAATCCTGGGACAACTGGGATCAGATTTCCAGTGCCCAGGCTTTTTACAGACATGGCAATAGGGTTTCTTTTCAGGAGAGGAAGGAGTTTGGGACCCACCCCCAGAAGAGGACTTTTGGGGCCCTGTAGTGGACTTATCCTTAGATTTATCCCCACCTTTCTCTTGGGACTTGGTAGAATCTTTCTTGTGGTCACCACCCTGATTCTTAGGCCTTACTCTGGTTCTGACCCATTTGTCTGCCTTCTTTCCCAATTCTTGGGGAGAGGTCAGATCAGAGTCCACCAGGTACTGGTGTAAAAGCTGGTTTTGACAATTATTAAGGATCTGTTCTCTCATCATTAGATTATAAAATCCTTTGAAATCAGTAACCCTACTGCCAACCAGCCAACCCTCCAGAGCCTTGGATGCACAATCTACAAAGTCTGTCCAGTCCTGAGTCTGTGCCTTCTGGGTATCTCTGAACTTCAACCTGTACTGCTCAGTGGTTAAGCCAAACCCATCTATCAGTGCACTCTTCAGGACCTCATAATCATCAGCATCCTCCTCTCTAACAGTGAGGAGCTTGTCTCTTCCTTTATCTGAAAAGGAGAGCCACAAGATTGCTGCCCACTGCTTTTGGGGGACCTGCTGTACTCTACAGGCCCTCTCCATAGCAGTTATCCACTTGTGGATATCATCCCCACTCTGGTAGGGAGGAACAACCTTGCTCAGGTTCCTATGGTCAGGAATATATTCTCTGCCTCTAGGGACACTGTTGCTGCCACCAGGGGGTTCTAACCCCTCTTTCCTAGAAGCTCTCTGGATCTCCAGGGCTTCCCTATCCAGTGCCAACTGCTTGGTTCTGAGGGCCACTCTGGCTTCCTCATACTGGAGCAGTTTGCACCTTCTCTCAGAGGAGGTCTCTCTTAAGTTAAAGTATGAGCTCCTCTCTTGGACAAATTCTCTGCCAGAGTGATAAGAGTGCTCAGATTCCCTGGAAGGGGATCTGTGCCTCTCATCCACTCTGCCAGTTCTCTTAGGGAGAATTCCTCTGTCCTGTTCAGGCTCCTTGAAGCCTGGCCCTTCAACCACAGAGTCTTGGTCATTCTGATTTTCATCATCTGACCCAGATACTATGACTGACCCACCCACTGATTCAAACCCTTTAGCTCCTAGAGCCAATCTCAGGTCATCTGCTGTCAGCAGATCTATCAGGTGCAGGGTTGAGGGACTCTGTCCTATCCTCAGGTGTCTGTCAACACACATGGCTCTCAAGTCAGAGAAAGCCATGTCCTTATACTGAGGCTGAGTGGATCCACTGGGTCCACCCTTTAAGGACATTCTAGTGTTGTGCAGTGTTGTACTACCTACACTAGTTTGTGGCCTACTGATCCTAGCTTGAGCTGTGGAAAGGGTGTGCTATCCCTTGGAACACAGCTCTAAGTTCAGTAGAACTTATTGATACTAAGCTTGACTTTATATGTACCTTGAGTACCTATAATGGTTTTCAGTTAGTAATTCAAATAGAGATTTTCTGGTAAAACAATGGCAAGCTGGAATCCCACACGCTGCCCACCAATGTGAGAAGTTGGCCTGGCATATGCTGTCCACTAATTATAGTGGGCACCTTGCACCAGTCCAAATCGACTCTTATGGTAGATAGGTTTAAGACAACCTTTTAAAGAAAGCTATCCTAGTGGTAGCTGTGGAGAGCAGCCTTCAGGCTAAGTCTCGGAGGAATGTAAAGCAGCTTGTTTTACCATATAATCTCTTGAATCACCAAATGAAAAGACACCACACAGGTATATATATCAAATATATATGTATTTATTTCTAAATAACTCTCTACTAATCTCTTTATGAGATTAGAAGACAAACATATGCACAAATCAACGTTTCTCAATAAGTTAAGCACAAAAATATGGCTGGGGCCCTAGGGGCGTACCAGACCATATACTAAGTAAGAGACTTAGAAACAACGACTTGCAAGGAGACAAGGCCTAGGGCCTTCAGAAGTGCTGGGGCCTCACAAAACCACCCAAGGCAGGTAAGTAAAGGACCCACGGGGGACGCGTGCAGTGTGGATACACAGGCGCGAATCGCCGTTAACTTCAATGGGGCAAGTCGCGGTTGGAAATAAAGAGTTTTAGGATACTTCGGGAGAACCTACAAGCAAGTCACTTACAGGGTAAGTAGTTCTAGGGCCCACACCCACAGGAGCACCGTAGTGCTGGAGTTACCTCACCCAGGGAAGCCGGGTGCACAGGTGTCCTTTGGTGTCGGGTCGCGGCGTCGTTTTCAATGGCGAACAAAGAAGACTTGCTGCTTGCGGGAGCTGGAGAAGTGTCCGGTGGAATCCAAGCCTGGATTCTGAAGAAGGATGACCTGAAAGCAGAGGGGACAGTGTTCAAAGTCACTTGGCAGTGACCCGGGGCAAGGAAGATGGATGCCCACCGTCGTCGGTCGCTTCCAGGTCGGTTGCAGGTGCCTTGACTCTTCAGCCACGTGGTCCAGGAGGCGTCGACGACGACCAGGAGCTGGATTCGGTGTGTCCCTCGACGTCTGCAGCTGACTGCGGTGTCGGCAACTCGATCGGAGCCAACAAGCCTTGGCAGCCGCAAGTCTCGGGGAGATGAAGAAAAGTCGATGGCGCAGACCAGCAAGGTCTGTGGAACTCACCCAGCGAGGGTAAGTCAGGGCAGGCCTGGAGCAACCAGGGGAGCCCTTTGGTTTCTTTAGGAAGTCTTCTGGGGACCCACAAGCCAGCGGGCAAGGGATCGCGAAGACACCTCGGGCGGAATCACTCAACAGGGGCCCACGGTCACTCGGGACGGTGTAGGCCTCTGATCTTCGGAGGGATTCCTGCTGGAGGTCGGGACCACACGTGGTCCAAAGCACAAGTTCGTGGAACGTTGTGAAGGGGTTGCACTCGACAATAGTGCACGGTACCCAGGGGTCGCGGTTCCTCGTTACTCGTGGGGTCCACTTGCCTCAGCTTCGCTGGGGACTCACGATGGCCTGGGAGAGGTCAGGAAATCCACTTCCTGGGCTGCAGGGACTTCGGACTCCGGCGGGAGCGGCGTAGTTTGCGACCGTCGTTGTCGTTTTTGGTGCCTGCCAAGCAGGGGAGTCACTCCTTGACTCCAAGGGAGATTCTTCTGTCTTCCAAAGGTAGTGGAACGTCGAAGGGCCAGGATTCGTCTGTAGAGCGTCGTCCAGGGGTTATCTGCTTTGCAATCGCAAGGTTCCCCCTCTTATACTAAAAAGAGGGGAAGGACTAGCTCTATGACCCCACCTATGGGAGGGTCAAGGGAGGGGTGGCTACACCCACTTCCCTTTGTCCAGTTTCGCGCCAGAGCAGGGGCAGGTAGCCCCTGAGCTGGTTTGAACTGGCATATGCACAGAGGAGCCTTCTGCTCCCCCAGTGCAGGACTTCAAAGCACTCTAAGAGTGCACCCACCCAGCCCCAATACACTAAACCCTGTCTGGGAGGTGGTCACACCTCCCTGTGACAGGATGCCTATTGTTGGGCTTCCTCCACTGTGAGTGTCAGTCATCAGCAGGAGGGCAGCCCAGTGTCTGTGACTGGTGGCATCCATTTTGTGATGCCAGGGCTCTGCAGGATTCTACCGCGTTTCCACAGCAGGTACATGTCTTATCCCTCTAGAAGGGTGGAATGCTACCCCCGCCGCCAAGATTGGCGGGGGGTAGTATTCCAAGATGTTTGACACCAAACACGACATGTTTTGATGCAGCCATTCCAAAGTTAGCATTTACCGCGAGGATATAATGCACTTAAATAGTATATGGTTTAACCGCATCCACAAACAGCACCAGAGAATAGACTCTGAGAGCTGCAGAGGGGCCCTGCTCAGACAGAGGCACCCCCTCACATAGAAGCCAAGCACCCTGCCCTCAGGATTGATAGGGCCTGCCTTAGGGGTGACTGATAGGTTTATATGTGTGTGCAGGAGAGATATAGGAAACCTATATCTCAGTGAGGGGTGCTAGCACCACCTCACCCAGGCTGCAGTAGCAGGCCTGTGGTGTCAGATTTAGACTGCTTCCCAGGGGTGGCATAACATATGCTGCAGCCCCTGGGAGGCCTGTGAAGTACCTATGCCCTTGGCACCTAAGGTACCATATACTAGGGACTCATAAGGCACCACAGTATCCAATCACTAGTGCACCTAGAGTGCACTCCATGTCGTTTAGAGAGAGCAGATAGACTGGGGCCCTGAATAGCAGGGTCCCAGTCCAACTAAGTCATAAACCAGCAAAACACCATAAAAAAAGTGGGGGCAACCATATAGTCAGATTCCACCTTCCTACAAACAGTAATATGAGGAAAGGCACAGAGAGGAAAGGGTGACAGGCCTAGGAAGGGAGGACAGAGAGAGGTGGGCAGAAATGGGACCAGAGGACAAGTACCAGGTGGGTGAGCCACCACTTTGACCCTATGGCAGGGCTGGGCTCTCAAAGCCCAGCAATGGAATCTTTCCCCGCAGCCCTGGGACAAGTAGGTAGATATTCTATACTGGAGGCGGCCAGGCCCAAATCCGAGGCAGATGGAAGGGGCAAGCTGACTTGTTTGATCAAAAAATCCCTACCTTGCAACCAAATAGGCTCTGGAGAAGAGCTGATGGAACCCCTACTGAATGTTGTATCCTGCATCTTATATGCTCTTGTGTCTCCAATGATGTCAGAACCAGAGGGTACACAAAGATTAACCTCAACAGTGTCCCAGTGCATTGCCACCACGGGACGACAATATCATGGACAAAATATTGTCCTGCAAAAATATCATGACCTAAACATCGAGAACCCAAATATCATGAAGGTAAATATATACAGGTAAGTGTAGTTTTTTTTTTTTTAAATTTAAAACTTTATTGAGTTTTAACATCAAAACAAAGAGACATGACTTCATTAGCATAATGTCAATAGTAGAAAAATCACTGAGTACCATTGAACATTGACATTCAGATATCACAATACTTAGTATGTAATGACCATTAACCCTTTTCGCTAGTAATTGTGCAAGCAATACATGTGGTTCATAGACTTAGATATACATCACTGCACAAAATCTGAAATGAGAAAGTCTGCTTCAGTGTCCCCGCCTCACTTCCCCATCGTGCAGTTTACCAGTATCACTCCTTATCCCATAGAGTATCATGCGTACGGGAAGTCACTCCAACTATCCCACCCCCACAGCTTCCGCTTCAGCTGGAGGAGCCGCTTTAGCCAGCAGATATGATTGAAATAACGCCCAGAAATTTTTGGGCCGGTTACGCGGTGGAAGTAGCTCGCTATATATCTCTGTTTGTGTGCTGCAATATACTAGGTCCCTACTCCACTCTGTGATTGTGGGGCGGGCCCAGCATCCAGCGCTTTGCTACATTACGTCTGGCAATCAGTAAGCCCATGTCCACTAACCTGCGGGCCGACCGGGGAAGGGTTTACAGTACCCTAATAGGGCCAACATGGGGTCCTGCGCAATTCGTATGTCTAAAGCGTTGCTCAATTCTGTGAAGACTGAAGCCCAAAAGTCGTGTACCCCAGGGCATGTCCAGGCCAGATGGAAAAAGTCAGCTCCAGGTTCAACACATCGGTCACATTTAGCTGTGTCCCGCAGCCCATATCTGCAAAGTCTCTCAGGCGTGTAATATGTCCTGTTTAGGAATTTGAAATGGACCAGTCTGTGCCTCCCGTTTAGTGAGATCCTTAGTGCTTTCCCAACAGTAGCGCCATGGCATCGTCATCTCAGCACTATGCCCAGGTCCGATTGCCACGCTAATCTCGGCTTGGTGTAAAAGTTGTCTTGATACTCTTGCGATAGTTTATATATTTTAGAGACCAGTTTATCAGGGGACTCCGGTTTTGATAATGTAAGTGAGCGATGTGACATCAGGGGTTCCGCTAGATCGCGGCCTAGTGTGTTGCCCAATGCATGCCTCATTCTGTGGAATTGGAACCTGTATAATTGGGACACCGTGAGGTCCGGACTAGTGAACTGTTCCCACGTTTTAACTCTCCCGTCGCAGAACAGGTCCCCTATAGTTGTTGCCCCCAGAGCGTGAAGAGCTCTCAACACTCCACTGTCTACGCAGGTGGGAAGCCAGTGGCACCATTCAAGAGGTGTCAGTGGGGAATATAGTATCGCCCCATCTTGGAGCTTCAGCAAGTGGTGCCAAGCATGTCTCGTCGCGTTAAGAGAATCCAATCTCCCCGGTCTGCAGTCAGGGGGAGAGAACATCATAGTGGGGAGTGTGAGGAGGAGCTGCTGCTGCTCGTTCTATGTGTAAGTGAGGTGTGTCTGGATCACCATGTATCCACTGGTGCGCATGAGCACTTTGCGCCGCCCTGTAATATAGGTCCAGATCTGGGGCTCCCAACCCACCCATCCGATAAGGCAATGTGAGTATATCCCCAACGAATTCTAGCCTGCTTACCCGCCCATGCCAATTTGACCAGCATTGTTGTGAGCGTGCGGAAAATCTTCTCGGAAGTACCATAGGGATGCCAGTAAACAGGAACAAAAACCGCGGGAGAACTACCATTTTCATGAGAGAAATGCGTCCTAATAGAGACAGCGGCAGGCGAATCCACTTCTCAATATCGTCGCCCAGCTGATCCAAGGCTCTCCCATAATTTTCCCGGAACACCAGCTCAGAGTCCCTGTGTATCCGGATACCTAGGTAACGAACTGGTTCTGTGGTCCATTGTAGCGGAAATCTATTTGGAAGTGGGACGTGGACTGTGTAAGGGAAAAATCAGTGACTTGTTCCAGTTTGCCTTTAGACCCGAGAGCGCGCCAAATCTTACAATTTCTCTGAGGATAGGGTGCAGGTTAGTTTCCGGGTTTCGGACGTAGAGAGTGTGTCGTCAGCATAAGTGGAGACTATCAACTGATAACGTGGGAATCGAATACCCCTATGAGAGTGGTATTCGCGTAAGGCACATGCTAGTGGTTCTGCCACTAGTGCATATAGGATCGGGATAGCGGGCATCACTGCCGTGTACCTCTTGTGATGAGTATCTGCTTGGTAACTGCAGATCCAAGTTTCACTCTAGCTGTAGGTGAGTTATAGAGTACCCCCAGCATCTGTAGGAACATAGTTCCTAGACCCATTCTAGTTAGGACCACTACCATAAACTGCCACTCCACCGAGTCGAAAGCTTTTTCCATATCTAGGAAAACTGCCACAGCGTTCACCTCCTGTCTAGTATGTTGGATTGTCCCAAAGACCGTCCGCAAATTATACGTCAAGCTCCTTCCTGGTATGAACCCTGCCTGTTCGGGGCCACCAAGTACGGGACCAGCGGAGTTAGTCTGGTGGCGAGGATTTTAGCGAAAAGCTTAGTATCCACATTCAGTAATGATAAAGGGTGGTACGAGGAACAGTCTGCAGGAGGTTTGTCGGGTTTTAAAATCGCAAATATAATCGCCTCTCTCATTGATGGAGGCATAATCCCTTCTGCGACCATGTCCTCAAATAAAGTGACCAGGTGTGGAATCAACAATTCTTGGAATGTTTTATAGAAACTAACCGTGAGCCCATCAACTCCAGGAGCCCCCGCCGTTTTCATCCCCGCCTAAGCGATAAGGATCTCCTTTTGTTCTAGAGGACGCATTAGGTGCTCTCGATGCTCATTAGCCAGGAAGGGTAGTTTCACATAGGTCAAATAGTCTATTATTTCCGCTTCCCCTCCTCCATGACGGGAACGGTACAAAGTCGAGTAATATTGTCTGAACCTCTCCAGTACGTCCTCATCTCCCGTAATTACCTCCCCTTGTTCACTCCTAATTGCCGAAGGCACTGTTGGTGTCCCTACGCTTTTTAGGAGGGACGCGAGGACCGCTCCTGGTCGTTCCCTTCCCCGTAAATGCGCGCAGTCGCGTATTTGCCTAAGTGTTTTAATTCTGCGTCTGCCGTTTCATGGAATTCTTCCAACAGGGCTTTGAACTTGGCCTTATCCGCATCCGACTCCCCGCTATCAGATCCTGCTCCAGTCTCTTAAGGGAACCCTCCAGATCAGAAAGTCTTTTATGAAGTGTACGGAGCACCCGGAGTGTTTTGACATGGCTATCCCTCGAATGTGAACTTTAAACGCCTACCAGTCCGTGGTGAAGGACTCCACAGAGCCAATGTTACAAGTAAAATATGTATCTATCGCCTCTGCCATCTCCGCCCGAAATACCGGGTCTAGAAGGGAGTATGGCGGAAAGCGCCAGGTAAAGGGGGATTCTCTTCGTAGGGGTGTTAACCACTAGAAGTATAGGGGAATGATCTGAGTATGTGCGTGCGAGGACCGTGCATTCCTTGACCTCTGAATAGATGTCACTAGTAACCATGCAATAGTCAATCCTAGTATGTAAGTCATGGAGCAGCTGAGTAATGAGTGAACCCCCCCTCCCCGGATTCCGTTGCCGCCAAACATCAATGAAGTCGAGTTGAGTCATCGCGTCTTCAATGGTGTGGGCAGCTGTCGAGGTGCACCTTACTGGGCCGCCTGATCTGTCTAGACTCAGGTTCAGGACACAATTAAAGTCACCCCCACAGCAGCAATGCCCTCCCTGTGTAATTACGCATTATATCTGTGAGGGAAGTATTAAACTCCGGGTGGTCATAATTGGGGCCGTAAGTATTAACTAGTCGAGGCCTTTCCCCGAGCAGCGCGTGATCACATATCTACCCCCGGGTCCGAATGAAGGGGTTCTAGTATAAGCTTCGAGGTTGGGGTTCACCCAGGTGATCACGCCTCTCGCATGGGTAGTGAAGCCCGCGCAGTGAGCAGACTCTGCACAGGCTTCTGGTGCGGAGCATGTTACTATTCAATGGTAGGTGGGACTCTTGTAAGAGCGCGATATCTATGCCGTGTCGCCTCAGATAAGCTATCACTTTCCTCAATTTTCTATGATCATTGAGTCCCCTGACATTCCAAGTCAGGAGTCTTAGCGCGTGTTGCTTCTCTGGGGTGCACTCATCCCCGCTCATCGTCTGTCTTAACTAAGAATGGTATGCGTCTATAGTATGTGTGCCTGATAAAAGGAAATGGACTCTTTGGATGTTCCAACCAGATATGCCTTAAATGTGTGCTAAATGTCAGTCTCAAAACCTCCCTCCCCTCCCTCCCACGCCAAGCGACCCCCAACCAAGCTATGGCGGATTCCCCATGATATCCCCAATCAACATAACAAATTCACATTAAACAACTCTGTGAAATAAAAGTGCAAAACAATTCCCAAGAAGCGGTGTACGCCTGAAGGCGGATGTTGTCCGCCCCAACAGTGGGTAAACTACGATACAGTTCCCGCCAGCCATCCTGTGTGAGTCGCGTGTGACACACCTTCTTGTATCCTTCCCAGCCCAACATGGGACACTCGTAGTAGTGTATTTATCACTGCGCAACCTGTGTTGCCCCGGTCACTCTATCTTTTGTTACGGCCCACCCCAGCAACCACGATGAGCCCAAGCGCACCCTCGGCGCAAACCCCACCCGGCACATATAATCACATTACAATCGGCCCACCTCCCACCAGGGACATTCACATCTTATCTGGGATAATGCAGGTGTAGTCAGTCCTGATCGTCCAGCCCACCAGTGGTCATGCCCTCCGTCGCAGCGTGCTCTTGATGCTGACGCCCTTCCGATGCCCACTCCTTCAGCGCTTTCTGCTAGGGCCTTTGGGTCTGTGAAGATCCTTGAGCGACCCTGCCGGTTCACGCGCATTCTGGCTGGGTACAGCATTGCATAATCCACACTGAGTTCTTTCAATTGTTTCTTGAGGGGGCAAACTGTTTACGGGCTTCCTGTACTCGAGCCGTGAAGTCTGGGTAAAGCGAGATGGACGACCCTTCGAACTGTAGTGACTGTTTTTCTCTCGTCAGCCTCAAAGCCGTGTCTCGGTCCCTGTATTTGAGTAGTTTGGTTATAATGGGCCTCGGCGGCGCGCCCGGGGGAGGTCTCGGTCCAAGGAAGCAGTGAACTCTCTCCACCACGAACATGGGGAGAACACGTCGGGGCCCAGCAAAGTATGCAGCAATTTCTCAACGAAAGTCTCCATGTTTCCAATCTGCGTGGACTCTGGCAGGCCCGTTATGCATAGATTGGATCTCCGGGACCGGGCTTCAAGGTCCTCTGCTTTGTCCTGTAACGTTTGCAACGCTTAACTCAATCGTTCTGAGGTCCCAGCAGATCAGCCAGCAGCAGCAGCGGCGAGGCTCCCGTCTTCTTCAAGCCCACCAAGGGTGCCTGAGCTCTTCAATCGCCACCATCGGCCACGCCATCAGCCGTCCCTGTCTTACGTGTCTCAAAATGGGTGCTCAGGCCCGTAGCAGCTCCGGCGTGGCCTCTCACCGCAAGTGCACTCAGTCCCCGCGCCGCCACTCACCGTCGGCTGTAATCCGGATCTCTTGCAAGGTCCACCAAAGCAGCGCAGCATATCAGTGCTGTCACCGCCTCCTCAGGGGTCCCCTTTGCGCCGCTAACAGGGCCGCTGGTGCAGAATCACTCCAGCGGATGTATCAGCTCCTCGGGGTCACACCGGCAGGCCGCGCGCTCTTATTGCAGCCGCGCTAGGCCCCGACCTCTCTGCTGCAGTTCACCTTCTCGGCGCCCAGGTGCCGGAGCACTCGCCTCTCTGAATGTACGGAGCAGCCGGCTGCCTCCGAGTCGCTGTCGGAGTACGTTGCTAGAGGAGGCCGGGCGCCGTCCGTCTCAGCAGACCTCAGTGCGCGGCCTCCCGGCTTCCGCGCCGATTCTCACTGCTGCAGTGTCCGGGCCGCCCCGGGCTGGAAATCGCGGTATCGCGTGAGGGCCGTCTTCCGACACCCCGGAGAGTGTGTTTATGGCCCCTAGTGCGTCAACAACACAGGATTCTTGGAGGATATTGTGATGGCTCTGCGGAGCGCCGAATTCAGGCGGCCATCTTTGTTGCAGGCAAGCTCCGCCTCCCCACAGGTAAGTGTAGGTTTACCATACTTAGCTCCACATATATGTACCTTGACAAAAATATATATGTATATTCAAGGTATGTGGATGTAGAGTTACGAATGATAAATCTATACTTGGCTATATATATTTACCATCATGATGTTTGGATTGTCAATATTCTGGTGGGTGGGGTTGAAGGGCTATAAGCTTGACAAGGAGCTGCAGGTGGACAGAGGGAGGGAATGGGACACAGACAGTGCTCAATTTGTAAAAATGTAAGTGCCAGGGCCTATGGTATTTCACAAGATGCCATTGCAGTTTGCACCACCTACTGTCGCTGCCAGCACTGCCGGGTGCGAGCATCAATGCCACTATCAGTCATCACTCTCCTACAAGTGTACAATTTGGCCTGAATACGCTGATATTATTAATTTTCCATGTATATTTATTGTTAAATATACCAATGATATGCTCACTTCAACCTTAGACAAAGAGCTCCACTATGTGGTGAACTGTCATATGAGCTGGCATTGAAAATGTAATGCCGGTGAGAGCACCGGCAAACACCGGCTCAAATTAAGCATTATGCGGTGCAGGGCAATGAAGAACATGATAATGCAGAGGATCTAAAGGGGCCCACCTATAGGCATGGGGCTAGTAATACTGGAAAAAGCACAAAGTACAAGGGAGAAAGGGGCAAGAGTTTCAGTCATTTGCTCAATGTCATGATAAAGGGACTCAAATGGCGTAGAGCTTTATTACTAGATTGATCGCCGAACGCGTGGTGGTGGTCCCTGGACTGCCAGACTGGGGGCCCGCCTGTCGTATTACGAATATGGCAGTGGTACCACCACAGGCCCGCCACAGCCGCTGAGGATCATGGATCCTGCGGCGGTAGCATGGCGGTGAGAGGCTATAATATGCTGGCAGTGCTGCTGTGGCACTACAGAGTATATTAGTAATTTCCTCACCGCCACAGTTTTAATGGCAGTGAGGCCGCCATGTAAACTGTGGCGGTGAGGAAACAAAGGGCCTGTTGCCTCAGTGCCATGGTGTGCCTGCAGGAGGGCACACATGGTGCCCCTGGTGTGCAGTCACCCCTTTCTTGCACAGCATGGACTTTACAGTCCATACCGTGCAGGAACAGGCTTTGGCGTTCCCATTGTGGTGCCTTTTAATAGACACTGCAGTGGGAACGCCAAGGCACCGTCCGCCAGACTATGAGATTACTCGTAATCTGGTGGGCGGCCGGCAGTCGAGTTTGGCTTTCCTAGTGCTGGGCCCTGGTGTGGCGGCTCGCTCCAGGACCGCCAAACTCATAATCAGGCCCTTTAGCTTTTCCAAAATGTTTTTCATGCTACTTCACAAACCGTTTTGCGTAAGTGTTGCAGAACAGTATGAATCCGAGGTAATGAAAGGATATTGTGATTTTTGTTAATCTCCCTGTAATCAGCGTAGGGCTGAGGACCTTCTTTTCTTTTCCTTACAAAGAAATAGGGGCTTCCTGCAGCAGACTGCGAAAGAAGTTTGAATCCTTTCCACATATTGGAATTGATGTTTTCATCCGGAAACAGATATGAATCATAGCACATTGTTGCTGCAGCAAGTGTATGAAGTACTATCTGAGTTATGCAATACAAAACAATATACATACATAGTAGATATTTAACGGGACTGATAAGTTGTTAGTGCATGCCATAGGGCATCAGTGCATTGGGTTGTTGATCTAGTGAACAGTCATAACAGTGAATGGGTTGCAATTCCCCAGCTTCTTTCTCTTGTAACAATTCTTCATATTTGCTCTACTCAGTAGTTAGTCCACTTACAGGGATACCTGCTTTATTTAGAGTAGTTATAAAACAGAGAAGCATAAACAGTGTTATACAAACATCACATTGGTTTCTGGTAGGCAGCTTACAAGACAAAATGCTGAATCCAACTTTAGGGTTCTTTGTGTCCAATTGATGGTAGTGTCATACTTGGCAAGTGAAGGATGGCCTGAGATGGCCTCATGATGTCAATTGAGGAAATAAGACACCAGAGACTCCTGATAACTTGAATCAAACATAATTGTCTTGTGCTTAACTTTGGCTAAGTACCCAAATAGATCCTGCTTTACCTTGCCCTAGCATCTAGGTCCAGAAGATCATTTCTGTGGCATGCTCTCGTGAATCCACAAAAGTTTGTCTGAACTTCTTCCTGAAGACTTGCAAGCAAAGGATTTTCAGGAGTGTCACTGTAGGAAAGTACCCCTTTTGACATGGTCGCCCCACTTTTGTCTGGTATCTGATCCAATTTTGACAGACGTGCACTGGGTTCCTGCTATCCAGGTCCCTAGTGCCAAGTCTCTTTCCTAAACTGTACATTTGTTCCCCCAATAGGCAATACCTTTAGCACCCACTTTAAGTCCCTAGAAAGCGGTACCCCAGGTACCTTGGGCAGGAGGCTAAAGAGGGTCCCCAAAGGCTGCAGCATGTATTGTGCCACCCCAAGGGAGCCCTCAGCACCAACATGCAAACTGCCATTGCAGGCTGCGTGTCTTGGTGCAGATAAAAGTAAAAACACGACATGTGTGCCATGCCTACAGACACTGCATGCTGAATAGTTAAGCCACCCCTACAGCAGGCCTTACAGCCCTAAGGCAGAGTGCATTATACTACCTATGTGGACATATCTGAGCAGATATGCCTCTGCGATGTCTAAGTCAATTCATAGATATCACAAGTGAACAGGGAAGCCATTTTAAGTACGGGTGCTGGATACTGGGAAAAATTAGTTCCTCAGATACATGATGGCTTCACTGAAATCTATGGCGTTTGGTATCAAACACCTTATATTAATAAACCCACACTGATTCCAGAGGTGGATTTATTAATGCATGCACCAGAGGGCATCTTAGAGGTGTCTCCTGAAAACCTACCAGCCTCTAGTGTGCTGGCTGACTGGTGTCGACCAGCCCGCCACCACAGACAGGTTTCTGATCCCCTGCAGGTAAGAGCCTATGCTCCTGAGGGCATAAACAATGCCTGCTCTGGCTGGAGGTGTTGTCACCTCCTCCAAGCAGTATGGCTAAGTAATCAGCATACAAAAGCAGGAGGTTTCAAAGGCCTCTTTCGCCTTTGATATGTGACCACGGCTTCCCGCAGACAGGGGAAATGCCAAACCCCTACCCTGGGCCCATTTGGCACCAGGACAGGCAGGAAATTAGATATGCAGGGAGGCGTGTTGCTTTCCCAGGCCAGTCACACCCCTAATGTGAGCTGCCTGGTGTGCCCTCCTTTAGGAAAATTCTGCCATCTTGGTGATGGCAGAATTAGGAACTCCGAGGCAGTATTATGCCCACTTCCCACAGGAAGTGGTCACATATAGGGGTGTAGTGACCCCAAGAGTAAGTAGCCCATTGGCTACCACCCTTCACTCCCCTTAATGCCCCTAAATTTAGAATTGCCCCTGGCATCAGGAATGCTGATTTTGACAACCTGAGAAGAAGAAGGACACAGAAGAGCTGCGAAGAGCAAGAACTGAGGAGCAGCAACTGACTTGGCACCAACACTGCTGGCCTGCCTGCTGTTCCCAACAGTTGCGCCAAAGACGAGATCGTCCTGCAGCTGCTCTGCCTCCAAAAGCCTGGGAGGACTGCCAGTACTTCAAGGAGCAACCAGTATCTCCCATGGAGTAGCGGAGCTACTTCCCTGCACCCTGCAGGCACCCAAGAAGAACCGTGAGGGCTCCAGACTGCGAAAACCCGACACTGGAATGCACCACTGCACCCTTGCCCCCAGCCCGATTCGAAGTGGGCCAATGGTGCCAACGAGGTCCTGAGACCCACCTGAGTTGAACCCACCTTGGGTTTGCCCAGACTGGAATTTCAGTTTTGCCTGCCGACTCTTTGTGCAGGCCCCTCAACCACGAGTGTCTCCTTCAGCATGGACCCGATGCCTAAAGTTACCACTGCACCGATCCCTACATCCTGAGGAGAAGTGGACCAATGGTGTCCCTACATGCCCGAGCATCTCAAGGACCAAGCCCCGATGTGGGTTCACCCGGACTGATGCCCCAGTCCCAGCTTGCAGCCTCATTTTCCCAGGACCGCCTCTCAATGAAATCAATGGGGCACCCGACACCAAAAAGCAACTCTGCACCTGGATGCCCCTGAGTCTACTGAGGTGACCTGATGGTGCAGCCTTGGACCTTGCCCCATACCTACCTTAACTCCAGAAGATTGGTCCTGTAAGTCACTGCTAAGTACCCATATGTAGTATATGTGTTTTTCCCTATAGGAAAAATTATCGCATTAGAGACAATACAAGTGTATTTGCTTGTTTTCTTCAAAACTGCTATTTTAAAAAGTACTTACCCAATAATGAAGTTTTTGGTGTAAAAATTATTTAAAGTTACGTGTTATTTTTCTATATTGGTGTGGCTTGCCTTATTGATTGTGTGGGTGTATCATTTATTGATTGTGTATGCAACAGATGTCTAACACTCCTCCTTGATAAGCCTAAGACTACTCGAGAACACTTCCACAAAAGAGAACCTTGTCATTGTTAAAGCAAGCCCCTGTCCACTCATAAGGGATACCTGGGCTCTTTACACAATATACCTCTTTTGGTAAATTATATAAAGAGCCAGCTTCCTATGGTCACTAACCGTGTAAATATAGGAAAGCCGCCTTCTCTGTGTGGTTACAGCGTATTCTTTGCCTTTTGCTGGACCCAGTATTATTGTTGATATTAGAACACTGTGCATCTTAAACCTGCTAACCAGTGGTAAAGTGCATGTGCTCCCCTTTCAGCATTTTGAAATTGGTAAACACCTGATTGGTGTATTTAACTTACATATAAGTCCCTAGTATATGGGTACAAAGTGTACTCAGGGCCAAGAAGTTAAATGCCACCATTGGACTACACCACATTTTATGCAATTCAATACAGTGGCATTGCAAACATGGCTGCAGGCCTACTAGTGTAGTCTGACTATAGCAGTGTAAAAACTGCAATTTGACCTGCCAAAATAAATCCTTTTGACAGGTCAAACATCCTTTTACATGCTAATATGTCATCCTAATGTAGGCCTGTTCATCCACATGGCATGGTATTCAAAAGTAGGACATGTAGAAATTGAATGTTAATATGTCCTTACAGTGACTAGCACCTAAACACTTTTTCACTGAGGCAGGACTATCTGTCCCATGTAGAAAACCAGAGTACAGATTACAAATGTTAACACTGTATAAAGGGAATGAGACTAACTAGTAAAATAATTAAACACCTATTTTTAATAGTTCACAAAAATCCAATTCAATGGTGAAATTGGATTCTTAATAAATATCAAGGAAAAGTAACTTTTAGAAAGTTTCCTTTTCCCTGCCTGAAGTTCCTGGGGGTAAATTTGAATTGGCTCTTAAACCTGTCCCTGCCACTTATTAGCATTTGAGTAGGTGTAAAAAGGTGTAGAAAAGCCTCCTAGGCGCAAACAATAGCCTGACTTGAATGGACAGAGATGACTCCTCTGAACCTTCCAGATGAAGCACAGTGGGGGCTATGAGAATTCTTTTTGACATTACAGTGTCAAATTGTGCTTTAATGCCCAATTCTATTTGACAGGTCTGCTGGATTTTACATATAACACTTTGGGGCATACTTGAAAGGAAGGGAAACAGGCTGCCTAAGGAATTCTTGTGTATCTACTATCTGGTTGCTGGAGAACCCTACTATATATAGATTTTTAAAAATATTTAAACATTTATATTTTTTATTATTTAGTATGTTTCTGGAATTATTTTATTTTTATTGAAGTGAATTAGTCTGTTTCTAATGTTGCAGAGAGAGCAGTGAGAGCAGTAAATTGTACTCATTTGCAATCCAACACTTTCCCTACTGTTGCACTGACTGGAGTGGGAATAGTAAATTTTACCCCTCTGCAATCCAGCACTTTCACTACTGTTGTACTGACTGGAGTGGAAACTGTAAATTTTACCCTTCCTCAATGCAACAATTTCCCTACTGTTGCATTTATCGGAGTGGAAATAGTACATTTTACCCCTCTGTAATCCAACACTTTCCTACTGTTGCACTAACTGGAGTAGGCATAGTAAATTTTACCTCTCTGCAATCAAACAATTTCCCTACTGTTGCACTGAGTGGAGTCGGAATAGTAAATTTTACGCCTGCGCAATCCAAATGTTTTCCTACTGTTGCACTGCTGGAGTAAGAATAGTACATTTTACTCCTCCTGAGTCCAACACTTTGCCTACTGTTTCATAAATTGTAGTGGGAATAGTATATGCATTATTTGTAAAGTTTTATATTTTACTTTATATTGTTTTAATTTATATTATTATGTGTTTGTGTACTGTAAAATTACAATATTTATAATTATTAATGTTTTTAATATGTAATATATTTGTAGTAAATTGTAATTTTGTATGTTGTTTACTTTTTAATTAGATATAGGTAAATACACATATTTATTAATATATGTGTGTTTAATTTTTGTAACTAAGTTTAATAGTTATATTTCCTTTAAAATCAAGTAAATATATGTAATTTTGATTATATTATTGTTATTGTTTAATATATAAATGACCTCATTACGATGTCGGTCGAAGTTGCCTCCGACCGACCTCCGATCGGCGGTCCTGGCCACATTATTACGATGCGACTGCACGTGTGGCGGAGTGCAGACTCCCATTTCTCTATGGAGCATGTGTGGCGATCAAAAACCAGCCGCAGCACAAGCTCCCATAGAGAAATGGGAGTTTAGGTGAATCCCTGCACCCTGTGGCAGGCACCTCACTTTGCGTGCCACAGGGTGCAGGTATTTACAGGGGACACCTTGCACTCCCCAGGCCCACAACCGTAGGCCGTAGAGGCAAGGGGGCCCTGCTAAGGGCCACTCAAAGTTGCTTTTCGACAGCCTTTCCATGTCAGAAAGGCCGGCATGGAAAGGCTGTCTGAAACCGACATCGTAAAGCCGATGGCGGAAACTCCATCCTTAAGGGATTAGGTTGCAGCTCTGACGCCTGTCGGAAGCTAGTCGGTCAGACCTGCCAGTTTACACTCCGACCACCTTCATTGTAATAAGGTGGTCGGACTGTCATCCTTAGATGTCGGTCGGAAAGCCTCTGACCTGCGGTCTGAGGATTTCTGACCGACATCATAATAGGAGCCCTTAATGTTTACTATTTATATTTATATATATTTTAAAAAACAATATTTTAGACACTGATATTAATAACGTTTTCCCCAATATTTTTGTTATGTACATGATAACTATAGGATGATGATATTTTTGACATCGATATTTATGTTACGATATTTTTGTATGACTATATTTACAAGTTCGATATTTTGTCAGTGATCCTCTCCACTTACCTATTCTCCATTTCTCCTGAATGCTCAGTCCTCCCTGCATTGGTTCCCTGATCTTCTATTCTTTTGTTAAAAGTTCCCACATCCCAGAGGGCTCGATTACGACCGACAGACTCACGGGGCCAATTACAATTAGGGCAGTCTGACCGCCATTGCCCCACTGCAACTGCCAGGGAACTGCCATTCCCTGGCGGTGGTGTGGCGCTGTAGAGGCAGCAATATGTGTGGCGGGACTGCCACGGTCCTGTCAAGCATATTACAAGTTTCCTCTCCGCCACGGTTTTCATGGCGGTTTCTCCACCATGAAAAGGAGAGGAAATAAAGAAGGCCTTACATGGCCCCCTGTTGCCTGTGGGCCATGGGGTGCATGCAGGGGACATAACATGTGCCCCCTGTTTGCATGCACCCCAGTTCCTGCATGGCATAGAACTTTACAGTCCATGCTGTGCAGGAACTGTTTTGGGCGTTCCCATGGCGGTGCCTATTTTCTGCAGTACAACCGTGCGAATGTAAAAAAAGTCTGCCAGACACAAGAAACACTCGTAATCTGGCGGGCGGCCTGACTACGGGTTTGGCATTGCAGAGGCAGGGTGGACCCGGTGCCGCACTACCAAACTCGTAATCAATGCCCTAATTTTGCACATTTACAGCCCTCCTTTCACCTAGCTTCACACCTTCAACAATTGTGTTCTCCAGATTCCCGATCCCACAGCTTGAGCCTTTATCCTGATTCTCCAGTTTACAAGCTTTAACCAGTATTTGGTCTTTCTTCCTTGCAAAGCATGTTCCAATCTCGTAATCTCATAGTGCTGCACCTTTTATCTACAGTAGTTCTGACTCTCCAAATACACCCATCCAGAATAGTTCATTCCTGGCACAGCCCAGTGATGAACCATCAGAGAGATGGCTTGGCTTGCCCTCCAGCGGAGAGCTGATTCTATAAAGTGTACAATGGGGCCTCCTTTGGCTTCCCACATTCAGTACTGAAGTGCCTTATTCCTCTGCAGATGGTTTGTGGCTGAATAGCATGAGCAAAGCATTGTAAACAGCACACTGTGTCTTTGTCCTCAGCACTGACCCCTCTCAGATGACTGTTGTACTTGGGCAGAACAACTTCAACGAGACCAGCAAGAACACAGCTACGTTTCAGGCGCAGGCATACTTTCCACATGAAGAGTATGTACAGACCACATCTGTCCATGACATTGGTGAGTTGCAACTGCAAATGAATAGTCCTGGGGGTGGGTAGGCCAGATGTGGTGATATACTACGCACTTGACTGAACAAGATGAAAAAGCCTGGCAAAATTTAGACTCTAAGAATGACCCTGCCCAGATTTGTAGGCCCAGTATAAATTGTGACCTCTCTCCAAGATAAACTTTCACGGAAGCAAAACCTAATGAACATCAGTGAACCCACATACAGCACACCACAACCTGCTGTGATATACAGCACACCACAACCTGCTGTGATTCCATTTGAATACTTCAGTTGTTAAATATTTTAATACCAAAACCAACAAAGACAAGCTCAGGCTAAGGTTGAGTGAACAAGTGTTTCAGTATGAATTATTTCTTGACAGAGGTCAGAAACTGTTACAATATCAAACCAGGCAATACTTGGTTGGAGACTACTCTAAAGCAAGTTAGGCATAGGAGGCTTGAAATCAATGTAATGTCCAAATGTCCGAAAAATCCTATGCCATATTTTTCGCAGGATTGTATATTGTATATTGTAATATCGTGACACAAAAATATTGTGTTCAAAATATCGATAACAAAAGTATTTATTTATAGTATACTCAAAATAAAAAATTAAAATATCAACAGCATCAATATTTCTAGTAAAAATATAGAACATACAAGATTATAGGTGCATATTTACAGAGGCATTATTTGCATTATGTTATTTATTTCTACAGTTTTTTCGTACTATTACATGCCTTTTTCAATTGGCCCTAAACATCAAAAATGGGACTAAAATGTGAATATTCAGGAAATATTAAATTACAATTAGTATAAATACAAAGGACTGTACCCTCTTTGAACTTTTACTAACAAGGAGTTGGAAGTTTGGGTCGGGGAAGACTCAAAAGGCATGTAAGATTCCTTCCTGTACTCATAAATGCTTTGTCAGCAAGCTCCAATAACTACAAAATTATAGAGTACAACAATATAATATTGTAACAAAAGTAAATAGATTTAACCATAATACAATTAAAAAAATATTAACCATAATATAAAAAGTCTTTTTTTCAAGGATGAAAATTATTCTGTTTAATAAAATTAAATTTAATGTAGAAATTTAATTTTAAATAAAATATCAAATGTTTTGTAACTTCTTTCAAACCTGCAAAAATAATTTTTTTAATGAAAGTAACATTAACTATACTAATATTTTAAAATTAATTCCAGTTAAAAATATGCAGCATTTCACAAACATAATAAAAATAAATGAAATAATCCAAAAGTTTTTGAACAAAATAGAAAACCCTCTAAATAATTGATATCATAAATTGATATGATAATGCCACATATCTGGAATTCGACACATTTTTAAACCTTGTATAAATTTGAAACACTTAGGGCCTGATTCCGATCTCAGTTGGAAGGGCTCCGAATCTAATTTGGTTTTACCTAAACCGATCCAGAGCCCTTGTTTCCGACCGTCTCGTTACCAATTCCGAACAACCAAGTACGATGCCTGGAAACCCTTAGCACTGACCGAATCGGTTCCGGAAGGCATACGGAGAGCTAGAGCCCTCCGGAGCCGAATCGTACAGCTCTATGGAGTAGGTTTTCCAAGCAAGCAAGTACGATGAACGATTCGACAGCCTTTACGATTCGTTGTGCCCGGATCGAAAAGGCTGCTGGAATCGGTCTTTGGGGGACCATAGCAGGCCCCCCTTCACCCGGGGCCCTCCGAATCGTGCCCGTGGGGGTACCCATGGGTCCCCCCTTTCAGACCATGCACAGTGTGGTGTGGCAGGCACCAAGGGGTGCCCGCCACAGGGTGTACGATTTTCCCCAGTCACCCCTTTCTTCAATGCGAGCCTGTGTACGCGTTTGATACACAGGCTCCCTTTGAAGTCAATGGGAGTCCGACCGAATCGTATCCGGATGCATTCATACGCATCGTACTTGTTCGGTCGGACTCCCCTGACACGAGACGTACGGAAAGCATTCCAGACACGAGTCGTTCAGTTTGCTTTCCGAACAAGATCGGAATCGGGCCCTTAGATGTATTACTATAACGTAAAACTATAAACATTTTTAAAATAACCTATTTTTAAAAGTTCATATTTGTTCTGCCAACTCCACAACCATAAACACTAATAAAAAAGCACGATTTTAACTCCACTTCCACACACATTAGGGAACATGTGAATATTTGAGGAGCTGGGGAGGGTCAGATTTACTAATGTAACTCCAGCCATCAAATAATAGGGAAAGAACTTATATGTGGGCTGTCACATAAGTATTGTAACTCCAATCCCATAAATACTTGTGAAAGTGCATATATTTGGGAGGAACGGGGTAGATTTACTATTTTAACTCTCTAACTCCAGGACCACTAATAATAGGGAAAGTGCATTTACCTGGGGAGTCAGGCTAAATATTGTATGTCCAGTCCCACAAACATTGGAGAAAGGCTATATATTTGGTGGTGGCTGGATATATTTATGATTCTAACCCCTGTCACACGTTTACTATTCTAACTCCAGTCCCACAATTGATAGGGAAAGTGCCTTCATTTGGTTGGGAGGGGTATAGATTTTATATTCTAACTCCAATCCCAGAAATTTGGGAGAAAGTGCATATACTGTGGGTGGGAGGCTGAGTGGAAGTTATTGCTTTAACTCCTCCCAAAATATTGGGGAAAGTGCATATATTTTGGAGGGGCATCAGATGTACTATTCTAATTCCAGTCTCATAAACACTAGAGTAAGGGCATATATTTGGGGTGGGGTTAAATATATTATTTTAATTCTATTCATACAAATGTTGAGGAATTTGCATATATTTACAACTCTATGTATTACCAAGTATATATTTGATATGGAGGTCAGACTAAGGGGCCGATTCCGATTCGGGCCGGAAATCTCTCCCGACCGAGCCGGACTCGGAGAGATTTCCGACCGAATCGGACCCTAGCAGCCCGACCGAACAGTACGATGCGCACGTATGCCATCGGACTCGAGTCGATCGGACTCCCAGTGAAGTCAATGGGAGCCTGTCGTCACTAACGCGTACGCGGGCTCCATTGACTCAATGAGTGCGAGCGGACAAGGCGCCCCCTGCAGCGGGTATGCGTCAAAGCGGGTCGCGCCGTGACACGCACAGGTAGGGGGACCCATGGGTCCCCCTGTGTGCGACTCGCGCGGCTACGCGTACAGGAGTCCGACACAGACCCCAAGTACGGCTCTGACTGCTCTTTCGAGCCGGAGTGCGCAGCTCGGTCGGACTGCTCGCGGCGCGCATCGTACTTACCCGGCCGGGGAGCGTCTCCATTGCGCAGTGCGAGTCGAGTCCGAGCCGAGTCGGTCGGTGTGGTTCGACCCGGGAGCGAGTCGGTCGGAGCGGTCGGGACGCCCGGACGAGTCGGTCGGCGAGTCGCATCGTACTCGCTCGCCCGGACGCGCGTACGATTCGGTCGGGAAATAGGGGCTCCGAATCGGATCCGGTTAAGCGAATCCGATTCGGAGCTCCCAGCTGAGATCGGAATCAGCCCCTAAGTATTAACTCAATCTTTTAAACATTAGGAAAACTGCATATGTTTGGGGGTGGAGGGAGATGGTAACATTTACCATAAACAGTGTTGCAAGTGCATATATTTAGAGGGAGTGAGATTTCCTATTCTAACTCTAGTCCCACAAACATGGGGAAAAGTGCATTTATTTGGGAGAGGTGGATCACATGTACTATTCTACTTCCAGTCACACAATTAATAAGGAAAGTGCATACATTTGGGTGTCAAGATACATTTTTAACACATTCTACAACCATTTGGGTAAAGGCATACATTTGAAGGGGTGAGATTCAGCTTTTATAACTCCCTCCCACAGACATTTCAGAAAGTATAGATACTGATGAAGTGAAATGCAATTTATTTATCATAACTACAAACCTACAAATGTTTTTTATATTAAACAAGTATTGAAGAAATAAAGTTCACTATTTTATGAAAAATCCTTTAATTATTTTTAGTTAGAATTTAATGCAAAATTACTTTAACTATATTGAAATTTTAGTTTTAACTTTGTAACTAAATAATTTCATTTTTATATTCTTGGAAAACCATTATTGTTGTTCCAGAATTGAAATATCATTTTCTTTTTTAAAACTCTTTTTATTAAGATTTCTTTCAGTGAACAAATGCAATACAATGCAAACACTCAATCTGACCTTTGTAATCACACAACACCTATACTCGTATTCAGTTGCCTCCACCAAATAGTTGTTGAAGATACCCTGGGGCCAGGACATGTATACACTTTGGGGGCCCAATCCTCACTTCTTATTCTCAAAGCCTCCCCCTGACTCAGACTGCAATTTCCTTTCGACCACCTTGGGTTCTTTATATAACTGAAATATCATTTTCCAATTTTTTCAGATTTTAAGAGTAATTGGAAAATATAAAGAAATGTGAGCCACAATATATTTTTAAATTAAACTAAAAATGTATTTGTATATTAACTAAATTAGCAAACTATACTTAAATAAGAAACCCCAATTTTATTTTTATTTTACAAAAATAATATTGTTTAATAAATGACAAAATAATTTCACCATTATAAACCCCAAAAAGTATTTAAATCAATCTTCCTACTAACAAACTACCCAATACAATTCTCCTATAAAAAACACAACCTATGTATATAAATAAACAAATACATTTTTAATTGTACTTGTTTCTGGTCCCTACTACCCCTGATGAGGCGTTAAAGTGCATTGCGGTGAATAGCACACTATTCCAGAATCCAAGATTAGAGGTTAATAGTTAGTAGATTAGTAACAAGATTGCTTTTATTTTTGTGCATTAGTTGATTTAGGATTGTGCTCTTGATTTCTTCAGTGGTTAGTAGAGTTTAGAAAAGGATAGGATGATGGGAACGGATTCGAAAGGGACAGTAGTAAGTTGTTTTTGTAAGCAGTGGTTGTGTGTGAGGTTGGTTGACCTGGGTAAAAAGGAGGGGAAAGTTTGAGAAGAATGTTTGGGGATCCATAGAAGTCAAAACGGTTTGGGATGAGTCCGAGAGAGGAGGAAAGGACAAAGGTGGAAAGAAGATTCTTTTTTTACAGCAGAAAACTGAAATCATCTTATACATACATGTATGCACATGACACTATGGTTTTATTGGTTGGAGAAAACTCCTTTATGTAAATACCCATATGTGCATAGAAGCAGCAATATGTACATGGTCAGAACTACACATTTATCTTGTGGTAAAGTATGCAAATTATTTTATGACAGTTCTTAAAATGTTGGTAGGAGGCATAAACTCCTATATGTATGCACCTATATGGACATAGAAACAGCAATTATGATATTTTCTTATATATACGTGTCTTCTGCTATAATATATATTTGTTTCCTAATATAAATGTATGTGCTTATAACAGTTAGCATAGTGCAATGTACAATGACACATGTATTATAACAACTTCATCTCTATGCCGTGAAAAGCATAGTATGTCATGTCAGAGAATACTGTTGTGGTCCACTGTTGTGTTGTGAGTATAGTCGTCATGTGGGAGTGAGCCACCTCTTGACTAATCTTCTGAAGTTAAGATGGCTGTTAGTGGATTTAATGTGTGTAAGTAGTGAATTCCATAGTTTGGCTGCTTGAGCAGAGAAAGATGTGCCACCCATGGTTTTTGTCTTGTATGTAAATGAAATCCAATGTTTTACTACACTATAGTACATTATGTACTATTTTTCCATTAGTTTTAATAAAATAACATTCTAATTTAAAACATTATAAATAATCATTATTATTAATTCACATATTTATAATACAAACAACCCACCATTAACATACCAAATCTGTAAAAGTTAACATATTTTTAAAAAAACGTAGCATTATAAAAATTATGTTACGTATTAACTAAATATAAAAACATGTGTGTTAAAAAATATTTACAAAAGAAACTACATTAAAGTTATATTTTATACTACCACACTTTAATATAGCACATTTATAATATCAATTATAATAACTAATATATAAAATATATTCTCACCTTCAATATTGCATTCACAATATTTTGGCACCAATAGTATGGTGAAACAATATTTTGGAGTTACTATTCAGGTATTACACCTCATAGTTAGCATGGACCTTATCAATACTGTCATTCATTCATTCAATTCATTCTGTGGAAATTCTGGGCTTCACCATGGACTCAGAAAAGTGTTTCAGCCCCCAGGTCCGAACCCTCTTCAGTAAAAATCTATTTTCGTCCACTAAAAACACAGTCAGGTTCTCCACATGATGGAATATTTGAACCTGGGTCTTTGAGTGATAGCCTTTCGTGGCCATAGCAGGCTAAGCAAGACTTGGGTGGTCGATAAAGAAAAAGGAGTGGAATAACATGGACATAAGAGGCAGAGTGGGAGCTGGTGAAGGACTCAAATTCCCAGAATTATAACATTGAATCCTGGGAAAGCATAAGATGACCAGCAACAGACTCTTAGTGGAACTAGAGCCCCTTAGAGACCAAAGAAGTGCCTCCAGCAGAGAATAACACTGCAACAGAAGAGCAGCACCTCACCCACAGCCTTACAAATCCCTATGAGAACCAAAGCCAACGTACTCTCTCACATTCGTTCAGCCTTTATCCACACCTCTCTGTTCCCATCCCCATATGCCCTACAGGGTTGGTGCGCTTGAAGGAGAAGGATGGTCATTGTGCCGAGTACTCCTCTTTCATACAGCCGGCCTGTCTGCCCAGTGGTCAAGATCCTGTGAGCACTGGCACGCAGTGCGAAATAGTGGGATGGGGTCATCAGTTTGAAGGTAAAGTTGGGAAAGGGCTTACAGAAGTATTATAGAACATACCAGAAAAGTGTGCAAAGCAGGGAAAGAGGTCAGTGCAGAGGGAGGAGTCAGAAACAAACAAGTGAGCATACAAGGGCATGTCCACAACAAGGGGAAATCAATGGTGAAGAAACAGACGAAAAGGCAAATAGCTAATTCTTGTGGAAGTGGGCAAGTCAGACTATAGACAGAGTGACAACCTGGTAAGAAAAGGCCTGGAGCTATGGAAGAGGGCACAGTAGCAGAAGTGGGCAAAGCTGGGAAGGGGCAGAGAAAATGAAGAAGATCAGAAGTTCTTCTAGTGTAAAGGATGCAGGAATGGAAGATCCTCCTGCAGTGCATACATATTAAGAATTTGAGAAGCTTCTTTAGTTCCTCAAATGAATATTACAAACCGTCGTACATACCTAGAATGAATGATTGAGAGCCTATAGTGCAGAGGATGAGGAGTTGAGAACTTTTGTTAACATATGGGATGAGGGGGTGAGAACCTTCTTTAGTTCCTGGGAGGAGGGTTGAGGACTATTTTTAGTACATAGGATAAGTGCTTGAGAGCCTTTAAAGTGTAGGATGAGTAGTGGAAGACTTCCTTTAGTGTATAGAGTAAGGGATTGAGCTTTTTCTGTGGTTGGTAGTTGAGGAATCTCAGGTGTATAATCCTACATGGCTGACTATGATCATTTTTGGTCCATTTTATTGAGCAGCTGGGGCCTGGTTCTGATCCTGTAGTTGAGACACACAGATCTACTCTCTCCCAGTATTAGATTCTTCATTTGATAAGGGCAATCTTCTCTCACACAGAAGCAGCAGAGTATTCAGATTTTCTGCAGGAAGCCTCTGTACCCATCATCCCCCTGGATCGCTGCCGTGCTCAGACGTCCATGGGAACCGGATTGGCCCGGAATGCTGTGTTCTGGGTTCTTGGAAGGAGGTACTGATGCATGCCAGGTAAGGCTGACTTCCACCTGGAGGAAACCCTTTATTCCAGGTAGATCATGCTGAAACAATGAAGGGGGTTCCTGTGACACCACTCCCTTTGACTCTCTTATGACCATGTTTCTGATTTGATAGGTTTTAGATTCTCTGGATTAGGGGTGATAGTGCGTAGTCTGTAGTACACATATACAGTGATGCAGGTCTAGATAACTATCCTTCCAGAGCGTAAGAGTGGCTATGGATAATATTGTCATTTAAGACATTTGGTGCTATTGACAAACAGTCTTTAGCACACCAGAGTAGATACCAGCAGCTCAGTGTACAGAAACTACAACTACTCCACAGCATAAAAGGAGGGAGAGTAGAGAAGGGAGTAAAAGCATATTATAGAAGAATACAAGGTGTACTAGGTGTAACCATAAAGAACATCATGCCAGAATCTCCAGGCTTGAGCAAGAAGGACTAATTCAAATACAAATCTTGTTCATAGACAGGGTATGCATGTCCTGCCCATCTTATGCATCAATGTAGGAAGCTGGCTCTGTATATACTACACCAAAATGAGGTATGGTGTGCACAGAGTCCAGTGGAACCTCAAAGGCAGGCAGAGGTAAAGTTAGACAGCACCTCACTCTCCATTTGTGGTAGTGTGGTCGAGTAGTAAGGCAGTATCAAAGGACAGTTTTAAGCATTTGTTGTACACACTCAGTCAGCAAATGAATTCACACACTTAAAGACTGAACTTCAGACCAATTGGTTTTGTATAAAAATATTCTTTTAGTTATTTTATTTCCTAGAACCAAACAAGCCTGGCACAGGTAAGTTGATAAATACTTTGCAGTAAATATACAGTTTGAAATGCAGTTATAAATGTACTTTGAAATGGTTACAGTTTGAATTACTGGTAATGCAATATTGTGGAATGCTGTACATATACTTTGTATCGATTTTGCAATAAGAATTACAGGTAAGTTGCTTTTACGTTACTTTTGAGATTACTTTTTAGATTACTTTTTCTACTCAGTGTGATATGCCTAGATATCACACTGGGACATTCCTAGAGGAAAGGTAAGTAAAGTCAGTTTTGCACAATTGTTATTTTCAGGTTTCCATACAAATCAACTCCACACAGAACATTTTTCAGAGAAAACAGTCAATAGGTTCCTATGGAGAGAAATGAAGTTAACGGTTACCAGGTAAGTAATCGGTCTTTGGAGTTGAGCTTCTGGGGTTAGAACAAGGGTTCCCCCAGGGTCAAGGATGCACTCTCGTTACACCCTCAGCGGCACTAGGGCGGCCGGGTGCAGAGTGCTGAGGCCCAATGTTATCCAATGGGGGATAGGGGGCGTCCGGTTGGTGGCTGCTGGCAAGCAGGCCACTTGGGTGTGGGAGCAAAGCTCCTGGACTGTAGCTCAGGGCAAATGGGGAAACAAAGTAGCACCAAGGTGCACCCTCAGCGGCACTAGGGCGGCCGGATGCAGGGTGCTGTTTCGACGTCGGGCGCCCTGTTGGTTTCAATGGGGAACCTCCGGTTTGCAAAGGCACTGCAGGCTCGGGGACAAAGGTCTTCTGGGTGCGACCATCACTTCGAGAGGTAAGTTGGGAAGTTAGGGGTTGGTTAGGCACCGTCGGTTTGGGCACACAAGGCCGTGGGGTGTCGGGTGCAGGGGTGCCTTTTGGGGTCGGATCTTCTTACCAGCTCTTGGTCGCGGTTGGGGGACCTTCTGGATTTAGGCTGCAGGCGTCGGCTGGAGGCTTGAGGCAGGTCAGGGGTCGCCGGATCTCGGGTCAGGATTGCCGGGTGACCTCCTCGTGGTGTTTGCCCACTTGAGCTCGGATTGTGGTCGGCGGGTGCAGAGTGGGGCGGATCCGCGGTGTCCGGCCGGAGCCAGAGGTTGCAGATGAACAAATCCGGTGTTCACGGGAGACAGAGTCTTTGTAGTTGAAGGCAGGCAGGTCCTCTGGGGTTTTTGAGGTTGCTGGCTGCAGGACACACCAGGATTTCGCAGGAGCAGGTTCGAGGGGGAGACAGGCCGGTAGGGCTGGGGCCAAGTCAGTGGGCGTCTTCCTCTTGTTAGCTGCTGGAAGAAGAAGGACCGAACAGCCGTGGTTCGGTCCTTCTTCTTCTTGTTGCAGGTTCTTGTCTGAGGAAGCAAGGTTCAGGGGTGCCCCTAAATACTAGATTTAGGGGGTTACAGGTAGGTAAAAGGCAGGGACCAATGGGTCCCTTCCCTGAGGGTGGGAACACCCTCTATTATTATTGACAAAGAGGGAGACACAAGGGGGTGGGCAATTTTTAACCAGGTCCAGCATACGTGCCCAGCTACTGTAAACAAGAGAGATGGTATGCAGTTCCTGTAGGGTTCGTGCAAGTGACGGGGAAGAGAAGCTACAATAAAAGGGTTTAGCCAGAAAGGGGATGAGGAATTCCTCCTTTCGGATAAAGTGCCCTCACACACCCAGCCCGCTGGGTGTCATGCTTCATCATTGGGCATGCTCCTCGTCGGGTCGGGCGGTGCAATACCCGGCGAGGCACCCTCAGTGGGGGCTCTTTGGCGGAGATCTTTTATCCTTGCCGTATGGTGAGTGTGTGTAAGGTGCTCTAAAGTGTAGAAGTGTAGTATGTGAAAAGGTGAGTTAAAACAGGGGACGGTGGTCAGGGCCACTTATTTAATAATCCTGCCTCCTACCCTGATTAAAAAGGTGTGTGGCGGCTAACTACAGTGATGTTGCAGCTAGTGGCTCTTTATAAGGTCAACATGTTTCTTGTCTATCAATCCCAAAAATCATTTCCTCCAACCACTAGTGAAACAAACACCAGCATTTCTGCTCGACACAACGTCGGTACTACAACTTATCAATGATTGCCCTCGCCAAAATGAAATTGACTTCTTAATTACCCTAGATGTGGAAGCGCTTTATACAAACATACCCCAACGCGCCACTCTAGAGGTCATTGAAGATGTATTGAGTACATCTAATTGGACATCGCCTACACCAATACCATTTGTGATGGAATGTGCTACCCTGGCCCTGACTGAATTTTTTTTCGAATATAACCAAAGTCTTTACCACCAAACACAGGGGACTTCCATGGTAGCACATTCGCCCCAGTGTGGCCTGTCTTTACGTGGCAGCCTTCGAATCCAGGTTCATTTTGCACCACAGTAATCCCTACGTCAACAACCTGGTTGTATGGAAAAGATACATTGATGATATTTTGGTCTTTTGGAAAGGTGACAAGAACAGCTGTGATCAATTTTGTCAATGGATCAATACCTTGAATCCGTACCTGAAATTCACACATAACATCTCCGACTCAACTGTGCCCTTCCTAGACCTGAATATAAATCTCTCTTCGGGTACTATAACGACCACACTACACAAGAAACCAACTGACTGCAACAGCCTCCTGCTCTTTAGTAGCCACCACCCTAGGACTCTAAAGAACAACCTCCCATTTGGCCAATTTCTCCGCATTAGGAGGAACTGTACGTCAGTGGAGGACTACAAAGCGGAGGCGGCCAATTTAGCGTCAGACTTGCGTGAAAGAGAATACCCACAACGTTCTGTGTCTGTGGCCATGAAAAGAGCAAGAAACAACAATAGAGAGGCACTGTTGGAAAAAGCGAAAAATCCCTACAGAGGCAATAACATGTGTCACTTCCTACACCCCTGCGTTTACACAGATTAGAAACGCCATACGCAAACATTGGGGGATTCTGAATACAGGAAATCTCGCTTTACCAGCTCCGAGATTCGCATTTAAAAGAACGATTAATTTGAAAGATCTACTAATACACACCAGACCTAGGCCAAAGACCGCCCAAACCCAAAGAAACTTATGGGATCTACCACCTGTCATGGGCCACTACCCCTGTGGGTCTTGTTCGGTGTGCCCCCAGACCAAACAGACCAAAGAAATAACCTTGAATAATAACTTTACCTGGCACATGAGGAAACACACAAATTGTAATACTGCCACCTGCATTTATCTACTATCGTGCCCATGTGGCCTCCAATACGTGGGGATGACAACCAGACCTGTCAAAACTCGGATAACGGAGCACAAGAGCAATATCAGGTGCCGCAAAACCACCACACGACTGTACACTCATTTTTGACTAACAACCACTCATGTGAGACCCTTAAATGGGTGGTTTTGGAGGCCCATACATTAATTAATCCCTCAGCGCTATTCAAAATTGAACAACGCTGGGTACACCGATTGTGCTCTGACAAAAATGGCCTTAATGAAGATATTCCCTGGAGCACCATTAATAACCCTAATGAGAGTGTCTACATACACGTGACACCTTTTACCCTACTACACCATGATTGTAACTGGTAGCTGATTTACCAGCAATGTACACCATTCCAATATGGCGCCCTTATCTCTGAAAGAACTTCCACTAACTTAAGATGGCCACCGTTTTCTACACTCCACACTGTGGTGGTTTACATTCTAGTTACCGCGCCACGAGGTTGACGCCCCCTAGCGCTCGGGCTCCGTCAGGTTATCTGCAGCATGAACCGAGCTGACAGTAACCTTCCGGGACCGGCAATTCGGGTCAGGTTCTCCGCCGAGTGGGCGTGAGTCTCTGTAAGTATCCACCCCATTTCCTCACGGAACCTACGACCAAGGTAAGACTCACCAACGCTCGATAAAAACACACTTGCGGACATCCCTCCAATCCCGGCAGTCTTATACTGAAATGGTATCAGTGATTACATAGCCGCCTTGCGTTACTTGGTCCTCACTTGCCGAACGCTGGGAGGGGCGCTGTGGCGATACTGGGCTAGACGGGATGCTTTTACCCATGGAAGGCAACCGGCCGGACCCACACGCCCACGCCCTTGCCTGGCTGGGTGCACAACTTGCTTATGACGGCAACTCACTTATACCTTGAACAAGCTTTGGGCGATGCAACGCTGTTGTTACTATTGAACGCTGGGTCCTTCAGGGTCCTTTACATACACAATAACCGCGCATTTTCACTTTTAGAGAATGAACTGATTACAATGAGCCTATCTACATTCTCGCATTTAGGAAACTACGCGTTGATTAAACGCGCCCATTCATTGCCGATGACCGATGAGGCCATTTCTTACTATCTATTAGGTGAGTGGCTACACCGGAACACCACCCTTTTCCCTGCGCTATTGCCCTTGGTTGTCACCCCATAATGATTGCCCTATCACTGCTGCCATTTTTTTAATTTTCAAACTTTGAATGAATCAAGTCTAATTTTGACTAGTTCTATCCCTTGGAGTTAACATGACCGAATGTGGTCAGATGCTATTATAATCTACAGACCTGGCAATGATACCACCTGTACTCATGTTTTGTTGACAAGTGGCTGTTTGTTTTTATAAATGTTGTTTTCTCTAGATTGGCTACAGCACCTACGGACACCTCAAGCCGATGGTGTACACGAACTGGTAATATCTAGGTTATCGTACCACCTTACCAGACACCAGTGTAGATTTTATACCACTGTTTTATTTATTCCCTGGTCCTGAAGAATTGCCGCTTGATCCTATTTTTGGGACTGATAGGCAAGAAACATGTTGACCTTATAAAGAGCCACTAGCTGCAACATCACTGTAGTTAGCCGCCACACACCTTTTAATCAGGGTAGGAGGCAGGATTATTAAATAAGTGGCCCTGACCACCGTCCCCTGTTTTAACTCACCTTTTCACATACTACACTTCTACACTTTAGAGCCCCTTACACACACTCACCATACGGCAAGGATAAAAGATCTCCGCCAAAGAGCCCCCACTGAGGGTGCCCGTCGGGTATTGCACCGCCGACCCGACGAGGAGCATGCCCAATGATGAAGCATGACACCCAGCGGGCTGGGTGTGTGAGAGCACTTTATCCGAAAGGAGGAATTCCCCGTCCCCTTTCTGGCTAAACCCTTTTATTGTAGCTTCTCTCCCCCGTCACTTGCACGAACCCTACAGGAACTGCATACCATCTCTCTTGTTTACAGTAGCTGGGCACATATGCTGGACCTGGTTAAAATTGCCCACCCCCTTGTGTCTCCCTCTTTGTAAATAGCATTAGCACGGTTCTCTAACAGCGAGACTATAGGATACCAGGCACACCAACTGTGTTACCTGGACCACGATATTCATATTTTTCACTCACCATGGATGATACTCAGGGCTTGAGTTTTGGTGAGGATATAGCAGCAGAAATTCTTAAAACACCTTCAGTCTTGGGAACTGAAGGCAACTCAGCAACAGGAAGCCAATCGGAAGATTGGGCTCTCCTCAGTGCCCTCAAAAAAGAATGGCTCAAAACTACCCTTCACGGGGCGATAATGACGGAATACCTCAGGGCTAGCATTGCCCCTAATGGCTTGATTGTGAATAACTTTCCTCGCCTTTTTCTTGACGACCCAGTGTTCAAGAAGGAATGGTCCCTGGTTTCTTGGAAATGCACCAGGGACCTCCTTATCTTGATCATAAACACAGCAAAAAGAATAGCTGATGCCCTGCTGGCTCGCATACAAATAGCTGAGGGTACTCTTAAATCGGCTATCCAAAACACCGCATTTAAATGCAAACTATTATAGAGAGTTTCTGATGAAACAAAAGATCATCAAACTACAGAAGGATATTAACCGGTTCGATAAGGAGAAAGTCTACCCCTATCTCAAGGCAGACTTTACCCCTAACAAAACCAGTTATTCCTCAGATGAAAGTGGAACTGAAACAAGGAGGGGCTCCTCCTCTTCCAACAGTGACTCTAGCACAGAGAGCTGGGGCGGAACCCCCAACAGACGCACACGCCCTAACTACTATGGCTATCCATTGCCAGCCTATCAGGGCCCACCTGTATGGAATTACCCGGGGTTTCCCACAGGCCCACAAGGATACCCTCAAGGGCCACCACCATTCTTCCCTGGTGACAACCAGCCTTTTTAGGAAGAGGCTGGGGCAGAGGAAGAGGGCGGCGAAGAGGCAACACCAAACAGGTACATTGGCAAGATCAGCCTCCGAAAAATCCAGAAACACGGAGTACGACGAGAGGAAAAGAAATTGATAATCAATCTCTCACACAGACACTTGACCACAATAGAATACGAGGTCTTACGGAAAGGTCTCGGTTATGTCCCTACACCAAGACTAGACAAATTTAGAGACCACTGCGAAATCCATAATCTTTTTCGCAAAGTCAGATTGAACGCCTTTTTCCATGACAAACCTAGACCGGAGAACAATGACACAGGACTACGGAATCCATCTACTTTTACCCCAAATAGTAGTATGGTACCCAATGAGGTCCTTACTTTCGAGCAGGCCGTGCTCAAGGAACTCAAAGACATCAATCCAATTGTCCCTTTCAATAACCTGTCCAATGCAGAATGGGCAGCCGTCAAATCTTTAGCTGACGATCCTTCTGTTACCATAAAACAAGCAGACAAGGGGGTGCAACAGTGATAATGTACACCTGCGACTACAACATCGAGTGTCTCCGGCAACTTAACAACGACCGGTACTACACCCCCATCACTGAGAATCCTACCAAAAGACTATCCATTTTAATATCCACAATGGCTTTCACTGCAGAGACAGAAGGGTGGATCTGTAAAAATGAGTCTGATTTTTGATAACAAAAAATCCTATAATTACCATACTTCTACATCTTACCCAAGGTGCACAAGGGCATCAGCCCGGTGCCCGGGAGACCAATTGTCTCAGGAATAGGATCTTTGTTGGAACCACTATCTAAGTTCTGCGATCATTTCCTCCAACCACTAGTGAAACAAACACCAGCATTTCTGCTCGACACAACGTCGGTACTACAACTTATCAATGATTGCCTCGCCAAAATGAAATTGACTTCTTAATTACCCTAGATGTGGAAGCGCTTTATACAAACATACCCCAACGCACCACTCTAGAGGTCATTGAAGATGTATTGAGTACATCTAATTGGACATCGCCCACACCAATACCATTTGTGATGCAATGTGCTACCCTGGCCCTGACTGAATTTTTTTCGAATATAACCAAAGTCTTTACCACCAAACACAGGGGACTTCCATGGGTAGCACATTCGCCCCCAGTGTGGCCTGTCTTTACGTGGCAGCCTTCGAATCCAGGTTCATTTTGCACCACAGTAATCCCTACGTCAACAACCTGGTTGTATGGAAAAGATACATTGATGATATTTTGGTCTTTTGGAAAGGTGACAAGAACAGCTGTGATCAATTTTGTCAATGGATCAATACCTTGAATCCGTACCTGAAATTCACACATAACATCTCCGACTCAACTGTGCCCTTCCTAGACCTGAATATAAATCTCTCTTCGGGTACTATAACGACCACACTACACAAGAAACCAACTGACTGCAACAGCCTCCTGCTCTTTAGTAGCCACCACCCTAGGACTCTAAAGAACAACCTCCCATTTGGCCAATTTCTCCGCATTAGGAGGAACTGTACGTCAGTGGAGGACTACAAAGCGGAGGCGGCCAATTTAGCGTCAGACTTGCGTGAAAGAGAATACCCACAACGTTCTGTGTCTGTGGCCATGAAAAGAGCAAGAAACAACAATAGAGAGGCACTGTTGGAAAAAAGCGAAAAAATCCCTACAGAGGCAATAACATGTGTCACTTCCTACACCCCTGCGTCTACACAGATTAGAAACGCCATACGCAAACATTGGGGGATTCTGAATACAGGAAATCTCGCTTTACCAGCTCCGAGATTCGCATTTAAAAGAACGATTAATTTGAAAGATCTACTAATACACACCAGACCTAGGCCAAAGACCGCCCAAACCCAAAGAAACTTATGGGATCTACCACCTGTCATGGGCCACTACCCCTGTGGGTCTTGTTCGGTGTGCCCCCAGACCAAACAGACCAAAGAAATAACCTTGAATAATAACTTTACCTGGCACATGAGGAAACACACAAATTGTAATACTGCCACCTGCATTTATCTACTATCGTGCCCATGTGGCCTCCAATACGTGGGGATGACAACCAGACCTGTCAAAACTCGGATAACGGAGCACAAGAGCAATATCAGGTGCCGCAAAACCACCACACGACTGTACACTCATTTTTTGACTAACAACCACTCATGTGAGACCCTTAAATGGGTGGTTTTGGAGGCCCATACATTAATTAATCCCTCAGCGCTATTCAAAATTGAACAACGCTGGGTACACCGATTGTGCTCTGACAAAAATGGCCTTAATGAAGATATTCCCTGGAGCACCATTAATAACCCCTAATGAGAGTGTCTACATACACGTGACACCTTTTACCCTACTACACCATGATTGTAACTGGTAGCTGATTTGCCAGCAATGTACACCACTCCAATATGGCGCCCTTATGTCTAAAAGAACTTCCACTAACTTAAGATGGCCACCGTTTTCTACACTCCACACTGTGGTGGTTTACATTCTAGTTACCGCGCCACGAGGTTGACGCCCCCTAGCGCTCCGGCTCCGTCAGGTTATCTGCAGCATGAACTGAGCTGACAGTAACCTTCCGGGACCGGCAATTCGGGTCAGGTTCTCCGCCGAGTGGGCGCGAGTCTCTGTAAGTATCCACCCCATTTCCTCACGGAACCTACGCCCAAGGTAAGACTCACCAACGCTCGATAAAAACACACTTGCGGACATCCCGCCAATCCCGGCAGTCTTAAACTGAAATGGTATCAGTGATTACATAGCCGCCTTGCGTTACTTGGTCCTCACTTGCCGAACGCTGGGAGGGGCGCTGTGGCGATTCTGGGCTAGACGGGATGCTTTTACCCATGGAAGGCAACCGGCCGGACCCACACGCCCACGCCCTTGCCTGGCTGGCTGCACAACTTGCTTATGAAGGCAACTCACTTATACCTTGAACAAGCTTTGGGGCGATGCACCGCTGTTGTTACTATTGAACGCTGGGTCCTTCAGGGTCCTTTACATACACAATAACCGCGCATTTTCACTTTTAGAGAATGAACTGATTACAATGAGCCTATCTACATTCTCGCATTTAGGAAACTACGCGTTGATTAAACGCGCCCATTCATTGCCGATGACCGATGAGGCCATTTCTTACTATCTATTAGGTGAGTGGCTACACCGGAACACCACCCTTTTCCCTGCGCTATTGCCCTTGGTTGTCACCCCATAATGATTGCCCTATCACTGCTGCCATTTTTTAATTTTCAAACTTTGAATGAATCAAGTCTAATTTATGACTAGTTCTATCCCTTGGAGTTAACATGACCGAATGTGGTCAGATGCTATTATAATCTACAGACCTGGCAATGATACCACCTGTACTCATGTTTTGTTGACAAGTGACTGTTTGTTTTTATAAATGTTGTTTTCTCTAGATTGGCTACAGCACCTACGGACACCTCAAGCCGATGGTGTACACAAACTGGTAATATCTAGGTTATCGTACCACCTTACCAGACACCGGTGTAGATTTTATACCACTGTTTTATTTATTCCCTGGTCCTGAAGAATTGCCGCTTGATCCTATTTTTGGGACTGATAGGCAAGAAACATGTTGACCTTATAAAGAGCCACTAGCTGCAACATCACTGTAGTTAGCCGCACACACCTTTTTAATCAGGGTAGGAGGCAGGATTATTAAATAAGTGGCCCTGACCACCGTCCCCTGTTTTAACTCACCTTTTCACATACTACACTTCTACCCTTTAGAGCCCCTTACACACACTCACCATACGGCAAGGATAAAAGATCTCCGCCAAAGAGCCCCCACTGAGGGTGCCCGTCGGGTATTGCACCGCCGACCCGGCGAGGAGCATGCCCAATGATGAAGCATGACACCCAGCGGGCTGGGTGTGTGAGGGCACTTTATCCGAAAGGAGGAATTCCCCGTCCCCTTTCTGGCTAAACCCTTTATTGTAGCTTCTCTTCC